>OX382379.1:10371397-15171397 GCA_947508005.1 Amphipoea lucens
TTATTTTAAGATTGTTAGCTTTTTAAATTAATAATTGATTTATTTCAACGTTAATATTCAAGTTTTCACTTCTGCCGGCACTCCCGGAGTGCAACCCGTCTTTTTTTTTAATGTAAATTCTCGTATCTTTGGTTTTTATTAACACACTACCTTCACAACAAACAAACTAAAATATATATATACACTATATACAAATAATAATAATAATAAAAATAAAGAAAAAAAGACAAGAGTTCATTGGGCATCGAAAAATTCGTCCGCATCGCTGTCAATGGGATAAGTGCCCAAAAGGCTGGCAGCATTGCCACGTTGGATGGCAATGCTTATTCTTTGGGCTAAAAATAGGCCAGCCCTCTGGTCACGCGAAGAGTCAACCAAACGCTTGGCGATATCGCGAAATATGCGATGAGCACTCGGACCCCAAGGCCCTAGAGTTTCAACCCCAAACGGCTCAAACATATAGCTCCCAATAAGGTTGTTATATTTGCGCCGTTTGAGGTTTTCTGCTCCTGCAGCAGCCGCCCCAGCACCGCCCGCCGTGCTAGGAAGATGGGATGGCGCGAGGGTGTCGACACAGGTTGCATCCCACACCAAAGGCCTACCCATCTTTGGTTGTGTCTCTGCCCAGCTTCTTACAACTATGTTAGAGTCAGCTTCCAGTCTAGCCGGATGCTGCTGAATACCAGTATTTTACTTGGAGCCACTGACCTGGGTAACATGATACCCCTTGGTAAGACCGGTTGTCAAACGTTTGGGCTTCTTACTAACAGTAACGATTATCAAAGATCTGGTAATGACAGCCGGGACCAACGGCTTTACGTACTTTTCGAGGCACGAGGGGCTCTCTATACTTAAAGGATGGTCACCCATCCACGGACCAACAATGGGAAGCGTAACTTACCCTTCGATCGACCGAGCTGTTATAATTTAGCCCCACCTTGGTTGCGTATATATTGTTGATTTGTTGGTCCAGATGAACAGGGTATAAACACAAAAAAGCGATTTGAAATTTTCAAATCAATATATGTATATCCATTTCTATAAACAATACGTAATTGGTTAACGTCACCAATATCATTTTACCTATATATTTTTTAAACTACAACGTTTTTGTTGTCATATCATCATGCAACCACGTTCATTAGAAAGATAGCATGTTTTTTAGTAGGATTGCATTTTTATGTCAAAAATCGTGAGTTAATACCCTTCATCCAAATGAATGATACTATGGTCACAAAATGAATTTGCATTCTTGATTTAACATTCATTAATCTTCAACATATTAATTATAACTTTATTCCATTGTCGAAAGTTTTTCCATTGTGTTGCCTGTCGGCTCTCATCAACATAATATTATTGTCTAAAGAAATTATACTTAAATGGATTCTACATAGTGATCGACAGGCGGCAAGCATTAACTGAGTTAATGCGTAATTAATGCGATCCTACAACCAAAACAAGAAGCTGACTATGGACCGAATACAGAACCATCAGTAATTGGTTACTAGCAGCGCCCCGCGGTTTCACCCGCATAAGTTTCGGTCCCGTGGGAATATCAGGATAAAAATTATCCTATATCAAGGTCCCGGGACTCGAAACTATCTCTATACCAATCTAAATCTGTTCAGCGGTTTAAGCGGGAAGAGGTAGCAAACAGACAGACAGACACACATTCGCATTTATAATATTAGTATGGATTATTATGTTATTTAGACATTCCAGTATTCTCAACGTTTTCAATAGTGGACTTCTAATGCAAACCAATTGAAATATAAACAAAAACACTATGATGCAGGGCTGATTGCAAAAAAAAGACCATAACATCGTGACTAAATAATAACAGACGTACGGGTCGGTCGAAGATTAAGCTACACTTGCCGTAGTCCAGGGATGGCGAACCAATGGCACAAGTGCCGTGGCGTGTGTGTGTGTGTGTGTCGGAAGCCCTAAAGTCTGACAACCAGTTTTTACCAACTGGTATCATGTTACCCAGTAACTGGGTTGTGGAGGTCAGATAAGCAGTCGCTCTATGTAAAATAATGGTATTCAATCAACTCAGCCTATCGCAGTCCACTGCTGGACATAGGCCTCTCCCAGACTGCGCCACAGCACCCTGTCCTCCGCCTTCCGCATCCAGTCTACCCCAGCCACCTTCTTTAGGTCGTCCATCCATCTAGCTAGAATGGTATTCAGCTGCATCCTATTCGATTGAAAGCGACCGCAACATAGTTGGGAAAATGCTTGGCAGAATGATTGATCTTATTAATAACGTCTTATCCTTCCTATTCTGTCTTCATGATTGGCCTGAGACTGAAATCTCCGTTGACCAATCACAGGGCGCTGTTCTAATTGGACGAATAATATATTCGTTGTTGGTTTCCCTGTCTGTGAGCAGAATTTATCGAATATCATGGTAAAACGAGATTCTGTTAAACGTCATTGAAAAATGTGACGTAATAGCTGAAATATAAAGCTTTAATTGCGTTATAGAGTGATAAAATTAAAGAATGTTGAAAATTTTTAAGGGATTTAACAAGGAATAATTTTTGTTTTTTGGGTCATTGTAACTGTGGCTTTGTTGTAAGTTTTGAGTTGAGCTGCACAATTACCTACTGAGAAAATAAATGCGTGCACTGACTGGACAGGTCCACTCAATCTGTGTGGTTCTTTCCTCAAAAGACCATTTCAGACATCAATCTATATCTTCACATGATCTGACCAAGATTGTGTCTGAACTTTAAAAGAGACTATGACCTCTGAGTTTGTTTCGGCCTTTCCTCTCAGCGTAGTTAGATAGAAATCGCCAACCTCATCTAGTTTTTTTTTTTTTTGGCACTACAATTTATTTATTTGTATAGATATTTACATAATATAAGCTAACATAATATAAACTATAATAATATGTACAATTATATGAAAAAATAAACAAAATAATCATAGGGCATCAAAGAATTCGTCCGCATCGCTGTCAACAGGATCAGTGCCCAAAAGGCTGGCTGCTTTTGTTTTTAATAAGATTGACGTGTAAAAGTGTTTGTTAAACCTACTAACAGAAAAAATCTTTTTAATCTCCAACACACAGTGATATTCAATACTCGTTTCTTCTGTCTACGCGGCGACACCTTTATCCTGCAATGTGACAATTAAAGACCTATCACACAAAAGCCATATCGTAACACCAGACAAAGCAGCAATGGACGTCATTCCCTATAGTTTATATCGAGCATTACACAAAGGTTGTCTATTCATCCATTCATTCATCTATACTATCTATACTTATAATAAATCTGTAGAAGTAAAAATTCTGTACATTGAAAATATCAAAAAAATAAATGGCAGGGGGTGTTACTAGACCGATACCGAACCCAAAAAAGTGATTATAAAAATTTTTGTCGGTCAGTAGGTCTGTCTGTCTGTCTGTTTGTTCAGGCATCACGCAAAAACTACCGGTTCCATTACGATGAAACTTGGTGTAATTATTCTTTAATATCCTGGGCCACACTGGGTACTTTTATCCCGGAAAAGTATATACAATAAAAAACAAACTTAATTTTGCGGTTCGATCCCTAGACCCGATTACTGTACTAACCGCAAATAATAAGTTTGTCATAGGTTACGTGGAGGGTGTGTTCTTTGTGAAGAGTAGATATCCACTAAGAAAGTGTTTTTCGAAATTCCAATTCTAAGAGGGTGAATGGAGGGAGGGTGAAATTTCACGCGGACGAAGTCGCGGGCAGAAGCTAGTAATATAATAAATATGAAGAGTTTGTTCGTTTGAACGTGCTAATCTCTGGACCTTCCGGTCGGATTTGAAAACTTCTTTTTGCATTTGATAGCCTAATTTTTAAGGAACGTTATAAACTACGACATTTAGAAGGCGAGCAAAAATAAAGGTAGAAAAGGAAGTAATGGCGCTGACGGGCGACAGGATGGGACGCGGTGGGTCGGAGGCCGAAAAGACAATGCCGATTTTAGTATGGAAGGTGGCGTCTTTTTGTTTTCTCGCGGCCATCGACCAAATCTTGTTTTTTTAGTACAGAATAGTGTAACAAACGAAACTTATTTAACACTAGCTGCGCCCCGCGGTTTCACCCGCATAAGTGTCGATCCCGTGGGAATATCGGGATAAAAAGTATTCTTTGTCCTTCCCCGGGACTCAAACTATCTCTATACCAAATTTCATCTAAATCGGTTCAGTGGTTTAGGCGTGAAAAGGTAACACACAGACAAAGTTACTTTCGAATTTACAATATTAAGTATGGAAGTATGTATGCATATCTCTAAACACAGTCCGAAATGAGATATTAGAGTCAGAAGTTTGTATGTATATATTAGCTGTGTTGGCAATTTTTGACTCCTAGGTGCAAGGTTAGTGTTAAGTTACCACAAAATAGATAGCCGCTAAATGCTTTTAGACATTTTGTAGTTATATGTAAGTTGAAGTCGCTTTTCGTGTCTATCTGTGTTACCGCGTTGTTTTTCTAAACTATGCCAAGGATTTTGACGCGATTTTCACCATCATTTAGAGAATTTATTCCGGAAGAAGTATGTGTGTAATTCATTCAGCATCATCTGCCTAGCCTTTTTCCAACTATGTTGGGGTCGGCTTCCTGTCTAACCGGATGCAGCTGAATACCTGTATTTTTAATGGAATGACTGCCTATCTGACCTCCACAACCCAATTACTGGGTAACATGATACCAGTTGGTAAAAACTGTTTGTCAGACTTTAGGGCTTTTGGCAATGGCACACGTGCCATTGGTTCGCCATCCCTGGACTACGGCAAGCCGCTCGCCGTCCGCCTTTGTACAGTTTTTTACTTGTGCATAAAGTTTTAATAAATAAATAAATAATACGATACCCCTTGGTAAGACTGGTCGCCAGACTTTCGTTCTTCTGACGACCCGTAAAGACTGTCAAAGATCCACGAATGAGAGCCGGGACCAATAGCTTAACATGCTTTCCGTGGCACGGAGGGGTCTTCGTATGTAAATATGGTCGCCCATCCACGGGTCAACCGCGGCAAGCGTAGCTTAACCTTTTTTTTTTTTTGATCGATCGACTCTGGCGGCTGTTATTTCTTAGCATTCTTATTTAACTGTAGTTGAGCAGTGGGGAAGAAGTGAACATAATACAGAAATCTTCGCGTTTTGTTAAGTTGCAAAACCGTGCGAAACAGGGGCAGGTCGCTAGTTTCGTTTATAAGTTAAACAGATAGCATTGTATTTGTGAGGGCATAACCATTACGGTTGGTATAAAGGTAACATTACGATAAACTTGATTGAGGTAGAAACTGGAACGAATTCAATAGCCAGGGTTTTGTGGATAGTGAGATAGTCCTGGATAGTTTTCGTCCCCAGATGCCTTTAGATATCACAGCCTTTTTTTGCTTCAAACTGACACTTAAAGCATTTATTTCCAATTAAACCATTTACACGCACTTTTGGATTGTCAAGGAGTCGGTCAGTCAGAAATATGCCTATATTCCGTTCGCGTTAAGAAAATAGTGAGTCATCGTTGTCCGCCGGCCTAGCCCCGCCCCTCGATCAATTAGATCGCAACAAATTAGAAAGCTCCATTGTGAAAATACCATTACCCTGCAGTTGCATTGATGACTCACTATTTTCTTAACGCGAACGGACTATAGCTGCCTATTTCAAAGCGTAATACGTAGTTACGAAGAAAAATATGCAAGAAACTCCATGGGCATTCTTTTTAACCGACTTCTAAAAAAGGAGGAGGTTCTCAATTCGAATGTTTGTATTTTTTTTTTTTTTTTTTTTTATGTTTGTTCGCGCATAACTCCGTTGCTTGCCAACCGATTTGAAAAATTCTTTTTTTGTTGGAAAGGGTATACTTTCCAAATAGTCCCATGAAATTTTTATCGAAATCGGACAAGCGGTTTTTGAAAAATCAACAAAAATCTAAAAATTTATCTACATTGTCTACATTAACGATCTTTTTGATTACTTTTTTGTGGGGTAGGTACAACTAAAAAGTGAAAAATAAAAACTTTTTACAAAAAAAAAAACAACTGACTTCAAAAAAAAAAACACTACAAAGTGATAAATAACTTTAATTTCGGAAGTCGATGTCAAAATACGAAAATGCAGAACCAACGACACCGACTTCCGAAATTAAAGTTATTTATCACTTTGTAGTGTTTTTTTTTTGAAGTCGGTTGTTTTTTATATTATATTGTTACAAAATATTAGTTATATCTTCTTCTTCAATCGGTCCCTCATTACTGAGGATCGTGGTCACTGGATCCGTTCAAACGGACAATCTGCCTCCATCTACTCCGGTCCAAAGTTGCCATCACCACCTGCTGAAAATTGCTTGAGGACGTAGCTTCTTTCACTTGGTCGGACCATCCTGTTGGCGACCGGCCTCTCGCTCTCTTTCCTTTGGTATTGCCAACAATAACCAGCTTTTCAAGGCTGCTATCTCCCCTTCGCGTTATGCGGCCGAAATAGGATAGAATACGCTGTAGGCATATTGCAGACAATCGGGTCTTGACATGGAGTTGGGAAAGGATAGACACATTTGTGCGTTTGGCTGTCCATGGTATTCGGAGCATCCGCCTCCAGCACCACATTTCGAATGCATCTATCCATCTATCATCTATTAGTTATATAAGTACATCATATTATATGTGCTTATTGGAATACTCTTGAACTCAAGTTCAAGACAGCTGCTTATTTTTTTTTTGATAACCGACAATACATTTCAACGCAGAAGGATGTCCCTGCCATCTTGGATAATATGTACCTACTATCGCGGACACTGGCGGTGGATCACTTTTCAACCTTATTACCAAGGGGCATAAGAGTGAAATGTTGTCGACCGCTATTGCCCGCGGCTGTACCTACATGTATATTAAAAAAAGGGGAAGAACTTACACTTATACCTAATTAGCTTCTGCCCGTGACTTTATCCGCGTGAAATTTTTAGTTCTACTGACCCACCCCGTCGCATCGCATCGCCCATCCCTTAGCGTTCTTTCTGCCTTTTTTCATTTTAGCTCGGCTCCTTAGGGTCCTCTCGTGATGTTCAGTTCCTTCCTCTAGAATTGGGCTATCAAATACAAAAAGATTTTTTAAATCCGACTAGTAGGAGTAGTAGGTACAGAGATTAGCGCGTACAAACGAACAAACTCTGCAGATTTATTATTAGTAATATAGATATAGATGGTTTTTATTTCTCCAAAAATTTAATATTTACATAATATAAGCTAAAATATAAACTATAATAATATGTACAATTATATGAAAAAATACACAATCATTATAGGGCATCAAAGAATTCATCCGCATCGCTGTCAACAGGAATAGTGCCCAAAAGGCTGGCCGCATTGCCACGTTGTATGGCAATGCTAATTCTTTGGCCAAGAAATAGGCCAGCCCTCTGGTCACGTGAAGAGTCGACTAACCGCTTGGCGATATCCCGAAATACCAAGTGGGCACTCGGACCCCATGGCCCTAGTGTTTCAACCCCAAACGGCTCGAACATATAAGTCCCAATCAGGTTGGATATAGATTAATTAATAAAAATAATAGTATATTAATATCCTATCTGAACTAAGGGTTGATTTTTCCAACGCCTGATAATTTTATCCGAGGAATAATTTTGAATTTTTGACAGTTCTTTTATACAAAATCTGTCGGACGTCAATTTTATTCCACGAATAAAAAATATCTGTCGATTGAAAAATAATTCCTTAAACTATTGACAAAAAATACATTCCTTTCTCAAACCATATGGTGACCCCTTTCAACAATCCTTCACTCGAATCAAAAGCATTCACCCACAATCGATTAACAACAAAAATATAGCCTCAATGTCCCCCAAAATGTAGCCTGAAGGATCTCCTAGCATTGTAGGAATATTGGCAATATCCTCTCATGGATAATTGAGCGGTACACCCTTCGATCCCATTAAGGGATCTGTCAGGCCGCGTAGTCGATAATCGTCTAGGCGCGTCTCTATTTCTCGATCTTACTGTGGCGTGTCAGGCCTCTAAGTGAGCGAAAACGAAGGAAGACGCAGATTTTTTTGTGTTGTATGTAGCCGATCATTTTGACGATGGACTATTCAAGGTCAAATTAAATCCGTCGGCGAAACTACGCAGACGTGATGGTCATAGAAAGAAAAAAAAAGCGAATATTGGCATGTAATGGGTATAGAAAGAAAGAAAAAAATGCGTTTATTGGCATTAGGTACAGCAAAAAAAATACACCTTAAACTATAAAAAAACGGAAAACAAAGATTATAATCCCAAAAGGGCATCAGTTCAGCATAATTTCAGATGACAACACAAGTACCACCTGACGCTGATTTTTGTACAAAAGTCTGTTTAATAATAAAATAATAACGTAGATTTTAGAGCAAAAATGATAGTATAAATCGCATCAAAGTCCATTTTAAATATTAAAAAATCTACGAAGCAGGCACTAAAACCTCTTTCCTGAAAATTCCTTTCCTAGCACCGCGCAAACAACGATTTTTTAAAAACTAAAACAAAATGCAAACGCACTCGCACTCGCAATCGCTGCTTTAGTAGTCGTACAAGCTAGAATACAAAGACGCAATAACATCTAATTACACATTGAATTTAATTACAAGGTATATCAATAATAATGCATTACGATGTGTTTGTTTCTACCCTCTGTTTTGTGTGGAATGAACTTCAAGCTAAGGGATGCTTTGGTGAAACAACAACTCGTAATTTAACATAGGAACCAAACGGTAATGAAATCATTGAACTTGTATCCAAAGCACTCGTCCCACGAAGCACCCAAAACATTCCCCAGTAACCAATAATCAAAAAGTTCGAGAACTCAAATAAATCATTTCTGCAAACATTCGCAATAAGCCGTCGATAAATAAAAACAAACAAAAAACGCTATTTATCGGTACAGGTCAAATAAATTATAGAACAAAAGGGCAGCTTTTAATTTGTTTGATCCGTTTGGTACAAAGTGGAAAGCCCAAAATTGCCGACGACCGCTTGCGAATACCGACAGTTTTGCCACGAAATAAATAGCTACAGAAGTTCAGCCTCTTATATACGAGTGAAACCGCACGCACACAGACAAAAATAAAGTAAATTTGCGGTAAGGTATGAGGCAAAAGAAAAGGCACAAAAAAAATTGGGGGAACATATGCGTCACATCAAAGGAAAACGGCAGTCACTCAGCATAACCTTGTGCGGGAGAGAGTCACAGTTCTGGTTTTCAGCGTCAGCCGGCGTTGACGTGATGACGTCAACCAGTGCAGCATAAAATGAAATGGAAAATAAAAATTTAAAAAAATACAAGTACGTCATGCTTCACGTACAGCGAGTGCAAACGCACTCACGACTTGCATTTGTTTGAGAATTTAAGATCGTTTGGGATGCTTCTATTTCCGCTTGTAGTATGGAACCAACCTTCTGCACCTAACCATTTTCTGGTTTTACTGAATACAGTTTTTAATTAAAACTGTAAGATGCAAACAGATGGCCGTAATTAGGAATATAGCCTTTATTACCATAGTCACTAAGGTTCGATTTTTAATTAGGTCTAATTGGTCAAAGGGTGCAAATTTAAATGATGAGTTTGTAGAAGAATGAAAAAAGAAGCTTTTTATTAGGAACTAATATTGGTAGGAGAGCCCAGAGGGTTTTTGAGCAAGTATATTCAGGGCGAACAGTTGATAGCTGAGTAGGTGTGGCTTGAGGATAGAACACCGAAAATATATTTAAAAAGTTTCTGATAGGAGCTCCGTGGTCAGAAGTCCACTTTCAGATTTAAATAAAGGGCCAAAAATAAAGTGATCTTCAGAGGCGTTGATTTTGGCATGATCGGGTGTGGCCTAACCCATAATGACTTAAATAGGCAAATCTGATGAAGAAATTGTGGTTGTTTCCCTAAATCTGACGACTTTGAAAACTCAGATTTGGGCCATTTCTAAAAGGATATTCAGGGCGAATAAAAATTATTATGTGCAATAGTGTTACATGTCCTGATAGTGAATATGTAAATAACTGACGGATTGATGGAGCCTTTTGGCAAATATGAGGAAATTTCATCAATTAAGAAAATTAACCAAAAGTGGTCATAATTTTGCATTTATCCCTAAATCAAGGAACCCAATAGCTTCGATCTCTGTTTGAATTGGAAGGTGACACGTTTGTGAAGATTTTTCGATATTCAGAGGTTTAAAAATAGCAAACACTTGAAGGCTTGAAAGCACTTGGAGGCTTTCCCCTTTCAAGGGGAAAACAAAACCTCCGTGTTTTCGTATTCCATACTTTGATGTGTATATTAATAGGAGTGATAATTGTGTTACGTAAAGCGAAACATTAGGAAGTGCCATCAATCTACATCAGTACTTAAAACAAGACCTCTTAACGGGTAGATCTTGTGACTCAGTGGCGGGAAGAGCGTCTGACTAAGACCGTATCCATCTAAAATAAGGGACCGGATTCATAGAATGACTCGCCATGCTGTAGGGTATAATCTTCCTCTCCTTTACCTCATTTTTCCGTTTGCGGCATTTTTTCCAGAGGGTCTAGATAAATGACAGTCGGTTTCAATTACTTTTTCGCAGGAAACTGTTTTCTGATGAATAATTTGTTATTGTAAAAGAAAACACACGCTGATAGTCGCGGAGTCGGCTCCTAATAAATCTTTTGCTTTGCATACCTCTACCATCATATTCATCCTATATGTATACCTATTACCACTGCTGAGACACAGGCCTCCTCTCTGTGAGAGGGAGTGAGCCGTAACTCACCACGCGGGCCCAGTGCGGGTTGGTAGATGTCACAAATGTCTTCGAGTTTTTGGTTCAAGAACTTGCCGGTTTCTTCACGATGCTTTCCTTCACCGTTTTAATAGCAGTGGTGATGAAATTATTTACGCAAAGTCGAGCGCCTGGCTGGGTTCGAACCCACGACCTACAACTCGTAAGTCGCGGCCGCTACCACTAGGCCGCTACTGCTCGCCCGATACCAATACCTCTACCGATACTTCTATACTAAACTCAACAATCACAAGAATCGAAACAGCGGCAGCGTATCAAACATATCGATATAGCACCCTTACAAAACCGTTTCATGGAAACATATCGATACACGAACACCTACGAACACTCCCGAAGTTGGCCCAAACCAAAGCCCCTATGTCACACGAAAGTGTTTACTTCCGAACGTTGCCACATTTATAACAATTCGTAGGATGATTAATGTTTACAAAATTGATATTTAATTGCTGGTAAACATCGTGTGTCGACGGTGGTGCCGCGGTATGTTGTGGTGTTAAATGACATAATTTATGACAGCATTCACTTGTATTAAGCGGGGAGAGCAATTGAAGCGCTTTCAGTTCAATCTTCAAGAAAATAGGATTAGGTACTTAGTTTGTTAAGCTTGATGTTTTAGTATTTTGATGGATATCATGAGTGATGAGTGTTATCAGAGGCAAGATGCAACAGTCATGGATTTGTAAAAGACAAATGTTTTTCATTTTTTATCTACAGCAGTGGTGGCCCAGTGGTAATGGCCGCGACTTACGAGTTGTAGGTCGTAGGTTCGAACCCAGACAGGCGCTTTACTTTGTGTAAATTATTTCATCACCACTGCTCTCATAACGGTGAAGGAAAACATCGTGAGGAAACCGGCATGTCCTAGAACCAAAAATTCGAAGACATGTGACATCTACCAACCCGCACTGGGCCCGCGTGGTGGATAACTGCCCACTCCCTCTCACAGAGAGGAAGCCTGTGTCCCAGCAGTGGGAACATTATAGGCTGATTATGTTATGTTATCTACACCATGCTATATAAATCCTCTTTAAAAGTTTCTGAAACAGTTATCTTATTGCCAACATTATAACAACCAGTGTCATTGTAACCATAATATCATCCAAACGAGTGTTATTATGTATAGTCATTGGTATGTAAAGATGGTCACCCATCCACGGACCAACCGCGGTAAGCGTAGCTTAACCTGAACGATCGACAATTGAAGAACTACGTGATTGTTTCATTTAACTTATAGCTTGTTAGGTCGGTTTTTGCGTACAATTAGTTCATTCAAGAGTCTATAGGGATACTCTAATACTCAATATTTATTTATATGAGCGTAAGAAAAACATATATTATCATATTTAACCTTAATAGCACTTTCGGTATACGTAACCTGATTATCGAACCCAATCCCAGGTGTATATCAAAGATAACATACTTAAAGTTTATAACTTACTTAAAATGGTAAGGCATAATATTGAGTGTATCCTTTTCATCCCCTATAAATTGGGTCTTACTTGCTTGTCCGCCTGCATTAATTGGTTACCTCCTTTACTGAGATATTCCTATACTTATGGGGTATTGATTTAGTGACGCTTACATTTTGGTCCTTGGAGTCGCATTTGGAACTTTTTCGCCTTTGTAAGATTTCGTGATTTTATTTCTGTAGGGGCTAATTTTTCAATAGTCAGGTAACTTCTAAAGAATATATATTGCGGTTTTGTTTATAAAATATGTCAAACAGCCATAGAATAGAACACTCTTTATCATATGATAGAATAGAATACTCTTTATCACATGATAAAGAGTATTCTATTCTATGACTGTTTGACATATTTTATGGCATATGGTGTACATACACCATTTAAATTACAGACATACTGGGCCCACATGGTAAATTACAAAAAAATAAAAAAAGACGGGTTGCACTCCGGGAGTGCCGGCAGAAGTGAAAACTTGAATATTAACGTTGAAATAAATCAATTATGAATTGAATTAATATAACTAATTTTTTTTTCACTATTTCTGCGTCACTTTTTTCATTAATAGATGCACTTTGTTCAATTTCCATATTGTAAACACTTTATATACACGAATTTTACGAATACACAGCAGTGTGGCTACTACACAGACGGTCAAGCCATCAGCTGTCCATCCATCCATCCACATCCACGTCCACCATCACCGTCACCGTCACCGTCACCGTCACCGTCACCGTCACCGTCACCGTCACCGACACCGTCACCGACACCGTCACCGTCACCGACACCGTCACCGTCACCGTCACCGTCACCGTCACCGTCACCGTCACCGTCACCGTCATCACCGTCACACCGTCACCGTCACCGTCACCGTCACCGTCACCGTCCGTCCGTCCGTCCGTCCGTCCATACGTCCGTCCGTCCGCCCGTCCGTCCGGTTGGCGCCGCCGTAGAAAGAGGGAGGGGGGGGGGAATCTCTCCTGACGGTCACGTGTCCTGACGCGATGTCCTGACGCGAGCTTAACATTTTTTCCCCATTACAAAAAGTGTGCAACGCCGCTAAAGAAGTTTTCACTTCAAAAATGTTTATTAATATACTTAAATAATTTTAAACAAGATATATTACCTCTGCCAAACTGCAAAGCAGTTTGTTGGCAGACGTGGCTCCTTTTTTTTGTACATATTATATAATTTTTATATAATGATACTTTTTCACATACAAGTTCATAAAACTACACCTTTAACTACTTTAGCCCACTCCCTCTCACAGAGAGGAGGCCAGCTTATGCTACTAAACTGAACACCATTAAACAAATCTCTGTCATTTCCTGACAGCAAAAAATTATTCCTACTCAACAATTAAGTGCAGACCTAATTCACAAACCAAATCCTGCAAAGATTTTAAGCCAATGGCTGTACGGACCCTCATTAACGAGTTGTTACACATGTCACGGTTTAAAGCTTCGAGATTTCGTGAACGAAACAAGTGTAGGACATTTACGTCAAGGATTTTGAACGCCCAAGGAAAAAAGGTTTGGGAACTGCTCAAACAAGACTTGGTCAGCTATCATTCTTTTTGCGTGTTGCGCTTATAAATAAACTACCCAGATTTTAGAAAGTCGAGATATATTGAACGATTAGATCTGCCTAGCCTTTTCTCAACTATATTGGGGTCGGCGTCCAGTCTAACCGAATGCAGCTGAATACCAGTATTTTACATAGATCGGTTGCCTATCTGACCTCCTCAATCTAGTTACTGGGTGACACGATACCCCTTGCTAAGACGGGTGGTTAGACTTTTGGTCTTCTCATTATCCGTAACAACTGTCAAAGATCTACCGTACTTTCCGAGGTACGGAGGGATGTCGTATGTAATGGATGGTCACCCATCTCAAACAGCACCAAGTGTAGTTTAATCTTTGATCGCCCCGTGCGGCTGTTATTATTTAGCCACGATCCCTTGAACGATTAGATTTAAATTCATATACATAGGTTAGAATGTAATTTAAAATAAAACATAGGTAAAAAGTGAACACAGATCCAACTAACAGTAACGTAAAATAATAATACAATGAGCTGATTATTATGAAGACATTTTCAACAACAAAATCTTGAACTGAATCCTTTTAAAACAGGCTAATTTGGGGCAAAATCAAATTGAAACCAACTTAATATACAAGTGTCCCAAATAAACGAACCAATTTCACAAACAAAAATTAAGAACCCACAACTCAATAGTCACCAATTTTCCTTCACAACTCGACCTCAAATCGCTTCAAGCGCTTTACCTCAAGTAGACACTGACGGTGTACTCGAGTAAATACTCGTCGCTCAAGACGGTGCGCTTACATATTTATGATTGACGCTAATTGCTGCGCTACCTGAACCACAGAATACTTAATAGTACTACGTACAGAAAGGACACTCCCTTCCCCGCGCTCATATCAGATATCGCACCTCACCCCGCACTTCGAGGTATTCGTCGCCGACTCTTTAGCAAGGGCGCTCGCGAACCGCAGCGCTGTACTGCTGACACAAAGACACAATTTTGCGATTTAAAAGTTTTATTTGAATTTTAATCACGATGGTTGGACATTGTGATGCTTTTCTGAATTCTTATTTACATAAACTGTACGAGTATGTAAGATTTCGCATTTTTAATACCATGCGATTTAATAACCGATTATTTACAGATAAGTCATTTAAACTAAACTATTTTAGTGTTTTTATTTCATTACGAACCCGACTATATAAATAAACAATTGAACTACAAGGTCACTTCATAATAATGCACACGTTCGGGCAGCGCCGTCGTCGTTCGGACGCAAATCGCTTTTCGCGCCATTTTTTACGCTACGCACGACAGCCAACCCTACTAGAGTTTACGCACACATTTGCACGTATACAAACGCCATTTGTTTATGTAGTAGTAATAGGTAATTATTATGCGAGCGTTGTATGGAGTGTCCGGGGCATGGAGCACAACAACCTGGTTGTTGTGCTCCATGGTCCGGGGTGTGCCTGAACGACGGATTTGTTCGGTAGTAGGAATGATGTTAGAGCTAAGACTTGTGTAAATTATGGAGTGATTATGTGAATATGTGGTTCATGAAAAGAGCGATGAGATACAACACCGACCATCAGTTCTACGACAAACATAGGATCATTTATTTGATAGTTCCAAAATACTCTTATGCATTAGTATTGCGGTTGAAGTGGAGGTGCTTGGGGGAGGCCTATGTCCAGCAGTGGACGTCTTTCGGCTGAAATGATGGTAATGATGATTAGTATTACCAGTGTTTTAATTTAATGACGTATTGTTGTCTCTAAGTTGTATAGGTTCAAGATTTTTAGCCTAAAGTTACAACATTACCGTGGACGTTCACATCGTTATTGTGGACGGAAAAAAAGCGTGTTCATAATATTATATTTCCATACATTTTAATTCCACGATAATAACGCCGCATTACAGTGCGTACGACGAGAGAATGCGTTCTTGACTCCTGTCAGTTTCATACAAACAAATACGTGCTTTGCGAATTTGACCTTTATTAGTTACTAGAATTGTCGCACTGATAGGCGTCCGGAGCGCACTCTCTTGACGGTCGGACTGTAGTAATTAAAAAAGCGCACAATGGGTACATATAGTTTTTTCCATGGAACTGTTAGGTACTATATGTTCGATTTACATCTGTTACTCGAAAACCAACAATTCGCAGTTATAAAAAAATAGGATGAAATAAAAGCATCGCTTACTGTCCGTTCATAGTTATTTTACCTCTGACAGCAGCAAACTAACTTCAACCTTATTGTAACGAGAATAAAGATCACTTATTGACAGACTTGTTAGTGGCAGCAACCCAAAAGCAACCTTACTTTAACAAGAACAAAGATCATTTTGATTTTGACGGTAACGCAAAATCAGAAGAAAATAACTGTGAACGGAAATAACTGTGTGTGTGTGCGGACTGTCCGGGCGAGTACCTACACAAATCGTCAATTCGCAGGAACGTTAAAGCCGGTTTTTTATTTTTTGCTGCCAAGGCATTGTAAAAGTTTTTACTACGAATTTTCAATAAAAACCAACCAAGCCTACCTCTGAAACTTCCTCTCTCCGACAAAAACTTCAAAGTACAAAAAATAACAACGAAATAGAAAAAGAACAGATTCCTTTTATACCAACAGAATATTAACGGTGAAATAATGGAATGGCATTAATAAAATGGGTATAAATTTACACAGTTTTCACCGGAGCGGAGGAAGGGAGAAAAAGCTGATTGAATTCCAAATTGCAGTCTGGAGTCGCCTTTATACCGTCGCCTCGTCGGGGAAGATCAATCGACATTTTATAATAGTCTGTGGCGAATTGTGTTATACATTTCAGCTATTTGGTTCAATTGATTTGTATTTATTTGTGCCCATACATATACTACATTCATATAAAGTAACTCTTTCTGCATGTTACCTTTTGAAGCCTAAACCAATGAACGGATTTCGATAAAAGGACATCACCCATTCTGGGATATTTTTTTTTGGCGGCCGTCAATTAAGTACATATGTTTTGTAGTACCTAAATAGTATACATATAACTCATTAGTTTTACTAAGGCGTAAAAGTCGAGAACAATTTGGATTCGGAGATATATATTATTATAACATATTTGGAGGAGGATCGAAAGATAAGATCGTTGTATATCTTTGTTCCCAAATTCATTACAGCGTTGTCGCCATATAAATACTTAAAATGTAATTCATTCCTGGCCGCCGGATTTTTATTTTTTATCCCAAGTCGCCAAACAAAGTGGGTAAGAGATAATTCTAGGGAAGGACACAGGCTACTTAACGAAATCTACGAAAACTACGTTCAAAATACACAAACCTCTAATAAAACATTAAACAAAGTTTAAATGCTAACAGACTAAGGATAAGCCGTGATATAAATAACGGTATTTTAGTTCTAGTTAATATTATGTTACTGCAGCTTTATCTCGCGTCCGGCTGATAAGTGAATGTCGTTTCCTCCGTGATCTGCTCTGTTTGATAATATGGGACCTCACTTCTGCTTTGTTTTATGCAGAATTGTTTTTTTTTTGAATTGATATTCAATCAATTTAGTATGACATGGTGATTTGGTGAATCGGAGGTTTTTACTGAGTCATTTATAGTTGACATTTTTTCCGTTTCAGCTGTAATGTGACATTATGATTTTAAATTCCTGTGTAACTGTACACTTCATAATATATGATATGGAATAAGAATAATTTATTAGTCCATTGTTACAAAATAAATTTCTAAAATAATAATAATGTATGCTTACTGTACAGTCAACAAAATAAATAAGTATGCAGTATCGTCGGATATAGTTGAAGTTTAGTAAGAAACCGATGGATGTTGTCGACCGAAATTTAATTTGATAAATGAGCTGTTTGTTTTCTATTAATAAAATCAAATTTTATTCGAGAACATCCATCGGTTTCTTATTAAACTTCAACTATATCTGACTAGCATGCATACTTATCTCTTTTGTTGACTGTACAGTAAGCATACAATATTATTATTACCCGACTGCGCCAGAAGAAGGGTAATAATAATATTGTATATATGTAAGTTAATAATATTATTATTAACTAGTGAGCCCCAAATTAGACAGTTAGTCTGTATCTTAGGGCTCGGGATACACAATAAACAAAGAAAAAAAAAACAGAAAACCTTTGAATCAGTAAGAATCACTCTATTTCTACAAATAGCGGTGATAATATTGATGGTAATTTCCACTCTTTACCATTCATAGTAGTTAACTAGTCCAATCCACTTAGTTAGCAGTAGATATAATTAAAAACTGATGAGCGCCATGTAACTAGCATAAGCGCCAACTATTTTTAAAGTTATCATCTCTACATTCAGGAAATGATAGATAACAATTACACTTATGTCAAGTTATAACAGAAGTGGTCCCGCCGGCACATCGCACACATTTGATCGATGTTTTTATTTGAGCTTATTTTAAGCATCACGTTTTGCTGTGTTTTAGCCAAGTTATTTTTTTCCGGTTATTTTTATTAAGTGATGACAATGTTAAAGGCGTTTATTTTTATTTTTGTATTTTGTTTAGTGGTAAAATATGGGGAGGCTCAAAATAAGACTTACGTGTTTACGCCAAAAAGTGAGTATTTTGTGTTATAGCTGAACGTGAGAATATTCCATGATTTATATGGATAGAATATTTTAGGAAACATGAATAATATTTTACTAAAACTAGTGAGTAAAATATTATTCACAACATATCATCACGCCTGTAATCCACGAAGGGCTTGGCAGAGGTGTACATACGCCAGCACATCAAGCTACTACAAGCTGTTAAATTTCTTTAATAGATTTTCAACTTTATCGCTAAATCATAAGGTTTAAAGTTGATTGGGAAAATTTTACAGTTTCGGGTAGCTTGATGTGCTGGCGTCTGTACCTACCTATAGTACACCTACTTCTCGCCAGTTATGTTTAAGTCCCATGTAGTAGGGGGCGGCGGTAAAATATGATTCATGTGTCCAAAAATATTATATCCCGATAAAAAACATTTATTTTCGCGCATATTACTTAAATATACAAAGTTTTAATTCAAAGGGGTGATGGGCTTGTGGCTAAGTAATAGCAGCCGCACGGGTCGATCGATCAGGTTAAACTACGCTTGCCGCGATTGGTCAGTGGATGGGTGGCCATCTTTACATAATTTTCAAGACCTCTCCGTGCCTCGGAAAGTACGTTAAGCCGTTTCACTATGGGAAAGCCCCAGACAAAGCCGTCTCAACCGTTTCACGCGAAAGTCGTTGTTATGGAATAAAAATAATAAATTAATATAGTCTAAGAAATATGCTTTCTTTTCGCTATTTTTTTTTAATTCTTTTGTTAATCTTAATGTATATAAATAGGCATCAAAGCTAAGTCATGTTGCAATTTTGACGCAATACGTTACCAGAAATCAACGCCACATTACTCGAAAGTTTTTGATATAAATGTATAATCTCCTCATAACGTTACATAATTAATATTATTAGCTGAACTTATTGTTGGTAGTCGTGGTACCAACCGATTTCTATAAAAGCGAGTGCTCGACCGAGTCTCGCTCACTCCCCACCGACTTTTTCCGACTCTGAAGAGTCGGTTCACTCGCCCGTCCTCATGGACACAGAGGAGGCCTCGGCGAAGCGCCTCCTCGACCCCCCCTCAGATGTGGAGTCCCTCCACTTCTCCTCCCCCGCCCCCTCCTCCGACGACGACGGCTTCACTCTGGCGTCAGGGAGGAGCAACAAAAGGCGGAAGAAGTTCTCTTCCGCCCAAAAGTCAAAGCTGGTGGCGACCGAACAGGCCCTAGCAGCACCCTCCCCCTCCCCCGCCGCAGTGACTTCCTCAGCCACTGCCCCCCCCCCGACTTCCTCATCATCCCAAAAGGATGCCTCTCCCAGCCTCAGTGCTGGACCAACCCCGACCACTTCTACCCTGAAGAAGGTACCCCCCCCTCCCCCTGTGTTCATCCAGGACAAGGGGCGTTGGACCGATGTGTCCAAATGGTGCGCCGAGCGCAAAATTAATTACACTAGCGCCCGCTCCACCCTCCAGGGTATCAAAGTGTCCATCCCGACGTCGAAAGACTACCGGGACCTCACCCTACTTCTCCGCCAGAGGGACGTGTCATTCCACACGTACTCCCTGCCGGAAGAACGCCAGATCCGAGTGGTGATTCGCCGTATCCCCAAGGAGATCACGGTCGCCGACATTAAGGCTGACCTTGAACTCCAATCGGTCCCTGTGGCAGAAGTCCACAGGATGCACCGTTCTCGAGGACAAGTCCCCTTCGACATGGTCCTCGTTGTCTGCCCTCCCACTGAGGGCCATCACCCGATCTTCCAGATAAAAAGTATCTGCAGCCTCACAGGCATCTCAATCGAGAAGCCTAAAAAGTCTGGCATCGTCGGTCAGTGTCACCGATGCCAGCTATATGGCCATTCTCAGAGTTTCTGCCATGCCAAGCCTAGATGCGTGAAGTGTCTGGGTGAACATGGCACGGAAAACTGCCCCCGTCCCAAGGACCGTACCCTGTGTACGGAACCTCCTAGCTGCGTTCTATGCGGCGAGTCCGGTCACCCAGCCAACTACCGTGGCTGCCCCAAGGCCCCCAAGTCCTCTTCCTCCAAATTGACGAAGCGCGCAGGCGCCCGTCAACTTAGGGAGACCCCCTCTCAAGGACCTCCTGCCCTTCCCGAGCGGCTAAGCCCCCAAAGGCCCAGCCCCTGGAACCTCCTAAACCACCAGAGTGCTTTCCCAGCTCTCGCGGCTACCAAGCCACCCACGCCTCCCGCCCCCACTAGGTTGGACCCCCGTTTAACCCGCTCCGCGGCGCCCAACCCCGCGCCCCCCACCACACCCGCACCCGCTGCTAGGGCTGCTCCCGCCGCACTCCCAGCGCCCCCCCCGACCTCAGCTACTCCCGCTCTTGATCCCTTCAATGTGATCACGAGCACATTCCTGACATTTGTCAGCCCCCGCGCCAGGAAAATGGCAAGCGAAATCGTCGCTGCCAGATACTCCGGCGACCTTTACCAAATTCAGGCGATCTATAACGCCTACCCTGACATAACTCAGGCTCTCACCTCTTTCGTCACTAAACCCAGTAATGGATAGAGGAATTGTATCTAGAACCAAACCCCGATCCCTCAGCATAGCCTATTTCAATGCCAATGGCATCCAAGGTCAAAAAGATGAGATCGCCACCTTCATCCGCGACCATCAAATTGACATCTTCCTCGTTCAAGAGACCTTCCTCAAGCCTAGTCATCGCAACCCGTCAATCGCGAACTATCGTATAGTTCGCAACGACAGATCGCGATGCCACAAAGGCGGCACTCTTATATACTATAAAAAAGAGCTCTACTGCATCCCAATGGATCCGCCCCCTCTTTCACGACTTGAAGTGTCCATCTGTCGGCTAGGCATGTCAGGACACCAACCAATCACAATAGCTTCAGCCTACATCCCTCCCACGACCTCTGCAGAGTACTCACAACCTCTGTCAAACGACCTCTCAGCCCTTCTTGGCCTAAGCGACTCCGTTATAATAGCGGGTGACCTTAACGCCAAACACCCCGCCTGGAACAGCACCAGGGTCTCCACCAGAGGCAAAATCCTATTTGACCTCTCCCCCATTCTGAACTTCGACGTCATCGGACCGATGACTCCCACCCACTTTCCGAACATTCCCAACCATACTCCAGACGTCCTCGACGTGGCACTCCTAAAGAACGTCAACCTACGGTTGAACGATTTAGAAGTGGTACAAGAGCTATCCTCTGACCACCGACCAGTCATTATCAGATTGGCCCCCCGTATTGGTCTCCCCGACCCCAATCATCCCCCCCAGACAAAAGTGGTAACGGACTGGAGGAAAGTAAGCGAACGCCTGAAATCCACCACATCCCCCCACTTAGACTCTATTCCTGATCAGTTCAACTCTATCGCGGACACGACGGCCGCGATCGACTCGCTCACGGAACACGTACAGTCAGTCCTGAACGACTGTTCAAGGGAGATTCCAGCGATGGATGACCATCAATGGAAACTGCCTGACGACTTGCGTGAACTACTGTGCGAGAAGAACGCGGCTGTCCGTGCTTACAGCAGCTTTCCCTGCGATGCGAACAAAGCCCATATGCGTTACTTACAGAGATCTGTGAGGACTCGCATATCGGAGTGGCGTGAAGTCAAATGGGATAAGACGCTGAGCGATCTAGAACCCACACATCAGGCATTCTGGGATCTTCAAAGGAGACTCAGATCTCAAGAGATAGTCTCCATGCCCCCACTGACCCGCCCTGACAAAACCATTGCCTTCGACGACAATGACAAGGCCGAATGCCTGGCCGACAGTCTCGAAGCCCAGTGTACACCTAGCTCCCTACCCGTAGACCAAGCCCATCTCTCTGAGGTTGACGCGGAAGTCGAACGCAAAGCCTCCCTCCCACCTGTCGAGGACCCTGATAATCCTCTGCCACCCGTCACTCCAGACGAAGTGCAGGATATCATCAAGCGCCTCAAACCTAGAAAAGCCCCTGGCTCAGACGGAATCACTAACAGAGTGATTCAACTCTTCCCTGCCCAAATAATAATGCTACTGGTCACCATCTTCAATGGCGCCATGAGCAACAACATCTTCCCACAAGCGTGGAAAGAAGCCACTGTTATCGGCATTCCCAAGCCCGGCAAACCCAAATCGGAACCTTCGAGTTACCGCCCCATCAGTCTGCTCAGTGTTCTCGGTAAGGTCTACGAGAGGCTTATTTATAAGCGTCTTAGAGACTACGCCGAAACAAAGGGCCTTATCCCAGATGAACAATTCGGTTTTCGTACCCAACACTCCTGCGTCCAGCAGGTCCACCGCATCACCGAACATATACACGCAGGTTTCCTACGCGGGTATATGACAGGTGCAGTCTTCTTCGATATAGCGAAAGCCTTCGACAAGGTCTGGCACAATGGCTTAATCTACAAGCTATACCAACTCAAAGTGCCTGACCGTCTTGTGCTCATCATACGAGACTTTCTGTCGAACCGCACCTTCCGCTATAAAGTTGAAGGAGCGTTATCCTCCCCACACCCCATCCGAGCAGGTGTACCCCAGGGCTCTGTACTTGCCCCACTCATCTTCACGCTGTTCACCAGCGATATCCCCACAAGTAAAAAGGCCCAGTTGGCCCTATTCGCTGACGACACAGCCATTTTCTACACTGGTCGCAGCCTAGTCCAGATCTCACTCACACTCCAAACCGCTGTCAACAAACTCGCTGACTGGTTCAGGAAGTGGAGAATAGAGGTCAATCCCGACAAAAGTCAAGCAGTTCTCTTTTCAAAACCGCGACATAAACCCAACCCCCCCCGACCTATCACCCTGTTCAGCAAGCCGATCCCTTGGGAAAAGCAAGCTAAATACCTGGGAGTAATACTCGACAGGCACCTTTCCTTCGCAGAGCACATAAAGACGGTTCGCTCGCGCGCCGCTTTCGCTCTCGGCAGACTCCACTCCGTTCTCAATGCACGCAGCAAATTATCACTAAGATGCAAGATGCGCATCTACACTGCGTGCATTAGGCCCATAATGACCTACGCCTGTGTAGTCTTCGCTCACGCGAAACCCCACCACATCCACAGGATGCAGACCCTCCAAAACCGCTTCCTCCGTAAGGCTACGGGATCCCCTTGGTTCGTTCGAAATGAGATCCTCCATCTTGACCTCAAAATCCCCACCATCAAACAATTCATGAAACGTCTTTCCAAGAGTTTCTTTGATACCGCCGCCAAACATCGCAACCCACTGGTTGTCGAGGCCACCAAATACACCCCATCCCATATCAGCAAACTTCGCCGTCCAAGGCATGCTCTCTCCGAACCTGACGACCCCATAACTCTCCTCCAGGAGAAAAACAAAGCGACCAGTACAGTGCACAAACACAGAACTCCGTCATTCCGACCTCGCCGCCGAGGTCCCTCGCGACGTCCCCAAGTAAATGCTTCCCCCCGACCCTTGCTCGAAGAACGGCCAGCCCGCGCCGCAGCTGAGCCTGTAGCTTTAAATTCCCGACTGTGACCTCTGAGTTTGTTTCGGCATTTCTTCTCAGAGCAGTCAGATAGGAAATGCCGGCCTCATCAAGCTTAAATAATATTACTATGATCCAGCCTGTCCCATCTTGCTGCCCTCCCCCAGCGACGCCCTAAGCCGAGGTTCGTACCCCAAAGGGGGTGCCCTTAGCGTGTAGTCGCTTAGTATACTAGTTTTACGCCCCTGGCTGGAGGCTTTGAGTTTACTTAAGGCAACCACAGGATAGTCCGGTTAAGTAGTCACGACCTCTATAGGTCAACTACGAGATGCCATATAGGAAAAAAAAAAAAAAAAAAAAAAAAGAGTCTCGCTCATTTGCTCGTCAGTCGTCGGACGGTAAGGTTGTCGGTACCTACGCTACTTTGCAGTAAGTTCGTTCCATATTTTATTTTAGTGGGTGTTATTTTTCTTGTTTTGAATTTAACGGTTGTTTGTGATCGCTCGTGTTTTTGATGATTAATTGAGTTATTGTTAAATTAAGTCTATTTTGAAATAAATTAGATTTAGGTTGTTTGAAGTTGTTTTTTTTTTATTTGTTTTTCCCTTCTGGTTGCTAAAATCAGAAGTGGGATACAACTTATTTGCTCACAACTATTAGCCTTGATACCTACACAAACAGCCGTTGATTTCAAATAAGAAATGCCACGTGAAGAGCTAGTTAGGACGCCGCCTCGCTCTGGGGCTAGGCGTAGCCGTCGCAGTGAATCTCGACAGGAACGTAGGCGTGGTTCGCAATCGCCTCACGATAGAACACGTTCACGCCGTGTTAGAACTCGTTCACGGTCACGCCATAGTAGAAATCGTTCGTATTCGCGTCATGACAGGACTCGCTCGCGTTCACGTAATGACACACGATCACATCACAGTCGCTCACGTTATAGTGATCACAGTTCGCGAGAAAGATCTAGGTCACGTACACATCATCGTCGTAGTAGATCTCGATCCTACCCACATGATGCTTCTGTGAAAAATGTGTTAGGCACTATTATGTCGCGATTAACAGCTATTGAGGAGAACACCGCTAGTGGCTCTCGTATTACGCCGTCAATTCGTGACAGCACACCTCCGTTAAATAAAAATGTTTCTACGACCCAAGCACTTGTCGACGCGTTGGGGGTATTAACAAAAAACAAGTGTAGCAACTATTACGTTTCAAATTTTGATCCAGCTATAAACAATTTTGAGGTGTGGTGTAACGAAGTGGACAGGGCTAGGCATGTGAACCGTTGGGACGATCTCGAGTGTTTCTCGCGTGTGGCGCATTGTTTAAAAGGTGATGCAAAGACCTGGTTAAACGAGTGGGGTACAAATGATCGTTCATGGTCCAATTTCGTTAAAGAATTTAAGTCGTTGTGTCCGCAAAAGATTAATTATGCCCAAACTCTTCATGAGGTTATCAATACCACATCTGACAAGTTTTCGTCATACGCAGAGTATGCGCGTCGTTCGTTATTAAAATTACGTTTAGTAAAAGGGTTGAGTGAAGAACTTATGGTTCAGATAGTGGTTCACGGTATCAGTGATGTACAGGTACGCGCAACGGCTATCAATGCTGACTTAACGTCAGAAAACCTAGTTTCGTTTTTAGCTACTTATGTGAAGCCTATTCGTAAATTTGATAATCGTAACCCGGATAAATCTGCGTCGTCCGGTAATAAGACTAAAAGGCATAATTCTAACGGCCCTAGTAGATCTGATAACAAATGTTTTCATTGTGGCGAAACAGGGCATTATAAAGATAAGTGCCCCAAGAAGCGTAACGTTAATAGTAAAGACGTTAGTAGTAATAATAATTCTAAACCTACCTGTACTTTTTGTAAGAAGGTAGGGCATAAAGAGAGTGACTGTTTCGCTAAGGCTCGGACTGAGTCTCAAAGTAACAATAACAATCAACGTAAAGTTAACTTGTGTAGTGAACTTTCAATTACAAAGGATAACAACGATATAAGTACAGCCGTGATACAGGGTATACCGGTTGATATTCTTATAGATAGTGGTGCACTCAATGTATCGTTAATATCATCAGCGGTAGTAGGTTACTTCTCCGGTCCACGTAAACAAATTAAATGTTCTTTGAAAGGAATAAGCGATAAAGAGATTGCTGCTCACGAGTACATCACTTTAACTGTCGAGTTTAGTAATATCGCGCTTGAAGTAGATTTTGTCATAATACCCACGTCGTGTATGAATACGCCCATTATCATAGGGACTGACGTACTAAATCGCGATGGCGTCACATTTATTCGTACGAAACATGGACAGTTCCTGACTCATACACCGGATAGGGTACTAAAAGTAAATGCTGTGAGCATTAATGAAACTGAGAAAATAAATACGCCTCTCAAAGGTGCGGAACTGGTTAAATTGATGAGTGTGATAGGTGAATTCTCTACGTTTTTAATATCCGGTACCGCCAACACTACGGTGAAAACCGGAAAAATGCACATCAGACTAACTAGTGACGTACCTGTGGCATACCATCCGTATCGTTTGTCGTACCAAGAGAAACTTAAGGTTCGCGAAATATGTCAGGATCTGTTAGATAAAAAGATTATTAGGGAGTCAAATTCCGAGTACGCAAGCCCGGTCATTTTGGTCAAGAAAAAGGATGGCTCAGACAGAATGTGCATAGACTTTCGTGCTCTAAATCGCATAACCGTCAAGGATAGGTACCCCCTACCCTTGATTGAAGACCACATCGATCGGCTTGGGGGCTCGAGATTCTTCACGTCTTTAGATATGGCGTCAGGCTTCCACCAAATTCCCATTGATGAGGACTCGATCCATAGGACAGGCTTTGTTACCACGGAAGCCCACTATGAGTATTTAAAAATGCCGTATGGCTTGTGCAATTCTCCGACTGTGTATCAGCGTATCATCAATAACACCTTGCGTAGATTTATAGAAGCAGGGAATGTCCTGGTCTACATTGATGATGTGCTGATCCTGAGCCAAACTGTCGATGAGGGCATCACCTTGTTACGCGAGGTGTTGAAGACTTTGACGGACGCTGGGTTCTCAATTAATGTGCGCAAGTGCTTCTTTCTCACCACCACAGTAGAGTACCTGGGTCGCGTTATTAGTCACGGTCAGGTTAGGCCGAGTCCGCATAAAATCGAAGCGCTAGTTAACACACCTATCCCTAGTAACGTCAGACAGGTACGCCAGTTCTTGGGCCTTGCGGGGTACTTTCGGCGTTATATCGAAGGTTACGCGACAAAAACCGCATGTATCTCGCGTCTGACAAAGAAAGACGTAAAATTTGAGTGGGGACCTGATCAAGATCAAGTCCATCAAGATCTTATAAAACGACTAACTAGCAAGCCCATACTTGCGATTTTTGATCCGAACCTTCCTACAGAGCTGCACACTGACGCCAGTAGTGCAGGATATGGTGCTGTACTTATGCAAGTGCACGCCGATGGTGGTAAACGGGTGGTAGCCTATTTTAGTAAAGTCACTCAGGGGGCGGAGGCAAAATACCATTCATATGAACTGGAAACGTTGGCGGTCATCAAGGCGCTGCAACACTTCCGTCATTATTTGATCGGGATAACTTTTAAAATCGTGACGGATTGCAATGCTTTGAAGGCCACCGAACGTAAGAAAGATCTCCTTCCACGGGTTGCACGCTGGTGGATTTATCTGCAGGATTTTAATTTTGAGATTGAATATCGAAAGGGTGTGATGATGGGTCACGCGGATTATCTAAGCAGGAACCCGCCAGCGTTGCAAGTCAATAACATTGATAGACCATTGAATTGGGCACAAATAGCCCAGTCGGCTGATTCCGAGACTGCCGATCTCATCCAAAAACTGAGGGATGGTCTCTTGGACTCTAGCCGGTACGTGTGTCAGAACGATGTGCTCTATTATCGCTACTCACCTGTCGGCGAGGAGATGCGCTTACTATGCTATATCCCTAAGGGGCACCGGCTAAGCTTATTACGCGTTTTTCACGACGAACACGAGCACATCGGGGCTGATAAAACTTATGACCTCATTTTAAAACATTTTTGGTTCCCTGGCCTGAAGCAATTTGTAAGGAAATATATCTCCCATTGCCTAATTTGCATTTCCAAGAAACGCGTTCCAAGAGCTCCTTGTCAGCCTATTACGTCATGGGAAAAGTCAGACATTCCCTTCAACACGGTTCATGTTGATGCATTAGGCCCTTTACCCGAGTCCAATGGCTATAAATTTGTATTTGTTTTGGTGGATTCTTTTACCAAATTTTGTTTACTCTACCCTATATACAGACAAGATGCAAGCGAATTGAAACGAGTTTTCAATAGCGCTATATCTTTATTTGGGACACCCAAACAGATAGTTTGTGACCGTGGTCGCATGTTTGAAGCGTCAGCTTTTACCAGTTGGGTATCTGAAATGGGTTGTGAGATCCATTACATAACGCCCGAGATGCATCACTCCAATGGGCAAGTCGAGCGTTATGTGAGAACCGTCCTTAATATGATTCGTGTCGAGAGTAGTAATAAAAATTCCACTTGGTCTGATAGTTTATGTAAAATTCAGTTAGTTTTAAATATCACTAAGCAAAAAACCACTCAGTACTCAGCTTTGTATCTGTTAATCGGTACTAATGCGACCACTCCTGTGATTCGTGCGCTGATCCGTGACGTTTCAGCCGAAAACTCCAGTCCAAATCGAGAAGCCTTGAGGGAACTCAGCAGGAGCTCCGCTAAAGAATCTCTTGACAAAAATCGAGATAGCCAAGACGTTCGGGTAAATCGTCAAAGACACCCGCCAAGAGTTTTCCAGGTTAACGATCAAGTGTTCGTAATAAAGTATTCTCAGTCAGCTGGGAAGCTTGACCCTGGAATGAGGGGTCCGTACCGTGTAACTAAAGTGTTACCAAGTGATCGTTACGAGCTAAAATTGTTAAGTGGAGCCAGAGGCAAGACAACTCAGGCTGCAGCTCAGTACATGGTGCCCTGGAAAGGCGAGTGGTGTCCTGAGAGTTGTGCTGCATATTTTGAAAGTAAGTTTCAACCGAACCGTTCTATGTTTTTTTTTATGTTCTAGTAACACGTGAGCGTATGGTGTATGCGTGCGTGTGAATGTGAGGCAGTGCTTGCCTTACTGGTTGGAACGGGAGGCTGGTGCAGCCCAGATTCAGCGCGCTCCAAGGACAGTGTCCTGGAGTGTCTGGTTTTGGAAGACGCGTACCTATGTGTATGCGCAGCGGGTGCTGTCCCGGAAGACGCGTACTGTGTATGCGCAGCGGGTGTTGTCCCGGAAGTCGCGTACTGTGTATGCGCATCGGGTGTTGTCCCGGAAGTCGTGTTCCCTGAACACGCATCAGGTGTTGTCCTGGCAGGCGCAGTCCTGGTGAACTTGTACAAGTTCAAGTATGAGTATGAATGAGACTTGATGTATGAGGATGTATGCATACTCCTGAAAGTGAAGTGCTTTAATTTGTTGTGAAAGTATATCTTTGTATGAGGGCCTTGTATGCGCGATGAATGACAGAATAGGCAAAGGTGTATGTCGTCACGTATAATTTACCACTTGTTTCTCACACAGATTGCAATGACGACGACCCTGACGATGTTGGAGAGCCTACAGGTGCTTCTGCTGGTCCTACTGGTGCTTCGAGTACGGACGAGACCACGGAATAGACGGGACCAAGTCAGACAAGAACGGCGATGTAACTCTCGCCGTACCTGCCAGTGCCTCCGAAGAAGTGCAGCCGAGGACGGCGCACGATCAGGAGAGGCCGTATTAGCTGAACTTATTGTTGGTAGTCGTGGTACCAACCGATTTCTATAAAAGCGAGTGCTCGACCGAGTCTCGCTCAGCCGCCGAGGTCCCTCGCGACGTCCCCAAGTAAATGCTTCCCCCCGACCCTTGCTCGATGAACGGCCAGCCCGC
Source organism: Amphipoea lucens (assembly GCA_947508005.1). Classification (NCBI taxonomy): domain Eukaryota; kingdom Metazoa; phylum Arthropoda; class Insecta; order Lepidoptera; family Noctuidae; genus Amphipoea; species Amphipoea lucens. The sequence goes on from OX382379.1 coordinate 10,401,205, forward strand.
GCCGCAGCTGAGCCTGTAGCTTTAAATTCCCGACTGTGACCTCTGAGTTTGTTTCGGCATTTCTTCTCAGAGCAGTCAGATAGGAAATGCCGGCCTCATCAAGCTTAAATAATATTATTATGATCCAGCCTGTCCCATCTTGCTGCCCTCCCCCAGCGACGCCCTAAGCCGAGGTTCGTACCCCATAGGGGGTGCCCTTAGCGTGTAGTCGCTTAGTATACTAGTTTTACGCCCCTGGCTGGAGGCTTTGAGTTTACTTAAGGCAACCACAGGATAGTCCGGTTAAGTAGTCACGACCTCTATAGGTCAACTACGAGATGCCATATAGGAAAAAAAAAAAAAAAAAAAAGAGTCTCGCTCATTTGCTCGTCAGTCGTCGGACGGTAAGGTTGTCGGTACCTACGCTACTTTGCAGTAAGTTCGTTCCATATTTTATTTTAGTGGGTGTTATTTTTCTTGTTTTGAATTTAACGGTTGTTTGTGATCGCTCGTGTTTTTGATGATTAATTGAGTTATTGTTAAATTAAGTCTATTTTGAAATAAATTAGATTTAGGTTGTTTGAAGTTGTTTTTTTTTTATTTGTTTTTCCCTTCTGGTTGCTAAAAATATTATTTAAATTGGTTTAATAAAATAAAATTAAGCAATATAGTTTGAGGTGGTATGTTTTTAGGGTTAATTTTTTTTTAACGAGAGGTTTACCCTTTACCGCTGCTTGCCACTGTCGAAATATTCGTTGTTATACATTAAATTAAGCAAGGAGAAAAAAAAAATTCGCATATTTGCACTTTTTCTGACACGGTGCCAAAATATATCGCGAGATAAAAATTATATATTTTTTTAAATTCTTTTTATTTCTCATCATAAAATCATTTGTTATCTATTAAGGTCAAATTGATAAAAAGTTCTTTACAGTGATGAGTATTATTAATAGTTCTTTATGGTTTTGATACAGTTTTGGTCAAAACCATAGACTGTATACCATAAGTAACCACATTTAAATAAGTTACCATATTTCATCAAGTAAGGTGACCACCTTACTTGATGAAATGTGGTCACTTACAGCGCTATTTCATTGGCCTATTAAAGGAGGGCAAACCCTGAAACATTCACAGTTGTTGGTCAGACATTCACTTGCCCTAAAAAGCAGTTAATACCTATTTCAAATATTCGCAGAAGTTGACTGATTTGAAAAATGGGTGTATTTGTTTGTAGCAAACGAGAGCTGTGCAATTTGTTAATAAATGGGCATAATATAGAAGTCTACTTACAAGAAAATTTCAATTTGTCACCAGAGGATATGGCTACTGTGGTCTCCTACATTCAAAGAAACTTGGTATCTAAATCTTACGAACGCTGAAGAAATGCATCTCGGGGAAAAGAACGCTTTGAAATTATGGTCACCTCACAATATTAATGGATGTTTGTATGGGAAAACTTAAATTATCAATTTCTTTGAAACTACTCAAAGTTTCTCCGTCACAAATTCAGTGAATCGTTATCGTCCCCGTCACAAAAATTTAAACATATTTCGAAGGCCGTAGATCATCAGGCAGCGGAGATACATGTGTCCAGCCAGCTTGAACTCAGGCTGGCTGGACATTAAGTTTTTTTTTTATTTCTCGTAAACCCTTACATGTGACGCCATAAATCATCACGTTATTACTGTCACAAATTGCGTCACTAAATGTTAGTAAAGGAACCATATTCGAAAACGCTCCCGTTATTGAGATTCGGAAGTGCCAGCCAAAAGTTTTATACGTAAATTCAAGCTGGCTGGGGAAAGGCAAAGGGGAAATCCCTTGATTTCTGGAAGCTGTTGCATTTTTTGATTAGCTGTAGCTAAATCTCCTTTTTTTCTCCTCAGTGGCTCTAAAATGCAAGGAACACATATGCCAGGATGGGTACAACTACAAACAATTCTACAGCGTGGATAGCGATAACTTGAAGGCACTTACGAAGGACTCAGACACCGTCTTTGAGATGCATCTTGGAATACAAGCTGCTAGCAATGGACATATTTTGCTGTCCCCTGTCAAGAGGCCTGGGTATCTCGATCCTGTTTATGAGATTGGTAAGTTTCATTTTAAACACAAAACCGCGTCTTTTTTATCCGACTATGGCGAAGTCAAAAGTAAGCCCATGTATGCATGGACCTAAAAGTTTTAGCCTAAAAGGTTTTGAACCAACTTCCCTTATGACAATATTCCAGGGTTCGTAAAAATCCGATATTTATAACAAACATCAAAATATTCGATATTTGATATAAAAACGTATATCGATAAAAAAAAACGATATATCGTGTATAAAATACACGCGATTTTACTACCTATGTAGTATGCATAATAATGATTCAATTTGAATAAAACGCTAACCGTACTTGCGCGTTTGTGGTGAATCCCCGAAACACACGATTAGATTGTCACTTAGGGAAAGGTAATCCAAATTGTAGTTTTTTGTGAAATTGTTTTGAATTTATAGTTTTGACAATAAATATCAATTGATACATATCCACATAAATATCAATTGATATACATAATATATCCACAAAAATATCATTTGATATATATCATGACCCTAACCTGCACCCTAATTGCGTAATACACTATCAATCGGAATCAGAATAATTTCGAAGCCAATTGCTAATCCATTGCTTCATAAGTTCGAAAAATTTGTCTATAAATAACGCAATGAATGTTGTTGACCTGTCAAAATGAAACCGATTCCGATTGATAAAGTGTTACGCAATTGCCCCGCTGGCAATATTCACTCTTAGCTGGGCTTCCAGTATTACAACCTTATTCAAAATCAGCGACATTTACCTGTACATTCAAAACATCTCCAAAACTAAACAAGCGCTAATCACCGCCATCCAACATTAACGCTAACTAAATAATCTCAAACCTTATTCCGCAGTGGTCGGCGGCGGTGGCAACCAGTTCACAGAGCTGCGTCGAAACTTGAAGAGAAACGCCCGAAGCTCAGAGAAAACGCCCAGAATATTGTCCAGTTTTGAACTCAGAGGGTTCTATATTAAGATTTCACTAGGTAAGGGTTGAATGGTTGCCTTGTACTTCAGTGAACAAGATAGAGAATGAATTGCGTTTTGGATGACTAAACACAGTTCTTATGGGCAATTCCCGTATTTTTAAGCACGTTCGCAATCTTTCAAAAATTAAAATCAATTTACGTACATTTTTGACAGGTTTTTGACATTGATTGTCGCTGAATTGATTGCGACTTGAATTTTAACGTCTTTAAATAGTATGAGATTTTGGTATGATTCGTAGTAGTTTGACATTTCTATGGAATAGGTCTTCCAAACTTGAACATTCTACAGTATGAAATTGAATAGGTGCGCCAAATTAAAACATCTAATTCAATGTGTTATAACGAAAATGTTAAGCATGTCGTTTGGGATGCATGAAGAAGCCTCCTCGTGTAGCGCAGTTTGTTCCGCCAGTTACTCAACTGAACCAAGTGCTCGGCGCATCCTGGACAGTCACACCCAACACCTTATTTGACTGGCCAATTATTCCCTTGCGGTAGTAGGGCTAACGCCCGCCTGGTTTGCGACCATCCTCCCACCGGAGTCCGTCGTCAAGCAGCCTGCTGTGTTTCGTCGATGCATGGGAGTTCTAGTGCCTTGGGCATCTTCTGGGCACGCTTGTTCCATCATAGACCTCATCCATCGCTTTCCATCAGGCGTGATCGAGGTCATGAGCGGGCGGGCCCATTCGGGAATAAAAAAAAAAAACGTCGTAACGCGCACTTTCGTAGGAACGGTCAAAATTATAGTTCAACGCGTTGCCCACTTACTTCAGATTGTGAACACACATGAATGGATTGCTTATCGGGCGCGCGGTAAAATTGATACTTTAATTGTCTTATTTGTTTTGATAGTTTTTTTACTGGAACATCAATAAATTGTGTTTACTTGCAAGCAATAACTTAGTTTGCACTAACTTCGATGATAGTTACACTTTTTTTTAAAGAAAAAAGTTGTTTTTGTGAAATGACAATTTATAATGATTATGTAACAGTTTACTGCAACTCCTATTTCGAGTTGGCGCAAGTTTAAATTTCGTCCATAAATCTTAAAGTTGGAGTCAATTATTTAGTCGCATATTTAAACGGTATAACTTAAAATTCAAATTAAAATTATTTTATTTCCACAAAAACCTACATGGGCACTAAGAAACGTCAGAAGCTAGGTGCACGGGTTGAATTGGTCGTTTCCTATGGAGAAGAGCCGGCAAAAAAAACTCCATGGTTAATCTTTTAAAAATAATTGGGTTTTACAATGTTTCTGTTTTGTAAAGTAAATCGACGCACAAACTGTTATGCTACTGCTACCACAAGTAAACTATGACCTAGGTTAGGAGGACATAGGATACTTTTTTATCCCTACAGAACGTGCCCGTGGAATAATTTCCTATTCATATATCTATGCGGGGGAAGTCGCGGACAAAAGCTAGTGTAGTGCAAAAAAAAACAGTGGCACTCCGGGAGTGCCGACAGAAGTGAAAACAAAACACAAACAGAATACTTTGCCATCACTCACTGGCATATCGGATTTACATTAAAACCGAGTAGGGTAACCTGGTCTAGCAGTACGCATCCGATAAGAGTACGCAACACCAGAAGCCGTGAAGTTGTTTACGATGCGCAGCTAACTTCAGTTGCATTTTGATGCCAACTGTGATAAAAAGTGCTATGCCAAAAAAAAATTAAATCCCGAAGAAAACACAGAAATTACGTAGATTTAAAGATTTTGGCTCAAAATCTTAAATATTTTTACCATTTTGGAAGTATGTTTGAGAAAAGAATGCAATTATTTTGTAAAAACGAAGTAAACTGTGGGGTTTTCAAAGACGATGCCTAAAGCATGCTGCGAGCGTAATTCCGGTCAACGCCAGGAGATGACGTTGAATTCCGCTCATTTACGATTTGGCTAGTCTGTGTATGAGTACGCAGTTATGTATGTTATAAGAGTACGCGCGTACTCTTACACGCAATTATTTTTAAGTTAGTTTCGTTACTGTATTTTTTTTTCTTAAACGTTGCAAATATATATATTTAAATAAAAATATAATATGTAATGTGTAATTTACCGCAAAAGATCAAAGTCTGATAATTGAGTGGGTCTCTACACAAGCTGGCTCTCAAGGAGCTTTTGGCATCAAAAAAAGTACTAAAAAATGTACTAAAGAATGTGCCAGAGTGTTCCAAAACCAGTTTCAAAATCTCTTCCTAAAAAGGCCAAATTAAAAAAACCTTTTAAATTGCCAAAGAAAATGCGTAAAAAAAGGTTTGGAGATGCCCAGCATGTTCTTGAAATCTACGTAAACCCCCCCGCAGAAGACTGGATAGGATGATTAAAATACTCCGAATGGTGGTTGTACGACTTATGAGGGTCAAGGAAATTTTATTTGCCACCTCTGCAAGTAAAAAAAAAGGATTGCACGACCCGCGTACTCTTATCAAGGTAGACGCGTACTCTTATCCAATAGTACTTGTAAGAGTACGCAATTCCCATTTCTGATTATTTTTGTTATTTAGAGAGATAAAACGTAATTATGTTTTTTTTTATATTACTTTATGAAAGATGCTTAAATTGTAGACGTAGTAAACGCCTAGTTGATTTCCTAGACATCATTTTTATTTTTTTAGAACATTTTAAACCTTAAGTGCGTACTCCTAGACCAGTTTACCCTATATCCTGAGGACAGCCGAACACATCCGAAGTGGTGTCGGTTACGGTAACAGTGGCGTGAATTCAATGGTATTTTCCCATCTCGAAAAATGCCCAACGCGCCTAAAGAAGTTTTCACTTCAATGAGTAGGTAACCATTTTATATAAAACAAAAAGAAATAACCAGTACTGGACTGTGATAGAAAAGATGCATTATTTAACACAACCCATAGCCAGGATTGATACGGCAGTCCTGACAGCCGCAAAAGAATAAAAAGAACTAACCTTTCTACTTTGTCACAGTATAATATACAGTACGTTATCTAAGGCCGCCCGCCGAGTTATTAGCCTACTCTTGCGTTGATCCCCAGGGTTGTCACTTTTACTTTTAGTTAATCTTCTTCTGCTTCTGCTTTAAAATGTACTTCACATATTCGTTCATTATGTTTTGACTTGTTAGATAAGTCTTCGCGATCAATTAACCGTAGCCACTGTAAGCGTCTGAAACAATTAAACAAATTGGTTAAGTGAAATAAATAGAGAGTTCCATACGTATTTTCGCAAATATGTAAAAAATATTTATCACCTATTATTTTAATTAAGACTATCTACCTACTTAACTATATTACTAAATAAAATACCTAGTGTGCAGGACGATCGACCTATTAGTTTCATTAATTTTACTTTCGGTGGTTGGGAAACCCAATTTTATGCAATTTTGAAATAATGATCACGCAGAATTCCCACGGTGCTGGGGCGACACAGGGTAATTATTGGTTTTCCCAAAACTAAAATTCATTGTGTTGTTTTATTATTCTCAACATGTTTTATTGCTGGTATTGTAAACCAAATTGTCGGCACCCTTTGATAAAAATATGTCTTTGATAGTTTGCTTGTGTATTTAATCAGTTCCGGCTTAGATCTCGCACAAGAGACTTCAGTAGTAAGTAGTTCTGAGTGATGTGATGTGACAAGCTCTCAAAATAATATCAAGCAAGTAACTCATCAGTTTGTATTTATTATTGATTTAGCTCCTTTGTTGCCCTTATTTATTAGTAAAGAATAAATAAATAAAATAAATAAATAAAATAACTACCCAAAATAGCTACATAACCAACAATTATACCGTTTTTAATACAACCAAAAAATAAGATGACCATAAAAAGTACTTAATAATTTTGTGCTCGACTGTACTTGACTCGAAAATGTATGTAGAAGTTCACGTGGATATTTAACATACTTCCATATAGTAAACCAGGTCGAAATTATCATGGTTGGAGACGACTATTTCTTGACTATTTTTTGGCGTTCTCAAAATTGATTTATAAGAAGTTTTCAAAAGTGAGGATTGTGTTGTGAAGGACACTAAAAACTAGACTTCTTAAAATAAACTTTAGCTCTAAACATAGTATTCAGAAAGTAAATTTGGGAATACATTTATATGGAAAAATGCGACTCGGCTACGCTCTTAATAAAGCAAATAAACTGTGAAATAAACAATACAATACCACATTTTCTAATAATATTTAAGTATAAGTAGGTACTTACATTTCTGGTTGAGTAGGAACTATGAAGAATGATAAGTCCGGGTTTGCGAAATCATTATTGAGGCACCCGAAAACACTACAATATTTTTTTCCCCTTTTTGAAGTCATGATACTCGTAATTTAAGTGGCCGCCGCCGGCGAGAGTTGACGAACGCAAGCGGTCATGTAGCGTACGCGCGTGCTCACAGTCGCGCTGCACAGCCCGCACTGCCGCCACCTTATTCCCTCATATATTATGCTAGCGTGTGCGTGAAATCGCGTGCCGACACGGCGCGCGGCGCGCACGCACACATTCAAACCGAGAGCGGCACGTTTGTATGAAGATGTTCTACTGTATATTAATTATACTGTGACTTTGTGGTCGTGATTGTATCGGTGTGCATTCAGCCCAACCTGTAGTGCTTCACGATAATAGCTTAATAGCGCCACCTGTCGCATTGAGTATGAACTACTAGCACACGTGACGAGAATGCATCAACTTGGAACGTTCGCAGCCCATTGAGTATCTGTGAGAACCCTATAACCGATATAGTCGTCGTGTGTTACGAATATAACACCGCGAACATCGATTTTGTGGTGTTTCGGGACAACATTTTTGAAGTGAAAACTTCTTTAAGCGCAGTTTGCGTCTTTCTAAACAGTGAACAAAGCAGGAGGAGTACTCTCGAAGTCCGTCAATGAAGTTACAGGCCCGTCCGAAGTAATAAAAGTCATTCAAAAGGTGACCATCTATAAATACCAAGTGTCTGTGCCTTGGAAAGCACGTTAAGCCGTTAGTCCCGACTGTCATTAGTGGATCTTTGACAGTCGTTGCTGGTCGCAGACGCCCGAAAGTCTGACAAGCAGATTTACCAAGGGGTATCGTATTACCCAATCACTGGGTTGTGGAGGTCAGATAGGCAGTCGCTCCTGCATGTAAAATACTGGTATTCAGCTGCATCAGTTAGACTGTAAGGAGGTCCCAATATAGTTGGGTAAAGGCTAGGTAAATAATGATGTTGAATCGCGTGTATTCGGCGTTGAATCGCTTATACTCGACTCATAATTATCGTATGGTCTCGAGCACACACCCTCTCTTTCGTCACAGAATACTTAATAGTACTACGTACTTTCGTGTTAAGTTTCAAATTAATGTGAATAAGTGACTTTACTTCAATACTTTTGCAGTTAGGATAAATACAACAGCCTGTTACGGTCTTTTTATAAGTTTCGCGATATTTATAGCTTTTTGATCGACTTTCTACACTTTAAATTTCTGCCTTCCACCCGCTTTTTAACTACTAAAAGCTAAAAAGTGGATGAAAAATTCAAATTTCGCAATATTGAAACCAATTTAGGAAATATTTAAGAGCATGCGAGGCTAACTTATGGTAGAGAGAGAAAGAAATAATAAGTATTTGTTGGGTCTCGCAAAGGAAGCTCACAAACTAAACTAAACGCAATTATAGAAACACTAGCTGCGCCCCGCGGTTTCACCCGCGTAACTTTCGATCCCGTGGGAATATCGGGATAAAAACTAGCCTATGTCCTTTCCCGGGACTCAAACTATCTCTATACCAAATTTCATCGAAATCGGTTCAGTAGTTTAGGCGTGAAGAAAAGACAGACAGACAGACAGAGTTACTTTGACATTTATAATATTAGTTTGAATTTAAAAAATGAAAATAAAAACTGCACCGTAATTGCGTAACACACTATTAATCACAATCTGAATCGTTTTGAATTTTTCATTAAGCTCACATCGATTTTGTAATCCCACTTTTGTTTACGTCCGAAACATACTCAGATCGCATCATCGTATACACATAATGCACTCCCAAACTCCAAAATCGAGCCACCCTGCAGTTTTCGAATGGAAGCCGATATTTTTAAATGGTCGTGAATTCAAATTTGGAAAAATGTCGACACCAGAATGATGGCCAGTATGTCTGCTTCAAAATTGCATAAAAACTTTTCTTTGAGTCTTCATTATTTTGATGTATTAAGCAGGAACCCATTGGATGCGAGAACCACAGAACCGGCCGAAGTGGCGGTGCTTCGGGGAGGCCTATGTCCAGCAGTGGACGTCTTTCGGCTGAAAAGATGATGATGATAATGATAAGGCCTTTATACCATACCGCACACAGAATCGCACGGTGGCTCGATTTAGGAGTCCTATTATAGGATAATTGTGAACTTTACACAAAATGTGGCTTAATGTATTTTTTTTTATATCTTTAATTCATTTTTATTTTTGGGCCTTATAAATCTTCTCATCAAAATAAGTTTTTTTAAACACAAACTTGATGAAAACAGACCTTTGCAAACAATACACGTTGCAAAAGCTCTTTGTAGAAGCAAAACACACTCAAGGTTACTTTGGAATACAATGGAAAATTATTCTCTATAAGCAAGTTTCTACGTAAGTTAATGAAAGTGCACAACTTACAGAATTTATAAGAAGATATCAAAACGTCACGCTTCTTTTGTCCGAAGGGTTAAGCAGAAGTGACCTTATAGTACACCTATATTTCGCCAGTTATGTTTAAGTCTAGTGTTTAAGTCTGTGGGGCTCGTGGCTAAATAATAACAGCCGCACAGGTCGATCGATAAGGTTAAGCTACGGTTGCCGCGGTTGGCCTGTGGATGGGTGACCATCTTTACATACCGAGACCCCTCCGTGCCTCAGAAAGCACGTTAAGCCGTTGATCCCGGCTGCCATTCGTGGATCTTTGACAGTTGTTACGGGTAGTTAGAAGCCCGAAAGTCTGACAACCAGTCTTACCAAGGGGTATCGTATTACCTAGTAAGTAACTGGGTTGTGGAGGTCAGATAGACAGTCGCTCCATGTAAAATACTGGTAATCAGCTGGATCCGGTTACACTGGAAGCCAACCCCAACTTAGTTGGGATAAGTAAGGCTAGGTAGATGATGATCTTTAAGTCTAGTGTAATGGGGGCGAGCCTATTACCATCAACCGGGCACAGATCTAGGCTCTGCCAGAAGGCTGGTACTGAGAAATTCCTGATGGCAACTCAATAACACTTTGCCCGACCTGGGTATCGAACTCAGGACCTCGTGCTCGTGCGACCTCCAACAAGGCAATGAATATATCACTCACCATTTTCTGAAGAGTCCTTAGCACCCCAAAATGAACATACACACTGTAGCGGTATCTTACAACGCCACATGCGAACAACGTGTCATACTGACGTCACGCAAAATCCTGCATCTCGCAAGCAGAGTTTACCGCGCAATTGTATACAACGGCCCGACATGAATCATCGGGCAGTTGCCCGCCATACACGATACCCGTCTGGTCGGAGGATCCTCCCTTTTCTATAGAGTATGAGTGAACTTTAAACCCTGTTCCTCATACGGTCATACCTCTATAACACCACTTTCATTATTTTGAGCAGTTCTGCGGAAATCGTATTTCTTTTTATAAAAATGATTAAGTTATACTACGAAGACAGGATAGAAATGACCTCAGTCCCGAATTATACAGCGCACGGAAACGCCGCGCCGGCAGCGTCTGCAGATAGCAGTACTAATAAAATTCGTGACGCCGAAAATGCGATGAGCGCACACAACCGTCAGTTTGTACACGTCATTCGTGTCGTGATGCGAGTAAGTGCCTTTTCACACGTCCCGGTTGCCGGATAGCCGGAGCCGATTATCCGCTAACACTTGCCAGGCTAACTACGCCGGTACGTGCGAAAGTTAACGTACAGACGCCAGCACATCAAACTACCCGAAACAGTCAAATTTTCCTATTCAACTTTGAACTTTATGCTTTAGCGATAAAGTTGAAGATCTATTAAAGAAATTTGACAGATTGTAGTAGCTTGATGTGCTGGCGTCTGTACATGGCTATACACTTCGCCGCCGGGTACCCGCCACCGGCTACCCGGTTGCCGGGACGTATGAAAAGGCACTAACTGGTGTCACGTTTGGTTTGTGTGGAGAGTGTTGACAGTGTAATGTCATCTGGTTTAAATAGGTTTTTATTTTTATTATTTTACTAGCTTATGCCCGCGACTTCGTCCGCGTAAAATTTCTTGTCATCCCCACCCACCCGTCGCACCGCATCGCCTGCCCGAACTATTACTTCGTTTTCGCTTAGCGTTCTTTATATAACTTTTTTCTTCTGTGCTTGCCTCCTAATGGTCTTGCGTGATGTTAAATAGCCTGTAGCCTTCCCCAATAATTTTGCTATTAAATGCAAAAATATTTTTGACGTGATAACGTCTTATAAATCGATGAACGCCGGCTGCATGCACGAAAAAGCATGACTCATTGTCGCGTTCCGCCTGAGCCGAGCGTGCAAGCGAGAGCGCTGAACAAGCGATAGAAAGGCACGATCGGCCTAAGCGTTCGGCTTGTGACGCATCTATGCGATGTTATCTTATCACTTTATCACGTAAAATTATCGTCTGTAAACCGACTTTACAGACAACCAATTTTTTTCTAAACAGAATGGTAGTTTCAGAGATTAGCGCGTTCAAAGAAACAAACAAACTCTTCACCTTTATTATTAGTCTAATAAGATTTATCTTTTATATAGATTCTTCTATATTTGGTGAATGTGAGACCGTCGTAAGTCTTGTAGACAGTAGATTTGTAGACCATTTTCTATTTTGTTAAGTACTTGGTACTTGTTGACAGGCCTGAAGGCCAATTCCCGTAACTAAAAACGTTCAAAATCTAGTCGCAATCTCATCTCAGCGACAACAAATGTCAAAAATGTAGGGAAATTATAAGTATTTTTGACAGATTGACAATGAGATCAGAGGGGCAATTCTCGTAATTTTTAGAACATTCACAGTCTGATCTCAGTCTCAATCTGTCAAAAATACCTCTAATTTCCCTACATTTTGACAAGTTTTTGACATTTGTGTGTCGCCGAGATGCGACTGCGACTAGATTTTGAACGTTTTGAATTACGAGAATTGGTCTTCTGATTGTGAACGTTCTTAAAATTACGTACGAGAATTGCCCCTCTGTGAACACTGTTTTTTGAAAACATTGTAAAAGTCAATTCATTTTAAAAAGTAACCGTGGAGTTTCTAACAAAAATAAATCCTCTTCTCCATAGGAAACGACCAATTGGAACCGTACACCTAGCTTCTGACGTTTCATAAGTGCCTATGTAGTTTTATGTGAAATAAAATATTTTGATTTTGAATGCCACCTCTAACAGCCTCCGTCGAGGCGTCTCTCTGTGTTCTGTGGTCTAAAAACTACCAACGTTCTCCAATATTCAATTACAGATGGTCTAATAGAATTTGGCAAGGAGGGGGAAGTTCTACCTTTGCTGACCTATAAAGATGTGAACCCCCTTGAAATTAAATACTTTAGTTTCGCTGCGTGGACTGGAGTTGAAGCGAAATTTCTCTACGACTGCCCAATACCGGCTGAAAATGGAACCGAATGTAAGTGTTATCTTTAATATTTTTGGTATATTAAAATTTGAGTACAGAATTTCTGGTTTTTGGAAACGGAGAATTCTTTGGAATTTTAAAATTGAAGCTATAGCTGGTTCTAGATGGCTTGCCTTATTGGTTTTTGCCTATTGGTGGGTAAAATACCGGTTTAAATTAAATTAGCTAGCAAAACTTTGCAGATGTGATGGGAGTCGATATAATATTTAAACACGATAAAATAAAAATGATTTGATGCCATTTTGGGGGTCTCGGTGACCCCCAAAAGTGCAGCATTTTTAGATATCGATACCCATCACATCTGCCGTCACCCTGTATAGCGTGCAGTAATGGCGAGGAGTATACGGTTTTACATTTTCGTTTTATGAACATATTATTGTAATTAAATTAAATGCTATTATTTATACACCGTCTTCCGGACGATATACATAAACGTCGACCAGATGTTCAGACCATGGAAATTGGCATTTTTTATTATGGACACATTCTTATTTTTTCATAATTTTCATACAAACTAAATACCTTGACGTAAATCACCCGATATGCATGCCTCTTTATCAAAATTGACAACGACGTATTTTAATTCATAAGATTTGGCGGATTGAAACTTGTCAAAACTAAGTTAAGACCCTTTCTTACTGCATAGCTCAATTAAATTTCATTAAATTAAATTACAAATATCTTTGTAACGAAGCCTTTTTAAGTACTGCTTCTTTTGTTAGATTTAATTTATAAAAGCTATAGAAACGTTTGACAAAGTTTATGGATAACGTGAAGAACACAGTGTATATTTATTTTCAATTTTCAAAAATAGCATCTTGGAGCAACCTGTACTTATATAAAGAACTAGCGCAGGGGTCATTTGTTACCCCGGAACATAAAGGGCTAAGGAAGGAACACGGATGGGTTTTAGTCAGTAAGAGTCTGACACTTCCTTCCGCTCCACCCAGAGTGGGACCCCATTTGATGATTTCCCATCCTTAAAAAAGGGGGTCATTTGCCGGGGTCGCAGATTATAACATCGCATCAATGAAATTAATTAAAACGAATAATGTGCAAAGCGTAGGCGAATTGACGGAAAGAAAGAGAGCCCTATGTCGGCGAGCGGCCTAAGCGGTAGACTACCGAAAAATTCGACGAATTTGTTTAAGTTATTCTAATTTGTATGATTACTCAATACTCAATATCTTTATTGCTTTACCAAAATGTGTGCTTAGGTGGTAACTATATAATTTAGATCATCATGGACCCTGGCCCTGATTAATGGCCACTTGCCCTTTTTTTGGTACGCGGTGTAAATCCTCATGGACTTCCTTCATCGTGGGGGTGACAGACATGTCGGACTCTTTACCGGCTAAAACCACCTCTACCTACGGCCGGAGGTGCGGGATGCGCATAAGCATTCACCACCCATGTGTTAAATAAATGTCGCCATTGTAGTGGCACGTTGTATATGAGACAGGCCGCTGGGATATTAAATGAGATGAGCTGCATCTTTCTGTGCTACAATAACGATCGCTGAGCGCAATTTCATCTCATTGCAGATTGTTGAAATTGCTTTGCATAAATACCGTCTTATAATGAATAGAACTTTCCTTTATTTTTTACTAGCTGCGCCCCGCGGTTTCTCCCGCATATGTGTCGATCCCGTGGGAATATCGGGATTAAAAGTAGCCTATATGTTAATACAGGATGGCAGCTATCCCCATACAAAATTTTATCAAAATTGGTCCAGTCGTATGAGCGTGAAGGAATAACAAACATATAAACACACACACACACACTCACAAACTTTCGCATTTATAATATTAGTGTGATTTAAACTAGCTTCGGTATAATTTTTTTGAAGGCAGTCAAGACTTTTCAGGTTTTAAAGCCAAAAAATCTTTACTAAAACAATTGTCGTTTATAAATTCATTAAGAGCTGATTTTTCCAACGCCAGATAATTTTATGCGAGAAATCATTTTGAATTTCTGACAGTTCTTCCATACAAAATCTGTCAGACGTCAATTTTATTCCACAAAACTCAGCCCTAAGATAGACATAATACTCTGCCTGGTGGTCTATCTATAGAATAAGAACACCCGACCTATTCTGTAAAAATCACACCGTGAAAACTTAGGTGAAGTGAGCATGAAATCAAGCGCGGATACCCTAATAGACTTGTGACGTCACACTTTCACAGTTTATTGAGATCGATAGGCTGATGATCCTATATCCTATTGTTATGCCTTGATAAAATAAAAATAAATACATTGAATCGTGCGAAAAATCTTGGTCAGGGCGTCATATATTTTGTAAACATCTCCTTTGTAGGAATGCACTATTGAAGTGTAATGTAGTGCTATTGCACAAATGATGGGACACTTAATATCGTGTCCTGCGTGTCCTGTCAGCTGCACGTTACAGGAACTGATGGACGCTGGTGATGGCGCCAAACAAGTAGCTGAATTCTGGGCCGAGTCCATTTAAATTGCTATCGACACGCTATGTAGAAGAAGAAGAAGCGAGTTCATACTCCGACCAGCACTTGGCCGATTTTCGGGTGGCTGTGACCGCTACCTTTTTTGAAAGCTGAATCCGCGCCTGTTTGAAATGAACTGTCAATAGTGTCACCTCCTAGCAACAGGTGGAAGCACATTTCAAGCTCACTTCACCCAAGTTTTAACGGTGTAATTTTTACAGAATAAGTCAGCTGTTCTTATTTTACGACTCTGTTTAGAGAAAGATCAAAAATTGTATTATCAAATTTTCAGCTTCACCAGACTCCAAAGAAATCGAGCCGCCTCTCTCAATGTCTGACCAACTGAAGAGGTCTCTTCTGATTTATCGGTTGCCATGGATACCACCCCAACCGACCATGAACGTGAAACTTGGTGTCAAGGTCACCAATGTCAAGTACAATGCGTTCCAATCCAAGCTTATTACTGCAATGTCGGTTGTTACCGTACGTATAATGAAACCACCAATAACAGCTGCACGGGCCGATCGATCAGGTTAAGCTACGCTTGCCGTGGTTGGTCCGTGGAAGGGTGACCATCTTTACACACCGAGACCACGTAAACGAGACCTCGGAAAGCACGTTAAGCCATTGGTCCCGGCTGTCATTCGTAGATCTTTGACAGTCGTTATGGGTAGTCACAAACCCGAAAGTCTGTCAACCAATCTTACCAAGGGTAACCGTGTTACCCAGTAAACTGGGTTGTCGAGGTCAGATAAGCAGTCGCTTCATGTAAAATACTATTATTCAGCTGCATCCGGTTAGAGTGGAAGCCGACCCCAATCATCATCTGCCTAGCCTTTTCCCAACTTTGTTGCACGGAGAGGTCTTGATATGTAAAGATGGTCACCCATCCACGAACCAGCCGCGGCAAGCGTAGCTTAACCTGATCGATCGACCCGTGCGGCTGTCATCATTTAGCCACAAGCCCCTCCGGAAGCCGATCCCTATATTATACTAATATCATTTCAGAGTTGGACAGATGAGAGCATGGCATGGAATCCATCCAAATTCAACGGAACAGTCGGCCTCAAGTTTAGACAAGGACAGATTTGGAGACCTAAGTTCTACGTATTCAAGTAAGCACTAATCATTTATTTGTCATACATCAGCCACTAATGCCATAATAAACGAACCCAAACTTTTAAAGCCTAGATCCCATGATAAAATTGACCGATCAGGTGAAGGAATCATCGTCCTCTAAATTGTACATGGTGTAAGGGATGCGCAGGACAGAAACCGATGGAGACGGATCATCCACTCCAGATGCAACTCCAAAACTGACCACGATCCTCAAACAAGAGACCGACTACAGAGAGAGATGAGTTGAGAAAATCCGGTTTTGGATGGGTATCGATATCTAAACACATTTGTTTATAATTATATCGATAACCATCACTTCTGTGAAGTGTACCTACAGAAACAAAAACAAATTTTTGAACTGATATTTCAAACAAATACACTACATACGCGGTCACCACTCCAGAACCTTCCGGAAGACGTAGCATTGGAAGGCCTCCCACAAGGTGAACCGATGACCTTGTGAAGGCCGCAGAAACCCGTTGGATGCGAAAAGCACAGAACTGTTCGAAGTGGAGGTGCTTGGGGGAGGCCCATGTCCAGCAGTGGACGTCTTTTGGCTGAAATGATGATGACACGACATACGGTCGTTGACATCAAAATAAGCTATCATCAAATCCTTTTTTTTGTTTTATCATGTTTAAATATCGATCTATCAAGTCTGTGAGGTTTTACTAGGTAATTTAACTTGACTTTATATATGTTGACATGAAGTCCAGGCAGATTTGTTTGTGAACCATGTTTGAGAACAAGTCTCAAAGTGAAAACTTACGCTTGAAGTGACCAGCTATTCCACCTGATGCTAGGTACCCAGGAACACAAAGGGCTAAGGAAGGAACACGGATGGGTTTTAAGAGTCTGACACTCCCTTCCACTCCACCTAGAGCGGGAGGGATCATTTGATGATTTCCCATCCAAAAAAAAAAAAGGTTTGACACTATTGGCAGCTCGCTTCTCGTAAGTTTTCACAGTGAGATTTTCACAGAATACATTCTCTGATCCTTAATCTACACAAAAAGGAAGCTATCTGACACAAACCTAAAACTGAAAGCCATTAAGAAAAAAATTCAGAGCTCCAAAAAAATTTAACCTCATCAGAAAATCATTAGCAAATTCTTCAATATCTCTCCATCTAAAATACCTGTCTCCGAGCGTCTCCGAGTTAATTACAACCTATATTCCTTAGCCGTTTGAAGTTCTTATATTTGATTAACACATTGGTATGCCTGCGATAGCCTGGAGCTCAAAGCTATCACAGCCTCATGAATATACTATGAATATATAATTCTTTAACGTGCCATCGTCTTGTTGATACTTTGGGATTGGTACCCTTATCGACGCCGACGTCTTGAGTTCGACAACTTGAATAAATAAATAAGTTGTACGGTTTGGAGACTAGCTCTGTCTCTGGCTCTGTCTGCTAGTGAAGTTCTTTTATTTTCAATGTACTTAAAAATAAAAGTATTCGTCCCAAACAATCAATTTGCATACCTGTAGAATCTTAGCAATTGCTCTGTTTTTGGCGATGTTGTGATTTTTTGTCTCGTTAATATGCATGTTCAGTGGCAATTTAGCCTTTGGCCTTCTAACAAAGTCGCTGCTATTCCAGATAAAGCCAATGCTAGGGCAACTTCATTCTGCCAACTTAGAAACGTTTTTCCAGTTCCTCCGGGCGCATCCAGGAAGTAAATTCCACAAGTTCTATTGTTCGCAGCTTCTATCAAAGAGTCGTACGCACAAATATAGATACGAGTATACCTAGATAACGCACGTATCACGATCTGTATGGAAACCAAGCGTGCCATTTCTTGACTACCTACTATGAAGTGACAAGCACTATTTAGTGATGGGAAAATCAAATCGATTCAAAGACGCCGCCGCGTGCGCACCCGTGTAGCCCCACCCCCGGGGCCTAGCACCAGCGCTCACGCTCACCCAGCCAGCAGTACACAGGAGGGCCATTCCGCTCAATTAGGCCGACTTTTATTTGCAAATGGTGATGACGTTTGATGCGTGTTGATTGCAATAATAAATTAAATAAAGGTGTTATACTTTTTTAGATAGCGGCGCCATACGTAAAAACATGTAAGAAATGTCATATAAAGTAAAAAAAGAATGCAGCTATGATATTTAATTTATTATTAGCATATATTCGCCGTTAGTGGATTTCCGCGGATTGACCCAGGACTAAGCGCAAAAGTGGCGGCTTACGATTTTTGTACGTAAGCTGGTGCGATTTTTGGCACGCGAAGTAATTGCTCTTGCGTTATCTATCTGTGGTCGTACGCAAAACATGTGAGGTTTGCCACGAACGCCATTCCCATACCAAATTACCAATTTTGAAATTATCGATTTCTCAGCTGATTTTTTTTTTGGATTTTACTATATTTTTTTACGACGTATAAATATAGATTTGGCGCACCTATTCAATCTCATCCTGTATTCTCCGGTAACTAGATACTTTAATTCGGGTATCATTTAAGCTATCACCAATTTAATTAGTTTTGTGTTTCTTAAATAATAGGGTTTGTCCTCCAAATAGTAGATCTGTCACCAAAATGTAGTCACCAAACAATGCAAGTGACCTAACCAAACCGAACCTCGGGGTGCCCTTCGCTCGCTCTTGCATCCTATGTCGACGGAGCCCCGCTTCGCGGGGCCCCTATTTCTGTGTAAAGGGTTTAAAGTAACCTAACCAAACCGAACCTCGAGGTGCCCTTCGCTCGTTCTTGCATCCTATGTCGACGGAGCCCCGCTATCTGAGAACGAAAATATTTCGTGGCGATAGATCTATTTATTAGGTGATACAAATATTTCGTGGCGATAGATCTATTTATTAGGTGATACAACTTGATGACAAATATAAATTTTGGTGATAGAAAATATAGTTCCCCTTTAATTCAAACTTCAAACCTCTAATGCTTCAACAACAATGTTATCCCTAACAATGTTAGAACGCTACAAATTATTCTAACCTCATTATTCCAGTTCAGACAACTCCGCAGTATTTGACGCTAGAAACTCAGATCTAATATCAATGATGTACAGCGGTGAAGCGACTTTCCACTTCCAGACCAAGGTTTACACTTGGTGCGTCGACTATTCTCCGGAGTACAGCAAGTAAGTTTGCTATTTAATTTAGTTACATTACTTTCAGGAAATGGTACAGTTACAGTGGTCTGTATTATCGAGAATCAACGTGGTAGATTGTTTTCGTAGAAATAAAATATTGATGAGAAAGAATGATAGGAAGGGAGAGGGACCAATTATTCTAAGATGCTTAATGGTGTTTCTTTTAACTGATTTATATTATGGGATGCCCTAAGACGACCCACTGACCGGGATGAGGGGCTCGTGGCTAAGTAATAACTGCCGCATGCTTCCCGCGGTCGTTCCGTGGATGACCATCTTTACATACCGAGACCCCTCCGTGCCTCGGAAATCACGTTAACCTGTTGGTCCCGGCTGTAATTCTTGGATCTTTGACAGTCGGGTGACAGTCTGACGATCAGTCTTACCAAGGGGTGTCGTATTACTCAGTATCTGGGTTGTGGAGATCAGATAGACAGTCACTCCATGTAAAATACTGGTACAATGGATGTGGTGAATGGGTGTGGTGTATATGGTGTGGTGTGGTGTGTCGATGTTGTTCACATGGAGAAAGTTGTTCAGTTTGCTGGTCTGTACCACACCTTTAAATATTACCACACCTTTGTGGTACATACTGTATAGATCTAATATGATGCTAAAAGTATTATTTCTGAACACAGATGGCCCCGTGATGAGTACCTATGCTCCATAGTAATCCAACCATGGGAAGCTCACGAGAAAATTAATATTACACTCATAGATCCTAAGGACAGCAAAATGCATATCGTAAGTAGTCTCATCTACGTCATGTACAGTAAACAAAAGAGATAAGTATGCAGGATCGTCGGATATAGTTGAAGTTTAGTAAGAAACCGATGGATGTTCTCGAATGAAATTTAATTTTATTAATAGATAACAGTCAGCTCATTTATCAAATTAAATTTCAGTCGACAAAATCCATCGGCTTCTTACTAAACTTCAACTATATCCGACGATCCTGCATAGTTATCTATTTTATTGACTGTACATGTTACAACGGGTAAACAGGAAATTTCACGCGCACGAAGTCAGAAATCAGAATCAGAAATCATTTATTTGCAGAGAATGTAGGTAATAAAACATAGTTTAGATGGCATAAAAAAGAAAAACAATTCGATCCAGTACATTCTACCGTATGGCATGCAACATTAAGCACTAAAATAATTATAAGTATTGCAAATCTATATAAATCAATAATTGTCAGGTAATCAGTTTCTATAACATATTCTTAAAAGTCAAATTCACCAGAAAAATAATAGTCATGCATGTATAGAAAGTAAGAAGAAGTCGCGGGCAGAAGCTAGTAGCATTATAATCAGCATCAGCCTGTTACCATCAGCTGCTAAACAAATACCTGACATCCCTTTCTAGTTTTCAGACATCGATGACGTAATAGAAAACGAATGGGAAGTACAAACGAAGCAAATGATAATAAACAGTTCAGCCTGGAGCAGAGTGTACACCAATGATGACAATCAAACGCATCAGAGTGATCGACTGATCATCAGTATTCAGATGAAGAGGAGGGCTACCGCTTATAATATCGTGTTTTATACTCCGTTGATAGGTAATGAAGTTTTTAGTAAAACATTAAATCAATGAATAATGCTTTCTTTTTGAGAAACGTTCAAGAGGAAACTTTTACGTCTTGTTTACTTAGGTTTTTTGTTAAACCGACATCGATGCAACTATAAATTAGTTCTGGTTAAGAACAGATTAACATCATAGCATGTAAATCAACATAAAATTACATTTTTCAACGTGGTCCCAAGATAGCTCCCTGAGACACACCAAAAATATAAACTCGCTTCTGACGTTACCGCTGGTAGATTAAATTACTTTTAATAACTAACTACCAACTATTAACTTTTACTTTTATTTCTTTTTTAATTTTCTTCATGCTGATTTGAATTGAAGAATTATAAACCTAATTACTTATGCCATGGATACTGAAGCACTAACTAATTATCTTTCCAGTTCTTCTTATGTTTGTGCTGATGTCTTTCTGGAGTGAACCCGTTCCTATGAACAGAATTTGGTTCCTCGCCGGTTGCACCATCGTTATAGTTATGGGACTCTGCTACATTGACTACTTGGTACCTTCACACACCATGCCATCTATCTGTAAGTACCTACGCAATCATAACATAGATGTAGGTACGATATGTCTATTCAGTCCTCCGATCTTTACAACACTCTGCTCGACAAAGGCGTTAAAGAAAGAGATAATCTTAGTCGCAGAGTTGGCTTGTTAAGAAGACTGGCTGAATTCTAAGGGTTACATGCCGAAGATGACTCACTGCGGTACCTAACGGTTGTAGTTTAGCTCGTTACATTGATGTCACCTCCATGTGAAACAAACGCATGCATATGCCAAAACGTCGAGGTAAA
Organism: Amphipoea lucens; assembly: GCA_947508005.1. Lineage (NCBI taxonomy): Eukaryota > Metazoa > Arthropoda > Insecta > Lepidoptera > Noctuidae > Amphipoea > Amphipoea lucens. The sequence continues at coordinate 10,422,969 of OX382379.1, forward strand.
CCCCCAAGCAGCCTGCGATGCATCGCAATGAAGTATCATTCGGCGCCTATTGCAAAACTCTTTCTAGCATTAGGTAAAATGACAGCTCACTTCAAGCTTCAACTGTCATTCCACCCGATGCTAGGGATTGACGATTATTGACAGTTCACTTCAAGCTCACTTCGCGTAAGTTTTCAAAGAGTGATTTTTTACAGAATAAGTCGGCTGGACTTATTGTTAATACAAGTCTGAAACTGCCAACCCGTCTTGAGCACGCATGATGATCAATGCTTGCGCCTTCTCTGTGTGAAAAGAGGCGTTTGCCCAACTGTTGGACAATAATACTGTGGCTGGTATAATTATTATTATTTATTTATTTATTAAAACTTTATGCACAAGTAAAAAAAAAATACCGTATAAAGTATACTGTAAGTGTATTCTAATCTGTTTCCAGTGGTACTCTATACAACCGTTCTGATGGGTGTGTTGCTAGCAATGCTGATCCAAGCCGTGCTGATGATGCCTCTAACGGATAAATTCCGAAACACAGCGACGATGCAGAAACTTATGACCGCATACTTTTTCAGGACAATTTTCTGCTTGCCTGCTTATTTGGTACGGTATTGTCATCCTAATTTTGCACTGATTTTTCTAGAAACTTGCGTACTTGCGTTTCTTGTGTTTGTGCACTGTATTTTTTGCTCTATTGCTCTCCTGGAGGAGGGTAATAGGGTCATAACGGTCGGTGAGAAAAACTAAACATTGCTAGTACGCGGTATTTGTACTAGTGAGTGAGACATTCACACATTAAGGTCCATAATACAAAGGACGACCATTGGCCATCTTGCTACGCAGCGACGTAATCAAAAGGACGCGACCGCCATGTTAAGAATCTGGCGGCGCTTGCGCCGGCATCACGCATGATTTGATGCCGAGGTCTCACCGATCATAAGCGGCAGCGGATGCCGTAGCGGTTTTGCTCGCTACAATACCGTTGTGAGCACCTTGATCACATAATTTTTTTATCTGTCATGGCTTCATTTTTAATTATTTTACCTCTTGTGGTATAATAATTTAATTCTTCACATATAATTTTATAATTCATGTATACAAAATATTGTAAAACATTTTAAAAGAGTAACGGTGGAGTTTATTGCCCTATTCTTCTCCATACGAAAACTATCTTTTAAGGGGCGTCAACGTTCAAGAGTGCCTTTTATGTGCCTATCTGAAATACATTTTTGGACTTTGACTCACTCATTCTCCGTACGACTGTCACTAATTTTCCGTATGCTTCCAGAGATCATCAGACAGGAATGGAGGATATTCTCTCCAAGAAGACGATGACTCCCAGGCTACTCCAATTACCAGAGACGTAGAAGAAATGGAGAGCGAGACCCTAAGAACGTTCGGAGACAAGAAAGAGTTCGCAGAAGTCATAGATAGGATCTTGTTTGTGACGTACTCTATTACCTTTGCCGCCATGTTGGCTGCTCATTTCTGATTGTTTGCTTAATAAAGTTTTAATTATAAAGTTCTTTTCTCTGTGATCCTGGTTAAAATAAATTTTAGTGACGACGAAAATTATTTACTTTCCAGAAATTCTCCAAAGTTTGGAATTTATTATTTCCCTTGGTCAATATTATAGGGTCTAACGCCTATGTTTCACAAAATCCTAAATAAATATCTACTGTTAATGGTAAATATAGGTGTCTATTTACCTTTGAAGATGGTAAGATAATAAAATTAGAACGAACTAGAAAATTCTCAACTTTTTTTAAATATGCTGATTAATTCGCAAACAAATCAATTAAACTTGTAGAGGGCTTTTGGTTTAAAAGCCGCAAGCCTCGATCCAAATAAAACTACGCTTGCCGCAGTCGGGTTTTGATAGGTGAATCCATATCGAGACCCCTCCGTGCCTCGGAAAGCACGTTAGGCCGTTGGTCCCGGCTGTCATTCATAGATCTTAGACAGTCGTTACAAATAGTCAGAGGTCCTAAAAGTCTGACAACCAGCTTCATCAAGGGGTATCGTGTCACCGAGTAAGTGGGTTGTGGAGGCCAGGTAGGCAGTCGCTTCATGTAAAATAGTGGTATTCAGCTGCATCTTGTTAGACTGGAAGCCGATCCCAGCATAGTCGGGAAAAGGCTAGGCAGATTGAAATCAATTACACTTTTAATAATATAGGGTGTTACGGAAAGGGTATATCAATACAAACGAGTTGAAGAGTGTATCTGGTCTAGAATCTCTGTACAAAATTTCAGCTCAAAAGCATAAACTTTGAAAATGCTTAATATTTTTTTATTTCGACATCACGGCGCTGCACTGGCGCGCAGCGGCGTGATGTGCGTGTACTAGGCGCACAGACACACTACAGATAATGGATAATGACCCTCGTAGTGCGGTGACACGTTTGTTATGATTACAATTTAATGAACTGTCGAAATAAAAAAAATATTAAGCATTTTCAAAGTTACTGCTTTTGAGTCGAAATTTTGTACAGAGATTCTAGACCAGATACACTCTTCAACCCGTTTGTATTGATATACCCTTTCCGTAACACCCTGTATAGTCACACAAAATTCCATGAAAAAGTACACCAAAAACTGTGTAAAACTCTTTAACCTCATCCAATTCCGAATGTGAAATGAAAAGCCCAATTTCCATAGTTTAAGGAATCAATGGAATTTTTCCAACGTTGCTGATTGCCAAGCGTTGGCATGCAAATTCCTTTTGCAGCATTTTATTGTTGTGGAGTAGAATTTACTTCATTATTCGTACGTATCAATGATTGCATATCATACGGGTTTCAGTGGTATTCGTGTAGATGCGTTTTGTCATCGTCTTGTAGATTTTCATTATACCTAATCTATACTAATTTTTAAGGGAATTTCAAAACGGTTGGTTGACGCTCCCCGTGACCTAAGGGCTGGCTTATACCTTGGCCAAAGGCTAAACCAATGCTTGCGTTGTATGGCAATCCATACAACGTGGTAATGTCGCCAGTCTCTTGGGTACATTACCAGCCGACAGCGATGCGGATGAATTTTCCGACGCTATATTTTATTTTGAGTATAGTTTTAGTTAGGTTTTAATATTGTTATTTTTGTTAATTAAGGATATATGTATTATTCAAAAGCAAATAAAATCTATACTAATAATAAAGCTATTAAGAACCCTCCTTCTGGCGCAGTCGGGTAAAAACAAACTCTTCAGGGTTGTATTTTTGTTTAAACACGCTAATCTCTGGAACTACCAGCCGGATTTCAGAGAAAAAATCTATTTGTATTTGATAGCCCAATTCTTGAGGAAGGTTATGGGCTATTTAAAATCACGCTAGTACACTTAGGAGCCGAGCAAAAAGAAAAAGAAAAGTCGGAAAGAATGCTACGCGAAAATGAAGTAACAACGCGAGACGGCGATGCCGTCGACGGGATGGGTCGGGGTAACAAGAAATTTCACGCGGACGAAGTCGCAGGCATATGCTAGTGGTTAATATTATTTCCTTTTATGACATATTTATTATTTAATGTTGTGTGTGTTACTACCAATTCCACTAATTAATTCACACAAAGATGACAGCTGCGGCAGCGAAGCGGCGAGCTTTCAGTGTCAAATAATTCTAAACTTTATCTTCATTACTAAAATATACAGGGTATTAACTACCAAAATGAAAGGCGCTGGTTCGGTAGTAAAACAAAGTATATAATAAGTCAATCAAAAACCATAAGGTAGAAAAAGCATAAACAAAAAGGTGCAAAAAAGTAAAATATCAAAAAGACTTGCACACAGGATATACACGTAATACAGGGTGGCAGAGACATCGGCGCGCAACCTGTTACCATGCATTCAGGACATGATTCTGAACCACAGATAATAGATAGACCTAGCTAGATAACGCAAGTAGCACGGTCTGTATGAAAACCAAGCGTGCCATTTTTTGACTACCTACTATGACGTCACAAGCACTATTTAATGATGGGAAAATCAAATTGATTCAAAGTCTCGCCCCACCCCCGGGGCCTAGCGCCAGCGCTCACGCTCACCCAGCAAGCGGTCTGAACGCGAAAATAGCGACTTACGATTTTTGTAAGTAAACTGGGCATACGAAGTAGTTGTTCTTGCGTTATCTAGGTGTATCTGTATTCTGAACCAATAAAATTTGCCGTTCCATACATTTTAACCGCATAGGTATTGCATTTTCCTAGAAACAGCAGTTTTTTTTATATTCCGCCTAAAATTTCACTGATAGGGGTTTTTTTTTCATTTGAAATGGGCTTGCTCTTGACTCTAGTCTAGGTCAAAGGTGAAAGAGACAAAGACGACGATGGAGCGAGCTTACCCAGAAGAAGCCTGTTCACTTTCACTTTGAAGAGATTCGGGTCGTATTCGCTCGGAAAATCAGACCCAGGTAGAGAGTTCCACTCTGTTGCTGTGCGCATTATAAAGGACATTTGCAAACGCTTAGTAACGGGTAATAAATAATGTGATGAATGTATGGTTTCACTTTGCACCTCGATGTCCCTACCACCTTACCCTGGCACTTAGTATCACACAACACAATAAATGACTAAAACAGCAAAACAAATCTCCTAAATGTTTACGAACCGTAAAAACATTGAATCAAGCTTTATTTCAATAACACATAAACATGATCATTATTGTTAGCAAAACAGGACAAAAGAACTGCTTAAAATATACATACGTAGTATATAAGGTCCTCATATTATTAATGCTGCTAAAGAAGTGTTCCCAAACAAAATTTTTGTTCAGAAGTCCTACTACTTGAATAAAATTAAAAATGTGACAATTAAATCTTAAATACAATTTACAATCTAAAATATCTTTCTATATAAATAAAAAAATGGCTAGTAACACCATGTATAACTCAAGAACGGCTGGACCGATTTTTATGATCTTTAATTTTTTGGATTTGTCTCCGCCCCGAATAGCAGAATAACTATAAAAATAGGGAAAAAATTCACGAAATAAAAAATTATGAAGATTATTCATTTTCTCATACATTCGTACTTATTGATTCTGAGGCGGTACGAAGTTTGCCGGGTCAGCTAGTATTTTTTTTTTTTTTTGTTAGCCTATTTTTGTGTCCCACTGCTGGGCAAAGGCCTCCCCTTTTTTCTTCCAAACCTCCCTGTCTTGTGCGATCTCTGGCCATGTTGGCCCTGCGAATGATATTAGATCGTCACGCCACCTTCGTCTTGGTCTACCTCGACGGCGATGTCCTGCCTCAGGCGTCCAGTGAGTGACGATCTTTGCCCATCTCTCCGGGTGCATTCGTGAGACGTGTCCGGCCCATTCCCACTTCAGCCTGGCTGTTTTTTCTCCAACATCCGCTACTTGAGTTATGGAGCGCAGCGTGGTGTTTCTTATCACACTAATATTATAAATGCGAAAGTTTGTGAGTGTGTGTGAGGGTGTGTTTATATGTTTGTTACTTCTTCACGCTCAAACGGCTAGACCAATTTTGATAAAATTTTGTATAGAGGTAGCTGACACCCTGGATTAACATATAGGCTACTTTTTATCCTGATATTCCCACGGGATCGACATTTACGCGGTAATAAAGGAAGAATAAAAGAGCTCATTGGGCATCAAAAAATCCATGAAATAGATAATACCCATGTAGTGTAGTAGTCTATAATAGATTCATGAATATGTATAACTAACTGATTTTGTAAAATCTTTATACCAAACAATGTTCTACCGCCAAGCAGTATTGTCTAGTTCAACGAGCAACATATTTTCACATTCGACTAATTCTTAGATTACCAAATGTATCGGTTTCTCTCCCAGGTAGCAACGTTTGGCGCTTATTACCTACAAGGCGACCTGTCTAGCTAACCAACTGCCAGCTTAAAAATCTGTGACGCACGTACACTGATAATATTCAAACTATTTTAGACCGTATCGCTCATTATCTATCGCCAATTGTCTACACCTCTAACTCCCTCTATATTAATCTTATCAGCGTTAACAAACTATTAGTACCTATGCGACATTCGAGTAGTACTTAATTACCATGTGGCTGTTTCATGATTTTTTTCTGAGGTACAGGCCTCGCTTAGTTCAGAAGAGTCAATACCCTACCTCTCTTTACCACCACATATGCTGTGGGGTTATTATTGTACAATGTATATGACATTAGTATACTTCCCTAGTACTAGTACTTTTAAAATGTAATCCTTGTTGCTATGCTGGTGAGAAATAAACAATTTTTTTTAAAGAGTATCCTTGGAGTTTATTGCTGGCTATTGGGACAGTGCACCTAACTTCTGACGTTTCATAAGTGTCCATGTAGGTTGATGTGAAATAAAATATGTATTTTGATTTTGATTTTAGAAGTAATCCCTACTTTATAGACTAACCTAGTAAATAACAAAGCTAACCTAGGGGTTAGCTTTGTTTTTGTACAGACGCCAGCACACCAAGCTAGCCAAAACTGTCAAATTTCCCCAATCAACTTTGAACCTCATACTTTAGCGATAAAGTTGAAAATCTATTAAAGAAATTTGACAGATTGTAGAAGCTTGATGTGCTGGCGTCTGTACCTTTAACTTTTCGGCGAGTTAAAAAGTCTGACCGCAGCAATAACGCAGAAAACGTATACCGGTAGTATTGCTTTCTCTGTCTAGATTCTTTTTATTATTTCCTCATTTCACTCTATTACAACTGTAGGTAGTTCTAGGTGTAATGGCAACACTAGTTATAGTCTAATCACACAAATGTAAACCTTGCCACACTGGGCACTTCCCTGTCCGCCCACGTCCCTGCCAGAGAGACATTCTTGTCGAAATATGTGAAAATGAAGAATAAACCCTGAATACCTCAACAAACTGTTATATTATCTTCGCAAACATCATTACAGGAGAAGAGTTATCCACAGAAAGGAAATTAAACGAAAATGAGCCTTCTGAATAAACATTTCCGTATAAATAAAGAGCAAATATTTACAAACAAATTCATAAAATGACTCATAATATTCCTATAAATCTTTCACGACAAAATATGTACCGTGTTTAGAAATGCTCACGTTCCAACGTCCTAAAACAAACATCGTTCTTGCTTTGCAAATACAATAAGGATTGCTGTAGCATTAGCGATTTTCATTTGTTTATTTGCTGTTCGTTTATTAAATTAAAGTGAGGACGCTATGGGAATTTTACATGTTTTAACATTTTTAGTTTTTTTAGTAGCAATCTTTATACAGGGTGTTACGGAAAGGGTATATCAATACAAACGGGTTGAAGAGTGTATCTGGTCTAGAATCTCTGTACAAAATTTCAGCTCAAAAGCAGTAACTTTGAAAATGCTTAATATTTTTTTTATTTCGACATCACGGCGCTGCACTGGCCCGCAGCGGCGTGATGTGCGTGTACTAGGCGCACAGACACACTACAGATAATGGATAATGACCCTCGTAGTGCGGTGACACGTTTTTTATGATTTCAATTTAATAAACTATCGATATAAAAAAAAATTTAAGCATTTTCAAAGTTACTGCTTTTGAGCTGAAATTTTGTACAGAGATGCTAGACCAGATACACTCTTCAACCCGTTTGTATTGATATACCCTTTCCGTAACACTCTGTATTAACAAGTAATCGATGTATTGTTTCATCAATGATATTAATTATCGCAGACGTAGGTACTATTAGATACCCGCAGTTGTCCAACGATAATATCAGATAAATATGATGTATTTATTATGTATATCTTTGTCACTAATCATGTAATTCCATCGCAGCGGTGTTATTGAAAAGCAGCACATTGGACAAGCATTGTTTTTTAGTGTAATGCTGTGATTGGAATATTTTATCTACACGTTTGTTTTAATGTTTTTTTATTACTTTATTTCGTAAGTAATGAACATTCTCATCACCCACATCACATCCCGGGTCATTAAACCTGCTTTACACGGTTTTTATGACTTGACAAAAAAAAAGACTCCTTTGCGTAGTTTAAAAGAACATTCCTGTGACACAAGCGGACACGAAAACCTACTATAATATACAGGGTGTCCGGTAATTAATGGATAACCTCTTAAGGGTCATTGTACTTATTATTATGACAACTTTTACTACGAGAACAAACATGAAATCGCGAAAAAAATTCAGCAGTTCCCTACATTTACATATGTTCGCATAACTCGTCAAAATGTAGGAAACTGCATTCTTTTTTCGCGATTTCAGGTTTGGTATGGTTGTTCATAATGATAAGCACAATGAACCCTGAAGAGGTTATCCATTAATTACCGGACACCCTGTATATTTATATGTATAGATTTCTCTTCTTACACACCCACGGAACCCACAAACAAATGGAAAAGAGAAAATTAGGATACAAATAGATAAGAGGGAGTCCGTTTAAGAGCATATCTTACTGATCGTGTTCTGAATGCCTGACTGCCTCTGGTCTAGTGGTAGCGAGCGCTACTACGGATCATTAGGTCTTGGGTTCGATTCACAGGTCGGGCAAAGCGTTATTGGGGTTTTCCATCTGGAATTTCTCAGTAGGAGGGGCTCACGGCTAAATAATAACAGCCGCACAGGTCGATCGATCAGGTTAAGCTACGCTTGCCGCGGTTGGTCTGTGGATGGGTGACCATCTTTACTTACTGAGACCCCTCCGTGCCTCGGAAAGCACGTTAAGCCATTGGTCCCGGCTGTCATTCTTAGATCTTTGACAGTCGTTACAGGTCGTCAGAAGCCTGAAAGTCTAACAACCAGTCTTACCAACGAGTATCGCATTACCCAGTAACTGGGTTGTGTAGGTCAGATAGGCAGTAACTCCATGTAAAATAATGGTACTCAGCTGCATCCGGTTAGATTGGAAACCGACCCCAACATAGTTGGGAAAAGACTAGGCAGATGATGAATTTCTCAGCAGCAGCCCGGAGTCTAAATCTGAACCCGTTTGATGACAGTAGGCTCGCCCCGTATTACATGGGGACTTAAACATAACTGGCTAAATATATACTGCGTGTTGTTATGTTCTTCTGAACATTGTCTGCCCTCAATTCCCAATTCTTAATCGCACAGAGAATAGCCAGCTTTACAAAAGCTCCTTACGATTGTAAAGTAACAATATGACGCCCTCTGTTTGTACTAATGGATTAATAAATGTTTCTCCAGTCAGCGACTGTTCCTGTTTGTAATATATTACTTTGATAAGCACCTGTGTCGCGGAGTTCTGAATGTTGAGGAATATGGAGTGAGATGTCTGATTTTGAATTATATCTATGTTATATGCTATGTTACTAGGTGCGCCCCGCGGTTTCACCCGCATAAATCTCGATCCCCTGGGAATATCGAGATAAAAAGTATCCTATGTCCTTTTCCGGGACTCAAGCTATTTCTATACCAAATTTCATCTAAATCGGTTTAGCGGTTTAGGCGTGAAAAGGTAACATACAGACAGACAGACAGAGTTACTTTCGAATTTATAATATTAGTATGGACTAGCTTCTGCCCGCGACTTCGTCCGCGTGAAATTCGTACTTTCCTCTTAAAGTTTCGAAAATGTATTTAATTTGAACGAATATTTAAACACTACCAAAACAACTCATACCTATTTTACAAAATAACAACAAAAGAAATTCAAATAAACTATTTAAAGACTAAAAGTCGCGCTGATAAGCACGGTTTCTCAATATCAATAATTATTGTCTGTCAATAAGGTCGAACGCTCTGAACGCATCAACAGCCAAATACTCGGACCTCCCGCCTTTTTATACCCTACCGCCGCCGCGACCCGTGATGATGATGATGATGATGATGATGGGGCTCCCTTTTCCGCACTTAGACTCCCATTTGGTCCGTTGTGCGTAGGGATTCTGGCTAACAGAGCCAGCCTAGCTCCGTCCAGAAGCACAGAAGCTTCCTGGGAGCTTCGCAGGCTTCACGGAGCGACCCGTGTCGAGCGCGGCAACCGTTACACAAAAATAATCCTTATAGCATGATTCAGACGTGCGACGGCGCGATGGCTTATTTCATGTATAAGTTTGGTGTTTCTATACCGATTTCTATGATTCTTTTTTTATTGAATAGGTAATAATGTTAACTTTTTTAAATTAGGGATGAGTGAGTAAACAAATATAATCAGAATGCTCCGAACTACTAAGCTATCAGGAGTTACACGTGTCATTGTGAGTCAACCATAAAAGATAGACATATGCTGTTGCGGGATATTTTTTAGACAATTTTATGTAGAATATTTCCGTCATACATGATTTCTATGTAACTTTAACCATTAAGGCTGCACACGCGACGGAAACTTTAAAAAATGGAGTAACTTCTCCCGTTTTCCCAACATTTCCCTTCACTACTCTGCTCCTATTGATTGTAGCGTGATGAAAAGTATACTATAACCTGCCCAGGAGTATGAAGAATAATTGTACCAAGTTTCGTTAAAATCCGTCGAGTAGTTTTTGTTTCTATAAGGAACATACAGACAGACAGACAGACAGACAGACAGAAAGACAGACAGACAGACAAAAATTTTACTGATTGCATTTTTGGCATCAGTATCGATCACTAATCACCCCCTGATAGTTATTTTGAAAATATATTTCATGTACAGAATTGACCTCTCTACAGATTTATTATAAGTATAGATGGGTTTGGTTTCCGCACTTAGTCCTTCAAATGGACCATTGTGCGTGGGCCATGGCGGCCGTCAGTGGTTATCCCAACCAGCCCACCTACCTCCAAAAACTGATTAAGTCTCCTGGTCTGTTGAGAACATCTGTGTACGATCTGGGTATCCCGAGGGTTTCTGACCTAATCTGGGTGACGCCTGTGTACTCAAAGAGCACTTGCGCAACTGTTTCATCAGCGTCCATGCAAGCCCTGCGCAGGGTACTGTCCGTTATGCCTTTGTGTGGAAGTGTTTATTTAGCGAGCAGTTTCTCGTGATGGTCCCCGTCACCAGGCGCAGGCCTTTCCTGTCTAGTCGTAATAAACGTCTGGTTGGCATGCCATCTAATGATGGGATGGCTTCCTTGGACTGCCTGCAGCCTGGTGACGACGTACACCAGTTGGATTTTATCAGTATGACTGGACGGCATTGGTGGCCCAATGGCATCGGCTCCGACCTACGAGTTGTAGGTCGTAAGTTCGAACCCAGGCAGGCACTTTACATTGCTTTTTATTTCATCACCACTGCTCTGAAAACTGTTAAGGAAAACATCGTGAGGAAATCGGCATATCCTTGAACCAAAAATTCGAAGACATGTGACACCCACCAACCCGCACTGGGCCCGCTTGGTGGATTATGGGCCGATTCTTCTCACAGAGAGGAGGCCTGTGTCCCAGCAGTGAAAAAATATAGGCTGATTATGTACGTTATGTAACATTGGAAATAAATAACGCCAGGACGGGACGGGATGTCATAGAGGCAAGCCAATGGGCTTTCCCCTATGCCGGAGTCGAGTCGGAGTGTGCCGGGCTGCTACTGAAAAATTCCAGATGTAAAATCCCAATAACACATTGCCTGGCCTGGTGATTGGAACCAAGGACCTTATGCTCAGCATTAGCGAAAATTTAAACTTCACTAATTAGGTTAAAAAAATCTGATTAAGGCAGTCCTAAAAAACAAACAGCATAAACTTCTAGATACTTAGCAATATTTTTTAACGCAATATACCCGAAAGTCTGACAATCAGTCTTTCCAAGGGGTATCGTATTACCCAGTAACTGGGTTGTGGAGGTTAGATAGGTAGTCGCTCCATGTAAAATACTGGTATTCAGCTGCATCCGGTTAGACTGGAAACCGACCCCAACATAGTTGGGAAAAGGCTAGGCAGATGATGATGATGATACCCGATATTCTGAATTTTGGAAAGTACTCCATCAAAAATTGAAAACCCAAAGCCTATATCGGATACACTAAAAAAAGTATTTACTTTTTTTGCAAGCATTGTAGTATGGTAGTTTAGAACGATTCGTCAAACATCAAAATAATTCCGGAAAATGGTTTAAAAACATTTTTTTTTCGCATCGACGCTCTGGTGTACGTTTACATCACAAATGGCTGACATGACAGCAAGAGTTATGTTCTAACAAAAATGCGGCCAAGTGCGAGTCGGACTCACACACGAGGGTTCCGTACACCGTAAAATATTTCTTCTTCCATCCCTTAATCCTAGTTCTGCCTACGTGCCTAGTTGTGTGGACGATCTGTCAAGGGTTATCATAGGACCACCATACCACCATATACAGGGTTATTGGAAAAACCACGAACAACCTCTTAAGAGGTCATTGGACTCATCATTATGAACAACTTTTACTATGGGACCAAACCTGAAATCGCGAAAACTTTTTTCAGCCTTTGTATACACAAAGGCTGAAAAAAGCACCCCTTCATATAACATTATTTTATTTTTATTCATTGCTATATCGTTATAGCGGCTATGGTAATAGTACCCTCTGTGAAATGAATTTGAAATTTCAAGTGTCTACCTGTTACAGTTCATAAGATACAGGCCTGTGATAGACGGACGGACCGACGGATGGACAGCGCAGCCTTAGTAAAAGGGTCCCGTTGGCACACTTTGGGTACGGAACCCTAAAAAGTGATATCAAAACCTAAATAAAAACAAAAATTTACGGTTCAAATATGTTTGAGAACTGTTCGTCCAGTGCATTCGGTACTCCAAACGTATCCAATATTCAATGGTAAGAGGACGTGCTATGGTTTTACGAGCACGTAAAAATAATTACTGTAGTTTAAGCTTTTTTGACGTAAAAATATTATTTTAACACCTTGTTTTGGATCACTGAAATGGTTGTTGAAATTTTTATCCAAAATATTTTTTAACAATTTTTAGGCAGCTCGACAGTTTTTTATATTCCCTCTGTGCAATTGGAGGTGTCCTATTGCTTACAGGGTTTTATAATAACAAAAAAAACATGGCGTCACCAATTGCATACAAGGATCCGTCATGTCCGGTTAATGGTAATAAGCTCATTAGATTATTGCCATTAAAAGACTCAAATCCAGACTCAAAGCTTCTTTCTTTCTTCGCTACAGAGAATTTGAGCACAACTCCCCCTTTTTCCGAACCTGGGATCATGTCTAGGACGCTCAGCAATCACGCTTGCGAAGTTGCGACTACACCAGAACAGTACAGTAAAAAAATCGTACCTATATGATGAAAATCCTCTCGATTTTCAATCGACAATGCCCAGTAATCGAGTTTGTTAGCATCGATTCAAGTGTAGCGAGCATGAACATCTAACTGCTCTGCACAGATCAGTACATTTGTGATTACTGATGTTTTAACTGACGCATCACAATGTGCAATGATTTTGATTATTGCATTGTTGCTGTAAAAAGACAGTATGTTAATACCAGCCTGCAACATTATGGGCACTGTAAAAAGAACCATGAATAAACTAGGATAAAGAACCATGGTCGGACGAACGCGCGGAGTAAACGTAACATAAATTGGAACAATTTTATAATTGACTAGCTTCTGCTCGCGACTTCGTTCGCGTGAAATTTCTTGTTCCCTCGACCCACCCCGTCGCATCGCATCGCCTGCCTGCACTATTAGTTCGTTTTCGCGTTCTTTTTTATTTTTTTATTTTTGCTCGGCTCCTAAGAGTCATGACATGATGTTAAATATTACCTCAAGAATTGGGCTATAAAAGGCAAAAGGAATTTTTCAAATCCGACCGGTTATTTCAGAGAAATACGCGTTCAAACAAACAAATTCTTCAGCTTTATTATTAGTTTAGATTATACTGGTTTTGCACATAATAATTTTATTTACCTAGTTTTATGACTTTCTTCTTATCTATGGGTGATACTTATTGTGTTTGTCGCAAAAATGTATACCAAAAAGCTATAGGATAGTTGTATTTTCGAATCAAAAATTATTTTACCCCGCGCATTCATGCTAGGGGCTCTGGTAGGCACTGGATAAGAGAAGCTGAGGATCAAGTAAAATGGCGTGCGGATGGAGAGGCTACGTCCAGCAGTGAACTGCTATAGGCTGATGATGATATAGGACAAAGGCGTCATAAAGAGAAGGATCTTTTCTCCGTAATCGAGCTCAGGATGACTTTGAAAACTATTTTATTTTAGTGACTTAGTGGCGCCCAGCGTGGGACCATTGTGGCGCCCGACATGGGACAGGGCTGACGCCCAACGTGGGGCCAATTGTGACGCCCAACGTGGGACCAATATGACGCCCAACGTGGGACCAATGTGACGCCCAACGTGGGATCGATATGGGACCATTGTGATGACCGACCTGTGCATGTCCGGTTTCTAAGGAGAAGCCGCCGTAGTGTTTCCTTGGAAGTCGGTTGTTTTTTTATGTAAAAACGTTTTTAATTTTTTTGTAGTTGTCACTTTCATCCTTCTGCATCCTTCCCATTCTGGCCTATGGATCCCAGACTTGGGACTGAGCTGGCCACATCTGCCGTATGCCCAATAAGCTGTGGGCCAAAAGAACCACCACGTGGAGCCCTGACACAGGTAGAAGGCGTCGCGGCAGACATCGTCGAAGATGGCGGAATGAGCTGGACAAAACAAACGATCAGTGGTCCACTTTAGCCCTGGATCGAAAGAACTGGAAGTCATGGGGAGAGGCCTTTGCCTAGCAGTGGGATGATGCAAGCTAACAGTAACAGTTGTCACCACAACTAATAAAAATCTTCGAAATCGATCCACAATTTTCGGAGATATCGCGTCATAAATTGGGTGAAAATCAATAAAATTAAGTCATACCCTAATTTTCCACCTTTAGAGGTAGAATATTTTTATGTAATTTAAGGGACCACCCCTGAGACATACCTAACTTATCCATTAAAAAAATAATTTTCTGAAGCGATCCACAATAAAATTGCCGGTGATAAAGCATAACTCCCCCTCCTCCTTATTGAAGTCGGTTAAAATACAATATTAGCCTAGGATAACGATGAATCACAAGGACAACGTATGAATTAATAATCCATTTGAGTGATCTTGATAACTTGTAGAGGACTACAATAAAACCGAGAAATACTACGAAATATCACAGTAAATATAATATACAGTAAGTTATCAAAATCAAATCAAAATCAAAAGTCATTTATTCAAACTAGGCTGAGAATCAGCACTTTTCGAACGTCAAAATTACAAAAGACAGTCCCCCAAAACGCCCGCCCTTCGCTACTTCCTAGTGCTTTCGCTGGGGAGAAGTGGCGGAACAAACTCCCCAGCAGCACAGCTGTCTGTTCAGTTAGAAAAGAATTAATTTTATACAATACTATGTATGCAAAGTAATTAACATTACAGGACACAGAACCTTAAATTAAATTATTTGCCATAGGTTAACTAGCCACGCCAATATACCAACAAATACAATAAACACTATACGTACTCAAGCAAAAAAAAATTAAAAATATAACCAAAAAAAAAACTTACTGACCAAATAAAAGCCTCCAGGTATAAAGGCCGTGACAGCTCACATATATATGCAATGCTGGGTTCTGTTTACATAGCTGTCACTTGAAGTCACAAATGATAAACTAGGACCATCGAAGTAAAATAAATAAACATGTTATTACTACTAATAACAACAATAAAACCATGGTCAGCAAGACGACCAGTCACCACAAGCAGCACCCGTTCACGAGCATAACGCAAAGATCAGCCATTACCCCCCTCGCCATATTTGAGGGAAGGAGGCAACCCGACCCCCGACGCTACCGCAAGCAATGACATCTAAGGCCTCATTTACGGAGACGCGGGGCGTCTCGCGGCGCGTGTGGCGTGGCGTCTCGCGGCGCGTCGGACGTTTTTTCTGTTTACGGTGGGGCGGCGCGTGCAGCGGCACGCATCATCGCACGCGTAAACACAAACTTATAGCAATATACGACCATGTTCATAGAGAAGCGGGACGGGAAGCGTGGCGGTGCCCGCCGCGGCGCACGCTCGCCTCGATCAAATCGACTAGTTTTATGTTGGCGAGAGATGGGAGCGCACGTGTCGCAACTTGCAGCATGATCATATCATACTCCATTGCGACGGTGACTCGTCTGTGTTGCGCGGTTTCTAAATAAGACTGACAGAAGATTCCGCCTCGGACATAGCTTCATCGAGAATTGCCGCTGCGTGCGCCGCTGCGTGCGCCGCCGCGTGGGACGCGTCGGTGCCATCCGCGGGCTCGGCCGCAAAAAACGCCCTAATTCAAACAAACGCGTCTAAAATCGCTTCTCCGTAAACGCACTCATACAACGCCATATATTTGAATTCAGTGCGGGCCGCGCCGCTCAACGCGACGCGCGACGCCCCGCGTCTCCGTAAATGAGGCCTAAGGGAGCATGACGAACTTGCTGCCGGTTGCTCAAGCAAGAATAATAATATGATCATTCGTAGAGGTCGCTAGCTAACCACATATTGCAATCAACTCATTAAAAGACATTGAAATGAGTAGATTATGTCAATAATAAATTACAATAAAATTAAACCGAATTGACTAAAACTCTCAACTAAAAAAAAACTAAAAAATAAAAATAAAATAAAAACAATTATATAAACTCATATAACCTGTCAGTAAGCTAATTCTGGAGAAAGAACATAATAATTGTCTTGAGTTAATCAGGGCGACCAACTATTCTTATCGTTTAAGTAGTCGTTGATGGAATATCTAAGGCCGCCCGCCGAGTTATTAGCCTACTCTTGCGTTGATCCCCAGGGTTGTCACTTTTACTTTTAGTTAATATTTTCGAACAAGCAGCACTTGATCTAAATTTATGAAATAAAAAGCATATTATGATTGAATATTTTACCAATTTATAAATTTAGTAAAAATAAAAAGCCTTTATTCACATAATATTTATTATACTAAGTTACAAATTTGATACCGAGAAAATTTTTCTCCTGTTTCTGCACGTCCGGAACGCTTTATTATTATTTGTTAATGTAAAGTAAATTCTCATTCTTATGTAAAGTTTTTGTAAAAAGCTTTTGGGAAAGCATGGACAGGGCATCTTAAATTCTATATCATTCAGTTGATCGACAAAATCATCAGGTGGGATCATGAGTAAATTTCGATCTTTGCCGTAATTCCTGTAATGGGTGTATCTAGATTCTACACTTAAATTACACGCTCGTTGATTAACGTCGACGTAATTATTTAAAAAATCGCAGTTCTTATGGTAATCAACACATTTTTTTAACAAAGCGCCACAAACATAAAAAATGCATTTTTTTCCGGTAGCTCATGTTGTATTGGTACATAGTTAGAACGTAAGATTTCCGACAAAATATTTTCATTTCCTTGTGTTTGATTGCTACTGGTCAGATGTTTGTCGATTACTGAGGCACTTGTTTCGAAATGTTTGTGATTTTTCCAACTAATCAAAAATTCTGTGATATCTTCAGAACAATTACCATCTATTGGAGGCTTTGTAATATTTGTAAAATAAATCTTTCTATATGCAGATATGAATTGCCTACTGGTTGGCTCTGTAGCCATCCCGTTTTTTGACCGAATTTTTCCAAAAAAATTTTCAATAACATCTTGATAAGGCGTCTTGTCAATAAATATTCAAACCCTTCTTGTTTAAGATCATCAAACAACTGTAATATAGATTTGATAGTAATTTGAAAACCATCAATAAACTTGACTGTTTTCGTAACGTCGCTACCGTTTTTTGGATTATATAACTTTAATGTTTGAAAAAGTATTAACATTTTATTAAAAAATTCTATTTGATTGTCATTTCCGCAAAACGCATTTTTGTAAGCATAGCTATGATAACGCCGGCGAGAGTTGACGAACGCAAGCGGTCATGAAGCGTACGCGCGTGCTCACAGTCGCGCTGCACAGCCCGCACTGCCACCACCTTATTCCCTCATATATTATGCTAGCGTGTGCGTGAAATCGCGTGCCGACATGGCGCGCGGCGCGCACGCACACATTCAAACCGAGAGCGGCACGTTTGTATGAAGATGTTTTACTGTATGTTTACTGCGGAAATATGCTAATAAGGAAAATAAAAAGTTTGTTTAATTAAATAACTAAAATGTCAAATGCAAACAAAAACCCACAAAATAATCCATTGTATAGACAACAAACGTGAACAAACGCCAATAAAAATTACGATATCTACAACTATAGCAAAATTGCTACAAAACGTCACAGAACACTTGAAAGTCAATATCGGGACAAAGAACTCTGAAACCCACACGGAATCCATTTAGTCGTAGCCACAGTGGTCGTAGATAGCAAGTACATGGACACTGTTCCACATAGGCCGAAAAAGCACATGTGGGCAGAGATATTTTTTCGACTTTTATTTGAACGGCTAGCCGTCGGCCTGGCTAAATTATTACTGCTATGTTTTTCGAAATAAAACTAGACCATATCCTCGCATAAAAGCCTTGTATGGTTTTAAAAATTCAATTTTCTCTCGCGAGTTTTCGGCCCGTTTGGATTTTCAGTAATCAATTTCACGCTAAAATGCCCGTGAACAATCGTGTTTGGGTAGGAATGATATTGTAATGCCCTTCAAGTAAAAGAACTAATGAAAATTTAAAAATGTAGTACTCTCTTGACGTTTTTTTTTTTTCTTTTTTCTCATTGCAGGAGAAATACGAGGCGTGCCTTTTGTTGTTTATTGCACTTTAGCTTGGCGTTTTGTATCTATTTTTTATCAGGTTTAAGAAAATGTGCCTTTTGTATGCAAGCTCTGTTTATTTTTTAGAGTGTTCGTTCGTGCTTATAATTGAGAGTGATGATAATAAAGACTTTTCTAGAAATAATAATCTTTTGAAACAATAAGTAACTATTACACTGTCGAGAAATATAAAAAAGCCTCTTGCAAAGTACCTAAAGAAATCTAAATATCTCCTAAACCACACAAGTTACTTTCATGAAGTAAAAATGTTTTGAAAACTGTATTATATTGCACATTAAAACCTTCTGACATACTGGCTTGTTGGAAGTTCAAGACAAAATAAACAAAACATTATCACATTTCATAATTTTGGATTACATTTGAATACTTTTGTTTTCACGTTGATTTAATTATTGTTTATTGTTTTTTGTCCGAGTGGCCCTAATTTGTGGCTTTTTTATGCGTTATTAAATACATTTGAATTTTGCGTGGTTTCGGAAATATTGAAATTGTAATTGTTTATTGAAATAACTGATTTACATAAATATTTACAAAATAGGGCCTTAAACTAGACGTAGGTAAGAAATAATTGGATTCTACCTGAACTAGGAATAAACCTGCATCTCAGGTATCTCACTCAAGTGCTTATACATAAGTATTAGGTATCTAAAAATCCTAAAAATAGTAAATAATTTAGGTATCTACTTTAATTATGGCTATATTCAAATGGAGCAAAATAGTATGCTACTTTTTTGCATCATCGTAAGACATTTTTGCAACCATATTCTATTATGATTTTTGCAATGTTACATTTTTAATAAGGTCGCGTTTACTTCACCCATCATTGTTTGATGAGACGGCAATCCGACATGACCTGAGTGAGATCAGGCGCAGGGCCAACGGGTTAACGTGCTTTCCGTGGCACGGGGGTATCACATCCCCAACTCATAAGAAACTAAGAAATTTCAAATGGAAAAACCTAATAACACTTTGCCCTACACGGGAATCGAACCCAGGATCCCACGCTCAGCAGTCCCGTTTACGACCACGAGACCAACGAGGCAGTTATAGCACCATGCTAGTTAGTCATCATCATCTGCCCAGCCTTTTCCCAACTATGTTGGGGTCGGCTTCCAGTCTAACCGGATGCAGCTGCATACCAGTATTTTACATGGAGCGACTGCCTATCTGACCTCCACAACCCAGTTACTGGGTACGACTACCCCTTGGTAAGACTGGTTGTCAAATTTTCGGGCTTCTGACGACCCGTAACGACTGTGAAAGATCCACGAATGACAGCTTGGACCAATGGCTTAACGTGCTTTCCGAGGCACAGACGGGTCTTGGTATGTAAAGATGGTCACCCATCCAAGGACCAACCGCGGCAAGCGTAACTTAACCTGATCGATCGACCCGTGCGGCTGATATTACTTAGCCACAAGCACCATCCTAGTTAGTAGTGGGGCCATTTTATAAGAAGATACCTATCGTCACTTCACTCATCACCTCCAAAGACACTCCTAGATCCTTCTATTCTGAATGACCTAATTTTCTCTACCATCATTCGAGTTGTAGGAAAAGTTTGTGATTCAACATCAACGTCATCACTACTTTTCCTCATGTATTTATTAGTAACTCGACTAATATTGCAACGGTTATTAAGTAGGTACTCGTCATTGCACTTAAAATGAACGATAAGTCCTATTGTTTTGATTGATGAAACTACTGAATTTGCAATGAAAGTAGATAACGTTAGACTACTTTGAAGTGTCAAGCATAATCAGCCTATAATGTTCCCACTACTGGGACACAGGCCTCCCCCTTCAAGAGGGAGTGTGCTTTAATCTACCACGCAGGTATTGTGGGTTCGTAGATGTCACATGTCTTCGAATTTTTGGATCTAGGACATGCCGGTTTCCTCACGATGTTTTCCTCCAGCGTTTTGAGAGCAGTGGTGATGAAATTATTTACACAAATTAAAGCGCCTGCTTGGGTTTGAAACCACGACCTACAATTCGCAAGTCAGGGCTGTTCTCACTGAGCCACTACTGCTGCTTTGAAGTGTCAAAGTAAACATTGTTCTGTTGTGAAAAAAAGTGGTTTGTCCGTTTCTCCTTTACAGCCTCTGATCATCATCATCCACAGTCCGACTTCATTCAATGCTGGGGCATAGGCTTCTCTTTGCTTGAGCCAATCTCCACATTCCTGTGCCAGTCTCATCCAGGAATGTGGTCCTGCGATGGCAACAAAGTCGTCCGGCTCTAAGTGCTTGTGGCGTCATAGTAAGTAGTCAAAAAATGGCACGTTATCTAGTTCTATCTACAGGATGTCCCGTAATTAATGGATAACCTCGGAATAAATCCATTGTATTTATTATTATGAACAACTATTACTACGGGACCAAACATGAAATCGCAAAATAAAATCAGCTGTTCCCTACATTGTTATTCGCTTAACTCGTCAAAATATAGGGAACAGCTGTTTTTTTTCGCGATTTCATGTTTGGTCCCGTAGTAAAAGTTGTTCATCATAATGATAAGTGCAATAACCCCTTAAGAGGTTATCAATTAATTACGGGACACCATGTATATCTGTGATGAAAACAGTCATTTGTTTTGAGAAATGTTTACACAGTAACTTGGCTTGGCAAGGGGAAGGCACTCTTGATTTCAAGGTCATAAGATAGTAACTGATTGAGAAGTCACGGGTAATATTCTTAAGTGTTTCTTTATCCTGTGTTGTGAAACTGGGGATATATACGAAGATAAGATAGATGCCTCATGAGTGAGCAAATGACTTGATGAACCAACAACCGCTAGGCAACAACAACCGCTAGGCAACAATAACCGCTGAGGTTGACAGAATTAGAAGATAACCGGCATAATAAAAAAAGATAAATAATTTAGTCATTACGCAGAGAGATTAGTTATCGATTCGTTTCGATTGTTTCGAAGCAGATAAAGAATTTCAAGATAAGTTATCCAAAATCCCTGTAGCTCTTAAATTAATAATGACAATAACAAATTACAATATTATAATTATCATACAATCACAATTAAGTGCGGATAATTTTCACTGGGCGAGTTCGTCGACTCGCAAAGGCGTAAAGTTGACTCTTGTAGGTAAACAGTTACATAGGATACCTACTCGCATGACGATAATAGCGTCACTTTTCAAAATAGGAAGCTTCCATGTCAACAATAAATCGAAAAAAATTGCCTGGCGAGTCTCGTATGGAAATTTATTTTTTACATACAGGCTGTATAAAGAGCTTTGTATGGGCATGTGATGAGAAGGGACGGAACGCATGTGACTAAAAGAGTGATGAATATACATGTTGATGGATGGAGAGGGAGAGGAAGGCCGAAGAAAAGATGGATGGATTGTGTGAGGAATGATATGAAAGAGAAGGGAGTGAATGATAGCGCGACGGTTGACAGGGGAGAATGGAAGAATAAAACGTGTTGCGCAGACCCCAAGTAACATGGAATAAGGGCAGGAAGATGATGAGGCTGTATAAAGAGCCATCACGTAGCCGTCGTCAAGGCATTCTCTACGTCAAACTAAGTAACATTGTACAAAAATTGTTGCTGCGAAACCACTTTTATTTTTGATATGAAAAATGTACCTAACGCACACAAAACATTTTGCTTACGGGTGCAAGCAACGGTAAGGGGTTCGTGTTAAGTAAAAAAAAGGTTTATATGTTATTACTTTAAATCAAATATTAAAAATAAAAAAATTGTTGGATAACAACGTTTGACCAGCGCGCTATGGAGCGAGCTATGCTCGGAGTCTCTTTGAAGGATAATATCAGAAATGAAATTATCCGGAAAAGAACTGGAGTTACCGACATAGCTTGCAGAGTAAGCAAACTAAAGTGGCAGTGGGCTGACCATGTCTGTCGAAGGACTGATGGCCGGTGGAGCAGACGAGTCCTGGAGTGGAGACCGCGTACCGGCAAGCGTAGTGTGGGACGCCCCCCCCGCTAGATGGACGGATGACCTAAAGAAGATAGCTGGGGTAGACTGGATGCGGAAGGCGGAGGACAGGGTGCTGTGGCGCAGTCTGGGAGAGGCCTATGTCCAGCAGTGGACTGCGATAGGCTGAGTTGATTGATTGAACGTTTGACCTTCAATATCTCCATAATTAAAAAACTATTAAAAAAATATTACAATGATGGGAAGAACAAGTGACTCTCGGCTTCGTTAAGCGTCTTGTTACACCCGTTTTAATAATAATATGGGGCGATACTCGCACGAACAAACTCGCCTCTTGACAGGCTAGAAACTCTCCACGTGCAAAAGAACCTGAAAAAACAAATGACAAATTAAAGATAAAAACTACTATCAAACAATCACAATTTGCGATAGAGAAGTGCTATCATATCAACTTCTATGTATTTAGATACTTCAGATAAGAAAGTAATTATAAAGGAAGTGTTTTGTACGTGAAATAAACAGTCCAGTTATGAATTAGAAAAATGTTGGCTCTTAATTTGTTTGTGTTCGTGGTGGTGGCTTTAAGCCATATTGTGGCGAGTGAAAGTAGGTGGAAATAAATTAAAAATATATTTTTGTAGTGGCGTAAAATGGTGTTTAAAATGATCGTACTTCTTCCGAGATTTAGATTGTAGTAAACAATTACTGATTAATTTTAATAGCTGTAATTGGCTTTAAGTTTATTCAAATTTCACTCACATTATAAAATTAAGAAACAATTAAAAATATAAAATTAAAAATAAGTCCATAACCATTTTAGGCTTATTTTAATTTTATATTTGGAATTGTTTTTTAATTTTATATTTTTACAATGTTCTCACATATAGAATCATCAAGAATTTTGTTAATCCTTGATTGTCTTCTACTTTTTGCTTCTATTATATGCCAGTTTCCTCACGATGTTTTCCTTCACCGTTTTGAGAGCAGTGGTGATGAAATAATTTACACAAAGTAAATTGCCTGCTTGGGTTCGAACCCACGACCTACAACTCGGAAGTCATGGCCGATACCACTGAGTCACCACTGCTCGAGACTTATTGCCCCAAAAAACGAAATGTAACAAAATATTCGTCATTTTACAGAAGCTGTAGTATGTTACTATGGAACGTGGGCCACTTACAGACAAGGCCAAGGACAGTTTAACGTTGCAAACGTTAATCCTCATCTCTGCACACACTTGATCTACGCCTTTGCGGGACTTGATACTGAGGGAAATATTATCTCGTTAGACCCTTATTTAGATCTACCTGATGATGGTGGACGGGGTAAGTTGACATTATTTTATTAATGGTACCTGTATGACCAATTCCCATATGACTATATGACCATATGACTACTGACCATTACAGTCAACGAACAGCGTTGTTTTATTTCGTTTGGTATTAACCCCTCAACCGTCCACTGTACACCAAGTGTACATAAGAGAAAGCGCGCGAAACGTCAACGGTACACCAAGTGTACACAACTATTGTCATTGTTCTATTTTCATTTTGAAAACAATGACTTCACTGCGTCCATTCAACTACTCCGACACATGGGGTGTGTTGACAGGTAGGCGGGCAAACGTGTTATAGGTTAATAAGCGTGTACCTACAGCGAGGGCTGGTTCGAGGTGGCGCAGTAAAAGAATACCTCGAAGGACTTGGGCCTTTGCTCAGCAGTTGTGCAGTATAAGCTAATAAAATTGTACTATGGGTGCCGCTGTAGTTACAAGCTTTCAGGCATGAGGCTTTTTCGCTTTTTATTTTTTTATTTCTGAATGAGCCCGCTCTTGACCTCAATCATGCCTAATGGAAAGCGATGAATGAGGTCTATGATGGAACTTCCACGAATCAACGAAAGACAGCAGGTTGCTTGACGCCGGACTCCGGTGGGAGGGTGGTCGGAAACCTGGCGGGCGTTAGGCCTACCACCGCAAGGGGAGAATTGGCCAGTCAATAAGGTGTTGGGTGTGACTGTCCAGGATGCGCCGAACGCTCGGTTCAGTTGAGCAACTGGCAGAACAAACTGCGCTACACGAGGAGGCTTCTTCATGCATCCCAAAAATGCTTGCAATGCTTTGTCTCTGGGAGCCTATTAAACCCCGTAATCTTTGTAAATAACAAGTTGTTCTGTAACAGTTACACAACATTTGCGTAATATGGACACGGGGCTTTACAGACAATCTATCAGTTAGGTAATAAGTATCGTTTGAAGAACTCTTGAGATTCTGATTTCGTTGATCAAAATAATGTGTGTCAAATGTAACAGTTAAGACTTGACTTGCTAAGTTGAGAAGCGAAATTCAGGCAGTTCCATAACAAAAACGCACTTGGTACTTAATTGTACTCATCATTTTATTTTTTTTTTTGCTATGGGATTAACACTTAGTGCTTGGCCAGACTGCAAACACGGGCGCGGGGCGAGCGCGGCGCGGCGTACTCAAACATAAGAACTTCATTTGAGCGTCCGTAGTAGGCACGCGGGTGCGGTGAGCGGTGCAGGCTGCTTGGTACTGGGAGCGCGCGGGCAACTCATGCCATAGCTCGTTCATACAAGTGGCAGCAGTGAGTGCGCGGGCGGCCCGCGCGGGGACCGGGGTTATCAAACTAGTTCGAGCTTTTTTCTAGTAAAAACAAGTCTTCTTCATACATATTACATTTTGACAAACACTGGAAACGACAACACTTAGAACGAAGCCACGCTCGACTGCGGACAGGCTGATCGCGCGCGTTCCCGCACCCGCGCCGCGCCCTGCTCCGCGCTGCCAGTCTGGAAAAGCACTTAAATCGTTATAAAAAAAAAACAGCCATTCTATACATTTGTAATCATATCTCATCATCCACAGCCCGAATTCACCCACTGCTGGGCAAAGGCTTCTTTATTCTTATTTATTTATTTATAATATCGTCTTCCAGTCCTTGGACGCCACCCTGTCACATCCTTACTCCACCTGTCATTACTGGACCTTGCCACCTTTGCGTAACAAACTACTGATCTCAATCTGAATCATTTTCAAGGATATTGCTAATCCATTGCTTCATATGTTCGCAAAATGTGTCTGCTCAACAACGTAAATAACGCAATGAATGTTCTTGAGCTGTCAAAATGAAACCCGTTGCTGCTGATAGTGGGTTACGCAATTACCCCGCTGGTGTCTTGCCCAACTCGTATCATAGAAATATAGAGAGATATTTATGTTCTTTATTCAGATCAAATCTAAGATCGGAATATTGTATGGAACAGCTGCCTTTTACCGTGTCAACATCCAAGGTTCTCGTGTTACAGATAACTTCGGAAAATTCAACGCCTTGAAAAATCAAAATCCGAAATTAAAAACACTTGTGGCGGTCGGCGGGTGGAGTGAAGGATCCGAAAAGTTCTCGACCGTAAGTTGACTTATCTAATAATGAGTTTAAGGCGCTATCTCGAAAATCTAAAATCCTCGAATACCTACTACGCGAGCGAAAGTGATGCAATTACTTTTGAAACGCAAAAGAAGAGTGATGGCTATAGTGTGCGAGTGTGCGTACGCTCGGAATAAAACGACGTATGTGCCAAAACGAATTTACTCCTTTTTTAACTAAATAAATAAATTAAATTTAAAACTACTTTGAGTACACTTTGATATGATAATTCTCTATGTTTTTAAGTAAATTCCATTGAATAACTCTGAAGCGTTACGTCGTGATGTTGAAAAAGTAAAAAACTAGATATAACTTTGCAATTTTTTATCGAGAAAAATTCATTAAGTCATGCATTCCTTTTACATGATACTAGACCAAAGAGTTAAAAAATTTATACCAAAATGTTAAATCCCTATTCCACATACTTAACAAGTTACACAAAATAGAAAAACCACATTTTTTTCAGCATATCATCTTAAGTTTGATCCAGTTTTTCTGGCGCGGTCAAAGCGAATCCTTTCTGCTATGTCTTCAGCGGCACGGATATAACTATACGTTATACTACTATACAGTAAAAACTGTAATCATGAATTCAGTACAAGATTCTGAACCCCAATGCATCGAAATTTTTCGTTGTAATATGTACACGTATATTAATTTATTTCATTGATCCTTTAGTGGCCATGTAATAACAACTTCTGCGTTGAATATTTCACTTGGTTGTATAAAAGGTCTGCTTACGTTGTCTGTCTAAACGCCAAAAAAGTTCTGTACCTAAGTACATGTCTACCATATAACCTGGAGTACAATATATTAACACAATTTAACACATATTAACACACACACGGAGTACAAACATTAAAAGTAGAAGAGATAAGTTGGCAATATCCCTGATTTATTACTAAGCCTAATTCCAAATCTTCTTAGCGTGTCGATAGAAAATATTTTTTTTAAAGAAAGACATTAGGCTTAATCATATGCCTACTGCCGTGACCATAATTACAAATTCACTCGTCCCAATTAATAAAATTACCAACCAATACATTTCAGATGGCAGCAAGTCCCTCACTAAGACAGAACTTCATAAACAGCGCTCTAAAGATGATGACTACCCACGGCTTCGATGGCTTAGACATCGACTGGGAGTACCCTAACCGAAGAGACACAGTACATGGAGAAGCAGACATTGATAACTTTACCACACTCTTGAAAGAGATCAGAGCAGTATTTGATAAGAAAGGACTGTTGCTCACAGCTGCAGTATCGTCGGTCAAGGCAGCCGCTTCACAGTCTTATGATGTTAAGGGTATTTCGAAGTAAGTAGATAAGACTTTACGAATTATTGTTGCTTATAGAGCTATTCTTAGTGCAGCGCACATTAATGCCAGAACAATGTCTGAAAACATCACCAATTAGATTAACAATTTCATATCCTTGCAGTGACCACGTGTCAGAATAATATTTATAGCCGATATGTTTGGATTGAATATAGGCATGTACGGAGGAATGAGGAAAATGTCGTGAAGAAAGTTTTGAGTATGAAAGTCGATGGCTATAAGAGTATCAATTATTATTTTTGCAATGAAAAATCATTCTGCCTTGCCTTTCCTCAACATGCGGCTGAATAGCAATATTTCATTTGATACATATATTTAATTTTTAGTCTGAAAGTGGTATCTACCGGTAACTGAAAAGTCTTGTGGAAAATTGGTTGCCATGGTATGAGCATGTAATACGGAGTAATGAGGAAAACGTCGTAAGGAAAGTTTTGAGTATGAATATCGATGGCTATAAGAGTAGGGGAAGACCAAAGAAACGATGGATGGACTGCGTGAATGACGATAATAGTTAGAAAGGGGTGTCTACCGAGATGACGACTAATAAAGAAGTATAGAAGAAAAAGTCGACCACAAATAAATTGGGATAAGGGATAATGATGCTGGACTTGAATAAAATATGATCACAAACTTGTATATTCTTCAGATAATGCTTCCACCAGAGTCAAAATAGTTAAATGTCTGTTGTAGAGAGAAAAGATTTGTCTTGAGCCAAAACAGAATTTTTAATAGTACATTATGATACATGTGTGCTATGTTGATCATTAAACTCGAGGCGGTATTATTCGCGCGAGCCGTAGGCGAGCGCGATAAGGTAGCCGAGAGTTTAATTATCAATGCACACGCGTATCATACGACGTTTTTCAAAACACTTGTGAGGAAAAAGCAGACTTGTATTGTTAAATATTAACTTGTATGGATAATGGCGGGCTTGGTTTGTCATTCCGCGCGCCGCGCTGACGTGCGCGCGCAGGTTTACCCATAGAGCACTGACCTCTATTATTACCACTGGACAGGCTGTTCCAAGCGTTTGACAGCAATTTTTTTGTGTCTTTTTGAAGCGCCACTAGCGAGTGTCCAGAGAACTAATTTTGACATATATTACATTTTGGTTGGGCTGTTCCAAACAATGTAAACGAAACATCGAAGCAATGTGTGGGATACATAGCAGGTTTTGTGATTAGATCTATCAAGAACAAAATTGCATGTATTGATTGTTTCAGCGCTTGTGAATCAATACCGTCCGATGCCATATCTGATCGACGAAACGGTATCGCACTAATTATTCAAAAAAATAGAGGTGGACTAACTATTCCATCACAAAGCATCGTTTCTATGTTTGTTAGTGGAATCACTTTTTCGACAAGCATGCAAAAAGACCAATGGGAAGCCGCCGGTGGAAAAAATATTTCCGGCAGTTCTCACAGCAAAAGTTATAAAAGAATTGCTACCAAAATCAAATACATTGTTTCCAGAACTACGCGTTTATTTTTTGGAAACAATGATGTTTGAAACTTTAAATAGTCATTATGATGTATTATTAAACAAATTATATTTAAGTATATCGATGTTAGAATTTTTGCAACAACAAAAAATTACTCTTTGTCAATTACAGGTCAAAGTATACGAAATTTCTTAACCCGTCAAATAATTTGGGCACGTCAGTAATTAAAATCGCTTATGCTGTTAGGAAGATAAGGCAGTTAACAGATGTAGAAACCGCGCGTTTAGTCTATTTTAGCTACTTTCACAGCATTATATCGTACGGCATTTTACTATGGGGTCGAGCTGCTGACATTGAATCCATCTTTATTTTGCAAAAGAGAGCTGTCAGAGCCATTTATAATCTACGTCGCCGCGAATCTCTCAGGGAACTATTTATAATAAATGCTTTGACTTTGAAAAACATAAATTAAATATATAAAAAGTGTTTTATTTTATCTTTTCGACTGTTACTTAATACATTAATTATTCCATTATTATTATTCATTATTCCCTGTAAATTGTTAATAGTAATTGTTAATAGTAAGTAGGTAGTAATTATGATGATACGTTTATTAATGTAAAAATATTATCAAAAGTTATCGATATTTGCTCGCTGATATCGACATCACTAGTTTTAGTACCACAGACACTCGCTACGGCTAACAGCGCCAAAAAGGCGATTATCAATTAGGCACAAAAGCACTTTGACAGCCGCCAGTCCAGTGGTAATAATAGAGGTCAGTGCCATAGAGTAAGTAATGGTCATTCCTACACCTGCGCGCGCGTTGCTAGCGCGCGCGCGTTTATTTACTTAAAGGCAAAGACAGAACCGATATACAACCTATAGAAAAAATATAATAAACACAAAATAATGTTAAGACTGATCGTAGTGTTGTCGTATGTCAAATTGTAGTTTAGTTAGTATGGAATTAGAAAGTACTATTTGCATAGAGACATATACATTAATTCAGTGAGAATCTGCAATAATAGAACGCCAGTGGTCTTTTCCGTTTGGTTACGGGAGGGACGACGGAAAATTATAAGGTGCATCCAGACAGAGCGAGCCATGCGCCGCAAATGCTTTTTTTTTGTATGTTAGATGCCTCAGCCTGAGGCAACCATACATATAAAAAAATCATTTGCGGCACATGCCTCGCTATGTGTGGATGCACCCTTAGGTGAATGCGCAGTGGTAGACCGCGAAATTTTTTTTTTTTTAGTTTTTTTACAATTCGCAGGTCAATATCAGGTTGTATCTTGATCAAAATGTATATTTATATAATATATATGTATTTAAAGAATTATAGTCATTAGAATCATTAATTTATATATATTTAAGATAGATTTGTTCCCCAAGAACTTTTCCATAAGAGATTTGTTCTTATGGAACAAATCTAACTTAGAAAGATGTATCTAATGATTATAATTCTGTAAATACGTATCTGTTATAGTCGCGAATCATATTTTGATCAAGATACAACGTGACACTGACCTGAAAATTGCAAAAAACGTTAGAAAAATTTAATTTCGTGGGCTACAACTGCGCATTCATCTTAAGGTAAATAAATTTTAGTTCATCTTGGGACCAAGGACAATTCAGACTATTTAAAAAAAAAAGTAAAATATGGCTCGCGGATTCTTTTTGGCATGAAGTCTCTTTGAAGAGGTTAAAAAAAACGCACTTTTCCGACCTCCGACTAGTAAATTAAATAGTTATCTGTGGAAATAAAGCACAAGTACCGTCATCATCATCATCAGCCTATAATGTTCCCACTGCTGGGACACAGGCCTCCTTTCTGTGAGAGGGAGTGGGCCGTAATCTACCACGCGGGCCCAGTGCGGGTTGGTAGATGTCACATGTCTTTGAATTTTTGGTTCTAGGACATGCCGGTTTCCTCACGATGTTTTCCTTCACCGTTTTGAGAGCAGTGATGATGAAAATAATTTACACAAAGTAAAGCGCCGGTCTGGGTTCGAACCTACGACCTACAACTCGTAAGTCGCGGCCGATATCACTGGGCCACCACTGCTCTCTACAAGTACCGTAACGTAAAGAAAAAGCACGCGTTTGTAATACACTGCATTATGGATCTAAAAGCTGTGCATTAAGAGCCATTTTACGAGCAAGTGTGTTGAAAAAGATTTTAGACTAGTTTTACTATGAGACTGTTTAGTTGCGAGTCAATGAACTAAAGACACATGCATGATCTGAACCGCGAGGAGAGGAATGGAAAGAAGAAAGGAAGGCCTTTTCCTGCAGTGGGACAACAACACAGGCTAACAATAATACTTTAAAATAACTAAGCAAAGATTGTCTTTAGTCTAGAGAGCACATGATAAGGATTGGACATTGTATGTCATTAAAATTCCAGGTACTTAGACATGGTAAATATAATGTCATATGACTTAAACGGTGCTTGGGACCCCGTCACTGGTCACAATGCACCCCTCTTTCAAGGAGAAGGAGATGAGGGTTTGGTTCCAGAGGAAATGAACACAGTTGAACAATCTTTGAAGTATTGGATTGGTGCAGGTAAGAAAATACTTCAATCACCATTGTTAGCTATAGGTCCAAAGTCGCTTTAGTCTGTGCATCTATAGGGCAACCAATCTTTTTTGTGAATGGTTTAAGCCTGAAGTAATTAAAGTCCACCTTCCAAGCAGTCTACATATCAAACCCGCCGACCCTGTCGGCGGCTTTATTTCAAAAGAATCATGGGTACTTGTACCCGCGCGTGTCGGCGGGTCATCATGTCGGCGGATCGGCAGGTTTGGTGTGTAGACTGCTTACCAATCACAAACCAATACCCTTTGGTTTGAAGGAAAAATTTGAAGAAAAAATCCCCATAGCCTTATATGTTAGAAAAATTCGCAAATAAATAACGCAATGAGTATTGTTGAATCGTGCAAGGGGCAATTCTCGTAATTTTAAGAACGTTCACAGTCTGATCTCAGTCTCAATCTGTCAAATGTTTTTTTTTTTTTCAAAAAATACAGCTGACTTCAAAAAATAAAAACACTACAAGTGACAAATAACTTTAAGTCGGAAGTCGGTGTCGTTGGTTCCGCATTTTCGTTTTTTGACACCGACTTCCGAAATTAAAGTTATTTATCACTTTGTAGTGTTTTTTTCCGGAAATCGGTTGTTTTTTTTTTGTAAAAAAAATATATATATTTTTCACTTTTTAGTTGTACCTACCCGACACAAATTCAATTAATATCAACAAAATTCGCATAAAAATGCCGGAGATGCAGTACATTTATGCATATAACTTCGTACATAAGAATAATCACCTAATGTATTATATACTACAACCTTCCTGAAAGTTAATAGATCACACTAATTAAATAATTATCAAAATCGGTTTATTAGTTTTTGAGAAAATCGCTGACATACAAACATACATACATTCGGGTCGAATACAGAACCTCCTTTTTTGAAGTCGGTTAAAAATACCTCTAATTTCCCTACATTTTTGACAATTTTTTGACATTGATTGTCGCTGAGATGAGATTGTGACTAGATTTTGCCCCCTTATAACTCCTTTAGAACTTAAACCTAACTCCTTATGCAGGCTTATTTTTTTATCACCATCCAAATTTTTACAGGGTGTTCTACCCATGAATATGAACTACTTTCACTATGGGACCAACTCTGAAATCACGAAAAAAAAAATCTGCTGTTTCATACATTTTGGTCAAGTAGGTATTGAACTTTAGTATAAACAGCTGATTTTTTTTTTTTTAATTTGGATAGTGATATAAAAATAAGCATGTATATGTAGTATCCTCTTCATTCAATTCTTATTCGCTTCTTGTTTTCAGGTTGTCCTCCAGAGAAAATAGCAGTTGGTGTTCCATTCTACGGTAGAACATTTACATTGACGAACGCTACCGAGAATGGTGTGAGAGCCCCATCATCTGGAGAAGGTATAAAGGGACCATATACTGATACAAATGGCTTTATAGGATACAATGAAGTAAGTAAGAGTTCCAACTAACTTAGCATAAAATTATTTATTTTTTTACCACTTAATATTTTGACCATTGCGAGTAAAAAATGCAATAAATAAAAATAATATCTGTATCAAATCACAGATACTCTCAAAAATGAATATAAAACAAGAAATAATACAACCACAAACGAAAAAAAGTATAAAAAACAAAAAGCGATTCTAATTAATATTTAAAAAACAAACTAACTTAGCCTGCCTGGTGGCCGAAAACAAGGTTACCAAGGATAAGCCAAGTTATACCTAGGTTTGCTATTGGATTAAGTAAATAATATCTACCAATAGTCCTAAACATAATATTATTCTTATCTCGCAAACCTACAATTTTGTGCTACGACCTTTCATGAACCATCAAAGTGAACGGTCATCATCACCATGTGCCACAGAGTTATGCATATCTGCTTACGTAATCAGCCCTGCATCAACCACTGCTAAAGCCGACTAAAATATTCCTTAGCGGAAATTAAAAGTACAGATGCAGTTCAAACCAAGACTAACTTTAAAAAGTTACCCGTTACAACCACAATGCTAAACGAAGCAAAAATTGCAACAACACCCATAAAAAACTTTCCTTCAACGATACCGGGTCAAAGTATCTTCATACATATGTGGCCGAACATCAAAACAATAACCAAGTACATTTGCAGCTTCCACAACTGTACTATGATGCGGTTCTACCATTAAACTACGAAGAAAGAGCGGCAACACACCCCCTCACATCAAACTTATTCCTTTATAAGAACAACTGACACAAGTTTGAAAACTTTGTCCAACTCAAAGCTGCAGATGGCATAAATTAAATTTTGGTGTTTCATTTCACAAGGACGGCTAGAATTACCTTTGTCGAGCAATCAAGATTATTCTGTGTCTATTTTGCTTGGATTGTTTCTCACTTTACTTGATACTGATACAGATCTTCATTTCTATTTTTTTTTTACGTGATAACGTCTTAAAAATCGATGAACGCCGACTGCGCGCACGAAAAAGCATGACTCATTTTCACGTGCCGCCTGAGCCGAGCGTGCAAGCGAGAGCGCGGAACAAGCGATAGAGAGGCATGTTTTCTTATGACATTATCACATAAAATTATCGTCCGTAAACCGACTTTACAGACAACCAATTTTTTTTGTTCTATACATAGACCGCAGTGGTGGCCCAGTGGTAACGGCCGCGACTTACGAGTTGTCGGTTGTAGGTTCGAAGCCTGACAGGCACTTTACTTTGTGTAAATTGTTTCATCACCACTTCTGTCAAAACGCGGGCCCTTCTAGGAAATATTGGAGGTAATCAAAGAAATATAGAAGCAGCCGTGGCCCAGTGGTAACGGCCGCGACTTATGAGTTGTTGTGAGTCGTAGGTTCCAATCCAGTCGGTAGCCAGGCAGTTCTTTTTTTTTTTTTGCTAGGCAGATTACTTTATGTAAATTATTTCATCACCACTGCTGTCAAAACGGTGAAGGAAAACATCGTGAGGAAACCGGCATGTCCTAGAACCAAGAATTCGAAGACATGTGACATCTACCAACCTGCACTGGGCCCGCATGGTAGATTACGACCCACTCCCTCTCACCGACACCGATGAGATACACGTAATTTTGCTAGAGGTGGTCGCGTGAGGAATGTTTTGAATATGAATTTAAGAGTAAAGGACAACCAAAGAAAAGATGGATGGCCTGTGTGAAAGACGATATGGCTAGAAAGGGGGTGACTACCGAGATGACGACTTATAGAGAAGTATGGAAGTAGTGTGGATGGTAGTGTGAGGTGGTGTTAATTTATATGGTGTACAGTCAGCATCAAAAGTCGATTAACACTATCATTTTTACATGTTATTAAATTGACAACAACTTTTTTCAATAAACTGATTTTTAGCTTTTCACATAATAGACAAGAGTATATATTCTAAAAAAAATTCTTCTGCTGCAATTTTGAACAAATATTTTGCTCAATAACTTAAGATTAAAAAAACCGAAGTG
Source organism: Amphipoea lucens (assembly GCA_947508005.1). NCBI lineage: Eukaryota > Metazoa > Arthropoda > Insecta > Lepidoptera > Noctuidae > Amphipoea > Amphipoea lucens. Next base: position 10,457,783 of record OX382379.1, read on the forward strand.
TTTATCAACTTTTGATGCTGACCGTACATAATAAAGAGTATTTTATTCTATTCTATGGAAGAAAAAGGCATGTTGCGCCGACTCCAAGTAAATTGGGATAAAGGAAGCAGGGTGGTGATGATGGACACGTAACGTTCTGTGGTTCGCATTTCTCTATCATGTTTACATATACTACGCAAGCTTCACATGTTTGGATTGGTTTCTAAGCTATTGCTGCTCCTTGCACAAACACATGCATTACTTTCACATTTTTTTTTATTTTATTCTATTATATTTTCTCTCGACAGGGAATTATACAGGGTGTCCCTGGAAATATGGATCAAATCGAATAGGGACGTGGGCAAGGTTATTTTCAAACGTTTTAGCAAAAAAAAAATACTAAAAAAAAACTAAAAAAAATACTAAAAGAAACGAGAAGAAAGATCGAATTCGTGAAAACTATCAGGGCTATCAATTTATTTTTTTTAGATAGCCCTGATAGTATTCTTTTATGATTATTTTCTTTGAGCACTAAGCGAAGTGATTGAAAAAAAAAATTAAAATCGGGTAAAAAAATTCACTGACATTCTCAGGGTTAAAAAGTTTGGAAATGACCTTGCCCACTCCCCTATTCGATTTGATCCATACTTCCAGGGACACCCTGTATATACGAATTTTGTAACTGCTACATATTAGAACAGTTGATTTAAAATGTGAACCTATATTAAAAACTAACAAAACCCTTTTGATTCCAGTTCTGCCAGCAACTCCAAAACGAATCCTGGACCGTACGCTTTGACTCCCAAGCTAAGGTACCGTATGCTGTCGAGGGCAAAAACTGGGTCTCCTACGACGACCCCAAATCGATTACTGCCAAAATCGAATACGCCAAACAGTTGAATGTCACGAATATCATGATTTGGAGTATTGAGACTGATGACTTCCACGGACTGTGTGGGGATGGGGTCAATCCTTTGCTACACGCTATCAATGACGCTTTAGGCTTAGAAAATGGTGCAACTGTACCTTCTCCTTCCGAAAATATTACTTCAAGTACTACAAAGCCTCCTACAGGAAATTCGGTTTGTAAGAAAGAAGGTTATGCACCAAAGCCAGGAGATTGTTCCAGATTTATATACTGCATGAAAGATGGCGCTGGTGGGTTCATACCTGCGGAGTTCAAATGCGCCGCTGATCTGTACTGGGATCAAACTTCATTGATTTGTGATTATCGGCATAAGGTCGCATGTAATAATACGGTAGCGATGTAATTTCAGCTTTTTATAATTTAATAAACTGTTGTTTTTAAATTATTTATGTCTTATTTTTGCATCTTTTTAAGATTACGATAGTTTCTACACGTTTCGTGACGAGTACTAATTACGAGTGGCCGTTTTAACCATGCTTTCCTGGTCTGTTTTTTTAGCCTAAAATTCGTCTCAAAAGACTTGAAAGATATAAGAAAAATGCTACTATTGTTGTGCAAATAAATATCTTTTCCAAAATTTCGTCTCATAACCAGTAATAAAGTTTCTTTAAAATTCGCCAGGGATGTTTGCTAGCGAATGCGCTCCGAGTTATAAAACTGTCATCTTCATAGTATACTCGAGGTGTTCACGAAATGCTCGAAAGAGGTGAGAATGTACCACAGAGTATGGTATATGAGTGTACTATCTTAGGAATGCTTTTTAATATCTTCGTAATGGTTTTTTCTTTCAAAAATCGAATACTTACCCAATTTGATTGCTATTAGTAGTTCAGTAGATTTGCTTTTGAATAATACATACATCCTTATTTAACAAAAATAACAAAATTAAAACCTAACTTAAAGGGCTGGCTTTTACCTTGGCCAAAGGCTAAGCATTGCCATACAACGTGGTAATGCCGCCAGTCTCTTGGGTACATTACCAGTCGACAGCGATGCGGATGAATTTTTCGACGCCATATTTTAGTTTGAATATAGTTTTAGTTAAGTTCAGTAGATAGATAGTTGTAGGTCCTGGGTTAGATTCCCAGCTCGAACAAAGTGTTATTGGGTTTTTCCATTAGGATATACTTTAGTTTGGAAGTTGATGATGTGATACCCCCGTGTCGGATTGTGTCGGATTGCCGTGCCATCGGTCGGACTATGAGAGTAAGGGAAGAGAGAGTGTACTTGTGTAAGAATAACTCTACGACAGATAATTGTATGAAGTGTTACATTAATGATTTTTACCCGACTGCGGCGAAGCAAAAAGGAGGGTTATGATTTTGACCAATATGTATGTATGTATGTATATTCATATATTCCCTCATAACTTCTAAACTTCTTGTCATAATTAGACAAATGAGGTATCATTGGAAGCGTCCACTGGTTATAGGATATGTGACGTCACATTAAATTGAATATGGCGCCTTCTAGCAGACATAAAGTCACGATCTGAAAAATTTTTTTTTTTAATTATGCCTTGTGGAGTATCAAATGAAAGGGCTTAATTAGCACATTTCAAAAATATAAATATCACTGAAATAAGCCCTAAAACAATTAAATAAAAAATAAGTTTAAAAACTAAAACCCGACTACTGAAAAGGATGAAACAAGAATGTACCTTCCCGTGGTCGCATGCGGCTGTACAAACATATTATAAGCTATGGTAGCATGCGAGCGACCACGGGAAGGTATTTTCTTGTTTCATCCTTTTCAGTAGTCGGGTTTTAGTTTTTAAACTTATTTTTTTACCTCTAGCGGCAAACTATTGGGTATCGAAATATTAGGTCCTTACATATGAAATTGGCGTTTTGTATGGAAGGAACAAAAAGTCGAATATTTTTTAATATAATATATTTAATTAATCAAAGTATGAACCATTGTTTTCAATGCACTTTTGCCATCTTATAGGTAGTTCATTGATCCCTTTACTAAAAAAACCAGTCGGACGGGAATCAATAAAATCTTTGAAGGCGATTTGGACTGCCCCATCGGAGTTGAATTTTTTCCCTTGCAAAAAGTTATCCAAATTGCGAAAAAAATGGTAATCTGTTGGAGCAAGGTCCGGGGAGTACGGAGGATGTCTAAGACATTCCAATTCAAGCTCTTCTAATTTGGTAGCCGTCTGTTGCGCAGTGTGTGGTCTGGCGTTGTCGTGAAGCAGCAGTGGCGTGGAGCGATTGACCAGCCTTGGTTGTTTAGCCGCTAGCTTTTCCATCATGGTTTGTAATTGCTGACAATAGACATCAGCTGTAATAGTCTGGCCAGATTTGAGAAAACTGTAATGAACAATACCGGCACTAGTCCACCAAACGCTTACAAGTAACTTTTTTGGGGTTAATTTTCGCTTGGGGCAGGATTTGGCTGGCTGGCCAGGATCCAACCATTGCGCTGAGCGCTTCCGATTATCGTAAAGAATCCATTTTTCATCACAGGTAATGATTCGGTTTAAAATACCTTCATTGTTGTGCCGGTTCAGTAATGTAACGCAGCAGTCGACGCGCGTTTGCCGGTTTGCTTCAGTCAATTCGTGAGGTACCCACCTTTCAAGCTTTTTAATCTTCCCAATTTGCTTCAAGTGAATTAAAACAGTTTTATCACTAACATCGAAGCCTGCAGCTAACTCGGACGTGGTTTGCGATGGGTCCGCTTCCACAATAGCCTTCAATTCTCCATTATCAACTTGGGTCTCAGGCCGTCCACGGGGCTTGTTCTGCAGGTCGAAATTTCCAGAACGAAAACGTTGGAACCAAAAACGAACTGTGTTTTCTTTTGCAACATGACCGCCATACACATCATTCACCCTTCGAGTCGTTTCCGCAGCACTAGTGCCACGGCGGAACTCGTACTCGTAAATAATGCGATATTTTAAATTTTCCATTTTGTAAAATGAGTGACGCAAACAGAAAAAACAGAAGAAAAAAAACAAATGAATGACGGTCATCGAAGCACAAATACATGAGTAAATAGCTGTACAAATTTGAATTTGGAATTCCTTACCAAAGAGGAGAAATTCGTGATTAAAGTGGCCAGTACGAAAAACGCCAATTTCATATGTAAGGACCTAATATAAGGAAACCACAAACTATCTCAAACACTGTATATTTATAAAAATAAATCAGCTCAACATAACCAAACTCGGTAGCCGTTACGGGTCTACCGTAATAAAAGGTGGAACCTTAAGAACTAATTTACCTTGTTACTTATAAATTAGGTAGGTAACCATAGTTAAATTCTATTATTGCCAGCCAGCTAAAATTTCAGCAGAAAGAGCTATGGTCGTGGGGTTTTTTTTTTTTTTTTTTTTTTTTTATTTGTAATGGGCTTGCTCTTGACTCTAGCCTAGGTCAAAGGTGACAGAGACAAAGTCGACGATGGAGCGAGCTTACCCAGAAGAAGCCTGTTCACTCTCACTTTAAAGAGATTCGGGTTGTATGCGCTCGGAAAAACAGACGCAGGTAGAGAGTTCCACTCTTTTGCTGTGCGCATTATAAACGACATTTGCATACGCTTAGTGCGAATTGGTGGAACAGCAACCAGGTAGGGATGGTAACTTGCAGTGCGCCTGGATGTCCGAAGGTAGAAGGGGGCCGGTGGAATGAGGTCGTGGAGTTCTTGGGCACACTCACCGAAGTACAGTCTGTAGAAGACCGACAGGCAGGCAACCTTGCGGCGATGAGCCAAGCTGTGAAGCTTGGCATCCACCAGTTTTTCGTCGCCAATGAGCTTCTTAGCTCTGCGTTCCACCGAGTCAAGCGCGGCAAGTTGGTATTTCGCTGAGCCATCCCAAAGGTGGCTGCAATACTCCATGCAGGATCGGACTTGTGCTTTGTTTGTGTTGGAGATAAACCCAGTACTGTTTCGTTTAAAAGTTTAAATTAAATATTATAAATAATTTTACTTGTAACACTAGCTTGAATAAAGATATTAGCGAAAACGACACTACTTCTTCTTAGCTTATTGATTGGCAAAAAGTTCATTAATAATATATTTGGCCCAAAATACAACTACGCGAACTGCACTCACTGACGCAATGTGTTAAGTTCATAAAGTGACAAGTACAGGTAACAAGGTATGCGGCGCAGGATGGAAGGTGGGCCATTGTCTGTAGGGAGACGCCGCAAATTCACTTGAGATATGAGCCGTCCGTGAACCACATTTGTGTATATTGTCTTTGCTCCGACCGACTTGGGTCCGAAGTCTATTAAGAAATTTATAAGCCAGCCATGCTGCTGTCCTTTAACTAGAAAGCCGTTAACCCTCTCTCATCTATTATTATTATTACTTTCTAATTACTGAATTTATTGTTATTCTATTATTTTAATTAACAATATTTCTTGACTTTTGCACGTCACATCATGTGGCAAACATGACTGTACCTAATAATGTTGTTACCATCTTGCATGCATGTAATTTCTTGTATGTATCACACATGTTTAAGCAAATAAATATTATCTTATCTTATCCCTCAAATGGCTTTCTGTCTAAGAAACATTTTTATAATATAAATAGTTCCAAAGATATAATTTGTTTTTACAATTAGCTAAAAAGCATCTAAAGCCCTGTAACCGCTCATTAGAATAGTTCTTGAAATTGAAACCGAAGCGAATATCATGGCTATAAAACAGTTAATATGTCCCTTAACAACTTTTTAGTTAAGTAATTCTAAACAAATATAACAAACATTATGAAGGCTAAAATTTTAAATAAATTACTTTACTAAAATGCCGCTAATGTATGGTTAACGGCCCTTTAGTACAGTAATACTAGGCATGCCTTTTAAGTTCTGTCGTTTCCATATTTCCCGGCAATTTTGAATTTGGAACTGTTCTATATTCGAATGTGTTTAAATTTTGAATCTCAAAACAGTTGAAAGTATTAGGATTAATGCTATTGTTTAGTCACAGCGTCGATTGGAATCTGTCAGGTTACGTACGAAAATGAATCGTTCTAAGGAAAATGTTCGTGCAATAATTTTCTACAACTTTAGAAGAGGCCTGACACGGCTTCAGTGTATTGAAGAGCTAACATCTGTGTTCAGTGATGAAGCCCCATGTCTGCGGACTGTCGAACGCTGGTATTTAGAATTCCAGCGTGGACATACTAGTGTTAGTGACAAATCTCGCGAAGGACGCCCAAAATCCGCCTTCACTGAAGATAACATCATTGCTGTGAGACAACTAATTCTCGAAGATCGTCATGTGACGTATCGAGAGATAGAGGCTCTATTAGGCATCTCAGGGACAACCATTCAGAAGATCTTGCATGAAGCGCTTGGTGTGAAAAAGTTAGTTTGCCGTTGGATATCGCATCTGCTTTCCGACGATCACAACGCGGCCCGTGTCATATGGTGTAAGAAAACTCTGCAAAGGTTCAACCGAGGAGAGTCAAATCACGTCTACGACATCATCAGTGGTGACGAATCTTGGATCTATGCCTACGATCCTGATTCCAAACAACTATCTACAATCTGGGTCTTTCAAGACGAGCCAAAGCCGACTAAAGTTGTTCGTTCTCGAATCACTTCAAAGAAGATGGTGGCCACATTCGTTGGAAAAACCGGCTATATTGCGACTATTGCACATGAAGATCGTAGAAAGGTTAACGCAGAGTGGTATACCACAGTTTGTTTACCACAAGTCATCGCCGAACTTCGAAAATCTAACTCAAAGCGACGCATCATCCTGCACCACGACAACGCAAGCTCACACAGCGCTCATCAAACGATTGAGTATTTGAAGCAGGAAAAAGTAGAAATTCTTGACCACCCTCCATAAGCAGGAAAAAGTAGAAATTCTTGACCACCCTCCATACAGTCCTGACCTAAGCCCTAACGATTTCTTTACATTTCCTAAAATTAAGAAAAGTCTTCGTGGTCAAAGGTTCCAGTCCGCTGAGAAGCAGTAGACGCTTTCAAGTCAGCCATTTTGAACACCCCCACTTTAGAGTGGAATAAATGTTATAATAACTGGTTTGAGCGAATGGAAAAGTGTATTAAGCTACGTGGTGAATACTTTGAAAAACAATAAAAAGTACTATAAGCTTAGGTTCTAGTTGTGTTTTATTCTTCAAACGACAAAACTTAAAAGGCATGCCTCGTACTAGTAAGATGCAATAAATAGGTTACATGTTTAACAAAATTAGAAAAATGAATTTTAAAAGTAATTACTAATAGTTTCTGGACAGAAAGGGTTATTTAGGATAAACAGAAAAAATATCAATTAATGTGTCCAACAATCAGTAACCTTCGTATAATAGTTTTTAAGAAATAACGATTCCCGCGTTTTTTGGCATTGTCTCCAAAACAACTTTTTGGGCTTAACGGCCTTCTAGTTAAAGGACGGCATCATGGTAACGCGTGCTCAGGTGGAAAACCTACAATTTATCTTTTTAAACCATAGCTACTTATCTTCGTTAAAGAATGGCATTATAGAGGTGTAAAGAAAATCACATAAGCAGTATTACAGCTCTATTGATTAGGATGATACGCGAATTCGTCCGCCCTAACTGTGATAAAAACGAATAATCTATAAAATGAATCTTTAGAAGCAGTTAAATAAATCCCCAAACTTGCTACAGAACAAAACTAGTTTAATATTAATATATCCGGCTTCAGTACAATGGTTCAAGTCAACCAGAAGAATGCAATCTTCGCAGGTTGTCCACGAAACACGCCAAAAACGACACTAAAATGATACCCAGAAAGAATTCACCGTTAAAGCCAGTAAGCTACAAATATCAAGTAATATATTTTCCCGTTTTCCCCGTCTTTTCCAGTCCGACATGAATATATTTTAGGGAAATTATGTAGCTCATTCGGGAAAGGTAATACCCATCGGCTTGGCGACCTACCTGTGCGAGATTTTTGTCACTGACAATTTGTTACAATCCTTTATATTTCTGGAGGATATGCGAGAAGAGACGGTATCAAATAACCCTTATTATTGTGGCTATAAAAGATAATTTATATTGTCTTTATTATTTCTGTAATGGTTTGAATTTATGCTTTTAAATCTTGTCTGGTTGAGTTGGTGCTTTCTAATAGGTTCTCTAGGATTTAAAGATTCTTGGAAAGTCTTAGATTTGGATTAGGCCTTGTAACCATTAATACGCTCATCTTCAGTAACTCACTTTAATTACCTGTATTCCGTGAGAATTCCGTTGTACAGGAACATGTAACTAGTAATGATTAAGGCCGTTGAAATAAATTGATAAGGTTTTGAAAATAACTGAGGGGTAATTCTCGTAATTTTAAGAACGTTCACAGTCTGATCTCAGTCTCAATCCGTCAAGAATTCCTCTAATTTCCCCACATTTTCGACATGTTTTTGACATTGATTGTCTAACTTTACTAGATTATTATTACATTACTAGATTTTGAACGTTTTTAATTACCGGGAACTGGTCTTGTGTATTCTAAAATTACAGTTTTACAAAATTATGTAACGAGCACGTTTTGTGGCGACTTACATTACAGTTATAAGTGGATCACAAACACTAAATCCTTTTTTTGGCCTCTGATTGGCCCACTAGTCGTCGCGTCATCGCATCCCGGCCTATCGCAGCGGTTTCAGTTTAGTTTGTTAACTGAGCTTCCACTAGTAACAATATTTAATTGCGTTTATCGCACCCTGGGCAGTCAAGCAAATATTTTTACGACAACAAGAGGACTTTTAGCTATAATGTAGACTAACTAATCTAGGACTTATTTACACCTCAAACCTTCACATACATCTTAATTTACTTTTAGTTACACAATTTCTACAATTAGCATAGCAGAATCAGGCTATAATGTTCCTACTGTTGGGACTAGCAAGGTCTCTCAATGAGAGGTGGAACCGGCTCTCAGTGGGCCGTAGTTCTAGGACATTCCGGTTTTCTTACGATGTTTTCCTTCACCATTTTGTGAGCAGTGGTGATGAAATAATTTACACAAAGTAATCTGCCTGACTGGGTTAGAACCTTCGACCTTGCAACTCACAAGTCGCGGCCGTTACCACTGGGCCACGGCTTCTTCTATATTTCTTTAATTACCTACAATATTTCCTAGAAGGGCCCGTGGCTAAATAATAACAGCCGCACTTGTTGATCGAAGGTTAAGCTACGCTTGCCGCGGTCGATATGTGGATGGGTGACCATTCATAACACATCGCGACCCCCTCGAAAAGCACGTTAAAGATCTACGAATGATAACAGTGCCATTCTCTCAGGAGTGACGTATTCCAACAAAGTAAATAAGGCAACACAGTATCCAGTAGTGCTATTCTGTAATAATTATCTCACCATGGAAACATTAGTGAAGTGAGCTTAGAGTGAGCTGTCAATAGTGCAATGATAGCTCACTTTAAGCTCACTTCACCTAAGTTATCACGGTGAGATTTTTACAGAATAGCACCGCTGGAGTACTTAGGCCGACACCACTTTATCACGAGGTGTCACGCACTACATCACACAGCCTTCTCCGTCACTGAACTCCTCAAAACTCACTCACTTGCACATATGTTGTCACAAACTCTGGAACACCACTACCAAGGCACTTGTTTTGTTTAGGGAAATATATAACAGATCTAAAAACATATTAACCTTCTTAATATGGTGCGCACTTTTTTAAACTAATGCACCTCTAAAGACTTTTTGATATTCTAATGATGCGCACTTTTTTAAATTATTGAGCCTCTTTTTAACTTTCCGGCCTTTTGTCACAGTTGGTCGCAGTCGCTAGGGTACCCCGACCAAGCGGGTTAGGTTAGAACTGGGACCAAACATGCGCGATCCGAATTGTTGGCAGTACCCAGACTTACCAAGAAGTATCCTGTTACCCAGTGACTGAGTTGTGGACGTCTGATTAACTCCATGTAAAATACTTGTGTTCAGCTACATCCGGTTAGACTGGAAGGCAACTCCAACATAGTGGGGAAAAGACTAGGCAAATTGAGTGCTCTTAAAAATAAGCTCTAGACTAACTATAATAATATTTCTTATCCATTTCTAAAATAATACCAAAAATGACACCACCTGAACAGATTTACATTTCACTCTCCAAAAAATATGAAGACGTTACAATGTGAAGCACCCATCGGACACAAGTGCGGTTAACCATTTTGATTATGAGCTTCCTAAAACATTAAAAGAATCCCACGTTTTATCCACTTTCATAAAATCTAATGCCTTAGAGTCGAGAATAACATCATCTTGAGGGAATTTCGAACGATTTCATCTTTGCTACGGCGTAGCGTAGCGTTACGAAAGGTTACGAAGTCTGGCTACGGTAGCTACGTTTTCGTAGCAGCTAAATTGTCGCTACAGGCTACATTGATTCGAAAGTCATTTTATGTAATTCAGTTTTTATTTTGTGTTTGAGGCTTTCAGTTATTCTTTCTTCTTCTTTTTACGTGTCAATTGACTGAACTTTTTATCAGCTGTATCATTATATGTATTGTGTTTTTTAAGTAGAGATAAAACCACAGCCTAATTAATGATTCAGCATACTGCCGCGTATTACATTTCCTGGAACAAGTTTAGCATTAAATTAATTAATATTAATTATAACTTTGGGTGAAGGCTCATTTTAGCTCAGCAGAATTATTAAACATTCACTCATTATTGACTTTACAAGTTATCAGCGGTTTAAATTATCAATACATAAAGTCGCTTTTCTTGTCTATTCTACGCTACGCAACGAATTTTGATGCGGTTTTCAAGATTATTTAATTTTAGAGAATTTATTCCGGAAGGTCCATTTGTTTAATATATTAATTTTTATTTAACTTACATATCACACTTCACACTATCACACTAATATTATAAAAACGAAAGTTTGTGAGTGTGTTTGTATGTTTCTTCTTCACGCACAAACGGCTGAACAGATTTGGATGAAATTTGTCACACAGATTATAACCAGAGTTGACACAAAGAATACTTTTTATTCCGATATTCCCATGGGATCGACACTTAAGCGGGTGAAACCGCGGTGCGCCGCTAGTAATAAATAAATCTCGATGTTTTGTCAAAAACCATGCGACGCATGGATCTGAGGGGCAATTCCCGTAATTTTAAGAACGTTCACAGTCTGATAGATTTTAAAGGTTTTTAATTACGGAAACTGGTCTTCAGGTCGATAGTTTTTAAATAAAATTGTACAAACGCCAGCACATCAAGCTACTACAATCTGTCAATTTAAAAAAAATAGATTTTCAACTTTATCGCTAAAGCAAGGTTAAAAGTTGATTGGGATTTGACAGTATCGGGTAGCTTTATGTGCTGGCGTCTGTACATTTTTGTCAGTTTATCGGAGAAACCAATAGTAGGGCCTTTTATACGTGGATCACGGAATTCTAAAACTTCACTATCCAAGTCGTGAACTCTTACAAATGCTTGTTTTATTGCCATCGCTTTTTTACTTGTGGCAACACCGTCTAAAAAGTTGCCAGAAGACAAATTTGTGGGACGTGATGCCTTTCCGTTATGTCATACAGTTGGTAACAAATAAGAATGCGTTGTGATACGCATTCAAAATGTTCCACTGTTATTATCAATGGTAGAATTTATTGGAGGAAGGAAATCATATTTCTCTAAAGAATGATGAAGGAGGAAATTAATATTTTTTTAAAGGATTGATGTGAAAAGATAAAGGTGCGGTTTGAAAGAAGATTGCAATGACAAAAATGAAAGGGGTACAGTCTGTTATAGCAATTAGCTGACCCCCCTAAAAATTACTCGATTTTGCACCCTCCTCTCATAACATTAAAGGTTATTCAATATGTATGAGTTAATCGGACTAACACTACTCGATGAACAGAAACAATAAATAATTTTGATACGCAAATTTGAGCTTTAAGATGTTGGTGTTAGGTCATTTACTATGTATGGGTATTTGTTACGCAATTTTCATTTTTAATCAGCAAGACTTAAAGGTTAGGTTAATGTTGTGATAATTTGTGTCATTGCTACTAATACCTTATTTCATCTATCTTACTCAAGTTAATCTGGTGTCGTGGTTCATGCGTAAGGCTGAGACGTGCAAGATGCGAGTTCAAATCTAGTCTCATGTTTAATTTTGTTTTCAATATATAAATTGTTCGTAAGTATTTCTTGCATTATTGTAAAGAACAAGCATATCAATTAAGTTGATAAACGATAAACGTTTCACCTTTTTCAATAAGTGGGTAGTTCGACGTCAATATGAGTATTCAACAAAAACTGCTATTGAAATGATTTTAGGAATATGGGGTAGAAGAATAAATTGAACAAGACATTCTATGCACAAATAGCAGTGAATACGCACGAACATTTTTATATTGCCTTACTAAGTTTGAAAATCCACGCCTTTTTATTAATTATTATTATCGGTTTTGATAGTTTAATCGTCATGTCTCAGTTGAGTGATTATTTAAAATACAAAATATTGTATTTGCATAAGGAGAATGTTGGTATTAAAGCGATTGCTAGGAAACTTAATATAGCGGTAAGTGTATTCTTTTTTATACTTCCTTAATTCGTTAGTTGGCTTAAAAACGTGAGTATAGAATAATAGAAAATTAACTGTTTCATTATGAGATCATTTATAGGTCTAATGTGGTTTATCTAAAGGTATTTTTGCAAACTTATTCGAAAAATTATGATTACCGGGTTATTAAAATTATGCTTATTGTGTTGTTTCAGAGAAATACAGTCAGACTGTGGCTAAGACGTTTTGAAGAGACAGGGAATATTCAAAAGGATCGTCCTGAACCAAAACCTGCAATGTTACTCCTGTGTCAAAACATCATCAAGCAATTGTTAGAAGGCATACTGAACACCCATTTTTGCCTACTCAATGCAGTATAATGTTTCTGTTCAGACGGTCAGAAAACATTTGCATGTTGCTGGACTGAAACAATACAAGCCAGCACGTAAAATTTAACTGACTGCTGCACATCGCCAAGCAAGGGTCCGCTTTGCCCAAGAATATCTCAATTTTAATTGGGAAGATTATGTTGTCATATTTACCGACGAGAAGTTTTTGTCAAAACCTTATTTATAACTAAACATAACTACATACTTACAAAACAAATTGATATATAGTATACCTAGTAGGTAAAACATCAACGTATAATGCTATTTTATTTAGTTCAACGATATTTAATGTGGTGATGTTATTGTTATGAAATAGAAATACATACCTATATATTTCTAAATATTATAACATGTTGATTCACTACATTAAACTCTGTGAAGTATGTAACAACGTTATTAGTAACTGTTATATCATTTACGTTATTCTTATAATATTTTTTTTTATAAAATAAAATCGTTTTTACCATCATTATCGTTTTTTTTATTTTCGTTCAGCTTTTTTTTTTGTTGCTAAAGTTATAATTTATTATTTATAACTTAAAAAAAAATATTATAAAACAAAATGCGCAGCAGAAAACATGTTGGTTACGAACTCGCAACCACGCTCTTGTCAGCTCACTGCAGCTACCACTAGACCACACGAACATGGTGATTGTCGTTGAAATTAGCAATAATATATTACAAGCTAGAACAATATTCAAGATCATACCTACCTTAACACTGCGTGTTAAATATCAAATTCGAATAACTGTTTTATTAATCGTAGACGTTGAACTGTTCTAGTTCGATAAGCTTACTGCTAACAAGCAGAAGGTTCAAATTCGTTTAATTTTTAAGGGGTCAGCTAATTGCTATAACAGACTGTACGTTAGCATCAGAGTTATTACGAAGTTATGACTAAGTCTTTTTTAAAACGTATCAATCCCTTAAAAGTACACTGTCCTTCAAGATACAGGGTTTTTCCAGTTTGAAGAGCCTCCTTCTGCGAAGCAGTCATGCTAGCGAAGGAGGTGGCGGGATGGATGAGGGAGAGAGCCTCATGTCCCAGTCGCCGCGGGAGACGCTCCGGGCGACGGGAGCCGCGTGACGACTCCCAGCCACCGTAGGCGCGGGCCTGCGGACGGAAAGTAATGGATAGCTCACCGTCCGATCAGGACCAGGCCCGTGCCGGACGGCGCGTACGTGTTCCACGCGCGCCTCAAAGAGATGTCAGCAAAAAGGAAGGGGCCTGCCAGGGCCGAAGCCTGCCGGGGGTGCGGGATTGTCCGAAAGGGTTACCGCTACGACGGAACATAAAGGGCTAAGAAAGGAACACGGATGGGTTTTAGTCAGTAAGAGTCTGACACTCCCTTCCGCTCCACCTAGCGGAGGGGTCATTTGATGATTTCCCATCCATAAAAAAAGGGGTCTTCTCAAATGTAATAGCCATACCCATCCCTTTTTGAATTAACACTGATGTTACCTAGGATACGTTCCTTTAGCAAAATAAATAATTACTTACTTTAGATGGTTTCGTCATGTCGGGAGGATGAGTTAAAGGTGACTAACAAAAGGAAGTTACGAGGCAGGTGTGAGTGGAAACGCCAGGAGAGGACACTCTAGAAGGACATATAGTGTATAGAGGTATGAAGAATTACTAACTGTGTAAACGCTTTTTATTAGGGTTGCTTTACCTCAAAAGGAAAAAACGGAAACCTTATAAAATCACTTCGTTTTCCGTCTCTTCGTTGTCTGTCTCTCAAGACTCTTTTTCTCAAGAACGCGTGGAGGTATCAAGTTGAAATTAATATCGAATACGTAGGTCTATGGTCCCTTGGAGTCCTAAAAAGAACAAACTTCAAAGTCAATGCAATAAAAAATGCGGCCACTTATATGCGCGTGCTTATGTGCTTAGTGCGTCAGGGATGTTCGTAGATGCGCATGTAGATTGCTTTTGCGCAACAATGCGTAAAAGGTGCGCTTCCCTGGTGCGCAGGGTGTGGTGCGGCTCCAACAGTGTCTTAAACATGGTTGCAAGTCGCCTGGACTGTGTTTACGTGGGTCACTGTTATGCCGTCTCTCATGGGATGTCTCAACGGTGACGAACCGTTTTATTTCTTGTGTTTTTGTTTAGTGTCCGTACTTACTAACATAGTCGTAAATTTTACTAACACCCTTGTTTTGAGCCCTGCATCCTAATTGCGTAACACAAATTGCTAATCCATTGCTTCATAAGTTCGAAAAATTATTTGTCTGCTCAACACGTAAACAACGCAATGAATGTTGTTGAACTGTCAAAATCAAACCGATTCCGATTGATAATGTGTTACGCAATTGCCCCGCTGGTTACTCTAATAAAGAAAAATTCTATTCAAGCGACATACTTTGATATTCGCGAATAAATCAAAACCTAAAGGTTACTGCCCATTGACCTAGAATCATCAAATGATGATTATAATCTCTCATTAAATGACTGTGGTTAGTTCAGCTGGTAGGCTGCCCCCCTAGACAAAATCCCTAGCCAACGCCAATGCAAGCGAGCGTCTCTGAACGAGTACTCTCATCGATAGATCTTGTCGCTGCGACAAACAAGTACTCGCCAGCGGTGTGAACAGTAAGCGACCAACTATTAATATAATATGTATCTCCTCGCTTCCTCGTCGATGATGGGAGAGGTACCCAAAGTTATTTAGTAATAACACTCTATTACTCACATATAGAAGTTTCCCAATATACAACACAAACCAAACGAACGATCAACCACGAAAACCAATATGTACTATGCTTCCATTAATTTTACCAACACAGAAATAATTGCCACACCGCCGCAACATACTTACTTTACAAAATATAATTGATAAATTGTGAAGCACAGAGCTAGTACTATCATCATTAATTCATAGAACTGGTTTTCTGCTCATTAGTGATAGTGAGGGGCTCGTGGCTGAGTAAGCGCCGTAGTAGTCGGTTGCGTGGCTACAATACCTATAAATGTAAGGTGGCTGGGGAGATCGACGCACAAATCCTTACATAGAAGTTTTGCCTCGTTTACGTTTAATACATCTAAAGGCCAATTCTCGTAATTAAAAACGTTCAAAATCTAGTCCCAATCTTATCTCAGCGACAATCAATGTCAAATTACTTGTCAAAAATGTAGAGGTATTTTTGACAGATTGAGACTGAAATCACCAACCAGAGGGGCAATTCCTCGTAATTTTAAGAATGTTCACAGTCTGATCTCAGTCTCAACACTGAAAATAATAATTTACTGAAAAAAACAAAAAAAAGGAAAACCAGCATTACTGTAATGTAAGTAAATTTCAATGGTTTGAGCGATATCACCAAATTATTAAAACAGTTAATTTTCTGACCTTTTAGCTACTTAAAACGTTAAAGTTAACTGTCATGACGGTAACATTTTGCCTCAAGCTTTAACTGTTTTCGGATCAGTAAAAAATACTGTTTTGAACGTTAGGCTCATATGGAACTGTTTAAAGCAGTTCAGATCAATGTTTTTTATTTCAATTTACTGCTTAGGTATTTCTTTCAGTGAATCTGTCAAAAATACCTCTAATTACCCAAAATTATCAAATTACGAGAATTAGCCTTCTGATGTACAGTCAGCATCAAAAGTCGATTAACACTATCATTTTTACATATTATTAAATTGACAACAACTTTTTTCAATAAACCGTGTTTTAGCTTTTCACATAATAGACAAGAGTATATAGGTATTCTAAAAAAAATTTTTCTGCTGCAATTTTGAACAAATATTTTGCTCAATAACTAAGATTAAAAAAACTGAAGTGTTAATCAACTTTTGATGCTGACCGTACATCCTCGTAGGGTATCCCCTCCCCTCTGCCTTGAAAATACTTTTTGTTTCATCCTCTTAACATGACCAAACCATCGAAGCATACTCGTTTCAATCATTGTCACTACATCTTCATCGTCATCTTCTTTGTCACTTGTATAATAATACCATAAACACACCGTATAAAACAAAATGACGACTCTTTTAAGGCTACCTCCTCAAACATAAAGACCATGCTAATAATCCTCTATAATAATATATCAACCATAAAGAATATAGCTCAAACTCTTCAAAGGTCGCGAGTTAGAGGTTTAATAAAAAATTTGATCAGTTTAAACAAAGCAATTCATATTCATGAATGACAATAATTCTCTTGGAGGACGAATAAATTAGATACCGGCAGCCTAATTGCGGAACGCCAAATCGTCAAATGATTCTGATCAGTTGGCTTCATTTCTATCACAATTGGCTTCATTTTACGATTTTCGAATTGCGAAACTCTAGTTTCTGCGCAGGGCCTTAACGTTCATAATTGGTTTCATAATAAACTAGAGTTTCGCAATTCGAAAATCGTAAAATGAAGCCAATTGTGATAGAAATGAAGCCAACTGATCAGAATCATTTGACGATTTGGCGTTCCGCAATTAGGTTGCGGGAGTTCATAACAAGGATCTTGGAAAGAGATTCGGTCGGTAATAACGATGCGGCATTTGTAGTCGGGATTTCTTGACTGTTCTTTGTGGAGAGGGCATTTAGACTAACCGGGGATGTAGCTGCATAAGCATTGAATAATTACTTTTTATGTTCGCACTGTTGGAACCTAGGCCTCTATAAGAGAAAATTAAATCTATGCCTTTTTTAGCAATCCCAAGTATGTACTCGTTTCTGCAATACCTTCCCCAAATGGAAGTAAAACTTCGGGGCAGTCGAACTTAACTTATGTAATCAGTGTCTTGTCTTTGTCTTGACACTGTCCGAGGTGTCCATACACCTGCACTTCTGAAGACCTAAAAACGCTACATTACCGCGATTAGTGTGGCTACCTTCTGGGCCCAACTCATCTTACTTTTGTCTTTTGTTTTTTACTTTTGCCATCGACTCGAAAAAAGAAGCAGCGTCTTTTCCTGCTCCACAGTTAGAGTGCATCATTCGAAGGGACCCCTTAATTCGCGCCTATAAAAATGACCGAATTAAGAATACATCCGTTCCATCACTAAAATAACTGATGTCACTCGGAAAGCTGCCACGTTTAAATGGAATTGGGCTGGTCAGACGATCAATGGACCAAACTTACGACCCAATGGGTCCCGCTTAGTGACAAATACAAAGGACTTGGCGGAAATGGCGGGATGAGCTGGACTCCTTTAATAAAGATTGGTACTTGGCAGCTCTGGACAGAATCACAGAAGGCGGAGAGTAAGTAAGGAGTCCTTTCTCCAGCAGTGGGATAACAGTGGCTAATCTACACTTGAAAAAGAGAAGATTTGTTTTTTTTTTTTTTTGATGAAATTTGGCATGTGACTAGACCATGAAATGACCTGGATTAGGACTTAGGACTGTATCTCGATATTCCTACGGGATCGAGACTTATGCGGATACCGCTGCGCACAGGTAGTAAAAAAATAAAATAGAATAATGACTCGTCCATATATATACACTCCAAGGGTTGTCAAAGAAAAAAGTTTCCTGCCGCGAATTAACTTGCATCTCACGTACCTATTAGGGATGGGGGGCAAATAAGACGTTTATTTAAACAAGGGTGCAGTGTAGGGCGCAATATAAAGCGAGAGCCCTCTTGAGAAATAGAATTGCGTTCAGGTATTTGTCGAGTTGTTTCTGTGGGAAGTGAATAATTATGGTAGTTGTATGCTTAGATTAAAGCTTAGGATGACTTGCAGAAATGCAAAAAACGGACTGACCGATGTTAATGGACCGTTTCCGTAAAAGGAGAATGTTGAAGAAAAAGTTTTGGGTTTTTTCGTTAGCAATTTTTCCATAAGAGTCTGAACTCTGGAGCCGGGCTAGTTGATAAAAAATGGCTGTGTAACATCCGGACACACTGACAGGAAGAAATTATAAGGGTCGAGTTTTTACCATTTGACTACAGAACCTTAAAATGTTTACGTCTTGCTCGTCTACTTTCTCCCGCACACTACTCAATCACACTATCACATCACACTAATATTATAAAGGCGAGTTTGTGAGTGTGTGTGTTTATATGTTAGTTACTTCTTCACGCTCAAACGGCTGGACCAATTTTGATAAAATTTTGTACGGAGGTAGCTGACACCCTAGATTTTAACATATAGGCTACTTTTTATCCCGATATTCCCACGGGATCGACACTTAGCTTGTCTATAAATAAAACAAAGTCGGGTTAGTTAGGTACACCATTTATAACTCAAGAACGTTAGTTACACCATTTTCACGAAAAAAATAATAACTAATTAAGATTTCATTTTGTATGAAAAGGCTATTCTGATAGTATATATATCGAGATATTCTCGAGAACGGATTGACTAATTCCGATAATGATTCTGAGGCAATACGAAGTCCGCCGGGGTCAGCTGTTTTAGATAATAGGTAAGGTACTTTATCAACAGAATCTAGGACTGCATCCCAACAATCGGCTAACGAACGATGCATACTTCACCAAAACCCCGATTAAACGTAGGTACAAGATTTCCGCCAATATTTTCTCACGGAACATTACCGAAAGCCGAAAGATCGTTTGTGTGAGTAGGTATCTAGTACCTTCAGTGTCGTAAGAACTAAGAGTGAGGAGTTATCAGCGCCTTCCGCATGGTCGACCATGAGGCATCGCTCGCGAGACCCTGCGTCCAATCGCCGACAATTTGTTACATTATTCTGCTTGGATTCCTTTTTACATTTCCACTCTCAGATACTCTTGTTGGAGATAACCGAATTACCGAATATCGGTTGTAAGTGTAACTGCGTGTTTGAGGGGTCCGATCAACGTACCGATACTCAATGGTAGCAACCGTGCGCCGACCGTCAAGCACGCCGCTGCCAAGTGGTTGCAACCGTTTCGCGCGGTCAACCTCTATTATTGGTGCTGTTTAAGGTCTAATATCCTGTGCAACAGTTTTACTCTATGCTCCGATAGATAAACTAATCGACTAAATGATTCAAAACGAAAAATATAGGTTGGCAGTACTGGAAAAAAAAGTTATAAACAAACTTTACGAATTTACGATTCTGAATGGTCGCGAGTGCGAAATTTTTCCTCTATGGCGTGCTGCAACAAAAGTATTTTATTATTATTTATTTAATAGTGTTTCTGTGTAAAATCGACGTTAAGTAGATAAATATTCATTTATAACATATTATACGTCCTTGTAGATAATATTTGCACGAAATAACATCACAATAATCCTTTTTTTGGTCAAACAATATTTTACGTAAATACGTCTACAAAATCTTATTTTTACAACATATAGGTAGTTATCAATCAATAAAGGTTTATGTCTAGTATCCTAGTAACATTTTTTTCTATAAGAAACAACTCAATATAACTAGGATTGAGCGTTTACAGTCATTGCGTTGTAATACGATAAACGGCTCGGCGCACTATGAAGTTTGAGTTTGAATAAAATTTTAGGTAGGATTTAAAAAAAAAAAAAACGCTGTTGTTACATTGCTTGTCTATTCATGATGTAACTTGCAGTTTCGTGTAAATTCATATCGACGTCCCCGGGGAATAAACCGGTAATCGCAAAAATCAAATTTTACAGGAAAAATGATTTAGTGTTTTTGGGGTATATCTCTTCAACAAAAGGTAATCCTGACAACATTGTTATATGACAGAAAAGCTAATTTTTACCCGAATAGTTTATAGTATTTAGTGTAACTATTAAATATACACAGAATTAGTTATTCACCAAAATACATATTGCCGAAAATGGTTTCATATAACTTTTAGGGTATTGATATCTTACGATCCTGACTTATCAATATTATTCCAGTAATGTTTACTTACCGAATTATTCTTGTAATTTTCTTAAAAATCATAGGCATAATATTGCTTTACTGGATTATTAAACGTGTTTTTTCATTACAGAGTTAGATTGTAATGTTCAGTTACCGACTTATTGTGGTAAAATTTTAAATAACCATAAAAGGGTAAAGTAGTGTAACCCGTATTTTGTAGAACATTTTTGGTAGTCATATTATCGTAATCATTGAAAACGATTATGTAAAATAAATATTTTGTTGTTGGTATCTTTGAGGGAATAATTAAAGAAAACTCACAAAACTTATTAAAATTATAACGTTTATTGGGAACAAAGTTCTCATAGAGATCACAAATTACAATCAGTAAAAGTATAACAAAAGTAGCTAAAACTAATAACTAATCTTAATAACTAATCGGTATTATCAGTGGCATCATCAGTATCATCGCGATCATCACTATTTTCTACCGAAATTAAGGATTCATAAAATGCGTGGTAATACCGTGGAATCGCTCCACTATTGCACAAAGACAATAAATCTGTATGCAACGCCTTGCTTACCTATAGGAAGAGGTTGATGATAAGCACGTGCCAATACAGTATCTTCTATCAGAGCATCTGTCTTAGGTTTTCGCCCACGTCGTTTGGTTTGAAATGAATTTGAAATATTTAATTCAGAATATGCTTCATCAAAATCATATTTAAAGAAAACCTTGTCCTGTTGGGATGATGATACATGAATTTCCATTACATCAGACCAGCGAATCGTATTCCCATCTATATCGCGACGCCAATTCAAAGGGTTTACTAATTTTTTTCCTGGGCAGCCGCTTTTAATATTTCCGTTATGGTATTCCAGGGTATTTCGATGTTTCCGTCCGTTGAGTTGATTCCCATATCTTTTAGTTTTTTCGTTATGCAATCTTGGTATTTTGTTTTCGTGAATTTACTATTGAGGGCGGCATAATAGCACTGTTTATAGTTGAAGTCCTTGGCCGGAATTGTTGTTTCCTTCGCAGCTTGCTGTTGTCTTTGTGTATTATTGTGTTTGGTGTTTTCTTTTTTGTTTGAAATTCGGTTTATTCTTAGCAGACCCCAGATTATTTTATGGTCGGATGTGCCCCTAGCAGCCCATTCGCCTTTTATAAGTTCGAAGAGATTTTTTGTTGCATGTGGCGTTATAATGTGATCCAATTGAGATTTCTGAGTGCCCTTTGACCATGTGATCCTGCATGATGATCTCGCTTTTGTCGTTTCTATTTGAAGTTTTTCCCTGTTGGCTATATCCATTAACATTTCCCCATTATAGTTGGAAAGGTCATGGTGTAAGTTTTGTTGGATCAACCCTTTGCGTTGGAAACTTTGTGTGTCATGTCGACCAATATGAGCGTTAAAGTCGCCCAGAATTATTAAAGTACATTTCCTTGGTTTTTGTCTGATCAAGTTTAGTAAGCCTGTGAAGGATCTGTTTGCTATAGATGTACAACTGTTGATGTGGGAATTGATTATATACAGTTGAGCAGGCATGTCATTTCCCCTGTCAACCTTAAGAGTAGCTGACATTGCGTCTGTATCCTTTTTTCGGTTAACTAATTCAATTTGGGCATCTTTTCTGATTAGAATTGCAAGTCCCCGGTGTGCTTTACCTGCGGTTCCATTGAGGTGCCAAGGGTAGTGTGTAGAGTTGTATTCTCCTGAATTCATGCCTGTTTCCTGTATGCAGGCTACATGAATGCCTCTTATTGAAAGTTCAGCGTCTATTTTATCTTTTTTGGCCGGTTTTGAGGCCCCACGGACGTTCCAAGTTGCAATACGCAAGTCTGGGCAAGTATATTTTATTGCGGTAGACGGCTGATTTCTAAGTATTGTGAACCCAGTGACATCTGCGACTACGTCTGATAACTGTGTATGCATTGATGCTTGTTGTTCACACTGTGTTAATGAGCTAGCTAATTGGGGGCTGTTCGTTTGTGACTGGGGCTTCGTGGGTTGACCATACTCTTCACGTGTGTTGTACTGGTTAACTAAAGGCTTGTTATGTTGTGTTGTTTTGACGTTGTTTGGTTCTTGCATTAGATCTATCGGGTTGCTGTTGTAATGTTCGTCGTCGGTCATGACCAAGCTATCATAGTGCTGATCCTTGTAGAAGATGTGTATGTTGCCGGGTACTGGTTCGCCGGTAGGTGGATACACAAGTGTGTGTCCTGTATCCGTGTGCACGTGCAAATTTACAAGATAAAATTCAGACGCGGCGATTAGAATGTCCTCTCCTCCCCAGAACGTCTTGTTAAACTGCGTGGTTATGTAGTTTGTTATCCTTTGTTCCTGGGATAGATTGCTGTTATGGAGAAATTCTTGTATATTATTAAGAAGTGCTAGGTGAATTCTGTCGTCATCTCGATGCTCCAAAACATATGAAGCGAGGTCTTGACGGACAGACTCGTGATCAAAAGTTAAACCCATTACATTATTTATTTGATGGGCTATAGCCCTAAACAAGCAGTTCCCGTCTTTTGTCATACGTACAATAACCATTTACATTCCCGTACATTCCCGGATGATAACTGTAACAGTGCATTACCGAAAATGTCTACCACAAAATTTACGATAATAAACCTGTAATCGCGCTAACCGGATTTTTTTTTTTAATATTTTACAGTAATATTGCTTTACTGAAATGTAGCCACGGAATTTAATTTGTAATAATGTATTTCGTGATTGTTCTAGTCAATAAGAAATGGAAAATTTCCAAAGAACAAAAGTGTTATAAGGAAAACCGTTGGAAATTACCGCAGAAAAAATTTGAAAAAAATTGCATAAGTGTATCCCGACCCATAGATACCGTAAATGGTATAACAGTAAAAAGTCAGTAATAGTATAATACAGGTTTATTCCCCGGGGACGTCGATATAGTAGTTTTATCAGAAATCGACATAACACGCGAACGAACACACTTTCAACCAATTCTCTGATAACATTTGTTTATAAATACAACACTCATTTATTACGAGTATTGTTTAGATTTTATATTACGGTCTGTTTATTCAAGAGTGCCTAAAGCCAATATAAACATCAGTAGACCATTTTTGTGAACAGGGTCATAAACATGTCGCGCAGCGGGAAGTCGCACGGGCCGTGCATTAGTATATTAATCTATGGGCCACTATGGGGCCGTGAAGCCCGTGAACGGTGCGCGCCACATAAGCCATTAAGTGACCGGTCTCTTTGCAGTATCTGTCAATAATTAATCAAGTACAAAATTACAAGTAGTTCCACGTTAATTTGGGAACGTGGTACGTATTTGTAACAGTAGATAAAATTTTAATACAGGGTTTATTTACACTAACTTTTTTTGTTAGACTACGTATGACGTGCCTATTGTCTGTCTACTCTGCTATTAGCTCACTCCAATCAAACAAAAATTGAAATGTGTTGTCCTTATTGTATAAAGATTGGTACTTATTTCTAATAAGTATTCGAAGCATCCGCTAAATTAAAAAATACGAGGGTAATATTTTTTTGTTTTGACGTGCCTGTTTCTTTTAGAATTTCATTAAAAATGCGAATTAAAAATAGGGCAATTCACCCAACCCGAAAGGGAGGAAAGTGGATAATATGTATTATTATTTAGTGGAAAACGTGCATTATTGTATCTCTAACTATTGTATTATTATTACATCTAAGTTAAAACCCATCTATGTATTCGACTGAAAGACTGGTATCTAAGGTCATGAATAAAAGTTATTAAAAAAAAAACATGTCAGTGTCAAGTTTCCATCCAAGAAATGACACTGTCACAGTGACAAGCCACCCCATATTTCCGCGTTCCATACAAAAATTATTTTTGAGCGTTAAAGCGAGTTAACCGATACAAAACCACCGAGTGTAAAAGAGATAACCGAGAACTAATTATTTCATAATAAGTTTACAATGGAACGTAACATCTCTAACGTTATTGATGCCGTTTTGCAGTAGTAAAATATTTTATAATATTTTATTTATTTATTATTGAAAATCACTCGTCATGGCCTCCACATCTAAAGATGTTCCTACGGTCATCATTGAGGAGAACCATCCTGATGATTTGGAACCTGGTGCATGTTACGACAGCATCCTAAATCCCACAGATTCGTTCGAAGAGTTCGTTTCTGAGATGAGTTCAAGTCTTCAAGAGCGCAATAAATCATTAACGAATGTAAATAGTACTATTAGTGAGATTCAAATTGAAATTGGTGAAAATTCTGCGCAGCTAAAACCTACAAAATCTAGTGATGATTTGCAGACGAAAGATGTAAGTTTTTTTTTTCTAATTTCTTTGTGATTCATGTAACATTCTTCTTCTGCCTGGTCTAGGAATTATAAAAATTGTTTTAAATTTGATTTATACTTTTGTAGGAGTCAATATCAGCATCAACAAGCCACTCAAACCTGACAGAACAAAATGGTGATGACACAGACAACGAGAAGGATGATTATCTTCAGACTCCAGAACTGGTGAACAAAGAGAAACATGTGTTTATACTCAGTTCTGCTGGTAAACCTATTTACTCTAGGTAAGCATTTCTTATTTTATATTTACTTTTCATCTGACGAGTCTGAAAAAGTATGTAAAATTGGTGAAGCAGTTTGCAAGGTTTGATACCAGATAAGTACAGGTTTTTAGGAAAATTCGAGTACTTTACTTGAATTGTCCTAAAAACCGTGAGAGCAGTGGTGGCCCAGTGGTATCAGCCGCGACTTACAAGTTGTAGGTCGTAGGTTCAAACCCCGACAGGCGCTTTACTTTGTGTAAATTATTTCATCACCACTGCTCTCAAAACGGTAAAAGAAAACATTGTGAGGAAACCGGCATGTTGTAGAACCAAAAATTCAAAGACATGTGACATCCACCAACCCGCACTGGGCCCGCGTGGTGGGTTACGGCCCACTCCCTCTCACAGAGAGGAGGCCTGTGTCCCAGCAGTGGGAACGTTATAGGCTGATTATGTTGTGTCCTAAAAACCACTGCTAGGCTATCACTTTATAGAATTAGAATCATTAAAATCAATTAAATATAATCATTACTTACTGTTTAAAAATCATAATCTTTAACTAAAATATTTCAGGTATGGTAACGAAGACAAGCTAGCAGGTCTTTGCGGTGTCATCCAAGCTCTAGTAAGTGTTGTAGAAGAACAAAACCAGGATATATTGAGATCTATCACAACAAAGGATTGTAAGGCAGTGTTCCTGGTGAAGGGACCTTTGATACTGGTTGCGGTGTCCAAGTCGAATGAGAGTGAAACGCAACTTGTTTTACAGTTAACGTAAGTTGATAACATATTTTTAGCTTAATATTGTAGCTAAAATATAGAGAACTAGCAGCGCCCCACGGTTTCACCTGCATAAGTCTCGATCCTGTAGGAATAACGGGATAAAAAGTACCCTATTTCCTTTCCCGGGACTCAAACTATACCAAATTTCATCTAAGTTGGTTTAAGCATAGATGCAAAACTTTAAGGCAAAGATAGTACAGACAAATTAGAACCATTTAAGTCATGGTTGCTTTAGAAGTCTTACCAATTTTTTTACCTAATTTTATTTTTCTTATGGCTAATGACACAGAGGCCTAAAACATGTTTTACTAGATTGCTTACACATTAATTAAATAAAATAAAATGAATTCATTTATCATTCAATTTGGCCATAAATAAGCAGTTTACTTAAAATTTTGGGAATTTTCGAAAAAAATAAGTAGGTAAAAAATAAACATTGGTTGTCTGTAAAATCAGTTTACGGACGATAATTTTACGCGATAACGTCATAAGAAAACATCCGATCGTGCCTCTCTATCGCTTGTTCCGCGCTCTCGCTTGCACACTCGGCTCAGACGGAACGTGACAATACGTCATGCTTTTTCATGCGTGCAGCCGGTGTTAAAACGTTATCACGTCAAATATTGTTAAGTCTTCGTCTAAGACAACCATGGCCTAAATGGTTCTAAATTGTCTGTACTATCTTCGCCTTAAAGCTTTGCACCCAACTTCCAATCACTCTGTATTGTAAGCACACAGGTTTACAAAGTTAAATGACTGATTGTACCTGATGAAGTTCTACACCTTGATTCTTTGATCTGAAACATGGCTACTTCAGTTTGTTTACTCTGAAAGAAAGAAAGAAAAATGTTTATTTGGACACAGTTCTTGAAACACAAAGTACAAAACTCTGCAAGCTACCTATGTAGGTTACTCCGGTTCTTCTCCAGATAAATTACTGATTGTCTCCCTCCAAACATTTTTGGTGTTTGTTATTATTTTTATAACCCTTGCCATCATTTGCAAAGATAATTACAAATGAGAATATTTGAAACTGAATCTCATATTATGACTATCCAATTGAGATTGAAGCCAAGGCTATCAATAACCACAGACACACATAAAAAACCACTATTTCTCAATAACTCAAACGATGAAGGAACAGTGGTGGCCCAGTGGTAACGACCGCGACTTACGAGTTGTACTTCGTAGGTTCGAAGCTTCGAACCCAGGCAGGCTGCACTTACTTTGCGTAAATTATTACATCACCACTGCTCTAAAAACGGTGAAGGACATCATTGTAAGGAAACCGGTATGAGTAAGAACCAATAATTCGAAGGACTCGGGGGGGGGGGAGGATTGGTGGATTACGTCCTACTCCCCTCTCACAGAGAGGAGGCCTGTGTCCCAGCAGTGGGAACATTATGGGCTGATTATGCTTGTCATCCAATTGAGAATTGAAGTCAAGGCTATCAATAACCACAGATACTTATAAAGCCATTATTCATCAATAACTTAAATGTAATCATTTAATTCTGTCGGTCCTTTCAGGTATGCATTTAATCAAATAGTGTCAGTACTTACTCTAACGCAACTGAACAGGATATTTGAACAAAGAAGAAACTATGACTTACGAAGACTACTGTCGGGAGCCGAGCGACTTATTGACCATTTACTTATTTTTATGGAGAAGGATCCTGCCTTCTTATTGGGTAAGTTGAGAAGACTGTCATAAAAATATGTATATAGGAAAAAAAATTACTAGTCCGCAAACTGTAACGATGAATTTAGCACAATCATGATTCTAGACCACCACCTGGACATGAGTTACCTTGGGTAACCTTTTTTTTCTTGTTTTTTTTTTCTTTTCTCGCGGTGGAAATCCTCATGGACTTCGTGTATCGTGGGGGTGACAGAGGGGCATGCCGGACTCTTACCGACTAAAACCACCGCGGTGTTCCACCTCTACCTATGGCCGGGGGTGCGGGATTGGCATAAGCATTCACCGCTCCCACCATGGGTAACCTGGAAGTCTTTAAACAGACACCACGTACCCTGGTTGGCCAAAGCAAGAAACACCTGTACAGGTGGAGATTCATAGATGACTCTGCCTTGGAGTGTAAATGTGGTGCTGTTCCATAAAACGATGGGACACTTAATATCGTGTCCTGCGTGTCCTGTTAGCTGCACGTTACAGGAACTGAGACGCTGGTGACGGCGCAAAACAAGTAGCCGAATTCAGGGCCGAGTCCATTTAGATTGCTATCGACACGCTAAGAAAAAAAAATCAGCTGTTTCATAGAAAAGTGCAATACCTACGCGGTCAAAATGTATGGCAGAACTAATTTTGTTTTTTTTTTTTTAATAACCGATGAAAAATTTTAACGCCAGGGGTTCAGAATCGTGTACTGAATTCATGGTTACACTTTGCGCACTGCATTTTTCTTGTATGTCTGTCCCATACAAAACTTCAATACCCACACAACCGAAATGCATTGGAAGGCTGATTATTTTTTTCAAAGATATGAGTATAAGGCCCATTGTGGCCTTATTATTGGCCTTATTAGAAGGCTGAAAGTCACGCAAAGGGCAATGGAGAGGGCTATGCTTGGAGTTTCTCTGCGTGATCGGATCAGAAATGAAGAGATCTGCAGGAGAACCAAGGCAACCGACATAGCCCGAAGAATTGCCAAACTTAAGTGGCAGTGGGCTGGGCACATTGCTCGCAGAACAGATGGCCGATGGGGCTGAAAGGTTCTGGAGTGGCGACCGCGTACCGGAAGCCGTAGCGTTGGAAGGCCTCCCACAAGGTGGACCGACGACCTTGTGAACAGTGGCGTGCATTGGTTTTCTGAATAGGTAGGCACTAGGCCGGGTCTAGTCTAGGCAAACACGGTCACTAATCAGAGAAAAAAAAGTGAGGTCAAAAGTGTGGTTATTTGAGTAGGCATGCCTACTTAAGGGTGATAAATTTCGAAGGTCGAACGTCACGCGTGAGACGTACGTATTTTTAATTTTGTCGTATTAACTTGAACGAGTAAAGACCAATGGCAATGTGCGAATAGTACGGAAGCCGAGTAGGCCGTCCGGCGACTGCCTACTGCTGTGCGTGTTTGTATGAAGATTTTGTTTTTTGTTAGGTATAATAATTTAGTGAGTTTCTTAATTGTGGGGCACACACACTAAAATGTAATTGACAGGCTTATGTTGATATATCGAGGTAGGCACTGCTTCTATGCCTATATGCAATGCACGCCACTGCTTGTGAAGGCCGCAGGAACTCGTTGGATGCGAGAAGCACAAAACTCGAAGTGGAGGTGCTTGGGGGAGGCCTATGTCCAGCAGTGGACGTCTTTCGGCTGAAATGATGATGCTGATTCCGAGCATAGACTGCTCCATAGTTCACAGAGCAACAAGCATACTAAATATAAATTATTTATTTTATAGGCGCCGTCCGTTGCTTACCTCTGCCCGAAAAAGCAAGAGAGAACATTACAAGTGCGATCCAATCGACATGCAACAAGATACGGGACTTGGTCTTCGCTATTATGTTGGCTGGAAACCAACTGATCACGTTGGTTCGAATGAAGAAGTATACCTTACATCCATCCGACATACACCTGCTTTTCAATCTGGTTCGGAGCTCCGAGTCTTTTAAGACTGCCGAAAGTTGGACACCGATTTGTTTACCGAAGTTTGATTCAACGTGAGTAAAATTTTTTGTTGTGAATGTGAATGCATGTTAGATATTTGTAAATTCTAGGAATGCTTCATAGCTCACGTTCGCACGTCGTGCACTGGATTTTCAACTCTTGGTGTTGACCCGAGCATTGAGAATCCAACATAGCGCATATCTGCGCGGCAAAAGATACACTGTTGGATTTACAACTCTCGGCGCTAAGCAGTGCGTTCCAAATCCAGTACGCCAAAAAAAAAGCACGGTACGGTTTGGTCACAGCGGTCAATGGGACCACATGCGCACTAAGCAACATTCACATGCACAGAAAATGTCTTTCTTTCTTTCTAAAAATGGCCGCCACTTATTTACCTATGTATGGGTGTTATAAAAGTGCCTAAGTGGTAATCTTTCTATGCATCTAATGATTGTACCAATTCTCGCTACTTTTCTTGTGGTGTATTTAAATTTAGCCGTGCCCGCGACTGCACCAGCTATCTGCCAGTAAAAGTCCTGTCAAAATCGGTCCAGCCGTTTTGAAGATTAGCCGGAAAAAACGGACAGACAGACAGACAAAATATTTAAAAAATTGCTTTTTTGTTATAAGTGCCGTATATACTTTTAGTAAAAAGCTGTTATTTTGACATTACAAACAGACACTTAAATTTTATTTATTTGCATAGAATAGATGTTATTATTCCTGTAACGCAATATTGTTTATTTCACAGAGGATTCCTCCACGGCCACGTATCATACATCTCAGAAGACTGTCAAGCCTGCCTCCTCTTACTCACAGTACAACGTGACGCTTTCTTCCCTCTCTCCCAAGCAAAGCACACGATAGCCGATAAACTACGCCGTTCCAACTGCCTGGTCGCTATCAACGATGCCTTAAACAGAAACGAAGAATTACCAACGACGAACCCTTTAAAGCATATAGGAATACCCGAAATCCGGCACTTTATGTACAAATGTAAATCAACGGCACAACTCTTTACTTCAGACCCCATAAGCCTGGATAAGCTACAGGATTATAGAATGAGACACAAAGTTGGGGGTGATATTACTGTGAAGAAGGTTGAAAAATTATCGGATATAGATTATGTGAGGAATTACAGAACGTTTTGCAGTTCAATACATTGTACTTCGACGCCGGCGAAGCTTATTTTTCGTTCGAATTCTAGTGATACTATTCTGGCTTGGGTAAGTGTTGCTTGCAATTGATTTCTGTTTTAAGCTAGAAGTGAATTATTATAAGTATAACAGACGGTAGGTAGGGTGACATGTCCATTAATCAATCAGCTCAACCTATCGCAGTCCACTGCTGAACATAGGCCTCTGTCAGACTGCGCCACAGCACCCTGTCCTCCGCCTTCCGCATCCAGTCTACCCCAGCCACCTTTTTTAGGTCGTCCGTCTATCTAGCTGGGGTCCCACACTACGCTTGCCGATACACGGGTGACATTTGGCTGGATAAACGTTTTAGAAGACGTAGTGTTGGAAGGCCTCCCGCAAGGTGGACCGATGACCTTGTGAAGGCCGCAGGAATCTGCTGGATGCGAGAAGCGCAGAACCGGTCAAAGTGGCGGTGTTTAGGGAAGACCTATGTCCAGCAGTGGACGTCTTTTGGCTAAGATGATGCTATCATATCATCCTACATTACCTTGTATTTTAAAAGATCACTGAAACTAGCTGTGTTTATTAGTGGGAAATCAGAAAAACACCGCATCCAATTAAAACTTATTGCAAACATACTTCGCATGATCTGCATTTCCCAACCATTTTCTCTAGTAGTAATTTTATAAGGTCCCAAATTAATTGTCTAATTTCCAATCATATTATATTAGCATAATTCATGACTGCTACACAGGTCGGTCGAAGGTTAAACTACGCTTGCCGCGGTCGGTTCGTGGATGGGTCACCATCGATTATATTTCGAGACAGCTCCGTGCCTCGGAAAGCACGTTAAGCTTATTGGTCCCGACTGTTAGTCGTAGATCTTTGACAGTCTTTACGGGTAGTCAGAACTCAGACAACCAGTCTTACCAGGTATCTTGTTACCCAGTCACTGTGGAGGCCAGATAGGCAGTCGCTCCATGTAAAATACTCAGTAATTCTGGAAGCCAACTCCAAAATAGTAGGGAAAAGGTTGGGCAGAGTGACTGTCATGACCATCTTTTGTTTCTCTAAAATCGAATTATCAACAATTTCAGGTAACCAACGGCTTCGAACTGTACGTCACATTCGACCCCCTAATGGAAAAAGACCAAGCGATCAAAGCAGTCGACCGTCTCCTCAAATGGATCAAGAAAGAGGAGCAAAGGATCTTCATAATGCACGCCCCGACCTTCTAGCCAAAGTTCAGTGTGCCTTCAATCAGTGGCATGATTAAAAACTCTTTGAATCGAAACTCTAGTGCTGAGGAGTGTCTATGATTTCTGTAAATTATAAATTGTTGATCTATGGTTTTTAATGCTGCATTTGTAAGTTGATATTAGAGACATAGGAATGTGTATAGAAGGCGACCTTTTTTTGCCACGTTGAAGGCTCCGCTCGCAAAATTAAACACATGCGCGCTAAGTTGTTACTCATGTTTTGCGCAACTGCGCATGTTTATATGTACACTTCCGCAGTTCAACATAATTTTTTGTTTCGCGATAACATTACTTAGAAACTCTTATTTATCGATTTTATTCAATTTCGAGCGGCCATTGTTGTTTACATCTTTGGCAAATTTGGCGCGGTCGGACCTTAATTACCACACGGTCAAAACATCTTATTTCTGAAATAATCTAATCTTAATGAAATAGTACTTATCTCCCGGAAGTGCCACATTCAAACTTTTCGTGGGTTGTCTTTATTAAATTGATTATGAGCATTCATAGCCTGCAGGCTTCGATCAACAATTGTACTAGATTCCCGATGAGCGCATCAAAAACGGCCTGAAAAATAAGACCACAAACAACAATTTTGCAACATAGTTTTTTCAACCTTATTCCTTAGAAATTATGCTTCATTTTTCCATAAATATTTGTGTTCTTATTTTAGAAATACCTTTACTTTTCAATCAAAGTAGTAAATATATTGCAAACTATAATAAACTTTATGTTTTAAATTTAAGGTTTATAATCGAGTTAGATGCAATCGCGGCCACTTGAGCGATGTGCTTTTGTTCCTAATAATTTTAATCTAGTGCTATTGTTGATCGAAGCCTTTAGGCTTTTGCAAGGGATCTTATCCACTCGAATCAACTTGAAAACTCAGAATTCGCACCACTCATTACGAACATTTTTGAGGCTTCCATCACACTGATGTTTTAGCAGCAATGTTTTTTACACTCAAGTCAGTGTGATGGAAACCTTAGTCTGCATAGACACGAGCGGCACACGGCATCGGCAGAGGCTACTGCCGATGCCGAACTTGCCGCTCGTGTATTTGAGTACGATGCTCAAATACACGAGCAGCACGATTCGACGTCTGCAGTTGCCTCTGCCGCTCGTGTGTATGAACACTTAGCCCAGGTTGCACAGGCACGTTTATCCCGCGGCGATTTTTTTCGCGCACTGTATTTCCAACTCAATGCTTTGCGCCGAGAGTTGAAAATCCAACGGTGTGTTTTTTGACGCGTTGGGATGCGCTCTGTTGGATTCTCAATGATCGGCTTAACACCGAGGGTTGAAAATTCAGTGCGCGATAAAATCCTGCCGCGATATTTCCAAGTCCGTGAGAACGTCGGCTTAGCTGTTGGTCATTCTCGAATTCATGTTTCAACTTGCTGCTTCCAAGTACAGAATAATGTTCTTATATTTTAGTGTTTAACTGTATCAATAACTTAGGGGCCCTCTCCACGAGCGAGAGAATCGCGGCGATAGTCTCGCCGTGCCATCAAATTTTCGCCGCGACGATATCGCCGTATGGAGACACGTTCTAAGAGAGTGTATAGAAATACGTGTCACGACGGTAATATCGCCGCGATTCTCTCGCTCGTGGAGACGGCCCCTTAGCTAGCCCTCAAATAGACTAAAAAAAATACCTATTGTAATAACATGAACAATAAAATAACGTATTATTTATGAAGTTAGTGTTATCGAACTGTATAGTAAATAATAGAAATCTAATCTAAATTAAACAAGACCGAATAAAATTTACTTGATAGACGTCATGGGTATCGAACTACCGTTCTAACGATGAAACAGAAATAAATTCCTACTCTTATTTTCAAGTTCAGTCGACAATTTTAGTAGCTAATAAAGATCAAATTCGCAAAACACGTATTCGTTTGTATAAAACTGACAGGTGTTAAGAACGCGTTCTCTCGTCCCCCGTTGACCTCGTAATCAGCTGCAGTGAAATACGTGGCTGCGTGGTTAAATAAAAAGAGCCGCACGAGTCGATCGAAGGTTAAGCTACGCTTCTCGGGGAAGTCCGTGGATGGGTGGCCGTCCAATACATATCGGGACCCTTCCGTGCCTCGGAAAGCACGCTAAGCCGTTGGCCCCGGCTGTCATTTGTAGATCTTTGACAGTCGTTACGGGTAGTCAGAAGCCCGAAAGTCTGACTACCCGTCTTACCAAGCGGTATCGTATTACCCAGTTACTGGATTGTGGAGTTCAGGTAAGCAGTCGGTTATGTATTCAGTTGCATCAGACTGGACACCAACCCCCTCATCCTTGGGAATTGGCTAGGCAATGAATAATTGCTAACCCGCACTGGGCCCGCGTGGTGGATTACGGCCCATTCCCTCTCACTGAGAGGAGGCCTATATCCCAGCAGTGGGAACATTATAGGCTGATTATGTAATGAATAATTAGATTGATACCCATCACGTATGTGACGTTTTGCTAGTAAATTTAATTTGATCTTATATAAAATTATGCCACTAGTTTTATATCAAAGATATTATACTTAGGGAAAAAAAAACAAATATGTAAATTGTTTGAATTTATGGGAATGCATTTAACATGGAGCAGTGTTGGCCCAGTGGCAACGGCCCGGACTTACGAGTTGTAGGTCGTGGGTTCGAACCTAGACAGCCGCTTTGTGTAAATTATTTCATCACCACTGCTCTCAAAACGGTGAAGGGAAACATCGTGAGGAAACCGACATGTCCTTGAACCAAAAAAGTCGAAGACATGTGACATCTACCATCCCGCACTGAACCCGCGTGGTAGGTTACAGCCGTCGAAGAGAAGAGGCCTGTGTCCCAGGAGTAGAAACACTATAGGCTGATTATACAATATGTAACATAATTAACGCAAGACCTCGTACATCCCATTAGAGTATGCAACGACCAAAACTTTTTTTTTTTTAAAGAAAAATCGTGTTGACCATAGCATTACTTTATGCATTTAAAATTGAGTCTTATTGCCTTAGAATAAGATTTAATTTTCTTTGGCTCAATCGGCAGTTAGTATGATAAAATACATGATTTTTGAAAAAAATACCTGTATTAAAAGTTACTGAATCGATTCAGTAATCTCTTATGAACAAACTACTTTCAGGCCTTGCGTTTATTTTGTTACATTTTGTATATTTATCGTGCATTTTAGCCCTAAAAAAAATTTAGATAGATGTTCAAAGAAAATTATATGCTGTACATAATTATGTAGAAAGTCGAAATATTTTATAATATTATGCTCATGTATTTAAATTGTGCTTCCCAATAGACGTTAATCTATGTGCTATTCTATGTGGCGCTAATTTTGTAATACTACAGCGTATATTTTGCCTCCTGGGGTCGTATTACGAAGTATTAATGCCATAATGGCATTAAATCGTTATAATACGGCTCCAGTAGGCTTATTCACAAAGCTACGATACGGCTTGGTACCGTATCGAACGTCAATGTTATCGACGAAGTCCTATAATCGCTATTCACAAATCGGAAACCGTACAATTTTGACAGTTCATATACGGTATGAACACATCAATTCTTCCGACAGATATTTGCTGTCGGAAACGTTATCGAAACGAAGAATTATTGTTTATTATTGTTTATTAAAAAGTAATTAGCAGTTAAAGGTATAGTTTTGACCGCTGCATACCCAAGTTAGTATATTTATATAATTTTAAGTGGTTACATACGTATCTACGAAACACTTAAACTCGTTCTAGACATTTTTTAATTATTTGGTAGATGGAGTACGTGATTTTAAGATCAAGAGATATTTTTATAACACGCACTCATCAGCCGCAATCCCAGTAGAATTAAAAGTAAGTATCTAAGCAAAATTACTTCTTAGTACTTGCCATCATCAAAACATCACTCTTGAGAAGAGTTACGAAGAGGTGGTTTAATACACCCACTATTATTATTACATATACTATTGCCATCAACCAGGCACAAATTCAAATAGGTACTATTCTAACCTTTTATGCTATCTTTAATTTTTATGTGTGATAGAGAGGATCTAGGTAAACCTTCAATAATTAACAATAGGTACCTAGCAGCGTTTATTCACTTCACAATAATATCTTTTTAGTTCAAACCAAAATGTCGGAAAAACAATTATTATTCCCGATTTCCAGGTTTGACAGAAACTTAAGTTTACGAAGCAAGTTTAATAGAAATCAGATAAATTTTATTTATTAATAAAATCATTGTTTACTATATTTTATTTGATAAAAGTTACTCAATGCATAATTTATAGTCGACCTTAATGAAATACTCGAAAAAAATCATTTATGTACCACTTAAAATTTTCTACCACGAATATCTATTTACTACCATTTTGTAGCGTTCCCCGTACACACACCTATAATCGGTTGGAAATAAACCCTGCCACACGGATCTCTGAATAGCGTTTTGCCAGTCCTTCGGTTCAGAAATCAGGTTATCGAATAAGTGTCATTGTCGATACGATAGTGAATCGTATGCTTGTGAATAGGGGGGCAGGTGCCGTATTATGACGGCTTAATACCATCATGATTCCAGTGTAAGAGAGAGACGGAGCTATACATGGCCGATAGCACCATCCCTTTTTCGCACTGGAATCATGATGGCATTACTACTTCGTAATACGGCCCCTGGCCGTGATTTGCAGTGGCCTATATGGAAAGCTCTCAATCGATTGCGTACTCAAGTAGGCCGCTGCAGACACAATTTGTAGAAGTGGGGGAATACAGGCCCATCCAACAATCAGTGCGAGTGTGGTGCTTCTGACCAGACCATGCCCTAGTTGCTGGATTGTCCTAAGTGCCCGTTCACCTGCACCTCCGATGACCTAAAGAATGCCACTGGTGTCGCAATCAACGTGGCCACATACTGGGCTCAAACTATATTAAAAAAAAAAAAACAATGAGTAAGAGTACCATCGATACGAAAAGAAGAAGCTTGATTCAAACTTTAAAGCAAGCATTCCACACGAATGTGAACCTTATCCGCACGCTTTTATTTACTTACCGAAGTCAAAGCGCGGTCTGTCAATAGCCCGCGTAATTCAAATTTTCTTAGTTTTTTTTTAATTCTGTTCAGTTTACTTATTATTTATCTGCAAGTAAATGATACTTGTGTTAGTTTAGTTTCAGAAAATAATTTTCACTACTAATGAAACTCATTCTTGAATCTTATAAGCTAAAGTTCTATACAAAACTTAAACATTTCTTTTATAACTTTGCAAAAACAATATTATATGTTTTCCCCCACTTCTCATTGAAGCTTTGCCTTTTCAGCGCATCAGAGAGGCAATTCTCGTAATTTTCAAAACATTCACAGTCTGATCTGTCTCAATCTGTCAAAAATACCTTTAATTTTTTTCCTACATTTTGTATTTTGTTTGTCGCCGAGATGAGACTGCAATTAAATTTTGAACATTTAAAATTGGCCTTCTGATTGGCTACTGTAGTCCGTTTTAGCCATTTGTATGTAGTAAATAAAAAGTACCTAAAATGTCGTACATAATACAATAATTAATGTACTTGTAAATGAAATGAAATTAATTGTTCAGTATACAGAGAATTATTTTTATGACATTGTTATCATAGCAATATGTTTTTTTTTAATATACACCTCTATTCATCTGTTTGTTTATTTATTTTAAAGCATCCAAGATCTAGAGCATAGAATATCAAATCAGTATATTTCTCTCTTTAGTAAGTTACTTTTTGCACTTGGATACAATCCACATTAATATTATGAATGCGAAAGTAACTCCCTTCCTTCTGTTACCTTTTCACGCTTAAACCACTCAGACTCACCCTATGTTTGCCTGGGATCTGGAGAAGGATATGCTACTTTTTGATCCTGGATATTTTTATAAAAAAATAATTATGAAATACAAAATACACACAAAGAAAGTATCAGGCAACAGCTAGTACATAGTATTCCTTCTCAGTGAGTTTATCATTATCTTACATGCTTCAAAAGACTGCAAGTAAATGAAGAAGGTAAGTAGCCAAACTACCCATTTCAATAATAAAACAACCACATAATGAACTCCACACATTTATTCTTATCAGTACCTCCCTCTATCTCTTCTTCTATCAACATCATGTCTATCTCTATCCCCTCTGTCTCCTCTTCTATCCTTTTCTCTCTCTCGTTCCCTTTGTTCTCTAGACCGTTCTTTTTCTCTTTCCTTCTCACGTTCCTTTTCCCTTTCTCGTTCACGTTCCCTCTCTCTTCTGCGGTCACGGTCCCTGCTTCGTGAGCGGTCTCTTTTGCGGTCCACGTCACGTTTCTCACGTCTGTTGTCCCGTTCTCTTGACCTGGAAGAGTAAAAATATGTATTGTCACTATTCTGTGATGACTACTTAGCTGATTAAAAATAGAACATGTCATCTGCAACATCTGCTGCTTCATTTGTAATTAATGTTAAAGGAAATTGAAAATCTGTTTTGTGGGTACACGCAAAATTAAATAATGTTCTTTCATGACAATACACACTTATGCCACGTGTGGACCATGGAAAATAATTCCCACAAACTTCAAACTAAAATCTTGACAACAGGTGGCATGCGGGGTGAATTGGGATGAAACTTCCATTTTGGCAACAAACTATATTATTTCAATGTTAAAATCCCTTTTAAATTTTGTCCCAATTCACCCCCTGCATCCCTTTTCACCCTGTTTGACGGTAGTAGGTAACTGACAAGCATTAAGCAGTATTGATGTTATGGGTTGTTGACTCACTTGTCAGGCTGCTATCGTCTTAGCAATAAACACAGTTGGTGTTAGAGGAGTATAGGTAAGTACAGATTATAAATAACCAAAAAGTAATATAAAGCAAAGTAATATACCAAAAAGTTTGTTTACAAACTAACCTGTCCCTTCTCCTTTCTCTGTCTCCCCTCCGTTCCTTTTCCCTCTTGTTCTCCTTCACTTCAGTATCAACATTTTCATCATCAGACGGCATATCTTCGTCCAAATCATCGTCTAGGGCGGAAACTTTGGGTTCCAACTCATTATTCTCCTCTAAAAAATGACGCTTCTGAATTCTTGGCAAAATCACGTCACACAGACGCTCCTCACGAAGTAGCTCGTCTATAAACTCATCTACATGAACTATCTCGAATTGACCTTCCCTAT
This sequence comes from Amphipoea lucens, assembly GCA_947508005.1. Lineage (NCBI taxonomy): Eukaryota > Metazoa > Arthropoda > Insecta > Lepidoptera > Noctuidae > Amphipoea > Amphipoea lucens. The sequence continues at coordinate 10,496,827 of OX382379.1, forward strand.
TTTGTCTCCTCAACTTCCTATTATCATTATAAAGAGGTTCCAAATATTTGTAACAATCTACTGACGATCCTGTGAGCCTCATGTAAAATGCTCCTAAGGCACGTACATATTTGAACTCCTCGTTCTTTATAAATTCAACCACAATGTCCTTTTCAGGCTGAATTTGCAGCATTTTTAAAACTAAACACAAAAACGGCGTCGGGTAAATGAAACCTCCGTGCACGCCGCCGACGTATCGTAATTCCATAGCCTTGTCGACTAGTAACTCTGCAGTTAAAGCAAAACATTCTTCCTTCCAGTATTTGGAGTCGTATATACGAGATCTGATGATCTTTTCTATCAAATATTGAGGATTTGTGCCTCGTATTGACTTCGCGTCTTTTACCGTGCGGTTCGCCATTTTTGTTGTGACAGAACTGACAGAGGAATATTTGACAGTTGATAAAAAAAACGAGAGAGCTAGAGCTGCTCTTCCTTAGAAAGAAAAGTCACTTATATCATATGCTTATACTGTGGTAAATCCTTTTAGAATGAACACTTTAGTAATGCCTAATTAATTAGTTTATATATTTGCATGGCATGTCTATATATTATTTACAAAAAAAAAATTATTTGTACGATGGACTCACGTAGCTTTTAATGTAAGTAACCAATGTAGGGATGTGTCCGATGTGGAAGTTTGTAACTGTTCACTAGCATAAGAAATAAAACCTATAAACAAATAAAGACTATAAACAAGGGCACGGACCACCAAGTCCGCGGTAATTAATTATGAAAAAAAAAACTACTTAACTTTTTCCACATTGGTTGAAACTTCGATTTTTGATTGTGAAATCGTCAGTGAGTTGCTGGCGATTATATTCGCGTGACGCTTATGACGCTCATCTCTAGCGACTAACAATAATCTGCGGTGTAATGACTGTTGACCTGTTGACAGAACAAACTCAAACTGTCATTACTGTCAAAAAACGCGCTTTAAATCAGTGTTGCCAACCCGTACGATAATTATGTAGGTATATGATATTTTATGACTCGTGAAACAAATGGGCTTGGGCGGGACACCTGGCAAGGCGCAGTGATGATAGGTGGAGTACCGAGTAAGGCAGTGATCGAGTGGCGTGCAAGCATTGGAAGGCGAAATGTCGGTCGTCTGATGGCGAGATGTTATAGATAACATTGTTACCATCGCGGGTAGAACCTGGATGAGGCTGGTACAGAGTCGTACGATTTACACACGGCGACACATCAACCTATGCATTTCCAGTATTAGCTGACCTAGTATTGCATGGGTTTTTCTTACAACCAGAAGTCGGCTTATATTATTATTATACTACGACAATTTCGACTTTTTGAGGTTTGAATAAATATTGCTATGAGATTTTCTGTAACTAATAGATAAATAGAAGATTAGTCCTAATAATTACTAATGAACAAGAGCGTGTGTTAGTGAGCATACGAGTACGAATGTCCCCACTATAGTGTCTAACAGCACAAACCAATCACCACTAACATTGCCAGCCACTAGCATGACTGTAAAATATTCATCTGTTAGGTATTTGTGACTTCAAGTGACAGCTATGTAAACAGAACCCAGCATTGCATATATATGTAAGCGGTCACGCCCTTTATACCTGGAGGCTTTTATTTGCTCAGTAGGTTTTTTTTTTGTTTACATTTTTAATTTTTTTTTGTTTGAGTACGTAAAGTGTTTATTGTATTTGTTGGTATATTGGCGTGGCTAGCTAACCTATGGCAAATAATTTAATTTTAAGGTTCTGTCTTCTGTAATGTTAATTACTTTGCATACTTAGTATTGTATAAAATTAATTATTTTTTAACTGAACAGACAGCTGTGCTGCTGGGGAGTTTGTTCCGCCACTTCTTCTCCCCAGCGAAAGCACTAGGAAGTGGCGAAGGGCGGGCGTTTTGGGGGACTGTCTTTTGTAATTTTGACGTTCGAAAAGTGCTGATTCTCAGCCTAGTTTGAATAAATAACTTTTGATTTTGATTTTAATGAAGACGTGCGAGGATGACTAAACCAAGAGGAAATTACCAAAAAAAACAATGTTTTTTTTGGATTATAACAGATTTTGCGATCTGTCGTAACGTTTTTTACATTTCTATGGTCGTAACAATAAATTCGACGAGGTTTGATCGATACATCGATAATTTATACTTGAAGCTGGCAACACTGCTTTAAATTTTTGAAACGGTCTAGGAGTCTGGACCACTTTGTTATCTAGGCTTCTGTTGTATTGATTAATCTTGTTATCTTGTAATATCAATCGATTTCCAACCATTTTGCTGAAGGGCCGAACTGGGTGGCTCTTTAACTATTAAAACCAGTATATGTTTTGGTGAAAACAATGCAGAAGACTAAAAAGAAAAGGCCGCGGGACGAGGCGATGGATGTTGAAGACGCTCCGATTGCCGGACCTTCCACTTCCCGACCTTCGACTTCACAACAAGATCAAGAAAACCTGGAACAAGACCACTTAATAAGCGGCGATATAGACCATATATCTGATGATGAAGAAGGTGGAATTCGTATCGGTGATATCTATATTCCGCCGGCGCCGAAACCGGCATTGACTTTCGATACAACGGGGCCGAGGCTTATTATAACTCACATAATGAATGAAAACTTCAAGAGTTACGCTGGCGTTCAGGCCTTGGGACCGTTTCACAAGGTAAGGCAAAAAAATACAAGGTCATATTAAAACAATAGTTCTAAGCGTTTGCGAATTTAATTATCCATACTAATATTATAAATGCGAGAGTGTCTGTCTGTCTGTTACCTCTTCCCGCTTAAACCACTGAACCGATTTAGATGAAATTTGGTATTATCCCGATATTCCCTTGGGATCGAGACTTAACGGGACGACCCCTAAGACGACCCACTGACCGGGCGCTGCTAGTACATCTATACAAATAAATTTGAAGTGTCTGTTTGTAATGTCAGAATATCAACTTTTTCCTGAATTCATAATAATATGAAAGTCTATACAGTACCTAGGACAAAAACAAAATGTAACTTTTTTTGTCTGTGTTTGTTTGTGCCGGCTTAACCTCTGAGAGGGCTGGATGGATTTTGACGGGACTTTCACTGGTGGCAGATAGCTGGTGTTATAAGGAGTAACATAGCCTACTTTTGTCTTAGAAAAAGAATTAGGGTTCCACACAAAAAAAGTATGAAATCACATCAATGCAGGCAAAACTAGGGCAGAAGCTACTTTGATATAATAAAAGCATGTTAGTATGTAAAGGGTGTAGCAAGTGGCGTATAGTCGTTTCTGCCTACACCACCATTATGGGACAAAGGTGCGAGTTTATGTATGTTGAAGTAATAAAATTCAACTTTTAAATACATCAATTTGTGTATGTAAAAGCATATAAAGGCATGGTCTTCACTTTGTTGTTTGTATAACCCATTTGTGTATTGTTAAAAACTTGTATCTTTGAGATGATGAACTTGTGCAAGATAAAATTAAATATTTGTACACCATATGTAATGCCGTATGCCCAATGAGTTGTGGGCCAAAATAACCACTACATGGACGTGTTGTTGACGGCTCTAACACTGAAATACTTCAAGAACTTGGAGATTTTTAATCTGTCCAGTCAAGACAGATTAAAAATCTCCAAGTTATTTGATACTCACACGTCAGCTGATCAGCTGTTAGTGTGTCTAACCAAATAATAATAATGGAGCCTTGACACCGCCAGAAGGTGTGCGACAGATCCTGTAGAAGATGAGAGGTTGAGCTGTAAAAAACAAACAATCAGTGGTCCACTTTAGCCCTGGTTCGATAGAAGCCGATGTTTGTTGGGAAAAGTTAATAGGTAATAAAAGGATACATGAAAAATAGGAACAAGTTGGTAATTAGAAGAAAGTAACTGTAGGTGTGAGTGTGCTTTGTAAAGTTTGGCCACGCCAAATTTGCCAAAGATGTAAACAACAATGGACGCTCGAAATTGAATAAAATGGATGTATATCAATTTTGAAGAACATTTATTTTAAGTAATGTTTGTTTTCCTCTAGTTAGCTCGAGAATTTAAACGATAAAAAACATCACTAATAATAAATGTTCTGTAAGTATATCGATTTTATTCAATTTTGAGCGGCCATTGTTGTTTACATCTTTGGCAAATTCGGAGCGGCCGGACCTTAGGTGTGTTTGTGTGGTTTTTGGTATGTGTAGAGTGAGTAAGTTGTTGTAGAGAGTGTGCGTGTGTGTAATTGCATATAAGTATACAGATTTCACAGTAGAACTATTGTGCATGAAGACTTTTAATGCCTTTTCAAGCTAGAACAGAAGCTTTTATTTATTTATTATTTTAGTTAGAAATGCCTTAATATTACGCTTTTACACGACAGTAAAGTATTTTCATAAGACTTCATGGCACAAACAGTATGTTGTTAGGCAATATTTTTAGGATGCAAAATAAAATATAATAATAAAAATAAAATATAATAAAAATAATAAAAATAAAATAGAATTTACTATTCGAAAATGTCCTCTTTCCATTTGTATATTTTAAAAACTTGTATCTTTAAGATGAGAAACTTGTGCGAGATAAAATGAAATATTTATACACCATATGTAGTTTTGTATGCCCAATGAGCTGTTGGCCAAAATAACCACTGCAGGGAGCCCTGACACAGCCAGAAGGCATTGCGAAAAACAAACAACCAGTGGTCCACTGTAACCCTGGAATGAAAGAACTGGAAGTCATGGGCTGCCTTTAGGCTTTGCCCAGCAGTGGGATGATGCAGCTTAACAGTAACACTAATATGTAATGGTAGAATTTAAAGGGGCCATTATAGTTTTAAGATCATATGTTGTAAACATACATTTTGGCAAATAAATAAATTTGAATTTGGATGAACGCCTATTTTCTCATTCAACTCAGCCTATCGCAATCTACTGCTGGAGATAGACCTCTCCCAGGCCGCGCCAAAAAATATTTATTCACTGTGCCAATTTGAAGTGATAGTCATTGTTAGGTCAAACTAACTGTATTACACCTTTTCAGAGCTTCACCGCTATCATAGGCCCAAACGGCAGCGGAAAGAGTAACGTAATAGACTCTATGCTCTTCGTCTTTGGGTACCGAGCCACGAAGATCAGGTCAAAGAAGATATCCGTTCTGATACACTCGTCCAGCAAGTATCCCAATATCAAGAGCGCAACTGTTGAGGTACACTTCAGTAAGATTATCGATGAGGTACGTTCAATTTCACTAAATTTTTGTTTAGAAACAACGTAATTATTTATTTCTTCTGACTTCTCTTAACACGTTGACTGCCAGACAATAGACAATCTTTTGTCAGTGGTCACCGATGACCGCGGTGATAGTCAATGCCACATTTTAATGGAACAACACCGAATGTATAAGGCCCTATGTACAAATATACAGTATATTTATAATGACTATTGGCTATAAAGTCAGCATTTGGACGGTCCCTTCAATGTTGTTACTAGACTTCAACTATATCCAATGACCCTGGTTACTTGTCTCCTTTGGTGACTTTTACTTTAAACTTCTCATACAAGCGTTTCGTTTATTTTTCAACTAGTAGTTCATCATTTTCGTTTTCCTTCCCTTTTATGTCCCTCTTCTGGGCTAGGGAATCCTACTACTTCCATCTTTCTTTTCCAAAAATGATTTGATTGTACTATCTAATATTATCATGATATATACCACCTTCTCTAAATATGTTTTGTGTGGCCTTTAGCTATAGTCCGCGCGGAACTAGTTGGCCGCTGAGGTTGGGACAGGGGTGCGGCGGTTCGCAACGCACGTACTGAGTAATGCGTCCCCGCCCCTCCGTCCCAGCGCTCACATACCTAACCTAAGGCGCGGCAAACTATTTCCGCGCGGAATATGAATAAATAAATTTCTCTCTTTTTTACAGGAAGGAGGTGACTGCACAATAGTACCTGGCAGCCAGATTGTGGTAGCTAGAACAGCTTTCAGAGACAGCTCATCATTCTACACCTTGAACGGAAAACGGGTGCAGTTCAAAGAAGTGGCCCGGCTTTTACGGTCAAATGGCATTGATTTGGATCATAACCGGTTCTTGATTTTGCAGGTGAGTTCAAAGACTTGATTGGAATGCCTCCTTCTAATTTCGAACAGTTGTTTGGTGGGCTCAAATGGTTTGAATAAACCAAGATTTTTAGGCAATTGAACAGTGCTATGATGTCATGTGAAATAGTAGTCACGAAATATTGCGGCAATTTGCCGTCAAAACTTAATCTTAGGAATAAGCGTGGAACTCTGCCGGCGTCTGTGTTCCCTTCCATATTTAACCTGTCTGCCTTCAAAGCAAGAGGGAACAGGCATCTTCTGGGCACGCTCGTGCCATCATAGACCTCATCCATCGCTTTCCATCAGCCGTGATCGAGGTCAAAAGGAGGCCAATTCAATAATAAACTAAATCTTTCTCTTTACTAGGGTGAAGTAGAACAAATTGCCATGATGAAGCCGAAAGCAATGACTGAACATGAGTCAGGAATGTTGGAGTATTTAGAAGATATTATTGGCACTTCCAGATACAAGGTATGAAATTCATGAAAACTTTTGACTTGAATTGTCGTCGTCATTTGTTTGGTCTGTGAATTTAAATGAGGCAAAAGGAATAATATGTCTCAGCTTACTCCCATGGAAAAAATTGTGAGTTTATTTATGTACTAGCTGCGCCCCGCGGTTTCACCCGCGTAAATGTCGATCCCGTGGGAATATCGGGATAAAAGGTAGCCTATATGTTAATCCAGGGTGTCAGCTACCTCCATACAAAATTTTATCAAAATTGGTCCAGCCGTTTGAGCGTGAAGAAGTAACAAACATAAACACACTCACAAACTTTCGCTTTTATAATATTAGTGTGATGTGTAAGTGCCAGCCTCATACCTGCGATAGTAACAATGTCGGCCGCCCATATCTTGCCGCCGGACGACCGACACATCGTCTCCCAGTTATTGCCATCAACCGGGCACTAATCCAGACTCCGGGCTACTTACAAATTCCATATTAAAAAAAACCAAATAACACTTCCCCAAACGAAAAACTATACTTACATCTTTATTCATTTACAACAGGAACCGATCGAAAAACTAGCCTTAAAAGTGGAAGAATACAGTGAGATGCGTAAAGAGAAACTGAATAGAGTGCGATTGGTTGAACAAGAGAAGATCAAGCTTGAACAGCCAATGAGAGATGCCGTTGATCTGATGAACTTGACCAATACCACGCTGAGGACCAGGAATATGCTGCTGCAAAAATATGTGTAAGTTATTTGACCTATTTAGAAAGAAAGAAAAAGTATTTATTGTGACTTGCACAGGAAGATCACAAACTAAACTAAACACAATCATAAAAATACAAAAAAGAGAAAAAAATATAAAAAGCAGTGGTGGCCCAGTGGTAACGGCCCCAACTAACGAGTAGGTCGTGGGTTCGAACCCAGATAGGTGCTTTACTTTGTGTAATTTATTTCATCACTATTATTGCTCTCAAAAACGGCGACGGAAAACATCGTGAGGAAACTGGCATGTCTTAGGACTAAAAATTCGAAGACATGTGACATCTACCAACCCGCACTCGGCCCTTGTAGTGGATTACGGCCCATTCCCTCTTACAGAGAGGAGGCCAGCGTCCCAGTCATAGATATTGGCTCAAATGCAAAGAGAAAATATTTCAAATACGACTGGCAGTTCCATAGATTAGTGCGTTCAAACAAGCAAACAAACAAACTTGAAGAGTTTGTTTGTTTGTTTTCTTTTTTATTATTAGTATAGATACTTTAAAACTTTTCTCTTTATCTTTTCTAGTCACGAAACAAATAAAATAATAGAATCCAAACAAGAAGATCTTGCAGATTTGAAAGAGACTCTAGGAGCCGTTGACGACAAGCTGAAGAATGTCGAGGAAGAGTTGCAAGAGAAAACTAATGTTTTCAAAGAGGGTACTAAGTAAGTTTTAACATTACATTCAGCATAAGTCACTGTCATACTGAACTTCGAAATTTAAAATACCGAAGGACTGTATTCATACCCCCTTATTCATAATACTTATCAAACCTATTTTAGTTAAAATGGGGTTTGTCTCTTTCTTACACACAGAAATGTCAACGTGACAGATAAAGACAAACGTTCTATAAACCTATTTTTAGCTAAAATAGAGATAAAATAGGATTATGAATAAGGGGGATAAAGTTTAACCTTCTTACCAATGTACAGGGTGTTACGGAAAGGGTATATCAATACAAACGGGTTGAAGAGTGTATCTGGTCTAGAATCTCTGTACAAAATTTCAGCCCAAAAGCAGTAACTTTGAAAATGCTTAATATTTTTTTTATTTCGATAGTTTATTAAATTGAAATCATAACAAACGTGTCACCGCACTACGAGGGTCATTATCCATCATCTGTAGTGTGTCTGTGCGCCTAGTACACGCACATCACGCCGCCGCGCGCCAGTGCAGCGCCATGATGTCGAAATAAAAAAATATTAAGCATTTTCAAAGTTAATGCTTTTGAGCTGAAATTTTGTACAGAGATTCCAGGCCAGATACACTCTTCAACCCGTTTGTATTGATATACCCTTTCTGTAACACCCTGTATACAATGTAATCTGTGCTTCTTACTAATAAACGTATTATACGAGTATCAGATGAACACACCGATTTCTCTCTTTCAGTCGTCAGTAATTTGAATTTCGAAAGAAGAAGACAAAGCGTTGTATACAGACATACAACGTTTATTAGAAATAGGGTTAAAAGTTTGAAGTTCGAATTGCGTGAGTAAAAAGTACGCTCTGACGATGTATTTAATTGTGAATGTTCATCATCGCAATGTACGGCACCTCGAAAGGTTGCTGTGACAAATTACTTGATTCAGAAGGTTCATCATCGCGATGTACGGCAATTCGAAAGGTTGCTATGATGAATTACTTTCATCGCGATGTACCGCACTTCGAAAGGTTGCTTCTTGGACGTTGTATTGATAAGCTGGGTATAGAGTTAGTTTAGAGATCCAAGAAAGGACATAGGATAGTTTTTATCCCGATATTCCCACGGGAACGAAACTTACGCGGGTGAAACCGCGGGGCGCTGCTAGTACCCAATAACACCGCTCGACCTGGGATATGTCCCGTTGGTCTCGTAGTCGCAAGCGGGACTGCTGAGCGGAGGGAGGCCTGGCTTCTGGGATATTTAGAGAGCTATTACGATAAATTCCACCATAATTTCCTTTCTAGAAAATACGACATCCTCCGCAAACAGAAAGAGGAAATAACAGAAAGGCTTCAAGGCTGCAAGAGGAAGGCTGTGACCACACAAGCGGAGCTCACACAGAGTAACAAGAAAAGGAAGAATTTAGACCAACTGCTTGAACAGGAGAGGGGGAAACTTATTGATTTGGAACTGGTAAGACTGCTTTTGAATGTTAAACTTATCTATAGTCTGTTCTAAAAGTATCAGATAAAAATGTAAACAAACTCTGTTCAGCACCCTAATGGCGTAACACACTATCAATCTCAATCTGAATAATTTTGAAGGATGTCGCTAATCCATTGCTTCGTATGTTCGAAAAATTTGTCTGTTGTACAACGTAAATAAAGCAATGAATGTTGTTGAACTGTCAAAATGAAAGCCATTGTTTGCTGATAGTGTGTTTTTGAGATTTATGGATTGATTTGTTGCACAAGTTTCTTGCCCGTTCTTCTCCATAAGTACCTACTACGTTTTGGAATGGGCAACTAACTTCATCTTTCTGACAGTTCTATAGTGCCTATCATAGAGTAAGTAATGTTCATTATACAGGGTGTCCCTGGAAGTATGGATCAAATCGAATAGGGGCGTGTGCAAGGTCATTTCCAAACTTTTTAACCCTGAGAATGTCAGTGAATTTTTGTATGGTTCAAAAGTTATGACCAATTTAATTTTTTTTTTCTATCACTTCGCTTAGTGCTCAAAGAAATTAATCATAAAAATACTATCAGGGCCATCTAAAAAAAAAAAAACATTATAGCCCTGATAGTTTTCACGAATTCGATCTTTCCTCTCTTTTTTTTTAAATTTTTTTTTGTATTTTTTTTTGTATTTTTTTTTTTGGTAAAACGTTTGGAAATGACCTTGCCCACGTCCCTATTCGATTTGATCCATACTTCCAGGGACAACCTGTATGTAAGAAGAGACGGGAGTCCCATAGAAAAAGATGAAAAACGTCGCTTGTATGAAACTTGTACTAAAACTGAATACCAACATAACAAAAATGACACAGACTATGCACAGACTGCACATGTTAAAGCGAGACAGCTATAGCCGCCATTATGTTTAGTGCACGTTTCATAGTTTCTTTTTTTATTAGACAGTTGCGTCAGACTGGTGCCTATAATTTGAGTTTGAGCTTGAAATTAGCTCCATGAAAAAAGAAAACTGATTACCAGGCACATTCTGTAAACTCATCATCATTTCACAGATTCCAGAGAAAAATCAGAGGGAGATAGAAGATTGTGAGGGGCTTCTTGTAAGACATGCAGAACAGAAGGAAAAGGCAGAAGAGGAACTACAGACAGTTGTCGCTAGCGTGAGGTAAGTTAGTGGTCTAATTACATAGGGTACCTGAATAGGGCTGTTTAGGGTACCATCAATGTAGCATAATCAGCTTATAATGTTCCCACTGCTTTTTTTTATGGATGGGAAATCATCAAACGACCCCTCCCGCTCTGGGTGGAGCGGAAGGGAGTGTCAGACTCTTACTGACTAAAACCCATCCGTGTTCCTTCCTTAGCCTTTTATGTTCCAGGGTAGCGGTAACCCCTTCGGACAATCCCGCACCAATGTTGTACATAAATAGGGCTGCTTAGGGTACCATCAATGTAGCATAATCAGCCTATAATATTTCCACTGCTGGAACACAGGCATCCTCTTTCTATGAGAGGGAGTGGGCCATAATCCACCATGCGGACCCAGTGAGGTTTGGTAGATGTCACGTCTTTGGAATTTTTTGGTTCTAGAACAATTTTGGAGAAATGGATATTGCGAAATGCTTTCATAGATTTTGAGCATGTCTGTTGATTTTTTTTTTGTTTTTGTAATAGAAGGATCAAAAAAACCAAATTTAGACATAAAAAATCACAGATATGCATTAGAAACTGAATCATATTACCATAACACTAATACTCAAAATCCATTAATTTACCCCCTATTTCCTAACAGAAACGAAACCCAGGGCCTACAAGAAATGAAAGACGTGCTGCAAGCTAATCTCATAGGTTTAAAGAAGTTGGTCGACGAAGCTAACAAAAATCATAAGATAGCGGAATCTAAACTTAAGTTGTATCTAAGCACGGAGAAGAAGGAGGTTGAGAAGTTGGAGAAGATGAAGGAAGCTTATGAGAAGGCACAGGTCGATTTGGCGGAGAAGGAACCGTGAGTATTTTTCTTGTTTTACAGGCTGTATAGTATTAGGGTTCCGTACCTCAAAAGGAAAAACGGAACCTTTATGAGATCACTTTGTTGTCCGTCTGTCTATCCGTCGGTCAAGACCACGTTTTCTCAGGAACGAAGGTTGTTTCAAACAGTTGGTTAACGTAATATACGTACATCAAGTAATAACGATTACGTAATCGTTATTTTTGACGTGGGTCAAGGCCATAATTTTGTAAGTAATTAGCGCCATTTTTGACGTATACGCGTGCCTCAAGTGGACGTGAAACAACCCGCTCTAAGGCTTCCTAAAATCTATTGTTTATTTTCAGTTTAAAAGAAGAATTAAAACGTACTCTGCCAGCAGATGAGGCTAAACTGAGTGAAGTTAAGACTAAGTTGAATCGATATAAGCATGAAGTGGTTTCGCTTAAAGATGAAGTTGTAAATTTGAGGTTTGTTTTATTTATTGTCTTAAGTGTCTTAACTTTATAACTATACTGGGTAAAATTAAATTAGCTAGCGAAACTCGAAGAAGTGATGGGTAAGTATCGATACCTAAACACGATAAAATAAAAATTATTTGATGTTTTGTTCTTAAGGGTCAACAACCGCTGCTAGTGTTGTAACTTGAAGGCCGAGTTGAGAAAATGTGTTTTATCGTTTTTAAATATCGATATTATAAATCACGTCTGTGAAGTTAAAAAAAAACCAGATTTTTCTAAAACTGAAATTTCAAGTAAATACACTATAGCGGTCGATTACCCCACAATAAAAAAATTATAAAATTTATTTCTTCATACCCAGCACGTCTGCAGAGTTTTGCTAACTAATTTAAGTTCAACCTGTATAAAAAAAAAAAAAAAACTGAGGAAGAGTACCATTGACAAGAAAAGAAGAAGTGTGCCTTTGTCTTACCAAGAGGTTTAGTGTTATAGAAGTATGAGGAACAGGGTTTAAAGTTCACTCATCCTCCATAGACAAGGGAGGATCCTCCGACCAAACCGGTGTTGTGTTGTCAACAGTCCAACGATTGATGTCGGGACGTTGTAATGTGGTTTCTATCACTTGTACGGTGCTGCTCGTGCAATTTTTTTTTGTTTTTTATTGTTGACCGTTGGGGTAGACGTATTCTAGAGTGGAGACCGCGAATCGGCAAACGTAAGTTAGGACGCCCTCAGGCTAGGTGGAGCGACGATCTTCGCAGGGTGGCTGGTAGCAGCTGGATGAGAGTTACCAAGAACTGAGCTGAATGGCGTGCAATTGGAGCGGCCTATGTCCAGCAGTCGGCTGCTACAGGTTTATAATGATGATGATTATAAATGCCAACGTCTTTGCCTTTCAGATCACAAGTAGAAGAATCTCGCCAAGCCATGAGTGCTAACACATCTCGCAATAGAGTGCTTAACGCGATTATGAATGAACACAGGAGTGGACGACTACCAGGAATATATGGACGACTGGTAAGTTAAAACCAGAGGCCCTATCAGAGTATTTTGTCCACTGCGACACCAGCAGTACTATTCTGTAAAAATCTCACCGTGAAAACTTAGATGAAGTGAGCATGGAGTGAGCTGTCAATATTTTATTTAAAATTCCCTAGAATCAGGTACAGACGTCAGCACATCAAGCTACTACAATCTATGATAAATCCTTGAAACACATATGTATATAATAAGCAAAATGTAGTATTATTATTATAATTTAATTATTTTGTAAAAGTTTGTTTAGAATAAGTTAGATTGTAAGATACGTAAATGATAAGTCTTCTTCTCCACATATCTTTCTTTTGCTGTGCCCGACAGGGTCCATGATTGTTTCTTTTGGCAAATATTTACCACCTAAGCCTACACTGTGGAATGCAATAAAGAATTGAGTATCTGTCAAATTTCTTTAATCGATTTTCAACTTTATCGCTAAAGCACAAGGTTCAAAGTTGATTGGGAGAAGTTGATAGTTTCGGGTAGCTTGATGTGCTGGCATCTGTACAATACACACTCACTTCACCTAAGTTTTAACCGTGAGATTGTTACAGAATAGACCGCCAGTTTAGCTCGCTACCTCGATGTCATCTCCATGTAAAACAAATGCATGCTAACTAAAGGCCGCTGCACACTTGTAACACCCGACGCCATCCCACGCTTACTTATTGGCCAAATGACGAAAATAGCTCGACGAGATGAAAAATGTGGCCAATGAGTAAGCTTCATTGATGTCGCGTAACGTGGCGTGTTATAAGTCAGTTTTCGCCTTAATACACACGCACACATATGCCAGGCATTAAGGTAAACCCCCAAGCAGCCCGCGATGTATTGCAGTGAGTGAATCCTTCAGCATGTGCGTGCGCGTCTATTAGCATGCATTTGTTTACACCACCACTGCTCTGAAAAAAAAGTGCGATTTTTTTGTCAAAAGCTTTAGTATCAAAAATGAAACGAAGTCAACGCTCTGTGTTAAACAAATCTTGTGAAGACACAATTATTGTACTTTTAGTTTATGAAAAGTAATAAAAAAAAAAAAAAATACTAGGCAATTTTTTTTTTGTATCTCGGGAAACTTATTCGAGTTTATCTTGCGCAAAATTTTGACCCAAAATGTGTTTTAATTTACTTACGATCGAACTGCGCTAAGTTAAGACTAAAATAATAGTAAAGGAGGACTCAACACTAACACCACACACTTGTTCCAGGGTGACTTAGGAGGCATAGAAGCAAAATTCGACGTCCCCATATCAACATGCTGCTCCGCTCTCGACAACATAGTCGTTGACACCGTGGAAACAGCTCAAAAATGCCTCATGTTTTTGAAGAACAACAACATCGGACGGTGGTCGTTCATAGCGCTCGACCAGCAAGATCATTTCATTGAAAAATGCAAGCAACGGAAAACCTTGTAAGTTCATGTTCCTAAGCCCAGGTACGCACGGGCGCTTCTTTAATCAAGAAAATTTACCGACTTTGTGGCGCACCATTGTTTTACGGCACTGCGCGCTTTCTTATTATTTTTCATGGATCTATCGATGGTAAAAATGCCGTACAAAAATATATGACCAAAATGTACTCACTCTACCTGCACTTACGAATTCTCACCAGCACTCAGTTGGACAGCTTACAAGTGACGGCATAGTGCTGAATCTTATTATTTTATGCTATTATATCGTCCTATATATGTCACCTGGTGGTTCATATGACCCATCCATTTTGGACATGGGCCTGTAGTCTAGCACTGCTTAGCGCCGAGAGTTGAAAATCCAACGGTGTGTGTTTTTGGCGCTCTGGGATGCGCTCTGTTGGATTCTCAATGCTCGGCTCAAAACCAAGAGTTGGAAATCCAGTGCGCTATAAAATCTCGCCTCGATATTTTTACCTCCGTGCGTACGTCTGCTAAGGGTCAGGACCACAGATATAGATACACCTAAATAACGCAAGAGCAACTACTTCGCGTGCCAAAAATCGCATCAGCTTACGTTCGAAAATCGTAAGCCGCCACTTTCGCGCTCAGTCCTGCGTACTGCTGGCTGGGTGAGCGTGAGCGAGAGCGCGAGCTAGTGACGTCATAGTAGGTAGTCAAAATGTGGCACGCTTAGTTTTCATACAGTTCGTGATACTTACTTGCGTTATCTAGGTCTATCTATATCTGTGGTCAGGACACATTCATAGGCCTTTCGCACTTTGCCGATTGAAAAAGTGCACACTACGCCGGAGCGCGTTCGTCGCCTCGGTGCGAAAGGATGCGTACGTCGTTCCATACTTTGCTCTCTTTTTGTCTGGACAAACCGTCGAACGCCGTCGATCAATGTGTCCTACCCTAAGAGTGAAGCCATACCGCCATACGCGCGTTATCCGTGGGTTGCGTCATCGCACCGCTATGTAAATCGCGAAAAAATATCAGCTCTTTCCTACATTTTGACGAGTTATGTGAACATAAATACAAGGAACAGCTGATTTTCTTTTCGTGATTTTAGGTTTAGTCCTATAGTAAAAGTTGTTCATAATGATGAGTTCAATGACCCCTTAAAAGGATGCCCATGAATTTAATTTCACCCTGCAGAATGACGTGTAAATGTGTGATTCGGATATCCTATTTACAGAATAAACAATTTCATTTCGTGCTTTGCTATGCACACACACACACCCCCTCACACACACAGTTCACATAGTTTAACTTGCTTTTCAGCCCGGAGAACGCCCTGCGGCTTTTCGACCTGATAACTGTGAGAGACGAACGTGTCCTCCCCGCGTTCTACTACGCGTTGCGCGATACCCTAGTCTGCGACGACTTACGACAGGCGACGCGCATTGCGTATGGAGAGCCACGATATAGAGTTGTGACGCTGAGAGGGGAAATTATTGAAATTGCCGGTGAGTTATAATAATATTATTTTAAAGATAAAGATATATTTATTGCATAATTGTGTACAGTACCCGGCGATAAATATTGCACACCGACCTTTGGAAAGAAACAATCGGCTAATTTCGGCTTCGTAGTGCGTTATCTCTGTCGCACACTGTGACGTTAACTGACGTTTTGTCAGTCGTTGTTCAAGTGCGATAGAGTGCGGTCGCGTCCAGTTCAAAATATATATCTAGAGTTGTTAACACCCCCAAATTTAAATAATTTAAAGTTGTACTATGGCATCTTTAGGAAAAATAGGGGAACCTTTTTATTTTACCCCAACCTAAAGCAATCATTTATAGAAAAATTGGTGTATTTTATACAAAAAATAAACAGAATTATCAAAAGAAGCAAATCATAATTGTTTTAACAGCTCCTAATAGATACCGGACTGTTTGTATTTCGTGCGACAGAGATAACGCTCTACGAAGCCGAAATTAGCCGATTGTCTCTTTCCAAAGATCGATGTGCAATATTTATCGCCGGGTACTGTACATTAAGTTCATATTCATTACATTTTTTGTTTCAACAGTCTACCCAAGTCGGATATGCAATAGTATTTTAAGAAAATAATTAGAAAAAAATAAATTACAAACAATTATACAAATTACTTACAAATATTATTTTTGATTAAAAAACTCATGCAGATTATAAATATAAAATACATTATCAATTAACATTTTTTTCAATTTATTTTTAAACATATTTCCATTTAATTGCTTAATTGCTGGTGGATTTTATTAAATAATAATATCCGTCGCGGTTCCTATTACGTGTTGCGCGATAATCTAGTCTGTGACAAATTGGAATAGGTGACGCTCTTTGCGTATGGAGAACTACGATCACGTTTTGCTAGCTAATTTAATTTGACCCCGCATTTGTTTTGGGTCAACGACCGTAGGTAGTGTAGTTACCTAAAATATCAGTTTCTTTTGTGGAAACTTCACAGACTTGATAAGTATTGATATTTATACAGTACTAGCTGCGCCCCGCGGTTTCACCCGCGTAAATGTCGATCCCGTGGGAATATCGGGATAAAAACTATCCTATGTCCTTTTCCAAGACTCAAACTATCTCTATACCAAATTTCATCTAAATCGGTTCAGTGGTTTAGGCGTGAAGAGGTAACAAACATATAAACACACACACTCACAAACTTTCGCCTTTATAATATTAGTGTGATAGTGTGATAAAACAAGAAAGAAACTGTATTTTTTTTTAAATCCTACCAGCGGTCGTTGATCCTAAAAACAAAGAACATGAAATCATTTTTATTTGTTTTGTCGTGTTTATACAGGGTTAAATTTTAATCACCGTTTTCCTCTTAAGACGTAATTGTACTCATCATTATGAACAACTTTTACTATGGGACCAAACCGGAAATCGCGAAAAAAAAATCAGCTGTTCCCTACATTTATGTTCGCATAACTCGTCAAAATGTAGGGACCAGCTGATTTTTTTTCGCGATTAAGAGGAAAACGGTGATTAAAATTTCACCCTGTATAATGTATATCGATACCCACCACGTCTGCGGAGTTTCGCTAGCTAATTTTATTTGACTTTGTGTAAAAAGTACCATCTACTAATGTAAATGATAACTAATTAAAAAAAAACTAGGTACTATGACCGGTGGTGGCAGGACACAAATACGAGGTAAAATGTCCACTTCTGTACAACAAGACACCAGCGAACAAGACCCAAGGATTATGAAGGCAAATGAAGAGAAATTAGCGAAAATGGAACGAAGGTATGTCAACTTAAGGTCTACATGGTGTTACGGAAAGGTTATATCAATACAAACGGGTTGAAGAGTGTATCTGGTCTAGAATCTCTGTACAAAATATCAGCTCAAAAGTAGTAACTTTGAAAATGCTAAATATTTTTTTCTTTCGATAGTTTATTAAATTGAAATCATAACAAACGTGTCACCGCACTACGAGGGTCATTATCCATTATCTGTAGTGTGTCTGTGCGCCTAGTACACGCACATCACGCCGCCGCGCGCCAGTGCAGCGCCGTGATGTCGAAATAAAAAAATATTAAGCATTTTCAAAGTTAATGCTTTTGAGCTGAAATTTTGTACAGAGATTCACCAGATACACTCTTCAACCCGTTTGTATTGATATACCCTTTCTGTAACACCCTGTATACTCGCTACAAGGTTCGAGTAATGAATTAATATTTATATGATTATTCCAGTCATAGTGTGGTAGATTTAGATTTTATAATAGTTGACAATAACGATATCTATAGAGCAGTTGTGGCCCATTCCGGAGGAGTAGGCCGTAGTCCCACGAGGGCCCAGTGCGGGTTGGTAGATATAACCATTCCTTTCCTCGTGATCTTCTCCTTCACCGTTTTAAGAGCAGGCAATGAAATCAATCAATCAACTCATCCTATCGCAGTCCACTGCTGGACATAGGCCTCTCCCAGGCTGCGCCACAACACCCTGTCCTCCGCCTTTCGCATCCAGTCTGTCTCAGCCACCTTCTTTAGGTTGTCCGTCCATCTAGCTGGGGGGCGTCCCACACTACGCTTGCCGATACGCGGTCTCCATTCCAGGACTCGACTGCTCCACCGGCTATCGGTCCTTCGACAAACATGGCCAGCCCACTACCACAAGTTCCTTACTGCATCTTCCATGTCGCAAAATCCATGATTAAAACCTCTTTGCAGGTTAGCGGAGTTAAGCAGAGACATACAAGAACTACAAAGGACGGCAGATACCCTAGAAAAAAGCGTACGCGAAGGAACACTTTCGCTAAACAAACTCAGAATTGATATCAAGAATTTGGCCGAACAAATTCCAATTATGAAGGTAATTAAATATACAGGGTGTCCCGTAAGTCGACGTCAAGCCGGAATCGGGTAATAGGCCAAGTCATAATAGTTATCAAAAAGATATTAAAAAAAATCTTTGGAATAAAAAAAAAATTTGGAGTGCATATTATGAAATGCGCCAATTATATTACTTGCCAAACTCGCATAGTACCAAAATTTTTTCAGTATAGTTAGTCAAAATTTGGCAAAGTATTAATTTTGAATATTTGATTGGGCAAAAAGTGAACTTTAATTGCCGATCATTTTAAAAATACACAACTAAGATTTTTTTTATGTTCTTTATACATACTCTTTTTTTTCCTTTCAATGTTAACATTCTGTATACGTCATCTTTTCGTTTTGTAAGTAAATGAGTTGAATATGTCAACAGACTCAAATAGAACAACAAGAGGCTACGGTGGCAGCTAGCAAGGTGGACCCGGTACAGAAAGCCGAATTGGAAGCAACACTTGAAGCTACTCAAGAACAACTGAACATAGCCAAGGAGACTGCTAGCAAAGTAAGTTATCTCATTTAGTTCTGAGTTGAGCTACACCAGGGGTGGCCAACACATGGGTGGTTGATCAAGGCTTTTAATACAGTTGTTTGTGCCAAGCCTAAAAAGTTTTGTATAAGTTGTTTGAAAATTAACCCAACAAACTTTAAGAAGTGCTTTAGACCATCGAACTGAACAACTTTCACTATGAGACCAACTCTGAAGTCACGAAAAAAAAACAGCTGTTTCATACATTTTGGTCAAGTAGGTATTGAACTTATTTACAGACGGAAGAAGAAGTGCAACGAGTGGATAAACAAATATCGGCGATCGCCGGCGGCAAAGTGAAGGATTTACAGAAAACTGTGAACGATCTCGCCAAGAAGATTGATAAAATTAACTCTGAGATAACCAAGCTTAAGGTCGGCATCAATACTAGTAAGAGGTTAGTTTGAAAAATTTTTGTTGCAATTATCATCATTTCTGCCGAAATACGTCTACTGTCCATCGTCCTCTAAATTCTACACAGTGGTAAGGGATGCGCTGGACAGAAACCGGTGGAGTCGGATCATCCACTCCAGATGCAACTCCGAAACTGACCACGATCCTCAGACATGAGGGACCGACTACAGAGAGAGAGAGACATCTACTGTTGGACATAGGCGAGGCCTCCCCCAAGCATTTATTCCTCGAAGTAAAACAATACAGATAATCCGAGTTCCAACTCTATCTATTCTACCAATATTACGTTCAGATAATTATCATGTTTTGGGAATACAAACTCAATGTCATACATGACAAAGTTCAAATTCCATTGCAACGGAAATTTATTTGAGAGCTTTTATTACAAACGGTTGATCAAAAATCAACCTAGGCGACGTAACGCTAAAGTAAATAGTTGATTAAGTGGCGTGGAGATAAATTTATCAGAGCGACCCGTCCCTGCCACGCACGGTAAGTAATAACGACTGAAAAAAATCTAAATTTCTTTATTATAATGTAAGTTTCATATAAATTTATTGCATCAGGTTTATACACATAACCTGTCGATGTCGGTATAAATTCCCTAAATTATGGTTTAAACTGAATTGAAATCCGTTGCGCAGTTTATGAGAACAACGTGGTCATACAGACAGACCCGAAATGCGACTTCGATTCATAATTAGACTAAAAAACTAGCTTCTAAAGAATGAAAGAAAGAAAATACGTTTATTTGCGGTGAAAATGACGCAAAAAGAACAAAAACACAAAAAATAAAATAAAAAGGTAGGGGGAAACATGCGTCACATCCACGCAAAACGGCTATCGCTCAGCATTATGCTGCGACCCTATGCAGGACAGAGCCCCAGCGCTGGTTTTCAGCGACAGCCGCTTCTGTCCTCGACTTCGTTCGCGTGAAACTCTGATGCACTGCATCATCTGCCCGCGCTATTACTTCGTTTTCGCTTAGCGTTGTTTCTCGCTTTTATCTTTTTGCTCGGCTCCTAAGGGTCCTAGCGTGATATTAAATAGCCTATAGTCTTCCTTAAGAATTGAACTATGACAAGAAAAAAAATAATATCCGACTGGTAGTTCCAGTCAATAGCGCGTTCAAACAAACAAACTTTTCAGTTTTGTTATTTAATTTTTCACAGGAACGCAAAGAAATCGAAAGAAAAAATTCAGCAGATGGAAGCTGACTTGAGTGAGACCGAGAGGACCTTGGAAACATTGAACAATCAGAAGAAAGAATACAGTTTGGAGACCGCAAAATTACAGAAGGACTTAGAAGACGTAAGTCATTAAAGAAAAACAGTGGCACTCCGGGAGTGCCGACTGAAGTGAAAACTTGAACAATTACGTGTGTATTTTTTGATCGTCAGGAAATATTTCCAAATATTTATTTGGCGTTGGTTACGGTAACGGTAACAGTGTCGCGAGTTCAATGGTTTTTTCCCATCTAAAAAAATGCCAACATGCATGGTACGTACATACACAATATATGTACATAATTATATACAGAGGTGTCGGCTACGGTAACTGTCGCGTGTTCAATAGTTTTTTCCCATCTCAAAAAATGTCCAACGAGCCTAAAGAAGTTTTCACTTCAAAAAAAAGGAAGAAGATATAAGGTGTAAAAAAATTAACTGCAAGAACTTTAAGAGGTGCTTTAGACCATCGAACTGAACAACTTTCACTATGGGACCAACTCTGAAATCACGAAAAAAAAATGAGCTGTTTCATACATTTTGGCCGAGTAGGTATTGAACTTTTGTATGAAACAGCTGATTTTTTTTTCGTGATTTCGGAGTTGGTCCCATAGTGAAAGTTGTTCAGTTCGATGGTCTAAAGCACCTCTTAAAGTTCTTGCAGTTAATTTTTTTACACCTTATATACGTTTATTTGCTTTAAACATGACGTAGAGAAAGAAACTAACAAGTTGGGGTAAAGTAAGCATCACATGGGGAGCAGTAGTGGCCCAGTCGTCACAAATCTAGACTCTGGGTTGCTACTGAAAAAATCCAGATGGATAAACCCACTAAAAATATATCCGTCCTGTGAATCGAAATCTAAGCCTTTCATCAGCTTCCAAGCTATGCCAACCATGACCATATCGGTTTAGTAGTTTCACTTGCGCAAGCGCAGTGTGTCATTAAAATACACAGACGGTCGAGCCATCAGCTGTCCATCCATCCATCCGTCCACTTCCACTGCCACTTCCACTTCCACTTCGACTTCCACTTCGACTTCGACTTCGACTTCCACTTCCACTTCGACTTCCACCTTCCACTTCGACTTCGACATCGACTTCGCTTCCACTTCCTCTTCCACTTCGACTTCCACTTCGATTTCGACTTCCACTTCGACTTCGACTTCCACTTCCACACACAATCACAATGTAATTTTATAAACCTTGTTTCCACTTTCAGCTCGAAGAAAAAATAAACGATGGTACTGAAGAGTTTTCGGAGCTGAAGCAAGAGATACAGAGACTTCAGGGCAAAGCAAACAAAATTAAAGCCGAACGTTTGGAATGTAACAATGCGGTGATGAAAATGGAGAAATCTATTCAAGAGTGTCAGGGCAAAACACCCTTGTGGGAGAAAGAGGTAAGTACCCGTTTTCTAGGAAGGAATCTTCATGTACAGACGCCAGCACATCAAGCTACCCGAAACTATAAAATTTTCCCAATCAACCTTGAACCTAATGCTTTAGCGATAAAGTCGAAAATCTATTTTAAAGAAATTTTACAGATTATAGTAGCTTAATGTGCTGGTGTCTGGACCTACTCGGATGACTAATGACTGTATTAAAGTGAATAAAATATTTAACAGTATTCCATTGCAGGAAAAGGGTAAAACTCTACTGATAGTGGTTTGTATACAGGTTCACATCAAATTAGCTAGCGAAACTATAGACGTGATAAGTATCGATATCAACACGATAAAAAAAAAATGTTTTTATTTGGGGGTCAACGACGTTACTTGAAGTATGAGTTGAGAAAATCTGTTTTCTTTTGTTTTATCGTATTTAGATATCGATACCCATGACGTCTGTAAAGATCAATTAAAAAAAAAAACAGATTTTTTAAACCTGATATTTCAAGCGATTACACAATGACCCTATAGAGGTATGAGGAACAGGGTCACTCAACCTCCATAGAAAAGAGAGGATCCTCCGACCAGACGGGTGTTATGTCTGGCGGGTAACTGCCCGATGATTCATGTCGGGCTGTTGTATCTATGCTAGTTGCGCGGTAAACTCTGCTTGCGAGATGCAGGATTTGCGTGACGTCAGTATGACGCGTTGTTCGCATGTGGCGTTGTAGATACCGCTACAACCCCACAAAAAATCATCAAATTAATTTCTTTTTTGTTTATCATGTTAAGATATCGATACCTTTCACGTCTGCAAAGTTTGGCTAGCTAATTTGACCCTGTATAGTAATCGGTACAAAAAGTATTAAAAAAAAAAGACTAAATTCATCAATATTATGATTACAGTTAATTACCATTTTATTTTCAGCTACGAACTCTAAAACTCGAAGACCCAGGCATCGAAGGCATTCCTGGCATCGAGCCCATTCCTCCTCTAGCGCGGCATACTACAGAAGAGTTGGAAGAGGCAGAAGTAGAGGACTTGAGGGCCCGGCTGACTGCGCAGAAGAACAGGATCGGAGACAAGAAGCCTAATATACAGGCTATACAGGTAACATCTTGAAGGATACACTTTAGGCGGGTACTCACTAGCGAGCCGTAACTGTAACCGTTGCATGTACTGTAACCAAAAAACATAGTGTGTACGTGGTTCGCAAACCTGCTGCGAGCGGTACGCGTGCGGCTTGCAGCAACCCGACGTTTACAACGTACTCATTTCTAAACCCGTAACGTTGCACGTAACTGTAACCGTTACTGTTACCAAAAACATAATGTGTACGTGGTTCGCGAGCCTGCGACGAACGCTACACGAGCGTCTCGCAGCGAGCCGACGATTGTCGGGTTTTGCCGCGGGCGGATCAAAGGGCGCTCGCAGTGCGCTCGTGGACGTCAAGAGGAGAGGTTGTTGCTAGCCGCTGCGAACCAGCTGTAATTTCGAGTTACAAACCAAAACTGAGGGCAGAGCAGGTCTCCCCGTTCGTTACTCCCCGTACACACTAGAACCTCGTTACTGTATGTTTGGTTACAGTTCGCAAAATGAGTACGCTCGGTGAAAGCGTTCCGGCGACGTCGTGAGCCGTAATTTTAAAACGCGTACACACTAGAACCTCGTTACTGTATCACATAAGTTACGGTTACAGCTCGCTAATGAGTACCCGGCTTTTAATAGCCTTCGTGAGTATAACTAGACGCATCGTCATTTTATCACCCAAACTATTCAGCTCGCGTAGGGGCTTGTGGCTAAGTAATATCAGCCGCACGGGTCGATCGATCAGGTTAAGCTACGCTTGCCACGGTTGGTCCGTGGATAGGTGACCATCTTTACGTACCAAGACCCCTCCATGTCTCGGAAAGCACGTTAAGCCGTTGGCTTTCCGGCTGTTATTTTTGGATCTTTGACAGTCGTTACGGTTCGATTCGCATAAGCATTCACCGCGACTCCACCTTGGAGTGTAAATGTGGTGCTGTTCCACAAAAGATGAGACACTTTATATAGGGTCCTGCGTGTTCTGTCAGCTGCACGTTACAGAAGCTGACGGACGCTAGTGATGGCGCCAAACACGTAGCCAAATTCTGGGCCGAGTCTATTAATCTGTCAAGCTCCGCTAATGAGACACAATTGATTTTCTATTGTTTCGTCGCCGATCGGCGACTTGCGCCGCTTGACCGGTTAAGGGCTCATTCACACTGGGTCCGTCAACGACGATTCGTCAAAAAAGATGATACGTAATGACGGATGAACGTTCACATTGCATACGGAATCGAGTTTTTCCACGATTCATCAAAATATCCGAATTAGATGTTTACACTGAATTCGTGATTAACTTCAGTCTTGGACGAAATTTGTTCCATAAAACTGGTCGGTCTTTTACTAAAGTAATCAAAATTTCTCAATCTATGTCTTTGTCAAATAATTTTTGTTTTTCCTTCTTTGACATATTGCAGCGCGACATGTCTTTACAAGTCAACGAACGATAGTAGTGTGTGGGTGCAGTGCAAGGCATAGTCGTCCCGACCGATCCGTCATAACGATTCGTGATATAAAACTGAAGGTTTTTGAAAGAAGACGAAACGTCATTTAAGACGTATCCGTAATTTTTCACGATTCCGTAATAGTGTGAACACGGGCAATTAAAATGAATAGCCGCCCATACAAATCAAAATAACGATTCGTGAAAAAAGACGATTCGTCAAAAAACACGAATCGTCTTTGACGGATTAGTGTGAATGAGCACTAAGATTGCCATCAACAAGCTAAGAGGAAGATGTTTTTCCTTTCAGGAATACAAAGCCAAAGAGGAGCTGTACCTTCGTAGGGCGGCAGAACTTGACGATATAACGGCTCGAAGAAATGATATGAGAGCTCTCTGCGATCAACTGAAGAAGAAGAGGACTACTGATTTCTTGTGCGGTAAGCGTGCAATCGTGTTGTATTGCAATTTATACGTTAATGCAATGATATAAGAGTCACATAACACATTCTCGCTAGTTGTGGGAACAACTCATAAGAGAAAAAAAAAATACAAAAAAATAAAACAACCGACTTGTAAAAAAGTTTTTATTTAATTAAATCATTTCTGAGCTGTTGGATCTTTTCTGTTACAAACGTAGTGATATCTTTTTATAATTTTTTCGAGAAATACTATGAAATACAAACTTAATTTCACTGTCGATAAAATCGATGCTGTGCATGCGTAAATATTCATCCCAACTACGGAGCCCTTCATGCATGGTCCGACATTGGTCATGGTGGTTTTGGGCGGTATTTTATCTTCTAACTTTATGGACCTATTAAAGGTGGGATTCCAAAAAATAAGGGATAGGAAGGAAAAAAGAAAGAGGTGGGAGGGGAAGGGAGGAGAAAGGGAAAGGTTTCACTTCAAAGAAAAAAATCTGTTAATTTATACTTCTATTCGGCGATTATTAAGACAACCCAAAATATTGTTGAATGTTTGTGGAAAATTGAACCTTATTTCTATTCCGTTACAGGTTTCAACACAATAACAGCGAAGTTGAAGGAAATGTACCAAATGATCACTCTGGGAGGTGACGCCGAGTTGGAGCTGGTTGATTCGCTAGATCCGTTCACAGAGGGTATAATTTTCAGGTAAAGAAATGATTTTGTCAGTAAAAACGCTTTTTTACCTGACTGCACGACAGCAGACATGGTTATGTTTTTCACGCGTATCTATGTATCTTTGTACCCTCGACACATCGTAACGGCTGGATGGATTTCCATGAGGTGTCCTTACGTTTCAAACAGTCTGATTAGGATTTCCAGATGTCCCGTATTTTACGGGTTACCCCGTTTTTGCGACTCTGCTAATATAGGAACCCGTATTTTTTAAAATAATTTACGGGGTAAACAAAGCTCTAACTTTAGTTAAAATGTAAAAATGTATTTGTGTGTGCTTTCAAAAGCTCTTAATTTTTTGAGAGAAATGTATATTCTCTCAAAAAATTAAGAGCTTTTGAAAGCTGTTTCTTCAAACAGCTAATATAACTTAAGAAAATAAAGAAACAAATTTTTTAATTGGATTCAATTGTCACCCGTAAAAAAAACGAAACCCCGTATTTTTGTTGCTAGTAACCCTTAAATCAAGAAGTGGTTGGTGGCAACCCTAAGTCTCTAAATCTGAGATTGAACTAAAACTGCCACCAGCTGCATCCGACTGAAGTCCTACTTTTTATTGGCACTCGGGTTATTTGTTTAAATTAATTTTTTTAAGCATTTTTCTGCAATAAAATTTCATTCAGAAACAAACCTAAACTGTCTTGTTTTACCCTTTCAGGGGTAAAGGATTGAAATATTCACTGTTAATGCATCCTCTATGGCTTGTAAACCATCATCTGTCTAGCCTTTTCTCAACTATGTTGGGGTTGGCTTCCAGTCTAACCACATGCAGCTGGATACCAATATTTTACATGGAGCGACTGCCTATCTGATCTCCACAACACAGTTACTGGGTAAAACGATGCCCCCTCTATAGTTTCTAAAGAACTTTATTGAAAAAAAAAACACTTGAGAGTGGGTAACGCTTGGTTCTACCTGATCTACTGTAGTGTGATTATTTCAAGTTATTTATTAAAGTAGAAACGAATGTTTAGCGGGCAAAGTGTGCGTGTACAGACGCTAGCACATCAAGCTACCCGAAACTGTCAAATGTTCCCAATCAACCTTGAACCTTATACTTTAGCGATAAAGTTGAAAATCTATTAAAGAAATTTGACAGATTGTAGTAGCTTGATGTGCTGGCGTCTGTACTACACCTGTGCCCATCCCTTAAGGGAATACAGGCCTGATGATATCTTTGAAACAATACCAATAATGAGCTAACCTCTTTTCCTTCCAGTGTCCGTCCTCCAAACAAATCATGGAAGAACATCTCAAATCTCTCCGGCGGCGAGAAGACACTATCGTCGCTAGCGTTAGTGTTTGCGTTACATTACTACAAACCAACTCCACTGTATGTCATGGATGAGATCGACGCGGCGTTGGACTTCAAAAACGTGTCCATTGTCGCTAATTATATTAAGGTGAGTCATCATCAGTCTGCCAGTCCCACTTCAGTTTAGCGGCTTTTTGAGCAACGTCAGTAATCTGTGTTTTGGAGCGCAGTGTGGTGTTGCGAATGTGATCATTCTTTGCACGTTGGAAAACCTTGAGTTTGGACTTTCGTATGTTTGCCAAACATTGTATCGAAAGAGCTGGAAGTCATGGGGAGAAGCCTTTGCCCAGCTGTGAGACGATGCAGGCTAACAGTAACATCATCAGCCCAACCTTTTCCCAACTATGTTAGGCGCCATCTTCACTGGGAGCGGTGAATGCTTACGCGAATCCCGCACTCCCGGCCATAGGTAGAGGTGGAACACCGCGGTGGTTTTAGCCGGTAAGAGTCCGCGAGAGAAAAGAAAAAAAAAAGGCGCCATCTTCACGAGCGAGAGAATCGCAGCGAGTCTCGCCGTGCCCGATGGCACGAAAATTCAGTCGAAATAGTATAGGTCAACTTCGGACCTCTTAGATTAGTTTTTCCGTAAAATCAACAACCATTTTACAAAAAAAAAAAAAAAAAATAGTATTGGTTTATAAACCCAGTCGACACTGCTACAGATAAGTGTGTAATAAACGCGGCACCGCAACACAATAGCGGGCTGAGCGCTGAATTGTAACTGGCTTCTGAGCAGATCGGCAAAATCAAGCGGGAATGAGATAGAAACATAATCAAATCGGTGAATTTGAAAATGCTGCTGTGGTGCTTCTGCTTCGCTTGTCGTATAACGTACAATCAGCATCAAAAGTCAATTAACACTATAATTTATACATGTTATTAAATTGACAACAACTTTTTATCAATAAACAGATTTTTAGCTTTTCACATAATAGACAAGAGTATACAGGGTGAATTTTTCAAGTGGGCGTGGATGGCCAAATCCGAAACTATGAGGAATAGCGAAAAGTACTCAAAGGAGTCGCGGGCTCGATTTTGATGAAAACTAAAACTGCATCATTGGATTTTTGAAAAATCAATATTTCTGGCCAGGAATCGAACCTGTTGATTTTGAAAAAAAAAAACACACGCTGTATTATTACACCATTCGATAGTGTCGCTAATAAGGATCAAATTCTGGGAAGTAATGACATACGGCAAACTAAAGGAAAGAGCTCATTTTTATCAAAATGCTTTTTTATTTTCTTATGCTACCTACCTATTAAACCTTAACTGATTAATTGTTCAAAATTATGACAATTGTTTTTGAATACATAGCTGGATTCGACGTCTCAAGGATTGTACTGCAATTAAAAATTTGAATTTAGAACATAATTTTGTGAAGAGGACTGCGCTACGAGCGTTTCGGGTGTAAAAATATTGAGCATCATTTCGAACAAGGTATGAAAAAAGAAGCAGTTTATTAAAATTCAACATTTTCCTTAAGTTTGCCGTATGTCATTACTTCCCAGAATTTGATCCTTATTAGGGACACTATCGAATGGTGTAATAATACAGTGTGTGTTTTTTTTTCAAAATCAACAGGTTCGATTCCTGGCTAGAAATATTGAATTTTCAAAAATCCAATGATGCAGTTTTAGTTTTAATCAAAATCGAGCCCGCGACTCCTTTGAGTACTTTTCGCTATTCCTCATAGTTTAGAATTTGGCCATCCACGCCCACTTGGAAAATTCACCCTGTATATTCTAAAAAAATTTCTTCTGCTGCAATTTTGAACAAATATTTTGCTCAATAACTAAGATTAAAAAAACTGAAGTGTTAATCAACTTTTGATGCTGACCGTACAAGACTTAGTGAAACGACTGCGGTGTCGCTGCTATGGTTTCGCGCAGAGATGTAATAGTCGAGCAGCCAATCAAATTACAGCAAACGATCCTTTTGAATAAAATTTTGCATTTTCTCCTTTCAGGAACGCACCAAAAACGCCCAGTTCATAATAATCTCACTACGATACAACATGTTCGAGGTATGCAACCGTCTAGTCGGCATTTACAAGACCGAAGACTGCACCCAATCTGTTACTGTTAATAACCAACTCCCGATATACCCCGTAAGGTTAATGACACAAGAAATTTTTGTTATTTAAATAGCAATTTTGTTTACTATGTCGTAAGGTTCATTTTAGTGTGTTGAAATAAGATTTGTTGTAATTTGTGACCTCATGCCAAACTAATAAATAGTTCGATTATTTTCGTTGTGCGAACCGGTGTATTCAACGTAATAACGTTGAATACATCGGTTCTTGGGGTCTCCTGTCGTAAATCCGTGAACGAAGATAGGAGCCCTTCCAAAAGTAGTTGCACCGGCAAAACAAGATTCAAGTTCATATCGGGAGTAGGGACAACTGTCACATCGTGGCATTTAATTAATTAACATTAATTTAATCATATGTCCGCTAAGCTCAAATACTTTAAACTTTATCTTCATCATATACATAGTATCGCTTGAGAAACTTGAAAAGGTCACGCGGCTGCCCGCTGCGCCGCGAGCAATTCGACGACAAGTTTCTCAAGCGATATTATGTATTATAGTAATGAATTTAAAGTTTAAAATTATATGACACTGAAACTGCTCGTCGCTTCGCTGCCATCTCGGTGTGATTTGAGCCTGAGTGATACGGAGTAGGAATCGTCCCTGTCTTTGGGCGAGACGTCGGATTTCGTGCTTAGGGTGTAGACTGGTCCTATCACCGAAGTTAAGCAACATCGGTCGCGATCAGTACTTGGATGGGTGACCTCCTGGAAACACCGCGTGACGTCGACTTTGTGCTTTTTTTCTTAAATAATTTTAAATGAAATTAATTGTTATTTACCAATAATTTGTGTAAGTTTTGAATATAATGTGTTGAACAATTAGTGTGAACTTATTACGAATTGTAAGTTAGTTTGTAATTAAAACTACTACTTATTATACTCGGATCTCTATCTTTATCCCAGTTGATTAAAGGTGTGCAGCATAATCTAGCTATCATAGGGTAAAACACCCAGTAACCAGTTTTTCAAGTTCTATTTAGATTTTCGATATTGGACTTTATAAAGTTGCACGTATTAAAACAATTACTTTAATAAACAACTATAGTAGTTTAAAATGTGTATTCATTTACTTCCTTCTAGCATGCACAGATGCCAGCACATCAAGCTACCCGAAACTGTCAAATTTTCTCAATCAACTTTGAATCTTATGCTTTAGCGATAAAGTTGAAAATCTATTACATAAATTTGACAGATTGTAGTAGCTTGATGTGCTGGCGTCTGTACAACCCGCAAGAGTAAACTTGAGACCGGAGCGACCCCTCCCGACCCCGCACTTGTACCGCTCTCGCTATCGACGTTTACTGACATCACGCTTACGTCATCCAAGCGAAGTCTCAAGTTAACTCTTGCGGGCGAAGCTTCTACTTCCACACAGTAGGCATAACGGACAGTCTCCTACGCAGGGCTTGCATGGAGGCTGAGGAAGCCGTTACACATTTGTGCTCTTTGAGTTCACAGGCGTCACCCAGATTAGGACAGAAACCCTCGGGACACCCATATCTTACACAGACTGATGTTCTCAACAAGCCAGGAGACGTAATTAGCTTCTGGAAGGAAGTGGGTTGGTTGGAATAACCACCAACGGCCGCCA
Organism: Amphipoea lucens; assembly: GCA_947508005.1. Taxonomy (NCBI): domain Eukaryota; kingdom Metazoa; phylum Arthropoda; class Insecta; order Lepidoptera; family Noctuidae; genus Amphipoea; species Amphipoea lucens. The sequence continues at coordinate 10,527,744 of OX382379.1, forward strand.
TGGCTCACACAATGGTCCAGGACACTGGTGAAGGACTAAGAGCTCGATCAGCAATTATATTTACGGAAAGCGCGGTCCGTACTTCGCATTGCCATCTGTGTTCCTCTTGTCACCCATGTTGCAAAACGGGCGTTTTAACTTCATTTTTTTGACGGGACCATGGATGTCATTGCCAACGAAAATACTTAGCTATTTTAATTTTTGGGTACAAAATGTTAAACCAGAAATTTTATAGTTAGGATCCTGTGCTCATGGCCCTTTCGGGCCCCCCGGTCACTTTGCCACTGAATTTACAATTCACAAGTTGCAAATTTGTAAATCTTACAAGTACGTGCATCCCAAAACTCTAAGCCACATTGTTGTAACGGAAACCCCTTACAAAGTGACTTATAGATTGTAAATTGTGTCTGTACATGTTTGTAACTTCTGTGATGCGCAATCAGGGTTATAGTGTAACAGTTTTGGTTTACGTCCAGTGTTCTCCATAGTCCAGTTGGTATTTTGACGATGGAAACATGTAATTTTCCCCATAGACCAATTTGTCAAATTTCAATTGGTCCATGGAGCACCAACGAATTTTTTACTACAATTGAATAATTTTGTAGAATTGTAGACTTGGTAAAGTTTTGTGGTACCTATAGATGCGAAGCCGGTTGACTACGTCGAAGATAACTACATTTTTGGATAAAAACAGTTGTCTGCCATTTTCGACGGCTAGAAATGGATAAAACCTATTTTTATTTATTGGTATCAGTTTTTTCCATAGGTGATAGTCACCCTTTCAAGCCATATTCCTCTTTTAATGAAGTTTATTCACACTTGTTTATAAAATTAAAATAAAAAATACACCAAAATAACTGTATTTTTTATTTATTGTTACAGAACATCTCAATATACATAAACGTTATACATTAACATAAATTATACAACTCTCTTAGAAAAGCGAACAATGCTTGGAGCGCAATAACTTTGGTGGGACGTCGCACCGACCGGCAGCGGCGTATGTACTCGCCCTTAAGTGCACTGACCATCTGTTTCACCGCAGTCCTGTCGCAGTATATGGATTAACTTGAAACTCTGAACCATCTATGTAGGTAGGGTGTGGCCCCTACATAAAAGGTTAAGAGCGAAAGCGTCGGGTTAGCACGCAAAATTCTAATTACCTTGCGTTTTTTTGCAGTTTGCAAACTTACATTATAGAATTATGACTTATGCTTAAACTCGTTTTACAGCAGTTTAGGTTTTGGAATCTGGCCTTAACCTAAGCCTTTCGAACCTTACGTACGAGTGGGGTGCCCAATATCCCGAGTTTGCTTCGCTCGCTCTCGTATCTTATTTTCTATATGTATTTTATAACAGGCTTTTTAAAGGAAAAACTTTTTTAGGCGCGTTAAAAAACCCACTGTCATTTCATAGTTTTAAGTTTTTACTTCAGTCCCCATTCTTCCCCAGTCTTCAGTCGTATGTTCTTAATGTTTTTGCATATGCCCATCGAGTTTTTCGTGGCTCAAGTACAGTTTGAAGTTAGTAAGGCAAGTAAATCATTCAGACTCTCCACAGCTAGAATGATTTGGGGGAGGGGGGTCATGACCACTTTTTTAAATAATTAAGCCTCTTTTTAACTTTCTGTAATTATTTGAGGTTCACAAAAGAAATCATGTATTTCAATTAAGCCTTTAATAATTCTAATTTTGCGCTGCTAAAATATTATTGAATACTCTAATATAATGATTGCGCATCTTTTTCTAAACCTCAACTAATTCCTATTTTAGGGTTCTAAAAATGTTGAATAGCACAGTAACTGCGACCAACTTGGATGCAGCGCTCGCTCGACTTGCGCGGTTGGTCACAGTTCCAACCTTAATTAACCCGTTTGGTTGGGGTACCCTAGCAAAAAGGTGACAAAACCTTGCTGAAGAACCATCCCATTTCTGAGCCACGTATACAAGCTGGTTACGAACCGTCTCGTCAGGAGACTTGACGAGTTTCAGCCACCAGAACAAGCCGGTTTTCGAAAAGGCTTCACTACCGTAGACCACATCCATACTTTTCGGCAAATTGTGCAGAAGACCGAAGAGTACAAGCAGTTGCTGTGTATGGCATTTGTGGATTACGAGAAAGCCTTCGACTCCGTCGTAATATGGGCAATTTTGGCCTCTTTGCAACGGTGACGAATTGACTGGCGCTACATCGAAGTGTTGACGTGTTTGTATGACGCTGCCATGATGACTTTCCAGATCCAGGATATGAAAACCAGACCCATCCAACTACTCAGGCGAGTGAGACAGGGGGGTGTGATCCTGCACATCATCAGGCGGGAGGAGACGCCCGGGTGTCACCACTGCGAGGATCGCCCAGAGGACACGGTGGAGCATACGGTGGAGGTCTGCCCCGCATGGGCGGAGCACCGCCGTGCCCTCGTAGAGGCGATCGACAGCGGCGGCGACCTCTCGCGTCCGGCCCTGGTTCAAGCCATGGTCCGGGGCGAGAGGGAGTGGGAGGCGGTCACCTCCTTCTGCGAAGCAGTCATGCTAGCGAAGGAGGTGGCGGAACGGCTGAGGGAGAGAGCCTCACACCCCAGCCGCCGCGGGAGACGCTCCGGGCGTCGGGAGCCGCGTGACGACTCCCGGCCACCGTAGGCGCGGGCCTGCGGACGGAGAGTAATGGGTAGCTCACCGTCCGATCAGGACCAGGCCCGTGCCGGACGGCGCGTACGTGTTCCACGCGCGCCTCAAAGAGATGTCAGCATAAAGGAAGGGGCCTGCCAGGGCCGAAGCCTGCCGGGGGTGCGGGATTGTCCGAAAGGGTTACCGCTACCCCGGAACATAATGGGCTAAGGAAGGAACACGGATGGGTTTTAGTCAATAAGAGTCTGACACTCCCTTCGCTCCACCCAGAGCGGGAGGGGGTCATTTGATGATTTCCCATCCATAAAAAAAAAAAGGGGGGTGTGATATCCTCGATAAGATTCTATAAATAAATATTTGTTACAGCCGTGAATCATATTTAGATCAAAATATAACCTGATACTGACCTGCAAATTGCAAAAAACTTAAGAAAATTTGAGATTTCGCGGGCTACCCTGAAGGCGCTTTTATGAACCCTACTCCTTTGTCCTATGACCATAATGACCATCTTGGTCTTTTAGCCAATTAGTTCTACTCACGTATAAGAAAAATATGATCGAATTTCTTACATTTAAATGCATGCAAGTGCGAAGAAGGAAGGAATAGGTGTGAGGAAATGCTTATAAGTCTTAAGACCATTGATTAAACAATTAGTGACAGTCAAAATATATGCACTATGGAAGCCATTTGTAAAATATTGGCCGCTGTTGTTTGGCCTAAAATCGAAAGTGCCTTGGCTATAAAGGCGATTTTCGTGCAATTAGGCGCTCCACACACTGCACCACGCTCTGCCGCGGTGAGCAGATAACGCGCCCCCGCGCGTGATTTTTTACATACAAATTCAACTCCCGCGCGTGAGTGCGTGATTTTTTGTATGTAAAAAATCACGCACGCGGGCGCGTTATCTGCTCACCGCGGCCAGTGTGTGGAGCGCCTTAGATATTGAAAGGACACATTAAAAGTTTATGTGATTCTCGATCTTAGATCTGGAAAATAAGATTGAAATTCGATTCCAATGTGGAGGTAACGATATCTATCTAAGGAAAAGTTGATATAAGGATAGAATTTTCCACGATTAACTTATAAAAGGCCTAAATAAATATCTAAACATAATTATATTCCATAATATTAGATATTCAAAGGACACATCAGAAGTTACGTTATGTGATTCCCGATCTTAAATCTGGAAAACAAGGTTGAATTTCGATTTTAACGTGGAGTTAACGATACGGAGTTGAGTTAATATTATAAAAGGTGAAGGCCTAAATAAATATCTAAACATATTCCATAATTTATAATACATTTATTAAATAATTTCAATTACATACATACATTTATGCAACTTTCAGTTCGGATATCACAAATTCAACATTTTTCAATTCAGGCTGTTTATAAGAATATGTCTGGATAGTGTGACATACATCTATTTAATACACGCTGACTTTTCAGGGTTCCGTTATAATCTGATCCAGCCTGTCCCTTACTGCCCTTACTTAGGGACGCTTTAAGCCGAGGTCTGTACCCCACAGTGGGTGCCCTTAGCGTATACTCGCTTAGTTTTTAAGCAGACGACCACCTCCTAGGTTGAACTACGAGACGCAACTCACAAAAAAAAAATGGTTTCCATACGCAAAGGGTGCCAACGGGACCCTATTACTAAGGCTCCGCTGTCAGTCTGTTACAGGGCTGTATCTGAACCGTGATAGGTAGACACTAGAAATTCTCACAGAGTGTGTATTACTATGGCCGCTATATCAACAAATAATAAAAATAGAACAAAGTTATAAATTAAATAGGGGTTAGCAAAGTTATAAATTAATACAAGAAACGTATTTTTTTTTACTAAAGAATTTAAAAAATATAATTTAGTGTTATATATTGCACGATGGTACTGAACCCTTCGTTTGCGAGTCCGACTCGCACTTGGCCGCTTTTTAACAGAGACAAAGAAAAGGACCTATTCGTGCTGATTCTGTTGTGCATCAAGTAAACTTGATTTAGGCTATTCCTATCTTCATTCACATTTGAATTAAAATGCCTGAATAGTAAAATTCTTCGAGACATTTATTTTCAAGCAACAATTTCATACAACCAAGTTAAACCAAGCTTAGAATGTTTTCACTGCTGGGACACAGGCCTCCTCTCTTCGAGAGGAAGTGGGCTGTAATCTACCACGCAGCTCCAGTGCGGGTTGGCAAATGTCACATGTCTTCGAGTTTTTGGTTCAAGGACATGCCGGTTTCCTCACGATGTTTTCCTTCACCGTTTTGAGAGCAGTGGTGATGAAATTATTTACACAAAGTAAAGCACCTGCCTGGCTTTGAACCTAGGACTCGTAATTCGGCGCCGTTACCACTGTATTTAAACCAAGCCTTAGTTACACATTCAGAAGTTATCCATATTAGGGACATTCGTTTAAAAGTCAGCGTATATTATGAAAGAATACTAGTAACATGCGGTGCAAATCACTAATATCCCTGCTCACCCAACTAAGCTAATGCTTGATCTATGGGCTCGTTACAATAGTTCCATGGCTTAGGACGCAGAGTAATCAACAAATGAAGTGTTAATCAACGACGTTTGACGTGTAAGACCCGTGTACACACACGTTTTCTTGCTGTGAAAAACTATGGTTGATTCGCCGTGTAGGCACGGTCGTCAGTGTTGTATGGATTACTATGGAACTTCGACAGATACGGCAGCACTACGGTACGGCGCCGTCGCCGTATACCATTAAACCGGTGATTTGCCGTGTCATATACAAGATCACACGGTTAATCTGCAAATCTACAGTGCGGTTAGTGCGCTGTGCCGTAGAAAAACCGTGTCGTACAACGGGCTTAACAGTGATTGGCCGAAATATTGGGCGGCGATAGTCCAATGACATTTCTTGTTCTATTTATTCTATGTCACGTGGTTATCGTAAAGAGCGACCAATGTTTGCCAACATAATTATATGGTAGCCATCAATAATGATCCATTTGCAGTCTATTTTAAGACCCAAATTCAGTATTAGACTTTATGATGAAAATTCATTTGTTAATATCTCTGTAAGTTGACTTTCAGTCAGGACCTTAGCCGTAGAACTACACCAGTTCTAAATATTAATTATTTAACAGTCATTAAAAGGGGTACTTATAACTATTCTTTGCATACAACAAAGGCTCCGGTACAAAATGGCCCCAAGATATCCCTGCATTGACCAAATCTTAACATATAATATGGGTTAAATATTTCAGACCCAATCAAAGATATTTTCTCATCGCACAATTTTCGAATGACAGATTCTAATTTTACGAATGAGAACTCCATTCTCTTACCAATCTGTGACATTTGAGGACCATTTTGCACAAGAACCGTATATTACACCATCAATAATAATATACCTTACACTTCTTGCACCAAAACCATCACTTCTGGCTTCAAAAACACATCTTTATTCGGGCTGTTATGAATTTGTTCAGCCACCGACGAATGCCAAGCAAAAGTAAGTATTATTGCCGGTACCAATCGTAGGTCGATAAGGGTCTTATTTGCGTCTTCTTCGGGGATTAACTTGTGACCTGTTGGCATGTTTAGCACGAATGGTAGGTCGTGTTCGAGGTTCTCTCGAACGAATTCGTGGATTTCATTGTAGCGTTCATACACTGAGAATGTTCCCTGAAATAATGGAAATATTTTTGTTTTGTTTAGTTTTATCGTGTTTAGATATCCGATACCCACAGTGGCGTGCATTGCATATAGGCATATAAGCAGTGCCTACCTCGATATATCAACATAAACCTGTCAATTACATTTTAGTGTGTGTGTGCCCCACAATTAATAAAACTTACTAAATTATCATACCTAACAAAAAAAACAAAAGCTTCATACAAACACGCGCGGGCAGTCGCTGGACAGCCTACTCGGCTCCCGTACTATTCGCACATTGTCATTGGTCTTTACTCGTTCAAGTCAATACGACAAAATTAAAAATACGTACGTCTCACAACACCATGACGTTCGACCTCCGCAATTTATCACCCTTAAGTAGGCATGCCTACTCAAATAACCACACTTTTGACCTCACATTTATTCTGATTAGTGATCGCGTTTGCCTAGACTAGACCCGGCCTAGTGCCTACCTATTCTTAAAACCAATGTACGCCACTGTCGTCGGTCCACCATGTGGGAGGCCTTCCAACGCTACGTCTTCCGGTACGCGGTCGCCACTCCAGAACCTTTCGGCCCCATCGGCCATCTGTTCTGCGAGCAATGTGCCCTGCCCACTGCCACTTAAGTTTGTCAATTCTTCGGGCTATGTCGGTGTCGCTTTCTAAGTGCTTTGGCATATTTAATTTATTTTTGGGAAAAAATTACATTTACGTCGATGTAACATTACATACATATCGCTCATTTTCTCCAAATGAGCGATGTGTCTGATTCCTCACGATGATTTTCCTTCACCGATGTCAGTTAAGTCCAAGATAAACTGAGAATATAACACTATAATATTACCTGCAGCAAAATGCCGTCTGGGAAGCGTACTCTGATAATAGCAAACTTGTATTTGCGCATTTCTCTTAGTTCGTCCTTTTCTCTCATAGCCTTAGTTCTCAGCATTTGACTCTTTTCAATAGCTTCTTGCCTGTTGATAAAAATAATGATTAATTGAATAAATTGAACAATTAATCAGTTATGACCATTTGCAAAAGTTAGATATTAGGGTGCAACCAGAGGGGAATTCTCGTAATTTTAAGAACGTTCGCAGTCTGATCTCAGTCAAAAACACCTCTAATTTTCCTACATTTTGACAAGTTTTTGACATTTGTTTGTCGCCGAGATGAGACTGCGACTAGATTGTGAACGTTTTAAATTACGAGAATTGACCTTCTGATCTCAGTACGCACATACAGTCTACGGCTCGCGCCTATTGGCTCGTACAGATCGGCTCATTCAAAGGGCCCAAAGCCCTCGTGTTCGGCTTTGTTACAAAATTCCTTCCAGAAGTCACGTGACTCCATTTTTAAACAGACGATTCAGATTGAGAATGAAATCGCGACGCTAGCTACACTTGGTGTGCCTTCTGTTCGGTGTGGTTAATGGAATGTGAACTTTATTCGAAGTATAGCATTGATTTTCATATTCGTATGACGTATTATTATATACGCTTGCTCACATTCACTTATACGAATATGAAAATTACAAGCACAAAACGTACAACGCACTCGTATAAAACACTTACTGAGCAAAGTAAAGTCAATGTGGGGTCAGTGAATCTTACCCAAGTCTATAAACTCATCTCACCTCAATTGCTGCTCCCTCTTGATTTCTTCAGGCGATAGCGCGTAGAACGAAGGCGGAAGTTGCACCTTATTGGCTGCTTGTGACGGAAGCAGCACTTGTAGATTCCTGTCTAGTTCTAGCTGAATTGGCTCTGCTGTTCTTAGACCTTCTATTAGACCCTGGAAATATATACAGAAACATCAATCAACCTGCCTAGCCTTTTCCCAACTATGCTGGGTTCGGCTTCCAGTCTAACCGGATGCAGCTGAATATCTGTATTTTACATGGAGCGACTGCCTATCTGACCTCCACAGCCCAGTTACTGGGTAATACGATACCCCTTGGTAAGACTGGTTGTCAGACTTTCGGGCTTCTGACGACCCGTAACGACTGTCAAAGATCTACGAATGATAGCCGGGACCAGCGGCTTAACGTGCTTTCCGAGGCACGGAGGGTCTTGGTTACATATCAAGATGGTCACCCATCCACGGACAAACCGCGACAAGTATAGCTTAACCTTTTTGACATTTTATCTGATAACTCTTGACATTATATTTAGCATGCCATTGCATCCTGACATAATTAGTATTCTGTTAAATTGTATTTGATAACTCTTTTCATTCTAATTAGTATGCTTTGACATTGTATGTAATAATTCTTGACATTATATCTAGGATCCCTTGAAATCGTATTTGATAACAGTAAATGTATTCCTTATCCTTGACATTGTATGGTTTTATCAATTGATTTTAATTTCTTGAAAATATTTGTACGCTGGAAACAGCAGAATATTTTGGACGTAAAATTGTATGTAAGACCTTGTAACAACAATATTCTAACAAATACATTTATTATTATTATTATAACCTGATCGATCGACCCGTGCAGCTGTTATTACTTAGCCACAAGCTCCTCACTTGTTTTATTATCACATACAGAAACATATAATAATAAAACAAAAACGCAGGCTGTCGCTGAAAACCAGTGCAGGGGTCTGTATTGCATATGGTCGTAGCATTATGCTGAGGGATGGCCGTTTTGCGTGGATGTATTTTCCCCCAACTTTTGTGTTTGTATTCTTTCCCTGCGTCATGTTTACCGCAAATAAACGTATTTTTAACCGACTTCAAAAAAGGTGGTTCTATTTTCGACCCGTATGTAAGTATGTTTGTATGTCCGCAATTTTCTCAAAAACGAATGAAGCAATTTTGATAATTCTTTCATTAATGTGATCCAAATACTTTCAGGAAGGTTTTAGTATATAAGACATTAGGTAATTATTCTTATTTACGAAGTTATATGCATAAATGTACTGCATCTCCGGCATGTCTATGCGAATTTTGATGATTCTTCAAGTCGGTGTCTTCAATTCATCAATGCACTAGTGTTAATTGAATTTGTGTGGGGTAGGTACAACAAAAAAGCGAAAAATAAAAACTTTTATTTAGCTTTTTTTGTAAAGAAGTTTTTCTTCCATTATTTTCTTTCTATACATTCGCACAACAACCATTACTAAACTATTACGATCTAAAACTGGCAATAATCTATCCTGCTTACCACCAAACTCTCAATAGAAGGCACGTTCTCCCTCTGAAACACTAAGTAATCTTCTTCCACACCCTCTGCGTTCGTCACCTTCTGTTGAACGAAACCAGCCGCTAAGAGTAACTCCATAGAGCCTTCAATTGGTTGCACGCGTTCGGTGAAGGCTCTGAAAAACAGATATTTTTTGAAGTGAAACTTCTTTACGCACGCTTGACTTGGGGAGTAAGCTGGCGAACGCGTGACGTAAGCGTTACGAAAAGTGTGATCCGGCGAGGCGAACGGGAGTTGAGTGGGGGATATAAGCAAGAGAAAGCAGTGCACGCGCACATTTTCTTTCTCTCTTCCTCTCATAGCCAAATTAGTTTTGAAGTTTCACTTCAGTCGTGTGGTCATAAGCACACTCGTTTTTTTTTTGTTGTTGTGTGTTTTTGTTTGTTTACTTCAACACCACTGCTTTCAAAACGGTGAAGGAAAACAATCATCGTGAGGAAATCGGCATTTCCTAGAACCAGAAATTCGAACACATGTGACATCTACCAACCCGCACTGGGCCCGCGTGGTGGATTACGGCCCACTCCCTCTCACTGAGAGGAGGCCTGTGTCCCAGCAGTGGGAACATTATAGGCTGATTATTGACGAAATATTAGTAATACAAAAAAGTAATATACCTATTGCTCATCCTGATTTTTTGAAACTTTTCTTCTTCAGGATGTGTAATGATGTTCTCTAAATACTTGCACAGTGTCTCCACACATGTGTCAACCTGAAAATCGAAGAATTTTTCAGTTAGTAAGTAAACATGTGCTGTAAAATTTTGTGAAAATTTGTTTTTTTAACCACCAACAAGATAATAATGAGATCATATAAGTAACTATATTTAAATGCATGGATGTTGTTCATGACGCTTTAAAGTCCCTTTACAAGACATGAACCTTTTGACCGCTTGTGTCGCATTTATGCGATACATATTTCCGTGCCCCAACCGCTCGTGTCGTATTTCTGCGACAGAGAACATGCATGATTTTTTCGTTCTATTTTCGTCCTATTAACTGCGTGGTACAACTAAAACCATTGTTAAATAGTGATAAAAACTTTTTGACAAATTTTTAATCGATACAACGATTTCTCCTCCTTATTTATTGTAGGTATTATTTTATCTTGATTTTATCAATTTGTAGCCGCGCGCTAGGGGCACGGCAATTGATATTGAGCCAAGCGCTTAAAAGGTAAAAAAAAAACTTTTTCCAGTTTATTATAACTTGATGTTGACACTGGTTGAGTTTCAAATATTTACCTATGCCTTATGAACACAATAATATGATGCCTTACAAGATAGTATTTTAAGGAAAAAAGGGAACCGGGGTAAAAATGAAAACTGGTGAAGTTCTATTAAGTATGGGAGCGGTGAATGCTTATGCGAATCCCGCACCCCCGGCCATAGGTAGAGGTCCACCTCTACCTATGGCCGGGGGTGCGGGATTCGCATAAGCATTCACCGGCTAAAACCACAGCGGTGTTCCAACACCGCTGTGGTTTTAGCCGGTAAGAGCCCGGCATGCCCCTCTGTCACCCCCACGATAGAGGAAGTCCATGAGGATTTCCACCGCGAGAAAAAAAATAAAAGTATACCTTTTCCCTATTGTTGTTACAGGACTGTATGATGAGACAGGCGGTGAGCCCTCGCTCCTCTTCCAACTGCTCATACAGAAACGTCTTGATGTTCTTCTTCCATTCATCTCGCGGCAGGATGTCGTTGCTTATCAATGGGCATCTGAAAGTGACATTGTAATGTTCAACAACCATGCGATCTTGCACTTTCTGTAGAAAGCGGTGCAAGTCAGCATCCCAATCGTAACACCCTTTCGATCACAATCTGAAGAATTTCGAAGGAAATCCAGACCCATTGCTTTAAGGTTTGAAAAATTCGTTTCCCCAACAACGAAAATAACGCAATGAATGTTGTTGAACTGTCAAAACGAAAGACATTGCAATTGTGTGTTACGTAATTACATAATGAGTGGTCGTGAACCTATACGTTTAGCAATAAATTAGAAAGATGCTGTCCTCAGACATACACTTATAGAGGTATGAGGAACAGGGTCTTCATCTTTTTCTTCTTCTCTGGCAAACCATCTCAAGAAAGATTGAAGTTGTGGCAAGAGAGTGCTTCCTTACCCAAACCGTTCGTTCCACCCGTTGAAAACCTCCCACCTGGACATGAGTTACCTTGGTAACCTGGTAACCTGGAAGTCTAAACAGACTCCGGACCCAGGTTGGCCGAAGCAAGGAAAACCTGTTCAGAGCCCTGATTCACAAACATACGACAGGCTATCGTATCGAAAACCTGACATTTCGATAACCTGATTTGACTTCCCTTCAACAGCAAATAGCTGTTGGAAGAATAGCGGGCGTCTATTTGATTCAAACTGACAAAATTTTCGGGTTTTGGGCTTGTGAACAGCGTTGAGAAGACTCCTACGATAACAATGATTAATGTTCGATACGATACGGAAGCATATCGAGTGTTTGTAAATAAGGGGGCAGGTGGAGATACATAAACGATTTCCGCCTTGGAGAGTAAATGTGGTGCTGTTCAACAAACGATGGGACACTTAATATCGTGTCCTGCGTGTCCTGTCAGCTGCACGTTACAAGAACTGATGGACGCTGGTGATGGCGCCAAACAAGTAGCCGAATTCTGGGCCGAGTCCATTTAGATTGCTATCGACACGCTAAGAAGAAGGAACAGGGTGTAAGGTTCACTAATCCTCCATAAAAAAGTTCCCGACCAGACAGATTTTGTGTCTGGTGGTCAACTACCCGACAGTAAAATTGATGTCAGGACGTTGTATATTTATGCTAGTTGCGCGGTAAACTTCGCTTGCGCGATGCAGGATTTTGCGATATCATGCAAAATCCTGCATCGCGCAAGCGAAGTTAGTATGATGCGTAGCTCGCATATGGCGATGTAGGTGGCCACACACTTTTGGTAAGTGGAAAGTTGTTATACTGTCATTTATTTGTTTATTTTCGTGAATAAATAACTTAGCGTCACCATATTATGGTCTAAAGCAACCATTGTATTTTTCACGCGAAATCAATCCAGTTTTTTTTAGTGATCAATAAGGAGCTAGGACCATATTTGTCAGTGAGTTACATGAAATAAAATCTTACTTGAAATAAACGCCATTGGCAGCAAAGTTCCTAGGCAAGTCTACTTCTAACTCGCGATCCGATCGATCGCGATTCTCCGACGGTGTCGCTTTAGACGCAGACGCCGCTGCCGTCGCATTGGCTCTCTCATTTTCTAGCTCCTTCTTAACTTGTGCCTGAAATATTGAAATATATCGAAGTTTAAACAGAGGACAAGAGAACGAATAGGAGAAAGGAAAAGATGGAAAGTTACGATGATTCGAGTTAAGTGACGTTTAAACGTCATAAATGTATGGTTAACCAGTCTCTAATCATTACTTAATTTTAAGCAAGGTTAAATAAAGGGGTTTATTTCTTAAAAAAATTTTTTTTTTTCGAATTAAAACCAACCTGTATAGCAGCCAATGAAGTATTAAAAGACGGATTTTCCCTCTTTTGATCCAACCTTGCCAAAGCTGCCTCTGCAGCTACCTTACTTTCCTCCGACAGTCCGGACCTTTTTACAGGAGTCTCTTTCTTTGATGATTGAGAGCTGTTACTACTTAGCGTTGCATCACTCAACTTGTGGCCTGGACCGGCCATTTTGAATTTGGCATCAACCTTTTTCTTTTGAAAGAATTTCTTTATTCGGTCCGTCATGGTGGTTAGATTCTTGGTGTGTGTTCTTTAGGTAGTTTTAGCTTTGAAACGCTTTCTTTCAGTTGTTCGATTGTGGCTGATGTTGCTGTTGAAATAATGTAGGTTTTTGTATGTAAGCAAGTTATCATCACTGTCTAGACTTTTCCCCAACTATAATCAAAACCGCTTATAACAGCTTTGCTTAAAACGATGTACTAGATATTACAACGGAATGTAGAAGTCCTGTGATAAGGACCTGTACAAATATGTATGTTTGTAACAACTAACGGCTTTAATTTGAATAACAATACTGGTTAATAGCTGCATCATACGGACGTATCATGCAGCTGTATACCAGTATTTTTACATGGAGTGAATGCCTATCTGATGTCCACATCCCAATTACTATGTTACACAATACTCCTTGATAAGACCAGTGGTCAGACTTTCGGGCTTCTGACTACCTGTATTGACTGTCAAAGATCTACAAATTACAGCAGGGACCAACAGCTTAGTGCTTTAGTATTAACTCAAGTGCATTAGTTATTTATTATTAATATGTCAGTAATGATGTTAACATAACAAGCTGCAAACTATCAAAATGAGAATATGGTAGACTTTTGAAATGAAACTATTTATTCAGTAAAGTAAATAGGATATTGGAATCACTTATACACGTCATATTAAAAAAAAAAGATAAGCTAGATGGACTGATGGAGTCGGCATTTCCAATCTGACTGTCCCTGAGAAGAAATGACGAAACAAACAATGCGGTCAGTCTCATTTAAAGTCCAGATACAATCACATGAGGAACAAATAGATTTGTGTCTGAAATGGTCTTTTCAGGAAAGAACTAAACAGATTTGATTTGTGGACCAGTCCAGTAAGTGCAAGCATTTGTCAGTAAAACTGTAGCTCAACCTAGAACTTTGCTCTCTAACCTCATATTGTGGTATTACAGTGTTTGCTGACTACAGTGTATGTAAGGTCCGGCCGCGCTAAATTTGTCAAAGATGTCTAGTTAGCTCGAATATTTAGACGAAAACAAACATTACATAAAATTAATCTTATTGTATATCGATTTTATTCAATTTTGAGCGGCCATTGTTGTTTACATCTTTGGCAAATTTAGCGGGGCCAGACCTTAGTTGGGTAATCATTTTGCTTTGTTCATTGTGCCTATATTCCTTTGTGTCCGGAATTTCCAATATGTGGCTTCAGGGGTAACAATACCTAACTACGTACTGAGTTTTACTGAAGCCTATTCAGGGGTTTGTGAACACATATTTCATTTAAAATATTATTTGAGAGAAACAGTGCAAAAATAAAAGTTTCAACAAATATTTTGATTTATCTCGAGATAAGTTATAATAATAATATTATTTATTCTGAATGTTGATTTCATTTCAAACTATCAACTAAACTTCAATTCAGAATCTCATATAGTTTAAGAGTTTTGGGACAACAATCTCAATGTCATACGTAATACAGTTTAAAACCTATTGCAGCCTTAAAAAAATTAGGAAATTTTATTAAAAATAGTCACGCAGAAATCAACTTAGAATACATAATGCTAAAGAAGGTAGATAGTTGAGTAAGTGACTATGGAATGTAAATAATCTGAGATTACAAATTGAAGTTTAATCAGTCAAGCAACAATAGAAAATCAATTGTGTCTCATTAGCGGAGCTCGACAGATTAATTCAGTATTTTATTGGCTAGTTATGATCAGTTTATTACAAGAAACACCAAAACTCACTCTAAATCAAGATATCAGAGATCATGTGACACAGCAGCTGGTTGGATGACTAACTTTTTTTTCTTCTAAGTAGGTAATACACCATTTATATCAACTGCTACTCATTTGTTGCTTTTATTGAGGAGATAAAGAACATAGATTAATTTAATATTATTGATGCAAATGTGTAGCTTTAGAAAGCTAATTGTATAGGCAGTTCTGAGCTTTACATTCTAAGCAATAATACAAAAGAGTATAAAGTAAGGTACCTCAAATGTCCGCCCCTAAGACGACCCACTGACCAATGTTTTCACTCAAATCACGAATATAGCCTTAGAGAGTGAATAATATTAGAAATACTCGCGATGAGTATGAAACAGCCGTTAGTACTACAAGTGACAATGTTTTACAAAGAAAATATGGTAGCAATCGATTGTTACACCTTCCTAGATTACGTAAACCGTGCTGTATACTACAAGTAACAATAACAAGTGAAAAAAAATGACTCACCCGGTTTCATGAACCTTTCCGAGATGCGTTTACCGTACACTCGCCACGAAATAAAAATCAATAACAATGTAAACAACAAAATCAGGAAAAACGTCTTTAACAACAGAAATTGGAACTCGTTGAAGTATAAAACCCCCGCTAGCTCGTCGTAGAAAGATAACTCAGTGAAAACAATAGATTTCGAAAAACTTTCAATCGGCAGCGACGAAAAGCAAGAATCGAAGAAATCCCTTGCGAACGACAAAGTATCCCCGATTTGAAGATACAGAGCCTCGTAAAGGGTGGAATTGAAAACAGCGTTGTCGAATAACGACATTACACATGAAATAGAAATGTTTAGACACAAATAATTTGAAAAATAAAATACAAGTTCATACTGAAATCTATGAACCGCATGTCACTTTTCATTGACAGATAGATTTACAGTGTTGCCAATTCTCAAATTGCAATTATTGGATTTAAAAATGTGCATTATTTATTCAGCCTCTTAAGGGCTTGTAATAGTTCAGCTCAAATTCAGATTTTGCCCCCACTTCCCCGCGCTATATATCATTCTATCCCACTCGCACTGACATACTGATTCAGTTAGGGTGAACTGTACTATTGTTGGAAGGATGTCAAGAAATAAAATGATTAAACTTAACATTCATTTATTACATTCACATAAAAATTAGCTTTCACATTGTATGTGCAGTATATATAAAATTCTTTTAAATGGACAGGTAAATAATAATATAATAACAAAAAAAAACATGGGACGCTCATCATTCGCATAGCAAATACAAAGCAAAGACAAAGTTATTTATACATAATATTTGAGTAGCGACGTCTACAAACGAACTACACCAATCTTTTGTTTGACATCACAACCTACATCACGCAAGCAAAGTTTACCGCGAAATCCGCAATATACCTACTGCATTAGTGTTCTATGACCGAACAAAGACCATTGCTCACTCACTGACGGCGTGGCACGGCAGGTTGTGCTGCGGCATCCCGCGGCGTTCCGTGGAATCCTGCTGAAAGCCCGCCCTGACTGGACTGCGCCCCATTAACCGAAATGACCGCTGCACAAGTTTCAACCTTATTTCAACCAGCTTAGCAATCATAATTCCTCGACACAAAGTGACCCACACGTCCCGCGGGATGCAATGGCGCGCCGCGGCATTACGTGGAAAGAAACGGCATAACACGTCATGCCGCAGCATCCCTCGGCGCGTCGCGTCATGCCGCAGCGTCCCGCGGCACGTAGCGTCATTTCCCGGCATCGTGGTATCGAAATAAAGTAACATGAATTCTAAACTCATTGAAATAAGATTTAAAATAACTTGATTAGTAATAAAATCCTCTGCCATGACACGCCGTGCCATGCCGTCAGTGAGCGCCGGCCTTAAAATTACTTTCTTTTTGCTGATTCTTTGGCCAAAAAATAGGCTAGTCCTCTGGTCACGTGAAAAGTCGACCAATCGCTTGGCGATTTCTCTAAAAATTAAGTGGGCACTCGGACCCTGTGGCCGTAGTGTTTCAGCCCCAAACGGCTGGTACATATAAGTCGGCTTATTAAGATTAGAGTATCTATTTGCGCTGTTTGAGGTTTTCTGCACCCGCAGTAATCGCACTAGCACAGCCCACCGTAATAGGAAGATGGGGTGGCGCAAGGTAGTCGATACATGTTGCATCACACACCAAAGGCCGACCTAACTTCCAAGGCATTATGGTCAATCTGTCTGGTCTTTTCCAATCGTCGCGAGCCAAGCCATTGGGTTCTAAAACAGCTGGCAACCCAGCACTGACAAGAGCACGCAATGGTTATAACGCATAATAATACGTCATCGGAATGACTGATGTCAATTATAAAGTTTCATACATTTTGGCTTTAACGATGGTTTAGAATAGAACGCAATAACCTCGAACAACTGATGCTTACCGGCAAGGTGGATGGTAAACGACCAAGAGGTCGCAGCCCATTGCGATGGTCTGACCAGATAAGCTCTTCTCTTGACACGAAATTTCATGATGCGCTTCACTTGGCCAAGGATAGACAGAGATGGCGAAACATCGTCAGGAAAAAGTTGTTTTCAAGGGAGGATCACGACCCTCAGTAATGAGGAGTACGACTTGAGGAGGAGGAGAATAGAACGAATTTTAAAATAAGTTGTTATTAATGAAAACATTTAAATAAAAAAAAAGGAATCAAGAGGAGGAGAATGACGAAAGCAAGAACATTTATGTGAATTCCCTTAAATCACTAATTTCCATATTCAGTGTATGTCTGGGATCACATAACTCTGGTAACATGTATGATAAGTAAAAATTTGTTAATTTAGGTTCCATGAATTGTGCCCAATAATGATCGTCTTTCTGTATAATTTCAGTTTTGATATGACTTTTGCATCCCGACCATACGCCAAAAATACATGTTTTTCTCCCAGTTATGTGTAGTTGTCCCTGCACCTGAATGTACCAAGGATGTTTCAAATTTATGGAAAGTCCATCTTTCGTTTTCCTCCAAAACCTTATTTTTTTTTATCTATTGCATCGTCCAACGAAGTCCTGAATGCAGAAATTGGACACTTTATTTCTACTATTGTGTCTTCTCCCTGCACAACTCCGTCCGGAGTTGCACCTAGAAAAGGTAACTCTTTATCAATAAAAAGACCACAAGGCTCTATTTTAATATTAAGTTGTGATGCTAGTTGTTCCATTGCGGTTGTTTCGTTTTCTATTCCATGTTTTATGGACGGCACATTACATAAATTTTTTGGATATATAAGATTTTTAACAAAATTTTTAACACTAGAATTTTGACGTCTATTGACCATTTTGGAGAAATTAGAGGCTGTAAGAAGTTTCCTTCTAAGTTCTAACCACTCACTGGAATCTCTTTGAAGAATCGTTGATATTTCAACGTTTCTTCTGTCTTCTTCTGAGCTTGGTAAATTTTTTTAAAAGTCCTCTTTGCAGCGATCGTACTCTAAAGTGGTCATATCTGGCTTTTGACAATGTTCACCATAATCTTTACTACTTTCTTTGTTATTAATTTTTTTTCGTTTTCTATCCTTTCTTAAATCTTTAAACACACCCCTACGTTTCCTAAAACGTTTCTCCTCTAATTGAAGCACTAGTGGTCTGGTGCTTTTCCCCAAGATTGATCTATGTAGAGTGGAGAGAGGGCGTTTTGTATTAAATGAAACTACAGCAGCGTTGCATCTCGACTCATAGCCCTGACGTAAGGAAAAGTTAATACGTTTCCCTCCAACAAATTTAGCAATAATGTTGTTGAAGGATTCTACTTTATTGCTATCAGTATTGTGCATCAAACTTCGAGCTTTAGCTACTACAGTATTCACTATAAACTTTATTCTATTCCAAATAGCGCACGTTTTCAAAATTAAAGTAACATCTTTATTGTTTTTTTGGCTAGTACAGTAATAAGGTTGACAGTTGTCGTGATTTCCGAATGCGTGGTTATAAGAATTTGTGATATCAGTGATATTTGTGATATCTGGGAATCGTACCTTTAGCTTTAGTTATATTTTATAAAAAGCTAGGTACTTACTTCATAGCTTCGTTCATATACTTGACCGTTTTTTCACGCCAACCAATCTTCTTCTGCATCGCTTTTCGCTTATTACCCATTGTTGCTGCTCGAGTTAAAATTTTTCGTATTTACGCTCACTCTATTTCTAATCACTGTGTCAATTTGACAAAAATTGACAGCAAAAATACCGTACTTACTTTATTTTTGTAGCCTGAGTAGGTTTATTATTATTTATGCGGTCGCTAAATTCAAAACAGTTTGTAAGCGAAAAACCCCATAGGAATTTTGGAATTTTGGTTGCGAAGCAATTTATGCTTAGATAAGTTATAAGCAGACCCACTAAAAAGCGAGAAATAAAAACGTTTTAACAAAAAAAAAACGACTTCCAAAAAATCCACAGTGTAAAATAACTTTAATTTCGGAAGGCGGTGGCAAAAAACTTTTTAGTAACGTGTCTATAAATTGTTTTCAAGCATCGTCACGAATCTTCTAGCGCGAAGAACTGTACTCTACCGAGTTTTAGCCACCGGATCAGACGGCTTTCGAGGAAGATACAGCACAATAGACCACATCCATACAGTGCCAAAAATTATACAGAAATCAGAAGAGTATAACCGGCCCCTTTGTCTTACGTTTGTGGTCTATGAGCAAGCTTCTGACTTTATCGAGACCTGGTCTGTTTTGGAGTTGCAAGTGACATTAGTTATCTTTATGATGGAACGGATGGTCGTATTCCTTATCCGATCCGTTAGTTTGATACCCAGAATACTCCGTTCCATAGCCCTCTGGCAAACGTCGAGCGTGGACCTCTGCTGATTTGTCAAAGACCAAGTTTGACCACCGTATGTGAGGATGGGAAGTATGCACACGTCAATGAGTCTTCTCTTAAGGGACAAAGGAAGATCACCCTTCATTATATCTTTCATGGCCCATTAGCTCATCCAGGCATTTTCGGTGCGTCTTGCAAATTCTTTGTTTTGTCTTGCCTGGAAAGAGACTATTTGCCCGAGATAGAGATACTCATCAACGTATTCGACCTCCACACCCGTCACAGTGATCCTGCGATGCGCACTGTTCGTCATCAACTTGGTCTTTGACATATTCATCTGAAGTCCAACCTCTAGGCTTGCCGTGCCAAGATCGTTTAGCATCTGCGTCAACTCGGAGGCTGAAGACGAAAAGAGGCACAACTCAGCCTCCGGGCTGAATATTGATCAAAAATGTATTAACTTAAACCAAAAAAAATTACATGTATCAAGCACAGCCAACACATCAAGCTAGCCGAAACTTTTAAATTTTCCCAATCAATTTTGAACAATATGTTTTAGCGATAAAGCTGAAAATCTATTAAAGAAATATGACAGGTTGTAGTAGCTTGATGTGCTGGCGTCTGTACATAATTAATTCTCAAAATCTGTCAGTGGTAATTTGTGATTACTTGCGATGAATGAAAACCGTAGAGAATATAAAGGTTTTGTGTAAATTGGCTAATTTTATGCCGACTGTATTTTTTTTCAAAATTAGTTAATGCAGATCATAGTTTCTGGTCTCCTATTACAACGTAACGGGTTTAAAAAGACACAACGAGCCGAGAGTCACTTGTACTCCCCATTATTGTAATCATTTCTTTGTACTAGAAACTTTCTGGTTACGGAGATATTATTATTAAGGTCAAAATTACAACTTTCACTGATATTTTTTACGAAAACAAGTTTTGATATTATAACATAACTTTAAATACCTCCAGGACCCCTGTATAGTTACATGCCGGTGCAAAATTTACTGTTTGTGGTAGTGCGCATACAGCAAATGTTTACACCAAAAATTAAAGTCGATTTCCAGCAATTACTTTTGTCACAGATCTTTTGTGCAATGTTACTTAGTTTGATGTACGACGGCTAAAATCTTTTTACACCCTGTATCAATAAATAGATAAAATTATTTATAAAAATAGTTTTACTGAATATATTGAAAACACCATTACACATTGGGAACTGTCTAAAATAGGTACGTTTACCTCCCTAAATTTTTGACAATGTTTTGACATGAGATTACGATTTTAAACCATTTCAAAAATTATTTTATGAATGAAAACTACAAAATTTGGAAAAAATAAAAATACGAGGCCTTATATTTTACATCTATATTTCATTTTACTTTATTACATAATTTCTTCAGAACATAAAACGTTGTCAATCGGGTATTTTGAGCGCAAGCAAAGTGACACGGGTTCCCCGTCTGATAGCCGAAGCGGTACTGACAAGTACTGAATCGGGGTCCTGTCGGGGGCCGGGCGGCAGAGCGGTTCAAGGTATGAGTGGTTATAAAGCTGGATATTTCGGATCTCATCTTTTTACGTTAAATTTAACGATTAAAAAAATAAAAACGAACCTATGACACCTGCTTTATGCATAGTTTGATTAGCTTGCAAATTTTCATGGCCTAATTTGAAAATTTTCATTGAATATTCTCCTTTTATTTTGCGGTTTAGAGGTAACTTTGAGACTTCTTTGTATCGAGAAAATTGTATGCAATCGTGTTTTCGCAACCGATGACACCTCGCAGTAGTCCTCATCTTTATCGTATATTAATTTCAAAGTGAAAACTGCAGAACTGTTGGAACTACAGCCGTTAATGCTAAGGCAATTTTCGCAATCTGAACTAGTATCGGTCCTTAAAAAAGATTTTCTTCTTCGACAAAATAAATTATCATCATTTTATTACTGCATTATTTCCACGATGGAAGTTTAAATAAATGTTGCAAAAAACAGAATACTAAATTTGAACAATACAGTCTTTCCACACGGTCACAGAAAATAATATATAATAGTACTACAAGTACACGGTGCAGACACAATAATTATGTACAAGTAGACACACGGCTGAGGCAACTTGGGAAATAAATAAGGTTAACAAAATAAAGCAGTGTTCGCTGAGCATCTTTTAAGTATTTGTACTTACTTAACTTTATTTATAAAACGTGATCCTTTATGGAAAAGACCTTGGTTTTTAATTACTTGTAATAAAATTTAATGAGGATGAGCATCGCATGTGGCAAAGGTACGATAAGCAACATGCTTGTATTTAAAAAATATTTATCATTTATTGGAAAATTGCGCGCGCACCACGAAGCTACACTAATTAATTGTAGCACGCTATGGTGCGATTCATTAAAGTTTTATGTAACTTTTCCATAGACATAACCTACTGTACCTTTTAAGATGTTGCAAGGTCATGGATTGTAATGTTGGTTTTCATCATTAAATTAATACAGGGTCAAATTACATTAGCTAGCAAAACTCCGCAGACGTGATTGGGTATCAATATCTAAACATGATAAAAATGTCTAAACGTCTCTATGAGTTTAGGAAATTAGTATATTTTTTGTTTTATAGCTTTACGTTTTGTGAAGTTTACATTACACTATCACACTATCACACTAATATTATAAAGGCGAAAGTTTGTGAGTGTGTGTGTGTGTGTTTATATGTTTGTTACTTCTTCACGCCTAAACCACTGAACCGATTTAGATGAAATTTGGTATAGAGATAGTTTGAGACCCGGAAAAGAACATAGGATAGTTTTTATCCCGATATTCCCACGGGATCGACATTTACGCGGGTGAAACCGCGGGGCGCAGCTAGTAATATTATAAAGGCGAAAGTTTGTGTGTGTTTATATGTTTGTTACTTCTTCATGCTCAAACGGCTGGACCAATTTTGATAAAATTTTGCATGGAGATAGCCGACACTCTGGATTAACATATAGGTTACTTTTTATCCCGATGTTCTTACGGGATCGACATTTATACGGGTGAAACCGTGGGGCGCAACTAGTAAAAAAATAAAATAGGCTGAGAGCTTATAATAATTGTCAAACTCAGAGCTGCTATTGGAAAATTTCTGGTGGAAAAGTCCATAAACGCATAGCCGGACCCGGGAGTCGAACCCAGGAACCCATGCTCAGCAGTTGCGCTTGCAGATGAACACTGAGGCAGTCCCTTTTCTAAGAACAATTTCAATAAGCTAATAATATACATAACGTTACGCCTGTATTCCCGACCCAACCGGGCACAAATCCAGTCAGGGCTGCTTGCTACTGAGAAATTACAGACGGAATTACCTAAAAAAAAAAAAAAAAGCCGACCCGGGAATCGAACCCAGGACCTCATATTCAGCAGTAGTGCTTGCGACCACTAGACTAGTAAGGCAAACGATCCATTATACTACGACTTTAGTCTTTAGAGCAGTGGTAACGGCCCCGACTTACGAGTTTGTAGGTCGTGGGTACGAAACTAGGCAGGCGCTTTACTTTGTGTAAATTCATCACCATTGCTCTCAAAACGGTGAAGAAAAACATCTTGAGGAAACCGGCATGTCCTATAGAACCAAAAAAATATCGAAGACATGTGACCGCAGACATGGGCCCGTGTGGTGGATTATGGCGTACTCTCTGAGAGTAGGCCCGTGTCGTGTCCCAGAATCCCAGCAGTAGGAACATTATAGGCTGATTTTGCTATAGGTACTACGACTTTAGGAACCGAATATAATTACTATATCAAGTGGGTAAGTCTGGGATACGTCTGTAGAGAATAAGATCTTGCAGGATGATATTACAAGTTGATTGACAATAATTAATAGGACACCAGATAATTTATTAAGCAACATGAATGTTTAATAATCACGTCTTCAGAGAGTGGCTGTATTGCATAACTGTTTATAAGGGTAACCATATCAGAAAAACTAGGATCTTCTAAGACTGCGCTGGCCACCACATAGCACCAGCAATTTATCGTCGAATTTGACGTCACTGTAGCCATGATTAGTTTGGGGCCTTGGGGCCCAAACTGAGGCTGCATTCCGAATTATGCCATAATCGCTCACAGCGCTCACATCAATAATTTGCGTTCCGAATTAAATATCACGACGATGACAGCTGAGAGCTGTCAACAATTCGGAACGCTCATAAACGCGCTCACTGTGCTCGCTCAACATCAAAACTATATTCACTTGAATACTCATGGTTGGGTTACAGTATTTCTTTGTACATACATCACATTTCTTTGATTAGGTGGCGACTGTAGCCAGAAGCACAATTTCGAAAATGCCACGTTTGTTTAAAGATATGACGCAACTTAAAACAAAACAGCACAACTGTCATTTTTGACAGTGCACACGGTGATATTATTGTAAGGCATGGTCGGCGTAATCGCTAGATGGTGCATGTCATGAAGTCATCTATGACGATTCACGGGACATCGTTATCGCGCTCACGTTATTTCGGAACGGGGAGAAGCCCGCTCAAATCGATTACAGCGCAACTCGGAACGCACCCTAAGAATGAATGACAACACAATCCCCCCTCCTTTTGCGACACCCACACGGAGTAGAGCCGGGCATTTTCTTTTCCATTTCCAATTAGCCAACCTGTGGATCGCAATACAGGAAGATGACGGATGACAAAAGATTGCAAGCAGCGGAGATGAGAACGTTCAGATGGGTGTGTGGAGTGACGAAAATGTATAAAGCAAGAAACGAGTGAGTATATAAGGTTAAGGGGAAGTTTGAAAGTGGCGCCAGTGACAGAAGAGTTAAAAGGAAATCCTTTAGCTTGTTGTAGGCATGTCACGAGGAGGGAGGATTCGGAAGTGGCTAAAAGAGTGATGAATAGAAATGTTGATGGATGGAGAGGGAGAGGAAGGCCAAAAACAGATAGATGGATTGTCTGAGAAATGATATGAAAGAGAAGGGACTAAGAGATTTAATGATAGTGTGACGGTTGTGGCAGGGGAGAATGGAAGCATGGATTCCTCTCCTTCCGGCTGGTGCAGGTGCTGTCCGGACACGGTTGTTTCGGATCGTACCTGCACCGAATCGGACGGGAGGAGACGCCGTCGTGCCACGACTGTGGCGCGGCGGGGGACACGGCGCAGCACACCCTCGAGGTGTGCCCGTCGTGGTCCGAGCCGCGCCGCAGTCTCATCGCGGTGATCGGACCGGACCTATCACTCCCCGGCTTGGTTAACGCCATGCTGAGGGATGAGAGGTCCTGGGCGGCAGTCGCCTCGTTCTGCGAACACGTCATGTCCCAGAAGGAGGCGGCGGAGCGCGCGCGGGAGGAAGATCCTCACGCGGCGTTGCTCCGAAGGCGGAGGAGGGGTCGAAGAAGACGTCAGTTTGACAGTCATCTCCGACTCCTCCCAGATGGAGGCCAGCAGGCAACTGGTGCGGGGGCACCTTTGCCTGTATTGCACAGGCCCCCATCAGTGTTGGACGGGAATGGCCAGGTGCTCCCGGCTATTCCCGTAGCGGGGCCATGGCCCATGCGGGGCCCGCCAGGTAGGCGGGCATGCGCCGGGAGGGTTGTGGAAGTAAAGGCTGAGCCGGTTTCCCATGGCCCTCCCATCACGGCGATGTGGGGACACCGCTGAGTTTTAGTGGGTATACTGTCGGTGTGTAATTCCGACAGGAGTCCCACATACCCCGTCTCGTCCCCCACGAGCGGGGATGCGTAACGCATTTCTCAGCGAAAAAAAAAAAAAAAAAAAAAAGGGGAGAATGGAAGAAGAGAACGTGTTGCACCAACCCCAAGTAACAAAGAACAAGGGCAGGACGATGATGAAATAAATGAGCCAACCACGAAGGGGCCTCAATAGATTAGAGAAAAATATATCCATATCAGGAACTTCAAGAGTTCCTTCAAGTGTTATGTACACTTTAAATGCCATGATCACGATCAAGACTTATCGACGTTGTATGACAAGATTCATCCTATCTTATCTCAAGCAAACTCCAAATAATCTTGGTACTTTGTTTCAGTTTTCCCCGTGTTTTCATTCTAATATGTTAATGTAGTGAGTTTTAATTTATTGTTACTGAAATAAAATTGTGCGTTTGGAGATTTATAGGGTGAGTCCATACTAATATTTACATCCATTATTTGCTTAGTTCCAAAATACAAAGGTTTAAAAGATGACTACAAGATTACGGAAGGTCAAAATTTTTCTTAGATAGTTTTTTTATGGAAACAAGGCTGAGAATCAGCACTTTTTGGACGTCTAAATTACATAAGACTGTCCCCCAAAACACTCGCCCTTCACCATTTCCTAGTGCTCCAGCTGAGAAGGAGAAGTGGCGGGACAAACTCCCCAAGTCCCCAGCAGCATAGCTGTCTGTTAAGTTAGAAGAACTTGATTCTATACAATAATATGCAAAGTAATTAACATTACAAAACACTTTATTTCACGGCATTGATATTTCTGGTTTGAAGCATGTCCAATTGTCCAGTGGGTGCTATTTAAAGAAGATCCATTCAGATCATACAAAATTTTCTAAGCCTGAATGATCTTCTTCACAGGTAGAAGAGAGGAAAAATCCGTTTGGTAGATCCATGCTAGATCCCTCCGTGTTTAGGTATACACCGGTTGAGCTTGAGTGTTTGAAAAAGCCGACTTGAGTCGTCGTTCTAACGTTTCTCGAAGAAATATATGCAAGACGGAATCTCTTTTAGTAGATTCAAAATTCAAATTCAAAATCATTTATTTGCTAACTAGCTGCGCCCCGCGGTTTCACCCGCGTAAATGTCGATCCCGTGGGAATATCGGGATAAAAACTATCCTATGTCCTTTCCCGGGACTCAAACTATCTCTATACCAAATTTCATCGAAATCGGTCCAGCCGTTTTCATGTTATGTCGTGACAACGGAAAACGGGTTTCATTTTTATATATTTACTAGAGGCCCGCCCCAGCTTCGCACGGGTGCAATTTTTTTTTTTCGAATTTCCAAAATTTTCTTTCATACAAACCTTGTCCCGGCAATACCGATCACAACAAAAAAAGAATTAGCGAAATCGGTCAAGCCGTTTTCATGTCAAGTCGTGACAACGGAAAACGGGTTTCATTTTTATATATATACTCGTAGATATGGGTCAAGCTAGATCAAGCTATGGAAAAGAGATATATTGTGCGCTTTTATCATTTCTAACATGTCAATATTATTGTGGACTTTAACGTCCACATCCATCAAATGAATGAAAATACGTGCACATTAGAACGGAAAAGGGTTCGATCCTTTGCGCACACGTCATTACTGCAATTTTAATGATTTTCATAGTTCTCGTATGGCGATTTTTACCTCCAAATAAGTATGAACGTGACACTTTAGGGTACCATATTACCAGACGTTTTTTGTTTGTTTATGTGTCGCCTACTCTTATATACTATACTAATGAAGGGCGGAAGCCTTGAAAAAAAAAATGGTGGTGGGTCGGTGGTCTTCTATAGAAAAATGTTAGAAAGCGTCTTCATATATATTTCCATACATATTACTTCCCTCTATTATCTTGATGCCGTGACGATGATGTGGACATCCACGATAATAACGACAGTACGACACGTTAGAACTTATAGGAGTGCACATTGGATGCTTTTTTGTTTATGTTCTCCTCACTATCAAACAATCAGAACTCCTGTAAATGCAGAGGTCTGGCTCTTGTGATACAGGAACTCCCTCCCAGTACAAACAAGAGCCAGGGCTACACTGATGTTTGTGTCTTGAAGAGAAAATAAATAAATTATCATTATTACTTTACTATAATGACTGGAAGTTGGCAGTTCAATACCCCCGTGCTTCGGAAAGCACGTAAAGCCGCTGGTCTTGCGCCTGATCTCTCCCCGGTCGTATCGGATTGCCGTCCCATCGGACTATGAGAGTAAAGGAACGAAGAGTGCATCTCTGTTTGTGCACACACTTAAGTGCATAATATAACATCTCCTGCGTAGGTACCTGGTTAATCTCCGTTGAGATTGGCCACCGTGACTGAAATCGGACAGGAGGCTATTATTATTTATTACCATAGCGTGGAAGGACCAAAATCTAATTAACATCCACGATCTAATTAATATTACGATCAACGTAGGTATCTCAAACATCTTCTTCTTCTTCGTGTCGCTGGCTCAACTGAATTTTAGATCTTGTTTGCCCAAAACTTTGCCACTTCCACGGCGTCATTAGTGGCAGCGCAGAGGTCACTTTGACTGCATGTTTTGGGACACATAGGGCAGGATAGGAGGTGGAGCATTCTTTCATCTCAAGCGTCAAAATTACACATTCAAACCACCAGTTACTTAAATTATTTCGCACCCCGTCAAACAGAACGTGTAATTAACGACCACATAAAATAGCGTCACCCTTCAAATTATCCATATGATACAGCCATTTCAGTCACGCCGACCATAAAATGGCACTTTGAATGTCTTTAACAGCTTCCCCGAGTTCCCACATAAAACTTGAGTTGGTAAACTGTTCTTAATGAGAATTATTTTCGTTTTGATTGTTTGAATGTTGGAAGGAAATGGGCCGAGGGGAAAGATCAATATTGTGATTTGTTTCCAAAGCTACCAGTAGTTTAGAGAAATTAATTGGGTTGTTAAGTTGGGGTTTTGACATTCTGGGAGGGATCTTTCTGGAAGGAAGCGAAGTTTGGGTACCTATAGTTGTCAAGTTTTCTGACTGGCAATTTAGTTGCTTGTAACGTGTACTACGGCAGGACCTTTGTCTTGCAGCTTCGTTCTCAAGCAGGTCGAAATGATATATAAATTATTTCTATAGCTACGGTAGAAACACCCAATTGTTCATGGCTATCCTTACATTGTCCTTTGCATCTTTGAACAACTCTGTAGTTTCTCTAATGATATTAGAGTGGACCTTGTAGAAAGCGATAAAGCCGGCCATTGTATGGTTATGTATTTTCTGGTTTACAATCCATATCCATACTAATTTTATAAATTCGAAAGTAACTCTGTCTGTCTGTATGTTACCTTTTCACACCTAAACCGCTGAACCGATTTATATGAAATTTGCATAGAGATAGTTTGAGTCCCGGGAAAGGACATAGGATACTTTTTATCCCGATATTTCTACGGGATCGAGACTTATGCGGGTGAAACCGCGGGGCGCAGCTAGTACTAATATAATAGTAACTCTGTCTGTCTGTCTGTATGTTACCTTTTCACGCCTAAACCGCTGAACCGATTTATATGAAATTTGGTATAGAGATAGTTTGAGTCCCGGGAAAGGACATAGGATACTTTTTATCCCGATATTCCCACGGGATCGAGACTTATGCGGGTGAACCCGCGGGGCGCAGCTAGTAAAGTATATATTTAAATATAAATAAAATAATTCCCTCTGGAAATGTTGCCATGAATGGTTTTTAAGTGATGGCCCAATTATCTTACTGGCACAAAAAAAAATATAATGCCGTATGTTATCGTTCATAGATGCTGCTGTCTTCTTGCCAAAAATTCGCAATTTTATATCCCATATTTAAATATCAGTAGGTATCAAAATCAGTCTTCCCAGTTTAGTTTGGTATATAGACTCGTTAACTGACACTATCTCGAATAGTCATAAACAGTTTGCATATTGCGGCTCAGTAAAAACCTAGGGGTAACCGTGATAAGGTATTAATACACCCCTTAGGGGGTGGCACGGAGGGGAGATAGTGGTTTAATGGTAAAGATAGTATAGTGGTAATGTTGTGTAACTTTACGACGTCTTGAAGGGAAGCGAGCTCTGGTTAAAGAGAAAGGGGAATTTTTATAAGCAAATGGAAATAGTAGATTGTTTGCCAAGGGTGCCAAAACTATTTTGAAGGCGAGTGTTTCTTTGAATCCAGAGCGCATAAGTTAATACGGATATATTTGACCCGCACCGATGCGGTCGGTACTGCCTTGTCTTTACCGGGAACCCCGGGTCTTTATGTAAGCATCCTTAGATGTAAATACAGGATTGATGTTCAGTATAGATAAAAGTGACACAAAGTGCGTAGGTACCACTCATAATAGACGCATGCATTATGCAAAGAGCATCGACGATACCAATCATGTTGCGCGTACGCGTTCCGTTGAAGGACCGACAATTGACGATCACAGTGAAGTGTGCTGTTGCATGATCATGCGTTAAAATCTTAAAATCTATAAGTCGTGTAAAAACACACAAGACTGCTTGCTGCTTCAGGAAGATCTCGACAGACTTTCCAATTATTGCTCACATAATAAACTTCATCTTAGCTTACCTAAGTGCAATGTAATATCATTCACAAAAAACAAAAAAATAATTAAATACTGTTACACTTTACAAGGCACCACTCTTAAAAAAGTCGACTACATTCGTGATTTAGGAGTTACTCTTGACTCTAAACTGCATTTCAACCTTCACATTGATAACATTATTAAAAAAGCATATAGTATGTACCAGTATGTACGGTTTCGTCATGCGATCCTCAATTGATTTCAAGCGACCGCAAACGTTTATGATCTTGTATACAACCTTAATACGCTCCCAATTGGAATACGCAGCCCCAATATGGTGTCCTCTATACGATAAATATAAGCAAAGGCTCGAAATGGTCCAAAAAACATTTTTACGCTCCATGCTACCGTTCAAAATTATCGTACGCACAATTACTAAAACAATACAAACTCCTAGGCTTGGAATCCAGGCGCACCCTTCTTATGGCTGTGATGCTGCATGGCATATGTAATAACAACTTTGACTGCTCTGATATCACCAATAAACTTTGTTAAATTGTACCCAGAACTGTATCACGGCGAGAGGCGCGCGTGCCCCGGCTGTGCCACACTGTAAAGTGTAGAACCAATGCTGGCGCAAGGGCGCCCGTTCGTCGTCTCTTAGAAACATATAAGACACACTTTTTCGATCTTGATATATTTTCACTATCTCAACCAAAATTTAAAAGGATGGCTATTCAATTGCTTGCACAATAATTACTCTTCTAACCTTCTTCCTAACCTAATTCGCCTCCAGTAAATGCGTGCATTGATGCATAAAATAATTTTATACATCAATGGATGTGTGACTTAGTTATATTTTTTCATAATAGTTTATTCCGCGGACTTTGGTGTGGGTTACATGTTTACCTCCATTAATCTAGTTTGTTATTTACCATAATTGTAACGTGTAACTGTTTTATGTCCCAATAAAATAAAATAAAATAAATAAAACACTACAACAGAGTTTTCATTCTTCTTCTTCTTCTTAGCGTGTCGATGGCAATCTAAATGGACTCGGCCCAGAATTCGGCTAATTGTTTGGCGCCATCAACAGCGCCCATCAGTTCCTGTAACGTGCAGCTGACAGGACACGCTGGACACGATATTAAGTATCCCATCGTTTGTGGAACAGCACCACATTTACAGAGTTTTAATTGAATGAGTACTTTGGTAAGTACTTCCCATGCGTTCCAAAATTTTGTAAAACAAATGAAGGAAAACAATTGAAGTCGTTTTTAGGAGCTTAGGAGTTCCACAGATTTGAAAGTAGCATGTATTTTTTTATTAAACAAATGCCAAATAATTCTCATTTTGATTTTCTAAAAAAATAATGTTAATAAACTATCTACAAACTCCTAACCTATTCAAACCTAACATGTTTTTAAATATTTTCCTGCCTACTAATATTTTTTATTTACGAACATCTAACTCAATATAACTTATGCCTCGTACCACGTCGTCAACGTAGAGATATGCGGGGGGGTTATGTAAGTACCTATGTGTATCTTTGACATATATCTCGGGACCCTGGGGCCCCAGATCTTTGGAAGCCGTACAAGCCAACTTGCAAAGGCCCGACGTTTTTAATGAAATGAGGCACCTATAATTTTATTTTCTACTAGCTTCTGCCCGCGACTTCGTCCGCGTGAAATTCGTACTTTCCTCTAAAAGTTTCGAAAATGTATGTTGGTATGATCTTTATAATTAATTTAAATAAATAAGTATTCGGGCCAATTTTTAAGTTTATAGAACAAAGGAATCAGATTTTTCAAAGAAACTATCCCCGCTTTTCACCCCCACAGGGGCAGAATTTTGAAAAATCGTTTAAGATGTGTTCATAACTTGACTCAAAGTTTATTTATACCAATTTTCGAGCTAATCAACACGCAGTAAAATCCTCCCCTTTAAAATTAACTACCTCTTTTCATACAGTTAGGGGTAGATTTTCGAAAAACCCTGATACACGTTATTAATTATTTTTAGTCCTTAGTATAAATGCTGAGTTTCAAGTTAATCGGACAGGGCGTTAAAATTCTTCCATACAAATTTTAACACCCCCCCCATTACCTCTTTAGGGGGTATTTTAGAAAAAACGAAAAATTCCAAACTTCATAATTTACTTAAATAAGTATTGCCAAGTTTCAAGGTTATTAACTCAATAAATAAGATTTTTCATACAAACAAAATCCCCCCTTTTAACCCCCTTAAAGGTTGAATTTCCAAAAACCCCTTCTTATTCGATACCTACTCTGCACAAAGAACACAACCTCCAAAACTCATGTCCCTAGGACCAGCGGTTTAGACTGCGTTGATATTTCAGTCAGTTCGTTCATCCCCCTTTGGGGGAGAAATTATCAAAAACGCTGAGGCACGTATAAATTAATTTTTCAATCGTTAGCCTAAATACAAAATTTGAAGACCCTAACTTTTAAACTGACGGACTTTCATACACAACTTCATCCCCCTTTTTAACCCTTTGGGGTTGGAATTATCAAAAACGCTGAGACACGTATACATAAATTTTTAGTCGTCAGCCTAAACACAAAATTTGAAGATCCTAACTTTAAAACTGACGGACTTTCATACAAACTTTCATCCCCTATTAAACTCCCTTAGGGGTTGAATTTAAAAAAATCCTTCCTAATTCCTTGTCTACATTATAAAGGAAACCATTGTGTAAAATTTAAAAATAAATACCTATAACTACTTTAATTAATAAAAGTACCTACGCTTAATAATTTGTAATTTGAACGAATATTTAACCACTACCAAAACAACTAATACGTGGTCCTAACTTAAGCTACCTTACACTTAAAATCTAAGTGACTATTTAAACTAAAATATTCTTATAGAATTATAACCAGAAATATATACAACTCACAACAAAAAAGAAATGAAAATAAAGCTGAAACGCCTGTGCAATACTATCTACCTATACCTACTTCACTTAAAAATAAATACTTATAACTACTTTAATTAATAAAAGTACCTACGCTTAATAATTTTTAATTTGAACGAATATTTAAACACTACCAAAACAACTCATACCTATTTTACAAAATAACAACAAAAGAAATTCAAATAAACTATTTAAAGACTAAAAGTCGCGCTGATAAGCACGGTTTCTCAATATCAATTATTGTCTGTCAATAAGGTCGAACGCTCTGAACGCATCAACAGCCAAATATTGAATGAAGCTCGCTCTCGGACGACTCGGACCTCCCGCCTTTTTATACCCTACCGCCGCCGCGGCGCCGCCGCGACCCGTGTCAAGCGCGGCAACCGTTACACAAAAATAATCCTTATAGCATGATTCAATATTGTCACAGTATAAATATACAGTAAGTTATCTAAGGCCGCCCGCCGAGTTATTAGCCTACTCTTGCGTTGATCCCCAGGGTTGTCACTTTTACTTTTAGTTAATATTTTCGAACAAGCAGCACTTGATCTAAATTTATGAAATAAAAAAGCATATTATGATTGAATATTTTACCAATTTATAAATTTAGTAAAAATAAAAAGCCTTTATTCACATAACATTTATAATACTAAGTTACAAATTTGATACCGAGAAAATTTTTCTCCTGTTTCTGCACGTCCGGAACGCTTTATTATTATTTGTTAATGTAAAGTAAATTCTCATTCTTATGTAAAGTTTTTGTAAAAAGCTTTTGGGAAAGCATGGACCTTAAATTCTATATCATTCAGTTGATCGTAAATTGACCGGCCAATTTTAATGTTGATGTGGTCCTTTTCGAACGCTTTGCGAAACACCTGCTCCATCCTCCATCGACAAAATCATCAGGCGGGATCATGAGTAAATTTCGATCTTTGCCGTAATTCCTGTAATGGGTGTATAAGACACCATATTTGGATTGAACAACACATCAGACAATAGAAAAAATAATAATTTCAATAGTAATTAATTTGCAATATTAATTATTGTGAAATTGCCCTTATTACATCTATACGCGACAAATACGTTTACCTAAAAGATGTTTCGAACTCAATCCTCTGTTTTATAGTAAATCTAGACTTCTTAAAATAAACTTTAGCTCTAAACATAGTATTCAGAAAGTAAATTTGGGAATACATTTATATGGAAAAATGCGACTCGGCTACGCTCTTAATAAAGCAAATAAACTGTGAAATAAACAATACAATATCACATTTTCTAATAATATTTAAGTATAAGTAGGTACTTACATTTCTGGTTGAGTAGGAACTATGAAGAATGATAAGTCCGGGTTTGCGAAATCATTATTGAGGCACCCGAAAACACTACCTACAATATTTGTTTCCCCTTTTTGAAGTCATGATACTCGTAATTTAAGTGGCCGCCGCCGGCGAGAGTTGACGAACGCAAGCGGTCATGTAGCGTACGCGCGTGCTCACAGTCGCGCTGCACAGCCCGCACTGCCGCCACCTTATTCCCTCATATATTATGCTAGCGTGTGCGTGAAATCGCGTGCCGACATGGCGCGCGGCGCGCACGCACACATTCAAACCGAGAGCGGCACGTTTGTATGAAGATGTTTTACTGTATACAGTATGTTAAATAACAGAGGGCGTTCCCTTAAACTCGTTAATCTATATCATTAATAGATTAAAATAAAAATATCAGCATAGAAAAATAAGCATAAAATAATCCGAATTCAAAAAAATTATTAATTGACAATAAATTCGAAACCTCCTGTTTAAAATCAAAACAGTAGCGCGGAATAGTACCTAGCGGATAGTGCATTGCCCAAACCGGCAACGTCGCAATGCGCGCTCACGAATAACAAGAGTACAGAAGGTCCACTAACGGAACAAGTACGCGAATTTGTTTTACCTAGCCACTCAGACCGGTGCGTGGTACGACAGGCTTACAGTGTTAATTATGAAAAATTAATTTTACCTTAAAAATAATGTACCGCTAAGCGTGCGGTTAAGTTTGGAGAAAGTTTCATTTATTTAAACCACAATAAATGACGGTATTACACGTTAGCAAGTGAATGTTTTCTTCAATAACAGAAATTTAAAAACTTTTACTTTTTGCAGTTGCCTTCGTAATACCTAAGTACTTGCGTTTATTCATAGCAATCGTGTAACGTCACAGTAGTAACACGTTCGTTGAACGGGTACCCCGTTCCATCCCTGAGTATAAAAGCAGTTTTAGGAAAGAGTGGGCCTTCTAAAGTTATTAATTTTGTGGCACAGTCGTTTAGTGTTATTTTTTATTTCAATGTTTTAGGTATTATGATACGTTTACTCGTAAATAACGTTAAAAACTTACCTAGATTTTGAACTGCTCAATATGCTGACCTCCTCTGTCTACACATTGTTGCATTGTTTAAAATTTTAAAGACTGCGACGTGACTCATGTTTCCTCAAAATACCTTAGCACGTACTCTTCCTGCCGCACAGAGATCACGGGTCGGGGTCGGGGGCCACCAGAACGACGCGGCACTACCGGTTCATTGTTACGAATATGCACCAGGGCACTCACAATAACACGAGAATTCCGCGGTTGATGTGTATTGGGGTACCTCTCAACAGAGCACGTGCACCATCATAATTACACTTAGCATAAATGAGCACCATGTTCACATACTCCTGAGCACTGAACTGATAACGTGGCATTTTCCACACAAGAATGACGCAAGTTGTTGCAATGCGAAAATAATGCGCGTCCGGTCAGCGCGTGAGAAAAATTTAGACTAAAATTAGGAGGAAAAACCCCGGGGTTCGGTCCAAAAAACCATCGGGGTTTTTCCGCACACGGCCGTCATTCATAAAGAAATTGCGACGTTGCCGTCCTTCAAGTACGCGTGTACAGTATTGTGTACAGTGTGTTTCTTTTACGTATCAATTTTACATTTTTAGTGAATATTTTAATATTAAAAAAAATAAAAACATTTTGTTTTCGAATGATAATATTTTTTTTTAGCATGTATGGATGCTATACTATTGCGGGTTAACGGGAACGCCCTCTGTTAGTTAACATACTGTATTTATACTGTGATATTGTGGTGCGACGGCGCGATGGCTTATTTCATGTAGGTATAAGTTTGGTGTTTCTATACCGATTTCTATGATTATTTTTTTATTGAATAGGTAATAATGTTAACTATTTTAAATTAGGGATGAGTGAGAGTATTATAAACGTAAGAATAAACAAATATAATCAGAATGCTCCGAACTGCTAAGCTATCAGGAGTTACACGTGTTATTGTGAGTCAACCATAAAAGATAGACATATGCTGTGGCGGGATATTTTTTAGACAATTTTATGTAGAATATTTCCGTCATACATGATTTCTATGTAACTTTAACCATTAAGGCTGCACACGCGACGGAAGCTTAAAAAATGGAGTAACTTCTCCCGTTTTCCCAACATTTCCCTTCACTACTCTGCTCCTATTGATTGTAGCGTGATGAAAAGTATACTATAACCTGCCCAGGAGTATGAAGAATAATTGTACAAAGTTTCGTTAAAATCCGTCGAGTAGTTTTTGTTTCTATAAGGAACATACAGACAGACAGACAGACAGAAAGACAGACAGACAAAAATTTTACTGATTGCATTTTTGGCATCAGTATCGATCACTAATCACCCCCTGATAGTTATTTTGAAAATATATTTCATGTACAGAATTGACCTCTGAATAATTGTACAAAGTTTCGTTAAAATCCGTCGAGTAGTTTTTGTTTCTATAAGGAACATACAGACAGACAGACAGACAGAAAGACAGACAGACAAAAATTTTACTGATTGCATTTTTGGCATCAGTATCGATCACTAATCACCCCCTGATAGTTATTTTGAAAATATATTTCATGTACAGAATTGACCTCTCTACAGATTTATTATAAGTATAGATAGACTAGCTTCTGCCCGCGACATCGTCCGCGTGGATGTCTGAAAGCATCCTACGGGAACGTGCTACCGGGACAAAAAGGAGCCTTTATGTTACTCCATAACATCAGCTATCTGCCAGTGAAAGTCCCGTCAAAATCAGTCTAGCCGTTTTGGAGATTAGCTGGAAAAAACAGACAGACAGACAAAACTAAAAATAAGTATTTTTGTTAAGTATTTAAGCATTATACTTTCATATGTATTTAGTAAAAAGTCGATATTTTTATATTACAAACAGAAACTTCAATGTTATTTATTTGTATTGAAGTGATATACCTATTGATGATTATTGCCGCCAAACAACGTTGCCAAGAACTACCACAAAGTGCAATGTTCGACGGCTCTCTCATCTTGCTATGCCGCTGTTATGACGCTGGCAGAATAGTCGACATCGGCTCAGTCGTCAAAAAGGAAAAAAAAAAAATAAACGTTCCCAAGTTCCGGGTTAAACAGGTGCCGATGTCATTACAGGTACATGAGACAATTCAGCTCTGTTTCTCTGTTTCAGAGAAGATAATTCCAAAATTTCCTTGTTAGTATCAATGCAATACGCAAATTCCTGACCAAGAACAAATCATACACACAGATTCACATGCAAATCAGTGTAAAAATACACTGATTGTGAGTGACAAGCATCCAATGTCCCTGTTACAGAGCGTCCGCTGGCGACATTGAGACGGTGACGTCATGAACTCATAACCCTTGCTCCAATCAGTGGTGACGTCATTAATTCTGCTTGCAGTGAAGCGTCTGACTTGGAATTGTGGCTTTATTTGATTTTGACTGAGTTTGTAGAATATAATACAGGCCTTAATCTCTTCCATTCTAAGGTCTATTAACATTCCAAGTCCTATTTTGTTATCCATACCCATTTGCCAGCATCATTTACATTATTTTTGCATTTTGTTTCTCACTCAATTTTGACTCCCGCCTTTTTTGCCAGCTGTACATTTCAGTAATTACTCGTCTTTATGTTAGCTGTGTTTAATGGTCTGTTAATTCGCGCCTGTTTTGTTGACGGTACACGTCTGTGTTGCTGACGGTACATTCTAAGGCGTACCTCGTAGGCGGCGTTCAGTCTAAGTACAATAAAATTATTGAAACAAGGCTCTTGCGTTAAATATGCAATAGAGTTGTTGTTACCACCTTTAGTTAAAATTGTTTAAACATTTAATTTATTTCTAGTTAACCAATTAATTAATAGATCCAGATAATCAGTCAGTATCAGTTGAGTTATAGGACAAAGATCAAACGTAAGCTTAAAAAAAAAACAGCCCAAGACACCATGATGTGTATTTTTTCTTTCTCGATAGTTCCCCTTAAAATAACATCATCATCATTATCATTTCAGCCGAAAGCCGTCCACTGCTGGACATAGGCCTCCCCCAAGCACCTCCACTTCGACCGGTTCTGTGCTTCTCGCATCCAACGAGTTCCTGAGGCCTTCACAAGGTCGTCGGTCCACTTTAAAATTACAT
Organism: Amphipoea lucens; assembly: GCA_947508005.1. Taxonomy (NCBI): domain Eukaryota; kingdom Metazoa; phylum Arthropoda; class Insecta; order Lepidoptera; family Noctuidae; genus Amphipoea; species Amphipoea lucens. Next base: position 10,566,196 of record OX382379.1, read on the forward strand.
ACTTGACACTAAAGAAGTGACTTTGATGTCATCATCTTCCTAGTATTTTCACAACTATGTTGTGGTCGGCTTCCAGTCGAACCAGATGCAGCTGGATATCAGTATTTTACGTGGAGCGACTGCCTGTCTGAACTCCACGATCCAGTTACAGTTAACACACTATCAGTAGCAATGGGTTTCATTTTGACAGTTCAACAACATTCATTGCGTTATTTATGTTATTGAGCAGAAGTTTTTTTCGAACATATGAAGCAATGGATTAGCAATATCCTTCAAAATGATTCAGATTGAGTTTGATAATGTGGTACGCAATTAGGGCGCTGGTTATCAGACTTTCGGGCTTCTGACTGTCCGTAACAACTGTCAAAGATAATGTTTTAGAGTGGGATCCGAAATCATACTGCTGCAAGCTACGAAAACCTTATCTTATTTAGTTAGAAAAACCCTGACTCAGACCTTTCAACATAAATGCATCAGATATGTAATATTACATCATGGGGGGTGATGGATGCAAAGTTGATAAGATGGAAATCTTATCAAGTCATAGCGTGTTTGCCATAGATATCTAATCCCTGGTGTTTGCTGAAAGTCTGACCTTATGTACGTACGAATGTAGTTATTATCTCTATGCATATAACACGGCAACTGTCAGGTGTATAATAATAGAAGGTGTGGATAAGATTAGATTAGAGATGAAAGTTAGTCGTCAGGCCTTTTTGGAGGCTAGAGGGATTAATACCGCATAAAAGGATGACGTGGCTGAAGCTAAAGCTGTGGCAAGACTGTGCTTCCCTACCCGACCCATTCAGTTTACCTGTTGAAAATCTCCGACGTGAACATGAGTTTCCTTGGCTTACCTACCTGGAAGTCACAGCAGCAGCGGCGGAGGACAGGGTGCTGTGGCGCAGTCTGGGAGAGGCCTATGTCCAGCAGTAGACTGCGATAAGCTGAGTTGATTTGATTGACCTCCAAAGTCTTTAAATATACTCCTGACTCCTGAAAATCTGCTCAGGAAATTCACAGATGACTCCGCCCTGGAGTGTAGATGTGGTGCTATCCCACAAACAATAGGGCCCTTAATATCATGTCCAGCGTGTCCAGTCGCATGCACATTGCACAAACTGATGGTCGCTACTGAAGGTGCCAAACTCGTTTCAACGAATACTGGGTTGACTCTATTTAGATTGCCATCGACCCGCTAAGAGGAAGGAAGATGAAACTCCTTAGAGTACTATGTTTCCCTTGGTTGGTTCCCGTTCGGGATCTTCAACATGTCAACGAATAGTTTTAGAAGTTTTTCTAACTCCAGTAATAGAGGTAGGCAGGAGCTCTGTATAGAAGTGGAGACGTCAAATGGAGTTAGGTTTTGACTGAATCGTGGTCAAAGTTAGGTCGAAAAATCCAGGGACGTCCCAAAGCGCGTTTGGCTGACGACTTTGTCAAAGTAGCGGGGAACACCTGGACAAAGGACGCATGGAATCGTCTAGAATGGGAGACAAGAAAGGAGATTCTTATCTTGGGTATTAACACAGAAGAAAAAAAGGATGATAAGCATGTTTTTAATTTTGATTCATGACACGACAAAGTATGAAAATTTTATGTGAGTTTCAGCATAGCTATTGACAACCACTCGATAGGCTTCCGTACCGTATCGAACACTAATCAATGTTATATTAGGAGTCCTTTAAACGCTGTTTACAAGACTAAAACCCGAAAATTTTGTCAGTTTAAATCAAATAGACGACCGCTATTCTTCCGAGAGCTGTTTGCTGTCGGGGGCAAGGTAAATCAGGTTATCGAAATGTGTCATTTTCGATACGATAGCCTGCCGGATAGTGGTGCATAGTTAGTGAATGCAGGTGACTTTTATCTGACCTCTACAACCCATAATCTTTTTGACATTCAAAGATTAGATGCACAGTTGAATGATATTTTCAACTGGCATTCAGGTTTATCATATTATATCACTAGCTGCTGCCCGCGACGTCGTCTGCCTGAAGGCTCTACAGCACCAAAAATACCTAAGATGCCAGTGTCGCTATAGCATTATAAGTAAACAACTTTTAAAATAGCATTAAAATATAAGTTTTTTTTGCAAGCGAAGCAAGTGAAGAGAGTTATATGGGAGTCCTGCTGAGTTCAGTGTGGTGTGGGGGATGTGACTGAAGGAAATAGAGAAAACAATGCAGGAATACATTCCAGGACACAAAAGAGTAAAAATACATACAAAGGCATCATACCTTAAAACACTTCCCTATAAACAACGTTGGTAGTTATGCTGCCAGGAGCCAAAATGTAAAGAGAGTCAGGACTGGTGACGTGGGAGCAAGCGACGTACAGTTGTCCGTGTGAGAAGCAACTCGTCCTGAGGTCGACACCCGCTGCCCTCAGTGTCTGCCTCTATTGATGGTTATCGCGAAGCAAACACTCACGGGGAACTGTACGCGCTTGAACTGATATGAGGTATGAGGGGAATGCGTGGTATAAATACTGCCTCGCCAACGCCACAACCCGTAAGAATTTCCGCCTCAATGGTGTGTCTGTAGAGCGAAATGACTTTAGGGTGGGTCCCGTTACACAACTTCAGAGGAGATAGGTTCCGAAGAAGCATACCTAATCGGGACACCGACCTTCAGCTTGATGGTATGCGCTGGAAGTCCACTTGCTGACAGGGAGTTCAGAAATTCCACGGGATAATGTGTGGCGTCATCTTGCTCGACGACAGTGTTTATCGAGGTGTAGACCACTTCATTCCCCTCAATTTCCGAGAAAATGCATTCGTTAATTGCTGCAGCCTGATCATTTTTGGACGTCAAAATGGCCCGCTCACACACCCAGGAATTCTGCAGGTGCAGTATACGACTGATGTCCCCGTACACAGCAAATGAGTTCTTCTAAGCTGGATACCACTCTACCAAGAGACTCTGGAAGCACCACCTGTCCACCTCTCTCTTCTGGTAGAGTGCCTTCACCAAGATTTAGAAGGACATTGGAGAATTCTTGAGCACGTGCATTGCCGCCGAGCCGAGCTCTCATATTAATGGTCAAGCGCAGCGTACGAACTCGTGACCACAACGAAGATAGTTTCAACGAAGCATTCACCTCGTCAGCCCTCGATCCCCGTGTCACCACGGGAAGCGTTTGCCGGAAATCGCCACTGAACAGAACAGCTGTGATACGACGCATCAAATGTTCGTTCCTGCGGATGTCCTGCAGGGTTCCGTCCACGGCCTCAACTGCCTTCCTATTGGCCATCGTACACTCATCCCATACGATCAAAGAGCAAGCCTTAAGCACGTGTCCCTTATCGCTGTTACGTGACACACCACAAACAGGCGTTTCGGCGCTCTCTAAATCGATAGGAATTTTAAACATGGCATGTGCTGTCTTGCCACTCGGAAGCAGTGTGGCAGCGATTCCCGACGACGCTACAGCAATAGTAATTTTGCCTTGCCTGCTGACCTCTGCAAGTATGCAAGTGGTAACAAATGTTTTTTCCTGTTCCACCAGACGCATTCCAAGAAAAACATTTTTGACCCTGGTTTTTTCCCAACGCTTTCAAGGACGGTGTCATAAATTTGTTTTTGCTCTGAAGAGAACAAAGTGATATGGTCATTTCGCCCGGATCGTAATTTGTCTCAGCGTTATACTCCCGATTTACACGGTCTTGATGCGGTGATGATTGGGGAGCTGGTAACCCATATTCGATCAGTGGATTGCCGCCGATAGAAATGACCACATCTTGAAGTGAACTGAGACAGGTGTTCAGCACGCGTTCATCAGTTACTCCGACTTCGTCTCCAGTAGAAACATAACTTTTTTGTAATACTTAACACCGCATTTTTTTTTTAATTGTCGTCCTCAACTCTGCTCAAGATTTTAAGGGTTTTGTTGGAACTTGAATTTGTCAAAACGAACTATACGATACAACTTTTATGAAGAAAATGCACATTGCCATCTATGAATTTTAAGAATAACTAACTACTAACCTCGCCAACATGATCAAATTTAAATTATTAATTTCCAAAAAGTGTCATCATGTAACTTGATTTGATTTTTATGAAATCTCATAGATGGCGCTGCTTCAAAATTTTCTTTATACTACTAAAATTCATTAAACTATGTTTTTTCTGCCCAAGTTACTTAAATGACGTAGTTTTTATAGTGTAAAGCTAGATAATAGCATGGCTTACTGAAAAACAACATTTAAATATGCGTCGTTAGATTACACGCTGTCACAGAATGCATAAGAAAAATTAAGATTCACAGCTCCTCCCCCATAGGTGATAGCGTGATAATATGTAGCCTATATGTTGACCCGACCTCTTAGTAATATTCATGCAAAATTTGAAGTAAATCCATGCAGTACTTTTTGAGTTTATCCCGGACATACATACAGACAAACAGACAAACAGACAAAAATTCTAAAAACTATATTTTTGGCTTCGATATCGATTGTAGATCACGCCCCAAGTATTCTTTTAAAAAAATATTCAATGTACCGTTTTGACTTTCCTACGATTTTATTATATGTATAGATACTACTTCCCATTGATAAAATAAGACGAATTTTATCTAAAATATTCAAACGCCTTTTTACAGCATTACGCCATATTAAGGAGTCTGTATGTGTTTGAATTCTAGATAAGATATTGTTTATTATCTTTAGATAACGTTTCTCATATAGTTTACATTACTATTGATACTGAACATGACGTCAGTACCATTTTCGCTGTCAGTTCGGGATCAAAGGCTTTTTAAAGCAAGACTAGCATATATTTTTTGCCGAATCATATGCTAGTACTGAATGCTGAATCAACGTACGTTAGTAGATAGATTGGAGGCAGGTAAATCTTGGAGGCACCCATCAGACCCTTCGGAATTTGTAGATCACTTGCACCCAAAATCACTTAATACTTCTAAAACGTAATGCTAAAGTTAAACATATTAAAATCATCATTCTGTCTCCATCATCTTCAAACGATTGTCAGAAACAGAACGATATTTTAAAACGCGCTAAACGTATTTAGAGATTTGTGATGCAAGCGGGCCTCAGTATTGTTTAGCTAGCTCATAATACCATCTTTAGTGAAGAAAATCTGGTTATATTATATTCAACAAAGCGGTGACTGTAGGGTAAAGTTTTTTTTTCACATGAACATTTATGGATTTTCGAAAAATCTAGCGATAAGCTTCCGTTTCTTTTGAACACATTGCCATCTTTAGATCAGACTGGTTTGGCTGTTAGGATGTTACATAAACAGTTATCCGACTCAATGTTTTTGGGTAGTTTGTTCCCGTTAGAAGTAGCAAGGAGGAATGGTTCTGGAGTGGCGACCGCGTTCCAGAAAACGTAACATTAGAAGGCCTCCCGCAAGGTGGACCAATGACTCATAAAAGCCGCAGGAATCCGCTGGATGCGAAAAGCCTAGAATCGGTCGAAGTGGCGGTGCTTGGGGGAGTCCTATGCCCAGCAGTGGAAATAATGATGATGAGAAGTAACAAGGTAGAGTAGATGGAGCTGTCTTTGAAATACTCTTGAAAAATAACGTTTCAGAAAGAAAATCGACTTCTAGTTTTAGTCTAAGGTTTGAGTTAGGCACTGTGCTGACTAAAATAGAGCAATAGGCTAACTGTACAAGAGACGAAATTATATAATATCCGCAGTCATTGAACTGTGGCTGTACAATTGGAACATTTGTCATAGAGAATTTGAAATGCGTGATATAAAGAACAACTAGAAGGCACACTCATGCGTATGATAAGATGAATGAATGAATGTACGTGGAAGAAATGCAAATGCACTTGTAAGAAGTGTTGAAGAATCATAGAATGGGGTGAGTTCAGGAGTTGTGTTAACATAATAATATAAGGATATAATGTTTCCATTGCTGGGACACATGCCTCCTTTTTTCGAGAGGGCGTGGGCAGTAATCTACCACGCGGGCCCAGTGCGGGTTGGTCGATGTCACGTGTCTTCGAATTTTTTGGTTCCAGGACATGTTGGTTTCCTCACGATGTCTTCCTTCACCGTTTTGAGGGCGTTTGTGGTAGGGTCGCTTTTTGGCTTTTTGATCAAAATAATTAAACAGGCATTAGATGATATGGGCCTTCTTTTAGTGCTTTAATAACAATTTGATTATTTCATTTCTGTTTTCCATAATAAATGAGTGTAAGTGAAAACGCTGTACATTTTCTTAGTTCGTTTCATCCCCTCAATGTCGTTCTCATTGCATCACACATGTACACGAGTGTCATACGAGAACGCGATATACAGAATCCCATATGATATATACGATGGTCTTAAATTATTAAACTGAATATTTGTCGACTCAGACGTATGGGCCTCAGTCGTTCACGAATGCCGCGTGGGCACAGATGCTCTACGATATGCTACGCACCAATCACACCATTAAAGGCTAATTTTCCAATAGAAATAAATAATGCACAGTAGAGGAACGGTCAAAATAGCTACCACTTAACTATTTCCGTACGGTAGTCGCCGCCATTGTTATTAAGTGATGCGTGTTCGGTACTATTTTTGAATTTTGCCGCGAAAGTTCAATCTAATGGCTTCATCGATTGGCGCGGGTCGTGACTCTTTCAGCCAGTGATTTTTTTCAAAAGAGGTTTTGTTCAGTGAACTTTTTTTCATAATTTGGTTGAACATTTTGGAGATTGTCACAGTGGATCCGTTTGTGAAGAGAAAAATGAAAGTTTTCAAAAAGAAGCTACGTTTTTCTATAGGTTCGAGTTACGTTTAGACTTTTTTTTTTAAATTGTACCTACTGACTAGTTTCAATTTAGGTGTGGTTAGGTGATAATATTACATATCAACAGTGACGAATTTAAGTTTTTGGAGTCATCATTGAAGGTATGTTTTATATTGATATGTAATTAATTGAATGCATGAATTTTCGCCACGTTAGCGTGTTTACTAAATAAGTTTTTAGAATCTATGTTAAAATAAATTGGTATAATATAATACCAATATTAATCATACTTTTAGAAGACTGCCACTTGGGGTAAACAGTCTCACGTCACGTCAGTCAAAACGTACTTGCTTAGCCCCTTGTCTTAAGGGTATCCCGCGACATGTTTGCGACACCAGTTCCTACCTATTGATCTTATGGAGGAACAGTATTTTTCCTAATGTTAGTGTGTGACACATATTACCCCACGGAGTTCTTTCAAGGAATGTAGAAAAGGTTACTTCTGACAAACACTTATACATATAGCCACGTTATCACCTACTGATATGATAATATTTCGCTAATGACAGCAGAATAAAAGGTCTGTTATCAGTTTTATCATTTGTTATAGACATATTAAATTGTATGTTTTGGCAGTCTCCTGTTTGTTATCAAACATTATCTTTTAAAGTGCTGCAGACAAATATATTTCGCTATTTTTCCGTTGTTGTCGGGAAAGACAAACATGAATAGAAAAACAATAGAGCTGTTTTGCATTAACACAAAACGGTTATTATGTTATGAAGAACACATAGCATTGGTTGAAGACGCAGTCTTAGATCTTGCCTTATATCCATACTAATGCTAAAATACTAGATATATTTATTTTTAATCCATACTAATTTATAAATGCGAAAGTCACTCTTAAACCGCTAAACCGATTTAGATGAAATTTGTTATAGAGATAGTTAGAGTCCCGAGAAAGGACATTGGCTACTTTTTATCCCGATATTCCCACGGGATCGACATTTACGCGGGTGAAACTGTGGGGCGCTGCTAGTAAAAAGTATTATAAATTCGAAAGTAACTCTTTATGTTACCATTTCACGCCTAAACCACTGATTGGATTTCGACGAAATTCGGCAATGAGATAGATGGCATCCTGGGGATGGACATAGGCTACTTTTTGTCTCAAAAATAACCTAACCCCTAGAGGTGATATGGGGATGGTAGTCAGTACGAGAAACCCAGCATTTCTTAAGTTAGGCATATGAAAATTCAAAGGGGATTGAAGATTGTTATAATGGAGCCTGGCATCAACTTTGAAAGTTAATATCTAGGAAACATGACGCTTTACTGGGTTAATTTAGTCTTATTATGTTTTCTGTTTGTATTGATGTCAGCTATCGATTTATATAGGCTTCAACGGTGGCCGCCATTTTGAAAAAAAAAACAAAATGGGGGACAGGTGGCATACCTATGCCATGGACTTTCAAAACCCTTTAAGTTTTTGGTAAGAAATGATGAATAACGTCTTACAGCAGTGTTTTTGTAACATAAGATACAACTTTAAAACTCATATGTAAAATTGATATTTTTATGTAGTTCTTTTACAAAGATTTTATTTATTAGAAATATGTTCATAGTTCACAACAATCGGTTTACTTGTTCTCATCATAAAGCTGCTGCAGCCTACATATGTGTGTGTTTGAGTGTCTTAGGGTATGTTTTATAGCATCGTTGACTACCACGAGGGCGAAGTCACGTTTAGAAGCTAGTAGATACTAATAATAGTGTCAGTTTCTATAAGAATGGCTAGTCGTAACCTAATTTTACTTGCGGATGCTTCCAACGGATGTGAGGGTCTTACTAGACGATGTCTTAGCCCAACTTCGCACGGATGTAAAATATCGCGGTGGGATTTTGTCGCACATTGGATTTTAAACTTTCGGTGTTGCGTCGAGCATTGAGAATCAAACAGAGCGCATCCCAGAGCGTCATACAAACTCACTGTTGGAGTTGAAAATCCAGTAAAAGTTTTAGTTTTAACACAATAACCGGTAAGAAATAGGAATTGTTTACCAGGGTATTTCTTATTATGTGTCTTTGTTAAAATAACGTACTGATTTGATTAACCAACCTTTTGCCTAGAGAAAAAAAAGCGTAATTCGATTGAAAATATACATATCAGTAATTTAAAAATTTAATTTGTAGGTACATGTGAACGTATAGGTACTGTGAGAGCTCTCCGTACCGGGTAAGTAAATTGAACAATCAGTTTGTTATACTAGTGTGAAGCCGACGACAACGCGTCGGCGACTGCCGCCAACAACATGCCGCTCCTGTATTTGAGTACGGTGTCGACGACAGGCCGCGATGCGTTGATGGTTGCAGTTGCGCCTGTCGGCGACGCGTGTCGCTCGTGTGTATGCACATTAACATTCATAATATTCCTAGAATGTTTTTTTTTTGCGAATTGCATCTCGCAGTTCAATCTATGAGGTTGTCGTCTGCTGAATACTTTTTCTAGGAAGCAAGACCGGATAGTCTTGCATCCTAGAATGGATTTACGGTTTTACATTTATGTGTTATTCATCTTTTGTCTTCCTGATTGTCAGCTAGACAGACTACTTGTTTTTTGCCTATATTCTAGTCGCTATGAGAAATACGAGACAAAGATTAATTTAGTTTAAACTAAGTAGTTGACTCGACAGACGTTGTCCTGTCCAATAAAAAATCCCATAAAAAGAAGGTTGAGTCACTCCCGAATTTAAAAATGAGGTTCCAGTTTTTCTTTCCATAGAAATCTAATTCGGACTATTAAGAACGTTTTGAATTTAAAAAATATCTAGTCAGACAAACGAAAAAAAAAAGTATTCAATCCGTTCTCGAGATATTATCAGAAAAGCCGTTCCATACTAAATGTATGAAACAAAAATCTTCATTTTTTTTTCGTGAATTTTTCCTGTTTTAATAGTTATTCTGCTATTCGGGGCAGAGACAAATCCAACAAATCAAAGATCATTAAAATCAGTCCAGCCGTTCTTGAGTTATAAATGGTGTAACTAACCCGACTTTGTTTTAAAGATTAATAATGTTAGTTTTGTTTTTCTTGCCAATAACTATTAAAACCGAGGAGGAACTCGCGGAGGTTGTAAGTAAGCACCAAATGGGCTATAATCTTTACAGGAGGTACCTACGTCTAGCGCCACGTAGACAGTCAGTTCATATACGAACATTGCTGGCTGTCTTAATCTCTTTGCGGCATTAGCGAAATTATTCACACATAAAGTGAAGAGAAAAGGGCGAAAGACATCTGTTTCTAGGAATATACATACATACTGACATAAACTCACCATGTGATCAAGTTAGAGTAATATTCATACATACATACCGACATAAACTCAAGCGTCTTTCCCACGGTGGTAGGCAGACTCTACAAAAAGCCACGTGCTACAATAAAATCCTTTCTCGCTCTTTTTGCGTCGTCTACGCTCATACATCTGGCCATAAACGCGCGCCGGTTGCAAATGCATCTGACCTGACCTGACCTCTTTGTGAGCCTTCACCAGTTTCATGACCTTTGATCTTCGATGTTTGCGTAAGATAAATGACCATTAAAAACTATATAAGCCAGTGATCTCTATGTAGTTATAGTCGACCTCATAAATACTTTATCACTATTGACAAATAACGAAGAAAAGATTGATTGAGAAATATGAGAAATGATGTAAAAGCGAAGAGATATAATGAGCATGTAATGAGGAAGGAGGAAACGTTTGTGACTAAAAGAGTGATGAATATAAATGTTGATGAATGGAGAGCTTAAGAGAGGTCAAAGAAAAGATGGATAAACTGTCTGAGGAATGATATGATATTGGACAAGGGCAGGAAAATGATGATGATGTTGACAACAATTTTTAGTAAATTGAGAATTCACTAAGGTTGAAACTATCTAACTGCCACATAGAAATATAGACCTTAGGCTCTACTACGAACGCGCTACGTAAATATGTAACGTAAATTCGAATGATTTTGAATTGCACGTACAACTATGTATCCTTTAGTATTTTGGTTTAAATTTTTGTGACAACCACAATTAGTCTTACCCAAAGATATGAATACCCTAGAAACAAAGTCAAAATTATGTGCTAAACGAGTGTTTTCCTATTTTAAAATCGTTCGAATTTAGGACTAGGTTTACTTCGCGCGTTCGTGTTACGCTAGACCAATTGTTCATTTTATTACGTGATTGTCTATAGACATGAATAAGGCATTGAAACTCAGTAAATATTATGTGCGAAAGTAGTGTTTTCCGTTTTAAAATTGTTCGAATTTACGTAAGGTTTACCTTGCAAGTTCGTGCAGTCGTGCTAGGTTATGTCGTGCAAGTGAAATTCAACATAAACTTAACACAAACATCACGCCTGTTTTTCCCAAAGGGTTAGGTAGATGTGTACCTAAAGTACACCCACATTTCGCCAGTTATGTTTAAGTCCCAAGTGGTAGAGGGCGAGCTTATTGCCATCAACCGAAACACAAATCCAGGCTCCGGGCTGCTTCCGGGGGTACTGCACGATCTCGGGCGAGGCGGCAAGCCTCTTTGCCGGACTGCCGCCATGGGATCTGGAGGCGATAGTCCTCGCGCGCCTGTATGAGTGGCGCGCGGAGGCACTGAGCCGGGGGAAACTCCGCTTCCGCGGCAAATCGCGGCGGAGCGGACAGACCTCCGACGCGATCTCATGGTGGCATGGAAGGAGCGACTTTTGCAACCCAGCGCAGGGCACGCCACGATAGTGGCGATAAGACCCCTCTTTGAGGAGTGGCTAGAGAGGCGTCACGGCGTCCTCACCGATAGGTGAGGACGCCGTGACGCCTCTCTCCACATCCGTGTCCGGTGAGGACCTGCGTCAGGCGATAGCCTGACGCAGGTCCTCACCGGACACGGATTTTTTGGGAGGTTCCTGCACATCATCAGGCGGGAGGAGACGCCCGGGTGTCACCACTGCGAGGATCGCCCAGAGGACACGGTGGAGCATACGGTGGAGGTCTGCCCCGCATGGGTGGAGCACCGCCGTGCCCTCGTAGAGGCGATCGACAGCGGCGGCGACCTCTCGCGTCCGGCCCTGGTTCAAGCCATGGTCCGGGGCGAGAGGGAGTGGGGGGCGGTCACCTCCTTCTGCGAAGCAGTCATGCTAGCGAAGGAGGTGGCGGAACGGCTGAGGGAGAGAGCCTCACACCCCAGCCGCCGCGGGAGACGCTCCGGGCGTCGGGAGCCGCGTGACGACTCCCGGCCACCGTAGGCGCGGGCCTGCGGACGGAGAGTAATGGGTAGCTCACCGTCCGATCAGGACCAGGCCCGTGCCGGACGGCGCGTACGTGTTCCACGCGCGCCTCAAAGAGATGTCAGCATAAAGGAAGGGGCCTGCCAGGGCCGAAGCCTGCCGGGGGTGCGGGATTGTCCGAAAGGGTTACCGCTACCCCGGAACATAAAGGGCTAAGGAAGGAACACGGATGGGTTTTAGTCAGTAAGAGTCTGACACTCCCTTCGCTCCACCCAGAGCGGGAGGGGTCATTTGATGATTTCCCATCCATAAAAAAAAAAAAAAGGCTCCGGGCTGCTACGGAGAAATTCCAGATGGAAAATCCCAATAACACATCGCCTTACTTGGGAATCGAATCCAAAATCTCATGCTCAGCCGTAGCGCCTGCGACCACTAGACCAACGAAACGGTCAACCTTAATTAAAGGCGCCGAATTCCTTGTTCACAAACTAAACTAAATTTAAGTTCAGTGCATCTTTTTCTTTCTATTTCATTAAGAAAAGGACAGAAGATAAATATTAGTTTAGTCCTTTCAAATAAGTCAACGCCTGACGTAAATTGACGTATTTTAGTAGGCAAGTTTTTAATCGCGTCTAAACTTGTCTATGGAGTATCTTGTTTTGACAGGAGTAAACTAATATTTATCTTCTGTCCTTTTCTTAATGAAATAGAAGGAAAAAGATGCACTGAACTTAATTTAGTTTAGTTTGTGAACAAGGGAATCGGCGCCAAAAGGTTAGGCAAAATTCAACCATATTGATAAAACCTTTGGTGATAAAGGAATTACGAGGTTGTCTATACAATCTCCCTATAGCACAAAATAGCAATCGTTCGATCTAGTGCTCTATGGGGAGTCGTAAAATGCTACATTGAACCGTTGTTGGAGTTGTTAGCTATTGCAATAAACACTACGTTTGGTAGCCGTAGCTTTCAGAGTTTTGCAATCGTATTGATTTATTATACATACTCGTAATTATAGATTTATTGTTTTAGAAGTTAAAAATGGTGGTTGGAAGGTTTACGAGCATAATTCTAAAGTACCTGGTTGCATTCCCAAGACCTACCAGTTATATAACGTAGCTTATTGCCATAACTTTCATTAGAAATATCTGCTTAATAGAAATAATGTAATGTATTTTTGAAATATTAAATTAATTTTCCTAGTGCGCCTAATAAAATATTATTAGATTTATATTTGCTCATATCTTCAAATTGCTATAAAGAAACTATCAGGCGTCGACTAACTGGTTAGTTGGCGGTTGGAGGGACTTGTTTTAAAATAGAAATGGAATACCTACGTAGACAGATCACTGTATTGATTTAAATTGCAATTTTGGTGTCGGTCCTCAGGGTAAGTATATAATACTATAGTTATCATGGGTTTAACTCTTCAGTTGATCATAGTTTGAAAACATAGCTGGAAGGTATTCTACTTGTCTCCTCTTACTCATCGGTACTGGAGGTGAACTTGTGATCAAAGAGCGGAAGTGAAACTCCAACTTGCAGTTAATAATATTACAATTGCCACACACGTGTTGTAGTTTAAAGATAGGTAGATTATTTAGTACAGTCATATAACTAATTAAACGAGTAGGGACAAAATAAACGAATTACTTAAATCTAGTCCGTGTCCGGCGACGGTTGACAAGCAAGAGAAGAACGCCATTTAAGGAACGCTATGGGTAGCGCCCCTGAACGTAGCTTAGTGTTGCCACTTACAAGGGTGCGTTACTTACTAACTTATAAATATGTACTTGTATATAAACATAATACAGGCGACGACATATCGCACCTTCGGTGCAACAAAGTCACAACAGCTCATTTTTAGGGTTCCGTAGTCAACTAGGAACCCTTATAGTTTCGCCATGTCTGTCTGTCCGTCCGTCCGTCCGTCCGTTCGTCTGTCCGTCCTCGCTTAATCTCTGTGACCGTTAGCACTAGAAAGCTGAAATTTGGTACCAATATGTATATCAATCACGCCGACAAAGTGGTAAAATAAAAATTGGAAAAAAATGTTTAATTAGGGTAGCCCCCCTATATGTAAACTGGGAAGTAATTTTTTTTTTAATTTTAACCCTAACGTGTGATATATTGTTGGAAAGGTATTTAAAAATGAAAAGGGGTTTACTAAAATCATTTTCTGATAATGTCAATAATTTCGGAAATAATCGCTCCAAAAGTAAAAAACAATGTGTCCCCCCCCCTCTAACTTTTGAACCATAAGTTTAGAAAATATGAAAAAAATCTGAAAAGTAGAACTTTATAAGGACTTTCTAGGAAAATTATTTTGAACTTGATAGAAACAACAGTTTTTGTACAAAAAAGACAAAAAGTTGTCCAAATCATTTCTGGACTATGTTCGTAGTATAATCGTATATGCAAGCATTTTTTTTTAACTTCGTTTACATATTTTATTATCCTGAACGTATCTTTTTTCAAACAAAAAAATAATTTTTAAAATCGGTTCTCGCAATCTAAAATTACCACCGAAAACTTCTGGCACGTCTATGTATTAATTAGTAACCCAATTCCCCGAGAGATGGCGCTGTAGGTACTTATTACATTGGGTCGGGTATTATCGAATTGTACGTGGGAACACTTATTGTGACGAACGGGAAACTACGGAACCCTACACTGAGCATGGCCCGACACGCTCTTGGCCGGTTTTTTTAATTTTACAGGAGAGGACTTTTAATTTTTTTTCGCATTTATTTCCTCATTTTTTCGCATTTATAACCACAAAGGCACCGGCACCATCTAGTAGAATTTTGAGATACTTTCGCGGATGTTTTTGTTGCCCCAAGTATAGGCATGGTTCAGAGACAATTTGGCATACTTACCTCAATTTTGTTTTGGCTATTTGTGACTTTGTTGCACCGAAGCACAGTGGAACGAATGTATGGGAGCGGTTGGACGTAGACATGTCCGAAAAAAAAGAGTAAAATTATGCCAAACTAATGATGCCATCTTATTCGATTACTTAATGCCTTCATAACTTGTGGTGATGAATTTCTTCATAACTCCCATATTTCGGGAGTAATTTGAGAAAATGTGAAATTTTACTATGAAAATGAGTGTATCGAGCTCTCTCCCTCCTGATTCCGGGCTTGTTTCAAGTAGCGGTCTCTAATATCATAATGCTTATACTAAGAGCTATATTTAATACTAAGACACATAGTGCGCCAAATGTGCACTTTCTGGGATAAAGAGTGATGTTTATTTTATAACACAATTTTTTTATTTTTTGTTTATTTTGTTGATTAAAACCGTTTTTCTAAAGGTTTACCTTATTACAATAACATTTCTGAGCAGCCAATTAGAGAAGATATAAGCTAATTAGGATATATAATTAGGGACTTAAGGTTTACATATAAAACTGATGCACTAATGATTACTGATAAGAACATTGCTATTATTTAATTACTAAATGGCTCTTAATACACTAATTTAGCATGCATCATTTACTAATTATCACAATAACTAATTACCTTGCAATATTTAACAAAGGATACCTGGGATACCTGGATTTTATATAAATAGGTCACTATTAGTAACTTTAAAATCAGTGTTGATTTACACCTCGTTGTATCCAAGCTAATCTCGCAATGTATTTTCCAAATTTTAATACAAATCTTGATATTCACGTTGCTTTATGCGCACGCGCACATAAAGATTTACGCGACTTTAACTATTTGTTCAGTGTTTTAAAAGATAACAGTTGTGTTCAGTTATGTGAAAGTGCTGAAACAAGTTTAAAAGACTGGTGTCGTCGATTTTGCTACCGCATTTATGCAAAATGGACACAGTCTGGAAGAAGCACAGATAAGTTTCGGAAGAAACATGAGATTTGGCTACAGGCTGCAATTCAATGGCCGGAATTACAGAATGAAAATATGGAACCTTCTACAGAAAATATAAGTGACGTCATCGAGCCCATAATTTCTCCTGCTAAATCTGATGCTTCAACTTGTACACATCCTAGTCCTCGTAAATCTTTTGAGGACCTTAGTAACCGGCAAAAAAGAAGACGCACTGAAGATAGTCTTTCATGCAGCAGTAGCAGCGCTGAAATTATGTTTTCGGCCGAAAGGGCGCTTCAAAAGGCAGGACAAAGCGATACAGCTTATGTTATGAAATACTTGACGGAGAATCCAGAAGAGGCCTCAAAAATCAAAGCCTTCATTGAAGGTAAATCAATTCAGGTACGGGAAATATCCCCTTTGAAGGCATTGGCTCTTTATGTATCGATGAACTTATCGAAATGGCGCTATAACACTCTTCGGGATTTCAACACTCAAGAAGGAGCTCTTCAATACCCGAGTTACTACATGTTGGTTAAAGAAAAAATTAAGTGCTATCCGGCCAAAGAAGATCTCACAGTTACAGAGAGCTCTGCAAAAATCAAATTACAAGCCTTGATGGATTTAACCTCAAGAAGACTTATTAGGTCGTTAGAAACCCCTGTTGATCCCAATCAACAGCTCGTATTGACCAGCAAATGGGGTTTTGACGGATCATCTAGCCAAAGCATTTATCATCAAAGGACGAGTGAAGATGAGCAAATCGATCTTGCTAGTAATTTTATGATTAGTCTTGTACCACTGCGGCTCGTCTCAAAAGGTGTAACAATTTGGGAAAACGAGCGACCATCTTCCACTTCATTTTGCCGGCCAATATTGTTTAAGTTTATAAAGGAAACCAAAGAAAATGTGCAGAGAGAGATGGCTGAAATCGAAGCAGAGATTGAAGCCTTAACTCCATCCACCATCACTGATGGAATTAGTGTCAAACACCAACTGCTGTTGACAATGATTGATGGTAAAATTCATTCCATTATATCCAATACAGCAGCTTCAGTGTGTGACATATGCAAGGCTTGTCCTAAAGAAATGAATAATTTAGAGTTAATCAAAGATAAACACGCAAACGAGGACATGTATAAATATGGCTTAAGCACCCTTCACGCTTGGATTCGCTCAATGGAATGCTTATTACACATTTCCTACAAATTAGACATAAAATCATGGCAAGTAAGGGGTGATATAGCAAAAAGGCAAGTTGATGACAGGAAGAAAAGAGTTCAAGAGGCTGTAAGAAGAGAAACGGGCTTACTTCTCGATGTTGTGAAACAAGGCAGTGGATCCACCAACAATGGCAACTCGGCAAGGAGATTTTTTGAAAACTACACTAAATCTGCTGAACTGACCGGAATAGATGCTATGCTTTTAAGAAAAATCTGTGTGATCTTGCAGTGTATTTCATCAGGAGAGAAGATCAACGTAACTAAATTCCGAGAGTTCTGCTTTGATACTGCTAAGCTTTACGTGGAGTTATACCCATGGTATTATATGCCTTCTTCACTTCATAAAATTTTAATGCATGGGCCAGACATAGTTCAGAACATGTCAATTGTGCCCATTGGTTTTCTATCCGAAGAGGCATCTGAGGCTAGAAATAAAGATTTTAGAAAATATAGAGAGGGGCATTCTCGAAAGCATAGCAGTATCTCATGCAATGAAGATATTATGCACAATCTTTTACTGTCTTCTGATCCACTTGTTACAAGTATCCGTCCAAAAGGAAATAAGTTTGTAAAAAAATCTTCTTTTAAGGAATTTTATGAGCTTACGGATTCTGAGAAAAGTGATATCGAATTTGTTAACATAAATGATTTAGCGGACATCGATTCTGAATTTGAATTAATTGATGATGATGATGATGACGAAGATAATTAAATGATGTTATTGTTTTAAAATGTGTAACTTAGTAAATTAGAGCTTACATCTTAATTATTTATTGTACTTTTAATGAAACTAGGTAATTTATTATCAACTTACTTAAAAGTCATACTCTCATCAGTTCTTGTGAATATTTTTGTTAATATATATTTCTGTATATATATAATATATTTATAGACCTCTTAATAAGTCTGTCTGCGGTTTAAAGTAAATACAAATGGGGAAAAAACGTTTTTTTTTTTTAAATTTTCATTTCCTTTTATCCCAGAAAGTGCACATTTGGCGCACTATGTGTCTTAGTATTAAATATAGCTCTTAGTAATAGCATTACGATATTAGAGACCGCTACTTGAAACAAGCCCGGAATCAGGAGGGAGAGAGCTCGATACACTCATTTTCATAGTAAAATTTCACATTTTCTCAAATTACTCCCGAAATATGGGAGTTATGAAGAAATTCATCACCACAAGTTATGAAGGCATTAAGTAATCGAATAAGATGGCATCATTAGTTTGGCATAATTTTACTCTTTTTTTTCGGACATGTCTACGTCCAACCGCTCCCATACATTCGTTCCACTGTGCGAAGGTGCGATATATTCTAAGGTGTGTTCACAAATGCACAATACGTGACGCCACAATAGTCCGAAATCGGGTTTCTTTTACCAATGACCCGCGCCACTCGCAAAAGTATTAAAAAATCTCTATCTACGTGTCTACTTTTCCCACCTGTGAGATAAATTCGTGATATAATAATTACGTAGTGAAGGTATTATGAAACCTAAAATGACTAATGAGAATCAACGCAATGTAAAGTCAACAAAAGAGATAAGTATGCAGGATCGTCGGATATAGTTGAAGTTTAGTAAGAAACCGATGGATGTTGTCGACTGAAATTTAATTTGATAAATGAGCTGTTTGTTTTATTAATTTTTTTTTTATTCAGTCTTGTTTACATATTTACATAATTTAAAAAGCTAACAATCTTAAAATAATAATATGTACAAGTATATAATAATAAAAAGGGAGGGAAAATAATCAAAGTGCATCAAAAAATTCGTCCGCGTCACTGTCAACGGGAAACGTGCCCAAAAGGCTGGCAGCAATTAATTTTATTAATTAAATTAAATTTTAATCGAGAACATCCATCGGTTTCTTACTAAACTTCAACTATATCCGACGATCCTGCAAACTTATCTCTTTTGTTGACTGTACCTATATGTATATTATTTTGTCGTCCAGTTACATTAGAATTAACATGGGAATAATATATCACTATGTTTACCTGATAATTAGCTTGCAATACGATAGGATTATGCTAATTACGTTAAGATTTGATCTCATGATTGTCTCTATACGTAATTACAGTGGTCGGTAATTACTTAATGGAGGCATATTTGCTTTTGATTAACATAATACCTGTAACTTCACGGATGTATTCCCTTGAGGGATACGCAGAGCTCTAAGTATAAATACATAATTTACAAAGTGCACGCCCTTTGCGCCAAAATGATATATTTCTTTATATTATGTAATAAATAGAGCAGTGATGGCCAAGTGATAACGGCCGCGACTTACGAGTTGTATGTCGTAGGTTCGAATCCAGACAGGCGCTTTACTTTGTGTAAATTATTTCATCACCACTGCTCTCAAAACGGCGAAGGAAAACATCGTGAGGAAACCGGTATGTTCTAGAACCAAAAATTCGATAACAAGTGACATCTGCCAACCCGCACTGGGCCCGCGTGGTGGATTACGGTCCACTCCCTCTCACCGAGAATAGGCCTGTATCCCAGCAGTGGGAACATTAGGCTGATTATGCATGCATGCATAATATTGAAAAGCCTTTAAACTACAACAACAAACGTACGACACGTTAGAAAAGTTAGCATATCATCCTAATGTTGCAACAAAATAACGTTTTTTATCCTCTGAAACTACTTAATTATTATGGAACAAAGATTTTTTGTTTGTTTTGCTTTTATTTCTATGATATGCTTTGTAGTTTTAATTATTTTAATAGCTGTTTCCTTATCACAGAATTTGAATCTATTGTATCTACCTATACCTATTTATAATAATAATTATATTGGACGCGCAGGACGTTGTAGGCTCTCTGCAGTCTCGCCAAGGGTTATCGTACCTTGTAACTGGGTTGTGGACGTCAGATAGGCAGTCGCTTCATGTAAAATACTGGTATTCTGCTGCAGCCAATGCAACAGGAAGCCGACCTCAACATATTTGGGAAAAGGCTAGGCAGATTGAACTTCAAAAATTGCTAGATAACCTGAATTAAACAACCTAATTCTAAAGCCAAACGAAGTATTCTTGGAGTCAAACTCACGGACCGCATTCGGAATAGTATACTTCGTTCCAAAACACAAATCGCAGACGTGGGCAACACAGCCGCCAAACTAAAGTGGGCAGGCCACATCTGCCGCATGTCGCAACAGAATTGGGCAAAAGTAGCCACTGACTGGGTTCCGAATAACAGGAATCGGCGACGCGGTAGGCCCAGGAAGAGATGGCGTGATGAATTAGACGCCTATCTAAGGGATTGGCCAGATGTAGCAATAGACAGGAGAATATGGAAAGACGGAAGGGAGGCCTTTGCCCTGCAGTGGGACATAACAGGCTCATAATAAATAATAATAAAATAAAATCCACCTAGGCACCTTTACCTAGGAATCGATGTTGTTTTTTTATAAAGCTCATTGTAGAACGTACCAAGTCCAACAATCTTTCCTTGTTCCTGGAACTCCTCTAGTCAGATTACGTTATTGCTATGAGCAGTTCCAAGCGGAATTATCTAGGAAATTTAATCATGTAGGTACGAGGAAAAAAATGTGCGGTGAGGCACACCTTTAAATAATATGTTATTAAAGGAATCTTGTCTTGTTAATGAGTGGTCTTGATTGATTAGTCATCATACAAATTATTTTGTTTTGCGGTCTGATCACTGATGCAATCATAAGCTTTTTTGTGAGCAAGTATAGCATAATCAGTCTATAATGTTCCCACTGCTGGGAAACAGGCCTCCTCTCAGTGAGAGGGAGTGGGCCGTAATCCACAACGCGGGCCCAGTGCGGGATGGGAGATGTCACATTTCTTCGAATTTTTGGTTCTATGACATGCCGGTTTCCTCAGGATGTTTCCTTCACCGTTTTGCGACAGCTGTGTGGCTGGGGAGTTTGTTGCGCCACTTCATCTCCCCAGTGAAAGCACTAGGAAGTGGTAAAGGGCGGGCGTTTCGGGGGACTGTCTTTTTTAATTTTGACGTTCGAAAAGTGCTGATTCTCAGCCTGGTTTCAAAAAATTGATTTTGATTGGAGTGGTGATGAAACTATTAATAAAGTAAAGCGCCTGCGAAATACCGTAAGGAAACCGTCATGTCCTAGAACCAAAAATTCGAAGACACGTGACATCTACCAACCCGCACTGGGCTCGAGTGGTAGATTACAGCACATTCCCACTCACCGAAAGGAGGTTTGTATCCCAGCAGTGGGAATGTTATGGACTGATTATGCTAAAGCGGCTGCCTGGGTTCGAACCTAAAACCTACAACTGGTAAGTCGGGACCATTACCACTGGGCTACCACTGCTCAGCTATAAGTTTAGAGCTTTTACAAATTATGGAAGGGACCAATAGAAACATGAGCCTTCGGACCGCGAAAGGTTTGCCTTATCAACAAAAATAAAATTTAATAAGTACTGCATTTCCCAAACAAATTCTAAAATAAAAAAAATTGCAATAAAACTACCCACCGTATCTACTTGTCACAATTTTCAGACATTCATTCACTATTTCTAGTGTAGGTGAACTAACGAATAAACTAGAACAAACAAAATAGAACATTTACATGCAAACAAGTGACACGCGGACGTATCCGAGTTGTTTGCTGAATTTACACGAAGTGTCAATGAAAACAAACCGAACAAAATGGAGTATGGACGTCCGGTCTCAATGGGTACAAATGTGGCGGAGTTCGGAATATAATGCGCCTTTTGAGTATAAAGAGACGAATAATGCTCACATGTTACGTTTGTTTGTTTTGAACTTAAGCGTGGTTTATACAGCACTAGCTGCGCCCCGCGTTTTCACCCGCATAAGTTTAGATCCAGTAGGAATATCGGGATAAAAACTATCCTATGTCTTTTCACGGGACTCAAACTATATCTATACCAAATTTCATTTAAATCGGTTCAGTGGTTTAGGTGTGAAAAGGTTACATACAGACAGACAGGCAGATCGAGTTACTTACGAATTTATAATATTAGTATGGACTAGCTTCTGCACGCGACTTCATTAGCGTGAAACTTGCTCTCCTGATCCACCCCGATGCATTGCATCGTCTACCCACGCTATTTCTTCGTTTTCGCTTAGCGTTCTTTGCGACTTTTTTGTTTTTCTCTGCTCCTTATGGACCTAGCGTTATGTTAAGAAGCGTATAGCCTTTCTTAAGAATTGGGCTATTAAATGCAGAAAGAATTTTTCAAATCCGACTGGTAGTTCCAGAGATTAACGCGTTCAAACAAACAGACTCTTCTGCTGGGTGAAATTGATTCATGGGCATCATTTCAAGGGGTCATTGTAATCATCATTTCGAACAACTTTTACTATGGGATCAAATCTGAAATCGCGAAAACAAAACAGCTCTTCCCTACATTTTGACGAGTTTTGTGAACATGAATGTAAGGAACAGCTGATTTTTATTCGCGATTTTAGTTTTAGTCCCATAGTAAAAGTTGTTCATAATGATGAGTACAATGACCCCTTAAAAGCATTAATGCCAGACAGATGCTGTCTGACGCTAGTTTTCTAATGAACCCTTAGGGAAAAGTGACGGGGAGTACACACAGTTTCAACATACTTAATACATATAAATAAATAAATAAACTAGTAATCACATACATATTCAATTCAAACCTGCCTCCAATTGGTTTCTTTGAAATAAATGGTTTGAGTTTATGACCACACCTTTCTGATAAATGATGTAGTCATCGTAAAACACAGACCATCAGTAGAATAAAACGTCATGAAGAATCGTGGACTAATATAATGAGTGGCAGAGACATCAACGCGCAAACTGAAACCATTTTTAATTTTCAAAATTAAAAATGAAAATTCAGCACATGATTCTAGACCCTCTAGTGTAAAAACATTTCGTCGGTTATGAAAGAAATCTGCTGTTTCCTACAAAAGTGCAATACTTACGCGCTCAAAATGTATGGAACAGCAATTTTTGAAGTGAAAACTTCTTTAGCGGCGTTGTACACTTTTTTGTAATGGGTAAAAAATGTTAAACTCGCGTCAGGACACGTGACCGTCAGGACACGTGACCGTCAGGACACGTGACCTGATCGAAAATTCGTAAGACGGATAGAGAGTAGACAGCCGGAGCGACGTAGGAGAGGAAGTATCACCCTCTCTAAGGCGCGACGAAAATGTATGCCTGCTGTTTCGTTTAGGCGGCGCAGGGCGCTTGCGCGAATGTTCGTGTGTGTTTATGTTACAGCGTGCCACGCGCATCCATGGATGGTGACAGCTGATGTCTCGACCGTCTGTGTAGTGGCCACACTGCTGTGTATTCGTAAAATTCGTGTATATAAAGTGTTTAAAATATGGAAATTGAACAAAGTGCATCTATTAATTAAAAAAGTGACGAAGAAATAGCGAAAGAAAATGAGTTATATTAATTCAATTCATAGTTGATTTATTTCAACGTTAATATTCAAGTTTTCACTTCTGCCGGCACTCCCGGAGTGCAACTCGTCTTTTTTTTTTTAATAATTAACACACAATTATTTTATATGCAATAGAGTCCAAAATCATGTACTTACTGAATCCATGGCAACAGGTTAAAGAAGAAATAAAGAAAGTACGTTTACTTGCGGTAACAATGACGCGGAGAAAGAACACAAACAAAAAATAACAAGTTGAAGGAAAATAAATGCGTCACATCCACGCAAAACGGTTGTGCGTCACCACATGTAATACGGCCTGATATATTTCCGTTACCCCAAATATCGCTTTGATCTCTACGTATAAAGACTTTGGCCCTCATGATTTTTTTTATTTGGGTTTCCTCTAAGACTCGAGTCTAAGAAATTGACTCAACACTTTCAGCGCATGCCAGTATCACACTAATATTATAAAGGCGAAAGTTTGTGAGTGTTGTGTGTGTCTATATGTTTGTTACTTCTTCACGCTCAAACGGCTGGACCAATGTTGATAACATTTTGTATGGAGGTAGCTGACACCCTGGATTAACATATAGGCTACTTTTTATCCCGATATTCCCACGGGATCGAGACTTTTGCGGGTGAAACCGCCTGGCGCAGCTATTAATAACATAATTCGGCCACTTATCTCTTGGCTGTTTAAATTAGTCAGTAGAAGTTAGTCCGGTAATTAGACTTTATATTGAATCTATTGGAAAGAGGATCTATCGAGGGGCTTGTGGCTAAATAATAACAGCCACACGGGTCGATCGATCAGGTGGATGGGTGACCATCTTCTCATACCAAGATCCCTCCATGCCTCGGAAAGTACGTTACGCCGTTAGTCCCGGCTGTCATTCGTGGATCTTTGACAGTCGTTCCGGGTCGTCAGGAGCCCGAAAGTCTGACAACCAGTCTTACCAAGGGGTATCGTATTACCCAGTAACTGGGTTGTGGAGGTCAGATAGGCAGTCGCTCTATGTAAAATACAGGTATTCAGCTGCATCCGGTTAGACTAGAAGCCGACCCCAACATAGTTGGGAAAAGGCTAGGCAGATGATGATGTTTGATGATGATGATTATGAAGCTAATGTCTTCTACATGATTCGAATCTTACGTAATGTTTCGCGTAAGTTTAACTCATAAAAAACACTGCACTTATACTTACAACCCGATTGAACCACTTACTGAATTAGATACAACTTGAAAAGTTAGCAAACCATTTTTTATATCTGATGAAGTAAGCGACAAAGGCATCTGCCTCTTTTCGATCTTCATGTTATTATCTTTTGTGTACTTTCATGAAAAAATAATCATCACTATCCGTTCAACTTGAAACTCCAATCGTTCCCTTGCTAACCATAAGAAATCTACCCCCAAGAATTTGAAACATTCCACATGCAATTTTCTTACACGCGAAACTCGACCTTGCCAGGTGGTAAGGTTGAGTTTTGCACGAAGGAAAACGAACTTGGAATCTGAAAAGTTAAATAAGCACCTCTCTTAAAGCCGCCAAACTCTCACCTGAGTTCACAAAGGTGTCTTCCTGTTGGCAAGACGTTTAAATTTGCACGAGTACGTCTGGCGACAATAAGGCAATTGCTTGGAACTTTGATTAGGACACAATGCCGAGACGAGGTGAGCTGTTAGAGATATTTTATGTATCAGTATATGTGTGAGTTCGTCTATCTAGTTTGAATGTCAATGACAGTATTGTAGACTTGAACTCAGATTTTCTGGTACACGACGTTGAGATTTTAGGCGATATTTGATGCAAATTCGAAATAATCATACTTAATCATAAGTCTTAATTTATCTCAACATTACCTATATTTTGTTGTCAAGATATTTTATAAGTTTAACATATTTTATATAGTCGAAAAGAAAAAAATCAGAAAAAATTATGATGAAAATCAGTATGGTCACTGATTTCTACTATCTCTTTAAGTTAGATTTATACCATAAGCACTTGTCCATAAGAGATTTGTTCTTATGGTACAAATCTAACTTGGAAAGATGTATTAATAATTATAATTCTACAGGGTGAAATTGAATTCATGGGCATCCTTTTATCTAACTAAAATCACGAAAAAAAATCAGCTGTTCCTTGCAGTTATGTTCACATAACTCGTCAAAATGTAGGGAAGAGCTCATTTTTTTTTTCGCAATTTCAGGTTTGGTCCCATATTAAAAGTTGTTCATAATGATGAGTACTGTACAATGACCCCTTAAAAGGATGCCCATGAGTTTAATTTCACCTTGTATAAATACGTGCCTGTAATGGTCGCGAATCATATTTTGATCAAGATACAACCTGACACTGACCTGAAAATTGCAAAAAACGTAAGAAAAATTGAATTTCGCGGGCTACAACTGCGTATTCACCTTAAAGTTTTGAAAATAAAATGACAAAACACATTCTGTTTTGCACAATCAGCCTTTTCTTTGTCGTACACGTGTCACAAAATTACTGTCCGTACAAAGTCATGTATCAAATTAGTTAATAGTGTATCTGCGTTGTTAGCAAGCTATTCTAATGAGCGTGGTGGATTTTTAGTGTTTTGGAGATACGCTCTTTTAACGCATATTAAGGGATAGCGTGCTCGTCTGTTACAGTTTTCTCTTGAATATTTTGTTTGTCAATTTTCGAGATACGAGTTTCGTCGAGACTAGTGGTGGCCCATCACAGGTAACGGCCCCGACTTACGAATTCTAGGCCGTAGGCTCGAACCCAGACAGGCACTTTACTTTGTGTAATTTTATTTATTTCATCATCATTGCTCTCAAAAACGTTGAAGGAAAACATCGTGAGGAAACCGGCATGTCTTAGGACCAAACATTTGAAGACATGTAACATATACCAACCCGCACTGGTCCGCGTGGTTTAAAACGGCCCATTCGCACTCACAGTGAGGAGGTCTGTGTCCCAGCAGTGGGAACGTTATAGGCTGATTATGCTATGCGATGAGTTTCGTCGTTTGTTTTAGCATGAATGGTAGAAATTATATCTTCAAGTTGTTCCATTTCTTTAGTTCTTAAAAAGTTTAGTTCATCTTAACATTAAACATCTTCTGCACTCTAAGAAACTATTTTCAAGTGTACAGACGCCAGCACATCAAGCTACCCGAAACTGTCAAATTTTCCCAATCAACTTTGAAACTTACGCTTTAGCGATAAAGTTGAAAATCAATTAAAGAAATTTGACAGATTGTAGTAGCTTGATGTGCTGACGTCTGTACTTATTATGTTGACTGTGACTTTGTGAAGCCTTCTTTATTGTGAAATATTCGTCCTTCCAAAAAATCTGCATCGGTAACTGGTGCTTGATTCAAATTCAAACTTAAAGCAATTTCTTATTTAAAAATAAGGGCTGATGTATCAAATTTAGTTAGATAACTTATATCAGAGAAATAAATATTGCGGTTTAACAGCTTTTGCAATATGTCAAATTGTCAGATTTATTTTTTAGATAAAAGTTACAGACTATTGAAAAATAGCCCCATATCAATTACAGGCACTTTTCAATTGACAAGGGCGCGACCCCGCCGACCTCAGGGGTCGGTCAGTCAGAAAGATGACACTAGTTGCCCATTCCAAAGTGTAGTAGATTCCTATGGAAAAGATCCGGCAACTAAATACACGGAAACTATTCATATATTTTTATATGACTAGATCTCATAGTATTAGACTAGAATTATTTCCGGTGTCATGCTTTAGAAAGATACCTAATAAAAACAGCACTAGTTAGCCTGGCTGCAAATTAGAACTTTCAAATGATAATGTTCTTCGAATCATTGCTAGCTACGCTTTTTTAGGGTTCCGTACCTAAAAGTTGCCGACGGAACCATATTACTGAAGTTTCGCTGTCCGTCCGTCTGTCTATCAGCGAGCTGTATGTTACGAACCGTATCAGGCAGACAGTTGAAATTTTCACAGAGTGTGTATTTTTATTGCTGCTACAACAAAAAACATATTTTTTTAAATATATATTGTTCAATATTGTACAGTAGTACGGAACCCTTCGTGTGTGAGTCCGACTTGCATTGGACGGTTTTTTTTAACACAATTGCTCGTACCAACTCGAGTACCAAAAAAAAAAACAATTTACAAAAAGCTCTATAAAAATTTTGATTGTACGTTTGGACTTTCCTTATGCCGTAACAAAGTATTATAAAATACTAGCTGCGCCCCGCGGTTTTACCCGCGTAAATGTCGATCCCGTGGGAATATCGGGATAAAAACTATCCTATGTCCTTTTCCGGGACTCAAACTATCTCTATACCAAATTTCATCTAAATCGGTTCAGTGGTTTAGGCGTGAAGAAGTAACAAACATATAAACACACACACTCACAAACTTTCGCCTTTATAATATTAGTGTGATTTATCCTTGTGTTGAAAGCAACTGATTTTGAGTTGGAATTTGATTACTTTTAAACGATTTTAATCTGTTTTGTCTGTTGATGTTGTGTGTGTGTTTATTTTTTGTTCTGTGTCTGTCTCTCTGTGTGTTTATTTTTGAACTGTTATGAAAGTAGAAATTATTGATTGACTACGGGTTATTTTTTGTGAACTATAAGCTTTCTAAGCGCTACATAAAAGTACTCAAGAGACTTTTTAAATTCATACTAATTACATATTAAAGGCAGTAGTGACCCAGTGGATACGGCCGCGATTTACGAGTTTCAGGCAGGCGCTTTACCTTGTAATGTGTTAATTATTAATTTTATCACCACTGCTCTCAAAACGGCGAAGAAACATCGTGAGGAAACCGGCATGTTCTAGAACAAAAAAAAAATCGAAGACATGTGACATCTACCTATCGGCACTCCCGCGTGCTGGATTACAGCCTACTCCCTCTCATGGAGGAGGCCTGTGTCCCAGAAATGGGAACGTTATAGGCTGATTAATCACATATTAAAGGCACAAAAAAACTGGTTGTCTGTAAAATCGGTTTACGGGCGATAATTTTACGTGATAACGTCATAAGAAAACATCCGATCGTGCCTCTCTATCGCTTGTTCCGCGCTCTCGCTTGCACACTCGGCTCAGACGGAACGTGACAATGAGTTATGCTTTTTCGTGTGTTCATCGATTTATAAGACGTTATCACGTCAAAAACTGTTGTAGTTATAGTTAAAGTGCGCAGTGCTGCATACCCCCACCCTATTTCAAGTTTAACAAATATAAACTTTATTTCAATGACAATTAAGTTGATTTCAGAGCGAAAAGCACTATTGAAAAAGTTATAAGAAATGTTTGAAGTTGTAGCGTAAACTGAACTTTATTGTTCATGAATTAAAGTTATTTCGCAGATTAGATCTAAATGGTGACACATTTCGGGTAGAAGGTCCAAAACAATCTAAACTTTTTTTTACATAAATTTTTACTCTACCTACCCTTAACTACGACACTAGTTTACGTAAAACATTTAAAAGTCTAATTATGTGAGATACAGTTCACTTGTCTACGCGAGTCCTCACAAGTGACAATGCTTTGGTCGACGTCGTGAGTCTATTGTGGACTTCCTACTCCTTCAAGTTCGACTTGCGATACAAAGGTAAGTTCTTTTTTGTCTGTTTGTACAGACGCCAGCACATCAAGCTACCCGAAAACCCAAACGCAAACTCAAACCATTTATTTCAATTAAACCATTACAGGCACTTTTGAATTGTCAAAATTAAGTAGTCGGTCAGTTAGAAAGTTGAAGCTAGTTGCCCATTCCAAAGCGTAGATCTCTATGGAGAAGAACGGGCAAGAAACTCCATGGACATTCTTTTAAATCAAGATATTACAAAATCCTGGGTACATTATTCTTGTTGCTTCTATTTGTGAGAACAATGTAAAAAACACACAAATGAAGAAACAATACAAGAAATAAGATTAAAAATAAGCCTTGGCAGTTAAGAGATGACCAGTCTCAACCGATGGCAAAGCCGGCCATACATCCCTGGCCCTACAGTCTCGACAAATATAACGACAAAAATCCGTCGTTAAGTTTAATCGATGTCAAATTTCTTTAATACATTTTCAACCTTATGCTTCGAAATAAAGTTGAAAATCTATTAAAGGAATTTGACAACGATACGACTTAGCGACCGATTTTTGTCGCTGTCTAATGTCGAGACTGCAAGGGCTGGACTAACGTTTATCGCCGAGATTTGTCACGAAGCATGGTAACGCATTGTTTTCTGCTCCCGGCGTAAGCATAGTATCCACCAAGTGCTCAAACCTTATGCTTTAGCGATAAAGCTGAAAATCTATTAAATTAAAGAAATTTGACAGATTGATGTGCTGGCGTCTGTACTTATTATGTTGGTGTGTATAGCTTGTATAAGCTCGATTGCCTGAAGTATGGATAGTTTAGTCCAATGTTTGTATAGGGTAGAACCAGGAACCAGTGAACGCAGCATTTTATAGTCTGCATCTCCGACTTTGAAAAGGGTGTTGAAGATTTTTATATGGAGCCTGGCATACCTATAGTTTCCGACATTTTGTTTTTTTTTTTTCAAAATGGCGGCCGTTCATGAAACCTTTGTAAATCGATAACTGACATCAATGCAAAGAGAAGCCATAATAGGATCACACCCCGTAAATCGTCACATTTCTTTTTCATAATTATTTAAAATCACTATAATATTCTTTTTAAATGACTAGTGTACTCGTAAATATAAATAATGTAAATGATCCATTTTTGACCGTAAATAATTTTATTGGCCAATGAGGTTAAAAATGCCAATACGCCATGAGAATGTGTCTAATGTTTTTTGAACATCCGCCTTTAAATATTTTATTATTATTATGAGCCTGTTGTGTCCCACCGCAGGGCAAAGACCTCCGTTCCGTCTTTCCATTTTTTCCTGTCTCTTGCGACATCTGAATACCTGAGAGGCAATTCTCGTAACTTTAAGAACGTTCACTGTCTGATCTCAGTGTAAATCTGTCAAAAATACCTCCAATTTCCCTACATTTTTGACAAGTTTTTGACATTGATTGTCACTGAGATGACATTGCGACTAGATTTTTAACGTTTTTAATTACGATAATTGGCCTTCAGATTTACTATGCCATCAATATTAATAATGTTATTGTATTGCTCAGCAAAATACTGACAGCTTAGAAGTTGTTGTAGTTCTTCAAGGCTTTATTAAAAACTAGCTGCGCCCCGCGGTTTCACCTGCATAAGTGTCGATCCCGTGAGAATATCGGAATAAAAAGTAGCCTATATGTTAATCCAGGGTGTCAGCTACCTCCATACAAAATTTTATATAAATTAGTCCAGCCGTTTGAGCGTGAAGAAGTAACAAACATATAAACACACACTCGCTGCGTTATTATCTATTTTAATTACGGTTTTCTATCATGTTTGATTATATACAATTCTACAATAAAACAAAACCATTGTTTATGTTTTGCCAACCACCAAATCTGTGGGAACCGATTTCTAAACAATATTAACCTTCCAGTATGTAAGGTCATCTTTCGAATATTAGTTAGCAATTTATAAAGCACTAGCTGCTCTGCGCCTTGCGGTTTCATCTGCATATGTCTCGATCCCGTAGGAATATCGGGATAAAAAGTATCCTATGTCCTTTCCCGGGACTCAAACTATCTCTATACCAAATTTCATCTAAATCGGCTCAGCGGTTTAGGCGTGAAAAGGTAACATACAGACAGACAGAGTTACATTCGAATATATAATATTATTAGTATGGAAGTATGGATAATAGTATAATTTATCTATTAGCAATACAGGTTGTGCAGGTAAATAAACTTAATTAATTTTTCAGTAATTTTTTCTTACTTTTCGTTGATATAACAATCAATATTTTCAATATACTGGGTGGCAGGGACTTCGTCGTGCAAACTGGAACCATGAATTCAGCATAATTATGATTCTAGACACCCTTTTTTTTTAAGGATGGGAAAACATCAAATGACCCCTCCCGCTCTGGGTGGAGCGGAAGGTAGTGTCAGACTCTTACTGACTAAAACCCATCCGTGTTCCTTCCTTAGCCCTTTATGTTCCGGGGTAGCGGTAACCCTTTCGGACAATCCCGCACCCCCGGCAGGCTTCGGCCCTGGCAGGCCCCTTCCTTTATGCTGACATCTCTTTGAGGCGCGCGTGGAACACGTACGCGCCGTCCGGCACGGGCCTGGTCCTGATCGGACGGTGAGTTACCCATTACTCTCCGTCCGCAGGCCCGCATTCTAGACACCCTAGCGTAGATATTATTCGCGTAGCGTAGATATTATAGAATAGTGCAATACTTACGCGGTAAAAATATCCTGAACAGCAATTTTTTTAAAATCATTTCTTGTTCTGAATCGATAGTAACAGACTCAGCGTTGATGTCCGTGCCACTCTGTAGACTCCTCCATTTTTTTTATCAAGTTCTTTTACCGTAGGTACGTTTCTCGCTCATCTTCAGTATCTAATAAAACATCATACCGATCGATCATTTTACCTCCACGTGATTAAATCATACGTTTTTTCTGCCAAGTTTTATCCTTATGAAATCATAGGAAATACCACCTTGCTCTTTGTTGAGATACTAAACATAAAATTCATTATGTAATATATAGACTCCATTTGTTTGCAGTTTTTTTTAGTAAATTTTAGACGTAGGCGTTGATTGTTTTTCTGCCTATATTTATTTTGTTATAACGTTTAAAAGTGCATGTAAAGCAATGGTTGCTGAGGTCGGTCCGTGGATGGGTGTCCATCCATTACTTACCGAGACCCCTCCGTGCCTCGGAAAGCTCGTTAAGTTGTTGGTCCCGCCTGCCATTCGTAGATGACTGTCGTTACGGGCGGTCAGAGGCCCGAAAGTCGGACAATTGGTCTTGCCAAGGTGTACCTATATTACTTAGGAACTGGGTTATGGAGGTTAGATAGGCAGTCGCTTCATAAGAGAGGCGGAACTGTATGAGGTGTACAGAGTAGCGAAGAAGGCTCTTCAGCTGGAAATAAAGCGGGCAAGGGCCCAAGCCCATGATGAATTGCTGGCAATTCTAGAACGTGATCTTGACGTCTTCGCTCGTGGGCACCCCCACTGTCCCGTAGCCTCCAGCCGCAGCTGCTGGAGAGAGTGGTGAGTGCTTTATTCCCCGCACAAGAGGAGTACACACCACCGCATATGGTTCCGCCTACTATGATGCCCAACGCGGAAAATGAGGATGACGACGTACCTGAAGTGACCCGGGTAGAACTAACAGCGGCAGTACAACGGCTTCAGGCCAAAAACACTGCTCCAGGACCTGATGGCATTCTGGGCCGTGCATGGGTTCTGGCCATCAGTGCTCTCTGGCCCCGATTAGTAGGACTCTTCAGCGCATGTTTGGAGAGGGGCCAGTTTCCACGCCAATGGAAGACTGGAAAGCTGGTCCTATTGAAAAAGGAAGGGCGTCCTGCGGACTCTCCATCTGCTTACCGGCCCACTTGTACTCTTGGATGAGGCGGGCAAACTCTTCGAGAGAATTATTGCAGAACGCCTTACCCAGCACATGGGAAGAGAGGGGCCGGATTTGGCGGATAACCAGTTTGGTTTCCGTCGTGGGCGCTCTACAATAGACGCGATTATGCGCGTGAGGGTCCTGGCGGAGGAAGCAGTGGCCCGGGGTGAGGTCGTCTTGGCAGTGTCTTTGGACATTGCCAATGCCTTCAACACCTTGCCCTGGAGCTGCATTAGGGAGGCACTCCAGTATCATAGGGTGCCAAACTACCTCCGCCGCATTATCGGAGCTTATTTGATGGACAGATCTGTCATCTACCCGGGTCGAGAAGGATGGTGTCAGCGAGAGATGTCGTGCGGTGTTCCACAGGGTTCGGTTTTGGGGCCGCTTCTGTGGAACATCGGATACGACTGGGTGCTGCGCGGTGCGCTCCTCCGTGGCGTCGGTGTCATCTGTTACGCCGATGACACGCTGGTAATGGCACGGGGAAAGACTCTCCAACAAGCGATTGTCTTAGCGACAGCTGGGGTTGCTCAAGTCGTAGGTAGGATCCGGCGGTTGGGTCTCCAGGTGGCATTGCATAAATTGGAAGCCATTTGTTTCCACGGGCCCCGGAAAGCGCCACCTTCGGGATCCAATATCATGGTGGGAGGTGTCCACATCGGTATCGAGTCGACGATGAAGTACCTAGGACTCGTCCTCGATAGCCGGTGGAACTTCAGGTCGCATTTCTAGCGGTTGGCTCCCCGTTTGATGGGCACCGCGAATTCACTCTCGCGATTGCTGCCTAATCTGGGGGGGCCAAATACCTCCTGCCGGAGGCTCTATGTCGGGATCGTACGGTCCATGGCGCTCTATGGAGCGCCTGTATGGGCGGACAACCTGACGGCCCGCAACATAGCAATACTGAGAAGACCACAGAGAGCAATGGCCGTCAGGGTGATAAGAGGATACCGTACGGTCTCCTTCGAGGCGGCGAGCCTCTTGGCCGGATCACCACCCTGGGATCTTGACGCCAAAATCTTAGCATCAGTATATCGGTGGCGCCGGGACGCGCTGGAGCGGGGTGAGCATCTGATGCCTCGTCATGTCGAGGTGTACAGGACTGAGTGCCGCCAGACCCTAGTGGTGGAATGGGAACAAAGACTTGCGCAACCCAGCGCAGGGCACGCCACTATAGCGGCTGTAAGACCCGTTGTGAGGCAGTGGCCGGAGAGAAGGCATAGCACCCTTACTTTCCGGCTGACACAGGTGTTGTCCGAACATGGGTGCTTTGGAAAGTACCTGTGCCGCATAGGCCGGGAACCTGCACCCGGTTGCCATCATTGCAACTGCCTCGACGACACGGCCCAGCACACCCTTGCGGAATGCCCTGCTTGGGCAGTGCAGCGCCGTGACCTCGTCGCGGCGGTTGGCGCTGCGGATACTCTCTCGCTTCCGGACGTGGTCCAGTCCATGGTTGGAAGTGAGAGCGCGTGGGACGCTGTCGCCTCCTTTTGCAAGGAAGTGATGGTCGCAAAGGAGGCGGCGGAAAGGGAGAGGGAGGATACAACCTCCCTTCCAATCCGTAGTAGACGCACCGGGCGCCGGAGCACGCGCAACGATCTCCGGCCGCCTTAGGGTGAGGCCTGTAGGCAACAGACTTGGGGAGTTTGTTGCCTGAACAGTGATAGGCCCGAGACGGCGGCGCGCCGTGTTCCGCGCGCGCCTCTCTCTAGAGGAATGGTGGCCGTTTGCGGCCGCTGAGGGTGACGGGGTCCGCATGGGTTCATGCGGGCCAACACCTGGCCGGGGGAGCGTGATGAAATGCGCAAGCACTCCAGCACCCCGGCTAAAGGTAGCAGCAGGACACCGTGTGGTTTTAGTCAGTAAGAGTCTGACAGACCCCTCCACCCACCCCAGGGTGGTGGACATCCATGAGGATTTCCACACGATAAAAAAAAAAAAAAAAAAAAAGGCAGTCGCTTCATGTAAATTACTGATATTTAGCTGAAGCTGCTTAGACTAGGAGCTGCCCCCAATATAGTGGTGAAAAGACTAGGCAGATGATGAGAAGATGGATCCATTAGTTTGCAGTTTTTAGATATATTTTTGGTGCAGGCATTAATTGTTGTTTTATCAGTATTTATTGGGTTTTGAAATTTAAAAGTGAAATATAGCATCAACCATCCGGACGTGGTAATTAAAAAAATATAATATAATTATATTATTATTTATAGTTTAATTATATAAATATAATAGGTATAATTATAGCAACCGATTAGGAGACTTATATTCGGCAATGGATAAATTATTAACGGGCTTTTATGCGTTTCAAAAAGAAACAGGAAATATTAGTATTGATATTTTGCATTAGTCCTTCGAGACGAATAGGAAAAGTACCTACGTGGTCTGTATAAGCGAATAACGGGATCTATGTCCACGTCATGTTTTAATTTATTCATAAACAAGTGAAGAAAAACCGTAAGTGAATCAGCAAATAATTAATTGTTTCTTGCAATCAACGTAGGTACTTTATACTTTGCATCGTTGTGACTTGTTATTGAAAAGGATTACAGCAGAGAATCCTGGATTAAAAGCCCGGATTTAATTATTTTAGTGCCAAAGAGGCGATCTGATTCGAATTGCCTTTGGCTTAACGGAACTGAGAATTGGTTTGGATCATAGATAATATATAAATTTTTACATTTCTATGGTTCAGACTGTTAACAATTTAGGACGTTTCTGGTCCTTTGGAAATTATTGCGTTCAAAATCATAATATTTTATTGCAATATTCATGGGCATTTATGGATCGTCAGACGTTCCAATTGGTCGTTTTTACGGAGAAGACCTGGCAGGAAAATCCACGGTTACTCTCTAAAAATAATTGGCTTTTACATTATATCAAAATTACAGTGTTACAAAAAATTTAAGACATGTGACATCCTGTTCCACTAACCAACATTGGGCCCGCGTGGTGATACTTGCACCCACTCCCTCTCACAGGGAGGAGGTTTGTGTCTCAGCCGTGGGATCAGTATAGGCTGACTATGCTGTACAACAGTGGCGAAGGGTGAATTTATGACAGAGGGAAGCTGGAGCAAAAAAAATTCGAAAAGAAAATTTCAATGATAAAATTAGTTTATTCCCGGTCGTCCCCACCTTGTCGTCCCCACTGGGTACGAATGGGAAAAAAAGTGTTTCGTTCCTCCCCAGTGGTGACGATTGGAACTTTTTATTTTCCACTCGTTCCGCTATAGACCGAGAGCCAAAATGCAGTAATGGGGATTTCAATAACAGATTTCACGGATTGTTAAAATGTTTTAATTACGACTTTCTGACCAAGAGTATGTAGGTAGTACTGACAGGTAATCAACTTAATAAACAAATTCTTACAGTTTTAAGGTGCGTAACACAGATAATCAACTTATTTACATAAATTCTTACAGTTGTAAATGAGTTGATTATCTGTGTTACGCACCTTTTGACTCTCGGTCTATAACGGAACGAGTGGGAAATAAAAAGTTCCAATCGTCACCACTGGGGAGGAACAAAACTTTTTTTTTCCCATTCGTACCCAGTGGGGACGACAAGGTGGGGACCACCGGGAATAAACCATAAAATTGACTATAGAGTTACTATGTTCTGAATTTTTGAAGGGAAGCCGGTGGAAATCGAGTTTTATGGTACCTTCGCCACTGCTGTACAATGTAAATAGGTCTAGGGGGACAGTGAACAAGTACCAAGTACTTAAAAAAACAGAAAATGCTCTACAAATTGAATGATCGTTTCAAAATGAATCATCGTTTATTGTGTGCAGTTTTTTTAAATATCATTGTTATTTTCAGGAGATTTAACATAGCTTTCTTGTTGGTTAAGTTATTTCTCAACCATGTCTGTCTCGAGAGGTTTGCCATAAACAAAAAAAAACAATGTCCAATCTGTTTTCTGTGATGATTATGGCAATCGCAAATATTGTTGCATTTTTTTTTTGATTCGGTATCATGACCCTTTGTCTTGCAACGATGTCGTGTAGATATACCGTCATCTCAGACTGTGTAGGTGTAAGAAATTATTTCTGGGTGTTACCCTACCGTTGTAAAGTACCTCCAATGATGACCATTGTTTGTAGGTACGTAGGTACCTTCATATTTGGAATTTCATTAGCTCATCCATGGGTAAATACTTACCGCAATAATTATTATTGATTTTCCAGATGACTTATTGATTCTAGGTATTACCTGTAGTTCATGTTATTTGTCTTGTACTAAGCTGTTGTTGTATAGACATTTGTCTACATAGGTAATAATGCTACATCAACATTGTGATCTTTTATAGTTTTCCTCTCATCCTTAAAGGAGAAAAGTGTGTTTAAATATACAATGTGGAGACGTCAATACGACAAGAAATGATAACATTGGCAGTACTAATGCATGCGCTGAAATGTCGCACCCTTAAAACGTAAGTGGTACTATACAAAAATGACATTTTTATATTGTATGTTGTTGTTTGTTTGTACACATTATTTTATTGTATGCCACTGTATACTGAAACAGCTTCAGCCAATCACAAAGCTTTCTTAGTTCTTAGTTCCATATCACCCATACAATATATACTTAAAAAGACCATACCGTAAAATGAACATTTTCGTGTAGTGCCATTTATGTTCTAAGGGTGCGACGTATACAATGCGTCAATGAAATTTTTTTCCGATTATTTTCACAAACTGTGGGTAAAGTGCGCGCAAAATATAAGTCTGCGCGCGACGTTTGAGTTCAAGACTTCTCTTCTTCAAGTTCTCTGCTAGCACGTTTAATCACTTTCGGCATAATTATGGCAATTATTTACTTTAGAAAACACAGCACACTCTCTTGGCACCTGATGGAACGACCAGATGGCGATGGCGGAAAACGATTATTTCCGATTTCGGCCGCGCGGAGACTTATTTTGCGAGCACTCTAGTCTCGGTTTGATACTTTTTTGTCAATTTATTTTATTTTTATCGATTTTTAAGGAGTTTTTTTTATTTAAACCTTAAGTCCCGTTGCTCCTTAATTTATTAATTGAAGAAAAAAGTAGGTCTCTGTTGGCATCTGCCTAGCCTTTTCCCAACTATTTTGGGGTCGGCATCCAGTCTAACTGGGTGCAGCTGAATACCAGTATTTCACATGGAGCCACGGCCTATCTGACCCCCACAACCCAGTTACTGGGTAATACTATACCCCTTGGTAAGACTATAGTTGTCAGACTTTCGGGCTTCCGACTACCCGTAACGACTGAAAACAAAAGTAGTTGTTCTCTTTAAGTTAAACTATTTAAATTGATTTTTATTACAGCCTACTAATCTTGTTGGTTACAAATAATGAACTGTGTGAAAAAAGTGCTATGTTTTTGTGAAATAAATACGTTATTGTTATTATTTATGAATTTATATATCTCGAGACAATGGGGTCCCGGTCCTTTGGAAGGCGTACGAGGGGCCGAAGCCAACTCGCAGAGGCCCCTTAGGAAATTTTAATGAAATGCGGCACCAACCGACGATTATTCCTGTATGCGCTATGCAAGTGCACCCAATATTACTATATTATTAACTACCAAATGAGATTTGTGTTTACTTCACCGTTATAAAACCTTGGTGTTTATTACGACATCTAAGTAGGTACAATGATTTATATGAAACATCGACAGTGATTAATATTAGGGAAAATCATAGAATTTTTTGTCATTAAGTCATAAAACTGGTAGGTATTTGCTCCGTAGGTTTATGGATTAGGAAAAATCCTTTAAAATACTTGCACCTATAAATATTGTTCTTAATGTATTTTAACTTTATGAATTAATAAAACGTAACCTATTTGCTTATAAAGGACCGCATTATTTTCCAATGGCCTCGAAGGACCAATAAAAATTACAAGTTGTAAACTGATAAATCAATTAAGTCGACTCTTCACTTGACCAGAGGGCTGGCCTATTTCTTGGCCAAAGAATTAGCATTGCCATACAACGTGGCAATGCTGCCAGTCTTTTGGGCACTGTTCCTGTTGACAGCGATGCGGACGAATTCTTTAATGCCCTATGATTATCTTGTTTATTTTGTCATATAATTGTACATATTATTATAGTTTATATGTTAGCTTATATTAATTAAGTTTCTATTTTCGATACAATTGAACTTCTACTGTGAAATTGTGAATCA
The DNA here is from genome assembly GCA_947508005.1 of Amphipoea lucens. Classification (NCBI taxonomy): domain Eukaryota; kingdom Metazoa; phylum Arthropoda; class Insecta; order Lepidoptera; family Noctuidae; genus Amphipoea; species Amphipoea lucens. Next base: position 10,605,302 of record OX382379.1, read on the forward strand.
TTTATCAATCTGCCTTGTCTTTTCTGCCAGTCTAAACTGATGCAGCTGAATACAAGTGTTTTACATGGAGCGATTGCCTATCTGACCTCCACAATCCAATTACTGGGTAATACGATAATCCGAGGCAAGCCTGGTTGTCGGACTTTCGGGCTTCTGACCGCCCCGTAACGACAGTCAAAGGTCTACGAGTGTCAGCTGGGACCAACAGCTTAACGTGCTTTCTGAGACACGGAGGGGTCTTGGTATGTAATGGAAGGTCATCCATCCACGGGCCGACCTCGGCAAGCATTGCCTTAACTTGAAGATTGACCCGTGCGGCCGTTATTAGTTAGCCACGAACCCCTCCCAAATTTTGAATCACGAAGATGAAAGAAATTGCCCAAAAACTCACCAAATTTTACTGGCAGTGTGGTATGTATAGCATTTTGTTGAGGCCTTGTTAAAAGGATAATTCACAATACTCAAGTTAATTATTTATTTCATGTAAGTGATACGGCGTGTAATAAATACTTCAAGAATGTGACCTGTTTCGTAAATCCAGTAAGTAGCTAAAAACATGTTCTTAATTAAATACGGCGCCGAGACGTAGCGATTTCGTAACTGATACGGATTTGTTAGTGTTTCAATTTGAGAACAGTTTTGAGAATATCTAGGCACACGTAGTTTGTGTGTTTGAGTTGGAGTATGAAACCTCTTCTTGGTCGCGTACTTCATTACTAAAGATTGTGTCCCTGAAAGGCATTTGTGGCTTTATGTACGACTAGCTTCTGCCCGCGACTTCATCCGCGTGAAATTTCACCCTCCCCCCATTCACCCTCTTAGGGGTGGAATTTAGAAAAACCCTTTCTTAGTGGATACTTACTTTTCACAAAGAACACTCCCTCCAAATTTCATGTCTTTAGAACCAGCGATTTAGGCTGTGCGTTGATAATAATCAGTCAGTCAGGACTTTGAATTTTATATAATTATATAGATGTTTTACGACCTCGTTCGGTTCTCGGCTTCTGTCAGGGAAGAATACCTAAGAAGAGGTAGACATAGGTTACTCACGCAACCTTCGATCTTCTAAAACGGCGCAGTATCGCACACACAAATAACGTCATATTGTAATGCACGCTTTCCTTGACACTGATGTGACACTAAGTTCAGGTTTGCTAACTAGACAAGTTTTAACGTGCCATAACGGGTTAAGTTAGGCTAGAACCGAGACCAACCGCGCGCGAGGCGAGATGGTCGTAGTATTTATGCTAGGGAACCCCGACCAAACGGGTTGGGTTAGGTTGGTTTAGAACCCGCGCGAGCTGAACGAGCGAAGCGAGCGGTGCCGCGGCAGCAGCCGGCGTGCGCTACATCTATGTTGGTCGCAGTTACATGGCTATTTAGTAATTTTAGGAACCCAAAATAGGAATTATTTGAGGTTCTCAAAAAGAGGGCATTCATTACCTACATTAGTGTTCATTAATATTTTTAAGGAACGCAAAATGGGAATTATTTGTTCATTCAAAATTTAAGTGCCTATTATGAGCACATTTTTTATCTACCAAACTATCTCTAAGTATTGCGGTTCCTTAAAATGTGCTGAGTCATCCGGTCAAGGCCAGATCTATAACTCATTTCATCACATAATACTATTTATAATAAACGAGGCTCCAAGGACCACGAAATAGTGAGTGTGAGAATTAAATATTTTCAAACCGTAGCTCAGATTCTTTAGAATTTCTTCTGCTCTTTCAACTCTTAAGGTGTAATGTTAGTCACGAGCTCGAACTCACTGATGGTCATGGGCGGTCAAAAAGCACGCTGTCTCTCTTGGCTTCGTGTCCGACAGAGATAGTATCAGTGATAAGCGTTTAGACGCTAACCTACACGCACAACGTCTAGTTCTCACGCACAAAAACACCGTTCCGAGCTGAAATGCGCGTAAAAAAATTCGAAAAGTGCTTTGGAAGATCGGATTTTATGAAAAAATCACTGCATAAATCTGATTTATTCGGTGGTTTTTTCATAAAACTCGATTTTTTACAAATAAAATGTATTGAACTTTTCGATAGTTGAGCTTTGTCGCTACCGACTTCGTTTTGAAGATTTTACAGTTTTTTCATTACTTATTTACACCCAAAATATACTATCAATGCAGTGACCTAATTAGTATTAGTAAACTAATTAGTCTCCTCTGCACCATTGATGATGCAGGTCAATGGTGCATACGGTACAACGGGTAATAATATACACGAGAGGAAGCTTGAAAACTAGTATGACAACCTCGAATTAACATTAACAAAAAAAGAGTGATTAATGTGAATAACGGTATTTATTTCAGTGCAAATTTTGAGACAAACCCGTTTACACAAACAAAAAATAATTAACTGTTCATAACTGTGCCAGTCAGTCTATTTTAGTGTATATTTTGAGTTCATACACCCCTCCATAAATATGAAAGATTATAAAAGGAAAATCTGTTGAAGAAAATAAATCCAATGACGTAAATCTAAAAGGTAAACCTTAAAAATAATTTCGTAATAATGTATGTGGGCTTAAAAGCGTAGTTAGATTAGTGACGTCTTTGCTAACCTTTTATGACCCGCAGACGTGCTGCTGAGTTACGCTAGCGAATTTAATTTTACACTGTATAATTACCATACCTACATACAGGGTTATTTGGGTTTTTTGATAAAATTACGTATTGAGACGTAATCATCATCATTTCAGCCGAAAGACGTCCACTGCAGGACATAGGCCTCCCCAAACTCCTCCACTTCGACCGGTTCTATGCTTCCCGGATCCAGCGGATTTCTGCGGCCTTCACAAGGATATCACTCCACCTTGTTTCGGCCTAGGTTGAGTTGTGTTGATTGGTGTGATGTATTGTATGATAATGGCGCCGATTCCCTTGTTCACAAACTAAAGTAAATTTAAGTTCAGAGTGCATCTTTTTCTTTCTATTTCATTAAGAAAAGGACAGAACATAAATATTAGTTTAGTCCTGTCAAATCAAGATACTCCATAGACAAGTTTAGACGTGATTAAAAAATTGGCTACTAAAAAAAACCGAGTGTGCTTATGACCACACGACTGAAGTGAAACTTCAAATGTATTTGGCTATGAGAGTAAGAGAGAAAGAAAATGTGTGGGCGCACTGCTTTCTCTTGCTTATATCCCCCGCTCAACTCCCGTTGGCCTCGCCCGATCACACTTTTCGTAACGCTTACGTCACGCGTTCGCCAGCTTACTCCCCAAGTCAAGCGTGCGTAAAGAAGTTTCACTTCAAAAATACGTCAATTTATGTCAGGCAATGACTGATTTAACTGGACTAAACTAATATTTATTTGCTGTCCTTTTCTTAATGAAATAGAAAGAATAAGATGCACTGAACTTAAATTTAGTTTAGATTGTGAACAAGGGAATCGGCGCCAATGTCTATTTTAAAAACTGGTCGATAAGACGATCCGCAAGATGAAGTCGAATTTTTTTCGATTATCAGGAATATTTTTAGACCGTTTGTTTCAGGTTGTGCTGTTTAAGTAGAGGCCATCACGTGCCTTTCAACGTGACTTTTCTCGTAGTAGGAGTATCCACGAAGCACGAAATTAGAATACGTTAACAATGCAAACTTAGCATAGGAATGAGCGAATTACGTAAAATAGCCAATTGAAGATGCTTTCCTACTTTTTTGGAGTGTTTAGCGTCTTCCGACAAACAATATATCAGTCAGTACCTAATTATGTAAATGGGATTGATGGTATTAGAAAGAAAGTGTTATTTATTGGGCTTCAATCTATTACATCAATTTGAAGACGTCTTCTCTGTAACGATGGGTGAGTGATGAAGATGGGTAAAGAAAAACCTGTGTAGATATTGTATCGAAAATCATCATTTAAAATGAGCTTTTTCTGACATTAATCTTTATCGGATACAAGCCGTGAGGCTTTTAGTCAGTAAAAGTCTGACATGCCCTCTCGCTCCTTCCAGAGCGGGAGAAGTTATTTGATAATATCCTACCCAAAAAAAAAAGGGGTTTCAGAATCATGTACCTACTGAATCCTAACTGAATCCTTGCTAACAGGTTGCTCATCGATGTCCCTGCTCCCTGTGCAGCGTGTCACCGGTCGCGTATCGAAATATGCACGTGGCTAATACGAGTACCATACAGGCTCATGATCTTGTTACTGTGCAAAACCTGTTAGTACACTATCGTAAAGCTAAGTAAGCACGTGATAGATGCAAGCTATGCTTGGCGCCAAAAATCGCCTCTCACGCGGCAAGGTCGCGAGTGTACGCGCGGCTTAAGGAGAGATGCACTGGATAGGGTTACCAACTCTGGTTTACTTTTAACGTTATGTTTATGGTCTTTTAATCACACTAATATTATAAAATAACACCCCGGGTTTTATTCCCTATTTTTTTCTAACACAAATAACAACCGTATATTTAAAAAAAACACAGGAGTGCGTTTCAAAAGACCAACACACTGTCTTCATCAAATAAAGGACAGCCCTATGTCCATGACTAAGGGCAAATTTCAGTAATCCAACTGAACGCAGAGAGCTGTCAGTGAGTCATTCCACAACAATTTTGACACTGACAACTCTTGAGTAGAAAGCTAGATACAATTTAAATAATTAATTAAGCATGCAAGATCAAGATGCCTTGTTTGGTGTGAGTGAAACGACCATCGACTGTTACGACGTGCACAAAAATAGAATTTACTACCTATTGTATAATTAGTGACCTTCTGTTTCACGTAAGTGCAGGCTCGTAACTGGTTTTCCTTAGGAGTGAGAGCATAGAACACGGGATGTTACTCGGCCTTTAAATTGAATGATGGAGGTAATTTAATATAGGGCCTAAGGCAGGTGGTTTTTATTTACTTACTGGTAAAAATATTGTAATATCTTCAGCAGTTAACTATTGAAGCACTTGTTTCATAATTAAATTGTAATTTATACTTATTCAATCTTTATATTGACATTGTTTATCTTTATTATGTACTTTTAGCATCTCTAGTGTATTTTGCACTTTTGCATGCCTTCTGGTAAAATATGGCTGTTACTAATTTTTTTTTTATGTCACCGTGTTTTGTACCCATATTTGCAAAATAAATATCTTATGTTAATTTCTATAGTCTTAAATTTAGATATATTTAGATATCTATTTAATTTGAAATCTTATAAATCGTAAAGTTTGTAAGTGTGTGTGTAGGGGTAATCTCTAGAATTACGAGTCAGATTTGAAAAATTATTTTTGCATTTGATAGCCCAATTCTTGAGGAAGGGTTTATGCTATTTAATATCACGCTATGGCCCTTAGAAGTCGAGCAAAAAAATCAAAAAGAACTCTAAGCGAAAAAAGCGCGGGAAGGTGATGCGATACGATGGGGTGGGTCGGGGAACATGAAATTTCACGAGGTTGTCCCAGGCAGAAGCTAGTGTCGTAATAATTGTACGTTTTAATTGTACTTCCAATTAATCTTCATTTTTAATTTTTTTCTTTCTCACAGAGTGTAGGCCTGTGTGACAGAGTCGGCATCCCAACAGTGGGAACGTTATAGGCTAATTATACTTATGTTAATCCTAATTTGAAGTATAAACTATGAAAAAAATGCTTAATTAGAACTCATATTAATATTTATGAAACTATTTCACAACTTGCATGACATTCATTCATAAAACAATCAAGCACCCGTATTCACCACACAATGAACTGAAACCTCAACCTCTACTCTACATACGTCATCACAACACGTCACCCAATACATCTCGCCAAACTACAAAGATGATACATAAATGATCCGCTATCAAACGCAAAGCGTAAACACGTTTGTTGGGCAGTCCCCCCATAATAGTCACAAGTGCCAACCCTAGCGTCGGCAGGTGATACAAAACGGCTGAATGGTCATTTACCGACTACCAACCATATGTAGCGTTCGCGAACGCGGTTTGAAATTCAAAGTGTGAAGTGTCGGTTGCGAAAAATAAACAGTTGAATTTGGATTTTTCGGTATTTGAATTAAAGTGACTTTTTTATAATTATGTTTGTGTGAGTGCTTTTGTTTTTGTGTTAGAGATTTAGTTTGGTTTTTCGGAGTTTTTGTAAGTTTATTTTTGTTTTTTGTTTTTATTGCAAATTTTTGTTTTTATGTTTGTTTACTTTTGAAAAGGAAGGTCCAAGTAATTTTTGTAAGGCGTTAAGGTTTTATAGGTACATTTCATTTGATCCTTAAATTATTTTAAAGTTATATTAAATATTTTTTTATATGCCGGAGGTATTTATTGTTAATTCTATTATATATTAATTACGATGTTTAAATATCACTTCTTAAATATTTAAATTATGTACCTATTGGCATCAATCGTAGTTACGTCAAAAATTTGTAAACACAAAGCTGAATATTTTTCTTCATATAATAATCTCAACTAATTTTATACATCCATTAATTATAAGAAAACAGCCAGATACAATTTAATTAATAATGCGATACGCAACAATAAATAACAAGGCAATATTCTAATAATAAAAACAAAATAACATCACAGCAATTAGGCACAATGCAGATCACACAAAAACGTAATTACTCTCACTTTTTTAATCTACATATTGTAAACAGTCCAGTATAATCTGACATTTCATAGTAGCGCTGTCATAGAACCCACCTGTCAAAAATTCCGTCAAGTTCAGTACATTTAAACTTAGTTCCCTAATTTGCCGCATACCAACATACACTGGTCCTTCGATCCGAGTATTCTAAACAGTTTACTATCTTGCTCAACACACATTGCCTTGACCGTAAATGAACCAGGTTAAGCAGGTTGCAACGAAATCGTAGCCAGTATAATGTTTAGTTGGAGCTCCAAGACAATAAATAGGCGATTATAGAACCTACGCAAAACGGGCACTTCCTTTTGATTCATCGCTCTTTATAACGAGTTGTCTGCTCTTTATTAGTCTTGATTGTGATTTGCGAATTTTGTGCGATGTACTCGCCGGTTATTTCAGTTTTTCTTCATGATTTGTAATAATACAGGGGTGGCTTGCTATTTGACGTATTCCTTCCTGAGCATGATAGTATGACCCATTTGCAACCATTATGTAACCCATAAAGCCTAGACGAAAGTTCATGGTATTCGAGAAAACTTTTTTTTTTAAGTTTCCCTGATTTCGCCACTAAATATCACTTTTCTCTAAACCCTTGTTTTTCTATTAGAGTACCTAATACATTAACAAACCTTTCGATGTACTTAACAACATTTTCTAAAACATTAAGCAGGTAAAAGCTAAAAGGATAACCCCCTTATTCATAAAACTTATCAAACCTATTTTAGTTAAAATGGGGTTTGTCTCTTTCTTACACACAGAAATGTCAACGTGACAGATAAAGACAAACGTTCTATAAACCTATTTTAGCTAAAATAGAGATAAAATAGGATTATGAATAAGGGGGTAAGAATATTAACCATTTTCAAAAATCATCTACGTACATAAACTTTTTACTTTGACACCAGTTATCTCAAAATTTTACTATGACATTAAGCGTACAAATTTCGGGGAAGACATCTTGATTTGGCTATCTAACGAGGCACAAACGTTTAAAAAAAGATGTTTGATTAGTCAGTCTTTATAGTTTATCTGTGCAGTACCTACTTTACGTAAGAGTGCCTATTGCTTGACGATTATCATCGTACCAAACTACTCAGAGGAACCTTTACCGGTGAATTCAAAAGGTTTTTGCTAAAGTTCGAAAACCTCTCAGATTCCTTTTGTTAGTATCCTTGGTGAATCTTCGTTTGCCCTTTATATTAACGTTCTTACTTACAAATATTTTCATGATTACGCCACTATTTCGCGAGCTTCGTGCATCCTCATTTTTCATTGCCCTTAGTTAAATTTATAAAATTATGTATATCTGTCCTTTATATGGAGTACATAAATAAAGAGTATTCTATTCTATTCCCTTTTTTTCATTGCTTGCCATAAGAAGACACCGACCGTGCAGTGGCGTCCTCATTGTTTGTTTGGTTATTTCTTTTATTTTAGAATGAAAATGCAGAAAATAAGCATGTTACGTTGTGCTCCACAAGATTATACGTTATTCCCTTTATTTAACTATATACATATACATTATTATTTTTAATATTAGAATATAAAAAAAAATATAAATACATTTAAAAATATAAAAAATAGTAGCTAGTAGTAGATACCGGTGGGGTATCGGGAACAGGGTCAAAGCTACCGGCGCTCAGGGATCCAGAGAGAGGAATACGTTATTATTACTACAAACGATGGTTTTACATTGTTAAGTTTTATTATAATCCTCTATTTCATCATCGTCATTTCAGCCGAAAGACGTCCACTGCTGGACATAGGCCTCCCAAGCACCTCCACTTCGACCGGTTTTATCCTCTATTTAATTTATATTATTTTCTGCATTTTCATTCTAAAATTAAAAAAATAACCAAACAAACGATGGAACGCCTCCGCGCGGTCGGTGTCGTTTTAACCAGCCAGTGTGAATTTCATCATCATTCTCCTGCCCCCTTATCCCATTTATTTGGGTTCGGGGCAACATGTCTTTTTCTTCCATACGTCTATGTCTCGTGAGTGTCGTCGTCTATGTCTTTTTTTTGTCTTTGTCTATTAGTCGTCATCTCGGTGGATGTGAATTTCTCCAGGCAGTGAGAATTTACTAACAAAAAATAAAACAAAATTCTAAAATCAAATCTAGCACCTCAATCGTTTTGAAAGTGACATTTTCCACTGAATTATGTTCAGTGGAAAATTGGACTGAATTTCCATAAACCATACTTAATAACAATGAATATGAAAACAACTCTGTCTGACCGTCTGTTACCTTTTTACGCCTAAACCACTGAACCGATCGTTATGAAATTTGACAGATAGGTAGCCTTTTCTTTCTGGATAGTTGTATTAAAAAATATGATACACAAAATACACGCGGACTGCAGCTATAGCAGTGCTCCATCAGCACTTAATCAGTTATTTACTTTAGTGAAATGTATTCTAAGTTGATTTTTAAGTGACCATTTGTAACAAGAAAGTCCTAATATGTTTTTGGTTGCAATGGAGTTTCAACTTTGTTAAGTTATGATATTCAGTTTGTTGTTTCTTAACTTGAAAATTATTTTAAATTCTTAATACAAATAACACAAAACCGGTCGAAGTGGAGGTGCTTGGGGGAGGCCTATGTTCAGCAGTGGACGTCTTTCGGCTGAAATGATGATGATGATGATGATGAATACAAATAAAGTTAAATTATAATTTATGCAGTTTCCTTAGAGGTATTCTATATATTGCGACTAATGTAAACATAATTATCAGCATAAACAATACCTACACCAGTAAATTAGTTTCGAAACATAAAAACTTGTACACAACGCGTTATCCGGATCCATCTTATGAATTGAAATGCATATGGATATCAAGCGTATGGTAATGAGCGAAGTAATGAGACATAAGTACTGATTTTATGATAAGGATAATAATAGGGTAATTAACTAAGATGCCTATATAAAATATGTATGTAGGCTTTGGAGTATGAAAAGCCTGGCTCACTGATTTAGGTATAGTACATTACTGAAGCGGCCATCAAAAGAGGCACTGATGGACAAACTTCGCCTCGGCACACATACGTAAGTCCATCAAAGCCTAGTTGTGGCCAAGGCTTGTATAGTACTTTTCTCAAATAATGCGCGAAAATTAAAACTAAGTAGTACCTAGGCAGAACTTTTTTGTCAAATACAATTACTTTTCAAAATCAATGACAAACAACAAACAAAAATTATTTTTCCCGCGTTAAAGTGTTTATTTGTTTTTTTTTTTTTCAATAAACAGGTTTCTGTTTGCAAGCCAGTTCGAAATTTAAATAAAATCTTTGATAAGTTACCTCCTTGGTTGTCATGTTTCGGTGTAAAAGATCGTTCCATTTTTAAATTACACGACAGATATGAGTTTACCAAGTAATTTATTTTGCCGCTAAACACGATAGATATGGATTTTCATACAACTTTTGCTGGCCGCTGCTCGCATGTATTTGGCCAGTACAGCAATTTCGATTAAACTCGAAGAAAAAATTCGGTGAAATTTCCAAGCATGTTTGAGAAATAGTATTTTTTTCAGTCACCCCTTATATACCTACAAGGAAACCTCAAATGAAAAAGGCAAATATGTTGACTGGATCAGTGTTTCTAAGGCAGGTTTGACCCTTAGTGACTTAACGTTTTGAGAACAAATTTTTTCATGGCACTAACATCATAATCGACAAAAAATTATCAGCTGTTCGATACCTACTCGACCCAAATATATGGGACGGCTGATAATTTTGATAGCAAATTAATACATTTTTCTCGATTACGATGTTGGTCCAATGGAGAAAGTGATTCAGTTTGATGGTCTGTACTGCACCCTTAAATTTTAACACACCTTTCTGATACACCCTTTTTAAGTACTAAGGAAGTAAGGACCAAAAAAACTGACCTTTAGTCTAACAAACTAAAACACATTTTTGACACAAAAAATGCTTTACCACACGCCTACATGTTTTTAGAAACACTAAATCAGTAATAAAAATGCTCCTTTGCTAGTTGGAGGTCAAATTCGACATTAAGTTAGTGGTCCTAAGATCCGCGTTACCAGGCGACAATAAAAATGTAGGAGCACACACACAATACATGTTCAATTCCTAGATCCGCTTACAAATTAAAATGCCAGAGCAACCTACATTCGATTGTCGTGACATCAATGCGTAGTATCCTGGTATCAATATGCCGTGTTTTCCCAGGATCCGCTTGGGTCGATTAGTATGCAGTATTATAAAGTATTGCTTACGTGAGAATTGTATCGGTATGTTATAATGATATCATTCATCATCGAATTGCCGTATTTATTGTGATGCGGTTGCGGATCGAAGGTTCCCTGTTAAATCGTTAGCTCGTGTAGTTCTAAAAATAGAAAGATTTAAATATATAGCGTTTCGATGAAAATCTAAATAGAGTCAGCCCAGAATTTGGCTAAGAGTTTGACACCTTCATTAGCGTCCATTAGTTCCTGTAACATGCAGGCAGCAGGACACGCTGGACACGATATGAAGTGTCCCATTGTTTGTGGAACAGGTTGACATTTACACTCCAGGGCGGAGTCATCTGTGAATCTCCACCTGAGCGGGTTGCCTTGCTTGCTAGTTTCGGCCTAACATTGTAACATTCCTACATTTAGCTGCATGGTTAGACTGAAAGTCTAACGCAACAAAGACTTAGCTGAAGAGTTAAATCGGTAACTATAGTTCTGAATTATGCATGAATTTATCATCGAAATGCGGGCCTTATCTAGCGAGAAGATTTATTCGTATGTTCGGTATTAAGGTCTTACTTATCTATATCCTAGTTCTGTTCAAGTAGTTTTAATATAAAATTTATATAATTTAAATATCTAACAGTGTTAAAATAATAGCAATAATAATATGTAATTTATAAAGTATATATAAAGTTTCATACAAAAGAGAAGTGAAAGAACCATAAGGTATCAAAAAATTCGCCCGCGTCGCTGTCAACAGGTAAAGTACTCAAAAGGCTGGCAGCATTGCCGCGTTGTATGGCAATGCTGAAGAGTGGACTATCCGCTTGGCGATGTCTCGAAAAACTAAGTGAGCATGGCCCTAGTATTTCAACCCCAAACGGCTCGAAGAATGTAAGTTCCAATAAGATTAAGTAGCTTTATAGTTTCCGAATGACTGAAAAAGTATGTTTATCATATTAGTCATCTTATTCTTGTTATTAGGAAATTACCTGAGGGTATTATTTTTATTGTGGTTTTAAAGCATTAGGTTTTACCAATTGAAATATTATAATGATGATTTGTCATAAAAATCCTTAAATATAACTGGCGATTACATGGGTAATAGGGGGCTATTTTTAGGTGGTCTTAAAATGACTTATACCAGTAGCGTAGCTAAGCAAAGGCTACATGTTTAAATCAGTTATCAGTTGAATTAACTTGCGTGTTATATCGATTCTTTATTACAAACGATTGCGAGTACTGTCGGAGTGATAATTAAGTATTTTTCTCGCTAAACGTCAATTGTACGGTTGAAGCAAAAAACTCACGGAATCTTTTTAATGTGAGTGATATCGTTTTATTATGATTGTTATTTATTTTTATTTGGGTTTCAAAGCCAAGGTCAAATGTTTTATGAATGTCGAATATATTAGGCAATTCTTTAAATGAGGTTTGGTTGGATATCATTCGTTTCGACTCATATAAGTAACAATGTTTTTGTTTAGAGTAAATTCTTCATTTACAATTTATTATGGGTTTTGTATTGGTATGGCTCGTGGCTAAGTAATAACAGCCACACCGAGATCCCTCCGTGCCTCGGAAAGCACGTTAAAAAGCTGTTGGTCCCGGATGTCATTCGTGAATCCTTGACAGTCTTTACGGGTCGTCAGAAGCCGGAAAGTCTGACAACCAGTCTTACCAAGGGGTAGTCGGCACCAACGTTTTCTGGCAGTCAGAAGCATCTTTTAGAGAAATTAGTAATTAACTGTGGATTGTATTTACAAAGTAGGTATTAGGCCCGCTAGCACCAACTAATAATGATGTATTTTTTTCTTAATTTTCAATTGGTCCTATTCTTGACCTGTCTCTGCTATGTTTAAACGATTGACAGAAACAGAACTATATTTTAAATACGTTTAGCGCTAAACGTATTCAGAGATTTCTGATGGAATCGATCATTAATTTACAACAATACAAGCAATTTTATCCCTTAAAATAAGAGCCGTAACGTCTTTTCCATCTAGTTTTTCCATCTAGAATGTCTCAGTAACAGCCCGGAGTCTGGAATCGTGCCCGGTTGATGGCAATAGGCTTGCCTTTAACAAGGGACCTTAACATAACTGGCAAAATGTGGTTGTACTTTAGGTACTCTGCCTAAACCTTCTGGGAATACAGGGGTGATGGTATCATCATCTGCCTAGCCTTTTCCCAACTATGTTGAGATCGGCTTCCAGTCTAATTGGATGCAGCTGAATACCAGTATTTTAAATGGAGCGACTGCCTATCTGACCTCCACAACCCAGTTACTGGGTAATACGATACCCCTTGATAAGACTGGTTGTCAGACTTTCCGGCTTCTGACGACCCGTAACGACTGTCAAAGATCCACGAATGACAGCCGGGACCAACAGCTTAACGTGCTTTCCGAGGCACGGAGGGGTCTGTAAAGATGGTCACCGATCCACGGATCAACCGCGGCAAGCGTAGCTTAACCTGATCGATCGACCCGTACGGCTATTATTTCTTAGCCACAAGCCCCTCACAGGCGAGATGGCTATGTTAAGTTTTATTTAACTGTGTTCTCTCAACCGTGGTCCTGCGTCTCAAAAAGCAGAAAAAAAAGTGGGAAAATACCCGACATTTGTATAAAACGTTAATTTTTCCTTGTATTTCGCATTCCCTTGGTGAAGGAAAGTCCCTGCTGTCAGAGCATCTTAATTGAAGACAAAACGACTTTTTGAACCAGTATAAGTAGACGCAGCGTGCATTTAGTAGTTTGACTAGTTTTTTTTTATGATTGCGGAAAAATGTGGTCCTAATGTACGGTTGAAATTCTGTGATCCTTTGTTCCAAAATGTTTGCCTAAGTTCTTTTTGGATTTAGCGTGTGTGAAGTAAAACGGGTTTTAAACAGGTTTCTGTGTTTTTAAATAGGTAATAAATCTTAATATACATATTATATACTCTTGGAAACATGCATAGCCTTATTTCTTTTTAGAAGCTCGTTATGTTAATGCCAAACTCAAAACGATAATTTTGTTGGTAGACATCAGCATAATGTTTGTAAAAAGTGAATTAAGACTTCCAGCGGGGCAATTGTGTAATACACTATCAGTAGCAATCGGTTTCATTTTGTCAGTTCAACAAGATTCATTGCATTATTTACGTTCTTGAGCAGACAAATTTTTTGAACTTATGAAGCAATGAATTAACAATATCCTTCAAAATGATCCAGATTGTGAATGATTGTGTGTTACGCAATTAGGGTGCCGGATACAATCATTGCTTTACTTTAATAAAATAACTACAATTAAATTGTCATTGTCTAACTCAAGTATAATCCTATACATTATAGACCTACTATTACTGCTAACTTTTTGCCACAGAATTTTTTTATTGTTCACAGACTAACATGATCAGTGGTTTATCTTACTCGCAATCTTGAGATTAAGGAAAAAATAATCATAGTTGCGATTTAATTGGAGTCATAATGTAATTAAGGCGTAAAATGTAAACTTTGATCTCGCACCTCATAATTTATTTATTTTAATGATTTCCCGTCCGTTTTTTGTAAGGACCAACTTCTCTTAAAAACCGTGGGATTCAAAGGACCAGTTTTTCAAAATATGAAGATTTTATCGTCTAAAACTCCGCAATGTGTATGAAAGCTTTTGTAAATAATAAGTCCAGCATCCTAATCGTGTAACACACTTTCAATGACCATCCGAGAGTTTTGAGGGAAATTTCTAATCCATTGCTTCATAGATTTGAAAAATTCTTATGCTCAACAACGTAAATAACTCAATGGACGTGGCTGAACTATCAAAATTAAAAACATTGGGATCAATTGCTATTTTATAAGACTTGCACTTGGTGGATAGTTACAGGAACTGATGGACGCTGGTGATGGCGCTAATCAAGTAGCCGAATTCTGGGCCGAGTCCAATTAGATTGCTATCGACACGCTAAGAAGTAGAATTCATATCGGCCACGACTTACGAGTTGTAGCTCGTGAGTTCGATCTCAGGCAGGCACTTTACTTTGTGTAGTTAATTTCATCACCACTGCTCTCAAAACGGTGAAGGAAAACATCGTGAAGAAACCGGGATGTCTTAGAACCAAAAATTCGAAGATATATGACATCTACCAACCCGCACTGGGCCCGCGGGGTGGATTACAGCCCACTCCCTCTCATCGAGAGGAGGTCTGTGTCCCAGCAACAACACGTGAACATTATAGGCTGATTATGATGCACTTACCCCGCCGAGAATGTATATAAGCATCATCCTCTCTAATTCGTCTTTAATTATGTCCTTTGATATTTTATCTGCATATAGCATTATAGCTCCTTCCAGTACATTAACTCGTAATATCCAAGTTATTCTAATAAAATTTTATATCTAATGCATTTATAGGATTGTGCACTTCACATTTTATGAAGATCAGGATTTTCCGGTATTGTATCTTTGTCTTTTTGTTCTAGTGCTACATTATCTCATATTTCATAAAATTGAAAGGTGGAATTGGTCCCTGGTCCCCGTTTCGAAGTGGGACGAGTTGTCCCCTAACCCTTAATTTATATATTGTTTTTTTTTAGAAAGGTTTTTGTTTGTGTATAAAACATCGTCTCGCAGGTCAACCTAGGAGGTTGTTTAATCAGCCTATGAGATTGTTAGTGAGAAAACTGTTTAGCTGAAATCATCCTTCGACATTGTAGTTGAGTTATAAAAGTGTAGTTTAGACATAAAATTATGTAGAACACATCTTAGGGCGATATACTATTCTATGTTACATATTACCTACAAAAGCTTGAAAAATCAGCCAGTTCTTTCACGAATCTATTTACTTAATCAAATAAAACAGCCCGGTTGTCTATGCTGCAAAAAAAGCCATTATCTCAAGCACTCTGACAGCTATTATAGTTCTCCTGATTAATATGCAAACAGTCATCAACTTCAATATACCCAGGATCATCAAAATACCCGTACCTATTAGTACAGTCATCGCTTCTTCTAAAAAAAAACAACAACCAACTATAAAAAAAAAACACTTTGCCATCAACTTGATTAATTATAACCGCTAGACGTCAGTAGACTGTGCAGTGCTGTGTATTTTTTTTATTATATTTTTTTCTACGCAAGTGTGTCTCCAGCCCACTGAGCACAGTTAGGTCTGGTCTTGGGTGAGGAGAGCTGCATAACAATTGATAGATGCATCTTGTTACATAGTTAATGTAGCTTCACAAAGTTTTTTAGAAATCAACGGCGTTATTATTTATGTGGTTTACTTGGCTAATTAATTTTTGAAATTGCAATTTTCTTCTTATAATTCTTAATGGTTTTCCCAAGTCTGTCTGTTTACATTGTTTAAATTACTGGTTTAAGTCTTTAGTTTTATCTTAATTGTGCGTAGCTATACAAAGACTTATTATGCTTTTAAAAACAATAGTAAGTAGTAGTGTAGTAGTTTATTGTATTGTATACATAATATTTGCACCAACAACAGCCCCATTTTATGTCCAGGGAAATCACTGTCCATTCCAAGGTTGCCTGGAAGAGATCGCAGAAAGCGATAAGGCCGCCCATTGTATATTTTGTAGTGTTTAATGTGTTTCATGTTATGTATTTTTGTGGTGTACAATAAAGTATATATAAATAAATAAAATAAATAAATAAATAAGATTAATTAGTTTGACATGACTTACCGTACTTTGTAGAAAAAGAGCAAATGTCAATGGAACTTAGAGTAATTATGTTCTAGCACAGATATTTCTTCATCATAACGTTTTATTTTAAGTAAATGCCGGTCTATTCTGCAAAAATCTCAAAACATAGGTGAAGTAAGCTTGAAGTGCGCTGTAAGGCAATTCTCATTTTAAGAACGTTCACAGTCTGATCTTAGTCTCAATCTGTCAAAAATACCTCTAAATTCCCTACATTTTTGACCAGTTTTTGACATTGAATGTCGCTGCGATGAGATTGCGACCAGCACCCTAATAGCGTAACACACTATCAATCGGAATCAGAATCATTTTGAAGCAAATTGCTAATCCATTGCTTCATAAGTTCGAAAAATTTGTCTGCTCAACACGTAAATAACGCAATTAATGTTGTTGAACTGTCAAAATGAAACCGATTCCGATTGATAATGTGTTACGCAGTTGCCCCACAGATTTTGAACGTTTTTAATTACATAAATTGGCCTTGTGATGCTAGGGGTATTGAAAACTCATTTCACTTGACCTATGTTTCCACGGTAAGGTTTTAACAGAATAGATTGGTTGGATCCTTTAACGAAGAAAGGCCTCCTTAGATAAAACTAAATTAATTGGGTTGACACCGATTCCTATTACCGGATTGGTACGTGATTCGTAATTTGACTTATACAGGAGGTCACAAAGTCGTGGATCAAACGAAATAGGGAGATAAAGGAGGTCATTTCCAACGCTTTTAACATGAGAAATAATTTTTGGTAAAGCTTCAAAATTTTTGGAAGAAACTTAATTGGTACCCATAGCCGCAATAGAACTTTTGTAGTGCTGATAAATTATCTAGTAATAATACAACACCGTTTGTTTTATTGTTTTATATCTCTTTTTTTAAATTAGTCTAAATATTGTAATAGAACTCGGTATACAAAGTATTCATAACTTTTAGGGCAGTTGAATTATGGCCATGCTGTAGAAAGATTTTTTGTTGGAAATGACCTCTTTTATATGCCTATTTCGTTTGATCCACGACTTTTTAACCATCCTGTATAGGCCAAGGCCTTTATTTTCTTTGTCTTCCTTTCGAAATTGTCTTTCAGTCTAGGCGATTAGATATATCTTACCCGGTTGTTAGATAGGTTTACGAAAACTAACCTTTTTCAAATTCTACATAACATAACATCTCGCTTGTACTCTCTGGAGGGTTAGGCAGATATAGTAAGGTGAGGTGCACATTATAGTATAGTAATTACACCCACATTTAGCTATGATTAAGTCCCATGTAATAGGGGGTGAGCCTATTCCCATCAACCAGTCACAAATCCAGACTCCAGGCTGCTCTTGAGAACTTCCAGATGGATAATCCCACATATATAGATACACCTAGATAACGCAAGAGCAACTACTTCGCTTGCCAAAAATCGCACCAGCTTACGTACAAAAATCAGTCCTGTGTACTGCTGGCTGGGTGAGCGTGAGCGCTGGCGCTAGGTCCCGAGGATGGGGCGAGTCTTTGCATCAATTTGATTTTCCCATCACTAAATTGTGCTTGTGACGTCATAGTAGGTAGTCAAAAAATGACACGCTTGGTTTTCATACAAATCGTGACACTTGCGTTATCTAGGTCTATCTATCTATATCTGTGGATAATCCCAATAACAGGGAATCGAACTTCATGCTCAGCAGTAGCACTTGAGACCAACGAGGCAGTCTCTTTCAAATTCTCTTAGTTTCAAATCGAATCTAATTCTCGTCCCTGATTCAATTTCTAACTCACTCCTTCCAACTCGGGATGTATAAGGAATCTGTCCTAAGGTCCTAATCTCATCCGGTAGGTATCTCACGTCAATATTGTAACGTAGTACCAAATGGTACCAATATAGGTCCCAACCTTGACCTCGCTGGGTCGCCGGTCGGCTCGGTTGAAGCGTTGTGTCATCTAACATCTTTGAAGTTGAAGCCTAAGTGTTATACAAATAAGGTAATGCATTTGTTTACAAATTGACTGTGATTGCTTGCAGTGAATAGACCTTCAGTGTTATTAACAAGATATGTGTTTAGCGAGTACCTAACGATTGCATGTATTCTTTGTTTTATCATACTTGATGCTAAAAAGTATTGGAGCTTCGCGGCAAAAAATTGGTCCTTTGATCCCGGATATCATAAGTTGCATAATGTATTCTTACTGGCCATACCGATGTAACTGGTGCTTTATCATCATCATTATCTTGTTTATGATATACTTAAGCTGTTTAATAGTCTTCTTAAACATGGGCCTCCTCTTAAAGTACAATCCTCGTTGCTTTTTGAAAGAATCTTATTGTAGTTATGTTCTGAGTATGTGACCAAAAATTTAGTTTGTGTTGATCTGTGTAATTTCTCTATAGGTTAGGTAAGGACGATTAATTCAAGCATTTTTGCAGTTCCTGTCTATTCGCTATGTAAAGCTCCTGCTCATTAATAATAACATAGATTTTTTTGTGGAATAAGGATATGAAAATAATATTGAGCAAGATTTCTTTTATTTTCGTAAATAAAGACTCACTCACAGTGCGTTCACAGCTATGTTACCTCTAACAGTAGCAACGAAACAGCAACCTTATTGAAACGAGAATAAAGATCACAATGATTTTGACCGTCTTGTCACTGGCAGGAACCTGACAGAATCCTTATTAGAATGAGTATAAAGATCACCGTGATTTGGACAGCGTAGCAAAATTGGAGGTAAACTAACTTTGAACGGTCTTTATATTTAAAGCATGACATATGACAGTGACAGAGAAAAGTAAAAACACTAACTAACTCAATATTTTTGGTATGAATGTTATCCAAAAAAGTGGTCAAAATATACAAACAAACTTTTTGGATACCTTCTAATTTATAAATAAGCCAACATTCTTGCTAATAATGTATCCATCCTATCGCCAAAAACTTCGAATACAGGACGGGAAATTCTATTATTGTGACCTGTTGTACTGAATAGGTATAGCTATTACTATTGACATCGATCCCTATTATACTATCATTACGACCATTGGCTGATAAACGGTTGAACATCAAACATTCCACGATTACTGCGCGACAAATCTAAACTCGACCTTTAGCCAATTTTAGAATTTAGTAAGGCCTTCGACACGTTCATTCACAATTCTAAGACAATGTTGGTCACGCCCCATCGCTCTTCACTTCTACCAATGTCTATGACAAGGCCCTTGCAGCCTTGAGTGTAAGGTTTTCCTTAACCATCACTTACGAAAAGATAATGTAATAGGACAGATAGAAGAGAAACTGTCGAAATCAGTTCTGTTTTCTTACAAGGATTTTCATATTATGAGGAAACAGTGTCACGTGGTCATTACCTATATTTTCTTCTTGCCAAGGTTAAGCTGGACCCAAAAGGAAGAGTGTTGTGTTTCTTTAGAACAGTTTTAATTATTTAAGTATAGTTTTCGCACCGAAAGTAAAGACTTTGTGTAGGATATCTGTTTTTAAAGTAGATTAGTTATACTAGAATCCATAGTCTCCGCTCAGGGTCAATGAATTTGGTTTTAGCCCCCTTCAAAAATAGGAATGCAGTACACTAAGACGGACTGTACTAAAGTTATGTATATTTCGTTTCGAACGTTTCTGGGGGTATTCGGGCTGGTAAGTATTTTGTCGGTACAATATACCTAAGCGTTTTGAATATTCAGCTCAGTTTTCTAATTTGGGGACACTTACATACAAAGATGATTAATAGATCTCTGGTCAACAAAAACACTAAGTTATTAAGCTTGAGATACTTTGAGTAGTATAGGACATTGATATTAATTTGCATGATCGCGCGTATGTACTCTTAAAATCTATATTTGGTTGTGTTCTGTGTGATATTCTGAATATGTAGTTAGTCTTTCTTTATTAATATTTTTCTAAAATTAATTTAAGTGGGCACGTCACAAAACAAATCATAGGGCTAAGGCAGTGATGTATATATGTACATTATATCGTAAAAAACATTTACTCTCGTATCATTAGCCAGGAAGAAAGAGGAGAATAGAATAGAATACTCTTTATTGTGTACACCATATAAAACGAAGGAATACAAGGAAAGAAACGAAGGAATACGTTTGTATGGAATAAACGCCAAGGACCATGTGACCACGTTTCCTCATCTTCTTCTCCGTCATATCGATGATTCCCTTTTATTAATTTTATACAAGTTTCGACCGGAATTCGGCCGCTTCGTCATTGTTAGCGTCGGCCTCGTGAAGGTCTTCCATAGTGCAGGTGTTTTTGCGCAGAGAGCACAACAAGAGATGAAGCATCGTTCGTTAAACTTAAGACACCGTTGATTATATTGAAGGTTTCTTTAGCTAAGGTGTTGGTTCCCTTGAGCTGATTAGTAGTTACAAGATAATATTTTCTTGTAATGGCTGTATCCGTCATTATTTATGCATAGATGAGATCTGAGAACTTAATGTTTTATTAATGCTGTTTGGCATTGCGTAGCGCAAAAATAACTAACTTTATTATCATAGTTTTTTGAGAAAGTGTCTACAGTAACTGTAGACACGTTCTTTGATGAAATTAATTGTGAAGCTGCTTTCCACTTAAATTGTCCTTATAATCAAATCACAACTATTACTTTAACTATTATTATAACTAGTCAAAGGTTAATTGACGTAGCGTATCGCTTTTTATTTAACATTTAATTTCTCTGACTGTTCCTATTCAGAGAAAAAAAAAAAATTAATCCATACTTAATATTATAAATTCGAAAGCAACTCTGTCTGTATGTTACGTTTTCACGCCTAAACCACTAAACGGATTTCAATAAGGTCCAGTTGAAAACCAGCGTCAGGCATTATTGCTGAACTGGGCCTTTTTGGCGCAGCCGTGAGGCACACTTTCCTGCTAATTACTTACATCAGACTTTACGCTTTTTATTTGATCTTTGTTTTGTTTTTTTATCTGATGTATCTGGTGTATTGTGTGTCTTTTAGTTTGTGCTAAATAAATGTAAAATAATAAAAATTAAAAATTAAAAAAAAAATTTGGAAGTCAGTAAGCAATATGACGCAAATTTTAAGATACAAACCTCTGTCACAAGCAATATTTAACACCAATAATATCATCTAAATACAAAACAAAAAACAACAACAACAAAATAAAAACGTACACTCATTTCACAGACGTGTCTAATTTTATGGATAGTATAAGCACCATGTAAATCTTTAAGGACTAAGTTAATATGATAAGCGTGACTAAAGTAACGGCAGATACGATAAGACATAATCGTGAACAGGGTGTTTTTAACGAAGTTATTATGTGTATCGAATTCTAATAGCTTCTAAAATTTTAAAGGACTGTTAGCTTCTGCCCGCGACTGCGCTTGTTACAACATAAAATATATCCTATGGCACTCGGCAATACTGTAGCATTCCATTTGTGAAAGAATTTACGGAATCTGATCAGTAGTTTCTGAAGATTACCCCCTATATACAAACTTACAAACGAACAAATTTTTCCTCTTTATAATATTACTAGCTTCAGCCCGCGACTTCGTTCGCGTGAAATTTCTTGTTTCCCCCGAGCCACTCCGTCGTATCGCATCACCCGCCCGCGTTATCACTTAACGTTCTTTTTGACTTTTTTTCTTTTTGCTCGGCTCCTAAGGGTCATAGCGTGATGTTAAATAGCCTATAGCATTCCTCAAGAATTGGGCTATCAAATGCAAGAAGAATTTTTCAAATCCGACTGGTAGTTCCAGAGATTACCCCTACATACAAACTTACAAGCAAATACCTATTTATAATATTAGTATAGATTAAGTATTATAAGTATAGACTAGCGATCCGCCCCTGTTTCACACGGTTTTGTCGACTTGACAAAACATCGAAATTTTACGCAAGTTAACATGAATTATATGTATAAATCTTTCTGAATAAATTCTCTAAAAGATGGTGAACATCATCTGCTCAGCGATTTCCCAACTACACTTGGGAGCAAATAAATCGAGCCACTTGCTTTTTTTTTCACGTATAATGGTTATTATTTTTGGTATTCTGGAACGTATCAATTCGAAACATATATTGCCTAAGAGCTTATTTAATAACCTTTACAATGAGGGTAAATTATTGAATGATAACCTTATTTCATGATAAATTATTGGCTCCGAAAGAAAAACGGTAACTTTAATAGAAAATTGTAGGGTTAAAACAGTCCAGAAAATCTATCGAAATCAGGGAGCAGGGGGGTAATACAAGATATTAGGAATAAGTTTATACCATAATTTTGTTTTTAATTGTTTTTTTCTGGACTGTTTTAACCCTACAATTTTCTATCAAAATTATCGTTTTTCTTTCAGAGCCAATAATTTATCATTAAATAAGGTTATTATTCAATAATTTACCCTCATTGTAAAGGTTATTAAATAAGCTCTTAGGCGATATATGTTTCGAATCGATACGTTCCATAATACCAAAAATAATAACCATTATACGTGAAAAAAGGAAGTGGCTCGATTTATTTGCTCCCAAGTGTATGTTGGGGCGGAATTCCAGTCTACCTAGATTGGTATTCAGTCTAGGATGATGAATACCAGTATTTTACATGTAGCGACTGCCTATCTGACCTCCACAACCCCGTTACTGGGTAATACGAAACCATCTACCATCTAGTTCAAGTATGACATGTGAGGTACCTTTCTATGGTTTAAAAACTATGTTTAAGTGCACACCCTGTATACGTACACGTATTGTGAATAGGGTAACGAGCGCATTAAACAGATATAATTAATGACTCTTCAAGATTATGAATAGGTGTAAATGAAGGCAAAGTCTTTAAAAGAATAGCTCGAACAATGCAGTCATGCTCTTTTATTGAGCAAGTAAAGGTATTAAGCACTGAAGTGCTTGAAAATACGTGACTAAATGTCACAAAAAAGGTTGGGTAGACACAAGGCAAATTTTTCGAACATTTGAAGCAATGGATTAGCATAGCAATATCCTTCAATATGATTCAGATTGTGATTAATAGTGTTACGCAATTAGGGTGCAGTTCGGTAATATTTGGTTAGTAATATTATATTGAAACTTTTTTTTTTCTCGCGTTGGAAATCCTCGTGGATTTCCTCTATCGTGGGGGTGACAGAGGGGCATGCCGGACTCTTACCGGCTAAAACCACCGCGGTGTTCCACCTCTACCTATGGCCGGGGGTTGAACCTACCATTTTAATAAGTTTCTTCAATGGCCGCGATTAAAGTTTCGGTCGTAGTCTTTTTTCGTATAGGTAGGTACGTTTTTGTCTTTTTAATGAAGCATCGAAATTACGATGTGAGTGTTATGAGCTTTACGTTTTTCCGTGATTTTATGGAGAAGGTGATTTTATCATTATTATCATCATATTCCTGAAGAGCCCGTGGTTAAGTGATAACAGCCGCACGGATCGATCGATCAGGTTAAGTAAAAATATTACCCACGGACTGATCGAGGCTAGCGTATAGCCTCGATCAGTCCGTGGGTAATATTTTTACATACCGAGACCTCCCGTGGCTTGAAAGCACGTGAAGTTGTTGGCTTGCTACATATTACGAGTAGTAATCTGTGGTTGTTGGTCCCGACTGATAATTGGATCTTTGACAGTCGTTATGGTTCGTCAGAAGCCCGAAAGTCTGACAACCAGTCTTTTCAAGGAGTATGGTATTACCCAGTAACTGGGTTGTGGAGGTCAAATAGGCAGTCGCTCCATGTAAAATACTGGAATTCATCTGCATCCGGTAAGACTGGAAGCCGACCCCAACATAGTTAATATTATTTTCTAAAATAATTATACTTATACTAGATGTGTATTTTCACGATCCTTGCCAGTTTACCGCTGCAACGGAAGATACGGGATATTAACCAACTGATATATTATAATGATTTGTTTTTCAATTCTACCATCACGGAATCGTAGCGATATTTATTTCTTTGTTTTCTTTTTTTATTCTTCCATTTATTTTCTTTAGGATTTATTTGATAATTATCTTCGGCTTGACGTTTCTTTCGCCATTTATGTGATCCGCTTTACTTACGCCTATCAGAGCCCTGATTCACAACCATACGACAGGCTATCGTATCGAAAACCTGACATTTCGATAACCTGATTTGACTTCCCCTCAACAGCAAATAGCTGTTGAAAGAATAGCGGGCGTCTATTTGATTTAAACTGACAAAATTTTCGGGTTTTGGACTTGTGAACAGCATTGAGAAGACTCCTACGATAACAATGACTAATGTTCGATACGATACGGAAGCATATCGAGTCTTTGTGAATAAGGGGGCAGAAATATAATAAAGTTATAAATGTAATCTAAACTGTATTCGCGATTTATTTTCCAAAAATGTAAACAAATATTAGTTTATGGAAAAACACCTTTAAATCCTATACAATAAAGTTCAGTTTACGCTACAAATTCAAATATTTTTATAACTTTTTCAATAGCTTAGCGCTTTCTCAAGAATCAGCAGGCAATTGCGTAACATAGATACTATCAGTAGCAATGGGTTCATTTTGACAGTTCAACAGCATTCATTGCCTTATTTACTTTGCTGAGCAGATACATTTTTCGAACATATGAAGCAATGGATAAGCAATATCTTTCAAAATAATTCAAATTGAGATTGATAGGGTGTTATTAAATGCAAAAATAATTGTTCATTATTCCTGATTCTGGATCCCCATGCGTTGACGTTTTTCCCCATGGTAACAAGTTGTGCATCGATGTCCGTAGTATAGATTCAAGGATGTAACCTTTTTTTAAGTAGCATCCAATTATCCTTATAATACTTATAACTATAACTCGTAAGTCTAAAAATAAACACATGTAATAACAAATCACATCACGTACATCGTTAAACCCAAGTAGGATATTATACAAGTTACGACTACCGCGCATCAGTTCAATGTCAAAATGAATTACTTTCTATTGTAAAACAGAGCAGTGTACTTACACAAATAAGTACCGAAGGCCTACTCCAAATGTGTTGTCATGAATTGACAGCACTCGTAGTAGATGTCAAATATACAGGGTGAAATTGAAAACATGCGACAAATCGAAATGGGGGATTGTACTCGTCATTATGAACAACTTTTACTATGGGACCAAACCTGAAATTGCGAAAAAAAATCAGCTGTTCTCTACATTTTGGCGAGTTATGCGAACATAAATGTAGGGAACAGCTGATTTTTTCTTTCGCGATTTCAGGTTTGGTCCCGTAGTAAAAGTTGTTCATAATGATGAGTATAATCTCCCATTTCGATTTGTCGCATGTTTTCAATTTCAACCTGTAGATTTAATTTTTTTAGGGTTCCGTACCTCAAAAGGAATAACGGAACCCTTATAAGATCAATTTGTCGTCCGTCTGTCCTTCGGTCAAGTCCCTTTTTCTCAGGAACGCGTGGAGTTATCAAATAAATGTATTTTCTTTCTTTCAAAGTTAAAATTTATATCAAATACTCAGGGCTGCAATCCCTTGAAGCAGTGAAAAATTACACAACAGTGAAGAATAAGAATTTTATGCGGACGAAATCGACGAATTTATTAAAATAAATTCTACAATTTCTTGACAGTATTATCGATTGCATCTTAGAGTAGATGCAAACTTGACAGTCGCACAGACGTTTACGGATAACAGATAGACAAATGAGTTAATGTGTGCCTTCTGCACAATATTTTGTGTTAGTACTCTCAAAACGGTAATCGCTGTTAGCGCCATTGACATACATTGCGTTTGATGTAATGTCGATGGTATCGGCGTATTCTGGAGTTTGGTGACGATTTGGAAGCGATGACGTTTCTATTATAGAATTGGCCCTTTAAATAAAGAAAAGAAAAATGGTTTATTTTGTAATAATTATAATAATTGTTACTGAATATCATGCTTGCGATTCCTAACAGCCGAATCTTTATTGGATTAGTAAGGTCAGGTAAATTAATTGCTAATGAAATATAATACTAGCTTAAATTGTCAGTATATTCAAATTGCAACTGTAATTTTTTACTGTTGTATAAAAGGGCGCACACGTGAAATTGGCTTACTGTGTCAATCTGTGTTATTTGATATCATAGAAATGTAAAATATATCTATGTTTGATATAGATAGGTACAGACGCGAACACATCAAGCTACTATAATCTGTCAAATTTCTTTAATAGATTTTCAACTTTAGCACTAAAGCATAAGGTTCTAAGTTGATTGAGTGACAGTTTCGGGTAGCTGTCTTTGATTTCAGTCTGTACCTACATTGTACACTGAGCATCTCTTTTCTATTTAGCTTTTCATTCAGATTATACTCGCCTTTTTTTAACAACATTTTAATTACCAAGATTACCTTTTTCGTTTACTTTGAGACGAACATTCTGCTCTTTAAAAGCTTTTGTTACTTATTTATTTATTAAGCTCTAAATCTAAGTTATTTTTTTACTGACTTAGTTACTTAAGGGGAAGTGCAGGGTAGCCCGCGAAATTAAAATTTTCTTACGTTTTTTGCTATTTACAGCATCCTAATCCTCCTAAATCCTAATCCTAATTGCGTAACACACTATCAATCGGAACCTGAATCATTTTGAAGCAAATTGCAAATCCATTGCTTCATAAGTTCGAAAAATTTGTCTGCTCAACACGTAAATAACGCAATGAATGTTGTTGAATTGTTAAAATGAAACCGATTCCGATTGGTTATGTGTTACGCAATTGCCCCCGCTGGTCAGTGTCAGGTTGTATGTTGAACAAAATATGATTCGCGACAAGTATGTATTTACAAAATTATAATGATTAAAATCATTAATACAACCCTCTAAGTTCTTATAACTCTATTGAAAGGGTTAATTAAAGTTACAGGGTTGTTTTGATGATTTTGACCGTGATGCTTCCCCTTAAATAAAAACACAACATGCACACAATTTTGCGCAGGTCATCATCTGCCTAGCCTTTTCCCAACTATATTGGGGTAGGCTTCCAGTCTAACCAGATGCTGCTGAATACCAGTATTTTAAATGGAGCGACTGCCTATCTGACCTCCACAACCCAGTTACTGGGTAATACGATACCACTTGGTAAGACTGGTTGTCAGACTCTCGGGCTTCTGACGAACCGTAACGACTATCAAAGATCCACGAATGACAGCCGGGACCAAAAGCTTAACGTGCTTTCCGAGGCACGGAGGGTTCTTGGTATGTAAAGATGGTCAGTGGTCACCCATCCACGGACCAACCGCGGCAAGCGTAGCTTAACCTGATCGATCGACCCGTGCGGCTGTTATTTCTTAGTCACAAGCCCCTCACCTCTCACTAAATTATGCGCAGGCTTAACTGTTAATTAAAATATAGTTTTAATACTACTATAAAATAAATTGATTGCAAAAATTAAATAGATTAAATTAAATTGTATTTTATATAATATCATTGAAATATTTTATTATAATATCTTAATTGACTCACGTGATTCTAAGAATATAATTAAAACACCGTTTGATGTAACAAATTAAAATTAATGTGTCCTAGAAACATCGAAGAAGATTTAAATAATGAAATCTCAATTAATGTTCTTTATATTTTAATTAAATTAATTACTAATGCATGTCTCAATGCAATATGGTGATGAAGAATAGTATTTGATTTTAACAAGCTCTTACCTGGGGCTTCGCCTGCATTCAAGTCGAAAATGATGTTATGGAAACGTACTACCTGAATAAAAATTATTCATCTGACATAACCTAACTCAGGTCATCAGCCGTTATGGCGTGAAAAGGTAATAGGATTGACCGACACACATACAGAGATCATAGTCAGCCTATAATGTTCCCACTGCTGGGACACAGGTCTCCTCTCTGTGAGAGGGAGTGGGCCGTAACCCACCACGCGGGCCCAGTGCGCGTTGGTAGATGTCACATGTCTTCGAATTTTTGGTTCTAGGACATGCCGGTTTCCTCACGATGTTTTCCTTCACCGTTTTGAGAGCAGTAGTGATGAAATAATTTACACAAAGTAAAGCGCCTGTCTGGGTTCGAACCTACGACCTACAACTCGTTAGTCGCGGCCGATACCACTGGGCCGCCACTGCGACATACAGAGATACTTTCGCATAAATAATTCTTCTTCTTGGTGTCGCTGACACGACAGTTATTTAAATTTTACTGGTCCAAAACTTCGCCACTTCCACGGCGTAAACAGTGGCAGCGCAGAGGTCGCGGCAAGCGTAGCTTAACCTGATCGATCGGCCTGTGCGACTGTTATTATTTAGTTACGAGCCCCCGTGATAGGTATATCTAAACACGAAAAAATAAAAAGATTTTGTCTTTTTTTGGGGGTCAATGACCGTTTTTGTTACTTGGGGTATGAGTTGAGGAAAATTGTGTTATTTTGTTTTATCGTGTTTAACCTTTTAAGCGCTTGGCTAAATATCAATTGCAGTGCCCCTAGCGCGCGGCTACAAATCGATAAAATCAAGGTAAAATAATACCTACAATAAATAAGGAGGACAAATCGTTGTATCGATTAAAAAATAGTCAAAAAGAGTTTATCTCTATTTAATAATTAATGGTTTTAGTTGTACCACGCAGTTGATAGAACGAATAGAACAAAAAAATCATGCATGTTCTCTGTCGTAGAAATACGACACGAGCGGTAGGGGCACGGAAATATGTGTCGCATAAATGCGATACAAGCGGTCAAAGGGTTAAATAACGATACCCATCACACGAAGTTTACACATAAAAACCGTTTTTTAAAACAGATATTTCAAGTTACACTAAATGCGGTCGATGACCCAACAAAAAAAAAAAAAATAAAAAAAAAAAAAAAAACATCTTTGTTTAGATATCGATATCCATCTCTTCTGCAGAGTATTACTAGCTAATTTAATTTAACCTTGTGTTTGCCAAAATCATTTGACACAGAACCATTACACGTTCATCTCAGCACTTCTTTACAATGCTCAGTTCCTTCTCATTCACGCCATTCTTATGAATACCGATATCTTTTATTACAACAGACATTTCAACGATCCTGTCCATCCTATTTTATGGCCCCTTAGTCATCGCTTACGATGGTCACAGGAAGCGTATAGTTATCTATCCACATCCAACTCCGTCACATACCTACCTCCTATATTTTAATTAATCGTTTTTAAATCGTATTTACTACAGCATCATAGTTGTGTAACACACTATCAAGTTCAATCATTGCTAACTAATTGCTTTTTTACATTCAATCAATCAACTCAGCCTATCGCAGTCCACTGCTAGACATAGGCCTCTCCCAGACTGCGTCACAGCACCCCGTCCTCCGTCTTCCGCGTCCAGTTTACTCTAGCCACCTTCTATAGGTCGTCCGTCCATCTAGCTGGGGGCTTTTTTTTACATTGTTCTTACATAAAGAAGCAATAAGAATAATGTACCCAGGATTTTGTGATATCTTGATTTCAAAGAGTGTCCATGGAGTTTCTTGCCCGTTCTTCTCCATAGAAATCTACATTTTGGAATGGGCAACTAGCTTCAACTTTCTGATTAATTGACCGACTGTTTGACAATATTCAAAAGGTGCCTATAAATGGTTTAATTAAATTAAATGCTTTGAGTTTGAATTTTCTTCATATGTTCGAAAAACGTGACTGCTCAGCAACAAAAATAATTCAATGAATGTTGTTGAACTGCCAAATTTAAAGCCATTGCTACTGCAGTTAGTGTGTTACGAAATTACCCCACAGTTCAGAATACGCGCAAAGGTCATTCAACGGGACGCACAATCAAATAATATGTCGTTATTGCACTTTTATTAAGGTTTAATGGCAGGTAAATCTATGTAATGAGTTGGTATTGATGGTTTTTGATTGTTATTTGGGTGAAGGTTGTTTAGAGCCATCGTACTGCGTACACATAGCTATAATAGCAGTGTTCTCAATCTCAGGTAATTTACATTCCATCACCACTTAATCAGTTATCTACTTTAGTGTAATGTATTCTAAGTTGATTTTTGAGTGACCATTTGTATCATAAAGGTCCTAATAAGTTTTTGGTTGCAATGGAATTTGAACTTTGTTTAGTATGAAGTTCAGTTTATTTTTAAGTATCTCAAATTCTTGGCTCTAACATAGATTTATAATGGGATGATCAAAAGAGTTACCTTTTGATAACTATTCGAGAATTTGATGAAAGATTAACGAATCAATGGGGTTGGTATCAAATTCAAGGTCAATAAAATGAGCGCCTAGCAAAAAAAATCATGATTCTAGGTCAACGGGACGTGGGTTTCAATTTATTTCCTAGTACCAAAATATGTCGCATAAATGGCCGATCGAGATCCCGTGAGAATATCGGGATAAAAGTAGGTCATGTTCAACTCATGTGCAAATTTCATCCAAATCCGTTCAGCCGTTTTAGCGTGAAAGCGTACAAACAAACAAACTTACTTTTGCATTTCTATATCAGTTAGATTTATTTTTTATTTATTTATTATTTCTATATCAGTTAGATTATATGAAACAAGATACTCAGTAAGCAGTTATAAGGAAGAGTAAACTATCAATATGTAATTCTTTACGTAAAATATTTAACATTTAATTACCAAGGTTATTTAGTCATTATCACCAGCAAAGAAGAGGTCTTCTACATTAGTTAAAACTTTTAACAGTATCTATTATTTCAGTGGACTACAGGACCGAAACGCAAACAACGCAAGTTTTATAATGCCTAAAAGTATATGATCGACTATAGTAGGTAAACACAATTAGAATAAACCACTCCTATTTTCCCACCCTTGGGGAAGGATATATTTTTCCAAATTTATATGGGACCAACTTCAAGGTATGCCCTATCCAATAAAAAAACAATGATCAAAATCGGACTGCTCTGTAAAAAGTTATGCGTGATCATACATAAAATATATATATATATATATATGCGTCGAATTGAGAACCTCCTCCGTTTTTTCGTCGGTTAAATAAAAATATATGATATTCTTCAGGATTCTTCGGTCCACCTTGTGGGAGGCCTTCCAACGCTGGAAACATTATTATCTGTTATTTATCAAGTTTGATAAAGTTTAAAGATTCGTTATCTGCTGTGGTGCAATTTTTGGCAACGAGAACAAGGGAACAGAAAGAGAGATTTTATATGGTAATGAAAGTGAGGAAATCGGCAGATAGCCCACCTGGGACTGTACTCATCTGCCTAGCCTTTACCAAGCAATGTTGAGCTGCGATGCCGCAAACAGACACACCGATACACACGTTAAACTTATTATAACACCCCTCTTTTTCCGTTGCGGGTTAAAAATCTGCGAAGTGATTGTGCAGAGGCAATGCAGCTCATTTTGACAGGTCAACAACTTTAATTAATTAATTGCATTTTTTACGAAGTTGACAGCAGATGATTTTTTTTTTTACGTATTTCATGTAATGGCTTAGAAATTTCCTTAAAAATGTGTTACGCAATTGAGGTGAAGGTCAATATTTTAATATTTATAAGAGAATGGCAAGTCCATCACTCCATGTAAAATACTTATATTCAGCTGCATCCGGTTAGACTGGAAGCCGACCCCAACATAGTTGGGAAAAGGCTAGGCAGATGATGAGATGAAGAGAATGGCAAGTGTAGAACGATTTTGATTCATATATGCGTTGCAATATATAATATTATAACTGTTAATTTGACCAGCCCTGCACTTAAACTGCCCTGCAAATGACGGGCCCAAACGGCCCCAGATGTTGAGCGGTAAACTCTGAGCTGCGTATTACAAATGCAATAGTTCGTAAGCCACATCTGTCTACAGCGGACGTGTTCTACGTGTCGTCTCCGTGTCGTGTCCGCATTGCAACTGACACGGTGTCAAGGGCGGAAGTTTGGCTTCAAGCTTCAAGGAAAGATACGTGTTGACTGCATTTTATTCTCGAATAAATGTTATAAGAAATCCGAAGAGCAGTCAATGAGTTCTATTTTGTTTTTTTTTTGTCAAGGATCTCAGGATCTTCTACCTAAGCACTTTTCTATTGCGTATCACTCATGGGCCATAAGATTAGTTCGAGGCCCGAACTAAAATGAATGACAATACGAAACACATGTCATGTCGCTACTCCCGATATGTATTTTGCCGTTCGAAATATAGAATTTGACACTTCCATTGATCCATTAGATCCCACTAAACCGAACTACTTCCGGACTGGCCCGCATCTTGTTTGACGGACTTGGAGGGTAGATACCCTCATTCGATGAAGTACTACCACCATCCCTATTTCTGCCACCAAACAGCGTTGCTATGCTGATGGCCGAGGCTCTCAGTTTGGGCACAAGAAGCAATTCAACTTGCAATTAGGAGGACAACATAACTGTGATACCCATATAAATGTAAATATATCTATGGTGATTACCTCTCGTATTGTACCCGGTAACTACTTTTCATCCGATGAGCCATGCTTTTAAGGATTATTGCTAAAGCATAATCAGCCCATAATGTTCCCACTGCTGGGACACAGGCCTCCTCTCAGTGATGGAGAGTGGACTGTAATACACAACGCGGGCCCAGTGCCGGTTATTTTTTTTTGGTTCTACGATATGCTGGTTTTGTCACGATATTTTTGTTCACTGTTTTGAGAACAGTGGTGTTGACTTATTTTACACAGAGTACAACTCATAAGTCGCGGCCGTTACCATTGGGCCACCACTGCTCTATGCTTGTAAATCATTACAATAACATACTAAAAACGTACAAACAGATATATCCACAGGCATAGTATTAACATCCATCTAACAGTGCATTGTTTGGTCTTGTTTACATCTCAAACTAAGCTGTTCTAGTGTTAAGACGATCGTTAGTTGAATGTCTCCGCCAGACGGCATTGTAGCTGCAAATTCGCGTTTCTGATTGCTGCCTAGTTCCCTGTCTATGCAATTGTTGTTACACATCATAATAAAATTATCTTTTATTTAAAAGGACTATTCGTAAACGGCAAACAACTGATGATGGTCTTCTTAGTTCTGTCAAAGATTTTTCTTGGGGAATTTTGATTGAAAATGATGAAGCAAAAATTAATGGGGTATTCCTCAAAACGCACCAACTTTGAAACGCACCAAAATAATTCCTCAATAAAAAAAATTAAATATTACTTAATTAAAATAAAAATATATCATTTTATTCCTCGAAATGCATCAACGATGAAACATATAGAAGAGCATGAAGGATTCGTAATTAATGATAGACGTTTCATTTGGTGCTTTTCAAAATTGGTGAGTTTCGAGGAATATCCCGAATTTATTTTTTATTTAGTTCTGTCCATTCTCTACTTAGTAGTAACTTCAGAGACAGTGTTTTTTTGCTTTGCTGAGGATCTTTGCACAGCCTTAACTTCTTATGGCGAAAGCCGCGAAATGGATAGTTTCTTACTTTTTTTTGTGATTTTCAGTTCAGTGTCAGGTTGTATGTTGATCAAAATATGATTATTTATGAACAAATATTTATTTACAGAATCCTGTCCTTACCCAATTTATTTGAGGTCGGCGCAATATGTCTTTTTCTTCCATACTTGTCTAGGTATTTACAGAAAATGAAAGTCACCAATACAACTCTCTAAGTTCAAATTACCCCATAGAATCGATATCGTGAAATCATGACGTTTGACGTCAATTCTAACTGACCTTCAAATCGCAAAAAATAAACGTAAGAAAAATTTAATTTCGCGAGCTACGACATTAACGCTTCCCCCTTTAAATTAAAAACGTGAATGATCTTTACATACACCCTGTATGTAGATGTATGCTTAAACCTCCATCCTTGGTTTGAATATGCGAAATGTATGGAGATGTCAGCTTATATGTATTTTGTTCTTTTCGAATCTCCACCCCGAAGATTGTAAACTTAACCAGACAGCTGTGCTGCTGGGGAGTTTGTTGCGCCACTTCTTCATAACAGCTGAAGCACTAGGAAGTGTTGAAATAGACGGGCGTTTTGGGTCTAATATTGTAATTTTGACGTTCAAAATTGCTGATTCTCAGCCTAGTTTGAATAAATGACTTTTGCTTGTATACTAGCTGTGTTGTTGTGTAATTTACTAGTTGTTGCCCGCGACTTCATCTGCGATCTAGGATGAAAAGTACCTAAAAAAAAAACCGAGTGTACTTATGACCACATGACTGAAGTGAAACTTCAAACGTATTTGGCTATGAGAGGAAGAGAGAAAGAAAATGTGCGCACTGCTTTCTCTTTCTTATATCCCCCACTCAACTCCCGTTCGTCTCGCCAGTTCACACTTTTCGTAACGCTTACGTCACGCGTTCGCCAGCTTACTCCCCAAGTCACAAAGAAGTTTCACTTCAAAAATATCTATGTCCTTTTCCAGGTCAAGGTCTAGCAATGTACCAAATTTCATCCAAATCTGTTCAGCTGTTTTAGCGTTTAAGCGTAACAAACACAAAAATTTACTGTCGCATTTATAATCATTACTAGCAGTGCCCCGCGGTTTCACCCGCATAAGTTTCCCGTGGGAATATCGGGATAAAAACTATCCTATGTCCTTTCCCGGGACTCAAACTATTTCTATTCCAAATTTCATCTAAATAGGTTCAACCTTTTAAGCGTGAAGAGATAACAGACAAACAGACAGACAGACAGACTTTCGTATTTATAATATTAGTATGGATGGATTAGTTAGGATAAATTATGAGAACTTTGGAGTCGCGGACAAAAGCTGGAAAACATAATGCTCATAATTGCTTAGCAAAAAAACTAAACCAGTTCAAAGTGTAATGTTACAAATGACATAACGCATTAAGCGTTGCCTAATTGCGGTCGAATGTTTTGTTTCACGTGTATGCTCTTAAAACATTTGCTTAACAGATTATGTCAAAATGTAACAGATTTTTTAGCACTTTTGCAAGGTGATATGAATAACTTATGTTTTTTGAGCTCTTGATTTATGAGGTGTAAAGATTTAATTGGGTGACTTATCAGCTGCGTAGCCTTTTCCCAACTATGTTGGGGTCGGCTTTCAGTCTAACTAAATGCAGCTGAATTTTATATGGAACGACTACCTATCTAACCTCCACAACCCAGTTACTGGGTAATACGATACCCCTTGGTAAGACTGGTTGTCACGTTTTCGGGCTTCTGGCTACCCGTAACGACTGTCAAAGATCCACGAATGACAGTCGGGACCAACGGTTTAACGTGCTTTCTGAGGCACGGAGGGGTCTTGGTATGTAAAGAGAAAGATAGTAACCCATGCACGGACCAACCGCGGCCAGCGTAGCGTTAGCTTAACCTGATCGATCGACCAGTGCGGCTGTTAGTACTTAGCCACACGCCCCTGTTACACTATCATCATCACCTTATATACTTCATATGTAATTAATTCACGAAAAATGAGGGTCAACAAACATTCTGAAAAAAATTGTGCCATATTTTATCATCACCATTTGTGGATGGTGATGATAAAATCGTCGTGCTGTGGCACGACATAGCTAACCCCACTGTAAAGAGCTTGTTAACGCCTCTTCTCACACAAAAACGGAACAAAATTTATCTCCACGCTTGCTCACGAAAGACG
Organism: Amphipoea lucens; assembly: GCA_947508005.1. Classification (NCBI taxonomy): domain Eukaryota; kingdom Metazoa; phylum Arthropoda; class Insecta; order Lepidoptera; family Noctuidae; genus Amphipoea; species Amphipoea lucens. The sequence goes on from OX382379.1 coordinate 10,641,349, forward strand.
TCCACTGCTGAACAAAGGCCTCCCCCAAACATCGCCACTTCGAACGGTTTTGTGCTTCTTGCCTCCAGCCGATTCCTGCGGCCCAAACTAAGTTATCGGTCCATCTTGTCAAACGCTACATCTTCCAGTATACGCTTGCTTACTTGTTGATGATTTCAGAATATTAAAGTCTAGGATTTATTACTCTAAAACTGCATAATAAATACTTCTTAGTTAATTACACGTTTAATGATGATTGCACTCGTAAAATAAAATAAAAACCACCAACTTTTAAAGGTCAGAATAGGTCAAAATAGGATTAGGTTGTTGGCTTTTTGCGTTCAAAACCAGATTTCCATAAATGGCAACAAACTTCTATGGAAAATTATTTAGTTTTATAAAAATAACTACCTATTATTTATTATGTTTGTAATTTTTGTAAACATGTATTTATGATCCCAATGATATAATAGAAGGGGAGGTGCTGCTCGATTTTTGCGACCAATTTTTTGAAGTTGAAAAACGTCGCTTAACAAAAAAGAATTAGCTGTTACATAAAAAACTGCAATACCTACGCGGTCAAAATGTATGGAACAGCATTTTTTTATAACCAGCAAAAATTTCAACACAGGGTGTTCAGAATTATGTACTGAGTCCGTGGTAACAGATTGCGCAGGTTACCCTGTATATTTCGTCCTTTGGATGTCCAAAGGAGCAAAATATATTTTTCTTTTTGTAAAATATTGAACTTGAAAACAGAAGACGTGACATATTTGTGTGGGAGTAAGTCGTATGCAGCAGTGGTGGCCCAGTGGTATCAGCCGTGACTTACAAGTTGTAGGTCGTAGGTTCGAACCCCGACAGGCGCTTTACTTTGTGTAAATTATTTCATCACCACTGCTCTCAAAACGGTGAAGGAAAACATCGTGAGGAAACCGGCATGTCGTAGAACCAAAAATTCGAAGACATGTGACATCCACCAACCCGCACTGGGCCCGCGTGGTGGATTACGGCCCACTCCCTCTCACAGAGAGGAGGCCTGTGTCCCAGCAGTGGGAACGTTATAGGCTGATTATGTATGTGTTATGTAAGTCGTATGTTTCACTAGCTGCGCCCCGCGGTTTCACTCGCATAAGTGTTGATCCCGTGGGAATATTGGGATAAAAAGTAGCCTAAATGTTAATCCAGGGTGTCAGCTACCTCCACACAAAATTTTATCATAATTGGTCGAGCCGTTTGAGCGTGAAGAAGTAACAAACATATAAACACACACACACACTCACAAACTTTCGCATTTATAATATTAGTGTGATGATGTAAGTACAGACGCCAGCACATCAACCTACTACAATCTGTCAAATTTCTATAATAGATTTTCAACTTTATCACTAAAGCATAATGTTCAAAGTTGATTGGGAAAATGTGACAGTTTCGGGTAGGTTGATGTGCTGGCGTCTGTACCTTAAACTTGGTAACAAAATCACGATCAGTTTCTTTTCCAGAAATCGTGAAAAAAAAAAAACAGCTGTTCCCTACATTTATGTTCGCATAACTCGTCAAACAGCTGATTTTTTTCACGATTTCAGGTTTGGTCCCATAATAAAAGTTGTTCATAATGATGAGTACAATGACCCCTTAAAAGGAAAACGGTGACACTCTGTAGAGTACCATACGATAAGTAACTGCAGCGCACTTTAATGGCAGTGACACAAAAAAAAAAAAACAATTTCAAACTCATTATCCTCTTCGTTTCACACAACCGGGTTCAAGCCAATTCTTGGAATTGCTTTAATAATTACCAAAACCGAACATTTTCGGGATACGATGGCGTTTTTCCTCCTTTGATTCGGAATGCGAAACACCTTGGAATCTACGCGGACACGACGAGATTTTTATGGGGTTCTTGAACCGAGCTGATAGTAGCATTCTTCAGTTAAAACCCGAGGCTTGTCTTGCCATGTTTGGAAGATGACATAAACCACTGTTTTTTCGTATAGATACAGTGGGTATTTTCGTAAGAGTTTGGAAGAATATTTTAATGTACTCTGATATTTCCATAATTATAAGGTCCCATTAAAATAGATGGACAAACTTTTAGAAATCATACAGACCACCAGAATAAGGAATATGGTAAAAAAAAATATATAAGAAAAACGCATTAGATACTTACAAGAAAAATAACTCACTCACTAATGTTAGCAATTTATTATTTTAGGTCAAAATAAAATCACTTTAATCAGTGTTTTTTTTGCATAGATATCTTTGGTTAGACGTATTGAGCGCTGTGTTAAAAGGAGAATGGCAGAAGTTCATAGAACGCTGGCATTAAACTTTTTTAGTTTCCACAGAAATAAAAGTGGCATGGTTTGATAGGGAATATTATGAGCTTTTGTTAAAAAAATAAATAAAAAATAATAACAATGGGGTTAAAGAGAAATCTTAATTATTGTAAAAGTGAGGTTAAGTGCATTAATGTTTGTACTTTAATAGGTTATTTTACCTCTATTACTATTTTAACGCATAAATGTTTATTGTATGCATAACATATTGCTAATTATGCTATTGTAATGACTTCAAAAAACATAAATAACTACTTGTTGAAGTTTGTTTAGTTCAATGATTTACCCACTGATCATAGACCTAATGACAGTTTCAAGTGTAGGTAGGTACTCGGTCAGTTTTAATTAAACTCAGTAGTCACAGAAAGCTCAGGAGACTCTAGAGACTCACTTATCGGAATCTAAGCATATAATAGGAATAATAATAATCAATAAGAATAATAATAAAATAATAATCTAAGCATGTAGGAAACGTCGAGGTCCAAGTCTAGCAATAGTCGTTCAGAAAGGTAGGAGTCTTCGAAATCCAAAAGCAAGCCAGGTCGTTGTAAAAATCCACGTAAAACTTTGGGCGCACAAAACATTCACACCAGCACAAAATAGTAGCGAGCGAGCGAATGTGACTTGTGAAGTTTTGTGTGTCATCTTAGTCTATCAAAAAGTACTCTGTGGTCATCTTCTAAAGAGTCATGTTTGTTTGTTTGCCATGACAACACTGTCATATACTTAGTATAACAAGTCCAAAAAGCCTTGTTTCCGGCTGCTCAACTTACTCATATTTAACGAGATTTAATCCCAATTCTCAATAATAAAGTTAATCTGGCTATCAATACATAAAAATAAGCGCTTTTTTTTTTAAATAGCTTTGAATTCTGTACCTTTCCAAAATTAGCAATGCCAAAAACTGCCATCTCCTTTGTTCCTCTATTTTAACGGGACCCTGAATAATTATGTCATTGTAGGATTAAATAATAGAACAATTTTCTTTTATTTTTTTCAACTGATCATAATAACCTCCTTAATTTTAAAATAAAAGTTGTGAAAATGATTATTTACCCTATTATATAAATGGCCTAAACATCAGCCAGCCAGTTAATTAAATGTTGTATTAGACGCATTGGCTGAATATCATTCAGGCCGCTAGTTGAATGGCGGCGTTTAGTTAAGGCGACTACATGACTCCCGTCTTTAGTCTGTATCCTGAAGAATATAGTATCGTCCTAGCATATATCCTGAAGAATATCGTATATTTTTCTGATTAAACGGCTAGGCAGTTAACTGAATGGCTGATTAAACCAGACAACAAACACACACATATACACACTCACAAACATTCGCCTTTATAATATTAGTGTGATAATAAAGAGTATTCTATCAATGTATCTTTTCTTTTACAACGGAATATCTAAATCGGGAAATCCACAAGTACTTTTATTATATTGTACTTTCTTTTAACAAAGCGAACCTTTTCATACAATCACTATTCTTCACTACATATTATCTTCTATCTTTACAATACAATACATTAATCCACCTAAGTAGATCTATACCTAGACGATTTTCTTTCTTTCCTCGTGTAATCCCTCGAGCTTACCCACGACATAGTATACAATAACAAATGTACGTATATTTTTATTTCAGATCCGCCAAGATGAATCACGGGAGATACAGCCAGGTCGCCGCGGCGATTTTCTTAGTCCTTCTTATAAGTAAGTGAAAAGTTTACTTATTACTAGCTTTTGCGTGTGACACATGGAGGTCGGAAATTGTCCCATGGGAGCTTACTGCCAGGATAAAAGTCCTATATCCTAATTCTAGGACTAAGCCAGCGAACAGCAGCAACGGCTTTCATTTTGACAGTTTAACCTACATTCATTGCGTTATTTACGTTGTTTAGCAGACAAATTTTTCGAACATATGAAGCAATGGATTAGCAATATCCTTCAGAATGGTTCAAATTGTTATTGACAGTGAGTGACGCAATCAGGCAGGCAGGAGCAGTGGTGGCCCAGTGGTATCGGCCGCGACTTACGAGTTGTAGGTCGTAGGTTCGAACCCAGACAGGCGCTTTACTTTGTGTAAAATTATTTCATCACCACTGCTCTCAAAACGGTGAAGGAAAACATTGTGAGGAAACCGGCATGTCCTAGAACCAAAAATTCAAAGACATGTGACATCTACCAACCCGCACTGGGCCCGCGTGGTGGATTACGGCCCACTCCCTCTCACAGAGAGGAGGCCTGTGTCCCAGCAGTGGGAACATTATAGGCTGATGATGATGATGATGACGCAATCAGGATGTAGGCTATGGTCTACTTGAGTACCAAACATCTAAAACCATAAAGCCGTAAGACGTGAAAAGGTAACAGACAGACACAGTTACTTTCGCATATACAGGGTGTCCAGTAAATAGTACGACATATTGCAGGGGGTGATAGCTTGGGCCAATACCTACCAAAACAACATAATAATGTTCCGCAAAATGTAACTTTTTTTTTCACTACTAGGTTAAAGGCGATAAGAAAATCGTTCTGCGAAAATTTAAACAAAAAATAGTATTTCTTGAAACGTTCTGGTTTTTGATAGAAACAAGACTTGTCAATGAGTAGAAAAACTATTCACGAATAATTTGATGTAAAACAAATACTAGAAAAGGAATTTTTCATTACGAGATGCTTAAAAATCTGTTTCAAGGTAGAGATTTTTCGATATATCGGAAAAAAATGTATAACTGTAAATCTGTAACATTTTGCGGAACATACATTGTGTTGTTTTGGTAGGTATTGACTCAAGCTATCACCCCCTGCAATATGTCGTACTATTTACCGGACACCCTACATAATGGCATTCCTACGCACCTACAATAGGAAAAATGGTGTCATTGTTTGAAAGAAACAACAAGGCCATTACAACTCTCAATTGTTTTAAAATCTTACAAGTCACAATTAAATCTAATCTAATGTATCATTAAAAAATATTGTGGGTAATAAAACTAAACGTACAGACGGCAAAACAGTTAAGTATGCAAACAACTAAACGAAGTCTGAGTGCAACAGGCTTTGGCCACAACTTGATCGTTCAACACAATTAAAGACTTGTTTGTGTTTGTTAAAGATTAAACCCTCGTGCATGTTTTATATCATTAGCCTCCTTTAAAAAGGAACTTTTTTTTAATACTTTTCATGCCAACACTTCAGATGAAATGGGGTCAAAGAGACTTTTGAAAAATCATAAGTAAAAAGTCGTTATTCGAGGTTTGGCTTTCGCCTATTTCCTCCTCCAATATTGGACCAATTTAAAAGACAGTTCATAAACTGAATAAGAAGAATATAAATACTGTGTCCGTATGTTTTCTTTTTCATTAATAGTTGTCAAATTCGCACACTAGGCCTCTGTTGACAGCGGTCTAAATCGGCATTTTTTGAGAGTTCTAGTATTCAAGTAGTTAATATTTATTATTCTCTAAAAAATCATTGCTTTGTCATTAACCAGAAAGAAAACAGGCGAGAGCGTTTCTATGGAGAAACGACCACCTGCATTTCCTTTTAATAACATAGGCCACAATATCTTAGACTTGTATATCAAAACGGTGAAGGGAAACATCGTGACTGTCCTTTAAATCTTTTTTTTTATCTCATTTCTTTTAAAATATATACCGCGGCTCACCTTTTCATAATACTAAAAGCTTTATTGACCTGCGAGAGGTAAAAAAGGGTTCAAGGATTCCTATAAAATATTTTTCTTTCTTTCTTTCTATTCGGTTCAGGAACCCCCCCAAAAAAAAAATACCGAGACAGTGATGTATTTCTTTTGTCAACTGTACATCACAGTCAATATTTCACAATAACATTCACGTAATACAAAGTGGCCGAGCAAACTGATGCAAGAACATGATAATCTTCAACTAAACAGACAGCCTTGTTGCCACAGCATAGAGTTCATATTGGAAGAGGTCATTGTATATTTTTAAATAGTGAATAATTTTATTTAGCCGTGATTTGGTAAATAAAGCATTACTTAGATCTTTCTGGTTCTTCAATTCGCACTAAGCTACTCAAAGGATAAGTCTTTGTAACCAATCTATATTCAATCATCATCATCTGCCTAGCTCTTTTCCAACAATGTTGGGGTCGGCTTCCAGTCAAACCGGATGCAGCTGAATACCAGTATTATACATGGAGCGACTGCCTATCTGACCTCCACAACCCAGTTACTGGGTAATATGAACGATAACCCCCTGGAATGACTGGTTGTCAGACTTTCGGACTTCTGACGACCCGTAACGACTGTCTAAGATCCACGAATGACAGCTGGGACCAACAGCTTAACGTGCTTTCCAAGGCATGGAGGGGTCTCGATATGTAATGGCTGGTCACAATTTACGAACCGACCGCGGCAAGCGTAGCTTAACCTGATCGATCGACCCGTGCGGCTGTTAATACTTAGCCACAAGCCCCTCTATGTTCAATACCTCAGTCTACTGCTGGACATAGGCCTCTTGGACTCTTGGACTGCGCTATAGCACCAGTCTATCCCAGCCACCTTCTTCAGGTCGTCCGTCCATCTAGCTGGGGGGCGTCCCACACAACGCTTGCCGATACGCGGTCTCCACTCCAGGACTCGTCTGCTCCACCGGCCATCCGTGTTTCGACAGACATGGCCAGCCCACTGCCACTTGAGTTTGCTTACTCTGCAAGCTATGTCGGCAACTCCAGTTCTATTAAATTGGGATTATTGGGATAAGTGCTGGAGAATGATGACTAACATAATTATAGCACACAACAATGAGCCAGGCACTAACAATTTGAAATAACAAACTTGTTTTCCAATAAACTTTCTCAAACACATTTATCTACTGAAACTCAGTTTGTCTATTCCAAATTGTTATAACTCCCAGTAGACTCTATGCAAAGCAGTGTGAATAATTAACATATTAATTAAAACTCGCACCTAATTAGCAGGTGTGTGAACGAACCTAAATTAAATATGACAATTGAACGCCACTGTTCTGAATTATTGAAATTAAAATCAAATAATATGGTTGCTTGCGTTTTTGACAGTTTGACGCTTACATAATCAGCCAATACTGGTCCCACTGCTGGTACACTGGCCTCCTCTTTGTAAGAAGGAGTGGGTACGAGCCGCGACTTACGAGTTGTAGGTCGTAGGTTTGAACTCACACAGGCACGTTACTTTTTGTACCTAAATTATTTCATCACCATTGCTCTCAAAACGGTGAAGGAAAACATCGTGAGGAAACCGGCATGTCCTAGAACCAAAAATTCGACGACATGTGACATCTACCAACCCGCACTGGGCCCGCGTGGAGGATTACGCCCCACTCCCTCTCACCGCGAGGAGGCCTGTGTCCCAGCAGTGGGACCATTATACACTGATCATGTTACGTTGTATCTTGAAAATCATACATCAATGTGATTAGCGTACCACACACTCGAACTTACGACCCGAGCGTATGTTCCTGTCTCCCTGGGACTCGCTGAAAAACTCAATATAACTTTTAAATTAATATTTTGTTCCATAGTAACACAACATATGCAAAATCCTTTTAGACGTCCGGCCTAACGAGTTCGGTACAAATTGGCGAACTTTAGCTCGAAAATTAACACTACAATATTTTACACTCTTTTTTTTTTGGTCATCATCATCTGCCTAACCTTTTCCCAACTACTAAACTGATGCAAGAACATGATAATCTTCAACTAAACAGACAGCCTTGTTGCCACAGCATAGAGTTCATATTGGAAGAGGTCATTGTATATTTTTAGATAGTGAATCATCTTATTTAGCCGTGATTTGGTAAATAAAGCATCAAACGATGTTAAGAAACTTAAATTTTTCTGGTCCTTCGGTCCGCACTTAGCTACCCAAAGGATGAGTCTTTGTAATCAATCTATGTTCAATCATCATTTCCCAACTATGTTGGGGTCGGCTTCTAGTCTAACCGGATGCAGCTGAATACCAGTATTTTACATGGAGCGACTGCCTATCTGACCTCCACAACCCAGTTACTGGGTAATACGATTCCCCTTGGTAAGACTGGTTAACAGACTTTAGGGCTTCTGACGACCCGTAACGACTGTCAAAGATCCACGCACGGAGGGGTATCGGTATGTAAAGATGGTCACCCATCCACAGACCAACCGCGGCAAGCATAGCTTATCGATCGATCGATTACTTAACCACGAGTTCCTCCCTCCCAATTTATTTTGTGGTGAAATCATAATTTATTGCTGCTTTCGACAGTTATTTATGAAGTATTTTTCAATAAATTCCTTTTCTTTTACCATCTAGACTTGATTATTAAAGTAGTCAGAAGATTGTAAAAAGTTTGGATTATGTAAATGTTTGTCATTAATAATAATATTGGTTAATATTTTTTTAAATTGACAGAATCTACAATAATTTAACATGTTAAAGAATGTTACGTTTTATAATGGCTATGAATCATAAAAACTTCTTTTATAGCATAATAAGCATAATCACCCTATAATATTTCCACTGCTGGGACACAGGCCTCCTCTCTGTGGGAGGAAATGGGCCGCAATCAACCACGCGGGCCCAGTGCGGGTTGGTAATGTCGCATGTCTTTGATTTTTTGGTTCTAGGACATGCCGATTTCCTAACGATGTTTTCCTTTACCGTTTTGAGAGCATTGAGATGATAAATTATTTATTTTCTGTAAGTAGGTTTGTACAAACACTTTTACACGTCAATCATATTTTTCCGGCCGGCCTCATCTAGCTTAAAAAAAGTATGAGAGAGAGGTCACAGTCTTTTTTAAAGTTCAGACAAAATCTTGGTCAGGTCATATGAATACCATGTAGATTGGTGTATGAAATGTTCTATTGAGGAAAGAACCACACAGATTGAGCGGACCTGTCCAGTCAGTGCACGTATTTGTCAGTAACCGTGCAGCTCAACTCAGAACTGAAGGAGCTCAACGATTTGACGAACAATACCAAAGACAGGACATTTGGGTAGGCCGCATAAACTACTCAAACTGCCAAACCATAATTAAAACGGAAACATGATGAGATAATTTACACAAAGTAAAGCGCCTGTCTGAGTTCGAACCCACGACATACAACTCGTAAGTCGCGGCCGTTACCGCTGTGCCACCACTGCTTGAAAAAATCCTCCTAAAACATCCATATTAAAATATCAGCCAACACAAAATTTCCGTATAAACATTCTTGATCCATTAAATAAAGCGGAAACAAAACGGTACCCAATTTGAGTACAACTTACCTTAAAAAAAATCTTTAACAGGAAACGTAAAAAATATATACAGTATCGGCCTCTCAAATTATTATGGAAATCCCCTCGAAGCTGGGGCTACGTATCGACCCCACTTGTATTGAGAATTCTCCATTGAAACGCTTCGATAAGTGCTCAGTGAAAAATTAGCTTAAAACGTCTGTGCAGGTAAAACTTTAGATTTTTTGGGCCAATGATTCTTACCGGATTACTGTTTGACATTATGTCAACTGCTTTTTCATGTTTTTTTAACTGAATTTTCTTCATTGTGATTTTTCCGGAGGATATTAATTTTGATTGTATGAAAGATTTGAAATCGTATTTTTAGGTTGGAACATTATTAGGTAGGTACTTATTATTTGGATTTGTGCCCGGTTGATGGCAATTGGCTCGCCCTCTATTACAAGAGACTTAAACATAACTGGCACAATATGGGTGTACTACAGTTACACCTCTGCGTAACCCTTGAGGGATTACAGGCATTATTAGCTTTTACGAGAACCATTTTGATGTAGGTAGCTTAGCTATAAGTATCGAAACAACAACGTCTCATAAACAACACATAACACGCTATATAAACCCCTATTACAAGCTAAACTAAGTCTCAAATTCACTTAGCCCACGAAATTGCACATCTACGTTAAGATGACACCTCTAAAATAGTGTCGAATTCAATTCAGGAACGCACAGAATCGCTGCGGATTGCAGCAGCAGTACCAATGTGTAGTTCACACCGATTGATCTGCGCAATTGTATCGGAGCTAAGATTAAGGCAGTCAATCTACACAATGGACAAAGTATCATGTTGGTTGGGACGTAGTATAGTTGGAACAGTAGATTAAAAAATTACCTGTACGAAATCGAATGGGTAAAAATTTTACAGGTATGTTTTTAAATATAACAGGATGGTTTCCCATAAATAAAAGGTCAGGTTTTAGATAACTCACTCAGGCTTACGCTATATCAAAACGGGGCCCCAATTATTTATTATTTCCCGCGAAATATTACCACGTGCAAACCACGTCAATATCGTGTCTTGTTAACGGCAAGGAATCGAAATGTCAACCGTACGGACAACATGTATTTTGACAGATCAAACCACGTCAACTTCCCGTTCATTTCGTGCGGTTTCGTTCATTGTATCATAGAGAATACGTTAATAGCAGAGGGGCAATTCCTGTAATTTTAAGAACGTTCAGTTTGATCTCAGTCTCAATCTGTCAAAAAATACGTTTTGACAAGTTTTTGACGTTTTTTTGTCGACAAGACGAGACTGCGACCAGATTTTGAACGTTTTAGATTACGAGAATTGGCCTTCAGATGTCGTGATTACTAAGGACTTGACGTGGTTTCGAATCAAGGAATCGTTAAGTGGCTATAGTGAATCCGTGCGTCTCTTTAGGCCCTCTTGCACCAGAAATTACTAAATGCGTTTAGCGTTAAATGTAGGTATTTAAAACAACGTTCTGTTTCTTTCAATCGTTTGAAGATGACGGAAACCTAATGATGATGGAAATATGTTTAGCGCTATACGAATTTTGTGATTTGTGGTGCAAGTAGGCCTTTAGTTATGCCAGCACATCAAGCTACCCGAAACTATAATATTTTCCCAATCAACTTTGAACCTTATGCTTTAGCAATAAAGTTGAAAATCTATTAAAGTTATTTGACAGATTGTAGGAGTTTGATGTGCTTGGCGTCTGTACGTTCTCGATAGTCTAGTTACTGCTACTATGTGATCCTACTGAACACACATTTACTATGCCAATAACTGGACACGTGAGCTTTCCCGAGTACCGTTTGGGACACCACAGGAGTCTCGTCTCTCAATGAATTGCGAAATCTATATACAACGATTGTGAGGTCTTGATACTTCCAGGTATTGTTAGGAATTTAGCTGGATATGGTGATTATTTTAAATAGCGTGAAACATGGGTTACATAATGTACATTAAAAATTCACTGAACCATTTGATATTCAAAAGATTCACTAAAGTAGATTTCACCAGTATTAGGTATTAAAAGTGGGTTCTATGCTACAGAGAATATTTAAGTAGAAAATTAGATATGTCATAAATCAAACTAAACATCACGTAATAATCAATAATATGAAGAAGTAAATATACAAAGTGTCAAAATAATACATTTTGTAACAATGTGTGTCCATTTTGTAACAACCAAAGGTTAACTTCACTTTCATGATGTCTACTTGTTAACATTGCACTCGCAAATTACAATAGAAATTCAGTCATTAGCCATTTTATGAGGTAACTAAAAACCACTGAATATGTTTACGATGCATTGTTTAAAAAGTACTTACTTTGTAGAAGTAAATAACTTTAGTGCAAATTAGTCGCTGAAATATATGAACTACACGTGAAGAATATTCGAAATGTCACGTAACTTTGACGTGGATATTATAGTAATTATCATTAAGTTAACATGTCCTTCAACATAACTACGTGGATTCCGTACGTCCATTTCGGGTAACCACTGAAAATCAGCGCTGTGTTGTGGGTCCCATAGCACAGCATCATGCTGAGTGGAAGCCTTCTTGTCACAGTCATGACGTGCAGCTGTCAACTATTTCTGTTTTGTGCTCGTGATTATAGATCTATTTTGTTTTTATTATTTTTCTTTATTATTAGAGTCATTTATATTTTTTTATGCACGTGTTTCTGTGATAAATAAACCTATTTTCTTTTTCTTTATTTTTTACTTATCAATAGCCTTAAAAATATGTAAGGTCCGGCCAAAGATGTAAACAACAATGGCCGCTCGAAATTGAATAAAATCGATATACAAGAACATTTATTTTAAGTAATGTTTGTTTTCGTCTTTCGATTTAACCTTGCTGTTCAATTTATGCTCAAATTATTGAACAAAAAGCAGATAAACACTTGTTTTATTAATATGACTTCATGTTTAATATTAATACTAATTACTTTAAAACATACTAAACGTCACAATTATGACCATCGTCTTAACGTTAGTAAAAATAACATCAAATTGCGTTATTTTTATTATGTTTTTATTGCAAAGTTTTACTGTAAATACTATTTATCAAAATTAATACTTATTGATATACATATAATATTCTGCCCGCGACTCCATCCACGTGGAATCCCACTATACCATAAAATAATAGCACTCGGAATAGTAAAGCTTGCTATCAGTGAAAACATTTTTGAAATCGGATGATGAGTTTCGGAGCTTAACTCCTATCCATTCTAGATAAATGAACCAAAAAATACTACCAATTGATACACCAGATTTTTTAAAGTTTACTTCTTCATTTACATCGTAATCAGCCTTTAGTGTTCCCACTGCTGGGACACAGCCCTCCTTTCTGTGAGAGGGAATGGCCTGTAATCTACCACGTAAGCCCAGTGCGCATTGGTAGAAATCACGTCTTCGAATTTTTAGTTCTAAGACATTCCGGTTTCCTCATGATGTTTTCCTTCACCGTTTTGAGAGCAGTGGTGATGAAATTATTTATACAAAACCTACAACTCGTAAGTTGGGGCAGTTACCACTGGGCCACCACTGCTCCTGTTTAATTTTCATATGTATCTTAATTTATTTTATTTTCCTGAAGCTTTGTTTGGATAATAGACAGAGGGTGATAAGAGTCTAGTGACTTTTGAAAATATTTTTTTAAGCTTTTCCTGAATAAATTAATCTGCCAAGCTCCGCTAATGAGACACAATTGATTTTCTATTGTTTCGTGACCGATCGGTCACGCGCAGGGGTTGACCGGACAACACAATATCACACTTCATATAAGTAAATTAAATACGCAAACATCCACATCTCAGGGACGGGTTACTAAACAAACATTCATAAAACCTTGACGTAAGCCTCTCAATAACAAACATGGAGAATCACGAACTTTTTGTTATAATTTAAGACTAATCAAATAATTGACTCATTCGACCTTTCATTGCGAAAGAACAAATTACTCGGCATACTATAATTATGACCTATGAAAAAATTTATCCTTCACATTTAACTAAGAGGGCTATGAGGCGAAGGTTTATAAACATTAGCACGTGTGTTGGCTTAGATTTATGTTCTCTGCATTTGTAGTTTTGGTTTATATCGTTTGACCACCCCCAAAAAATCTACCCTAAGGTGGATACACGGAAACGCATGTCCGAGAATCCACCCTAGGCCTAGTTGAATAAATGGAATTTATAAGCTGAGCGTGGATTCTCGAAACTGCGTTTCCATGCATGGGTGGATTTTTTGGGGTGGATAAACGGAATAATCGGTAGTTTTACAGTTGTGCGACAGTGACAGGAATAATGCAAAAACAAGCACCTTGGTCTATCGCAGCCCACTGCTGGATGTAAGCCTGTCCAGGCCTCGCCACACCATCATTTCCAGATCCGGTCTGTCCCAGCTTCCTTTTGACCTATCTAGTGGGAGGGCGTCGCACACTACGCTTGCTGATACGCCATCTCCACTCCAGGATTCATTTGCTCCACCGGCCATCGGTCCTTCGACAAACATGGCCAGCCCACTGCCACTTCAGCTTACTTACTCTGCAAGTTATATCAGTAACTCCTGTTAATTTCCGGATAACTTCGAATGTTGCTTAGTTACGTATTTACTTCGGTCAGTGTGTTAGCGCTTAGTTATTCGCATAATTCAAATAATTTAACACGGCCGGTTCATACATTAAAAAATAATTTGGATATTGTATATACTCGTAGCATGAAAACACAGAAACCTCTATAATTTGACATGTCACCACATATGTAGATCGTGATGGATTGGACCTAATGGCTGCGTCAGCGAACGGTGTTCGCGTTGCTGAATTTTGGGCCAAACAATTCTAAAAAAACTAAATGTTTTTTCGTGTTATTTTTGCCTTTGAGACGCTAAAAGGAAGTAGCTATGCGAAGCAGGTGCGGGTCGGTAGTTTTACTAAAAGTATCAAAACTGTTTGGTAGTAGTATCGGATCTGAGATGAATGGAGCGATTAACTGGAGAGTCGGTACAACCTTGATTGGTGGGGGACGATAGTCGCGCGACTGTCGTGCGATTGAGTGGCGACTAAACGCAGTAAATAGTGGTTGTTGTTGTTGGTTACGACTGTTACCGAGTGTGCGTACGCTTTCGTTTTGTAAAGGATTTTTGGAGCTAAATAAATATCGTATACATAATTCTATATTTGACGATGCTTCTTTTTGTAATACGAGGGGAGGGACTCGTGGTTAAGTAATAACAGCCGCATGGGTCGATCGATCAGGTTAAGCTACGCTTGCTGCGGTCGGTCCGTGGATGGGTGACCAATTGACCATATTTACATACCGAGACCTCCCTGTGCCTCGGAAAGCACATTCAGTCGTTGGTCCCGGCTGTCATTCATCATGTCAGAAGCCCGAAATTCTGACAGCCAGTTTTACCAAGGGTTATCGTATTACCCAGTAACTGGGCTGTGGAGGTTGTGGGAAAATACTAGTATTCTAGCTGCTTCCGGTTAGTCTGGAGGCCGACCCTAACATAGTTGGGAAAAGGCTAGGTAGATGATGATAATGCTCCTTAATGTAATATTCTTCATTACATACCTATACTAATAACTATGTATTATTAGATATGTAGTTAGTTTGAGAGATAAATAACAAATATTCATAAATTACGTGCGTCATAATCATAACATGAATTTGGTGCAAATGTCCATAGAATAATAAAATTAAACATCAAAATCATAAAAAAAAGTGATCCTATAAGGGTTCCGTTTTTTCCTTTCGAGGTACGGAACCCTAAATAGAGAGAAAGAAAGAAAGAAAATCGTACTTAGAATTTCCTCCTACGCCTTTTTAGGAAGTCGGTTAAAAATAATGAAACTTTGCCCTGTTATTTTTCGAACAAGGAAACCAAAGCTCCGGTAAACACATACGGTTCTCAATCATGTTAGAAAAACATGTTTCGTTTTTCCTTTTTTTTTCTTCTAAAGGATAAAAGAACCGGATTGTTTGCGTAGATATTTATGATCCTATTATTTATAATATCCGTAGCGTTTATTTTAATTAAGTTTGTTGATATAAACATGTTATTTTTTTAGGGTTCCGCACCTCAAAAGGAAAAACCGAACCCTTTCAAGATCACTTCGTTGTCCGTCTGTCAAGACCATTTTTCTCAAGAACGTGTAGAGTTATCAAGATGAAATTAATATCAAATACTCAAGGCTGCAATCCCTTGAAGCAATGAAAAAATCAAATTTCTAAGTCAACGACATCAAAAGATACGGGCGTTTATGTTCCGTTTATGCCGCAATTTTTTGACCATCGCAAGGGAATCAAAATAGGGTACTACCCGTTGAGCTAGAGTCATGAAATTTGGCAAAAAGCAAGCACAAGTAAAGATAAAAATCCGAAAACGGTAAATTTGTAGTCAGGTACATATCTTTTTTTTCCGTGGGGAAATCCTCATGAATAACCTCCGTCTAGGAAGAAAGAAGGGTTATGTCGGACTCCTACCGACTAAAACCCCACTGGTCCTTCTAGTACCATGAGTCAGGGGCCCGACAAAGTACGGAACCCTCCTCGATGCGCGAGTCCGACTCGCACTTGACCGGTTTTTTTCACGATTTGTTACACGTGAGTTGAATAAAACCCACGCACATATTTAACAGAATTGAGTAGGTTGTATTCGATGAAGCTGGTAGGTGGTCCTCTTCATTTGGATCCACAGCCTAATAAAAGTGCATTATATCGAACCGAGCATTACATGTTATTACATTCCACTCATCGCCTAAAGGGGTTATCCCTAAGGGCTTATACCTACTATTGTATAGAAGCAAGTTTTTCTAACTGAACAAACAGCTGTGCTGCTGGGGAGTTTGTTGCGCCACTTCTTCTTCCCAGCGAAAGCACTAGGAAGTGGTGAAGGGCGGGCGTTTTGGGGGACTGTCTTTTGTCTAGCTTCAACTTTCTGACTACCTGACCGACTACCTAATTTTGACAATTCAAAAGTGCCTGTAATGGTTTAATTGAAATAAATGCTTTGAGTTTGAGTTTGAGTAATATTGACGTTCGAAAAGTGCAGATTCTCAGCATAGTTTGAATAAATGACTTTTGATTGATTCATCATCATTCATTATTCTCCTACCCTTATACCAATTTATTTGGGGGGTAATTTGTTTGGGCTTAAAAAAAAAAAACTGTGTTTCACTAACGGGATGTAGCAGAATACCAGCGTCAGGTATTGTACCTGGCATATGCTGAGCTCGACTCCCATTTGCTGCAACCATGAGACACACACCGCCCAGTAGTGATCGACCGTCATAAATGTAGATATATGAGGTGTCTATCTATGGGTCAATTTATCTTTTTAATCTTTGTTTTTTTTTTCACCTTTTTTGATGTTTTGTTGCACTGAATAAACGTTTTATCTACATATCTATCTATCAAAAATCCACCCTAAGGTGGATACGCGTAAACGCGTGTCCGAAAATCCACCCTAGGCCTAGTTGGATAAATGGGATTTATTGGCTTAAGGCGGATTCTTGCTTGGACATGCGTGAATAAATGCAATACCTAAGAGCCGTCTCCACGAGCGAGATAATCGCGGCGATAGTCTCGTCGCGATGATATCGCCGTGTGGAGACACGTTCTAAGAGAGTGTATAGAAATACGTGGTATGACGATAATATCACCACGATTCTCTCGCTCGCGGATACGGCCCCTTACCGTTTCAAACCAAATATTTGACAGTTCTACAAGACTGGAAGATGTAGGGACGAACTTGACTCCTAATGAAAAGACTGGCCCGCAATTGCAGAGGACAGACGTGTTTAGAAAAGGGAGAGAAAAGCCTTTGCCCAGCAGTGGGAAGTTACGGGCTGATTTAATAGATCGATAGATTTATCTTCATTGAAAAACAAAAAATCTCAACCAAGGAAGTACTGACTAGTGAAGAAACGCTATGTTTTGTTTGGAATGTTAATAACCACCTTAGGGTGATTTTTTTTTGCTGGATAAACGCAATAACCCGTTTGAAAGATACTTGCCCGGTCCAATAACTAGAATCCGATTGTCTAGGTACGTGATTTAAAACAACTAATAAACATCATACTAGCGAGCGGTCACTGCAAAGATAAATATCAAACAATAAAATATTTACTCAATATTAATAAGTTATATTATGGAATTCCCCGTGCCATATATGGCATAGGTACCTACTTGCCATACCTTGCAACACGTGAACATAATAATAATGACGTCATGCCAAAACTGGATTTTTAAGATGAGCCGAAGTATTTGTTATGCTTTTGGTTAGGCTTGTGTTCTATTGAAAGAATTGCGATGATTTTTTTGGTTTTTGAAAGCTCGAGCGAGTTTTGTTATATTGCACCATGTACCTAGTTCAAAATGGTAATAAAGGGTCCCCGAAACGATCAATTATGATTGACAATTTTTTTTTCAATCTATGGCGGAAGCTGTATAAATCCCCTGACAATTTTTTTTCTCCTACCCTTATACCAATTTATTTGGGGGGTAATTTGTTTGGGCTTAAAAAAAAACTGTGTTTCACTAACGGGATGTAGCAGAATACCAGCGTCAGGTATTGTACCTGGCATATGCTGAGCTCGACTCCCATTTGCTGCAACCATGAGACACACACCGCCCAGTAGTGATCGACCGTCATAAATGTAGATATATGAGGTGTCTATCTATGGGTCAATTTATCTTTTTAATCTTTGTTTTTTTTTCACCTTTTTTGATGTTTTGTTGCACTGAATAAACGTTTTATCTGCATATCTATCTATCAAAAATCCACCCTAAGGTGGATACGCGTAAACGCGTGTCCGAAAATCCACCCTAGGCCTAGTTGGATAAATGGGATTTATTGGCTTAAGGCGGATTCTTGCTTGGACATGCGTGAATAAATGCAATACCTAAGGGCCGTCTCCACGAGCGAGATAATCGCGGCGATAGTCTCGTCGCGATGATATCGCCGTGTGGAGACACGTTCTAAGAGAGTGTATAGAAATACGTGGCACGACGATAATATCGCCGCGATTCTCTCGCTCGTGGAGACGACCCCTTACCGTTTCAAACCAAATATTTGATAGTTCTACAAGACAAAAGGATGGAAGGACGAACGACCGACGTTTTTAGAAAAGGGAGAAGAAAGCCTTTGCCCAGTAGTGGGAAGTTACGGGCTGATTGAATAGATCGATAGATTTACCTACATTGGAAAACAAAAAATCTCAACCAAGGAAGTACTGACTAATGAAGAAACACTTTTGTTTTGTTTGCAATTCATAACAACCTTAGGGTGATTTTTTTTTGCTGGATAAACGCAATAACCCGTTTGAAAGATACTTGCCCGGTCCAATAACTAGACTCCGATTGTCTACGTGATTTAAAACAATTAATAAACATCATACTAGCGAGCGGTCACTGCAAAGATAAATATCAAACAATAAAATATTTACTCAATATTAATAAGTTATACTAAGGAATTCCCCGTGCCATGTATGGCATAGGTACCTACTTGCCATACCTTGCAAAACGTGAATATAATAATGACGTCATGCCAAAACTGGATTTTTAAGATGAGCCGAAGAATTTGTTATGCTTTTGAAAGAATTGCGATGATTTTTTTGGTTTTTGAATGCTCGATAGCGAGTTTTAAAGTTATATTGCATCATGTACAGTCAAAAAGAGAGATAAGTATGCAGGATAGTCGGATATAGTTGAAGCTTTGTAAAAAACCGATTGATTTTTTCCAATAAAATTAATTTTATTGATAGAAAACGCACAGCTCATTTATCAAATTAAATTTCAGTCGATAAGATCCATCGGTTTCTTACTAAACTTAAACTATATCCGACGATCCTGCAAACTTATCTCTTTTGTTGACTTTACCTAGTTCAAGATGGTGATAAAGGGTCCCCGAAACGATCAATTGTGATCTACAATTTTTTTTTTCAAAATATGGCGGAAGCTGTATAATACACCCTTGACAATTTTATCGAACCATCCACTTGCCCCAGCCTTCCACTTCGGCACCCGTTACCGTGGCCGACTTCGAAAACTCTAAATATACTTACTTCGAACCCAAGTCAGTCGAAACAAAGATAATCTCCACAGATGGGGGTTCACGGACGATGGGCCCACCTTTCATTCTGCACAGCATGCCCTGTCACCTGTGCACTTGATGATCTTATGACTGCGTCAGTGAGCGGGATTCGCGCAGCTGAATTTTGGGCCAAAAATGTTATAATTTTTTTCCATCGATACGCAAAGAAGAGGAATTTTAACGTGCTTGATACACATTGATGCGCAAATTAATCGTCTACGAAATGCAATTGAAGTGATTGACAATATTGTTTCAGACATGATTTCATGATTTACAGCGTGTTTGTAAACTTGGTTACCACAAGTAAATCGCGCGTCACTTCGTGAGATACAAATACTGTGATATTTATGGCTTTCTATCGGAAACTAGTGAATTATCTTCTCTTCTATTAACACAGAGCTTATAAGAATAGCTCACGTTGTGGTATAGGTACCTAATCAGGTATACAGGGTGATAAATTCACCCCCCATTCATTCCCCTAGTGTACTGTCATGTCTTTGTCACCCTGTATATTAGTCATTTACCAAGGATGGAGGCTATTTTATTGCACTCAACTCCAGCCCATGGAGCCGGATAAACAATTATACTTAACTAGCTGCGCCCCGCGGTTTCACCTGCATAAGACTCGATCCCGGGGGAATATCGGGATAAAAACTATCCTATGTCCTTTTCCGGGACTCAAGCTATCTCTATACCAAATTTCATCAAAATTGGTCCAGCCGTTTGAGCCTGAAGAAGTAACAAACATATAAACACACACACACACACTCACAAACTTTCGCCTTTATAATATTAGTGTGATGTGATCAAAGAAAAGATTTTACCTCAATCGTGGAGCTTGATCTTATTAGGCAGAAAGAACTAAAAAGCCTCTGGTTTTTTACTGGCAATTAACTTTTATCCTTGAGCAATAGATACTCCAAACTCCAACTCACTTACGTAAAAAACTGTTTCATTACATTTATAGGAAAATAATTATCTTCTGAAATCTACAAAGTGGCGATTAGGTTATTACATTAAACAGTACAGCGGTTATTACAAGTTGTTAAATATTTAAATAAACAATTTTATTAAAAACAGAAAAATGCATAAAAAAAATAATCGCTTAAAAATTGGCTTGACATAAGCCACTCTTGATAATAAGGCACTAGACACGCGGGGAACGATGATATAAACAATAAAATTGAACAGGTCAAACGGCTAGAATCGTTTCAGTTAATGTGATGAACGAACCTTCAGGCGATGATGGCCTGTAGGTTCGTTGAATACGCTATACCGCGCGGGGACTGGACGTGCTATGTTCACAAATTCGCGTCGCCGAAGATCCAGGGTTGGCTTTGGTTGGAAAGATACAGTTCAATCGTATTCAGAACTTAAAACACGATCATTACTTGCGCATGAATTAAAGAACTTAAATGATTGAACGCCTAATGAAAATACCATTGCAATATGCACGTAAGCAATATTGCATTACCTTTTCTATACAAATAAGTGATGAATAGGGGTGTGAGTTTTTCTATTAGTTATGTACCTAATTGCAGACATTAATTCATTTTCCGGGAAATAATAATTATAATATTAGATTCCTTTGTTTATTACCTACGAGGCTATGATTTTAATTTATGTTAGAACGCAGATTTACAAGTTAAAGTATCTTGTTTATGTAAATAATATTATGAATTAACTGAACCATGTAGGTCACAAGAAAATTTCGCTTGTTCCACTAAAATCTCCTAGACCAGTCCCCTAGGGTCCCCTAGGGGACTGGTCTAGGAGCTCTCAATGTTCCCCTTCCATCGCAATGGAACATTTAATACAAAAAAAAAACTTATGAATTATTATTTTCCTAACAAGAAAAAGACTAATATTATTAAGACTGTATTAAATTACGCTTCTTTTAATATAAAATATGTAAAATAAAAAGTGTTAAAATTAAAATAATTACCATGAATGGCCTTTTTGCTGTGCCCTACAGGGTCCATAATAATGATCTAAATTATATAGTTACCACCTAAGTACACATTATGGTAAAGCAATAAAGATATTGAGTATTGTTTCCTAGACTCGTTGAGTAGTGTATATAAATTCATGCTTTCCTCCCATGGGGGTGGGCAGAAACTATAAAACGGCACCTTTTTTTGGTTTTATGTTGCGCGGTGGAAATCCTCATGGACTTCCTCCATCGTGGGGGTGACAGAGGGGCATGCCGGACTCTTACCGGCTAAAACCACCGCGGTGTTCCACCTCTGCCTATGGCCGGGGGTGCGGGATTCACATAAGCATTCACCGCTCCCTCGACAGGCCTCGACCCGCTGTTCTTCAGCAGGTCCCGTCCCACATCCCCGTGCCACCATTCCTATAATGGCCGCACCCACTCTCGATTGGCGCGCGTGGAACACTGCGGTTCTAACACGGGCCTGTCTGGTCGGACGACGGACATCCCTAATCCGCCGCCCGCAGGCTACCTCTCGTGGAGGTCGCAGATCGCTTTGCGTCTGGCTACGATCCTTACATAGTCTTTTTGCCCCGTTTACGTTCATATATCTGGTCAAACACGCACGCCGGTTGCGAATTGACCTTTCTGAAGAACAACTCTAATAAGGTCACTATAATTATGTCCTACTGAGGTGTCCGCTCCCCGCGTTTCCACTCACATCTGCCTTATAAATTACCTTTTGTTAGTCACCTTTCGTTCATCTTCTCAACATGACCGTCATATACTTCACATAAATTTTATTTTACGGCGGAGGTTTCTTAAAAACGGTCAAAATGTTGGTTATTTAAAGCAGTGTATCTCTTAGGGCGTAAATAATTTTGAGCAAAAAAAAAAAAATGATATTTTCAAGTCTTATTTTAATACAGTGATGGAACTCAAATCATAATTAAACATACATCAATGCATCAAAAAAATCTTCAAATACACCTCTTAATTGTCTTTAAAAGCAAGCATCCCTTCATTAACAATTTTAATTATAATTAAAAATATATCATTAAATTTCTAATGCCGAACTGCATTCAGTGATGGATTATTTATTATTAAATACTTTTTGTAATAAATAGATGATGCTTCATATCACACCAATATTATAAAGGCGAAAGTTTGTGAGTGTGTGTGTGTGTGTGTTTATATGTTTATTACTTCTTCACGCTCAAACGGCTGGACCAATTTTGATGAAATTTGGTATAGAGATAGCTTGAGTCCCGGAAAAGGATATAGGATAATTTTTATCCCGATATTCCCACGGGAACGAGACTTATGCGGGTAAAACCGCGGGGCGCAGCTAGTTTGAAATAAATTACCACCGTTGTGTTATCGCGCGTCTCTTTATTTTCTATGCAGTGCGACAGTGACCACACTTTAGGTCGTGTAGTCGCCTTAAACAAACTCAAGCTGTTGCTGATGAGTTCAGGAATGAAGCCACAGCGAATACTAAGTAAAGTTGCGCATTTGAAGCTGAACCTCAGTCTGAAGTACCAACCGATCCACAAACTAACGTAAAATGTTTGACCGACTTTTAAAACTTAATCAACAGTTGAGAGGAAGATTGTTTAATTAAAATTTTCGAAACATTTCCGGACGTTTAAGTTCTTCGAAAGAAGATTCCAAGCAGTGTTACCTAATTACAACTTAGGAGAATCTTTTGCAGTGTATATTTTTTATCTTGTGACCGCTCCGTTTGTACGGGAGATACTATGAAACAACCACATAAATGATGGTGAAAATCGAATTGAAATTAATATAATAAGAAGCTCTAATTTAGAGCTGTCTATTTTTGAGGGCTTCTGCATAGCTATTCACAAACACTCGATACGCTTCCGTATCGTATCGAACATTAATCATTGTTATCGTAGGAGTCTTTTAAACGCTGGTTCACAAGTCCAAAACCCGAAAATTTTGTCAGTTTAAATCAAATAGACGCCCGCTATTCTTCCAACAGCTATTTGCTGTTGAGGGCAAGTCAAATCAGGTTACTGAAATGTTAGGTTTTTGATACGATAGCCTGTCGTATGGTTGTGAATAGCTATGCTGAGCCCCTAAAAAACCTCAAACAGCGTCAAGAGAAAAAATAAGCATTGTAATATAGAGAACCGCGTCCGCGGGGTAATTGCGTAACCTATTATCAGTAGCAATGGCTTTTTATTTTGACAGTTCAACAACATTCATTTCGTTATTATTTTTCGAACATAATGAAGCAATGGATTGGCAATGAGCTACGAAATTATTCAGATTGTTTCAGACGGTTTCCTCACGATGTTTTTCTTCACCGGTGTGAGAGCAGTGGTGATGAAATTATTTACACAAAGTAAAGCGCCTGTCTGGTTTCGAACCCACGACCTGTAACTCGTAAGTCGGGGCCGTTACCACAGGGCCGCCATTGCTCCCTACTTACAGAAATCATCATTTAATTTTTATGTATTTTAGTTTTATCCTATCGCCCATTT
The DNA here is from genome assembly GCA_947508005.1 of Amphipoea lucens. Lineage (NCBI taxonomy): Eukaryota > Metazoa > Arthropoda > Insecta > Lepidoptera > Noctuidae > Amphipoea > Amphipoea lucens. Next base: position 10,665,485 of record OX382379.1, read on the forward strand.
TATTTTTAGTGTTCACTTATCGCTACCTCGCTTGAAAACTCACTGAACACATTTTAAATGAAATAGTCGTCGTTGTAAACATAGTCGAAAAGTGTCAAAAAGAGAAATTATGAATACGTTTCATTTCCTAAATGTCTGGCCTGTCAATAAATAAAGTTGTTTAAAACGATATACCGAGTAATAAATAACGGTTTTATATAGATTGAAACAAGCTTGTTTAGTACCGAATATTTTAGTTATGATGATTACAAAACCACAAATATTGAACTCTGTTCAAATGGTATTTTTTTTTGGCCTGTACTGAATACCAGCGCTGCGACATTTATTTTTTTAATATTGCAGCATCATGCTGAGATAGGAGCCTTTTGGCCTCTTATAGGACTTTCTGTTTCATTGTTACTTTTTTGAAGTGAAAACTTCTTTAGCGGCGTTGAACACTTTTTGTAATGGGTAAAAAATGGTTAAACTCGCGTCAGGGCATCGCGTCAGGACACGTGACCGTCAGGAGAGATTTCCCCCCCCCCATCTCTTTCTACGGCGGCGCCAACCGAAGTGAACTAAGTGAGACACGATAATGGATGGATGGATGGTGATGGTGATGGTGATGGCGATGGTGATGGTGATGGCGATGGTGATGGCGATGGTGATGGTGATCTGATGTGATGTGATGGTGATGGTGGACGCGGACGCGGATGCGGACGTGGATGGACAGCTGATGGCTCGACCGTCTGTATAGTAGCCACACTGCTGTGTATTCGTAAAATTCGTGTATATAAAGTGTTTCAAAAAATGGAAATTGAACAAAGTGCATCGATTAATGAAAAACCGGCCAAGTGCGAGTCGGACTCGCCCATGAAGGGTTCCGTAGCAGCAAGTAACATAATATAAAAGTTCTTGTAGTTCGTTGTAACTTTGTGAAAGGTAAATTGCGGTTTTCGATTTATGACGTATTAAAAAAAAACTACTTACTAGATCTCGTTCAAATCAATTTTCGGTGGAAGTTTACATGGCAATGTACATTATATATATTTTTTTAATTTTATCATTCTCTTATTTTAGAAGTTAGAGGGGGGGGGGGGACACATTTTACCACTTTGGAAGTGTCTCTCGCGCAAACTATTCAGTTCAGAAAAAAATGATATTAGAAACCTCAATATCATTTTTGAAGACCTATCCATAGATACCCCACACGTACAGGTTTGATGAGAAATAATTTTTGGAATTTCAGTTGTAAGTATGGGGAACCCCAAAATTTATTGTTTTTTTTTCTATTTTTGTGTGAAAATCTTACTGCGGTTCACAGAATACATCTACTTACCAAGTTTCAACAGTATAGTTCTTATAGTTTCGGAAAAAGTGGCTGTGACATACGGACGGACGGACAGACAGACAGACATGACGAATCCATAAGGGTTCCGTTTTTTGCCATTTGGCTACGGAACCCTAAAAAGTGACGCAGAAATAATGAAAAAACTTAGTTATTTAATTAAATTAATAATTGATTTATTTCAACGTTAATATTCAAGTTTTCACTTCTGCCGGCACTCCCGGAGTGCAACCCGTCTTTTTTTTAATATAATTGGTTTTTATTTTTGACTGTGTTTAGTTTAGTTTGTGATCTTCCTGTACGAGTCGCAATAAATACTTTTTTCTTTCTTTCTTTGCTGGGCAGAATAAGTTAACACTGCTTGGCAAAGGCTTCCCCCAAATCCTTCCAGGAGCTCTTTTCCTGCGCCACTTCGAACCAGTCCCCGCGGTACGTGTCCAGCGGGGCAATTGCGTAACACTTTATCAATCGGAATCGGTTTCATTTTGACAGTTCAACAACATTCATTGCGTTATTTACGTGTTGAGCAGACAATTTTTTCGAACTTATGAAGCAATGGATTAGCAATTGGCTTCAAAATTATTCAGATTCCGATTGATAGTGTGTTACGCAATTAGAGTGCTGGTCATCTCGCTACCTCTTACTGGGCCAGCCTCGGCGACGCCGTCCATGTTCAGGCACCCAGTATGTGGAGACTTTTGCCTAGCGGTCATCGTGCATGCGGTTTGATGTAACCCGCCCAATCCCATAAATGTCAATATAATATAATGATTTTGATCTCGCACTCATATCTCTATTATTTTAAAATAAAATCTCTGCCTATCTGTCCGTTAATGCCCTTTATCTCGAGGACCATCAGTCCGATTTTAATCACTTTTTAAATTCATATAAGTAATCAACTTTTCTTGCAAGGCTTAACTTTTATTACTTTGGTACTTTGAATTCAGGGCCAAGAAGGAAATTTAATATAATATTTGCCATCGACACGCTAAGAAGAAGACTTTGGTACCAACTTGCGGAAAACAAAGGGACATAGACAAGTAGTTAATATTTATTATTCTATAAAAATCGTTGCTTTATGGTCATTAACCAGAAAGAAAACAGGCAAGAGCTTTTCTATGGAGAAAAGACCGTGCATTTCCTCTAAAGAAACCGAAATTAATAAACATCCCCAAAAGCATCGATAAAACACCTGTCACTCAACAACCAAAACCCTCATAGAATTCACAACAGCCCATAAACCCTCTAACTACAAAATTACCATAATCCTTCCTTTTGTCGGGTTAAAACAAAATCGGTTCTTAAAGACCTGTTAAATGTTTAATAGACTAACCGACTGCTTTAACACAAAAAAGATCTAGTTGCAGAAGGTCGGTTCTATACAACGAGCGGGAACGCACGCATACAAAGACACATTTGCGGCTAAGTAATAACAGCCGCATGGGTCGATCAACTAGGTTCAGCTACGTTTGCCGCGGTTAGTCCATGGATGGGTGACCATCTTTACTTATCAAGACCCCTCCATATCTAGGAAAGCACGGTAACCTTTTATAACATCCTCTGAAAAAAAAAGCCGTTGGTCCTGGCTGTTGTTCGTTGATCAAAGCCCAAATCAAAGCCCAAAAGAAATGTGTCCGGGCAATATGTGCATTAAAACCTACAGATACTTGTAAACCACATTTTATAAATTTAAAAATATTGACACTCCCATCACTGTATATCTATGAATTAGCATTAAACATTAGAAGTAATTTAAATAAATATGAGACTTTAAAAAGTACCAGGCTTGCCAGTACACTTCAAGCAATACGCCATAGAACGGTTATGTTTGATAAAAGTGCATTTTGTATGGGCCCTAGAATATATAATAAATTACCTAATAATATAAAGGAAGCAACTAATTTTATATCATTTAAAAATAGATTAAAGATTTTTTTGATCGATAAAGCATATTATAGAGTTAATGATTATTTAAATGATAAATATACTTAATTAAATTTTTAAATTAAACAATGTTTCGTAGCAGGTGGCGTTCTGTAATTTTCTGCCTAACCTGGCCTAGCCCCATGGGCAAAAGATGTAGGATTTATTTTTAATTTTATTTTATTTTATATTATTAGATATTTGCACACCTATTAAGGTAGGATATGGTTTAAAGAACTGTTATAATCATATACCACCTCATGTACCTACCCATATTCGAGCAAATAAATGATTTGATTTGATTTGATTTGATTTGATCTTTGACAGACGTTACGGGTCGTCAGAAGCCCGAAAGTCTGACAATCAGTCTCATCAAGGGGCATCGTATTATCGTATTACCCTGTAACCGGGTTGCGGAGGTCAGATTACCCTGTAACCGGGTTGCGGAGGTCAGATAGGCAGTCGCTCTATATAAAATACTAGTTAAATACTATACTATAAATACTAATTAAACTGATCGCCGCAGGTGGTCGGGCTTTCAGTCCGAGACGGCTCTAAGTCACATTTCCTGAAGTGACGTTTTAGCACATCTTTATATCTGAGGAGTTGTCCGCCATGTTGCGCTTGCCCTCCTCAAGTTCGCTATAAAAGATGCGCTTCGCCACTCGCTGCTCCGCCATCCGTGACACATGTCCGCACCACCGAAGTTGTCGCCGCATGAGATAAGACTCAATGCCACCTACTTTGGCCCTGCGCAGCACTTCGGTGTTCCGCACGCGGTCCGACCATCGGATTCTGAGTATTCTCCTAAGACATCGAAGGTGAAACCGGTCCAGCATGCGGATGTGTCGGCGGTACACGGTCCAGGTTTCGGCTGAATATAAGATGTTCGGCAGCACGACCGCCATGTATACTGAGACCTTAGTAGCCAATTTTAAGTCATGTGACCTAAAGACCTTGGTATCCAGCTTACCAAAGGCTGCAGCTGCAGCGCCAATTCTGCTGTTGATCTCTGCATCAAGGTCACACTTAGATGTTAACACCTTGACTGCCAGACAACAGACACAATAGAAAATCTATTGTTCGCGGTCACCGGTGACCTACACGGCTGCGAATGTGTTAACGTGCTCCCCAGATATCGAAATTCTCGTGACTGTACAGCGAGTGCAAGCGCACTCGCGACCGGCATGTGTTTGAGATCGCAGTACGTACGCGTCTATGTGTCCGTGCGCCTGTTTTTGCCTTTTATGTGTAGTAAGCCTTTTGTACCTGTCTATTTTGTGGGCAAGTCACCCGGTTGACGACCAGATTATTCAAATGTTCTTGTTATGATCGGTGATTGGGCTCGGGATTTTCCCTGTGTTACTGACAACTGATTTTAGGGATTATTGTACGGTTGGTGCTATTAAAACTAGGGATTTTAATAACAGACCTGATTTTGAGTAAGGAGAATACAGCAGTTATAAAATTGCTATATTTTAATTGCAATAAGAAGGAAGCGTTGGAAAGAAACGTTAATATATCAAACTATGTATGCCCGGAGTGCGTCAACGACAGCTTGTCGTTATATGAAATACTTATTATTCAATCTTACATTGTCAGTGTATTTGTATACAAATTACAGTGAAATTTCTTTGTGTTGTGTTAATCCAGAATGGATTAATTAATTTATTAAATTATGAATACTTCACTTTGCTGTAAGTTCAATATGTATTCCAATTCATTATTTATAAAGGCAATATGCATTCCAATTGAAACAATATTTTAACAAAACAAAGGAAATGCTAACCTTACCTTTGATCAGTTTATTATAACTAACTGTCAGTAGAAATAAAGAAAGAAAACATGTTTGTTTGGCACATGCTAATGACACAATATCAAAACCAAAAAATATTAAATTTAAAAACTTGCTAAGCACATATTTATTTGTTACAGACATCAACGGTATCAACACGCAGACAGAAACAGCACAATCTTTTGAAACGACAACATTTGACTTCAACACAGAGAACACAGAAGATATCAGACAAAGTAGTCAACAGAACAACGACTCATACGTTTTTGTAATAGACGATGATGGACAAAATGCTACAATCTCAAAAGATTTCCACCACAACGCACCAGAAAGCGCCTCTAGAGTGCTAGTTGCAACTAAACCGAACAGCACCAATGTGTTGAAAATCGAACCTAATCGGAAATCAACTCCTCCAGCCAAGCATCCAATCAGAATGCTACAAGATGAAAAGGAAACAGTCATTAGCAGAAATGTAAAAGACGCAAAGATTAGGGCTCATGTAAGATATGACGAAGTGACAGGAGAATTGATGAATGGAGACCATCCTTGTCACAGAGAATGTAGAGAAGGAGAGGAACCAATGATATGTTACTATCATTTCGTCCTGGAATGGTATCAGACGATGAGCAAGGCTTGCTACGACTGTCCGTACAATTTGACTGACTGTTCTCGGCCTGATTGTATCCCAGCTGACGGTATGAATCGACCCTTGAATGTGATAAATAGAAAGATGCCTGGACCGGCAGTGGAGGTGAGTACATCCAAAATATACCGGCTGACTTTATTTACCGTTGGGACAAAAACAGGATATAAAATGTGAACGGCGTAAAAGCACAAAAATCTTTTTTCTCTTTTTTTTCAAAAACCTAAAATGAAATTAACCTATCAATAAATACTATTACTTATTTGAAGTTGACTTTTCATAATAAAACAAAAAAAATTGTGAATCGAAAAATAATATAAAAAATCAACTTATAGACACCCTACTCAACGCGCAGAAATTATCAATGATTTCGTAGCAACATTCAAATCCTTTGATTGAAGCCATCGGTTGGCTATTATCGAAGGATTGAATGTAATAAAATTTTCGGAAAATAAAATGATTTCTGTAAGTACCATAGGCTCTGTTTACTACTCTGTTTACCTTCTATACCCTGTTTTTGTCCAGACGTTAAAAATATTACTTCGCACGTACTTCGGCTAAGCGTTCTTGTCACTGTCGCACAACTGTCAAAGTACAAGTGCAAGATAGAGACGGAAACATGACTAAGGGCTGATCTTTCAATCATTTGATAACTTAATTCGAGGAATGATTTTGAAATTTTTGACAGTTGTTTCATACAAAAACTGTCAAATTTCAATTTTATTCCTCGAATAAAAGTTATCTGGCGATGAAAAAATCAGCTCTAAGTCAAAGCTCCTGCTATGTAGAGATTTAGATCTCGGTTTGAGTCTCGTAAAAATGTTAATTTTTAGAAAAAATGTGTGATATGTTAAAAAATGTGCTCCCATTGCGTTTTACGGAGAATTGTTGGACGAATTTTAGCCTGCACCCAGCTGACAATATTGTGACAATTAGCGTTGTAGTTTTAATTTCGGGTGAAATTGCGAACTTGTTTTAATTGGGTCGCTCGTTAAATAAAAGTATGGTAACACTATTGTTAGTAAACATTTTGAAAACGTCGACTGGTTTTATGTTCGTCATTTTATTGGCTTTAGAGCTGAAAGGCTGAAAAGCTTTTAGCAGATATTTTAAGTCCGTCATTAAATTAAATTCGCCACAAAATATTATTATAACACAGTAAATTAAACGACATTTCATCTTTTCATTAATTAAAATCATTATCCATTCAAAAAGGAAATGTATTTATCGAAATTTTCAATTGCATGGATACTGATCAGGGGGGCAATTCTCGTAATTTTAAGAACGTTCATAGTCTGATCTCAGTCTCAATCTATCAAAAATATCTCTAATTTCCCTACATTTTGACAAGTTTTTGACATTTGTTTGTCGCTGAGATGAGACTGCGACTAGATTTTGAACGTTTTAAATTACGACAATTGGCCTTCTGATATTCCAAGAATTTGTGTTTATTTTCCGCGTATTTCAATTGACATGCAAATCAATATGTCTACCTATTCTTAATGTACATAACCATGCACTTTAAAATATTAAGTGATGCTAAGTATTTTAAAATAATCTATCAATCAGCACCAAAACAGACCTACGTATAAATTATCAAACATTGGCACAAACCTTTGATCAAATATTCTCTTTATAAACCAAGGGACCATATGCAAACAGTTCTCTTATCATTTCCAGGTGTGCCAACATGATCGTGTGATAGTTGATGTGGAGAATGACTTGATGACAGAAGGTACTACTGTACATTGGCATGGACAGCACCAGAAGGGTACCCCATACATGGATGGGACGCCGTACGTGACACAGTGTCCTATATTACCTGAGACCACATTCAGGTAAAGATCGTGTTTTGTTTATTACTACCTGGGGGCCTAGATAAGTGAAAATCGCTGTCAAATCGTTTCGTATTTCTACAACCACTTTCTACATGATTTACAAATTATGTAAGCTTTTGGGTAGCTTATGTAAAGGCTAAAGGGACTTTACAGTGGCAAGAGGGCAAGGGCCTTTTCAGGGTTCATGTAATGATATAATACTTGTCAAAACCCAAGTTAAATATGTATGTATTATACACGTTCACTTTTCGGAACAAATTTTCTAAATTATGGTGAAAAGGCCTCAAAATATGTTTTGTAGTTTTAGTTTAGAAGAAATAAGCACACACACAGACACAAAAAATTACTTTCTTTTATGCTATTTCTCGATCATGGAAGATAGTTAGATATCCAAGCTTCTTTGGCTAAGACAAAGAAATTAATACGTTTGGATGTTAGTACTATAATTAAATAAGTCGCTGACGTTATTTGATTTCTGTCAGATCAAAGAAATTCCTTTACTAAAGTTCTTCCTTTAATTGATATTCTTCAACAGTTCTTATTATATTACTCTAAATAGTTTTACGATGAATCTTAAGTTGTCAATACTCAATATTCTCTAGTATTTGAGGAATATAATAAACTGAAAGTTGAACTCGAGTTCTGAAATTAGTTCAAAAGTTAAAAGGAGAATTGTACAGAAAAAAATTCCCAATCAACTTTGAACTTTATGCTTCAGCGATAAAATTGAAAATCTATTAAAGAAATTTGACAGATTGTAATAGCTTGATGTGCTGGCGTCTGTACTAAAAGCTGTTAGATACATTTAACATCTCGTAGTTTATATAATATCAACACACAAATTCCGTAACACGATATCAGATTGAGATAATCTGAATCATTTTGAGGGATATTGCTAATCCATTGCTTCATGTGTTGGAAAAATGTGTCTGCACAACAACGTGAATAACGCAATGAATGTTGTTGAACTGTCAAAATGAAAGCCATTGCTACTGATAGTGTGTTACGTAAAATAAATGAGTTATATGATCCGGCTCGAAGGACCAAAATGAGCGGGCGATGGATGGAAATAGGCCTTAACGTCAAGCTTATAATGACGTCATTAATGATTATGTAGATAAAGGTTATTTATTGGAAATACTTTATTCCTCTTCCGCTATAACTGTTTAAATATTGTTTGTTGTATATATTGTTTTCTTCATCATCTTCAATTCGTCATCATTCTCTTGCCCTTATCCTAATTTATTTGGGGTCGACGCACTGTCTTTTTCTTCCTTACTGTTCTTCCTTCCTTTCTTTATCTCTTTTAGCCGTCATCTCTAGCCATATCACCTTTCATATAATCTTTTTCGTTCAAACTTTGCCGTTGTTATCTTAACTAATGAACATCTCATGATAACCTTTGCATTTCTAGGTACCAGTTCAACGCCACACACGCCGGCACCCACTTCTGGCACTCCCACTCTGGCATGCAGCGAGCTGATGGTGCCGCCGGAGTCTTCGTTGTGAGAAAACCCAAGTCCCAAGACGCTCACGGCAGATTGTATGATTATGATAGGTAAGTTTAATGTAATAAATTTTTGCTTTAAAGAAACCTCTTTACATTTGTTTGACACTTTCCGTGATCTAAGGGCTGGCTTTTGCATTGGTCAGAGGTTAACAGCAGCCAAGGAATCGGTGACCGTTGGAGTTACTGTGTTCTTGAGTGAAAACCGGGAATCGGATAGCGTAAGGTAAGCCGCCCTCAGGCTAGAGTGGGTGGAGCAGCGATCTTAGAAGGGTGGCTGGTAGCAGCTGGATTAGAGTTGCCGAGAGCCGAGTTGACTGGTGTGAAATTGGAGTGGCCTATGTCCAGCAGGTGATGATGATAATGAGAGCTAAGCATTGTGATGCAACGTCTCTTCTACCACTTTCCAGCGATACGTAGGATTTTTTCGATGCCATATATTTGTTTTAGGTTTAGTGTTAGAATAGTTTATTGTTTTTTTTTAACTATAATGTGTAACTATAGTTTGTATTTAGATTAGATTAAAACTTGATTAAGATTTCTATATATTGTAATATAGTCATAGGATCTCACAGGGGGTCCGTCCGTGGATAGGTGACCATCTTTACATACCAAGACCCCTTCGTGCTTCGGAAAGTCGTTACAGGTCGTCAGAAGCTTGAAATTCTGACAACGAGACTTACCGAAGGGTATCATGTTAACCAGTTGTTACTGGGTTGTAGAGTTCAGATAGGCAGTCGCTCCATGTAAAATACTGGTACTCAGCTGCAGCCGGTTAGACTGGAAGCCGAACCCAACATATATTATATGGGAAAAGGCTAGGCAGATTGATTTAGATTGTAGTCATAGGATCCCAAAGGGAGTCATAAAAATTGAATGTGTACTAGACATTTTGTCTTCGCACTTCGCTCCAAGTAATTAAACTCTAAGAAGTTTCCAGCATCAATGTTCTTCGTTTAGTAGTTTTGTAATTCCGTAATATCCGTTAGTTATAAAACCGATTACTCTAAATTGTTAACAAAATATCTAAGTGTAATTTTAGAAGCTTAACTTAGAGAATCGTTTTATATAAACTCACTAAACCCGTTTACAAGTAAAATGGTCTCTAAAGTCTTTTCAAAGATTTAAAGGCATTCCAAACGTAACTGTTGTTAAGAACAACGTCGATGGTAATAGGGCTTATAATAGTGTGCAGAAAATACTTAAAGCATGAGTGCTTTGTAACACATCGATAAACCTATTTGAATCGCCTGCAATAGCCAAAGGGTTTCTCTAATAACATCAAGTGTATCAACTAGTTTACCGTAAAGGTCGTATCTTCTACGGAGCAAATCGTATTACCTTCTGCATAGAATAAGGAGGATGTATAGAAGCGAATTTTCTGTAGTTTTCTTTAAGCTTGCGTCTATTCTACTGAAGTATTTGTTTAAATCTTTTCACGACCCCGTTTCAACCCATAGGTACTAACTGGCCTAAGCTAAAACGGCCGGTCGTTTTTGTAAAAAAAAAAAAAAAATCCGTGAAGACTTAGATGAAGTGAGCTTGATGTGAGCTGTCGTTCCATTTGATGCTATGGATTGCCATAATTGACCGCTTACATCACCTCAGTTTTCACGGTGAGATTTTCACAGACTTGATCGTCTGGGTTGTCACTTGCGTCGACGATCAGTTAATAATATAATTAGTCTCTTTTCTGTTGAAGAGAATGGGTTGTAATCTACTAGCGGCCCTCGAAACTATGGGTTTGCTCCCTAAGCATGACTTGCCTCAAAAGTAACTTAGTCAGCCTGTAATTTTCCTACTTTATGGGATCAGAATTTTCTCTGTTGGAGGGCCGCAATCCATCACACGGACACATCGGGTTGGTAAATGTCACCTGTCTTCGAATGTTTGGTTCTAGGTCATGCCGGTTTCCTCACAATGTTTTCTTCACCGCTTTGAGAGTAGTAAAAGAATGAAAATAGTTTATTTGCGGTAAACATGACGCGGATAAAGAACACAGACACAAAATAAGAACAAGTTGGGGGAAAATATGCATCACATCCATGCAAAACGGCCATCGCTCAGCATAATGCTAAGACCCTTATGCGAGACAGAGCCGCTGGAGTAGTGTGGTGCAAATGTTCAGTTTCAATTTCGCTTCTACTTTATATCGTTTGTTATTCTATGCCCTACCTTACTAGCTTCGTCACGAGGTCTCGTTTGAGTCAATATTGAGAGTACATACAGCGAAAGGTGTGGACAAATAAACATCTACTGAATGTTCTGCAAAAGTCAAAGAGTTCGTGTTATTTGTTCGGCTATTTAGTTTGTCAATACTCTGATTTATTTAGAGGTTTAGTTGGAAGATTACGTTAAGGGGTAGATGTTTAAGAATTAGTGATGCTTGCGTGCCTGATAATATTGATTCAAGTATGTCCAGCTGAGGTTTGATTATTCATATTCCGATATTTGGCTTTATTAGAATTTGCAATTGGGAAGGGACCATGAATTGGGAACAGCTAATCTGTGGTGGCCCAGTGATAACGGCCATTATTTACGTGTTGTAGGTCGTGGTTTCGAATCCAGACAGGCGTTTTACTTTGTGTATATTATTCCATCACCACTGCTCTCAAAACGGTAAAGGAAAACATCGTGAGGAAACCAGCATGTTCTACGGCCAAAAATTCAAAGATATGTGTCATCTATTAACCCACACTGGGCCCACGTGGTGGATTACGGCCAACTCCCTCTTACAGAGAAGTAGCCTGTGTCCCAGCAGTCAAAACATAGGCTGACTATGCTAAGCTTTGCTAATCAGTTCGATGATTTTGACGACGAATTGGCAAACGGTTACCTGAACATAAATTTTCTCCCTTAAATTTTCTAAAATATTTTTAAGACCTTAAATTTTTTATTTAAAATATTCAGCCATTATACTAACCAATATCTTTTCCCACAGATCTGAACACGTAATGCTGGTAACTGACTGGATCCATGACTTAGCGATGGGTATGTTCACGGACCACCATCACTCGAAAGGTGATAACAAGCCACCGACGCTGCTCATCAACGGAGTTGGACGGTTCAAGGTCTTCAATGATACTACCAAGCCTATGTATATGCCAGCTGCGAGGTTTAATGTTGAGCAGGTAAGGCCTTGTAATTTTACTTTCTTTAGAAATTAATATGATCTGTTTATGGATCATGATAATATGGTAAACACTGAGATAGCGGATGATAGAGATAAATAAAAGAAAAAGAAGTGATGCATACTGTCAAGCTATTTCAGATAGATAGTCAGATATATTTGTAGAAACTATTTTGACAATGGTTGACTGCATTTCAACTATATTCAGAATAGTTTCCATATTATAATTTTAAGCCTGCACCTTAATTGCGTATTGCGCAACACACTATTAATCTCGTCTGAATCATTTTGAAGGATATTGCTAATTCATTGCTTCATATGTTCGAAAAATTGTCTGCTCAACAAGGTAAAAAACGCAATGAATGTTGTTGAACGGTCAAAATGAAAGATACTGCTACTGATAGTGTGTTACGCAATTATGCCGTTGATCCGTTTTCCACATCAACACACAAATCTCTATCACTTAAACTCAAACCCTAAGGCACTAACTTCAAAGAATCTCCTAACGATCCTACCAGCTCTCACACAACTAATAACCAACCTTATTTCCAGGGCTACAGGTATCGTTTCCGTGTGATCAACGCTGAGTTCCTGAATTGCCCCATTGAGCTGTCTGTCGATGGTCATAACATTACGGTGATTGCTTCAGACGGCTACGACCTGCAGCCGATTATAAGTAAGTGATCATTGTAATACCTAGTTATTGTAATGCTTGGATGGTAAGGCAAGAAGAGCTTTGAATAGGAAATTCAGTGAATTGGAATTGATTACATGGACTGCAGTAGATATAATAACAATGAAATGTTAAGGATTGGGTTGCCAGAAAGGAAGAATTGTGTTACTGAATAACTTCCGATTTTATGTTAAGAAATTATAATGCGCAGAAAAGTATGTACCTTTGAGATAATTATGTTCTAATGTTACTTTTTTTAAATATATATAATAAATAATCAATCAGATGCATCTGAAAACCAGTATAGGAGCGACTGCCTATCTGACCTCCACAACCCAGTTAGATACTACTAGCACGATTTTCCTTGGTAAGACTGGTAGTCAGACTTTGGGCTTCTTACCACCCGTAACGACTGTCAAAGGTCTACAAATGACAGCCAAGACCAACGGCTTAACGTGTTTTCCGAGGCATGGAGGGGTCTCGGTCTGTAATAGATGGTTACCATCCACGGACTAACCTCGGCAAGCGTAGCTTAACCTTCAATTGACCCGTGCGTCTGTAATTATTTATCAACCAGTCCCCTTAGGGATCAGCAAATTATATATGGATATGTAAATAACAAAATAATCCCTTCATATAAAAATAAAAGATCAAATAAAAACCCTAAAGTCAAAACACACATAAAAGCCGAAAACATTAAAGACGTTTCACGATCACAGGGCATATCAAACATAATGAATTGAAACGTCCATTAGAAGGCAAAAAAACTCCAGGACTCTCGCTTTGATATTTTTCATTTTTGTGTTCATTTACATTCAAATCTGGGGTTTCTTTTGTCGCTTGGCCTGGGGTTGTCTCTGCTATTTTTTCCTCATTACCCGCCAATCTTTCCATTCTTGGTGTTGCCATGTAAGGGGTATATTCAGAAGGACCTCTTCAATACTTTTGAGTAATGTAATGAAACCTTCTTTGTTGAAAAGAATAGTTTCTTGAAGGTTATTTGGTAATTACTTAACACTGTAAACTTGCCACGACAAGTCTTTAAATATTATATTGGGCATACATGACAATATACAAATATAAGCATTTGGTCAATTTGTTCTTCTTCAGTTTCATGATGGCTTAGTCTAGAAACCGGTTTGTCTTACGGGCACAGCACCCAATTAACTTTATTATTAATATTTCTACCACACCATTATTGAACAGTGATTATTTTTATCACAATATAAGAGTCATTGGGCTAGTGACTAGTTTCGATAGCTCCATCACTATTCAATATAGCGGCCCGAGTGTCCTTCACTGTGCGAAATAATAATTAATAGTCAATAGTTTCGACACTCGTCGTCTGCCTAGCCTTTTCCCAACTATGTTGGAGTCAGCTTCCAGTCTAACCGGATGCAGCTGGATACCAATATTTTACATGGAGCGACTGCTTATCTGACCTCCACAAAACAGTTACTGGGTAATACGATAGCTCTTGGTAGGACTGGTTGTCAGACTTTCGATCTTCTGACGACCCGTAACTTATGTCAAAGATCCACGAATGACAGCATGGACAATCGGCTTAACGTGCTTTCCGAGGCACGTAGGGTATGTAAAGATACACGGACCAACCGTGGCAAACGTAGCGTAAGAGCCTATACTACCTCAAATGGCTTAGCGTGATCCTCCGTTATGTCGATAATACTGCACCATTAATTTTGAAATAAATAAAATATGGAAAAGTTGAGGATTAATGCTAAGTCTTATGTTAGACAAAAACACGATTCCATAAAAAAAATTCGATAGAAAAAAAATCCAATGTTACCTCTAACCCGAACAAAAAACCGCTGTTATTCAAAAAATACTTCAAATTAGATCATGAAACTTTGCATACTAACTGAACTTACTTTAAAGCAGGTCTTATGTTATTTATTTTTTTATAATTACCATTATTTTCACTGTAAAAAGCAAATACCTAAACTATTGGCGCTGCCTGCCGCCCAGCATCGCACTCTATCTCGCTCTCACTCAGTCCGTGAGCAGTATCATATGAGCAAGATACAGAGTAAATTTTAGCTGAGGTAGCATAGGCTCTTAACCTAATCGATCGACCCGTGCGGCTGTTATTACTCAGCCTGAAGCCCCTCTCAGTAGTTTCGACAGTATACTATCGAATACAAAACACATAACATCTATTGTTGCAGTAGGTAAATATATTTCAACAAAACCGATTTAATTAAATATACCTACTTCAATATATTGGCCTTCTGTGCTGCACTCCATCCTGTCATATCACTGTAGCTTCAATAGCTCGAGGGTTTGTTTGAGTCATGGGTAGTAGTATTACTGCTTTTTAATCGTTTGTGCAAATTTGCTGGCTTTAACAACGTTTTGATTTTGATTGAAGCAGCTTAGATTCATTCGAAGTAGATTTAGATGGGTGGAATGTTGAAATCGTTCTTATTGTGGTTGAGATTACGAATTATTGATTCATTTGTATTATATTCCAAAGCAATAATACATTTGTATTAAGAAGTGAGTATTGATCAACATCAACATCTTATACAGGGTGTCCCTGGAAGTATGGATCAAATCGAATAAGGGCGTAGGCAAGGTCATTTCCAAACTTTTTAACCCTGAGAATGTCGGTGAATTTTTTACGGTTCAAAAGCTATGACCAATTTTTTTTTTATATATTTTTAAAACGGTTCGATTTCTCTTTTTTTTTTGTTAAAACGTTTTGAAATGAACTTGCCCACGCCCCTATTCGATTTGATCCATACTTCCAGGGACACCCTGTATAGGTATTTGGAACAGGGTGTAAAAATCACTCAACCTCCATAGAAAAGGGAGGACCCTGCGACCAGACGGGTGTTGTGTCTGGTGGGCTACTGCCCGAAGATTGATGTCGGGACGTTGTATATAATTATGCTAGTTCTGCGGCAAACTTAGCTTGCGCGATGCAGAATTTTGAGTGACGTCACGCGCCAGTGTGATGTATAGTTCGCATGTGGCGATGTAGATGCCGCCACAATCAATCTGAAGGCCAATTCCCGTAATTAAAAACGTTTAAAATCTAGTCGCAATCTCATCTCAGTGACAATCAATGTCAAAAACTTGTCAAAAATTTAGGGAAATTAGAGCTATTTTTGACAAATTGAGACTGAGATCAGACTGTGAACGTTCTTTTACGACATTTGTGCCCCTAAGACTGTGAACGTTCTTAAAAATACGAGAATTGCCCCTAAGACTGTGAACGTTTTTAAAATTACGAGAATTGTCCCTCTGGCGACTTATAGTTTACACTGGTATTTTAACAATAGAATAACATTAGCAGCATACCTGAAGCAAAAGTAAAATTCAATCCTTTACACATTGCATCCTTCATATGCTTAACTAAGTATTCACACTCACACAGCGAGCAAAACTCCGAGAGATAGGATAATTTGCGCTCGCATTAGTGCAGTCGCAGCGGATGCGCTGTTATCGCATCGTTTGCAAACACACTAGCAACTTGCTTCCTCTAGGATTCAAACATACTGGAGATTGTTGGTCAAACATTGGCTGAACTGTTGGCTTGGACTATTATTAAAGCAACTTGCTTCCTCTAGGATTCGCAAAATACTGAAAATTGTTGGTCAAACATTGGTTAAACAGTTGGCTTGAATTGGTATTAACGCATTGCGCATTATGAGAGACGCAAACGAAATTGGAGATGCAAATAATACATGGCGAAGTGTTGTGGATGAAATTGGTAGAGGAAAAGAAACTGATAGATCTTACTGTGCAAAAAACTTAAGCCATAGTTAATTAGTTACAATAATAATATGGTAGTTATGCCATTGATCCTATCAATAATTTTAGTCACCATGCTTGATAATCAGATTGATAGATATAATGTTCTTGAAATACAATTTAAAATTTCTCTTGTAGTACAAATTCAAAGACCATATCATTCCAAATTACACACAACAGCATAAATTTTGCCCAAAACTAAAAACAACCCAATAGCCCATTCATAGCACAATCAAAAATTTAAAATAATACAATCAACAAACAAACCAATCTGCTAATAGGAAAACAGCGAATCGAAAAGTGGAAACTGAAATTCAAGTTGGGATAAGGGCGGCGCGAAACAAATTGTCGGGAATACAGAGCTGTAAAAATGTATACATCTAGTTAACAAAGCAGAAGTGGAAAAAATACGTAAAAAAGTTTAAGTGAAACTCTTTTCGTCTCGTTATTGAATGCAAAATAGATTCATTCGTTGACTTTCTTGCACGAAACTTGTGTGGTAGGGTTGGCTGCTTGTGTGACAGTTTGGTGGTTTAAAAACGTGGATGAAAGTTCCGTAGAGTTATTATTTTTGGCCGTGTTATGTAGTAGTGTAAGTAGACCAGCTTTGACGATATGTTTAGTCGAGAATTTTTGGTGATAAAAGTTGATCAGATTCGAATTCACAGGATCTCAACTCATAATAAGTTCGTAAATTGGTGAAATTACTGGATAGAAAATTACGACTATGACGAGACAGAAAATGTATTCGGCACACATTCGGCAGCATTACATGATACCTAGTCACATTCACCACACACACCATACACATCCCACACACACACACACCCCCACCTCACTCACACTCACCCTCACTCTCCACAAAACGCAGTGGTAATTTAATTTAAAAAAAAAAATTCTTATCTTGTATATTTGTAAACCTCCTGTGGCGTATCTCATTTTTGTTGTCTATCGTGCTTCTTTATCATATTTCCTGGAAATTGAGACGTGGCTCTTGTGATACAGGAACTCCTAGGACAAGAGCCAGGGTTAAATTGATGTTTGTGTCTTGAAGTGTAAACAAATAAATAATTAATTAATCATCTAGACACAGATACTTCTAAATCATTGTTAACACCGCTGATAACTTGCCCTATATTATCAAACGTTTTGTTAACATTAAAGTTTAACCCTCCAATTAGATCAGGGTTCAAATTAATCTCAATATCATTTCTGATAGTAACCAAACCTCCAAAGATATTTTCACCCAATATCCGAACTTCAAGCTGCTGCAATATCTATTACATTCGCCATTTGCATTTAGCGAGGCTCAACCCTATTCCCATTAAAGCGTGGTCCACTTTTGCTTTATTGGATCCTAACACCTAGTCCGGGAGATGCTGATCAAACATTCATTGATAAATTCACTACCAAAGTCTTGTTTGCTTAGCTTTTACTTCAAGCTTACATGAAGGTTTTCTTCATTTTCTATTTTATCTCGAATGAGAATTTAATGATGAATTACACTGAAGATTCATATATGTTTTAAGTTTAACGACACTGCAGCCTGAATTCGTGTAGCGTTTTACGTTTGGTACTGAAATTTTTAATTGCTTACAATATAAAATGTTAGTATCGTGACAGTAAAAAGACTTTAAACTTATTGAAATGACCCTAATTACTCATTATCTAAAAGTACAAGTAGCTTGAGCAGTGGTGGCCCAGTGGTATCGGCCGCGACTTACGAGTTGTAGGTCGTAGGTTCGAACCCAGACAGGCGCTTTACTTTGTGTAAATTATTTCATCACCACTGCTCTCAAAACGGTGAAGGAAAACATCGTGAGGAAACCGGCATGTCCTAGAACCAAAAATTCAAAGACATGTGACATCTACCAACCCGCACTGGGCCCGCGTGGTAGATTACGGCCCACTCCCTCTCACAGAGAGGAGGCCTGTGTCCCAGCAGTGGGAACATTATAGGCTGATGATGATGATGATGACAAGTAGCTTAATTTTTAACGTGTACAGTACTTTATGCACAAGCTTTATCCTAGCGGCATTATTGCAAAATGTCTAGATTTGGACAAAAATTCTCCCTCAATCGTCACAACATTGTTTCCTTCACCTTAAGCACCTAATTGATGACGGGACTTAACAACGTGATACTTTATATCAATCCAGTAGCTTCTTCTTCTGCTGATGCAATCCAGCAAAATCTAGGGATCATTCGTATGCTAGGTTTTACGTAAGATTTTGCTTAGTCTGCATCTTAGCAGAAACATAGCAACTCATCTTCTATATGCAAGTGTAACCCATTTGTCCTGATTTTACTCACATATACGGAAAAATAGTGTGTAATATTTCAAATGTTTCCCTCACTCGAGTCGCCGTATATCCACAGAACAATACAAAACTATAATTTGTTTGCGTAACACCAAAAATTTTGTATATATTTTCATAAAGTTGGGGAGAATTTTTGAAATAACGATTGTTGTAGATGGCCTTACCACTAGAACGGTCGGTGTTATGCGGCGAATTTCATGACGCGCTCTTTATTTTATTATTATTGCACTCGGAAATATGTGGAGCTACAGTACTCGTTAGAAATAAATTGTTGCAGAATTTCTCAGTAAAAGTTTTTGTGGTGCATGTAATAGAATTGTGTAGATTGGCAATGATTTTGTGTTTAGCTTTGACGAAAGCTTTGTGGAGAGTGGGCGTTCAATTGTCTATACACATGGTTAGAGGAGCTATTTTAGGTTTGATCAACAAACATAGGATTTGCAATTAGGGATTCATTTAATTTCGGTGTGAGTTGGTCTTTTAATAGCGTGCCAATCCATTTGCCAATCGAAGTGATTATGGTAATATTCGCCTGGTTTGTTTGGT
Source organism: Amphipoea lucens (assembly GCA_947508005.1). Taxonomy (NCBI): domain Eukaryota; kingdom Metazoa; phylum Arthropoda; class Insecta; order Lepidoptera; family Noctuidae; genus Amphipoea; species Amphipoea lucens. The sequence continues at coordinate 10,684,966 of OX382379.1, forward strand.
GGCCTAGTTTGGAACTGCGGACATTTTCGGACTAAACTTAGTATTTAGGAATTTAAAATGATTAAAAAAGGTTCTCATTTCTATTTAGATAAGTGTCCAAATTCCTAATCATTTGTTTTTATTAAGTACTAGAATAACCATTCTAGACTCAGGCACATCATCAATTTCTTCCTCTTATTTATCTTCTTCTTTTTGTATCATCAAAGCATAATATTAGACAAAAGTATCATCAACCATATTATTGCAAACAAGACCCACATTTTCTCCACCCATATCACCTACCCCTAAATTATTCTTCACTTAATTACGTTCCCGAGTATTAAACCCAGCGGCTCCCATTAAAACAGTTTCCACAACATTGAAAAACATACCCAAAATAACATTAGCGGTCCTGCCATTAGTGAACATTTTTGCGCCCTCCATATTCCCCGGACACACCTGTCCTTGGGTTAAGTTGTCTAGGTCAAAAGGTTGCGGACCATTCCAGGGATACACAAACAGGCTAACGAAAGTAATCAGAGGTCAAACACGAAAAGGTTTGAATATTTTTTGGCAGAGTCGGTGGGTGTTGACATGTGTTTTTGGGATTTAGAAGATTTTCTTGATAATGTGGATTCAAAAGGATGATTTCCACCAAATGGCTCGCATCGCATCGGATCGGAACGGATTTTTACAATCTTTAAACGATATTAAATCTACATAGTATTTAAAGTCTATGTATATTACCAAACTGCGCACAGCAGCATGACCGCGGGTGTCTTCTGCGACACGCGATCGTAGCCGAAAGTATGCTGCGACGCGCGATCGGCTCCGTTCACCTGTCGTCGTACTCGATCGAATCCTTTCGGCTGTCGTCGCGTGCGCACAAAACCGTGGCCGGGCGGTACCGCACTGCAGATCTGTGTTTTATGATTATTTTCTTCTTCTAATGCAATAGCCAACAATACTATGTCAACTTCAAACATTAAAAAAAAAACACGAACTACACACATACACTTCTACGAACATTGAATCACACTCTCACTCGCTCTACGTTCGAAAAGTCAACGCAAACACTTTTGACTTCAAAACAAAATCTGAGCAAGCAATATACCAAATAAGCCGTAGCAGCGAATCTATCTGACGTTTTTACTTCGCCTGCCAATTTTGTTGGACGAAACGCCGCTTTTATCCACCTAACGTATCCACCAACCGTCTATGTTACAGATCTCTGGCTCTTTGATCCTTCGTGCACATTTGAATATGTAAATTCCAAAAGGGAATGCGCACGAAGCTGCCCAACTAAACGGTAACCCTGCCCTACCAGAATTTAATGTTGATTTTAATTCTAATATTGGTTCAGGATATTCGGTAGTAGTTGTCTGAGCAAATATAGGATTTTAATTTCCTTGCCAATTGTTTGTTGACGATCGTTCGTTCAGTTTTAAAGTGGATTCAAGTAAGTAATGGGTATGTGAAATTAATTTTGTGGAAAGCATTTGTATGCAAATATGGAAATTTAGAGGATATACGAGAATGAAGTGCATTATTAGCTTATCGTCGAGTGCAAGATCGCTATTATGAAGAGGAATAGGTTTAGACGATGCTATTAGAAAATGAGCTTGCAGTTAGCATAATAATCAGCCTATAACGTTCCCACTGCTGTTACACAGGCCTCCTCGTCGTGAGAGGGAATGGGCCGTAATCCACCAGGCAGGCCCAGTGTGGGTTGGAAGATCACACATGTCTTCGAATTTTTGCTTACAGTTAGTACTAATGATTATGTTTAGGTTGGGTTTAAAACTTCATTATATTTCTCAGTAGCTTCTGCTCGCAACTTCGTTTGCGTGAAATTTCTTGTTCTCCTGATCCACTCCATCGCATCGCATCGCCTACCCGCGCTATTACTTAGTTTTTGCTTAGCGTTCTTAACGGCTTTTTTTGTTTTTGCTCGGCTCTTAGCATCATGTTAAGTAGCCTATAGTCTTCCTCAAAAATTGGACAATCAAATGCTACAAGAACTTTTCAAACCCAACTGGTAGTTCCAAAGATTAGGCGCGTTTAAACAAACAAAGTATTAGTATAGATTTATAATAAATTTTTGGAGACCTATTTAGCCGGATTAGCCGGGCATATAGTCAATATAAGGCTGAAATCGCCAACCCGTCTTCAGCAAGCGTGGTGATCAATGCTTGTGCCTTCTCTGCAGGAGAAGAGGCTTTAACCCTGCTGTGTGTTATTATTGCACTAGCTTCGGCCCGCGGCTTCGCCCGCGCTGATGTCGTAAATTATCCCACGGGAACGAGCTACCGGGGTAAAAATATGCCTTTATGTTACTCCATAACATCAGATCATATCTGCCAGTGAAAGTCCCGTCAAAATCGGACCAGCCGTTTCGGAGATTAGCCAAAACAAACAGACAGATAATAATAAAACAAAATGTTTACAACAAACAACAAATAATTGTAACGTAGATATTTTCATATGCATTTAGTACGAGTAAAAAGCTGTTATTTTGATATTACAAACAGATACGTCAATTTCATTTATTTATATAGAGATTTAGCCGGATTGCAGTAGATTAATTATTAGTGGCAGTAAAATGATTGATACGCTACATTCAGAGAAATAATAGTAACCACAAACGTCAATTCAAAAACATGGTTCACCTGAATTTAGTTGTTAGGATTCGACCAAATTGTATTCATGGAACATTTTGGTCGGTTACAAGTAATTGAGTGATAAGAATCCTAGTTAGTTAATACCAATATCTGATACTATTTAATAAATCCCTTAACGGTGTGGTGGAAATAAAATTGTTCATCTACATCATAATCAGCCTATAATGTTCCCACTGCTGGGACACAGGTCTCCTCGCTTCGAGTGGGAGTGGGCCGTAATCCAGCACGCGCGCCCAGTGCGGGTTGGGAGATGTCACATGTCTTCGAATGGTTCTAGGATATTCCTCATGATGTTTTCCTTCACCGTTTCACAATCGTGTCATCCAATTTATTTGGGATCGGCGCAACATGTCTTTTTCTTCTATACTTCTCTATTAGTCGTCAATTTTATTATATTTATAATATGTCTGGATTCTATTAAACAATCGACTCCTCGTCTATTGATCGTCTATTTATTTTGATAAATCTCATCTCATCTCGTGCCATCGTCATCATTATGATCATCAACGTTTATCGTCCTAATGTAAGGGATCCTAATAAGCTCAACATGTTGTCGACCGATCATATCATTCCTAGCTGACCAGCAAGTGCCAAATACATTGGAAGATGTTAATGATAAAAGATTTTATTTCAGTAAGTAGGTTTGTACAAATAGTTTTACATGTCAATCATATTTTTAGACCTATACGAGGTCGGCGTTTCCTATCTGACTACTCTGAGAAGAAAGGCATAATCTTTGTCAGATCATTTAAAGACCATGCAGATGAGATTGGTGTCTGAAATATTCTTTTGAGGAAAGAACCACAAAGATTGAGTGGACCTGTCCAGTCAGTGTACGCATTTGGCAGTAATAGTGTAGCACAACTCAGAATTTAAGGAGCTCTACGATTTGACGAACAATACCAAAGAAAGGACATTTGGGTAGGCCGCATATAAATTACTCAAACTGCCAGATCATGATTAAAATTAGAAGAAAAGAAAAGAGCAATGACCCACATAGTCCTCACACCAACATTCCCATTATACATATAATAACTAGCAATATCAACTTCTACAAAACCCTTATAATTGGCAGCTTGTTCTATTTGTTGTACTAAAAACCACAGCCCCGAAGCAGGAAGAAGTAAACAGACCGACTAGATTGAATAAATTCAAACCACATTTAGTTTGAATTCCCCCTGCTCAACGTACATAGTAACATCTACATATGTATCTCGTTCTCCGTTCCGTTCGACGACCAACTTTTTCCAATCTCCTAGATAGGAAATTTTAAAATACTTATTGGAAAATTCAACTTATCTGGACATTAGTTAATGTGGATAGGATTGAGGTGAAAAAGTGAGAGTTTGGAATAGATTTGGTCTATTAACTTGTGATTGGCTTGCTGGGTTTTTGTGAAGGATTTTGTTTTTGTTATTTTTGTGATTGGTCTGCAGTTTGTATTGGAAATGTGTTTATGATGTAGCTTTTTATGCTTATAAGTAAAGCTCATTTAAGTTGAAACTTTTTGCTAAGTGACATTACTAGAAAAAAATGGCAGTTATTGATTGCATCAACTCAGGGAGCTGAAAACCAGACGCCAGCATATCAAGCTACCCGAAACTGTCAGACCCAATCAACATTGAACCTTATACTTTAGCGATCTGTTAAAGAAAGTTGACAGATTGTAGTAGCTTGAGGTGCTGGCGTCTGTACAATAACATTTGATTGATAGAATCACATTTTATGCATCTGAACATTTTATTCCACAAAGCGTTAAGCCTGATTTACAATGTGCCATTTTATTACCTGTGCCAAGCAGCTACAATAATGGCCGATTCCTATAATTTAAGGATCATAATTGGTTAAAATAATTCTTGCATCTTTACCAATACTGAAGCAAATACCTCATAGCTTTGCATAGTAGACCCTAACTTGAGGGAGTAGCTATTACAGGTAAAATTAGCTTATGAATCAATTTATATGCCCAGTTTGGCAATAAAATATATTACCAATGGTAAGCAAAACGATTAGTTTTGTTTATAGGAACCGAGCATAAAAGTTGCACCGTCTAAAAAGCGTTTGAACAATGCAAGTCATTAGTTGCTTCAGTTTCGTGGTATGCCACAGGTAAAAAACTTGCCTCGTGTAAATGAGGCTTTAGTTTAACACATACTCGAGCAAGATAATAATAAACCCATAACAAAAGCTACTTCACAGAGAAAAACAAAACAAGATCTCGAAACTCGGCGAACATCGGGACTCCCGGGAAACAATTGTCTTAGAACAAGTTCGTGCATTTATAGTTGCACGAACTTCATACAAGCGTAGGTAGATTATCATCTGTAGTAGACTATCACAAAGAAAACAATGAAATCAGTGCTAAATAAAAGGAAAAATTGTGGATAAAGAACGTGTTATCTCCTAAAGATTATCTCGACGCTAGTGGTGGCCCTTTTGCCGAAACCGAATTTCTTGAACGTGACGATTCGGTTAGTTTTCGGCTAAAAAAGGATTTGTTTGTACACGTAAACGCTTATGTAATTGATATACAAGCTTTTTTCTACAGTATCGTTTAATTTTTTCCATATATTTTATAATGGTGGAAGTACTATAAGCGGAATATTTGGATGGGAAAGTTGACATTTTATCACCTGTGAATTTCATAAAGTGTGTTTTAAATATGCGATATTCTGTGTGATTTCTGTTATGAACAAGTAATTAATTATTAACTACCTTCAATAACTAATGTTTCATGAAGAAAAATCTGGGTAGTAAAATTTTTGATAAACAGAAACCCTGAAAATAATTAGTACTAGACCGATTCTCCGAATTACTTTCGTCTTTCGGCTTTCGGCCTCCCAAAAACTGCATCCATTACTATTGAATCACAAACAAAATGAAGCACTCTTCGTATATACGAATTGTGAGAAGAGTATTAAGAATAAATTAGTTTGAGTCCTTATTTCACGACAACAATTACGGTCTGTGGTAACGTATTAGTCTAGTCTAGTGAAATAATTACTTTGTTAGAGTAAATGGAGTTTTAGTGTGGCGGTATTCCATTGAGATATTGTGAGCTTGGAGAGAAAAGCTGATTTATACTGTGCGAGAGAATAGTCATTACAGTTGATCAAAGTCTTAACTAAGGAATATTTGAGATAATAATAATAATATCTTTTAAACAAATTAAGTATCTTGACTTGGTTCGCGAGGTTGTCGACATGTGGGATGTTGACTTAGCGATCATTGGGCCGATAGTCGTTACAGCCAATGGATTGATAGCCAAGAGCCTCAACCAACACCTTAGGAGGCTCTCGTTGGGCAGCTGGATCAAGGGCTTGATTCAGAAAGCTGTACTTCTGGACACGGCCCGCATTGTTAGGAGGTTCCTCTCTCTGGAGCCCTGATCGCCGGTAGCTTGGACCCTGTTCCCGATACCGGTGGGCTACTATTTTTTATATTTTTAAATGTTTTTATATTCTAATATTTAAAAATATAATTTATATGTAAATAATGGAATAAAGGAAATATTATCTTTATTTCAGAATACAATTCCATAATTACAATACAAAGTACCAAGATGTTAGTAACACAAACACTTAAAAACTATGTTAGTAGACATTACCAATATGTACAGGAGCATGTATCTGACCTAAGTACCAGTTGAAAGGACTATCCAGTTTGTTGGCAATGACACTCAAGAGACTGTTGTTACTGGCACGCACCCCGTGCAACTAGGATAAGCATAAACCCACTGCTGGGACACAGGCCTCCTTTCGGTACGCGGGCCCAATGCGAGTTGGTAGATGTCACATGTCTTCGAATTTTTGGTTGTAGAACATCCGGTTTCCAGCCAGTTTCATCACTTTGTTTTCCTTCACCGTTTTGAGCAGTGGTGATGAAACAATTTACACAAAGATAAGCAGACAACAGATTTGAGTGTTTGGCACACAAATATTTTATAACCTTTATTTTCCGTGGGGAAATCCTCATAGATACCCTCCGTCTGGGGAGAACGGAGGGTTATATCGGACTCCTACCGACTAAAACCCCGCTTGTTCGTTCTACCACTATAATTCGGGGGCCCAAGGGATACAGGTACATCCGCCGCACCCCCAATTGGTATCAGCCCGCCATATAGTTTATAACCTGGTTAAACACATGGGGTACTTTTTACCCCACACCCTAATTTCGTAACAGAGGGGCTTGTGGCTAAGTAATAACAGCCGCACGGTTCGATCGATCAGGATAAGCTATGCTTGCCGCGGTTGGTCCGTGGATGGGTGACCATCTTTGCATACCAAGACCCCTCCGTGCTTCGGCAAGCACGTTAAGCCGTTAGTCCAGGCTGTCATTCGTGCATCTTTGACAGTCGTTACAGTAGTCAAAAGCCCAAAAGTCAGACAACCAGTCTTACCAAGGGGTATCGTATTACCCAGTCACTGGGTTGTGTAAGTCAGATAAGCAGTCGCTCCATGTTAAAAACTGGTATTCAACTGCATCGGTTAACCTGGAAGCCGACCTCAATATAGGCTAGGAAGATGATGACCCTTGCGTAACACACTATAAATCTCAATCTGAAACGTTTTGAAGGATCCATTGCTTCATATGTTGAAAAAAAGTGTCTGCTCAACAACGTAAATAACGCAATGAATGTTGTTGAACTGTCAAAATGAAACTCATTGCTACTGATAGTGTGTTACGTTATGTAAAGCTAGTTCATCTTACGAAAGTAAATCCTATAGTTCCAAAAATACATACCGAATACTTTTCTGAAAGACTACATCCCTTCGTTGGTACGAATGCTAGATTCCGTAAGCAAATTATTTCATTACCTTTTTCCCAGAATTTTAGCTCTCATTCCTTTCATCGCAGTAAAATTTTCTCCCTCCATTACGAGATTAGCTGTTCGTATATTTACTTCCCGTTTAACAACAGTACCTCCTTTACCTGAACAACTCCATACAAAGTTAGTGTGGAGGGAGCACAGTACAGAAGGTCGGCTCCATACAACGAGCGAAAACGCAGGCACACATAGACATGCTTCACGTACAGCGAGTGCAAGCGCACTATGCTAGTTGCGCGGTAAACTCTGCTTGCGAGGTGCAGGATTTGCGTGACGTCAGTATGACGCGTTGTTCGCATGTGGCGTTGTAGATACCGCTACAAAGGTCACAATGATTTTGACAGACTTGTCTGTGGCAGAAACCAATAGCAACCTTATTAGAATGAAAATAAAGATCACTGTGATTTGGACATTGATGCAATATCAAAGGTGAACCAGCTGTGCGTTTCTATAATTTCTAACGTGACGATTTATCGTGGACGTACACGTCTACGTCACGGCATCGAGATAGCACAGGGAAGTAAAATGTATGGAAATTATACGAAGACGCTTTTATCCGTTCTAGATAATGTTATAATTTAGGCCTGAATTCCTCTTATGCTGACGTCGGCGTACCGTCGGACGCGCGTACCAAGCCGCTGACGATAAATGGACGTGTTTACTGTAGCACCGACGGCCAGCGAGCGCGAGTCCATATAAAAATCGGTACGCGACCGACGTCAGCGTTAGGCAGTATTCAGTGCTCTCCTGACGGTCAGGACTGACGTCGGTCTGCCGTAGCTATCGCCATAGAAGCCATGCGTGCATTCAGAGCAGCACTGACCGCGTCCGCATACGCAATACTGACAGAGACGGTCAATCGAGCGCGTCGGTACTGCGCACGCAGGTGACTGACGCGCTATGCAATGCTTCGGAGCATTCAGTGCATTGCGGAAGCGGGACTCGAACGGACGTAACTGTACCTTGCTGTTCCGTACGGTGGTCAGTCAAGTGGAGCACTGAATGCAAAAATCCGACTGACAGTCAGTGCAAGCGTAAGCACTGACCGTCAGGAGAGCACTGAAAACGGCGTCAACAGTATTTCCAGCCTTACACGTATTTCCATACATTTTATGAACGTACAGGCACGTCGACGATAATATCGTGACGTTAGAAATTAATATGTTATGTGTGTAAGGTGATATGAAGCGAAAGTCTGACAACCAGTCTTACCAAGGGGTTACCCGAAGCCGACCCCAACATAGTTGGGAAAAGGCTAGTTAAATTGGTGAGATGAAGCGAGTGAGAGAACATGCGCAAAAGTTCGGAGAGCCTATGTTCAGACCCGCCATGACTCATCGGGCTTTATTGTACACTAGCTCCAGTCCGCGACTTCGTCCACGTGAAATATCTTGTTCCCTGTCCCACACCGTTGCACAGCATCTACCCGTGCTATCATTTCGTTTTCGCTTAGCGTTCGTTTTTTTTTCTTCTTTGCTCAACTCCTAAGGGCCATAGTGTGATGTTAAATAACCTACTTCCGTCCTTAAAATTTGGGCTATCAAATGTAAAAAGAATTTCTCCAATCCGACTGGTAGTTCCAAAGATTACCCCCTAGAATAGATGTCTATGTATGCGCCTGTTTTCGCTCGTTGTACGGAGCCGCTCTTCTGTACTTCTGTAATATTCCGTGGTTTGCGAGCGCGGTTTACTCTGAGATCATGACGTTACTGCAATTCAATTTACTCTAGGGAGCGTATGGGGAAATGAAATACTCGCGGATGTCAAAGCTTTTAGAAGTTAGTTCAACATTTTCTAAATAATATGGTTTTTGATGTTTTCTTTATTATTTTTCCGTTGATTTTGACATAATAATGTCGGAGTTATTAATCGGTTGAAGGATACTGAACGAGACACAATAGACGTTTTATTGTTATAACGGCTGGGGGCGTTTAGTTTCCTGCAAAGTAGCATTATCAGCGTATAATGTTCCCACTGCTGGGACACAGGCCTCCTCTATGTGGGAGGTGAAGGTGTGGGCTTTAATCGACAACCCAGGCCCAGTGCAAGTTGGTGAATGTCACGAATGTCTTCAAATTTTTGGTTCTAAGACATGCCAGTACTTGCACAATATTCCTTCACCGTTTTGAGGGCTTACTTTACTTTGTAGTAAAGAGCCTGCCTTTTTTTTTTCGCGATGTGAGTCCTCATGGACTTCCTCTATCGTGGGGGGGTGACAGAGGGGCATGCTGGACTTTCCGGCTAAAACCACCGCGGTGTTCCACCTCTACCTATGGCCGGGGGTGCGGGATTCGCATAAGCATTCACCGCTCCTGGTGCCTGTGCCTGCCTGACTCATGACCACTCGTAAGTCGGGGTCGGCACTGGGCCATCTCTGCTCTGCAAAGTGTTATTTGATTATGTTCCAAATACTCGCTCATAATACTTTATGTATATTCTTCAAAGGCCTTGATGAACGCTTATGTTACAAGTACAAGAGCTCCTCAGGGAATTATATAATACCATGAGGAGCTCTTCTGTTTGTTTTGAAATCAGGTTTTTAATACCGAATTACATAAAAATAACGGTAAACAAAGCGTGTTCAAAATACGGATTTACAAATCCACATTATGCAAACTTTCATTGCATCTATAAAATATGAAAAAGTGGCGAAGGATTAAAAGCTATATCACAAAACAGGTTGGAAAGAAACAACCAAGCTTATAATTCCAGCATTCAAAGAAATCTTGAACTCAAGTCCGGTAACAATATGAAATACCACGACAGGAAATACCATTTAAAATAATAAATTAACTCAGCCTCCGTCGAAAGTTACAGAACGTAGTTCAAATTCCGCTAACAATAATTTCCTATGAACTTTTTTCTCAAGAAGTTCGTTGAAATCCGCCATGTTTGAAGAAGCACCGAAGCGCGATTCGAAATACGAACTTCGAATCAAAACAAAATTTAACGGCAAACGAGTATGAAAGGACAGAGCTATTAAAGTTTTTAACCGTTAATTACGAGAAAAATCTGTAAATTCGTTCAGGCTTTTGATCGGTATTCCAGGTTTTAATTAAAAATTTCGGAACACACGGATTTGTTTGAGCAGATCAATGGGTTTTTAGAATTGTGGTAATTTTACCGAAAGGTTGTGATGTTCAATTTGATTATACTGTTTTAGAATGAGATGTTTACAATATTGTGTAAATGTAGCTTTGTCTATGTTTGAATAAGTTTTAAAATAATTTTTCTGTTCGTTCGTCAGTCTTCGAATTTTTTGTTCTAGAACATGCCGGTTTCCTCACGATCTTTTCATACACCGTTTTGAGAGCAGTGCTGATGAAATAATTTACATAAAGTAAAGCGCCTGTCTGGGTCCGAACCTACGACCTACAACTCGTAAGTCGCGGCCGTTACCATTGGGCCACCACTGCTTTCTCGAATTGAGTTATATTGATATAATTACAGCCGTTCTCGATTTAGCCTCACTACTATTAACAAAATTTATTTCTAATTCAATTTCTCTATCTCATCCATGTATTCCTTCGAAATCTTTCCTCATTTTCATTTTAAATGATCCAGCTTGTATTTCTGTTTGACTGTATGCATACATTGATTTTTCCTGTAAAAAGACTCAGGAATCCCTTTTCAAGAGTCGTTTTGTAAAAAGTTTTTCGTTACAATTTTAGATCGCTCCATGAATTCTCTCTGGTTTTTGTTGGCTTCGTCACGTGAACGCCAAATCTTATTTCCAAGAGGAAAACCGAATAGAACCGGAATAAAGGATATTTTTTTTAGACTTTTTGTAGATGTATTTTTGTATCACTCAATCGGAAAATCGTAAATATTCACTCCATAAGAGAAAATAAGTAGTACCTTTGTTTTCCTGTAGGTAACAGGTTTTTTTTTATTGTTCCTCTTTGAGCACCACGGTAAAATATTGATTGGTGCTCAAATGGGAATACATTTGGTGCTTCATGCATAGGTACTCTAAAAATAGGTGCTCAAACGGGAATACTCTATAATCAAAAGTCCGATATCGGATATACATATATATATTTTTTTTGTTTATGATCTTTTTTGCATCATGTTCACCGCAAATAAACGTATTTTCTTTCTTTCTTTCTTTCATATTATAAGCTACTGTTGAGATAAAAGTTCCAAGATAATAAAGGTTGATTTGTAGTTAGCTGCTGCGTTACTGTTGAACACAGGTGGCATCATGACTATAATACTGAAACAAAATGGAGATTGTACCTACTTAGTTGGTTTTTCTTTTCATGTAACATGGACAGCGTCCTCCTTCTCTTATCTTAATATTGAGGGTGGCAGGGATAACTCTGAAACCCACTGCGATGAAACTTTACGTTGGTTATAAAAAAAAAATTGCTGTTCCATACAAGGGGCCCGTGGCTAAATAATAACAGCCGCACAGGTCGATCGATCAGGTTAAGCTACGCTTGACGCGGTTGGTCTGTGGATGGGTGACCATCTTTACATATCGAGACCCCTCCGTGCCTCGGAAAGCACGTTAAGCCATTGGTCCCGGCTGTCTGATGTGGATCTTTGACAGTCGTTACGGGTAGTCAGAAGCCCGAAAGGCTGACAACCAGTCTTACTAAGGGGTATCGTATTACCCAGTAACTAGGTTGTGGAGGTCAGATAGGCAGTCGCTCCATGTAAAATACTGGTATTTAGCTGATCCGGTTAGACTGGAAGACGACCCCAACATAGTTGGGTAAAGGCTAGACAGCATAAACGGACATTTCGACCGCGTAGGCATTGCACTTTTCTATGAAACAGCTTTTTGTTGTTTTACCCAGGGGGTCTAGAATTATTTGCTGAATTCATGGTTACAGTTTGCGCGTCGATGTGCCGGCCGCCTTATATTGTTTTAAAATCAAAGGACATGTCCAGTTTCTGCCCTCTGGTAATTCTGGTGTAGCTAAATGTTCATGATTTATGGTTTCACAGTATGATTTAAAAATTTAGATTTAAATTACTATGGATTTATTAATTCAGTTTAACTTGCGTAACATAATTCTCAAAAAAAAAAAACTGTACTCAATCGTAGCTTCCGCTTTGCCATTAATTAATAAACTATAAAATACGACGGTTATAATAATATAACAATCATTACTGAACATTTTCTTGGACTACCTAGACAATCGCCCGTTGCTCCACCAGACATGTCCTTTAAATATTGAATTTCTACTAAATAAAATAAGACAGAAATGTGTGGAAAAGGGAGAGGGAGGTCTTTGCCCTGCAGTGGAACAATACAGGCTAGTTAGATAGATTAAATAAAATCATTCTTTGTTTGAACGAACATGAGAAATAAAAGTTCTAACTCTGCCGTCATTTAGTAGCGAAAATACAAGAACAACTATAACTGTATGTAAACTACCCAACAATATCGTTCCCTCGTCTTCCACATCTAAACCCGAGCAAAACATAAGACGATCCAACAAATCCGTCCCTATTATATAAGATTCGAGATAAGCGTGACATTCAATTGAAGCTCAGGACAATCCTGCTTAATTCCGAGCATTGCGAGCACCTGTAATCCCGGCCAGTCCTTGGACATCTATAACAACTAGACTAGGAACTGAATGGAGCAAAATCGTGGCTATTGCGGTAGCTCTGTTGCTTTGTCTAGTTCAATTACACAGAGAATTGTGACAGGAGAGAACCTGGTGGTCTTATTGTTAATGGTTCATACGTTTCGTTATTACCCGTGCTGGTTTAAGATGATTACAGATTTGATAGACAATTTTGTGCTAAAAAAATTGGTTGTCTGTAATGTCGGTTTACGGACGATAATTTTATGTGATAACGTCATAAGAAAACATCCGATCGTGCCTCTCTATCGCTTGTTCCACGCTCTCGCTTGCAGGCTCGGCTCAGGCGGAACGTGACAATGAGTCATGCTTTTTTGTGCGTGCAGCCGGCGTTCATCGATTTATAAGACGTTATCACGTCAAAAGTGGAAATATAGAAGTGGTTTTGAGCTTTGTTTGTGGGGAAATGAACAAAGTTACATAGTTACATGAGGATTTTGTGTCCCGTTTGATATTTACACCACCATCTACTTATTTCATATCCTTATTTATTACCGTCATCTTAATCTGCCTAGCCTTTTCCCAAATATGTTGCGGTCGGCTTCCAGTCTAACCGGCTGCAGTTGAGTACCAGTATTTTACATGGAGCGACTGTCGACATCCTTTGTTACCGTATTGTTGAGAACAATAATTATCATAAGCATTGAACTTTAAACACAATTTTATATACTTAACTTAAACTGAGAAGAAAACCTGGAAGAATCTCCAAATAATTTGTTGTTCTTGAAGTCAAAACCAAAATATTTACAATTCAATGTTAAAAACACCGCGCCATGATGCTTTGAGAATTTTACTATAAGCCTCTTGCACATTTAGCAGAATATATTAGAAGAAGTGCGTATATTAAAACGAGTTGTAGGTTCAAGCCCAGACTTGTGTAAATTATTTCATCACCACTGCTCTCAAAACGGTGAAGGAAAACATCGTGAGGAAATCGGCATGTGTTAGAACCAAAAATTTGAAGACATGTGTCATCTACCAACCCGCGCTGGGACCGCGTGGTGGATTACGGCCCGCTCCCTCTCACAAAGAGGAGGCCTTTGTCCAAGCGGAGGGTACATTATAGGCTGATTATATTATGTTATGTATATGTCGCATCATTGGGTGGCCGAGATGCGAAACATCGGATCTTCTTCACGATCCAACATAGTTTTGATAGTTGTGGGCACTCGAACGAAAAGATCATTTGAATTCAAAATAACTTTAATAAACTAGCAATTAACAACCGAAACACAACCCGTGCGTTGGTATTGAGCGTTTGCCAAGCAAGACCGTCCGACTTGACTGCCGACCGTAGACTGTCGCCACACTCGGTCTCTCCGCCAGTCCTCGCTGCATCCCCTCTACCGACGATCGTGTCCAAGCGGTAGGGCTCGCTTGCGTTTCCTATCACATGATTCCTCGTTTACCAATGAAATTGTTAGATGGCGCTGTTCACTGTACTGTGGCGCCATCTATCCACGACATATATTAAACACTTCCTTTTTGTTACAGCAACATCACTGGTAACGTACGCGGGTGAGCGTTACGACTTCATCTTGGAGGCGAACAATGAAATAGACAACTATTGGATCAGGTACCGAGGTCTGATGGATTGTGACGAATTGTGAGTACCTACCCCTTTAGTTCATCTCGTATTTATTTATTTAATACTTCAAGCACATATATATATGTACAGAGGCAGACTTAATGCCATAGGCATTTTCAACCAGTCAACCTTTGGGTAATGCAGAGAGAAACAGTAGTAGGCGCAATCGTGAAAATTGAGGAATAAATATTTCAGTAGTTCCTACATTTAGTTGCTCATTTGAACTACTTAATATGTTTGTGCAAGAGAAAATAAAATAGCATTTAAATCTACGTATCATCATCTGCCTAGCCTTTTCACAACTATGTTGGGGTCGGCTTTCAGTCTAACCGGATGCAGCTGAATATCAGTATTTAACATGGAGCGACTGCCTATCTGACCTCCACAACCCAGTTACTGGGTAATACGATACCCCTTGGTAAGACTGACTGTCAGATTTTCGGGCTTCTGACGACCCGTAACGACTTTCAAAGATCCACGAACGACAGCCGGGACCAACGGCTTAACGTGCTTTCCGAGGCACGGAGGGGTCTTGTTATGTAAAGATGGTCACCCATCCAAGGACAAACGTGTAATTGGGTTTTCCATTAGGAGTTTCTTAGTAACAGTCCGGAGTTTGGAAGTTGGCGGTTTAATACCCCCGTGCTTCGGAAAGCACGTAAAGCCGTTGATCCTGCGCCTAATCTCTCCTCGTCGTGTCGGATTGCCGTCCCATCGGACTATGAGAGTAAAGGAACAGAGAGTGCACCTGTGTTTGCGCACACACTTGTGCACTATAATATCTCCTGCGTACCTGGCTAATCTCCGTTGAGATTGGCCACCGTGACTACTTTTCATGTATGCTAGTAACAAGAGAGTTCTATAAAACTATAGTCTTTTCACTTCCATGCTTGCAATGCGTCGTTTCGTCGTGTATGGTATAAATTCGCAATCGGTCAAGTGACTGAAAAACCGTCAAAATTGCGCTTGGTCAAAATAGCGAAGGGTCCATTATAGCAAATGGTCAAAATAGCGATTGGTCCATATCGCAAATGGTCAAATTCACATAATTTTCTAATCGCGAAAGGTCAAATTAGCAAACAGTCAAGATCGCAATCGGTCGAACATTTTACTTACTTAAATGTCCATCTGTTAGATGCAATTTTGGAATATTTTCTCTACATATTTCTAAACGATGGTAGAATACTTAATTAAGATTAACTTATTTTTCCTACAGATTCACAAAAGCAAAGCAAGTTGGTGTCCTACACTACGAAGGAGCCATGGATTTGGAGCCTCCCGGCGACCCTACATGGGAAGAGCTGCATAATGAAGGATTGGTGAGTACATTCAAATGACTTGTATTACCGTACTAGATTATGATAGGTCCTGACAGAGATACAATGATCGTCGCCTTGCTATTTTAAGAATATGTAACAGAAAACAAAATCAAAAGTCATTTACTCAAACTAGGCGGAGAATCAGCACTTTTTTTTACGTCAAAATTACATAAGACATCTCCCCAAAACGTCCGCACTTCCTTGGGTGGGCAGAAGAAGTGACGCTGCAAATTTCTGTTCAGTTACAAGAACTTCTTTAATTATACAATAGTAGGTATCCAAATATTAATAATACAAAACATTATTTGCCATAGTATGTCAGCTAGCACGCGCCAATATACAAACAACCAAAGTCTTTGATTTTTGATGTTAAAATTGTCTTAAGGGCTAAATCTTTTGATTGGTAGTTAAAATGACCTGTTATTTTCTTTCTTTCTTTCTTTACTTACGCATATAAGAACCAATTAGTAGATAATGTATATAAAATTCATGTCTCATCATGCTTTGCTACAATGCTACAAGAACATCAGTTCCCCCACGCAAAAACTCTCTCAAAGTAGGGGCAAAAATACATTTTCAAGCAACCTTCAATTCAACACCTTCTAAACTGCCTCTGCATGCAAATATTTAAATAATAAATTCAGTAAAAGCGCCATATCATTGCATATTCAACACAACTACTACCCAAGGTCACATTTTAACCCTATAAAAGTGTATTGGGTGCCGTTGCTATATATCGATGTACAGACGCCAGCACACCAAGCTACTACCAACTGTCAAATTTCTTTAATAGATTTTCAACTTTATCGCTAAGGCATTAGGTTCAAGGTTGACTGGGAAAATTTGATAGTTTCGGGTAGCTTGATGTGCTGGCGTCTGTACTATATAGCACCCTTGTGTGTCATAAAAACTTAAGGATAGTAGACTTCCCTTTATCTTGATATGACAGCTTCCCTTTGGCATAGATTAAGAACAATAGAAGCGACACTCAAAGGGGCTTGTGGCTAAGATTATTCCGCACGGTTCGATCGATCAGGTTAAGCTACACTTGCCGCGGTTGGTCCGTGGATGGGTGACCGTCTTTACATCCTAAAACGCCTCCGTGCCTTGAAAAAGATTTATTTGCGTTGGATCCCAGTTTTAGATCCCATGCACGTTAAGCCGTTGGTCCCGGCTGTCATTCATGGATCTTTGACAGTCGTTACGGGTCGTCAGAAGCCCGAAAGTCTGACAACCAGTCTTACCAAGGGGTATCGTGTTACCCAGTAACTGGGTTATGGAAGTCAGATAGGCAGTCGCTCCATGTAAAATACTGGTATTTAGCTGCAACCGGTTAGACTGGAAGCTGACCCCAACATAGTTGGGAAAAGGCAGAAGATGAGAAGTGACACACATATAAAAGCACTCGTAATTGATTACAACTTCGGGGCGTAGGAAAGAGTAAATACAGACAAGGTTGTACCTTTACTTGCGATGCACATTATGCGCTTCACTTTAACTGCCTCGTGGGTGTAGTGGGGTCCTGGGTTTGTATCTCAGGACAGGCAAAGTGTTATTGAGTTTTCCATTAGGAATTTCTTGGGAAAAAAAATAGCTGTTAGATACATTTTGACCGCCTAGGTGTTACACTTTTTGATGAAACAGGAGTTTTTTTTTTTTGAAAACCGAAGAAAAATTTCTACGCTATAGAATCATGTGCTAAATTCATGGTTTCAATTTGCACAGGGTTAATAGGTAATAGGTAATACGGGCTGGTGTCCGCAACTCCACGTCAATGCGCGTATTTTGCGTACTTGCACAGGGTTATTGGAAAAACACCAACAACCCCTTAAGAGGTCATTGTACTCATCTTTATGAACAACATTTACTATGGGACCAAACCTGAAAACGCGAAAAAAAATCAGCTGTTCCATACATTTTGACGAGTTATACGAACATAAATGTAGGGAACAGCTGTTTTTTTTCGCGATTTCAGGTTTGGTCTCATAGTAAAAGTTGTTCATAATGATGAGTACAATGGACTCTTAAGAGGTTGTTGGTGTTTTTCCAATAACCGTGTATAAATATTAATTGAAAAGGTCACATTGGTACTTGCTCAGATTAACCACAAGCTCGTGCATATTTAGAAGTAAGTGATAATTTCGGCGCTAATGCCGCAAAGGAAAGAAGGTACATTTTGAGTTACGCTTCTATACCGATTTCTTGAGCTATGCCAACGGTTATCAAAGATACGCATAATAAAGTGATATTTATGACCGTCTGTTTTGGGGTTTGGCCAGTTGTTGAAGAGGGGACGGACGCTTTTATGGCAAATGATAGTATTATGAAAATATGTTATTTAATAGCAACATCCCATGGTGTTCGATTTGGGTCAGTTTTTGTAACCAATATTTATGATAGCAGATATTATCGTTATTTTACTTGTAAGAAACTAAAAGGAAAATAACGTAGAAGACTCATATAACATCACGCATGTATTCCCTGAAGGGTTAGGCAGATGTGCACCTATAGTTCACCCTCATTTGCCAGTTATGTTTAAGCCCCATGTAATAGGGGCGAGCCCATTGCCATCAACCGGGTACAAATCCAGACTCCGGGCTGCTACTGAAAAATACCTGGTGGAAGAACCCATTAACGCTTTGTCCGACACGGGAACTGATCCCAAGACCACATGGTTAGCAATAGCGCTTGCGTCCACTTGACCAACGAGGCAGTATAGATCCAAGACTAAGCTTAAGACTAAGCCTAACTTCTGGGTTAAAATTCCATACATAAGACTAACTCTCTCTCTGGGTTAAAATTCATCATCTGCCTACCCTTTTCCCAACTATGTTAGGGTCAGCTTCCAGTCTAACCGGATGCAGCTGAATACCAGTATTGTACATGAAGCGACTGCCTATCTGACCTCCACAACCCAGTTACTGGGTAATACCCCCCATGGTAAGACTGGTTGTCAGGTTTTCAGGCTTCTGACGACCCGTAACGACTGTCAAAGATCCACGAATAACAGCCGGGACCAACGGCTTTACGTGATTTCCGAGGCATGGAGGGGTTTTGGTATGTGAAGATGGTCACCCATCCACGGACCGACCGTGGCAAGCGTAGCTTAACCTGATCGATCGACCCGTGCGGCTGTTATTACTTAGCTCTGGGTTAAAATTCTTCTTCTGAATGGCATGATTGAATTCAAACAAAAATTCTAATCGATTAAATAGATAAATTAACTACTCAAATGTTACAGAAACATTCGTGAGCACGAATTTGATCTTTGAGACTTTTGGGGCCAATTTGAATTAGACAATTTGACACAGTAATTTTGCGATCATTTTCGTTCGAGAAACTGGCCCCCAAAGTCTCAAAGATCTGTAAGCAGTAGTAGTAACGGCCGCGACTTACGAGTTGTAGGTCGTAGGCTCGAACCCAGAGAGGTGCTTTACTTTTTTTAAATTATTTGATCACCACTGCACCACAAACGGTGAAGCAAAACATCGTGAGGAAACCGCCATGTCCTAGAACCAAAACTTCAAAGATATGGGATTGATTGAAACTTGTTGGATTGCGGCCCACTCCCTCTCACTGAGAGGAAACCTGCGTCCCAGTAGTGGGAACATTATAGGCTAGGCTGATTATACTTCGTTGATACCTAGGCACGTTTCGAACATCTGACATCAATAAATTCCCTCCTTAAAAAAATTCACTGCAATAAAACAACGAAAGATCTGACCCAAAAATTACGTGCCCTCAATTTAGCAAGACTTTAGTGACTTTCTCATTCATTAACCCCTTCAAGGCTGAAGTTTTTGCCCACTTTTATGCCAAGTTTCTAAAGAAATAGGACCAACAGCTGATTCAGTTGAGAAACTTTGTAATTTACTGCGGCAACTTGTCACGTTACCTCTTAGTGGACTTAGAACTTACTAGAACTTAGAAGAGGTTCTTCTGAATATAGCAGATGCGGTTGCAATGATAGTTTGTAATAGTAATGTTGGTATCTGAAGCTGTTGAGATTTGTTGTGTATATAGTTTTAGCTGGGGGTCTGAGAACAGCGGGTTATATGCCATTGGGATCTACAACATTGTACCAAAATGGTGTGGTCAAATCTATGGTTGTGGTACAGATCATGAAACTAAACAACTTTCTCTACGAGACCAACATCGTAATCGTGAAAAAATATTCAGCCATACCATACATTTGGGTCGAGTAAGTATTAAAGTTTTGTGTGGGACAGTTCATATTTTTTTCGCAGTTATGGTGTTGGTTCTGTGGAGAAAGTTGAACAACTTTCTACTAAACTGAACAGTTTGATGGTCTGTAACACAATCTTAAATATGACAATACTTTTCTGATACACGTTGTAAATGGCAAGTTTTCTAATAGTTGTTCAAAATTTTACTCAATATTTACTTTAAGTTAAAAGTAGTCTCATTAGCAGTAGCTGTATAGCATAATCTTTCATGTGTTCAAATTCATTTCTTTTGTCTTTTTTTTTTTTTTTGGTGAATTTATGTAACACTAGCTGCGCCCCGCGGTTTCACCCGCGTAAATGACGATCCCGTGGGAATATTGGGATAAAAACTGTCCTATGTCCTTTCCGGGGACTCAAACTATATTTATACCAAATTTCATCTAAATCGGTTCAGCGGTTTAAGCGTGAAGAGGTAACAAACATATAAACACACACACACACTCACAAACTTTCGCCTTTATAATATTAGTGTGATGATTGATATCATAAGCCAGTAAGTTAAAAACATGCTTTGGTAATCGGCAGTTTTAAAAAGAAAATATTGGCTTGTAAAGTTTTCCATTTTCTCATCTCTATGCATAATCTTTTACCCCTAACCTACTAAGAAACGTATTAAATCAGATGAATAGTTACACACCAATTTTCTCTTTCAGTCGTCAGTAATTGACTTTCGAAAGAAGAAGACAAAGCGTTGTGTAATAACTATACAGACGTTATACAACGTTTATTAGTAAGGGGGTAACTGTATATGTTGTTTTATATTGTTAGTTAAATCACTACTTTAGAGGCCCAAACCGTTACAGAAACTGAAATAGAATGTAGATCAAGATGGAATCTGATATTGATTGTAAGACGAATACTCCAAACGTCTTGTCATTTCAGCAGCCAAGTCTAAGATATTCTCGAATTGCGCTGGTATATAAATGTTGCTTTAGTAAAACGCATTCTGGAATTCACTCTGGGTCTATTCTTCAGTGATTTGAGGCCATATCTCACAGCAGTACTTACAGCTGATGATAATCTAACTGTGAAGAGTCACTGGAAACATCTATATATAGGTGTACAATTCAAAATCCTGACTGACTGATATATAACTATCAACGCATAGCCTAAACCGCTGGTCCTAGAGACATGAAATTTGGAGGATGTGTTCTTTGTAAAGAGTAGGTATCCACAAAGAAAGAATTTTTCGAAATTCTACCCCTAATACGAATGGGGGGAAGGTGAAATTTCACGCGGACGAAGTCGCGGGCAGAAGCTAGTCATTAATAAGGTAGCGGCTAGTCCTGTAAAAATACTGAATGTAAACTCATAGTGATAATGAACTGTCACTTTCGGAAAGCAATTGGGCTACAAACAAGAATGACAGTTATTCAGATTAGAAAATAGTTGATATCAGCCTATCTTCTCCTTCTTTTTAGCGTGTAGATGGCAATCTAAATGGCCTCGGGCTAGAATTCGGCTACTTGTTTGGCGCCATCACTAGTGTGTCATTGTACTCATCATTATGAACAACTTTTACTATGGGACCAAACCTGAAATCGCGAAAAAAAAATCAGCTGTTACCTACATTTATGTTCGTATAACTCGTCAAAATTCAGGTTTTGTCCCACAATAGAAGTTGTTCATAATGATGTGTACAATGACCTCTTAAGAGGGTGTTAGTGTTTTTCCAATAACCCTGTATACAACAGCCCGATATGAACTAACGGGCAGTTGCCCGCCAGACACAACACCCGTCTGGTCGCAGGATCCTCCCTTTTCTATGGAGTAGGTATGAGTGAACTTTACACCCTGTTCCTCATACCTCTATACTGGTGGACCAATATCAATGTCTTTCATTTGTACAGTTTAGTCACGTTCGTTGCGTAGTTGTACGTTGTTAAGCAGACAATAAAAATAGACAATAAATAATTGAGAGCAGTGGTGGCCAGAGAGCAGTGGTGGCCAAGTGGTAACGGCTGCGACTTACGAATTGTAGGTCGTAGGTTCGAATCCAAACAGGCGCTTTACTTAGTGTAAATTATTTCATCACCACTGCTCTCAAAACGGTGAAGGAAAACATCGTGAGGAAACTGGCATGTCCTAGAACTAAAAAAAATCGAAGACATGTGACATCTGCCAACCCGCACTGGGCCCGTGTGGTGGATTACGGCCCACTCCCTCTCACTGAGAGGAGGCCTGTGTCCCAGCAGTGGGAACATTATAGGCTGATAATGTATGTATGTAAGCAGACAATTTACTCAATCCTATGTAGCGTGATGGATTAGGAATATCCTTCAAACCCTTCAGATGGTAATTGAAAGCATTTTACGCAATTATTAGGGTATAGGTTTCCTCATGACGGTTTTCCTTTACCGAGGTAGGTAAAGTGGATTGCTTTTGAAAGTAGAAGTTTTGCGTTTATGCAGAATAAACAATTTTTCTTTCTTCTTTCTTTCTAAGTTAGTTTAAAAGTAGTTAATATTATAATCCAAATGGAATAACTTGGCAATACATTACAATAACGTGATTATTAATCTTGTTCATAATAAATGAATGCAGAACCCAAAAAGGGGTGCAATAGAAGGGCCTTCTCAAGTGCAAATACTTAAGTACGTCTGGCACTCCCCGACGAGCCGGTCTATATACCTTGCTGTCTAGCTAATCTTCTTAACGCGGGACCTATTTTTAGCCTCTTTTTGACTTGAGGGATGAAGAAGAATTAGAATAATTTTGATACAAACATTACGTTTAGTAGACGAATGTTTCGAACAAATGAAGCAATGGATTTTGAATTTCCTTCAAAATCCCTTGGATTCAGTGAGTGTGTGCAATTAGCGTGCAAGGCGTCAATTTCTAACAAAAAGTGCCAAGCAATTTTGAACCATGTGTTGCGAAATTATTATTATCAACTTGTTAAATTGTAGCATAATTGCAGAGGGAATACTCTGCAATTAAACTGCCCTGTAAACGATTATGGTACGGAACTAGAAGATTAATTCCCGTAATTAAAAACGTTCAAAATCTAAACGCAATCTCATCTCAGCGACAATCAATGTCAAAAATGAAGGCAACTTAGAGGTATTTTTTGTTAGATTAAGAGTGAGATTTCCAGAGAGGAGAGAAATACAGAGAATTATCCCTCAGGTGTCTTCAAAAAGTACGTGACTTCAAAATCCAATACAGAGCTTCAATACATATCATCATCTGCCTAGCCTTTTTCTCAACTATGCTGGGGTCGGCTTCCAGTCTAACCGGATCCAGCTGAATACCAGTATTTTACATGGAGCTGCCTATCTGACCTCCACAACCCAGTTACTAGGTAATACGATACCCTTTGGTAAGACTGGTTGTCAGACTTTCGGGCTTCTGACGACCCCTAACAATTGTCAAAGATCCACGAATGACAGCCGGGACCAACGGTTTAACGTTCTTTCCGAGGCACGGAGCGGTCTTGGTATGTAAAGATGGTCACCCATCCACGGTCCAACCGGGGCAAGCGTAGCTTAACCAGATCAATCGAGACGTGCGGCTGTTATTACTTAGCCACATGCCCCTCTAATTTAAGTTATTAAGTTTGAATACATATATCTTTTACAATGCAGACCATACCACTACTCTTATAACTAATATCATTTAAATTAAAGACCATATTCTCATGCCAGAAAGCCTCGTTTAAACCGAGATGGCGGTGTGCTCATTAGCAATGTGCATATCCATGATATTTTGAAATTCGGGCTGGAATTCTCGTTTGCACGGCACGAATACCGTCTGTCTACCGCAACGGTTTGCTAAAGTAGATTTTCAGAGTACCTACAGTGTTAAAGTGACGACGTGTTATAATCTTTTTGTCTTATGACACGCTTGTTAGATCAAGTTTAGAGTGTTATTTTTCTTTAATGGCCAACCAAAAATTGTTTACACTGTTACAATTTTAATATTTTGAAATTGTACTAGTGTAATCAATTATTGTTGTGTTTTAGTGAAAAACGAAAAAAAAAAGTAAAAATTTTAACTCAAAAATCAACACAAAAAGTCAAAAGTCTCTCCGACCGCATTTCCTCTTAACAGCCTTAAGAGGAAATGCGGTCGGAGAGACTTTTGAAAAAGCCTGAGTAAAAACTCATAATTCGAGGTTTGGTTCTCGCCTATTTCCTATCCTCCAATATTGGACCAAATTAAAAGATATTTCATAAACTGAATAAGAAGGATATTACACTGTGTCCCTATGTTTTTCTTTTTTCATTAATCATTGTCAAATACCTAAACTAGGCCTCTGTTGACAGCGGTTGAAATCGGCATTTCTGAGGGTTCTATTGCTTATAAAAACAATGTATCATCAAAAAGGAAAACAGGAACATACAAGTAGTTAATATTTATTATTTTGTTAAAAAATCATTGCTTTATGGTCATTAACCAGAAATAAAACGAGAAAAGACCACCCGCATTTCCTCCTAATACTTAGCCACAAGCGTAATTGAAGGGCATTGATTTATATATTGAAGGTTAATTGAAATAACAAACCCAATAGTAAGACAGCCTTTTTTTTTTTTTTTTTTTTTTCTCGCGGTGGAAATCCTCATGGACTTCCTCTATCGTGGGGGTGACAGAGGGGCATGCCGGACTCTTACCGGCTAAAACCACCGCGGTGTTCCACCTCTACCTATAGCCGGGGGTGCGGGATTCGCAACAGCATTCACCGCTCCCAATAGTAAGACAGCCTAGAAAACAATATTCTTTTGATAGACTAAGCGGTCGCAAATATAACTGTTTCAGTAAAAGTACGAGGCTTATGTCTGATAAGAAGATTTGATCATCGCATTATTGGTCTAATTGTAATTGTTAGTAAAATTAATTGTTATTATTATATTGATTCATCACCGAGGCAGGCCTAAGAAACGCTGGCGTGACGATTTAGACTCATTCCTAACCGACTGGACGGAGAAGGCACAGCACAAGGAAATGTGGAAGAAAATGGGGGAGGCCTTTGCCCAGCAGTGGGACAGTACAGGCTAACGGAAAAAAATATATATTGTTTTAATATAACTATTTCATTCAACTGTCAAAGAATGACAGTTAAGATTTGAACATAGGCACGTGCAATTTAAGACGGTAGTCAATTTGTTTTAACTATAAATTTCCCTGACTTCACAAGACGTATATGTCTAGTGTCTACCATTTTAATTCATCGCTTATAATAACTCACAGTACCTAAGAAAATCAGTGACCTAATTCCTGCCAAGTTTCCAGCTGCCAAGTCACACCCGATCCTATACCTATTCAATTCCTCAGCAGTCTGTCGCAAGAACTACCGAACTACTAGTAGCAGTGAGAACATTATAGGCTGATTATAAAAAAAATCAATCAATCAATCAACTCAGCCTATCGCAGTCCACTGCTGGACATAGGCCTCTCCCAGACTGCGGCACAGCACCCTGTCCTCTGCCTTCCGCATCCAATCTACCCCAGCCACCTTCTAAAAAAATACCATTACAAAAAAAGTATAATCAAGCTTTGGGAATGTCATCACAATATTAGGGTATAACCACAGAATACTTAAAGTACTACGTACAGAAAGGCCACTCTCTTCCCCGCACTAACATCAGTTACCGCACCTCACCCCGCACTTCGGCGTATTCGTCAAGAGCGCTCGCAAACACAAGTACCTCACGCACACATTCATACGTATACAAACGTCATTTTTTAATGTAGTAGTAGTAGGTAATTATTTTGCGAGGGTTGTATGGAGTGTGCGGGGTGTGGTATAACTACAAATTCACTGTTGCTTCCACCATCGTCGCCTTAGATTCACTTATTAAAGAAAATCAGTGACCTAATTCCTGCCAAGTTGCCAACTGCCAAGTAACACCCGATCCTACAATCAATTCCTCAGTAGTCTGACGCAAGAACGACCACAGTGTAATGTAGGAAAAAACTATAAGATAAGCCTCTTATCGGCACAACGACGATATTAGGCAGGTCACAAAATCAAATCGCCTGCAGAAGCGGTAAAATTATCCCTTTGGCATAACGAGGCAGTAGTGAGCTGGCGATATGCCAGACACTATCAGCCAGGGCTTTGCATGCACCGATTAGAATAATGTACTAGTTCCAAGTAAAATATTCTGAAGTTACTATCTCAGAATGAGTTTGGTGGAAGATCGATTGACGGTAATGGGCTTGGAAAGTATTGGCGTAGATTTTTCTGAGAGCTATATTTTTATTTAGGATTTTGTGCCCGCGATTTCGTTCACGTATATTGTGTCGTGTGGTGTTCACTATGATCTCTTATTAGGGGCTTAGGTTTAAAAATAAAACTACCGAATTATCAGTAAGTACACAACAACCCAAAAGGAACGTCCAGTCGCCACGGGGGATAAAGCGTGACTGACTGACAGTGTTGCCAGTGAGTTGTGTGCTACATTTAATTCACATGTCGCATAGAGAAAGTGTAGGTACAAATCCTCCATTGCAAAGAAAAAATCTTTTTTTTTAAGTTTTTTTTTTGCGCGAAGCCAATTTTTTTTTTCTAAAATAAAAGAATCCTTTGTTACTGAGTATAACATCAGCTATCTGCCACTGAAAGTCCAGGCATTTCGGAGAGTAGCCCTAACAAACTGAAAGACAGATAATATTTTTTTTTATTGTTATAAATATCTTATACATTTTCATATGCATGCATTTTTAGTAAAGAGCTGTTATTTTGACATTACAAACAGACACTTACCCCCTTACTAATAAACGTATTATATCGGATCAATAGTTACACACCGATTTCTCTATTACAGTCGACAGTAATTTGACTTTCGAAAGAAGAAGACAAAGCGTGTGTAACTATACCTGAGACGCTATACAACGTTTATTAGTAAGGGGGTAACATTTTATTCCTTTGTATGTATAGGAATAACTTTAAATGGTTCCTGTAACAGCCACTGTACGGCAGAAAAGACTTTTATGCTTGTTTGTTGGTGAGAAGGGTCCGCTAACAAATTGTAATTTATGTGTAATGTTATAAACCCATGCTTTGGAAATAGCCGTAAGTGGCGTGGCTTGAGAGTTTCCTAGTTTTATGAGTAAATTATATGAAACTGTTTTTTCATATCATGGTGCAGGTGTTTATAGTCTTAAATTAATCATGTTACCGCCTAAGGAGAGCTTACTACAATGGACATAGACATTAAAGAGGTGATTGTTGTGATAGTGTGAAAACAGAGACCCAATATTTTTTTTAGACATGAAAATTTTTGTTTGGTACTGGGCTGGCCCCGTCTGCCGTATGCCCAATGAGCTGTGGTCCAAAACAACCACCACGTGGAGCCCCGACACAGCTAGAAGGCGTCGCGGTAGACCGCGTAGACAATGGCGGGACGAGCTGAACAAAACTAACGACCAGTGGTCCACTTTAGCCCTGGATCGAAAGAGCTGGACGTCATGGGAAGAGGCCTTTGCCCAGCAGTGGGATGATGCAGGCTAACAATAATAAATATACTCTTAGCTGATAAGGGACTTTATCTAAATCGCTAACCATTATAAATAGTAACGTCATATATGGCTTAAACACTGCTTTATTTCCTACTAGCTGCGCCCCGCGGTTTTACTCGCATAAGTCTCGATCCCGTGGGAATATCGGGATAAAAACTATCCTATGTCCTTTTCCGGGACTCAAGCTATCTCTATACCAAATTTCATCAAAATTGGTCTAGCCGTTTGAGCGTGAAGAAGTAACAAACATATAAACACACACACACACACTCACAAACTTTCGCCTTTATAATATTAGTGTGATGTGACTAGCTGACCTGGCGAACTTCGTACCGCCTCAGAATTAAATAATGTGACAAAGTTCAATAGATACGTGGCGCCATCTATTATCATAATCACGTTATTGTGGTTTTCCTTGGGAACAGCACTTTTTTTCGGGATGAAAGGCATCCTATGTCTGTTTCTGTACACCTGGCAACGTATATGCAAAATTTCAGGATGATCGGTTCAGTGGTTTAGGCGTGAAAATGTAACAAACAAGCTTACTTTCGCATTTTTTTTTTTTTACTAGCAGCGCCCCGCGGTTTCACCCGCATAAGTGCAGATATCGTAGGAATATCGGAATAAAAACTATCCTATGTCCTTTCCCAGGATTTAAGCTATCTCTATACCAAATTTCATCTAAATCGGTTCAGCGGTTTAGGCTTGAAGAGGTAACAGACAGAGAGACAGACACACTTTCGCATTTATAATATTAGTATGGATGTAATATTATATAATAATATTATTAGTTAGGATAACACTAGAGGATATCGTTTTCAAGCACTACAATTAACTTGTTTCTGTGTTAGTTCAAGATAAGTTTACTTTATTGTTCTGAAGTAGGTATTACTATCTGGATAGGTTTATGAGTTTGTGATGGCGTTTCTGTTATAGCGAATACTAACATGGAGTTGGTTTTATAGATTTCGCATCATGACTTAGCACTCGGTTATATAAAAAATCTTTTTATATTCAGTTAGTATATTATTTAGATTTTTAGATAAGTAATCTAAAACTAGATTATTTTTTATTATTTTCTCTACATTTTTTTTATGCTTGCGGAGTTTGCCTCTAAGCGATTGTTGCGCTGTTGCATATTATACATTTTTGCCAATTTTATTTTCGGTGGACCGAAATAAATAAATAAATGAAAGTTCGTTGTTGTGTTGAGGTTTTCTTGCCGTTCTGTTTGTTAATACCCCCCGCTGAAGATTGGTCGCCATGACCAAATTTTGGTCTGGAAGACTATTGTTTTTTGGTTATTAGTAAAAGCTGACAAAACTTTTTTGAGGATCTTCATTGCTATTATTATATCTGTCAAAAGCCAATGATTGAAAAATTCTATTAAATAGTTAAATCATAGAGAATTGTGTATTTTGTGGTCTTTCATATTAAGGTTCATATTACATCGACGTTATAACTACAAAGGACCATGAAACTATTCCCTTAGAAGTCATCTGCTTAGTCGTTTCTCATCGATGTTGGGCTTGGCTTCATGTCTGACCCCTGGTAAGACTGGTTAACGACACGGTACCTAACGACTGTCAAAGATCTACAAATAACAGACGGGACCAATTACCTACGGCTAAGAGCTCTTACACACGAGCGGCATGTTCCCAACGGTAGAGGTAACTGCAGCCGTCGACCCGCGTCGGCGGCAACCGTCTACGCGTCGACGGCAACCGTCGACGCGTTAACGGCAGCCGTCGACATTTCAACTTCGAAGATATAGGTCGACGGCTGCAGTTACCTCTGCCGTTGGGAACATGCCGCTCGTGTGTAAGAGCTCTTATCGTGTTTTCCGAGACACGGAGCGGTCGTGGTATGTAAAGGTGGTCACCCATCCAGGGAACAACCGCGGCAAGCAGAGCTTAACCTGATCGATCGACCCGTGCGGCTGTTATTACTAAGCCACCAGCCCCATCCGTGAGAAGCCAGGTCAAAAACTACAAAATATACGTATTGTCCAAAGCTGAAAAAAAAAAAATTATCTTAATAACTTATTTGTTTTATCTTCCACAGCAATTGAACGCTCTGAACAAAGGAGAAGAAGATGAAGATACTATAAGCGTAGCTGAGATGAGGTCTCTTGAAGGTCACGACGACAGTCTTAAGGAAGTGGCTGACTACCAGTTCTACATAGCTTATGACTTCTATGCCAAGAACAACTCGCACTTCCACAGGTCGCCTTATTACGGATATTACCAGGGTAAGTTTATGAACTGATATGTATCTCTATTATAATCATAGATATAGATACACCTAGATAACGCAAGAGCAACTACTTTGCGTGCCAAAAATCGCACTAGCTTACTTTCAAAAATCATAAGCCGCCACTTTTGCGCTCAGTCCTGTGTGCTGCTGGCTGGGTGAGCTTGAGCGAGAGCGCGAGCTTGTGACGTCATAGTAGATAGTCAAAAAAATGGCACGCTTGGTTTTCATACAGTTCGTGATGCTTGCGTTATCTAGGTCTATCTATATATGTGATTATAATAATATTCACGTACCTACAGTCATTTCTCTTAGTATAAGCAGTGATGGCCTAGTGGCAACGGCCGCGACTTACGAGTTGTAGGTCGTAGGTTCGAATCCTGACAGGCGCTTTACTTTGTGTAATTAATTGCATCACCACTGCTCTCAAAACGGTAATGTTAAACATCGTGAGGAAACCGGTATGTCCTAGAGCCAAAAATTCGAAGACATGTGTTATCTACCAACACGCAATGGGCCCGCCTTGAAGATTATAGCCCACTCTCTCACTCCGAGAGGAGGCCTGTGTCCCAGCGAACATAATTAATTAATTATGTTATGAAGTCTTTTATATATCTTTGCCAGTTTTCAAATCTTTTCTTTATTAAGTCAGGACACATTATGTCTTTTTTAAGATACGCAGCAGGCTATTGCATCGAACCTACATTTAATTACTTTATAACAAAGATCAAAATAGCATACACCTTTGACTAATTGTCCAGTAGACATCAACCTCAAACTTTTTCTAAATATATTATTTAATTTTAATTATCAGAGAGTGTCAGTGTTACATTTTGAATTCGGTCTGACATGTAATGAAGATGGCTCAATGTCTTTCTGCGGTATTCACATTACGACGCAATATATCACGCTGAGTCGGTAAAGCAGATTCTACGTATATCATCCAATGAGCAGACAAAAATAGTCCTTAATGTGACGAGCATATGTTGGGTGCGACTGTACAATAGAAAGTATGTGAAAATGTGCGTTACTCAATCATGCATACATTTTAATGACTTTATGGATTTGGATGGATTGTCTTCTGTTGTTTGTGGGAAACTCTCAAATTCTTTTCAAAGATTATTTTTATGTTGTATGCCGATTATGACAGTAACGGTTTCAGAGAAAAAAAAAAACTCAATTACTAAAGAAAAATGCATTAATCTGGCTGCAGTAGTGAAATCAATTTTAGAAAAAATTTTAGTCCAAATATCCTGGCATATTTCTTCGCAGCCGTATAGAGAGATACTTAATTAAAAGTGAATCAATCATGTTGGTGCTAGGTACTTAGCATTTTGATGTATTGCCTGTTAGTCTTTAAGATCGATAGTTGAATACATGACTAAATATATTTAATACTCATTTTAAGACACGCAGTGAATGACAAAATGAAAATGAACCTTAGCGACCCTTACAAGATATAATTGGTGTAATTATGAAATGAAAAAGTCCCAATTAAAGGAATAATGATTCTCTAGTAATTTTGCAATTCATCAAATTAAGAGATGTTTCTAGAAAATTAAACTATTCATTGAACGTAACCTGAGGGTAATGACGTTATTTTGTGCACGAACTGAAAAAGAAAATTGAAGACTAATTGCTAATTTTGTTTTGGATGTACAATTATATGAATTTGATTGAGTGGGTAATATTGGAGAAAATGATAACAGAAATGTAAAAGTAAATATTTTCATAAAAGACGAAAGCTTCATAAAAATATAATCTTATTTTTGACTGACATTAATAAAAGTTTTAGCAATAGATGAAATAAAAAAAATTGATTTGTATTTTTTATAGTGTTTTGTGTTTTTCTTTCGCAGTCCCAGAAAAGAAAAATCGGCTGTACACACCTCAGCTGAACCACATCAGTATGAAGCTACCTTCAAGCCCTCTCCTCACTAACAGACCTTCAATGGACAACTTCTGCAACGCTTCCAGTATAGATGAATCCTGCGCCGAAACTTACTGCGAATGTTCTCACGTCCTTGCAGTGAAACTCAATTCAGTTGTAGAACTGATTATTGTTGATGAAGGAGTCACCTTCGATGCCAACCATCCGTTCCATCTTCACGGTCATAGCTTTAGAGTTGTCGGTCTTAGAAGACTCGCTAAAGATACCACGATAGACGAAATCAAGGCGTATGACAAAGCAGGTCTGCTTAAAAGAAATCTAAAGAACGCACCAATCAAGGATACTGTTACGGTACCCGATGGAGGATATACAGTCATCAGATTCAAGGCAGATAATCCTGGATATTGGCTCTTCCATTGTCATATTGAGTTCCATGTAGAAATTGGGATGGCGTTGGTTTTCAAAGTCGGTGAACATAAAGATATGGCCCCAGTACCAAGAGATTTTCCTTCATGTGGTAGCTATTTGCCCGATAACATGTTGGAACATGCAACTACAGAGAAAGCCAGGAGCGAAGGTGATGTGATTTCTATATCACATTGGTGGCCTGTGGTCTTTGTAAATAACAGTACATCATCAAGTACTAACGTGTATGCTTCAGGATTGGCAATTGTATTTAGTATATTGTTGTTAACATTGAATTTGAAATCATAGTTTATATTTTAGAATTTTAATCCTACATTGTTGATGTCAATAGTCCAAATGCAATTTCCTAAGAATTTTGTATGTGGCTCGCTATTGTAATTTGTACTTACTTGAATTTTATTTATTTCTTTTAAAGTGTAAGGTTTGTATAAGATTTTCTTTGACACGAAAACGAAATAGCTGTTAATTTAATGATTAATTTTAATACGAATGTTGTAAAGAAGGTAAATTAAATGGCTTTAATGTGCTTTTCAAATAAATTGCTAATCGTGAGGTGTATAGTTTTAGCGGCAATATTAGTAATTAGAAGGTTATCTACATTATCTATGCCGTCATCTCTGTCTTGCCCAGTTCAAATCTAAGAGGAAGTTATTGAAAGGTCTTTATTATGAAATCCTAATGGGGTTAAAAACTGAAAGCTCGTCATAAGTGGCAGCACTGTTCACCGTCTACAAGCCGCCATTGTTTTGTTTATGTTTACTTTGGTTCGATCGCAAATTAAATGACAACTAGATAAATATGTATCCGACTTTGAGTGTAGCACTAATAAAAGACGAGCTAAGGAAAAGGGAAGCGTGTACCACTGGTAAAAAAGCAGCTGTATATGAATTTATTATGCGTAAAAGAAATCGGTTGTTTACAAAAAATGTGTGGATAGTGAGAGCTAGCTATAAAATTCTTAGACACTGGATAGTAGCGACATCTGACGTGAGCAAGTGGCAGTTTTTATACCCATTAGAAATACGTTCCAGGAAAAAGATTAGGTAAAATATTGTTCTTTTATCTTAGCTCTCGGTGTCATATTTTCCAATGAATTTTATTTAGGTTCATCCTAGTGTACTAAAAAATGCTGCAATTTTAGACCTCGCCAATACAAAATCTTCCTGCATAACATATTATGTTCCTTGCAATGTCAAGTTGTCTGTGTTATTTCAACGCTATAAGCCGTTTCTGTATATTGAATAGTACTTACTTATGTTTCATCATTATAATCGTCTGCTTCATCGCAAATATTAATACTTACATCAGGAGATTATTATTTAAGTCTGTGATTGGTTAAAAACGAATCGACCAAAAAAGTAGTATTGAACATTTTGAAAAAATGTTTCTAAGATTTGTTAGACGTCGTTGATGATATGTGATATTATTTAGTTTCATAATGTTAATGTAATATAGTTTTTAAGCATTTTATAATAATGAAAAATTAAGTACACTTACCAACAGCATAATTATTGTTGTTTTATTTTTGTCAAAGTATCTTCTTTACAGCTCTGAACAGAGAGAGGTGGAAGGAATGCTTTTGCCCAGCAGTGGGACATATATGGCTAATAAAAAAAAAAAAACTGTTTAAAGTCATACCATTTATAATGCTTTTATTGAAGTGAAAACTTCTTTAGGCACGTTGAGCATTTTTTAAGATGGGGAAAAACCATTGAATTCGCTCCACTGTTACCGTAACCGACACCTCTTCGGATGTGTTCGGCTGTCCTCGGGATGTACTCGGTTTTAATGTATATCCGATATGTCAGTGAGTGATGGCAAAGTATTCTGTTTGTGTTTTGTTTTCACTTCTGTCGGCACTCCCGGAGTGCCACTTTTAACCTAATTTAACCTATTCTGTCCTACAGCTAGGCAAAGGTCTCTCCATATTTTCCTATTATCTTTATGCTGTGCCTTTACCGGGAGGAAGGTTAGGAATGAATCGAAATTGTCACGCCAGCGTTTTATAGGCATGCCCCGGTGACGACGTCCTTCTTCATGTACCCAGGTGTGACCGTTTATTGCCCGTGGTTCGACCGCGTAGTTCTACTAGTAGGACCACGGGCATTTTTCTTTTCGGTGGTTCTATCAATCGGACCATCGTTATAAAATTATCATATTTTATTGGCACTGGTCCTACTGGTCGAGTAGAACTAAGATAAATATTTTTGCCCATGGTACTACTTACGTAGTACTTATCCTGTTACATTATTTTGAGTTGCGGACACCAGCCCGTATTACCTTCATTATTTTACAAAGGAAAAAAAATACGTGTAAGTAAAAATAAAATTTATTGAATAAGGTTTTTTACATTTTAACACACTTTTATTAGTAAAATAATGATTAAAAAAACTGTCAGGGCTATCAATTTATTTTTTTTAGATAGCCCTGATAGTCTTTTTTAAACATTATGCGAAATTGCGAAGTCATTGAAAATAACAAAACTTGGTCATAACTTTTGAACCGTAAAAAAATTCACCGACATTCTCAGGGTGTAAAGTTTAGAAATGATCTCGCCCACGCCCCTGTTCGATTTGATTCATACTTCCAGGGACACCCTGTAGTTTTTTTGCATAGTGCGTATAGGGACAATCGTCGGTTGGTGCCTCATTTCATTGAAAACGTCTAACGGGCCTCTGAGAGTTGGCTTCGGCCCCTCGTACGCCTTCCAAAGGACGGGGACCCTTATGGTCCCGAGATATGTTAAAACAAAAAAAAAATACGGGTGTAGATACTACCCAATAATAATTTATTGGGTAGTATCTACACCCGTACTGTCACAAGTAAATCTCGGGATAACTATTATTTTTATTTTTTAGCCTTTTGGTAACAAAAGACTAAAAAATAATAGTTATTAAAAATGTTTTTGTAGCTACCTATTGCACTAAAAAGAAAATAGTACATTAATGCAGCAGCCAACAAAAGAGGCATTGATGGACGAACGTGTAAATGTGAGATTAAAAATGTGAGAGTAAAAGAGTTAGCTGGTTTAACTAAAAAAAGATTTTTGACAAAGAGTAAGTAAACGTGGACGAATATACAAAGTTGATATGACAGAGGGGATTTTAAATTACAGTACGTAACTATAGGTGTTTAGTATTAATTCAATACGGTCTAAAAATAAAAAGCGCCAAAAACTAGAATTCGTTTTTTTCAAACAAACTAAATAGCTTACAAATTAGAGTAAAACGCAACAGCCTTTGTAAATAAAGTTGACTGAACTTAGATACCTGGGTAACAAAAATGGCAACGTCGCGCGTGCGCCGGAGCGCGGCGTGTGTCTATCTCGTGTCGAGACGGGCGTCCGGCGCGGGCGGCGGCTTTTATGTTAGGTACAGACATCAACCTACTACAATCTGTGAAATTTCTTTAATAAATTTTCAACTTTATTGCTAAATTAAAAGGTTCAAAATTGATTGGGAAAATTTGACAGTTTCGGGTAGGTTGATGTGCTGGCGTCTGTACCTAAGGTTTTGAAGTACGCGCAAAACAACAATCACAACAAAAACACAAAATTTTTAAATTCTCGATGTGTCCTCCATTCACATTAACGCACAAATCATACCGACGGAGAAGATTGTTATTTATTTTTCTAATTAAATCACTGTCCGTCGCTAAGAATGCTAAAATAATCCTATTTTTTAGTTCAAATACTGTCTTAAACTTATAATTTAGTGTCCTATCACAATAACTAAACAAAATCACAATAATAATTGTCAGCGCGCGAGTTCGACAAAACAAAAGTGGCGCAGGAGCTTCCGTGTTACATAACGCACGTTCCGAAAGGGTGGCGTCGGTCGGCGCACTGAAAAAACATGTTTTTTAGAGGTCGGGAAGCCCCACTTATCGATCGCAAGGATCTAGGATGCAATAGCAACACACTGACCTATTTCTATTTCTTTTACGCGCGGGATGTTTTGCTATGATTGTCACTCTCGCAATGAAAGTGCAAGTATGTGTATTTATTGCTTCCTTGTTTGCATTGCCAACTTTTTTGTGAAATATTTGGTTGTACTTGTGACTTGCGTCAGAGCGGCAACAACGTATTGTAGGTTATACTCAGATTTATCGTTTTAAGGTGCATGACCTATGCGTTAGACATAATCAGCTGTTACGAAAGATACATCGTGTTCAAACGGGGTAAAAACTTAAAAAATCATTTGCGACTAAACTACTGCTGCTATTTAATTGATTTTTGGTACAGAGCTTGGAAATGGTACCTAGTATAGGCAGTTTAAAGGAAAGCCCCTCTGTCGTATCAACTCTGTATATCATCGCAGCTTATCCAATGCATGTCCAACATTTATTTTGGTATTTAGTAACTCCAAGTTTTACATGCAAAGACGTTTACTCACTTAATAGAATCACGGGTAAACAAAGTTGCCCTTAGTACTACTGATAGAACTTGATTTGTCCATGGTCCGATTGATAGAACCACCGAAAAGAAAAATGCCCGTGGTCCTACTAGTAGAACTACGCGGTCGGACCACGGGCAATAAACGGGTGTAACGATCCTGGTCCATTTGTCTTGATGCATCCCATAGATGTGGCCCACCTAGTCCTATTTCAGCTTCGCAGACTTAACGCTTTATTTTGCTAAAATACAGGCTTGCTTTACTACTTTTGGGTACATATTTTTGGGATCAGCGTCCAGTCCTACCGGATGCAGCTGAGTACCACTATCATTTAGTGACTGCCTATCTGACATTCACAACCCAGCAATTGGGTAACATGATACCCCTTGATAAATATCACGATGAAAATAAGCATAGTCTTCTGCGTCATCATAATTATGTATTTAATTATTTCCTTTATTCAACTAAATACATATAAATTATATTTTTAATAAATATTAGAATATAAAAACATTTAAAAATAAAAAAAATACTAGCCCACCGATATTGGGAACAGGGTCCAAGCTACAAGCTCCAGAGAGAGGAACCTCCTGACAATGCGAGCCGTGTCCAGAAGTACTGCTATCTGAGTCAAGCCGTTGATCCAGCTGCCCAACGAGAGCCTCCTCAGGTGTTGGTCGAGGCTCTTGGCTATCAATCCATTATTATTTATTCATATAATAGAAATCCATTCGGTTAGTATCAATAGTCTTAACCTATGTTAGTACTTAATTAATAACACCGACAGTGTAAAGGTTACAGTGACCTCACCAACGGGCTGTCATGTCTCCCGGCTACAGTGCGTAGAACGCAAGCGTATGCATACAAGTTTTCAGTAATAACACTAATTTCACCCCTACAAAGAAAAGTTATTATTGTGACCTGTCATAAATTTAATTTTAATCTAAAATTCGCACATAAACTAGAATCCAACCACCAATCAAAACTTTATTAACATGACGTGCAAAGTTAACATCAATATTAATTTTGTTTAGTTTGGAATACAAAACCAACATTTTGATAACCAATTACTGGGTTTGTAGAGGTTACTTGGGTAGATGCTCCATGTAAAATACTGGAATTCAGTTGCATCTGGTTAGGCTGATGATGATGTTGATGGTAAAAGCATCACACTAATATTATAAAGGCGAAAGTTTGCGTGTGTGTGTGTTTGTTACTTCTTCACGCTCAAACGGTTGGGCCAATTTTGATAAAATTTTGTATGGAGGTAGCTGACACCCTGGATTAACATTTAGGCTACTTTTTATACCGATATTCTTATGGGTTTGCAACTTATGCGGGTGAAACCACGGGGCGCAGCTAGTAATTTATAAAATGACGCCTACTTTTTTGTTGGATGACTAGTTCAGTTAGTAGACACACTTTGGCAATGTCTTTGCTGTTCATAAACCATCTCTATCTTAATTTATTACTTTCAGATTACATGGAATAACATCATGCTTGTAACCCCCGTAGGACTAGGTAGAGGTGAACCTTTAGTACATCCACTTTACGGCAGTTATGTTTAAGACCCATGTAAAAAAGGACGAGCCTGATTCCGTCAACCGGGCACAAATCCAGACTCCGGGTTGCTACTGAGCAGTTCCTGAAGGAAAAGCCTAATAAGACTTTGCCCGACCTGAGGATCGAACCCAGGACTCATGCTTTAGCAGTGAACGCGACCACTAGACCAACGAAGCAGGCTACAGCAGTACTTTTAGGTTGTTAGGGGAATTAAGGTAATCTGGTTGGAAAAAAACCGTAATAGTAATATGAGTCTAGCTCCGTCTGAAGGCACGAACCCAGCCACGAGGGGTGGTGGCAAGCAGAACGATGGCAATGGAACAAAATTGTTCCATCGCCACCGCTCCGCTCGACTACCACTCCTCGCCGCTGGTTTCGTACTTGTAGCCTCAGCCAAAAGCGATCGTCGCGCCAATACGCGATCATCGCGCCAATACGCGATCATCGCGCTAATAAGCCACTTTTTGTTCGGAAAATCGGAAGGCACCGTCTGTCGGCGTGATCATGCACTCCGGTTAACCGAACAACAGTTACACATAAACGCGACGATAGCTTTTGGTTAGGATCCCGGTACGCCTCACTTTAGAGCCTCTAAACGTGAATTCTTTAAGCTAAAAAGTCAAACGAAAACATTTTACGAAAGGCCACTTCAAAATGGATTAAAAGTTGCGCGGGAAATCACGAAGATCATCTAGCTATGAATAATTATTCCGATATTGATCAGCCCGTTAAACATTCCCCACCATCAAACAGAGTAGCTCAAAATCCTCTACCACTTTATTAAATTAGTAGGCAAACTAATAAAGCGACATTTAATATTAAATATCTAATTAACGACCAGCCAAATAATTAAGTCAGCCTCAATGCGGACATCAGATTAACAGATTGGGGCGGACATCCGGCGCGTAGACACAAAGTAATTTGGTACAGAAGGCAGGCTTCATACAAAAGGTTTAAAAAACTCAAAGAGGTGGCACGTAGCTGTTTTATATGCGCGCCATAATAGGTAGACGTGCGGTCGTGGGATCGGCCCCATTAGGTGACGGGTCCCGCTAGGCATGGCGGGCTGATTACCAGTGGGGGGTGCGGCGAATGTACTAGTATCTCCCGGCCACTGACTCATGGTACTGGAGGGAACCGTGGTTTTTTACAGCTTGGCCACGAACTTGCCGCTAGCAGCGGCGGCTAAGCGCGGGGCGGCGAGCGGTAAAAACAAATATACAAAAATGTATGAACCATGCCACGACGCACCGCTCGCAGCGTCAACGCTAGACAAAAGAAGTCCGACATAAACCTCCGTTCTTCCCAGACAGAGGGTATCCATGAAGATTTCCCCACGAAAAAAAAGGGCTTTATATAAAGAGTGAAAAAAAGCGGACGCATACACAGTCGCGTACGTACAGAGCATGGCTTCTCGGCGATAAGCGTAAGTCCAGGGATGTGTGGCCGGCTTTGGGTTTCATCTCGATGGGTCTCTTGAACGCAAAGAATGTCGCAGTGAGTTTTGCGGTAGACATCAGAAAGAATTTCAGATTTGTCTCGAGAGAACCCTTCGATGTTAATCGAGACTACGCACAGAGCCGGTTTTATAAGTGGACTTTGGATTGCCATCGTGGTGAAAGGATTAGCCAATCAGCGTGGGTAACTCGCTGATTGCCCAGGGTGCGCCGGACGTATAGTGGTTCTGTAGATACGTCACTCGGGGAGGCTCCTTTCATGCACCCCGGATCATCACTGGTTGCCTAAAACCGACCCCGGTACAAATGCTGTATCCGCTAGCAGGAATAGCGCCACCAGTGGTTCGCAGAGCGGTGGCAAGCTCCAACGAAAGGGCCAAAATGGTCTCCGACACACGACACCCTTTGCACGACAACACCCTTGTGCCACAAAGGCTGAAAAGCCGAAATAGCTTTTTAAAGTGTGTCGTCCCACTCACTGGCGAACTACCACAAGAAAGACTGAGGCTGTGGCGAGACAGTGCGTCCTTACCCAAACCGTTCGTTCCACCCGCTGAGGACCTCCCACCTGGACATGAGTTACCTTGGGTAAACTGGAAGTCTTTAAACAGACTCCGGACCCAGGTTGGCCTCAGCAAGGAAAACCTGTTCAGGTGGAAATTTATAGACGACTCCGCCTTGGAGTGTAAATGTGGTGCTGTTCCACAAACGATGGGACACTTAATATCGTGCCCTGCGTGTCCTGTCAGCTGCACGTTACAGGAACTGATGGACGCTAGTGATGGCGCCAAACAAGTGGCCGAATTCTGGGCCGAGTACATTTAGATTGCCATCGACACGCTAAGAAGAAGAAGAGCATGGCGATATCAAACAAATGCCAGTCGCGCTTGTACTTGCTTGTACGGGAAGCGTGTCTATATTTTCTTCCAAAAGTAACTGATTAAAATGTAAATAATAAATATAAATGGTAATTTGTAGAGCCATTTACTAATTTATTGCTACGATTTGATTATTTGAATATGTTAACCCGAATTTCTATTATTTATATTCTATAATTTTCAACTGACAATAAAGACTAACTTAACTTCAATTTTCGTCGATGATTTTTCGGTTACTATTTACTGAGGTTGCTCAAACAACAATTGTTGTTGTTTATATTATAGTAAATAGTATGTTTGTGTATATAACCTACTTATGTATTTGTGTACCTAGTTTTAATAGTTTTTTTTTATCATTGTTTCTCTCAACCAAAGCACCTGCCATCTAATCTCTTCACCACCCTTGGTTGACTGGTAGAGAATGCCTAAGGCATTAAGTCCGCCTTTGTACCTTTTTGCGTGAAAAGTTTAAAGAAATAATAAATAGTTGGAAAACGTTTTGAGATAGAAAGTTAAAACGTTATCAGATGAATGAGATACTTAATCCATTTAGTGAGTGAAATTCTTATGCAATCATAAGAATTTAAATTGAAGGCTAATTCCCGTAACTAAAAACGTTCAAAATCTATTCGCAATCTCATCGCAGTGACAATAAATGTCAAAAAGTTTTCAAAAATTTAGGGGAAGTTGAGGTAATTTTGACAGATTGAGACTGAAAACAAACTGTGAACGTTCTTGAAATTACGAGAATAGGCTAGTTTCCTAAAAAAATCTAATTAGTCCGTCAGTTAGATTATCGAAAAATAATGGACCCTTATTTTTTCTTTTGTCAATCAAACAAAAAATGACAAAGATAAAGCGCGTCAAAATTTGGGAGTGGGGGGTCGTGACGTCACGCCGTGCTAAAAAGTGTCGCTAATCTAACTGACGGACTAATTAGAATTATTATTTTTTTACTCAGGAAACTACCCTATTGTCCCTCTGATCAGGGTTTGTTTACTCTTCGTTCAGATACTTTTGAAACAGACATTAAACTTGTAAACAAATGCAAGTCACGACTGCTGCGAGTGCGCTCGCACTCGCTGTACTTGAAGCGTGTATACTGTATCCCCCCTTACGAATAAACGTATTATATCAGATGAATAGTTACACACAGATTTCTCTCTTTCAGTCGTAAGTAATTAGACTTTCGAAAGAAGAAGACAAAGCGTTGTGTAACTATACAACGTTTATTAGTAAGGGGGTTTATGTGTGCGTGCGTTTTCGCTCATTGTATGGAGCCAACCTTCTGTACGTATTTATTTTGTGATGTGAATCTGAAATCATGTCTATGTAAGGATTAATCTTGCGTGCAAATAATCTCATGTGTTTTCGTTAATATGAGGTTTAGTGCTTCGTTTCGGTTTTGGGCTTGGTTTTCTTTACGGAATTAATTTTTTAATTATTTTCATTACAATTGACAACATTTCATATTTTTAACCTGCATGTATTATTACGTTATATAAAAGTAAATTCAAATCTAGGGCACCCATATTTTTTCGTTTTTCGAAATTATGTACTTTTCATTCATAATTTTAACTTTGAAATTCGGTGTATTCTAAAAAGACGTAAGTGCCAGATGACGGTAGAATGGCGATATTACCTTTGCTTTATTGTGACCCGTCAAAAAAACTGCTAGACGTCACTTGTCTCAGTCGTTGTTTGGTTCCTTCATTGGCGTATATTTTTCATTGGGATCCATTTTATTGGCGAAATATCAATCAAAAATTGATAATATTAACAGTAAGCAGCGTGTCGAGTTGATAGGAAAAAATATTGTTGAATTCAATTCAGTTTTTTAGTTGTTTTCTAGTTACACTTCTTAGGTGACATTGACATGTCTTGTTTGATGTAATGTTTTCAATCAGACATTGGAATGCGCAAAGGTAACTACCTCATTCCGCCGTTTATGTGACGTCATCACATGTTTTTTGATTTTTATTTTTTTTCTCAGAAATTTAGAAATAAAAAAATAAAATAAAAATATATTTGAACTCAGGATACGAAAATAAAGAAATAGTATTTTTGTTTTAAGGTCGTGTCAGGTTTGAAATGTTGTCAATTGTGATGAAATGAAGATTTTTATGTGTTTTTTATAGGCTAGGCATGAGTTTGACCAATGTAGAATAGAATAGCGATAATAAGGTTGATAATATTGTGATGGCTCGTCTAGAAGTAACCGGCATGCTTATTACGTATCTTGTGATAGCGAAATTTGCGCAATAATTGCTCTTAAATCGTAAATCCGTATTATGTATAAGAGATAGCCGCACTATAGCAAACTAGCGATAGTACTGCCTCTAGGGAACAATCAGTTAACTAAAATGTACAGTGCTTGTAAGGTGATCGCGATTATTTCCCCCTGTTCCTTATATCCCTACTGATATATCTCCACTGGTAGGGGGGTACTTGGAGATTTTTTCCAATTATCGCTACCGGTAGGGATATATGGAACCTTGTGCTCCATATATCCCTACTCATCCGCACTGGTTGGGATACTTATATCCCTACTGATATATCTCCACTGGTAAGGATACTTCGAATTACGCATAGTTTTTGACAGCAGAGCGACAGCCATCGGCAAGCAAATTTGAATTCTATTTTAAGGAAGCGGTTGGTCGACTCTTCACGTGACCAGCGGGCTGGCCTATTTTTTGGCCAAAGAATCAGCATTGCCATACAACGTGGCAA
Source organism: Amphipoea lucens (assembly GCA_947508005.1). Classification (NCBI taxonomy): domain Eukaryota; kingdom Metazoa; phylum Arthropoda; class Insecta; order Lepidoptera; family Noctuidae; genus Amphipoea; species Amphipoea lucens. The sequence continues at coordinate 10,728,267 of OX382379.1, forward strand.
TGCTGCCAGCCTTTTGGGCACGTTTCCCGTTGACAGTGATGCGGACAGATTTTTTGATGCCCTTTGATTATTTTCCCTCCCTTTTTATATATTTTAAGGTAATTTTTGACGTTCAAAAGTGCCTTTTATGTGCCTATCTATATTACATATAATAAAATCGTAGGAAAGTCAAAACGGTACATTGAATATTTTTTTAAAAGAATACTTGGGGCGTGATCTACAATCGATATCGAAGCCAAAAATATAGTTTTTAGAATTTTTGTCTGTTTGTCTGTTTGTCTGTATGTATGTCCGGGATAAACTCAAAAAGTACTGCATGGATTTACTTCAAATTTTGCATGAATATTACTAAGAGGTCGGGTCAACATATAGGCTACATATTATCACGCTATCACCTATGGGGGAGGAGCTGTGAATCTTTATTTTTCTTACGCATTCTGTGACAGCGTGTAATCTAACGACGCATATTTAAATGTTGTTTTTCAGTAAGCCATGCTATTATCTAGCTTTACACTATAAAAACTACGCCATTTAAGTAACTTGGGCAGAAAAAACATAGTTTAATGAATTTTAGTAGTATAAAGAAAATTTTGAAGCAGCGCCATCTATGAGATTTCATAAAAATCAAATCAAGTTACATGTTGACACTTTTTGGAAATTAATAATTTAAATTTGATCATGTTGGCGAGGTTAGTAGTTAGTTATTCTTAAAATTCATAGATGGCAATGTGCATTTTCTTCATAAAAGTTGTATCGTATAGTTCGTTTTGACAAATTCAAGTTCCAACAAAACCCTTCAAATCTTGAGTATAGTTGAGGACGACAATTAAAAAAAAATGCGGTGTTAAGTATTACAAAAAAGTTATGTTTCTACTGGAGACGAAGTCGGAGTAACTGATGAACGCGTGCTGAACACCTGTCTCAGTTCACTTCAAGATGTGGTCATTTCTATCGGCGGCAATCCACTGATCGAATATGGGTTACCAGCTCCCCAATCATCAATACGTAAATCGGGAGTATAACGCTGAGACAAATTACGATCCGGGCGAAATGACCATGTCGCTTTGTTCTCTTCAGAGCAAAAACAAATTTATGACACCGTCCTTGAAAGTGTTGGGAAAAAACCAGGGTCAAATGTTTTTCTTGGAATGCGTCTGGTGGAACAGGAAAAACATTTGTTACCACTTGCATACTTGCAGAGGTCAGCAGGCAAGGCAAAATTGCTATTGCTGTAGCGTCGTCGGGAATCGCTGCCACACTGCTTCCGAGTGGCAAGACAGCACATGCCATGTTTAAAATTCCTATCGATTTAGAGAGCGCCGAAACGCCTGTTTGTGGTGTGTCACGTAACAGCGATAAGGGACACGTGCTCAAGGATTGCTCTTTGATCGTATGGGATGAGTGTACGATGGCCAATAGGAAGGCAGTTGAGGCCGTGGACGGAACCCTGCAGGACATCCGCAGGAACGAACATTTGATGCGTCGTATCACAGCTGTTCTGTTCAGTGGCGATTTCCGGCAAACGCTTCCCGTGGTGACACGGGGATCGAGGGCTGACGAGGTGAATGCTTCGTTGAAACTATCTTAGTTGTGGTCACGAGTTCGTACGCTGCGCTTGACCATTACTATGAGAGCTCGGCTCGGCGGCAATGCACGTGCTCAAGAATTCTCCAATGTCCTTCTAAATCTTGGCGAAGGCACTCTACCAGAAGAGAGAGGTGGACAGGTGGTGCTTTCAGAGTCTCTCGGTAGAGTGGTATCCAGCTTAGAAGAACTCATTTGCTGTGTGTACGGGGACATCAGTCGTATACTGCACCTGCAGAATTCTTGGGTGTGTGAGCGGGCCATTTTGACGTCCAAAAATGATCAGGCTGCAGCAATTAACGAATGCATTCTCTCGGAAATTGAAGGGAATGAAGTGGTCTACACCTCGATAAACACTGTTGTCGAGCAAGATGACGCCACACATTATCCCGTGGAATTTCTGAACTCCCTGTCAGCAAGTGGACTTCCAGTGCATACCATCAAGCTGAAGGTCGGTGTCCCGATTATGCTTCTTCGGAACCTATCTCCTCTGAAGTTGTGTAACGGGACCCACCCTAAAGTCATCTCGCTCTACAGACACACCATTGAGGCGGAAATTCTTACGGGTTGTGGCGTTGGCGAGGCAGTATTTATACCACGCATTCCCCTCATACCTCATATCTTCCCGTTCCAGTTTAAGCGCGTACAGTTCCCCGTGAGTGTTTGCTTCGCGATAACCATCAATAGAGGCAGACACTGAGGGCAGCGGGTGTCGACCTCAGGACGAGTTGCTTCTCACACGGACAACTGTACGTCGCTTGCTCCCGCGTCACCAGTCCTGACTCTCTTTACATTTTGGCTCCTGGCAGCATAACTACCAACGTTGTTTATAGGGAAATGTTTTAAGGTATGATGCCTTTGTACGTATTTTTACTCTTTTGTGTCCTTGAATGTATTCCTGCATTGTTTTCTCTATTTCCTTCAGTCACATCTTATGACTGAACTCAGCAGGACTCCCATATAACTCTTTTCACTTGCTTCGCTTGCAAAAAAAACTTATATTTTAATGCTATTTCAAAAGTTGTTTACTTATAATGCTATAGCGACACTGGCATCTTAGGTATTTTTGGCGCTGTAGAGCCTTCAGGCAGACGACGTCGCGGGCAGCAGCTAGTTTGAAATAAATGCTTTGACATTGAAATAATTCGCAAATTTGGCTGTTACATTGCGATATCCTTTTTACTTGTTGTTGTTGAGCGCTTGCCTATCGCTTGTTGATTACTAAGTACAAATTAGTCTCATAATTCGAAGCATGTTACGTAAAATGGTGTTCATTTAACTCGGTCGTGTATCGTGTGTTCACTGGCATAAACATAAATCATGTCTATGGAAGGATTAATCTTGCGTGAAAATAATCTTATGTGTTTTAGTTAATATAAGGTTTCGTGTACCGTAAATAAAAGGCTATACAATAAATGTATTCTAGCCATATAAAAAAAATGTTTGCGTCTCTATTGAGGTTTTGAGTAAGGACAGCTAGAAACTCTAAAAGTTCATCTAGTGGGTCTTTGGTCAACTGGACCCACTCGAACTGGTCCAGTTCGAGTGGGTCCAGTTGACCAAAGACTCTAGTTGGCATTGGATCTCTTGACCATTTTCTACTGAGACAGGATTTGGTATTGTTAATATTAAAGTTAACTTTATTACACGTTTGTTCCACAAAATCCATCCATACTAATATTATAAATGCGAAAGTGTGTCTGTCTGTCTGTTACCTCTTCACGCTTAAAACGCTGAACCGATTTAGATGAAATTTGGTATAAACATAGTTTGAGTCCCGGGAAAGGACATAGGATACTTTTTATCCCGATATTCCCACGGGATCGAGACTTATGCGGTTGAAACCGCGGGGCGCATCTAGTTATTAATATTTTAAAACTTACTTAAAAGAAAGAAAGAAAATACATTTATTTAGCACGGACTAAAAGACACACAATACACCAGATACATCAGATAAAAAAATAAAAATAAAGATCAAATAAAAAGCGTAAAGTCCGATGTAAGTAATTAGCAGGAAAGTGTGCCTCACGGCTGCGCCAAAACGGTCCAGTTCAGCAATAATGCCAGACAACTAGTGCCTGACGCTGGTTTTCAACTGGACCTGATGTGTGAGGTGACGGGTGTAAATCAGTTTTACACAGCAACGTGTCGTGTGTATGCATACTTAAATAAAATATGTGTCAGACAAAAAATAGTAACGAATAAGCAGATACCTACATAAATAGTGTGAGTTGAATAACATTCCAAAAATAAGCAAATGAGACTTGTCTTTCAGCATCCCTGATGCGAAGGATTCGGGAGAGTACCAACAGCATTCTAAAGGTGATAGTGGATAAGCCTGATTCACTTGGTTCCTGAGGCACTGGACCCGTATGCACAGCTGCAAGTCGGGTGCAGCGGGAAGCGGACATAGTTATAGGTTTTTAAATTAATTAGTTTTATTTTGATGAGACATTTCATTTAATTTTGATTTGAATTTGAATTTTGATTTTAATTTTGATTGTGATTTTAATTTTAACTTTAATTTTGATTTTGAGGTGATTTGGATTTGGTCTGTTAATGAACAATGTTACTAACATTAGTTTCTAAGCGTTACTAACAACAATATGAATCATTTGTGTTCGATTTAAATAAATAAATAAAATAAATTTGTCCTTAGAACAGCCGAATATCATTTATAGTCCAAGTATAGACTGAATTCATCCATTTGTAAATTCTGTAGTCGACGCCAAGGCATTTTTCATACATTTCAAGCGGCTTAAATGGACTTATAAATTCATTTTCATGACAAACGTATTGAATTTCTTATTAGGTTCGGTAGTTCTTAAGATTACCACTCAGTTGATTTGGCGGTAGTGTCGTAGCTATAATGAGTGTGTATTAACAAATAGCGAGTGATTAGCAAACGATTTGATAATGCCGATTTTTACTGATTGATCGCGCGATGACTTCGCGATTAATTGCTGATTGCTATATTTTATTTATACATCATCATCATCTGCCTAGCCTTTTCCCAACTATGTTGGGGTCGGCTTCCAGTCTAACCGGATGCTGCTGAATACCAGTATTTTACATGGAGCGACTGCCTAGCTGACCTCCACAACCCTAAGTAAGACTGGTTGTCAGATTTTCGGGCTTCTGACGACCCGTAACGACTGTCAAAGATCCACGAATGACAGCCGGGAGGGACCAACGGCTTAACGTGCTTTCCGAGGCACGGAGAGGTTTGTCGCAAAATGTGCAAAAAAGGGGTATTGGTATGTAAAGATGGTCCACTCTCACTCAAACAGACACTCCAATTTTATTTATATATGTTCCGGCTAATCTCTGAAACAGCTGGGCCGATTTTGACGGGGCGTTCACTGACAGATAGCTGATGTAATAAGGAGTAGCTTAGGCTACGTTTATTTTAGAAAAAGAATTAGGGTTCCGTACAAAAAAATGAAAACCTTTTCCGTCATGCGCGCGAACGAAGTCGCGGGCACAGCTATTACGTCAAGTCTGTCAGTACAAGTGAACTGTTAATACTTAAAGGCACTAACAAAGCTCTTGGTTAGTTTTAATTTTTTTATTATTTGGGTGTACTTTTTTTTCAGATACATACTTTACGCCTTTTTTCCCTGAAAGGTTAGGCAGAGGTGTAAACACCCACATTTCGCCCGTTATAATGTAAGTTCCATGTAATAGGGAGCCAGCCTGTTCCCATCAACCAGGGACAAATACAGATTCCGAGCTGCTACTAGTATTCCAGTTGGTGAACCTAATAACACTTTGCTCGACCTGTGAATCGAACCCTCATGCTCAGCATTAGCACTTGTGAACCAACCAACCAACAAGAAGGGTTTTCAGATGCCAAAATGCTTTACTCTAAAAATACCTACGTAGGTACTTACCTACATTTTCTGTAAATAACATCAATACAACTTATATTAAAAGCTTCTTAAAAATACTCAAGATAATGTATTTACAAGAAAACATTTTAAGTACCTAAGTACAGACGCCAGCACATCAAGCTACTACAATCTGTCAAATCTCTTTAATAGATATTCTACTCTATCGCTAAAGCAATAAGGTTCAAGGTTGATTGGGATAATTTGACAGTTTCGGGTAGCTTGATGTGCTAGCGTCTGTACATAATTACGTACTGGCTTTTACATTAAGGCGAATGGGTAGTTGTAGCCCGCGAAATTCAATTTTTCTTACGTTTTTTGCAATTTTCAGGTCAGTGTCAGGTTGTATCTTGATGAAAATTTGATTCGCGACAATAACAGGTACGTATTTACAGAATTATAATAATTAGAATCATTAATATATCTTTCTAAGTTAGATTTCTACCGTTAAGAACAAATCTCGTATGGAAAAGTGTTGGTGGTAGAAATCTAACTTAAACAGATGTATTAATGATTCTGATGATTATAATTCTGTGAATACGTACCTGTTATAGTCGCGAATCAAATTTTCATCAAGATACAACCTGACACTGACCTGAAAATTGCAAAAAACGTAAGAAAAATTGAATTTCGCGGGCTACAACTACCCATTCACCTTAATATATCAATTCAACGAAATTATTTCAAAGGAATTATTGAATTAGTGTGTCGCTATTTCGAAAACCTTTTCAGTAATAATAATGTGTTCCCAGATTCAATTAGTACCGAGATGTTTAAATGAAATTACTTAAGACCTCGATTCTCTTTAGCTATAATTATTTTCTCTGAATAAGCTTTATTTCTGAAAAAGATGAAGGCTTTTTGATCTTTGAAGTTTGGAAGACAGACAGGGTCAGATTAAAAAAGAAAATCAGCTTATTGTGCTTTGATCAGGGTGGTCCAGTGGTGACGACCCTTTTTTTTTATGGATGGGAAATCATCAAATGACCCTTCCCGCTCTGGGTGGAGCGGAAGGGAGTGTCAGACTCTTACTGACTAAAATCCATCCGTGTTCCTTCCTTAGCCCTTTATGTTCCGGGGTAGCGGTAACCCTTTCGGACAATCCCGCACCCCCGGCAGGCTTCGGCCCTGGCGTTTAGTCCACTCTCGACCCCTCGCCCCCTAATAATTAATGTGTCCACTGGACCCCTAACTATAGTTTACTCTCGACCCCCAAGGGTCGAGAGTGGATTTTATTTTCCAGCCAAGTTTTAGTTTCCTCTCGACCCCCAAAGTACAGTTACGATGATAAATCATCAGTCTACCCTATAGTTGCATACTATTTAACTAAAATACCCTTTTATAATATTAGGTCCTTACATATGAAATTGGCGTTTTGTATGGAAGGAACAAAAAGTCGAATATTTTTTAATATAATATATTTAATTAATCAAAGTATGAACCATTGTTTTCAATGCACTTTTGCCATCTTATAGGTAGTTCATTGATCCCTTTACTAAAAAAACCAGTCGGACGGGAATCAATAAAATCTTTGAAGGCGATTTGGACTGCCCCATCGGAGTTGAATTTTTTCCCTTGCAAAAAGTTATCCAAATTGCGAAAAAAATGGTAATCTGTTGGAGCAAGGTCCGGGGAGTACGGAGGATGTCTAAGACATTCCAATTCAAGCTCTTCTAATTTGGTAGCCGTCTGTTGCGCAGTGTGTGGTCTGGCGTTGTCGTGAAGCAGCAGTGGCGTGGAGCGATGAAGTGATGCAAGTGAATTAAAACAGTTTTATCACTAACATCGAAGCCTGCAGCTAACTCGGACGTGGTTTGCGATGGGTCCGCTTCCACAATAGCCTTCAATTCTCCATTATCAACTTGGGTCTCAGGCCGTCCACGGGTCTTGTTCTGCAGGTCGAAATTTCCAGAACGAAAACGTTGGAACCAAAAACGAACTGTGTTTTCTTTTGCAACATGACCGCCATACACATCATTCACCCTTCGAGTCGTTTCCGCAGCACTAGTGCCACGGCGGAACTCGTACTCGTAAATAATGCGATATTTTAAATTTTCCATTTTGTAAAATGAGTGACGCAAACAGAAAAAACAGAAGAAAAAAAACAAATGAATGACGGTCATCGAAGCACAAATACATGAGTAAATAGCTGTACAAATTTGAATTTGGAATTCCTTACCAAAGAGGAGAAATTCGTGATTAAAGTGGCCAGTACGAAAAACGCCAATTTCATATGTAAGGACCTAATACTTTTCAGTAGTTATCAAGCGATTAGTGGTTGTTTTTATCATTTCAACAGGGCTGTTTGGAGAAAAGCGAATTCATTAAATTTACCAAAAAAAAAATTACGCGGAAATATGTAGCTTTATGTACAGTTTTGGCACATCTTCCTCAAGAAGAAATAGATAATGGATTTCTTTATATCATGGAAGACAGCCCAGATGAACAGTGTGTGAAAGAATTTAATGATTATTTCGTAGAACAGTGGTTTGAAAACCGACTTATGAAAAATAAATGGTGTTGTTATGGTGAACGACATCGCACCACTAATAAACTGGAAGGTTGGCATGCTATGCTAAATAGAAAATTAGCAAAAACCACCAACATTATACAATTTTTGAAAATCATAGAAGATGATTCCAATTATCAAAAAGTTGTTAAGATGATATCTTCAACACAATCTAAACGAAGATCAGACGATATTGACAACGACAAACGCATCAGTTATATTCTGAATAAGTTTGTTAATAAAGAAATACCAGTTAGACTTTGTTTAGAAAAATTAAGTCCGTTTATTTATTAAGATTGTAGTATGTATATATATATACTTGTATGGTAAAAGTAAAGACTTATTGCAGATCATAAAAAAGTAATTAAAAAAACTATTTTATTTTTTGCTTTTTAGTTTAAATTTTTAACCGCAGTCGTGTTTTTTATTTTTTTTGATTACATACTTTTTGTATTTCCAGCTTTTTAGTTTATTTTTATAACGTTGAATATTTTTTATTTTTGCATTTTTCATTCCAAATTACATGTAAACATTAAAGTTGCATAAATTCTTGCAAGCTATTTATGAAACTCTTTATTTTGATACCCCACTCGATAGGTAATAAGAAAAAAAAAAAAATTTTAAGACCTAATATGGCGCTGAAAATCGACCATTTTTTTTTTCAATTTTGATATAAGTACCCAGTGTCACTTTCACAATTAAGAAGAATCTAACGGCACCTCTCAAGCTGAAATCGATCAAGCCGTTTAGGCTACAGAGCGTGCCAAATAACATACACTCGAAAAACATACCTTCCTTCTGGCGCAGTCGGGTAATGAAGAATTCTACTATAAGTATTCTCTAATATTGCTCGTTTATTTAACTTTCTGTACCTTACTGTACCAAAATATAAATTTTAGGTACTTACCGAACTAGGGGTTGAGAGTGGACGAGGTATGCCTGTCCTTTGTATGAAAATTCAATCTCGCCCCCTGGGGGTCGAGTGTGAACTATGTTTAGGGGGTGAGAGGAAACAAATGAACAAATATTTTTTTAGGGGTCGAGGGGACGAGAGTGGACTAAACGGGCCCTGGCAGGCCCCTTCCTTTATGCTGACATCTCTTTGAGGCGCGTGTGGAACACGTACGCGCCGTCCGGCACGGGCCTGGTCCTGATCGGACGGTGAGCTACCCATTACTCTCCGTCCGCAGGCCCACGCCTACGGTGGCCGGGAGTCGTCACGCGGCTCCCGACGCCTGGAGCGTCTCCCGCGGCGGCTGGGACGTGAGGCTCTCTCCCTCAGCCGTTCCGCCACCTCCTTCGCTAGCATGACTGCTTCGCAGAAGGAGGTGACCGCCTCCCACTCCCTCTCGCCCCGGACCATGGCTTGAACCAGGGCCGGACGCGAGAGGTCGCCGTGATCAGGAATTGTACATAACCTGTTAGGGTTAATGGAGGAACACCAAAGGAAAGACCGTTCTAAGGATTTCAATTATATGTTTATTATCCTTTTATTTAGATATTAGTAAACACACCTTCCAATATCTAAATAAAAGGATAATAAACATATAATTGTAAATCCTTAGAACGGTCTTTCCTTTGGTGTTCCTCCATTAACCCTACTGGCTTATGAGTCGCAGGTCGTGGGTTCCAACTCAGGCAGGCGCTTTACTTTGTGTAAATAATTTCATTACCACGGCTCTCAAAACGGTGAAGGAAAACACCGTGAGGAAACCGGCATGTCCTAGAACCAAAAATTAGAAGACATGTGACATCTACCAACCCGCACTGGGCCCGCGTGGTGGATTACGTTCCTCTCACAGAGAGGAGGCCTGTGCCCCAGCAGTGGAAACATTATGAGCTGATTATAATATACTTCCTAAATTAAATGACTAACTTTCGATTAATTTATCACTAAAATCCCTTTTTAACCGACTTCAAAAAAAGGAGGAGGTTATCAATTCGGTTGAATATATTTTTTTTAAATGTTTGTTACCTCAGCACTCCGTTATTTATAAGCTGATTTGCAAAATTCTTTTTTATTTGAAAGGAAATACTTTCAGATGGGCCCCATAGAATTTTTATCAAAATCGGTTCAGTAGTTTAGTTTTTAAACCAAAATTACTGGTAAAAGTTCAAAAAAACGATTTTTTTTTGTATGTACGGTCAGCATCAAAAGTTGATTAACACCTCAGTTTTTTTAATCTTAGTTATTGAACAAAATATTTGTTCAAAATTGCAGCAGAAGAAATGTTTTTAGAATATGTACTCTTGTCTATTATGTGAAAAGCTAAAAATCAGTTTATTGAAAAAAGTTGTTGTCAATTTAATAACATGTAAAAATGATAGTGTTAATCGACTTTTGATGCTGACTGTACATATCTCCAGCAATTGCAAATCGATAAAAAAAAAAAAATTCATAGGGTATTTACTCAGGGGTGGTTCCATATATACTCGTATTTTTATTAACTTTGCTTGGGTAGTTTTTCAGTTAGCTTCAATAATATGTATTTTTGCCACTTTGTTTATATTGATGATATTTTATTATAATAACTTCCTTCCAAGAAAGTCACTGCAAAGTGAAAAATAATTTTCATTTCGGAAGTCGATGTCGTTAGGTTTGCATTTTCGTTGTTTGTCACCGACTTCCGAAATTAAAGTTAATTTTCACTTTACAGTGTCTTTTATGGAAGTCGGTCTAAAGATCATAATTACCTTTTCAATTCCCGAAAAAAAAAAAAACTAAAAAAAAGTGCGTAAAAGCAGATCACAGTAGAATCACATCTCCAGGGAACTTTCCCAATTAAGATAACAGGGTAAGGTCTAAATCAAGTCACAGAAAGAAAGGTTGCTCCAATAAATATAGTAGAAAGATGGGTGGTCTCTCCTCCGGGTGGATGCGAGAAAAATGGGCCTATGTTGTCTGCTATCTGGGATCTTTGCTTGCGTATATTACGGCGCGTGGCTGCATTTACACCGAAGGCTATATCCGAAGGTATTCTTAAGGCTTCGGGTAAGCTTTCAGCAGCCTTCGGGTTGATTTGATTTTACATAATTTTGTAAAATTAATCAAATCAAATTATTTATTTGCTTAATACAGGTAGGTATAGACAGATGTTGCAAATAGATATAATGTACACTGTATCATTACTTAATAAGGTGTGCAAATATTTATATAATTATTAATCTTATTCAAAAATTATTAAAATAATTATAATAAAAAAAAAATCGGAATACATCAAAAGTTAAATTAAAAAATAAAAATTGTCAGACTATAATAATATATGTATACACTACAATGTAATACAATAAACATTTTAATTTCACAGACGGACAACGAAGTGATGACGATAAGGGTTTCGTTTTTCCTTTTGAGGTACGGAACCCTAAAAACATCATTTTTGTAAATAAATATCATAAAAAGTTCACGTGTAATCAAGATTATCTTCTGGTTCACTGTACGTGAAGCAGACACAATTAATCAGCCAGTCCATATTTATGTGGTTTATGCGACTGTGAACTTGTTAAGAACTTAAGAACAATAGTTAATACTAAGTTTTCCAAGTAAAACCAAAACGTAGACCCGCGGGGAGACATTGCTAAACACAGACACCTTCCAATCAGGCAGGCGGCTTCTGATACTTAACCAAGGGTGGAGTAGTGAAAGAGCATGGCAGTTGAGAATGTGTCATGCTCACTTAAATGTCTCACTGATGGTGGCGCGTGTATTGGATCTTTCGGTTCCCTGCAAAATGGTTGAGCTGGATGGTGCTGATCCACGCGTCATGTTCGTGAACGGGCGCCGACGGTTGAGACTGGTCATCTCTTAACTGCCAAGGCTTATTTTTTATCTTATTTTTTTAATTGTTTCTTCATTTGTGTGTTTTTTTACATTGTTCTCACATATAGAAGCAACAAGAATAATGTACCCACGATTTTGTAATATCTTGATTTAAAAGAGTGTCCATGGAGTTTCTTGCCCGTTCTTCTCCATAGAGATCTACGTTTTGGAATGGGCAACTAGCTTCAACTTTCTGACTAACTGACCGACTATGTTCATGGTTTAGTTGAAATAAATCCTTTGAGTTTGAATTTGAGTACATATAGAACGCGAAGAGCCAAATACATAAGATACATACATAATCAGCCTATAATGTTCTGACTGCTGGGACAAGCTTCCTCTTTGTGAAAGAAATGAGGAAGTGGACCATAATTCACAACGAGGGCAGACTCCGGGTCGAAAGAAAGAAAGAAAAAGTCTTTATTGCGACTCGTACAGGAAGATCACAAGCTAAACTAAACACAGTAAAAAATAAAAAACCAAGTTATACATATAAAAAAAGTAACAAAAAGAAAAATGAGACAGAAACTCCTATACGAGGCCAAAAGGCTCCTATCTCAGCATGATGCTGCGACATTTAAAAAATAAATGTCAAAGCGCTGGTATTCTTCTTGGTGGTTGGTTGGTGGATGTCACATGTCTTCGATTTTGTTATTCTAGGACATCCCGGTTTCTTCACGATGTGTTTCTTCACCGTTTTGTGAGCAGTAGTAATGAAATAAGTGGCACAAAGTAACTTGCAAGCCGCGGGCGTTTCCACTATGCCAACTGAGACAGAACAATCAAATGTTGTGATGCAATTTGGGAGGGGCCTATGCCTGGCAGGAGACTGCAATAGGCTAAATAAAATTGATGGACTTTTTTGGCATGCATTTTACTGACATTTATGAAGAAATAGCTGCGCCCCGCGGTTTCACCCGCATAAGTGTCGATCTTGTAGGAATATCGGGATAAAAAGTAGCCTATATGTTAATCCAGGGTGTCAGCTACCTCCATACAAAATTTTATCAAAATTGGTCCAGCCGTTTGAGCGTGAAGAAGTAACAAACATATAAACACACACACACACTCACAAACTTTCGCCGTTCTCGTATTAGTGTGATATTAATTGTTGTTGGTGACCAGTGAAATAAAATTATTGCGAAGTCAAACAATAAAATTACACTACGGTGTGACAACAACCCTAACGTCCTACATTTTCTTTAGGCCTGGTAAATAGATATTAGCTTGGATTTAATTGAAAGATATTGATTATTTGCCACCATGAGAAGCAGAGTGAGTGCGTGTGAGTAATTGTCTATGATAATATATATGTACCTACTTACTTACGCTTATTGATGAAGATGTGAACGTCGAACAGTGAATTACTAGGTGAATACATTTACTGGAAGAGACCAGAAATTGAATGGGTTACTGGTCTCAAGATAGCTGAGTTGTTACATGATACAATACGGGTAGTCAGACGCCCCAAAGTCTGACAACCACTCTTACCAAGGGGTATCGTGTTACCCAGTAACTGGGTTGTGGAGTCCAGGTAGGCAGTCGTTCCATGTAAAATAATGGTATTCAGCTGCACCCGGTTAGAGTGGAAGCCGGCCCCAACATTTTTTTTTTTTTGTTTATAAAATTTTTTTTTGGTATTAAAATTGATAAAATTATTACAAAAAGTCTTAGAAATTAATTACATAGGTATGATAAAGTTAGATGCCTGTACTAGGATAAACCTGTATCACAGGCGGCGCATGAGCATACTATATGGTAATTGTAGGACAATAAAATTCTTAACAATATTTAACATTATAAGTATTCAAATAATGACAAAATTTAATTAATTCATTATTTTATACCTAGTTTGCTTAAATACTATAACATAGTTGGGAAAAGGCTAGGCAGATTTTCAGACTAAAAATCTTTTAATGAATGGTTGTCAGACTTTTGGGCTTCTGACTACCAGTAACGTTTGTCAAATATCTACGACTAGCTGCGCCCCGCGGTTTCACCCGCGTAAATGTCGATCCCGTGGGAATATCGGAGTTCCAGGGTGGTTTATCCAGGGTGCCAGCTACCTCTATACAAAATTTTATCAAAATTGGTCTAGCCGTTTGAGCGTGAAGAAATAACAAACATATAAACACACACACTCACAAACTTTCGCCTTTATAATATTAGTGTGATAGTGTGATTGACAGCCGGGACTAATGGCTTATCGTGCTTTCCGAGGCACGGAGGGGTCTCGATATGTAAGATAGCTATCCATCCCTTAACATTGGATCGACCCGTGCCGTGCCCCTGTTATCATTTAGCCACGAGTCTCCCAAGAGAACTGAGATACCGAATAAATTCTTGAAAACTTTAGAAAGAAAGAAAATACGTTTATTTGCGGTGAAAATGACGCAAAAAAAACATAAACACAAAAAAATAAAATAAAAAGGTAGGGGGAAACATGCGTCACCTCCACGCAACACGGCTATCGCTCAGCATTATGCTGCGGCCCTATGCAAGACAGAGCCCCAGCGCTGGTTTTCTCCGACAGCCGGCGCTGACGTAATGACGTCGTCCGGTGCAGCAAACAATTATTAAAACACTGTACTGGCACACCCCGGACACTCCATACAACGCTCGCAAAATAATTACTTACTACTACTACATTAACAAATGACGTTTGTATACGTATGAATGTGTGCGTGAAATCTAGTAGGGCTGGCAGTCGTGCGTAGGCGGCGGCGCTGCCCACAGAGTACTATGCCCGAACGTGTGCAACAATGGGGCGCCGCGCGCCGCGACAAAGTTAGTGCGCACTACTCACAGAAATCTAATTAATTAGATTTCTATTGTACTACTTTTCAAGTCGAAGAATGAATAGAACGTGAAAGAAAGAGACATAACTAAGACCATAAAGAGAGAGAGCAATAATTTAATAGTTGGTATGTTAATATTACGGAAGTTTTAATTGTTCTAAAACGAAGAAAACTTGGAAAATAAATGAATAATAGAGAAAATTATGAAAATAAATTATCACAACACTGGCTTTTTTAACTTGTTTGTCTGTAATAAACTAGCTTTAATTTTTTATGGGTTTAAAGGATAATTGAGTTATTGTTCCATACCCTCTTTCATGTTTCGGGAACCGAAAGAAACTCCTGTCGTTATCGTTCCTCGATGAAGATAAGCATCCAAATAATGCACAATATACAACCATCGTGATTAACACAAAATATAAAACTTTAAAAAAATAATGTGTTCGTGTCAGCAGTAGGTAGGTACAGCGCTGCGGTTCTTGTGTATGCGAGCGCCATTGTCAAAGAGCCGGCGACGAATACCTCTAAGTGCGGGGTGAGGTGCGGTAACTGATGTTAGTGCGGGGAAGGGAGTGTCCTTTCTGTACGTAGTACTTTAAGTATTCTGTGGTACTTGTACAGTATACTTAAAGAAAAATAATTGAATTTAAAAGTGATAGAATAATTATACTAGACAGGAAATAGACATAGGTACAGTACATGCTATGAGAATATCATCCTCAATAAACGTTAATCCTCTCTTACAATCCCGAAGTCATAAGTACAGACGGCTACACATCAAGCTGTACATAACCAGAAGAAGCTGACTTCTGATTGTACTAAACACCTATACAATGCAAGGTCAGCTGAAACTGGAAATGTGTGAAAAAATGTCTCGCTGATGGTGGCGCATGTGTTGGATCATTTAGCTCCCTTCAAAATGGTTGAGCTGAATGGTGCTAATACATGCGTCATGTTCGTGAACGGGCGCCGTCAGTAGGGACTGGTCATCTCTTTGCTGCCATGGCTTATTTTAATTTAATATTTGAATTGTTGTTTTTTTTCTCATCTTTTCATTATGGACGCTTTTAACGTTCTGCATCGTTCTCACATGTATAATTTTTAACATGAATGATGTAACCAAGACTTTGTAACCATATTATTTTGATTTAAAAGTGTCCATGGAGTTTCTTGCCCGTTCTTCTCTATAGGTACCTACGCTTTGGAATGGGCAACTAGTTTCATCTTTCTGACTGACCGACCCTTTGACAATTCAAAATTGCCTGTAATTGGTTTAATTGAAATAAATGCTTTGAGTTTGAGTACAGCTTGATGTGTAGCCGTGTGTACCTATTGATTGTTTCCTCTCGTCCCTTACACATCATAAAAATGAACAAATAAAAACTTCCAAGAGCTTCTATAATTTCTTTCCCAACTTCAACAATAATACTAAAATATTTATTAGCAAAAATAACGTTAACAGTTCGAGTTTAAAAGTTGTACTAACAAAAACAGATTGCCAAGAAAAGGGAGCTGAAAATATTTACTTGTAAAGGGAACGCTTTGAAAGTAATATTTATGAAATGAAATAAAGTAGGTATAGAAGTGGCGGTTATACCTACTTAAAGCTTGTTACTTTATCCGAGGGTTTCTTTGAAGTGTTTCTGTGTTGCTAAACTTAGCTTTATAGTAATATCTAGTAGTAAGCCCTTTGTAAAGGGGCTCGTCCCGAGAAGTTTACTTACACTTAAAAAAATCACAAAAGGCGAATTTTTGTGAGTGTGTGTGTATCACACTAATATTATAAAGGCGAAAGTTTGTGAGTGTGTGTGTGTGTGTTTATATGTTTGTTACCTCTTCACGCTTAAACCGCTGAACCGATTTAGATGAAATTTGGTAAAAATATTGTTTAAGTTCCCAGAAAGGACATAGGATAGTTTTTATCCCGATATTCCCACGGGATCGACATTTACGCGGGTGAAACCGCGGGGCGCAGCTAGTTATTAATATAAAGACCCTTACCTGACATTAAATCAAATGAAGCACAATGGAACAAACACGCACACTTACAGACACACACACACACACAACAGACACATATACACCACACACATATCACACATACACCATATAAACATCACCTACACACGTACCATACCATACCTGAAACCACCTCTCTATTCTCCACTCTGGAATTCATACTCCGAGCCCCAAGATACAGACTGTCTAGTTTGTGGCTCACTAGCAAATACATACTCATTTCTCTGTCCGATGATTCATGTCGGGCCGTTGTATCTATGCTAGTTGCACGGTAAACTCTGTTTGCGAGATGCAGGATTTGCGTGACGTCACTATGACGCGTTGTTCGCATGTGGCGTTGTAGATACCGCTACAGTCTTAACTTGCTGTTAACCAGTGAACCTGCTATTTCTATTCTTGCTATTCCAGCCACGAAGCATTTTTAAAAAGTAGTTGCAGACCAGGGATAATGGGCCTGACTTACGAGATGTAGCTCGTAGGTTCGAACCCAGGCAGGTGCTTTACTTTGTGTAAATAGTTTTATCACCACTGCTCTCAGAACGGTGACCGAAAACATCGTGAGGAAACCGGCATATCCTAGAACCAGAAATTCGTAAACATGTGACATATATACCAACCCGCATTGGGTGCGCATGGTAGATTACAGCCCACTCCCCCTCGAAGAGAGGCGGCCTGTGTCCCAGCAGTGGGAACAGTACAGGCTGATTATGCTTATGCTGCCACAAAGCTTCTTTCTTAGACATCACGGAGTCATCATGAGGAAACCCTGGACTTCGGTCAACAACCCGCACCCGGTGAAATCATCAACCCGCACCGAGCCAATGTGGTGATCAAGCTGTTTCCTTCTTTGTGTAAGAAATGGCCAACATAAACATTGTATTTACCTAAAACATGTATGTGACGTATGTGTACAAAGGTTGCCTCGTTTTATGCGCATGAAATATAACAAAAACCTAACACGTTCATAAAGAAAATTAATAATTAAAACGAAAGCATTTTCGCCTCTCTTCATAGAAATAAAGACAAAAATCTTTTCTATAATAAAGTAAGTGTAATTAATGTTTACAAAACAAAAGAGGGCGCAACAACATAATTATGTCTCTTAAACTTCTAGTTACAACGCAAAGATCCGTTTTCTTAAAAAATAAAATTAAAAAAGAAGTAAGAACAAATTCTCACCATAAAGCTTTAGTCAAAGAATAATAAAATCGTATAGAAGCGAAACTCGCCTTAAGTCCGGTAATTTAATGATTAGCAAAATTACTATCAACTTCAATTTTCCGTATATTAAAATCATGAGTGTAAGCTTGTACCGACGGGCGATTTTTTTATCGCACACTGGATCCTCTCGAAGAGCGGAGGCCTGTGTCCCAGCAGTGGGAACATTATTTTCTGATTATGTTAAACATGTTAATATCGAGGGTTAGATTACAGCTTGACGAAGTAGAGCGTCGTCTCTTTCACTCATACCTGTGTGTGCATTTTCTTTCTAAAGCTCTATACGTCACATAAACGCCCCCATACTGTCGCGGCCTGTGGCGGCATCTACATCGCCACATGCAAACTATGCATTACCCTGACGTCATGCAAAATCCTGCATCGCGCAAGCAGAGTTTACCGCGCAACTAGCATACAACGTCCCGACACCAGGGCCCTTCCGTTTCCATAGAGCATGAAATAACTTTACACCCTGTTCCTCATACCTCTACATCGTAGGACTACCGCTTACCTTCGCCAATAACGCCGAAATTATCACCTACCCTACCTCTCCCCACCTGTTACGTCACACACTTGCTGAAATCAAAATAGGTTTGTCAATATTGCAGATAGTCGAGAATAGAACGTCCGCTGCCGCAAGCGTTGATTAAAAAATCATTTTTATAAACGTATTCTACAAGGGTGAAAGGAACTTCAACGCGCAAACTATTAGAATGAATCTGGTACATAATTGGTACAGATGCGTTGAAAATTTTCGTTGGTTATTAAAATGTTCCATACCATAAATACAAGTTCTTCTAATTGATCGGACAGCTGTGCTGCTCGGGAGTTTGTTGCGCTACTTCTTTTAAGCTAAAGTGCTCCTAGTGGGAAGTGATAAAGGACGGGCGTTATGTTGGACTATCTTATACAATTTTCACGTCCACAAATTGCTTTTGTGTGACACAGCAATTTTTTTTTTAATAACCTGCAAAATGTTCATGCACTGCTGTCTAGAATCATGTGCTAAGTTCATGGTAGGGTAAAAATTTGCCATTTTTTTTAATGACTGAAACTAGGTATTAAAAATACGGTTCTACAATTTTTTATTCTGTGGCTGAGCTCAGCTTGGAGCCATAAATAAGATGGTAATTAATTGTCCTCGTTAGTAGACAGGATATTGAAAATAAAATATAATGAACGAAATTAAAATGGGTGACAGGCAGGCGTAAAATGAGATGGATGAAATTTTTTTTGGGTATTTGGATTAAGGGCTTGTTTACGTTGGGGAGATAACACAATTTACAGAAAATGTAAAATTAAATTGTCAATTTAGAGAGCAGTTTCTCATTACGCCAAGCTTTTTCTCGACTATGTTGGGGTAAGAATCCAGTCGTACCATACGCTACAACACGGCAACTGGGTAATAATAATAGCCTTCTGACCGATTTCGGTCACGGTGGCCAATCTCAACGGAGATTAGCCAGGTAGGTACAGGAGATATTATAGTGCACAAGTGTGTGCGTAAACACAGGTGCACTCTCTGTTCCTTTACTCTCATAGTCCAATGGAACGGCAATCCGACACGACCGGAGAGAGATCAGGCGCAGGACCAACGGCTTTACGTGCTTTCCGAGGCACGGGGGTATTAAACCGCCCACTTCCAAATTCCGGGCTGTTACTAAAAAATTCCTAATGGAAAACCCAATAACACTTTTGTATCACCTGGGAACCGAACCCAGGACCCCACGCTCAGCAGTCGCGCTTGCAACCACGAGACCAACGGGCAAGACAGCATGCAGCAGAGTATCATACATGGAGCGCCTGTCTGTATGACTTCCGCAGTTGTTGGATAACACAATACCCCTTGGTAAGGCTGTTTGTCAGACTTTCTGACTACCTAACGACTGACAAAGATCTACAAATGACACCCAGGAAGAGGAAGTTGTCTATGGTTGGGACCGACGGCTTAACGCTTCCTGAGATACTGAGGGGTCTCGGTAAGAAATAGATGGTCATCCACCAACGAATCAACCGCAGCAAATGTAGCTTTAACCTTGGTCTATCGACCCGTGCAGCAGTTACAATAAAAAAATACTATAGAAAAATACTTACATTAATGTCATTTTTCTAGTCTGCTTGCTACGTTTTCATGACTAAACCAAATCTATTGTAATGAAATTAGGCAGGGAGCTAGCTTCGTACAGACGCCAGCACATTAAGCTATCCGAAACTGTCAAATTTTTCCAAACAAGTTTGAACCTTATGATGTAGCGATAAAGTTGAAAATCTATTAAAGAAATTTGACAGATTGTAGTAGCTTGGTGTGTTGGCGTCTGTACTTAGGAATAGGAAAAAGGGTACTTTCCGGACCCGAAATAAAACGTTAGTTGCCTCCGCTAGGAATAGGATAGATAAAAAGAATGTTGAGTTGAAATCATTTTGGTTCGTACATTATCTATGGGAAAGTTAGAAAATGCGATCCCCTTTTTTTTGTTTGGATTTATTTTCCATTATAAACTTTCCAGCATATTTTAAAAGAGGTTTTTGGCTGAATCATAATCTACTGTATATGATACGCCAGTCTCTTGGGTACATTACCAGTCGACAGCGATGCGGACGAATTTTTCGACCCTATATTTTAGTTTAAATATAGTTTTAGTTATGTTAGGTTTTAATTTTGTTATTTTTATTAATTAAGGATATAGGTATGTATTATTCAAAAGCAAATAAAACCTTTTCATAGGATACATAATCAATACTTCCATACAATATCCATACTAATATTATAAATGCGAAAGTGTGTCTGTCTGTGACCTCTTCACGCTTAAACCGCTGAACCGATTTAGATGAAATTTGGTATATAGTTTGAGTCCTGGGTAGTTTTTATCCCGATATTCCCACGGGAAACTTATGCGGGTGAAACCGCGGGGCACTGCTAGTTTATTATAAAACTAAGTCGCTTTTCAACTCAGTCTGTGTGACCGCGTTGTTGCGCAATGGATTTCGATATGGTTTTTACCATAATTTAAAAAAAATATTTCGAAAGGTTTATCCTAACTAATACTCGTATAATAAATGCAAAAATGGGTTTATTACGCTTTTACGCTAAAACCGCTGACCGGATTTGGATGAAACTTATCACATGGGTAGACTACGACCTGGATTAGGACATAGGATACTTTCGTGGGATAATTTCCGACATCCACGTGGGAGAATCACACTAATATTATAAAGGCGAAAGTTTGTGAGTGTGTGTGTGTTTATATGTTTTTTACTTCTTCACGCTCAAACGGCTGGACCAATTTTGATGAAATTTGGTATGGAGGTAGCTGACACCCTGCATTAACATATAGGCTACTTTTTATCCCGATATTCCCAAGGGATCGACATTTACGCGGTCGAAACCGCGGGGCGCAGCTAGTAATTCATAAATATCAAACTTACTTAAAATAAAGACAACTCGATGTTTAACCATATCGTGAAAACCGTGAAAAGCAGGGGCGTGTCGCTAGTAACATTATAATATAATACCCTTTATGATTTTATTTATTTGTATGAAAAAAAAAAAACTTGGCACCAAAATTTTTCAGAAAAGCCTCCTCACCATTTTTTTTCTTTTCTTTTCCATTGCCCACAGGCAGGGCTAAGTTCCAGAATCCATTATTGTCCCTATAACAAAGGGATGACCTTATAAGAAGGGTCCGACAATAAGCACAATGGAGTGCAAGGCTCTTTTGTATTTTTTCAACTGATTTTTCCGAGGAATGAGACGAATCTATGGTATTTTTTGGTCGCATTCCGACGTCATCGAGGCGTTAGGCTGTGAGCAGACAGAATCAATGCTGTCTTAAGACAGACTAGACTCCAAGAAAATAATTTTAGCTTAAAAATTCTCAAAAAAATATTTTCGTCTTCAAATTCGTCAAAAAGTCTACTAAATACTAGTTTTCACTCAAGATATTTTTTTTATGCCGTATGATTCTTTTTCTTCTTATTTATACACATGTGGGCCTACATAACATACATAATCAGCCTATAATGTTCCCACAGCTGGGACACAGGCCTTCTCTCAGTAAGAGGGCGTGGGCCGTAATCCACCACGCGGGCCCAGTGCGGGTTGGCAGACGTCACATGTCCTCGAATTTTTGGTTCTAGCACATGATGCCGGTTTTCTCACGATGTTTTCCTTCACCGTTTTGAGAGCAGTGGTGATGAAATAATTTACACAAAGTAAAGCGCCTGTCTGGATTCGAACCTACGACCTAAAACTCGTAAGCCGTTACCACTTGGCCACCACTGCATGTGGGCCTATTTTCTTAAAAATTATGACAGCCGGGACCAACTGCTTAACGTGCTTTCCGAGGCACGGAGGGGTCTCGGTATGTAAAGATGGTCACCTTTCCACGGACCGACCGCGGCAAGCGTAGGTTAACCTAATCGGTCGACCCGTGCGGCTGTTATTATTTAGCCACGGGCCCCTCTAAAAAAAACTTAGCCACGAGCTTTTTCATGTAACTTAATCCAACCTAACTGACGAAATGTTGGTGTTCTCTGCTACTACCTTTACGGAGAGTACCGTCGTGAAGTTTTGTTTGTTATGTAAGGCACTAGAATACCGTGTCAGAGCCACTGTGGATCGAACGTCACTGCATATATTCATGAATCAACGCTTATAGTCTTTGAACGCCGGAATAACTTTTGAAGCAGTGTTTGAAAACAGGTTTGAGCTGGAAAAACTGTTTTTATTCTAAACACCGTGTATCAAAGGATACACGGTGTTTACGGACGTGGACACGGACATGGTCAAAGGATATTAATACCAAAGAAACGATGGCTCACAGATATAGATATACCTAGATAACGCAAGAGCACCTACTTCGCGTGCCAAAAATCGCACCAGTTTACGATCGAAAATACCGCGCGTACCATCCGCACTTGGTTGATATCCCGATGAGTCGTACTCGGCGCTTCTCCTCCACTTTTATTATGCGCACAGCCAAAGTGTGGAACTCTCTGCCGGCATCTGTGTTCCCTCCCACATTTAACCCGTCTGCCTTCAAATCAAGAGTGAACAGGCATCTTCTGGGCACGCTCGATCCATCATAGACCTCATCTATCGCTTTCCATCAGGCGTGATCGGGGTCAAGAGTGCGCCCATTTAGCAATAAAAAAAAAAATATAAAAAAAAATAAGCCGCCACTTTCGCGCTCAGTCCTGCGTACTGCTGGCTGGGTGAGCGGGAGCGAGAGAGCGCGAGCTTGTGACGTCATAGTACGTAGTCAAAAAGTGGCACGCTTAGTTTTCATGCAGTTCGTGATACATACTTGCGTTATCTAGGTATATCTATATCTGTGCGATGGATGGATTGTGTGAAATATGATAAGGCAAGAATGAGGGCGAATTTTGAGAATATGGCTGATTAAGATGTCTGGAAGAAAAAGCCATGCTGCGTCATGTTAAATAAATTTAAAAGGCAGAACGATGATAGGTATAGAGGTATGAGGAACAGGGTGTAAAGTTCACTCAACCTCCACAGAAAAGGGAGGATTCTCCGACTAGGCGGGTGTTGTCTTGTGGGCTACCGCTCGACCATTGATGTCGGGACTTTGTATACAGCAGGGTTTTTTTTAAATCACTAATAACCTAGCAGGACTATATAATAATACTTAATAATAATAAAGCTTTATTAAATCCACACAATTCAAAAACAACAAAATTACAAATTTCGTTAAAGAAAAAAATCGTCCTGATTTCGAATTAAATTAAAATGATTGAATTAAGATTAAATAATGCGTTTAGATAAATTAATTGATTAATTTCAGTAATTTTATTTTCAATTAAATTAATTTTATTTTTAGGACTATATTAGTAACCTCACAAACAACAACTTATGTTTTATGACTTTTAATATTCCATTTTTTTTTCACGCTTATTATTAAAAATGTTTAAATTAATAGCTCTTAATGTGAACGACTATACGCGGTACCAAAGTATACCAATTTCAACGCACGGGTTCATAATCATAAACTGAATGACTGTAACAGGCTGTGTGTCGATATCCCTGCTATCTTAAATAAAGAGAGTGAGTATTTTCCTGATTGACGGGATTGTAGCTAAGAAATAAGAGCCGCGGTTGGTCCGTGGATGGGTGACGATCTTTACATACCAAGACCCCTCCGTGCCTCGGAAAGCACGTTAAGCCGTTGGTTCCGGCTGTCATTCATGGATCTTTAACAGTTGTTACGGGTCGTCAGAAGCCCGAAAGTCTGACAACCAGTTGTATCGTATTACCCAATAACTGTGTTGTGGAGGCCAGATAGGCAGTCGCTCCATATAAAATACTGGTATTCAGCTGCATCAGGTTAGACTGGAAGCCAAATCACCCCAACATAGTTGGGAAAAGGCAGATGATGAGTATTTTCCTAAATGCCTAAAGCTGTTTAAAATACAGGATCAAAGTTTGTATGGAAATTCGTCACTATTGCCGATGGAGAATCTTATTGGGCACACGGGTTGTTAGCAATAACTCGGAAATTGCATGATTATGTATTTTTCAGAAGCACGTCAGGCCAAAAATCCGCAACCTGCTGCTAAGGGAGCGTGTTCAAAAACTTCAGCAATAGCTAAAATAAAACAATAAACCTATCGTTTTCAATTAATTCACAGGTACGGTACGGCATACTGCAAATCATAATTTAATTAGTTGAAACATGTTTTTAATTAAATTTCCTCGTGGAACACACTAGTTATGAAGTATTTGCATAACGTTGTACATTTATTTAGTCAATGAATCAAGTAGTGTATGTACTCATTATAAGTTTGCCTGTTATTACTATTATCACACCCCGGACACTCCATACAAAACGCTCGCAAAATAATTATCTACTACTACTAGGTACATTAAAAAATGACGTTTGTATACGTATGAATGTGTGCGTGAGGTACTTGTGTTTGCGAGCGCTCTTTGTTAAAGAACTACGACGACGGTAACCTCGAAGTGCGGGGTGAGGTGCGGTAACTGATGTTAGTGCGGGGAAGGGAGTGGCCTTTCTGTACGTAGTACTTTAAGTATTCTGTGCTATTATATAGACGAGCCGTTTCCAGTGTTTTCCGTCGTATTTTAAACTTAACTCCTGTTTGAACTGCTCAGGACTTTTGTGTTTTTTTTTGGGTTTGTGTTATTCCTCTGCGTCATGTTTACTGTAAATAAATATATTTACTTTCATTCTAATCATTTGTAAGAGTGATCCTAATCATTCAGCAATGGACGACAAGTCCACGACGTGCAAAAATTCAATCACAATCCGAAGGATCTTGAAGGTAATCACACTTCACACTAATATTATAAAGGCGAAAGTTTGTGAGTGTGTGTGTGTGTTTATTTATTTTTATTACTTCTTCACGCTCAAACCGCTGAAACGATTTAGATGAAATTTGGTATAGAGATAGTTTGAGTCCCGAAAAAGGACATAGGCTACTTTTTATCCCGATATTCCCACGGGATCGACATTTACGCGGGTGAAACCGCGGGGCGCAGCTAGTTCTTCATAAACGACACTAACAACAATATTAAACATTTGTGCTCGATTTAAATAAATAATAATGATAAGCATTTAGTAAAAAGCTGTTATTTTGTCATTACAAACAGACAATACAATTTAATTTATTTGTATGTCTATAGCAGTGGCGGCTCAGTGGAAACGGCCGTGACTTACGAGTTGTAGGTCGTAGGTTCGAGCCCTGACAGGCGCTTTACTTTGTGTAAATTATTTCATCACCACTGCTCTCAAAACGGTGAAAGAAAACATCGTGAGGAAACCGATATGTCTTAGAACCAAAAATTCGAAGACATGTGACATCTACCAACCCGCACCGGGCCCGCGGGGTGGATTATTACGGCCCACTCTCTCTCACAGAGGAGGCCTGTGTCCCTGCAGTGGGCACATTATAGGCTGATTATGCTTATGTATGTTTAGATGTATGATGTGTAAAGTCAGTGTAACTGTAAAAATATTGAGATGATAGTCATTTTGCATCAGACTAGCTCCGCCCCGCGGTTTCACCCGCATAAGTCTCGATCCCGTGGGAATATCGGGATAAAAAGTACACCATGTCCTTTCCTGGGACTCACACTATCTCTATACCAAATTTCATCTAAATCGGTTTAGCGGTTTAGGCGCGAAAAGGTAACATACAGACAGACAGAGCTACTTTCGAATTTATAATATTAAGAATGGATTAGTATGGATAGTATAGTACATAGTATGTTATAGTATGGATTATGTTTAACAACGTGACTCCTTGTCGCAATGCACACCCGCAATGCATGAATATTTGATCCTGAAGACCGACCGTCGACACTAGCATAAAGTCCTTCTCCACTTAAACCAGAACTAGTACTCGCTTTACAATCTTGCGAAAACTTTTTCGAAACGAAAAAAGGCTTTTGAGGAAAAAGAATTGGAGCGTTTCTTCGCTCACCTTCTCAAGGGTTTTGGTGGAAGTCTGCCTTTATAGGAGCGGATGTTTTATTTGCAAATGGCCTCCATTCATGGTTTCGAGAAGTCGGGTGTCGAAAATGTGTGCAGGGTTTGCTTACACGTCAAGTTTACATGAAATAGGAGTTGTGGTTGGTTGGAGGCTTGATGGTTAATTAATACCAGCTGCACGGGACGATCGATCAGGTTAAGCTACGCAAGCCGCGGTTGGTCCGTGGATGGGTGACCATCTTTGCATACCAAGACCCCTTCCTGCCTCGAAAAGCACGAGCCGTTGGTCCCGGCTATCATTCGTGGATATTTGACAGTCGTCTCGCGTCGTCAGAACCCTGAAAATCTGATAGCTAGTCTTACCAAGGGGTATCATATTACCCAGTTATTGGGTTGTGGAGGTCAGATAGGCAGTCGCTCCATGCAAAATACTGGTATTCAGCTGCATCCGGTTAGACTGGAAACCGATCCCAGCCGATTTTAGCCGGGAAAAGGCTAAAACAGATGAGTGTAGCACCACCATACCTAATATGTATACCACTCTGTTAACATTTCAAATGTTTTTACTGTTCAAAAGATAAAGCCCTGTGACAGATGGATGAACAGCGGAACCTCAGTAATAGGGTCCCGTTTGCACCGTTTGGGTACGGAACCTTAAAAGTATATTGATGGGTCAACAAGGTGGTACCGGGACAGACTGCCTGGTGCATGACATATACGTACAGACGCCAGTACATCAAGCTACCCGAAACTATCAAATTTTCCCAATCAACTTTGAACCTTATGCTTTAGCGGTAAAGTTGAAAATTTATTACAGATATTTGACAGATTGTAGTAGCTTGATGTGCTAGCGTCTGTACATTTAAGTATCGTCATGTGTGGACGTTGTTGCTAGAGTTGTTCAACGAAATCTCTAAATGGATGGTTGATACTTCCCGTGACCCAGGATCGGCTTTTAGCTTGGTCAGAGGCTAAGCTTTGCGATACAACGTAGCAATGCCGCCAGTCTCTTTGGCACAGACGCCAACACATCAAGCTACCCACAATCTGTCAAATTTCTTCAATAGATTTTCAACTTTATCGCTACATTATAACGTTCAAGGTTGATTGGGGTAATTTGACAGTTTCGGGTAGCTTGATGTGCTGGCGTCTGCACATGAGTCGACACTTCGATAGCGATGCGGAGGAATTTTTAGACGCCATATTTTAATTAGTTTTAGTTAGGTTAGGTTATTATATTTTTATTTTAATACTTTGTTAGTTAATTTAGTATAAGAATTTTATCCATTATATACCTACATTTTTATCCAATATTAAATTGATTACAACACTAGAGTGGAAGAAATTTGATCATATTTCTTGTTATAATGGCTTAGCTCTATGTACAGACGCCAGCACATCAACCTACTACAATATGTGAAATTTCTTTAATAGATTTTCAACTTTATCACTAAAACATAAGGTTCAAAGTTGATTGGGAAAATTTGACAGTTTCGGGTAGGTTGATGTGCTGTCTGTACAAACATTTCTTAGTAAAACACATCTTTCAGATAACACATCTATATGCAAAGCGCGGTGGCCTTCGCTTTGACAGAATATTCTACAAGTGGGTGGCTGTATAAATAAACTTGGAGGTTTGCGTTTGAAATATAAAACGTCTTTCAAAGTTAGGGTTGCTCCTCAAGTACTGAGTCGAGCTGCTCAACATAACATAATCCCACATGTTCCACTACTGGGACACAGGCCTCCTCTCTGTGAGAGGGAGTGGGCAGTAATCCACCACGCGGGCCCAGTGCGGGTTGGTAAATGTCACATGTCTTGGAATTTTTGGTTAGAGGACATGCCGGTTTCCTCGCTATGTTTTCCTTCACCGTTTTGAGAGCGGTGATGAAATAATTTACACAAAGTAAAGCGCCTGTCTGGGTTCGAACCTACGACCTACAATTCGTAAGTCGCGACCGATACCACTGCCGAGCTACCGAGCTGCTCGATTGCTGACAAATGCTCGCAGTAACAGGACTGGTCCAGTCAAATCTGTGTGGTACTTTCCTCAAAAAACTATTTCAGATACCAATCTACATGGTCTTCTGCACATGATCTGACCAAGATTATGTCTGGACTTTAAAAGAGACTGTGACCTCTGTATATGTTTCGGCCTTTCTTATCAGTGTAGTCGTATAGAAAACACCGACCTCATCTAGCGTACTTTTTTTTTATAAGTAATATGACCTGTAAAAAAGATTTGGATATCCTATTTAAACAATAAACTATTTCATTTCACTCACTCGTTCTGGTCGGCACATTAGATTCGGCAAGGTTCGTTGAACAACAAAGCCGACCTAATTAATATTATGTACAGTCAACAAAAGAGATAAGCATGCAGGATCGTCGGATATAGTTGATGTTTAGTAAGAAACCGATGGATGTTCTCGAAGGGCGGGCGTTTTGGGGGACTGTCTTTTGTAATTTTGACGTTCGAAAAGTGCTGATTCTCCGCCTAGTTTGAATAAATGACTTTTGATTTGATTTGATTTGATTAATAAAATAAAATTAATAGGAAACAAACAGATCATTTATCAAATTAAATTTCACTCGGCAACATCCATCGGTTTCTTACTAAACTAAGTAAACTTACTAAGTAAGTTTACTTATTGTGTAAATGGTACACCACAGACTACCTACAGTATTTGTCTGTCCTTCCCCTTTTTAATCCATCCAAAGGTTGTCTTTAAAAGATCGCTCTTATCGATAAGACCGCCCATTGTGTCACCCATTGTAGTTTCTATATTTATGTCTGTAATTTATAAGGTGTACGTAATAAAGAGTATTCTATTTTTTTCTATAATCGTACTAGCGACCTGCTCCTGCTTTGCACGGTTTTCACGGGTTGAGAACATCGAGATTTTTATAAATATTATTTTAATATTAATGTATTGTTTACATAAACTATCCAACAATTAGGTAAATTTAAATTTTTGCAATGCCAGTAAAACGATTCCTTAAACTTTCGATCGACGAAAATATTTTCTAAGCAATCGAAAACTCAATCTAACACAAGTTCTACAGACTAACAAAACAGTTGAAAAGCTAGAAACTTCCCCTCAACCCGTACGAGGTCTGAATTCTGTGTAACTTCATGAATTCTTCACAAATGCTTGCTTCAACGGTCTGTTTTCAAAGCATATTTTCTATTGTTTGGCGCACAAGGTACTGTATGTTTCCGTCAGATGTCTGTCTGTACCTATTATGTTAAAAGTCTGGTAGTGGAGTTAAAATGCCGTGTGAATTTTTGAACACATTTTTTTCGAATTCTATGAAATATAACCGTTTTGTTTGGTCTTCAGATGGTGTCTGTTTGTTATATTATTTGTGTTTGTGCACTAAACGAAACAGAAGTTCCAAGGTAAACGTAGTTTTTCAGTGTGAAAGTAATTTAATGGCTGTGCACAGTCCTTAGGACCCTAGACAAAGTGACATTGTATTCGCGATAACGATGACGCGACGGAATAAAAGTAAAAGTGTGTGGGACTGACATAAGTTATCGAAAAGCTTATATGTCAATCCTGCGCCCTGATTGCGTAACATACTATCAATCGGATTCTGAATCATTTTGAAGCAAATTGCTAATCCATTGCTTCATAAGTTCGAAAAATTTGTCTGCTCAACACGTAAATAACGCAATGAATGTTGTTGAACTGTCAAAATAAAACCGATTCCGATTGATAATTGTGTTACGCAATTGCCCCGCTGTTCAAAGTCGTTGTAAATGTCAAACGCTTTGAAAGCGATTGCCACTTGTCTGGGCCCTCTAATCGAAATAATGTGTCTATCTTTGACAAATGACTGATGAGGCAATTTTTTGCATCATCGTTTTGGTTAGACTTAGGTCGGCCTTGATCAGGTCTTCGCACGGCCTTAATGGGCTTGAAAATCTCAAATTAAAACATGTTTGTTTTTAATAATCGGTAACTAAGTTACAATATTACTCCAACATAATTTACTAAAATCTTCTCATCCCCGCTCTTCTAATAAAATAATAATTCCGTACTTCCGCAGCTCTTAATTTTATTAAAACATTATAGGAACATTCAGGTACTTCTTAGTATAATTTTCGTAAGTACATTAATAAAATCGGAGTATGTAATAATGAACAGGAAGTCGGGAACTTGGGTCGATGTCACTTTCTTATGTAAATTGGATTCTTGATTACCTCCCGGTTTACCTAATGTTGATAGATGGGGCAAATTATGTTGAAGGGCATGATTAGGTTGTATTAATAGTGGTCATTATGGCCCATTGAAAGGTAATTTCCTGAAACTGAAATCAATAGGGTAGGTAACCACAAAAACAGTTGCATTAGATCAACCTTTTTTCGAGGCTAAAAAGACAGGTGCTGTTGCAACAGTAACACACTGTGCTGTAAAATCATTCTTGAAATATAAAATAGTAGATTGTTATGCAAGGGTCGAAAGGAATCAATTCCTATACGAGGCATTTAGACGCCCGAGCGCAGCGAGGGCGGCTATAGTCCGAGTAGAAATTGATGACTTTCACCCGTGTTAAACACTCTACTTTTCATTTCGAATATAAGGAAAGTAAAAAGTAGTAGTTTTTCTAAAATATTTGTTGATGACAATAACATGCATAGTACCAATTTAAAATTAATGGAGAAGTTAGAACAATTTGTGAAATTTAAAGTTACATTCTTGTTTGGAATATTTACGGTGTTTGATATATTATGACTTTGGCTATGCTGGATGTCTGTAAAAGTAGGAGACTCTGGTATTTGATTAGACGGTGGAATCCATGGCAGAGACTCCCTTGAAGTAGTTGGTTGAGGCGAACTGGGGCGTAAATTTACAGTCTCAGTTAATTTGCTTGAAATTTTTTTTTTATTTTGGACAGAATCCTCAATGTAGCCTTCCGCGAATGTGCTGGATTTCCATCCTCCATGTCTTTTTAACATTGTCAAGTTCGCCCCAGAATCGGCTAACAGTGTCGCTGACGTTCTTCTATAACAATGCCCGGTATACTGCTCACAGTTTGGTAAATTCAAATATGTTGGTATTTGCTTCGGCATTCCTGATATTTTCAATTACTGCATTTGCCTCGTCTTTAACCGAATCTGGGGTCAAAATTTCAGAATCGCTTGAACTCATTTTTTTATTAAAGAAATATTAGTCTATAAAATCAAGTTATTGAATTTCGGTACAGTTTACAGGGTTAGTATCCCGCCAAATAATACTATTGTCTTTTTTTTTAATTTTAAATATGGAACACACCGCGTCATCGCCGCGGGCTGTCCCGCTTAATAGGTTTTTTTTTTAAATTCACACTGGCTGTTTATACACTCACAAGACTGCAGCATTTTTCTTAATTTATGCCAAAAATTTCGTAGTTGACTAGTTCTATTTTTAAAATTCATTCCCACCCTAAAGAGGGAAGTAATTACTATGAGTCTTTCCCGCCCTGTGGTGGGAAGCAGCGTCTTCCACCCGCTATTTGGATCAAACAAACACTACTTTCCGAGTATGAGAAATGAAAAGACTTTTTCGTACCTGTGTTTATGCAATGTTATACAAACATAGTTTTTGTTTACCCTAAACCTTTTAAAGGCTGACGCAGTTTTGGGTAAGCCCCACCGTATTGCAACAATCCTAAAAATCCCACTAGATAACCTTTTTCCATTTTATATGAACAATTGTATAGACGCCAGCACATCAAACTATCCGAAACTGTCAAATTTTTCCAATCAACTTTGAACCTTATACGAGTACTTTAGTGATAAAATTGAAAATCTATTAAACAAATTTGACAGATTGTAGTAGCTTGATGTACTGGCGTCTGCACACTACAGGCAGGCCGCACCGCACTTTTTTGTTTGAAAATGCGTTGCACTGCGACCCAATGCGGCTGTAATGTCGCTTAGCTGTAGGGGTCACTTTACCTATAATTATGAACAAGCAAATGCAATGCAATGTATGTGAACAAACCTGAAATCGCGAAAAAAACGGCTATGACAGCTGTCCCATAAATTCGTATTCACAAAAATCGACAAAATGTCTGCGAAACCTGAAGGCCAGTTCTCGTAATTTAAAATGTTCAAAATCTAGTCGCAGTCTCATCTCGGCGACAAACAAAATGTCAAAAACTTGTCAAAATGTAACGAAAATAGAGGTAATTTTGACAGATTGAGACTGAGATCAGACTGTGAACTTTCTTAAAATTATGAGAATTGCCCCTCTGAAGGTCTGTAATTCCCGTAATTAAAAACGTTCAAAATCCAGTCGCAATCTCATCTCAGCGACAATCAATGTCAAAAACTTGTCAAAAATGTAGGGAGATTACAGGTGTTTTTGACAGATTGAGACTGAGATCAGACTGTGAACGTTCTTAAAATTACGAGAATTGCCCCTCAGGTTGTATAAGTTAGTTCAGGTGGAACGGTTATTGGACCCATATTCACCGACCAGCAATTCAGGTTCAACATACTGCAAAAGGTTTCTCCTTAAAGTTCAAAATACATGTTAATATCTTAGCCACCAGTTTTCAGGTTGGTGACCTCAATGAGGTCGATGACAAGCTTCAAAGGCCGTATGTCACAATAAATTTAAGTGTCGTTGCACACGAAGCAATTTAATCCGATCCAGCCTGTCCCTTGCTGCCCTAATGAAGGAGATCCGTACCCCACACGGACTACCCTTAGCGTGTTTAGTTTTTTTTATTTATTTAAGGCCTGGCTGGAGGCCATAGTTTATTAAGACACCCATATGCAAGCCCGGTTTGGCAAAATGGCATCTCGCTGGTCAACCTAGAAAGTTGTAGACTTTCTAGGTTGACCAGCGAGATGCCATTTTAAAATAAAAATAAAACATGAAGCAATTTGGAGTCAGCCATTAAGTTAGTGGCTACCTTCTCTGGCAGTCAAAATCAAAATTAAAAGTAACCTAATCTAATTAGGCTGAGAATCTGCAGTTTTTGAACGTCAAAATTACATAAGACAGGCCCCCAAAACACCCGTCCTTCTCCACTAAAAGTGGCGCAACAATCTTGTCTATGCTTAAGTTGATGCAGTGTGTTGTAGTAATTGTCTCTCTAGCTCATAGGTTCTCAACCTTATTTTGCCCACCGCCCACTATGAGAATATTTTTTTGTAGAGCCCCCATGTTTGTTTACTTACTTTTTTGTTTTTTTATCTGATCCATCTGGCGTATTGTGTGACTTTTAGTCTGTGCTAAATAATTGTATTTTCTTTCTTTCTTTCTTTTCTTTTTCTTTAGCTTCTGTCGCGAACCTGAAACAGCTATTGCCACGACTGTATTTAAAGTATAATATTAAATAGTCGTAATATGGAATATATAATTTTTTCTGAGTCTTATACTTGGGCCTAAAAGTCTATCGCCTACGTTGAGAACCTGTGATATAAGTAGTGGTTGGCGGAACACAGTTGCCTATCACTTTTTGTGATGGGAAATGAATTAGTAGTAACCTTCAGTACACTGGTCACGTTTGAGCGACTACTGGACGCAACTTGTGGCCAGGATTAGTTGCTCAGGCCGACCACTACTTGCAGCCAAGTTTGCGACGACTCTTAAAGCTAAAATGTGAAGGTATACATAGTAATAAGATAGTATAGAGGTGTGTTAGCATTTTAATATAAAAAATGATTAATGTGCAAATTTCTCGACGGTCGCGAACCAAATTGGTTTTAATGAGATTTTTTATATTATTCTCAAAAAAATGACATTGCTTTATTAGTCCGTTATGATAATGTTTGGACGTTCGGAGAATGAAAATTGGAGGAATATTATGTGCCTAGTCATTTTGTTTGTCTATTTTTTTTTGATATTGTAGACAATCTGGAATTTGGATTCTGTTATTAAGTTTTATGAGTTTATTACTTGAAAATATTCTTCTTTGCTTAATCTTCTATTCTGTGTTATTGTGTAACCATTTAAAATACCGAATGAATGACCATGCGATTTTTTTTTATTGCTGAATGGTCCCGCTCTTGACCTCGATCACGCCTGATGGAAGGCTATGGATGAGGTCGATGATGGAATGAGCGCACCCAGAAGATGCCTGAGGCACTGGAACTCCCATGCATCGACGAAACACAGCAGGCTGCTTGACTCCGGTTGGAGAGTGGTCGCAAACCAGGCAGGCGTTAGCCCTTCCACCGCAAGGGAAGAATTGGCCAGTCAAATAAGGAGTTGGGTGTGACTGTCCAGGATGCGCCGAGCGCTCGGTTCAGTTGAGTAACTGGCGGAACAAACTGCGCTACACGAGGAGGCTTCTTCATGCATCCCATAATTAGTTGGATGTGTACTGACTTTTACTTCTATTTGACATTGTCTGGACTTTAAACTGAACACACACACACACTGGAGACTGTGACACACTGACGTCTACTAAACAAGTACGCTGGACTAAAATATACTATACGAAATGACAGTTGATTTTTGTGCCGATTCAAAGCGCCCCGCTCGAGCGTCCCAGGAACTAAAATTGATATATTGTTGCAAATGGCCGTCGTGTTGTTTTGGTACGTCTCTGATGATTTAGGTCTAAATAGTGGAATAAAACGTTTTTGTGTATTTTGTGTTTACTGCGAGATATTTAGAACATTTTTAACATAAGAGTATGCGCATTTTCTAAAACTCACTATCAAAAATATTAGTTCCATGGACGCCCACGTCGCTATCAGCGCCAAAATGGCGAAAATCAAAATGTCCTCGTTTTATCATCGATAGTATCCAGCATCTATATATATTACATATAATAAAATCGTAGGAAAGTCAAAACGGTACATTGAATATTTTTTTAAAAGAATACTTGGGGCGTGATCTACAATCGATATCGAAGCCAAAAATATAGTTTTTAGAATTTTTGTCTGTTTG
Source organism: Amphipoea lucens (assembly GCA_947508005.1). NCBI lineage: Eukaryota > Metazoa > Arthropoda > Insecta > Lepidoptera > Noctuidae > Amphipoea > Amphipoea lucens. The sequence goes on from OX382379.1 coordinate 10,763,476, forward strand.
TCTGTTTGTCTGTATGTCCGGGATAAACTCAAAAAGGACTGTATGGATTTACTTCAAATTTTGCATGAATATTACTAAGAGGTCGGGTCAACATATAGGCTACATATTATCACGCTATCACCTATGGGGGAGGAGCTGTGAATCTTTATTTTTCTTACGCATTCTGTGACAGCGTGTAATCTAACGACGCATATTTAAATGTTGTTTTCCAGTAAGCCATGCTATTATCTAGCTTTACACTATAAAAACTATGCCATTTAAGTAACTTGGGCAGAAAAAACATAGTTTAATGAATTTTAGTAGTATAAAGAAAATTTTGAAGCAGCGCCATCTATGAGATTTCATAAAAATCAAATCAAGTTACATGTTGACACTTTTTGGAAATTAATAATTTAAATTTGATCATGTTGGCGAGGTTAGTAGTTAGTTATTCTTAAAATTCATAGATGGCAATGTGCATTTTCTTCATAAAAGTTGTATCGTATAGTTCGTTTTGACAAATTCAAGTTCCAACAAAACCCTTAAAATCTTGAGCAGAGTTGAGGACGACAATTAAAAAAAAATGCGGTGTTAAGTATTACAAAAAAGTTATGTTTCTACTGGAGACGAAGTCGGAGTAACTGATGAACGCGTGCTGAACACCTGTCTCAGTTCACTTCAAGATGTGGTCATTTCTATCGGCGGCAATCCACTGATCGAATATGGGTTACCAGCTCCCCAATCATCACCGCATCAAGACCGTGTAAATCGGGAGTATAACGCTGAGACAAATTACGATCCGGGCGAAATGACCATGTCGCTTTGTTCTCTTCAGAGCAAAAACAAATTTATGACACCGTCCTTGAAAGCGTTGGGAAAAAACCAGGGTCAAATGTTTTTCTTGGAATGCGTCTGGTGGAACAGGGAAAACATTTGTTACCACTTGCATACTTGCAGAGGTCAGCAGGCAAGGCAAAATTGCTATTGCTGTAGCGTCGTCGGGAATCGCTGCCACACTGCTTCCGAGTGGCAAGACAGCACATGCCATGTTTAAAATTCCTATCGATTTAGAGAGCGCCGAAACGCCTGTTTGTGGTGTGTCACGTAACAGCGATAAGGGACACGTGCTCAAGGATTGCTCTTTGATCGTATGGGATGAGTGTACGATGGCCAATAGGAAGGCAGTTGAGGCCGTGGACGGAATCCTGCAGGACATCCGCAGGTACGAACATTTGATGCGTCGTATCACAGCTGTTCTGTTCAGTGGCGATATCCGGCAAACGCTTCCCGTGGTGACACGGGGATCGAGGGCTGACGAGGTGAATGCTTCGTTGAAACTATCTTCGTTGTGGTCACGAGTTCGTACGCTGCGCTTGACCATTAATATGAGAGTTCGCTTCGGCGGCAATGCACGTGCTCAAGAATTCTCCAATGTCCTTCTAAATCTTGGCGAAGGCACTCTACCAGAAGAGAGAGGTGGACAGGTGGTGCTTCCAGAGTCTCTCGGTAGAGTGGTATCCAGCTTAGAAGAACTCATTTGCTGTGTGTACGGGGACATCAGTCGTATACTGCACCTGCATAATTCTTGGGTGTGTGAGTGGGCCATTTTGACGTCGAAAAATGATCAAGCTGCAGCAATTAACGAATGCATTCTCTCGGAAATTGAGGGGAATGAAGTGGTCTACACCCCGATAAACACTGTTGTCGAGCAAGATGACGCCACACATTATCCCGTGGAATTTCTGAACTCCCTGTCAGCAAGTGGACTTCCAGCGCATACCATCAAGCTGAAGGTCGGTGTCCCGATTATGCTTCTTCGGAACCTATCTCCTCTGAAGTTGTGTAACGGGACCCACCCTAAAGTCATTTCGCTCTACAGACACACCATTGAGGCGGAAATTCTTACGGGTTGTGGCGTTGGCGAGGCAGTATTTATACCACGCATTCCCCTCATACCTCATATCTTCCCGTTCCAGTTCAAGCGCGTACAGTTCCCCGTGAGTGTTTGCTTCGCGATAACCATCAATAGAGGCAGACACTGAGGGCAGCGGGTGTCGACCTCAGGACGAGTTGCTTCTCACACGGACAACTGTACGTCGCTTGCTCCCGCGTCACCAGTCCTGACTCTCTTTACATTTTGGCTCCTGGCAGCATAACTACCAACGTTGTTTATAGGGAAGTGTTTTAAGGTATGATGCCTTTGTACGTATTTTTACTCTTTTGTGTCCTGGAATGTATTCCTGCATTGTTTTCTCTATTTCCTTCAGTCACATCCCCCACACCACACTGAACTCAGCAGGACTCCCATATAACCCTCTTCACTTGCTTCGCTTGCAAAAAAAACTTATATTTTAATGCTATTTTAAAAGTTGTTTACTTATAATGCTATAGCGACACTAGCATCTTAGATATTTTTGGTGCTGTAGAGCCTTCAGGCAGACGACGTCGCGGGCAGCAGCTAGTACTTGAATAATATAGGTCAGTGCTGTGACCTCTGAGTTTGTTTCAGCCTTTCTTTTCAAAGTATTCAGATAGGAAACGCCGGCCTCATGTAGTTTTCAAAATATGATTGACATTTTAGAAATGATTGCACATACGCCAGCACATCAAGCTACCCGAAACTGTCAAATTTTCCCAATCAACTTTGAACCTTATGTTTTAGTGATTAAGTTGAAAATCTATTAAAGAAATTTGACAGATTGTAGTAGCTTGATCTGCTGGCGTCTGTACCTAGAAAGCATGGTGGCGAGAGCAGTGGTGGCCCAGACAGAGGTACAGACGCCCGCACATCAAGCTACTACAATCTGTCAAATTTCTTTAATAGATTTTAAATATTATCGCGAAAACATAAGGTTCAAAGTTGATTGGGGAGACAGTTTCGGGTAGCTTGATGTGCTGGCGTCTGTACACCTCTGTCTGTCTTACCCTTCGAGAAATTCAGGCATAACTCGACATCTACCCGTTTCTATTTCTGTACGTACCCTAAAGTTATCTCCCACACATATAATTCAATTATAAGTAACGGTTCTATAACACAGTTTAATCAATTTATCCATCAAACAACAAGAAGTACAAAATAGAATGTCTAAATATAGAAGCTAAACGTATTACGTACGTGTTCCGTATTTGAAACACAAAGTTATTGGGTACATAAAATCGACAATCATCGCTCGAATAAATTTGGAAATAACACCGGCTACCAACGGGTTGTCCTGAAAATGGACGCTCCACTTTTCTAATGTCCAACCTTTTCTGATAGGTGTTTAAGTTATAAGCGGCAGCGGAGGAACTTATCAATTTTTTCACGATGTGTCTATCATCGATCTTCTACTTTTTTACTCATGAGAGAAGTTGCGACACAAGTTGCGTCCTACACCAGAGGCCTACCCACCTTCCAAGGCAACAACGTCATGCCGTCAAGTCTCTTCCCATCGCCACGTATCAAGCCGTTTAGTTCTAATACCGCTGGTACAGTCAGCAACAAAAGTCGATTAACATTGTCATTTTTACATGTTATTAAATCGACAACAATTTTTTTTCAATAAACTGCTTTTTAGCTTTTCACATAATAGCAAAGAGTTTATATTCTAAAACTTTTTCTTCTGCTGCAATTTGGAACAAATATTTTACTCAATAACTAATATTAAAAAAACTGAAGTGTCATTCTACTTTTGTTGCTAACCGTACGCCGGCGACGACAAGGGCTCGACGAATAGTATCGTTGATGCTGGCGTGCCGTGATATGCGACCTGCGCTCCTGCAGCAGGATAGGCCATGGTGCCAGAGACTGTCGATAGCTTCAACGCAGTGACATCGATGTGGAGGAACACAAGGTACGCCCAAGCGGAGACGCGTAGGGAGCCGAACGATGAGTCATCCATCATAGTGTCTACGGTGGATGACAGGAGCACCTAAAGCCAGAAGCCTGACTCCCATTCTCCCACAGCCAGCAGATGGACACCCTCAACTGTATTACGTGCTGTGTTTACAAGGTTATTCCGTATAATACTGCAGAGCGGCACGTCCCTCCGTCTCTGGAAGGTCGGGTTGTTGGGCAAAACCATTTTCCAAGCGTTCAACGCATCGGTCAAACATGGTCCGTCAAAATCAACCAGTGAGGAAGATAAAATGTTCCGGGTTAATTTATCAGTACTTTGGACCGAGGAGAGAAAGGCCGGTAAAGATTAGAATTAGAGCTTGTAAAAATGTGGCTGAAATTTTTTACGTCAACCAAAAACGATACGCCCAGGTACTAAGAGCATCAGCAATTTACTAACATTGAGTGAGAAGGGAAAGTTAATTTTCTTTCTCTGCAAACAACAAAATAGCAGTCATGAAGAACGAGACTGAAAACCTTGCTCTCTCGCTCTTCATTTCAGCACGGCAACAACTGGAGCTGCACCCGGTGCCGATATTTATACTTTCACTGAGCAGTATTTTGGATAGATACCATGTTCCCCAGAAATACTCTGTTCATTCATAATAACTACTTTTTCTTCCTTTGAAATGTTAATTTTCTGTAAGTAGACCTTTTAAGACACTTTTACAGGTCAATATTTTAAAACTAGATAGCACCGGGATTTTCCGCCTGATGCCTGAAAAGAAATGCCGAAACAAACTCAGAGGTCATGGTCTCTTAAAGTCCAAACATTATATTACGATTTTATATGAGTCCAACAATGCAGGGCCATGTCTGGAAGGGCCTTTTGTAAAAAGATCCATTTCAGTTTTGAGTTGACCTATCCCAACACGTGGCATGCATGCATCAGTCACCGTGTAGCTCAACCCTATTATGTTCCCACTGCTGGGACACAGACCTCCTCTTTGTGAGAGGGAGTGGGCCGTAATCCACTACGCGGGCCCAGTGCGGGTTGATAGATGTCAAATGTCTTCAAGTTTTTGGTTCTAGGAGATGCCGGTTTCCTCACGATGTTTTCCTTCACCGTTTTGAGAGCAGTGGTGATGAAATAATTTACACAAAGTAAAGCGCCTGTCAGGGTTCGAACCTACGACGTTGTTACCACTGGGCCACCACTGCCCTCAAACTCTCAACCCTATTTGATGACGATTAACTTTTGGCCTACATTTTTTAGCTAAGCTTACCTATAGTCGCTTGTCACTTCTCACTTGTACCATCGACTAGGCAATCCAGCAAGTCATGTGACGCGACCCTTGCGGTGGCTTTTACTTAGAACCACTCTACATTAAGACAACGACTGACAGTGCTGATGGTTGCCCGGTGTCCTAGGTATATGCGGTGTAAATTAAATAGTGTTTCAAGACGTATGTGTCACAGCTAGGGCAAAGTTTAGGCATCTATAAAAAATGCTTAGCGTTGCATCTCGACTCTTATTTATATAATATCCCCCTTAATAATAATCTTAGTAATCTACATGGTCTTCACATGATCTGACCAAGATTTTGTCTGGACTTTAAAAGAGACTGTGACCTCTGAGTTTGTTTCGGCCTTTCTTCTCAGAGTAGTCAGATAGGAAACGCCGACTTCATCTAGCTTTAAAAAATATGATTGACGTGTAAAAGTGTTTGTACAAACCTACTTACAGAAATAAATAATTTATCATTTAATAAACGTTGTATACCGTCTGTATAGTTACACAACGCTTTGTCTTCTTCTTTCGAAAGTCAAATTACTGACGACTGAAAGAGAGAAATCAGCGTGTGAATTCATCTAATATAATACGTTTATTACTAAGGGGGTTTATTTATTACTAGCTTCTGCCCGCGACTTCGTTCGCCTGAAATGTCACCCTCCCCCATTCACCCTCTTAGGGTTGGAATTTCGAAAAACCCTGTCTTAGTGGATACTTGCTCTTCACAAAGAACACACCCTCCAAATTTCATGTCTCTAGGACCAGCGGTTTAGGCTGTGCGTTGATATTACAATCAGTCAGGACTTTGAAAACAATTTCATGCTATCGTATACAAGAATCGGAACAAATATTGGTGTGCGCTTCTAATGATGGTGCAGTCCAAATATAAGTATGACTAGCTTCTGCCCGCGACTTCGTCCGCGCGAAATTCGTACTTTCCTCTAAAAGTTTCGAAAATGTATGTTGGTATGATCTTTATAATTAATTTAGATAAATAAGTATTCGGGCCAATTTTTAAGTTTATAGAACAAAGGAATCAGATTTTTCAAATAAACTGTATCCCTGCTTTTCACCCCGACAGGGGTGGTGGAATTTTGAAAAATCGTTTATGACATTGGCTCAAGAAGTTGAGGCTCTAAATCTCATAGAGTTTAACCGATTTGCTCTTTTCTCTGCCGATTCTTGAGATCGCGTAATTCTCATTCTCTTAGCTTTACTCGAAGTTCGAGATAAAGATAATGGTTTAGGTGGCATTGTGTAATAATCTACGGTAACGAAAAGGCTGTCAGTTACCTAACAAAATAACCTACGTTAGAGGTCCTAACTTTAGCTACCTTACACTTAAAATCTTAATGACTATTTACACTAAAATATTCTAATAGAATTATACCCAGAAATATATACAACTCACAATAAAAAAGAAATTAAAATAAAGCTGAAACATACATACATAAAAAGCCTATAATGTTCCCACTGCTGGGACGCAGGCCTCCTCTCGGTAAGAGGGAATGGGCCGTAATCTACCACGCGGGCCCAGTGCGAATTGGTTGATGTCACACATGTCTTCGAATTTTTGGTTCTAGGACATGCCGGTTTCCTCACGATGTTTGCCTTCACCGTTTTGAGAGCAGTGGTGATGAAATAATTTACACAAAGTAATGCGCCTGTCTGGGTTCGAACCTACGACCTACAACTCGTAAGTCGCAGTCGTTATCACTGGGCCACCACTGCTCTGAAGCTGAAACACCTGTGCAATACTATCTACCTATACCTACTTCACTTAAAAATAAATACCTATAACTACTTCAATTAATAAAAGTACCTACGCTTAATAATTTGTTATTTTAACGAATATTTAAACACTACCAAAACAACTAATACGTGGTCCTAACTTTAGCTACCTTACACTTAAAATCTAAGTGACTATTTATACTAAAATATTCTTATAGAATTATAACCAGAAATATATACAACTCACAACAAAAAAGAAATGAAAATAAAGCTGAAACGCCTGTGCAATACTATCTACCTATGCCTACTTCACTTAAAAATAAATACTTATAACTACTTTAATTAATAAAAGTACCTACGCTTAACAATTTTTAATTTGAACGAATATTTAAACACTACCAAAACAACTCATACCTATTTTACAAAATAACAACAAAAGAAATTCAAATAAACTATTTAAAGACTAAAAGTCGCGCTGATAAGCACGGTTTCTCAATATCAATTGTTGTCTGTCAATAAGGTCGAACGCTCTGAACGCATCAACAGCCAAATATTGAATGAAGCTCGCTCTCTCTAGTTTAAAATAGTGTAGTCTATGGCTCGCTCTCGGACCTCCCGCCTTTTTATACCCTACCGCCGCCGCCGCCGCGACCCGTGTCGAGTGCGGCAACCGTTACACAAAAATACGTCGCACGTAAATACTGAATCATGCTATAAGGATGGCTTATTTCATGTATAAGTTTGGTGTTTTTATACCGATTTCTATGATTCTTTTTTTATTGAATAGGTAATAATGTTAACTTTTTTAAATTAGGGATGAGTGAGAGTATTATAAACGTAAGAGTAAACAAATATAATCAGATTGCTCCGAACTGCTAAGCTATCAGGAGTTACACGTGTTATTGTGAGTCAACCATAAAAGATAGACATATGCTGTTGCGGGATATTTTTTAGACAATTTTATGTAGAATATTTCCGCCATACATGATTTCTATGTTACTTTAACCATTAAGGCTGCACACGCGACGGAAGCTTAAAAAATGGAGTAACTTCTCCCGTATTCCCAACATTTCCCTTCACTACTCTGCTCCTATTGATTGTAGCGTGATGAAAAGTATACTATAACCTGCCCAGGAGTATGAAGAATAATTGTACCAATTTTCGTTAAAATCCGTCAAGTAGTTTTTGTTTCTATAAGGAACATACAGACAGACAGACAGACAGACAGACAGAAAGACAGACAGACAGACAAAAATTTTACTGATTGCATTTTTGGCATCAGTATCGATCACTAATCACCCCCTGATTGTTATTTTGAAAATATATTTCATGTACAGAATTGACCTCTCTACAGATTTATTATAAGTATATAGATGTTAATGCTGTACAGTTTCCATATTTCGGAAATGAATTTTTTATCAAAATAAATAAAGGAAATACTAAATAAAACACAGGCTGATTCTTGGAAGTTGGGAGCTAAGCTTTAAGGCGAAGATAGTATAGACAATTTAGAACCATTTAAGCCATGGTTGTCTTAGACGAAGTCTTACCACTCCATATTTCATGTTATAAATTCGAAAGTAACTCTGTCTGTCTGTCTGTATGTTACCTTTTCACGCCTAAACCGATGAACCGATTTAGATAAAATTTGGTATAAAGATAGCTTGACTCCCGGGAAAGGACATAGGATACTTTTTATCCCGATATTTCCACGGGACCGAGACTTATGCGGGTGAAACCGCGGGGCGCAGCTAGTTTTTATATTTTTTTTGTCTAATGACACAGAGGCCTAAAACATGTTTTGCTAGATTGCTTACCTACACATTACTTTAATTAAATAAAATAAAATTGAATTCATTTATTAACTCTTACCATTGTTTAACTCTTACATGGTTTTATTTTTTGTTATGCATATTGTTTAACTTCGACTCTTGCACGGTATCTCTGTAAAAGCTAATTCTAGCCGTGGAAGGGGCCTGGTGACCTGTAACACAGGTTTTTCCCAAAAACGAGTCGTTCAGTAAGTCGTCCTACATGCCTACGGCCCATTTGGGACGACTTGACGAAAATTTAAATAAATTTTGTTTTCGTTCTGCAAGTCGTCCCACGTTACTCTTAAAATGAGAAAATGTACAATCAGCAGCAAAAGTGTTAATGTGGAAATAATACAAAAAAAGAATTTGTTACAAAATATTTAATAATCACAACATTGTCACATATAAACAGAAAATATTAAATCATCACAAATTTACAAGCACAGTTCACAAGCACAGAATACAGTCAGAAGGCACAAATAGGAAAGAGTCACCAGCACTAGAACGATAGGCAAAGGTTTTAAACAGGAAGAATTAATTTATGCACAGCCAGAGTCACAGATTCATCGGAGTCCAAATTGAAACCAACAATAAATTTGTAAAAATTTGTTTCACATTCACTAAATAAAGTCTTTACCTTTTCTTTCGGAAAGTATAAACCATACTAACTCGTTTTAGCAACAATAAATTCTATGAAATACTAATCTAAACTACTTAAGTATCTCTAAGTAGTTTTATTGCTTTATTGATACTGAAACAAAATATAAGTATTTTTGTATCTTCATTTTATTCATAGGTCTGTCCTGTCATCGTTTACTTCAAAAGTAACCACCGTAACCATTGTTTATTACCTGATAATAACCGAAAGTCATACATGTCTACTATTCTTCTTAATTTCTGATAACACTTCGAACTTGTGCGTTTACTTGTAAAATGAAACAATAAACTGTTGTTCTAGAAAAATATTATTTAGTAGGTAGGTCTGTACTGACTTTTTTAATATTAAATAATCTATGAACAAAACGAGGATCCATATTGGCTCACCTAAAGTTCTTTACCCGAAATTGTTCTTCCTAATGATTTGTAATCCGAATGATCACCCTTCCTAAAACTTTTCATCCTAAAGTTTTCATTCATACTATTTGTAGTGCTACCGGCGATGATCATAACACTCATGTTTCCGAATATTGTAATTAATAATATCATTAATGTAAATATATTTAAACTCCTACTGTTTTTTTATCATAACGCTTTTATCCCTAAACATAATATTTTCATGGCCTGGGAGTTTATAGGTACCTCAGTTTTAACCGCACCTAAACTAATAAATATAGGACCGATTCGGTTCTGGCACTTCGCCGGCCGCTGACGCGGCACGCTCGCTTCGCTCGCTCGGCTCGTGCGTTGTGCTCAGAGTTCTAACCTAACCTAAACCAATAATTATGAATAGGACCGATTCGTTTCTGGAACTTGACTGAATGACTGGAGCGGGAAATCTAAACAAAAAAGATATGACTTTGAATAATAGTGTAAAAGATGGTTATGTTGAGAAAATATAGGAAAAAAAGACGGGTTGCACTCCGGGAGTGCCGGCAGAAGTGAAAACTTGACGTTGAAATAAATCAATTATTAATTGAATTAATATAACTAATTTTTTTTCACTATTTCTGCGTCCCTTTTTTCATTAATAGATGCACTTTGTTCAATTTCCATATTTTAAACACTTTATATACACGAATGTTACGAATACACAGCAGTGTGTCCACGTCCACTTCCACTTCCACTTTGACTTCGACTTCGACTTCGACTTTGACTTTGACTTTGACTTCGACTTTGACTTTGACTTCGACTTCGACTTCGACTCCGACTTCGACTTCGACTTCCACTTCCTCTTCCACTTCCTCTTCCACTTCCGCTTCCACTTCCGCTTCCACTTCAACTTCCACTTCCACTTCCACTTCCACTCCATCCATCCATCCATCCATCCATCCATCCCATCCATCCATCCATTGTCGTGTGTCACTAAACTTGGTTCACTTCGGTTGGCGCCGCCGTAGAAAGAGAGGGGGGGGGGGGGAATCTCTCCTGACGGTCACGTGTCCTGACGCGATGCCCTGACGCGAGTTTAACATTTTTTACCCATTACAAAAAGTGTTCAACGCCGCTAAAGAAGTTTTCACTTCAAAAATAAAAGTATAATAGATGTTTATTGCTACTGATATTATGAAGTTGAATGCTTCGGAATTATGAACATTAGAGACAGAGTAGTTAGGAATTGTGATTGTTAGGATGAAAAATGTTAGGAAGAACATTTTCGGATTTCCAATTATCGGAGTTGAAAATTTAGGTGAACTTTGGCGCACCCACAAAACGAAAGTAAAAACTAAAAATACTTAAAAAAATATTGTTATGACTTGTCTTGCTAACTGTACTAAACGTTGATAAAGTTTAAAGTTCCATACAAAAAAAATGTGGGACGACTTGCAGAACGAAAATAAAATGTATTTTGTTTTCATCAACTCGTCCCAAAATGGGCCGTAGGCATGTGGGACGAGTTGTGGAACGACTCCCAAAAACCTATATCAGGCACCAGTCTCTCACAAAGCTGGAATATAGCTGAGACATTCTTTGTACCATTAACTTTAAGTCGGCTTTGTGAAGAGAGAATAAATGATAAATTATTATTATTATTATTATTATTTATCATTCAATTTGGTCATAAAAAAGCAGTTTACTTAAAATTTTGGGAATTTGTAAGACTACTAAAAAAAATGGTAAGACTTCGTCTAAGACAACCATGGCTTAAATTGTTCTGAATTGCCTTTACTATCTTCGCCATCAAGCTTTGCACCCATCTTCCAATCACCCTGTATAAAATGTCACTGTAAGATACAAGTCCATAAATTAATAAATCTTTCAAAAACATGAAGAAAAAACCGTTCAGGGGCAAAATGTCCAATTCTCAAAATGTCCAACGGTGTCAAAATGTCCAAATACCCAAAATGTCCAATTGTCAAAATGTCCAATTCTCAAAATGTCCAATGGTCAAAATGTCCAACTCCCAAAATGTCCAATCTTTGAGAATGTTTTTTAATACTTATGACAAATAATAAATACAAAATACTGAAAGAATCAAAATATGTTTTATTTATAAATAACAAATTGAGACCAGAGACCACAACATACCCGAAATCACTATTTTTGTCATATGTATAAAAATACAGTAATCAACATAATATTTTTTTATAATTGTAATAATACATATAATTATAGTATAATTATAGTATAATTGTAATGTTTGATTCAATTTATAATTATAAAAAAATATTATGTTGATTACTGTATTTTTATACATATGACAAAAATAGTGATTTCGGGTATGTTGTGGTCTCTGGTCTCAATTTGTTATTTATAAATAAAACATATTTTGATTCTTTCAGTATTTTGTATTTATTATTTGTCATAAGTATTAAAAAACATTCTCAAAGATTGGACATTTTGGGAGTTGGACATTTTGACCATTGGACATTTTGAGAATTGGACATTTTGACAATTGGACATTTTGGGTATTTGGACATTTTGACACCGTTGGACATTTTGAGAATTGGACATTTTGCCCCTGAACGGAAAAAACTTCATTAATAATCGTCTCTTTCCAAAGCGTTACTTTTAATTTGTTAACATGTTGCAAACGACCCGTGACATCAAAGGCGCGACGATGCAAGATACCTCCATTTTCAATATGGCGTAGTCACCACTTAAACTGATTGAAACATTCTTCACACCTCTATGTCTTCGCTTATTTATTTTGTGACTAGATTTTTCGCACATAAAGAACGAGACGTGTGGACAATGACATGTGTCTAGGCGTAAACATGTGGTGTCACGGATAACACGCGGATATTTTTTTATTATTTTTAGGGTTCCGTACCTCTGTTGTCCGTCTGTCTGTCTGTCTGTCAAGACCCTTTTTCTCAGGATTGCGTGGAGGTATCAAGCTGGAATTTATATCAAATACTCAAGTTTACTGTCCCTTGAAGCTGTAAAAAATATCAAACTTCTAAGCCACCAAAATCAAAAGATACAGCCGTTTATGCCGCAAATTTTCGACACTCGCAAGGGAATCAAAACCTACAGGGTATTTCCCGTGAATTCAGAACCTTGAAATTTGGTATGAAGCAACGTCTTATAGCACAGATAATGGAAAAAATGCGAAAACCATAAATTTTTAGTTACATCATATAATAAAAATATTTTAAACAGGTTTGTACGGAACCCTCGGTGCACGAGTCCAACTCGCACTTGGCCGGTTCATTATTACTGAATGAGCCCGTTTTTGACCTCGATCACGCCTGATGGAAAGCGATGGATGAGGTCTATGATGGAACGAGCGTGCCCAAAAGATGCCTAAGGTACTGGAACTCCCACGCATCGACGAAACACAGCAGGCTGCTTGACGCCGTACTTCGGTGGGAGGGTGGTCGCAAACCAGGCGAGCGTTAGCCCTATCACCGCAAGGGAAGAATTGGCCAGTCAAATAAGGTGTTGGGTGTGACAGTCTAGGATGCGCCGAGCGCTTGGTGCCGTTGAATAACTGGCGGAACAAACCGCGCTACACGAGGAGGCTTCTTTATGCTTCATGGCGTGGATGACCCGCGAAAGTATTGTAGACGTTTTGTCTATTACTTTCCTAATGAGTCACGAAATAGGGCAGCAAGTTGATCTACAAAGTACAGGTACTTTTGGTGGTACTGATTTTATTATTATTATTTTATTATCAGCCCTTTTTGTCCTTCTGCAGGGCAAAGGCCTCCCTTCCCTCTTTCCACTTATCCCTATCCAGTGCTGTTACACGCCAATCCTTGTAGAAAGAGTCGAGTTCGTCCCGCCATCTCATTCTGGGCCTGCCGCGTTGCCGTTTGCTGCTGTTTGGGACCCATTGTGTGGTTACTTTAGCCCATAGCTCCTCCGGCATGCGACAGATGTGACCAGCCCAGTTCCATTTTAGCTTGGCAGTATTTTAACTAATTAGTTTCTGCCCGCGACTTGTCCGCGTCAAAATTTCTTGCTCCCCCGACCAACCCCGTCGCATCGCATCGCCTGCCCGCGCTATTACTTCGTTTTCGCGTAGGGTCAGTTCATACTAGCGCAGAGTCGAAGCGCTTCGAAGCGTTAAGCTGAAACTTAACATAGCAAATTCATCCTTATCTCCACAACGTAAAGTTTAAAAAAAAAAAAAAGCAAGCGCATCAATCAGCGTTGGTCACGCTCTGACGCGCGAATTCCGTCGAATGCGCGCGAATTTGCGCGTCTTCTTTTTATCTCAGAAGAAATATGTGTATTACGTTGTGAAGATAGGGGTGAATTTGCTATGTTAGGTTTCAGATTAACGCTTCGATGCGCTTTGACTCTGCGCTAGTATGAACTGACCCTTAGCGTCCTTTCTGACTTTTTTTTCTCGGCTCTTAAGGGTTCTAGCGTGATGGCCCAATTCTTGAGGAACGCTATACGGCCTGTAGCGTTCCTCGAGAATTCGGCTATCAAATGCAAATTTTCAAATGTGATTTTTAAACTCTTCAGCTTTATTTGTATAATTATAGAAGATATAGATTCTCTAAGTACCTATATAAAAACTTAGAAATATGTGGCCTGCCAATGGCTATACTGTTACTTAAGTTTTTATACACGGGTACGGTTCTAGGGTTAAACACCTACTTATACATAGTCTATTGATAGAACTATTATTTAATATGCATTTTATGACTCAAAGCAATAAACTTTTATATAAAAGTTATAACCCGAGTTTATAGTTTAATTTTAGTTTATAGACTATTCTTTTAAGGAGGATCTATCAAAATAAAATACTACGGATGTTTTTATTGAAAGCAGTTTCTCATGGAATTACTGAAAGGCAATTGTGGACTAATTATCTGAGAGAACCTCAGCTGGCAATCAAGATTTAAATTGCTGGAAATGCTCTTTTTAATGGGTATAAACTGTATCAGATTTAATCAACGGTTTGAGGAGTTTTTAATGCAATGATTTTATTTGCTAAGGGAAAAATCAAATTTACCAAAAATCCTATACAACTGTAAACGAGCTAAAACTGAGATTCACAATACAATTTTCAATATTCACCACAACAAGCTGCTAAAAGTTACTCAAAATGAATGTGCATCCAACAAATTGGAGCTTATTTCGAGCAACTAATTAGTTAATTTACTCGTTTTTTTCGTTCGAATAAAATAAGTTTTGATTTAATGGATTTTGTTTAATTTAATTTAACATGTTTGCTAGAGAGATTTGATCCTTATGATTGACCCTATCGATTGGTGCCATAAAAGTATAGGATGCTATTTTTTCGGATTTATACGGTTCGATTCCCTGGTGTAGTAAACGTATTTAAAAAAAATATTGAAATGCAGTTTTGCTTCTTTTTAAAAATAAAGGAATGTTTCCTTTGAGTAAAATTTTCTGTTTTCAGTATTTTGAGTACTTTGCCTCCAGGTCCGCTACGAAAATTCCGACCTGTATAAAGCTTCTTCGTTATTTATATAATATCTACCTTATGCCCGCGGCTTCGGCCGCGTGGATGTCGGACATTATCCCACAGCAACGTCACACTAAGGTAAAAATAAGCCTATATCCTTCCACAGGATGCCATCGATCTCCTTGCCAAATTTTATCGAAATCCGATCAGTACTTTAGGCGTGAAAAGGGATCATACAGACGGAGGTACTTTCTAATTTAAGATATTAGTTACGGATATGTTAAATATTATATAATATTAATGTATAGCATGGATTAATTTTTAAAATTAATAAGGAAATTTCGAAACGGCTGGTTGACACTTCCCGTGACCCAAGGGCTGGCTTTTACCTTGGCCAGAGGCTAAGCATTCCCATACAACGTGGCAATGCCGCCAGTCTCTTGGGTACCGTACATTACCAGTCGACAGCGATGCGGATGAATTTTTCGACGCTATATTTTAGTTTGTGTATAGTTTTAGTTAAGTTAGGTTTTAATTTTGTTATTTTTATTATTTATTTTATACTTCAAGCACATAAATGTACAGAGGCGGACTAAATGCCATAGGCATTTTCTACCAGTCAACCTATGGGTAATGCAGAGACAAACAGTGGTATTAATTAATAAGGTATTAGTTATTATATGCTAACTTATTATTTTTAATAAATTAAACCATTGTGAAATAAACAGACTATTACATGAGTTAATTTTCTAACATTTACAAAATAAGCAGAAAATTACCAAACTGGACGTTAATTTGCTTGATTTTAGCGAAGACGAGTATAATTATAACGTCTTTATACTTTATCATGACTTTAATAAAATATCTTTCAGTAGATTTTAGTGTCTAATCTACTAGATTTATAATTTTAGTATACCAAAAGACTTCGTAATGAAATGGCTCATAAATTTGTGCTTGGGCTTTGATATTATTTAATTACTAGCTGCTGCCCGCGACGTCGTCTGCGTGAAGACAGTACCAAAAATACCTAAGATTAGTGTCGCTATAGCATTATAAGTAAACAACTTTTAAAATAGCATTAAAATATAAGTTTTTTTTTGCAAGCGAAGCAAGTGAAGAGAGTTATATGGGAATCCTGCCGAGTTCAGTCATAAGATGTGACTGAAGGAAATAGAGAAAATAATTCAGGAATACATTCCAGTACACAAAAGAGTAAAAATACGTACAAAGGTATCATACCTTACAACACTTCCCTATAAACTACGTTGGTAGTTAGGCTGCCAGGTGCCAAAATGTAAAGAGAGTCAGGACTGGTGACGCGGGAGCAAGCGACGCACAGTTGCCCGTGTGAGAAGCAACTCGTCCTCAGGTCGACACCCGCTGCCCTCAGTGTCTGCCCCTGCGACTTATTGATGGTTATCGCGAAGCAAACACTCACGGGGAACTGTACGCGCTTGAACTGGAACGGGAAGTTATGAGGTATAAGGGGAATGCGTGGTATAAATACTGCCTCGCCGACGCCACAACCCGTAAGAATTTTCGCCTTAATGGTGTCTGTGGAGCAGATGACTTCAAAGCGGGTCCCGTTACACAACTTCGGAGGAGATAGGTTCCGAAGAAGCATAATCGGGACACCGACCTTCAGCTTGATGGTATGCGCTGGAAGTCCACTTGCTGACAGGGAGTTCAGAAATTCCACGGGATAATGTGTGGCGTCATCTTGCTCGACAACAGTGTTTATCGAGGTGTAGACCACTTCATTCCCCTCAATTTCCGAGAGAATGCATTCGTTACTTGCTGCAGCCTGATCATTTTTGGGCGTCAAAATGGCCCGCTCGCACACCCAAGAATTCTGCTGGTGCGGTATACGACTAATGTCCCCGTACACACAGCGAATGAGTTCTTCTAAGCTGGATACCACTCTACCGAGAGAGTCTGGAAGCACCACCTCTTTTGGTAGAGTGCCTTCGCCAAGACTTAGAAGGACATCGGAGAATTCTTGAGCACGTGCATTGCCGCCGAGCCGAGCTCTCATATTGATGGTCAAGCGCGGCGTACGAACTCGTGACCACAACAAAGCATTCACCTCGTCAGCCCTCGATCCCCGTGTCACCACGGGAAGCGTTTGCTGGAAATCGCCACTGAACAGAACTGTGACACCACCCATCAAATGTTCGTTCCTGCGGATGTTCTGCAGGGTTCTGTCCACGGCCTCAACTGCCTTCCTATTGGCCATCGTACACTCATCCCATACGATCAGAAAGCAATCCTTGAGCACGTGTCCCTTATCGCTGTTACGTGACACACCACAAACAGGCGTTTCGGCGCTCTCTAAATCGATGGGAATTTTAAACATGGCATGTGCTGTCTTGCCACCCGGAAGCAGTGTGGCAGCGATTCCCGACGACGCTACAGCAATAGCAATTCTGCCTCGCCTCCTGACCTCAGCAAGTATGTCAGTGGTAACAAATGTTTTTCCTGTTCCACCAGGAGCATCCAAGAAAAACTTTTTACCCTGGTTATGCCCAACGCTTTCAAGGACGGTGGGGCGGACTCTGAAGAGAACAAAGCGACATGGTCATTTCGTATGGTGGTCATTTCGCCCGGATCGTAATTTGTCTCAGCGTTATACTCCCGATTTCCACGATCTTGATGCGGTGATAATTGGGGAGCTGGTAACCCATATTCGATCAGTGGATTGCCGCCGATAGAAATGACCACATCTTGAAGTGAACTGAGACAGGTGTTCAGCACGCGTTCATCAGTTACTTCGACTTCGTCTCCAGTAGGAACATAACTTTTTTGTAATACTTAACACCGCGTTTTTTTTTTAATCGTCTTCCTCAACTCTGCTCAAGATTTTGAGGGTTTTGTGGAACTCGAATTTATCAAAACGAACTATACGATACAACTTTTATGAAGAAAATGAACATTGCCATCTATGAATTTTAAGAATAACTAACTACTAACCTCGCTAACATGATCAAATTTAAATTATTCATTTCCAAAAAGTGTCAACATGTAACTTGATTTGATTTTAATGAAATCTCATAGATGGCGGGCGCTGCTTCAAAATTTTCTTTATACTACTAACATTCATTAAACTATGTTTCTCGGCCCAAATTACTTAAATGGCGTAGTTTTCATAGTGTAAAGCTAGATAATAGCATGGCTTACTGAAAAACAACATTTAAATATGCGTCGTTAGATTACACGCTGTCACAGAATGCGTAAGAAAAATAAAGATTCACAGCTCCTCCCCCGTAGGTGATAGCGTGATAATATGTAGCCTATATGTTGACCGGACCTCTTAGTAATACTCATGCAAAATTTGAAGTAAATCCATGCAGTAGTTTTTGAGTTTATCCCGGACATACAGACAAACAGACAAACAGACAAAAATTCTAAAAACTATATTTTTGGCTTCGGTATCGATTGTAGATCACGCCCCAAGTATTCTTTTTAAAAAATATTCAATGTACAGTTTTGACTTTCCTACGATTTTATTATATGTATAGATTATTTATCGTAGTAAGATTTTGCTAAGAACATTTTTTTAGTATTTTTTTTAATTATTTAGAAGTAAGTAGTTTTCTTTGAGACCCGCGTTCTGAATTAATGATAATAATTTGGCTATGCTATTATCTATATGTCTATAATAATATATTCTATCTGTCTGTACTAATAATAAAGCAGAAAAGTTTGTTTGTTTGAACGTGCTTTTCTCTGAAACTACCAGTCGGATTTAAAAAACGCTCTTTGTTTTGATAGCTCAATTTTGAGAAAGGTATCAGGAGCAGGGACCAAGCTACCGGTGGTTAGAGCTCCAGAGACAGGGACCTCGTCACAATGCGAGCCGTGTCAAGGAGTACTGCCTTCTGAATCAGGCCCTTGAACCAACCACCTAACGGGAGTCTCGAGAGATATTGATCGAAGCTTTTGGCCATCAGGCCATTGGCCGCTACGACAATCCGCACAATGACAGCCGAGCTCGTATTCCATATGACAACAAACTCGTGTGCTAATTCAGTATATTTAATTATATATAACATGACGCAAGGACACTTAGGAGCAGATCAAAAGGAATAAAAGTAAGAAAACGAAATAAAGCGCGGGCGGGCGATAGGGCTTGTAAACAAAACTGTTTGGTGGAAACATTTGGTATATAATTTTTACGATACGACGCCGACGCACAGTGGGCTGAAACGGGCCGGTAGAGGACTTAGCGTTTAAAAAAAAAAAAGTTTATTTTTCTGAAATTTTAAATAGTGCGTTGGATTTATCTATTGATTATAAGTAATTATTTATATCAGGGTCGTTTAGATAACTTGAGTATTTTCGGAGTTATTAATAACCAAAGTAATTTTTGTATGAAGCAAAACAAAAAAACTTGAAAATCTAGAAATTCTCAAATTTTCTCAAAGAATTGACTTTACGTATGTATAGTACGTATTTTTGTCCTATTTTAGCACCTATTCTCGGGTTGCGATTTTCTGCGATTTGGTCGCAATTTCAAATTTTGTTCTCTATTCCACACCACCATAGAGGTTAAGAACCAGGCACGGTTTTTTTTATGTAGTGGTCTCCCCGTTAGGCCTAATCTACTAAGGACTAATAAAATAAGTAAAAATCACAATCAGGTACTGGTCACTGCACTTTTTTAATTTAATCACTATCAAGAGTATCCATATTAACGAATGCAAAATTTTCGTATTCGTCATCATCAAATGTTTCCGTTTGTTCAATTATTAATAAACTTTGTGCTTCTTCTGACAAAGTTTTGTTTTCTGCGAAGTTTGTGGCGTTTCGCTGAGATGAGTGGATCAGAGCTGGTCAACAAATTATTTAAAATGTCTTCATTTGTAGTTTTTCTACTGCATTTCCTGGAATGGTGTTGGCGGTACCTACGAAAGTCTTTATTTCTAGCTTCAGCAGCTTCTTCAGATAGCTGTCCAATTGGTATTAGACCAAAACTTTCAATAATAGCTGCACCATGCATAAGAACTTTATGAACATTTGAAGGCATATAATACCAGCCATATAATTCCAAATACAGTCGCATGGTCACTTGAGCATATTCGTGAAATTTGACTGTGTCAATGTGGTAACCTGATGAAATTGCCTCTAAAATGGTTGCAAACCGCCTAATTAAGTCTTCACTAACACCAGTTATCTCAGCAGTCACGTTTGGGTTTGCAAAAAATCTTCTAGCAGTATTTCCGTCATTCGTGGAGCCGTGCCCTTGTTTGACAACATCTATCAGAAGTCCCATTCTATTTTTAAAAGCATCTTGTATATTTTTCTTCCTGCTTTTCATGATGCACTTGTTGTCTTCCTTTACTGTCCATGTCTTTATCGTTAATCTGCATAATAATAAGATGGAAATATATTACCGTCATTCTCGTTAACACTTTTTCTTAAAGTATTGTATTGCCACTTGGTCAGCTTAAGTGATAAAAATAATCCTAAAGCCTCATCCGGAGAAAATACAGATTTTGTATCTTTAACAGATATGCACTTCTTAACTTTTTTTACATGTTGGGGATTCTTAAGTAAATGTTCTAGTATTTTAGCAATCTCATCATTCCCATCCGCTTTCAACTGCTCAAAATATGCATATTTTATTTCGTCCGAAGATAAATGAAAGTTTTCTGCTCGTCGTTTTTTCTGTTTAAGCGCTAATTCACAAAACGGTTTTCTAGGGCTTTGCTCGGTGGAGACACCGACAGAAACTTTTGCTGGTGATACATACTGAGTTGATGTACTCGGTGCTGGTTGATCTTCATTACTGGTTATTAAACACTTAATAAAGTCTGGCCACATTATGGTTTCTTGTAACCATTCGCTATTTTTAGTTCTGAATATAGTTTCTTTACGATGAGCGTTTTCCCATCTTCTATTTAAATTATTAAAAAAAATTGCACAAAATAACTTTAAGGTCTTTTCATATTGATCACTTAATTCGACTAAAAATTTAGACCTTATCTCACTACACATTAATACTGCCACTGTTTTTTAAAATAATAAAAAGGTCAAGGTTGGTCACCAAATCTTCATACATTTTCACAAACACAAAATAACTCACACTCACTTCACTTCTTTGTATAAGTAATAAATATGTGAGGGTAGTGCGTCTATTATGGTGGGTAATAGAACACTGAAGTACGTTTGAATGCAATAGTACATTTTGTGCCCTATTATCGTTGCACCAATCAGGTAACGACACGTGTCATAACTTGATGTTGCGGTCGC
Source organism: Amphipoea lucens (assembly GCA_947508005.1). Classification (NCBI taxonomy): domain Eukaryota; kingdom Metazoa; phylum Arthropoda; class Insecta; order Lepidoptera; family Noctuidae; genus Amphipoea; species Amphipoea lucens. The sequence goes on from OX382379.1 coordinate 10,784,853, forward strand.
GCATTCCTATCTCTTGATTCCCGGAAATAAGTGTCAAAACAAATTACGTCATACCTACCTATATTACCTATGGTGGTGGAAAATGTCGAACAATTTTTTTTTATTTAAAGTACTAAGTAAGTATTGAAGTACTTCAGGCCGTTTAGTGTACATTATTTTCAATTTCAAATTAGCAATTACTCATAATGGAAACCTACATTGATACATATCAACATTTCAAATTAATTGGAATAAATTGCTAAACTAAAATTTCATGACTCTTCATACAAATTTGATATGGCTATATCTCCGAAAGTACGAGTCCAATTAAAAAAAGTCAAAGAGTAAAAACTTTTTAAATTTATGTCTAGATACTAAAAAAATACATTTTAGTTCTTAAGACCCAACCTTGGAATCCCAGCCCACTGTGCGACGTCGCAGCGCAGTTTCGTGTGCAAGCTCATATGACGCGACGCGGTGCGGCGGTGGCCATAATTTCACGCGGACGAAGTCGTGGGCAGATATGAGTGTCAAAATAAAATGAAAACAATGTTTTAATTAGTTTTATTTAAGTTACAAGCTTGGCAGCAGCACTTATTTGCTTTCACAAAGTCCAATTAACTTTGCTAGTTTTGAAAAGAAAGAAAAATAAGTTTATTCGTTACAAAAACACGTGCATAGAAAAAGATAATTTACTCGAGTATTAAAGAAAAATAAAAACAAAATAAATATATTGTAATCACGAGCAGAAAACAGAAATAGTCGACGGCTGCACGTCATGACTGTGACAAGAAGGCTTCCACTCTGCATGATGATGTGCTATAGGGGACCCACAGCAAAGCGCTGGTGGTGGTTACCCGAAAACAACGTACGGAAACCAAGTCAGGTTTAATGATAGGTACTATAGGTAGGCGAGAGCAGCGGTGGCCCAGTGGTAACGACCGCGACTTACGAGTGGTAGGTCGTAGGTTCGAACCCAGACAGGCGCTTTGCTTTGTGTAAATTATTTCATCACCACTGCTCTCAAAACAGTGAAGGAAAACATTGTGAGGGAACCGGGATGTCCTAGAACCAAAAATTCGTAGACATGTTTGTGACATCTACGGTCCCCAACATCTACGCTACGCGTGGTAGATTATAGACCCATCCTTCTCAAAGAGAGAAGGCCTCTGTCCCAGCAGTGGGAACATTATAGGCTGATTATGCAGGAGAATGATAATGATACCCACACCTATCTTCAAATTCGTCGTTAATGGCTAGTGGAAGATACCAATTTCTTACAGACATTAAATTAATCCATATTTCCCTTATTTCCTCACAAATATAACAATGAAATCTCTTAACATTCATGAGCTTAATTTTTTTCCCTATAAAGATTACACGGGCGGGCAATTTTATCGTTTCTACCATCGATCCTCTCAAGGGTAGCGGGATTAACAGATTTTAATCTTAATATTGCTCTTAGGCGACAATTTTTATAACAAAGTTGAAAGAACTCGTTTAACGCTAGGTCCCAAAAGATTATGATAACAGGTAATTTTTTACTGAGGATTTTTTATTGGATAATGTGACGGTACCTTTTAAATTAGACGCGGTGAATATTATTAACAAAATATCGTGATGGCCCAGTGATTAATGCCTCGTCTCTGTGCACGGGGTTGTGGGTTCAAATCCGGGGCAGCAGCAATGTGACTTTTTCAATTCTTGTTAGAAAATTAGATAGATCAATGTACAGTCACCAAAAGAGATAAGTAACCAGGGTTGTCGGATATAGTTGAAGTTTAGTAAGAAACCGATGGATGTTTTTGAATGAAATTTAACTTGATAAATGAACTGTTTGTTTCCTATTAATTAAATTAAATTTCATTCAAAAACATCTACCGGTTTCTTACTAAACTTCAACTATATCCGACGACCCTGGTTTCTTATCTCCTTTGGTGGCCGTACATAGAGCCCGAAGATACAGTCTATCCCCTTTACTAATAAATGTATTATATCTGATGAATAGTTATACACCAATTTCTCTCTTTCAGTCGTCAGTAATTTGACTTTCGAAAGAAGAAGACAAAGAGTTGTATAACTATACAGACGCTATACAACGTTTATTAGTAAGGGGCAACTGTCTAGTTTGGGGCTCACTAGCAAATAATATAATTATAAGCTATAGTCACATTTATTTTACTCTGGCAGCAGCAACCTAACAGAAACCTTATGGTGACGAGAATAAATATCACGATGATTTTGATACACGTGTCAATGGCAGCAACCCAACAGCAACTTTATCTGAATGAGAATAAAGATCACTTTGATTTTGACAGTAAAATAACTGCGAATGGACGGTAATTATAATATTTCCCTGAACCTTTTATAAACTACTAGGTACTTTTTTTTATAAAGTTGATGAACAATCAACAATTGTTAATTGATGCTAAGGACGTATTTTCCTACTTAGCGAAAACGACGCATAGTACCTAGTCAGACACAGTTAGGTAACGGGCACTGCACAGAGAGGGTTTTGGATCGGTCTTTTGAGAGGTAACGATAGAAAGAAAAAAAAAAAGAAAAAAAAGAAAGAAAATACGATTATTTTTGGCAAAAAAAAAAACAAGTGCCATGAGCAGATGGTGGTCCTACACTTCCCGGTCTTATACCCAAAGGCCGTAAGAATTTTGAATGTTTCCCCTTGAAACCAAAAAAAAAGATACACTCTAGGCTTTCTACTACTTAAGAAATAAAACGTTCTACTTATAATATTTTATTATGATTCAGGTTGAATAAGTAATATTGTACCTAATTAGCATTTTAATTAGCAGTCATTAAGTACTCAAGCGTAAGACGAAGGTAGAGAGAATAAAATTGTTCAAAGATTTGATTTCCATTAAGAGGTGCTTTGGAAGAATAATTGCGGTTCCATTTTTAAGAATGTCCATGGTTCTTATAATGTTGGACTAATAAAGGTTCATTTTTTAAAAGAAAAGAAACAAAGATAAATGTTTTATTCTGCACAAACATGACGCACATCACTAGACAAATAGCAATACAAAAAAACACTAATACAAAGGAGCCAATAACCTCGTATTAACAACAACAATTCAAAAACTAAAACATAATAATTCTAATAATAAACTAGCACTTCGCTTGCAACTTCATCCTAGTATATCTCGACAACCAACAATTGATGAAATACCAGTATTTTACATTGAGCGACTGACTATCTGACCTCCTCAACCCAGTTACTGGGTAACACGATACCCTCTTGGTAATTAATAAAGAAAAAAGTAGGAATTTATTCTGCACAAACAAGACCTACAATACAAAAAAAGACAATATACACTTAAAGGGTGCCACAAGCCTCGTATTCAAAATCTAAAAAGTTTCACAATGTTGTCTATTGCCTGATGACAGGGCAAGTCACAATTTATTTAATAAAAACATGCATGTGTGTACAATACAAAACACTCTACATAAGCCAGAAAACAAAACAGACAAACATGGAGTTATTAGAAGGAGTTATAATTATACTCGTGTATCCTGTTACTAAAATTAAGTGAACTGAAACTTAAAACCAAAGTTTTGTGTAGGTAAACAAATGAAAGTCGCTCAACTATCCCTAGTGTTATACAAGTAGGAGCAATTAATACACGGTACATTGTATGTACAAATTGACGGTGGAACGGCTGAGTAACTGAGATTAAGGAAATAGGCGTAGGTTGGATGCGGGTTGTTTACGGAGGAGTTAGCAGATGGAGTGTTAATATACTAACACATACACTGTTTTCGTTATTAAACTCAATCAATTTTGACGGTATTCCAAGGCAGATTAATTTCATGAGATTTAATCATCATAATCAGCCTATGATTTCCCACTGCTATGACACAGGCCTCCTCTTTTCGAGAGGGAGTGGGCTATAATCTACCACGCGGGCCCAGTGCGGGTTGTTAGATGTTACATGTTTTCGATTTTTTGGTTCTAGGACATGCCGGTTTCTTCACGATGTTTTTCTTTACCGTTTTGAGAGCAGAGGTGATGAAATAATTTACACCAAGTAAAGCGCCTGTCTGGGTTCGAACCTACGACCCACAACTCGTAAGTTATGGCCATTACCACTGGGCCACCACTGCTCTCCATCCAGTTTTATTAACAACATAGATTGAATGTCTCAAAAACTACTGATTGGCCCCAACCTGCCTCAAAGAAAGACTCACTTTTCTACAGTATGGGAAATCTAAGGCATCGTTTATTTAATCAATGTCCCTCATCAAGATGAGTCCGAGTATATTTTTACCCTTGTAGTTAGGAAGCCAACGTCATACGAGTGAATTGAAAATGGAGACATTCATTTTCATGGGGATGCAGTTTTAAATGGTTAACGTAACTACCCATGTCATACTGGTAACGCCGTTTTATTACTGGGTGACAAAACTTATTCTAGGTAAGTTGTACCCACGCTATCGTCAGGATGGCAAATAGAGTAAAGCAAAAGCTTTTTTATTTTCCGTTACTACTATCGCATCGTTCGTCTTATTATTCCATTTCCTAACTCCTCTATGGCGCGTCTCTTGTCCCACAATTTGTCTTCAACCCACAGACTTCGCGATGTAAATATATTGTCGCTAGTTTCGGGCACAATTTGCCTAAATTTGAGACGTGGATAGATTAAACGGTCGTTAATAAAATTGTTGTGGAATTTAGGTTTAATTATCTGTAAATTTTAGTCGTTTCCGCGTGTAAGTTGTGGGGAAGTAATTTGTTTGTTTATCTTACGTCTGTTGTCAAGGGTTTTCTAATTTGTCTAATGTAAAGTCGACCTTGTAATAAGATTGCTTTACCACATATAGGTTTAATATCATTTGCACGACGTAGCACGACCAGCGAACCTAAGGTCCGGCCGCGCAAATTTTCCAAAGATGTAAACAACAATGGCCGCTCGAAATTTAATTAAATCGATAAACAAGAACATTTATTTTAAGTAATGTTTGTTTTCGTGTAGTTAGCTCGGAGATTTAGACGAAAACAAAAATTACTTAAAATAAATGTTCTTGTGTATCGATTTTATTCAATTTCGAGCGGCCATTGTTGTTTACATCTTTGGCAAATTTAGCGCGGCCTGACGATGGAAAAGTCAGACAAGGATTCACATAAGCTACCGAACAGCTTTTATCAGTTCTGTTGAAAGTCGTTTTAGGAATACGAAAGGTCTTGAAAGCAATTGTCACTTTTCTAGGCTCGAATTTGTATTTGTCTGTGTGACAAATACCTAGATAGTTTCAACCTCAATAAAGTTTTAATTTTCTGGAAATTGTTTCAAAAAAGTGGTAAAGCAATAACGAGTTCGATCATATCTACAAATTCGTGCGAATCGACTAATAAGCCGTGTATTCAGAATCTATTTCATCATCATCTGCCCAGGTTTATCCCAACTATGTTGGGGTCGGCTTCCAGTGTAACCGGATGCAACTGAAAACCAGTATTTTACACGGAGCGACTGCCTATAAGAGCACCACATTTACTAGGTAACACGAACCCCTTAGTAAGACTGGTTCTCAGACTTTCGGTCTTCTACTCGCGTAACAACTGTCAAAGATCTAGTTTTATCCAGAAAAATAATTGGCAACTGGCAGTGAGCAAATTGTCACTTGTTTTATTTTTTGTTGGCGTCTCCTGTCCTATGTGTGACGCGGTACTAACAAAGATGGAATAGCAAAAACGAAGCAGGTTGCACACGCCTCAGATATTTCAGATATTTTGAAGGACGAGAGTGGTCAGAATTTGAGAGGACATAAAAGTAATGAATTTAAAAGTAAATATTTTTTACTATATCTGTTTTCTTACTCTAACTTACAGAAATATTTGTTTGGTGAATAGTCCGGTACCCGGGAAAGGGGTCGGAGGCAGCCCTTTTTATTTGGTTCTAAACCTACTAAAAGTAAAATACTGACTAATTAGACCCGAGAAAAGGCTAAGACTTCCACTGAGAGGGAAAATCAGGAAAAATACATTGCAGATTACAAGCATGAAGCCAGGTGATGTATTCGTTTCAATTTACATGGCAAAATTTAAAATTCTGATTCGTAAGTAGGGTTCTACTGGATTCCAGCACATATTTTTTAGAAAATATGTTTTTTTCCAATATCAAATGAACATATTTTGGTTTTCGTTAAAGTTTTAAAAGTTCTGAATCAAAATTGATGATCAGTCATAATTATCGACTATAAAAAAAAAAATAAGTTTGTAAAACCGCAGGTAGCCCTAAAACCATAAGTTAATAACCTAACCCTCTGTTCGCTGACATCATTTAAACCTGCAAATGTCAAGTTAACCTGACCACTTCCCACTTAACATCGCAAATAACGATACACTGCGATAAAAAAACAAATGATGTTCAATAAAGGCCATTTTGTTGAACATTTTATTAGCCGTAACAGTAGGATATGTCACATAAATTCTTCTTTGAATACCGCAGTGCGGAAGTTTGTACTTGTCTTCGCTTTTCTGTAAGAATTAAAAGTGGTTGGAACTAACTGTTTGTTAAAACCACATTTTAGTTAGGGATGGTGGTTTGTTTAAGTGACTGCGAAAATGTTCTGAGGCTTATTGTATATTTTTAGGGTTCCGTACCTCAAAAGGAAAAAACGGAACCCTTATAGGATCACTTTGTTGTCCGTCTGTCCGTCCGTCCGTCCGTCTGTCAAGACCTTTTTTCTCAGGAACGCGTGGAGGTATGAAGCTGAAATTTATATCAATTACTCAGGTCTACTGTCCCTTGAAGCTGTGAAAAAATCAAACTTCTAAGCCAACGCAATCAAAAGATACAGCCGTTTATGCCGCAAATTTTCGACACTTGCAAGGGAATCAAAACCTACAGGGTGCTTCCCGTGAACTCAGAATCTTGAAATTTGGTACGAAGCAACGTCTTATAGCATAGATAAAGAAAAAATTACGAAAACCATAAATTTTTAGTTACATCACATAATATATTTTTTTTTAATAATTTTAAACTTACTACCCATTTCCTCATAAACGCGTAGAGGTATTAAATTGAAATTCATACCAAATACTCAGGTCTATAATACCTTTAAGCTGTAACAAAATCAAACTTCTATGTCAACGCAATTAAAAGAAACAGCAATTTAAGCTGCATATTTTGAAACTCGCAAGTACTCGCAAGGGAATCAAAACCTAAAGGGTACTTCCAGTCGACCTAGAATCTTGAAATTTGGCACGAAGCAACGTTTTATAGCACACATAAAGGAAAAATTCCGAAAACCTTAAATTTTTAGTTACATTACAAAATATATATTTTTTAATAAATATAAACTTATTACTTTTTTCCTCATGAACGCGTAGAGCTATCAAGTTGAAATTCATATCAAATACTTAGATCTAATTGCCTTTAACCCGTGAAAAAAAAAAAAATTCTAAGTCAACGCAAAAACGCAAAACGCAAAAGTACAACCATTGATACCGCATATTTTGAAACTTGCAACTACACGCAAGGGAATTAAAACCTAAAGACCACTTCCCGTTGACATAGAATCTCGAAATTTGGTAAGAAGCAATAGCTTACAGCACAGGTAACAGAAAAATTCCGAAAAGCTTAAAATTTTAAGTAGTTATACCACCAAAAAAATTGTGATTGTAAACATAATTGTAGTTACAGCAATGACCGCGAGTTATTATACTATGTATGGGGAGGGCAACATTTTTCAAACGGCAAAGACGACCTCACTCATCGTCATTCAATCCCGATGTTTTGGTGAATGTAATATAACTTTTTCAGTCACCATTTACAGGTCTGGTTCAAATTTAATACTTAATTAATATTTTTGAACCAGATTTCTAAATAGTGACTAAAAAACTTAGTAAATAAATAACTTTAATAAAAGAACTTTCGCAAGTCTGCTGCAAGGCTAGTATAAGTGTTTCAGTTATATTATAGATAAATGATATGTGTTAATATAAAATAAAGGATTACTTAAACGATAAAGAGATCTTTGTCTTAAATTTATGCTCCTCCATCTTTCCCCATTGTAATGTTATGAATTTCATTTTGCAATAAAAATACCATAGTTATGACTCGATTGTCGTAATGAACGAACTTTGTAAACCTTGCAGGTTTGTACGGAACCCTCGGTGCGCGAGTCCGACTCGCACTTGGCCGGTTTTTTTGTATACGAGTATGTTACCGTTTGTTTCATGCATTTTATTCCCGAGTTGCGTGATTATTTTAAGAGTATATTTTGTATCGTGTCTAATTGGTCCCGTTTTTTTTTTTTATCATGACTTTATGAAGAGCTTCAGATATAAAGAATGGTTCTTTGGATTGAAGAACAGGAAATCAATCACAGTTGGTGCAATTGCCATGCATTGTCTCTCTTCTGCTTAGGCTTAAAATACAACGAGTAAAGTCGTCCGAAGAGATTGTTTTAAAAGCAAATGTGGACTTTGGAAACTGTTTCACAAATCAGTTTTATGTTAATTCAATAATGATTACAGATATGACGGCTTAAAATATACTAGTGATCGCTATCTAAGTATTGTTTTTGGTAGCACAACTGCCAAAAAGCAACCGAGCAGTGGAAGCCCAGTGGTAAAAGCCGCGACTTGCGTGTTGTAGGTCGTAGGTTCGAACCTAGAAAGGCGCTTTACTTTGTGTAAATTGTTTCAACACCACCGCTTTCTAAACGGTGAAGGAAAACATCTTGAGAAAATCGTGTTTTAGAACCAAACATTCGAAGACTTGTGACATCTACCAATCCGCACTAGGCCAGCGTGGTGGATTACGGCCAGCTCCTTCTTACCGAGAGAAGGCTTGTGTCCTAGCAGTGGGAACATAATAGGCGGATTATTGCCAAAACCTTTATAAATCTCACCTTCACTATCGATATTTTGGAACAAAGACCAAAATTCCCAAATACATTTTTCGCCCCTATTGTCACGAGAAGCTTTCATTCTCCGGTAAACCACTAGCGTAGTCTGTTTCACCCGCAAATTACTCCATACTACAGTACTACAGATGTTTGATTAATTTCACCCCCGACAGGGAGGAATTAATAAAATTTCAGAGCTTTTGTTCAAGCTGACAACCCCAAAGGGTTGCTTTTATTATCTGAAGCGAAATCAGAAGAAATTACATTCACTATTGTTGCTTTTATTAGTGTAGAAATGTATGAGATACGTATATTAAAAATAAAAATACATTGTGGTTCCTTTGTTTTTGAAGTGGCTTTGTTGTTACTTTTTAACGGACCTCTAAAAAGGAGACAGCTATGTTCGTAATGTATGTATCTATACATCTTCTATCTGTACATCTATATCCATACAAATAAATAAAATTGAAGTATCTATTTGTAATATTAAAATAACCGCTTTTTACTAAATGCATATGGATGTATACACGGTAAATATACCAAAATAACATTTTTTACAATTTTTGTCTGTCTGTCTGTTTGTTCCGGCTAATCTCTGAAACGGCTGGACCGATTTTGACGAGACTTTCACTGGCAGATAGCTGAAGTAATAGGCTACTTTTATTTTAGAAAAAAATATAGAGTCGCACGAAAAAGAATCCACGCGGACGAAGTTGCGGGTAACAGCTAGTTTTCTATATAAATATTCATCGATATTTTCATCAACTGTGGAGCGGTTTAAAAAATCTCGAAGGTTGTTTGCTTAGGTAGTTTTTGATTTAAGGGCTTGTAATAGTTCAGCTCAAATTCAGATTTTGCCCCCACTTCCCCGCGCTATGTATCATTCTATCCCACTCGCACTGACATACTGATTCAGTTAGGGTGAACTGAACTATTGTTGGAAGGATGTCAAGAAATAAAATGATTAAACTTAACATTAATTTATTACATTCACATTGTATACGTTCAGTATATATAAAATTCTTTTTCACTTCTCATGCTCTAAAAGTCCGTCTTTATGTTGTGCTTAGGCGACATAAAATCGCTTTTTATGTTCTAGTGCATAAAGTAAAATTTTTTTCTAAGACTAAAGTAATCAGGCCCAACAGCCACACGCACAATAAAACTTCGCAGATTAAAGTCGTGATTTATTTCATTTTCTTGAATTTATACAACTTCCGTGTTTTCTATCGTTAATTTAATAAAATCAGGTAAAATAGTTGTCATTTATTATTTAAAAAGGCAAAGAAACGTTTTCATTTTTTGGCAGTATGAAGTACCCAAGTCGAATGACAAAATGTAGAAAATTAAAAAAAAAAACTTTTAAAAAGTTTCGTGGCGATATTATCTGTGGTGGCGGGAATTAGCTATGGATGCAACATTTTTGATTAATTATGTACTGTATACTTTATGCCTGTTTCATTTTCTCGCAATCGAAGTGAAAAGCAGAGTGTATAACTCAGGCATAAACGAGCCATTTTACCCCTCGACTTAACTATCCACCCTCGCCTGCGGCTCGGGTGGATATAAACGTCTCGGCGTAAAATAGCTTATTTTATGCCTTAGTTGTACAATCTACTATTAAATGGGCAGGTAAATAATAAGCAGGTATAACAAAACAAACATGAGACACTCATCATTCGCATAGCAAATACAGTTTACATCGAAATCCGCAATATACCTACTGCATTAGTGTTCTATGACCGACCAAAACCATTGCTCTACCGCCATATATTTGTCACCATAAGACATCGACAGCCAAATACGAGCCGGCGCTCAGCTCACTGACAGCGTGCCACGGCAGGTTGTGCTGCGGCATCCCGCGGCGTTCCGTGGCATCCTGCTGAAAGCCCGCACAGACCGGACTGCGTCCCATTAACCGAAATGACCGCAGCACAAGTTTCAATCTTATTTCAACTAGCTTAGCAATCATTATTCCTCGACACAACGTGACCCACACGTCCCGCGGGATGCAATGGCGCGCCGCGGCATTACGTGGAATGAAACGGCATGACACGTCATGCCGCAGCATCCCTCGGCGCGTCGCGTCATGCCGCAGCGTCCCGCGGCACGTCGCGTCATTTCCCGGCATCGTGGTATCGAAATAAAGTAACATGAATTCTAAACTCATTGAAATAAGATTCAAAATAACTTGATTAGTAATAAAATCCTTTGCCATGACAAAGCCTTAAAATTACTTTCTTTTTGCTGAATCTTTGGCCAAAAAATAGGCTAGTCTTCTGGTCACGTGAAGAGTCGGCCAATCGCTTGGCGATTTCTCGAAAAATTAAGTAGGAACTCGGACCTTATGGCCCTAGTGTATCAGCCCCAAACGGCTGGTACATATAAGTCGGAATAATATTAGAGTATCTATTTGCGCTGTTTGAGGTTTTCTGCACCCGCAGTAATCGCACTAGCACAGCAATAGGAAGATGGGGTGGCGCAAGGTAGTCGATACATGTTGCATCACACACCAAAGGCCGACCTAACTTCTAAGGCATTATGGTCAATCTGTCTGGTCTTTTCCAATCGTCGCGAGCCATTGGGTTCTAAAACAGCTGGCAACCCAGCACTGTCAAGAGCACGCAATGGTTATAACGCATAATAATACGTCATCGGAATGACTGATGTCCATTATAAAGTTTCATACATTTTGGCTTTAACGGAGGTTTAGAATAGAACGAATTTTAAAATAAGTTGTTATTAATGAAAACATTTAAATTAAAAAAAAAGGAATCAAGAGGAGGAGAATGACGAAAGCAAGAACATTTATGTGAATTCCCTTAAATCCCTAATTTCCACATTAGGTGTATGTCTGGGATCACATAACTCTGGCAACATGTATGATGGATGAGTAAAAATTTGTTAATTTAAGTAGGTCTCATGAATTTTGCCCAATAATGATCGTCTTTCTGTATAATTTCAGTTTTGATATGATTTTTACATCCCGACCATACGGCAAAAATACATGTTTTTCTACCAGTTATGTGTAGTTGTCCCTGCACCTGAATGTACCAAGGATGTTTCAAATTTATGGAAAATCCATCTTTCGTTTTCCTCCAAAACCTTATTTTTTTAAATCTATTGCATCGTCCAACGAAGTCCTGAATGCAGAAATTGGACACTTTATTTCTACTATTGTGTCTTCTCCCTGCACAACTCCGTCCGGAGTTGCACCTAGAAAAGGTACTCTTTATCAATAATAAAAATACCACAAGGCTCTATTTTTTTAATATTAAATTTGATGCTAGTTGTTCCATGGCAGTTGTTTCACTTTCTATTCCATGTTTTATGGACGGCACATTACATACATTTTTTGGATATACAACATTATTTTTAGTATATGCGAAACCCGAAACACGTGTCTAGTATTTTTATGTAAAGAATCTATGTACAAAATTTCAAAACTGTATCATGAATAATCACAAAGTTATAAGCTTGTTATGTTACCTGTTTGTCCTTACAAAAACATGGTCATCACGCCGCCGCCGCGTGCGTTCGGGTGATTGTATTGTAATTAACTGGTGATAACATTTTCCATCACACTTGCAGGCTTTGGACTGTCGTAATGGTCAAGTGTAGGTAGTTATTATAATGTACTTTATTCGTAAATAAATGCAGCCGTAAGCTACGAATAAGTAATTACTTATTCGTAAGCCGTAAGTGATACAATGTAGTCAATGCGATTTGTTGCACCTTATGTCAACCACTTAGTTCAAAGTGGATGAAAAGTGTTAAACATCGCATTACTTAACCACAGCAGGCTGTAGGTACAAATAATAACTTTCTACAATTAACCATCTTGGCGTGTTTAAAAATGTTACACGACACTTTTTACATACGATAGGTACACGATCAACCGAAACACAATTACTGTAAGGCCGCGGCGGCCGCGCGCTCGCGATTATGCAGTTGGACGGGAACGCGAACACGTGCGCGCCAACCTGTGGTACCCGGGCGACTGAAGGGGTTGCTGCACCCCCGCCCGGTCGCCCCGCTCGCTGTGCGCCCGCGCCGCTATTGTTGTACCTACTTAGTGTCGCTCCTCGAACACAGAGTACACTATAATATACCTCCTCGAACGCGTCGCTCTCGTGGTGTCCAAGCTTTAACCTTTTTTAAATATTTTTGGGCCAAAATATAACATGGGGTAAAAATTATTGGAATCGATTCAGTTACTTATTCTGAACAAACTATATTCAGGTTTCGCATATACTAAAAATAATGTTGTATAAGATTTTTAACTAATAATAACTTTAATTTCGGAAGTCGGTGGCAAAAAAGTAATATACAAATCCAAAGACACCGACATCCGAAATTAATGTTATTTTTCACTTTGTAGTATTTTTGGGAGTCGGTTTTTTTTTGTCAAAAATTTTTTGAAGTGAAACTTCTTTAGGCGCGCTTGACTTGGGGAGTAAACTGGCGAACGCGAACTACGGAAACGTGTGATCGGGCGAGTAGAAAAGGTACGTATTTATGCGACCGGGTTTTTACACCAGGTATTTGCTTCCAAGTACGCACACAAGTACGTAGGTACTCAAATAGTTCAACAACCGCGTTTGTTTTCGCAAATGCAATCATGCTCCTTATCAGTAAGAGCACAGAATACTTAATAGTACTACGTACAGAAAGGACACTCCCTTCCTCGACCTCATATCAGATACCGCACCTCACCCCGCACTTCGAGGTATTCGTCGCCGACTCTTTAGCAAGGGCGCTCGCGAACCGCAGCGCTGTATTGCTGATACAAACACACAATTATGCGATTTAAAAGTTTTATTTGAGTTTTAATCACGATGGTTGGATATTGTGATGCTTTTCCGAATTCGTATTTACATAAACTGTTTGTATGATTTCGCATTTTTAATAACATGCGATTTAATAACCGATTATTTACAGATAAGTCATTTAAACTAAACTATTTTAGTGTTTTTATTTCATTACGAACCCGACTATATAAATAAACAATTGAACTACATGGTCACTTCATAATAATGCACACGTTCGGGCAGCGCCACCGCCGTCGTCGTTCGGTTCCCCGACACAAATTGCTTTCCGCGCCAATTTTTTTTACGCTACTAGATTTCACGCACACATTTGCACGTATAAAAACGTCATTTGTTTATGTAGTAGTAATAGGTAATTATTTTGCGAGCGTTGTATGGAGTGTCCGAGGTGTGGTAAGAGTCTATGGAACAATTTCGTATGCAAGTATTTTTACTTTAATGGTTTGTAAAATTATTTTATTTTTAATTATAATTAAAAATATACCATTAAATTTCTGATGCCAAACTGCATTCAGTGATGGATTATTTTTTAATAAATAGTTTTTGTAAATAGATAATAGCTTCATATTTGCAATAAATTACCACCGTTGTGTCATCGCGCTTCTCTTTCTTTTCCTACCGAACCTACGGTCCTGCATGCGGCAGCAGCGGGCAGCATTATATGTGTTTATTTCCTTCAAAGGAACTATCTAGTCTCAGTAGTTCCTTCAGCTTTTGCAAAGGAACTACTGATCAAAAAGTTCTCAGTAGTTCCTTCAAAGGAACTGCTAAAGGAACTATCTAGTCTCAGTAGTTCCTTCAGCTGTTGCAAAGGGACTACTGATCAAAAAGTTCTCAGTAGTTCCTTCAAAGGAACTGCTAAAGGAAATATCTAGTCTCAGTAGTTCCTTCAGCTTTTGCAAAGGAACTACTGATCCAAAAATTCTCAGTAGTTCCTTCAAAGGAACTACGCGAAGGAACTAGTGAGCATAACGATATTTTTTACGAAAACAAGTTTTGATATTATAACACAACTTTAAATACCTCCAGGACCCCTGTACAGTTACATGCGGGTGCAAAATTTGCTGTTTGTGGTAGTGCGCATACAGCAAATTTTCACACCAAAAATTAAAGTCGATTTCCAGCAATTACTTTTGTCACAGATCTTTTGTGCAATGTTACTTAGTTTGATGTACGACGGCTATAAGTCTTTTTACACCCTGTATCAATAAATAGATAAAATTATTTATAAAAATAGTTTTGCTGAATATATTGAAAACACCATTACACATTGGGAACTGTCTAAAATAGGTACGTTTACCTCCCTAAATTTCTGACAATGTTTTGACATTGACATGAGATTACGATTTTAAACCATTTCAAAAATTATTTTATGAATGAAAACTACAAAATTTGGAAAAAATAAAAATACGAGGCCTTATATTTTACATCTATATTTCATTTTACTTTATTACATAATTTCTTCAGAACATAAAACGTTGTCAATCGGGTCTTTTGAGCGCAAGCAAAGTGACACGGGTTCCCCGTCTGATAGCCGAAGCGGTACTGACAAATACTGAATCGGGGTCCTGTCGGGGGCCGGGCGGCAGAGCGGTTCAAGGTATCAGTGGTTATAAAGCTGGATATTTCGGATCTCATCTTTTTACGTTAAATTTAACGATTAAAAAAATAAAAACGAACCTATGACACCTGCTTTATGCATAGTTCGATTAGCTGGCAAATTTTCATGGCCTAATTTGAAAATTTTCATTGAATATTCTCCTTTTATTTTGCGGTTTAGAGGTAACTTTGAGACTTCTTTGTATCGAGAAAATTGTATGCAATCGTGTTTTCGCAACCGATGACACCTCGCAGTAGTCCTCATCTTTATCGTATATTAATTTCGAAGTGAAAACTGCAGAACTGTTGGAACTACAGCCGTTAATGCTAAGGCAATTTTCGCAATCTGAACTAGTATCGGTCCTTAACTACAATAGTAGGTACGTATTTAATCCATTTGGTGGATGATGTTATAAAACTTCCTGTCACTATTGTTTACACAGCAAATATACGAATTAATGTGGGGTAGGTACCACAAAAAAAGTAAATTATGTAGTGCTTTTTTTTAAAAATGGGTGTTTTTTTTTTTTGCAAAAACGTTCGTTTTTTAAATTGGTTAAAATCATAGTTTGTTGCAATACACGAATTATGTTGTTTGAAATGAAATGTGATATCTTTAGTTTCGTAAAAAATCTTCTGGAATGTAACCTCAATATAATAATGTAATTAAATAATATTATTATATTAATTAATGAGGGTAGTAATAACTACAAAAGATAATTATGGTTTTTGCTAGTCAATTTTTATAAGCTTATGACTAAATCACGGAGTTCCTTTGAAAAAAAACGAATCGTTTTGCTTACCAATGGTAACATTTTTTAGAAGAGAATAGAATACTCTTTATTGTGTACACCATATAAATTTTAAAAAGGGTGACCCAAGAGGGGTCTTATCGCTAAGAGCGATCTTTTAAAGACAACCAATGGATGGATTAAAAAGGGGAAGGAGAGACATATAAGTACCGTAGGTAGTCTTTTTTATTACCAAACCGGGCATACGAATAGATTCGTATGTTAAATTTACCTGTGATAGCTACTTTTATACATAATCAGCCTATAATGTTCCCACTGCTAGGACACAGGCCTCCACTCAGTGAGAGGGAGTGGCCCGTAATCCACCACGCGGGCCCAATGCGGGTTAGCAGATGTCACATGTCTTCGAATTTTTGATTCTAGGACATGCCGGTTTCCTCACGATGTTTTCCTTCACCGTTTTGAGAGCAATGGTGATGAAATTAATTAACACAAAGTAAAGCGCCTGTCTGGGTTCGAACCAACGACTTACACTTCGTAAGTCGCGGCCGTTACCACTTGGCCACCACTGCTCTCAGCTACTTTTATGTGAGGGTCTATTATGCAAAACTATGAGGTGTTTGCTTCACTATTGGTATAGATACAATAGTCTTAATTTTAACTTATAGCTGTCCGTAAATTGTAGGAATCGGCCAATGATGAAATAGTATTCGAAACCAAATGATTTTTTTTAGAACTAGAATTACTCCAGTGCCTAAAACATTATGTTCGCCACAATCGGATAGAATCGAATTCATTTGAGATGGGATTAGAATTCATGCTTGCAATTGAATTTGAAATTCGTTCAAATATAAATCTAATAACTTGAGATTGAAGCTAACTAAATTCCAATCTGCAAAAGAGGATTTCGTTGCCAAAGCCACACTTATAACACTGGCCATCTGAAATAATCCATAAAGAAACAAATAACAAAAAAGTACTGGTTGGAACTGATATTGTTGAAAGGTTAAACTTTTGGCTGGGGCTTTGTATTGAAGGTACAACTTTTAATTGCTGTTATTGCAACATTTTGTTTGAAAAAATATTCATTGTATTTGTGGTGTAACTTTTAAATTAATTTGTGATACGACTTTGGCGTTCGGTTCTGGGCGGTGGAAATTTGTAAAAGATCGTCTTTTGTTTTGACCAATGTATTGTATTTATCTATACTAAAAAAAACGGGATCCAACGGTAATAAACGAATAATAAGACTAATACATACCTAGAGCGACTGCCTTTCTGGCCTCCACAACCCAGTTACTGGGTAACGCGATACCCTCTTTGCAAGACTGGTTGTCAGACTTTCGGGTTACTGATACCCGTAATGACTGTCAAAGGTCTACGAATGACAGCCGGGACCAACGGCTTAACGTGTTTTCTGAGGCACGGAGGGGTTTCGTTATGTTATGAATGCTCACCCATCCACGGACCGACGTCGGCAAGCGTAGCTTAACCTAGGATTGACCTGTGCGGCTGTTATTATAATTTAGCTTTATTCATAGTTCATGTAAACCAGTATACAACTATAGCTTTATTTTTCAATCAATAATTGTCCATTCATTATTTTTTTTTGTTCGTTTTTTCATAAAATTCATTTTAATATCTATCAAATCTCAATGAACTCCAATCAATGAAATGCACAAATATGTCTAAAACAATTTCCGATAAAAGCCATCCACTTTGAAGATTATCCCCAAAAGATAAAATATAAGGTGAACGTTTTGAATAAATATTTCATCGCCATTTAATCACACAGTCAAAGGCATTTGCTGAAAAAAAGCGGCCAAGTGCGAGTCGAGCTCGCACACGAAAGGTTCCGTACCACCGGACAATATTTGACACTACATTTTTTTTAAATACTTAAGTTAATAAGTATGTCTCTTGTGCAAAGAAAAAGTAAAAAGATTAAAGGCCCCTTTAATTTTATACTTTTTTAGATGTATTACTCGAAGACAGCACAAAGCGGTGGCGAAATGGCCTGGACGCTTACCGCGAGGCCTGGTTCTTGGAGAAGGACTTAGGGAACCCTTTGCCCAGCCGTGGGACAATATAGAACAAACAAAAAAAAAAGGTTTATTATTTGTTATTAAAGCGGACACAGCAGTACACACTTCAAATGTATACCTATTACGGTTCAAAAGATACTGCCCTGTGACAGACGAATGGACAGAGGAGCCTTCCCGTTGGCATCCTTTGGATAGCATAGTATAGCATAATCAACCTATAATGTTGTTAATCCCACTGCTGGGACACAGGCCTCTTCTCTTCGACAGGCAGTGAGCTGTAATCTACCACTCGGGCCCAGTGCGGGTTGGTAGATGTCACATGTCTTCGAATTTTTGGTTCTAGGACATGTCGGTTTCCTCACGATGTTTTCCTTCACCGTTTTGAGGGAAACAAAACACAAAGTATAGCGTGGCTGGGTTTGGACCCACTCGTAAGTGGGGGCCGTTACCACTGGGCCACTACTGCTACGGGTACGGAACCCTAAAAAGACAAGAGTTTTTCTTGAATATAATAGCGCCATTTTTCACAGGATTTGGAAAGAAAATTATCAGTAATGAGACATTCAAAGTACCCAAGAATTTCTTTTTAAAGGCTTCTTCATAATACTTTTGGTTCTTAATTGCACGATTTGTTGATTGAAAGCTTGGGAGGAGCTAAAAATGTATTTCCGTCCTCTAATCGCTGGAAAACTGTGAAGGATAAAGACTTTTCTTGTTTGGGTTTTTGAGAAGGGTTCCGTACAAAATAAACCAGCGCACGTAGCATGACCACAATAGAAACAGGTTTTGTCGACAGAAGAATAGAAAAAAATGACAGATTGTAGAAAGATTTCGACCTCCTTAAGGATGAAGATGATGAAGAGAAGAAATGTTTCTAGTCTTCAATCGACAAAAGTCTATAATGTCTTTCTCTACTTTTGACACTTGGGGCAGAAACATTTTTTTCAACAAAAGAAGTGTCAAATAGTCTATATCACATTGGACTTGCAGAAAACCTCAAACGGCGAAAATATTCCAACCTGATTGGGAGTTATATGTTCGAGCCGTTTGGGGTTAAAAGTTACTGCCTATCTGACCTACACAACCAAGCTACTGGGTAATATGATACCGCTTGGTAAGACTGGTTGTCAAACTTTCGGGCTTCGGACGACCCGTAACGACTGTCAAAGATCCACGAATGACAACAAAAAAACAAAAAATAGATTAATAGTACTTTTAATAGTACTGCACCGGACGACGTCATTACGTCAGCGCCGGCTGTCGCTGAAAACCAGCGCTGGGGCTCTGTCCTGCATAGGGTCGCAGCATAATGCTGAGCGATAGCCGTTTTGCGTGGATGTGACGCATGTTTCCCCCTACCTTTTTATTTTATTTTTTGTGTTTTTGTTCTTTTTGCGTCATTTTCACCGCAAATAAACGTATTTTCTTTCTTTCTTTCTTTCTTATGTATGTATTTATTGTATTGTGTAAATGGTACACCACAAACTACCTACAGTATTTGTCTGTCCTTCCCGTTTTTAATCCATCCAAAGATTGTCTCTGAAAGATCGCTGTTAGCGATATGATCGCCCATTGTGTCACCCATTGTAAAGTTTCTATATTTATGTCTGTAATTTATATGGTGTACATAATAAAGAGTATTCTATTCTATTCTAATGACAGCCGGGACTAACGGCTTAACGTGCTTTCCAAGGCACGGAGGAGTCTTGGTATGTGAAGATGGTCACCCATCCACGGAGCAACCGCGGCAAGCGTAGCTTAACCTGATCGATTGACCCGTGCGGTTGTTATTACTTAGCCACAAGCCCCTCCTATAAATCTTTTTTAAACTATCTATACTAATAATAAAGCTGAAGAGTTTGTTTGTCTGTTTGAACGCGCTAATCTCTGGAACTACCCGTCGGATTTGAAAAATCTTTTTGCATTTGAAGGCCTAATTCTTGAAGATGGGTATATCTTATCATGCTAGAACCCTTAGGAGCCGAGAAAAAGAAAAAGAAATAGAAAGAACTCTAAAGCGAAAATAAAGTAATAGTAGGCGATGAAATGCGACGGGGGTGGGTCGGGGGGAACAAAAAATTTCACGCGGACGAAGTCCGGGGCAAAAGGTTGAATGTACAGACGCTAGCACATCAAGCTACTACAATCTGTACCAAATTTTCTTTAATAGTATTTCAAATTTATCGCTAAAGCATAAGGCTCAAAGTTGATTGAGAAAATTTGACAGTTCCAGGTAGCTTGATGGGCTGGCGTCTGTTACGGGGTAATGTAATGTAGGGGAACAGTGTCAAAACTGTCGCCTTTAGAACTTACTAGTAAGTTCTGCTAGCTAGCTGTGCCCTGCGGTTTCACCCGCGTAAATGTCGATCTCGTGGGAATATCGGGATAAAAAGTAGCCTATATGTTAATCCAGGGTGTCAGCTACCTTCATGCAAAATTTTACCAAAATTGGTCAAGCCGTTTGAGCGTGAAGAAGTAACAAACATATAAGCACACACACACCCCCTCACACACACACTCACAAACTTTCTCCTTTATAATGTTAGTGTGAATTACCAAGCTACAGTAACATCAAGCATGCGGAACCTTCCGCATGAGAGCAAAACTAATACTCGACCTATTCATAATAGCTCTGTAATTACACAATTGTTTTCGAAGAATTGCTTCAAGTATTTGACAGTTTTGCCTCAATTAAAGTGAGTAGTCACACGGAGGAGGTGTTGTACCTCTTCATTATTTATTGGCTGGGAACATGTTATTTGAAACCTTGAAACCCCTCTATAAATAACTTTTACTAAGGTTATGAGTTTCCGTTGTTATCAAGGTTGATATAAATGTATAATTTTACATAATACATACTATTTCCCTAAGGTATAGAAAATCTATCTACTTATGTATGTAACCGAGATTCTGCTGAGGGTGAACATAATCAAATTTACCAGGCACAAATCCAGATTCCAAGCTGTTACCGAAAAATCAACCTTCCCGATCTGGGAATTAAACCGAGAACCCCACGAGCAGCCGTCAAACTCCTACTAGACCAACGAGACAGTCCGTAACTATAGCAGTGTTAATAATCTCAGATAATTTACATTCCATCGCCACTTAATCAGTTGTGTACTTTATCGAAATGTATTCTAAGTTGATTTTTGAGTGACCATTTGTAACAAAAAGTTCCTAATAAGTTTTTGGGTGCAATGGAATTTGAACTTTGTTAAATATGACATTCAGTTTGTAGTATCTTAACTTGAAAATTATCTGAAATTCTTCATTCAAATTATAGATATTTTTTGCCCGACTGCAGCAGAGCCCAATAGAACGGTAATGTTGTTCCTGCCTTTTTAATCCACACAACAATAGTCCCTTATTCCAAGGAAGAACAGAATCAAGGCTACTATTAAACCCTCTTCCTATTCACCTAACACTGCCACAAGTACGTAATCCTGTTCCCCTAATGCTGTAATAGCTTGTTCCGTGCTGCAGTATTCAGATTGAACAAAAACCGTTCTAAGATTTAGTACTATCGTTATCTCTGATGGTTCTTGCTGGCTTTAGTAAAATAGTGGTGTGTAAGCCTATTAGGTACTAGTAACTGTTATTTAGACTTGGTTTTCGTGTTAATACTGTCACTGTGTTTAATCGTCACTAAAATTATAAATGCGAAAGTTTGTGTGAGGGTGTGTTCATTTGTTTGTTACTTCTTCACGCTCAAACGGCTAAATCAATTTTGATAAAATTTTGTATGGCGGTAGCTGACACCCTCGATTAACATATAGGCTACTTTTTATCCCGATATTAATACGGGATCGACATTTACGCGGGTGAAACCGCGGGGCGCAGCTAGTTTTAATTAAAAACAATATTTTACTATACTAAATTTTACAAAGGAGAATCTTTTTACTCCCAGATTCCACAGACGTATGGCAGGTGGTTGTGTGACAAAAATAGGTTATGTCACATCCGGTCAGTCGTTTGACTATTCGGAACGCCAGCGCCATCTGGTGGCGCTTGACAGAGTCTAGTCTGAGTTCGTAGGGGTTCTACGACAGCGCGACAGAACGATGTGGAGCTCTCTGGACATTGGACATCGTGCGAACAACATGAAACTGTCCCGCGTTCCGTATCTGGTTGTGTCGTGTACCTAGAGTATATGATTTACTGGTGTGATCAATTTGTTCGTGAAATTATAATCTGATTTGAACTGCAAACGGTTTTTCTATTGCGCAATAACCAACACTACCCAATAGTACGCCCACAGTAGTTAAAATATGGCTGATAATAACGAGACACACATACCTTCTCCATCATATACTAGCTTCGGCCCGCGACTTTGTCTGCGTAAACTTTCTTGTTCGTCCAACACACAACACACCCTGTCGTATCGCGTCGCGTTCTTTCTCCCTTTTTTTGCTTGGCTCCTAAGAGTCGTGATTTTAAATAGCCTTCCGGAAGGATTGGGCTATCAAATATTTTTTTTTTTCAAATTCAACTGTTAGTTCTATAGATTAGTGCGTTCAAAAATAGAAAAAAAAAAACAAAGTCTTTAGCTTTATTATTAGTATAGATAAATAGTTTTAAGCCTATGAGGTACTGGTAACTGTTATTTAGACTTGGTTTAGGTGTTGCTACTATCGGTAGTACTATTTCAATCTCATCATAGATTTTTAAGTTGGCGAACGCACTTTTGACCTATTTCAGAATCTGTTTTTATTTTTTTCTCTTGACAAGTGTATCTTTATAGATTAATTGTATTATTTAATTATTAGGGACGCCAGACTTATATATGCACTACTATGAAAATTATATTTTCACATCAAACCCCGAAATGTACAAACATTATAGTTTTCACACCAATTCTCACTACAAAACTTCACTTAGCAGTGGAGGTGTTTAGGATTATTTTTCAAAAAAAAAAAGTTAAAAAAAAAAAAACAATTTTATGACCAATTGACCACGCTACAACGATAAACCACCGGGCAGCAGAGTTGTATACCTACCTACTTGCACCATGGATTCCTGATTATTTATCACTATGAAAAATCTGTTCATAAACTCCAACATATTAAATATTATAATGTGAGGAAGGAAACTTGCGGATATTATCCGCATTCGTACGTAATACACAATTAGTTGTGAAAAGCGACGCGTCGCATTTATCATTGGTAAGTTAGCGGATTAACATTCGAAAAGTTTTTACTTAAGCTTCTAGAGATGCGACATTATTATAAATTGTGCTTGCGGATACGTGTTTGAATCTACAAACAAGTATCCGCGTGCATAATAATGCGTACTGTTTCATTCTCCTCTATGAAGGGTGCTACACCTTTGTTCGGGTCGGTTCGGTTCACATTCGATTTGGAAATATTTGTTAAACAATCAAAGCCGACCTGAAACAATTGGTAACCATACACGGCTTTTTATTTGACTGGTGCCGATCGGCAAACTCTGTTTGGCATGACCTGTTCGGGTGGGCTAGTAACAACTTGAGCTAAGCTGATCGACTTTTCTCAGAACATAATATTCGATTTTTCCGCCCGACTGTGCCGAATTATGCGGTATGTCGACCAGAACAAATGTGTAGCAGCCCTTTCTTTACTTGTTACTATTTTATCATATCTGTAAATAAGATCAAAAAATAAAATACATATTGGTTTATTCAGTATCTGTTAAAAAAACATTGCAATGTTTATTTTTGTCAACAATTACAAGCCACCAGACTGGAAGAAAAATAAGATCTACACAATTATTGATTCTAGTTAGCAGACTAAATAAGTTTCAAAGGTTGTCAAACGCTTTACAATAACCAATTCTTTAAAAATTCGTTAATCATTTTACAAAATACCTTTAAACCATCTTTTATTTAGAAACTTTAAATGTTTTCATCATTCTTGGTTCTATTATCATATTTCTGAGTCTGGTCTTATTTATAAAACTAACAGGTGTGGTGCATACATGTTCGGTTTGGCTGGATTCATTATAATTCGGCAAAGGCCGGCCGGCAAAATCGAATGCATTATTTTGCCATCCAGCTGTGCCGAATCGTGCCGATTTATGTCGACCCAAATAAATAAGTAGCATTCTATTTCTTCGTATCAATTTTACGCGCTTCAACCAAGAATATCCGCAATATCCGAAGCGTGTCACATCACTAGAAACAAGTGAGGACAAAAGCAAGCTTCGCGCGTTCCGCTAATATTGTTTTCTGAGCCCCTTTCCGTGATAATAGACCCTTACAGCCAAAGTTTTTGTTGTCACCACGAGGATGGCAGTGACAATTACTATAGTACCTAAGTATGTTGATGTTATTTTACAAGCTTTAATTGTGTTTCAGTTGGAGTTGTAGGTATAAAATAGCTTGCAAAAATTCATCTTATCACACTTCTGTTAAGCAAACTTAACAAGTATGGTAAGAATAGAAAAGTAATTTTGTCTCTTTAGTGAGAGTTTTCTTCATTCTCTCTTGTTATTCACTGTTTTTTCTTTCATATCTTCCTCAACCTACGTTATCTGGCACCTCACATACCAGCAAATACCAAATCTTCCACCACAACAGACATAACTTTTAATAAACAAACAGTAAGTGAATTCGAGCATTTAATATTGACGGGCCATTCTGCACTGCGTGGTTCAAGCCACCTTAGGCCCCGTTCACAGACTTGAACAATGCGACTTGCGTCAAGCGACACGCGCGCGCTTCTTTTGTTGCCACCCGTCGCTCCGCGAATCGCGTCGCAGTGACTCGTGGCATGTTCTAAACAACTTCTTTCATTTGTTTTCTCCGCAATTGAATCATTGATTATTCCGGTGTGATCCCCTGAGCCCCCCCCTCCACCCCCCATCCTCGATCCCCTGCTAGTTCGTCTTCTGTTTTAAACTTTGTCTTATCTACTTTATGCTAGGTTCCTCCTTTTGACAGGTAAGTACAGTCACGTCTAAAAGTATTAGTCCATCCAATAAATCACCCATAAGGAGTTGTAGAGTGCGTATATGTATACACTTGGCTTTATTCAAAGGCGATTTTTTCCTTTTTTTTTTGTAATGTAATTTTATGTTCTTACGAAAATAGTATTTTCGAACCCATAGGTTTATGTTAAGTGTCGTATTTCAACGTTGCATTCGTTATTTCACGAAAAAATCGCAATTGAAAATTGCCAAGTGTATACATACTTTTCTGTACAGCCAAGAGAAAATAAACATTTCATCATGAAGCGTTTACCTCATACCTACATAAACTTGGATAAAGTGGATAAGACAGAGATTAAAACAGAAGACGAACTAGCAGGGGATTGAGAGGGGGTGAGGGGTGGGGGGGGAATAAATCGCTGTCGTAAGATGCGTGTCGCTTGAGCGTGTAGCTCGTGGCCACGGGGCTTCGGCTTCCCAAAACAGCAGAGGCCGCCACATAATAGCCAGTGATAGATGTCATGAAGATGATGGCGTTGAGGTTTGACTTTATGGTGTTAAAAGCGGGGAAACACACCTACTTTTTTTTTCTGATCGGGCCCGCTCTTGACCTCGATCACGCCTGATGGAAGGCAATGGATGAGGTCTATGATGACACGAGCGTGTCCAGAAGATGCCAAAGGCACTGGAACTCCCACGCAATGACGAAACACAGCAGGCTGCTTGACGCTGGACTCCGGTGGGAGGTTGGTCGCAAACCAAGCGACTTACTTTACTTTCATAAGTTTCGTTTCAGTGACGTCATTTCAACTGTAAGTTGCAGGCCTGAGGGCTCCCACACATAAACACGATACGACGCCGCGTCGTGCTACGACGTATATGATTTTAGTGACGTATCATTCAAACCGGGAAAAGTGGAAAGAGGGAAGGGAGGCCTTAGCCCTGCAAACCCTGCAGTTAGACAACACAGGCTTATAATAATAATAAGCCATTCAAACGGTGAAACGATGTTGCGTTGTAGCACGACGCGACGTCGTATCGTGTTTATGTGTGGGAGGCCTTATGTGTTGGCCATCGCAGTGTAAGAAAACCCTAGCTTTACCGGCAACGGCTGCGGCCGTCTGGCGACGTTCCAGATATTTTTTACTAAAAAACATCAACGAACAACTGTCCCGGCACAGTTTCGGCAACTTCTCGGCCGCTTGCGAGCCGTATTCTAGAGAGAAATATTAATCTTGGAGTGAATTAGGTCCTATTATAAAAGTCTTTTGCAAAGTTTTTTTGTTTTAGGCAAATATTCAAGAGAAATTGGTCTTTAAATAAGTGATTAGGTTCAGTCGTGTAGCCTATTTTTTTTTGGGACTTTTGGCTAAGTAATAACAGCCGCACGGTTCGATCGATCAGGTTAAGCTACACTTGCCGTGGTTGGTCCATGGATGGGTGACGATCTTCATATGCCAAGACCCCTCCGTACCTCGGAAAACACTTTAAGCTGTTGTGTGTTTGTTACGGTCGCGAAGCATGATTAATCAACATAGAACCTGACAGTGACATGCAAATTGCAGAAAACGTAAGAAAATTTGAATTTTGCGGGTTTCTCTGACGCTTGATTTTTTTTACATTGTTCTCACATATAGAAGCAACAAGAATAATGTAACCAGGATTTTGTAATAACTTGATTTAAAAGAGTGTCTTTGGAGTTTCTTGCCCGTTCTTCTCCATAGAGATCTTCGTTTTGGAATGTGCAACTAGCTTCAACTTTCTTAAGTGGTTTAATTGAAATAAATGCTTTGAATTTTTTTGAACCTTAACTAGAAGATACATAAAACATTGACAAAAAGGCGAAGCAACGGGGTCACTAAGTAAATTGCTTTTGGGATGCATGAAGAAGCCTCCTCGTATAGCGCAGTTTATTCTATCAGTTACTCAACTAAACCGAGCGCTCGGCGCATCCTGGACAGTCACACCCAACACCTTATTTGGCTGGCCAATTCTTTCCTTGCGGTGGAAGGGCTAACATCCGCCTGGTTTGCGACCAACTCCTACTAATATTATAAACGCGAAAGTTTGTGAGGATGGATGGATGGATGTTTGTTACTCTTTCACGCAAAAACTACTAAAGGGATTTTGATGAAACTTTACAGTAATATAGCTTATACATCAGAATAACACTTAGAATACTTTTTGTCCCGAAATTCCCACGGAATCGACATTTACGCGGGTGAACCGCGGGGCGCAGCTAGTTCCATCATATACCTCATCCATCGCTTTCCATCAGGCGTGATCGAGGTCAAGAGCGGGCCCATTCAGCAATAAACAAATAAAAAAAAAGACCGAAATAAATCTAAATTTGTTAGAAACTTTCAATCACAATCTGAATCATTTTGAAGGATATTAGTAATCCATTGCTTAATATTATGGAAAAAGTCTGCTGAACAATGTAAATAACGCAATGAATGTTGTTGAACTGTTAAAGCAATAGCCATTGCTGTTGATAGCGTGTTACGCAATTACCCCGCTGTAAGTATATTATAATAGAACAGAACTGGACGTTTAAATCAAAATAAAGCTACCAGTAAAGCAAAACGTAAAGTAATACAAAATGAAGCACATATCACACAATTCGCAGCATTAAATATTTTATTGGACGAAATTAAACTGAAATCCCTAAAAGAATATTAAAAATATAAAATGTACACCGTTAACAGCCCGTAAAATTATTCAAAGACGCAATCAATCTTTTATGTAACGTTAAAGTCAGGAAAATATCGGAGTATCGACGCGGCCCGGTTCTCCGTCATATTTCCCTCAAATATGTATATGTTGACATACACGCTTTAATTTGAGCCAACCTTTGCAATATTCTAGATTTTCCTTATGTTACAAACTGTGGCTGTGTACTGGATGGACATTTCCACTGGTTAAATTTCGAACTTCCATACATACTTTCAGCACCTATTTGGGTTAAATTTTAGGGGATGAATTTTCAAAAATCCTTCTTTATAGCTTCGCGTCCTACTATCCTACTTTCTACTTATATTATAATCCTACTATAATCATACTAATCACACTATATCACACTTCACACTTAATATTATAAAGGCGAAAGTTTGTGAGGATGTTTGTTACTCTTTCACGCAAAAACTACTGAACGAATTTTGATGAAACTTGGCAATAATATAGCTTATACATCAGAATAACACATAGGATACTTTTTATCCCGATATTCTCACGGGATCTACACTTATGCGGGTGAAACCGCGGGGCGCAGCTAGTAAGCTATAAAGAAGGATTTTATAAGGAAATCTTGGGCAATATTTCATGCTTTTAGAGTCAGCGGTTAAGGATATGCATTGTCAGTGAATTTAAGATTTTTGGAGTAGGTGAACTTGGTCCTGAAATGAAGTGCTTAGGAATATTCTTGCCAGTTTCTTTATCAATAGCACTATAAACCGATCATTTTTACCGATTCTATTTATCTGGATTGCTAGAAGTCTAATCTGGTTGAATCGTTTTTATTAACCCACTTCAAAAAAGGAGGTTCTTTTATTAATATTTTATTCGAGGCTAGTAAAAACCTTAGTACCTAATATTTTCTACTCAATATAATAACAATTTCTTTTCTAAATATTATTTTAGAGGGACAAATGCGATTACAATATCAAGTTTGCTTAATTCGAAGGAAACCTAATATGGAATTAGGACTTGCGGTGCTTATCTTTTATTTCTTTACAATTACCAGGTAATCTTGTTGCCCAAACTATTTTCCCGTAAGTCTCCAGAATTCGCCAAAAGCCAGTACATTTTTATTATAAATCGAGCCGCTCATAGTTGCCGATCGATCAGGATCCGCGGATGTTCTCAACTCAATGGATTGAGATAAATGCACCCCACTTCATTCTGGGTGTTGGTCTGCGAAAATAGCAACAAAATGGAACAATATACGTCAAAGAAGATAGATTTGGGGCTGAAATGGGGACTATTGCTCACTGATCGGGCGAGATAATCTAAAGTTTCTTGGGTGTAATTGAGCAGTTTAGCAAAACTGATGACTGCGTCATTGATGACGTCAATGGAGCAATGATGACCTAGCGGTATCCAGCGGCCCAGAGCTTTACCAGTTGTACCAAGACTTTGTAACCATATTATTTTGATTTAAAAGAGTGTCCATGGAGTTTCTTGCCCGTTCTTCTCCATAGGTACCCACGCTTCGGAATGGGCAACTAGCTTCATCTTTCTGACTGACCGACCCCTTGACAATTCAAAAGTGCCTGTAATTGGTTTAATTGAAATAAATGCTTTGAATTTGAGTTTGTAGGTCGTGGGTACAAAGACAGACGCTTTACTTTGTGTAATTTATTTCATCACCGCTGCTTTCAGAGCAGTGGAGGAAAACATCGTAAGAAAATGTGTGTATGTTTAAAAACCAAAAATTCGAGATTGTAGTGTATGAAATTGTAAGACATGTGACATCTACCATCTCGCACTGGGCCCGCGTGGTGGATTATGGCCCACTCCCTCTTACAGAGAGGAGGCCTGTGTCCCAGCAGTGGGAACGTTATTACATAGGCTGATACCGCTGGAACTATACATTATTGAATGGATAAGCTATATTTTAATATTTGGTATCCTGTCGTAGGCGCCATCATACACTGTCGCTGGTTTAGTCACAAGCGCGACCAACTACTGAGCGTAAGGTTCTGCACCCTACTTGCGTAGCACATTATCAATTTCAATTTGAATCATTTTGAAGTATATTGCTAATCCATTACTTCATATGTTCGAAAATTATGTTTCCTCAACAACGTAAATAACGTAACGAATCTTGTTGAACTGTCAAAATGAAAGCCATTGCTTTGCACTGATAATGTGCTACGCAATTACTGACAC
Organism: Amphipoea lucens; assembly: GCA_947508005.1. Taxonomy (NCBI): domain Eukaryota; kingdom Metazoa; phylum Arthropoda; class Insecta; order Lepidoptera; family Noctuidae; genus Amphipoea; species Amphipoea lucens. The sequence continues at coordinate 10,814,721 of OX382379.1, forward strand.
CGCAGGGTACAGGGTCTCCAGTCCTCAGGCCAGACAGTACCACTGCTAATGAATTTCAATATCTTATTTCGCTTTTGTCTATCTGTGGAGGCTTGTAATTAGCAATTTAGTTATACATTATGTTATTATAATGTTGTTAGTCTGTAAGCCTTCCGAAAATAATAAAAATAAAATTTTTTAGAAGGTCCTAGTTTCGGAGAAATGAAATATATAATATGAAATGAAATGAAACCTTCAAAGCGAATATAAAGTCCGACCTAACTGAAGAAAGTTAATATATTATGCAAAACTTTAACATAACCCCAACTGATTCTGATAAATATTTTGTTTAAGCTAAAGTATCTAAGGAGCAATTGTTTTGGAACAATAGAATGCTTTTGAAACTATTCTTTAGATGCCAAAAGGGTCTTAAAATAAGATGAAGACTGACTTCAGTTTCAAGAATTCATATTTCAAAAGAATATCACAGAACGGTCTTATTACAAAAGAATATATACCTCTAATTTTACTAAAAAGTGATTTATACGTTCGCGGTTTTTGAATTCAGTAATATTTTTTGGCATTGAACTATCTCTAAGCGTACCCGAATAATAAAGTTATATTATTCTTGTCCAGAGAAGAAACAAGCAATTATTCGGGGATTTTCTTTCACCGGATGTTAGCGGAGGCTTACATTAAACAGCGGGGCAATTGTGTAACACATTATCAATCGGAATCGGTTTCATTTTGACAGTTCAACAAAGTTCATTGCGTTATTTACGTGTTGAGCAGAAACATTTTTCGAATTTATGAAGCAATGGATTAGCAATTTGCTTCAAAATTATTCAGATTCCGATTGCTAATATGTTACGCAATTAGGGTGCAGAAGTTGATCTCCATAAAGCAGCAGCCACCACGCCACATGCAAACTACGCAACTCACTGACGTTACGCAAAATCCTGCATCGCGCAAGCAAAGTTCACTGCGCGATATAGCATCCATACTATCCATACTAATATTATAAATGCGAAAGTGTGTCTGTTTGTCTGTTACCTCTTCACGCTTTAACCAATTTAGACGAAATTTGGTTCAGAGATATTTTGAGTCCCGGGAAAGGACATAGTATAGTTTTTATCCCGATATTCCCACGGGATCAAAACTTGTGCGGGTGGAGCCACCCCAAGACTTCTTGATGTCATTACCAAAGGGGGTTCCTTTTCTCTGAAGCTGACTATACAACGTCCCAACATCAATCGTCGGGCAGTTATAGCCCACCAAACACACCGGTCTAGTCGCAGGACCTTCCCGTTTCTATGGAGGATGATTGAACTTTACACCCTGTTCCCTTGACCCTCAGTTTTCCAGCTTAATTCAGCCCAATTTGTCAGCCCTTGTAACAATACCGGCAACTCTTTTAATACATTCCAAATTCTCATAATCTAAATAACAAAATACCTAACCCAAACCTTTGACGGTATATATTTCCCACAAGACCAACTTTTCGATTAAGCCATTAAAGCAGGTTTATAAAATGTATGAAACGTCGAATGTGAACGACCCCTCTTTCAGTTCCAAATTAAAATCCCTGGATCACCCCTGAACGAGCAAAAGCATTTATCATTCGTATTTCAAAGAAAAGAAATATCAAGGGACGTAGATTAGAAGCTATATTAGAACCTTCGAATGTGTGCCTGCAGTTACGATTGATATGAAAATTTATAGTCTCTGGTGGCCATTTTAATCTTTACGCGTAGATTAACGACTCTTTTAATATTCAAAGTAGAAGGAGAAGGTAATTGACTGGTTCAATGATAATGAATAATGGGTTATGACTAATTAAAATATAATATTATAAATAATTACATTAAAAAAATATTAACCGGTCAAGCTCCGCGCGTCGCCTATCAGCGACGAAACAATAGAAAATCCTTTGTGTCTCATTAGCGGAGCTTGAGAGATTAATGACTTATACTAAAATATATTAATAAAAAAAGGAATAATATTTAGTGTGCCTCTGTGAGTTGGCTTTGGCCCCTCGTACGCCTTTCAAAGGTCCGGGACCCCAGAGTACCGAGATACCCAAATACAACAAAAAAAAATTAAACAGAAAAAAAAAATACAACTTAAAACAGTATAGTAAGTAGTATGTAGTGTATTGCTATTCCACACATGTCAAAGGCACAATAAAAATTAATAATAAGTATCTAATTATTTAATTTTTATGTTAGTTTGTTAACGGCACCATTTTTTTATAATGTACCTATATGGATGTATACTCGATGAAGACAATGAAAGAAGGTTGTGTGTACAGACGACAGCACATCAAGCTACTACAATCTGTCAAATTTCTTTAATAGGTTTTCAACTTTATCGCTAGAGTATAAGGTTCAAAGTTGATTGGGAAAATTTGACAGTTTCGGGTAGCTTGATGTGCTGGCGTCTGTACTGCAGGTAATAAAGTTGAGATGGATGTAATGAGTGTTGATAAAAATTAGTCCATTAGAGGAAGTTTAAAAGTTGCTCTAGTGAAAGAAAAGTTGAAAGGGAATCGTTGTGGTTTGTGATGAGTAGGTATGAAAACACATGTCACTAAGAGAGTTGTGAATATAATGTTGATAGATGAAGACCCAGTGGTATCGGCCCCAACTTACAAATCAGAGTAGAGGTCGTCAGTTCAAACCCAGGCGAGCACTATACTTGGTGTATTTTATTGCATCACCACTGCTCTCAAGACGGTGATCAAAAATATCGTGAGAAACAACAATCGACATGTCCTAGAACCTAAAATTCGAAGACATGTGACAACCACAACCCGCACTGGCTCCGCGTGGTTGATTATGGCCCACTCCCTCTCACAGAGAGGAGGCCTGTGTCCCAGCAGTGGGAATATTTTAGGCTGATTATGCTAGATAAGAGGTAGACCAAAGAAAGATAAATGAATATGAACCAAAAAGAAGTAAATGGTGTAACGGCAGACAGAGGAGAATCCAAAGTAAAAAAAAATGCGCCGACGCTAAGTATGGTCATGAACAGACACAAGAAAGAAGTTGATGAATGAAATGGTTCTTCCTACTTAGATACTTACCATTTACGTTATCCAAAGGAAAAATGAATAATGAAATATCATAATCCTAAATAACTTCCAAACAAAATATCATTATAATAATGACAACAAGCAGAAAACGAGCGACGCGTGACGTATTCATTTATACCAGGAAACGTGTTTATTATAATGTTTTATGAGGGTTGAAATTAATTAAAATTTTAGCGTCTGCCTTTAATTTGTAAGCTTTCGTATTAAACAACTACAGAGTTGGGAAATACAGCACAATAATAATTGCTGTGGTTAAAAATATAGTGAAATTTTTGCAGAAAAATACTTGTCGGTGAAAAAATTACGAAAAAAATGGCGAATATTTTATTCCGGAATCCGGTTTTCAGTGGAGTGTTCATTTTTGTTTTAATATTGAATAATATTGACATAGTTTACATTCTGTTGATTTTTTATAATTGAATTTCTGGATGAATATGAATTCAAACCTTGGGTGGCTGGTAGCAGCTGGGTGAGAATAGCTAATGATGGCGTTACGTGGTGTGTGATTCGAGAGGCCTATGTCCAGCTGAGGACCGATTTTATGGAAGTCTAATAAGAACCAAGGTAGTTAGACCTGTTTTTAATGAAGAATCTAAGTATAATATTATTGAACATGCTGAGTTTTGACATTACATCAATTATTTTACATCACACTATCAGACTAATATTATAAAGGCGAAAGATTGTGTGTGTGTGTTTATATGTTTGCTACTTCTTCACGGTCAAACGGGCGGACCAATTTTGATAAAATTTTCTATGGAGGTAGCTGACACCCTGGATTAACATATAGGCTACTTTTTTATCCCGATATTCCCACGGGATCGACACCTATGCGGGTGAAACCGCAGGGCGTAGCAAATAGGTAATAAAACGTTGACAAAAACGTTGATGATCCTTCCGTGTATTTATATTGATAACTTTTTAACGTTTCTGATAACAATATTGCCATTATCATAATAAAATTGATTTTAATTTTACTACTGCTTATCTGCAACACCTAGGAGATTTAATCCATTGACAACTATGGAAACAAGTTAAAAATCCACAAATAATTGAATACTATATAATACTAGTTGCACCCCGCGGTTTCAGCCGCATAAATGTCGATCCTGTGGGAATATCGGGATAAAAAGTAGCCTTTATGTTAATCCAGGGTGTCAGCTACCTCCATACAAAATGTTGTCAAAATTGGTCCAGCCGTTTGAGCGCGAAGAAGTAACAAACATAAACACACACACACACACTCACAAACTTTCGCCTTTATAATATTAGTGTGATTAATGTTATATTTCATAGGCAGCTTTTGTACCGAAACAGATCAAAAGTATTGGACGGCAGCAAATATATTATATCGTGGAAGTAATAGTATTTCTACCCTATTTCATCAAAACAATGGCTTGTCTTATCTAAGATCGAACATCAATTGAATCAAATTGAAAACCCATTTTCATTAATTTTCTACAAACTGATTGTATTTTAATTTTCCAAATTATTTACGGTTGTTATCCATTTTGTCGCTTAAAGTGATTGCTTTTGAATGTCTTTTTAATTTAAACGAACATAGGAAATATGAATAAAATTCTGGTGATTTGTTTACGTAAGTAATACTATTTAATAGATAGTTATTATCTCAGAAAAACTTTTGTTGTTTCAATTATATCGTTTTGCTGGTCATTATCGTAACCATTGATACTGAGTAATAAAAGAAACTTTCTACTCCAGAAAGAGAATAACATAATCAGCCTATAATGGTCCCACTACTGGAACTCAGGCCTCCTCTCGGTGAGAGGGAGTGGGCCGTAATCCACCACGCGGGCCCAGTGCGGGTTGGCAGATGTCACAATTCTTCGAATTTTTGGTTCTAGGACATGCCGGTTTCCTCACGATGTTTTCCTTCACCGTTTTGAGAGCAGTGGTGATGAAATAATTTACATAAAGTAAAGCGCCTGTCTGGGTTCGAACCTACGACCTACACCTCGTAATTCCCGGCCGTTACCACTTGGCCACCACTGCTCCCTAGAAAAAAAAAAACAAAATCAAAATCGGTTCATCCGTTCGGGAGCTACGATGCCACAGACAGACACACACACACACAGACACGTCAAACTTATAACACCCCGTCGTTTTTGCGTCGGGGGTTAAAAAGGAATAATACTCTTTATTCATATAGTTCACAGTTTTCATAAAATAACATATTTTTTTTACAGAAACTGTCCTTTTTACGATGACATGCTTTGCAATGTCCACGTATGTATCTAAGAACGTGACACCCACCAACTTATATGGTGGCAAAACAATGCGTCATGGGTAAGTCAATAGAATGATAGAAATCCAGGTGATTTTGTAGAAATCTACGTGGTTTAGACGAAACCTTAGTGACTTGTTAGAGACTTTAGTGATGTGAAGATATCTAGATGAATTAGTAAGACCTTCTTCTTAGCGTGTCGATAGCAATCTGATCAGAATTCGGCTACTTGTTTGGCGCTATCACCAGCGTCCATCAGTTCCTGTAACGTGCAGCTGACAGGATACGCAGGACACGATATTAAGTGTCCTATCGTTTAGAACAGCACCACATTTACACTTCATGGTGGGTTGTCCTTGATTCGGCTAACCTGGGTCTGGAGTCTGTTTAAAGACTTCCAGGTTACCCAAGGTAACTCATGTCCAGGTGAGAGGTCTTCAGTAAAACCTTAGTGATTTGGTGGAAACCTTATAGGGCCTAACTCTGATATCACGAAAAAAAAACGGATGTTTCATAGATTTTGGTCAAGTAGGTATTGAACTTTTTTATTAAACAGCTGGTTTTTTTTTTGCCTGAAAACGATTGAGTAAAGTTGGTGGAAAATGTTAATCTGTGAACATTTCAACTGTCTAGCTATCACGGTTCATGAGATACAGCCTGGTGACCGACAGACAGACAGATAGACGGACAGTGGAGTCTCAGTAATAATAGGGTCCCGTTTTTACCCTTTGGGTACGGAACCCTAAACACAGCAATCAATATTAAATCTAAAAGCCCTTGTCTATTTCAACTCAGAATGGAATCTCAAGCGGAATAGGCTTAAGGGCACTGTATCCAAATTTTGCTAAAGAAAATTCGTCCGCAAAAAGTTTACGTTTAAGGCCGAGTAACTCAATCAGGAAAATAAATTATTGAGAGGGCAGCTGTTTTTTATTCGAGATTCGCTTACTTTGGCCATTTTTAGGGTTCCGTACCTCGAAAGGAAAAAACGGAACCCTTATAGGATCACTTTGTTGTCCGTCCGTCCATCTGTCTGTCAAGATCCTTTTCTCAGGAACGCGTGGACGTATCAAGCTGGAATTTATATCAAATACTCGGGTCTACTGTCCTTTGGAGCTGTGAAAAAATCAAACTTCTAAGCTTACGCAATCAAAATATGGTGCCCTGTCAGTTGACCAAAAATTAATTTACAAATTTTTACTTGACAAACAACGATTGGCAAAAACATGATTTGTCATTTCATCATTATACAACCACTAGTTTGCCAAATAATTCACTTTATAAAATAATCACCAGATAAACTTTTGTTTAATAACGTGTTATTTAACAAACAATTCATTTTTTATTCGTTTTATCTCATAAAACAACGTTTGGAATAAAAACGTTTTACATATTGAGTTATCATTAACGCAATTTCCTAAAAATGAAACTCATTCTTTCATCGACTTGCGCTAATAGAAAAAAAGAGATTATTTTTAGTGGGCTACCCTGAACCGACCTACTTAGATTAGGTTAATTATTTAAAAAAAATAGTTGGGTTAGGTTAGGTCACAGAGTACTTTTTGATATAGGTTCAAACTGTGACCCCTACGAAACGAAACCCAGAAACGACTACATTATTCAGAAAATATTACTTTTACACAAAATTTGGGTTCCAGAAACGACTTGCGCTAATGGAGGAAAAAAAAGAGATTATTTTTAGTAGGCTACCCGGAACCGAATTAGCTACATTAGGTTAATTATTAAAAAAAAAATAGTTCGGTTAGGTTAGGTTAAAACTGTGACCCCCTACGCACGAGCCGAGCGAGCGAAGCGAGCGGTGCCGCGGCAGCGGCCGGCGAGTGCCAGAAACAACTAGATTATATAGAAAAAAATACTTGCCTGAAAATTATTTGACCCAAATGGAGAATACCGTCATGATCACTTTGTGACCGGTTTAGAAAATCTTTACATAATATAAAACAAAGTCACTCCCGCTGTCTGTAAGCTTAGATCTTTTAAACTACGCGATGGATCTTAATGCAGTTTTTAATGCAGTCGCTAGTGTATTATAAAATGACATTTTGTTTAAACTTTATTTTTCCAAAAGAATCTAAATATTAAATGAAAAATGTATAAATGATTAAATATCATCCGTAACATTTGTAAAGTAAAGCATTTGCCAAATAAATGTTTGTAAAGCGAGTGTTTATAAAATAAAACATTTGCAGAATGAGTTGTTTGTGAAATAAATAGTATACGAAACGTTGGTTGTAAACTAAAAATTTGTCAATGAAGTTTTGGTGAAACATTAGTGAACCTCAAAATATACAGCCGTTTATGCCGCAACTTTCCCCAAATTTACGAAACTCGCAAGGAAATCAAAACCTACAGGGTACTTCCAGTCGACCTAGAATCTTGAAATTTGGCATGAAGCAATGTTTTATACCACATATAAAGGAAAAATTCTGAAAACCTTAAATTTTTATACGGAACCCTCGGTGCGCGAGTCCGACTCGCAGGTGGCCGGTTTTTTTTATTAACTTATTATAGTTACTTAATTAAAACGGTACAACACCAATTACATTAATTAACATAGAGACAATAATAACGTTGACAATAATATAATATAATTTAAAACTAACATGGAACAGTGGACTCCCTTGCATACTTTCTCTCACAGAACACCAGAAATATAGGTACGCATAATTTTAATCCATTCATCCGCAAACACATCACATTTAGGGTTGGCAGCCAGAAGGGCATTCAGCACCTTTAGAGTACGGCAGACTGGGGATTCGGCTCTGGCTACAGTTTTGGCTGGCAGTTGCGCAAACAGATTGCGCCGGCGGCTCTGACGGTGTCCGATATATTTGTCGGGCATAAATAGTCGGCAGAAAAGACCATGGAGTTTTGGGCAGTCGATAATTTCCCGTAAGGTCTTACAGGCTACAGTGAATTGATCAAAGCCTTTTCTCACCTCCAAAGAATTTAAGGCCCAACGTCCCTAAAAGATAACTGGTAGGGTACATGTACGGAAAGAAATGGTAGATGTATATACGTACTTACATACATACGAATAGTATTTTTATTTCACGACGTGACGCGCGGTTTACTTGTGGTTAGGCAATACTTGAATTCGTCGAAAATACGGTTTTCCTGGGGATTACGCTTGACTCAAAGCTGCAGTGGGGTCCGCACTTAACATCTCTTGCAGGGCGGCTAAGTTCAGCCGCTTACGCTGTTTGGAAAATCCACCAATTAACAGACGTGGATACCGCGAGACTGGTCTATTTTAGTTACTTTCATAGCATCATGTCTTACGGTATTTTGTTGTGGAGACGGGCTGCAGATATTGATTCTATCTTCATCCTGCAGAAGAGGGCTGTCAGAGCCATATACAAGCTCAGCAGACGTGATTCTCTAAGGGAACTGTTTAAAAAAATTAACATCATGACGGTTCCTTGTCAATATATATATGAAAACATTATGTACGTTCGAAAAAATCTACATCTTTTTAGTAAGATAAGTGACAAGCATAATTTTAACACAAGAAATAGGAACAAATTAGATCAACCGTGTTTCAGATTGTCTAAAGTAAAAACTTCTTTTATGGGTTACTGTGTAAAATGTTATAATAAAATACCACTCGATATTCTTCAACTAAATGAGAAGAAATTTAAAACATGCATTAAACGCACACTATGTAGACAAGCATATTACAAGTTGGATGATTATATTGCAGATAAAAATGCTTGGCTAAATGCTGGTCCTGCTCCACAGGCACTTGACCTCACTGGTTAAAATTTCAATATTTGGAAGAGGTGCTTCCCTTTTTCTTTTTTAGTGTTTCTGACATTACGATCTTAATATTTATTTTTATTTTATTCAATCATGTTTTAATTGTTTAATGCTGCAATACTAAACACCTTTTCCTGTTTGGTATTAAAAATTTTATTCATCTCTTAAATAAATTGCAATCTATAGTTTTGTATCATTTAGAAGCATTTTTTTCAATTTTGTAAATGTAAGAACCATGGATCCGTTTATTATGATTTTTTGATGTTGACTTGAAAGAGCATGGCAGTTGAGAATGTGTCATGCTCACTTAAATGTCTCACTGATGGTGGCGCGTGTGTTGGATCATTCGGTTCCCTACAAAATGGTTGAGCTGGATGGTGCTGATCCATGCGTCATGTTCGTGAACGGACGCCGTCGGTTGAGACTGGTCATCTCTTAACTGCCAAGGCTTATTTTTAATCTTATTTCTTGTATTGTTTCTTCATTTGTGTGTTTTTTTACATTGTTCTCACATATAGAAGCAACAAGAATAATGTACCCAGGATTTTGTAATATCTTGATTTAAACAGAGTGTCCATGGAGTTTCTTGCCCGTTCTTCTCCATAGAGATCTACGCTTTGGAATGGGCAACTAGCTTCAACTTTCTGACTAACTGACCGACTACTTAATTTTGACAATTCAAAAGTGCCTGTAATGGTTTAATTGAAATAAATGCTTTGAGTTTGAGTTAACAAGTATTCACACACGCTATGAATGTGTGCGTTCAAAAGTGCTTTTTATGTGCCTATTTGTGATATAAATTATTTGATTTTGACTTCAGTTATTTTAATTACGCCTTATTTCCTACACAGGAAGGTGCACATTTCATTAACAGCGCAAGAACATAAAGTAGACTGTCTTGTCGTTCGTACTGACAAGTCTATCAAAATCACAATGATCTTTATACTCGTTAGAATAAAATTGCTGATGGGTTGGTGCTACTGACAAGTCTGTCAAAATCACAATGATCTTTATACTCGTTACAATTAAGGTTTCAAGTAGGCTAGCTGCTGTCAGAGGTACAGATGCTAGCATATCAATCTACCCGAAACTGTCAAATTTTCCTAATCAACTTTGAACCTTATGGCTTTAGTGATAAAGTTGAAAATCTATTAAATAAATCTGACAGATTGTAGTAGGTTGATGTGCTGGCGCCTGTACAATATCTGTGAAAGGCCTGTGATCGCAATCAGCAAAATATTTCTGCCAATTTCTTCAATAAAAAAATGTTTTTTCACTTCTCATGCTCTTAAAGTTCGTCTTTATGTTGTGCTTAGGTAGGCGACATAAAATCGCTTTTTATGTTCTAGTGCATAAAGTATTTTTTTTTCTAAGACTAAGGTAATCAGGCCCAACAGCCACCCACACGCACAATAAAACTTCGCAGATTAAAGTCGTGATTTATTTCATTTTCTTTAATTTATACCACTTCCGTGTTTTCTATCGTTAATTTAATAAAATCAGATAAAATAGTTGTCATTTATTATTTAAAAACGCAAAGAAACGTTTTTATGACTTGGCTGTATGAAGTACCCAAGTCGAATGACACATGTTAAAAATTAAAAAAAAAAAACTTTTAAAAAGTTTCGTCGCGGGAATTAGCTATGCCTTGCAACATTTTTGATTAATTATGTACTGCATACTTTATGCCTGTTTTATTTTCTCGCAATCGAAGTGAAAAGCATAGTGTATAACGTATAACTCAGGCATAAACGAGCCATTTTACCCCTCGACTTAAACGTCTCGGGGTAAAATAGCTTCTTTTATGCACTAGTTGTACAATCTATTATTACTAAAAAAGCTTTTTGTATCTTTGCAGGTATGACGACGAAATAAATCCTCGATATATACAAACGGAGACGCCTACAAGACAGCTCTGCCTATGCTCCAAGATCTACGACCCAATTTGCGCATCGAATAATGAGTCCTATTTTAACTTATGTTACTTGCAGTGCCAAGTGGCGAAGAGCGAAAATGTCAGCGTGGTCCATCAGGGTAACTGTATACCGTATTGAAGGTAGTTGTTATAAAAAATATGGTTTTATTATAAAATAATGTGTTTTGTTTCGTTTTGTTACCTCCTTACTAATAAACGTATTATATCAGATGAATAGCTACAAACCGATTTCTCTCTTTCAGTCGACAGTAATTTGACTATCGAAAGAAGAAGACAAAGCGTTGTATAACTATACAGACGCTATACAACGTTTATTAGTAAGGGGGATAGTGTTTTGTTGAAGAAATAGCCCACTTCTACTTAGTATTGGGTTATTCCGGGATGAAATTATGATGATTAGTAGGGTAGTATGAGATTCTAAAGGATCTTTGAACCTTAGAGTCTAACCTACCTAGGTACTATAAGGTTCCAAGATCCTTCATCAACAAAAATAAAACCTAACTTAACTAAAACTATACAAAAACTAAAATAAAGCGTCGAAAAATTCATCCGCATGGCTGTCAACTGGTAATGTACCCAAGAGACTGGCGGTATTAGCACGTTGTATGGCAATGCTTAGCCTTTGGATATATTATTATGTTAAAATAAAACTTTGGTAGATCCTTCACAGGTATTAAATTCTACATTCACCTTAGTGTGCGTACATACGAGCGACATACGTCGACGACAGAGGCAACTGCAAAGTTGCAGTCTGCAACTGTGTCGCTCGTGTGTATGCACACCTATTACCTTACTTATGGTAAAAAGTGAGGTATTTAAAGATCCTTTATCAAAGTGTAAAGAACGTAGTTTATTAAAGGACTAGCAGCGCCCCGCGGTTTCAGCCGCATAAGTTTCCCGTGGGAAAATCGGGATAAAAACTATCCTTTGTCCCTTCCCTAAGGTATACCACAGGGGAGCATGCATGATGAATAATATGATGTTTTACGTAATCCTTCTCAAGTTTTCGTAACGAATACAAAACTCATATCCATTAAAATGCAGTGAATATAATTTTTCATTCACGTTTTAATATTAAAATCTAGCGTTTTCATGCAATTAAACTCAGGAAAGTTAAAAACTGCATTATGCAGGTTGTGAGGGAGAAAGAATACCTTTATTTTATTCGCTTTACGACTTCGTTAGGGGTCGGTGCTACAGTAGTTTCATTTTCTTTAATTAGGAGTTATGCCGTTTCTTTACTCGGGGGTACCGTAAAGGTGACTTAGGACTTTTGTTAAGAGGATGAACGAAATCCTGTGAATCACAGAAAATAGATAGATCTTCATGTTTTGATATTTGTACCATAGGTTCTTATGGTAGGATTTTAGCTGTTGATACTAGAAACTGGGTATAAAACAAGTAAGTGAGCCATTAATTTTTTTTCTATGCACGACATCGTCTCAAGCACAAGTCACAATGGTAGTTCTTTTTTATTTTTGAAAGGGGTTTGCTCTTGACTCTAGTCTAAGTCAGAGGTGACAGAGACAAAGTCGACGATGGAGTGAGCTTACTCAGAAGAAGCCTGTTCACACTCACTTTGAAGAGATTCGGGTTGCATGCGCTTGGAAACACAGACGCAGACAGAGGGTTCCACTCTTTGGCTTGTTCGGATTTGAACCGTTATGGGTTCAATTCTGAGCAAGTACCATTGTGACTTTTTCAATTCATAATGTACTTTCTTAGTTTATTTTGACCTAGCTGCGCCTCGCGGTTTTACCCGCGTAAATGTCAGTTCCTTATCGGGATAAAAAGTAGCCTATATGTTAATCCAGGGTATCAGCTACAAAATTGGTTCAGCCGTTTGAGCGTGAAGAAGTAACAAACATATAAACACACCCCCACACACACACACACACTCACAAACTTTCGCCTTTATAATATTAGTGCGACAGTGTGATACTACTGACGTCGGTTAAGGAAAACCCCGTCTTGAGCAAGCGTGATGACCAGTGATCGGAATAGGCTGAGTATATTTACCTAAACTTCGGAGAACAGAAACAGAAAGTGGAGACTTCCTTACGACGACATTTTTTTTCCCGGAATTCGGGAAAAATCTTAAATAAGTTGAAAATAAGCTTTATTTAATATGGGTAAAGGCTATTTTTAACTAAACTTGCGTTTACCAAATTTTCGGGATTTTCACGTAAAATCCCGAAATAAATAGTCGAACTTTAATTCATGTATTCCAATTATATGTAATGTATGATATAACGGTTAATTTAAGGATAGTAAATATAATTCGAATACATGAATCAAAGTTAGACTATATATTTCGGGATTTTACGTGAAAATCCCGAAAATTTGGTAAACGCAAGTTTAGTTAAAAATAGCCTTTACCCATCTTAAATAAAGCTTATTTTCAACTTGTTTCAGATTTTTCCCGAATTCCGGGAAAAAAAATGTCGTCGTTAGAAAGTCTCCACTTTCTGTCTGTTCTCCGAAGTTTAGGTAAATATACTCAGCCTATTCCGATCACTGGTCATCACCAGTGATCGGAATAGGCTGAGTACACACCACCAATCATCACCAATGATCGTGACGTCTCGGTATGAGAAGAGATCTTTGTCCTACAGTGGGACATGCTGATATTATAGACGAAGCAAATGAAGTAAATATTATAAGTAGCGAATTGTAATGGCTTAAAGTTACAGGACGCGCGTGGCGTTTCATAATACCTGACCATGGGAAAATGACACGAAGTTATGAATGACTGAATTTAGTTACTTATCGAACCTAAACTTGTAGACTTTTTGACCATTTTCTATCTTATTGAGTAGACTGTCCTCCCATACATTTAACACTGCAATTTGAAATAATTGTAAAAGCTAATTATTTTTAAAGGAGTAACCGCAGTTGCGTGCATTGGTTTTCAGAATAGGTAGGCACTAGGCCGGGTCTAGTCTACACAAACGCGGTCACTAATCAGAAAAAAAAGTGAGGTCAAAAGTGTGGTTATTTGAGTAGGCATGCTTTGTCGTATTAACTTGAACGAGTAAAGACCAATGACAATGTGCGAATAGTACGGAAGCCGAGTAGGCCGTCCGGCGACTGCCTACTGCCGCGCGTGTTTTTGAAGATTTTGTTTTTTGTTCGGTATGATAATTTAGTGAGTTTCTTAATTGTGGGGCAAACACGCTAAAATGTACTTGACAGGCTTATGTTGATATATCGAGGTAGGCACTGCTTATATGCGTATTTGCAATGCACGCTACTGAGTAACCGTGGAGTTCTTGCCGGCGGAACCCAGTTACTGGGTGACGCGATACCCCTTTGCAAGCCTGGTTGTCAAACTTTCGGACTTCTGGTACATGCACGGTTAAGGTAAATGCCAGCCGGGACCTTAACGTACTTTTCTAGGCATAAATGGGTCTTATGTAATGGATGGTCACCCATCCACGGACCGACCTCGGCAAGCGTTGTTTATCCTTGAAGATCGACCCATGCGGCTCTTATTATTTAGCCACGAACCCCTCGAATAGATACTTTATCAAACTTAATTAATTACTACTACGAGCGAAACGAAATGGCGGCATCCGGTCCTGAAATAGTTATCACCAACATCCAACACATTAAGCAGTAACATGAACAGTTTTTTAATGTCCCGTAGTCCGGACTCGTAACTTTATACCAAGGAATGGGGTTTGTAAAGAAAAACTTCAAGAAACAGAGGACTTTATTACAAAGGAACGAATTCTTTGTATATAGATGGATGTTTTTTGTAACCAAGTTGTTTATTCTGAGAGTTTTTACGGTTAGAAGTTGTTTCTGAAATAGAAAAGGTTTTGGAGGTGTAAGTTTTCGAAGAAAAATAAAAACTTTTTTTAAAATAAACAACCGACTTCAAAAAAAACTCTACAAAGTGATAAATAACTTTAATTTCGGAAGTCGGTGTCGTTGATTCCGCATTTTTGTTTTTTGACATCGACTTTCGAAATTAAAGTTATTTATCACTTCGTAGTGTTTTTTTTTTTTGAAGTCGGTTGTTTTTTTTTTGTAAAAATGTTTTTATTCTTCACTTATTAGTTGTACCTACCCCACACAAATTCAATTAACACTAGTGCGTTGAAGAATTGAAGACAACGACTAGAATAATTATCAAAAT
Organism: Amphipoea lucens; assembly: GCA_947508005.1. Classification (NCBI taxonomy): domain Eukaryota; kingdom Metazoa; phylum Arthropoda; class Insecta; order Lepidoptera; family Noctuidae; genus Amphipoea; species Amphipoea lucens. The sequence continues at coordinate 10,829,899 of OX382379.1, forward strand.
TCGCATAGAAATGCCGGAGATGCAGTACATTTATGTTTATATCTTCGTACATAAGAATAATTACATAATGTATTATATACTAAAACCTTCCTGAAAGTATGTAGATCACTAATTTAGTGAAAGAATTATTAAAATCGGTTCATTAGTTTTTGAGAAAATTGCGGACATACATACATACGGGTCGAATACAGAACCTCCTTTTTTGAAGTCGGTTATAAATAGTGTGTGGTGGCGTTGGTATTTAGAGATTGAAAGGTCCGCTTTTGCGCCTTCGAAACGTACATAATTAGCCTATAATATTCCCACTGCTAGATCACAGGCTTCCTCTCTATGAGAGGGAGTGGGCCGTAATTTATTTATGTAATGCACCACGTGGGCCCATTGCGGGTTGGTAGATGTCACATATCTTCGATTTTTGGTTCTAAGACTCCTCTTCCTCCGATGTTTCTCATATATTGTACAGACGCCAGCAGCTAGTCGAAACTGTCAAATTTTCCAAATCAACTTTGAACCTTATGCTTTAGCTGTAAAGTTCAAAATCTATTAAAGAAAGACAGATTGTAGTAGCTTGATATTCTGGCGTCTGTATAACAGTGTAACTTCTTCAATTTAATTATAGCTTTTGTTTGTTAATGATCACTGACTTTCGATAAAGGAAAATATCGTAAGAAAACCTAGACTTGAAAGGTCTATATAAACATGAGCGAGCGTGGTGTTTTTTGTATGAGACGATACGTATTGCAGAATTGGACAATATAGCCTCGGATAAAAACTCTGGTAAGTGTAGCGGTATCAACAAAATGCTACATGCGAACAACGCATCATACTGACGTCACGCAAATCCTGCATCTCGCAAGCAGAGTTTACCGCGCAACTAGCATAGACACAACAGCCCGACATAAATCATCGGGCAGTTGCCCGCCCGCCAGACACAATACCCATCTGGTCGGAGGATCCTCCCTTTTCTATGGAGGTTGAGTGAACTTTACTCCCTGTTCCTTATACCTCTATATAAGTACAAATTATTATTTTAACCGTATTTTGAACTCGTAATACAAAATATATGAACGTAAACGAAGCAAAATTATGGAATAATTTTTCTGATTGCTCAACTAAACGCCACGAAATACTCGTAGTTTAAGTTTTCCTCCTCGCAACAAACCCAGAGTAGCTGATCGAGTGCCGTCTAAAGAACTTAATTTCCTATCACCTCGAGTCACGGAAACAATCAGGAGCTCGCGATAACGATAACGTGATTAGACGTGATTCAATAATCGATTCTATGTTAGGGATCGATTCGAGAGATAGTCTTGATTAAGACATTATGATTGTAAGGCAAACTGTTGGTTATTTCTTTATTCGATTGCCTTCGTCTTGATAAATTGGGTGTAAGCACGCAATCTTGGCCGAAAATAATATAATGTAATTTGTAGGTGAAATAGGGTATATAGAAAATAAATATTTATATTTAGTGTTTTATTTCAGCCTAACCTTTGTCTAACTTTATTAGGGTCGGCTTCTAGTCTAATCGGATGCAGCTAAGCTATTACAGAGCGTCTGCTTATCTGACCTCCGTATTCTAGTTACTAGATAACTAGATACCCCTTGATAAGACTGATTGTCAGACTTTCAGGCTTCTGACTACAATGGGTAGCTCACCGTCCGATCAGGATCAGGCCCGTGCCGGGCGGCGCGTACGTGTTCCACGTGCGCCCCAAAGAGATGTCGGCAAAAAGGAAGGGGCTTAGTGCCGAAGCCTACCGGGGCTCGGGATTGTCCGAAAGGGTTACCGCTGCCCCGGAGCATAAAGGGCTAAGGAAGGAACATGGATGGGTTTTAGTCAGTAAGAGTCTGACACTCCCTTCCGCTCCACCCAGAGCGGGAGGGGTCATTTGATGATTTCCCTTCCATAAAAAAAGGCTTCTGACTACCGGTAAAGACTGTCAAAGATCTACGAATGACAGCCGAGACTAACGGCTTAAGGCAATGCTTTTGAAACGCTACCTCCGCCTCTCCAAAATACAGCGCGACGTATTTATTTACGATGCGCCACTGACCACTTCAAAGAAAATTCATGCCACAGTATAAAATATTTGCAGTTGATCAACTGAATCGGTTTTTGATCGAGAAAGGTCGTTTTGAGCTGTGTGGAACGGTCTAGGCTTCATGCTCAGCTGACTTACCAAATTTGGACAATCCACGCCTTGAGTTATAACTATGAAAAAAGAAAAGAAGAAGAGAAGAAGAAGTAGTTATAAGAAAGTACAGCACCTTATCACAATCTGAATGATTTTGAAGGATATTGCTAATCCATTGCTTCATATGTTCGAAAAAAATGTCTGGTCAACAACGTAGGTAAATAAAGCAATGAATGTTATTAAACTGTCATAATGAAAGCCATTGCTACTGATAATGTGTAACTTACCCTGCAATTTTAGCGCTTCTAAAGATGCGCATCTTTAATAAGTCTACCTCTTTGACACTTTTTGGCTTTCTCTCAAAGTCAGTCGCGGTAATTACAGTTCGTTTTTTAATTAATTCCAGAGACTAATTAAAGACATTTAAGCCTTTTGTGTTTGCATTTTTTAGTATGGAAGTGTGTCAGATTAGTCTCTGAAAAAAAAAAAAAAAACGAACTTTAAGCTAGGACAACTCGACCTAATTGGTTACGTTAGGTTAAAACCGCGATCGTAATAGGTTTTAACTTAACGATTCGACTAAATAATGCCAATAACAAATACCCTAAAAGATCTTGGCTCAAAGTTACTTCAAATACTCTATTTTCTTATGTTTCGCACTGCAATATAGCTCAGCATCTGCTCTCTGAGAAATAGCTGTAAATTACGGAAACGTTTCTTAACGTTTATAATGCGGCGTTGAATGCCGACTCTGTAAAAGGAATAAGAGTCCTCACTTATTCCTTGCTGCAAAATAACTTGACAAAATCCTTTGTGTCAAGTAATACTGAATAATATAAATAATAACAAAAGTTTTTTTTTAGACAGTTTATTTTTATGTTATTGGTTGCGAATAAGCAGGCGACCCTCCTGCAATAACAAATGCAATCCAGTTGCATTGCCATCCCAGAGACAAAGCTAAAATGACTCATGTGCCTGTAACTACACTATGTCCCAACAACGCTGTTTTTTTACCCGACTGCGCCAGAAGGGGGGTTATGTTTTTTATTAGCCAATAATGTACCACTGCTGGGCAAAGGCCTCCATACTTTCTTTCCACCTCTCTCTGTCCAGAGTTGTCAAGGACCAATCTTTATTAACCTTTTAACCAACCTACTTTATATGAGATGTCACGCCCCCAGCGCCCGAAAAAAAAAAAAAACGGAAAATAAATACTGATGAAACGAGCTGTGATGATGTAATAATAATACAGGTTAAACGAGCTGTGTTATTTGGTCGTATATATACGACCCTGGTGGAATGGACACGAAAATATTTGTCGGATTAATCCGACGTAAGCGGTTAAAAGGTTAAAGGAGTCTAGTTCATCCCGCCATCTCTATCTGGGCCTGCCGCGATGTGAAAAGCTGCTTAGCGGCAAAAATAGGTACCTACTAAGCTTTTGATTGGGCAACTAGCTTCATATTTTACAGACTGACTCCTTCGTCGTGTCGATGGCCTGATAGTGTATTCGATTTTGATGGCTTAAAGCTATGCCACTTCCGCGGCATCTTCAGTAGCAGTGCAGAGGTCGCATTGGCTTAATTTATTGAAGCACAGAAGGCAGGATAGGATTTGAGACATTGTTTGTGACTCCTTAACAATTCAAAAGTGCCTGTAAATGGGTTATTGAATCCATACTTCCATACTAATATTATAAATGCGAAAGTGTGTCTGTCTGTTACCTCTTCACGCTTAAAGCGCTGAACCGATTTAGATGAAATTTGGTATAGAGATAGTTTGAGCCCCGGGAAAGGACATAGGATAGTTTTTATCCCGATATTCCCACGGAATCGAAACTTACGCGGGTAAAACCGCGGGGCGCAGCTAGTATTATAAATGCGAAAGTGTGTCTGTCTGTCTGTTACTTCTTCACGCTTAAACCGCTGGACCGATTTAGATGATATTTGGTGTAGAAATAGTTTGAGTCCCGGGAAAGGACATAGGATAGTTTTTATCCCGATATTCCCACGGGGTCGAAACGAATGCGGATGAAACCGCGGGCGCTACTAGAGAATTAATAAATGCTTTGGGTTTGAGTTTGCTCCTTTACAAAGAGTAACTCCTACCTTCCGTTTCTTTAGCCAAAACGCATTACTGTAGATTACATCCTCAAGAAATAAAGCAACAATTGTTGCAGTTGCATAAAGGAGTTGGCATCCCAAGACTTTCCCGTTGAGTTGGATTAAAAGACAAAAGACAGTCATTACTGGAACTCGGCGGTCCTTCGTTTTAAATTAGTTGACGTTATTAAATGTTTTGTGAGGGAATGGTGAGTTAATGAAGATTACATTATGACAAGTTGCATCAAAGAGAATGAAGACTGTAATATATATGTTGTAATTTCTCATTCTCAGTAATAAGTGTGTAGCGGTATCTACAACGCCACATGCGAACAACGCGTCATACTGACGTCACGCAAATCCTGCATCTCGCAAGCAGAGTTTACCGCGCAACTAGCATAGATACAACGGCCCGAAATTAATCATTGGGCAGTTGCCCGCCAGACACAACACCTGTCGACACAACACCCGCCTGGTCGGAGGATCCTCCCTTTTCTATAGAGTATGAGTGAACTTTACACCCTGTACCTCATACCTCTATACTGGTGACCCCGAACATGAACGTCAGCGCAGCCTTCGTGCAAATACTTCAGCATGACGTCATCATAATCACTCCCGCAATAATAATTATAATAATAATTCCTCTCCTGGTCGACGCCAGCAGTCAGTGTGTGTGTCACGGCTAATAACCGAAGTGCGGCTACACCTAATTTTAGCCGGTTACAACTAGATGCAGCCGGCCACATGCGGTTCGTGTGTACTTCGGGTGACATCGGTTGCATGGTTGCGGTCGGTCGATAGGCGACGTAGGATGCAAGGGCGAGCGAAGGGCACCTCGAGGTTAGGTTTGGTTCATCATTATTTCAGCCGAAAGACGTCCACTGCTGGACATAGGCCTCCCCCAAGCACCTCCACTTCGACCAGTTTTGTGCTTCTTGCATCCAACGAGTTCCTGCGGCCTTCACAAGGTCGTCGGTCTACCTTGTGGGAGGCCTTCCAACGCTACGTCTTCCGGTACGCGGCCGCCATTCCAGAACCTTTCGGCCCCATCGGCCATCTGCTCTGCGAGCAATGTGCCCTGCACACTGCCACTTAAGTTTGCCAATTCTTCGGGCTATGTCGGTTACATTCGATCCCGCAGAGAAACTCCAAGCATAGCCCTCTCCATTGCCCTTTGGGTGACTTTCGGCCTTCTAATAAGGCCCATTGTGAGCGACCACGTTTCAGTGCCATATGTCATCACTTGCAACACGCACTGGTACAGATATAGGAGCCCCGCGAAGCGAGGCTCCGTCGACTTTTGTGTAAAACTAGGTGTAGCCGCACTTCGGCTATTAGCCGTAACATATGTATGGTCTCTAAAATATAAAGTAATGGTAAAAAAACGTACCTGTGGATGCCACTTACAAATTGATAAAAATAATATATTGATTACGTATGAATTTAACTTGAACAGTTTTTGTTTACACTTTCAACAGATTATTTTGGAATAGACTATAGTTTTCGGTTTATTGGAGCACAAAAGTTAGTGACGTAAGACGTAGCTAAAGATTTTGTGAGGAGGATTGGCAAAATCGACTCTTAGAGATCCACTGTGTGGTTGTAGCCTATAGTTCCCCCAGCACACGACAGGTGAAACCAGCTTAGTTCCATTTTAAGCTTGGCAGCTATATGACCTACATCTATTCAGGGTAATGTAACGCTGGAATGACTTCTTATGATCACACTAATATTATAAAGGCGAAAGTTTGTGAGTGTGTGTGTTTGTTTATATGTTTGTTACTTCTTCACGCTCAAACGGCTGGATCAATTTTGATAAAACTTTGTATGGAGGTAGCTGATACCCTGGATTAATATAATATGGGCTACTTTTATCCCGATATTCCCACAGGATCTAAACTTATACGGGTGAAACCGCGGGGCGCAGCTACTGATAGTGTGTTACGCATTTACCCCGCTGGTCATACACGAATTACCTCGCAGGCTAATACTATAAGCCAGGTGCCAAGCACAAGTCATTTTTTTACAGCAAAGACAACCCGTTGTACCGTATTCACCATTGACCTGCACCATCAATGGTGCAGAGGAGACTAATTAGTTTCGTTTGCACCAAAGAGAAATAGAAAAGCACAGTACCAACCATAAACATTTTGATTAATTGTAAAAATTAGCAGGAGTTTCCACTTCATAAAACTCGGGGGTTCAAAGTTTTATCGACAAGAAAGATGTAAAAAAAAGAAGCGAGTTTAAAAAAACTTTTTATGGATTAACTTTCTCTCGATTTGCAAGGAACGCAGATGAGTTTTTTAAGTGTCTAATTGCATTTCTCATTAATTACCTAACCTGTATACATTTTTTCGTGTAAGTTCCAGAGAAAACGACGTCGAAATAAACTTTTCATTCAAATGATAGTTGGCTATAAACTTGTTTAATATTTACTTTGAGACATACGGTTGGATTGTTTGGTCAGCTTAAATAATTACTATTATTTTAGATACGTATGTTCTAGTCGCGCAGGCCAAGACTTGCATGTCACATGGAAAAATAACTTTAAATCCTACACAATAAAGTTCAGTTTACGCCACAACTTCAAACATTTTTATAACTTTTTCAATAGTGCTACTCACTCGGAAATCAACTTAATTGTCATTAAAATAAAGTTGATATTTGTTTAACTTGAAAGAATATTCAAATGAAACATAATTTTGAATATACTTTACATATTTAAACTCTCCCCTTTTTCCGATAGAATTAGGCAGAAACTACAAAACGCCATTTGCTCCGATACTCTTTTGTTTTGTTTACGTTCGTACATCTGAGGGCCTAGCACGAACGCGTGGAGTAGGTAAAGACGAACGATTTTTAAAATGAAACCATTCCCTACCATACTAGGGTTGATTGATACCATAGATCTACGGGTCATATCCACGCGCTGGTTGCGAGTTCTACGCACCTGACCTTCTGAAGAACGTCACCGTTAGTATACGTCCTGCAAAGGATTCCAATAAAAAAAAGCATTACCCTAGGCCCTAGCCTTTTTAGAGCAGCCGTGAGGCACACTTTCCTGCTTATTATTTTTTTTTTTTTGTTTTTATCTGATGTATGCATCTGGTGTATTGTGTGTCTTTTAGTCTGTGCTAAACAAATGTATTTTCTTTCTTTCTTTTCTTTTAGCTTACCAAACTGTAGAACAGTGTGTGACCAACCAAGAAAATTCAGTTAAATTCCAAGCTCGGAGCTAACCGTATTAAATTAAAGACAGACTGACTATGAATAAGGATTTTATTCAGCCAATCAGAGCTGTAATTTATAAAATAAATAACACAAGATTTAAATACTAAGAGAGAATGGATTGATTTATTTTATAATCTATTAACAAATACAGTGGGGTAATTGCGAAACACACTAACAGTTTAGACAGTTCAACAACATTCATTGCGTTATTTAAGTTGTTGAGCAGAGAAATTTTTCGAACATATGAAGCAATGGATTAGCAATATTTTTTAAAATCATTCAGATTGTGATTGATCATGTCTTGTGTTACGCATTCAGGTGCAGGGTGGGAAGGACATCGCCGCGCAGCCTGTTAGTTGTTAACATAGATTTGGTACATAATAATATGATTCTGGAACACATAACCGACGAAAATTTTCAACACGGGATGCGGTTACTTAAAAAAAAAAAACAGGTCAAGTGCGAGTCGCACTCGCGCACCGAGGGATCCGTACAAAGAAGGTACCTATGTAAATAGTTTTTTTTTTTTTGCAATAATAATATAACTTTGCGGTTTTCGGATTTTTTCCTTTAGAATTGCTGCTACATGAAATTGGTTTTTGTCAAATTTCATGATTCTAGGTCGACGGGAAGTACCCTATAAATTTTGATTTCAGAACATAAACGCCCGTATCCTTTGATTGTGTTGACTTAGAAATTTGTTTTTTTCACTGCTTCAAGGGATTGCAGCCTTGAGTTTTCGGTATTGATTTTAACTTGAAAACTCCATGTCTTCCTGAGAAAAAAGGTCTTGACTGATGGACAGACAGACGGACAACGATGTGCTCTTTTAAGAGTTCCGTTTTTCCTTTTTAGGTACGGAACCCTAAAAACATCAGCTGTTCCATTTTGACCGCGTAGGTATAGCAGTGTGGTAGGCTAGCATCGCAGGTTGAACGCATGTCTTTTGGGGGTAACCACTTAATGGAGCTGTGTGTACGTGTGATTTAGCTTTAGATAGAAACTGTCAGTCTGTTGAGAGTGGCAGAGACGAATCTCTACAAAGCTGTAGCAATATTTTAAGTTTTTATTTAACTAGCTGCACCCCACGGTTTAACCCGTGTAAATGTCGATCCCGTGGGAATATAGGGATAAAAAGTAGCCTATATGTTAATCCATTGTCGTGTGCTACGCGGATGACACTCTCCTCACCGCCCGGGGGGGGAGTTTCAGGGAGGCGGCCAACTTGGCCTCGGCGGGCGGATCCTTGGTCGCAGGGAGGATCCGCCGCCTAGGTTTAACGGTGGCGTTGCACAAAACCGAGGCCATGTTCTTCCACGGACCTCGGCAGCGCGCCCCCCCCACCTGACGCCCATATCTTCGTGGACGGCGTCAAAATTGAGGTCAAGGCCCAGATAAAGTACCTGGGTCTTGTAATTGACAGCAGGTGGCGCTTCGGTCCGCATTTTAGCGGGCTGTCGACGCGCCTGTTGAAGACCGCGGGCGCGCTGTCGTGGCTGCTTCCCAACTTGGGGGGGCCCAGCGCACGATGCCGGCAACTTTACGCCGGCATCCTGAAGAGTATGGCCCTCTACGAAGCCCCTATCTGGGAGGACTCCCACCATAGGAGGGAGAACGCTGCCGCGTTGCGGGCACCCCAAAGGGCCATAACCCAGCGGGTGGCGCGGGCCTACCGCACGGTGGGCTTCGCGGCAGCATGTGCTCTGGCAGGCACCCCTCCTTGGGAACTCGAGGCGTGGGTGCTCGCCAGAGTATATGAATGGACGGCGGGGCGGAGGGCGAGAGGAGAACGCCCAGCCCAGGAAGAGCGGGAGGCCGTCCGGCGGGAGGCGAGGGACGCCATCGTCATCCATTGGACGGGGGACCTCGCCACCGCAGCCTTCGGCCGCTGAACCCTCGACGCGATTGGGCCAGTACTGCGAGACTGGCTCGAGCGGTCGCATGGATTCCTCTCCTTCCGGCTGGTGCAGGTGCTGTCCGGACACGGTTGTTTCGGATCGTATCTGCACCGAATCGGACGGGAGATGGAGGCCAGCAGGCAACAGGTGCGGGGGCACCTTTGCCTGTATTGCACAGGCCTCCATCAGTGCTGGACGGGAATGGCCAGGTGCTCCCGGCTATTCTTGTAGCCCCCCAGCCTGGGGGGCATGCGGGGCCCGCCAGCTAGGCGGGCATGCGCCGGGAGGGTTGTGGAAGTAAAGGCTAAGCCGGTTTCCCATGGCCCTCCCATCACGGCGATGTGGGAACACCGCTGAGTTTTAGTGGGTATTCGGTGTCATTCCGACAGGAGTCCCACATACCCCGTCTCGTCCCCCACGAGCGGGGATGCGTAACGCATTTCTCAGCGAAAAAAAAAAAAAAAAAAAAGGTGTCAGCTACCTCTCGTGAAGAAGTAACAAACATATAAACACACACACTCACAAACTTTCGCCTTTATAATATTAGTGTGAAGTGTGATTATGGTTAGGAAGTTAGGATGTAGAAAAAATACAATCCATACACCTCTTCATTGGTCTACCTCATAGAAATGTAAAAAACAGGAGAAGTGGCAAGGGGGCGTGTCTGTGTCCACGCGTCATGAGCAACATGCGCTTGTACTAGGCGAATGGCCGTCTCCGCGAACTAGTGCGCTTTTGACTGTGATCGTGATAAAATATAAAAATGCCGAGTTGTTCAGTGGTTTCCTGTAAAAAACGAAATCAAAATAAAAACCTCGTATCTCGTGGAATCACTTACCATATATAAGTAAAAGTATTTTACTGTATTTGTCTTTAAAATCATGAAAAACAACAAAGCGTAAAATATTTCTTGCTTTTACTACGTTATTTTTGTTTTCAAATATCGCAGCGGCTATACTATTTTTGCAGCAAATACATTGCTTCTTAACCACTAGCCACTCAGTATGTCGTAAGTGAAAAGCAAGCAATGTAAAAATTACAAAACGATACTTTATTTTCGCCGAGCGTCGCATAGTACAGCCGCTGTGTCTTGCGGCGAGATAGTGATGTGGTTATGAATGTCCACTAACGTAGGCTATCGACAACAACGTTGAATGCTCAACGAATATATTGCTATTATAGTTAATTTTTCAATTTATCAACCGTTTTAACCCGGTTTATAGAAGACCTGAAAATATGACGTTTAAATGGTTGGAAGGCCCTTGAGAAAATGTAAAATAATGTTAATTTTTTTTTATTAACTGCAATTACTTTTTTAAACACATTTTATTGATTTATAATATAATAATATGTTCTGAACATATCGTTTTTTATTTATTTTATTTTCATGACCCCTTATTTTTCTTAGTACAATAATGAATTAAAGAATCGATAACTTTCCGATTTAGTCAAACACTAGCGTATATGTAAAATAAATGGCTTTTGCACAGCACAACGATAGCGATAGATGTTTTTGTGTGAGTGAGTTGTACGGTGCATGGTAAAATGCACGCTGTGTTTGATGATTTAAGGATTATAATTGATTGTGTAGTACGTTCTGATTTATGAATTGCAAGAGTGTGCGCGACTTTGTATCTATTGCTTTTACTAAACTACATCTGTAGTAGTGGCGCGGTGGTGGGGCAAACCTAGCGACATCGGGTTCTGATACATTTTCAACTACCGGGCATATCTCCTACTTTCATATATCTATGGTCTACCTCTACTAAAAGCAGAAACTGAATTTTTTTTTGTCACTTGCTCCTCTTTTGTCCTTGGAAATATGGATTAAATCGAATAGGGGCGTGCGCAAATTCATTTCCAAAAGTTTTAACAAAAAAAAAAAAACAAAAAAAAAAGAGAAGAGAATTCGAATCATTTTAAAAAATCTTAATAAAACTAGCAGGGCTATCAATTTATTTTTTTAAATAGCCCTGATAGTATTTTTGGTCAGTGGGTTGTCTTAGTTTTTTTATGATTATTTTCTTTGAGCACTATGCGAAGTGATGGTATAAAAATTAAAAATAGGTCATAACTTTTGAACTGTAAAAAAAAAATCACCGACATTCTCAGGGTTAAAAAGTTTGGAAATGACTTTGCCCACGCCCCTATTCGATTTGATTCATACTTCCACGGACACTGTATATCCGTAAGAAACACTAGGACAATCGGCTAGCATAATCAGCCTATTATGTTCCCACTGCTGGGACAGGAGCCTCCGCTCTGTGAGACGGAGTGGGGCGTAATCCACCACGCGGGCCTAGTGCGGTTTAGTGGATGTCACATGTACTAAAATTTTTGATTCTAGAACATCCTTCCTTAGGTTTCCTCACGATGTTTTCCTTCACCGTTCTAAGAGCAGTGGTGATGAAATAAATTACTCAAAGTAGTACTTTATGTATGTATTTATTATATTGTGTAAATGGTACACCACAGACTACCTACAGTATTTGTCTGTCCTTCCCGTTTTTAATCCATCCAATGGTTGTCTTTAAAAGATCGCTGTTAGCGATAAGACCGCCCATTGTGTCACCCATTGTAAAGTTTCTATATTTATGTCTGTAATTTATATGGTGTACATAATAAAGAGTATTCTATTCTAAATCACCTGTTTGGGTTTGAACGCAAGTCCGGGCCGGTACCACTGGGCTACCACTGCTCACTGTTACCCAGGTCCGAAATAAAACAAAACAAAATGTTCAATAAAATATACAAACTCCTTCCCGTACAATTTGAACATCGGTAATATTCATACAATTAAAGAAGCATATGTTCATATACGTCAAATTCTGGCTACTGCAGACCGGGAAGTATACAATGGGACACCGTTCACAGTCCCAGATTTTTGTTATGATTGGGAACAAATCTAAGTATTTTTTCGGTTTAGGCCGTGTAGGAGGTGTTTCCGTCGCAGAAAAAGGCAGAAATGTAGCTAAAAGAAAGAAAAAAACATCTGAAAAAAAAAATGCTTTTATTAATGGATGGTACACAAAGCAAGCCAGGAGCAGACGTTGAAGGAAAACATCACAAGGGAGCCGGCTAATCCTAGAACAAAAAATTCGAACACATGTGACAACCCGCACTGAGCCCTTGTGGTGGATAACAGCTCACTCCCTCTCGAAGAGAGGCGGCCTGTGACCTAGTAGTGCTTATGCTATACAAAGCAAGAGAGAGAAAGAGCTTAAACAGGGTGACTAGTAATTTGACGTATCCCTTCCAGGACGTGATAGCGTGACCCATTTGCAATAATTAAGTACCCCTTTGGGGCCGTCTCCACGAGCGAGAGAATCGCAGCGATATTATCGTCGTGCCACGTATTTCTATACACTCTCTTAGAACGTGTCTCCACCCGGCGATATCATCGAGCCGAAAATCTGATGCCGTGGCGAGACTATCGCCGCGATTCTCTCGCTCGTGGAGATGGCCCCATAAAGCGTAGGCGAAAATTCATGGAAAACGAGAACCCAAAGAATCATGGCGAGATCCTTAAATTAATTTGTACAAAAAAAAAAACAGTTCATTTAGAGGGTTATTCTAATGTTGAGAATACATTACCAGGAGTAGATTAGTATACTTATCATATTTTTAAAACCCCTCATAATTAAAATGTTTCGAAATTAATATATCAGTTTTTCGTTTCATCTCGTTGCCCATTTTGTATTTATAGAGGTATATGAGGAACAGGGAGTTAAGTTCACTCATACTCTATAGAAAAGGGAGGATCCTCCGACCAGGCAAGTTGCGCGGTAAACTCTGCTTGCAAGATGCAGGATTTTGCGTGACGTCAGATAACACGATGTATAGTCTATCGATAACACGGTATAGTATAGCGATAACGGTGTATAGTCTTATCGGCTATACACCGTGTTCTTCACGATATCCATAAACTTTGTCAAATGCTTCTATAGCTTTTACAAATTAAATCTAACAAAGGAAGTAGTACTTAAAAAGGCTTCGTTACAAAGATATTTGTAATTTCATTTAGTGAAATTTAATTGAGCTATGCAGTAAGAAAGGGTCTTAACTCAGTTTTGACAAGTTTCAGCCCTCCAAATCTTATTAATTACACACCATTTATGTATCTCTTTCTTTCTTTTAATTATTTATGTTGGTTTTGAAAACACTTACAAATTACTCGCATTTTGGTTTTGATTGTTATGAATATCATTGATTCGATATCGCTTTACACAACAACTGATTGTAAAAGTATGCCTACATTAAAAATGTTATCATAACGTTAATTAGTTCCGCGTGATTAGTTTCACTGGCAATTAAAATTGTATTAGATCCTTAATTCCTTACCTATGAAATTGCTGATTTTTGATACTGGCTATTGTGAAGATCCAGAGATCTAGAGATCTTTCATTCTATATACAGGTTGAAATTGAATTCATGGGCATCATTTTAAAGGGTCATTGTGATAATCATTATGAACAACTTTTACTATGAGACCAAACCTGGAATCGCGAAAAAAAATCAGCTCTTCCCTACATTTTGACGAGTTATGTGAACAAACTTCAATAAATACAGACATAGGTATTTTTGTAGTTGAGTGCTATGTTGTGTTACACGAATGGATAGAATAAGAAATGAGTAAGTACATAAGATGTCGAAGTCTGAATGTGCCACCGGTAATTGAAAATTTGTGTGGAAATCGGTTATCATGATATGGGCATGTAAAATTAATACGGACGATTAAGGATAATGTCGTGAGGAACGTTTTGAGTATGAATGTCGATGGCTATAAGAGCAGCGGAAGAAACGATGGATATACTGCGTGAATGAGATTAGAAAGGTGGGTTGGAAATGGGGTGACTACCGAGATGACGACTTCTCCTTCGTAGCGTGTCGATAGCAATCTAAATGTACTCGGCCCAGAATTCGGCCACTTGTTTGGCGCCATCACTAGCGTCCATCAGTTCCTGTAACGTGCAGCTGACAGGACACGCAGGGCACGATATTAAGACGACGACTAATAGAGAAGTAGGGAAGAAAATGACATGTTGCGCCGACTCCAATTATTAAATTGAGATGCAGGAGTATGATCTGCCCCCTTATTCACAAACACTCGATATGCTTCCGTATCGTATCGAACATTAATCATTACTATCGTAGGAGTCTTCTCAATGCTGTTCACAAGTCCAAAACCCGAAAATTTTCTCAGTTGTAATCAAATAGACGCCCGCTATTCTTCCAACAGCTATTTGCTGTTGAGGGGAAGTCAAATCAGGTTATCGAAATGTCAGGTTTTCGATACGATAGCCTGTCGTATGTTTGTGAATCAGGGCTCTGGTATTTGTGAATTTGTATGTAGGGTGTAATCTTTGGAATACTGCTTTGATTCCGAAAATTCATCCACTAATGGAAAGCAATATTATCCCTGGCCACCGTAGGCGCGGCCCTGCGGACGGAGAGTAATGGGTTAGCTCACCGTCCGATCAGGATTGGTAGCGGGATTGTCCGAAAGGGCTACCGCTACCCCGGAACATAAAGGGCTAAGGAAGGAACACGGGTGGGTTTTAGTCAGTAAGAGTCTGACACTTCCTTCCGCCCCACCCAGAGCGGGAGGGGTCATTTGATGATTTCCCATCCACAAAAAAAAATCTCTAAGCGTCATTCGATATGTTTTATATTGAAATTTGAAATTTCACGCGAACGGAATCGCAAGCAGAACCTAGTGTTATAAAATAAATACAAGGTGTACTTGTAATAACTGAAAACCCGAAAAGAGATCGTTGTACTCATTATGTCTACAAATAATCGCTTTTAAATAAAGTCTTCCTGACAGAACTTCGGCCATGGCACTCAATCTCAAGCGGAGACTATCATATATTATAGTTCTTTCATGTTTGTACGTAAACAAAGGTGCACTCTCTCATCCCTCACTCTTATTGTCCGATGGAACGGCAATCCGACACGACCGGAGAGAGATCAGGCGCAGGACCAACGGCTCAACGTGCTCTCCGAGACTTGAGGGCATCACACCGCCAACTTTCCAAACTCCGGGCTGTTACCACAGAATACTTAAAGTACTACGTACAGAAAGGCCACTCCCTTCCCCACACTAACATCAGTTACCGCACCTCACCCCGCACTTCGAGGTTACCATCGCAGTTCTTTAACAAAGAGCGCTCGCAAACACAAGTACCTCACGCACACATTCATACGTATACAAACGTCATTTTTTAATGTAGTAGTAGTAGGTAATTATTTTGCGAGCGTTGTATGGACAGTCCGGAGTGTGCTGTTACTAAGGAATTCCCAATGGAAAAATCCTAATAACACTTTGCCCGACCCGGGAATCGAACCCAGGACTCTACGCTCAACAATCACGCTTGCCACGAGACCAACGGGGCAGTTAATCGCTTTTGCGACCTCAATGAATACATGTCAGACGTGTTCATCATGTGAAATCTATAATATTGGTATATACCTTACTAGCTGCTGCCCGCGACGTCGTCTGCCTGAAGGCTCTACAGCACCAAAAATATCTAAGATGCTAGTGTCGCTATAGCATTATAAGTAAACAACTTTTAAAATAGCATTAAAATATAAGTTTTTTTTGCAAGCGAAGCAAGTGAAGAGGGTTATATGGGAGTCCTGCTGAGTTCAGTGTGGTGTGGGGGATGTGACTGAAGGAAATAGAGAAAACAATGCAGGAATAAATTCCAGGACACAAAAGAGTAAAAATACGTACAAAGGCATCATACCTTAAAACACTTCCCTATAAACAACGTTGGTAGTTATGCTGCCAGGAGCCAAAATGTAAAGAGAGTCAGGTTTGGTGACGCGGGAGCAAGCGACGTACAGTTGTCCGTGTGAGAAGCAACTCGTCCTGAGGTCGACACCCGCTGCCCTCAGTGTCTGCCTCTATCGATGGTTATCGCGAAGCAAACACTCACGGGGAACTGTACGCGCTTGAACTGGAACGGGAAGATATGAGGTATGAGGGGAATGCGTGGTATAAATACTGCCTCGCCAACGCCACAACCCGTAAGAATTTCCGCCTCAATGGTGTGTCTGTAGAGCGAAATGACTTTAGGGTGGGTCCCGTTACACAACTTCAGAGGAGATAGGTTCCGAAGAAGCATAATCGGGACACTGACCTTCAGCTTGATGGTATGCGCTGGAAGTCCACTTGCTGACAGGGAGTTCAGAAATTCCACGGGATAATGTGTGGCGTCATCTTGCTCGACAACAGTGTTTATCGGGGTGTAGACCACTTCATTCCCCTCAATTTCCGAGAGAATGCATTCGTTAATTGCTGCAGCTTGATCATTTTTGGACGTCAAAATGGCCCACTCACACACCCAAGAATTCTGCAGGTGCAGTATACGACTGATGTCCCCGTACACACAGCAAATGAGTTCTTCTAAGCTGGATACCACTCTACCGAGAGACTCTGGAAGCACCACCTGTCCACCTCTCCCTTCTGGTAGAGTGCCTTCGCCAAGATTTAGAAGGACATTGGAGAATTCTTGAGCACGTGCATTGCCGCCGAAGCGAACTCTCATATTAATGGTCAAGCGCAGCGTACGAACTCGTGACCACAACGAAGATAGTTTCAACGAAGCATTCACCTCGTCAGCCCTCGATCCCCGTGTCACCACGGGAAGCGTTTGCCGGATATCGCAACTGAACAGAACAGCTGTGATACGACGCATCAAATGTTCGTACCTGCGGATGTCCTGCAGGATTCCGTCCACGGCCTCAACTGCCTTCCTATTGGCCATCGTACACTCATCCCATACGATCAAAGAGCAATCCTTGAGCACGTGTCCCTTATCGCTGTTACGTGACACACCACAAACAGGCATTTCGGCGCTCTCTAAATCGATAGGAATTTTAAACATGGCATGTGCTGTCTTGCCACTCGGAAGCAGTGTGCCAGCGATTCCCGACGACGCTACAGCAATAGCAATTTTGCCTTGCCTGCTGACCTCTGCAAGTATGCAAGTGGTAACAAATGTTTTTCCTGTTCCACCAGACGCATTCCAAGAAAAACATTTGACCCTGGTTTTTTCCCAACGCTTTCAAGGACGGTGTCATAAATTTGTTTTTGCTCTGAAGAGAACAACGCGACATGGTCATTTCGCCCGGATCGTAATTTGTCTCAGCGTTATACTCCCGATTTACACGGTCTTGATGCGGTGATGATTGCGGAGCTGGTAACCCATATTCGATCAGTGGATTGCCGCCGATAGAAATGACCACATCTTGAAGTGAACTGAGACAGGTGTTCAGCACGCGTTCATCAGTTACTCCGACTTCGTCTCCAGTAGAAACATAACTTTTTTGTAATACTTAACACCGCATTTTTTTTTAATTGTCGTCCTCAACTCTGCTCAAGATTTTAAGGGTTTTGTTGGAACTTGAATTTGTCAAAACGAACTATACGATACAACTTTTATGAAGAAAATGCACATTGCCATCTATGAATTTTAAGAATAACTAACTACTAACCTCGCCAACATGATCAAATTTAAATTATTAATTTCCAAAAAGTGTCAACATGTAACTTGATTTGATTTTTATGAAATCTCATAGATGGCGCTGCTTCAAAATTTTCTTTATACTACTAAAATTCATTAAACTATGTTTTTTCTGCCCAAGTTACTTAAATGGCGTAGTTTTTATAGTGTAAAGCTAGATAATAGCATGGCTTACTGGAAAACAACATTTAAATATGCGTCGTTAGATTACACGCTGTCACAGAATGCGTAAGAAAAATAAAGATTCACAGCTCCTCCCCCATAGGTGATAGCGTGATAATATGTAGCCTATATGTTGACCCGACCTCTTAGTAATATTCATGCAAAATTTGAAGTAAATCCATGCAGTCCTTTTTGAGTTTATCCCGGACATACAGACAAACAGACAAACAGACAAAAATTCTAAAAACTATATTTTTGGCTTCGATATCGATTGTAGATCACGCCCCAAGTATTCTTTTAAAAAAATATTCAATGTACCGTTTTGACTTTCCTACGATTTTATTATATGTATAGATTTTATTATATGTATAGATAATAATTCGATAATATTCCAAACAGATTGGACGGATCTGCTCTGAAGCCCAAAAAGTAACCAAAATAGCCTAACATCAATTACCAATGGAAAAACGGGGACGGACCCGTGCTTCACCTAGTTTCTCCACCTGGGTGAAGCACGGAGACTACGGGTCCGTGATCGGGTCCCGTGCTCCAACTGATGACGTTATTGTACAGTGATGCAGTAAATTTTCTTCCCTATATGATTCAAAAGATCTATACAATTATTTAACGGCAATGAATTTATAATGTACTAGCTGCGCCCCGCGGTTTTACCCGCATAAGTCTCGATCCCGTGGGAATATCGGGATAAAAACTATCCTATGTCCTTTTCCGGGACTCAAACTATCTCTATACAAAATTTCATCTAAATCGGTTCAGTGGTTTAGGCGTGAAGAGGTAACAAACATATAAACACACTCACACACACACACACTCACAAACTTTCGCATTTATAATATTAGTGTGATAGTGTGATTAGTGTGAAGTGTGATGTATGTATGGGGGTGTGTTTGTGTGTATGAGTGTGTATAATTAGTTTAATTAAAATGATTATTTTCTTATATTCAATTTCTTCTATTTAGCCTCTTCCCAACTATGTTGGGGTCGGATTCCAGTCTAACCGGATGCAACTGAATAATAATAATAACCCCATCGCCGTATCACTACGTTGTCTTTGACATATCTCGGCACCTCATCTTATTAAATTATGTGTTTTTCTTAATTACTTGACTGTACTTGATCATCAGTTGGAGCACGGGACCCGATCACGGAACCGTAGTCTCCGTGCTTCACCCAGGTGAAGAAACTAGGTGAAGCACGGGTCTATCCCCGGAAATACAGATCTTTCCATTGGTAGAGAAATCTTCATAATAAGAAATACTCTCCTCGGTTCTCACCAAGGAGTGTATTTCTTATTATGACGATTACTCTTGATTGTTAGATTAGTAGTTACGTAAGGAGCTACAGAGCTCTAAATGTCAATAATTAACCTTTTGAACGCCATTGTCACATATATGTGACAAACGAAATCTTACCCTGAACGCCAACGTCACAAATATATGACAAAATACACGTCGGTCGTCGTCGTCGGATATTATGAAATAAATAATTTAATCATTACTTTTGTGTATTTTTATTTATATAATTTAAAAGTTTAAGCTTCCGTCTATATTGTATTGCATGAAACTTATATAAATAAACCACCAATATCGAGAAATTTGTTGTTTTAAGGGTGTGTGTGTTGTTGTGTTGTTAAAGTGGCTTGGCGTCAGGGGTACGGCGATACGTTTATTCTCTGGCGTTCAAAAGGTTACGTATTCTTGATATATTTCCTTCAAAATCCGTCAGATTATGATTCAGTCATATTTCACCGTAGTATTTCACCCAATTTACACAAAACTATGATGAATAAGACATTTAAACCTTCCTCATGAATCACTGTTCATTGATGAAAACCGTATGAAAATCCGTTCGGTAGTTTTTGACCGTTTTGAGAGCAGTGGTGATGAAATAAATTACACAAAGTAAAGCGCCTGCTTGGGTTCGAACCCACGACTTGTAAGTCGGGGTCGACACCATTGGACCATCGCTGCTCCAACATCGCGGCGGATAGCTCAAGGCAGACAGGATAAAATAAAACAAGATAATATTTATTTTGTAAAACGTGAGTACATATTATGAAAGTCTTATAACTAATAAGAGGTGGCTACATATTTTGCCATTTATGGCATACAAAATTAGTTACAATAGACAAAAAAATAATAATTGCAATGTCAAAATTAAAATTAAATTGAAATTACCACGTCAGATTTCATTCAAAATTACAATGTAAAAATTAAAATTCAATTCAGGGCAGGAATGCTGGGCCACCACTGCTCACTGTTACCCAGATCCGAAATAAAAAAAAAAGAAAATGTTCAATAAAATATACAAACTCCCCGCTGTATAATACGAGCATTGGGAAACTGCATACAATTAAAGAAGCATATGTTCAAATACGTCTCATTCTGGTCACTACACACCGGGAAGTATACAACGGGACACTGGTCACAGCTCATGACTTTTGTTATAGGTGGGAACAAAGCTGAGTAACTCCGTGTCGACATACCCTTTTCAGGTGGCCGTGTGATGTTTCTTGTGATCTTTGTCCCCTCCGTCGTTTGCGTCGCAGAAAAAGGCAGAAATGTAGCTAAAAGGAAGAGAACAATATCTGAAAAAAAAAAAAAGAAAAAAAAATGGTTTTATTATTGGATGTCAAAAAACAAGCCGTTGAAAAAAAACATCGCGAGGAAACCGGCTGTCCTAGAAACAACAATTTGAACACATGACGTGGTATCCCGCGCTGGGCCTGCGTGGTGGATTACGGAGTACTCCCCTCGAAGAGAGGAGGCCTGTGATCCAGGAGTGGGAACATTGTAAGTTGATTATGCTTATGCAACACAAAACAGAGAGAGAAAGAGCTTATACAGGGTGACTTGTAATTTGAAGTATTCCTTGCAGGACGTGTTAGTGTGACCCATTTGTAACAAATAAGCACCCCATAAAGAGTAGGCGAAAATTCACGGAATACGAAAAAACCCAATTTTCATGTATTTTTGAACCCAGAATTCGTCACTAAATATCACTTTTCCTTTAACTCTCTCATTGAATGGACTTCATTGTTATTCAATTGGGTTCCTGATACTTTGACATACCTTTCAATGTAACCAAATTTTGTAAATCAAGCTTTTAAACGTTAATGGAGCAGTTTATAAACCATTTCCAAAAATCATCTACGTAAATATATGATAGCAGTTATCTCAAAATTTTACTATGGCATTAAGCGTTCAAATTACGGGGAAAACTTTTTCATTTAATCGGCTATCCAACGAGGTACAACATTTAAAAAAAAAATAGGTTGTCCATAAGACAGTCAATACTATTGGAGAAGGTAGAATGTGCAAATTGTTAAAAAAAATATTTATTTTTAATTAAATGGCGTGATTGTCAAATTAATGAACTGGCTTACATCCTTCCTCTACCTTTTTACTTACCACCCAGTATTCTTTCCTGCGTTAGGTGGCCAGGATTATGCGTCCAGGTCACAAAAGCCATTCAATTTGAGAGTTTAGAGAAAAGTGATAGTTGGTGACTAATTCTGGGAAATTTTCAAAAATACAAGAAAATAGTTTTTTTTTTATTCTATGAGTTTTTGCCTAGGCTTCAAATGTTGCAAATCACTCTATATTGTAGTCACTTCCACTGCTGAAATATAGTCAACATAGGCTTCTCCATATTACATGCCAAGTATGTATCTCTTTCTTTCTTTGATTTTGGTTTTAAAAACACTTACAAATTGGTTGCATTTTGGTTTTTTTATGAATATTATTGATTCGATATCGCCGGTCAAGCTCCGCGCGTAACCTGGATAGTACGATACAATAGAAAATCAATTGTGTCTCATTAGCGGCGCTCAATGAGCAAAGCAACAACTGATTGTAAAAGTTTGCCTACAAATTAAAAATGTTATCAGAACGTTAAATAGTTCCGCGTGATTGTTTTCATTAGCAATTCAAAAAACTTAAATTGTATTTAAATTCCCGTGCGATCTTTCTAAAATTGCGCTTACACGGAAATTTTTTGGGGTTCAAACTCAACTCAAACTCAAAGCATTTATACAGGCACTTTTGAATTGTCAAGGGGTCGGTCAGTCAGAAAGATGAAGCTAGTTGCCCATTCCAAAGCGTAGGTACTATGGAGAAGAACGGGCAAGAAACTCCATGGACACTCTTTTAAATCAAAATAATATGGTTACAAAGTCTTGGTTACATCATTCATGTTAAAAATTATACATGTGAGAACGATGCAGAACGTTAAAAGCGTCCATAATGAAAAGATGAGAAAAAGCAACAATTCAAATATTAAATTAAAATAAAATAAACCATGGCAGCAAAGAGATGACCAGTCCCTACTGACGGCGCCCGGTCACGAACATGACGCATGTATTAGCACCATTCAGCTCAACCATTTTGAAGGGAGCTAAATGATCCAACACACGTTCCGTAGCAAAATAGTACAAGAGGAACCTTTATGGAGCGACTTCGTCTGTCTGTCTGGCTCAGCTCATCATTTAATCTATATATATCTATACAAATAAATAAAATGGTTGCGTCGCATATCATATAAAATTATTTTCATTTCAATAACGTTCACAAGATATAATAAACGTGAGATATACCAACTGTTGATATAATTTCTTTACGTATAACATTATATGCACTAAAACTTATTTCGTATAACGTTATTGGATATAACGTTTATTTAATCGAAAATCTGTTGATCAATATTTATTAAAGTTTATTTAATATTTAGTTTGTCGTTTAAAATATATATTGATACCGTCATTATGGTTAACACCCCGATTCAGAACAATCCGATTCGGAGAGGTTAGGTTAGAAGGCCTTCGTGGCTTCGTGGATTAAAGTATTCTCTTATAACGACCCAGAAATAGGAGCCCCGCAAAGCGGGGCTCCGTCGATCAATCTTGGCAGGTGGTAATCAGTTACTAGGTATATCTACTCAGGTTACTAACTATGATAGAAACAAAAAAAAAGTTTTTATTATATTTGACTAAATAGGTTTTATGTCTTTTGAGTGGTATATCAAACGATTTTATATTAATAGTCTGATATGCTTATAGAAATTAGTTACTTTAAAATTATATCAATCGTTTATTATATTAACTGACATTATCTATACATATAATAAAACTGTAGAAAAGAAGTTTTTGTACATTAAAAAAAAAATAAAAAAATATAGCCAGGGTGTTAAAGGACAACCAATAGAACCCAATTCCAGCATTTTTAGAATTTTTGTCTGTTTGTCTGTTTGTATGTTTAGTTATCCGAGCATCACGTAAAATGTACGAAATAAATGTAGATAACTTTTATACACAACGATTTAGCGTAACTTGAAGTAACATTTAGTATTTGTTTCATTGCAATCGGTTCAGTCTATCAAAAGATTTTTGAATTTAAAGTGTACCTACCAGAAGTAAAATTAGTTAACGTGTGTTAATATGCACTTGGTCTCACAACTTTATGTTTATATATATTTGCGTTAATAATTATATAAATTGAAGTAACATTGAGTTTTTTGTTTCATCGTAATCAGTTCACACACACCTAAAAATTGTAAATTAGAAAATTCTAAGTGTTTCAGAAATAAATATTAAAACAGCGCCATCTCTGGACAAAATTAGTTAATGTGTGTTAATATGCACTTGGTCTCACAACTTCACGTTTATACGCAACAATATTTGCGTTAAAAATTATAAATTGAAGTAACATTGAGTTTTTTGTTTCATCGTAATCAGTTCACAGACACCTAAAAATTGTAAATTAGAAAATTCTAAGTGTTTCAGAAATAAATATTAAAACAGCGCCATCTCTGGACAAAATTAGTTAATGTGTGTTAATATGCACTTGGTCTCACAACTTCACGTTTATACGCAACAATATTTGCGTTAAAAATTATAAATTGAAGTAACATTGAGTTTTTTGTTTCATCGTAATCAGTTCACACCTAAAAAAAAGACGGGTTGCACTCCGGGAGTGCCGGCAGAAGAGAAAACTTGAATATTATCGTTGAAATTAATCAATTATTAATTTAATTAATATAACTATTTTTTTTTTCACTACTTCTGCGTCACTCACTTTTTTCATTTTACGTCCACGTCCACGTCCACGTCCATCCATCCATCCATCCATCCATCCATTGTCGTGTGTCACTTGGTTCACTTCGGTTGGCGCCGCCGTAGAAAGAGAGGGGGAGGGGGGGGGAAATCTCTCCTGACGGTCACGTGTCCTGACGCGATGTCCTGACGCGAGTTTAACATTTTTTACCCATTACAAAAAGTGTGCAACGCCGCTAAAGAAGTTTTCACTTCAAAAATGTAAATTTGAAAATTATAATATGGACTACATCTGGAGATCAACTACGTGCAGTATTGAATATTAATAGCACTTCGATAGATGGCGTTGTTATGGTTTGCCCACACCGGTAGTCGATGGACAGAGAGTACCTACGTATCAGAAATTAGTTACAATCCCGTGGAACTCGAAGAAATTTTACAAAATGACTGCGCAAATTTGACAGAGGAACAGCGCCAGACGTTTGATAGGGAATGCTGCAGTGTAGATAACGCCTCGGGTGAAATCCTGTTTTTAGACGCACCGGGTGGCACAGGGAAAACTTTCCTAACCAATGTTATTTTGGCTCGAATAAGGAACCAAAGTAAATTGCCCTTGCTGTCGCCTCTTCAGGGATAGCAGCCACATTATTGTCTGGAGGAAAAACGGCACACACAACATTTAAAATTCCTATCGACTTGGACCGTACGGAAAGCCCGGTTTGCAACATATCACGAAATAGCGATAAAGCAAAGGTTTTACGCGATTGTGTTTTAATTATTAGGGATGAGTGCACAATGGCAAACCGCAAAGCTGTAGAAGCAGTGAATAGAACTTTGCAGGACATAAGGCAAAATGACCGGCCGATGGGAGGCATTACGGTACTGTTCTGCGGTGATTTTCGGCAGACACTCCCGATAGTACCCCGAGGAACGAGAGCCGATGAAATTGCTGCATGTCTGAAGAGTTCTGTTTTATGGCGCAATATATCATCTACACACCTGAGCGTAAATATGCGTGCACAGTTAGGAGGCTGTGAAAATGCACAGGAGTTTTCCAATTTATTGTTACAAATAGGCGATGGCACATACCCCGTACAAGAAGATGGAAAAGTTAATTTGGTCGCTAATCTCTGTTCTTGCGTTACATCACAACAAGAGCTAATTTCTTCTGTGTACGGAGATTCCACAAATATGGGAAATCAAGCCGGTTCTTGGCTATGTCAGCGAGCTATTTTGACTCCCCGCAATGACCAAGCTGCGGCAATTAATTTAAAAATATTGATGCATGTGTCCGGGAATAGTAGAGAATACACCTCTATAAATACAGTTATGGAAGAAGATGACGCCACGCGCTACCCGGTAGAATTTTTGGATTCCCTCAACACACCCGGACTTCCCGCCAACAAAATAGTTTTAAAAATCGGTGTTCCAATAATTCTCCTCAGAAATTGATGTCCTCCCAAACTTTGTAACGGCACTCAGCTGAAAGTCACAAATTGCAGCAAAACATTATCGAAGCTGAAATATTAACCGGTTGCGGTGCCGGTGATATTGTTTTAAAATTTTTTTAAAATTTTTTTTTGATTCCAAGAATACCTATTATTCCTAACAACTTTCCTTTCTCTTTCAAACGAGTGCAATTCCCAGTCAGTCTTTGTTATGCCATGACGATTAATAAAGCTCAGGGCCAGACATTATCCGTTGCGGGGGTGGACCTAAGTATTGGATGCTTTTCCCATGGTCAACTACCTATACGTAGCTCTTTCACGCGTAAACAACCCCAATAATCTTTTTGTGTACGCTTCAGATGGTTCCACAACTAATGTTATTAATAGAGAAGCACTAGCTTAAATAAAAAATAAAGATTTGAATCGGTATCCTCACAGGATATTGTTAAGTTCCGACATCCACGCGAACGAAGTCGCGGGCACAGCTAGTATGAAATAAATTTATAGGTTCAGTTGTTATATGTTGTAAATATTAGAGGTTTTGTAATTATGTCATATATTACTATACTATACGTTATTATGTCATATGTTACTATACTATACTATATTTATCTACATATAGGTTTTCAGTTATGTCAACTACAACTTGTACCTATATTATAACACTAGCTGTGCCCGCGACTTCGTTCGCGTGGATGTCGGAACTTAACAATATCCTGCGAGGATACCGATTCAAATCTTTATTTTTTATTTAAGCTAGTGCTTCTCTATTAATAACATTAGTTGTGGAACCATCTGAAGCGTACACAAAAAGATTATTGGGGTTGTTTACGCGTGAAAGAGCTACGTATAGGTACCTAGTTGACCATGGGAAAAGCATCCAATACTTAGGTCCACCCCCGCAACGGATAATGTCTGGCCCTGAGCTTTATTAATCGTCATGGCATAACAAAGACTGACTGGGAATTGCACTCGTTTGAAAGAGAAAGGAAAGTTGTTAGGAATAATAGGTATTCTTGGAATCAAAAAAAAATAAAAAAAAAAATTTAAAACAATATCACCGGCACCGCAACCGGTTAATATTTCAGCTTCGATAATGTTTTGCTGCAGATTTGTGACTTTCAGCTGAGTGCCGTTACAAAGTTTGGGAGGACATCAATTTCTGAGGAGAATTATTGGAACACCGATTTTTAAAACTATTTTGTTGGCGGGAAGTCCGGGTGTGTTGAGGGAATCCAAAAATTCTACCGGGTAGCGCGTGGCGTCATCTTCTTCCATAACTGTATTTATAGAGGTGTATTCTCTACTATTCCCGGACACATGCATCAATATTTTTAAATTAATTGCCGCAGCTTGGTCATTGCGGGGAGTCAAAATAGCTCGCTGACATAGCCAAGAACCGGCTTGATTTCCCATATTTGTGGAATCTCCGTACACAGAAGAAATTAGCTCTTGTTGTGATGTAACGCAAGAACAGAGATTAGCGACCAAATTAACTTTTCCATCTTCTTGTACGGGGTATGTGCCATCGCCTATTTGTAACAATAAATTGGAAAACTCCTGTGCATTTTCACAGCCTCCTAACTGTGCACGCATATTTACGCTCAGGTGTGTAGATGATATATTGCGCCATAAAACAGAACTCTTCAGACATGCAGCAATTTCATCGGCTCTCGTTCCTCGGGGTACTATCGGGAGTGTCTGCCGAAAATCACCGCAGAACAGTACCGTAATGCCTCCCATCGGCCGGTCATTTTGCCTTATGTCCTGCAAAGTTCTATTCACTGCTTCTACAGCTTTGCGGTTTGCCATTGTGCACTCATCCCTAATAATTAAAACACAATCGCGTAAAACCTTTGCTTTATCGCTATTTCGTGATATGTTGCAAACCGGGCTTTCCGTACGGTCCAAGTCGATAGGAATTTTAAATGTTGTGTGTGCCGTTTTTCCTCCAGACAATAATGTGGCTGCTATCCCTGAAGAGGCGACAGCAAGGGCAATTTACTTTGGTTCCTTATTCGAGCCAAAATAACATTGGTTAGGAAAGTTTTCCCTGTGCCACCCGGTGCGTCTAAAAACAGGATTTCACCCGAGGCGTTATCTACACTGCAGCATTCCCTATCAAACGTCTGGCGCTGTTCCTCTGTCAAATTTGCGCAGTCATTTTGTAAAATTTCTTCGAGTTCCACGGGATTGTAACTAATTTCTGATACGTAGGTACTCTCTGTCCATCGACTACCGGTGTGGGCAAACCATAACAACGCCATCTATCGAAGTGCTATTAATATTCAATACTGCACGTAGTTGATCTCCAGATGTAGTCCATATTATAATTTTCAAATTTACATTTTTGAAGTGAAAACTTCTTTAGCGGCGTTGCACACTTTTTGTAATGGGTAAAAAATGTTAAACTCGCGTCAGGACATCGCGTCAGGACACGTGACCGTCAGGAGAGATTTCCCCCCCCCTCCCCCTCTCTTTCTACGGCGGCGCCAACCGAAGTGAACCAAGTGACACACGACAATGGATGGATGGATGGATGGATGGATGGACGTGGACGTGGACGTGGACGTAAAATGAAAAAAGTGAGTGACGCAGAAGTAGTGAAAAAAAAAATAGTTATATTAATTAAATTAATAATTGATTAATTTCAACGATAATATTCAAGTTTTCTCTTCTGCCGGCACTCCCGGAGTGCAACCCGTCTTTTTTTTAGGTGTGAACTGATTACGATGAAACAAAAAACTCAATGTTACTTCAATTTATAATTTTTAACGCAAATATTGTTGCGTATAAACGTGAAGTTGTGAGACCAAGTGCATATTAACACACATTAACTAATTTTGTCCAGAGATGGCGCTGTTTTAATATTTATTTCTGAAACACTTAGAATTTTCTAATTTACAATTTTTAGGTGTCTGTGAACTGATTACGATGAAACAAAAAACTCAATGTTACTTCAATTTATAATTTTTAACGCAAATATTGTTGCGTATAAACGTGAAGTTGTGAGACCAAGTGCATATTAACACACATTAACTAATTTTGTCCAGAGATGGCGCTGTTTTAATATTTATTTCTGAAACACTTAGAATTTTCTAATTTACAATTTTTAGGTGTGTGTGAACTGATTACGATGAAACAAAAAACTCAATGTTACTTCAATTTATATAATTATTAACGCAAATATATATAAACGTAAAGTTGTGAGACCAAGTGCATATTAACACACGTTAACTAATTTTACTTCTGGTAGGTACACTTTAAATTCAAAAATCTTTTGATAGACTGAACCGATTGCAATGAAACAAAAACTAAATGTTACTTCAAGTTACGCTAAATCGTTGTGTATAAAAGTTATCTACATTTATTTCGTACATTTTACGTGATGCTCGGATAACTAAACATACAAACAGACAAACAGACAAAAATTCTAAAAATGCTGAAATTGGGTTCTATTGGTTGTCCTTTAACACCCTGGCTATATTTTTTTATTTTTTTTTTAATGTACAAAAACTTCTTTTCTACAGTTTTATTATATGTATAGATTAGCTTTTGCCCACGATTCGAAGCATATACAGGTTGGGTAAAAAATCGTGGATCAAACGAAACATTGCGATAGTTGGGGTAAAAGATATACAGGGTGTTACGGAAAGGGTATATCCATACAAACAGGTTGAAGAGTGTATCTGGTCTAGAATCTCTGTACAAAATTTCAGCTCAAAAGCAGTAACTTTGAAAATGCTTAATATTTTTTTGTTTCACACATCACGGCGCTGCACTGGCGCGCGCTGGCGTGATGTGCGTGTACTAGGCGTACAGATACACTACAGATAATGGATATTGACCCTCGTAGTGCGGTGACACGTTTGTTATGATTTCAATTTAATAAACTATCGAAATAAATATTAAGCATTATCAAAGTTACTGCTTTTGAGCAGAAATTTTGTAGAGATTCTAGACAAGATACACTCTTCAACCCGTTTGTATTGATATACCCTTTCCGTAACACCGTGTATGATAATATAATTCCCAAAATAAAATAATAAACAATAAGTAGTATTTAAGCTTGGCATATAATGAGGTACGTATAATACCAATTAAACAAATTAAAGATAGTTTGTACGCATACAAATAAAAGAGCAAATATAAAAACATCGAGTTCAGGTAAAAAAAGTTAACTACACTTTCATAAATCCCTCTCGCAGTACTTCTGACATGCAAAAAGGAAGGGCCTGCCAGGGACGAAGCCTGCCGGGGGTGCGGGATTGTTCGAAAGGGTTACTGCTACCCCGGAACATAAAGGGCTAAGGAAGGATCACGGGTGGGTTTTAGTCAGTAAAAGTCTGAGACTCCCTTCCGTTCCACCCAGAGCGGGAGGAGTCATTTGATGATTTCCCATCCATAAAAAAAAAACCGGCCAAGTGCGAGTCGGACTCGCCCATGAAGGGTTCCGTAGCAGCAAGTAACATAATATAAAAGTTCTTGTAGTTCGTTGTAACTTTGTGAAAGGTAAATTGCGGTTTTCGATTTATGACGTATTAAAAAAAAACTACTAGATCTCGTTCAAACCAATTTTCGGTGGAAGTTTACATGGTAATGTACATCATATATATTTTTTTAATTTTATCATTCTCTTATTTTAGAAGTTAGAGGGGGGGGGGACACACATTTTACCACTTTGGAAGTGTCTCTCGCGCAAACTATTCAGTTCAGAAAAAAATGATATTAGAAACCTCAATATCATTTGTCATTCATCATTGTTTTTTTTCTATTTTTGTGTGAAAATCTTACTGCGGTTCATAGAATACATCTACTTACTCAGTTTCAACAGTATAGTTCTTATAGTTTCGGAAAAAAGTGGCTGTGACATACGGACGGACGGACAGACAGACAGACAGACATGACGAATCCATAAGGGTTCCGTTTTTTGCCATTTGGCTACGGAACCCTAAAAATACGGCGATGATGTTTCTTTGGTCAAAATTTATGCCAGCCCTCTGCAGCCTAATTGCGGAACGCCAAATCGTCAAATGATTCTGATCAGTTGGCTTCATTTCTATCACAATTGGCTTCATTTTACGATTTTCGAATTGCGAAACTCTAGTTTATTATGAAACCAATTATGAACGTTAAGGCCCTGCGCAGAAACTAGAGTTTCGCAATTCGAAAATCGTAAAATGAAGCCAATTGTGATAGAAATGAAGCCAACTGATCAGAATCATTTGACGATTTGGCGTTCCGCAATTAGGCTGCGGGTCACGTGAAGAGTCGATTATTATCTTGTTTGAAAATAACAAAAACCGGTCAAGTGCGTGTCGGACTCGCGCACCAAGTGTTTCGTACTAGGTATGTTACTACAAATTTACGGTTTTCGGATTTTTTCCTTTACTTGTGCACACTTGTGACATTGCTTCTTGCCAAATTTCATGATTCTAATTCAACGGGAAGTACCATAATTATATAGGTTTTGATTCCCTTGCAAGTGTTAAAATATGCGGCATAAACGGAACATAAACGCCCGTATCTTTTTATTGCGATGACTTAGATGTTTGATTTTTTTGCTGCTTCTAGGGATTGCAGCCTTGAGTATTTGATACTAATTTCAACTTGATAACTCTACGCGTTCCTGAGAAAAAGGGTCTTGACAGACGGACAGACAGACGGACAACGAAGTAATCTTATACGGGTTCCGTTTTTCCTTTTGAGGTAGATACGGAACTTTAGAAATATGTTATAATTATGATAACTAATGAAAAAAAAAAACAGCATAATATTTATTTATTTAATAAAATATACAAACACCTCGGTATGCAATTTCCGCCGATTCAGGCTTATATTTGTCACAAACAAACCAGCATTGGTTCATATAACTTATGTTTGTGTTGGAGCAAACCGGCATGTATACCGTAGGACACTCGTCACATATTAAGGGTTTAGACAAAGGTGGTAAAAGACGGTCGAATCCTGTTTGAGGCGGTATTTTTTGAAGAGGTCTTTGTCTCCTGGACTCTAAAACCTCACAAAAAGGCAGGAATATCGCTATAAGGAACAAAACATCTGAAAAAAGAAATGAAAAATCTAGTATTATTGATGTATGGCCCACAAAATAAGCGAAATGGAGCTATTATCGTCATCAACCTAGCGGTCTCCTGTACATCAAAGGCCTGCATATGGTACAACGGGACTCAATCACCTCATATTTTCCGGGATTCTTCTACTCTTATTGTTGATAATAACCAACTTGCGAAGCGCAACGCGCAATAAATAAATAAATTAAGGGCTGATTTTTCAATAGTCAGACTACTTTTATCTCATGAATAAATGAGGCATATACAGGGTGAAATTAAATTCATGGGCATCCTTTTAAGGGGTCATTGTACTCATCATTATGAACAACTTTCACTATAGGATTAAACCTAAAATCTCGAAAAAAAATCAGCTGTTCCTTGCATTTATGTTCACATGACTCGTCAAAATGTAAGGAAGAGCTGATTTTTTTTTTCACGATTTAACGTTTGGTCCCATAGTAAAAGTTGTTCATAATGATGATTACAATGACCCAATGAATTAAATTTCACCCTGTAGAATCAAAGGCATCTAAGCGCCACAGTTTCAAAAAATTAACTAAGTATGGAGAATGAACTCAGAGAATATGAAAACCCCTGACTCTATAATTAGTAAAACGTTTTTTTCGGTTCTAGAAAATTCTACACGGAGGCATTTAGCTACCTTTGATTCTATATGCTTCAAATATGACAGTTTGTCCACCTATTGAAAAATCAGTCCTAAGATTTATAAAGCTTATTCGGAAGATCCAAACTATATAATATTATATATATATATATATAATAATCCAAACTAATATTATAAATGCGAAAGTAACTCTGTCTGTCTGTCTGTCTTTTCTTCACGCCTAAACTACTGAACCGATTTAGATGAAATTTGGTATAGAGATAGTTTGAGTCCCGGGGAAGGACATAGGATAGTTTTTATATCGATATTCCCACGGGATCGACACATATGCGGGTGAAACCGCGGGGCGCAGCTAGTATAGTATAAGATAATATGAATCGAAATAAGCTGTAAGCTTCCATCATTGATAATTGATTTTATCTTTTTATACGATTCTGACATTCTTATACTTAGGCAATTCTTTGAATTTAATTAAGTATTATTTTTTTTAATAACTTTTCGAATAATTAAATTTAATTCATTCAGTTTTATTTTGGGTCTTTATCAGTTTAGAATTTAATTTATAGTTTAAAAGTAATTTAAATATGTATTATGTATGAGTGAAACACTATGGACTAGAAAGATTTCTGAAATAAATAAATAATTATTTTATTGATTCTTAAAAGCCATGGGAAAATAGAAAAAAACAATATTGTTGAAAAAAACGACGATAAAATCGATCATTCTCATTAGATCCAATGGCCAGATCCGTCGTATTTAGTTTTCATTGGGCCCATTTTTTTTTACCAGATCTCAATCAATCTGCCTAGTATTTCTTATGTTAGGGTCGGCTTCCAGTTTTACTGAATGCAGTTAAATATCAGCATTTTATATGGGGCTACTGGCTATCTGACCTCCACAATTCAGTTACTGGGTAAGAGATACCCCTCATCAGACTGGTTGATAGACTTGTGAGTACTGAATCAGCTCGATCGAAGATCGGCTGTATAAAAGGATATGTTGTGCTTTTATTTACTTGATAAAGACAGTAACTTACAAATTGGTTGCATAATGAAGTTTAAAAAAAATTTAAGCGACCCAGATCTGCTTCAAATAATCACGGATTTGAAATGAATACTCAAGTTCCAAAAAGTTATGGGATAGTTAATTAAGAACGCGTAATTGCTTCAATTAGCAATTAAAATAACTTTGATTGCTTTTAAGAGGACTGCATGACCTAAAGCGCGTTCACTGTCGGACTGCATATAAAAGAAAGAGAAGTGCGATGACAGAACGCCGGTAATTTATTGCAAAATATGAAGCAATTTTCCATTTACGAAAAATCTATTGTTTGGACTAAAAAATTAAAACACTAGAGTTTTAGTATGTTGCTTGTAAAATAATCTGACAAAAAATCATAATGATTGTATGTATATTAGTATAGTTTTTATTGTAAATAGAAAGTTTTTAGAGGTATGATTTTTTTCTATCATACCAAAAACCTAAGTTTTTGAAAAATTTGGAAAAATTATCGTTTAAGTAGTCGTTCAGGTTATAGTAAGATTTATTAACTAAAAAGCTTTTTCTTAAATAAGGCAGTATTCATTGCCCATATTCCTTTAGGTGATTTATTGAAAATTACTGTTTTCAGAGAGGTTTCCAGGCCATCATGCGCTAAAAGAAGCTTCCCTGCTGACCCCTGTAGCAACAACGACATTCTGAACGCAACAGCTGTACGCTTTAACTGTCCCTTTCAAAATCAGTGGGCCATCTCTTGTATAGGTGTGGCGAGTCATGGCATTATAATATCAAATATGGTTGGTTGGTGGTTGGTTGGTATGGTTGGTTGGTTGGTTGGTATGGTTGGTTGATTGGTTGGTATGGTTAGATGGTTGGTTATGGTTAGTTGGTTGGTTGGTTCGTGGTAGGTTATGGTTTCTATGGGTCTATGCCACCCGAAGTAAAGTAATTATTATTTATTATTATTATAAGGCGGAAAAGAAACGTAGACATTAGGTATAATTAGGTTAATTCAAGATGTTTATCATTATTATCATGGAGCGTGTCCGGAAGGAGCCGAAAAGACGAAATTTGTTAATCACACTAATATTATAAAAGCGACAGTTTGGGGGTGTGTGTGTGCTTCACGCTCAAAAGGCTAAACCAATTTTGATAAAATTTTGTATGGAGGTAGCTGACACCCTGGATTAACATATAGGCTACTCTTTATCCCGATATTCCACCGGGATCGACATTTATGCGGGTGAAACCGCGGGGCGCAACTAGTATTTTATAAAGTTAATCTGTCAAGCTCCGCTAATGAGACACTTGATTTTCTATTGTTTCGTCGCCGATCGGCGAACCGCGCCGCTTGACCGGTTAAATTAATAAAGTTAAGTTATTACTAATATATAATATTTAATAGGAGAGGAGGAAAAGATGAGGAGGTGATTGGGGTATATAACAGCGTCCTTGTTGCTCTTGCTTCGGAAGCCGCCAAGATGTTGTACAGGCTCGTAAGCATTTATATTAATCTCAGAGGTGGATAGTGTAAGATAATTTTTCATTGTGTAGTCGTTTGTTGGGCGGACGACATTGTTAAGCCGTGTACGCACGAACGAACAAAACATGGTCGACACGAACATCGATCACGGAACATTTGGTTCGTACGTGTGGACGTAAATTAGCAAAGCGAACACGAACACCTTACGAACACAGTTCTACTTATGTTCGCGCTCAACCCCTCAGTAACCATGGATTCACCGCTGGTCGACAGTGAAGTAGCATCAAATTCCAAACACCGTCCGCACAGAACAACCAGATTGGATCGCCAAGAACATTTTTGACGATTACAGTGTTTGATGTTCGTTAGTGGTACGCGCGTGCGAACAAAGTTTTCGATGTTCGTGTTCATCATGTTTTTATTCGTTCATGCCTACACGGCTTTACCATCGCGGGTAATTTGAAACATAAGTTTGAATAGACTTTAGGTTAAAACCCTCTTTATATAAATAAAGAAAAAAAAAAAGAAAGTATAATTAAGTTTAATTTTCACGATCAATAGTCATACGGATCAAAAATGCTCCAACAGAGTCCCCGGTACTGGACTGACAATTCTCTCTTAGTGTCCCATAACCTGAATCTAGAATTTATGCAATTCATTTTACATATATTAGTGAAAGTGCGATTATTTGAGGCACACACTGGTATGTAGACCCTTGGACAGTCACAATAAATCATTTTTTCAAGTGGGGGCACTGTATCTTTGAATGAGCCTATCATGTCCCTTTGGATAATATATGAGTTATTCGTTTCGTAGTCGGCATTGACCTTGGTCTTCTCGTGCAGAAATGTTGAATATAATGCAACTGTAAAAAAAAAACAAGCATTAAAGGACGCTACGGCTTATCTAAACTAATATTATAAAGAGAAAAGATAAGATTTTCTTTTCACGCTTAAATAGCATAAGCATAATCATCCTACAATGTTCCCACTGCTGCGACAAAGGCCTCCTCTCGGTGAGAGGGAGTAGGCCGTAATCCACCACGTGGGCCCAGTTTCGGTTGTTAGATGACACATGTCTTCCAATTTTTCGGTTTTAGGACACGCCGGTTTCCTCACGATGTTTTCCTTCACCGTTTTGAGAGCAGTGGTGATGAAATAATTTACACAAAGTAATGCGCCTGTTTGGGTTTGAACCTGCACCCTAATTGCGTAACACACTATCAATCGGAATCAGAAGCATTTCGAAGCCAACTGCTAATCCATTGCTTCATAAGTTCGAAAAATTTGTCTGCTCGACACGTAAATAACGCAATGAATTATAACGCAATCATTTATCATTTACCACTGGTCCTGGTTACTATGTAATACGATAACCCTTGGTTACTGGTTGTTAGATTTCGGGCTTCTAATGAACCGTGACGACTGTCAAAGATCCACGAATGACAGCCGGGGTGCTTTCCGAGGCACGAAGGGGTCTCGATATTTAAAGATCCATGGATCGACCGCGGCAAGCGTAGCTTAACCTGATCTATAGGCTCATGCGACTAACACTAGAGACATAGGTAGGTACTTACGGCATGCTATGAAACTTTTTATAATATACCAAACCATTTTCCAATATTCTAGATGAAATCAATCAGTTGAATAATGAGAAATTCTTACTTAGATTTTCATCAAAAGATTTTTTTTTCAATAAAATCTTACGACTCACATCAAGTCTTTAAGTATGTAATAAACTTGTAATTAGTTAACTAATTGAATCTTGACTTTGACTTAGAGAATGTTAATTACTGAAATGCCATTGAAAAACTAATCAAATAAGTAATCGTGAGGATTTTATTTTTTCTTCTGATACAGGCGATGCATCCAATGAGATTTTCTATCGACAAAAATCACATTTGCTTAATTAAACTCATTTAGGATATGAATTTTTGAAAAACCTTCCTTTGTGCCTACCTCCGTTATACAGAATGAAATTGAATAGGTGCGTCAAATTAAAATATGTAATTCAACGTGTTATAAAATAAATGAGGAAGGAAAGGAAAGGGATGCATAACGTGCCCGTAGGCGAGCGATTTGGCAACGTCGTCGCGCATTCTTTTTTTTGTAGGAACGCGAACGGTAAAAAACTTCTTTACAAAAAAAAACAACCTACTTCAAAACAAACACTACAAAGTGATAAATAACTTTAATTTCGGAAGTCGCTGTCATTGGTTGCGCATTTTCGTTTTTTGACACCGACTTCCGAAATTAAAGTTATATATCACTTTGTAGTGTTTTTTTTTGAAGTCGGTTGTTTTTTTTTTTGTAAAAAAGTTTTTATTTTTCACTTTTTGGTTGTACCTACCCCACACAAATTTAATAAACACTAGTGCACTGAAGAATTGTAGACACCAACTAGAAGGATCATCAAAATTCGCATTGAAATGCCAGAGAAGCAGTACATTTATGCATATAACTTCGAACATAAGAATAATTACCTAATGTATTATATACTAAAACCTTTCTGAAAGTATGTAGATCACTATAGTGAAAGAATTATCAAAATTGGTATAAGTTTTTGAGAAAATCGCGGATATACAAACATGCATACATACGGGTCGAATACAGAACCTCCATTTTTGAAGTCGGTTAAAAATTAAGTAGGTAAATACCGCTAGTTCAACGCGTTGCCAACTTGCTTCATTTTGTGAACTCGGCGATGAATGGATTCTTATCGGGCGCGCGCTATTTTATTATTTAAATGAACATTCCCCGTACGCAAAATACGCGCATTGACGTGGAGTTGCGGACACCAGCCCGTATTACCTATTACCTAAATGAACATTCGGAATAATACATATTAATACAATACTTACGACTTTCTTTCATGCAAAATTAGGAGATTCAATTATTATAGTACTCGATATTATGTCACAATAATTATATAAAACTTTGAACATTATGGTTAATGAAGTTTATAGCAAACGTGTTATGGATAATGATTTTCGGACAAACAATTTAAGGAGAAAAAAAGGAGTACCCAGTCAAATAGATACCCTATCAACATACCCACTTTTTGCCATGTGAGGCCATGTGTTACAAGAAGCGACCCTGTTGCCAATATATAATTATCCACGAATCAAAACTCCGACTGTGGGCCTCGATATATTAACATAAGCCTGTCAATTACATTTTAGTGTGTGTGCCCCACAATTAAGAAACTCACTAAATTATAATATTTAACAAAAAACAAAATCTTCATACAAACACGCGCGGCAGTAGGCAGTCGCCGGACGGCCTACTCGGCTCTCGTACTATTTCCACATTGTTATTGGTCTTTACTCGTTCAAGTTAATACGACAAAATTAAAAATACGTACGTCTCACGCGTAATACCATGACGTTCGACTTTCGCAATTTATCAATGCCTACTCAAATAACCACACTTTTGACCTCACTTTTTTTTTCTGATTAGTGACCGCGTTTACCTAGACTAGACCCGGCCTAGTGCCTACCTATTCTGAAAACCAATGCACGCCACTGCTATGCAGTCGGCCTTCTGTACGAACTATGATATATTTTGAAGTAAGTACGGTTTGTTCCAAATGCATCTGATGAAAATGTAAACAAGCCCCGTCCTTGGCCAGGTTAAATTCTTACGCAATCATTCACAAATAATAATAATAACCCCATCGCCATATCTCTACGTTGACGTCGTGGTAGGGCTTGCGCGCTCCGAACTCTAGGCCTGTGCCGGAAGAGTTTACTTTGCCGGAACAGGTCTAGGGTGAGGAGCCAAACCAAGAGAGACACAGAAACCCGCAGGGCAGCATGTGGCGAGTTGTTGGGCAGTAGCGACCCTACGGACCCTATCTCCCGGGAGAAGTCTTGTTCCTCACCTCTGGCTTGCCTTTATTGACCGGCTTGAGTGGAGATTTGCAAGAGCAAACGTGCTCGGAGGAAGGAAGTATTCCAGTAAGTTGCTGGTAGGGATCTTGACCGTACTTCCGGGATTGTCCTGATAGCCGTGGAATACCTCTCCACTCCTCATAAGCACTTCAGGACATGTTGCCCCTTGTCGTTATGTCACTATGTGCTAGCGACCGTTTCTGGGGGCCCATTATTGAGTGTGCAATTCACCCCCTGCTATTTCATCCGTGTATATATAAACCATTGATTAGGCAGGGGTCATAGTTATTCCATAGTTCTTGGTAACCAGTCCACTTTAGCCATCCAAACCCAAGTCCAACTTTTTATTTTTCCATATCCTGCAATAGTCCTACACCAACGGGGGTTATCCTTGGGTGCACTTGCATATTGCATACATTTATTTATTTATTTTATTTTTAGGAAAACTTACAGCTAAACAGATACAGTAAGTAAAAGATCAAATAAAATAAGGCCAACTACAAGTTTCCACGTGTAGCATATATATATATATAATAATATAATATAGTATATATTATTATATAACCTACTAGCTGCTGCCCGCGACGTCGTCTGCCTGAAGGCTCTACAGCACCAAAAATATCTAAGATGCTAGTGTCGCTATAGCATTATAAGTAAACAACTTTTAAAATAGCATTAAAATATAAGTTTTTTTTGCAAGCGAAGCAAGTGAAGAGGGTTATATGGGAGTCCTGCTGAGTTCAGTGTGGTGTGGGGGATGTGACTGAAGGAAATAGAGAAAACAATGCAGGAATAAATTCCAGGACACAAAAGAGTAAAAATACGTACAAAGGCATCATACCTTAAAACACTTCCCTATAAACAACGTTGGTAGTTATGCTGCCAGGAGCCAAAATGTAAAGAGAGTCAGGACTGGTGACGCGGGAGCAAGCGACGTACAGTTGTCC
Organism: Amphipoea lucens; assembly: GCA_947508005.1. Taxonomy (NCBI): domain Eukaryota; kingdom Metazoa; phylum Arthropoda; class Insecta; order Lepidoptera; family Noctuidae; genus Amphipoea; species Amphipoea lucens. The sequence continues at coordinate 10,869,499 of OX382379.1, forward strand.
GTGTGAGAAGCAACTCGTCCTGAGGTCGACACCCGCTGCCCTCAGTGTCTGCCTCTATTGATGGTTATCGCGAAGCAAACACTCACGGGGAACTGTACGCGCTTGAACTGGAGCGGGAAGATATGAGGTATGAGGGGAATGCGTGGTATAAATACTGCCTCGCCAACGCCACAACCCGTAAGAATTTCCGCCTCAATGGTGTGTCTGTAGAGCGAAATGACTTTAGGGTGGGTCCCGTTACACAACTTCAGAGGAGATAGGTTCCGAAGAAGCATAATCGGGACACCGACCTTCAGCTTGATGGTATGCGCTGGAAGTCCACTTGCTGACAGGGAGTTCAGAAATTCCACGGGATAATGTGTGGCGTCATCTTGCTCGACAACAGTGTTTATCGGGGTGTAGACCACTTCATTCCCCTCAATTTCCGAGAGAATGCATTCGTTAATTGCTGCAGCTTGATCATTTTTGGACGTCAAAATGGCCCACTCACACACCCAAGAATTATGCAGGTGCAGTATACGACTGATGTCCCCGTACACACAGCAAATGAGTTCTTCTAAGCTGGATACCACTCTACCGAGAGACTCTGGAAGCACCACCTGTCCACCTCTCTCTTCTGGTAGAGTGCCTTCGCCAAGATTTAGAAGGACCTTGGAGAATTCTTGAGCACGTGCATTGCCGCCGAGCCGAGCTCTCATATTAATGGTCAAGCGCAGCGTACGAACTCGTGACCACAACGAAGATAGTTTCAACGAAGCATTCACCTCGTCAGCCCTCGATCCCCGTGTCACCACGGGAAGCGTTTGCCGGATATCGCCACTGAACAGAACAGCTGTGATACGACGCATCAAATGTTCGTACCTGCGGATGTCCTGCAGGATTCCGTCCACGGCCTCAACTGCCTTCCTATTGGCCATCGTACACTCATCCCATACGATCAAAGAGCAATCCTTGAGCACGTGTCCCTTATCGCTGTTACGTGACACACCACAAACAGGCGTTTCGGCGCTCTCTAAATCGATAGGAATTTTAAACATGGCATGTGCTGTCTTGCCACTCGGAAGCAGTGTGGCAGCGATTCCCGACGACGCTACAGCAATAGCAATTTTGCCTTGCCTGCTGACCTCTGCAAGTATGCAAGTGGTAACAAATGTTTTCCCTGTTCCACCAGACGCATTCCAAGAAAAACATTTGACCCTGGTTTTTTCCCAACGCTTTCAAGGACGGTGTCATAAATTTGTTTTTGCTCTGAAGAGAACAAAGCGACATGGTCATTTCGCCCGGATCGTAATTTGTCTCAGCGTTATACTCCCGATTTACACGGTCTTGATGCGGTGATGATTGGGGAGCTGGTAACCCATATTCGATCAGTGGATTGCCGCCGATAGAAATGACCACATCTTGAAGTGAACTGAGACAGGTGTTCAGCACGCGTTCATCAGTTACTCCGACTTCGTCTCCAGTAGAAACATAATTTTTTTTGTAATACTTAACACCGCATTTTTTTTTAATTGTCGTCCTCAACTCTGCTCAAGATTTTAAGGGTTTTGTTGGAACTTGAATTTGTCAAAACGAACTATACGATACAACTTTTATGAAGAAAATGCACATTGCCATCTATGAATTTTAAGAATAACTAACTACTAACCTCGTCAACATGATCAAATTTAAATTATTAATTTCCAAAAAGTGTCAACATGTAACTTGATTTGATTTTTATGAAATCTCATAGATGGCGCTGCTTCAAAATTTTCTTTATACTACTAAAATTCATTAAACTATGTTTTTTCTGCCCAAGTTACTTAAATGGCGTAGTTTTTATAGTGTAAAGCTAGATAATAGCATGGCTTACTGGAAAACAACATTTAAATATGCGTCGTTAGATTACACGCTGTCACAGAATGCGTAAGAAAAATAAAGATTCACAGCTCCTCCCCCATAGGTGATAGCGTGATAATATGTAGCCTATATGTTGACCCGACCTCTTAGTAATATTCATGCAAAATTTGAAGTAAATCCATGCAGTCCTTTTTGAGTTTATCCCGGACATACAGACAAACAGACAAACAGACAAAAATTCTAAAAACTATATTTTTGGCTTCGATATCGATTGTAGATCACGCCCCAAGTATTCTTTTAAAAAAATATTCAATGTACCGTTTTGACTTTCCTACGATTTTATTATATGTATAGATGAAACAGACAATTGATAATAGACTATAAATATATAAGACAGAACAGAAAAAGATGCTATTTGCGCTCGAAGAAGCAATTAGATAAAATTTTCTTCAGTTTAGCAACACTAGTATTGAAAATGTCGATATCAGCTTCCTGGCAGATTGCGTTGTACACACGACTCGCTCTTATCATGTACGAGTTCCGTCTGTATGTAGTGGCCACCACTGGGGTGTGCAATAAATGAGGTCTACGTAAGAACACAGACGGCACCCGCAGCTCGATTTTATGTAACAACTCGGTAACACCAGTTGTTCCATTGGCAATTTTAAAAAGAAACACAAGATCTGATATTTTTCGCCTTTCATACAGTGGTAGGATATGAAATTTCTTGCAACGGTAGGTATAATTCGTTAAAAACGTCCTGGACCGATATTGAATGTGCCTTAAAAACCTTTTCTGTATGCTCTCAATACGATTTATGTAAACATTATAATTGGGGTTCCAGACTTGAGAGGCATACTCCAAATGACTGCGAACAAAAGAACAGTATAATATTTTAATTGTCTTAATATTTTTGAACTCCGAGGACACCCGCAGAATGAAACCAAGTGCTTTTGATGCTTTCTTGACTATATTGTCAATGTGTGCATCAAAGAGGAGCTTAGCGTCAAAGGTAACTCCCAGATCCCTGATAGTGCTGTATCCAAAAGCATGGATAATCTTCGGTTGGTGCCGCTTTTAATTAAAATTTCCTAAGGGGCCTCTACGAGTTGGCTTCGGCCCCTCGTACGCCTTAAAAGGACCGGGACCCCATCTTCCGAGATATATAAATTTATAAATAATAATAAAAGGCAAGAAAGGGGGTAAAGGGGTTTAACACATTTATCTGTATTTGAGTGGCAGGTTTTAACTTTACATCTAAACCACTTTTCCCACAATTGTTTTCAGAGTACACGAAAATCATCGAAGAAAATTGAGGTTATATAATTAACCCTCAATAATGTCAAATAAAAACATATTTTAGGTGGATTAAAATTCAAATAATCAAATCACATTACTCAGTTTGTAAGTGGCATTACAATTATATAACGATGTTAGGTCCAATAAACCATGCCTCTGCACGCTCTATTAAGTCTACTGAATACCAAATAGATAGATTTGTCGGTAAGGTAAGGTCTCCAAATTTTGAGGACCATTGAGCAAGAAGTTTTCGTATGAACAATGAACATCACTCAATTTGCTGAGCCACTCAATATAAAGGAAACCTTGATTATGATATACAAAAGGTTTGATAGTTTGTTTTATGAAGTAAAAGAGATGGCTAAAAAAAAACCCAGAATCGCCAGAAACTTCATGTATGCCATTTTTATAGGCATAATATTTACAACAAAAATATATAATAATATACTGCAAAAACGACGTGGTATATTAGATATACAGGGTGAATTTTTCAAGTGGGCGTGGATGGCCAAATCCGAAACTATGACGACTAGCGAAAAGTACTCAAAGGAGTCGCGGGCTCGATTTTGATGAAAACTAAAACTGCATCATTGGATTTTTGAAAAATAAATATTTCTAGCCAGGAATCGAATCTGTTGATTTTGAAAAAAAAAAAACTGTATTATTTTACACCATTCGATAGTGTCGCTAATAAGGATCGAATTCTGGTTAGTAATGACATACCTACGTCAAACTAAAACAAAGAGCTCTTTAATAACAAAGTAAAAAAAAATAATCACCTGTATAAAGATTATCACACTAATATTATAAAGGCGAAAGTTTGTGAGTGTGTGTGTGTGTGTGTGTTTATATGTTTGTTACTTCTTCACGCTCAAACCGCTGAACCGATTTAGATGAAATTTGGTATAGAGATAGTTTGAGTCCCGGAAAAGGACATAGGATACTTTATATCCCGATATTCCCACGGGATCGAGACTTATGCGGGTGAAACCGCGGGGCGCAGCTAGAAAGGGTATGTCTGTTACCTCTTCACGCTTCAACCGCTGAACCGATTTAGATGAAATTTGGTCTAAAGATAGATTGAGTCCCGGGAAAGGACATAGGATAGTTTTTATCCCGATATTCCCACGGCAAACTAATGCAGGTGAAACCGCGAGGCGCTGCTAGTTAATTATAAAACGTATTAAAAGATGAGGTATATTTTTTACATTATTTTAATATATTATCATAATTATACTAAAGAGATTGTGATAAAATAAAAGTCGAGTAATCAATGTAAGTATGAATAACATAAACACACAAAGTATAATAACTTTTATACTCTATGGTTTAGGAGGCTGATTTTTTGAAACCGTACTTGGTTTACTATAGTGAACCCATTTTTATACATTTCGTTGCTGGCGATTCTGGGTTTTTTGTCTATGAACTTTTAGCCATGTCCTTTCTTTATTTTTTTTTTTTTTGGAAGGAGTTGACTGGTAGAAATCGTCACTAAACGAAATAGAATTATGCCCCCTCCACTAACACCGAGAGAGAGATGCTTTTTGAGGATTTCGAAGGTGCTTAAACCGATAGTGAGGTTAAAATAAAAATCCAAGATGGCGGCTGCGAAAACTTTAATAATAATAACTAAGCCTACGTCGTTTGTCTGTTTGTCCGTTCATCTGTTTGCCTGTCTGTCTGTCACAAAGCTGTACCTAACTTTATAAGCCATCATGGATACATTATTAGTGGCCTCACAGGAGTTACAGGATAGGAAAAAAAAAATTAAACCATATTAAGCATCGCAATTAAACATTTTTATTTCGAATGAAGTAGAATCTAGTCTGACAGTTTGGGATACATGCATCGTTTTTTAATAAAGATCTAAAATTTTCGCTTAATTTAATTTACAATATTAGCACTAAGATGACCTGTCAGTCTATAATAATCGATTATGATAAACTAAAACTCAAAGCATCTATTTCAATTAAACCATGTGCAGGCACTTTTGAATTGTCAAAATTAAATAGTTGGTCAGTTAGATACTAAATTAAATAACAAAAAACCAAGTAAGTAGTATTCTAGTTGGTAACAATGTTGGTCGAAGGAGAGGGAGGCCAAAGGAAAGTTGGATGGATTGTGTGAGGTATGATATGAAAGAGAAGGGAGTGAATGATAGCGTGACGGTTGACAGGGGAGAATGGAAGAAGAAAACGTGTTGCGCCATCTCCAAGTAACATGGCACAAGGGCAGGACGATGATGATGATAAGGAAAGAAAAAAAGAATGAAAATACGTTTATTTGCGGTGAACATGACGCAAAAAAGAACATAAAACACAAAAAAAAAGAAAAGGAAGGTAAGGGAAACATGCGTCACATCCATGCAAAATGGCTATCGCTCAGCATAATGCTGTGACCCTATGCAAGACAGAGCCGCAGCGCTGGTTTTCAGCGACAGCCGGCGCTGACGTAATGACGTCGTCCGGTGCAGCACACAATTATTAGAACACTGTACCGGCACAGCGTACTCAAAGAAAAATAATTTAATTTAAATGTGATTAATAGAATAATATTATACGAAACAGAAAATAGACAAAGATACAGTACATGCTACAAGAATATCATCCTCAATAAACGTTTTACTTTTTATGTAGTGGCAATATTTCGAAGCGTCCTTTTAATTTGACGATAAGGTAAGTATTCTTAGACATAAATCACAGAATACAACCGAAAACAAAGTGACAGTAGTTGAAATCTTTAATCCGGTAAAACTTTGCAAGGCCCAGTTCTATTCATACTAACTTTATTAACCCTGCCTAAGTTTTTACAAGCAAGCTTACATTCATTAATGTACGTTTTGTTGTCGTTACCACATATCGGATAGTAAACATATGGACAAGTTCTACAATCCGGATTCTGCGCAGTCATGTCTAACGGCAAAAGGTCGTAGGAGAATAAGTTAAAAAATTCTGTCCATGTTGGTGTTTGAGGAGAGACAAAGGATATGCTGTAAAGGAACCCAAGAGCTGAAACAAAAAATAAGATAAACTGATTACTACTTCGTTGATCTAGTGGTTGCAAGCGCTCTGCTAAACAAGAAGTCTTGGGCTCGACCCCAGAGCCCTGATTCACAACCATACGACAGGCTATCATATCAAAAACCTGACATTTCGATAACCTGATTTGACTTGCCCTCAACAGCAAATATCTTTTGGAATAGCGGGCGTTTATTTGATTTAAACTGACAAAATTTTCGGGTTTTGGACTTGTGAACAGCGTTTAGAAGACTCCTACGATAACAATGATTAATGTTCGATACGATACGGAAGCGTATCGAGTGTTTGTGAATAGCTATGCTGGTCGAGTAAAATATTATTGCGTATTTCGGTCAGGAAATTCTCAGTAGCACCCCGGAGCCTGGATTTGTGTCCGGTCGAGGGCAATAGGTTCACTCCCTATTATTCGGGACTTAAATTTTACTGGCAAATTATGGGTGTACTATAAATAGATGCATACTTGTACTCGGAAATAAGTCGAAAGATTAGTTGGTTCAATAATTTAATTTTCACTTCTCATGCTCTAAAAGTCCGTCTTTATGTTGTGCTTAGGCGACATAAAATCGCTTTTTATGTTCTAGTGCATAAAGTAAAATTTTTTTCTAAGACTAAAGTAATCAGGCCCAACAGCCACACGCACAATAAAACTTCGCCGATTAAAGTCGTGATTTATTTCATTTTCTTTAATTTATACCACTTCCGTGTTTTCTATCGTTAATTTAATAAAATCAGGTAAAATAGTTGTCATTTATTATTTAAAAAGTTAAAGAAACGTTTTCATTTCTTGGCAGTATGAAGTACCCAAGTCGAATGACTAATGTTGAAAATTAAAAAAAAAACTTTTAAAAAGTTTCGTGGCGGTATTATCTGTGGTGGCGGGAATTAGCTATGGATGGAACATTTTTGATTAATTAAGTACTGTATACTTTATGCCTGTTTCATTTTCTCGCAATTGAAGTGAAAAGCAGAGTGTAGAACTCAGGCATAAACGAGCCATTTTACCCCTCGACTTAACTATCCACCCTCTCCTGCGGCTCGGGTGGATATAAACGTCTCGGGGTAAAATAGCTTCTTTTATGCCTTAGTTGTACAATCTACTATTATATTATTTCAGGAAAGTTGGATAGGATGGATTATGAACGTATTATTAACTATCATCATCTGCCTAGCGTTTTCCCAACTATGTTGGGGTCGGCTTCCAGTCTAACCGGATGCAGCTGAGTACCGGTATTTTACATGAAGCGACTGCCTATCTCACCTCCACAACCCAGTTACTAAGTAATACGATACCCCTTGGTAAGACTGGCTGTCAGACTTTCGGGCTTCTGACGACCCGTAACGACTGTCAAAGATCCACGAATGACAACCGGGACCAACGGCTTAACGTGCTTTCAGAGGCACGGAGGGGTCTTGGTATGTAAAGCTGGTCACCCATCCACGTACCAACCGCGGCAAGCGTAGCCTAACCTGATCGATCGACCCGTGCGGCTGTTATTATTTAGCCACGAGCCCTTAACGTGTTATTAATTAACTTACCTAAAATAACAAAATATTTCACAAAAAAGAGTTCCATTTCAACGTTTAGCAGAAGTCAAAATCAAAATGTAGTGAATGCAAATTCTTGTATAATTACAAGTTTAATTAATTACACTCAGCTCTAATGAGATGAATTATTGGGCAATTATTTTTTATGAGAATTCCACTTAAATTGGAAAAACTTAATATGGGAAAGTAATCTGAAAATTACTGGAATTTTTTTTATGTAGGCTGTCGCTGAAAATGAAATCTGTGCCTCTCGCATCCAACGAGTTCCTGCGGCCTTCACAACGTCTTCGGTCTATCACCGCACTGCAGTGTTGGCAGGCACTTTACTTTGTGTAAATTATTTCATCACCACTGCTCTCAAAACAGTGAAGGAAAACATCGTGAGAAAACCGGCATGTCCTTGAACAAAAATTCGAAGACATGTGACATCTACCAACCCGCACTGGGCCCGTGTGATGGATTACAGCCCACTCCCTCTCACATAGAGGAAGCCTGTGTCCCAGCAGTCGGAACATTATAGGCTGATTATTATGTTATGTTTCTTTTCCTATTATATGGGACTTCCACATATATAACTGGTGAAATGTCCATGTACTTCCTATAGTTACACCTCTGCCTTACCCGTCGAGGATTACAAGCGTGATGCTATGTTATGCGCTCCTCAAGTTTTGAGTTGAGCTGCACGATTTTTGACAAATGCGTTCACTGACTGGACACGTCCGCTCAATCTGTGTGGTTCTTTTCTCAAAAGACCATTTCAGACACCAATCTACATGGTCTTCAAATGATCTGACCAAGATTTTAAAAGAGACTGTGACCTCTGAGTTTGTTTCGGACTTTCTTCTCATAGTAGTCAGATACGAAACGCCGACCTCATCTAGCTTAAAAAAAATATGATTGACGTGTAAAAGTGTTTATACAAACCTACTTACGGAATATAAATCATTTATCATTTATGTAAAATTCAAAATCAAAATACAGTCATCAAGCAACTCAACCCAAAGAGGTTCAAATGAATAGAAAAAGCTAATATAAGGCAGGTGATAGATTTTCGGAAGAGTCGCGTGCCACGATTTAATCCGGAGGTAATTTCACGGGACGTCAATCTATTGGGCTCGACCTTTTGCAGTGTCATTCAAATGCTCCTGCCACGGAAGGAACCTAGGAAAACGTTCGGGTCCTTTCAAAACGGAAGCATTTACACAGTAATCAGCGGGGTATGCGTAACACACTAACAGTAGGAATGACTTTCATGTTGACAGTTCAACAACATTCATTGTGTTATTTACGTTATTAAGCAGACTTTTCGAACATAATTATGAACCAATGTATTAGCAATATCCTTCAAAATTATTAGCAAAATACTTGAGATTATCACTGATAATGTGCTACGCAATCAAGTTGCTGGAATGGTATGAAGTTAAGAAAACTGTCGTTGCGGGTAGTCAGAAGCCCGAAAATCTGACTACCAGTCGTACCAAGGGATACCGTTTTACCCAGTAACTAGGTTATGGAGGTCAATTAGGAAGTTGCTACATGTAAAATACTGGTATTCAGCTGCATCCGGCTAGATGATGAAAATATGATGGTCATTTCTCTTTTAAGACATGTTCAGACGTCCACTTTTTTTTTTTGGGACATACTCGTATTCCAAAACAAATTTGGGAAAAGACTATGACTATGTATTTGTTTGCTTTTTGTTTATTGTTTCGACGAATGATTAACCGGTCAAGGACCGCGGGACACCGATCGGTGAACAAACAATAGAAAATCAATTGTGTCTCATTAGCGGAACTTGACAGATTAATCTTGTGACTACAGTATGTTATTGTAATTTTTTCTCAAATAATCTTTATATTATTATTATTATCAGCCATTTCTGGCCCACTGCAGAGCAAAGGCCTCCCTTCCTTCCTCCCATTTATTCCTATCCAGTGCTGTTCCATTAATCTTTATAATGTATGTTAAATGTTCCACGCTCTTTTGTAAATTTTGAATGACAAATTTTTATTGACATGAAATGTTAATAATTATGAATAAATGAACTGAACTGAACAGATGATGTTACACAAGTTTTAATTTCAACAGTTATCAACCAACTTTACATATCGCAGTACACTGTAAAGCCCCGTATTCATGGTAAACATTTGTTTATAAACAAAGTTTAATCAACATGTTGCTGAGTTGCAGTCAACATGTTGCTGGCAACACTGCGTGTTGCAGAGTTGATCACGGCATGTTGACAAGTTCTCGCTCGACGAGCGACAACATTTGTTTATCAACAATTGTTGACATGTGTGGACGTGTTTGCAACCAGTTTATAAACATGGCAGTGGTGTGCAATACATTAGATACAAAGAACACAAAAACACTACTTCCTCGGGCAACATTTTGACGCAGATTGGCGTGTGGACAAAACATATTGATATTATAAACATTGTTTCCAGCAACTTTGTGATTGCTCATCAACAATGTTGATCAACTGTTGCTCAAGAAAAGTTTACCATGAATACGGGGCTTAAGTGTGCATATAACACACGAGTGAAACGTGACGAAAGGACGCGTGTCGACGGCTGCCGTTGCCCCTGTCGTCGACGTTTGTCACTCGTGTGTACGAACACTTAGACTTAAGGCTTCACCCAAGTTGCGCCATAGTACCCAGAACCTTTAAGTGCCAAAAATTCAGAAAAATTTAGGTAGAATAGGATTTTCGTATTCATAACTTGCATTCGACAAAGTTCATAAGATGCACGCCCCTTTAATTAAATTGGTGTAATATATGTTCGTGGAACGGAAAGCCGTTGGTACCGGCTGTCATTCAAAAATCTTTGACAGTCGTTACGGGTCTTCAGAAGACGAATAGTTTGACAACTAGTCTTACCAAGGGGTATCGTGTTACCCATCGATATATATGTACTAGTGTTACCCAATAACGGGTTTTGGAGGTCAGATAGGCAGTCGCTTCATGTAGGTAAAATACTGGTATTCAGCTGCATCCGGTTAGACTGGAATCTGACCCCAACATATTTGGGAAAAGGCTAGACAGATGATCCGATGTGATGTTACATTCCGGTGTGACAGGTAGATTATAAACGGATATTCACACGTAACGACTACACCTTATGTCAGGAATCCTTTAACCCTTTTGCCTTTGAACCTTTTTGACCTCTCGCAGGTCAATAATGATTTTAGTGTTATGAAAAGGTGAGCCGCGGTAGATATTTTAAAACAAATGAGCTATTTAATATACCTATGTTTTATTTTTCTTTTTTAGAATATAGTATTCAGCTGTTACTTTGAGGGTTTTGGAATTGATGGAGGGTTATATATGACAGAGAAGGTATGTGTGTCTCGTTATTATCAGCCATATTTTAACTAATGTGGTCGTACTGTGTAGGTTGGTTATTGCGCAATAGAATAACCGTTTTCAGATTATAATTTCACGAACAAATTAATCACTCTAGCGAATCGCACACTGTAGGTACACGACAACCTGATACGGAACGTGGGACAGTTTCTGAGCACATGTTGTCCGTACGATCTCCTATGTCCAAGAAAGCTCCATATCGTTCTGTCGCGCTGTCGTCGACCCCCCACGAACTCAGACTAGACCCTGTCAGCGCCTTCAGATGGCGCTCGCGTTCCGAATAGTCAAACGAATGACCGGATGCGACATATAGGTAAACGTAGGGACATTGACGCGCAAACTTTAGTCAGTTATTAAAAAAAGTGCAATACCTACACGGACAAAATTTATGTTTTTTTAAATAACTGACATATGATTTCAACGCCCCCTGCGTTCAGAATCAAGAACTGAATTCATGGTAACATGTTCTGCGACGATGTCCTTGCCATCCTGTATAAGGTCTATTAACGTTTCTAATTGATGTTATTTCAAGTTAAACAAATATAAACTTTATTTCAGTGGTAATTAAGTTGATTTCAGAACTAGCATTATTTAAGTCTTAAAAAGTTTGAAGTTGTAGCGTAAACTGAACTTTATTGTGTACGAATAAAAGTTATTTTTTCAATAACATTTTTATTCGGGCTCACATGCTAATACACTACCTATAATGGTGACATTTTGGGCCTACGCAGACGATAAACTTTACCACTTTAACCATACTAAGGCAACGCTATTACCATTGTGCCAAAAGATCGTCATCTCTTTAATTCATAATGGATGCTTGATAGTGCTGTGTTGTAATATTGGTAGATCTTCGAAAAACTAGGGCTTCACAATGACGTGTCAGTGGTCAAATGAAATGTCAAAATGATAGGTTAATTTTACATTTGTATTACTAAACGTTACTGAACGGTAATAATCATGCCTACACCAGAATGCCAAATCCCATAATCAGAAAAATTCAAAATCTAGTCGCAATCTTATCTCAGCTACAACCAATATCAAAAACTTGTCGAAAATGTAGGGATTTTAGAGGTATTTTTGACAAATTGAGACTGAGATCAGACTGTGAACGTTCTTAAAATTACGAGAATTGCCTCTCTGGTCATACACACACGCACACCTGATCTTTCTGGAGAACAACACCAATAAGCACTGTATCCATCTAGAATACTGAAATGTAGGTAAATAATGTACAGTCATACAAGCTATTAAAGGTGTTCAGGCAAAACAATATCTTTCCACTGTATCCGTTTAGACTGGAAGCCGACTCCAACATAGTTGGAAAAAGGCTTCAAAAGGTTTTAAAGGTTTCCTAGTAAGACTGGTTGTCGTACTTTCGGGCTTCTGACGACCCGAAACGATTGTCATAGATCCACGACAGTGAGACAGCGGGAGTTTCGTGTTTCACGAGACACGGAGGGGTTACCCATAGATATGAATAATGTCTTAAAATTAACCAAATATTCTGAATGTGAAACGAGTGTTTACAATATTAATCTGTCAAGCTCCGCTAATGAGACCCAATTGATTTTCTATTGTTTCGTCGCCAATGGGCGACGCAAGCCGCTTGACCGGTTAAAATCGTTATATTTACGTTATGTTTTCACCGCACGTTCGTGCTAGGTCCACTGTGTACCAAACAATACCTAAGGCCTCAGCCACGACATTGGGCGGTGCGTCTTGCGGTGCGTCTTACGGCGCGGGGCGTCCGCGTCGACTGCGACCGCGTCGGTCTGTATCCAAAATTATTCCGCTCTGAGTCGTGGCCACCGCGCTGTGAGCTAGTACTTTTGTTTACATTGCATGCCTCTCCGCTCCCCGCCGGCCGCAGTCGCTCGTGTTTCCGCGCCGCAAGATGCACCGCAACTCGCATCGCGGTGACTCGTGGCACGCTCTAAATAACTACTAACATTTTGTTCTCGCCGCGGTCGCAGACGCAAGACGCAGGTCGAGCGAGCGGTATGTCGTGGCCCAGGGGCGCCTGTACCACCGCCGACGAGGAAGTGTCTCGACGATTTTCTCGCTTAAGGCGGTACCCCGACCAAAACCGCGTTTTTCTTCGTTATTCAAAGGCTGATAACTCAATAATTATGAAAAATAAACTACATCTGAAAGCACATTATTAATGTTCGATATCCTATCATCACATTGCACGTTATTATTTGTTTTTATATGTTACTTTATATTAATTTGAAGATTTCACCAATATGGATAGATAATTTAAAAATCTAAATAATCCACGTTTTAATTTATTTAAAAAGATCGCTATTCTTTTTTTATTAAAATAATTCCAAAAATTGTGCGAGTTCTATAATCAAGGGGCGGGCGTGCGCAGGGTGCGAGCGGCAGTACGCTGCATCCTTTTCGTACGAGGAAGTCGTGTCGCTCTCTGTCTCTGTCGCAAGGAGGGAACGAATGCTCAAAGTTATTTGGTCGGGGTTTGGTTGTGCCTTAAGAAACAAGCAAAATATTGTAGGTACCATGTAATTAAAAGTGATTCATTATATTAACACATTGCGGGACACTAAACGCCTCCAAACGTAATAACGATAAAACTTATATTGTGTCTCGTTCAATATCCTTCAACTGATTAATAGTTAATGGCTGACTGTTCACATCGCTGACGAGTAGATACTCGTTTGTCGCAGTGACAAGAGCTATAGCGCTTAGCAGGAAGAAAACTCACTAACACAGATAACACTCTCAGTAAACCCTTCAGTTTAACTCTCTCAGTTGACGGATTTACAGTCCTTGGCATCATAGGCAGGATATACCTGCGTGCTCACGCTAACGAGGCCTACGGACTAGTTGGTGATGCTTTCGTTACCTGGAGTGGCGAACTTCCCTCATCACCTAAATTCGGTTAGGTAAGGCCTTCCTGAACGTCGGATGACCACACCGCAAGGGATAACCTCAAAGCCGACTCCGCTTTGATGAACTCCAAATCATCACACAACGGCGCAACACCAAGGCATCGACTTAATCGCGCATAGCACCAATCTTAAAAGAATTGTAACAATCCAAAATCCTAATTGTAACACCATGGATCCTGGTCCTTTGGAAGGCGTACAAGAAGCCGAAATCAACTCGCAGAGGGTGGTTGGATAGACAAATTTAAATGGAATGAAGCACAAACCGACTACTATGCTAGAGTACCCAAGAACAACCTTCGGTTAGTGCACGACTATTGCAAAACATGGAAACAAACCATATTGGGCATTGGTTTTGGGTGGCTATAGTTGATTGGTTACCAAGAGCCTATAATGTTCCTAGTGCTGGGACAGAGGCCTCCTCTCGGTGAGAGGCAGTGGGCCGTAATCCACCACGCGGGTCTAGTGCGGGTTGGTAGATATGACATTTCTTCGAATTTTTGGTTCTAGGACGTGCCGGTTTCCTCACGATGTTGTCCTTAACCGTTTTGAGAGCAGTGGTGATGACATAATTTTCACAAAGCAAGGCGCCCGACTGGGTTCGAACCTACGACCTGCAACTCATAAGTCGCGGCCGTTACCCAGTGGTCGCTACTGGGCCACCATTGCTCCACTGTACCAAGAGCTAGGATATTATTATTAGCATGTCTTGTCCCACTGCAGGGCAAAGGCCTCCTTTCTCTCCATGTCCTTAAACATAAGATAAAAACTATCCTATGTCCTTTCCCGGGACTCAAACTATCTCTATACCAAATTTCATCTAAATCGGCTCAGCGGTTAAGCGTAAAGAGGTACCTAACAGACAGACAGATAGACGCACTTTCGCATTCATAATATTAGTATGGATTGTCTGTTTTAGCGAGAGAAAATGCGACGTCAAAAGATGGTCACGTTACATAAGTTAAGGCTAACTTGTGGAGTGTGACCATCTTTTGAAGTCGCATCTTTCACCCAGGCAGCTGTCCATTTTTACCGGACTACGGCGAAGCAAAAAGAAGGGTTATGATTTTGACCGGTATGTATGTATGTATGTGTGTTCATCTGTTCCCTCATAACTTCTAAAGTTCTTGTCATAATTAAACATATGAGGTATCGTTGGAAGCGTTTTAATTGTCCGCTGGTTATAGGCTATGTGACGTCACATTTAATTGAATATGGCGCCCTCTAGTGGACATAAAGCCATGAACTAAAAAAAAAAAATTTTTTAATCATGCCAAGTGGGGTATCCAATGAAAGGGCTTAATTAGCACATTTCAAAAACATAAGTATAATTAAAATAAGCCCCAAAATAATTAAATAAAAAATAAGTTTAAAAACTAAAACCCGACTACTGAAAAGGATGAAACAAGAAAGTACCTTTCCGTGGTCGCATGCCGCTGTACTAACATACATATAAGCCATGGTAGCATGCGACCACGGGAAGGTACTTTCTTGTTTCATCCTTTTCAGTAGTCGGGTTTTAGTTTTTAAACTTATTTTTTATTGCCTATGTTGGCCAACTGCAGGGAAAAGGCCTCCCTTTCTCCTTTCTACTCCTCTCTGTTTTGGACTAGTGTGGACCAATCCTGTCTGTAGGAGCCAAGCTCTTCCCGCCATCTTCTCATGGGTATGCCTCGATGTTGTCGGACATTTTCTGATGGCCTATTTAGCCTATGAATCGTTCGACATGCGGCAAACCTGTCCGACCCAGTCCCACTTAAACTTGGTCGCTTTTTGGGTGACGTCGGCTATTTGTGTTTTATAATTTAAGGTGATGTATATTCTCACATGACACAGAACAGCATAATTATTCACAACCGTTCGATACGCTTCCGTGCCGAATCGAAATCAAAATCAATCAATGTTATCAAAAGAGTTCTCTAAAGGCTGTTTACAAATTCAAAACCGGAAAATTTTCTCCGTTTAAATCAAATAGATACCTAACCGCCAATTTTCCGCCAGCTATTCGCTGTCGGGAGCATGGAAAATTAGCAATGTCATTTTCAATTCGACAACCTGTCGAACGGTTGTGCATAGCTTTGCAGGATTTTGTCCAAATTTAGATATATAAAACATACTAGAAATAAAAAAAAACGTATGAAGGAATTAAAACATCTTTCATTGCACTAGGTACTTCAAGTGACACGTTCCAATTCGTCGCCAGCCTGTAATTAATTCGTATTCGGATTTTTCCATCTAGCCGGCATGTTCAAATTGAGAACTATTGCGTTCATTCTTCTGTATTTAATGCAAGGGCCCAGTCTACGCATGGTGGTTTGGTTCATGCAGTTTAAGACACATATGTTGTGATAAGTTATATTGTTGTATCCGCATGCGGGGTAGAATACTCGAGGGCACCTGCAGCCTTCTATATCTTTAAGGTCAATAGGCTCTCGGTCGACGGTTACTAGTTCATAGGGATCAATTAGAGCGAACTTGTCTTTTAATTCATTGTAACGATTTTCGGTCAATTTTAAAGTTTCTCTACCTCCTTGAACATGGTGGTGAAAATCTGTGACGAGAGAAATAAATTATCGAAGAGTCGAAGAGCTATTTGAGAAAAGAAATGGTTTTTTTTTTTCAATAGGCAATTTGCAGCAGCCCGGTGTCTGGAGTTTTTCTGTTTCACATTGTGGTGACATCTGCATCGCCACATGTGAATTACGCATCGTACTGACGTCACGCAGAGATCCTGCATCGCACAAGCAGTGTTTACCGCGCGACTATCATATTATTATAGACAACGTCCCGACATCAATCGTCGGGCAGTTGCCCACCAGACACGATACCCGTCTGGTCGGAAGATCCTCTCTTTCTATCTAACTTTACACCCTGTTCCTCATAACTCTATAACAGTAAAAAAAATAAGCAGTATAAAATAATAATATCTAACTACTTAAGGATTTCGCAGTACGCGACTACGATTGCGGCTAGTCATGGTCTACTGGGTGTAATTTATTATAGATACACCTCGCCAGAACCCAAAAGGGAATACAGGCGTGATTTTTAACCGGCTTCAAAAAAGGAGGTTCTGTATTCAACCCGTATGTATGCATGTATGAGAAAATCGCAGACACACAAACGTATGTCCGCGATCTTCTCAAAAACTAATGAATCAATTTTGACAATTCTTTCACTTATGTAATCTACATACTTTCAGGAAGGTTTTAGTATATAATACATTAGGTAATTTTTCCTATGTACGAAGTTATATGCATAAATGTACAGCCTCTCCGGCATTTCTATGCGAATTTTGATAATTCTTCTAGTCAGTGTCTTCAATTCTTCAATGCACTAGTATTAATTGAATTTTAGTGGGCTAGGTACAACTAAAAAGTGAAAAATAAAAACTTTTTTACAAAAAAAAACAACCTACTTCAAAAAAAACTACAAAGTGATAAATAACTTTAATTTCGGAAGTCGGTGTCAAAAAACGAAAATGCGAACCCAACGACACCGACTTCCGAAATTAAAGTTATTTATCACTTTGAAGTTTTTTTTTTTAAGTCGGTTGTTTTTTTTTTGTAAAAAAGTTTTGTAATAAAGAAAAGGTACTCACTTGTGTTACAAAAAAGAATCCAATAAAAGACAACAATAACGAGTTTAAATGAAAATAATAATATTTTTGAGAATTCGGTAAATGTGTTTCGTGTCATTTTGTCAGTGTCATTTGTCTATCAAACAGCATGGAATGCGTGAGTTAATTGCAACGCGAATCGATAATGGAAATTTATTGTTTCTAGGGTTACCATTTAGAAATTTGAAAAGTCCTGACAAAAAACCTGACATTTCAATAAAAGTCCAGACATTATAGTCACAAAGTCCAAAGATTACCCACTTAGTTACAGTGGTATGGTAGGTAGTAGATGCTTGTGAAAAGAAAATCCAGACAAATTAAGAGCCGGACAAAGTCCGGACAAAAGTCTAGAAGTCCGGACATGTCCGGACAAATCTGGACGGATGGTAGCCCTACTAGTAAAGCATACCGTCACAGTATAATAATCTTTCTACTGTGATACCGTGCTGTGATTTTAGTATTATTGTTTTTTGCAAGTCTGCGGAATGAAAAAAAAGATAAAGACTGATATAGACTTGTTCGGCAGTATATTTATTAAACAACAACGCGGAACCGAAGCAATTACTTATATAACCTCATGTCTGTAATCTCTGAAGGGCTAAGGCAAATGTGTACACACAGGACACCTACTGGGTTTACATCCCACATACACGGATAGCTGTGTCGGTATGAATAATTACGCACCAAAAACGTTAAATAAAACGAGCGAGCTCTTTTTTAGGGTTCCGTAGTCAACTAGGAACCCTTATAGTTTCGCCATGTCTGTCTGTCCGTCCGTCCGTCTGTCCGTCCTCGCTTAATCTCTGTGACCGTTAGCACTAGAAAGCTGAAATTTGGTACCAATATGTATATCAATCACGCCGACAAAGTGGTAAAATAAAAACTGGAAAAAAATGTTTTATTAGGGTAGCCCCCCTATATGTAAAGTGGGAAGTGATTTTTTTTTTAATTTCAACCCTAACGTGTGATATATTGTTGGAAAGGTATAAAAAAATGAATAGGGGTTTACTAGAATCATTTTTTGATAATGTCAATAATTTCGGAAATAATCACTCCAAAAGTAAAAAACAATGTGTCCCCCCCCTCTAACTTTTGAACCATAAGCTTAGAAAATATGAAAAAAATCTGAAAAGTAGAACTTTATAAGGACTTTCTAGGAAAATTATTTTGAACTTGATGGAAACAACACTTTTTGTACAAAAAAGACAAAAAGTTGTACAAAATAATTTCTAAACTAAGTTTGTAGTATAATCGTATATGCAAGCATTTTATTTATTTATTTATTATTAACTTCGTTTACATATTTTATTATCCTGAACGTATCTTTTTTCAAACAAAAGAAGAATTATTAAAACCTTTAAACTCATAAGTGGGAACACTTATTGTGACGGACGGGAAACTACGGAACCCTATACTGAGCGTGGCCCGACACGCTCTTGGCCGGTTTTTTTTTATTAGTGTGCGTATGTCGCACAAAAGAAGCGTCCAGAGTATGGCAACAACAAACAAATAAAAAGCAATAAAAAAAAATACAATAATTGAAATAAGCCGTGGCAGATAAGTGATAACCAGTCCCAACAGACGTCGCTGTTCACGAACATGATGCATGGATCAGCACCATTCAGTTCAAACATTTTGAAAGAAGCTAAATGATGTAAAAAAATGCATCAGAAAAGTACCCGTGGACGCAAATTAGCAGAGCCACTCACAAAATGAGTGCTTTGCTTCGATTATTAAAATACTTTACAACCGAAATTCTAATTTTAAATCACCATGATATTTTTCATTTGGCAATTGAGGTTAATTTTATAACCTCACATTTGTAGATGATTTTTCAATAAAAATTTAAATGTAATTCATATTTGTTAGAAAATGTCATGAAATATAAAGTTAAAACCCCTCCGCCCGACCTCCAGCCGCAAAATTATCCCACGGGGCAAAATGTAGTACTTTTTATATTATTTACTAGCTGCTGCCCGCGACGTCGTCTGCCTGAAGGCTCTACAGCACCAAAAATACCTAAGATGCCAGTGTCGCTATAGCATTATAAGTAAACAACTTTTAAAATAGCATTAAAATATAAGTTTTTTTTTGCAAGTGAAGAGAGTTATATGGGAGTCCTGCTGAGTTCAGTGTGGTGTGGGGGATGTGACTGAAGGAAATAGAGAAAACAATGCAGGAATACATTCCAGGACACAAAAGAGTAAAAATACGTACAAAGGCATCATACCTTAAAACACTTCCCTATAAACAACGTTGGCAGTTATGCTGCCAGGAGCCAAAATGTACAGAGAGTCAGGACTGGTGACGCGGGAGCAAGCGACGTACAGTTGTCCGTGTGAGAAGCAACTCGTCCTGAGGTCGACACCCGCTGCCCTCAGTGTCTGCCTCTATTGATGGTTATCGCGAAGCAAACACTCACGGGGAACTGTACGCGCTTGAACTGGAACGGGAAGATATGAGGTATGAGGGGAATGCGTGGTATAAATACTGGCTCGCCAACGCCACAACCCGTAAGAATTTCCGCCTCAATGGTGTGTCTGTAGAGCGAGATGACTTTAGGGTGGGTCCCGTTACACAACTTCAGAGGAGATAGGTTCCGAAGAAGCATAATCGGGACACTGACCTTCAGCTTGATGGTATGCGCTGGAAGTCCACTTGCTGACAGGGAGTTCAGAAATTCCACGGGATAATGTGTGGCGTCATCTTGCTCGACAACAGTGTTTATCGAGGTGTAGACCACTTCATTCCCCTCAATTTCCGAGAGAATGCATTCGTTAATTGCTGCAGCCTGATCATTTTTGGACGTCAAAATGGCCGCGCACACACCCAAGAATTCTGCAGGTGCAGTATACGACTGATGTCCACGTACACACAGCAAACGAGTTCTTTTAAGCTGGATACCACTCTACCGAGAGACTCTGGAAGCACCACCTGTCCACCTCTCTCTTCTGGTAGAGTGCCTTCGCCAAGATTTAGAAGGACATTGGAGAATTCTTGAGCACGTGCATTGCCGCCGAGCCGAGCTCTCATATTAATGGTCAAGCGCAGCGTACGAACTCGTGACCACAACGAAGATAGTTTCAACGAAGCATTCACCTCGTCAGCCCTCGATCCCCGTGTCACCACGGGAAGCGTTTGCCGGAAATCGCCACTGAACAGAACAGCTGTGATACGACGCATCAAATGTTCGTTCCTGCGGATGTCCTGCAGGGTTCCGTCCACGGCCTCAACTGCCTTCCTATTGGCCATCGTACACTCATCTCATACGATCAAAGAGCAATCCTTGAGCACGTGTCCCTTATCGCTGTTACGTGACACACCACAAACAGGCGTTTCGGCGCTCTCTAAATCGATAGGAATTTTAAACATGGCATGTGCTGTCTTGCCACTCGGAGCAGTGTGGCAGCGATTCCCGACGACGCTACAGCAATAGCAATTTTGCCTTGCCTGCTGACCTCTGCAAGTATGCAAGTGGTAACAAATGTTTTTCCTGTTCCACCAGACGCATTCCAAGAAAAACATTTGACCCTGGTTTTTTCCCAACGCTTTCAAGGACGGTGTCATAAATTTGTTTTTGCTCTGAAGAGAACAAAGCGACATGGTCATTTCGCCCGGATCGTAATTTGTCTCAGCGTTATACTTCCGATTTACACGGTCTTGATGCGGTGATGATTGGGGAGCTGGTAACCCATATTCGATCAGTGGATTGCCGCCGATAGAAATGACCACATCTTGAAGTGAACTGAGACAGGTGTTCAGCACGCGTTCATCAGTTACTCCGACTTCGTCTCCAGTAGAAACATAACTTTTTTGTAATACTTAACACCGCATTTTCTTTTTAATTGTCGTCCTCAACTCTGCTCAAGATTTTAAGGGTTTTGTTGGAACTTGAATTTGTCAAAACGAACTATACTATACAACTTTTATGAAGAAAATGCACATTGCCATCTATGAATTTTAAGAATAACTAACTACTAACCTCGCCAACATGATCAAATTTAAATTATTAATTTCCAAAAAGTGTCAACATGTAACTTGATTTGATTTTTATGAAATCTCGTAGATGGCGCTGCTTCAAAATTTTCTTTATACTACTAAAATTCATTAAACTATGTTTTTTCTGCCCAAGTTACTTAAATGGCGTAGTTTTTATAGTGTAAAGCTAGATAATAGCATGGTTTACTGAAAAACTACATTTAAATATGCGTCGTTAGATTACACGCTGTCACAGAATGCGTAAGAAAAATAAAGATTCACAGCTCCTCCCCCATAGGTGATAGCGTGATAATAAGTAGCCTATATGTTGACCCGACCTCTTAGTAATATTCATGCAAAATTAGAAGTAAATCCATGCAGTATTTTTTGAGTTTATCCCGGACATACATACAGACAAACAGACAAAAATTCTAAAAACTATATTTTTAGCTTCGATATCGATTGTAGATCACGCCCCAAATATTCTTTTAAAAAAATATTCAATGTACCGTTTTGACTTTCCTACGATTTTATTATATGTATAGATAATATTCGTCCGCGTGAAATGATTTTGTTTTCCGACCCACTCCGTCGCATCGCATCGCCTGCCCGCGCCTTTTCCTTTCGCTTCGCCTTCTTTTTGACGTTTTTCTTTTTGGTCGGCTTCTAATTAAGGGTTCTAGTGCAATGCTAAATAGCCTTCCTCAAAAATTGGGCTTACAAATGCAAAAACATTACGCTTGCCGGTACGCGGTCTCCACTCCAGGACTCGTCTGCTCCACCGGCCATCAGTCCTTTGACAGACATGGCCAGCCCACTGCCACTTCAGTTTGCTTACTCTGCAAGCTATGTCGGTAACTCCGGTTCTTTTCCGGATAATTTCATTCCTGATTTTATCCTTCAAAGAGACTCCGAGCATAGCTCGCTCCATAGCGCGCTGAGCGACCTTGAATTTGTGGACCAGCCCGACCGTCAGTGTCCACGTTTCAGCACCGTATGTCATGACGGGCAGGACGCACTGGTTGAAGACCTTTGTCTTCAAACACTGCGGGATAGGCGACGAGAAGACTTGACGAAGACGGAGAAAAATCACATTGCAAAAGCTTAATTTGAAGTCCGAGTTTTGTAATTTTATTTTGAACTAAGTAAACGAATTTATTTTAAACATATCCATTACGTTTATTAAGATCTTATCTAAAATGAGATGTCCCTTTCTAATAAGATCAAATTAAAGTAATGCCGCTGCTCATAGGAACGTTTCAAATATATTTCGAGCTTACCAAAACTTAGCCGACCCCTCTACTAAGGAAAAAATCCACTACAAAAAAAAAAAAAAACACTGGCACTCCGGGAGTGCCGACAGAAGTGAAAACAAAACACAAACAGAATACTTTGCCATCACACTGACATAGTATATCGGATATACATTAAAACCGAGTACATCTCGAGGACAGCCGGACATATCCGAACACATCCGAAGCGGTGTCGTTACGGTAACAGTGGCGCGAATTCAATGTTTTTTTCCTATCTCAAAATAATGCCACACGCGCCTATAGAAGTTTTCACTTAAAAAAAAAGTATTTTTATCTGAAAATAAATGATTGGCAATCTCAGTACTGTTTAAGTGTAAGTGATTATACGCTTTTATCATTTTTAACGTGGCGATATTATTGTGGTCGTCATCTCGGTAGTTACCCTTTCTAGCCAAATCATCTTTCACACTGTCCACCCATCGTTTATTTGGTCTTCCTCTACTCTTACAGCTTACATTCACACCCAAAACTTTCCTCATGACAGTTTCCCCAATTCTCCCCATCACATGTCCATACCATAACCATCAATTTCTACACAACTTTTCAGTCACCGTACAATGCCTAATATTTTACCTGTCTAAAAATGTGCCATTTTTAACCGACTTCAAAAAAGGAGGTTCTGTATTCGACCCGTATGTATGTATGTTTGTATGTCTGCGATTTTCTCAAAAACTAATGAACCAATTTTGATAATTCTTTAATTAATGTGATCCACATACTTTCAGGTAGGTGTTAGTATATGATAAATTAAGTAATTATTCTTATATACGAAGTTATATGCATAAATGCATCTTCTGCATTTCTATGCGAATTTTGATGATTCTTCTAGTCGGTGTCTTCAACTCTTCAATGCACTACTGTTAATTGTATTTGTTTGGGCTAGGTACAACTAAAAAGTGAAAAATAAAAACCTTTTTACAAAAAAAAAAACAACCGACTTCAGAAAAAGAACACTACATAGTGAAAAATAACTTTTATTTCGGAAGTCGGTGACAAAAAACGAAAATGCGGAACCAACAACACCGACTTCTGAAATTAAAGTTATTTTTCACTTGTAGTGATTTTTTTTAAGTCGGTTGTTTTGTTTTTTCTCGTAAAAAAGTTTTTTTAGACAGGTGAAATATAAAAAAGTCATTATCATTGTGGTTTACGCAATTACCCTGCTGGTTAATCTGTCGAACTCCGCTAATGAGACACAACTGATTTTCTATTGTTTCGTCGCCAATAGGCAACGCGCGGTGCTTGACCGATTTAGAGCTAGTTCAGGCACGGCGGGAACCGCGCGATTTCAGAATCGCATGGAAATCGCGCGAGTCTTATTTGTATGAGTTATTAAGTAATCGTTCAGACATAACCGCGCGGTTAATCAAGCCGCGCGGTTACGGCAACCCAAGCGCCAGAAAATAGAATCGCGCTGCTCCCGCGCGTTTCTATTACTATGGAGTCTTTACTTCGCGTTCAGTTGCGTTGCGGATACCGCGCGGTTAGCACGTCACAGCTCGTGAGTTAGCTATGGATCGTTTCGACACTGAACTATTTATTGATGAAGTGGAGAAGATACCTGCAATATGGGATATTCAGTGTGAGGATTACTCAAATAAAATTATCAAGAACCAAGCTTGGCAAGAGTTAGTGGAGATATTTGGAAATTGCGAAGACACGTTGGAAAAAAAGAATATTTTAAGTAAGTAGGTTTATTCACCAAAATGAACTACCAAAAGTAAACACACTTCTTCGTCGACCTCCATTTTCAAACTGACGTTATCCCCGCACGAAAATCGCATAATAACCGCCGGTGTCTGAATAGCATCACAATTTTGCGGTTTCAAACCGATCGATTCGTGAACGCGCGGTTCCCGCATGTCTGAACTAGCCCTAAAGTTCGAATATTCTGTTGTATGTAGGTAAATACTATTAATACACTAATGTATTCTCTGTACAGGAGCTTAGGTCCAATAGGTCATGCCAATCATGACAGATGCTAATGTCGACTGTGATGAATTGCTGGTCTTGAAGCATTGGATACACAAACACACTTAGGTATTTAGAATAATGTCTTAGAGAATGAAGTGACACGGTTTTAAGTTTTGAGGTTACTATGCGATAGAATTTTAGTTAGGAAAAGGTTTATTCGTGTTCTTTTATAGACATGATGCGTCTTTTGGAATTGAGACGGTCATATTTTTGACTATAAGTGAACTTTAAAAAACTTTGGCTATTTTGTAAAGAATAAAGTCAATAATTAATAATAATAATACAAAGTCAAAGTCAAAGTATTTATTAGTGCGATTTTTGGTGATAAAACAGGTCTTACAGATATTTTACAGAAACTCAAAAACACTATTAATTTAACAATATTAGAAATGAAATAAAACATTATAATTATAAGTATGATACAATTCTAATAAATTAAAAGTCTAGTAGGAATAATTACATCATAAATCATAAATACAGGCTCAGTCACAAGAAATTTTGTCAGCAAGAAATTCGTCAGTTGTATAGTAGCATTTGTCTACTAAAAAAATATTTAGGCTGCGTTTAAATTGAGTCAAGTTTAAATCTTTTATGTCATTTGGTAGCTACAGCTACACCGTATCATCTTTCCGTACTCACATATGGTGGACAAACATGGTCTTTGAAAAATCAGCAAATACCTACGCTCTAGGTTTGCCAGAGGGCTATGGAACGGAGTATTTTGGGTATCAAACTATCAGACCAGGTTAGGAATACGACCATCCGTTCCATAACAAAAACAACTGATGTCACTTGGAAAGCTGCCACGCTAAAATGGAATTGGGCTGGACACATCTGCCGCATGTCAGACGACCAATGGGCCAAACTTACGACCCGATGGGTCCTTCTTAATGGCAAGCGACATCTTTCAATAAGAACTGGTCCTTACAGAGAGAAGTGGAAAGAGAGTAGGGAGGCCTTTGCCGTGCAGTGGGACATCACAAGCTTTTAATAATATAATAATCACCATATAAGTATTCCAGTAAGATGCTGGTAGCGATCTTGACCGTACTTCCGGGATTGTCCTGATAGCCGTGGAATACCTTTCCACTCCTCATAAGCAACTCAGGACATGTTGCCCCCTTGTCGCTACGTCACTATGTGCTAGCGACCGTTTCCGGGGGCCCATTATTGAGTGTGAAAATCACCCCCTGCCATTTTGTCCGTGTATATATAAAACATTGATCAGGCAGGGGTCATAGTTCTTCCATAGTTCTTGGTAACCAGTCCACTTTAGCCACCCAAACCCATAGTCCAACTTTTTATTTTTCCATATCCTGCAGTAGTCCTACACGAACCGGCTTGCATAGTGCATACAGGGATAATCGTCAGTTGGTGCCACATTTAATTAAAATTTCCTAAGGGGCCTCTGCGAGTTGGCTTCGGCCCCTCGAACGCCGGGACCCCATAGTCCCGAGATGTTTAAAATCACCATATCAACCTGCAAACTTCTACTGCCAAACATAGAATTTTTGTGTTTCTTTCTTAAAACGTATACGTATCACACGTACATTATACGTACCGTGACTGCGCACGTTTTGCGAAAATTTTACCTCGTTTCACAAAGAAAATAATTCATGTTTGACCTACGCTCCATCGAATGTTGCCGTCCCATCACGCCGACACGTCCTACGCATTTCTGCCATGCCAATGAACAGGAAAATTTATAGGTGCGCAAGGCCAGACGAAAAAACGAGTGTGCTTATGACCACACGACTGAAGTGAAACTTCAAACGTATTTGGCTATGAGAGGAAGAGAGAAAGAAAATGTGCGCACGCACTGCTTTCTCTTGCTTATATCCCCCACTCAACTCCCGTTCGCCTCGCCCGATCACACTTTTCGTAACGCTTACGTCACGCGTTCGCCAGCTTACTCCCCAAGTCAAGCGTGCGTAAAGAAGTTTCACTTGAAAAATCATTCAAGATGCATTAAAAGTTTGCATGCCTTCAATAGGCACTTACTCACAGCAGATCTGAAAGAACTGGCTAGAAAATGCTTTGACAAAAACTTGGAACAATTAATAAAAGGGAGGAATGAAATGGAAGTGCAAGGAGAGCGTATAAAAAAGTTTTCTCGCCGATGTTCATAACTCATTCTAAACTGAGCATACACTAGCACCCTTGAGAGAACTGAGCAGACCTTCGGGGAAAACTGTGGCGGTGGTGCAAGGGACAAGCGGACAAGCGGATGATGAATGGAAGAGTGGATTAATGAATGAAGTATATGTGTTGAGCAGTGGTGGCCCAGTGGTAACGACCGCGACTTACCCTGACAGGCGCTTTATTTATTTTAAAAAAACTTACAACTAATACACACGTACGCGATTCTTTTTCGCACGCGCGTCGCGTACTCGTCGCTCCTTCAAAAGAGAATCATTTAATTCCAATGTTTCTAAAGAGGGAGTGATGCGTACGTGACGCGCGCGCGTAAAAAATCGCGCTCGTCTGAACGCGCCCTAAGCCTACAAAATTTAACTAACACGTGGGTTCAGTTTAATCTCACCCATAATGCCTACTTCTTTGAATGGAACAATTAAGTTGTGGATGGAACAATAGAGTCCAAACATTCAAATTGGAATTGCATAAGTACCTTTACAGATCTGGAGTATTTTCGTTCCTTTTGTCTTTTTTTGTTCAGTATTGGATATTTATATGTAGTGACAAAATATCTCCTAATGCGGGCATTACTCAGATGATTATAGCCGCACCGAAATGGCAATTCGGCGAGACCGCAGGTGAGTAAAATCGCAAGTTCCAAAGTCGAAACCTACTCTGGTTTCAACTTTTGTCGTGCGGCGAGAGAGTGCATGTGGCGTGTGACTAAAATCGACAGTGAAAATGCTCAGTCGCAGGCGATTGCCCGCCGCATAAAGGTCGACATTTTGATGCAAAATGAACTAGTCACCTGCGATTTTTATCGACCTGTGTAAATGGGGCGGCGATTCGGCTTGTGAGGCGATTTGGTAAGCGACCAGCCGCACGACGTAAATCGACCTAGTGTAAATCCCCCAGCGACCAAGGTTGGCGACTGCAGAATTTGAAACCTTGTTGTTCTACCGCAAGCTCTTAATTTTGATTGTCTTTGCTGTGATCAACTCAGCCTCTTCCTATTGGATCTCGACCTCTTTCAAGTAAATTCACAACATCCAGTTCTCCACCTTTCGCATTCTGTCTTTACCACCTTCTTCAGGTGGTCGGTCCATCTAACTAAGGGCATAAAAAAGAAGTAATCCTTGAAAAGAGTATAGTGAAACAAACACTCTAACTAAACGGCTTCAAAATCGCCATATTTATAAATCTTTCTTCAAGGCGTATTATACGTGGGCCTGCCGACGGAGACCGATCAGGACCAGGCCCGTGCCGGACGGCGCGTGTGTGGTCCACGCGCGCCTCAAAGAGATGTTAGCATAAAGGAAGGGGCCCGTTAGGGCCGAAGCCTGCCGGGGTAGCGGGATTATCCGGAAGGGTTACCGCTACCCTGCAACATAAAGGGCTAAGGAAGGGACACGGGTGGGTTTTAGTCAGTAAGAGTCTGACACTTCTTTCCGCTCCACCCAGAGCGGGAGGAGTCATTTGGTGATTTCCCATCCACAAAATATAGGAGTTTTATACGCATTGCAGAAATCTTCCTCATCGTCATCATCTGCCAAGCAAGCCCCAACTATGTTGGGGTCCACTTCCAGTTTAACCTGGTGCAGATGAATACTAATATTTAAGGGCTTACAGGACCTAAACGCAAACAACGCGAGTTTTAGAAACAATAAAAGTATATGATCGACTACAGTAAACAAAGCCAAAAAAAATATATGATATTCTTTAGGGTATATGCTAGGTAGATAGTGTGTTGAAAACATAATGCAACTTATTTGGTACGATAGAAAAAAATCATCAAGGTACCTCTAAAAACTTCCTTTTTACAATAAAAACCATACTAATATACATACAATCATTATGATTTTTTGTCAGATTATTCTACAAGCGACATACCAAAAGTCTAATGTTTTAATTTTTTACTCCAAACAATAGATTTTTCGTAAATAGATAATTGTTTCATATTTTGCAATAAATTACCAGCGTTGTGTCATCGCGCTTCTCTTTCTTTTCTATGCAGTCCGACAGTGACCACGCTTTAGGTCATTTGTAGTCCTCTTAAAATAGAGCGACTGCCTTTCTGATCTGTATGACCCAATTACTGAGACTCACGACACCTCTTCTCTCTCTCTACTGGCTGTCAAACTTCGTTGCTTGTTTTTCGTTATAATTTAGTTTCCTACGAATTATTATTTGGAATATTTCATCCGCTATCCTCTTCTACCTCAAACCATCCGTTCTGTGGTCCCGCACACATCAGAACTGGGTCACCTGCGATATTTATGTATAAATCACGAAACAGTTTCCGTTGTCGTGTCAACATTATCAAATGAAATAATAAACATGGTGCTGGACAGGAGGTATTAAAGATAAAAGCTTTACTAGCATTCTAGCTAGCATCAAAAATACATTGGTAGTGTCTGCATTTAGAAAAAAAAACCGGCCAAGTACGAGTCGGACTCGCCCATGAAGGGTTCCGTAGCAGCAAGTAACATAATATAAAAGTTCTTGTAGTTCGTTGTAACTTTGTGAAAGGTAAATTGCGGTTTTCGATTTATGACGTATTAAAAAAAAACTACTTACTCGTTCAAACCAGTTTTCGGTGGAAGTTTACATGGTAATGTACATTATATATATTTTTTTAATTTTATCATTCTCTTATTTTAGAAGTTAGAGGGGGGGGGACACACATTTTACCACTTTGGAAGTGTCTCTCGCGCAAACTATTCAGTTCAGAAAAAAATGATATTAGAAACCTCGATATCATTTTTGAAGACCTATCCATAGATACCCCACACGTACAGGTTTGATGAAAAAAAATTTTTGGAGTTTCAGTTGTAAGTATGGGGAACCCCAAAATTTATTGTTTTTTTTCTATTTTTGTGTGAAAATCTTACTGCGGTTCACAGAACAATCTACTTACCAAGTTTCAACAGTATAGTTCTTATAGTTTCGGAGAAAAGTGGCTGTGACATACGGACGGACGGACATTTATTTATTTATTCATATAACAATTCACATTGTGTTTGAATTTTGTAGTACATTAATTAATATTCTACAGCTAAAAACAATAAATTATGAATATCAGACAGTAAATTTTACTAAAAATAAAATCAATAACTTATATGATAAATTAATATGTCAATAGATTGTAAATAGTAATTATATAAATTATTGTAAATATTATCATGTCAAATTCTTATAAATCTTATAAAAGTGCAAAAAAATCGAACAATGTCTTGAATGTATATTTAATGTCAAAAAGGTAAATTACTAAATATAAAAACTATTCACCATCATTTGTCACCAATTCAGATATAGAATATAAACATTTTTTCAACAGGAATGCTTTAAGTTTGGCTTTGAATAGTGTACCTTTGTAAATCAATGATCTTAAGTCCGTAGGCAACTTATTAAATAATTCTACTGCTTGGTATTTAGAGCAATGTTCAGCAATATTAAGTTTCGGCGCAATTTTATTTTTTATAACGTTTCTTCTAGTTTTCTCTCTAAGTTCACGTTCTTCCTGTGATTCGTGCTCGTGTATGTATTTCGCAAAGTGGCTAAGTAGTACTAAAACATATAAACTTGGCACTGTTAAAATACCTAATTTTTTAAAATATTCTTTACATGACTCTTGTTGTGGGATTCTGACAATCGTTCTTAATGCACGTTTCTGTAAAATAAATGCTCTTTGGCAATTATACCCGTAACTGCTCCCCCAAAAAATAATGCTGTATCGTAATCTGGATTCTACTAATGCATAATATACAGATTCAAGTTGCTTAAGATTAATATCGTCTCTGAGGCTTCTTAGCGCGTAACAAGCTGAAGATATTGAGGAATCAATGGCGGTGAGCTCCTTTTTCCAATTTAATAGGGAATCTATATAAACTCCTAAAAATTTAACTTCGTTCACCAGTCCAATATTAACCTTTTTAAGCTTGACATCTATACTATCTTTGTTGCGTGACGTTGTTTTAAACAACATTACATTGGTTTTGCTTGGGTTTATTATTAAATTATTTGCTGTAAACCAAACAGAAAGATTCTTTAAACACTTATTTACATTTTCTGTCAACTCATTTAAGTTTGGCGACCCGAGTATGGCATTCGTGTCGTCTGCAAACATTACAAGTCCTGCGTCGGGTTGGGCATTATTCATAAAATTTAGTAAATCATTTGTAAAAATTAAATATAATATTGGTCCTAAGATTGAGCCTTGAGGCACTCCGCGGCTTATGTTGGTCATTTTTGACTTATATATTACTTCGTTCACACACTTTCCGTCACAATTGTTTGAGTTAATGTCCTTTATTTCTACGTACATTCTACGGTTTTTTAAATAAGATGTCATAAGTTTTAACGCTTTTCCTCTAATACCATAATGCTCTAGTTTAGCCAGAAGTAGCTCGTGATCTACTGTATCAAACGCAGAACTTAAATCAATAAATAAGCCAGCTACCTTCATTTTGTCATTCAATTTATTAATAATGTCATTAACAAGATTATCTATCGCATCTGAGGTGCCTATCCCCTTTTGGTATCCAAATTGTTTATAATTTAGTATTCTATTTAAATGTAAGTGGGTCATTAATCTAGCTTTCATTATCTTTTCGAAAATTTTTGATAAAATTGGTAGTAAGGATATTGGCCGGTAGTTTTTGGGATCCGTTCTTGTACCCTTTTTGTGTAGCGGAACCACCTTTGCCAATTTAAGTTGTTCAGGAAATACAGATTCTTCAATACATTTATTAATGAACTCAGATAAGGGATACGCTAATATTTCTATATTATCTCTGATCACCGATATTGGCACGTCATCGTGTCCACAAGACGCTTTGTTTGCCATCTTACGTACAATTTTTGTTATTTCCTGTGGTGTCGTCATATTGAAAGTCATCTCACTTTCTACTCTCAATGTTGAGTTTGTAGGACAGACAGACAGACAGACATGACGAATCCATAAGGGTTCCGTTTTTTGCCATTTGGCTACGGAACCCTAACTAGACGAGCAGATTGGTGATTCCGGTGTTCTGGTACCACTATACCGCCCTCGTAATAGCAAATGCAGTAATCGACATTTTTACGATTTTCCATTTTTGTCAAAAATGACATGGGGAGACTTCAAGCTATACGTAGATTTTTTTTTTGTCTATGGCTGGAACATGATGAAATTGAAAAAAATTAAAAAAAAAGATTGATAAAAAAAACACTTAAACGCGTTTTTCTCGAAACCGCCATTTTGCTAGTACTGCATTTGCTGTTACGAGGGCAGTATAGAGGTATGAGGAACAGGGTGTAAAGTTCACTCATCCTCCATAAGGAAACTTATCTACTCATCTATCGCTTTCCATCAGGCGTGATCGGGGTCAAGAGCGCGCCCATTTAGCAATAAAAAAAAATAAAAAAATAAAACCCGCGGGGCGCTGCTGATAATATAATAATTTTCGAACATTATGAAGTAATGGTTTAGGAATATGCTACAGCAGTATTACGCAATTAGGGCGATGTTTTTGTCAGTAGTACTATGAGTTATTCTTTGGTACAGGTGGAGACTGGGTTGGCAACTTGGCACTTTAATGTGTCATTACTAGAGATCGGATATTTTATTTTATTTTATTTTATTTTATTTGGGAAACAAACAGATGCAATAACAAACATAAGTAAATATACAATTAGTTCAACACAATCCAGAAACAGTTTCCACAGATTATTATACAAGTAAATTATAAGTGACTAAATGTAACAACAACCAGAAAATCACACCGTTAAAGTTTACAAAATTAACAATTTAATATTAACATATAACATTGTTATTATTTAAATTTCGATGCCAAAATATTTCTAATACTAAATTTGAATTTGGGTAGAGAAAGGTGAAAAATATCTAAATCTTAATTTGCTTTTAATGAAATCGAGTCGTTGTACAGACGACATGCTCTTTTAATAAAAGTATTCTTGCCATAATTAGTTCGGGAGAAACCAATTTGGAAAAGACTTCTTTTGCGTGCATTTAAGCGTGGACATCCAAAACTTATTTTGCTGAGAAGATAAGGGGAGTCCAATTGGCCTCTAATCATTTTATATAAATAAACTAGATCTCGCTCTGCACGACGTTCCTCTAGTTTCTGAAGCCTAGGTAAATTATCAGTTCCAAAGTTAAATCGCCAATTCAAGTGCTTAGTAAATTTATTTTGCACTTTTTGGATTATATTCGGATGCATATTCACCTAATGTTGAGATGTTGGCTAATATGGAATGCGCTTTTGTATCAAAAAAATCCTGCGATTCCAGGATCGACAAAAGGTTTCTGATTATAGAATCGAATGTATATTTACTTACTTTCAAATATTGGCTTTCATGG
Source organism: Amphipoea lucens (assembly GCA_947508005.1). Lineage (NCBI taxonomy): Eukaryota > Metazoa > Arthropoda > Insecta > Lepidoptera > Noctuidae > Amphipoea > Amphipoea lucens. Next base: position 10,902,877 of record OX382379.1, read on the forward strand.
AATGCACTTTTGTATCGATCGTAAAAATCCCACGATTCTAGAATTTTGTGTATTTTTTTCTGACTATGTGTATAATCGGATGCATATCTACCTAATGTTGTAAATTAGGTAGGTAGATAACAAACTGTAAAAGCAAACAACGTCAAGATAAGATAACGTACTACATATATTTAAACTAATTTTATTGATGTAGTTCCTTCCTTCCATGCTATACACCCGACTAGTTATGCATTCCCGGTGTTCCTGGCATCCCGGGATTTTTTTACAGAAAAAATATTTTAAGAAGCCGCTTCCATACTTTTAGAGCCAAAAAATCACTTTAGGTAAATATGGATCCGAATATCCGATCTCTAGTCATTACACTTTGCTTGTTAAACGAAACGAAACGACGAAAGAGAATTAGTGCTACTTTTTTAGCTTTCCATCTTTACATTAATCAGAATTTATAAGCTTATTTTCTTATTGGTTAACTAGTCCAGTATTTTGATTTTTTCTTAGCAACGGGTAGTAGCTAGCGAAATTCAAATTCTCTTACGTGTTTGGCGCTTTTCCCACCTATGTTGGGGTCGGCTTCCAGTCTAACCGGATGCAGCGGATTACCAGTATTTTACATGGAGCGACTGCTTATCCCCTGCCCCCTCTCACAGAGAGGAGGCCTGTGTCCCAGCAGTGGGAACATTATAGGCTGATGATGATGATGATGATGACTGCTTATCTGACCTCCACAATCCAGTTACTGTGTAATACGATACCCCATTTTTTTTTTTCGTTTGGAAGTCCTCATGGATGCCCACCACCCTGGGGTGGGTGGAGGGGTCTGTCAGACTCTTACTGACTAAAACCACACGGTGTCCTGCTGCTACCTTTAGCCAGGGTGCTGGAGTGCTTGCGCATTTCATCACGCTCCCCCGGCCAGGTGTTGGACTGCATGAATCCATGCGGACCCCGTCACTCTCAGTGGCCGCAAACGGCCACCATTCCCAGGCCCGGTGCGTCTACTATGGATTGAAAGGGAGGTTGTATCCTCCCTCTCCCTTTCCGCCGCCTCCTTCGCGACCATCACTTCCTCGCAGAAGGAGGCGACAGCGTCCCACGCGCTCTCACTTCCGACCATGGACTGGACCACGTCCGGAAGCGAGAGAGTATCCGCAGCACCAACCGCCGCGACGAGGTCACGGCGCTGCACTCCCCAAGCAGGGCATTCCTCAAGGAATACGATACCCCTTGGTAAGACTGGTTGTCAGATTTTCGGGCTTCTGACTACCCGTAACGACTGTCAAAAATTCACGAATGACAGCCGGGACCAACGGCTAAACTTTCCGAGGCACGGAGGGGTCTTGGTATGTAAAGATGGTCACCCATCCACAGACCAACCGCGGCAAACGTAGCTTAACCTGATCGATCGACCTGTGCGGCTGTTTTTATTTAGCCACGGGCCCCTTTTGGACGTGACCGTAACAAGTGTGTAAAAATTGAACGCGTTTTTTTACTCTAAGTAGCGTGATCATCATAAACTTCTACAAGCTAAGTCCAAAGAGCCAAAGCACACACGCTACTTTTTGCATCGGCGATCGGCGATTCAGCTGCTTTTTAGAAGCTAAATGCAGCGACCAAGCATTCCACACCGCACACAAAAACGCCAACCGCGGCGATTCAGTCGCTTTTCGGAAGCTCGATACAGCGGCTGAACGCTACACTCCGCACACATTCGGATGCACGTCCGAACGCAGAAAGTCGCCAAAACGCGATGCAGCATCGGAGCAGTCGCTAAAACGCGCGATTCCGATACCGCGTCTGAACGCAGAGTGTCGGCAAAACGCGATGTAGCATCGATACAGCCGCAAAATCGCCGATCGCCGATGCAAAAAGTAGCGTGTGTGCTTTGGCTCTAAGAGAAACATCAAATCCACAAATGATAGATCTCATTCCGTTCCAATGAGTACTGAATCTTATTTCTCGAATAGCGCTGCAATTCCATATAAAATCCATCTCGTATGCAATTGTAATCAAGTTTCGCTGAATCCAGCGAATTCTTTAATTAGATCTTGTGTTTCTGCGCTAGAAAGAATTTTATCTTTAAGACATTCAACTGAAATAAGATGTTTAAATACAGTCAGCATTTAAATTAGCCTGAACTTGAGTTTTAGGGTTATAATCAGGTTGGGTTTCGTACGCAAAGGGTACTAACTGCTAACGGAATCCTATTACTAAGAGCGGTTTCACACTACACCCGATCAGAATCCGAATTAAAGATCCGACTTCAATCCGAATTGGGAATGTTCTAAATTCGGACGGATGGAGTTCGGATCTAGCGCGCAATCCCTCATATAAACCGGACTATGATCACTTCGGACCGCCATTTCTCCAAAACCGCTCTAAGGCTGCGCTTTCCGTCCGCCCGTAGGTATGTTTGTCACAGGGCTGTATCATATATTAAAAAAAAAACAGTGTTATGCTCACTTCACACCGGAAAAGCAGCGGCCGGCAGCGGCGCGGCGAGCACTTTCAGTGAAAATTAATTTTAAACTTATTTACTACATCATTAAAAGACCAGTATTGCTTGAAAAGCTTGAAAAAGTAGCGCAGCCGCCCGCGCCGCCGCGAGCTGCCTTGCAGCCACGCGCGTCTTGTCAGCGTTACTGCCCGCGGCGACGACGCTGCCGCTCCGGTGTGAATCGGCCCTTACATATTGTACGATGTTCTTTCTTCCCTGGTCAATGGTACTAGTCCAAATATTTTAAAGTTGTATTGTATACTAGCTGCTGCCCGCGACGTCGTCTGCCTGAAGGCTCTACAGCACCAAAAATACCTAAGATGCCAGTGTCGCTATAGCATTATAAGTAAACAACTTTTAAAATAGCATTAAAATATAAGTTTTTTTTGCAAGTGAAGCAAGTGAAGAGAGTTATATGGGAGTCCTGCTGAGTTCAGTGTGATGTGGGGGATGTGACTGAAGGAAATAGAGAAAACAATGCAGGAATACATTCCAGGACACAAAAGAGTAAAAATACGTACAAAGGCATCATACCTTAAAACACTTCCCTATAAAAAACGTTGGTAGTTATGCTGCCAGGAGCCAAAATGTAAAGAGAGTCAGGACTGGTGACGCGGGAGCAAGCGACGTACAGTTGTCCGTGTGAGAAGCAACTCGTCCTGAGGTCGACACCCGCTGCCCTCAGTGTCTGCCTCTATTGATGGTTATCGCGAAGTAAACACTCACGGGGAACTGTACGCGCTTGAACTGGAACGGGAAGATATGAGGTATGAGGGGAATGCGTGGTATAAATACTGCCACGCCAACGCCACAACCCGTAAGAATTTCCGCCTCAATGGTGTGTCTGTAGAGCGAAATGACTTTAGGGTGGGTCCCGTTACACAACTTCAGAGGAGATAGGTTCCGAAGAAGCATAATCGGGACACCGACCTTCAGCTTGATGGTATGCGCTGGAAGTCCACTTGCTGACAGGGAGTTCAGAAATTCCACGGGATAATGTGTGGCGTAATCTTGCTCGAGAACAGTGTTTATCGAGGTGTAGACCACTTCATTCCTCTCAATTTCCGAGAGAATGCATTCGTTAATTGCTGCAGCCTGATCAGTTTTGGACGTCAAAATGGCCCGCTCACACACCCAAGAATTCTGCAGGTGCAGTATACGACTGATGTCCCCGTACACACAGCAAATGAGTTCTTCTAAGCTGGATACCACTCTACCGAGAGACTCTGGAAGCACCACCTGTCCACCTCTCTCTTCTGGTAGAGTGCCTTCGCCAAGATTTAGAAGGACATTGGAGAATTCTTGAGCACGTGCATTGCCGCCGAGCCGAGCTCTCATATTAATGGTCAAGCGCAGCGTATGAACTCGTGACCACAACGAAGATAGTTTCAACGAAGCATTCACCTCGTCAGCCCTCGATCCCCGTGTCACCACGGGAAGCGTTTGCCGGAAATCGCCACTGAACACAACAGCTGTGATACGACGCATCAAATGTTCGTTCCTGCGGATGTCCTGCAGGGTTCCGTCCACGGCCTCAACTGCCTTCCTATTGACCATCGTACACTCATCCCATACGATCAAAGAGCAATCCTTGAGCACGTGTCCCTTATCGCTGTTACGTGACACACCACAAACAGGCGTTTCGGCGCTCTCTAAATCGATAGGAATTTTAAACATGGCATGTGCTGTCTTGCCACTCGGAAGCAGTGTGGCAGCGATTCCCGACGACGCTACAGCAATAGCAATTTTGCCTTGCCTGCTGACCTCTGCAAGTATGCAAGTGGTAACAAATGTTTTTCCTGTTCCACCAGACGCATTCCAAGAAAAACATTTGACCCTGGTTTTTTCCCAACGATTTCAAGGACGGTGTCATAAATTTGTTTTTGCTCTGAAGAGAACAAAGCGACATGGTCATTTCGCCCGGATCGTAATTTGTCTCAGCGTTATACTTCCGATTTACACGGTCTTGATGCGGTGATGATTGGGGAGCTGGTAACCCATATTCGATAAGTGGATTGCCGCCGATAGAAATGACCACATCTTGAAGTGAACTGAGACAGGTGTTCAGCACGCGTTCATCAGTTACTCCGACTTCGTCTCCAGTAGAAACATAACTTTTTTGTAATACTTAACACCGCATTTTTTTTAAATTGTCGTCCTCAACTCTGCTCAAGATTTTAAGGGTTTTGTTGGAACTTGAATTTGTCAAAACGAACTATACGATACAGTTTTTATGAAGAAAATGCACATTGCCATCTATGAATTTTAAGAATAACTAACTACTAACCTCGCCAACATGATCACATTTAAATGATTAATTTCCAAAAAGTGTCAACATGTAACTTGATTTGATTTTTATGAAATCTCATAGATGGCGCTGCTTCAAAATTTTCTTTATACTACTAAAATTCATTAAACTATGTTTTTTCTGCCCAAGTTACTTAAATGGCGTAGTGTTTATAGTGTAAAGCTAGATAATAGCATGGCTTACTGAAAAACAACATTTAAATATGCGTCGTTAGATTACACGCTGTCATAGAATGCGTAAGAAAAATAAAGATTCACAGCTCCTCCCCCATAGGTGATAGCGTGATAATATGTAGCCTATATGTTGACCCGACCTCTTAGTAATATTCATGCAAAATTTAAAGTAAATCCATGCAGTACTTTTTGAGTTTATCCCGGACATACATACAGACAAACAGACAAACAGACAAAAATTCTAAAAACTATATTTTTGGCTTCGATATCGATTGTAGATCACGCCCCAAGTATTCTTTTAAAAAAATATTCAATGTACCGTTTTGACTTTCCTACGATTTTATTATATGTATAGATAATATTAATCCTTCCTACTATAATAATATTATAAACGCGAAAGTTTGTGAGGATGAATGGATGGATGTTTGTAACCCTTTCGCACAAAAACTACTATATGGATATTGATGAAACTTTACAGTAATGTAGCTTATACATTTGAATAACACATATTATGATACTTTTAATCCCGATATTCCCACGGGATCGACACTTATGCAGGCGAAACCGCGGGGCGCTGCTAATGTTTTATGAACAAACCGAATTGATTGTGAACCCCATATCACTTAAATTACACTTTAGGTCAACACAAGGAGGTCAACAAAAGCCCATACAACTTTACCCAAACATATACGAGTATCCCGAGGTACCTACACGTGCATCATATCGCAGAAAAAAAATAGAGTAATTCGAAAATAATTGTATTTTTATTCTTATACATATAATTTAAGAATATTTTTTACTATGTAGTATGCTTTTTAAAATACATTTCAAAATAAAAGTTACACAAAAAAATACAGTTAAAGGCGACTTAAAATTAAAGCATTCGTCCGTAAAATAACAGCACACCGACTTTTTCGCATCGAATTATGTAAATTCATATTTGGAACCAAAATCACATTGATGTCAACCATGAACATAATTATATCCCATGCAAACAATTTCAACATCAAAGGTCAAAATCACTTCCAGAATCTCCTCCAGCTTTAGTTTAAGTGCCTGTCCCTAGAGATTAATCACTCAACTAAAGGCGATTTACAAGTTTTAATATATGAAAATCCTCTTATATTAATTTCCGTCTTATCCCTTATCTGCAAACTAATCTCATACTTGTTCGACTTGACACGACATTCGTTCCCATCAGACACTGGTCTTCGAAACTTGGTACATTAATCTTGCGGAGTCGATTCAAATTTATCTTTGTTTTAGCAAGTTTCCAAAATAAATTTAGCTCCCCCTCCAACTCCATTGGAAATGCGAGTTACTTCCAATTTAGAAGGAGGTACCTAGACGGGCGACTGGTGCAATCTAAGTTTTTTTTTTTCTAAATAGGTTTTTTTTTGTTTTAAACAAAGAGCTAACTAAACCATTTAGAGACGTAATCCTTTAAGTATTACCGTTTGTTTTAAGGATTATGAAATACAGATTTGTTTTTCAAACTTGTTCACATTTTTGTTACCAACGCCACTTTTGAAAGATGATGGATTTTCCGGCAATAAAATACTTAAACTTAGATCAATTCAATCAACAACATAAAACAATGCCTTCAGAATGCTTGTGGGGCTGCCGCGGTTTTGTAGCGCTTTGGGTATGTTTTCCGATGCGAGGGTAGATGATTTTCATGCCATCATTCGAAAGCGATGCGCTTCTCTCCGGCGCAGAACACATGTCGGCTCCCACAGCATGTTGAGGACGTTGAGGATATTGAGTGACCGGTGGGACTGCCCGATGCTTGGCTGATGGGTGACAATGCACACACAGGTCGACTTTAAGTATAGTCCGCGCGGAACTAGTTGGCTGCTGAGGTGGGGACAGGGTTGAAGCGGCGGTTCGCAACGCACGTATAGAGTAATGCGCTCCCGCCCCTCCGTCCCACCGCTCACATACCTAAGGTGCGGCCAACTAGTTCCGCGCGGACTATAGTTATCATCATCATCATCATTTCAGCCGAAAGACGTCCACTGCTGGACATAGGCCTCCCCCAAGCACCTCCACTTCGACCGGTTTTGTGCTTTTCGCATCCAACGAGTTCTACGGTAAACGGGCGTTCTATAGTTATACGGGCAAATAATGTTTTCTTTTTTTGTTTATATTATACTAGCTGCGCCCCGCGGTTTCACCCGCATTAGTGTACGGCCTGAGTGCACGCTCTATTCGAGCGTCGTCGGGCGGAGCGGGGAAGAGCGGTCGAAAGCGCGTTCTTTAAGTGGCCTCAGTGCACGCTCAGCGTTTGTGGTGGCGGTCGTTAGTGTCGATCATGGCGTCTGCGTCGTACGATATTATTGATATGTATTTAGAAGAAAATTTGTGGCTAAAATTTAATTATGAGTCAAGACAAGGTCCTAGTAACATTGTGAAGCAAAGAAAACAATTTGGAGAGTTTTCTACGTTATTTGAAACATTAAGGGTGAATGAAGATAAATTTCATGAGTATACAAGAATGACAGTGGCAACTTTTGATTACATATTACAGAGAATTGAATTTCTTCAAACGACATCCTTCAAGAACGCTCGTATCACCGCTGCAAAACACAAACTGGTTTGAACTTGCACGCGACGCCCCGCTCGACGCAAACAAGTCCGCTGCTGCCCACGCTCCGCTCGGCCGGCACTCAGGACGGCCACTACGGGTAGCACGTGTTTAACATGAACGCTGCACGCCCCTCCCCGCCCGACGCTCGAATAGAGCGTGCACTCAGGCCGTACACTTAGTTTCGATCCCGTGGGAATATCGGGATAAAAAGAATTCTATGTCCTTTCCCGGGACTCAAGCTATCTCTATACCAAATTTCATCTAAATCGGTTCAGCCGTTTGAGCGTGAAGAAGTAACAAACATATAAACACACACACACACATACTCACAAACTTTCGCCTTTATAATATTAGTGTTATTATTATCAATACTTAAGCCGAGATTTATAAATGTAAGTGTAAGGCCTGAGTGCACGCTCTATTCGAGCGTCGGGCGGAGCGGGGAAGAGCGGTCGAAAGCGCGTTCTTTAAGTGGCCTCAGTGCACCCTCAGCGTTTGTGGTGGCGGTCGTTTGTGTCGATCATGGCGTCTGCGTCGTACGATATTATTGATATGTATTTAGAAGAAAATTTGTGGCTAAAATTTAATTATGAGTCAAGACAAGGTCCTAGTAACATTGTGAAGCAAAGAAAACAATTTGGAGAATTTTCTACGTTATTTGAAACATTAAGGGTGAATGAAGATAAATTTCATGAGTATACAAGGATGACAGTGGCAACTTTTGATTACATATTACAGAGAATTGAATCAAGATTAAAATTGAGTAGTACTAATTTTCACACATCAGATTCGATTAAAACGACATCCTTCAAGAACGCTCGTATCACCGCTGCAAAACACAAACTGGTTTGAACTTGCACGCGACGCCCCGCTCGACGCAAACAAGTCCGCTGCTGCCCACGCTCCGCTCGGCCGGCACTCAGGACGGCCACTACGGGTAGCACGTGTTTAACATGAACGCTGCACGCCCCTCCCCGCCCGACGCTCGAATAGAGCGTGCACTCAGGCCGTACACTTACTGTTGTTGTTGCGTTTTAGGTGAAGCATTATTTCTGTCATTGGCAGCAAGTTAGAGACGGGTACATAATCTATATCTAAGGCCGTCCGCTGCGTGAGGCGGGTCTCTTGTCGCACGCGATATTAAAAATGCACGCTGCGCGGGCGCCCGCTCCGTGCACCCGCTTAAAGCAATGGACGGCCTGAGTAGCATTTATTTATCTCGGCCTAAGATTAAACTTAGCTTAGCATGCAGCGTAATCAGCCTATAATGTCCCCACTGCTAGGTCTCAGATAGATAAACCATTTATTTATTGCACACAAAACACAGCGTGACACACAAAAGCACAATTAAATGCCAAGCCAATGCCATGCCATGTCTCAGGCCTCTACTCGATGAGGGGAGCGCGCCGTAAACCATCACGCGGCGCGGGCCCAGTGTGGGTTGATAGACGTCACATATATAGAACTGTCATTCAAACTGTACCTACAAGTAAATACCTAATTCTAAAGGGATTTGGGTTGGTGCCCTATTCCTTTAAAAAAATTCCTGGAAAAAAATGTCGAGGTTTTCCTTGTATTCTTGAAAAAAATCTCGAGGTTTTCCTTATATTTTTTTCCTTACCTTTATATCTATATACATATAATAAAATCGTAGGAAAGTCAAAACTGTACATTGAATATTTTTTTAAAAGAATACTTGGGGCGTGATCTACAATCGATACCGAAGCCAAAAATATAGTTTTTAGAATTTTTGTCTGTTTGTCTGTTTGTCTGTATGTCCGGGATAAACTCAAAAACTACTGCATGGATTTACTTCAAATTTTGCATGAGTATTACTAAGAGGTCCGGTCAACATATAGGCTACATATTATCACGCTATCACCTACGGGGGAGGAGCTGTGAATCTTTATTTTTCTTACGCATTCTGTGACAGCGTGTAATCTAACGACGCATATTTAAATGTTGTTTTTCAGTAAGCCATGCTATTATCTAGCTTTACACTATGAAAACTACGCCATTTAAGTAATTTGGGCCGAGAAACATAGTTTAATGAATGTTAGTAGTATAAAGAAAATTTTGAAGCAGCGCCCGCCATCTATGAGATTTCATTAAAATCAAATCAAGTTACATGTTGACACTTTTTGGAAATGAATAATTTAAATTTGATCATGTTGGCGAGGTTAGTAGTTAGTTATTCTTAAAATTCATAGATGGCAATGTTCATTTTCTTCATAAAAGTTGTATCGTATAGTTCGTTTTGATAAATTCGAGTTCCACAAAACCCTCAAAATCTTGAGCAGAGTTGAGGAAGACGATTAAAAAAAAAACGCGGTGTTAAGTATTACAAAAAAGTTATGTTCCTACTGGAGACGAAGTCGAAGTAACTGATGAACGCGTGCTGAACACCTGTCTCAGTTCACTTCAAGATGTGGTCATTTCTATCGGCGGCAATCCACTGATCGAATATGGGTTACCAGCTCCCCAATTATCACCGCATCAAGATCGTGGAAATCGGGAGTATAACGCTGAGACAAATTACGATCCGGGCGAAATGACCACCATACGAAATGACCATGTCGCTTTGTTCTCTTCAGAGTCCGCCACACCGTCCTTGAAAGCGTTGGGCATAACCAGGGTAAAAAGTTTTTCTTGGATGCTCCTGGTGGAACAGGAAAAACATTTGTTACCACTGACATACTTGCAGAGGTCAGGAGGCGAGGCAGAATTGCTATTGCTGTAGCGTCGTCGGGAATCGCTGCCACACTGCTTCCGGGTGGCAAGACAGCACATGCCATGTTTAAAATTCCCATCGATTTAGAGAGCGCCGAAACGCCTGTTTGTGGTGTGTCACGTAACAGCGATAAGGGACACGTGCTCAAGGATTGCTTTCTGATCGTATGGGATGAGTGTACGATGGCCAATAGGAAGGCAGTTGAGGCCGTGGACAGAACCCTGCAGAACATCCGCAGGAACGAACATTTGATGGGTGGTGTCACAGTTCTGTTCAGTGGCGATTTCCAGCAAACGCTTCCCGTGGTGACACGGGGATCGAGGGCTGACGAGGTGAATGCTTTGTTGTGGTCACGAGTTCGTACGCCGCGCTTGACCATCAATATGAGAGCTCGGCTCGGCGGCAATGCACGTGCTCAAGAATTCTCCGATGTCCTTCTAAGTCTTGGCGAAGGCACTCTACCAAAAGAGGTGGTGCTTCCAGAGTCTCTCGGTAGAGTGGTATCCAGCTTAGAAGAACTCATTCGCTGTGTGTACGGGGACATTAGTCGTATACCGCACCAGCAGAATTCTTGGGTGTGCGAGCGGGTAATTTTGACGCCCAAAAATGATCAGGCTGCAGCAAGTAACGAATGCATTCTCTCGGAAATTGAGGGGAATGAAGTGGTCTACACCTCGATAAACACTGTTGTCGAGCAAGATGACGCCACACATTATCCCGTGGAATTTCTGAACTCCCTGTCAGCAAGTGGACTTCCAGCGCATACCATCAAGCTGAAGGTCGGTGTCCCGATTATGCTTCTTCGGAACCTATCTCCTCCGAAGTTGTGTAACGGGACCCGCTTTGAAGTCATCTCGCTCCACAGACACCATTAAGGCGAAAATTCTTACGGGTTGTGGCGTCGGCGAGGCAGTATTTATACCACGCATTCCCCTTATACCTCATAACTTCCCGTTCCAGTTCAAGCGCGTACAGTTCCCCGTGAGTGTTTGCTTCGCGATAACCATCAATAAGTCGCAGGGGCAGACACTGAGGGCAGCGGGTGTCGACCTGAGGACGAGTTGCTTCTCACACGGGCAACTGTACGTCGCTTGCTCCCGCGTCACCAGTCCTGACTCTCTTTACATTTTGGCACCTGGCAGCCTAACTACCAACGTAGTTTATAGGGAAGTGTTGTAAGGTATGATACCTTTGTACGTATTTTTACTCTTTTGTGTACTGGAATGTATTCCTGAATTATTTTCTCTATTTCCTTCAGTCACATCTTATGACTGAACTCTGCAGGATTCCCATATAACTCTCTTCACTTGCTTCGCTTGCAAAAAAAAACTTATATTTTAATGCTATTTTAAAAGTTGTTTACTTATAATGCTATAGCGACACTAATCTTAGGTATTTTTGGTACTGTCTTCACGCAGACGACGTCGCGGGCAGCAGCTAGTTAATAAATAAAAGCAAGGAAAACTTAGCAACAATAAATATATTGTTGCTAAGTTTTAACACAAAATAATGGGTTCGGTCTCCCGTCTGTATCTCCTTTCATATACCGTCGTCCTAACTTAAAAATTTACAAGTTTGTGAAATATGATATCCATGATTTTCCGTCTGTCGTTAATGCTTTCATTATAAATGACTTTTTCTCGAGTTTTATACGATTAATTTCTTCGATGTTCTGTATCCGTTAAGTGGCAAGTTTTGAGTTGATGATGTGATATTAGATAGACATCTGCGTAATGTGTATTTGTGAGAAGGAAAACTGGAACACATTGGAAAATTATCCCTGTTTGCACTATGCAAGTGGACCCAAGGACAACCCCTGGTTGGTGCTGGACTAATATTAAGATTAAAACAGTTTTATGTTTATTTCAAGAAAACGACAAATTAGTGCGACTTCTGTTGTTGTAAACTAGATTACTTAGGTACCATAAGCGATAAGTACGGGGGGTGCCCTTTTATTTAAATGAAACTCCTATCGGATTTCATTAGATATTATTTTTGGGAGTTTTCACATTAATTACGTAAAATTTCATTTCCCATTCTATTTTTCACGTCAAACCTAAACTCATTCAATGACACACGCTTAAACGTTCGAACAGCAGATGCCGTCAACTATGATCGGCCTGTATTACGAAAGAAGCACAACCTGTACAGTACCTACTACCTACCTAAATTCCTGAATGATGCCGTGCCCAAATTATTTTGTTACGTGTTCGCCACCCCTGCCCGAATACCTACGCGTATTTTGGATTGCGATTATATTAATACTAGCTGCACCCCGCGGTTTCACTCGGGTAAATGTCGATCCCGTGGGAATATCGGGATAAAAAGTAGCCTATATGTTAATCCAGGGTGTCAGCTACCTCCATGCAAAATTTTATCAAAATTGGTCCAGCCGTTTGAGCGTGAAAAAGTAACAAACATAAACAAACACACACACACATACTCACAAACTTTCGCCTTTATAATATTAGTGTGATCTATACATATAATAAAATCGTAGGAAAGTCAAAACGGTACATTGAATATTTTTTTAAAAGAATACTTGGGGCGTGATCTACAATCGATATCGAAGCCAAAAATATAGTTTTTAGAATTTTTGTCTGTTTGTCTGTATGTCCGGGATAAACTCAAAAAGTACTGCATGGATTTACTTCAAATTTTGCATGAATATTACTAAGAGGTCGGGTCAACATATAGGCTACATATTATCACGCTATCACCTATGGGGGAGGAGCTGTGAATCTTTATTTTTCTTACGCATTCTGTGACAGCGTGTAATCTAACGACGCATATTTAAATGTTGTTTTTCAGTAAGCCATGCTATTATCTAGCTTTACACTATAAAAACTACGCCATTTAAGTAACTTGGGCAGAAAAAACATAGTTTAATGAATTTTAGTATCTACTATAAAGAAAATTTTGAAGCAGCGCCATCTATGAGATTTCATAAAAATCAAATCAAGTTACATGTTGACACTTTTTGGAATTTAATAATTTAAATTTGATCATGTTGGCGAGGTTAGTAGTTAGTTATTCTTAAAATTCATAGATGGCAATTTGCATTTTCTTCATAAAAGTTGTATCGTATAGTTCGTTTTGATAAATTCGAGTTCCACAAAACCCTCAAAATCTTGAGCAGAGTTGAGGAAGACGATTAAAAAAAAAACGCGGTGTTAAGTATTACAAAAAAGTTATGTTCCTACTGGAGACGAAGTCGAAGTAACTGATGAACGCGTGCTGAACACCTGTCTCAGTTCACTTCAAGATGTGGTCATTTCTATCGGCGGCAATCCACTGATCGAATATGGGTTACCAGCTCCCCAATCATCACCGCATCAAGACCGTGTAAATCGGGAGTATAAAACGCTGAGACAAATTACGATCCGGGCGAAATGACCATGTCGCTTTGTTCTCTTCAGAGCAAAAACAAATTTATGACACCGTCCTTGAAAGCGTTGGGAAAAAACCAGGGTCAAATGTTTTTCTTGGAATGCGTCTGGTGGAACAGGAAAAACATTTGTTACCACTTGCATACTTGCAGAGGTCAGCAGGCAAGGCAAAATTGCTATTGCTGTAGCGTCGTCGGGAATCGCTGCCACACTGCTTCCGAGTGGCAAGACAGCACATGCCATGTTTAAAATTCCTATCGATTTAGAGAGCGCCGAAACGCCTGTTTGTGGTGTGTCACGTAACAGCGATAAAGGACACGTGCTCAAGGATTGCTCTTTGATCGTATGGGATGAGTGTACGATGGCCAATAGGAAGGCAGTTGAGGCCGTGGACGGAACCCTGCAGGACATCCGCAGGAACGAACATTTGATGCGTCGTATCACAGCTGTTCTGTTCAGTGGCGATTTCCGGCAAACGCTTCCCGTGGTGACACGGGGATCGAGGGCTGACGAGGTGAATGCTTCGTTGAAACTATCTTCGTTGTGGTCACGAGTTCATACGCTGCGCTTGACCATTAATATGAGAGCTCGGCTCGGCGGCAATGCACGTGCTCAAGAATTCTCCAATGTCCTTCTAAATCTTGGCGAAGGCACTCTACCAGAAGAGAGAGGTGGACAGGTGGTGCTTCCAGAGTCTCTCGGTAGAGTGGTATCCAGCTTAGAAGAACTCATTTGCTGTGTGTACGGGGACATCAGTCGTATACTGCACCTGCAGAATTCTTGGGTGTGTGAGCGGGCCATTTTGACGTCCAAAAATGATCAGGCTGCAGCAATTAACGAATGCATTCTCTCGAAAATTGAGGGGAATGAAGTGGTCTACACCTCGATAAACACTGTTGTCGAGCAAGATGACATTATCCCGTGGAATTTCTAAACTCCCTGTCAGCAAGTGGACTTCCAGCGCATACCATCAAGCTGAAGGTCGGTGTCCCGATTAAGCTTCTTCGGAACCTATCTCCTCTGAAGTTGTGTAACGGGACCCACCCTAAAGTCATTTCGCTCTACAGACACACCATTGAGGCGGAAATTCTTACGGGTTGTGGCGTTGGCGAGGCAGTATTTATACCACGCATTCCCCTCATACCTCATATCTTCCCGTTCCAGTTCAAGCGCGTACAGTTCCCCGTGAGTGTTTGCTTCGCGATAACCATCAATAGAGGCAGACACTGAGGGCAGCGGGTGTCGACCTCAGGACGAGTTGCTTCTCACACGGACAACTGTACGTCGCTTGCTCCCGCGTCACCAGTCCTGACTCTCTTTACATTTTGGCTCCTGGCAGCATAACTACCAACGTTGTTTATAGGGAAGTGTTTTAAGGTATGATGCCTTTGTACGTATTTTTACTCTTTTGTGTCCTGGAATGTATTCCTGCATTGTTTTCTCTATTTCCTTCAGTCACATCCCCCACACCACACTGAACTCAGCAGGACTCCCATATAACTCTCTTCACTTGCTTCGCTTGCAAAAAAAACTTATATTTTAATGCTATTTTAAAAGTTGTTTACTTATAATGCTATAGCGACACTGGCATCTTAGGTATTTTTGGTGCTGTAGAGCCTTCAGGCAGACGACGTCGCGGGCAGCAGCTAGTAAACATTAAATGTTAATAATGGTCTACAAAACGTTGGAAGAAAACAAGTTATACCTACTTACAACATAATGAGTTTAAGCCCAGTCAATATTAAAAACGTCAGAAACAGAAATAATTTCCTTTAAAAATATTCCATTCGAATGCATTTCTATTTAGTTTGACACCGATAAAGTTTTTTATACTATTAAAAACTTATGGTCCTGGCTTGCCAGGAAAATTTTGCTCTCTGTTTCCGAATAATTGGGATTCCATTTAAAAGTTGCAGCATTTAAAAGTAGAAAACCGAATTTTCTAGAATGTTCGTTTAAGTCTGTGGGCGTAAACACACTTAAATTGTTAACCGTGAAAGAAATACTTTATTATTCCATTTTATAGGAACAGTGGTGGCCCAGTGGTAACGGCCGCGACTTACTAGTTGTAGGTCGTAAATTTCACCTCTCAAAAAAGTGAAAGAAAACATCGTGAGGATACTGGCATTTCCTAGAACAAAAAATTCGTAGACATATGTGACATCTACCAACCCGCACTGGGCCCGCGTGGTGGATTACGGCTCACTCCCTCTCGAAGAGAGAAGGCCTGTTTCTCAGCAGTGGGAACGTTATACGAGTAGACTGATTATGTTATTCCATTTTATTTGCATTTATTTTTCGAGCCGTTTAGGGTTGAAAAACTAGGGCCTCGGGGTCCGAGTGCCCACTTGGTTTTTCAAGACATTGCCAAGCGGTTGGTCGACTTTTCACGTGACCAGAGGGCTGACCTATTTTTGGGCCAAAGAATGAAAATTGCCATAGAACGTGGCAATGCACTTTTCCTGTTGACAGCGATACAAACTAATTTTTTAATGCCCTGTGATTCTTACCCCCCCCCCCTTTATATACTTGTAAATTTTACTATTAATATTTTAAGACTACTAGCTTTTAAATTATGTAATTAATATCTTCAATATCTGTTTATATAAAATTTATGTTCAGTACACCATTTTCTCTCCTTGTACCATGTTACTTTGGGGTTGGCGCATAATATTTTTCTCTTCCATAGGCACTTCCTGGTCAGCCGTCATCTTATCATTCACTCTCTTTTTTAGGGTTCCGTAGCCAAATGGCAAAAAACGGAACCCTTATGGATTCGTCATGTCTGTCTGTCTGTCTGTCCGTCCGTCCGTATGTCACAGCCATTTTTTTCCGAAACTATAAGAACTATACTTTTGAAACTTGGTAAGTAGATGTATTCTGTGAACCGCAGTAAGATTTTCACACAAAAATAGAAAAAAAACAATAAATTTTGGGGTTCCCCATACTTACAACTGAAACTCCAAAAATTTTTTTTCATCAAACCTGTACGTGTGGGGTATCTATGGATAGGTCTTCAAAAATGATATCGAGGTTTCTAATATCATTTTTTTCTGAACTGAATAGTTTGCGCGAGAGACACTTCCAAAGTGGTAAAATGTGTGTCCCCCCCCTCTAACTTCTAAAATAAGAGAATGATAAAATTAAAAAAATATATATAAGTACATTACCATGTAAACTTCCACCGAAAATTGGTTTGAACGAGATCTAGTAAGTAGTTTTTTTTTAATACGTCATAAATCGAAAACCGCAATTTACCTTTCACAAAGTTACAACGAACTACAAGAACTTTTATATTATGTTACTTGCTGCTACGGAACCCTTCATGGGCGAGTCCGACTCGCACTTGGCTGGTTTTTTTTTTAATTTCACATCTCATACTATCCACTAGCTTCTGCCCGCGACTTCGTCCGCGTGAAATTTCACCCTACCCCTTTCCCCCTTTTAGGGGTGGAATTTTGAAAAACTTTTTCTTAGTGGATACCTACTCTTCACAAAGAACACACCCTCCAAATTTAATGTCTCTAAGACTAGCGGTTTAGGCTGTGCGTTGATATATAAGTCAGTCATGACGTTGAATTTTACATTTATATAGATTAAAATTTACCAAACTATAAGCCCATGAAATCCACATTCACGCGGGCGGAGCCGTTTGCAGAAGTAAGTTTTACTATAATGTTCTGTATTCGGGTCGCCAGACCGCGTCTTGCAATATCATGCAAACCATAATTGTTTAAATCCGGTAAAATGTAAAACAGGTAACCACAATGGTTTACAGAACATTATCATAACAATAAGTCATTAATGAATTTAAGTAATTATTTTACCGCAGAATCGATGTATAAAGAGTGACAAGGACATCAACGCGCAAACAGTAATGCTATTCTGTAAAAATCTCACCGTGAAAACTTAGGTGAAGTGAGCTTAAAGTGAGTCGTCGATAGTGTCAATACCTAGCATCAGGTGGAATGACAGCTCACTTTAAGCTCACTCCACCTAAGGTCACGGTGATCTTTTTACAGAATAGCACTGCAGTAACCATGAATTCAGTACATGATTAATTCTAGACCCTCAAGCGTAGTTTTTTTTTGTCGGGTGTCGAAAGGAAAGAATGTGGCACTCCGGGAGTGCCGACAGAAGTAAAAACTTGAACAATTACGTGTGTATTATCAGTCATATAAACAACAGACAATCAGAATACTTGGCCATCACTCACTCACATATCGGAAATACATTAAAACCGAGTACATCCCGAGGACAGCCGATAACATCCGAATGTAGCGTGGTGTCGGTAACAGTGTCGCGAGTTCAATGGTTTTTCCTATCTCAAAAAATGCCCGATACGCCTAAATAAGTTTACACTTCAAAAAATACATTTATTTAGCACAGACTAAAAGACGCACAGTACACCAGAGACACACATCAGATAAAAACAAATAAAAAAGTGTAAAGTCCGAAGTAAGAAATTAACAAGAAAGTGTGCCTCACGGCTGCGCCAAAAAGGCATCAGAAAGCAAGGTTAAGCTGTTGGTCCCGCCTACTCTTCACAAAGAATACACTCTCCAAATTTCATGTCTCTAAGACTAGCGGTTTAGGCTGTGCGTTGATATATAAGTCAGTCATGACGTTGAATTTTACATTTATATAGATTAAAAATTACCAAACTATAAGCCCATGAAATCCACATTCACGCGGGCGGAGCCGTTTGCAGAAGTTAGTTTTACTATAACGTTCTGTATCCGGGTCGACAGAGCGCGTCTTGCAATATCATGCAAACCATAATTGTTTAAATCCGGTAAAATGTAAAACAGGTAACCACAATGGTTTACAGAACATTATCATAACAATAAGTCATTAATGAATTTAAGTAATTATTTTACCGCAGAATCGATGTATAAAGAGTGACAAGGACATCGACGCGCAAACAGTAATGCTATTCTGTAAAAATCTCACCGTGAAAACTTAGGTGAAGTGAGCTTAAAGTGAGGCGTCGATAGTGTCAATACCTAGCATCAGGTGGAATGACAGCTCACTTTAAGCTCACTCCACCTAAGATCACGGTGATCTTTTTACAGAATAGCACTGCAGTAACCATGAATTCAGTACATGATTCATTCTAGACCCTCTAGCGTAGATTTTCTTGTCGGGTGTCGAAAGGAAAGAATGTGGCACTCCGGGAGTGCCGACAGAAGTAAAAACTTGAACAATTACGTGTGTATTATCAGTCATATAAACAACAGACAATCAGATTACTTGGCCATCACTCACTCACATATCGGAAATACATTAAAACCAAGCACATCCCGAGGACAGCCGATAACATCCGAATGTAGCGTGGTGTCGGTAACAGTGTCGCGAGTTCAATGGTTTTTCCTATCTCAAAAAATGCCCGATACGCCTAAATAAGTTTACACTTCAAAAAATACATTTATTTAGCACAGACTAAAAGACGCACAGTACACCAGAGACACACATCAGATAAAAACAAATAAAAAAGTGTAAAATCCGATGTAAGAAATTAACAGGAAAGTGTGCCTCACGGCTGCGCCAAAAAGGCCTCCGAAAGCAAGTTAAGCTGTTGGTCCCGACTGTCATTGATTGGATCTTTGACAGTCGTTACGGTTCCTCAGAAATCCGAAAGTCTGACAACCAGTCTTACCAAAAGGTAGTTTTAGTCAGTGACTGGGTTGTGGAGGTCTTAGACAGTCGCTCGGCGTTAAATACTGGTATTAAGCTACATCCGGTTAGTCTGGAAGCTGACCGCAAAAATAGTTGGGAAAAGGCTATCTGTGATAAAGGGTCACTACTTTCGAGAATAAAAATTCCACGTTCCTCTTCAACAATGAGATTTAAGGTAATAATTTAATGTCTTTGCTCTTCAACCACCAAACCTCTAAAAATTAGAAAGATAATGAAGACTGCCTTTTTGCAAAAGAGAGATCTTCAGTTATTTTTAATGTAATTTAGCTGTTCTTTTACTTGAAATCCAAACAAGTATTAAGCTTCCTTTCACCCCAGAAAATGAGAAATCTTTATCAAGAGGGAAGCCGCCGGCGCAGCTAGTAAATTATAAATGTATGTTCAAATTGGATGTCGGACCGGTCTTTCGTCTCGGAGTTATAATGCAATGAAATTTCTCCAGCGTTCAACTTTAGTAATGATATGCACTCTACTTCGTTATTTCCATACGTTTGCTGACTTTGTTTGATCAGCGCAAATTTTATGAAATTTTTGAATATTCCACACGTGTTTAAATTTTAAAATGAAGTTCTTTGCGAATTCAACTTAAACTTGACTTGTACAGACGCCAGCACATCAACCTACTACAATCTGTCAAATTTCTTTAATAGATTTTCAACTTTATTACTTAAGCATAAGATTCAAAGTTGATTGGGAAAATCTGACAGTTTCGGGTAGGTTGATGTGCTGGCGTCTGTACATCGGGTTTTGGATGAAAATAAAATAACTCTCACTTTTAGGTCGCTCCAATACTAGAAATAGACATTAAAAGCTAGAATAGAAATGAGAAATTAAAGAAAAACCGAGTGTGCTTATGACCACACGACTGCAGTGAAACTTCAAACGTATTTGGCTATGAGAGGAAGAGAGAAAGAAAATGTGCGCGCGCACTGCTTTCTCTTGCTTATATCCCCCACTCAACTCCCGTTCGCCTCGCCCGATCACACTTTTCGTAACGCTTACGTCACGCGTTCGACAGCTTACTTCCCAAGTCAAGCGTGCGTAAAGAAGTTTCACTTCAAAAACTCTCTGGCAGTGCATTTTAACCAACTGACCGGCGGACGAGAGGAACAGCGAACGAAAACCATAGATTGTCCGGGCGGACGAAAGTAACAAATACACGTGAGTGGCTATATGACGGTTTTTTTTTTAACATACGAGTACTCGTAACTATTATTTTGATGCTCTCACGGTTTTGTAAGAAGACATTCCTTTTTTTATGCTTATATTATTCTCTTTTCTTAATTTTATGCTTAATTAATCTCATGGGAGTGGCTCGTGGGCGGGGTGCTCGTGGCTAAATAATAACACCGGCACGGGTCAATCGAAGGTTAAGCTACGTCGCGGTAGGTTCGTGGATGGGTGACCATCTTTACATACCAATACCTCCTCATGCCTCGGAATACACGTTAAGCCGTTGGTCCCGGCTTACATTTGTTGATCTGTGGCAGTCGTTACGGGTAGTCACAAGCCCGAAAGTTTAACAACCAGTCCTACCAAGGGGTATCGATTACCCAGTAACTGGGTTGTGGAGGTTAAATAAGCAGTCGCCCTATTTAAAGTACTGGTATAGGTACAGCTGTATCCGGTTACACTGGAAGCCGGAGAAAAGGCAAGGCAGATTGATTAATTCTCGTTTAGGCGATTGGCACACTGCTGCGTTTCACGCAGCGGTGTGCGGGATACGGAGCCAAATTCCACGCGCGTGAGTGCGTTTTTACCCGACTACGGCGAAGCAAAAAGGAGAGTTATGATTTTGACCGGTATATATGTATGTTCATCTGTTCCCTCATAACTTCTAAACTGCTTGTCATAATTAGACAAATGATGTATCGTTGGAAGCGTCTTAATCGTCCGCTGGTTATAAGCTATGTGACGTCACATTCAATTGAATATGGCGCCCTCTATTGGACGTAAAGTCATGATCAAAAATCATTTTTTTAATCATACCTTGTTGGATATCAAATGAAAGGGCTCAATTAGCACATTTCAAAAATATAAATATTACTGAGAGAAGCCCCAAAATAATTAAATAAAAAATAAGTTTAAAAACTAAAACCCCACTTCTGAAAAGGATGAAACAAGAAAGTACCTTCCTGTGGTCGCATGCTACCATAGCTTAATATAATATGTTAGTACAGCGGCATGCGACCACGGGAAGGTACTTTCTTGTTTCATCCTTTTCAGTAGTCGGGTTTTAGTTTTTATTATAGAATTTGTATGTAAAAATAACGCGCGTGGGTGCGTTATCTGCGCCCCGCTGCGTGATGCGGTGCAGTGTGAGAATCACCTTATAGTAGTATCCCGTCACGTTTAAACTGTTAAAAACCGATTCATTTCACAAAAGGGTGATTCTGTAACAAAATATTCACGCAAAATTAAACATTTTATCAAGTATCACAATATCGAATCGAACGGTAAATGAATTTCGATGGGGAATTGATTTATAACGGGCTTTAATCTAATTGTGTGGGTTAGTGAAGCTACGAAGGGTTGAAGCGGCTTTTAATTCGGTTATAAGTTATGGAGTTACAATGTAATATTGTGTGATATTTGCTTAGGTGGCAAAAATTCATGATTCTAGGTCAACGGGAAGTACGCTATAATTTTTGATTCCCTTGAGAATGTCGAAATATACGTTTTTTGCTGATTATATGGTTTTAATTTCAACTCGATACCTCCACGCGTTCCCGAGATAAAGGGTATTGACAGACAGACAGACAGACAGACGGACAACAAAGAGATCCTATGTTTAAATAAAGTTGATATTTCTTTAACTTGAAACAACAGAACGCCACTTGCCACGATCCTAACATCAACACGAACGGCGATTCCGATCCTTTTTATCAAAGCAACATTACTTTCTTTTTATTTTCCCCTGGTATCCTGACAAAATTCCCCATCACTCGTCCACCACCCTTCCATACATTACACCATCTACGTCCTTAGAGCTTGGCTGGCGCAAATTCAGGGGTATAGTTAGCGCCCCGAGGGATTTCATTTAGCAAATTATGGACGCCTCAGTAGTGCTGCGTCCCTGGTAATTCTGTAAGGCATTCATGGGGTGTTGTGTTTAGGGTGCTTGGGGTGTGTGTTTAATAATGTAAGTATCTATTGTACTATTCCGTTTATTTCATTCTTTAAACATGGGTTAGGTGTAAGTAACTATTAAAAAAAAAAAAAAACAAAACAGCCAAGTGCGAGTCGGACTCGAATGAAAAGGATTTTTCGTTGTTATAGCGGCAATAGAATAAACGCTCTGTGAAAATTTCAACTGTCTACCTATTAAGGTTCATGAGATATCGCCCGCTGACAGACAGGCGGACGGACAGCGGAGGCTTTAGTTGGTTGCAGTCTGTCATGCATAAGTTTAATATAATATGAGGAGCTACGTGGTAAGATGCAAATGTCTTACACGATTAATTATGATCAATCGACTCTCTTCAATGATACGCAAAGATAGAGCTAGCTATTGTAAAGTCAGAGAAAATAGTTTTCTAAATTGACTACCTACCAACATAAATTGTCCGTATATTCAAACCACAACTGTATTTTCTTGACAGTTGTATGAAATAGCTATAACACTGCAAATTGACGGAGTGTAAAAATGGTTAAAAAATCTTTTACCGTACTATTTGGTAGTCTAAAACTGACTAACATTTATACAGCAATGTATTCCTATCCTAACTAATATTAATAAATCGCGTTCACGCTGAAACGGCGACATGTCCTGACACATTGTGTACAATTTCTGAGCAATAACCTAACAAAATATACTAGGCTTGCATGAATTCCCGATAGTATTCCAATATTTATCCCCGCAGTACGTTTCCGTATGTTAGTTTCCGAGCTACAGAAGCCGCGCAAAGAAGCAAGATCAAACGCAATTAGATTCCAAAATCCAAACAGGTACTTTTTGTCAAAGTTCACTGAACCCGAATGAAATCCATCCCAATTTAATGTGCGTTTCTTCAAAATGTTCACTCAACCATACTTCGATTAATACCTCGGCATAGCGTTAAATATTATCAGGCCAGCAGACAATGGCATAGACTAGGAATGTATAGAAAGGAAACGGTGCGTAACGCCTTGTAAATACCTCCAGTTTTGGGGCATAAGGCACCTGCCCCACCACCAACTATCAATAAAATAATAATAATAATAAATTTATTTGACATAAAAAGGTACACAGATACAGAGTGAAACTTAATTTGAGCGTGCGAATAGCATGGTACAAAATAAATGATCAATGACCCCCATGCTAGGCAAAGCCTGTGTTACAGGGGTCATCAATGATTTCATAGTTCAACAAACATGTAAATGATGTAGGTCCCGTATAAGTAGAATACATATATTAATAGTTAATCAATGATTGACTGTTCACACCGCCGACGAATACCCGTTTATTGCAGCGATAAGACGAGTGACGAAAAGTAACGAGCAGTGGTGTCCAAGTGATAATGGCCGCGACTTACGAGTTGTAGGGAACCAAAAATTCGAAGACATGTGACATCCACCAACGCGCAATGGACCCACGTGGTGGACTACTCCCTCTTACAGAGAGGAGGCCTGTGTCCCAGCAGTGGGAATATTAAAGGCTGATTATGCAGCGACAAGAGCTATCAAAGAGAGTACTCGCTTATCAGCGCTCGTTTGGCAGGCAGAAAATTCGCTGAGAGACTCACGCTTGGTACATATGCATACCAACGACTAACGAGTAATTCTTCGTCACCGGCCAACTAGTTTTTAGTTGTTAGCTCGGTGAAACAGGTACTTAAGAAATGTTCAATTTAACCTGGATATTTGTTACTTGCGGTAAATATCTCGCTCTGAGTTCGATCATCGACAATATTGACAACTTTTTATCGTAGCAACACGTAGCGTTACGTAATCAGTGCGTAGCGTAGCGTAGAAGCCGGTAGTAATGCGTAGCAACACGTAGAAGCGCGTAGCTGCGCTATTCATTGCACAAAGCTAGTGAAATGTTGCAGCGCATAGCGTAGATCTGTACGGTAGCAGTACGTAGCATAGCCTAGCATAGCGTAGCGATGCAAGGCGTAGCGTAGCAGGCTACGCCATGCCCTGTACGACCTACCGAATCTATGTTACGCAAAGCCCTGCCAAGCTCTGCTAGCTTAGCGTAACATAGACTCGGTAGCTACCTGATTATTTCACCGGCATCGATGCCAGCACAAAGGAAAGAACACGGTTTTCGCTTCTACACAGTTTTCTTGGTCTATGACAATGTCTGAAAGTGCGTCTTCTCCGATTAATTTGCTGGCAACCCACGATTTGTCTGCGTCACTCACTGATTGACGATGCTTTGCTACAGCTGTACTGATTCTGTGGTAGTTACATTTATTATGTATGACTTTAGCTTGTTTTCGGGTTGTAGTTTAGATGATTTTATGTTGGTTGTGAATTGACTTGCTCTTATGGCATTGAGAACTCGATTGATATATGCACTTTAGGTCTTTTTTTCTTACGCTATAAGTATGATGTTTTGACTACATATAGAAAGAAAGAAATAAAAAGAAAAATAGGTTTATTTGTCACGGAACCACGTGCATACATAAAGATTTTTTTTTTTTTTTGTTTAGCCTGTACTGTCCCACTGCTGGGCAAAGGCCTCCCCCAAGTCCTTCCAGGAACTCCTTTCCCGCGCCACCTCAAACCAGCCCTCGCGGTACGCGTTCAGGTCCTCTCGCCACCGCTTTCTGGGCCGACCTCGGTGGCGCCGTCCATCTTCAGGCACTCATTGTGTGGAAACTTTTGCCCAGCGGTCATCCTGCATGCGGCTGATGTGACCCGCCCAGTCCCACTTGAGTCTGGCAGCTTTCTTGCCTACGTCTATTATACCCGTTTTGGAACGCAGCATGGTGTTTCGAATTTTGTCCTGTCTTTTTACACCCAGGATGCTACGCTCCATTGCTCTTTGGCAAACGCCAAGGCGGAACTTTTGCGATAAAGATAATTAATTCTAATAATAAGGAAATACAAAAACAAAATAAATCTATAATCACGAGCAAAAGCAGAAACAGTCGACGGCTGCACGTCATGACTGTGAAAAGAAGGCTTCCTCTCAGCATGATGCTGTGCTATAGGGGACCCACAGCACAGCGCTGATTTTCAGTAGTTACCCGAAAAGGACGTACGGAAACTAAGTCAGATCAAATGATTCGTACGGTCGAACAAGCTATTTGGTATACAGGCAGCTAACTTGCAACTACTTTTAAACAATGGTGCGCTGAGTTAGTCAATTGTTTATTACCACTCTATTTAATTAAGGATGCCATGAGCTGAAAAACTTATAACGCACAAAATAAAACTAAATATTGGCAGTGTAGTGGAAAGATGAATATTTTTGCCTGTACCTATACCAAATAGGTGGTTCGACCGTACTATAAGTAACAAAATAAAATGAAACAAACAGTACTTATAATGTAAAGCAACTACATAAACAACCAATGATATGAATAAATAGTATTAATTAACATAACATTTAATATCTTTTTGCCAAAATAATCTTTACTTATCAAAGTAATTACTACTCAGTAACTCTAACCACAGTGTAAAATCATAAAACAAACAGCCAACAATTTCACTTACCAACAATTACCCCATCGACCGCACTTCAATTGGTATGCCAGCGACTAGCAACAGTAACGACAACTACCAGATTGCCTTTACAACACAAATGCATTTAGCAGTCGCGATCGTACGTGCTAACTGAGTGCAAACTGCAAGAGAACCGGCCCGATGCAGCCTTGTGCCACAATAATCCGATGATTCTGTCATAAATGTTAGGATTGTGTTGGAGTTATTTTAGAAGGATAAAAGAAAGGAAGAAAGCTTTAAAGTTATTGCGTAATCATCTGCCTAGTATTTTCCCAACTATGTTGGGGTCGGCTTCCAGTCTAACCGGATACAGCTGAATACCAGTATTTTAAATGGAGCGACTGCCTATCTGACCTCCACATCCCAGTTACTGGGTAATACGATACCCCTCGGTAAGACTGGTTGTCAGACTTTCAAGCTTCTGACGACCCGTAATGACTGTCAAAGATCAACGAATGACAGCCGGGACCAACAGCTTAACGTGCTTTCCGAGGCACGGAGGGGTCTTGGTACTTAAAGATGGTCACTCATCCACGGAACAACCGCGGCATGCTTAGCTTAACCTGATCGATGGACACGTGCGACTGTTATTTCTTAGCCACAAGCCCCTCTAAAGTTAATGCGTAATCTTTTACATATATATGTTATACTTGCTTGCCCACATAAGTCTCGATCCCGTAAAAATATTGGGATAAAAAGTAGCCTATGTCCTAATTCAGGTCATGAATTACTCATATGCCAAATTACATCTATAGGCCGACCGCTTAACTGAGACTTTGCCTGAGGTAGCTGCGCGATGCGGGAGGGGTGATACGAGTAGTTGTTACAAGTTGACGAATCCTTAAGGTGAATGGGTAGTTGTAGCCCGCGAAATTCAATTTTTCTTACGTTTTTTGCAATTTTCAGGTCAGTGTCAGGTTGTATCTTGATGAAAATTTGATTCGCGACTATAACAGGTACGTATTCACAGAATTATAATCATCAGAATCATTAATACATCTGTTTAAGTTAGATTTCTACCACCAACACTTTTCCATACGAGATTTGTTCTTAACGGTAGAAATCTAACTTAGAAAGATGTATTAATGATTCTAATTATTATAATTCTGTAAATACGTACCTGTTATTGTCGCGAATCATATTTTGATCAAGATACAACCTGACACTGACCTGAAAATTGCAAAAAACGTAAGAAAAATTGAATTTCGCGGGCTACAACTACCCATTCGCCTTAACGGTGGACCAATATTTACGCCACACCCTCTTTGTAAAAATCACACAGTGCACGTTTCAGACTTTTAGGTTATTTTTTCATGTTTTCCTTCGCTGATAATTTTACTTAGATAATGTTAATGTATCGTTTACTCTATGTAAAGCAAAGTTTATATACTTTTTTACCAGTAAAAGGCACTGCCCACCGAAAGAAAAATATTGAAATAATTGAACAGAATTTTTATGAAAATTATTTCCCAGATAAATTAACCCGAACTTAAGAAGAAGTGAAACTGGCCGTTAATATTATTAAATACTTAAATGCAAGTTTAAAATAAACCCAATTCCGTTGAAATCTCTTCACCCTTTAACTTTCCGAAATTTAGCGGTTCGCACTGAAATCCAATTAATTTGTTTCCTGCCAGTCTGCAATTTTAATATAATTTGCTCGAAACCTTTTGGCGTTTAAAATGGCCGCCCAGTAAAATTAGAATAATTATGTCAAATACCACAAACTTTGTCACACCCACACGATGCTTAAGATTACCTCGCAAGGGGACTAATTAATAATTATAATTAATGATTTAATATAAATTAGTGCCCTTGCCTTTTGACGTTCATCGCCCAACTGGCAGAAGAACGTCAAATCTTCGTCAGATGTGGGTTTCAGCAAAGGCGAGGTAATTAAGTCTAAATTGGCTGAAGTATCTTCCAAAAACTATAAACTGCGATTAATTGGTACCTCCAAAAAATCTAAAGTGTCAATGGGATGGTCATGTTTGTCGAAAACCGATGTTCGGTGAAGCAGACGAGTCCCGGAGTGGAGACCGCGTATCGAAAAGAGTAGTGTGGGACCCCCCCAGCTAGATGGACGGACGACCTAAAGGAGGTGGCTGGGACAGACTGGATGCGGAAGCCGGAGTTGTGGCGCAGCCTTGGAAAGGCCTCTGTCCGGGAACACCCAAATACTCCGAAATATTTTACTCCGAATTTCGATGTTCCGATTTTCAAAAGTCCGAATTTCATAATACCTAAGAATCATAATGTCTATTATTAAAAATCACAAAATTTATTTTACCGAAAGTCATAAATGCGACTTGTTTGTTTTCCGATTTTCATATACCTATTCGAAGAATCAAATGCTCGATGGGTTCTCGGTCCGAAAAACGACATTCCGATTTTCAATACTCCGAATTATTTCCGTTACCGTTACCGCACCCGAACTCAACGAACGTAATAGACGACGTAGGATGCAAGAGCGAGCGAAGGGCACCCCGAGGTTCGGTTTGGTTAGGTTACTTTAAACCCTTTACACAGAAATAGGGGCCCCGCGAAGCGGGGCTCCGTCGACATAGGATGCAAGAACGAGCGAAGGGCACCCCGAGGTTCGGTTTGGTTAGGTTACTTTAAACCCTTTACACAGAAATAGGGGCTCTATTGTTGGTTTTGTGCCATCTATATTCTTACAATTGGAAATATGTGTTTATTTGTCTTGCTATTCAGTTTTACAAAGCGTTATTATTTCGGAATTCTAATTAATCGGTATTTTAATAATCGGAATTCGTATTTTTGATGTTTCGAATTATCATTAAGTCGGACTTTTTGTTATTCGATCTATTGAAACTCGGTATTTTGAGAATAGTAATTATAAACGTTAGGGGGACATTGAAATTTCGGAATTATTAAAATAGGATGAATGATAAATCGGAGTTGTTATAATAGGAATTTTGAACCATTCGGAATTATGAAAATCGGTATTTTGAAATTCGTATTTGTGACTTTCGGAATAAAGTTTTTCGTATTATTGTAGTGTACCCCCTCTGTCCAGCAGTGAACTGCGATAGACTGAGTTGATTGAATTGGTATCTCTGCTGAAATTGCGAGTAATGTTAATATTCCTTTGACTGTTAATGTCCAAACGGTGACTCCTGTATCGAGCAATGCATGTATGTCTATTGTATGAATTTGGGAAACTATACAGGGGGGCAGGGTGGCAGAGAGCAGTGGTGGCCCAGTGGTATCGGCCGCTACTTACAAGTTGTAGGTCGTAGGTTCGAACCCAGACAGGCGCTTTACTTTGTGTTAATTATTTCATCACCACTGCTCTCAAAACGGTGAAGGAAAACATCGTGAGGGAACCG
Source organism: Amphipoea lucens (assembly GCA_947508005.1). Classification (NCBI taxonomy): domain Eukaryota; kingdom Metazoa; phylum Arthropoda; class Insecta; order Lepidoptera; family Noctuidae; genus Amphipoea; species Amphipoea lucens. The sequence continues at coordinate 10,932,272 of OX382379.1, forward strand.
GCCGAATGTCCTAGAAACAACAATTCGAAGACATGTGACATCTACCAACCTACACTGGGCCCACGTGGTGGATTATGGCCCACTCCCTCTCACCTCTGTGAGAGGGAGTGGGCCTGTGTCCCAGCAGTGGGAACATTATAGGCTGATTATGATGATACAGGGTGGCAGGCACATCCATGCGTAAACTGTAACCATGAATTCAGTACCTGATTCTAGTCTAGAGAAAAAAAATTGCTGTTTCATACATTTGACCTCGTAGGTATTGCACTTTTCTATGAAATAACATCTTTTTTTTTTGAAAACCGACTCAAAATTTCTATTCTTGTTATAAGCCTAATATTAACAATCTACTCGGCTGATTACTTGACAATAGTAGTTTATGAATCTCACTGGAAACTTCAATAAGTTCCAGAGTTTTGTATATGCAAAGGTACTAATATTCAATAGGCCATTGGTTAGATTCTATCTTTCACTGCAACTACTTAAAACATCAATCAACTCAGCCTATCGCAGACTACTGCTGGACATAGGCCTCTCCCAGGCTTCAGTCCATCTCAGTATGAGCATCCAGTCCGTCCCAGCCACCTTCTTAATGAAGGTCATCGGTTCATCTAGCTGGAGGGCGTCTCACGCTACGCTTACCGATACGCGGTCTCCACTCCAGGACTCGTCAGCTCCACCAGCCATCGGTCCATTGACAAACATGGCCAGCACAAAGCCACTTCATCTTGCTTACTCTGCAAGCTATGTCGGTAATTCCGGTTCTTTTCCGTATATTTTTATTTCTGATTTTAACCTTCAAAGCAATTTCGATCACAGCCTGTTCCATAGCACGCTGAGCGAACTTGAATTTGTATACCAACCCGACTGTCAATGTCCACATTTCGGCACCGTACGTCATAACACCTAAATGTTTGAAACAACAACCCCAAATAAAGTACTTATAATGGGGTAGCCATAATCAGATGCGCCTAAATCCAGCATAAACATCCATTAACATCATAAAGTCACAAAGACAATCATATTTTATTTTTATTTAATTATTTTCCCTTATTTCTGCTACCCAAAATATCTCAGACCTTAAACATTTTCCGTTACGGAAAATCTATTGTTCCAGTTCTCCCTTCAAAATTCAAAAGGCAAAATGGCGGATAAAATTTTACGTTCTGTTGGGCGGCTCGTTGCCCTGACGACTTAAATTCACTGCAAAATAGGCTTGAGTGATAATAAGTATGCGGGCGGACGAATTTCAAAAGTTTTTAACAAATATTCTTGTTTCTGAGATATGTTTTGAGAGGAATTATTTTGCTGGTGGATAGCTGAGCGTTTGCAGTTTCTTGTTAAATTAGCAGTGGATTAAAAGATTTGTAAGGCTTAGCTGCGCTTGGTGGAGTCAGTGTGTACATTTGGAGAACTTTTCTAACTCAGGGGGCAGAATAAACTGTCGTAAGTTAGAATAATAGATACTTCAATTCTTAATAACAGATAAATAATTTACGTCCATTGCCCCTCACTCAATTTTTTTACTTTTGGGTTTTTTATTCTAAATTTGATTTTTGAGTGACCATTTGTAATTAAAAAGGTCTTACATAAATTGGTTGCAATGGAATTTGAAGTTTGTATTTTTTGTCATCGAGTTTATTTTTCTAAAACTTAATAATTATTTGAGATTCTGAATTTAAATATAGTTGACAGCTGTCACATACCTACACTGCTACCACCTGCTACTAAGAGATTTTGGTACTGATATGACGTTGACAGGGCAGCGCTGTTGGTAAACATTTAGTGCAATTATAAAGAAGATGACATCGTAGAAGTTTGTGTCTGAAAACTAAACTTATATTTGGGATATTGGAAGTCATTGTTTCTAAAACTTTGATACTGTTCCGATATGATTTTCTCTCAGGTCTTTTCACTACTCTGCTACAAACGGATACATTCTGGCACAGAATACTTAAAGTACTACGTACAGAAAGGCCACTCCCTTCCCCGCACTAACATCAGTTACCGCACCTCACCCCGCACTTCGGCGTATTCGTCGCAGTTCTTTAACAAGAGCGCTCGCAAACACAAGTACCTCACGCACACATTCATACGTATACAAACGTCATTTTTTAATGTAGTAGTAGTAGGTAATTATTTTGCGAGCGTTGTATGGAGTGTCCGGGGTGTGATTCTGGTAAAAATGAGGGCCAATTTTCCATTATTTTCTAACTGCAGGGCAAATGCTTCTTTTCAAACAGTGAAGATACGAGTATTGATCGGACCACAAGACAGGTTGGCGATTTCAGACTTATTATCCATACTAATCCATACTAATATTATAAATTCGAAAGTAACTCTGTCTGTCTGTCTGTCTGTGTGTAAACCGCTAAACCGACTTAGATAAAATTTGGTATCGAGATAGTTTGAGTCCCGGGAAAGGATATAGGATACTTTTTATCCCAATATTCTTACGGGATCGGAACTTATGCGGGTGAAACCGCGGGGCGCTGCTAGTTAACTATAATTTCAGGTTTCCTCACGATGCTTTCCTTCACAGATGTCAGTAATGTCCAAGATAAACTCAGAAAATACGAATGAATTGGAAAAGTCACAATGGTACTTATCCGGATTTGAACCTACAACCTCGAACATGAGAGGATAGGCCGAAAGTTACCATAGGGACCTATAATTTTCATCACAAAAATCCGCACCCAAACATTTTCCCACAATTTTCACGTCATGTAAACTTTCCTAAAACTTGTTTAATTTTGAAACAACGCACACAACTACCGCATAATGAGCCAACAAAAGTATTATTAAAAACTTTTTACTCACGAGAAATATTACAAGAGCAAAATATTGACAGTGCAACGCGGTAGCGTAGCCAAGTATTAAGGTGAATGCGTAGTTGTAGCCCGCGAAATTCAATTTTTCTTACGTTTTTTGCAATTTTCAGGTCAGTGTCAGGTTGTATCTTGATGAAAATTTGATTCGCGACTATAACAGGTACGTATTCACAGAATTATAATCATCAGAATCATTAATACATCTGTTTAAGTTAGATTTCTACCACCAACACTTTTCCATACGAGATTTGTTCTTAACGGTAGAAATCTAACTTAGAAAGATGTATTAATGATTCTAATTATTATAATTCTGTAAATACGTACCTGTTATTGTCGCGAATCATATTTTCATCAAGATACAACCTGACACTGACCTGAAAATTGCAAAAAACGTAAGAAAAATTGAATTTCGCGGGCTACAACTACCCATTCGCCTTAATGAGCAGCACTAGTGCGAACATCATACAACCACAGAATGTAAGGACAGAAGTTCAACTTTATACAACAAGCGAAAACTGGCACGCGCACACATAGACGCGTACGTACGGCGATCTCAGGCGAATGCAGTGTAGCAGATCTGCTGTTTTTTTCAATGGCATCCCTGTTTTCTGTTTTAGTCTTAAGAGCTCAACTGTCACTAATGAAACACAATAACTTTTTCTATTATGATAGAACTTAATTAGCTTGCTTAACAGACGAGATGATATTTCTACTCCATGCATTCGTTTTTTTGCATTTTGCGCGTCATCTGAAGTAAACATCTTGCATTGCTTGTTTCTTGTAGATACAAAGAAGGTCTACCGTCTACTGATTCTGCGGGGCAATTGCGTAACACATTATTTATCGGAATCGGTTTCATTTTGACAGTTCAACAACATCATTGCGTTATTTACACGTTGAGCAGAAAAAAAATCGATAGTGTGTTACGCAATTAGGGTGCTGGTGTTTAACCCATAATTAATAAAACGTATGTGCTGGGTAAGTTTTCGGATTTTAATATATTTTTTTATCGTATGCTACGCAGTAGAATACTGTACTGCAATCACTATTTACTATTTTGTTACTGTTTTTTTTTAATTTGGTAGGGTTGGCAACACTGAGTGAATGCAAGCCGCGTGTGTGCTTGTACGTGAAGCGCGTCTACGTGTGCGTGCTATTTCGCTCGTTCTATGGAGCCGACCTTCTGGACTATTCTGTGATACAAACACGGATGAAATTCACTTGTTCCATATTTGTTTTTATTGGATTGCAGCAGTTTATTAATTACCGTACATCAGATGATCGTTTTGTCATGTGTGAGCAATTTATAGGTACAAGCCCTACTGCGCTTGTTTTAATTAATTAAAAGTTCAACCCTAGGTTTACCCCTAAAGGAGATGGCATTTTTTGGCATTGCTAGTTTTGGAAAGGTACAGAATACAAAGCTATTTTAAAAAAAAGCGCTTATTTTTATGTATTGATAGCCAGATTAACTTTATTATTGAGAATTGGGATTAAATCTCGTTAAATATGAGTAAGTTGAGCAGCCGGAAACAAGGCTTCTTGGACTTGTTATACTATATGACAGTGTTGTCATGGCAAACAAACAAACATTAAGAAGATGACACACAAAACTTCACAAGTCACATTCGCAGTCTATCAAAAAGTACTCCACAGAGTACTTTTTGATAGACTGAGAGTACTCTGTGGCTCGCTCGCTACTATTTTGCGTGAATGTTTTGTGCGCCCAAAGTTTTACGTGGATTTTTACAACGACCTGGCTTGCTTTTGGATTTCGAAGACTCCTACCTTTCTGAACGACCGTTGCTAGACTTGGACCTCGATGTTTCGATCTGCAAGAATTAAGTCTAGATATGTAGGAAGAAAGATATACTTTGTTTATATTTTCATTGACAGCTCTCTAAGTGGCCGGGAAGCTATAAAACAATACTGTTGCAATTGCACTGTTGGACGAAGAACAGTAGGATGCTGTGCCCATATCATGTCAATCATCTGGTACTTGGCATGGGCACGGCATCAAGATAGCCTGTCTCCCTCTGCACCTTTCTTAGGTAATAATTATATTGCTTACTTATATATGATGATGAGCATGAGTCAAATATTATGATTAAATACTGGTTTTTTATTGTACCTACAATAATCCTGTCATCCTTAGATAATTATCCTTAACAATATTATATGCTTAGATTCCGATAAGTGAGTCTCTAGAGTCTCCTGAGTTTTCTGTGATTTCTGAATTTAATTAAAACTGACCGAATACCTACACTTGAAACTGTCATTAGGTCTATGATCAGTGGGTAAATCATTAACCTAAACAAACTTCAACAAGTAGTTATTTATCATTTTTGCAGTCATTACAAAGCATAATTAGCAATATGTTATGCATACAATAAACATTTATGCGTTAAAATAGTAATAGAGGTAAAATAACCTATTAAGTACAAACATTAATGCACTTAACCTCACTTTTACAAAAACTAAGATTTCTCTTTAACCCAATTGTTATTATTTTTTATTTATTTATTTAACAAAAGCTTATAATATTCCCTATCAAACCATGCCACTTTTATTTCTGTGGAAACTAAAAAAGTTTAATGCCAGAGTTCTATGAACTTCTGCCATTCTCCTTTTAGTGGTGCAAGATGAATTATTTGATTTACCCAGATTTAGCTGTATTTAAGGTAACCCATGAACGCGCAAGTGGGCCTTAGAGAAAAGAGATTATAATACAAATAGTCTTCTCCTTAGCGTGTCGATAGCAATCTAAATGGACTTGGCCAAGAATTCGGCTACTTGTTTGGCGCTATCATCAAGGTCCATCAGTTTCTGTAACGTGCAGCTAACAGGACACACAGGACACGATATTAAGTGTCCCATCGTCTGTGGAACAGCACCACATTTACACTCCAAGGCGGAGTTGTCTATGAATCTCCACTTGAACAGGTTTCCCTTGCTTCGGTCAACCTGGGTCCGGAGTCTGTTTAAAGACTTCCAGCAGGTTACCCAAGGTAACTCATGTCCCGGTGGGAAGTCTTCAGCAGGTGGAGCGAATGGTTTGGGTAAGGAAGCACTGTCTCGCCACAGCTTCAGTCTTTCTTGTGATGGTTCGCCAGTGACGACACACTTTAAAAAACTGTTTCGGCTTTTCAGCCTTTGTAGCACAAGAACAGTGGCGTGCATTGGTTTTCAGAATAGGTAGGTACTAGACCGGGTCTAGTCTAGGCAAACGCGGTCACTAATCAGAAAAAAAAAAATGTCAAAAATGTGGTTATTTGAGTAGGCATGCCTACTTAAGTGTTATAAATTGCCAAGGTCGAACGTCATGGTATTACGCGTGAGACGTACGTATTTTTAATTTTGTCGTATTAAGGGCTTGTAATAGTTCAGCTCAAATTCAGATTTTGCCCCCACTTCCCCGCGCTATGTATCATTCTATCCCACTCGCACTGACGTACTGATTCAGTTAGGGTGAACTGTACTATTGTTGGAAGGATGTCAAGAAATAAAATGATTAAACTTAACATTCATTTATTACATTCACATAAAAATTAGCTTTCACATTGTATGTGCAGTATATATAAAATTCTTTTAAGTGGACAGGTAAATAATAATATAATAACAAAAAAAACATGGGACGCTCATCATTCGCATAGCAAATACAAAGCAAAGACAAAGTTATTTATACATAATATTTGAGTAGCGACGTCTACAAACGAACTACACCAATCTTTTGTTTGACATCACAACCTACATCACGCAAGCAAAGTTTACCGCGAAATCCGCAATATACCTACTGCATTAGTGTTCTATGACCGACCAAAGACCATTGCTCACTCACTGACGGCGTGGCACGGCAGGTTGTGCTGCGGCATCCCGCGGCGTTCCGTGGAATGCTGCTGAAAGCCCGCCCTGACTGGACTGCGCCCCATTAACCGAAATGACCGCTGCACAAGTTTCAACCTTATTTCAACCAGCTTAGCAATCATAATTCCTCGACACAAAGTGACCCACACGTCCCGCGGGATGCAATGGCGCGCCGCGGCATTACGTGGAATGAAACGGCATAACACGTCATGCCGCAGCATCCCTCGGCGCGTCGCGTCATGCCGCAGCGTCCCGCGGCACGTAGCGTCATTTCCCGGCATCGTGGTATCGAAATAAAGTAACATGAATTCTAAACTCATTATCATCACTATATCATTATATCACTCAAAATAACTTGATTAGTAATAAAATCCTCTGCCATGACACGCCGTGCCATGCCGTCAGTGAGCGCCGGCCTTAAAATTACTTTCTTTTTGCTGATTCTTTGGCCAAAAAATAGGCTAGTCCTCTGGTCACGTGAAGAGTCGACCAATCGCTTGGCGATTTCTCTAAAAATTAAGTGGGCACTCGGACCCTGTGGCCGTAGTGTTTCAGCCCCAAACGGCTAGTACATATAAGTCGGCTTATTAAGATTAGAGTATCTATTTGCGCTGTTTGAGGTTTTCTGCACCCGCAGTAATCGCACTAGCACAGCCCACCGTAATAGGAAGATGGGGTGGCGCAAGGTAGTCGATACATGTTGCATCACACACCAAAGGCCGACCTAACTTCCAAGGCATTATGGTCAATCTGTCTGGTCTTTTCCAATCGTCGCGAGCCATTGGGTTCTAAAACAGCTGGCAACCCAGCACTGACAAGAGCACGCAATGGTTATAACGCATAATAATACGTCATCGGAATGACTGATGTCAATTATAAAGTTTCATACATTTTGGCTTTAACGATGGTTTAGAATAGAACGCAATAACCTCTAACAACTGATGGTTACCGGCAAGGTGGATGGTAAACGACCAAGAGGTTGCAGCCTATTGCGATGGTCTGACCAGATAAGCTCTTCTCTTGACACGAAATTTCATGATGCGCTTCACTTGGCCAAGGATAGACAGAGATGGCGAAACATCGTCAGGGAAAAGTTGTTTTCAAGGGAGGATCACGACCCTCAGTAATGAGGAGTACGACTTGAGGAGGAGGAGAATAGAACGAATTTTAAAATAAGTTGTTATTAATGAAAACTTTTAAATTAAAAAAAAAAGGAATCAAGAGGAGAAGAATGACGAAAGCAAGAACATTTATGTGAATTCCCTTAAATCCCTAATTTCCATATTCCGTGTATGTCTGGGATTGATTGGCTTATTACCCATTGTTGCTGCTCGAGTTAAAATTTTTCGTATTTACGCTCACTCTATTTCTAATCACTGTGTCAATTTGACAAAAATTGACAGCAAAAATACCGTACTTACTTTATTTTTGTAGCCTGAGTAGGTTTATTATTATTTATGCGGTCGCTAAATTCAAAACAGTTTGTAAGCGAAAAATCCCATAGGAATTTTGGTTGCGAAGCAATTTATGCTTAGATAAGTTATAAGCAGACCCACTAAAAAGCGAGAAATAAAAACGTTTTAACAAAAAAAAAAAACGACTTCCAAAAAATCCACAGTGTAAAATAACTTTAATTTCGGAAGGCGGTGGCAAAAAACTTTTTAGTAACGTGTCTATAAATTGTTTTCAAGCATCGTCACGAATCTTCTAGCGCGAAGAACTGTACTCTACCGAGTTTTAGCCACCGGATCAGACGGCTTTCGAGGAAGATACAGCACAATAGACCACATCCATACAGTGCCAAAAATTATACAGAAATCCGAAGAGTATAACCGGCCCCTTTGTCTTACGTTTGTGGTCTATGAGCAAGCTTCTGACTTTATCGAGACCTGGTCTGTTTTGGAGTTGCAAGTGACATTAGTTATCTTTATGATGGAACGGATGGTCGTATTCCTTATCCGATCCGTTAGTTTGATAGTTTGATACCCAGAATACTCCGTTCCATAGCCCTCTGGCAAACGTCGAGCGTGGACCTCTGCTGATTTGTCAAAGACCATGTTTGACCACCGTATGTGAGGATGGGAAGTATGCACACGTCAATGAGTCTTCTCTTAAGGGACAAAGGAAGATCACCCTTCATTATATCTTTCATGGCCCATTAGCTCATCCAGGCATTTTCGGTGCGTCTTGCAAATTCTTTGTTTTGTCTTGCCTGGAAAGAGACTATTTGCCCGAGATAGAGATACTCATCAACGTATTCGACCTCCACACCCGTCACAGTGATCCTGCGATGCGCACTGTTCGTCATCAACTTGGTCTTTGACATATTCATCTGAAGTCCAACCTCTAGGCTTGCCGTGCCAAGATCGTTTAGCATCTGCGTCAACTCGGAGGCTGAAGACGAAAAGAGGCACAACTCAGCCTCCGGGCCGAATATTGATCAAAAATGTATTAACTTAAACCAAAAAAAATTACATGTATCAAGCACAGCCAACACATCAAGCTAGCCGAAACTTTTAAATTTTCCCAATCAATTTTGAACAATATGTTTTAGCGATAAAGCTGAAAATCTATTAAAGAAATATGACAGGTTGTAGTAGCTTGATGTGCTGGCGTCTGTACATAATTAATTCTCAAAATCTGTCAGTGGTAATTTGTGATTACTTGCGATGAATGAAAACCGTAGAGAATATAAAGGTTTTGTGTAAATTGGCTAATTTTATGCCGACTGTATTTTTTTTCAAAATTAGTTAATGCAGATCATAGTTTCTGGTCTCCTATTACAACATAACGGGTTTAAAAAGACACAACGAGCCGAGAGTCACTTGTACTCCCCATTATTGTAATCATTTCTTTGTACTAGAAACTTTCTGGTTACGGAGATATTATTATTAAGGTCAAAATTACAACTTTCACTGATATTTTTTACGAAAACAAGTTTTGATATTATAACACAACTTTAAATACCTCCAGGACCCCTGTATAGTTACATGCCGGTGCAAAATTTACTGTTTGTGGTAGTGCGCATACAGCAAATGTTTACACCAAAAATTAAAGTCGATTTCCAGCAATTACTTTTGTCACAGATCTTTTGTGCAATGTTACTTAGTTTGATGTACGACGGCTAAAGTCTTTTTACAGCCTGTATCAATAAATAGATAAAATTATTTATAAAAATAGTTTTACTGAATATATTGAAAACACCATTACACATTGGGAACTGTCTAAAATAGGTACGTTTACCTCCCTAAATTTTTGACAATGTTTTGACATTGACATGAGATTACGATTTTAAACCATTTCAAAAATTATTTTATGAATGAAAACTACAAAATTTGGAAAAAATAAAAATACGAGGCCTTATATTTTACATCTATATTTCATTTTACTTTATTACATAATTTCTTCAGAACATAAAACGTTGTCAATCGGGTCTTTTGAGCGCAAGCAAAGTGACACGGGTTCCCCGTCTGATAGCCGAAGCGGTACTGACAAGTACTGAATCGGGGTCCTGTCGGGGGCCGGGCGGCAGAGCGGTTCAAGGTATGAGTGGTTATAAAGCTGGATATTTCGGATCTCATCTTTTTACGTTAAATTTAACGATTAAAAAAATAAAAACGAACCTATGACACCTGCTTTATGCATAGTTTGATTAGCTTGCAAATTTTCATGGCCTAATTTGAAAATTTTCATTGAATATTCTCCTTTTATTTTGCGGTTTAGAGGTAACTTTGAGACTTCTTTGTATCGAGAAAATTGTATGCAATCGTGTTTTCGCAACCGATGACACCTCGCAGTAGTCCTCATCTTTATCGTATATTAATTTCAAAGTGAAAACTGCAGAACTGTTGGAACTACAGCCGTTAATGCTAAGGCAATTTTCGCAATCTGAACTAGTATCGGTCCTTAACTTGTACGAGTAAAGACCAATGACAATGTGCGAATAGTACGGGAGCCGAGTAGGCCGTCCGGAGAATTCCTACTGCCGCGCGTGTTTGTATGAAGATTTTGTTTTTTGTTAGGTATGATCATCATCATCATCATTAGCCTATAATGTTCCCACTGCTGGGACACAGGCCTCCTCTCTCTGTGAGAGGGAGTGGGCCGTAATCCACCACGCGGGCCCAGTGCGGGTTGGTAGGTATGATACACACTAAAAATGTAATTGACAGGCTTATGTTGATATATCGAGGTAGGCATTGCTTATATGCCTATATGCAATGCACGCCACTGCACAAGAATGGATACAAATAGTATGATGCAGTCAATCAGTCTTACCGTATCGTATTGGTATCATTGTGGTGGTCAGATAGGCAGTCGCTCCATGTAAAATACAGCAATTCAGCTGCATCCGATTTGACTGGAACCCAACCCCAACATAGTTGAGAAAAGGCTAGGCAGATGATAATGAGAGAGAGAGATAAGGCTTTTAAGTTAAAATTACTTTTTAAGAGACACAAAACATGATTATGGTTCTAGACTATAGACGCAAGATGATTTCAAATATTCCCAAAAAAATTAAGTGTAGGTACATAAACCCCCATAATCCCTCGAGAGGAAAAAATGGCAAAGACTCAAATCATAACATTCTCATTTCGATAGTTCGCCAAAAGTAAAATTGCCTGGTGGGCCCCAAAGCTTAATCGGATTGATACGGATAATGACGCCTTCTCCCGGGGGGCGCCAATCCTAACCCATGTTGTCTTACTCTTGATCGTGAATTATTCAGTTCGAGAGACGGGTGAGAGTGATGGGTTTTTTGTAGGGTTCGTAAAGATTTTTATAATACATATCAAAATATCCGATTGTCTGATATTTATCCGGTACTAGCTGCGCCCCGCGGTTTCACCCGCGTAAATGTCAATCCCATGGGAATATAGGGATAAAAAATATCCTATGTTAACCCTGGTTATATACCTACCCGTTTAACCGTCTGTGCGTGAAGAAGTAACAAACATACAAACACACTCACAAACTTTCGCCTTTATAATATTAGTGTGATATAATTATATATGTCGGAGAAGTGAAGTAAAAGGTTTGTTTACCTAATAGTAGCGCCATGTATTGGCGTTTAAGATACCTTTACTCGATTAATCAAATCGATAACAGTTGTCATTGAGTCAGTAGTTCGATTCGGGGTTGTCAGTGTCTTGTCGCGTCTGGCGTTTGACATCTGTCAGATGCCAAGGTGAGACTAGTGTGTTAGCGACTTGACACATTGGACACCCAGAGCTCGACCGCGCTGGGTGTGCGCACTGATTCTACCCAACCACGTGCATGGCGGACTCCGATGGAATTTCAGATAAAAATCCCTCTACATCTCCGACATATATTTTCTGTCGTAAGTGGTTTATATGCTTTAGATGCAGAATATAAGTTTTTGTTTGATTATTTGACGTTTTTATTATACATTTAACAAAAAGAAATGTCTTTCATAAATAATAATCAGTTTACTAAAACAACACTGTTTTTTTTTTGTCAAGTGTTGTTTGGGTGTATACTTTGAATCGACAAAATTTCTAGTTTTGACAATAAATATCCAAATAGTGATCGGGGTCAAGACTGGGGCCATTAAGCAAAACAAATAATTATTATATAATTTTTTTTTACAAAACATGTTATTATGTCTCTCGCTGTGTTTTAAAAAGAAGAACGGAAGCGAAGTTTAATCGCAGTTGTTGTTTCAATGTTTAGAATCAACGATGAATCAACGATGTTTGCATTCGACGTATTTTTTCTCTTGTCTTTCATTCATAAAAGAGTTCAAAAGACAGTAGTGGATAACACCCAGCAATTAGTTTGCAGTCGTCTGGTGCCCTCTAGTCCTAACCCATGTTGTATTATAATATTTTAAATTGTAAATAATAAGTTAGTATAGATTTGTAATCAGCCTATAATGTTCCCACTGCTGGGACACAGGCCTCTTCTCTGTGAGAGGGAGTGGGCCGTAATCCACCACGCGGGCACAGTGCGGTTTGGTAGATGTCACATGTCTTCGAATTTTTGGTTCTAGGACATGCCGGTTTCCTCACGAATATGTTTTAGTAAATAAATAAATCATTTTCTCCAAAATCAAACGCGAAAACACAAATATTAGATTTAAAAAGATACAAATATGCCCACGGCTTTAGGCCTGTTCAACCTTACTTTAGCGTTCGTAACATTAACATTCGTCTAATCTAATCGTACGATCCTATGCAATACGATAAGTCATCTTGACATACAGTCTAAAGCTGGCTAGACAATGATTTACAGGTAGCGTCTTAGTGTTTGTAATCTAAACTATTGTATGGGTTTAGTTGTGGTTATAATCTGTAAGTCATACAATAATATCTAACTATTAAGGCATTACCCTCTTCCCATTTAGAGATGAAAATACAGTGTATGCGATTTTTGATTGTAACATCAGAAATATAAGCATTATAATTACTATAGCAAGGACGCTTTTGCAATAATTAATGAATAAATAATTCTAAAAATCTTTCGGTAAATCTTCTTTTAATTTAACTTTAAGTCCAATTATTCACGGTTTCCTGAAACTGGCCAAGATTTTTTTGAAGTGAAAACTTCTTTAGCGGCGTTGCACACTTTTTATAATGGGGAAAAAATGTTAAACTCGCGTCAGGACATCGCGTCAGGACACGTGACCGTCAGGAGAGATTTCCCCCCCCCCCCCTCTTTCTACGGCGGCGCCAACCGTAGTAAACCAAGTGTCAAGTTATCGTGTCGATAATGGATGGATGGATGGATGGACGGACGGACGGACGGACGGACGGACGGACGGACGGACGCACGGACGAACGGACGGACGGACGGACGGTGACGGTGACGGTGACGGTGACGGTGACGGTGACGGTGACGGTGACGGTGACGGTGACGGTGACGGTGACGGTGACGGTGACGGTGACGGTGAACTGATGGCTCGACCGTCTGTGTAGTAGCCACACTGCTATGTATTCGTGAAATTCAAAGTGTTTAAAATATGGAAATTGAACAAAGTGCATCTATTAATGAAAAAAGTGACGCAGAAATAGTGAAAAAAAATTAGTTATATTAATTCAATTCATAATTGATTTATTTCATCGTTAATATTCAAGTTTTCACTTCTGCCGGCACTCCCGGAGTGCAACCCGTCTTTTTTTTGTCATAACTTATATTCTCCCATGGCTGGGCAAATAGAAAGAAATAAAGATATGTTTATTTGTCACAAAAACACGTGCATACAAAAAGATAATTTACTCTAATAATAAAGAAAAATGACTTGGCTCGTGAGGTTGTCGACATGTGGGATGTTGACTCAGCAATCATAGTGCCGATAGTCGTTACAGCCAATGGATTGATAGCCAAAAGCCTCGACCAACACCTAAGGAGGCTCTCGTTGGGCAGCTGGACACGGCCCGCATTGTTAGGAGGCTCCTCTCTCTGGAGCCCTGACCGCCGGTAGCTTGGACCCTGTTTTATTTTTTTTATATATTTTTTATATCTTAATATTTAAAAATATAATTTTTATGTAAATAATGAAATAAGAAAAATAAAAACAAAATATATCTATAATCATGAGCATAAAACAGAAATAGTGAAAAAACCAGTTGTTCCATAGATTTTGTCAAGTTGTAAAAATGTATACTTAGATCAGAAGATTTTTTTTTCACGATTTCAGAGTTGAGTTATGAACAACTTTTATTGCGGGACCAACTCTGAAATCGTGAAAAAAAAATCATCTGATATAAGTATACATTTTTGTTCGCATAACTCGACAAAATCTATGGAACATCTAATTTTTCGAATAATCCGCCTAAAAACAACTTTCAAAACAACAAAAATAATGTAAAAAAAAGCCATCCAAAACCAACTAAACCGGCAAACAAACTTCGCCCAATCAAAATACTTACGAACAATAATTTTAATTAGCTTCAACACCAACAACGTAAGCGGTTAAGCTACGACCAGATAATGCATTCGGGGTCATGCGCCGCGCGTGATATCTCATTTAGTTACAACCCTCGTTTAATACCTGAGTTTGTTTTGGGAAGTATGAGATTATGCTACTATTTATGGTAATTTTGTTAGTAGAATTACGTTGTGGAAGCTGGAAAAATCTAGATTTTTTTTATTTGAAATGGGTTTGCCCTTGTATCTAGTCTGGGTCAGAGGTGACAGAGACAAAGTCGACGATGGAATGAGCTTACCTAGAAGAATGCCGTTCACACTCGCATAAGGTTCAAGGTTGATTGGGCAAATTTGACAGTTTCGGGTAGCTTGATGTGCTGGCGTCTGTACATAAAGTCACGCCTTTATCGCATGAGGGTAGGCAAGCACTACAGAATGACACCTGCTACGATCCTTTTGCTTCGTTTACGTTCATAGAGTGAAGTTTTAATATACTGAGAATTGTTATCAAAAATCTAAATACATTAAATTCAAAGTCCTGACTGACTGACATATCAACGCACAGCTTCAACCGCTGATCCTAGAGACATGAAATTTGGAGGGTGTGTTCTTTGTGAAAAGTAGGTATCCACTAAGAAAGGGTTTTTCGAAATTCCACCCCTAAGACGAATGGGGGGAGGGTGAAATTTTACGCGGACGAAGTCGCGGGCAGAAGCTAGTGTTAAAGTAAATTACAATATCGAATATGCCAACGCCTGCGTGTGTTGACGGGTAACACAAAATACAAACCATACATGATGTCTTAACCATGAACCGTTAAAATACTCACAAAACAGTGTTGTTCATATTGCGTGCATAAACAAACATAATCGTTCAAGGAATCTCTGTGAGTTATTCGAAACAGTCTCACTATTCCAACCAACCATTTATCTTTTGCAAAGAAAAGTTGCCAAGATGCGAACAACGTTTTAACTTTCCTATATTTTTCTTCTGAGCCACTTGGAGCAGTCTTTATTTGCATCAGTTTTTTCTTTAAATTAAATTCGTTGACGGTTCTGAAACAATTGTGATTTGTCTTGAGGTATTTGGGGGGAGTAAGTTTTGTGTTCCCTTTGTTTATATTGTCATCATTATTATTAACAATATTAGTATTTTTTTTTAAGATGGGATAAAGAACTCCTGCCATTTTTAAAAGTTTAATAAAGTATCATGCTTTATTCAATTCATATCCATGTTATGAGGGGCTCGTGACTAAATAATAACAGCCGCACAAGTCGATCGATCAGGTTAAGCTACGCTTCCCGCGGTTGGCCCGTGCATGGGTGACTATCTTTATATACCGAGATACGTTCGTGCCTCGGAAAACACGGTAAACCGTTGGTCCCGGCTGTCATTCGTGGATTTGTGGCAGTCGTTACGGGTCAGAATCCCGAAAGTCTGACAACCAGTCATACCAAGGGGTATCGTATTACCTCGTAACTGGTTTGTGGAGGTCAGAAAGGCAGTTGCTCCATGTAAAATACAGCTGGCATTCAGCAGTATTCGGTTACACTGGAAGCCGACCCCAATATAATTAGGAAAAGGGTATATACAGGTTAAAATTGAACACATGCGACAAATCGAAATGGGAGATTGTACTCATCATTATGAACAACTTTTACTAAGGGACCATACCTGAAATCGAGAAAAAAAAATCAGCTGTTACCTACATTTTGACGAGTTTACTCGAACATAAATTTAATTTATTGTACGACAGGCCTGTGTCTCAGCAGTGGAAACAGTACAGTCTGATTATGATTTTGTCGTGTATGTTATTTTATCCCCATTACTCTCAAAACGGTGAAGGAAAACTTCGTGAGGAAACCGGTATGTCCTAGAACCAAAAATTCGAAGGAACACATCTAACAACCCGCACTCGACCCGTGTTGTGGATTATGGCCCACTCCCTCTCACTGAGAGGAGGCCTGTGCTCTTCATGACATTGTGATCAGAGGGCTGGCTTATTTTTTTGGCCAAAGAATCAGCATTGCCATACAACGTGGTAATGCTGCCAGCCTTTTGGGCACGTTTCCCGTTGACAGCGATGCGGACGAATTTTTTGATGCCCTTTGATTATTTCCACTCATTTTTATATACTTGTACCTACATATTATTATTTTAAGACTGTAAGCTTTTGAAATTAAGTAAATGTATAAAAATAACCTTGTCAAAGATAGACCAGCTTCTGTTCCTGTCTACTAATATGGTGGTTGATTATGCTGTTATTTTGTGGATAATTTATTTTGTTTGTAGTTTTAACTTTGGCAAACAAACGATGCCATTATTAAAATCCGAACACCAATTTGCATAGTTTTAGACTTTTGCAGTAAATATAAACTTTAGTTTAAAACTTTGGCCATATATTATCATGCGAGGGTAAACAAAATCGTAGGTATTTGGTGTCAAAGCTTTGCATCGATGTTCTCTTTGAATTATTTTGTAAAGTTTGAAGCACCTCATTACGAGTTTTGAGTGGTATCTTGAAGCACCTATTAGTTATGTTAATCTTCTAGAATATTATAAGATTTAAATCTTCTAGAGGCATACAAGTGCAATAAACGATTTGAGATTTGAGATTTGATTTGAAGTAGGTACCTCTCGTTTTTTACTATAGGCATTCTACTTGATGAAAACGAGAACTCTTGAAAATGGGTTTTTGCTCCCAATTTAGAGAGTAAAAGTTTTGTACCTCAAACGGCAATTCAGTGAATTACTTGAGTATACCTATTAGCAGTTATGTTAAAAGATTTTTCGTATACAGGGCTCTGACACGCAGGGGTCTGGCAGTGACACCGTATACGCTTCTTAGCAGCAGCCTGGAGTTCGGAAGTTGGCGGTTTGATACCCCCGTGGTTTGGAAAACACGTTAAGCCGTTGGTCCTGCGCCTCATCTCTCTCTGGTCGTGTCGGATTGCCGTCCCATCGGGCTATGAGAGTGAGGGAAGAGAGAGTTCACCTGAGTCGCATACACGTCTTCCGAAGGCTAGTCTCCGCTGATGCTGGCCGCCATGCCTGAAATTCAGTCTGGAGGATTATTACCCCGCTGGTTTCCGGAAAATAGGGCCATCACGCCCTAAATGTACAGGCTAATAAAGTATAATGTATGACATTATGGTTTCCTTTATCCTGCTCTTCCGCAAAAAGCCATCCCATAATTTCCTACAAATATAACTATCAAAGAAACGGTTACATAACTATTTCTATTATGAAACGTTATTCCATCATTCTGAAAAGAAATTACGTTAAAATAACCTTTGTTAGTTCCCTTCCTCTTATATTTTTTCGAAGAATACGAGAGGATTTCCAAAAATATCACAAAAGGAACGGGAAAACATTCGTATAATTGTTTATATGGCCGGAAAAATTACGTTTTCTTATGGGGTAAAAAAGGATTAGAGATTTCATTTACTCGTAAATTTCCCACTGCTGGGCAAAGGCCTCCGTACTCTCTTTCCACCTGTCTTTGTCCAGAGCCGCCAAGGACCAATCTTTATTAAAGGAGTTAATCCTGGAAAAAAGGAAAGAGCTTACTGTGCATCAAAAAATTCGTCGGCATCGCTGTCAATAGGAAAAGTGCCCGAAAGTCTGGCAGCATTGCCACGTTGGATGGCAATGCTGATTCTTTGACCTAACATAAGGCCAGCCCTCTGGTCACGTGAAGAACAACCGACCAGCCGCTTGATGATGTCCCGAAATACACGATGAGAACTCGGACCCCACCCCAACTCAGAATGGAATGATGAATAAACGAGTCAAAAGGAAAAACGGAACCCTTACAAGATCACTTCGTTGTCCGTCTGTCCATCTGTCAAGACCTTTTTTCTCAGGAACGCGTGGAGTTTTCAAGTAGAAATTAATATCAAATCCTCAATGTTGCAATCCCTTGATGCAGTGAAAAAAATCAAACTTCTAAGTCAACGCAACCAAAAGATACAGGCGATGTTCCGGAATCAAAACCTATTGGGTACTTCCCGTTGACCTATTTTTTTGTGAACTTAATTGAAATATATGGTTTCGTAATTACCCTTTATGGGCCTGAGTTCACCAACATTCAAGCCACCGGTTAGGTATCTAAACAGTTGGTTTATGTCAAATTTCCTAAGGAAATTTTAAATATAGAACAGATTAAATATTTAATCAGTTGATTTAAATGTTGGTGAAGACAAGGCAAGGCAAGGTTTCGTAATTAAAAACGTTCAATATCTATACTCCATTTGTTTAGGTAATTAACTAAAGGTAAACAAAAAAAAGTTAACCAACTAAACTCAATATCACTCACTTCACTTGTCATGCTACGTCACAGTTGTACTCTTCAATTTTGCAACATTATTAGCGAATTATAAAGTTGCTAAATTGAAGAGTACAACTGTGACGTAGCATGACAACTGAATAGACTGGTATTACGTTTAGTTGGTTAACTTTTTTTTGTTTACCTTTAGTTAATTACCTAAACAAATGGAGTATAGTCGAAATCTCATCTCAGCAATAATCAACGTTAAAATGTGTGAGAATTAGAAGTATTTTTGACAGATTGATAACGAGATTAGAAAGGAAACGTTCTGAAAAATACGGGATTTCCCCCCAGTTTGTCAGTATATACAGGGTGCGAGGGACTTTGACGGACAACCTGTTACCATGGATTCAGTACCTACATAATTTTGAACCCGCCTACGTTGAATTTTTGAAGTGAAAACTTCTTTAGCGGCGTTGAACACTTTTTGTAACGGGTAAAAAATGTTAAATTCGCGTCAGGGCATCGCGTCAGGACACGTGACCGTCAGGAGAGATTTCCCCCCCCCCCCTCTCTTTCTACGGCGGCGCCAACCGAAGTGAACCAAGTTTGGTGACACACGACAATGGATGGATGGATGGATGGATGGATGGATGGAGTGGAAGTGGAAGTGGAAGTGGAAGCGGAAGTGGAAGCGGAAGTGGAAGTGGAAGTGGAAGTCGAAGTCGAAGTCGAAGTCGAAGTCGAAGTCGAAGTCGAAGTCGAAGTCGAAGTCGAAGTCGAAGTCGAAGTCGAAGTCGAAGTCGAGGTCGAGGTCGAGGTCGAGGTCGAGGTCGAGGTCGAGGTCGAGGTCGAGGTCGAAGTCGAAGTCGAAGTCGAAGTCGAAGTCGAAGTCAAAGTCAAAGTGGAAGTGGAAGTGGAAGTGGACGTGGACACACTGCTGCGTATTCGTAACATTCGTGTATATAAAGTGTTTAAAATATGGAAATTGAACAAAGTGCATCTATTAATGAAAAAAGGGACGCAGAAATAGTGAAAAAAAATGAGTTATATTAATTAAATTAATAATTGATTTATTTCAACGTTAATATTCAAGTTTTCACTTCTGCCGGCACTCCCGGAGTGCAACCCGTCTTTTTTTTTTATATGCGACGAAAAATTTATGCACTAGAGAGTCTAGAATCATGTGCTAGTTAATGATGTATACCAAGTCTCAGTAGTTCCTTCAGCTTTTGCAAAGGAACTAAAAATTCTCAGTAGTTCCTTCAAAGGAACTACGAGAAGGAACTAGTGAGCATAAACGAATAATCGTTTACATATAACTTTCCCCCCACAAAATCCAACTTCAAAATATGTACTTCTTACCTTCCAAAAAGTTCCGCAAACAATTTTATTTCCATTCATATTTTATTCCACTGCTGTCATTACACGTTTCAAATGCTTTCCTTTCTCGCGAAAAGTTTTAATTGTTTTGTACTTGAACAAAATAATAAAAACAGAAAGATCCCTCGATTTAACGAAAAAACACGCCTCTTAAGCACACAAGACAGTACAGAAGATCGGGTCCATACAACTAGCGAGAACGCACGCACACATAGACACGCTTCACGTACAGCGAGTGCAAGCGTACTCGCGACTGGCATTTGACCGAGACAAGAGGAACAATTCCCATATTTTTAGAAACGTTCGCATTCTAATATCAGTCTCAATCTATCAAAATACTAAATAATTCCCCGATCTATAATTTCCCGACATTTTTGACAACTTTTTGACATTGATTTTCTTGTCGCTGAGATAAGATTGCGACTAGATTTTGAACGTTTTTAATTATGAGAATTGGCCTTCTAGGCATTACTCATTATAAAAGCACCGCTCCGATAAAACAAATAACTTTTACATTAAATATTTGTTAATTAGTGACATCTCGATTTTTGAAATTTTTATGTATGACATTTTTGATTTTTGACATTTTGCAAATTATGTAATGATAATGGTATGATATTTGTAATAGTAATAATGACATGATAGATAATCTAATGATACTAATTTATATTTTCCTTTTAATACAAACATATATTTTTAATTAAGTTGATGATTTAAAAATTTTATAATAGTATCTAATTTATAAATTGATCTAAATAAGTATAATAATAGTGATATAAATAATTTCAAATATTTGCATGCCGATTGGTAAAATGTGGCTGAGCTAAATGTAATCTTAAGAACTATTATGTATTACCCATATTTTCAAAATAAAATTCTATTCTATTCTATTAAAATAAATTTAATGATGGCAATACACGTTAGTAGACGCGCTGCCCGCAAACGATTAGTGAGTGTGAGAATTTGCAGGCGACTAGGAGACATACCACTTGCATGCGTTTCTTGCTGCTTACCGTACGCACGCGTCTATATGTGCGTAAGCATTTTTTCACTCGTTGTATGGTGCTTCTGTATAATTTTGTGCCTCAGATTTTTTATCTTTCTTTTCGTTTTCAGCTCTGCCGTGAAATTCATATTTTTATCCCTCCTTTGTTGCATTTTTTAAATTCTTTAGCATCGACAGTGTCTATTTGCATACCTTTTATAAATATTGTTGTTCTTTTTTAACGTTAATCTTAAATAGTGTCATGCCTGTTTAATTTGAAGGGATTTGCAGAGATTTTGCAGTTAGAATCGCTGAGGTGCATTTTGCCTCTTTCGTGTAGTGATCGTAAGCTGTACTGCTGAGCATGAGGTCCTGGGGGCCTAAAAAGGCCACTTTGGCAGAATCATAAAAGGATTACGTTATGAATCATAATAAAAGTTACAAAATGGTCACAAACTGACAATAGGCTAGTTTCCTAAAAAAATCTAATTAGTCCGTCAGTTAGATTATCGAAAAATAATGGACCCGTATTTTTTCTTTTGTCAATCAAACAAAAAATGACAAAGATAAAGCGCGTCAAAAGTTGGTCGTGACGTCACGCCGTGCTAAAAAGTGTCGCACGGCGTGACGTCACGACCCCCCACTCCCAAGTTTTGACGCGCTTTATCTTTGTCATTTTTTGTTTGATTGACAAAAGAAAAAATACGGGTCCATTATTTTTCGATAATCTAACTGACGGACTAATTAGAATTATTATTTTTTTACCCAGGAAACTACCCTATTCATAATATTATTTGCGTACAGTTTCATATCACGCAATTCATCTGTTTGACAGTTTTGTATGGAGATTCGTAAAATGGTCCACAAAATATGAATTGCTTTAATGTCAAATAATATTATGACTAAAAAAATATAAAATATTATTATTAGTTTGAAACCATTTTACGACTTTTATTATGATCCATAATGTTATCCTTTTATGATTCTGCCAAAGTGGGATTTTTAGGCTCCCTGGATTAAATTCCCAGGTCGGGCAAGTGTTATTGGTTTTTTCTATCTTTCTTAGTAGCAGTCCGGAGTCTGGATTTGTGCCCGGTTGATGGCAATAGGCTCCCCCCTATTATATGGGACATAAACATAACTGACCAAATATGGGTAAACTTTAGATAGAACTAAAGAACATTTTCGAAATTTCTTATTTCAAAAAAGATAACTATAAAACCTCTGTTTCTATGGAAAATTTAAAATCGGTCTAATTTGGCTGTAACACTGTTTTTAGAAAATGTTCTTAACTAACTGTTTAGACCTTTGTATCCTGCTTATGCGTACGAAGTTTAATTAAAATCGGTTCATTCATTTCGAAAAACAAGGGCTTGAAAGTTTGTATGAAATGCCGTACGGCGTAACGCTCTTAATGGAAAAAAAACAACTGTTACGAAAACATGTTCATCAATATTCCGGTATAAACCATCTGTTTTGTTTTCATTCTCAGACAAATTCTGTTGTACTATTAGTTTAGGAATAAATAATAAATGTATACAGTTGCCTGTTATATTCCCACGATCCAGTACAGACTAGCTGTGCCCGCGACTTCGTTCATGTGAATGTCGGAAAAGAAAATGGGTTTATTTTTTTTTTTTGCGCGGAACGCTTTTTTGTTATTATAAAATAAAAGTCTCCTCTGAACCTAAGTTCATAACATTAGCTATCTGCCAGTGAAAGTCCCGTCAAAATCAGACCAGTCGTTTCGAAGATAAGCCAAACAAACAAACAGACAAAAATGTTTAAATTCTTTTTTTGCTATAGGTTTCGTATATACTTTCAAACATTTCGTAAAAAGTTGTTGTTATTTTGACATTACAAAGAGACACATCAATTTTATTTATTTGTGTAGACGTATTATTTCTAAGGTTGAAAGGAAAATTTTTACACGAATAGACATTCGGGTTACGATAAGGTCGATGTATGTTTTCATGTAGTAAAACAAACTGTGTAGTTGCTATATGAAATTGTGAAGTATCGAGTGTGTAGGAGTCCAACAAAGAAGACAAACAAACAACAAAAAAAAACAAAACATCAAAACAAACAGACAAAAGCGGCCAAGTGCGAGTCGGACTCGCGCAAGAAGAGTTCCGTACCATTATCCCAAAAAACGGCAAAAAAGTCACGTCTGTTGTATTCCTAAAATATCTATTTTAATTTAATTATTTATTTTTAACGTGAATATACAACTAAATATTCTGTGAATATTTCAAGCGTCTACCTGTTGCTGTTATTAATATCGCGCAAAAAACGGCAAAAAATCACGTCTGTTGTATGGGAGCCCCCTTAAATATTTATTTTATTCTGTTTTTAGTATTTGTTGTTATAGCGGCAACAGAAATACATCATTTGTGAAAATTTCATCTGTCTAGCTATCACGGTTCATGAGATACAGCCTGGTTACAGACAGACAGACGGACAGTGGAGTCTTAGTAATAGGGTCGCGTTTTTACCATTTGTGTACGGAACCCTAAAACAGATCAAACAGTAAAATAAATTATTCATAACAATGAATAACATGTAAAGAATAAAATATTGGTTTTATGAAAACGATTATTAAAATCGCTGTGCTGTGCTATCATGATAATATATGTCATACAATTTTTTCGTCGTGGTTCGTTTTTTCTCTCGGAGAGCTGGCATGCTTAAATGGAATCGGGCTGGGCACATCTGCCGCATGTCAAACGATCAATGGGCCAAACTTACAACATACTTGGTCGTAAGTTAAGCCCACTTATTGGCAAACGACATCGCTGCAAGGCCAGACGGAGATGACGGATGAGCTGGACTCCTTTAATCAAGATTGGTCCTTGGCAGTTCGAGACAGAGAGAGATGGAAAGAGTGTAGGGAGGCCTTTGCCCAGCATTGGGACATCAATGGCTAATAACAAAAAAAAAAAGACCTTTTAGAAGCAACCATTCATGTCATTAGTATTTCTAGAATTAAAATAGTAAATCTTTCTACGTTATTTTTACTATGAAAAACATAAAAACCAAACGGCGAATCTCCTCAAAGCTCTTCCTTTTTAATTTCTTTCGAGTTTTAATATTTCAAACAATTTTTACAGGAAAACGTTATGACGTACCACGTCATAACGTTTTCCTGTAAAAATTATTTTAATATTCTTGTACTAGCTCGGTCATTGGCTTTTCTGTTTACACAGTACAAATAAACTGTGGTTTAAAGTTCTGTTTGAGAAGCATTTAAATTCATAGAAATCGTTTCAAAAGCTTTTATTTTAACTACATTCGTATATTTTTGTAGTCTGTTATCCCCGCCAAGACGAGCCAAGCGAAGCACAAAGGCACTACCTACCTTTACTCGAAGCGCTTCGTTGTTTTTTTGAACACTCATAACTTGGGTTTGGATTATACCAGATAAAGAAAAATCTTGGAATATGATGCCAGTGGTTGACTTATTATACCTATAAAGTTTCAATTGCATAGCTCTTATACTTTAGATTTTATTGATATCTATAAAACCTCGATTTCGTCACTGACTCACTGATGATCATCAAAACTCTTAGGGTACTTCCTGAAGTCCTAGAAAGCTGGAATTTGGTATGTAAGCTAGTATTAGTAAACAAACAACAAAACATGGAACTTTTACCCCGCAACCCCTTAAACTAGGGGATGGAAGTTTGTATGAGACTTCCGCAAATTTTGATGATAGAGGTCTGAAAATTGATATAGGAACTCCTTGTTATAAATAATAAAATACATAATATATTTCGGGATTTTTAGTAAATCACCCAAAAAAAACCTTTTTTTTTTCATAACTCGCTTACAAAAAGAAATGAAATCCAACCTAAAACATTTTCATGTAAAATGTTGCCAAGACGAGACCATATGGCTCGCACTGTCAAAAAGTTATCAAATATCATGTAGAGCCAAGCTTCTACACGCCTTAACTTGACAAGCCCTAACTTCACAAAATCTACACCTTAGTCAAAATATGTGGCTTGGCCGTTTCGCTACTATCACATGGGCGTAAGGTGAAAAAGTTATTCACTGTTCATTACTTGTCTGTTATACAATAGTTCTTGCAGTAATGAAACGGCCAAGTATCATATTTTGGCTAAGGTGTCCTATTTGTATTTTGAAAAAAATTTTTTTTTGTGGGCTTAATAATATACATTGTGCCCTTGCTTCATAATAAGTAACTAACTATATACACAAGATACTAAAATAAAAGACTAACTAACTTACAATACAAATAAATAAAAATAAAAAAAACAAAGGACACTTAGGTGTCGAAGTATTCGTCCGCATCGCTGTCATCCGGAAACATGCCCAGAAGACTGGCAGCATTGCCCCGTTGAACGGCAATGCTAATTCTTTGGCCAAAGAACGAACCAGCCCAGCCTAAGGTGTAGAGTTTGTGTAAGTGATATTGTATCTCCTTTTGTTTCGTTACTAGACAGGATAGATTATGAAGTCAAAAACTCGTGTTCAGCAATACAATCTTTTGTTTTAACCGCTCAATAATACAGTGTAAGCAAAACTCCATAGCTTTAACAACAGGTGCGTTTCTGTTTATCTTTCACCCTCGACGGGGGAATCAAAACCAAATAAAACGGAACAAAGACCAACAATATACTCACACATTCAAATAATGTACCTACCTATGTACAGCCGCGCACTTTTCACCCTTATACCCTTGGTAATAAGGTTGAAAAGTGGTCCACCGCCAGTGTCCGCGATGGTACATGAATACTACTTTGCACAGATATTGCTTTGCGTAATGTAGTAATAACATAGGGTTTCCCGCAAAGAAAGAAGTCGAGTGGAGATTACAAAATAAAACGGAGAATAGGTAGCAAGGATGATAGTACGGTAAATATGTAGTGTTGGTGGGTGGTGGTCTTTAGAGGGGCTTGTGGCTAAGTAATAACAGCTGCACAGATCGATCGATCAGGTGAAGCTACGTTTGCCGCGGTTGGTCCGTGAATGGGTGACCATCTTTACATGGGTACCAAGACTCCTCCGTGCCCCGGAAAGCACGTTAAGCCGTTGGTCCCGGCTGTCATTCGTGGATCTTTGACTGTCGTTACGGGTCGTCAGAACCCCGAAAGTCTGACAACCAGTCTTACCAAGGGGTTTCGTATTACCCGGTAACTGGGTTGTGGAGGTCAGATAGGCAGTCGCTCCATGTAAAATACTGGTACTCAGCTGCATCCGGTTAGACTGGAAACAGACCCCAACATAGTTGGGAAAAGGCTCGGCAGATGATGATGATGATAGTCGGGTGGTCTGTTTTAAGATCATTTAGGTAAAGTCAGGGAAATTAGAACTCATTATTTATAACTAGGTAATGATGCCAATTCCCTTGTACGCAAACTAAACTAATTTTAAGTTCAGTGCATCTTCTTCTTTCTATTTAATTAAGAAAAGGACAGAAGACAAATTTTAGTTCAGTCCTATCAAATTAAACCATTGAATGTCGTAATTACAGACACAATTAAAAAGCCATTGTGTCTCGCGTAGATTTACGTTCCGACAGACGAGAGGTTAATCACCGCCTGACACTACTCCATACAATTTTAGACGTGATTAAAAACTTGCCTACTAAAATTACGTCAATTTACATCAGACGCCGATTAATTTGACAGGACTAAACTAAAATGTATCTTCTGTCCTTTTCTTCATGAAATAGAAAGAAAAAGATACACTGAACTTAAATTTAGTTGAGTTTGTGAACAACAAAATTGGCAATTTGGCACCAATGTATATTTATTATATTTCTTATTTTGATTGTTGTTTTTTTATCTTATTCTATGCTGTGCCGGTTGACGTCATCACGTCAACGCCGGCTGTCGCTGAACATACATCTAATGACTGTACGATATCACCATACTGCTGTCCTTATCCTAATTTATTTGGGGTCAGCATATCGTATGGTTTTCTTCCATATATCACTGAATACCAGCGCTGGGCTGGGGTTTTGTCTTGCATAGAGTCTTAGTATTATGCTGAGCCATGACCGTTTTGCGTGGATGTCACGCATATCTTCCCCTTAATTGTTTTTTTTTTTGTGTTTGTGTTCTTTTCTGCGTCATGTTTACCGCAAATAAACATATTTTCTTTCTTTTGTCTTTCTAAATTGTTTGTTAAGCAAATTGATTATTAACATTTATTGTATGTATATTTAAATGACAACTGTTATTCTTTGACATGTTTCGCTGACTGTAGTACCAACGTGAATCGATTGTGGATTGTGAGGCCTTTCAAGAAACGTAATAGCAAAGGGCAATACGAAATTCGTGGAACATACGATGTTCCACGAATTTCGCTGAAACCTATCTACTACAAAAGCCTGGGTTCCATAATCGCATTAGATTGGTTTCAGCGTTGAATTATGCCATGGCTTTCATCAAATGGTTTTGGTAGACTTAAAAAAGGTGCTTATGTTGATTCACTTGAAATGATTTCTCAGGATATAAATACTTACCTTGTAACTTTTAACTCTTGATTACAGTAAACCGAAGACCGATTAAAATCGCAATACACCGTGTAATTTTAATCGCCGTTTTCCTTTTAAGTGTTCATTGTACTCATCATTATGAACAACTTTTACTATGGGACCAAACCTGCAATCGTGAAAAATAATCATCTGTTCCATATATTTATGTTCGCATAACTCGTCAAAATGTAGGGAACAGCTGAAAAACACTTAATTTAATAATTCCTAGTATTCGTTAGTAGGGATTATTAAATTAAGAATTTTTAAATGGATCCCCAAAAGTTAAAGTTCACAACATGTCAAGTCCTTTTGAAAATTTTACTCCAATTTCTCGATATTCGCACAATGTTCTCACACTAAGTAAGCATACAACATAATTATAAAGTTAGATTTGGAGGCCACCCATCCACGAACGGGCGGCGGCACACGTAGTTTAACCGTCGATGGAGCAGTTCGTCTGATGCCACGAGCAAAGACAAGAAAGCTTAAAACATTAGATAAATCATTTTGCGTCTTTAAGTGGATCTCCAAATGTTAAAGTTCACAACATGTCAAGTCCTTTCGAAAAGTATTCTCAAATATCTTGATATTCGCACACAACATATAAAAATGAAAGTAAACACTTTATCCCGTCCATATTATTTAGAGTGCACTTTACAGCAAGTGGCGACAAAATGGCAACTATAGAATCTTCAATATTTTACGGAGCAAAGATAAGGGGACCGATGGACACGTACCAACACGGTGAACCCATTAACCTTGAGTTTTCTATGCACACATAATAAGGCTGCTTGTACATTGGAGCGGAGCGAAGATTTATTTATTTGTTAAAACTTTATGCACAAGTAAAAACTGTACAAAGGCGGACTTAATGCCTTGGCCATTTTCAACTAGTCTACCTTAGGGTGATGCAGAGGCAATACACAGTAGTTGCAATAACAGAAAGAAAAAAAAGTAAGAAAATATTTATAACTAAGATATAAGAATAAATACATATATACATACATATTAAGGTACAACAATATATATGTCACCGGAAAATAACAAGAACCGCAAATTTATAAATTTACTAGGAAATTTATAAACTTTCGTAGGATTCTAAACGAGAGATAAATTGTATTATTTTACGCCCACATTTTTGCAAATTGATAAACTTACCGAACTCACGCGTAAAATAATAAGTACGCTCTGATTGGTTGAATATGTCACGTGTTCCTTCTCCTTCCTCTCTACCGCCATTGTTCGCCACGCCACGGAACATAAAAAAACCGCGAGTGTGTTTTTTGTAAAGTTTTTAATGTTGAAATTGTGTTGGAACGGTAAAAATAGTTTTATTTTGCTAAGGTTACTAAACTAGACCCATAATTGTACCTAAGTCTATGAACACAACCATTGCTACTGTCAACATCGACCAATCAGAGAGCAGTGTGTTATTTTCCGTATTTAAAAAAAGCGTAAAATTAAATGCTCTTCTATGATTGGTCGAACCGTTTAGAATCTTACGAATGGATATCCGTTAGTTTATAAATTTACCACGAGACGTCGCAAATTGATAAATTTACGAAAATGTGGGCGTAAAATAATATATTTCTCGTTTAGAATCCTACGAAAGTTTACAAATTTCCTAGGAAATTTATAAATTTGCGGTTCTTGTTATTTTCCGGTGACATATATATAAATAAAAAAAAAATAGTTATGAGACATAAATAAGAAACCCTACATCTTAATTCTGAGACGAATCTGCCAACTTCTTGTGTATGTGTTCTCGAGCTTTAACTTTAAATGTGAACCGATTGGTTACCGTCCTGATATTCTGAGGGAGCGCATTCCAAAGGAAAACCGTCTGAAAGATCTGGTTTTACGAGGGAGAAGTACGAATGGAACGACAATAACGAATGGGAGATGTCTGAGGGGCATTTCCAGTGTTTTATAAAACGTTCTAATGTTAATCTCGGTCACAATCTGTCAAAATACCTCTGAGATCAGAAGACCAATTTCAGTAATTAAAGACGTTCAAAATCTAGTCGCAGTCTCATCTCAGCGACAAACAAATGTCAAAAACTTGTCAAAATGTAGGGAAATTAGAGGTATTTTTGACAGATTGAGACTGAGATCAGACTGTGAACGTTCTTAAAATTGCGAGAATTGCTCGCCAGAAGACCAATTTCCGTAATTAAAAACGTTCACAATCTAGTCGCTATCTCATCTCAGCGACAATCAATGTCAAAACGTGTCATAAATGTAGGGAAATTAGAGGTATTTTTGACAGATTGAAACTGAGATTAGACTGTGAACGTTCTTAAAATCACGAGAATCGTCCCTGAGATTGCGAATAGATTTTGAACGTTTTTAATTACGCGTAATGGAAAGGATGCCGTGAAAGGGCAAAAATAAACAAAAAGTGAAGATATCGTCTTTAGCGCAGCTCCCTTTTAATAGTTGCACGACTTCGCATTGTTCGTTCATTCCGCTCCTATGGACAGGCAGCCTTAAAGGACTGTGTTTGCGAATAATTTTATGTCTTCACTAGCTTTTGCTCCGCTTAGGTGGACATGAATTTTATGAGTCATAACTTTAAAATAAGCGACCCAAGTGTGAATGGGACTTCAGCTTAATGTAGCATCATTGTCCCTAGTTCCACTTACTATTATTAACCGACTTCAAAAAAGGAGGTTCTGTATTCGACCCGTATGTATGTATGTTTGTATGTCCGTGATTTTCTCAAAAACTAATGAACCGATTTTGTTAATTCTTTCATTAATGTGATCTATTACATACTTTCAGGAAGATTTTAGTATATAATACATTAGGTAATTATTCTTATGTACGAAGTTATATGCATAAATGTACTCTCTCCAGCATTTCTATGCGAATTTTAATAATTCTTCTAGTCGGTGTCTTCAATTCTTTAATGCACTAGTGTTAATTAAATTTGTGTGGGGTAGGTACAGTCAGCATCAAAAGTCGATTAACACTTTCATTTTTACATGTTATTAAATTGACAACAACTTTTTTCAATAAACTGATTTTTAGCTTTTCACATAATAGACAAGAGTATATATTCTAAAAAAAAATCTTCTGCTGCAATTTTGAACAAATATTTTGCTCAATAACTAAGATTAAAAAAACTGAAGTGTTAATCTACTTTTGATGCTGACCGTACAACTAAAAAGTGAAAAATATTTTTTTTTACAAAAAAAAACAACCGACTTCAAAAAAAGCACTACAAAATGATAAATAACTTTAATTTCGGAAGTCGGTGTCAAAAAATCGAAAATGTGGAACCAACGACACCGACTTCCGAAAGTTATTTATCATTTTGTAGTGTTTTTTTTTGAAGTCGGTTTTTTTTTTTTTGTAAATTTTTTTTTATAGATAACTATTGCCCGCGATTTCGTCTGCGTTTATTTTAGTATTTTTTCATACAAATATCCAGTATGAAAAGGAGCCTATGTACTTCTCCTGGACCTAGGCTACAGTAGTTTAGGCGTGAAAATAACAGACAGAGTTATATTTATAATACTAGTAGGTACAGACATTCTTCTTTGTCCATAATATTCTCGACTATTTTTGTGAAGGTAATATCGATGGAGCAGTGGTGTCTCAGTGGTATTGACCCCACCTTACAAGTTGTAGGTCATTGGTTCGACCACCACTGTTCTAAAAACGGTGAAGGAAAACATCGTGAGGAAACCGGCATGTCTTAGAACCAACAATTCGAAGACATGTGACATCTACCAACCTGCCCTGGGCCCGTGTGGATCCCACTTCTTCTCAAAGAGAGGAGGCCTGTGTCTCAGCAGTGGGAACATTATAGGCTATTTATGATAATGACAAATAAACTCGTGATTTATAATTTACCACCCAATCAAACCAGAAATAATTAAAAAGGAAGTATTTACCCGGATGAGTCCATTAACAGAACTATAATAGTAACTTTTGTTTTCCCGAACGACATTGGTATTTAACCTCAGCTCAGTAGAACGTACAGTCAAACCAGAAAAGGTATGCGCTTCGATAATCTTCGTGTTCCCGAATTAGTACGAACGTCGCGACACAGAGTAACACTCCACGGAGGTAAAGCTTCTAAGTTTTGTAACGTATTTTTTCAGTAGTGCAAATACATTTTAGTTGATGCCAAAAGAAACTCATTAGAGTTTTACCGTGCACCAGAATATACGACTACATAATTTAGAGAATTAGAACCACTTAAGTAGGTACTTAGTTAAAAAGTAACAGCAAAAATAAAATTACAACGGGTATAAGGGAAATATTATCTAACACTGACGTCTGCACATCGGTGACCAATCTGGCCGCCCATCCTTAAAACAAAAGTGGCGGAGGAAGGTTTTTAAATTGAAACAGGTTGTTCCTAAAAGTACCTATATGTTTTTAGTAATAGTTAATTTTCCTTTTTTTTATTCTGTAATGACATTATTGTTAGTTATTATTTTGATATACATAGAGCTAACATAGAGTTGTTAACCTGCAATTTTGAAACTATGGTTATACAAAATAGGTAAGAAATTACATGGTTGTATCATCTCTGTAATAGATCTCATCTTCGCGCGTTCGTATTGCCGAAGATTGATGATTATTGACGAAGCGCATACTTTTTTCGGGAAATCTGTAAATGCTTGTTCTAGTACTGCCCAAGACTACTACCTAATGCACTAATGACAGTTTAATAAGTGCCATTAGACCCGTCCAGTGCCTAGGTTCAGCATTTATTATTTAAAACATTGTTTACGTAATGGTGCTTAACCTCGCTAGTGGTTTGTGCTTTAACAATTAATGTTATTTCTTGGTCAATACCAAGAACTGTATGGTCAATACCACGTTTAATCGATGAGGTTCATAGGTATGTGAGTTGGTTTTGTTTCAGTTGTTTTTTTTTTGTACGAAGGTATTGGTCCTACTCCTCCTTCGTCGTGTCGATGGTATGATAGT
Source organism: Amphipoea lucens (assembly GCA_947508005.1). NCBI lineage: Eukaryota > Metazoa > Arthropoda > Insecta > Lepidoptera > Noctuidae > Amphipoea > Amphipoea lucens. Next base: position 10,964,950 of record OX382379.1, read on the forward strand.
GTATTAAATTTTGTTGGCCCAAACCTTCGCTTCTCCCGCGGCATCATCGGCGGAAGCGCAGAGGTTGCTATGCCTGCATTTTTTTAAAGTTCCACCTCCCCTCACCTCTGTGTAAGATAGGAGACATAGTTTGTGCCACATTTTCACATCCACGGCCTAGAGATAGGCCCACTTTATGAGGTTGTAGTTGCATCTCCCACTTCGGTTCGGAGGCGGTTCAGAAATTTCCAAGTGGGCCTCGGAAGGTTAGACACTGCGAGAGGATTAGTCCTATGCGAATGTTATACCTATAGGACCATTTATCAATTAAAGTTATTTTTCACTTTATAGTGCTTTTTTTGGAAGTCGGTTTTTTTTTGTTAAGAAGTTTTTATTTCTCGCTTTTTAGTGGGTCCGTTTATAATTTCTCTAAGTTACAATAGCCTAATATCAATTTGCTCATCGCCTTTTACAAAATATTGCTTTTCCCTAATCGTAATCGGGGAACACACATTAAAAAAAAATCCGACGAACTGAGAAACTCCTCCTTTTTTTGAAGTCGGTTAAAAATAGATTTGATCACCTCATCAAAATCTTTAACATTCAAATTCGTTCCATTTGGAACTGTTCTAAAACTCAGTCAAAACTTGAAAGACATTATCAAGACAATCGGAAGTTAGAGTGACCTGTTAACTTCGACCCGTTAATGAAGGAATAGTAGGTAGGTACCTGTGCAATGACGTCACCAAAAACAATGCTATTAGGCGCCGGGTGCTACGGACTATAGATTAGTTCCTGGAACGTTGGTGTGACGGTATTCGGATGTTATAATTTGTGAGTGGATAGCGGGCATTGATTACGAAATACATAGTTTGCCTATGTTATATCACACTAATATTATAAAGGCGAAAGTTTGTGAGTGTGTGTGTGTGAGTGTGTGTTTATATCGCACCTTCAGAATAGTAGTGACTTAACTCAAAAATCTAAGAAATCGAGTTACGATCACAGAGGGTCACTAAAATGTGCGCACTTTTAGGTGAAAATTAAAGTCGTCGCTTCTTTTATGTTTGTTACTTCTTCATGCTCAAACACCTGGACCAATTTTGATAAAATTTTGTATGGAGGTAGCTGACACCCTGGATTAACATAATTATAGGCTTTTTTTATCCAGATATTCCCACGGGATCGACAATTACGCGGGTGAAACCGCGGGGCGCAGCTAGTGTAGACTATTTTTGCCAATGTAATTTTACTTTCTGTTTGTTCACTTACTTCTTCTAAACCTAGCGATTAGTTCAGAAGAACTTTAGAAGATATAAAAAACGGCCTTGTTATACTAATTACAGATACAGAAGATTTCACTAGCTATATTTAAGGTACAGTCAGCAACAAAAGTCGATTAACACTTTAGTTTTTTAAATCTTAGTTATTAAGCAAAATATTTGTTCGAAATTGCAGCAGAAGTACAATTTTTAGAATATAAACTCTTTGCTATTATGTAAAAAGCTAAAAAACACTTTATTGAAAAAAAATTTTCAATTTAGCAACACTTGTAAAAATGACAGTGTTAATCGACTTTTGATGCTGACCGTACAAACCCAAATAAGTTGTAAATGGCAAAATAAATAGTAAAGCTATTCTCGATCTGGAGATCGAACCCAAAGTCCCAGGCTCAGCAGTAATGCTTGAATCCACTAGAACCTCAAGCCTTCCTTTTTTTATGATTTTAAAAATATCATTTTAAAAATCTCGTCTAAAGAACGTCAAAAGCACATTGCCCAATTATCGTGAGACGTGGTCACGTGATATTTTTTATAATAATATTCGATCTTTTTTTCCAAATTGCAGCGTTGGTCTACATTGTATGTGGCGTTAAGCCGTTGGTCCTGTGCCTGATCTCTCTCCAGTCGTGTCGGATTGCCGTCCAATCGGACTATGAGAGTGAAGGAAGGAGTGCACCTGTGTCTGCGTGCACGCTTGTGAACTATAATAATATCCCGCGCCGTAGGCTAGTCTCCGTTGAGATTGGCCGCCGTGGCTGAAATACGGTCTGGAGGAATTTTATGTGACTTTTGACGTTTTAATAATTTTTTTCACATTTGTCTACTGGTAGGCAAAATCGTCCCCCAAATTCTTCCAGTAAATAATTTAGTAAATAATTGTCATAACTGCCGCTTATTGAATTTTGATCAACATCATCATCTGCCTAGCCCTTTCCCAACTATGTTGGGGTCGGCTTCCAGTCTATAAGGATGCAGCTAAAAACCAGTATTTGAAATCAACAAACCAGGCAACCAACCAGTTTTTTTAGTAGTGTGAATTTTGATCAACAAACAACGTAAACCATATCCCGTTAAAATCATAACCCTCCTTTGGTTTTGCTGTAGTCGGGTAAATAGCGCTGCAAATTGCAAAACACCTAAAAACTAGAATTTGGCGGGGTACCTTAACTGGTCCCCTACACCTAACACACGATACTACGATAACGGTATCTTTATAACAAAGCAAACTGATGAACTTTATCAAAGCCTGTGTTTTGTCGTACCACTTTTTCAGCCGAAAAACTACGCTTTAGTTCACCGATATCCGGTTCCACTGTGAAAATATAAAATTTCCATGCCACAGCGATTGGTTGGGCATGGATAGCCTAGCTTTTTTAGTTTTTTAGCCTACATTTTTAGCAGCGAAAATTCAGATGGAAACTTTTGCGCGATATCGCAATGAGAAATTGATTATAATTGCATTTACAATTTTGTTCTGTTATGAAATTATACATAGAATTATGATCATTAAGAACGTTTATAAAATATCTTAAAGACTATTTTCTGGTCTTTAAGAACGGGGTTCCCTACGTGTATTCGAAAGTTGTTAATTCGATTTTTATTATATCGAACACGGTATGTCGATAATTCAGTTGTACGATGTTTTATTACATCGATGCTTTATTAGTGCGATGTAACGTTTGTGCGAAACACCCTACAGCGATTGCTCATTAGTTCGACAGTATGTCGGTTCGAAACGCCTACTGTTTTCCGTGACAATTTATCTTATTTTGCAAGACGTTAATAAAATACATTCCTTATAATTATTAAAAAAAAAATGTGTAGATTATATGAACTCTTTAGTAGACACTACAAAAAATTACATTTTGGTGTTACAATGGGCGGGGCAATGGCAATGGGTGTTAAAATTCCTAGTTCATTATTTACATCAAGATACATTTATTAATTATATTAAATTATAATCATATTTATTTATTTATTTGATTTACACGGCTTATGAAACCAATTACATAAATCAAAGTATTAATAAGTACTAACATAAAACAAACTAATAACAACCATTAAATTCTATTATTTTCACAATAATTGAGGCACATAACCATTAAATTGGCGAATTTAATATCGAAAAGATCGCAGTCCGGGTTGGCCTCCACGAGCTTATTTAGTGCGGTCAATACGCGAGGTACGGGGGACGCAGCACGGGCCACAGTCCGACACGAAGGCATGGCTAGCAGTCGATGTTTTCTGCCACAGAGATAATTGTTCGGTATATAAAGTCGAATCAGCTCATTATGGATGTCAGAAGCATCCGTCATACCCTTGCATATTTTGAACATAACGCCTACCTGGTTACATGCCCTTCTGGTCTCCAGCATATGATATCCCAGACATCCTAAGAGAAACTTGGTAGGATAGAGGTAGGGATAGCAACCGAGAGTTCTTTTGTAAAGAAAACGCAGGAATGCTTTTTGCACTTTTCCAAGAAGAAGTGCATACTTTGCTTCGTGTGGATTCCATACAGAAGAACTAGCTTCTAGCTTGGTTCGTACAAGTGTGCTGTATAAGAGCCTTATTACATGCTCGTTGCGAAAATCACGGGCATTCCGGAGCACAAACCCTAGCCTTTTAAAAGATTCTTTGGCAACTGTAGAAATATGATCGTGGAAAGTAAGCTTTTGGTCAAATATGACACCCAAGTCCTTCATGTTGGTTGATCTAGTAATTTTAGTTCCATTTATTTTGTATTCGAAATTAATTGGGTGTCGCATTCGACCAAAGGTCATTACATAGCATTTGGATGAATTGAACTCCATTTTATTCTGAACCCCCCATTCATGTATAGCATTTATATCATTTTGCATAGCTTCGCAATCCGATACGGTGTTGACAGCACTATAAAGTTTGAGGTCATCTGCGTAAAGGAGACACTCTGCAAATTTTACAACGGATGGTAAGTCATTTACCATGAGTAGAAATAGTAGAGGTCCGAGTATTGACCCTTGACTTACACCAGAGCGTGTATGGTAAAGACGAGATACGTAGATACCCAGCCTTACAAATTGCTGACAGTCACGGAGATAGTCAGCTAAAAGTCGAAGTAAGTTTGGGCAGAATCCAATGGCGCTGAGTTTCCGAAGCAAGATATCGTTATTGACTCTGTCGAAAGCTTTACAAAAATCAAAATAAAGTACATCTACCTGTCGCTTCTTATCAAGATGTTTTGATATGTACTCTGAAATTGTCAGCAGGTTGGTATCAACAGACCTCTTGCGTCTAAAACCGTGCTGGCTGTTACTCAAATATTTTTCAACTTGGGAGTATATAAGTTTATGAAGAACATTTTCGAATATCTTTGCTGGAGATGACAATATAGCGATAGGTCGATAACTTTCAACAGCTGATTTATTGGAAGTCTTAGGTATGGGCGTCACTCGCGAGATTTTCCAATGGTGTGGATATACGCCTGTCTTTAATGACAAATTAAAAATGTGACATAGAGGAGCGGAAAATATTTCTTTGAATTGTTTCAAAATATAAGGCGGAATACTGTCAGGTCCTATGGAACTTCTGGGTTTTAATTTATCGATACCGTACTGGACATCATCGAGATTAAATTGGAAAATATTTATGTAATTACTGTTGGACTTAGTTTCATGATTATTAACACATGCTGGATTTTTAACATATGCATTTATATGCTGGGAATTATAAGACATATACTTTGCTAACCTAAATTATACCTACAACTATTTATACATAAAAAAAATAAAATAAAATGGAAAAGAAGAAAATTTATTTAAAAAAAAACTCCAGTTTTTTTTTTTTAAATGCTATGTTCATAGCTTTTTTTCTTGTAAATATTATTTATATTTCCAAAAAAAACCGAGTTTTTTTAAAATAAATTTTCTTGTAGGTATAATTTAGGTTAGCAATGTATATGTCTTATAATTCCCAGCAAATAAATGTATATGATGTATATTAAATTTAAGTTATTCAGGTACCTATAGGTAGAATAAGATTATTTTAATATAATTCATTAATGTATCTTGATGTAAATAATGAACTAGGAATTTTAACACCCATTGCCATTGCCCCGCCTATTGTAACACCAAAATGTAATTTGTTGTAGTGTCTATTAAAGAGTTCACATAACTATCTACACATTTATTTTTTTAATAATTATAAGGAATGTATTTTATTAACGTCTTGCAAAATAAGATAAAATGTCACGGAAAACAGTAGGCGTTTCGAACCGACATACTGTCAAACTAATGAGCAATCGCTGTAGGGTGTTTCGCACAAACGTTACATCGCACTAATAAAGCATCAATGTAATAAAACATCGTACAACTGAATTATCGATATACCGTGTTCGATATAATAAAAATCGAATTAACAACTTTCGAATACACGTAGGGAACCCTTAAGTACGTACTCACAGTATTTCAAAATAAACCGTCAATATTAAAAACAAGAATCAAAAAGGTTTATGTCAATCTCCCATTTACATCTTTTTTTTTATTATTGCCTTATTTTTACACTTACACTTGTATACAGTGAGCTGTAGTGGTGCAGTGGTAACGGCCCCAACTCACGTGTTTATAGGTTGTGGGTTCAAACCCAGGCGCTTTACTTAGTGTAAATAATTTCATCACCACTGCTCTCAAAACGGTGAAAGAAAACATCGTGAGGAAACCGGCATGTCCTAGAACTAAAAATTCTAAAAGACATGTGTCATCTAACAACCCACACTGTACTGGCGTAGTAGATTACAGCCCACTCCTTCTAAAAAGAAGGAGTCTTGTATCCCAGCAGTGAGAATATTATGCTATGTTATGCTTGTATACAAGGAATTCGATTTACATTCAAAGAATACCATACAATACGTTATTCATTACAAATGAATTTATTCCCTTGTATAAAACTGTGAACAACTCCAGCATACTAAACCAACACATCCACAAGTGTAGATGCGCTGAGCTAATTCCCAAATTGCCATGACATGATATACAGCTGCCCAAAGTTCCTAACTTGAGTCTTTGTTTTGGACATCCGGGTTCAAACTTCATCCATTAGCTGTAATTGGACGAAACCCTTTATAATGACTTTTAGAAAAAAAATTGTGAAGTGAGTTCACTGAAGTTTGTACTTTTTGGGAGCAAGCCACGGTAATTTTATGCCGTCATCATCAGTTCGGCTATGTTCGAGTCAGCTTTATCATAAAAGTGGAGTTTATTTTTTGCAAATTAACTTTCAACCGGGTTTAGCTAATGGGTGTGTTTGGATCAGTTTTCAATCTCATCGTTGTGATTGGTTATCGTTTATGTTTTCCTGGTTCTAAGACCAATTTCTCTACTGAGATCATGTTTTTACACTTTTTTCCTTTAGTAGTTCCTTTGAAGGAACTACTGAGAATTTTTGGATCAGTAGTTCCTTTGCAAAAGCTAAAGGAACTACTGAGACTAGATAGTTCCTTTAGCAGTTCCTTTGAAGGAACTACTGAGAATTTTCGGATCAGTAGTTCCTTTGCAACAGCTAAAGGAACTACTGAGACTAGATATAGTTCCTTTAGCAGTTCCTTTGAAGGAACTACTGTGAACTTTGGGATCAGTAGTTCCTTTGCAAAAGCTAAAAGAACTACTGAGACTAGATAGTTCCTTTAGCAGTACCTTTGAAGGAACTACTGAGAACTTTTGCATCAGTAGTTCCTTTGCAAAAGCTAAAGGAACTACTGAGACTAGATAGTTCCTTTAGCAGTTCCTTTGAAGGAACTACTGAGAACTTTTGCATCAGTAGTTCCTTTGCAAAAGCTAAAGGAACTACTGAGACTAGATAGTTCCTTTAGCAGTTCCTTTGAAGGAACTACTGAGAACTTTTGCATCAGTAGTTCCTTTGCAAAAGCTAAAGGAACTACTGAGACTAGATAGTTCCTTTAGTAGTTCCTTTGAAGGAAACAAACATATATAATGCTGCCCGCTGCTGCCGCATGCTGGACTGTAGGTTCGCTCGATGTACTAAGTAAGTAAATATAACTCTTTTTAGAGCATATTGCTTGTTAATTTCTATTTTGATTACTTTTTCACATACAGTCTTTCTTAACGTCGTTGGTTCTGGTTGCATAATAATCTATATAAATAAAAACAAAAGGCCTGACTGACTGACTGACTGACTGACTGACTGACTGACTGACTCATCAACGCCCAGCCCAAACCCATGGACCTAGAAATCTGAAATTTTAGAAAATGGTTCCTTTTATAATGTAGACAAGGAATAAGGAAGGATTTTTCGAAATTCAACCCCTAAGGGAGTTAAATAGGGGATGAAAGTTTGTATGAAAGTCCGTCAGTTTTAAAGTTAGGATCTTCAAATTTTGTGTTTAGGCTGACGATTGAAAATTAATTTATACGTGTCTCAGCGTTTTTGATGATTCCACCCCCAAAGGGTTACAAAGGGGGATGAAGTTTTGTATGAAAGTCCGCCAGTTTAAAAGTTAGGATCTTCAAATTTTGTGTTTAGGCTAACGATTGAAAAATAATTTACACGTGTCTCAGCGTTTTTGATAATTTTACCCCTAAAGGGGGATGAACGACCTAACTGAGATATCGACGTACAGCCTAAACCGCTGGTCCTAGGGACATGCATTTTGGAGGGTGTGTTCTTTGTGAAGAGTCCAGTAAGAAGGAGTTTTTGGAAATTCAGCCTTTAAGAGGGTGAAAAGGGGGGATTTTGTTTGTATGAAAAATCTTATTCCTTGAGTTAATAACCTTGAAACTTGGCACGAATACTTACCTAAGTAAATTATGAAGTTTGGCATTTTCGTTTTTCTAATCTACCCCCTAAAGAGGTATTGGGGGGTGTCAAAATTTGTATGGAAGAATTTTATCGCGCTGTCCGATTAACTCAAAACTCAGTATTTATACTAAGGACTAAAAATGAAGAATAACGTGTATCAGGGTTTTTCGAAAATCTACCCCTAACGGGGTGAAAAGGGGTAGTTAATTATACAGGTGAGGATTTTAATGCGTGGCTTGATTAATTAACTCAACAATTCGTATAAATAATCTTTGAGTAAAGTAATGAACACATCCCAAACAATTATTTGAAATTCCACCCCTGTGGGGGTGAAAAGCGGGAGTACAGTGTATATGAAAAATCTTACTCATTTGGTTAATAAACATGAAACTTGCCACGAATACTTAAGTAAATTATGAAGTTTGGCATTTTTTGGTTTTCTAAACTACCCCCTAGAGGGGGATTGGGGGCGTCAAAATTTGTATGGAAGAATTTTATCGCGCAGTCCGATTAAATCGAAACTCGGTATTTATACTTAAGACCATAAATAAAGAATAACGTGTATCAGGGTTTTTCGAAAATCTACCCTTAACGGGGTGAAAAGAGGTAGTTAATTTTACAGGGTAGGATTTTACTGCGTGGTTTGATAAACTCGAAAATTGCCGATGTAGGTCACACGGCTGCCAAGCTAAAATGGAACTGGGCTGGTCACATCTGTCGCATGCCGGAGGAGCTATGGGCTAAAATAACCACACAATGGGTCCCAAACAGCAGCAAACGGCAACGCGGCAGGCCCAGAATGAGATGGCGGGACGAACTCGACTCTTTCGACAAAGATTGGCGTGTAACAGCACTGGACAGGGATAAGTGGAAGAAGGGAAGGGAGGCCTTTGCCCTGCAGTGGGACAGAAATGGCTGATAATAATAATAAAATCTTTGAGTCAAGTAATGAATTCCACCCCTGTGGGGGTGAAAAGCGGGGATACAGTTTATATGAAAAATCTTATTTATTTGGTTAATAAACATGAAACTTGGCACTATTTGGGTCAGTAAATAATAACTATTGTCAGTTTTAGTTAAAAAAAAACCCTTACAGAGGATTTTGGGGGTGACAAAGTTGATAGGTTAGAAAAATATGTAACTCGCTATCGGATTAACTCGAAACTAGGTACTACCAAAACAAAAAATAAAACAAGTACTTATCTGTTTTAGGGTTTTTCAAAAATCGACTCCTACCAAGGTGGAAAAGGGCAAGTAAAGTTTAAAGGGTGGATATTACTGCTTGCTTCAATTAACTTGAAAATGGGTATGGGCCTTTGAGTCAAGTTATGATAACGAACGATTTTTCAAAATTCCACCCCTGTGGGAGTGGAAAGCGGGGCTACAGTTTATTTGAAAAATCTGATTCCTTTGATCTATAAAAATTGGCCCGAATACTTATTTATCTAATTAAATGATAAACATCATACCTACATACATTTTCGAAATTTTTAGAGATAAGTACGAATTTCACGCGGACGAAGTCGCGGGCAGAAGCTAGTATACAATATGCAGTTAAAAGAGTTATAATTACTTACCTAAAGAATGCATCATAATGAAATGTTTATTTATGTAAGTAGATATTTTAGGTCACTTTTACACGTCAATATATACACTAGTACTAGCATAAATATCTTAAGAGAAAATTTCAAAGAGCTGTGGATTTTGTGATTAATAAATAAATAAATAAATATTATGTTGGTCAATATTTAAAAAAAACTAGACAGCTTCGGCATTTTCAAGCTGATCCCTAAAAAAAAAATCAAATCAAATCAAATCAAATCAATCTTTATTTGTGAACATAAGTACAAAAGGTGTTATTTTTACATTTTAGCTGATCTGTATGTTCGGCCAATAATCGGCATACAAATATAATATTAGTAAGCAGGTTATTTTTACTATCATAATTAATAAAGTCTAGGATAAAAGAAATGAAGCAATTGAAAAATGTCATGAGCCGCATAAAATAAAGTAATTGGATTATATTATTAATTATTTAGAATGTCAAGGAAATTTAAATTTAGTCATAATTTGTCATTTAAAAAGTCTTCAATCGAGTAATACGTCTTTTCAACTAGAAACAGGAACAACTTTTTTTTAAAATGGCTGACATTTTCCTCACTTCTGATACACTTTGGCAATTTATTGTATAATTTTGGAGCCATTACGAAAATACTGTTCTTATATAAAGCAGTTTTAGATCCAACAGTTTGTAGCCGGTCAGCTCGACGCTGACTACCTACTCGGTCAAATTTATGCATATTATTTTTGATGAACATAGATGTCTGGTATATGTACAATGAGGGCACTGTTAAAATTTTCATACTTTTAAAATATTGTTTACAGCTGTCAGTGGTTTGCAAGTTACAGATCGCTCTAATACACCTTTTCTGACACTTAAACACCATATCTTTACCCGAGGCGTTTCCCCAAAACATAATGCCATATCTTAATGTTGAGGCTACTAGACCATGATATGCAGTTAGTACGGTGTTTCGATTGGCCGTTTTACTTAGCATACGCAGCGCATGAGAAAATTGGTTTACTTTACTACATACTTTGTCAATCTGGGTATTCCATTTTAATGTGCTTTCAATATTTAATCCCAGAAATTTTGTCACATTCGTCTCATCAATCCTTTTATCATTATATCTTATATCTAAATTTAAATTCTGATTTACTGTTTGTTGAAATTTCATTATTACTGTCTTGTCTAAGTTTATTACCAAATTATTATTCTCTAGCCAATTTATAACTGATTTTATGTTAGAGTTAATGTCTGATTCTAATGTATCTAATTGGTCACTGTTGAAAAGTAGAGTGCTGTCATCTGCAAACATTGTCATGGGATAGGTCGATGCTTTTGGGAAGTCATTTATATATATAATAAATAGGAGAGGTCCAAGTATGCTACCTTGTGGAACTCCATACATCACTGTTCTCGGGCTAGATTTAAATGCTGTTTCATGTTTTTTACATATTCTATTAATAACTGTTATTTGCTGTCTATCTTGTAGGTATGATTTAATTAAATTTAATATGTTACCTCTAATCCCGTATGCGTCAAGTTTATTAATTAATATTCTATGGTCTACGCGATCAAAGGCTTTCGACATGTCCATATATAGAGCCAGAGCCGGTTTTCTTTTATCTAATCTGTTGCTAACGAGTTTTAAAAAATCATAGATTGCCATGTCAATGGACTTATTTTTCCGGAAGCCCTTTTGGCTATCGACAAATAATTTATTTTTCTCGAAATATGAATTGATTTGATTGTATATTACTCTTTCAAATATTTTTGACAAAATAGGTATCAGTGCTATAGGTCTATAGGAAGACATGTTGTCTTTATTATCTTTTTTGAAAAGCGGTTTTATGATACTAATTTTTAATTCCTTTGGAAAAACACCATGCAAGATGCACATATTGATCAGGTGACTAAGGACGGGTGCAATTATTGTAGATACTGTTTTAATAATTTTTGTGCTAATACCATCATATCCAGTGCTGGGAGTATTCTTTAAAGACATAATAATTTTATGAATATCTTGTGGTATTGTAGGTTTCATAAACATGGACGAATTTGTAGTATTTATTGGTAATTTATTATTATTATTTGAACTATTAATTGATTTGACTTGATCCGCAAAATAATTGTTAAAAGCCTCTGCTATATCAAGAGGGTTGGTAAGTATTTTATCATTTGATTTAATTCTCATTGTGGATTGATTTGGTAAATTATGTTTGTTTTTATTTATGACTTTCCACGTTGCCTTACATCGATTCTTAGCCGAGTGAATGTAACGGTTATTGTGGGCTCTCTGCGTGAGATTGACAATTCTTTTAAGCCGGTTAGACAACGTTTTGAAGTTTGTTTTATTATGTTCAGTCGGTGATAACCTGTATTTCCATAACAAATCTCTTTTTTTCTTGCTACATAATCTAATACCGCGACTAATCCAGTTTGGTTTTACTTTCGTCGATATTTTTATTTTAATGTTAGGAAAACATAAGTCATATAGCAATTTAAACCAATCATAGAACAATTTGAATGCTTTTTCAGGGTCTGTTTCCTCATAAACATCAGAAAATGAAAATTGTTTCAAATAGTTTACGAATTTTTCTATATTTTCTTTTGAGTAGTCCCGTTTTGTACAGTACCAGTAGTCTAAAAGGCACGTTTGTTTAACTGGACATCGTAAAACTTGTGCTGTGTGATCGGATACTGCTAGTTCCAAAACTTCTCCTTTAGCTCCTCGCACATTGTGGATTATATTATCAATGCAGGTCCCACTGATTAATCTAGTTGGAACGTTTATGGCAAATTTAAGATTATAACCCATTATTAAGTGCTTGAATTGCTGCGAACTTGTGGTATCTTTTAGCAAATCAATATTGAAGTCACCGCACAGAAGCACTTTTTTATTTGAGTGAATGGATAAAGAATTTAACAGACTGTCTAATTTATTAAAAAATATTTCATGTTTGCTTTTTACTTCGGTACTATGTGGACTCCTATATAAACATATTATAATAATATTGTGGTCGGTGAGCTCCACTGCACAGCATTCAAAAATATTGGACACACTATATTTCGCAACAGACTCTAAAGGTCTATATTTAAAACCGTTTCTTATCATTATACATGTGCCTCCATGTCTGGATTCTCTAGTGAAATGTGTGGCTAAAGTAAAATTAGGTATATGTAATAGGTTTACATCCGACAATATCATATTATGCTCAGAAAAGCATAATACATCCACTATTTTCCCTGAATTATGTAGTTCCTCTAGCAGTACAGTAAATACATTGGATTTATTTAAGAGGCCATTTATATTTTGATGCATAATATTGAGATTTTTATACACGAAAAAAACTATCCTCATCACAGTGCTTTGTGTCATTTATAACAGAAATATCATGTTGTGTTATGATTTTACCCGTGCTAAGATTTGTCATACAATCAATATCTTGGTAGGTAGTATTCAGTGCGTTTAGGTTTGAAATAAAGCTCTCTAGGTCTCTTACAATAATATTTAAAGCTTTGTTATTTATACTGCCGGACCGTTGGTTATATGAGTCGTATGAATACGGCAGATTGAGGTTTGAGTCTAGAATATACGCATATTTATGCGTCTCGGCGTCCATGTAAATCAAATTATTAAAAATATCTACTCTACTATTAAACATTAAATTAGCATTTTTCTCCATATATTTAAATGTTGGAAGACTTATAATAAAATTAGTATGGTTTAATGGGAGTAGTGTTTCCCGGATATATGAAACAAGTTCCATATAGTTATTAGTTTGTCTGAAATCTTCTTCGCCAATAACTATAATACAGTAGTCAAAGAAAGTGAAATTACGAACTTTTTCATGAATATTACATAAGACATGTTTTAAACCACATCGTGGAGTGCGATAATGACACCTACTATAGTTAGCGATCTGAGTTCTTTCACTCATTTTATAAATCCTGTCAGATGTTTCACTGCTCACAATGCAGATTTTATGTCTCATAGGAAGTAGTTGGATCTTCGGCTGTTTGGTATCTTGAGGAGTGATTTTTGTCTTGTCTTCTTGTGTACATAGTTTAAATGTAGGGTCTTCTGTAGTTTGTGTTTCTTTTGTTTTCATGCTGCTGTTAATAGTGTTCTTCAACGGTGTTTTTACTTTTTTCTTGATTGGGCTACTTGCAATGTTCTTGAATATATCATTTTTCTTCATTAATTCATTGTTTATCTGTTTTAGTTCGCTGTTTTGCAGCGATAGCAACTCAATTTCGTTATGTGCACTTTGTAATTGGGATTGAAGTTTTTTGATTTCATCTTTATAGGCGAATCCAGAAACAAACTCAGAGGTCATGGTCTGTTTTAAAGGTCAAACATTATGAGGTTTATTTATTTATAAGGTTCTGCTCGCGACTTAGACCGCGTGAAATTTCACCCTCTTAGGGGTGGAATTTCGAAAAACCCTTTCTTAGTGGATACTTGCTCTTCACAAAGAATACACCCTCCAAATTCCATGTCTCTAGGACCAGCGGTTTAAGCTGTGCGTTGATATATCAGTCAGTCAGGACTTTTAATTTTATACTTATAATAATATAGATGATTACGTTACGAGTTACGTTAAGAGTCGTTTAAACGTCATTAAGTGTAATGGTTAAACAGTCGCTAATCATTACTTAACTTTAAGCAACGTTTATACATAAAGGGATTAATTATTAAGATTTTAAACAAAAAACATATGTCCGCTAAACCCAACCAGATCGATCCCACATCAAACCGTTTATTCAAGGTCCATCGGTAATTTGACTGCGTAAAGCCGAACGATTTCAGGCACGTAACCGATCCCGTCCAGTTTATTACTGTTTATGTCGTAACTTTGTATGCTTATTATTATAAACACCACTTTATCGTGTTCAGAAGTTATGGCCTTATAGATAGGATCGGAGTAAAAGTTCATGTTCATGGTTTGTTCGAGGTGACGTTGAGAACCACTTGGATGTTTCAAGGACTGCTGGAATCTGAGGAGTTTGTACGAAGTTGATTGAAGTGTCCAGAATTTGATTTGAAAGAAAAGATCACAAACTAAACTAAACACAGTAAAAAATAAATAACCAAGTTAATAATAAAAAAAAAAACGTAACAAAAAGAACAATGAAACGGAACGTCCTTGAGGCCAAAAGGCTCTTATCTCAGCATGATACTGCGATGCTGTGCAGCATGGTGCTGGCTGTGATTTGCAGGGAAATAAGCCACCTAGGCGCCCCAGGCGTTTTCACTTAGGCCTGCCATACACGGACTGCTTGAAGCAGCCAGTATCGACTGCTTCAAGCTGCGACTGCATAGAAAAGTACAGTCTTCTACGTACACACATACACAGAACCCTATTTGATAAATATCAAATACTTAACTTTATGATCGTAGACAATTTTGAATGAAGAAAAATTTAGAACAATTTTTTTTTTGTACCGTTTTAATAAATAATTCAGTGTTTGTTGTCGCACTGCAGGGCAAATACAGGACAAAGATCTTCTTGTGATAGCATTAAAAATGATTGACGCCTTTTTCAAAGGTAACAAAACAAAATCTAATCAAAATGTAGATCTGCTAAATTTTGTTACAGAAATTAGTTTGTTAGACGAGGAAATTAAGACCACGACAGTGAGTGAATCAAAAAAGTTATATAGATCTGTATCAATTTTGTTCTAGATAAAGTTCTAGTACTACTAAATAAACTAGCAAACTATTGAAATAAAAATATAATATCCCATCCTAACTAAAACTACTAACAAACTAAAATATAGAAAAATTCGAATTTCTCTCGATGTCGACTAGTAATGTACATACCCAAGGGACTGGCATGGCATACATATATTTTCATCCTCCTAAATTTATTTTATGTTTTAGTTATTACACAATCATCACAAATTTATATTCATCCTTTACTTTCCGAAATAATTCTAATTTGTACATCCTTTGTAAAACAATTTAATTTCTATAATTAATACAATTACGAAAATGTCTATCTCACTGTTTCTGTCAAATGAAATTCTGATTTCTAGGTTTTCAATTTGATGCCTACATAAAATTTTATACCTGAGGAGAATTAATCCGTTTTGAACTCATATTTTGCGAAATACAAGTTGTTACAATACGATTTGTGTTTAATGAAATTGTGGGAAATGAGACGGGGCTTAAAAGGACGTAATTATGCAAAATTTTTGAAGGACATAACATTAGAAATGTTCTTCAAAAATTTAGAAAAAGTGTTTTTAAGAATAATTTTCTCGTGCAATTACGTTTACAACATTGAGAAAACACCTATTCATCTATAGTGTGGTCTCGAGAATACTAGTATATTCGTAACACCATAAAATTTCTGTCAATACTTTAGGAGAAAATCGCTTTAGGATCTTGCGTAATTAAGAAATCTGTCACGTCATCCGGGTCAGTCTTTTTCAGCATATCGATGATATCTTGAATACTCTTCTCGGTTCTATCTCTCCGGGGTGACGGCGTCTGGTCGAGTTTTCCAAGTGACTCGAACAGTAACAGTTTTCTGCTGCTGATCTCGTCCTCCTTGTGACTAGACATCTGCAGGATGCTCACAGTGGCGTACGTTGCATATAGGCATATAAGCAGCGTCTTCTTTTTTGTGCCTACCTCGATATGTCAACATAAGCCTGTCAATTGCATTTTAGTGCGTGTGCCCCACATTAAAAAACTCACTAAATTAACATACCTAACAAAAAACAAAATCTTCATACTAACACGCGCGGCCGTAGGCAGTCGCCGGACGGCCTACTCGGCTCCCGTACTATTCACACATTGTCATTGGTCTTTACTCGTTCTAGTTAATACGACAAAATTAAAAATACGTACGTCTCACGCGTAATACCATGACGTTTGACCTTCGCAATTTATCACCCTTAAGTAGGCATGCCTACTTAAACATCCACACTTTTGAACTCACTTTTTTTTCTGATTAGTAACCGTGTTTGTCTAGACTAGACCCGGCCTAGTGCCTACCTATTCTGAAAACCAATGCACGCCACTGGATGCTCACCTCGTCCATGTAGTCGATAGCATGGACCAGGAATGCCAGCAATTCATTGACTATGAGTTGGTTGGAACTCATAGTGTTTTCAGGCAGTGGCTATGGTCGCACAACGCGCGAATAAAATTCATGCCGTGCACAGTGGAAACACGTCTGTGTTCGAGCGCGCATCGCACTGCAATTTATGCTTGTTACTCTTAACCGGCACGCGGGTATTGTCAGCAGACCAAGCACGAACACGCAAAGTAAACATAACGTAGATTCGAACGATTTTTGGATTGGAAATATTCATTTTATTACTGCGCACATGATATTTATTTTATTTGAAGACTTTATTCATATCATGCCCAATAAATTGTGTTTGCCGCTTTTTAAACCAAAATAACAAATACATGTTATTTTCAGAAAAACACATTTACCTATGGATCACAAAAACAATTTTCCAAGTAAAAAAAGACGGGTTGCACTCCGGGAGTGCCGGCAGAAGTGAAAACTTGAATATTAACGTTGAAATAAATCAATTATGAATTGAATTAATATAACTATTTTTTTTTCACTATTTCTGCGTCACTTTTTTCATTAATCGATGCACTTTGTTCAATTTCCATATTTAGAACACTTTATATACACGAATTTTACGAATACACAGCAGTGTGGCTACTACACAGACGGTCGAGCCATCAGCTGTCCATCCATCCATCCATCCACATCCACGTCCACCGTCACCGTCCCCGTCCCCGTCACCGTCACCGTCACCGTCACCGTCACCGTCACCGTCACCGTCACCGTCACCGTCACCGTCACCGTCACCGTCACCGTCACCGTCACCGTCACCGTCACCGTCACCGTCACCGTCACCGTCACCGTCACCGTCACCGTCACCGTCACCGTCACCGTCACCGTCACCGTCACCGTCACCGTCACCGTCACCGTCACCGTCACCGTCACCGTCACCGTCACCGTCACCGTCACCGTCACCGTCACCGTCACCGTCGCCGTCGCCGTCGCCGTCACCGTCACCGTCACCGTCACCATCACCGTCACCGTCACCGTCACTTCGGTTGGCGCCGCCGTAGAAAGAGGGGGGGGGGGGGGAAATCTCTCCTGACGGTCACGTGTCCTGACGCGAGTTTAACATTTTTTCCCCATTACAAAAAGTGTGCAACGCCGCTAAAGAAGTTTTCACTTCAAAAATTATCATTACAGTAAAAGTGTATCGTTGGTGCCAGTACTAATGAGAAAATCATTGTAAACACGGCTACACATCAAATTATACGTTTCTAGTTTTAGCTGACCTCGCAATGTATGGGTTTTTCGTACAATCAGAAGTCAGCTTATACTGGTAATGTATAGCTTGATGTGTAGCCGTGCGTCCCAAAAGCACCAAATAGCTAAAGGAAAGTCGTATTTTCTGTTAAAAAATCGTTTTCTAAATTACCTTACGTTTACTTACGCGTTTGAGTTAAGCTTACTGATGTATGAACATGGACAAAGAACGTAATGTGTTAAAATGTCTGCGACACACGACTTTTTCCCTCGGGGCTCCATAGAAAAAGGTGTAGGTACGTTTATTAGTCAATTTCGTGAGTACTAAGATAAATCCGGTAAGATAAAGCTAGGTGGGGGGAGGGGTGGACTAAGACAGGATATCACGAAAAAGACTTGGATGAGACTCGCACAGACCAGGGAAGCGTGACAAAAAATTCTTAGTCGTCGTTAGACTGTAATTTTTCTCCCATTTTTTTGATCTAACAGTTTTTTTTAATACCTTTGTATGTAACTAATAATGATTATCACACTAATATTATAAAGGCGAAATTTTGTGTGTGTGGGGATGTGTGGGGGTGTGTTTATATGTTTGTTACTTTTTCACGCTCAAATGGCTAGACCAATTTGGATGGTGCGGGATTGTCCGAAAGGGTTACCGCTACCCCGGAACATAAACGGCTAAGAAAGGAACACGGATGGGTTTTAGTCAGTAAGAGTCTGACACTCCCTTCCGCTCCACCCAGAGCGGGAGTGCTTATTTGATGAATTCCCTCCATAAAAAAGACCAATTTTGATAAAATTTTGTATGGAGGTAGTTGACACCCTGGATTAACATATAGGCTACTATTTATCCCGATATTTCCACGGGATCAACATTTACGCGAGTGAAACCGCGGGGCGCAGCTAGTGGACAAATAATTAAAGAAAGTCCTCCAGACCGTATTTCGGCCACGGCGGCCAATCTCAACGGAGACTAGTCTACGGCGCGGGAGATAATAATATTATAGTGCACAAGTGTGTGCGCAGACACAGGTGCACTCCCTCTTCCCTTACTCTCAAAGTCCGATGGGACGGCAATGCGATATGATCGGCGCAAGCGCAGGACCAACGGCAAAAACAATAAATAATAATATAATTAGTCTGTAAATAAAAATGAATTAATGAATTTGCCGGGGTCGACAATAAAATAGTAATAATTAGCGTTTAAAACATAAATAATTACAATACGTTTTATAATAAAGTGTTGCATTAATAAAAGCTTTCAATAAAATACCCAAAAAAAAACCGTAATACTTCGAACTCGCATACGAAGGGTTCCGTACCTATCACGAAGCAAAAACCGCCGAAAAAAACACGTTTCTTGAATGGATATCCCCCTTTTATTTTTAACTTTTTTATTATTTGTTGTTATTGCGACAATAGAAATACCCACTCAGTAAAAAAATTTACTGTCTACTTATTACGTTTCCGCCGCTTACAGACAGGCGGACGGACGGACAGCGGAGGATTAGCACCCGAGGAGGGGGGAGGGTCCCGTTGGCACCCATTGGCTACGGAACCCTAAAACCTGTCAAACCAGTTCAATTCAAAATCAATCCAATTTCATTAGGTGCCTCAAGGAAACTTTCATCATCCTTCAAAACCACGACAATGGCGTCATTACCTTTGACAACCACGTCATTCCGGTGTGAACATAACTTACGCAGACAGGTAGCCCAGGAACTACAAAGTCGTAAACCCAATTTGACAAGTTCGCCAATCTTGTCCGAACTTGTTCGAAGCTTCCTTGAGGAAGGAAAGGCTGTACTAAAAGATAGGCAGAGGACATGCGATGTTTCGGAATTAGGAGGGAATGGGCGTGGCGATTTTGGCAACCCCCCTCCCCTTTTGGGGGAGGCCTATGTCCAGCAGTGGACGTGTTTCGGCTGAAATGATAATGATGGGCGATATATACTAGGTCAATTTTCTACATGCGGCTGGTCGCTTACCAAATCGCCTCACAAGTCAAATAGCCACTCCGTTTACACAGCTCGATAAAAATCGCTGGTTGCCTGCGACTGAGCATTTTTAACCGACTTTAAAAATGGAGGTTCTGTATTCGACCCGTATGTATATATGTTTGTATGTCCGCGATTTTCTCAAAAACTAATGAACCGATTTTGATAATTCTTTCACTAATGTGATTTATGTACTTTCAGGAAATTTATTGCATCTCCGACATTTCTATGCGAATTTTGATGATTCTTCTAGTCGGTGTCTTCAATTCTTCAATGCACTAATGCAAATTGAATTTGTGTGGGGTAGGTACAACTAAAAAGTGAAAAATAAAAACGTTTTTACAAAAAAAAACTACCGACTTCAAAAAAGTCGGTGTCAAAAAACGAAAATGCGGAACCAACGACACCGACTTCCGAAATTAAAGTTATTTATCACTTTGTAGTGGTTGGTTCGTGAGAACACTTTTAACATATTTAATGATTATCTCTAATTTTAATTTGACATTCAACCATTTCGAAACTCCAAAATCTTAAGCAATTTAATTTCGGGGAGTACGTTTGATTTGAAACCTTAATTGCAATGTATTGTTGAACAGAATGTAATCTTCTTCGTATAACGTGTGCTTAAAATACACGTCAGGGAATAAAGTGACAATTAAATACAGAGCAGCATTCAGAATCTTATCGCCGAAAATGTCGCAGATAGTTTGTCCTTAATGGATGTAATAATTAAGATTGATAGAGCTTAGAGCCTGTTCTTGTAATCTGTGCACTAAAACAACAATAAAGATGTTGTCTTGTATGTATAGACCTTGTAATTGCTATGCCGCCCGCGCCCTAAGGTTAAATGTCCTTTGCACGATCAACAACAACAAGATCTATTTTTACCAGACTACGGCGAAGCAAAAAGGAGGGTTATGATTTTGACCTGTATGTATAAATGTAAGTATGTATGTATGCTCATCTATTCCCTCATAACTTCTAAACTACTTGTCATAATTAGACAAATGAGGTATCGTTGGAAGTGTCTTGATTGTCCGCTGGTTATAGGTTATGTGACGTCACATTAAATTGAATATTGGGCCCTCCAGCAAACAAAGACATGATCTAAAAAATTTTTTTTTTTATCTTGGCTTGTTGCGTATCAAATGAAAGGGTTTAATTAGCACATTTCAAAAATATAAATATAACTGAAATAAGCCCCAAAGTAGTGAAATGAAATATGTTTAAAAACTGAAACCCGACTACTGAAAAGGATGTAACAAGAAAGTACCATCCCGTGGTTGCATGCTACCATAACTTAATATAATATGTTAGTACAGCGGTATACGACCACAGGAAGGTAGTTTTTAGTTTTATCCTTTTCAGTAGTCGGGTTTTAGTTTTTAAACTTTTTTTTGCTTTAAGACCAATGTGAGTACTTGACTAGCGTTTACCTTAACGAAGTTTCAATTTACTGGGAGTTTTGATTCAAAAGTCTTAAGCAATTACAGGTTTGATTATACTATGATATTTTATGAGTATTAGAAAATGATTTAATTTGAATAGAGCATAGGTTCTTTCATATAATCATGCTGTAGTAGTCATATAAATATATAGTTTGAGTCATCTTCCAAAGTTGATCGCTTTTGGACTTTGTCACATTGAAATCAATGTTGACAATGTAGCCATCCTTATAATCTTATCGTTCAATTTCGCGAATGACAAGGTTCTAAGTATGGCCAAGATCGACTGCAGACAGCTCCAAAATGTGTGTGATGCTCAACGTTGGTGAGATTATGATCCGTTTTAATCGGTTTTTCTACTACAATTAATCATCTCGGTTCAATGTAGAACGAAAGGCTTTGCTGAACTGCATTTCTGTCACCCGTAATCTTATTTGCCTGTAATTTTTCATTGCAGAATTATGGATATTTTATGATCGTTGTAATTGCCGTAGTTATCACAAGTTTTAGGTGAATTTATGATTAAATTAGTATCAGTACTTTTGTCTTTATTGATAAATGATAAATGATTTTATTTCTGTAAGTTGGTTTGTACAAACACTTTTACACGTCAATCATATTTTTTTATAAGCTAGATGAAGTCGGCGTTTCCTATCTGACTACTCTGAGAAGAAAGGCCGAAACAAACTCAGAGGTCACAGTCTCTTTTAAAGTCCAGACAAAATCTTGGTCAGATCATGTGAAGACCATGTAGATTGGTGTCTGAAATGGTCTTTTGAGGAAAGAACCACACAGATTGAGCGGACCTATCCAGTCAGTGCACGCATTTGTCGGTAACCGTGCAGCTCAACTCAGAACTTAAGGAGCTCAACGATTTGACGAACAATACCAAAGACAGGACATTTAGGTAGGCCGCATAAACTACTCAAACTGCCAAACCATAATTAAAAATATTATAATATTATTATCAAATATCCGAATGCTGATGCCTTTTCTCTTCATATTTTCTAAATTATTTGATTATCTTCAAATAAAAAGAGGGTTGTTAATGAGCCTTCTTAAAATACCCTCCAAATAAGGCTTCCCACAATATCCACAAAATACTAGCTTTCAGTACACCGTCACCCTTAACCATTATGTTTCGTCCAACACCTGTTGCGGCCATGCACCAATTTTGTGACAAAAATGATGGATAGTGTGGACGCTAGCCGATGTATTCTGGGCTACAAATAGCCCGTTGATATACAGACTTGACGTCACTTTTAGAACTGCGTTTCCGAAACAGTTTTGGATAATAAATCTAGACCTGGAACAGTGGTCTGTTGATTTGTGAGTGTGTTTGTGAGAGATAAACGTTTGGCCGCTTGGCATTTGTTTTTTGGGTTCCGGATTGGATGATTTAGAGGTTTTTGAGCTAGCGTAACACGCTGGGTTGATCCGTTAATGGCTACCATTGGTGTGGATTCTTAATACTCTATATTAACCTTTACTGGTGTGGAGGATTTACACTAGGCCGATTTTCGCCGTGCGGCTGGTCACTTACCACTAAGAATAATTACCTAATGTATTATATACTAAAACCTTCCTGAAAGTATCATGTTAGTGAAAGAATTATCAAAATTAGTTCATTGGTTTTTGAGAAAATCGCGGACATACAAACATACATACATATCTTCTCTCTCCTTTTTTGAAGTTGGTTAAAAATGTTGACTTTCATGCGACGAGCGATCGCCTGCGACTGAGCATTTTCATGTGACCTGTAGTCGCACGAAAATAAAGGCGAAACCTACTCTACTTTGGAACTTGTGATTTTAGTCACCTGCAGCCTAGCCGAATTGCCATTTAGACAGTCTGCTGGCTATAGTCACCTGTGTAAAGCCCGCATAAGATCAAAAGACCAAATCCCGTAATTAAAAACATTCTAAATCTAGTCGCAAACTCATCTCAGCGACAATCAACGTCAAAAGTTTGTCAAAAATGTAGGGAAATAAGAGGTACTTTGACAGGTTGAGACTGAGATCAGACTGTGAACGTTCTTAAAATTAGGAGAATTGCCACTCTGATTAATGGAATTCAAGGAGAAGACTGTCAAAACTATCGACATATTACAAATCTTAAATTTATTGACAGACAACGCACAGCCTAAACCACTGGGTCTATAAGCATGAAATGTTGCATTAGACTTCCTTTTCTAACAGAAGTGAGCAACTAAGGAAGGATTTTTGAAAATTCATCATCTAAGGGGGTCGAGTAGTCGGCGCGTATTTGACGGACAGAGCCGTCATCTACCCTGATCGCGAAAGGGAGTGGAACCGGTAAGAGTGGCGTGGGGTGTCCCACAGGGATCGGTTCTGGGGCCGCTCCTCGGTTACGACTGGGTGCTGCGGGCCGACCTCCCTGATGGCGTCAGCGTGGTTTGTTACGCTGACGACACGCTGCTGTTTTAATCAGTAAGAGTCTGACACTCCCTTCCGCTCCACCCAGAGCGAGAGGAGTCATTTGATGATTTCCCACCCTCAAAAAAAAAGGGGGGTCAAAAAGGGGATGAAAGTTCGTCATATTTGCCGTTAGAAAAACCCCTTTATGGCACACGGCTTGTATATTTTTGTATAATAAATAATTTTCGATGAAAGAGACGAAATACCTGGATGAAAATTATATTCATTTTAGAAACTAAGGCCTAGTTTTTCTGAGGAATATTAAATATTTTGGTTTGGCAGCTTTTATATAGAAAATAATATATCAAACTGTCATATTTACCCTTTAGATATAAGTTATCTGACTATTGAAAAATCAGCCTTAAGACATTATGAGTACTTAGAATATTAATTACTTATAAAAGTCAAATAAATATTACCATAACAGTAATATTCATTTTATGACTACTCTGATATCATTCGGTAACATTATTAGGGTTCCGTAGCCAAATGGCAAACGGAACCCTTATGGATTCGTCATGTCTGTCTGTCTGTCCGTCCGTCCGTATGTCACAGCCACTTTTTTCCGAAACTATAAGAACTATACTGTTGAAACTTGGTAAGTAGATGTATTCTGTGAACCGCAGTAAGATTTTTACACAAAAATAGAAAAAAAACAATAAATTTTGGGGTTCCCCATACTTACAACTGAAACTCCAAAAATTTTTTTTCATCAAACCTGTACGTGTGGGTAGTATCTATGGATAGGTCTTCAAAAATGATATTGAGGTTTCTAATATCATTTTTTTCTGAACTGAACAGTTTGCGCGAGAGACACTTCCAAAGTGGTAAAATGTGTGTCCCCCCCCCCTCTAACTTCTAAAATAAGAGAATGATAAAATTAAAAAAATATATATAATGTACATTACCATGTAAACTTCCACCGAAAATTGGTTTGAACGAGATCTAGTAAGTAGTTTTTTTTTAATACGTCATAAATCGAAAACCGCAATTTACCTTTCACAAAGTTACAACGAACTACAAGAACTTTTATATTATGTTACTTGCTGCTACGGAACCCTTCATGGGCGAGTCCGACTCGCACTTGGCCGGTTTTTTTTATGTCTCCTAACGATCGTATAAAAATATAAATATCAGCGATCCGTGAGTGATTCCCTTGTGTTGGTATTTGGACTTGAAAGACTTGGAATTTTTCTTTGATTACGATATAATTGGGTTAATATGAACCTTTTTGTAAACTTATGACCCGAGACTGGCGTGGCAACAATCATGGCAATTTAACAATCTTCAAATTCGTGGATTGACCCTCGGTTTTTATTTCGCTGAGAACGACAATGTCTACATATGACAGTTAAATAATTTCAACCATAATGAAGTTTCAATTTTCTGGGAATTGTTTAAGAGAGATAAAATAATTACGGGGACGACTGTACCTTTATGGCTTTATGATTCCTCTTCATAGAGGCGTTTTTGTATGATGATAATAATTCCTATTTTGAGGTCCTCTTCGTATAAACTCTAGGACGCTTTTTTATTAAATAATCTCATCAAAACTGTAGTCACATGCGAACTACGCGTACTGCCGTAACGCAAAGTCCTGCGGTGCTATTCTGTAAAAATCTCACCGTGAAAACTTAGGTGAAGTGAGCTTCAAGTGAGCTGTCAGTCCACGTGATGCTAGGGAGTGACACTATTGAAAGCTCACTTCAAACTCACTTCACCTAAGTTTTCACGGTGAGATTTCTTCAGAATAGCACTACTGATGCTAGAGATTGAAACTAATAGCACTACTGCACCGCGCAAGCAGAGTTTACCAGAGTTTATAACGTATATGCTAAATGGATGCATATTGTGATGGGTGTTGACTAACATCGTGCATAAGATCTTACTAACACCATAGGCACCTTATAATTGTTACAATTAATTTATCTGTGTTTTTGTTTGTTTATTTAATTCTATGTATTTATAATTTGTAATTGTATGGATTGATTTTTATCTGAAATAAATTGATTAATAATATTCGCGCGGTAAACTCTGGTCGCTGTGCATATGTCGCAGCCAACTGGTTAAATTAGCCGTTTAGTTAACCGCCTTGCCTTTGGAAGCAATGCTCGCCTCGCTTCGCTGTCTTGGCTCGAACGCGGTTGATCGCAGTTCTAACCTAACCCATTTGGTCGGGATGCCCTGGCTTAGTTACTGCGACCAATTCGGCTCGCGCGTGATTGGTTACAGACTTCCACCTAAACTATAATTGAAAATCATTCAAGCCGTTAGTTGAACGGCCGCCGTTTAGTTAAAATGCTAGGCGGTTTACTAAACGGCTAATTAAATCAGTTGGCTACGACATATACACAGCGTTCTGACATCAATTCGTCGGGCAATTGCCCACCAGACACAACACCCGTCTCAGTCGGAGAATCCTCCCTTTTCTATAGAGTATGAGTGATCTTTACACCTTGTTTCTTATACCTCTATATATCTCTCTGTCTCAAGACAATTTTCGATCTACCTCTTGCGAAAATTGACTAAATTCTAACCTCACTGGAATATTTTTTCCCTGACACTCCCTTTCATTAGTAAGGGTTTCCTTATCAAAGACGGGTGTAATTTTAGTTATTTATTACATCGCCCGCCACCGATCTGACGTTGATAATGTCACCTAAGTTATTAAGTGCTTTCTCGCTAATAACTACGTAATATCAACGATTAGGGTTGTGTGTAATTTACGTAATAAAGATAAACATCGATGGTTTTGTTCATGTTGTTAAAAGTGCGTAAAGTGGTGGGCGGGAAATGTAATCAAAATTAATTGGGCTAGCGGTATACTGCAATATAATACTGCATGTATCAGAAAGGTGTGGTTTAATTTAGGGTGATACAGACCATAAAACTATTTTTTTTCTCGCGGGTGAAATCCTCATGGACTTCATCTATAGTGTGAGTGACAGAGGGGCAGGCGAACAATTTTGTCCTAGGAACCAACTATTACTATCTATTACTATCTACTATCTTATGATGATGATGATGGGGCTCCCTTTTCCGCACTTAGACTCCCATTTGGTCCGTTGTGCGTGGGGCTTCTGGCTAACAGAGCCAACTATCCTATAAGTTTTGGTCTAGAAGGCATTTACTTTTCATACCTACTATTGTATAGAAGCAAGTTTTTCTATCTGAACGGACAGCTGTGCTGCTGGGGAGTTTGTTGCGCCACTTCATCTTCCCAGCGTAAGCATTAGTAAGTGATAAAGGGCGGGCTTTTTGGGTGACTTTCTTATGTAATTTTGACGTTCGAAAAGTGCTGATTCTCAGCCTAATTTGAATAAATGACTTTTGATTTGATTTATTTGACTCAGCTGATTATTTTTTCGCGGTTTCGATGTTAGTCTTATTGAGAAAATTCTAAAAGTTTAATGGTCTATACCACACTCTTACCGAAAGAAAGAAAAAGTATTAATTGTGACTCGTACAAGAAGACCACGAACTAAACTAAACACCATCATACATAAAAATTAAAAAAAAAAACAAATTATAAAAAAAGTTGACGGAAAATGTAGCGTTTGAAGGCCTCCCACAAGGTGGACCGACGACCTTGTAAAGGCTACAGAAATGGATGCGAGAAGCACAGAACCGGTCGAAGTGGAGGTGCTTGGGGGAGGCCTATGTCCAGCAGTGGACGTCTTTCGGCTGAAATGATGATGATGATGATATAAAAAGTAACAAGAAAAAAACAGAAAGTCCTATACGAGGTTAAAAGGCTCCAACCACACCACACCTATATGATACACACTGTATAGAATATTATTCCCGTAGGTGTCTAAACATTAATTTGGAAATCAGGTGGGCTGTGTCACTTGAGCCGAAACGCGTGCCATTTTCAACCGCTATAACTTTAATTATGACAGTTTGAACAGACTACGGTTCAACCTGCCATAATTCAAGTTACTACATTCTGCCATTGTCATAGTATGGTTATTATGATATTTACTTGAATATCGGGCCCATGTTCAGGAGTAGTTCTTATTATTATCTCCCTAAGAGTGTTTCAAAATTATGATGAATTTAAAACTATGTAAGATAATCATTACGTCTATATTTACCGAAAGGTTAAGCAAAGGTGCGCCTGTACACACACATTTCGCAAGTTATGTTTAAGTTTTTGGGATGCATGAAGAAGCCTCCTCGTGTAGCGCAGTTTGTCCCGCCAGTTACTCAACTGAACCGAGTGCTCGGTTCATTCTGGACAGTCTTCTGATCAATTTTCCCTTGCGGTGGTAGGACTAACGCCCGCCTGGTTTGCGACCACCGTCCCACCGGAAACCGGCGTCAAGCAGCCTGCTGTGTTTCAGGAGTGAGAGTTCCAGTGCCTTAGGCATCTTCTGGGCACGCTCGTTCCATCATAGACCTCATCCATCGCTTTCCATCAGGCGTGATCGAGGTATTTTGCCATCAACCGGGTACAAGTCCAGATACGGGCTGCCAGTGAGAAATTCCAGATGGAAATTCCATTTGCCCGACCCGGGAGTCGAGCCCGGGACTTCATGCTTGCAATCACTAGACCAACGATCCAATCAAAAAAGAAAAACCTGTTTATTATGTAAGGCAAACAGCGAAAATACATTTTGAACACGTGTCAAAAATACCACAGAATAGACATGAAAAAATAATCTGTTACGTGGAGCAAGAATTTGATATTCAATCATTTAGCAGAATTCTTACCACGAAGGCGAGATGAAATCCAAACAGCAAAAAATGGCTACGAATATCATGATGTCTGATGTGCATTGCTATATTCATTTGGAGATGTTTTGTTCACACGTGAAGTAAAGAAGCAATGAATTCATATGCCTCGTTAAAGGTCAAAGGTGCCCACATACTTATTTGTTTCTAATATCGAGTATTTCAGGTAGAAACCTCTAAGAAGTGACAGGGTCAAAACGAATAAGCTATTTATATGATAATTCTTCTTTCAGAATGTATATTGAAGATTAGACTGGCTTTTTTATTAAACACGATGGAAAAAAACTCTAATTTGACAGAATACATGATCGAAGAGTCTCTTAATCTGTAAGCCATAAGGTTTAGTTTTGTTTGGCAAGGTCTAGGTCACTTAGTATGCGACATTTATTTTAATGATTCTGTATTAGGTCCCGCTCTGTTATGTATTGCACGAATAACCTTCTACTGAGTTTAATATTCTTGGAAATATCACCTGCGTATATCACTATTTATTACTTTGGGTTTGGGGAGTTAAAAGTATTAGTTTTATTTGCGACAAACTTTAAGTAGTAGAGCTCTTTGTAATAATCAGTTTTACGGGGTATCGTGCTACCTATAAACTGGGTTGTGGAAGTCAGAAGGACAATTCTCGTAATATTAAGAACGTTCACAGTCTCATCTCACCCTCAATCTGTCAAGAATACATGTAAAATCCCCTCACTTTTGACAAGTTTTTGAAATTGATTGTCGCTGAGATGAGATTGCAACTAGATTTTGATCGTTTTTAATTTTGGGAATTCGCCTTCAGATAAGCAGTCGCTCCACGCAAAATACTGGCAGTCAACTGCATCTGGTTAGACTGGAATCTGACTCTAAAACAGTTGGGAAAAGGCTAGATGAGAAGTGCTCTTTATGAAGGAGTTATCCGGGGACATGTACTACCAGAAAAGCCATACCTACCCATTTCTTTCGTACCTATTTCTATCGTTGCTGTGTTCTAACTTGAAGGGTGCTGGTGTAATCAGAGAGGCTCAAGCGACGTTTCAGCTTATTACCTGGGATGGCAATGGATCTGCGATGCTTCTAGTATAGGTAAGTAGTGGGCATCTTTGACCACTTAATATTGGAAGGCTAATTTCATCTGATGATCAAGATGATTCTTGAATATCATTTCAAGACGATGATGAAATTAGCCTTCTACCTGTGCCACCACAGCACCACCACTCATAAGTCGCAGGTTCGAACCCAGACAGGCGTTTTAATTGGTGTGAATTATTTTCATCACCACTGCTCTCAAAACGGTGAAGGAAAACATCGTGAGGAAATCGGCATGTCCTAGAAGCCAAAATTCGAAGACTGTCACATCTACTAACTCGCACTGGGCCGGCGTGGTGGATTACGGCCCACTTCCTCTCACAGAGAGGAGGCCTGTGTCTCAGCAGTGGGAACATTATAGGCTGATTATGCATCATCTTCCAATGTCAAAACTTGTTAAAATGAAGATAAAAAAGAGGTTTGTACCCTTTTTTTGTCTGTATTATTTTACATCAAGGTTGCCTGCCTGTCGGTCTTCTACAGACTGTACTTCGGTGAGTGTGCTCAAGAACTCCACGACCTCATTCCTCCGGCCCCCCTCTACCTTCGGACATCCAGGCGCACTGCAAGTTACCATCCCTACCTGGTTGCTGTTCCACCAATTCGCACTAAGCGTTTGCAAATGTCGTTTATAATGCGCACAGCAAAAGAGTGGAACTCTCTACCTGCGTCTGTTTTTCCGAGCGCATACAACCCGAAACTCTTTAAAGTGAGAGTAAACAGGCTTCTTCTGGGTAAGCTCGCTCCATCGTCGACTTTGTCTCTGTCATCTTTGACCTAGGCTAGAGTCAAGAGCAAGCCCATTTCAAATAAAAAAAAAAAAAAAAAAACATCATTATTTTACCTCTGACAGCAGTAACCCAACCTTATTGTAACTAAGGGTTGAATTTTCAAACGCCAGATAACTTTATCGGAGGAATAATTTTGAATTTTTGACAGATCTTCCGTACAAAACCTGTCAGACGTCAATTTTATTCCACGAATAAAAATTATCTGTCGATTGAAAAATCAGCCCTAAAAGAAAGATCACTATAATTTTAACAATGTTGGATAGATACTTAATCGATAAAGGACTCTATTTTTGACCTAATAAGAATGATTTTAGATTGTGACCGTTCCTAAAAATACACAAACAGTTATCCATAGATGGGGCACTTACTTTTTAATTGCCAAAGCATAATTAGCCTATAATGTTCCCCAGCTGGGACACGGCCCTCCTCTCGGTGAGAAAGAGTGGGCCGTAATCCACCACCCAGGTCCAGTACGGGTTGGTGGATGTCACATGTCTTCGATATCATGTCTTTCAATGCCATACAAAAATATAATAACAGTTTTCAAAGTGAAGTTTATGATAGACATCAAACATCAAAAGATTATAAGTCACTTTCGATACCTATTATTAGCTAAAATAGGTTGTAGGTAATTTACTAGATTTCAAAACCTTCACGATGTCGTGACGTTACTAGATTGAGGACTGATGACATTCTGTTTTTATCAGACCGTAAATAGAACAATGTGACCCTATTCTGAACTATAAAATAGCTTACTATAACATATGGGTTTATGTTACAGATTGTGGCAAATTGAGGACAATACGGTATCATTTTAACCCTACACTGCATTTTTTTTTTTTTAGAAAAAAATGTTACTAGATCATATTTGTGGTCTAGAACACGGGAAGTACAGGTAGAATGAAAAATAAACAAATAGAAAATATATATTTTTTTGTATTTAGTTCCATATGTGGCACAATATGCAAGCTAATCTAACTAGAGGTGAAACAGACTGAAGCAGTTTTTGTCCTTGTTTAAACAAAGTTCGACTCTGCATTTTTCACACACACCAACGAATACACTAAATAGGTGCCATTGATTGTTGTCACTTTCATTACGTAATCATAGATGTCGCTACTTGGTACAAATCAGAAAAAATATCAATTATATTGGTTGTCCCACATAAGGGACTGAATGCAGTGTAGGGTTAAGATGATAAAACTATGAAGTTAGCGGTTGTATGACTTTCGAGCCTCTGAATCATATATCTGTGATTTTAAAAGTTTAGTGTTGTACATAGTTATATTTTATTAATAAAAAATTGCAAAAACATATATTATGTTTGTACGTTTATTCTTAGGTGCCAACCCTAGTGGGGCAGAATCCAACAAAGAAGTGGAATCTGCCCCACTATTTCGATTTATTGGGGCAGATTCCACTGCAAAATATTAGGCATTCCACTGGCCGGTGGGGCAAAGTGGAATAATCCGGGGTTATTGTAAATTCGCCACAAAGTAAATTCGTCACATTTTTGTGCACTCCATACATTGAACGCGTATTTGCCACTTGCGTTAAAAATATGTGTAAATTCGTCACAAGTCATCATTATTGTAGGTACATCATTTTTGCATATAATCGACACCAATATCAGCATATATTTTAGCTGTAAGTAGAACTGTGATTTTTATGTAGACGTAAGGTTAACTTCTTAAAGTGATTATAAAAAATAAATAAAAAACGTTTTTATTCTAATTATTTTTTTATTTTTCTGCTGTCTGTACTTCATGAAAATAGAGCTGTGGCAAATTTACACATACTTTTTTCCGTGACGAACTTACTATGTATATTTATGTGAGTAAGTATACTTAAAAATTATGTTATTAACCAAAGAATAAAATACATGCCACAATAATCCATACTAATATTATAAATTCGAAAGTAACTCTGTCTGTCTGTCTGTATGTTACCTTTTCACGCCTAAACCACTAAACGGATTTCGATAAAATTTGGCAGAGAGATAGATTGCATACCGGGCAAGGACATTGGATAGTTTTCATCCGAATATTCCCACGGGATCGACACTTATGCGGGTGAAACCGCGGGACGCAGCTAGTACTATTATAAATAAATTGAAGTACCTACATAAAATAAAATAAAAAATGAGTTGACTTATAAATATAACAACGTTTCATTGTTATTCAACGCCTTACACCTGCAGGCTAACAATATCCTAGGGAACCAAAAGAAACAGCCGACCCTTCGCCCTGGGAAAGAAAGACAAACGATAGTAGCCTACCTATCAATCCAGGGATATCCTAAGAGTATTAGCCTCTGACTCTTATTTATTTCATGTTCCCTTTACGTATTAAATAAGCACATGAACTTCGTGTAACCATTTTTGCCTTTATATCGTCATATAACGTAGATTTTGGTGGTCGATTTGTAAAGCCCGTTGGGTATTGCCGATGTATTGAGTTTTATGAGCTTTGGATGGCTGTGTAGGACCTTACTTTTATGTGGTTTTTGGTTTAAAGCGTGAAGGTGAAAGGTTTATTGGTTTAAGTATTGTATTTAGTAGGTGGGTTGGTGGCTCTAAAACGGAGGTTCTAAAAAACGGAGGTCT
Source organism: Amphipoea lucens (assembly GCA_947508005.1). Taxonomy (NCBI): domain Eukaryota; kingdom Metazoa; phylum Arthropoda; class Insecta; order Lepidoptera; family Noctuidae; genus Amphipoea; species Amphipoea lucens. The sequence goes on from OX382379.1 coordinate 10,997,961, forward strand.
AGGACTAACGCCCGCCTGGTTTGCGACTACCCTCCCACCGGAGTCCGGCGTCAAGCAGCTTGCTGTGTTCCGTCGATGCCATGGTGATGGGTTCCAGTGCCTTAGGCATCTTTTGGGCACGCTCGTTCTATCATAGACCTCATCCATTGCTTTCCATCAGGCGTGATCGAGTTCAAGAGCGTGCCCATTCAGCAATAACATAAAAGAAATTCTAGTAAAATACCATCGGAACTGAAAATTCCATTAAAATCGACGAAGAACAATTCACTGGCAATATTAGTTTAGGTATTACCTACGTCGTGATTTCAGTCCACGTAGCGGCACGTGCCTGCCCCCAATAAAGGTTCTAGCGTGGAACTTTAAACGCAGCCTGTCTAAGAAGCTTTATTTATATAATATACTAGCTGCGCCCCGCATGTTGGTATCAGTTGTCCCATGGGACTAGTGGGACATAATCAAAATTAGACGATGCACGTCTTTCAACGCCGCACCGCTGTGCCAGTCGGAGTGGGGGGTGTTAGGTTTATTTTCGTTACGGAATTTCTTGATTCGGTCGCCGCGCTCAAAGCCCGCGATAAAAGCTATGCAATAGCCTAAAAAAACGTTAGTATCAGTTGTATAATAGTTTTAGTATTTAGAGGTTTTGTTTAATTCGAGAGTTTTTTTTTTACTTTTAACTTTTTTCTATGTAAAGTTAAATATTGTACGATGGTTTGGAACCCTTCGTGTGGGATTCCGACTCGCACTTGGCGAGTTTTCTTCAACTTATCATTTTCCCTCTAAACATAAAATATCTTACGAGAAAAGCCACGTCACTTGTATAAAACTATCATTTTGATGCGATACCTCGAACGAACCGCCGAGATGGGATAAAGCTACACTCATTCAATTTTAAAACCTGACCCGTTTCTTACCTCTCAAATTTAAGCTTCTACGAGTATAAAGTCGATTTTGACCTCACCTAGTTTGGGCTTCAAGAATTTTCGGTCAGTGGGTTTCGGTAAAAAAGATAAACTTATATCTGTTTTTAACCGACTTTAATTAACCGACTTTAAAAAAGGAGGTTCTGTACTCGACCCGTATGTATGTATGTATGTATGTATGTATGTTTGTATGTCCGCGATTATCTCAAAAACAACTAAACCGATTTTGATAATTCTTTCATTATTGTGATCTACATACTTTCAGGAAGGTTTTAAAATATAAAACATTAGGTAATTATTCTTATGTACGAAGTTATATGCATAAATGTACTGCATCTCCGGCATTTCTATGGGAATTTTGATGATTCTTCGAGTCGTGTCTTCAATGCACTAGTGTTAATTGAATTTATGTGGGATAGGTACAACTAAAAAGTGAAAAATAAAAACTTTTTTACAAAAAAAACACTACAAAATGAAAAATAACTTTCGGTGTGTCGGTGTCAAAAAACGAAAATGCGGAACCAACGACACCGACTTCCGAAATTAAAGTTATTTTTCACTTTGTAGTGTTTTTTTTTGAAGTCGGTTGTTTTTTTTTTTATTAACTGATTTCAAAAAAGGAGGTTCTGTATTCGACCCGCATGTATGTATGTCCACGATTTTCTCAAAAAACTAATGAACCAATTTTAGTAATTCTTTCATGAATGTGATCTACATACATTCAGGAAGGTATTAGTATATAATACATTAGGTAATTATTGTTATGTACGAAGTTCTATGCATCTCCGACATTTCTATGCGAATTTTAATGATTCTTGTAGTCTTCAATTCTTCAATACACTAGTGTTAATTGAATTTGTGTGGGGTAGGTACAACTAAAAAGTGAAAAATGTTTCTTTTTTTACAAAAAAACAAACGACTTCAAAAAAAAAACACTACAAAGTGATAAATACCTAACTTTAATTTCGGAAGTCGGTGTCAAAAAACGAAAATGCGAAACCAACGACACCGACTTCCGAAATTAAAGTTATTTATCACTTTGTAGTGTTTTTTTTTGAAGTCGGTTGTTTTTTTACATTCCACATTCTACTTTCCTAAGGGAGGAGCTTGTGTCTAAGAAATAACAGCCGTTTGGTTCGATCTACCAGGTTAAGCTACACTTGCCGCAGTTGGTCCGTGGATAAGTGGTGACCATCATTACATACCAAGACCCCTCCGTTCTTTGGAACGCTCGTTACGCCGTTGGTCCCGGCTGTCATTCGTAGATCTTTGACAGCCTAATAATGTAATAAAGTTAGTTAGTTTAATAAAGAGGCTCATGAAAAGAAAATGTTTCACAAACGGAGTGTTTAGAAATATAAAAAATCTTGTAACAGATTTGTTCGCTCACGAAAATGATTGCTGTTTTTATGTGATCAAAAGACTTTCATTTTGAACTTTGCATGTGATATAGACCCAGATATTTCGGTTGGCAACTAAAATTTTAATAGAGCACGATCCAAAACGTTCTACGGTAGAGGTCGCAACCATAATTTATATTCACGAACACCATACAAACATACAACTGGGATTAATATAATATATTATAACGGTAGGGTCATAATATTGAGTAGTGGTAGTTTATCCATAACTCATACATAAGCGGTTAGTTTGCTCTTGAAGCCACAAGCTCAAATAACAAGATTTGATTGACCTAGTTTTAACTAAAAACTCATTTGTTTGACTGAGTACATCTACATTACATTTAGGGCCAAAGCACACACGCTACTTTTTGCATCGGCGATCGGCGATTTCGCGTTTTGGCGACTCTCTGCGTTCGGACGCGGTATCGGAATCGCGCGTTTTAGCGACTGCTCCGATGCTGCATCGCGTTTTGGCGACTCTCTGCGTTCGGACGTGGTATCGGAATCGCGCGTTTTAGCGACTGCTCCGATGCTGGCGCAAATGCCAAATCGCTGCAACCGGCATCCAAATGTGTGCGGAGTGTAGCGTTCAGCCGCTGTATCGAGCTTCCGAAAAGCGACTGAATCGCCGCGTTTGGCGTTTTTAAGTGTGCGGTGTGGAATGCTTGGTCGCTGCATTTAGCTTCTAAAAAGCAGCTGAATCGCCGATCGCCGATGCAAAAAATAGCGTGTGTGCTTTGGCCCTAACGTTCCCTGACTAACCAGCAGCTGTGATATTCAAAATTCTATACTAACTTTTTCAATCCTTAATCTGTCTATATAACATAAAATCACGCCTGTAGGTAATCCCTGAAGGGTTAGGTAGGTACGTACACTACATCCACATTTTGCAAGTTATGTTTAAGTCCCTTAATCTCTCTAAATCCTCTGAAATTTCCAACTTCATCAAAATATTAGGTGGCTAAAGACAGTGTTCTTGATCCTCTTCTTCGGTAGAAGTTTTTGTCATGTTTTGTGACAACTTTAGAGGGGCTTGTGGGTAAGTTATAACAGGCGCTCGGGTATATCGATCAGGTTAAGCTACGCTTGCTGCAGTGGGTCCGTGGATGGGTGACAATCTTTACATACCAAGACCGTTCCGTGCCTCAGAAAGCACCTTAGCCGTTGGTCCCAGCTATCATTCGTGGATCTTTGACAATCGTTATGGGTTGACAGAAGCCCAAAAGTCTGACAACCAGTCTTACCAAGGGGTATCGTATTACCCAGTAACTGGGTTGTAGAGGTCAGCTAAAAGTCGTTCCATGTAAAAACCTATTCATCTGCATTCGATTAGACTGGAACCCGACTCCAACATAGTTGGGAAAAGGCTAGGCAGATGATGATATTTTGTGCCAAATTTCTCATAAACTGTTTGACCGCTCGCTGGCTAGTAAGTGCATGGTTGTTAATGTACTATAAAAATCTGACGTGAAACAATACCAAATCATATCAATAGTCCAGAAAGTAACATAAAAGGGATATAAATCTGGGTGGTTAATACGCTGTTCTTGGCCCTTTGTACACACGTTTTTCTTGCCGTGGAAAACTTCGGTTTATTCGCCGTGTGTAGGCATGTCACGGTTGTATGGATCTCTATGAAAGTTTGTTGACGGCACGGCGGCACTACGGCATGGCGCCGTCGCTCGCTGTATAACATACAAGATCAAACGATTTTTCTACGGTTACACCCTATACCGAAAAAAAACCGTACCGTGTATAAAGAGCCTTACCTATCTAAGCACATCTCTCATATATATACATAAAAATCTTCCCACAAACACGTAGGTATAGGACGTTCAACCTCAAATAAAGACAGAAAAAAGATTCAACAAACAGAGACAAAGACAAACGCCCACAAATCTTCCGAATAACAGCACACGTACCGTTTTTTCTTCACAATAAAACCCCTCATTCCGTATTCCATTCGATTCAAAGATGTAAAATCTTCCACTTCATTTGGCTGACGTAGAATCCTCGCCATTAAGACATTCAAGAAACAATTTGGCAGACTTGAGTTCAGTTTCGATTTACAACCTTATGTCTACCAGCAAAATCACTTATATACCACCTTACGATAAAGATATAAAGTCTAAATTAGGTTCACAGAAGTGCATTTGAGAGGAACGCGAATACAAAATGGGGCCAATGAGAATGTTCGCCGATTCTGTTCGGTTGAATGTTTACATGTGTGAGTTCGAGCGACTTGTAACGCTATTATGCTCTAATTAGTGTACTAGTCTTTAAGCTAACTATTTTAGGGAGGAAATTGGAACTAATAGGTAACGAAGCTGGGTATCTAGGTAACTAAACGAAACAATTTCAGTCGAAATGAGTTCTCAAACTTGAAAAGCGTGAATTTTGTTCGAAATTACGCAATTGCATGCCAACCAATGTGTCTAGCATTTTCCAAACTACATGTTAGGAACTGCGGCAGCTGAATACCAGTATTTTACATGGAGTAACTGCCGATCTGAACTCCACAACCCAGTTACTGGGTAACATGATACTCTTTGGCAAGACTGGTCGTCAGACTTTCGTGCTTCTGACTACCCGTAACGACTGTCAAAGATCTACGAATGACAGCCGGGGTCACTTCGGCGGAGTCTTGGTATGTTATGGATGGTCACCTACTTACGGACCGACCTCAGCAAGCGTTGCTTAACCTTGAAGATCAATTATATTAGCAATTAGAATGCATGGCATGTGAAGGGCTCAGGGGAAGAACAACTTTTGTCACATTTTTAATTTTGTTTCAACTATCAATGCAGTCTGAATGGTTATACCTACCTGTCGCTATGTTCTGTCAAAAACATCCATAGTCTTCGAGCTTTCATGTTTTTAAAAAATCGATACAGGGAAAAAATATACAATTCATTATTATACCGTTCAGGAAAAAAACCATCGGTTTTCAGTGGTCGACTGTGACAGCTATACCTACCCCTACCCCCTATACCATTATACCTATTACAGTTAAAGTGCCTTGGGTATAAATGACACTATTTTATTAATATCTTATCTTTTAATTAGTAATATCTCAGTTTGTTCATTAGGTGACAAAAGTGGTTCTTCCCCTGATCCCTTCATGTATTCTTCAAAAATGATAATGATACATTATAAAAAACTTTTCATTAGGAGTATAAACCTATTTCTATTGGTGATTGCCAATCCATCCAATTTACAATTTCTGCTATAGATTAAAAACTACACTCATACATGAAGACTCACGGAACCGAGAAGTGTGGCAGAAAAAAGGGGAGGGGAGGAGCAGTGGGCGATTCCGGCCTTTTTTTGTATGAATGGGTTATCATCAAATGACCCCCTCCCACTCTGGGTGGAGCGGAAGGGAGTGTCAGACTCTTACTGACTAAAACCCATCCGTGTTCCTTTCTTAGCCCTTTATGTTCTGGGGTAGCGGTAACCCTTTCGGACAATCCCGCTACCCCGGCGATTCCGACCTGAACTGATAATGATGATGATACCTGAGGGCAAGACGAACTACCATTCTCTCAGTGATGACGGTGGCGGTGATGGAAAAGGTTCCCTATCCATTTGCATAAAATTTCAAGACCTAATATAACTTGGCATACTTTTGTTTCTCCTAATTAAATTTTCGCATAACATTATTTACGCATAATTTTTTAAGCATAATGTCTTTAATCATAATAATGTTTAAGCATAACATTATAAAGCATAAATTTAGCATGCTCGTTTTATTTCTAACGACGTCAGGTCGACGGAGCCCCGCTGCGTGGCGCTCCTATTTCTGTCTGCAGGGTTTAAAGGAACCTAACCAAACCGAACCTCGGGGCGCCCCCAACGTCGTTTAGTATTATGCGAATTAAATTTATGCCCAAACAAATTAGCCTTCAAGATAATTATGCCAACATAAACTGTATGCCAAAAAAAATACGGCAAAGTATTATTATGCCAAAACAAACTATGCCAAAATAGTTATGCCAAAGTATATTAGGGAATAGAACATTATGCGAAAAGAAGGTATCCCGATGAAAAAATAAAAAATTAATTGGATTGTCAATCCTGTTGAAAGTCTTATTAGAAAAACGAAACGTTTTGAATGCGATTGCCACTTGTCTGCCTTCTGGAATTCGTAACACTAACACTTTTACAAGCTGCAAGTTCATATTTTCCAACAAAAATTTCGTTCCGTATATCTGAAACACCGTTGCCCGTTGGTCTCGGCTGTCATTCATGGGTCTTGACAGTCTTTATAGTCTAAAAACGAAGTAATAACGCTAGCAATAGGATGCAACGCGGTGAGTCAGGAGCCGAAATGACACGCGGACGAAATCATAAGTAGAAGTAGTATAATAATATAATATGTACTTTATCTCGTCAAAAATGTTCACTGAAAACTTCCCTCTCTCGACGAAACACGCTTCAATATAACCTACGTGTTTCCAGCGCAAAATTATTCTCATCGCAAAACATCAAAATAGCAACATTTGGACTTAAATTACAAGCATGCTATGCCTGAACGGAATTTTGTTGCTGGCTGACACACTGACGGAGGTAATGGAAAACGGAGACCTAATGTTGATTGATACGATAAAAGTGATTGGATTAGTGGCTTTTAGAGTGCTAGTGACTTTGCGATAGTCGTGGATAGATTTGCGATCAAGCATAGCTGTCAAAATGCTTTTTGGTTTGGGGAACGCTGTGTATTTTCATTGACTCGATACTATCCTGACTAATTTTCAATATTCACATACACTCCGGGAGTGCCGACAGAAGTGAAATCAAAACACAAACAGAATACTTTGCCATCACTCACTGACATATCCATACTAATATTATAAATTCGAAAGTAACTCTGTCTGTCTGTCTGTATGTTACTTTTCACGCCTAAACCTCTGAACCGATTTAGATGAAATTTGGTGAAAAAAAAGTAAATTTAGATGAAATTTGGTATAGAGATAGTTTGAGTCCCTGGAAAGGACATAGGATAGTTTTATCCCGATATTCCCACGGGATCGACACTTATGCGGGTGAAACCGCGGGGCGCAGTTAGTCGGTTATACATTAAAACCGAGTACATCCTGAGGACAGTCGAACTCATCCGAAGCGGTGTCGATAACGGTAACAGTGGCGCGAGTTCAACAGTTTTTTCCCATCTCAAAAAATATCCACCGCGCCTTAGGAAGTTTTCACTTCAATAATAATTAATGAATGCTCGGAACAAGAAGTTAACAAAATGTTCGCAAACAAAAAAACTATTTGACGTAAAAGAGATCAAAACATCACTAACCCTCACTCATAACACCATAACACTATCCAAACTTGCAGCAACATCGCCTAACATCACATTTGGCGTCCACCCAACTGTTCCCGAACAAATCCGTTGCACATCCTGGTAACCAGTGTGTATACAATCATGATATCACTGCGGTTGTAACATCTGTTACACTGACGTGTCGTGACCTACTGCCGTTAAACATTGATACTCATATTGCAAAATTTTACACAAATCTAAACTGTCTGTTCGATGGTGGATTGGAGTTGGGGTGAAATTGCTTTATTTGTGTTGGAATTAGTTTAGTTTAAAGTGTTATGGGAATTTTCACTTTAAGGGTCGTCGATGGCCACCTTATTTTTGACTTCGTTGAAAAAATGGGCGGGTTATAAGTTTGAAACCTTTGTCTGTCTGTCTGTTTTTTTAAAGCATTGTAGCTCTTAAAATAATAATGTACTGGGGTTTTTTTTTTGGGGGTGTCGTGACCTACTGCCGTTAAACATTGATACTCATATTGAAAAATTTTACACAAATCTAAACTGTCTGTTCGATGGTGGATTGGAGTTGGGGTGAAATTGCTTTATTTGTGTTGGAATTAGTTTATTGTAAAGGGTTATGGGAATTTTCACTTTAAGGGTCGTCGATGGCCACCTTATTTTTGACTTCGTTGAAAAAATGGGCGGGTTATAAGTTTGAAACCCAAAGGTTTCAAACTTATAACCCGCCCATTTTTTAAGAGCTACAATGCTTTAAAAATACAGACAGACAGACAAATCTGTCTGTCTGTATTTTTAAAGCATTGTAGCTCTTAAAATAATAATGTACTGGGGTTTTTTTTTGGGGGTGTCGTGACCTACTGCCGTTAAACATTGATACTCATATTGCAAAATTTTACACGAATCTAACCTGTTCGATGGTTGGGCTAAAATTGCTTTAGTTGTTTCCGAGTTCATTTTGGGAACTTTGACTGTTGAAGACGTTGAGGGCACAGGGCAACCACCTTTTTTAACATCGCGATGTTAAAAAAGGTGGTTGCCCTGTGCAAAAATAGGAGTGTTATGACTTTTTCTGTCTGTTTGTGTGCTTTTAGCATCGTAGCTCTCAAAATATGAATGAAATAGGTAATTTATAAAAAAAAAAATACTGCGTTTGTAACATCTGGCAACAGACGTGTTGAGACCTGCTCTCGTTAAATATTGAAATTTTACACAAATCTAATCTGTTCGATTGTGGATTGGAGATTGCATTAAGTATTTGTTTTGGAGTAAGTTCATTTTAAAGGGTTATGAGAACTTTGACTTTTGAGATCATACAAGGGCGACATATTTTTGTAACCTAGTCGAAAAAATTGGGGTGTTTTAGGTTTGATGCCTTTGTCTGTCTGTCTGTTTATGGCATCGTAGCTCTCAAAATATGAATGAAATAGGTAATCCATACTTATATTATAAATGTGAAAGTGTGTCTGTCTGTATATCTGTTACCTCTTCACGCTTAAACCGCTGAACCGATTTAGATGAAATTTAGTATGAGATAGTGATAGAGTCCCGGGAAAGGACATAGGATAGTTTTTATCCCGATATTCCCACGGGATCGAAACTTATGCGGGTGAAACTGCGGGGCGCTGCTAGTTTTAAATAAATAAAAAAATACTGCGTTTATAAAATTTGGTACCCGTGTACCAGATATTATAAACGCAGTATTTTTTTGTGTCATAACCTATGCTGGCTTTAAACATTGATACTCATATCACATCCTACACATACTGGTATCCACCACGCGGGCCCAGTGCGGGTTGGTAGATGTCACATGTCGTTGAATTTTTGGTTCTAGGACATGCCGGTTTCCTCACGATGTTTTCCTTCACCGTTTTGAGAGCAGTGGTGATGAAATAATTTTACAAAAAGTAAAGCGCCTGTCTGGGTTCGAACCTACGACCTGCAACTCGTAAGTCGCGGCCGATACTACTGGGCCACCACTGCTCACATCAAATAGGCAGTTTAAATTACAAATCTAACCTGCCTGTTCGATGGTATATTGGAGTTGGGCGTAAATTGGTTTATTTGTGTTGCAGTTAGTTATGTTTCTTTTAGACTTTTAGAGGGTTATCTTTGAGTTTTGAGGTAGTTAAAGGCGACATCGCTATACTAGCAGGGGATCGAGGATCGGACCGGAAAAATCGTTAAGAGCCTATGTTTGCGGTGTTTTTATTCACGCGTTCAATATAACGCGCGTTGTTGGCGTGTAAAAAAATGCCGTTTGCTTATGCTCTTAACCTCCATCGAGGTTAGAGAGGTTATAAAGAGGGTGTTTTTAAGACCTTCATCCGTCTATCTGTCTATTTGTAGCATCGTAGCTCCCACAGAATAGACTAGAAAAGCGTAAAAGGCAAAGTAAAACGCTTTTAATTTTTATGTGTTTTGAGCATAGGTTTTGAGGGATGATCATATTTTCATATTTAAATAAAACGAATACACGCGTACGTCTCAATATGTTAGATATTTTAAAAGATATTAAAATGAGTTGGTATTTATATTAAGCCTAGCCAGGAATTTATTTTATTGTTAAAAAAAACAAGTTTCGTCGCCTGCTATAAAAATGTTGACGTTAATTGACATACTTAAAGCTAAATACAAAGTATTTGTTTTAATAGCTCGTTAGTGTGCACATATTATTTGCAATTCACAACATAAAATCACCATTTTACAATGTTGAAAGTATTTGTTTTGCCAAAAAAACAAAATCTTAAAAATAAATTATTACAATCATTTTATTCTAGACTTCAACATTAAACTCAGTAAACAATAAAATGAAGGTTTTATTAATACTCGAATGGCTTATGGCATCATAATAAACACAAAATACAGAGAGATAAAGAAGGTCGTAAGGAGGCCGGTGCGGCAGACGAAGAGTGGAGTGGAGACCGCGTATCGGCAAGCGTGTGTGGGACGCCCCCCAGCTAGATACTAGGACCGACGACCTAAAGAAGATGGCAGGGACAGACTTTCTGCGGATGGCGGAAGACCCTTGTGGCCCAGCCTGGGAGAGGCTTATGTCCAGCAGTGGACTGCGATAGCCTGAGTTCATATTGATTGATTGACAGAAGGTGAGTTCCATTCAACGGGCAATAGGTGCAAGAACAATAGACGCGTAGGTACAACGATCTCAAACAAATGCCGGTCGCGAGTGCACTTGCACTTGCTGTACGTAAAGCTTGTCTTTGTATGTGTGCGTGCGCTTTCCCTCGTTGTATAGAGCCGTCTTTCTATTTCTACCTATCTTTTTTGTAGAATTTATATTCTAACAATGAACTGCACTTTTATACTTACCAAAATCAGAGCAAACAAAAGATTTTATTGTATTAATGAACAGTTTTTTATTTCCCTTCGTTTGAAGGGTAAGTAATTAAAAAATGTGTTCGATACTAAGCTTTGCTTTTGGTTTTACGTGGGTTGTTAACTCAAATTGAACTCTTTGAAAAATTATAAAGAAATACAAATAAAATAAAAAATAAGAAGTTCGTCGTCGTAATAATTTTTTTTTTTGATAGATCGTCTAGAGATAGCCTCTTTAGATCTAGATAGATCTTTTTTTTATAGCCTCTTTTTTACCTTAACTTACCTTACAAAAATGAGTTATGCTTAGTGCTGCGGAGGGGCTTGCGGCTAAGTAATAACTGCCGCACGGATCGATCGATCAGGTTAAGCTACGCTTGCCGCGGTTAGTCCGTGGACGGGTGACCATCTTTACAAATAACAAGATCCCTCTCCTTGTCTCGGAAAGCACGCTAAGCCGTTGGTCCCGGATGTCATACGTGGATCTTTGACAGTAGTTGCGGGTCGTTAGAAGTCCGAAAGTCTAGTGACAACCAAACTTACCCAGGGGTATCATATTACCTTGTAACTGGGTTGTGGAGGTCAGATAGGCAGTCGATCCATGTAAAGTTCGGTTAGACTGGAAGCCGACCCCAACATAATTGGGAAAAGGCTAGGCAGATGATGATGATGACATAAATGAGTGATGCTTATGACTTTTTTGTTTCCAAAACTTTCATTATAGGTTATGTATTCACACGATAGAGCAGTGGCTCATTGGAAGCGGCTGCGACTTACAACTTACGTCGTAGGTTTGAATCCGGACAGGTACATTGCTTTGTGTAAATTATTTTATCACCACTCCTCTCAAAAAGGTGAAGGATAACATTGTGAGGAAACCTGCATGTCCAAGACCCAAAAGAGTCAAAGACATGTGTCATCTGCCAACATGCACTGGGCCCGCGTGGCCCACTCCCTCTCATAGAGATGAGGCCTGTGTTACAGCCTGAGTATGATCCATAGGCTGAGTATGATTTGATTCACGCGACTATAAGCCATAATACTTAACAATTCTTGACTCAAAATTGTGTCGATTCTCAACTATTTTTCTTAAATTCTTTTGTTTCTTGTTTTTACAATTCTGTCACGATTTCCAACTTACAAGATTTAACACTATACCTTTAACCCATTCCTAATAAACGTTGTATAGCGTCTGTATAGTTACATAACGCTTTGTCTTTTTCTTTCGAAAGTTAAATTACTGACGACTGAAAGAGAGAAATCGGTGTGTAATTCGTCTGATATAATACGTTTATTAGTAAGGAGGTTAATCTGTTTAATGGAAAGCTGTGTGTGTGTGTGTGTGTATTTATAATCAGCCTATGATGTTCCCACTGCTAGTCAAAGTCAAAGTCAAAGTCAAAGTCAAAGCATTTATTTCAAATAGGCACAAAAAAGGCACTTTTGAACGTCAAAAATTATCTTAAAATAGAATTGATTCTAGTCGCCCATTCCAAAAGGTAGTTTTCGCATGGAGAAGAATGGGCAAGAAACTCCACCGTTACTCTTTTAAAATGTTTTAGGTACAATATTTTGCATGGGTACATTAATTATATAATAACATGTGAGGACGATGCACCTAAAATAAAATTACTATACCACAATAGGTAAAAGAATTAAAAACGAAACCATGACATATAAATTAATTATCTGATAGATACATGGTGCTCACATATTTACAAACATGGTACAAGCAAAACGGCTAGAACAAAAGTCTCCTCTCCTCGAGATCCCGTGCACTATAATCTACCACGCGGGCCCAGCTTGGATTGGTAGATGTGACATGTCTTCTAATTTTTGGTTCTAAGACATGCCTCATACCTCACGATGTCTTCCTGCACCGTTTCGAGAGCAGTGGTGACGAAATAATTTACACAAAGTAAACTGCCTGCTCGGGTTCGAACCTATCTTTTGCAATGCTTTATAATTAATCAATCCATTTCTTACCATCGAAAAATTTTGTACCAGATGGCAGATACAGTTGCAATCACTATTTTCATTATGATTGTTTCAAAAATATCAATTTCAATACAGACACAGACATATTATTGTTTATCGAACATTGCAATTGTATTGTACCTGAATGTGTGTTGCAGGTCAATTGTAGTTGCGTCGCATTATGCAGAATCACGGAATGTGAAGGCAGTATTGTTAGGTAGCGGACATGGAAAGGGTAGCGGGCGGCTGTTTTATTTATTTGTAGAGTGATATATTGGGTGTAATTGAGGATCTTGCAGAAAAAGGGAGGCAAGTCCAGGTTTAAGAAATGTGCTTCGTACATGCATCAAACGATAGTCCTAATTTTCGTTGAAATTGTAGGTGAAAAAAACAGTAACAACAAAATTTGGATCTGCCTGCCTTTTGCTGCAAGTTCCTCAATTAATAGCCTCCCGACCGATTTCAGTCACGGTGGCCAAGCTCAACGGAGATTAGCCAGGTACGCAGGAGATATTATAGTGCACAAGTGTGTGCGTAAACACAGGTGCACTCTCTGTTCGTTTACTCTCATAATCCGATGGGACGGTAATCCGACACTGCCGGGGAGAGATCAGGCGCAGGACCAACGGCTTTACGTGCTTTCCGAGGTACGGGGGGTATCAAAACGCACTCCGAACTCGAACTTCCTTCCGAACTCTGGACTGTTACTAAGAAATTGCTAATGGAAAACCCATTAACACTTTGTCCGACCCGGGAATCGAACTCAGGACCCCACGCTCAGCAGTCGCGCTTGCTACCACGAGACCAACGGGGTAGTCAATATTGGGAGTACTGTGTGTAAGACGTTTAAGTAATTTAAGCCACCTAGTGGGCACTCATCTTTTTTTATTGCTGACTGGGCCTGCTTGACCTCAGTTACGCCTAAAGGAAAGCGATGGATGTGGTCTGTGATGGAAAGAGCATATCCAGAAGATGTGTGTTCACTCTTGCTTTGAAGGCAGACGGGTTAAATGAGAAAGAGAATATAAACACTGGCAGAGAGTGACACTTTGGCTGTGCGCATAATAAATGTGAAGGAGAAGCGCTGAGTACGACTGGTTGGGATATCAACCAAGAGCAGATGGTATCTTACATAAAATAAGATTTATAAGCCTTTGCTATGCTATCACACTATCACACTAATATTATAAAGGCAAAAGTTTGTGAGTGTGTGTGTGTGTGTTTATATGTTTGTTCCTTTTTCACGCTCAAACGGCTGGACCAATTTTGATTAAGTTTTGTATGGAGATAGCTGTCACCCTGGATTAACATATAGGCTACTTTTTATCCCGATATTCCAATGGGATCGACACTCATGCGGGCAAAACCGCAGGGCGCAGCTAGTAGAATCTAAAAGAGGACGAATCGTGCAAACTCAAAGTTAAAGTAACTACCACCATCAAAGGGTATATAATGCTTAGCGGTAGGTTGGCACAAGCCCACTGATTGATTAACCCATTGAATGTCGTAATTACAGACACAATTAAAAAGCCATTGTGTCTCGCGTAGATCTACGTTCCGACAGACGAGAGGTTAAAGAAGGATTCGATGAAAGGTCAGGATTTTTGTCGTTAAACCCAGTGGAAAGGATACTTTTTTTTTCGCTTGTCCTAGGATGGACCATGTCCAGCTCCAGATGTCCAGCTCAGTCTTGGAGAGAGTATTTTGCCCAGCAGTGGGATTATATAGGCTAACAGTAACAGTAGTCATCAAAGAGCCGTCAGTTTTTCACGAGGCCATAATGTACAATAATATTTTACTGACATGCCCATTCCCGCTCCGCTCATCACTCAGTCACTACCCTTGTTCAAAATACAAAACAATCTCGTTGAGTCGCATTGTGTTGGTGCTGATGATTTCGAACGTCGCGCTTTGTGACAACGGCTACTGAAATTACGCATTACTACAACTGACTGAGTTATTGGATGCTTGATAATATGTTTTGAGTTATTATTGTTGTTTACTTGGCTTTTGGTTTGAGGGGCCCGTGGCTAAATAATAACAGCCGCACAGGTTGATCGATCAGGTTAAGCTACGCTTGCTGCGGTTGGTCTGTGGATGGGTGACCATCTTTACATACCGAGACCCCTTCGTGCCTCGGAAAGCACGATAAGCCGTTGGTCCCGGCTGTCATTCGTGGATCTTTGACAGTCGTTACGGGTAGTCAGAAGCCCGAAAGTCTGATAACCAGTCTCACCAAGGGGTATCGTATTACCCAGTAACTGGGTAGTGGAGGTCAGATAGGCAGTCACTCCATGTAAAATACTGGTATTCAGCTGCATCCGGTTAGACTGGAAGCCGACCGAAAAGGCTAGGCAGATGATGATGACTTGGCTTTTGGTTGTAGCTTTGCTTACGATTACTAGGTAGGCTCTGTTTGTTACGAATTAAGTACAGAGCCCGAAGAATTGCTAAAGTTAAGCTACAGCGGGCAGAGCACATTGCTCGCAAAACATATGGTCGATGGGGCCGAAAAGTTCTAGAGTGGTGACCGCGTTTCGGAAGACGTAGCGTTGAAAGTCCTCCCTGTAGGTGGACCGAGGACCTTGTGAGGACCGCAGGAATCCGCTTGATGTGAGAAAAACAGAGCCAGTCGATGTGGCGACGCTTCGGGGAGGCCTATGTCCAGCAGTTTGGGTTCTTAAGATAATGGGACTTCGACAACGAACAAAGCATAGTGCGGCCACTTGTCTTGTCAATAAAGAAGCAGGTGCAAATTGATGAATTATAGCACTGACTTCAGCTGGAGTCAGCCACTGACCCTGTGTTAATCTGCTTTTATGCTTGAAGACTTTTTTGCTTGATTTTTGTTTTGTCACCCGCGCCGCGCTCTCTGATTTTTCTTTTAATTTTGCGCATAGAATATTGTTAGCCATGAGAAAGACGGAAGCACATTTTTCGTTCGATTTACGTTATCTAAGTAACTCGGAATGTCAACATTTGAATTAGCTTCGTCGTCTACGGGTTTTTAGCCTACTACCGGTATTCATCAGGTGATATTTCTATGCATTCACATCATGTTCTTTAACGCTAGATTCGTAAAGCAGTACAAACAAACTCAAAATTTAAAGTTAAAAGTCTGCAAAAACCATCACAATTTTAAAATTACCAGCTCCTATTACCGTCGAACGTAAATAAAGGAATTCAATCACAAAAAGTAAATTACTTACGCTCACATTCAAAAGATTCCGGCGTCATAATCACAAATTACTTTTCACTGCTGTTCGTAGCAAACCAAGTCAATATTAGGTTTCCGCGAATACTCAGGCTACGATCACAGATATGAAATAAGTTCCTACAGGGTTGGCAACTAGCTAACTTACTTTCCTGGGTACAGTTTCATTTGAAGTGGGATTCAAGGATTCAAACACTCGAAGGACCTCGAGGTTTAAAATGTAGGACAAGTTTTTAGAGCATTTTGCCTTGGCATACAAATTCAAATTTTAGCGCGCGGGGATCGAACTCAAAACTTGTAGTCCGGCTAATTCTTCGAACTCAAAATTTGTAGTCTAAAGCTTTATTAAATACCGGCCAAGTGCGAGTCGCACTGGCACACGATGGGTTCTTCGAACTATGAATGTGAAGTCTAAAGCATTATTAAATACTGGCTAAGTGCGAGTCGCACTGGCACACGATGGGTTCTTCGAACTCAAAATTTGTAGTCTAAAGCATTATTAAATACCGGCCAAAGTGCAAGTCGCACTGGCACACGATGGGTTCTTCGAACTATAAATGTGAAGTCTAAAGCATTATTAAATACTAGCTAAGTGCGAGTCGCACTGGCACACGATGGGTTCTTCGAACTCAAAATTTGTAGTCTAAAGCATTATTAAATACCGGCCAAGTGCGAGTCGCACTGGCACACGATGGGTTCTCTGAACTATAAATGTAAAGTCTAAAGCATTATTAAATACTGGCTAAGTGCGAGTCGCACTGGCACACGATGGGTTCTTCGAACTCAAAATTTTTAGTCTAAAGCATTATTAAATACCGGCCAAGTGCGAGTCGCACTGGCACACGATGGGTTCTTCGAACTATAAATGTGAAGTCTAAAGCATTATTAAATACCGGCTAAGTGCGAGTCGCACTGGCACACGACGGGTTTTGTACCTTGTTTGGCCCCTTAAATTTTTAACTTAATTTTATTTTAATTTTTAATTTAATTTTAAACTAAGAAATCTTTTAATACCTATTTTTTTATATATGTGCTTTGTTTTATTGTATTGTATAAATGTAATTTTTATCTTTTATAATAACATGTAAATCTCTTATTAGCATGTAAATTGTTTTTTTTTTTTAATGTATTTATAATTTAATTATGTATTCAGAGCATGATTGTGTACTCGATAATGTGTAAGCTGTGGTTATCTGTAATTGAGTGTGCATTACAGGATAATGTATATATTACAAGTTCTATAATGGTAAAAGTTAATTACAATGTATCTCGTTGGTAGTCCTTAAATAAATACATAAGTAAGCCTGGGGTATAATTATCTTCCAACGACCAATCTTCCGAATGACTACATCATTCTCTCGAACGATATTGGAAATTTTCCGCCACACATCCCTAGTTTCCACGTCTATTCAAATGGAATGTTCTAGGTTCGTTCAAATATTCCATACATTTGTAAACATGATAGCGTTGTGGAAATGATTAGTGTAATTGGTGAAAATGGAGCTTGGTTCGCTTTGTGCCATGTGATTGGGATTTCATGTCGGTACTAAGTAATCCCGTTTGTTGGCCGACTGAATTACCTATTTCATGGTTTGTCATTTATCGTGTTACTGGCTTTTGCCCGCGGCTTCGCTCGCGTGGATGTCGAAAATTATCCCACGGGAACGTGGTACAGTCACGTCTAAAAGTATGTATACACTTGGCAATTTTCAATTGCGATTTTTTCGTGAAATAACGAATGCACCGTTGAAATACGACACTTAATATAAACCTATGGGTTCGAAAATACTATTTTCGTAATAACATAAAATTTCACTCAAAATTAAAGGAGAAAATCACCTTTGAATAAAGCCAAGTGTATACATACTTTTAGACGTGACTGTACAGGGATTAAAACTACCCTATATTTTAAATCCAGGGTATAAACTACCTGTGTGCCAAATTTGATCCAAATCCGTTGCGCTGTTTTTGCACCAATACAGGGCATATATCCGGACAAACGGAAAAAAAAAAACTGAAAACTATATTTACCGCATCAGTGTCGTTCTGTCGTTTTCTCGCACTTTTTTTCAAAAATATTTTAAGTGCAGTTATGTCTAGTTTATTTTTTTATTGTCTCAACTAATACATCCTTACATAGTATAAGTAATTTAATAAATAAATAAAAATAAAACAAAGTCGCCGAAATGTCTGTACCCGCATTACGTCCGAATGACTGCAACTAATTAGATAATTATTTTTTTTTGTGTTCGGTATTGCCAGGAAAAAGTTTGTGTGAAAGAAAATTTCGGAAATTCGAAAAAAAAAAATTGCACTCGTGCGGATCTGGGGCGGGCCGCTAGTAATATAATAAAAATAAAATTTTAGATTTTTTCTATGCCGTTTGATACGCTTTCACGCTAAAACGGCTGAACGGATTTAGATGAAAGTTGGCACATGGGTAGACCATGATCTGAATTTGGACAAAGGATACTTTTTAACCTGATTCTCTCACGGGATCGAGACTTATGCGGGTGCCACCGCGGGGCGCAGCTAGTATTGTATAGATTAAGGATTGTATTTTGATATGCAGTGAATGTTGTTCTGAAAATAATACTGTTACTGAGTTCGTTTGACGAGGGCAGTGAGACGCGTTACCAGTTTTCCTGACTAGTTTATTTCACCACGGCATAATTTCTTGTATAGTAATTTTATCTCCCGAAGCAACACGCACTTTACTTGTGGTTGTATTGTAGAAACATGCTGTGAATGTGTGTGTAAGCGCAGGAGCTGTCGGTACCATCCGACACAATAGCGAAGTCGGAAATGTGTGTGTGTGTGTTATGTGCTGCCGCTACTCGTCTTCACGCACACATTTACAGCGTATTTGCACACTTGGTTACTACAAGTAAAGCGCGCGTCGCTTCGTGAGATAAAAAAAATACTGTATGTATATTTGGAGCCGATACGCCTGAATAACACAATTTGAAATGTTTCGAAAACGTGGCAATGCTGCCAGCCTTTTGGGCACGTTTCATTTATTATTTCCCCTCCCTTTTTAGGGTTCCGTAGCCAAATGGCAAAAAACGGAACCCTTATGGATTCGTCATGTCTGTCTGTCTGTCTGTCCGTCCGTCTGTATGTCACAGTCACTTTTTTCCGAAACTATAAGAACTATACCGTTGAGACTTGGTAAGTAGATGTATTCTGTGAACCGCAGTAAGATTTTTACACAAAAATAGAAAAAAAACAATAAATTTTGGGGTTCCCCATACTTACAACTGAAACTCCAAAAATTTTTTTTCATCAAACCTGTACGTGTGGGGTATATATGGGTAGGTCTTCAAAAATGATATTGAGGTTTCTAATATCATTTTTTTCTGAACTGAATAGTTTGCGCGAGAGACACTTCCAAAGTGGTAAAATGTGTGTCCCCCCCCCTCTAACTTCTAAAATAAGAGAATGATAAAATTAAAAAAATATATATAATGTACATTACCATGTAAACTTCCACTGAAAATTGGTTTGAACGAGATCTAGTAAGTAGTTTTTTTTAATACGTCATAAATCGAAAACCGTAATTTACCTTTCACAAAGTTACAACGAACTACAAGAACTTTTATATTATGTTACTTGCTGCTACGGAACCCTTCATGGGCGAGTCCGACTCGCACTTGGCCGGTTTTATGTACTTGAACATATTATTATTTTAAGATTGTTAGCTTTTTGAATTATGTAAATATTTGAATCTTTAATAAAAATAAATCGTTTGTTCAAATCAATGTTTCTAATACAATATTCTCATTTTTAATTCCTTCTTATTACGGTACTAAAATTCTACAACAGAAAACCTCTCTAGGTATTGTTCGATTATCTGTCCATCTTTATGTCAACGTCGTTAACAATTGCATTTCATTTGGCACAGAAATCTCGGCGTTCTTACAATTTACACTTCACCGGTTTCATCTCTCTAGTTCTTTTTAGGGCTTTTTAGGGAAAAACGGGACCCTATTACTAAGACTTCGCTGTCTGTCCGTCCGTCCGTCTATCTGTCACCAGGCTGTATCTCAAGAACCGCGATAGCTAGACAGTTAAAATTTTCACAAATTATGAATTTCTGTTGCCGTTATAACAACAAATAAATATTTGAGGGGAGCTCCCATACAACAAACGCAATGTTTGTCCCATTTTTGCTCGATATAAATAATGGCAACAGGTAGGCACTTGAAATATTCACAAAATACTCAGTTGTATTTTTATTTACTTTGGAATAAATAATAAAATTAAAAAAAAAAGACGGGTTGCACTCCGGGAGTGCCGGCAGAAGTGAAAACTTGAATATTAACGTTGAAATAAATCAATTATTAATTTAATTAATATTACTCATTTTTTTTCAATATTTCTGCGTCACTTTTTTCGTAAATAGATGCACTTTGTTCAATTTCCATATTTTAAACACTTTCGGTCTTATTCATAAAAAAAGCCTATTGAAGGTTTAAACCATTCATTAGTTAAAATGCTCAATAGGCCTTTAAAACATTCGATAACATTTTGTATTCATAAACGCTTCATATAACTAGAATGTCCTACAACTTCTAAATGTTGCCATTATAATGAAGTCATCCAACAAATTGGCCAACACATTAAATCGGCATACGAGAATATCTGTCTACGAACCGAATATTTGTGTCCATAGACATTATTACGTATGAAATAGTAGATTGTTATGCAAGGCTCGAAAGGAATCAATTCCTATACGAGGCATTTAGACGCCTGAGCGCAGCGAGGGCGGCTATAGCCCGAGTAGGAATTGATGACTTTCACCCGTGTTAAACACTCTACTTTTCATTTCGAATATAAGGAAAGTAAAAAGTAGTAGTTTTTCTAAAATATTTATTGATAACAATAACATGCAAAATTTTTGAATTTCGGTACAGCTTACAGGGTTAGTATCCCGCCAAATAATACTATTGTCTTTTTTTATTTTAAATATGGAACACACCACGTCATCACCGCGGGCTGTCCCGCTTAATAGGTTTTTTTTTAAATTCACACTGGCTATTTATACACTCACAAGACTGCAGCATTTTTCTTAATTTATGTAAAAAATTTCGTAGCTGACTACAGTTCTATTTTTAAAATTCATTGCCACCCTAAAGAGGGAAGTAATTACTATGAGTCTTTCCCGCCCTGTGGTGGGAAGCAGCGTCTTCCACCCGCTATTTGGATCAAACAAACACTACATTCCGAGTATGAGAAATGAAAAACTAATTTATTGTCTACAGTTTCAATAGTTTTGACGCGACAACGTCATGGTCGTCATGGAAACAATATGAATATGTTAATGAATGAATTTGATATTGTATGTGTAAAACTAAAAAACTTTTGAATATTTTTTTTGTATTTAAAATAAATGAAATTAAGACCGGAGACTAGTTGCAATAAAGGGCAAAGAATTGAATATTGGTTGGAGGAGGATAAGGTGTGTACCTACTGTTACAGCTAAAATGTGTTCAAAGTAAGTAAGTTATGTTTTGTAAACATTCTCAATTTCTTATACTTATGCTTGCTTTTGCTTCTAATCCTTAGATTTTTTGGAAGAATTGGTCAGGGAGAGGTCTCCATAATAGAAAATAAAAACACTGACACAAGCACTAACGCTAAACAGGGGCAGCCTGGCATGATTTACGAATTAGGTGCCTATCCAATTTACAATTTTACGAAGAACTTCGTTTGCCTGTACAAAACTCATTGTAACAAAAAAAAAACCCGCCATAAGAATAATAATGACTGTTATTTTGATGCCGCTACTGATTAATTAAATCAGTATAAATAAGATAATGAAGAGAAAGAATTTATAACATTAGTTTTGTATTTCAGGTCAATAGGACTAGTAAGGATGGTGCTTCACTACGAATAGCAGAAAATGAAACGGCCTACAGAAGAGATGGCACAGATGGCAAATGAAAAGCAAACATTTTAAAAATGTTGTTCTGCTTGCACAAGTTTTAGAAGCCAAATTAGAGTTTAGAGTATTGTTCAGCCGTGAACAGGCAAGAGTTACATTCGCCAGCGTCAGCATCAAGAGCGACATACATTCGTTCCACATAAATTAGTAATTAGTAAATGAATAAATTAGTCATCAAGCTGGAGTAGAGTTTGATTCATCTTCCATAATTCCTCTCACTATGGCCAAGACACCTTTAGCCATCACCAGTTCTATGCGTCTGTGGGACCGGCAATGACAAAACTATTTCCTGTGTACACATTGCACGACGTACACAAACCCCTATTCCTACCCAAATTCTGTCTGTTCCCGTAGGTCTCCCGTAGGCTTGTATGATAGGTTAGGGTGTTAGGATAACTAGGGTGTTAAGTAGTTGCTGTAGGTTTATAATCAGTAGGGTGAGGTAACCATAGATACCAGGCTCAATTGTTACAAACTTAGCCACACTGTATGCATTTGGAATAACAGCCGTACTAAGCTGTAAGTCCCGGTGCGTACAAGTATTATAAAAATAAACTGATATTTGTATACAAGCTTTTTATTAATGAACTACTCCCTAAATTTCTTCTCTTTTACTTTAGATCTTGTTGGCTCAAAATATTGCCACTTCCACGTTGTCGTCGGTGGCAGCGCAGAGGTCACTTTGACTGCATGTTTTGGGTAGGACAAATAAGGCAGGATAGGAAGTGGAGCATGTTTTGCAACATAGCTTCACAGCCACACCCTACTGGAGCATCTCCCTGCAGGGTGTAAACTTCCGTGGTCGACACGGAAGCATTGTTTTCACACAAAAGCAGCAATGTCCCACAGTATTTCTTGTTGCTATAATGTGCTTCGTTATATTTTTCGTCGCTTCTATTTTGTATTGTAGGTAGGTATATAATAATAAAGTAAATTGGTTAAACAGAAGTTCAAAATAAATTAAATACAACTGCGGCTCCTCGAAGTACTATTGTTTACGAAACTGACTTTTCAAACATTTGTACGTCAAATCATGGTACAATTATATACTTCGCGTCAAATGTCATTTTCTTCGGCCATCTTTGTCATGTCTCACTTGGTTCACTTCGATTGGCGCCGCCGTAGAAAGAGATGGGGGGGGGGGGGAAATCTCTCCTGACGGTCACGTGTCCTGACGCGATGCCCTGACGCGAGTTTAACATTTTTTACCCATTACAAAAAGTGTTCAACGCCGCTAAAGAAGTTTTCACTTCAATAAAATAAATATTTAAGGGGGGCTCCCAAACAACAAACGTGATTTTTTTGTATATGTAGTGTTAAATATTGTACGGTGGTACGGAACCCTTCGCGTGCGAGTTCGACTCGCACTTGGCCGGTTTTTTTATAAAGTGCAGTGGCCGCTGTGAATCAGAAACCAAAGCGTGGGTATCAGAAATACGGAATGACTGGTAGCAGTAACGTCTGAGCGAAAATAAATGGTTGGTAAGAAGAATTACTAATCCCGTTATAGTATCATAATCAGCCTAAAATGTTCCCACTGCTGGGACACAGGCCTCCTCTCTGTGAGAGAGAGCGGGCTATAATCCATCACGCGGGCTCAATGGGGCTTGGTGGATGTCACAATTTTTCGGTTCAGGGACCTGCCGGTTTCCAAACGATGTTTTCCTTCACCATTTTGAGACCAGTGATGTAAGGAAAGCGCCTGTCTTGGTTCGAACCTACGACCCACATTTTTTTTTTTCATTGCTCTTGACCTTGATCACGCCTGATGGAAAACAATGGATGAGGTCTATGATGGAACGAGCATGCCCAGAAGATGCCTAAGGCACTGGAACTCCCACGCATCGACGAAATACAGCAGGCTGCTTAACGCCGGAGTCTGGTGGGAGGGTGGTCGCAAACCCGGCGGGCGTTAGCTCTACCACCGCGAGGGAAAAATTGGCCAGTCGTTTAAGGTGTTGGGTGTGACTGTCCGTCCAGGATGCGCCAAGCGCCCGATTCAGTTGAGTAACTGGCAGAACAAACTGCGCTACACGAGGAGGCTTCTTCATGCATCCCAAAACTCGTAGGTAAGTCGCGGTCGTTACCACTGGACCACCACTGCTTTATCCTGTTGTAGTAACTGCCTATTATTTATCTACTGTAGGGCAAAGGCCTCGCCTCATACAGATAAAACACTATTCCTGTTATAAGACGTTAATCAATTGTTTTATTCAATACATTATGGCTTCATTTGTCAGCCCAAAGTCAACTCTGGAACTCAACCCAGCTCCAAATGATGCCCAAATGGAACAACCAAAATTCTGTAGTATTTTGGCTTTTCTAATTGAACAATGAATTAAATTGGTTTGCCTGAAATTTCACTTTGGTGAAATTATGATTATGAGGATATTAAATGTATACAAATACATAACTACGGCATCAAAAAAAAATTAAATAGTTTTTTGTCTGTTCCGGCTTATCTCCGAAACGGCTGGACCGATTTGGACGGGACTTTTACTGGCAAATAACGAATGTTATAACAAGTAACTTAGGTCTTACTTCGTGTTCCACGCGCGCCAAAAAAAAATGTCAGCATAAAGGAAGGGGCCTGTCAGGGCCGAAGCCTGCCGGGGGTGCGGGATTGTCCGAAAGGGTTACCGCTACCCCGGAACATAAAGGGCTAAGGAAAGAACACGGATGGGGTTTAGTCAGTAAGAGTCTGACACTCCCTTCCGCTCCATCCAGAGTGGGAGGGGTCATTTGATTTCCCATCCAAAAAAAAAAGGCCTTACTTACTATACGGCAGTTGTATATTAGAAAAAGAATTAGGATTTGAGCAAAAAAAAAAAATAAATAAAACTTACAAAGAGAATAAAGATTCTTCCTTTTAAATGTAGGAGTGGTAATACACCTTCTCTAAGCGACACATTATTGATATCCGACATCCACACGAACGAAGTCGTGGGCACAGTTAGTCTTACAATCAAATAATTCCCTTAGCCCGTAAACATGCGCATTATAACATTAAACAATAGGATCCCGATTCTACAGAACAGACTATAGAGCATCGACACTAAAATTGCTTCCTCTGAATTCATAGCTATTCAAGGGGACGTAATATAACCCGTAACAATACCCTTAACAATCTATACCTACAAGAAAGTGTGAAAATGTCCCTGTCTGTCTGTTCGACACAATTTCACGGCTACACACTGTACCGATTAGGATGACTGGTCAATGAGTTCTCCAGGGGTATTGGGTGTAGCGGCATCTACACTGCCATACGCGAACTACGAACTAAGCTTCACGCAAAATCCTGCATCGCGCAAGCAGAGTTTACCGCGCAACTAACATATATGTATACAACGTCCCGAGATCAATCGTTGGGCAGTTGTCCACCAGACACGACACCCGTCTGGTCGGGGGATCCTCCCTTTTCTATAGAGTTTGAGTGAACTTTACACCCTATTCCACATACCTCTATACGAGAACAGGGTCTCAGCTCGGTAGCCGAGACCCTGAGCTGGGTTCCTCTCTCTGGAGGCCTTAATACCGGTGTATTAAGGCCTCCAGAGAGAGGAACCTCCTTACAAAACACGCAATTTGCAGGAGTACCGAATTCTGAATAAAGCCCTTTATCCAACCATCTTACGAGACTGAGCCTCTTCAGGTGTTGGTTGAGGTTCTTATCTGTCGGCCATTCGCTGGAACGATTATTGGTACAGACGCCAGCACATCCACCTACTACAATCTGTCAAATTTCTTTAATAGATTTTCAACTTTATCGCTAAAGCTTAAGGTTAATGCTTGATGTGCTGGCGTCTGTACAAAAACCGATGTGTTTACATCCTACTAGTGGATAACCTTTGGTGTGAACCAGTCATCTTCTTGTTGATCTCAGAGAAAGGACACTCCGACGGCCATAATCCATATTTTTTAATTTATATTTATATATTTTTTATTGATAATTGAGTCTGCTCTTGACCTCGATCACGCCCTTATGGAAAGCGATGGAAGAGGTCTATGATGGAACGAGCTTGCCCAGAAGATGCCTGTTGCTTTGAAGTCAGACGCCGGCAGAGTTCCTCACTTTGGCTGTGCCCATAATAAACGTGGAGGAGAAACGCTGAGTACGTCTAGTAGTAAAAGGGTGGGATCAGGTCGTGGAGCTCCTGCGCACGCTCTCCGAAATTTCATATTTAAATGGTGATGTTTTTTCCTCTTATATGAATATAAACTTTATGTCGGCCTAAATAACGTTGTTTGCAGCATAACCAGTACTCTTAAAAAAGAGTTTTTTATAGACTACTAAATAGTAGATTGTACAACTAATGCATAAAAGAATCTATTTTACCCCAAGACGTTTATATCCACGCGAGCCGCAGGCGAGGGTGGATAGTTAAATCGAGGGGTAAAATGGCCCGTTTATGCCTGAGTTATACACTCTGCTTTTCACTTCGATTGCGAGAAAATGAAACAGGCATAAAGTATACAGTACATAATTAATCAAAAATGTTGCAAAGCATAGCTAATTCCCGCCACCACAGATAATACCGCCACGAAACTTATTAAAAGTTTTTTTTTTTATTTCAACGTTTATCATTTGACTTGGGTACTTCATACTGCGAAGTCATAAAAACGTTTCTTTGCGTTTTTAAATAATAAATGACAACTATTTTACCTGATTTTATAAAATTAACGATAGAAAACACGGAAGTGGTATAAATTAAAGAAAATGAAATAAATCACGACTTTAATCTGCGAAGTTTTATTGTGCGTGTGGCTGTTGGGCCTACCTTAGTCTCAGAAAAAAAAATTACTTTATGCACTAGAACATAAAAAGCGATTTTATGTCGCCTAAGCACAACATAAAGACGAACTTTTAGAGCATGAGAAGTGAAAAGGGTATTTACGACACATCATTAATAACATTTTTACAAACTAAATTGTGAACGCAGATTAGATGAAAACTTTTACAAATTCAATATCTAAAGGGATTAAATGTGGTATAAAAGTTTCTTCGGGAAAAACTGAAATCCACGCAGACAAAGCCACGGGCATTGCACTAGTTTATTTATATCCAGCCCATTCATCCGCAAACTGTAATCACATCATTTATAGGATGAATTCAACCTTCACAATCTAAAGGACAATTTAAATGAGGGATGAATATCAAAGCTAGGGCTCATGGGAATCAGTGTCTTCCCATTGCACACGCTTAGGGAGCCGGGTGGTAATGCCTTTTAAGGTAGGCTACAACGCTTGGAAGAATATGAAGACGTTATGTGAGCAATTGGGAAGCGAGTATGCTAATTGAAAGTTAATCAAGGAGAAGAGTTAAAATATATGTGCTTGGCCAGACAGCAAACGCGGGCGTGGGGCGGGCGCGGGGCAGCGTACAAACATGAGAACTTCATTTGAGCGTCCATAGTGGGCACGTGGGAGCGCCTGGGCAACTCACGCCATAGCTAGTTCATACAAGTGGCCGCAGTGATTGCGCGGGCTGCCCGCGCGGGACCGGGGTTCTCAAACTAGTTCAAGCTTTTTTCTAGCAAAACCAAGTCTTCTTCATTCATATTATATTTTGAAAAACACTGGACACGACAACACTTAGAACAAAGCCGTTCCCGCACCCGCGCCGCTCCCCACCCCGCGCTGCCAGTCTGGCCAAGCACTAAAGCCGAGATTGATAAGCGTTACACGTGCTTTTACTAATTCATGTATTCGAATTATATTTACGATCCTTAAACTAACCGTTGTATCATACATTACATATATTTCGAATACATGAATTAAAGTTAGACTATTTATTTATTTCGGGATTTTAAGTGAAATCCCGAAAATTTGGTAATTGCAAGTTTAGTCAAAAAATAGCCTTTACCCATCTTAAATAAAGCTTACTTTCAACCTATTTAAGATTTTTCCCGAATTCCGGGAAAAAAAAGTCTAAAGGAAGTCTCCACTTTCTGTCTCTCTTCTCCGAAATTTAGGTAAAATAGTCAGCCTATTCCGATCACTGCTAATTAGCAGTGATCGGAATAAGAATAGCTAGGTGTCTAGTTGCTAATTAGCAACTAGACACATAAATAACGTTATAGTAACACTATTGCCAAAACTACAACAAGAAAATTCTCCAAAATTTGTTTCGCGCACCACATTTCGAGGCGACATGCAAAGCCTTTTATTCCGGCTGACATCACCTAGTATTGTTCGTTCCGCAGATAACTGAAGGATTACTTCGTTTTGGGCACACGGGAATGTTCGCCAGTGTGGCAATTAACACCGTAAGATAGCGAGCTTTCGTAATTTTGTTGGGCAAGCTGAAATTTTGGGACAAATGGAATGCCTGTTTCGGAGCGTCAATTTCATTTTGTGAAAATATGATTGTGGGTAGTTGATTAAGACCGATACATGGTAAAGTTGAGAATAACGAAATAACGAGTTTAAACAATAATAAACAGTTATTTTGTAATTTTACTTGGCAACGCAGGTAAGTTACGTTATTTGATGTGAAAATACAGCCAGTATTATAAGACATTTTTGTAAATATCTACTACTTTAAGCAATCGAAGACGACTGTCCTATAAAATCATCATTATATCACCCGTTATCCAAACTCTTGAAAATCACGTATTTAGAGTAGGCATGTGTAGGTTAGTAATGAACCAATAAAAGAAGGAATTGTTTGTCTTTAAAACACTGTGGCGATATCTACAACGCCACATGTGAAATACGCATCACACTGACGTCACGCAAAATCCTGCATCGCGCAATCAAATTTTACCGTGCAACTACAATTGTATACAACCGTTGGCATTTGCCTACCAGACACGACACCCATCTGGTCGGAGGATCCTCCTTTTTCTATGGAGGATGAGTGAATTTTATACCTTTTTCCTCATACCCTATCATACCAATGATTGTTTGTCGTGACTTGCTGATTGAGGTTAAGGCCGGGGCCGCACTGGTACTGCGACTGCGACGCGACGGCGATTTCGTGAAAACAAACTCATATAAACATATGGCGGTGGCCGTACTGCAGAAACGACAAGCGAATTTTTTTTGTTCATATCGGCGTCGCCGCGTCGCTGTCACCGTACCAGTGCGGCCCCGGCCTAAGCAATGAAATAGTTTCCTACTATTAATAAACCATTTAGTCCTTTCTGTTTAGATACAAACTTACTTATGAAATTAATAAAACTGAAAAATTATTTTCCCCTTCATAATTTCCATCAAAGTCATCAATTTCCGAAGCCTAAACAGATTACGTCCTAAATAGGTCGGCAGTTTATAACTTCCACAGCCCTGTCTTAACACTAAGGCCTTAGCAGACATGCTACTTTTAGCGTCAACGCTTGTCGCTGGGTTTTGGAGATCAGATAGGCAGTCGCTCCATGTAACACTTTACTTTGTATATTACATTTTATCACCACTGTTCTCAAAACGGTAAAGGAAAACATCATGAGGAGACCCGTGTGTCCTAGACCCGAAAATAATTGACGACATGTGACATCCACCATCCATTATGTCCTGCTGTCTCACATAGAGGAGGCCTGTGTCCCAGCAGTGGAAACATTATAGGCTGATTATGTCTTGTAAAATACTGGTATTCCGCTGCACCCGGTTAGACTGGAAGCTGACCCCAACATAGTTGAGAAAAGGCTAGTTAGAAGAAAAAGAAGACAATTGTCGCCGTTCGGAAGGTCAACAAGTCAATTTGACTTCAATTTTGTCCGACCAGTGTGTGACCACCTGGACAGCTCTATCATTGGCTTCGTTTAAATCTTGGAAGTTGCATGTGGTTGTGTGTGATGGGTAGAAACGTAGATGAGGCATATCTTGTGAAAGGGCTCCACACTGGCTCTGTGTTGGGGATGGCTCATGACTAAAACTCAAACACGGACTAAGACCCTACATGGTCAGCTCGACTTTCAGATCCGTCTGTTTTGATCAACTGATCGATCGCCTACAACGAAGCGGTGACTGTCGGAGTTAGTTCAAAAACTGAAGAATTTATACGATCACTTCGTGTACATGCATGCATTCTGGCAAATTGGTCTGGCGCAGGTTTACCTTATACCCCGCATACTTTTACCTTCAGCAATCAGAAATTTTGTCGCTATTTGGAAGCTCGATACTAAACGCTGCACTCCGCTCACATTCGGATGCCAGTCGAAGCTGTTGGTATTTGCGGAACTTTTCATACCGCGCTCAAACGCAGTCAGTCTCATTACAAAACGAGTTCTAACAAATCCAATCTCGAACCTTTCAGCATTTTGAACTTTATTCCGACCCAAGTAAAGTTCTTATTTAATAATAAAAAAAAATTGACAACGGAGACTCGGATTTAACGCCAGTTTTTGTAATTAGAACTTTTAAGTTTGGTGAAGTAAAGTTAGAAATAAAAAATTGGATCGATGGTTTAAACCTGGATCTAAGTGTCAACACAAACTGCACATTGTCGCTGCGTCTAGATGCTGCAACAAGACGCAAGTTTTCGTTAGCGTCTGCGTCTTTTTGCTGTAACCTGACACAAAGCTTTCGTTTGCGTCTGCGTCTAGTCCTTACGACAGCTATCGTGCACGACACGATAATTTTTTTTTGAGTGAGAGAGACGGTCGTGTCGTTCATCATGTGAGCGAATATTGAGCCTTTAGTTGTACTTACTTGATGCTTATCAAGCGAAGACGAAGCGCATCAGACTGTCATCCGGTGTGAGCGGGCACCGTCCGTCTATATAGTCGTTGTAACAAATCCAATAAATCCTTTTTGCGCTGGCAATACTGGCAGCCGGCCGTCAAAAGTTTTCGTGTTAGAATTAAATTATAAAATTAATGTATTTTAAGTATAATTATCAAAAAACGTGCTTAATTTAGATAGATTTAGTTATAAATAATAAGGATTTGTGTTTGTGAGTTATTTCGTTGAAAAATCAATGAGAAATCAATAATCTAGTACCAGCCAGCTGTCATCCAATGGACGGATTTGAAATCACCATAAGTCCGAGCGAGTCGCCAAAAAGCGATGCAGCGCTGTTGAAGTCGCAAATTCCTGACTAAAAGTAGCATGTCTGGTAAGGATCTGAAAGACAAATTCGTTTGATAATACCCTTGAATAGTCGTAATTAAGTTGTTTGAGAATTATTACGAGTTGAATTTTGAGTGGAAAGACTTATAGGTGCGGAGTTCAGGTGTTTTTCGGCTGTTTGGTTGTTTTGCTGACTTATTTTCTTAAGGCTAAGGATATAGTAGCGCGACGTTCAGTTTATGATAACATAGGTACAGTCAACTAAAGAGATACATATGCAGGATCGTCGGATATAGTTGAAGTTTAGTAGGAAACCGATGAATGTTCTCGAATAAAATTTAATTTTATTAATAGAAAACAAACAGCTCATTTATGAAATTAAATTTCAGTCGACAACATCCATCGGTTTCCTACTAAACTTCAACTATATCCGACGATCCTGCATACTTATCTCTCTTGTTGACTGTACATGAAGTAGACTGTAGATGAAATAAAACGAGCATGCTAACTTTATGCTTTAGAATGTTATGCTTAAACATTGTTATGATTGAAGAAATTATGCCTAAAAAAATTATGCGTAAGAAGTTAAGCGTAAATAACGTTATGCGAAAATATAATTAGGAGAAACAAAAGTATGCCAAGTTATATTAGGCCTTAAAATTTTATGCAAATGGATAGGGAACCGATCTTAGTACTATATCAGTAATAAAGGTTTATTTTAAATTGGCTAGCTTAACTCCGCTGAAGCGATGGTTCTCGATATCCAAACAGGATAAAATAAAAAGATTTGATGTTTTTTGGGAGCTCAACGACCAGTGTTAGTGTTCTTACATGAAGTGTGAATTGAGAAAAGCTGTTTACTTATATTTTAACTTGGTTAGATTAATCAATATCCATCGCGTTTGCGAAGTTTAGCTATCCAACTAAAATAATCCTGTATAATGTTTATGGCTTACGTATTACAGTAATTGCAAACGTTTGACTAAAAACCTGTTAGCCATGCTCTATACCATAATATTTAATTTTTACGGCAATCTAAAACCTTTATGAGCCATCGTTCGTTAGTATTACGACCGGTAAAATGGAATACAAAAAGCGAAATGGACTATTATATTGAAAGTATAGTTGGGTCAATGTTAAGTATTTTTTTAGTACCTGAAAAAAATAGGAATTGGTGACACACTCTTCAGCTGTATTAATTTGGAGGCATATAGTCATTGATTTATGTTAATATGAATACTATGAAAATTACTTTGAGAAAAAAAAATCGTCAAATAATTTTGGAGCCAAACACTACTTCATGTGCTGCTTTTCTATCCATTCTGTGCGCGGTGGACATCAAAGTCAAAGTCAAAGCATTTATTTCAAATAGGCACATACAAGGAACTTTTGAACGTCAAAAAATTACAATTGATTCTAGTCGCCCCTTCCAAAAGGTAGTTTTCGTATGGAGAAGACTGGGCAAGACACTCCACCGTTACTCTTTTAAAAATGTTTTACAATATTTTGCATAAGTACATTAATTTTCTCAAACATGCTTGGAAATTTAAGCATTATTTTGACAACCTTCTTCAAGATAAATCGAAATAGCTGTACTGGCCAAATACATGCGAGCATCTGCCGGAAAAACTTGTATCAAAATCCATATCTGTCGTGTTTCGCGGCCAAATAAATTACATAGTAAACTTCATATCTGTCGTGTAATTTAAAAATGGAACGATATTTTACTCCGAGACATGGCAAACAAGGAGGTAACTTATCAAAGGTTTTATTTAAATTTCGAACTGGCTTACAAATAAAAAGCAATTTATTGAAAAAAAAAAGTTATGAACACTTTAACGCGGGAAAAAATTATGATGTTCGTTGTTCGTCATTAATTTTATTTCTAAAATAAAATTACTATACCACATCGAACGGGCGACGATGGAACACGCACGCTAACATAGCGTTGACTCCACAGTTTCATTACTCTATCCATATTGCGTATATAGTTTACAAATTTTTTGAGACTCAATGATGGTAAAAAACGTCAGCCGGTATACCTAACCACCTGATAACAATCAAAATGAAATATTCATAAGCGCGAAGATTATTATTGACACCTAATTTGAACCTAAATTCGGTTGCCCAAATTCAAAGCTTCAAGGCATTCAAAAGAATAGTGATCTAGACTAATGTCCTTATTGAAGCGAAATTGTTGTTTTCACGTTTTCATCATGATAATTTCTTTGGTGCCTGGCGCCGTGCCTATAAAATAACTTTTGCGACTGTATCACGATGTAAGATTTGTACTGGAAATGATTTAGTCTTTAAATGTTTTGTAATATGTATTTTGTTTTGGTTTAAGTTACCAAGTGGTAACGGCCGCGACTTACGAGTTGTAGGTCGTAGGTTCGAATCCAGACAGGCGCTTTACTTTGTGTAAATTATTTCATCACCACTGCTCTCAAAACGGTGAAGGAAAACATCGTGAGAAAACCGGCACGTCTTAGAACAAAAAAATTTAAGATATGAGACATCTGCCAACCCGCATTGGGCCCGCGTGGTGGATTACGGCCCACTCCCTCTCACTAAAAAGAGGCCTGTGTCCCAGCAGTGGAAACATTATAGGCTGACTATGTTATGTTGTCTGAAACAGAATAATTGCAAAATACAAATGCAGTATTCTCAAAAATTCACACTTTCTGAAATCACTTCCATTTCAAGGTAAAAATAAGAATAGAATACGTATTATAATATTTATTTAAAAAAAAAAAACGGATAAAGAATAAAACTTTAATAACATTGACTGGATTGAGATAAACTACCGAGTAATGAGACCCGCTGGTATCACAGGCATCAATTTCATTATCTATTTCTTTTCCGTCAGTCGTTTGATAAAAGTCAAATTAAATCTGCAGATGAGATTTTTTATTTTCAAGTTATAGGACAGATATATTATTACTAGCTGTTGCCAAGGATTTCATTTGCGATCCAGGATGAAAAGTAGCCTATGTCCTTCTCCAAGTCATGGTCTACTCATGTGCCAAATTTCATCCACATGCGTTCAGCCGTTTTAACGTGAAAGCGTAACAAACATACTTTCGCATTTATAATATTAGTTTGGATAAAGGAGTTGCTTTAAGGAGTTGCTCTGGTTCTCACATACCTTACACTTACCTACTTAACATTCGAAAGCGATTTGCCTCCCAGAGTCAATACTTCTTATCTCGTTTTACTTCCAGGGACACCCTGTATATCAATATATACAGGATGTCCCTGGAAGTATAGATCAAATCAAATAGGGGCGTGGGCAAGTTCATTTTCAAACGTTTTAAAAAAACAAACTAAAAAAAAGAGAAGAGAAAACGAATCGTTTAAAAAAAATCATAACAAAAACTATCAGGGATATCATTTTTTTTTTTTAGAAAGCATTATAGTATTTTTTATGATTATTTTCTTTGAGCACTATGCGAAGAGATTGAAAAAAAAAAATGTCATAACTTGAACCGTAAAAAAATTCACCGACATTCTCAGGGTTAAAAAGTTTGGAAATGACCTTGCCCACGCCCCTATTCGATTTGATCCATACTTCAAGGGACACCCTGTATATTTAAAGGACGATCGAAACCATACTATGCATTATGAAATTGGTCTTTTGTCAACTTGACTAAAACTCATTTGAGAGTAGTACGAGTTGTAGTTCGTGGCTTAACTTATGACTAAAAATTCGAATACATGTGATATTTACCAACCCGCACTGGACCCGCGTGGTTGATTAAGGCCCACTCCCTATCACCGAGAGGAGGCCTATGTCCCAGCAGTGGGAACGTTTTAGGCTTATTATACTTATGCTTTTTTTAAAAGTATTATTTTTATTTCACGAGAAAATACTTTTAAATTTTGCGTAACTGTAAAGTACATACTGTACATTTGACTACACATCTATGAATTCTTCATAGCGTAAAATAATATTTTATTGAGCGCACTTTTATCCTAAGCACCTAAATCAATCTTGTTGACACATCCAGATAACAATTTCCACCTGAACTTTCCCGGGCGGTGTTCTATGAAAAATATATTAATAATAGGCGCTGCCCCGTTCTGTACGCTGATTTATTGTCATAATACAGAACGCTATTTATTATAAGCTTCGCAAAGATTTAAATCGTTAGATTCGCCCGACCGCGCCAAAAAATGATCACGTTTCTTTTCGTTGACAGTAACATATCAATAGTATTGTCTCGCTCACACATACTGAATATCATTTCTATCGTATGGACACTTTAAGTACGGTGAGAGCGAATCTAATTATTTAAATATTTGAAGTTTCATGTGAAATATAGGAACTGGATATTATTCTAGATTTTTGTTGGCAGTAATGTGAAATATTCACAGCACGTCATGAAATAAAAGGCATTGTCGTTAGGCGTATTGAAAAGGGAGGTATGAATTTTCGTACTGATATTAAATTGTGCCGAATTCTTTGATGAACGACGATAAAAATGGGACATGATAATGGTTTTATGATGAATTTATAAAAATAGTATTAAACATGAAAAATGCTTTAAACAAAAATACATTACTGATCAAAAGAAGTAATATATACATCGTAAAGTCCTCCAGGCCGAATTTGGGCCATGGCGACAAAACTCAGCGGAGACCAGCCTTCGGCGCGGGAGATTTTATAGTGCACAAGTGTGGCGCAGACACAGGTATACTCTCTCTTCGGCAGAGATGAGAGATGCGACGGCAATCCGACATGACTGGAGAGTGATCAGGCGCAGGATCAACGTCTTATCGTGATTTCCAGACACGGGGTATCACACCAACAAACTCCGGGCTGTTACTAAAAAAAGACGGGTTGCACTCCGGGAGTGCCGGCAGAAGTGAAAACTTGAATATTAACGTTGAAATAAATCAATTAAGTATTAATTTAAAAAGCTAACAATCTTAAAATAATAATATGTACAAGTATATAAAAAGGGAAAATCCACCACCACCACCATCACCACCACCACCAGCACCACCACCACCACCACCACCGCCACCACCACCACCACCACCGCCACCACCACCACCACCACCATCACCATCACCACCACCACCACCATCATCACCACCACCACCACCATCACCATCCCCATCCCATTCCCATCCCCATCCCCATCACCATCACCATCCCCATCCACATCACCATCACCATCCATCCATCCATCCATTATCGTGTCTCACTTGGTTCACTTCGGTTGGCGCCGCCGTAGAAAGCGAGGGGGGGGGGGGGGGGGATCTCTCCTGACGGTCACGTGTCCTGACGCGATGCCCTGACGCGAGTTTCACATTTTTTACCCATTACAAAAAGTGTGCAACGCCGCTAAAGAAGTTTACACTTCAAAAATTCCTATTGGAAAAACACAATAACACTTTGCCCGATCCGGGAATCTAATCCACGACAAATAGACATTTTTGCAACGACCACTAGCCGAACACTTGCTGGTGAGCAAGCTCCAATCAGTGGGCTAGTAAAAATTTATAATCAGCACTTTTATCATTTAGATATCTTCTTTCTGTCTAAAAGCATTTTCAAGAAAAAAGTTATTGATAGTTTGTGCGATGGTCAAAATTATTAATTTATTTATATACTCGTAGATAGATAGATGGATATTTTTCCGGGATAAAAAGTACCCAGTGTGGTGCCTAGGATATTAAAGATTAATTATACCAAGTTTCATCGTAATCGAACTGGTAGTTTTTGCGCGATGCCTGAACAAACAGACAGACAAAAAATTTTTTAAACACATTTCTTTGTTCGGTGTCGGTCTAGTAACACCCCTTGCCATTTATTTTTTTGATATTTTCAATGTACAGAATTTTCACTTCTTCAGATTTATTATAAGTATAGATAAGGCTTATAAGGTGAAGACACTCAAATTATATACAGTTCTATTTTGAGTAACCCAAAGAATATAACCACCCAACCAAACTTAATAGACTACTCAAAACTTTTCACAAAAACTACCTTCCTTTCAAAACCCACAAGTAAGTTTCCCATCTAAACCTTTTTCACGATAAGTAAGACACGCGAACGCTGACGTCACTACTTCTTCCAATATTTCTGAAAGTTATAAATTATAAGCACGTAGCATGTTCCAAAGTTTTTCCAAAGAAGATTTTGGCAAGTTTTGATTGAGCGGCAACCCAAGGTCATTGCAGAGTTGGCGAGATTTGATTATCCGTTTATCGTCATTTGTTTTGTTTGTATCTTGTTTCGATTCTAAGAATTGGAGACTTGTTTATCGTAAAAAATAGTTGCTTATTGTTTAATATGTTGTACTTTTCGCGAGACTTTTATTGAATTAGTTTCCAGGCTCTTGACAATTCTTCAAGAGAGTCAAATTGAATTTTCTGTTGAAAAGTCTTCTAGTCTAGGATTTTGATATATTTCTGGTACATAGTAACTAGTTTGAAGGTTGAAACTAGAACAGTGAATGAGTCACAAATCTGCACTGTAAAAAATGTACGTCGAATTTACCTCAATTTTTTTTAAGTCGGTTTTAGAGTGTGCATGACGAAATAGCGTCGGTAATTACTTTTGAATTC
Organism: Amphipoea lucens; assembly: GCA_947508005.1. Taxonomy (NCBI): domain Eukaryota; kingdom Metazoa; phylum Arthropoda; class Insecta; order Lepidoptera; family Noctuidae; genus Amphipoea; species Amphipoea lucens. Next base: position 11,035,635 of record OX382379.1, read on the forward strand.
TAATCTCAACGATATGGCCAGGCGTTTCGGTTCTGAAAAATCGAGGTTTGCTTAACATATTTTTTCTGAGCATAGACCTCAAAGGACATCCTACCACTAAATCGCAGTACCATTAGACCTAGAGATCCGAGCCCGACCTTTGGCACGAGTATTCTCTCTTGTGCCAAATCATAGTCTGGTAACATGGCTATAAATTAGACCTACACACACGAGTACATGCACAATTTAGTGCTGGTCTATTAACAAACATGTTTGGTTCAGTGATTCTGAGTGTTCAAGAAAGTGGAGCGAGGGAATGGAACCGTTTTGAAGTTTGAATTTAGTGTTTATGTAACTTGTTTTAAGGCAATAGGATCTTTAAATCCAGTAGTGGTAGAGTTATTTTTGAAGGATCTCGTCTGGGGAAGAAGTAGTTTTAGAGACTAGTTTACATGGTGCGATTTTAATAGATAATTGCTTGTGGCATACCATAAGTTGAAACTATAATAAAAGTTGCATCGTCTAAACAGTGTTAACACGACCAGTAGATAATGTATTGCGGTCACAGGTTTAAGATTTTCTATAATCATCCAAGCAAATTGGAAAACGTAACGTTTTTATGTCTGTCCATTTCATGATCTATTAAAAACAGAACCTTTATAAGGGTGTTTTAAAAAGTTGTCACAGAGGTTTTTCTAGAGATGTATGCAACGGAAGAATCGATATTTTGGCATAATGTTAGGTCTCAATGACGCACGCAGATCGCCAGTCAAAAACCAAAATCAATTTTTTTTATTTACATATTAATCTAGTTTTATTCTAGTTAGTAGAGAGGCCACGCTTGCCGCGGTTGGTCTGTGAATGGGTGACCATCTTTACATACCGAGACCCCTCTGTGCCTCGGAAAGCACGTTAAGCCGTTGGTACCGGCTGTCGTTCGTGGATCTTTGACAGTCGTTACGAGTAGTCAGAAGCCCAAAAGTCTGACAGCCAGTCTTACCAAGGGATATCGTATTACTCAGTAACTGAGTTGTTGAGGTCAGATAGGCAGTCGCTCCATGTAAAATACTAGTATTCAGCTGCATTCTGTTAGAGTGGAAGCCGATCCCAGCATAGTTGGGAAAAGGCTACGCAGTTTATCTAGTTTCTTTTATAGCTATGTTCTTTGGCTAGGTTTTAGAATTCTAGCAATGCTCCAAGTGAGCGAAGCCAGTTCATCATAATCACCAACCTACCCTTACCCAAACAAATACTGAATTCAATCAACTCGACCTATCACAGTCCACTGCGTAACATAAGCCTTATAGTACCCAATTACAACAGCCCCCCATTCATTAGTCATTACAAGACCTAAACATTTATCGCCCCAAAATCTAGTACCAGATCAGCAAATTAACGTCCCATAAATTATACGTCCCAGTTTTGAGTCACGGCCATCAGATACCAGCAAATCGAATTTTGCTCTCACATCGGAGTACTACACAGCTCTGCCACTTACTGGGCCAATTAATAAACGGGCCAAATGCAAATTCAATATATCTCTTGGCTCGAGCCGATTCGAGCTTTCATGAATGATATTAGCTATTAGCAGTGGTTTATTAGTGTCTGGGTGATTGATTTTAGTTAAGAATTTTAGAATCATACTATCACACTAATATTATAAAGGCGAAAGTTTGTGAGTGTGTGTGTGTGTGTGTGTTTATATGTTTGTTACTTCTTCACGCTCAAACGGCTGAACCGATTTTGATGAAATTTGGTATAAATATATTGAGTCCCCGGAAAGGACATAGGATAGTTTTTATCCCGATATTCTCACGGGATCGACATTTACGCGGGTGAAACCGCGGGGCGCAGCTAGTAGAATATAAGTCAAAGTAATATTTTAAATGCGGAGGTAATTCTATCCGTCTTTTACTTTTTCACGCCTAAATCACTGAACCGATAAAAAGCAGATATTTGCATTATACAGGGTCCAATTAAAATAGATGGACAAATTTTAACACAGCGCTCAGTATGTCTAACCAAAGATATTCAAGCGAAAAAAAACACTGATTAAAGTGATTTTATTTTGACCTAAAATAATAAATTGCCGGTACATTAGTGTATTTTTCTTTTAATTTTCTTATATATATTTTTTACCATCGTCCTTATTTTGGTTTTCTGAATGATTTCTTAAAGTTTGTCCATCTATTTTAATGGGACCTTATAATATGTGTTTTATTCTATTCTGAAATATTCTGTTGCAGTATTGTATTTTATTTTATGTAATACTAGCTGTGCCCGCGACTTCGTTCGCGTGGATGTCGGAACTTAACAATATCCTGCGAGGATACCGATTCAAATCTTTATTTTTTATTTAAGCTAGTGCTTCTCTATTAATAACATTAGTTGTGGAACCATCTGAAGCGTACACAAAAAGGTTATTGGGGTTGTTTACGCGTGAAAGAGCTACGTATAGTTGACCATGAGAAAAGCATCCAATACTTAGGTCCACCCCCGCAACGGATAATGTCTGGCCCTGAGCTTTATTAATCAGCAGCACCAGAGTCGGATGCCAAGTCGGCGGTGTGCGTGTTAATAACCTTAGTTACGCGGACGACATGGTGCTGCTCAGCCCGTCGGTCAGCGGCCTCAGAAAATTAATAGACATCTGTGAGAGATATGCAACTCAACACCACCTAACATACAATGTAAATAAAACGGAAGTTATGATTTTTAAATATAAGAAAGGCCCTGATGTAATACTCCCTATTAATTTAGGTGGAACTAATTTAAAAATAGTTAAAAAATTTAAATATCTCGGGCATATTGTAACAGACAACTTATCGGATGATGATGATTTGGAACGACAAAGACGCAGTATCGCTTGTAAAAGCAATATGCTAGCTAGACGTTTTTATCACTGCTCGAATCAAGTTAAGGTGACGTTGTTCAGGGCCTACTGTCAGTCGTTATACACCAGCCAACTTTGGTACCGGTACACGAGGAGTGCGTATAACACTCTTCGTGTACAATATAATAATGCCTACCGTGCTATGATGAACTTGCCCTGGCGGTGCAGTGCGACTGACATGTTCGCCGTGAGCAACGTTGCCGGCTTTTCCACACTGCTAAGTAGGCTCAGAGTGTCATTCTACACAAGGGTTACCCTGAGTAAGAATGATATTGTAAAAGCTGTGTACCGTGTCGTCCATCTTGCAAGAGAGGTAAAAGACTTTTAATATTATATTTTTAGTTATTGTATTTATGTATTTTAATATTATATATGTGTTATTATATTCTATTTGTGTTATTGTGTTGTTATTATGTTATGTGAATTTTATAATGTTAATTGCCTATAGTAGTATTTAAGCGTATGTGTCTGTATGGTATGGGTTTAATAATTGCCTGAAATAAATGATATTTAATTTAATTTAATTTAATTAATCGTCATGGCATAACAAAGACTGACTGGGAATTGCACTCGTTTGAAAGAGAAAGGAAAGTTGTTAGGAATAATAGGTATTCTTGGAATAAAAACAATATCACCGGCACCGCAACCGGTTAATATTTCAGCTTCGATAATGTTTTGCTGCAGATTTGTGACTTTGAGCTGAGTGCCGTTACAAAGTTTGGGAGGACATCAATTTCTGAGGAGAATTATTGGAACACCAATTTTTAAAACTATTTTGTTGGCGGGAAGTCCGGGTGTGTTGAGGGAATCCAAAAATTCTACCGGGTAGTGCGTGGCGTCATCTTCTTCCATAACTGTATTTATAGAGGTGTATTCTCTACTATTCCCGGACACATGCATCAATATTTTTAAATTAATTGCCGCAGCTTGGTCATTGCGGGGAGTCAAAATAGCTCGCTGACATAGCCAAGAACCGGCTTGATTTCCCATATTTGTGGAATCTCCGTACACAGAAGAAATTAGCTCTTGTTGTGATGTAACGCAAGAACAGAGATTAGCGACCAAATTAACTTTTCCATCTTCTTGTACGCGGTATGTGCCATCGCCTATTTGTAACAATAAATTGGAAAACTCCTGTGCATTTTCGCAGCCTCCTAACTGTGCACGCATATTTACGCTCAGGTGTGTAGATGATATATTGCGCCATAAAACAGAACTCTTCAGACATGCAGCAATTTCATCGGCTCTCGTTCCTCGGGGTACTATCGGGAGTGTCTGCCGAAAATCACCGCAGAACAGTACCGTAATGTCTCCCATCGGCCGGTCATTTTGCCTTATGTCCTGCAAAGTTCTATTCACTGCTTCTACAGCTTTGCGGTTTGCCATTGTGCACTCATCCCTAATAATTAAAACACAATCGCGTAAAACCTTTGCTTTATCGCTATTTCGTGATATGTTGCAAACCGGGCTTTCCGTACGGTCCAAGTCGATAGGAATTTTAAATGTTGTGTGTGCCGTTTTTCCTCCAGGCAATAATGTGGCTGCTATCCCTGAAGAGGCGACAGCAAGGGCAATTTACTTTGGTTCCTTATTCGAGCCAAAATAACATTGGTTAGGAAAGTTTTCCCTGTGCCACCCGGTGCGTCTAAAAACAGGATTTCACCCGAGGCGTTATCTACACTGCAGCATTCCCTATCAAACGTCTGGCGCTGTTCCTCTGTCAAATTTGCGCAGTCATTTTGTAAAATTTCTTCGAGTTCCACGGGATTGTAACTAATTTCTGATACGTAGGTACTCTCTGTCCATCGACTACCGGTGTGGGCAAACCATAACAACGCCATCTATCGAAGTGCTATTAATATTCAATACTGCACGTAGTTGATCTCCAGATGTAGTCCATATTATAATTTTCTACATTTTTGAAGTGAAAACTTCTTTAGCGGCGTTGCACACTTTTTGTAATGGGTAAAAAATGTTAAACTCGCGTCAGGACATCGCGTCAGGACACGTGACCGTCAGGAGAGATTTCCCCCCCCCCCTCTCTTTCTACGGCGGCGCCAACCGAAGTGAACCAAGTGACACACGACAATGGATGGATGGATGGATGAATGGATGGACGTGGACGTGGACGTAAAATGAAAAAAGTCACGCAGAAGTAGTGAAAAAAAATTTGTTATATTAATTAAATTAATAATTGATTAATTTCAACGTTAATATTCAAGTTTTCTCTTCTGCCGGCACTCCCGGAGTGCAACCCGTCTTTTTTTTAGGTGTGAACTGATTACGATGAAACAAAAAACTCAATGTTACTTCAATTTATAATTTTTAACGCAAATATTGTTGCGTATAATCGTGAAGTTGTGAGACCAAGTGCATATTAACACACATTAACTAATTTTGTCCAGAGATGGCGCTGTTTTAATATTTATTTCTGAAACACTTAGAATTTTCTAATTTACAATTTTTAGGTGTGTGTGAACTGATTACGATGAAACAAAAAACTCAATGTTACTTCAATTTATATAATTATTAACGCAAATATATATAAACATAAAGTTGTGAGACCAAGTGCATATTAACACACGTTAACTAATTTTACTTCTGGTAGGTACACTTTAAATTCAAAAATCTTTTGATAGACTGAACCGATTGCAATGAAACAAAAACTAAATGTTACTTCAGGTTACGCTAAATCGTTGTGTATAAAAGTTATCTACATTTATTTCGTACATTTTACGTGATGCTCGGATAACTAAACATACAAACAGACAAACAGACAAAAATTCTAAAAATGCTGGAATTGGGTTCTATTGGTTGTCCTTTAACACCCTGGCTATATTTTTTTATTTTTTTTTTAATGTACAAAAACTTCTTTTCTACAGTTTTATTATATGTATAGATGGATTATCCTAAATTAAATGAATTTTATTTTATGTATTAAACATGTCACATATAGAAAAAACACAAAAACAAGTCTGAAGTCCGTCCGATCGTTATGTTTAACAGATAGGTGGCCTAGGACCAGGAAAAGGAGGATGCTCTCATCCTGGATATTTGTATTAAGTAATGATGAAATACAAAATACACACAGACGTCGACAAAGTCGGAGGCAACAGCTAGTAAACTAAATTATTGCAGGTCAATCGATCTGCCTATACTTTTCCCAAGTATATTAAGGTCAGCTTCCAGTCTAATCAGATGCAGCAAAGAATTAAAATGGTACGTATAATCAATTAGAAACAATACGATTTTAAGTAACAATCATCATTTGCCGAGCCTTTTCCCTACTATGTTGGGCTTGGCTTCCAGTCTAACCGGATACAGCTGAATACTAGTATTTTACATGGAGCGACTGCCTATCTGACCTCCATAACCCTGTTACTGGGTAATAGGATACTCCTTGGTAAGACTGATTGTCAGACTTTCGGGCTTCTGAATACCCGTAATGACGGTCAAAGATCCACGAATGATAGCCGGGACCATCGGCTTAACATGCTTTCCGAAGCACGGAGGGGCCTCGGCATTTAAAGATGGTCACCCATCCACAGACCAACCGCAGCAAGCGTAGCTTAACGTGATCGATCGACCTGTGCGGTTGTTATTATTTAGCCACGGGCCCCTCATCTTAGATTATAACTATTCTATAGAAAAGGAATGGACTTCTCATAAAAATGATTCTCTGACGTATTTTGTTTCTGGAATTTAATGGCTGTTAGAAATTATATTTGTCCCTAGTAAAATAGATTATAGCAACTTTATACAAACTGAGCAAAGCCCCAGTAAGTTGCATTAAAGCTCTTTGTGCAAGGCTTCGTTCATAAGTGCCACCACCTGGCCTATTTCTGCATTGCAGCATTCTTATGGTTTGAGCAATCTATATAGTCTGCCTAGAATTTGCCTACGAGCTTGGCAGCTTCAGCAGAGTCTAACAACTCCTGTAGCGTGCAGACAACAAGACACGCTGGACACGATAATATTAAGTGCCCTATTATTTTAGAACAGCACCACATTTACACTCCAGGGCGGAGTCATCTGTGAATCTCCACATGATCTGGTTTTCTTTGCTTCGGCCTACCTAGGTCTAGAGTCTATTTAAAAACTTCCGGCAGTGCTATTCTGTAAAAAATCTCACATGGAAACTTAGGTAAAGTGAGCGTGGAGTGAGCTGTCAATAGTGTCAATTCCTAGCATCAAGTAGAATACAAACTCACTTCACCTAAGTTTTCATGGTAAGATTTTTACAGAATCGACCGACTGGTAAGCCAAGGTTGGTACCTAATTAAACACAAGCCGTTCACCCGTTGGAATTCCCATCGGTAACAATAACGAAGTTCCATACAAACTTTCATCTCCTGTTTAACTCCTTCAGGGGATAAATATAAAAAAAAATCTTCCTTTGTGTTCACTTTCGTTATATAAGGAATTTTTGTGCAAAATTTCATGCTACTAAACTCAGGCTTAGGCTGTGAGTTGTCTGTCAGTAAATTTATGATTTTTATTAAGTAGTAGGTATGGTAAATCTATAGTATATGGTGTACGACTAACCACCCGATATTCTGTTACAAACACCATGACATCGTGGCGAACCAATCAAAAAACAAATACAGAAAACAATTAACCAATCAGAACCGTGATAGGTCTATCAATGCGGCACCTTAGCCCTTAACCCGATACTGCTACCACAAAAAATATGGATACAGAAGGCCGACTCCATAATTATAATGAGCAAAATGAGTTTTTGCTCATTGTATGCAGTCAGCCTTCTGTACGCAAATGGACACGGGTCACGTACAGCAAGTGCAAGCGCACTACTACTAGTGGTCTGTTCCATACGTATACTCATTCATAAATTCTTGGCTTATCGGAATAATGTTGCTTACCTGTCGGTCTTCTACTACTTCTACTACTTCATCGGAGAGTGTGCGCAGGAGCTCCACGACCTGATCACACCGTCGCCGATAACCAGACGTACTGCAGCGTACCATCCGCACTTGGTTGATTCCCCGACGAGTCGTACTCAGCGCTTCTCCTCGACTTTTATTACGCGTACAGCCAAAGTGTGGAACTCTCTGCAGGCATCTGTGTGGGATCCCACATTTAACCCGTCTGCCTTCAAATCAAGAGTGAACAGGCATCTTCTGGGCACGCTCGTTCCATCATAGACCTCATATATCGCTTTCCATCAGGCGTGATCGGCGTCAAGAGCGGCCCATTTAGCAATTAAAAAAAGTGGGTTTCAACTTTATATCTCTCAACTTGTTTAAATAACAATATGAAATTGAAAATGTCAGACGAAAATTGAGACTATAAAATTTACCTCGACTGTCAAATAAAACACATCTTCAAGGTGATTTAAAATTAGAAATTCGGGTTTAAATATTCAAATAAACAAATTAAAGCACTCAATTTGTTAGTGTCACTACAAAATGGCCTCTACGGGTACGTTTTCTGATCCATTTGAATACGTTTTCATCAAATGCACATTAACATCATGTCACAGCATTTTGCTGACCAACGAGCTGTTCTTGCAAAGATGCGTTTCCCGGCTTAATTGTTGTTCATTTGTTACAAAAGTAGTTACTTTTCTACTTTGCAATTGGCATTTTTTGGAGTGAAACTTCTTTACGCACGCTTGACTTGGGGAGTAAGCTGGCGAACGCGTGACGTAACCGTTACGAAAAGTGTGATCGGGCGAGGCGAACGGGAGTTGAGTGGGGGATATAAGCAAGAGAAAGCAGTGCGCGCGCACATTTTCTTTCTCTCTTTCTCGAAGTTTCACTTCAGTCGTGTGGTCATAAGCACACTCGGTTTTTTTTTAATGATATTTGTTTGTTTTCATTTGTAATTATTGTCTTTGGTCCCTGTCCCTGACATCAAGTAATAAATAAAAAATATAAACATAATTTAATTCAGGTAAGGCCCATATTACATAAAATAAAAATATCACCATGCCTACTGCCACAGAATAAAATTTCTGCAAATAATAATAATAATTCCATTTATTGCAGACTAATTACATGTCCAAATAAAAACCCTCTGCACAAAATATCAATGCGTATAAAATAAATGGACAAAATTGTTGAACTTTTATTGCTCGATATTTTTATTAAATTATTTTTTTTTTTTTTGTGCACTACATATAAACAATTTTTCTTTGTTTTTACTTTCTTTTAAACACTTTTGGATCAGATTATACACACGTGCGCATCTATGTGTACGTGCGATTTCGCTCGTTGTATGAAGCCGGCCTTCTGTACATATCTTTTGGTACTGCGCTGCTCCAATCAATGCCGCATAGAATTGAATTGCGCTCAATGTTCACTACTAGTGGTGCGGTTAGCGGTTTCCTGACATTTGAGGGTAGATGATGGATAAGTGGTTTGATCAGGTAAGATTGTTATGGTTTTGTGAATGCATTTTGTAACCATATTACTCGTAATATTATAAATTCGAAAGTAACTCTGTCTGTCTGCCCGTCTGTCTGTATGTTACCTTTTTACACTGAAACCGCTTAACCGTTTTAGATGAAATTTGGTACAGATATAGTTTGAGTCCCAGGAAAGGACATAGGATAGTTTTTATCCCGATATTCGAACGGGATCGAAACTTATGCGGGTGAAACCGCGAGGCGCATCTAGTAAATTCGAATATTCTATAAAATCATAAGGATCGTTCATTTGTTTTGATATTCAATAAATTGTGGCGTCATCAGTGCGTGATGCGTTTTGTAACTGTGTTTAGATGCAATTACTTTGCGGATTTTGGACCCACCGCTTCCATAAAGTAATTATGAGCTGTAACGATTGAAACATATATTTTAAAGTTTACTTTTATTAATCAGTATAGTAAAGCAGGTCAGCTTTGCAAGTAGGTCTCAGAGCATGATGTAAATAGATTATTATTAGGTTTCTTCTCAAGCATTCTGTCACTTTATCTGGCGTGTACAATTAAGTTAAATTAAAATTCATTGATTTCGGATAACAGTGATCCATAGTGTGTTAGTATTATAGAGGTATGAGGAACAGGGTGTAAAGTTCACTCATCTTCCATAGAAAAGGGAGGATCCTCCGACCAGACGGGTGTTGTGTCTGGCGGGCAACTGCCCGATGATTCACGTCGGGACGTTGTATGCTAGTTGCGCGGTAAACTCGGCTTGCGAGATGCAGGATTTTGTGTGACGTCAGTATGACGCGTAGTTTGCATGTGGCGTTTGTAAATACCGCTACAGTATTATAAAAGTACTATATTCTAATGTTAGAAGTACCTGACATAAGTTAAAATAATGCACAATCCATGTAGAGGACGACCAGATAAGAAAACATGTTTCCTGCTTGAGCAACCTCCACATAAAAAGCCTTATATTTGGAGCGTATCTAATGATCTAAATTAATGAGTTATTATTTTTATGTTCGGAATATTGAATACAGGTATTATCCACTCACGCGTCCCAATGAGAAAATAATGACGACTATTCTAAATACATTTAAATTTTTCAAGTGAAAACTACTTTAGGTGCACTTTTCGCTCTTTCTGAACAGTAAACGAAACTGCCGGCCATATGAACTGTACCAGAACCCATGACCGTTGACGTAGATGAGTTCTTGAGTTGATACCACGAATCGGAAAACGTAAGGTAGGACGCCCTCAGGCTAGGTGGAGCGACGATCTTCGCAGGGTGGCTGGTAGCAGCTGGATAAGAGTTGCCGAGAATCAAGCTGAATGGCGTGTAATTTCAAACTCAAACTCAAAGCATTTATTTCAATTAAACCAATTACAGGCACTTTTGAATTGTCAAGGGGTCGGTCAGTCAGAAAGATGAAGCTAGTTGCCCATTCCAAAGCGTAGGTACCTATGGAGAAGAACGGGCAAGAAACTCCATGGACACTCTTTTAAATCAAAATAATAATATGGTTACAAAGTCTTGGTTACATCATTCATGTTAAAAATTATACATGTGAGAATGATGCAGAACGTTAAAAGCGTCCATAATGAAAAGATAAGAAAAAACAACAATTCAAATATTAAATTAAAATAAAATAAGCCATGGCAGCAAAGAGATGACCAGTCCCTACTGACGGCGCCCGTTCACGAACATGACGCACGTCCAGCAGTAATGAGGCCTATGTCCAGCAGTGGACTACTGCAAGCTGTTGATGAATGAAACTGAACTGCCACACTCGGGTCGGTTATGTTGAATAGAATATACTTGGCGCAGAATCGCGTATACTCATACTCGTTATTTATGTAATACCTATTACGAAACTAGAAGGCACATTATTCTTTATTAAGATTTGCCCTGTCATAATTATTATTCATGTGACCGCAGCGGGACACACAAAATGGTTCTTGGAAACCGAAACGTAGTTACGCAAAGCCGGGTCGAGAAGTGTGTAATGTATAATTTATCGTGTAATGTAATGCGAATAGCGAGGACGACATATAAACTCAACGCTAAAACTTTATAATGTTGGAATGCAAGAACGTTTTTATTCGCGCTAAAAACGGACAGCTGATGGATCAGCGCGAACGCCAGCCCGAGCGTTAGATGGAAAGGCTGATTTAGACAGGGTAAGTGTCTGCAAACTCGAGACAAGTCAGTGCTGACCTTATATTTACCTAGTATTAATTCAAACTCAAAGCATTTATTTCAATTAAACCAATTATAGGCACTTTTGAATTGTCAAGGGGTCGGTCAGTCAGAAATATGAAGCTAGTTGCCCATTCCAAAGCGTAGGTACCTATGGAGAAGAACGGGCAAAAAACTCCATGGACACTCTTTTAAATCAATTGAATTTGGAGTCAGTGGATTCCACTGACTGACTCCACTGACTGCACTGACTTGTCTCGAGTTTGGAGACAGTTACTTACCCTGTCTAAATCAACCTTAATGCTCATAGTGCCATCCACACGCAGAGTTCGCCTTACATATGTACCTACACTGAAAAAAATAATTTCTTACTACAGCACATTAAAGATACAGTAAGAAGAAATGTTTTTAAAACAGTAAAAGACAGAACAGTGACTTTTAATGGTTGAACATACTATTTACTGAAAAAAAAAAGACAAAAAAAAAGAAAACCACCATTACTGTAGTGTAAGTAATTTTCAATGGTTTGAACGATATCACCACATGAATAAAACAGTTAACTTTGTGACCTTTTAGTTACATAAAACGTTAAACTGCGTTTACTGTCATGACGGTAACTTTTTGCCTCAAGCTTTAACTGTTTTCGGATCAGCAAAAAATACGGTTTTGAACGTTAGGCTCATATTCAGATTAATGTTTTTTCATGTTTAGTTTCTGCTTATTTCTTGCAGTGTAATACGATATATTACATTATACGTTAAGAAAAAAGAAAGAAAATACAATTATTTAGCACAGACTAATGAGTTATTATTTTCATGTTCAGAATATTGAATACAGTAAGGGGCACACAAAACAATATATTATAATGCAAGTAAGAAGAAAGAAATGTAATGTGCGTTGTGAGAAATTAGCAGGAAAGTGTGCGTCGCGCTGGGCCCGCGTGGTGGATTACGGCCCACTCCCTCTCACAAAGAGTAGGCCTGTGTCCTAACAGTGGGAACATTATAGGCTAATTATATTATGTTGTGCGTCGCGGCTGCATCAGTATCATCCTCTGCCTTGCCTTTTCAGAACTATGTGGGGGTCGGCTTCCAGTCTAACCGGATGTAGTCCTATCTAACCTCCACAACCCAGTTACTGAATAATACATTACCCCTTGGCGAGACTGTTTGTCAGACTTTCGGGATTATCAAGACACGTAACGACTGTCAAAGATCCACGAATGATCGCCGCCCGTGACCAACGGCTTAACGTGCTTTCCGAGGTACAAAGTCTCGATATGTAAAGATGGTCAGTCACCCATCCACGGATCGACCGCGGTCAGCGTAGCTTAACCAGATCTATCGACCCTTGCGGCAGTTATTTATGATCTGAGTAAAATTCATACCATGGACAGATTAATCTTTATATACCCTCTAGCAAAGCACACATGCATTATATTAATTTTAAAGCCTCAGCGTCGCATTCCTGTCTAGAACGGGCTAATTAATTTTTGGATTCAGTGGCATAGTAATTATGAACTTAAATGTTTCGCTTCATTTCCCAGCTACCTTTTCAGGTCAGTCTGTGAATAAATCTGGGACTAATTCTAATTATTAGAATGTAATTAGAATTAGAAGTGGGATGAGGGGAGTGGATTATACTAATTATAGTATATGTGTATCTGTACGTATAATCTCTGGTTATCCGACCAGCTGAATTCAAACAAATGGTCTTACTTTTGGATAACGGGTCTCTGGTTGAAATTGGAAATATACACAGGTCGATTTCAGAATAGTAGATTCAATACTGAACCTAAAATTATTGTTAGAATGTAATGGCGATTATGTCATTTAATTTGGATAGAAACATTCTGCGGTGAAACTGCCAATTTTAAACCGACTTCTAATTATCGATATGTTTTATTATACACCCCATCGCTAGAAGCTACCATAGGTGCTCTAAAGGGAATAAAGTTGAATATTTTTTATTGTTCCCCTTTGAGCACCACGGTAAAAAATTGATTGGTGCTCTAATGGGAATGCCTTTGGTGCTCTAAAAAAAGGTGCTCTGAAAATAGGTGCTCAAACGGGAATACTCCTTTTTATTGTTATTATTTTCTTTATCTTTTATATTTTGTGAATGTGATAACGTTGTAGGCCTTGTAAACTTAACGTGCTTTCCGAGGCACGGAGGGGTCTCGGTATGTAAAGATGGTCACCCATCCCCAGACCAACCGCGGCAAGCTTAGCTTAACCTGATCGATCGCTCTGTGCGGCTGTTATTATTTAGCCACGGGCCACGGGCTGTATCACCCATAGATCATTGATATTTTGACTTTAGTTTTAAAATAAAGTAAATATAATGTGCATAATAAATACCTATTGACCGTGAAACCGCACGTTCGTGCAGGGCCACTCTTAAAAAAACTTTACTTTTTCATATAACTAGTCGTATAGCTAACGACCGGATCCTGCTACGCGCGGTTTTTACGACGTAACAAAACATGGAGATCTATATACACATAAACCATCCGGAATAAATTACCCATATGATGGTGAAAACCCTATCAAAATCCGTTGCATAATTTAGAAGAACAACGCAATCATATAGACAGAACGAAAAACGACTTTAATTTATAATATGTATGGATTATGGTACAAACTTGGATCTTTGACAGTCATTACGGGTAGTTAAAAGCCTGAAAGTCTGACAACCAGTCGTACCAAGGGGTATCGTATTACCCAGTAAGTAACTGGCTTGTGGAGGTCAGATAGGCAGTCGCTCCATGTAAAATACTGGTATTCAGCTGCATCCGGTTAGACTGGAAGCCGACCCCAGCATAGTTGAGATAAGGCTAGGCAGATGATGATATGGTACAAAGTTTCATAAAAATTTTCATCTTCCTGCTAAAGATCAGCTGACAACTTGTTCCAACTTGTCTAATATCCAGGAAATTAAAACAAAACACGTAGTAGCAACATGTCGCTATGACGATGCGCTGTCAACAACGAGGTTCGATGCTTTAAAACGTGAGCTAAATACATACTTTTGGCGCAGAACTTTTTGTTCAGTGAACCAAAAACCATTACTCCTGTAAGAACATATTCGTAAGAAAAGTTATCTTTTGGTGAAGGCGCATTAAATAGAACTGCATCCTAATTGCGTAACACATCATCACACTAATATTATAAACGCGGAAGTTTGTGAGTGTGTGTGTGTGTGTTTATATGTTTGTTCTTTTTTCACGCTCAAACGGCTGGACCAATTTTGATAAAACTTTTACATGGAGGTAGCTGACACCCTAGATTAACATATAGGCTACTTTTTATGCCGATATTCCCACGGGGTCGACATTTACGCGGGTGAAACCGCCGTCCGCAGCTAGTTACCAATTATAATCTGAATCATTTTAAAGGATATTTGCTAATCTATTGCTTTCTACAGGGTGTTACGGAAAGGGTATACCAATACAAACGGGTTGAAGAGTGTATCTGGTCTAGAATCTCTGTACAAAATTTCAGCTCAAAAGCAGTAACTTTGAAAATGCTTAATATTTTTTTTATTTCGATAGTTTATTAAATTGAAATCATAACAAACGTGTCACCGCACTACGAGGGTCATTATCTATTATCTGTAGTGTGTCTGTGCGCCTAGTACACGCACATAACGCCGCCGCGCGCCAGTGCAGCGCCGTGATGTCGAAATAAAAAAATATTAAGCATTTTCAAAGTAAATGCTTTTGAGCTGAAATTTTGTACAGAGATTCTAGACCAGATACACTCTTCAACCCGTTTGTATTGATATACCCTTTCTGTAACACCCTGTATATTCGAAAAAAAAAATCTGCTCAATAACGTAAATCGCAATGAATGTTGTTGAAATGCCAATCAAACTCATTGCTACTATTAGTGTGTTAGGTAGGCAATTATCCCGCTGGTCAAACTATGGTTGATAAAAACTTTTTTACAAAAAAATTAAACCTCCGAAAAAACTGAAAAGCAAAAAATAATAGACCTTTTTTATTTTACCTTAATAAATAAGTTCTTAAACTAATACAAGTATACCTAAGTAATTTTGAGTCGGCGCCAAACAAGCAACTTAATATTGTTGCGAGTGGTCGTGCGGAGAGCGCATTTTTTGTTTGGAATGTTATATTTATCGCTGGAGATTTCACGTTGCATTATTAATTTGTTTTGGTTATTTCTTTAAATTTAAGGTAATTTAGTGATCATTGTTCATTGATTGTTTGGCGCCGACTCAAAATTTCTTAGGTATACTTGCATTAGTTTAAGAACTTATTTATTAAGGTAAAATAAAAAAGGTTTATTATTTTTTGCTTTTCAGTTTTTTCGGAGGTTTAATTTTTTTGTTAAAAAGTTTTTATTTTATAATTTTTTGAGGCTATAATTTACTAATTACTACATGCTTAATTTTTGATTACTTTTAAAATTGCTAGGCACCTATATTACTTTAGATATTAACTGTTATATAATCCTACTTTAATTATTCTTTTTTGTATAAAAAACAGGCTTTATATACCAACATAGATAGGCCTTTTATTTTAATTGTAATACACAGCTCAGCATTAAAATCGGGAACTATATTTTCTATCACCAAAATTTATATTTGTCATCAAGTTGTATCACCTAATAAATAGATCTATCGCCACGAAATATTTGTATCACCTAATAAATAGATCTATCGCCACGAAATATTTTCGTTCTCAGATAGCGGGGCTCCGTCGACATAGGATGCAAGAACGAGCGAAGGGCACCCCGAGGTTCGGTTTGGTTAGGTTACTTTAAACCCTTTACACAGAAATAGGGGCCCATTAAAATCCCATTAAAATCTGTGAATGAACAATAAATCACCCCTATTTTCCCACCCTTTATTTTTTTTTTTTTTTTTTATGGATGGGAAATCATCAAATGACCCCTCCCGCTCTGGGTGGAGCGAAGGGAGTGTCAGACTCTTACTGACTAAAACCCATCCGTGTTCCTTCCTTAGCCCTTTATGTTCCGGGGTAGCGGTAACCCTTTCGGACAATCCCGCACCCCCGGCAGGCTTCGGCCCTGGCAGGCCCCTTCCTTTCTGCTGACATCTCTTTGAGGCGCGCGTGGAACACGTACGCGCCGTCCGGCACGGGCCTGGTCCTGATCGGACGGTGAGCTACCCATTACTCTCCGTCCGCAGGCCCGCGCCTACGGTGGCCGGGAGTCGTCACGCGGCTCCCGACGCCCGGAGCGTCTCCCGCGGCGGCTGGGGTGTGAGGCTCTCTCCCTCAGCCGTTCAGCCACCTCCTTCGCTAGCATGACTGCTTCGCAGAAGGAGGTGACCGCCCCCCACTCCCTCTCGCCCCGGACCATGGCTTGAACCAGGGCCGGACGCGAGAGGTCGCCGCCGCTGTCGATCGCCTCTACGAGGTAGGATTTTTTGTTTCCAAATTTACATGGGACCAACTTCGAGGTATGTCCTATCCAATAAAAAAAGAATTATTAAAATCGGACTACTCTGTAAAAAGTTATGCGTGATCATACATAAAAAAAAAAAAAAAAATATACGCGTCGAATTGATAACCTCCTCCGTTTTTTCGTCGGTTAAAAATATATGCGTCGAATTGATAACCTCCTCCGTTTTTTCGTCGGTTAAAAACTGTATGCAAATGACATCACTGGTAACAGCTAGCGAGTGGTGATTGTCTAAGACGGATTTACATTACATCGTCATCTGCCTAGCCTTTTCCCAACTATGTACATTGCATTATCAGCCTGTAACGTTCCCACTGCTGGGGCACAGGTAGGGTTGCCAACTCTTGAAAGAACCAACCTGGGAGAATTTAAAAAAATCGTTAGTTTTTAAATTTATATTTACTTTGCTTTCGAGCAGCATCTAATATTTGACGTTTTCTTACTACAAAATCATAAAAGTTTTTACAAGAAAAATTGAAGTTTGTTAGTAGATTTGTAAGTCTGCTTTTACTAAAGAAATGTTCATTCGGTTTCTTTCCTTGCTCCATAAGTCCATACTTGTTCCATCATGCTGACTACGCGCTCGCAAGAAACATTAGAGACAGGAATGGAAAGGACAAACATGACGAGTAGCGACGTGCGAGCGACGGATGCACATAATCTTTTAAAACCGGAGAAATTATTGTAAACCGGGAGATCGGGAGGTTAACCATTATTACCGGAGGTTAACGATTATTTTTTTTTTTTATCAATCTTAGGCCTGTGCCGCACAGGCCTAAGATTGATAAAAAAAAAAAAAATACAATCTTTGTGGCTAAAACTAGAGTCTAAATCCTAGCAGTAGCTAAGATTGCATTATGATAACCAATATGTACTATTTCATAGAAAGCTAATACTAATTAACTTAATTTCTTTAAAAGCTTCTCATCATCTGCCTAGCCTTTTCCCAACTATGTTGTGGTCGGCTTCCAGTCTAACCGGATGCAGCTGAATACCAGTATTTTACATGGAGCGACTGCCTTTCTGACCTCCACAACCCAGTTACTGAGTAATACGATACCCCTTGGTAAGACTGGTTGTCAGATTTTCGGGCTTCTGCCGACCCGTAACGACTGTCGGAGATCCACGAATGACAGCCGGCACAATGGCTTAACGTGCTTTCCGAAGCACGGAGGGTCTTGGTATGTAAAGATGGACCCATCCAAGGACCAACCGCGACAAGCAAAAGAAAAAAAGAAAGAAAGAAGCTTAACCTGATCGATCGACCCGTGCGGCTGGTATTACTTACTGTATATTGTTTTATAACCGACCGTATAGTATATTACTTTATAATAATTGAGCATATACTAGCAACAATATGTTTCTTCACTAAATAAAAGGGTCTTAGCTACAAGGAGGTACACGTAATCCATACTAATATTATAAATGCGAAAGTGTGTCTGTCTGTCTGTCTGTCTGTTACCTCTTCACGTTTAAACCGCTTAACCGATTTAGATAAAATTTTGTTTAAAGATAGCTTGAGTCCCGGGAAAGGACATAGGATAGTTTTTATCCCAGAAATCATACTTTAAGGGGGTGAAAAGGGGGGTGGAAGTTTGTATGGGGAATCAATAAACGCTGAACCGATTTAAATGAAATTTGGCACCTGGATAGACCATGACCTGGATTAGGACATAGGATACTCTCAATTCCGCTACTCCTACGGGATCGAGACTTAGGCGGGTGAAACCGCGGAGCGCTGCTAGTAGTATTATAATTGCAAAAGTGTGTCTGTCTGTCTGTTACCTCTTCACGCTAAAACCGCTGAACCGATTTAGATGAAATTTGGTATAAAGATCAGTCCCGAAGATGAGTCCCGGGAAAGGATATAGGATAGTCCGATATTCGCACGGGAAACTTATGCGGGTGAAACGGCGGGGCGCTGCTAGTATAATAATATACTAGCAACAATATGTTTCTTTACTAAATAAAAGGTTCTTAGCTTCAAGGAGGTTCACGTAATATTACCTAAACATGTGTTTATTAGTCCGGTGGACGCTCGTAAAAACTGGATTGTTACAATAAAATGTTGCAATATAAAGACCAGGAAAATGAGCGTAGTATTTTTCAAGCTTGTAGGATATTTTTTTAAATTCGAGATTGGTACTCATGTACAGAATTGTAACTGGCCCTTTGATCCGTGAAAATTATACACGGTCAATTTAGCTAGCTAATTTGCTAGCGAAGCTTCGCAGGCGTTATAGGTATCAATATCCAAACACGATAAAATAAAAAAGTTATACACTCAAACTCAAAGCATTTATTTCATTAAACCATATACAGGCACTTTTGAATAGTCAAAATTAAATAGTCGGTCAGTCAGTTAGAAAGTTGAAGCTAGTTGCCTATTCCAAAACGTAGAGATGAAGAAGAACGGGCAAGAAACTCCATGGACACTCTTTTAGATCAAGATATTGCAAAATCCTAGGTACATTATTCTTGTTGCTTCTACGAGTATATGTGAGAACACTGTAAAAAAAACACAAAATGAAGAACCAATTCAAAACACATAAGTATAAGATTGAAAATAAGCCTTGGCAGTTAAGAGATGATCAGTCTCAACCGACGGCGCCCGTTCACGAACATGACGCGTGAATTAGCACCATCCAGCTCAACTATTTTGTAGGGAACCGAATTATATATTTGATGTTTTTTTTTAAGGTCAACTTTGAAAACTTGAAATGAAAAAATCCTATTTTTACAGGACGTAAATAGGATCCCTATTATTGATAGCCCAGATTTCAACAATAAAAGAAAATACCAAGATAAAAATAATAACTACCAACGTTGTTTATAGGGAAGTGTTTTAAGGTATGATGCCTTTGTACGTATTTTTACTCTTTTGTGTCCTGGAATGTATTCCTGCATTGTTTTCTCTATTTCCTTCAGTCACATCCCCCACACCACACTGAACTCAGCAGGACTCCCATATAACTCTCTTCACTTGCTTGGCTTGCAAAAAAAACTTATATTTTAATGCTATTTTAAAAGTTGTTTACTTATAATGCTATAGCGACACTGGCATCTTAGGTATTTTTGGTGCTGTAGAGCCTTCAGGCAGACGACGTCGCGGGCAGCAGCTAGTAAAAATAATAAAGGTACAGTCAAACACGCCGGTTGTAACACAAATGTACTACGAAAGTTGCCCTTAGCGCTACTACCTACATAATATGCGGTTGAGTGTAGGTACTTACAGCGGAGTAACAAGGTTTCATAAATAATATTCAAATAACAACTAAACTAATTTGAATCAACCTTACACAGAAAGCCTACCTGGGGAATATAATCTATGTCTCCAGTTACCAAACCCCACATTCACTTACAACGTACAAAACGAAACAATAGATCTATTTAGATCCCAGAGGTACGAGTTTACCTTGAACATGTAAGGTATACGCGTTATACCTACATTGCACGGTATACCTGAATTAATCAGGCCCTACACGATTAGATTAACATGGTGCCGGAGGAAAAGGTGTTTAATACCGTTCGTAGCTTATTTAATTTTCAAGACATACTTTTGCTTCTTAAATAAGGAATGTTGTGTGAATATTTTTGGTGAAAGAAGGATGTTTGTTTAATTTTTTTACCTTTGAAATAATTATTTTTTGGTACAGATAAAGATTTTTGTTTTGAAGGGGTTCGTAGCTAAAGAATAACAGCCGCATTGGTTAAAATGCTTGCTGCGGTCGGTCCGTGGATGGGAGAACGTCGATTTCATATCGAAGCTTGGTTAAACTACTCTTGCCGAAGTCGGGCCGTAGAATGGTGACCATCGATTTCATACCGAGACCCCTTCGTGGCTCGCAAAGAACTTTAAGCCATTTCGTTGATCCGGCTGTCATTCATAGATCTTTGACAGTTGTTCCGAGTATTCAGAAACCTGAATGTCTGCCAACCAATCTTAGGGTTACCACTTGGGTAACTATGTACTTGGATTGTGGAGGTCAGATAAGCAGTCGCTCCATGTAAAATACTGGTATTCAGCTGCATCCAGTTAGACTGGAAGCCGACCCCAAATATAGTTGGGAAAAGGCTAGACAGATGTTGAGGGAGATTTTTGTTTTGAATGCGGCAACTTGCTAGAAAGTTCCAATTCGCACTAAGCGTTTGCAAATGTCCTTTATAATGCGCACAGCAAAAGAGTGGAACTCTACCTGCGTCTGTTTTTCCGAGCGCATACAACCCGAATCTCTTCAAAGTGAGAGTGAACAGGCTTCTTCTGGGTACGCTCGCTCCATCGTCAACTTTGTCTCTGTCACCTTTGACCTAGGCTAGAGTCAAGAGCAAGCCTTTAAAAAAAAAAGTAACATAATAAGTAATAAAAAGTGCATTTTGATTACAAAATGCACTTTTTATAAAAAAAAAGTAAAAAAAAAAGCAAAAAAAGTAAAAGTCTTGCTTGGTATTAACCAAGCAAGACTTTTACTTATTTATCAATAGCTGAAGGTGATTTCAATGCGTAACTAAATAATAGTATATCATCATCATCTGACCGCGTACCGGCAAGCGCAGTGTAGGACGCCCCCCCGCTAGATGGACGGACGACCTAAAGAAGGTGGCTGGGGTCGACTGGATGCGGAAGGCGGAGGACAGGGTGCTGTGGCGCAGTCTGGGAGAGGCCTATGTCCAGCAGTGGACTGCGATAGGCTGAGTTGATTGATTGATTGATCATCTGCCTAGCCTTTTCGCAACCAAAATGATGAAAAAAAAAGATAAATGATAGGTTGATACGTGGTGATTAGGTTATCACATTAAATAGTACAGCGGTTTTTACAAGCTGTCATCAGTCTGTCAAAATAATTAAAACACAAAAAAACAATTTTACTAAAAACAGAAAACTATATTTTACAAGCAAAATAAATAGTGTAATGAAACTTTTTCAATCAAAATAACCAGTGGGAAAATTGGCACGAAATAATAAATTAATAAGGCACTAGATAAGCGCGTGGTGATGGTATGGTGATTCAATACAATTTTTAAGGTATTGTTACCAAATAACCACAAATTAAATTTAATGTTGTTAAATACTAAACCGAAAAAAAGCTTCCACGACTACAATTTTAATTGTTTTTAATTATTACCCGACTGCGCGACGCAAAGGACCCCCCCTCTACCAACTAAACGGTAGTAGTTAGAATTTTAAATGTTACGGCAGTAGTACCTATATATTACAAAGTTTAAAGGAAAACTATCACACTTAAGGTGAATGCGCAGTGGTAGACCGCGAAATTCAAATTTTCTTACGTTTTTTGCAATTTGCAGGTCAGTGTCAGGTTGTATCTGGATCAAAATTTGATTCGCGACTATAATAGATATGCATTTACAGAATTATAGTCATTAGAATCTTTAATATATCTCTTTAAGTTAGATTTCTACCGTTAAGAACAAATCTCGTATGGAAAAGTGTTTATGGTAGAAATCTAACTTAGAAAGATGTATTAATGATTCTGATGATTATAATTCTGTGAATACGTACCTGTTATAGTCGCGAATCAAATTTTGATCAAGATAAAACCTGACACTGACCTGAAAATTGCAAAAAACGTAAGAAAATTTGAATTTCGCGGGCTACCACTACGCATTCACCTTAAGTGGGATTTACAACTCATAACTAAAAAGAATAAAATAAAAAAATAAATTTAAAAAATCAAAAAACCCGACTGCGGTAAAAAACTTAAGTTAAAAAAAAAACTAAAAAGCTAAAAACAAGCCCATTTTAAATTAAATAAAAGTTGGAAGCAGGCGGGACCCATACCATTTTTATATTTTCAAACTCAAATGGGTCCCGCATGCTTCCAACTTTTATTTAATTTAAAATGGGCTTGTTATTAGCTTTTAGTTTTTTTTTTAACTTAAGTTTTTTACCGCAGTCGGGTTTTTTGATTATTAAAATTTTTTTTTTTTAATTATCATGTATGTTTAAAATACTTAATGTAGAATTGGTGGTTTCAATTAATATGATAACCTAATCGCGACTCTGTATAATTGTAAAAATGTACGATTCAAATTGAAAAGTCTGTGAAGTAATAAAACATTCTGGATGGATAGCAATCCTCTAATTTTATACAGTTTTTCTCAGTCTCTAATTTATAGTTGGCCCTAGTTCTTCCGGATTTCGTTTCCAAGGAAATGCCGGACAAAGAGAATTTATGAAGCTGAATTAATTTGTACTTTCAGATTTAAAAATCTAAAATTAGACTTTAAAAATACTAACCTTATACGAAGTATTTTATGTATTTATTTCATGTTTATAGTAACATTTAGAACTAGGTGTTGTAGGTATATTTATTTTATTTCTTGTTTTGTTTTTTATTTTTTTACATTATCATAAGCAGTAGGTAACGGTTGACGTCATGACGCCAACGCCGGCTTTCGCTGAAAACCAGCGCTGGGGCTTTGTCTCGCATAGGGTCTTAGCGATGGCCGTTTTGCGTGGATGTGACGCAAATTCTACCCTGATTTGTTGTTTTTTTTTTTGTGACTTTTTCTCTGCGTCATGTTTACGGCAAATAAACGTATTTTCTTTTTTTTTTTTTTCATAAAATACTTGGAAACAGAAGACGATCTTTCAAATAAAATGGTCGCAAAGAAAACATCATTTAATTGACGATGTCGCACCACGTCCGCTACGCGTAGCGTCCCCTTCTTCCGTCACGAACCATATTTCATTTACAATGACAATACACGAAAAAAAAGTCGTTCAAACCAAATGCTCACTCCTAGTTTAATAGATTTTACACTTAAGGCGATGGAAACCAATTTCTGGAGACCCCCGACTAAGTTCGCATCTGTCTTCTTTATTAGGACTTATCTTTGGACCAGAGGGGGGGAATAGTTCCAAGTTATGGTGGCCGTGTTTAATAACGATCAGGAGGTCTTGTCAAGCAGTCCCTGAGTATAATGGACGAAGTTGGACAAAACTTAGACCATCAATAACTGATGGCATAACTTTGTAGGAAGATTTTTACTTATTATAGAGGGTAAGGACGTGACAGCTTCATATTTCTTTTCTATAATCTGTACTAATAATTGATGAACACCTCAGGGTTTAATCCATATCCGTTACGACATAAAAAAGGTAATAAATTAAGTAGTGATGAAATACATATTTTGATTTCTGCGAAAATATGAATTTACTGTATCGCCCAAATGCACGAAATCTTAGTAAAAAATATATAGGTATTATAAAATAAATAATATAATAAATGTGAAAATTTGTATGTTTAAATGGTTGTTACCTACTCGATCACGTAAAAATGGCTATACGGATTTTGATGAAATTTGGCATTTTGAGAAAGGTGTATTTTGAGAAAGGTACGCTTTGAGGAAGGTGCATTTTGAGAGTGGTACGTTTTGCATATGGGGTGCATTTTGCGAAAGGTACATTCTGCGACTAAACGATAGTTTAAAACATAAATTCATAGTACACTTTTTATCTCAGTAGTACGTCCCCGTTGGATAATTTCCATTTTCTAGTATGTGATAACGCAGTAAGCGTTTAGTGTTAAAGAGGCAAAAATAGAATTTAAACTTTATCTAATAGGTACAAACAATGAATTCTTTTGAGCACGATTTTTATGTCTTTTCAACAGTTCTCTCTTCCGACAATACACAAGAGTTGTATTTATAGACTTATTCATCCTGAAGTAGCATTTCTTCTTTTCAAAGAAGCATTCAGGAATGAACAAACTTGAAACGATATTGACTGATATGAGAGACTACCCAATCATCATTATCACCTGCCTAGCTTTTTCTCAACAATGTTCGGGTCAGCTTCAAGTGTTAGATGCAGCTGAATATTAGTATTTTACATGGAGTGATTGCCGATCTGACCTCCACAGCCCACAACCTGGATAAAACGGTGCCCCTTGGTAAGACTGGTTGTCAGGTATTCTGGCTTCTGACTACCGGTAAAGACCGGTCAAAGATACATACGACAGCCGGGGTAAACGGCTTAACGTGCTTTCCTAGGCACGGAGGGGTCTCGGTATGAAAAACCGATTGTCCCCATTTACACACCAGGTTATATTTTAGCCACGAGCTCCTTTAGATATAGGGAACAAGCCAATATAAAGTCGAATTTATTCCACTTGTAAAGTTCACTCATTCTCCATAGAAAAGGGAGGATTCTCCGACCAGACGGGTGTTATGTCTGGCGGGCAACTGCCCGCTGATTCATGTCGGGCCGTTGTATCTATGCTAATTGCGCGGTAAACTCTGCTTGCGAGATGCAGGATTTTGCGTGACGTCAATATGACACGTTGTTCGCATGTGGCGTTGTAGATACCGCTATACACTTATAATTATTTATTTATTTGTTTTAATAGAAACCATTTTGACCACAGAGTCTCAAAATCAAGAGTGTCAGTTTTCACATTTATCGTATAAACACTGTCCAAACTGTCAATATTAATATCAGTGCATTAAGGGAAGGGTTATGTCAGCAGCCATATTGTGACCCACATACCCGTTTACAACTTAAGTGGGCACCCGAACTAACTTGTTCGTAGACTGTGGGCAGTTGCTTGTAATATCCCGTCTAAATCAATTTGGTTTTGCAGTTTCCTCTGGTGAGGTAATTTTAGAGTTCGTGAACTTTGTCAGTTTCCATTAACGTTTACTGTTTTTGTTGTAACTGTATACGTAATGATATTATTATTATATGGATATGAAAGTCACATGAAGGCACAAATCAAAAATCAAAAATGTTTTATTTCATTATTACACGTTGTAGAGACGCCAGCACATCAAACTACTACAATCTGTCAAATTTCTTTAATAGATTTTCAACTTTATCGCTTAAGCATAAGGTTCAAAGTTGATTGGGAAAATTTGACAGTTTCGGGTAGCTTGATGTGCTAGCGTCTGTACATTATACAGTTGGTGGTGTCTCCATTTAAGCATACTTATAAATGCCTGTGCCAGGAGGCGCCGCTCTTTTGTATCTTGCAATTAGTGTAACATGTAACGAAACAAAGATTTATGTTTCGTGGATAGATGGCGCCACAGTACAGTGAACAGCGCCATCTAACGATTTGATTGGTAAACGAAGAATCATGTGATCGGAAACGCAAGCGAGCCCTACCGCTTGGACACGATCGTCGGTAGAGGGGATGCAGCGAGGACTGGCAGGGAGACCGAGTGTGGCGACAGTCTACGGTCGGCAGTCGAGTCGGACGGTCTTGCTTGGCAAACGCTCAATACCAACGCACGTGTTTGTTTCCGACGCACGTGTGCGTATCGGTTGTTAATTGTTAATTTATTAAAGTTATTTTGAATTCAAATTATCTTTTCGTTCGAGTACCCACTGCAGTGCCCACAACTATCAAAACTATGTTGGATCGTGAAGAAGATCCGATGTTTCGCATCTCGGCCACCCAATGATGCGACATCAGAATTGGGATACACTCGAGCTGAAGAAATTTGGAGAATAGCACGATGACGTCATGGTGCATGTTGTTTTGGGCATAGGCTGTATGCAGAAATACCTTTGCCGAATGACGCGCCAGAAAGAATAAAGTGCATAAATACTTAATGCAAATTACCAATGAGTATAACGTAAAGAATAAATTAAAACTTAGGTAAATAAAAGTAAAATAGCAATTGTTAGCAATTCTATTTGCAGATAATAAGTAGGTCTTCTGTCTGTGCATAGTCGATAGGTTAGTAAATAATATGTAAGTATATTTTTTTAACAGCTACAGTAATTTAATTTATAGATTCTAAGTTTTTAGTAATTTAGTTTATAGTAACTGGGTTGTGGAGGTCAGATAGGCAGTCGCTCCATGTAAAATATTGATATTCAGCTGCATCCTGTTAAACTGGAAGCCGACCCCAACATAGTTGGGAAAAGGCTAGGCAGAGGATGATGATGAGGTATTGCACTTTTCCATCAAATTCTTTCTTTTTAATAACCGACGATACATTTCTACGCTAGGGGATCTAGAAACATGTGCTGAATTTTTGGTTACAGTTTGGGCGTCGATATTCATTATTCATATATGCCACTTTGCCCGCGTCGATGCCACACTGTATACTATACCTATACAGGGTGTTACGGAAAGGGTATATCAATACAAACGGGTTGAAGAGTGTATTTGGTCTAGAATCTCTGTACAAAATTTCAGCTCAAAAGCAGTAACTTTGAAAATGTTTAATATTTTTTATTTCGATAGTTTATTAAATTGAAATCATAACAAACTTGTCACCGCACTACGAGGGTCATTATCCGCAAGAGGTTTTCCGCAGCCGCAGCAGCAGCGCCAAAGTTTTCAAAGTTAATGCTTTTGAGCTGAAATTTTGTACAGAGATTCTAGAACAGATACACTCTTGAACCCGTTTGTATTGATATACCCTTTCCGTATTACCCTGTATATTACAGCTGCGTGATATAATGTTATGAATTTCTAACATACGCGCCAACCACACAGATGTCAATCCCAGCTGTTTTCGAGACGGAAGAGAAACGACTGAATACTTATAACATAATATTTCCTCCTCGTCTCATATGAATATGTCAATACTCTTCCCGCTGGAATTTGTTATTGTTTACATGCCTCAATCATTTACATTGTTTTTCTTCGAACAGTCAAAGGGTAAAATTTTGCTCAATTAATATTTTAGAGGCTAGCAGAAAAATGTTATGTTAGGCTAACGGAAGAATTCAGCTGGGCTGGGTAGTATTTGGGAAGCTTCGGCGCGTCTTCTCGTCGCGTATTCCACATAGCCTAAAGACTAAGGGCTTTATTCAGTGCGTCCTGCCAGTGAGTTACGGAGCCCAAAAGTGGACACTCACGGTACGGCTGGTCCATAAGTTCAAGGTCGCTCAGCGAGCTAAGGAACGGTCTATGCTTGGAGTCTCTCTAAGGGATCAAATCCGCAACGAGGTGATCCGGCAGAGAACCAAAGTTGTCGACATAGCTCACAGAATAAGCAAGCTGAAGTGGCAATGGGCCGGCCATATTAGCCGCAGGGGTAGACGTGTTCTTGAGTGGAGACCGCGAATCGGTAAACGTAAGGTAGGACGTCCTCAGGCTTGGTGGAGCGACGACCTTCGCAGGATGGCTGGTAGTAGCTGGATGGTATCTCATCATTATGATAATAATTATATAATCATCAGCCTATGTCCAGCAGTGGACTGCTATATACTGCTATAGGATGATGATGAGTATATTCAGATTTCTCATGCTATAGTTAATCTCACGCCATCTTCCCTTGCGGATAGGCAGAAACTTCAGAACGCCACCTGAACGCTTATATCCTCACATACTTCTTTTTCTTCGTAAGTACTAACACCAATAAAAAGACAAAAGCCTATCGAATCCCCAAAAAACAATCGAAGAAATAAAATTACGCGTAACAGGTCATCCCACACCGCAAATTCTGTGCCCTTAGGCCTTCCGTAGACTCGAGATATTTTACAAAAGCAGCTTCGCACCAACGACCCACCGACCTCAATATATCAGTGCATTTCCTTCCTAACTGAACGCTAACCCTCGTTACTTTATCTTCAAGAGGAAATACAAAAGTCCTCGTGAATAATAAAGAAGGAAATAAAAGTTTTCGCCTTCAGTTCGTATCTGAGAACTTGCGAATGAATATGTAATGCGCTGTTCATGATTAGTGTTTGGAGAAGTTTTATTGGTATAATAAATTGGGTTGGTTTCTAGGTTTTATGATGGTATTTAAAGGCATTCGTAAAACTAAAAGCTTAAAGAAAAAAACTGAATGTGCCCGTGAGAGGAAGGAGAGAAAGAAAATTTGCTCGCGCACTGCTTTCTCTTGCTTATATCCCCCACTCAACTCCCGTTCGCCTCGCCCGATCACACTTTTCGTAACGCTTACGTCACGCGTTCGCCAGCTTACTCCCCAAATCAAGCGTGCGTAAAGAAGTTTCACTTCAAAATGTCTGAACTTAGTACCAAGTGTTCAAGTAAATAAGTTTACTTTTGTAAATACAGACGTCAATAATATTAATGTTTTATACCAGTAGTTTTGTGGTGCAACCACGGAGCTCGCATAAGTCTTGATCCCGTAGGAATGTTACGACAAAAAGTATTTTATGTACTAATGCAGGTCATGATCTACCAATATGCAAATTATCATCCAAGTTTTAGCGTGAAAGCGTAACAAATCCAATCTTTTCTCTCTATAGTATTAGTTTAGATCTACTAACTGTTATCAAAAGAAAAAAAAAATAACTGAGAGCGAATACTTAAGCTCTGATTTCATTTAGTAATCAGTTGTTTATTTTTTTTTCAAGTGTTATGTCAATATTTGTGTTAACCTGTCACTGTGATGAAAACTATTGACGAGAACATTGAACCTTGCGGTATCGACTTCTAAAGGGGAGTAAACAACTGTGGGAAAATCAAAATTTGATTTATAATAATAGAAAAGTAATTGTGTCTTATTAGTCACAGTTGAGCTCACGGAGGCTCGACGTTCAAAGTTGAACGTTAATATCTCGGAAACGTGACTCTTTACGGGGCTTGGCCCTATTATATTTTCTGTTTGTATTAATGTCAGCTTTCGATTTATATAGGTTACAGGTGTGGCTGCCAATTTGCAAAAAAAATGGGGTATGGCTGTCATGGACACGGCCGCGTGTTGTACGTGAATACGTTTACGTAACGGGGTTCATCCGCTCGGTGCATTAATTCTTTTACGTTCCCGGCACTGCTTCAATCGGTCATATGGTGTTTTATGGGTACAATTCGATTGATCTTGAGAAGCCCTTTCCAACCGTATACGTTCTATATATTTAGATTTGGCTTTTTGACGCGTATACGCGGACATATATTTTTCTTTTTATTTTAACACTTTATATTCACTGTCACTATTTTACACTAATGTTTTGTACACAATCGATAGATTTTGACGAGAGCTGAACAATAAAACTTAAATAAACGTCGTAGCTTTTCCGCGTCAAAAGTTATAGTAAGTGGAAATCTCGATACGCAGCAAAATTACCTCTAAATGGCGGTGCTTCTCACTCCACCGCAAGCAATGCGTCACAGTCCCCACTTAGCGTAATGAATTTTTTGAACCTTTAGGTATCCGACGGTGTAATTGAATTTAGGATGGAGATGATAGATATGAAGCTGCAGCACCAAACTGTATCCCCCAATTTTGTTATCATTGGATTTTTGACTTGCCTCCCACTATGGTAGAAATTTTGAAGAAGTATTCACGTCAAAAACAAAATGGCGTAACAGTAGGTATGCTACGGATATTCAAAGCTTTTTTCCAGCCAGTTGTTATTCGAGGTTATCATTTAAATTCCTTTTAAATTTCTAAACAAATGCTTATTTTATAGGGTTTGACGCAAAATGTGCACTTCGCAAAAATGTGCACTTCGCAAAATGTGCACTTCGCAAAATGTGCACTTCGCAAAATGTGCACTTCGCAAAATGTCCACTTCGCAATTTGTGCACTTCGCAATTTGTGCACTTCTCAAAATGAGTGTGAATTTTATCACAATGGGTCAAAATAAAAACCGGCCAAGTGCGAGTCGGACTCACCCATGAAGGGTTCTGTAGCAGCAAGTAACATAATATAAAAGTTCTTGTAGTTCGTTGTAACTTTGTGAAAGGTAAATTGCGGTTTTCGATTTATGACGTATTAAAAAAAAACTACTTACTAGATCTCGTTCAAACCAATTTTCGGTGGAAGTTTACATGGTAATGTACATTATATATATTTTTTTAATTTTATCATTCTCTTATTTTAGAAGTTAGAGGGGGGGGACACACATTTTACCACTTTGGAAGTGTCTCTCGCGCAAACTATTCAGTTCAGAAAAAAATTATATTAGAAACCTCAACATTATTTTTGAAGACCTATCTATAGATACCCCACACGTACAGGTTTGATGAAAAAAAATTTTTGGAGTTTCAGTTGTAAGTATGGGGAACCCCAAAATTTATTGTTTTTTTTCTATTTTTGTGTGAAAATCTTACTGCGGTTCACAGAATACATCTACTTACCAAGTTTCAACAGTATAGTTCTTATAGTTTCGGAAAAAAGTGGCTGTGACATACGGACGGACGGACAGACAGACAGACATGACGAATCCATAAGGGTTCCGTTTTTTGCCATTTGGCTACGAAACCCTAAAAACCGTTTGCTTACACTATGCTTTTTTTATTATTTAGTCCTAACACTCTAACAGGCCTCTCTGCAACGATGTCGAATTGACTGGCGCTACATAGAAGTGTTAAGATGTTTGTATGACACTGCAATCATGCAGGATCAGAAAACCAGCCCCATCCAACTGCTCAGGGGGGGTGAGACAGGGCGATGTAATTTCCCCTAAATTTTTTACAAACGCATTGGAAGGCGTTTTCAAGACGCTGGACTGGACTGGACAGGGTATCAACATGAACGGCGAGTACATCTCGCATCTTTGATTTGCCGATGACATCGTCATAATAGCAGAGACACTGGAACAGCTAAACCAAATGCTGCACAGCCTAAATGGAGCAGCCTCCCGGCGGGTTGGCCTCGGCATGAATTTGGACAAAACAAAAGTCATTTACAATTCGCACGTCGTGCCGAGTCTAATCCAGATCGAAGGGTCGCTTCTCGAAGTTGTGAAGGATTATGTCTACCTAGGACAAGTCATCCAGCTCGGTAGACACAAGTTTAAGAAAGAGGCTGACAGAGGGATCCAGTTGGGTTGGACAACATTTGGAATACTTCGTCAAGTCTTCTCGTCGCCTATCCCGCAGTGTTTGAAGACTAAGGTCTTCAACCAGTGCGTCCTGTCCGTCATGACATACGGTGCTGAAACGTAACGCTTTGTATATGTATATAGATAAGAAATAACTTACATAGGTAAGTAATTTCTTATCTATATACATATAATAAAACAAAATAATAATAAAAAAAATTGTAAGCAAACGGTTTTTATTTTGACCCATTGTGATAAAATTTACACTCATTTTGAGAAGTGCACAAATTGCGAAGTGCACATTTTGCGAAGTGCACAAATTGCGAAGTGCACATTTTGCGAAGTGCACATTTTGCGAAGTGCACATTTTGCGAAGTGCACATTTTTGCGAAGTGCACATTTTGCGTCAAACCCATTTTATATCCACAGGGTTGATTTGATTCCAATAAAAATGATGAAGTTAAATAAAGTGTTCTAGTTTTTTAAGCTACAAAAACTTAATTGAGGGCTCTTAAAGAAAGGGTTTAGAATTAATAAACATACTTTAGACTAATTGAACTGCCAAGCTCAATCCCTTAACAAGACTGTGAGGAAAATATTGAAACACAAAGGGCCAAGAAAATGGCAACTAAATTAATGAACGTGTACGCACTTCAGAAAGGTCAAATGATTTCATAAGATCAAAAGTTGGATAACAAGAGCCGATCACTCGAATGGCTCTTGGAAAAGTTTTTTCATTAGTTACTTGCTGAAGTCAGGATATTGTATGATTCATAGTAATTGGTTTTTGTTGTAATCTATACGAAGAAGATCGTAAAAGTCAATGATGAGACGAAGCGGGGTAATTGCGTAACATACTATCACTAGCAATGGGTTTCGTTTTGACAGTTCAACGACATTCATTGCGTTATTTACATTGTTGAGCAGACACATTTTTTGAACATATGAAGCAATGGATTAGCAATATCTTTCAAAATGATTCAGATTGAGATTGATAGTGTGTATCGCAATCAGGGCGCAGGATTCAGGGTCCTGACATATACTAAGTCTGTATTTTACATATTCTATCGAATTATACATTTTATTCGTTAAGTTTTTCTACTGTTGGCCTTACACTTGGATGGGAGAAGTTTTTATATTATTAGTTTAACTAGTATTAAATTTATTAATAGACTGAATTATTTTATTTAAGAAGTCTGTCTGTCTTTGAAGACTTCCTTGATAAAATAATAAATAGACAAAATAATGAAAAATCCAGGTACTTGTTCAAGATTCAAGATTCTTTATTTGTGGAAACATGAGTCTACATACAGAGCATGCTAATTATAACAATACGTTATTAGATTTGTCATGTTGGTTGTACCTAGTTTTTACATTATTTTATCAAAATTAACATTCATAAATATCATGCTTTCTATAGGTTTATTTTAATTTACAGGCTAGCTAAGCTCCGCAGACACGATGGATATCGATATCCACACAAACAAAAAACAAGTTCATTTGATGATTTTTTGTGGGGTCATCGACCGCAGTTATTGTAGTCAATTGAAATATCAGTTTGAAAAATCTGTTTTTTTTTTTTTTGTCTTAACTTCACAGATGTGATGGGTGTCAATATCTAAATATAATAAAAAAAAGGTTTTTCTCAACTCATAGCTTAAGGAACAACACAGTTAACAGTGGTCGTTGAACTCAAGAAAAAAAAAACATCAACTCTTTTTAATTGTTTTAAAGCAGTGCTTTCAACGTATGTATTTTGAAACCTGTGCCGAAAATAGCCAGCAAATTATCCATTATAATACATTTTTTCTTTTTTCTTCAAAACATTTTGTTTTATATTAGGTCCTTACATATGAAATTGGCGTTTTGTATGGAAGGAACAAAAAGTCGAATATTTTTTAATATAATATATTTAATTAATCAAAGTATGAACCATTGTTTTCAATGCACTTTTGCCATCTTATAGGTAGTTCATTGATCCCTTTACTAAAAAAACCAGTCGGACGGGAATCAATAAAATCTTTGAAGGCGATTTGGACTGCCCCATCGGAGTTGAATTTTTTCCCTTGCAAAAAGTTATCCAAATTGCGAAAAAAATGGTAATCTGTTGGAGCAAGGTCCGGGGAGTACGGAGGATGTCTAAGACATTCCAATTCAAGCTCTTCTAATTTGGTAGCCGTCTGTTGCGCAGTGTGTGGTCTGGCGTTGTCGTGAAGCAGCAGTGGCGTGGAGCGATTGACCAGCCTTGGTTGTTTAGCCGCTAGCTTTTCCATCATGGTTTGTAATTGCTGACAATAGACATCAGCTGTAATAGTCTGGCCAGATTTGAGAAAACTGTAATGAACAATACCGGCACTAGTCCACCAAACGCTTACAAGTAACTTTTTTGGGGTTAATTTTCGCTTGGGGCAGGATTTGGCTGGCTGGCCAGGATCCAACCATTGCGCTGAGCGCTTCCGATTATCGTAAAGAATCCATTTTTCATCACAGGTAATGATTCGGTTTAAAATACCTTCATTGTTGTGCCGGTTCAGTAATGTAACGCAGCAGTCGACGCGCGTTTGCCGGTTTGCTTCAGTCAATTCGTGAGGTACCCACCTTTCAAGCTTTTTAATCTTCCCAATTTGCTTCAAGTGAATTAAAACAGTTTTATCACTAACATCGAAGCCTGCAGCTAACTCGGACGTGGTTTGCGATGGGTCCGCTTCCACAATAGCCTTCAATTCTCCATTATCAACTTGGGTCTCAGGCCGTCCACGGGGCTTGTTCTGCAGGTCGAAATTTCCAGAACGAAAACGTTGGAACCAAAAACGAACTGTGTTTTCTTTTGCAACATGACCGCCATACACATCATTCACCCTTCGAGTCGTTTCCGCAGCACTAGTGCCACGGCGGAACTCGTACTCGTAAATAATGCGATATTTTAAATTTTCCATTTTGTAAAATGAGTGACGCAAACAGAAAAAACAGAAGAAAAAAAACAAATGAATGACGGTCATCGAAGCACAAATACATGAGTAAATAGCTGTACAAATTTGAATTTGGAATTCCTTACCAAAGAGGAGAAATTCGTGATTAAAGTGGCCAGTACGAAAAACGCCAATTTCATATGTAAGGACCTAATATCATAGTTGAACACCCCTCGGCGAGTCAAGAATGTTCTACCCCTTTTCATCCCCGTGATCCCCTCCTCTATTTAATCAACCTGTATCCACCCGCCAAGCCTCTAGTTATAGGTCTCCGCTCTCCACGCTTGCCTGAATAACTCGGTTGGTAAGTAAAGTATCAATATTTTTAGTATGAAGTACTTACTTAACTATAAACTTGGGTCTAGGGTCCCGAACCCCAATATTTAATCTTTTTAATTAACCGTGTTTAGATATCGTAGTTTAGCTAGCCAATTTAAAACAACCCAATAACCCTGTATACTATTATTTTATTTTGCAAACACATTTTTTTCCCCAAAACGTAAGCGGAACTGCGTTCATTGTTACCATTTTTAGCAGAGCACTTACTGCAACATTCACTTTGGAGTGTTGCCATAAAAAACCTGCTATACAATTCATGAGTATGTAAATCCCTTGTCGGGAACCGTATTAGCGATACAGCTCAAAATAAACAAAAGATTTTCAAAATATACACGCATTTCCCAAACTAAAATTACAACATTCTTATCAGAAATACCAATAAAAAATTCTCTTGGAAACTGTTCGGTTTTATCATGAGGGGGCGAACGTTCAAATATGTCGGCGTATCGACATAATAAGGGCAAAAGGGTTGTACCAACCTAACTCACATTTGTTAACAGGAAATTACTAGTACGGCCTATCTCAACATACTTTTTAAGAACATCTGTTTTAGGTAGCCCGGCCCTTAAGGTCATAGCACACATATCAACTCGAAAAGGGATCGTAACCGTATCGACTTTCGCCTCGCCGTCAAACATGCGTCAACCTAACGTAAGCACGTAACCAAAGCGGATCAGCAGCTCCGATACGACGACTCGGTTACGGCTAGGCTACGCCGCGCTTGTAGCTCGCTGACCGAGGGAGGGGTGAGAGGGGAAAGGGTGGACGAAGCGCGGGGACGACGAGCCATAACGCACCGCACCGCGGTTCTCGAGCTTGTCCCGAGGCGAGGCAATTACGTTACGATTCCGATTAGAGTGCGTTGCAGTGGGGAGTTTCATACAAAGAATACTGAATGGCTCGAGTTGATAGGTGTGCTATGACATTTAGATACCCCGGCCCTTAACCAACACTTTGCCAACTTTGTATAGCAAAATCTTGAAATTTCGCTATTACTGGAATTTCGCTTCTAAACTAAATTGGTAATTGTATCCACTTTATTGTTATTTCAAGTTGTTTCAGTTTGATTTGTGTTTTTCTTTCTTAGCCTTTTTTGTTATTATTCTGTAATTAGGTTTTTTTTTAATATTAATATTCGTTCTACAGAAATCTAGATTTCAAAGCAATTTTTTGATTAATGTTTGGTTTGCGTGTATTTGTTTTAAGAACTTGGAGCTATGGCCCAGTGGGATAGCAAGCCAGGCAATTTACTTTGTGAAATTTGTTTCATCGCTTCTGTTCTAAAAATGGTGAGTGAAAACATTAGTAACATGTGACATCTACGAACTCGGAGACGAGGTCCGTGTCTTAGCCCGTGGGAATATTTTAGGCTGATTATACAGGGTTTCTTAGGGGGGGGGGGGGGGGGGGATTTGCCATAATCGCCACGCTTGGCATGCGGGTTGGCGATCGCAGTATGATAGTAAATGCGTAGAGAACGCTGCTGCCCATTCTCCGGTACGTCCCTTAGTCGCCTATGTCCAGCAGTGGACGTCTTTCGGTTGAAATGATGATACAGGGTTAATACCTAGACCAGCCAAATTTAAGGGTGTGGTACAGACCATCAAACTGAAGAACTTTCTCCATGGGACCAATGTAATCGTGAAAAATTTATCAACTGTCCCATAGAAAACTTCAATACCTACTCGACCTAAACGTATGGGACGGCTGAATTTTTATTCGCAATAACAGCCGCACTGGTCGATTCAAGGTTGAGCTACACCTGCCGGGTAAGGCCGTGGATGGGTTATCATGCATTAAATATTGAGACCGCTCCGTGCTTCACAAAGCACGTTAAACTGTCGGTCCCGGCTGCCATTTGTAGATTTTTGACAGTCGTTATGGGTCGTCAGAAGCCCGAAAATCTGTCAACCAGTCTTACCAAGGGGTATCGTATTACCCAGTAACTAGGTAGTGGAGGTTAGATAGGCAGTCGCTCCATATAAAATACTGGTATTGAGCTGCATCTGGTTAGACTGGAAGCCGACCACAACACAGTTGGGAAAAGGCTAGGCAAGTGATGGTGTAAGAATGTCTGTATTAAAATGTATTAAAATGCACAAGTTGCTCTTAGAAAGAAAGAAAGAATGAAATAAAAAAGTTTTTTTTGGACACAGTTCGTGAAACACAAAATACAAAATAAAAATAATGTTTCAGACAACAATAGTGTGTGCCTCACGGCTGCGCCAAAAAGGTTAATTTCAGCATTAATGCCAGACAGACGCTGTCTGACGCTGGTTTTCTAATGAACCTTTAAGGAAAAGTTACGGGAGAATACACCCAGTCTCAACATACCTAATACATACTTATCATAAATAAATAAACTAGTAATCAAGTACATATCATTACAAAAACTAATAAAAATACGAAAACAACTAAGTCTCAGCAAACGAAACATCACGCCTGCATTTCCCGAAGGGTTAACCAGAGTACCTCCACATTTAGCCAGTTTTGCAATAGACGGCGAGCCTATAGCCATCAACCGGGCACAAATCCAGACTCCAGCTGGGCTGCTACTGAGTAATTCCAGATGAAAAACCCTAATAACACAGAAATTCTAACCACATAAACTAATCATCATCATCATCATCATTTCAGCCGAAAGACGTCCACTGCTGGACAAAGGCCTCCCCCAAGCACCTCCACTTCGACCGGTTCTGAGCTTCTCGCATCCAACAAGTTCTTGTGGCCTTCACAAGGTCGTCGGACCACCTTGTGGGGAGGCCTTCCAACGTTACGTCTTCCGGTACGCGGTCGCCACTCCAGAACCTTTCGGCCCCATCGGCCATCTGAAGGCCAATTCTTGTAATTTAAAACGTTCAAAATCTAGTAGCAGTCTCATCTCAGCGACCAACAAATGTCAAAAACTTGTCAAAATGTAGGGAAATTATAGGTTTTTTTGACAGATTGAGACTGAGATCAGACTGAGAACGTTTTTAAAATTACGAAAATTGCCACTCTGTTCTGCGAGCAATATTGTCCACATTTGCTGCATAAAATATACCTGTATTTATTTACTTCACTTGTTCATATTATTAAAGCCTCCTCAGTCTCTCGACGGTGATTATGATTGTAAGCATTTATTAAATGCAAATATCTAGCCGCCGTACCTTGAATAATTTAAATAATTTGCGGAATGTAGTTAGTATCATTCCTCGAAACACAATACCGCTACAAACAAAAGCAATAAATTAATTGAATTGAATTTCTAAAAACAATTACAAGTCAATTGAAAATGTAACGTAAACACGAAATTGTAAACTCAGGATCCCTATTCCGGACAACAATGAAACCAAAGGTGAGGGGCTAGAATTATGAGGTTTGTTGTTATTCCAAATTGTTTCCGATTTTCCGTTGAAAATTGCCCCTAACTTTAGAAAATCTGAGTAGAACGGAGATTAATGTTCGGAGTTTTGCTAACTAGCGGTGTGGGAGCGTCCGGAATGGATTTTTTTTGTCCAATTGTGCCTAAAGGTTGTGCCACTATGTTAAATGAAAAGCTGGATTGCGTAAAAAATGGTCGAGAGTGCGCCATGTTTATAAAGCAGGTAGGGTATTTGGTTTTTTGTGATAAAATGGGACCGTTGTAGGAGCATTGGGATGTGATTATCCTTTTTGGTCACGGTTGTGGTCATATTTCGAGGTATGGTAGTGGTACAGACCATCAAACTGAACTATGTCTTCATAGGACCAACATCCAAATCGCGAAAAAATTACCAACTGTCCTGTACAAATTTTCAATGCCTGCTCGACCAAAATACCACGTATCTTAAAGTTTAAACTCACCGACCAAATTCCCAACACCACAATACGCTCCAAGACAGGTATCGCCGATGTTGGCGGCAAGTCTGCGAGGCTAAAGTGGAACTGGGCGGGTCACACTTATAAAGTCAAAGTATTTATTTCAACTAGGCACATATAGGGCACTTTTGAACGTCAAAAATTACATTAAAATAGAATTGATTCTAGTCGCCCCTTCCAAAAGGAAGTTCTCGTATGGAGAGAAATGGGCAAGGAACTCCATCCAACAGAAATAAATAGGATGCATCCAGACAGATGGGCCAAAGTCGTCACACAGTGGGTGCCTG
Organism: Amphipoea lucens; assembly: GCA_947508005.1. Classification (NCBI taxonomy): domain Eukaryota; kingdom Metazoa; phylum Arthropoda; class Insecta; order Lepidoptera; family Noctuidae; genus Amphipoea; species Amphipoea lucens. The sequence continues at coordinate 11,074,695 of OX382379.1, forward strand.
AAGACGGGCGTCGTCACCGAGCCAGGCCTAAGAAACGCTGGCGTGACGACTTAGACTCATTCCTAACCGACTGGACGGAGAAGGCACAGCACAAGGAAATGTGGAAGAAATTGGGGGAGGCCATTGCCCAGCAGTGGGACAGTACAGGCTAACGGAAAAAAAAACTCGACCCAGATGTATGGGACGGCTGATTATTTTTTCAATGTTGGTCCCATGGGGAGGGTTGTTCAGTTTATGGACTGTAACCCTTAAATATGACCTTTCTCATAATTACATGCTGTATAATTTAAATATCATGAAAAAGTTCGTAGAGTTGTATTACGAGGTCAATCAACTCAGCCTATCGCAGTTCACTGCTGGACATAGGCCTCTCCCAGACTGCGCCACAGCACCCTGTCCTCCGCCTTCCGCATCCAGTCGACCCCAGCCACCTTCTTTAGGTCGTTCGTCCATCTAGCGGGGGGGCGACGACGAGGTCGGCTACCTTGAAATTGCGTTACCAGCTATCAGAAGGCCAATTCCCATAATTAAAAATATAGTTCTGTTGCAATGTCATCTTAGTGACAATCTACTTGTCAAAAGTAACTATCTAGGGGCCTAAAACGGCCACTTTAGCAGAATCATAAAAGGATAACATTATGAATCATAATAAAAGTCGTAAAATGGTCACAAACTGACAATTCATAATTCATCTGTTTGACAATTTTGTGTGGAGATTCGTAAAATGGTCCACAAAATGAATTGCTTTAATGTCAAATAATATCATGAATCGTCAGTTTGTGACCATTTTACGACTTTTATTATGATTCATAATGTTATCCTTTTATGATTCTGCCAAAGTGGCCGTTTTAGGCCCCCTGGTCTCAGTAATTCCTTTAGCTGTTGCAAAGGAACTACAGTAGCGCTTGCGACCACTAGACCATAGAGGCAGTTAGCTATAAATAATTTAAAATATGCGTTTATAATGAATACCTACGTGTAAAATATTTACTTGTTGTTCCAATCATCAGTAGAAATGTCAAGCAGTTGAACAAATCGGTTTTCCGGTAATATTCAATCTACGCCATAATTATATATTCGTCAAACGATGAATAATGATGGAAAACCTATAAATATAGGTACAATTTGACACGGAAATAATTTTTTAAGTATGTTTTGATTTTGAAATCATGACACTTAAAAAATCCATAATTATTACAGTAATTATTTTGTAGTGTTAAAAAAAATTTAGATATAATGCGCCGAGGGTGGTACTGATGATGATTACGCATAATCAGCCTATAATGTTCCCACTGCTGGTACACAGGCTATTTGTGAGAAGGGGTGCGCCATAATCCACCACGCGGGCCCAGTGCGGATTGACAGATGTCGCATTAAAAACAAGATTTTCAAATTCCAAGATCTGCTGGTGATTAAAAACAAGAAAACAAACAACGTACGGTGTGTAATAAAAATGAGAGTGGAATAATCCGCTTAATCGGCACGCCCGTTTTGGTTTTAACCAATAATGATCTGGGCCCCAATTCTGATGGTAATTATTATTCCCCGAGTAATACGTGCAAACCACGTACGGCGTTGTCAAGCGTTTTCTTTACAGTTCAAACCACGCCAACTTCGCGTTATTTCACGCGGTTTCGTTCACTGTGTCATATATAATACGTTATTAACAGATGTCGGATTAGTCAAGGAATTGATGTGGTTTTGAAGTAAGGAATCATTAAGATGAATGCGCAGTTGTAGCTCGCGAAATTCAATTTTTCTTACGTTTTTTGCAATTTGCAGGTCAGTGTCAGGTTGCGGGATTGTCCGAAAGGGTTACCGCTACCCCGGGACATACCTAAAGAGCTAAGGAAGGAACACGGGTGGGTTTTAGTTAGTAAGAGTCTGGCATCCAGAGCGGGAGGGGTCATTAATTTGATGAATTCCCATCAAAAAAAAAAAAAAAAGTGTCAGGTTGTATCTTGATCAAAATATGATGCGCAACTATTACAGATATCATCATCAGCCTATAATGTTCCCACTGCTGGGACACAGGCCTCCTCTCTGTGAGAAGGAGTGGGCCGTAATCCACCACGCGGGCCCAGTGCGGATTGGTAGATGTTACATGTCTTTGAATTTTTGGTTCTAGGACATGCCGGTTTCCTCACGATGTTTTCCTTCACCGTTTTGAGAGCAGTGGTGATGAAATAATTTACACAAAGTAAAGCACCTGTCTGGGTTCGAACCTACGACCTACAACTCGTAAGTCGCGGCCGATACCACTGGGCCACCACTGCTCTTACAGATATGTATTTACAGAATTATTATAATCATTAGAATCATTAATACATCTTTCTAAGTTTGATTTGTTCCATAAGAACAAATCTCTTATGAAAAAGTGCTTATGGAACACATCTAACTTAAAAAGATATAACCCTTCCGGATTACAGGCATGATATTATGTCATGTTAGCCTGTCAAGAAAAGAAAAAAATGTTCAGAATAATAAACCGAGAAACAAATGAATGGACAAACAGAATAAAGTTAGTCTCAAAGCGTGATACGATATTAAAACCTATATTTTCGAACGTAACCCGTTCCGAGTTTTAATTAACCCTTTGTGTTCCAGACTTTTATACGATTTTGTGTATAAATAAATTCGTGAACGTTCTGTGCCTGGTATCTCGTGGAACGGTATGGGTGTGTTGGCCCTTTGATAAATGGTAGGCACCTGAAACATTATTGATTGGGACGATGGGTCGTGCGAAATGATGTGATAGTGGACTGTACAATATGTATTACTAGCTGCGCCCCGCGGTTTCACTCGCGTAAGTGTCGATCCCGTGGGAATATCGGGATAAAATGTAACCTATATGTTAATCCAGGGTGTCAGCTACCTCCATACAAAATTTTATCAAAATTGGTCCAGCCCTTTGAGCGTGAAGAAGTAACAAACATAATCACGCACACACACTCACAAAATTTCGCCTCTATAATATTAGTGTGATTAGTGTGATATAATAACTGACTCTAATCAAACAAGCGATCTGTTTGCGGACGAATGGACGTAGATTTTGTCGGCATGTCAGAAATACTGTGAGAGGTGTAGGATGTATGAAAGTGTTGTTAACTTTTTACTTGATGATTTTATATTTTTAATCTTTTATGTGTATACAGGATGATTTATTTTACCGGTTCCAAATTTTTACAGGGTGTTCTACCCATGAATATGAACAACTTTCACTATAGGACCAACTTTGAAATCACGAAAAAACATCTGCTGTTCAATACAAAAGTTCAATACCTACTTGACCAAAATGTATGAAACAGTTGATTTTTTTCGTGATTTCAGTGTTAGTCTCATAGTGAAAGTTGTTCATATTCATGTGTACAACAACCTGTAAAAATTTGGAATCGGTAAAAAAAAATCGTTCTGTATTTATTTATTTATTTAATACTTCAAGCACATAAATGTACAGAGGCGGACTTAATGCCATAGGCATTTTCTACCAGTCAACCTTTGGGTGATGCAGAGACAAACAGCGGTAGGTGCAATCAAGAAAATGAAGGAATAAATATTTTAAATATAAAGATACGCATAAACCTATTAAAACTATGAATATAATTATTAACTGTATAATCTTTACTTTAGTTTTAGTCAGTTTCTATAATTTCTGTAATTGGTTTTAAACCGTTTTAATTAAAGAAATAAATAAATAAAACTGCCTCGTTGGTCTCATGGTTACAAGCGCAACGAAATAAGAAATGAAATTACAACGGTAAAAGTAAACAAGAAATATGGACGTTAATAAACGCGCAAGCGCAGCCGTGTGTGCAGGCATGCCACAGCTGACCTGTGTGGTGCGGTGCCCTTCCTTGGCCGTCGACCGGCTAACTCCCCGCGCCAACCTGATAGATCGACCCGAAAGACCCAAACTAGGTAAATAAAATTGCTAATATATTCATGATCTATTTTATGGCTGGGAGGGGAAACTGACCTTTGCAAATACAATAAATAAACCCACGGTCACTAGTGCAAGACAAACGGTTATCGACCGTAAAAGTCAGCGTTTTCACACAATCGGAGACGATTTCCCGTTACCAGCCCTGTGTATAAATCTTTTCATCAGCCTAGGCTTTTTCCAACTATGTTGGGGTCGGCTTACAGTTTAACTGGATGCAGCTGTTTACCAGTATTTTACATGTTCATGGAGTGACTGATTATCTGACGTCCCCAAGCCAATACTGGGTAATACAATACCAACGGGTATTGCGCCCGTAAGTCGGAAGGAGTAAGGCTGGTCGTCTGACTTACGGTTTTATGACTAGTAATGATTTTGTAGGCAATTGCTAATCAACGGATTATTTAGCAATTAAAAATATATAAAAAAAATTGGCTGTCTGTAAAGTCGGTTTGTGGACGATAATTTTACGTGATAATGTCATAAGAAAACATGCCTCTCTATCGCTTGTTCCACGCTCTCGCTTGCAAGCTCGGCTCAGGCGGAACATGACAATGTGTCATGGTTTTTCGTGCGTGCAGCCAGCGCTCATCGTATCACGTCAAAAAAAATACAAATACAAAAATCGTTTATCGTCACAATTAGCATAAATCAACCAAAAAATCAATCTTTCATCATGTTCATGTTTGAAAAATTCACAACAAAATTAACGCAATGAATGTTGTTAAACTGTCAAAATTTAAGACGTTGCCCTTGCTTTGAAGCACTAGATTTCCGATGAGTGCAACAAAAACGGTAGTATATTGCAAACGATAATAAACTTTATGTTTGGAAATTAGGGTTTATAATCAAGTTATTATGCAATCGCGGCCACTTGAGCGATGAGTTTTTGTTTCTAATTCTTAATGTAGTCTATTGTTGATCGAAGCCATTGTGTGTAATTTACCACCCTGGTTGTCGGGCTGTATAATTATTTTATCAAATAAAATTATCAACCTAAAAAACACAAGGACTTAAATCTCATCGCCCTCATTATACTGGGGCAAATTAAATTAGCTAGGTAGCAAAAATCTGCAGTCGTGATAGCTATCATTAGCTAAACACGATTAAACAAAAATAAAAAAAACCGAGTGTGCGTATGACCACACGACTGAAGTGAAACTTCAAACGTATTTGGCTATGAGAGGAAGAGAGAAAGAAAATGGGCGCGCGCACTGCTTTCTCTTGCTTATTATATCCCCCATTCAACGCCCGTTTGCCTCACCCGATCATACTTTTCGTAACGCTTACGTCACGCGTTCGCCAACTTACTCCCCAAGTCAAGCGTGCGTAAAGAAGTTTCACTTCAAAAATTATGACAAGTAGTTTAGAAGTTATGAGGGAACAGATGAACATACACACATACTGGTCAAAATCATAACCCTACTTTTTGCTTCGCCGTAGTCGGGTAAAAAGATTTGATGCTTTTCTTAAGGCCATGATCGACGGGCGAGTAAAACCGCCGTTTTATGGCTCGTCGGTAAAGCTCGCCCGTGGATCATTGCAATACCGCGGTATTAAAAACCAACGAGCCCGGCTCGCGGCTCGTTAGTTATGTTTAATTTTTTGCTCGGCACGCTGCGCAAGACCGCGTGTCGATCACCACTGACGAGCCGAGCCGACAGTTTTCCGCGACAAGTGGGTATACGACAACTGTTGTCTTCTTTGAATCCAACTTTTAACCCAAATTTTAGGGCGTCTTCGCTTTTTTTTATTCATTTCGTGGTATGCTATACCGAGGTAACACAAAACTTCAATCTTCGAACAAGACATATTGCCTCATTTGCGGTTCACACTCGACTGTTTTCCTCGCTAGTCGATCAGCACCTACGAGCCACGACTCCGCGAGTAAAAACCGTCGTCTCCAAAACCGCGGTATACGGCTCGCCCGTCGATCACCCACTTTAGGGGTCAACGGCCGCTGCTGGTAGTGTTGTTAGATGTTACTTTCTTGAAGTATGCGTTGAGAAAATGCGTTTTATCGTTTTTAGATATCGATTTCAATCACGTCCGTTAAGTTTACACTAAAAAAAAACCTGATTTTATAAACTGACATTTCAAGTAAACACACTAACAGCGGTCGATGAACCCACAAAAATAAATCATTAAATTAATTTATTTTTTGTTTTATCATGTAAAAGTAGCCGCATGGGTCGATCGATCAGGTTAAGCTACGCTTGCCGTGGTTGGTCCGTGGACGGGTGACCATCTTCACATACAAAGACCTCTCCGTGCCTAAGAAAGCGCGTTAAGCTGTTGTTTCTGGCTGTCATTCGGGGATCTTTGACAATCGTTACGGGTTGTCAGAAGCCCGAAAGTCTGACAACCAGTCTTACCAAGGGGTATCTTATTACCCAGTAACTGGCTTGTGGAGGTCAGATAGACAGTCGCTCCATGTAAAATATTGGTATTCAGCTGCATCCGGTTAGACTGGAAGCCGACCACAACATAGATGATGTTTTATCATGATTAGATATCGATACCCGGGAACACCCAAATACTCCGTAATATTTTATTCCGAATTTGAATGTTCCGATTTTCAAAACTCCGAATTTCATAATACCTAAGAATCATAATGTCTATTATTAAAAATCACGAAATTTATTTTACCGAAAGTCATAAATGCGACTTGTTTGTTTTCCGATTTTCATATGTTCGAAGAATCAAATGCTCGATGGGTTCTCGGTCCGAAAAACGACATTCCGATTTTCAATACTCCGAATTATTTCCGTTACCGTTACCGCACCCGAACTCAACGAACGCAATAGACGACGTAGGATGCAAGAGCGAGCGAAGGGCACCCCGAGGTTAGGTTTGGTTAGGTTACTTTAAACTCTTTACACAGAAATAGGGGCTCTATTGTTGGTTTTGTGCCATCTATATTCTTACAATTGGAAATATGTGTTTGTCTTGCTATTCAGTTTTACAAAGCGTTATTATTTCGGAATTCTAATAAATCGGTATTTTAATAATCGGAATTCGTATTTTTGATGTTTAAAATTATCATTAAGTCGGACTTTTTGTTATTCGATCAATTGAAACTCGGTATTTTGAGAATAGTAATTATAAACGTTAGGGATATTGAAATTTCGGAATTATTAAAATAGGATGAATGATAAATCGGAGTTGTTATAATATAAGGAATTTTTAACCCTTCGGAATTATGAAAATCGGTATTTTGAAATTCGTATTTGTGACTTTCGGAATAAAGTTTTTCGTATTAATGTAGTGTACCTCCTCTGTCCAGCAGTGAACTGCGATAGACTGAGTTGATTGAATTGGTATCTCTGCTGAAATTGCGAGTAATGTTAATATTCCTTTGACTGTTAATGTCCTAACGGTGACTCCTGTATCGAGCAATGCATGTATGTCTATTGTATGAATTTGGGAAACTATACAGGGGGGCAGGGTGGCAGAGAGCAGTGGTGGCCCAGTGGTATCGGCCGTTACTTACAAGTTGTAGGTCGTAGGTTCGAATCCAGACAGGCGCTTTACTTTGTGTTAATTATTTCATCACCACTGCTCTCAAAACGGTGAAGGAAAACATCGTGAGGGAACCGGCCGAATGTCCTAGAAACAAAAATTCGAAGACATGTGACATCTACCAACCTACACTGGGCCCACGTGGTGGATTATGGCCCACTCCCTCTCACCTCTGTGAGAGGGAGTGGGCCTGTGTCCCAGCAGTGGGAACATTATAGGCTGATTATGATGATACAGGGTGGCAGGCACATCCATATCGATACCCATCACGTCTGCGGAGTTTTGCTAGATAATTTTTAATTTGACCCAGTATAATTCTATCCTTTCAATATGTATCTTTTCATCAGCCTTGTCTTCAAAAGGTCGTCCTAAAATACGTATCTGATATTTAAAAGGTAGAGTAATTTGGATTATTTAAGTCATTGCGTCGAGCCAAACGGTCCGTGAGATGATTATCGTAGGTATCATCGGCAAAGATTACCTTAATGGTATTGCAATGATTAGGTAAAACGATGGGTAAATCGTTTCGGCTCCATTTAACGTGAAGCGAATGATTTCCTCGTTTTTTCTAAGTAAAGCTAGCTTGATTTTGAAACGACGAAATTGATTTATTTTTCGTAGCATAATCAGCCTATAGGTACCTAATGTTCCCACTGCTGGGACACAGGTCTCCTCTCTGTAAAAGGGAACGGGCCGTAATCCACCACGCGGGCCCAGTGCGGGTTTGTACATGTCACATGTCTTTGAATTTTTGATTCCAGGACATACCGGTTTTCTCACGATGTTTTCCTTCACCGTTTTGAGAGTATTAGTGATGAAATTATTTACACAAAGTAGATCGCCTATCTGGGTTCGAACCTATGACCTACAACGCGTAAGTTGCGGCCATTACCACTGGGCTACCGCTGCTCTTCTTATTTTTCGAACCATATTAAAAATTGAAAACAAAAATTAACATACAGATTTTTTTTCTAAAATTGTTATGGAAATATTTATTGTGGTCTAATGTAGGCACAGTCCACAGCAAAAGTAGATGATGAATTGAGTGTATAACTTTTGGAGTCAAAACTGTACTAGTAGTAAATGTTTGGTAGAATTTACAATCACACTCTTTTGAATCACTTCGACGCCACACAGTTCTGATGCGAACTCCGTTCATTAGTATTGAATTTCTGATTTTCATCATCTACTTTTGCTGTTGACTGTACCATGAATTGTTAATTTTCAGATTCAATTCTTCTTTTTAGGGTTCCGTATCCAAACGGTGCCAACGGAACCCTATTACTAAGTCTTTGCTGTCTGTCCGTCTGTCTGTCAGCGGGCTATATCTCATGAACCGTAATAGGTAGACAGTTGAAATTTTCACAGAGAATGTGATTTGTTGGAGGAAACCGGCATATCCTAGAACCAAAAATTCGAAGACATGTGACATCTACCAACCCGCACTGGGCCCGCGTGGTGGATTACGGCCCACTCCCTCTCTTAGAGAGGGAGCCAGTGTCCCAGCAGTGGAAACTTTATAGGCTGATAATGCTGACGTGTCGAAGTTTACTTTATTTTAAGAAATAATAGATTCTTATCACACTAATAGTATAAAGGCGAAAGTTTGTGAGTGTGTGTTTATATGTTTGTTACTACTTCACGCTCAAACGGCTGGTCCAATTTTGATAAAATTTTGTATGGAGGTAGTTGACACCCTAGATTAACATATAGGCTACATTTTATCCCGATATTTCCACGGGGTCGAAACTTATGCGGGTGAAACTGCGAGGCGCAGCTAGTCGTTACATAAAACTTTAGTTCAAATAGACTTGTCTAACACCGTAACAAAAAAACTTTTACCTACAGCACAAAATAACACGAGTTTACCTCAATCAATTTTACCGTCATAAAATCCCTTTTTTCTTAGTTCATAATCCATAGGAGCTAGAGTTCAAAATCGTGTAGATGATATTTTTTAAGATGTATAAATCGGTATCGATCGTCATGTAATGTCGAAGTTGCGTGATCGAATGAAGGTTATGTCGAAACGTGTAGGCAAACGTTTAAAGTAAACTTTGTAGTTTACTTTTATGGGAGGTTCTTTATAACTTACTTATGTGTAATATCACACTTGTGAAACTTGTGTCTACTCACCCTAAAGCGTTGTGTCGAAATTCTACAAAAATAAACATAAATCGCTATTATTAATTTTTTCTACTTTTTGTTGGGTTCACCAACAATTGATTATACTAATCAAACCACATAATACATTTTTAAAAGTATAACAGTGCATCAATTACTTATAGGTAAATATAACATACATTAAACAATGAATCAGAAAAATAAGCTAACTGAATTCGCAATAAGCGCTAATATTGATAAATTGGTAACTACGGTAAAAAGTTACATTTAAATGACATTCTATGGAATTCTGATTAAAAAATTATAAAATTGGTAAAGTTCTTTGACATTATAAAATTAATAAAATTGATAAGAAATTAAGTAAAAATAATCTAATAAGCTATCCAATAGATTTATGATTATATCTTTGAAACATATTTTTTTATGTAGAATCGGCTGTTTTTGTATAGCATAGTGGACGTTTGCGCTCTAAAACAGTACAATATTAATTTCCCTCATTCAACTTTTGTTGACGTTGTAAAATTATTTAAACAAACATCTAGTTATACAGACTGTATTTAACTCTATAGGGATCAAAAGTCAGACCACGATGGAACTTAAGTACATAAGTCTAGCTGAATCATAAATGAGATGTACCTAGTTGGTGTGGCTTTAAGCACCTCAGTATTACGTGTTCGTAATGAGTATTGCTCACCTCATTTAAAGTGGGTTGTAGTTGGATATGCAAAGGCTGTTTTGGAGAGAAAAGTTTGAGGTGCTTAAAACGCGAATATTTTTTAATTTAAAATGTGGACTTGCTAAGTCATAACAGCCGCACGGGTCGATCGATCAGGTTTAGCTACGCTTGCTGCGGTTAGTCCGTGGATAGGTGAACATCTTTACATGTCAAGACTATTCAAGACCCCGTGCCTCGGAAAACACGTTAAGCCGTTGGTCCGGCTGTCCATTATTGGATCTTTAGCAATTGTTACTGGTCGTTAGTAGCGCAAAAGTCTGATAACCAGTCTTACCAATGGGTATTTTATCACCCAGTTACTAAAATGTGGATGTCAGATAAACAGACCATTGATTGTTCATGTAAAATAACGATTATTCGATTATTGCTAAATAAATAGATAAATAATAAAACAGTCGCTTTATTATCATTGTAGAAGAGAAAATCTTTACATGTCAAGACTATTCAAGACCCCGTGCCTCGGAAAACACGTTAAGCCGTTGGTCCGGCTGTCCATTATTGGATCTTTAGCAATTGTTACTGGTCGTTAGTAGCGCGAAATTCTGATAACCAGTCTTACCAAAGCGTATATTATTACCCAGTAACTGAAATGTGGATGTCAGAAAAGTAGACACTTCATGTAAAATAACGATTATTCGATTATTGCTAAATAAATAGATAAATAATAAAAAAATCGCTTTATTATTACTGTAGAAGAGTAAACGAACTATCTTTACCAATTAATTATTATTTATACCAATTAACGAATAGTATTCAATTTCAACGAGGAAATCATACGATTTCATACATATTACATCATCATATCATATCATGCGTCTATGCGCATTTTTGTAATACTAGGACATAACCAAATAAAATTTTAGCTCGGTTATAAAAATTCAAACAACCTACTCCTCAAAACTCTCCTCCAAAACCAAACTACCCGATGGGTGAAAACCAAATTAGCTAGTTTTAAAGACTGAATGATGCAGAATATAAAACGGTTTATGACCCCAACGGCGCCGAAGCTTTGACTGCAAGAGAATTTTTAATATGGCCTCACGGTATTAATATTTTAGAACTATGGAAATCTACCAGAACAAATGCTTAAGTAAGATTCTTTCGAGCAATTTCGTTCGTAGCTTTTCTGATATTGGCTTGCGGATGACCATTGTGGAAGCTGAGAGTTTCAATGCTTGAATTTCTAGATATAACTGAGGTGGGAAGCGTATGAAATCCGGAGTAACGTAGGTAACGTTTGCGAGTGCTTGGTATTGGGAACTAGGTGAGCGCTTCTGAAACTGCCCGATAGATTTGTCAGCGTTTTGTAAGGACACGTTCTCTTGGAAAAATGTGGATTTTCGAGATAGTTTTGGACATAGTACATGGATAAAAGATGACGATTTCCGTTTAGTTTTATTGTTTTGTATTGGTAGTATATTTTTGTTGTGTCGTTTTCGATTTACTTTAGATGTGTTATTAATAAGAGATACTTTTTAAAATTGCATACAAATATTCGACAGACATGTTTCACGGTATTGTTGGTGCCAACGGGACCCTAAGGCTCCGCTGTCCGTCCGTCTGTCACAGAGTTGCGACTTTTTAACCGTAATGGGTAATAAATACTAATAAATTATAGGTAGACACTTGAAATGTTCACAGATTATGTAGTACTAGCTGCGCCCCGCGGTTTCACCCGCGAAAATGTTCCCGTGGGAATATCGGGATAATAAGTAGCCTATATGTTAATCCAGGGTGTCGGCTACCTCCATACAAAATTTTATCAAAATTGGTCCAGCCGTTTGAGCGTGAAGAAGTAACAAACATATAAACACACACACACACACTCACAAACTTTCGCCTTATAATATTAGTGTGAAGTGTGATTATGGCCACTATAACAAAAAATAATAAAAGTAACATTAAGTTCAAAATTAAAGGGGTCCTTATACATGAAACGTGTTATTTTGTCGTCCACTTGTCTTGTTTTTTTTTTTTTTTTAACAAAAATATTAAAAAAATATCGTCATCATCATCTGCCTAGCCTTTTCCCAACTATGTTGGGATCGGCTTCCTGTCTAACCGGATGCAGCTGAATACCAGTATTTTACATAGAGCGACTGCCTATCTGTCCTCCACAACCCAGTTACTGGGTAATACGATACCCCTTGGTAAGACCGGTTGTCAGACTTTCGGGCTTCTGACGACCCGAAACGACTGTCAAAGTTCCACGAATGACAACTTAGCGTGCTTCCCGAGGCATGGAAAAAATACATGTATTGTTAAATACTGTACGATGGAACGGAACCCTTCGTGTGCTAGTTCGACTTGCACTTGCCTGAATTTTTATTTGAGCGCAGGTGTTGAGTACGACACTCTAAGCTAGTTTCGTACCTGTACTACAATAGGCATTTACTCTACATTGAGTCAACGACAGACCAAAGGATTTCTTGAGTATCAACTATACCAAACCACGGAATCTACTCTCTTAGCACAAAATCGTAGTGTCAACCCTCAAGTGTCAACGGTACACCATATGTACAGACGCCAGCACATCAACCTACCCGAAACTGTCAAATTTTCCTAATCAACTTTGAACCTTATACTTTAGTGATAAAGTTGAAAATCTATTGAAGTTTGACAAATTGTAGTAGGTTGATGTGCTGGCGTCTGTACATAAAAAAAAGTGCTCGAAATGTCAACGGTACACCTAGTGTACACAACAGTGTCATTGTTCTATTATCATTTTCATTGTTAAAACAATGACTTTACTGCGCCCATTCAACTACTCCGACACGTGGGGTGTTACCTACTGACATAAGATTACTTCGGGGCCCAAACTAAGAACGAATGACAACAAGATTTGACACTTGTCCAATCTCCCTAAGTGTTTTTTCCCATCCAAAAAAATTATTAATTGGGAGTAGATTTCATTCGCTACTTTCGGACGGGTCCGTGTCTTTGTTGACAGACTTAGAGAGATATATTTGATACTCAACCAAATCGATGCGACTATCAAACACGTTGACACCAATGCGACAGTTTCGAAGCTAACTAATGTAATAGGTAAGCTCATAGCTAAGCTAATATAATAATTGTTATATGCTTGCTTACAGACCTAACCTTAGTTTGCTTAAAACCAACCTGCAACTAATTGTATAAACATTAATTAATTTATGGAAATCCATAGGTAATTGATTGTTATGTTTATACAAAACAAGGGCATCGTAGGGCATCAAAAAATTCGTCCGCATCGCTGTAAACGGGATAAGTGCCCAAAAGGCTGGCAGCATTGCCACGTTGGATGGCAATGCTGCCAGCCTTTGGTTGACTCTTCGCGTGACCAGAGGGCTGGCCTATTTTTAGCCCAAAGAATAAGCATTGCCATCCAACGTGGCAATGCTGCCAGCCTTTTGGGCACTTATCCCATTGACAGCGATGCGGACGAATTTTTTGATACCCAATGAGCTCCTGTCTTTTTTTTTTATTTTATTTGTATATAGTATATTAATTTATATTGTAATTACCTTGAAATTAATAAAATACATAATTTGAATACAGATCTAAGGTACAAAGACAGTTTATTCATAGATTCCTCTCCGGTGTATGAGTATACACATGAGAGGAATCTATGAATAAACTGTCTTTGTACCTTAGGTACTTCACCTGACAGGTATTTACGAGTGTAAATACCTGTCAGGTGAAGTAAACTAGATTACAAAACCCAAAGTCAACGAACGATCCAGCATCTCGTTATTTTCATTCCCGGGAACAACCGCGACACCCAAATATGAGAGAAATAATTGAGCCTTGCAGTTTTAATAAGACAAGCTATAAAACGCTACAGATACCGACCAACATAATTGTCGCTCCTCAAACCGACTTCTTTTTCGTCTTTACCTCAATGCACATACGACGCATCTCCAAGATGCGGTCTTCTGCAGTGTGAAACGCTCGCTAAATTCTGGCACGAACAGCCTTCTTGATCGCGTCTGACCATCTTGCCGGTGCTTTGACTTGAGCGCGTTTTCTTTCCACCCGGCCCAGTATCATAAGCCTTTCCAGACAATGCATAGGTGAACGAATAATTGTCCTAAAAATCTGAGGGCACGCTCTTGGCATACAACCGGCTACAACACGAAAATAAATACCTATGGCTCTTACCGTGGATATCGTAAAATACGCTTAAAGGATTACGTATAAGCACAGAATTGACTATAGGACCAAGCCTTTTGGAGAGTATAGTACCGTCTTATATTAATTTATTTCAGGCCACGCAGGCCCATATACAGGGTGTTACAGAAAGGGTATATCAATACAAACGGGTTGAAGAGTGTATCTGGTCTAGAATCTCTGTAGAAAATTTCAGCTCAAAAGCATTAACTTTGAAAATGCTTAATATTTTTTTATTTCGACATCACGGCGGCGCTGCACTGGCGCGCGGCGGCGTGATGTGCGTGTACTAGGCGCACAGACACACTACAGATAATGGATAATGACCCTCGTAGTGCGGTGACACGTTTGTTATGATTTCAATTTAATAAACTATCGAAATAAAAAAATATTAAGCATTTTTAAAGTTACTGCTTTTGAGCTGAAATTTTGTACAGAGATTCTAGACCAGATACACTCTTCAACCTGTTTGTATTGATATACCCTTTCTGTAACACCCTGTATATGTTAGAGATAAAGACTTTTTAATGGTTATTTAATTTGTTCGAGCGGCAACACTTCGGACTTGTCAGTGTTGGGCTGTCAGTGTCAACGTGTTATCTATCAGTAGTGCGTTCGTTTTATATTGGAGTAATCTGTTTGCTCTGGAGACAGCGCCTGTGCCGGATGTGCGCACTGATTTACAAGAAATGTGACATGGCGGACCCCAACAGCGAACGTAAAGACGCCAATCCGTCCGAAGTTCCGACATATAAATACCTTAACCTAAACATAGATATTTTTATTATAAAATAGCACTATTCACTAGCTTTTTTTTATTTTTTTGTTAAGTTCACATCACTAAAAAGTGAAAGAGAGGTACCTAATAATCCTTTACTTTCCGTTGCTGTCGCTTATTGAGACTTGAGACAGCGTTGTGGAGATGGCAGTATGATCGTCATCGTCACATGCATATACAATACACGTATACTGCAATATCAATCTATTTGTTGCTTTAATATATCGGTCAGTAAGTGTAGTTTATTTAATCATTTATTTTGTTTTCTAAATCTTATTTCCTACTGGTATTTAAAATTTACACAAGACTCGACGTGTCGCTCTCGAAAAAGCGCGACCGAAACTCGGCGGGATTTTCACTGAATGTTCAGCCAAAGTTCGTATTCGGTTCACACTGCGTTCGCGTTCATAACAATACAAGTTTAAATGAATTACAATGTTTCATGGTGGATGCTTGTCTTATCACCCTTGTTTTATTCATACTCAAAGTCTCCACCGTGTACCCACATGAACTGTTGACCCAATTGCTAACAACCGTCACGACAACGGTTCCTCTGACCACTTAAAACTACAACACAAACTCAATTAGAAGCCACCATCACTGTGGGGCCTTAAATCGAGGCCAATTTGTTGAAGAAGGGTCGGATTAGGACTTAAAACGAGGCTATCGAATGCCTCGAGTTTATTGGTATGTTGATTTTGTGTATTAAGTGATGGTTAAATTCATTAGTCTGTTACTGAATTCAATTAATATCTTAATTATTTTGCTCCTTTTCAGGTCTTGATTATACTGACTGCAGTTCAGATTCTTTTTATACTAAGAATGCTAATCGAGTATTATTTAATACCACGCTAGTTTAATGTCTACTGGCGATTTTGCACCGTTTAGGTTTCTTAAATTTTTTACCTGAGGAACAATTAAGTAATGACATCAATTTCAATTTTAATTTTTCTTCTCTAGACAAAGGTCGATAATGAAGAAAGCTTCATAATGATTTGCTATTTCCAAAACAGAAACTAAGTTTCACAAGACAATGGAAAGGCTGATTTTTCAATAGGTAGTTAGATAATTTTTATCTAAGGAATAAACTGTCATATTTATTCTTCAAATTTACGGATACTATTAATTGGAGCGGCTTGTGGCTAAGTAATAACAGCCACTTGGGTCAATCGATCAGCTTAAGCTACGCTTGCCGCGGTTGGTCCGTGGATGGGTGACCATCTTCACATACCAAGACCTCCGTGCCTCGGAAAGCACATTACGCCGTTGGTCCCGGCTGTCATTCGTGGATCTTTGACAGTCGTTACGGGTCGTCAGTAGCCCGAAAGTCTGACGACCAGTCTTACCAAGGGGTATCGTATTACCCAGTAACTGGGTAGTGGACGTCAGATAGGCAGTCGCTCCATGTAAAATACTGGTATTAATCGCATCCGGTTAGACTGGAAACCGACCCCAACATAGTTGGGAAAAGGCTAGGCAGATGATGATATACGTATATTATTGAAAAATCAGCCCTTAGTCGACAAAATCTATACATCCGATATAAAACGCGACCTTAAAAAATCTTTAACCTGTCTCCGATCAAACTAGTCGGTAATTTTACTCGAAGTTTTATAAATCCGCATCGAGCGTATGTTTTATTTATTAAAAAACTTATAATGATGCATAAGTTGTGCCTCGAGGCAAGCCAACTCCGCTTAACACTTCCGCTCACTCCGAAGCCACACGTTTTAACGACTTCTTTGAAAGTTTAATTTGTCTCTGTCATGATCAAAGTCTTTGTTATTCTTTGTAATAAAAATGTCTTGATAAAATTAATTACTGTGTCATTGTAAGTCTTTCCAGTAATTAGTGGTATGGAGTAGATAGTTATTAGAAAAAGTCATTAATTTGCTGTGGTTAAGGAAAATACTTAATCATGTAGGTGACTCAAATAATACAATTTATAGTGAACAAATCACATACTATATTATTATATATTTATACTACAACCACAGAATACTTAAAGTACTACGTACAGAAAGGCCACTCCCTTCCCCGCACTAACATCAGTTACCGCACCTCACCCCGCACTTCGGCGTACAAGAGCGCTCGCAAACACAAGTACCTCACGCACACTTTCATACGTATACAAAAGTCATTTTTTAATGTAGTAGTAGTAGGTAATTATTTTGCGAGCGTTGTATGGAGTGTCCGGGGTGTGCTACAACATAGGACACAATTCTGGAGTGGCAACCGCGTACCAGAAGACGTAACGTTGGAAGGCCTCCCACAAGGTGGACCGACGACCTTGTGAAAGCGCAGGAACCCGTTGGATGCGAGAAGCACAGAACCGTTCGAAGTGGAGGCGCTTGGGGGAGGCCTATGTCCAGCAGTGGACGTCTTTCGGCTGTAATGATGATGATAACGACAACACATACTAATTTTTATGTATCTTTAACTCATTATCATCTGCCTCACCTTTTCCCAACTATGATTGGGGTCGTCTTCCAGTCTAACCAGATGCAGATGAATTTATACCAATATTTTACATGGAACGACTGCCTATCTGACCTTTACAACCCAGTTACTAGGTAATAATATGATATCCTTTGGTAAGACTGGTTGTCAGGCTTTCGGGCTTCTGTCGGTTGAAACTGGTCATCTCTTAACTGCCAAGGCCTATTTTTAATCTTATAATTATTTTGAATTGTTTCTTCATTTGTGTTTTTTTTTACATTGTTCTCACATATAGAAGCAACAAGAATAATGTACCCAGGATTTTGTAATAATTATTTTGATTTAAAAGAGTGTCCATGGAGTTTGTTGCCCGTTCTTCTCCATAGAGATCTACGTTTTGGAATGGGCAACTAGTTTCAACTTTCTGACTAACTGACCGACTATTTAAATTTGACAATTCAAAAGTGCCTGTACGAAATAAATGCTTTGAGTTTGAGTTTAACATCTCGTAACGACTATTAAAAATCCACGAATAATAGCCGGGATTTAGTAAACAGTTAATAATAAATGAATTTATTTCTCATCACAAATGTTGTAATGGACAGGAAGTCTAAAAAATAAGGCTTAACAGTTGTGAGAGATTGGTGCCCAAAAAAGGCATAAAACACCTGTGTTACGGGTCACCAGACATAACAAAAAGAAGAAGAAGAGAAGATACAATAGAAGTTAAGCCGTTGGGGCTTAATTTGTCTTGTATCTTTCACTAAATTATAGAATGCAAGTAGAAAGATTCTAAAACGAACCCTCAAATATTTTGCTTACGAACAGTATTGACACAAAATCGTACACCTCACAAGAGTAACTTCTAGTCACCTAACTTCCTCTCTCCGTAGATTTCCTCGCCTCGCCTTCGCCTCAAAACCGCCTTTATTCCGCTCTGAACCAGACACGTCATTGACTTTTGCTCTCTGCTTCTCACGTCGTCAACGTTACCGGCTGTTGCATGTGGTTTTCACTTGAGCTTGTGGTCTACAAAGTCGTAGGTTCCATTTGAATATTGTGCTATAATACAAATAGAGACTAAGACCGATATCAATAATTAGTACATTATTTAGTACGTTCTTAGGCTGAGCGTTGACGAGGCACTCGTGGCTAAATAATAACAGCTGCACGGGCCGAACGATCAGGTTAAGCTACGTTTGCCGCGGTCGGTCCGTGGGTGGGTGACCATCTTTATATATCGAAATATCTCCGTGAATCGGATAGCACGTTAAGCCGTTGGTCTCGGCTGTCATTCGTGGAACTTTGACAGTCGTTACGGGACTTCAGAATTCCGAAAGTTTGACAACTAGTAGTATACTACTACTACTAGTTTCGTATAACCCAGTAACTGGGTTGTGGAGGTCAGATAGACAGTCGCTCTATGTAAAATACTGGTATTCAGCTGCATTCGGTTAGACTGGAAGCCGACCCCAATATAGTTGGGAAAATGCTAGACAGATGATGATGACTTATAGGCTAGGCGTTATTCCTGTCATTGCCGCACAAGTTCAGGATAGAAACGGGAAAACATGTGCTCCATTTATAGATTTCAGACCAAGTTATATGTCTAGTGATCATATTATTATAGTGTGGCTTTTTTTTATGGATGGGAAATCATCACATGACCCCTCCCGCTATGGGTGGAGCGGAAGGTAGTGTCAGACTCTTACTGACTAAAACCCATCTGTGTTCCTTCCTTAGCCTTTTATGTTCTGGGGTAGTGGTAACCCTTTTGGACAATCCCGCACCATATAGTGTGGCTGGTAAGTGTGGAGTCTTTGGTTTGATTCGTAAGTCGTGCAAAGTTTTATGCTATTTCTTTTTTTAATATTGATATCAATGCGGAAGTGTATTTGTTGGCTTCTCCAGCTATCACATCGCAACGGAGCGATGGATAGATGTGATTTTGCAAATAGTTACTAGCAAGATATCGGAGTAGGTGGAGAGAAATCGTGAGGTGAATCACATCAGCTCCTGGACAAGAAACTACATGAGGACCACGACTGCTCTGACACAAGAGTGCTATGATTCTTCATAGCACTCTTGTCAGAGCACTCGTGTCAAGAAGTTACTAGCTGTTACGGCCCCGCCACCGCCAGATGGCGCACGGCAGGACTTTCCGCGTCCATACCTGCCGAGCCATACCGCATCTCCACTTCGCGCTGCCAGGGGGCCAGTCGTCGTCGTCTCGCCTTCACATCGGAGACGTCACGTCATCGTCATATCATTATAAACTAAACGTTACAGATTTATGAACAATCAATTCATTTATTATTTCGAAGCATAACACAGCGGCAACAGCCGATACACTAGCTTTGAGAGTGATATATGTTACGACTTTTATTGGATGACAAGCATTAAGACCCACCAAAGAATCTTATTGGGATTAGGACTCGAAGATTTGTGTTTTGTGTGCTGTTTAAAATAGTGTAAAATGGATACCAAATCTGGACCTCAAATGGTTCTGATATCATTAAAATCAGTACAAGAATTCCCCAAAAACCAATTATAAATTCTCTCAGTATAGTTTTAACTTAACTTTATTATTGCAAGTATTAAATTGCACTTTCGGACGATATACACCTCCAGTCCCATTTTAAATTACATAAATTATACCAATAAACATAAAAGCATTTTACATTAATTCGAACGAACGAAATAAACGAACCGTATATGCTCGGAGGTATGAACCTGGATTCGGAAATCGTTAAAATATTCGCTAGCAATTCAATGAATTTTTCAGTCATAAAGATTTTTGGTACTGTCGACAACATAAGTCTGCTTGAGTTCAATGCTCGCTTGTAAGAGCTTAAGTTAAGGCTTTCGCAAACAGACGTAATGCAACGTTGCGATCCGACTTTTCGATTCGTATAGCGTTGTGTAAGACTTTGGGTGCGATTTTACGCTTGGAGCTTGTGACTTTTGAACATGAATCGTTTAGTCCCCTAGGGCGACGTGATCATGATAACTCGCGTAATTGGCAGATTTCTTATTTTCTCTTTCTTATTTACACAACATGTGAAGGCAGAATGCTCGCTGTGGGGGGATAAATGGAAGTCAATAATAAATATATCCATACTAATATTATAAATTCGAAAGTAACTCTGTCTGTCTGTCTGTCTGTATGTTACCTTTCACGCCTAAGCCGCCGAAGCGATTTAGATGAAATTTGGTATAGAGATAGCTTGAGTCCCGGGAAAGGACATAGGATAGTTTTTATCCCGATATTCCCACGGGATCGAGACTTATGCGGGTGAAACCGAGGGTGCAGCTAGTCGAATATATTTTTTAATTTTAACATAGCGGAATTCATGAAAATTAATAATTTGACATTCCTCGCTGACGTACGTCGTTATTTATTTAAACTTTTCGCACAAAAAGGTACAAAGGTGGAATTAATGCCTTAGGTATTTTCTACCAGTCAACCAAGGGTGGCGAAGAGATTAGATGGCAGGTGCTTTGGTTGAGAGGATCAATGATAAAAAAAAAAACTATTAAAACTAATAAACAAATACATGCTATTTACTATAATATATCCTTATTCGTTCGCATATGTGTGCATGCACTTGCACATATGTATATGCGAGGCACTAACACAAAATAACATTGGTAATTGAATAATAATAATGTTCATTTATCCATAGACACAGTTTGAACGCAATGATAGATAAGTATATCTATCATTGCGTTCAAACTGTGTCTATGGATAAATGAACATTATTATTTTTGTATATAGAGTTATGTAGTCTTTTAACTTTAAGACTACATAACTCTATGTCTACAAAAATATAAAACCTGTTTCTTAATCTAGGAAGCCTGTATGTTAAGAGAAATTAATCCTTAATCTTAATGATGTATCACTGGCAAGACAATTTTTTTAGCTGGGTTTTACACTAAAGATTTTATTTTAGAGTTGGTTAGATTTAGTAATTTAAATTTAATGTTTTTTTATATGTCGGAGACGGCTGTCGACTACATTTGTGGGTAGTCAACAGAATTTGTTATGATTTGTTTTCTTATTATTAATTTAAGAGATTATACTATCCATTATTGTTTAATAAATTGGAACATAATTTATTGAGTACTCAGTGTACACGCTAATTGATTTTAGCAACTTATTTTAATAATAATTGTAACCGATGGTTTTGTTCAAACCAATTGATGACATGTTACTTTGATTTTAAAACGATTTACTTTGTGAAATCACTATTGTTTATTTAAGACAATTATTCTTGTTGTATTATTCGATTTATAATGTGAGTTATAATGTGAATCTATTTGATTTAGCACATTTTAATATTTTGTATCAAGTAAACACGATGACGTATTTCCGTACGCCATTGGACAGAGTTGTTGTGGGGCGAGTGCGTGGTGGGGACAAACCTTTATAACTGAGCGCACTTGTTTGTGCTGGACAGTCAGTGACAGACAGTCAGTAACAGACAGTCACAGTCAGTGAGAGTCAGTCGGTGTTCGGACTCGACTCCTGACAGAGCACTAGCTCCCGACAAACCTGTCGGTTTACTTGGGTGGCTCTGTCACTATACGAACAGTAATCGATCCTACGATTTGTTCGCAATTACTTTGTTACTGTACATAATTATTTTACTGTGTATCTAGTTGTGTCGTGTACCTACAGTGTGTGATTTGCTAGTGTGATTAATTTGTTCGTGATATTATAATTTGATTATTTTGAACTGCAAACGGTTTTTCTATTGCGCAATAACCAACACTACCCACAGTATGCCCACAGTAGTTAATCAAATATGCCTGATAATAACTAGATGCCAATAACCTACTCCTGATCCGACATATATATATTATATTTCTACTGGGTTAACTATATTTTACACTTTTCATGTGACAATATATTAAAAAATAATAATAATAAATATCAATAAATTACATATAATTTAGCGAAATAGGGCCCATGATCACCTCCTGGGGGTGAACGGGACCTATGAGACTTTTATGAGGAAATCATCATCATCTGCCAAGTCTTTTCCTAACTATGTTTGGGTCGGGTTCCAGTTTAACCGGATGCGGCTGAATACCAGTACTTTACATGGAGCGACTGCCTATCTGATCTCCACGGCCCACGTATTGGGTAATACGAAACCCCTTGGTAAGACTGGTTGTCAGACTTTCGGGTTGCTGACTACCCGCAACGATTGCCAAAGATCTACGAATGACAGCCGGAACACAACGGCTTTCCGTGACACGGAGGGGTCTTGATATGTAAAGATAGTCACCCATGCGCGGACCAACCGCAACAGGCGTAGCTTAACCTGATCGATTGAACCGTGAGGCTGGATTTTCTTAGCCACAATAAGCCCCTCACTTTTATAAGGCAGTGTTTGGTGCATTAATACGTGTGTGACTTTTGTTGCCAACAGTACTAAATCATAATTTAAGTGCCGAACACATGCTTTCGAACTATGGTGAGTCGCAGTACAGTTTTTCGCACAAGCGTTAATCCCACATCCATTTGTCGAGTTCACGTAGTACACTCATAAACTCTTGACTATGGAGAGTTGAATTCATTGCTGTATATAAAGGACTAACTGTGCCGGTTTCACCCGCGATTAAATTTTTATAGTCCTTTTTTATTAATTCCCTTTACAAATCTCCGCACCCATTTTACACCCTTAAGGGATAATTTCGGGGATAAAAAATATTCTATAATTATCCTTCTCCACAACTCAACAAATTTCATCTGAATCGGTTCAGTGGTTATTGATTCCCCATACAAACTTCCACCCCCCCTTTTCACCCCCTTAAAGGATGATTTCTGTGATAAAAACTATCCTATGTCCTTCCCCGGGATGCAATCAATCTCTCTGCCAAATTTCAGCTAAATCCGCTCAGTGGTTTAGGCATGAAAAGGTAACATACAGACAGACAGACAGACAGAGTTACTTTCGAATTTATAATATTAGTATGGATTTTTAGTTAGGCTTTTTATTTCGAGTACCTATTTAAGTTTTTGTAAACATTTTTGTGCCTGTTTCAAAACATCCGGATAAGTTCCGATATACTGACAGATAATTTCCGTAAAAAAATTGTTACTCGTGTTTGTACGTTTTTTACTAAGCTGGTAGATGGCGAGATGGGCTTGACGCCTACATACAGGATTGTTCCACACTAGCTCAAGACAGGGAAGAGTGGAAAGAAGAAAGGGAGGCCTTTGCCCAGCAGTGGGATAACCACAACACAGGCTAAATTAAAATAATAATAAACTGGTAGATATATAAATTATAGTCCTCCTTATCGATTTCAATAACAGCGACCCTTTGAAATCATTATTTCTTAGCGTATAATATGATTCGCTAGACCGTTTTTTAAAACTGTTTTAGAAGAAAAACACTTCTAAATGTAACAAATACAATAATGTTACAGAATCAGTGTAACCTTTTAAATGTGTTAACAGAAATAAGCATTTGTAGGTATAATTGCACGGTACCGCAAAATCCAGTCGGGACTGCGGCTATTTTGGAAACGCCGCGTTTACTGGTTACACTTATTAAGACTGTTATTTTAATATGAATGTGAATTAAATTATTTTTATTGTTAATGTTATCTATTGATCTGTTTTTAGTATTTATTTTCTAATTATTAGAATTGTAATATTTATAATGTTTGTATTAATATGGAAAACCGTAAATGGTAGCCTATAAGTAATTGTTGCACTTATAAATGTATTATTTAGGAAAATATTTGAAAAATGTATTGTGTAAACAATTGTTGGCTAACCTAAATAATTAAATAAATAAAAACACTTTCATATCTGTTCCAGATAGGTATATAATAGTATTTGTTCAGAAGTCAGGTGAGGCGATATCGTCTATCAAAAAACAATTGAGTTTCTCTGTAATAAAATAAACGACATTTAATGCTATATTTCAATATCAATTCCTAACAAAGCAAACAAGTATGTTCGCGATATGGTTCTAATTCGACCACAGATTAAATATATTTAATCTGTGGTCGAATTAGAACCAAGCTATACATGGTGGTCTGCCAGAGTAATGGCGCTAGTAGCGCCGACTTTAATTAAAATAAAGAAAATATATTTTCTTTATTTTAATTACGGTTACACTTTTGCAAGTGTTTTGGGTTAACACATTAAAAATATAAAAGTGTTACAAATTTGATTCCGTTATCAATTCAATATGTAACACTTATAATTCTGTAACCTTTATGAAGGTGTTTGGACACGACGTCATCACGACTGCTCTCAAAACGGTAAAGGAAAACATAGTGTGGAAACTGGCATGTCCTAGAACCAAAAAATCGAAGACATTTGGGACTTCTACCAACCCGCACTGGGCCCGCGTGGTGGGTCACTGTCCGTTCCCTTTCACAGAGAGGAGGTCTGTGTCCCAGCCATAGATATATAAAAGAAGTTTTCACTTCTCATGCTCTAAAAGTTCGTCTTTATGTTGTGCTTAGGCGACATAAAATCGCTTTTTATGTTCTAGTGCATAAAGTAATTTTTTTTTTCTGAGACTAAGGTAATCAGGCCCAACTGCCACACGCGCAATAAAACTTCGCAGATTAAAGTCGTGATTTATTTCATTTTCTTTAATTTATACCACTTCCGTGTTTTCTGTCGTTAATTTAATAAAATCAGGTAAAATAGTTGTCATATTTATTATTTAAAAACGCAAAGAAACGTTTTTATGACTTGGCAGTATGAAGTACCCAAGTCGAATGACAAATGTTGAAATTAAAAAAAAACTTTTAAAAAGTTTCGTGGCGGTATTATCTGTGGTGGCGGGAATTAGCTATGCTTTGCAACATTTTTGATTAATTATGTACTGTATACTTTATGCCTGTTTCATTTTCTCGCAATCGAAGTGAAAAGCAGAGTGTATAACTCAGGCATAAACGAGCCATTTTACCCCTCGACTTAACTATCCACCCTCGCCTGCGGCTCGCGTGGATATAAACGTCTCGGGGTAAAATAGCTTCTTTTATGCCTTAGTTGTACAATCTACTATTTTTACATTTCTATGGTCCCAGCAGTGGGAACAACATTGGCTGATTCTGTTTTGTTCTAGCATTGGAGCACCAATATTATTATTATTCTGCTATCACGAAGTTACTGGGTAGGTAAATTAATTTTTCACTTCTCATGCTCTAAAAGTCCGTCTTTATGTTGTGCTTAGGCGACATAAAATCGCTTTATATGTTCTAGTGCATAAAGTAAAATTTTTGTCTAAGACTAAAGTAATCAGGCCCAACAGCCACACGCACAATAAAACTTCGCAGATTAAAGTCGTGATTTATTTCATTTTCTTTAATTTATACCATTTCCGTGTTTTCTATCGTTAATTTAATAAAATCAGGTAAAATACTTGTCATTTATTATTTAAAAAGGCAAAGAAACGTTTTCATTTTTTGGCAGTATGAAGTACTCAAGTCGAATGACAAATGTTGAAAATTAAAAAAAAAACTTTTAAAAAGTTTCGTGGCGGTATTATCTGTGGTGACGGGAATTAGCAATGGACACAGAATACTTAAAGTACTGCTATGGATGCAACATTTTTGATTAATTATGTACTGTATACTTTATCTCTGTTTCATTTTCTCGCAATCGAAGTGAAAAGCAGAGTGTATAACTCAGGCATAAACGAGCCATTTTACCCCTCGACTTAACTATCCACCCTCGCCTGCGGCTCGGGTGGATATAAACGTCTTGGGGTAAAATAGCTTCTTTATGCCTTAGTTGTACAATCTACTATTAATGAAATGGAGCAAATATTATTTCACTGAGTATTTTCACAGTTCATCGACAGTTAAACTCTGCAGATTCAACGTGATAAATACAAAAAAAATATGAACTTCGATAGTGTAATATCCTTGTTGGAATCCCACACAAAAAAATTGCGTGGTATTCCGACAAAAATCGGATACATAGTAAGTATATCGAGCATTCAATCAAAAATTCTACCCACAAAATAATGGAAACATAACATCACGCATGTATTCGCAAAAAAGGCAGACAGACAAGGGTGTCTACATGACAGGGAACTCATCACAATTGTAACATGTGGGTACATGTTACAGTTGTGATAAATTCCCATGTAATAGGAACTGATTTAGATTTTTGGCACATGGATAGACCATGACCTGGATTAGGACATAGTACAGACGCCAGCACATCAAGCTACCCGAAACTGTCAAACTTTCTCAATCAACTTTGAATCTTATGCTTCAGCGATAAAGTCGAAAATCTATTAAAGAAATTGGACAGATTGTATTAGCTTGATGTGCCGACATCTGTGCATAATATAGTTTTTGTTCCGATATTCCTACAGAATCGAGACTAAGGCTAAAATTCCTCTTACGCTGACGTCAGTCGCGTAGCCTCGGACACGCATACCAAGACGCTGACGATAAATGGACGTGTTTACTGTAGCACCGACGGTCAGCGAGCGCGAGTCCATATAAAAATCGGTACGCGACCGATGTCAGCGCTGACCGTCGTTCGAGCACAAAGGTCTAAAAAGTTAGTAAAGAACATTTTCGAAATGTCTTATTTAAAAAAAGATAACTGGAAATCTCTGTTTCCATGGAAAATTAAAAATCTGTCTAATTTGGCTGTAACACTATTTTTTGCGAAAATGTTCTTAACTAACTTTTTAGACCTTTCTATCCTGCTTATGCATACGAAGTTTCATTAAAATAGGTTCATTCATTTCAAAAAATAAGGGCTTGAAAGTTTGTATGAAATGCCGTACGTCGTAAACGCTGTTATATGCGTGAGACTTAACCACGGGGTGCAGCTAGATTAAAATAAAATATTTTGAACGTAACGAACGTGTAAAAATGTTCATACAAACCTACGTCATCTGCCTAGCCTTTTCCCAACTACGTTAGGGGTGGTTTCCAGTCTGGCCGAATGCAGCTAAATACCAGTATTTTAGATGGAGCGACTGCCTATCTGACCTCGACAACCCAGTAACTAGGTAATCAGATAACCCTTGGTAAGACTGGTTGTCAGAGTTTCGGGCTTCTGACGACCCATAACGACTGTCAAAGATCCACGAATGACAGCCGGGACCAACGGCTTTTTCCGAGGCACGAAGGGGTCCAAATGCGGCAAGCGTAGCTTAACCTGATCGATCGATCCGTGCGGCTTTGAACCTACGCAAAGAAATAAATACAATTCATGATTAATTTCGTACTATAACCATGCATATACCTTGATACCTTGTCTCAATCCTATAAAAAATCTCAAACAGGTAGGAAAGCCTGACAAACCGGTTCGCTTTCCGTATCAGTGAAAACGAATTGTCAATAAAGACGGCTTTACGATTCGCTTTAAGCCGTTACTACGGTTTTTGAAGTCATCCAGTTTTCACTTTGTTCAGTCAAGTGAGTGACACGTAATTGTATGAGATAAATGTCATGTTGGCTGAATACGTAACAAAGTCCTTCTTTACAGCTTCACCGCGAGTAAGCACGTTTTTAAATTTAAATTATATTTGTAACAATATTTTGATTTAACCGGTCAAGCATCGCGGTTCGCCGATCGGCGACGAAACAATAGAAAATCAATTGTGGCTCATTAGCGGTGCTTGACAGATTATAAAAGTGTCCATGGAGTTTCTTGCCCATTCTTCTCCGTAGGAACATGCTTTGGAATGGGTAACTAGCTTCATCTTTCTGACTGACCGACACCTTGACAATGAATTCAAAAGTGCCAGTAAATTGTTTAATGCTTTGAGTTTATATTATATTGCCCTGCAGGGTAATTTTGTAACACACATAAAAAAACAACCGACTTCAAAAAAAAAAACACTACAAAGTGATAAATAACTTTAATTTCGGAATTCGGTGTCGTTGGTTCAGCATTTTTGTTTTTTTATACCGACTTCCGAAATTAAAGTTATTTATCACTTTGTGGTGTTGTTTTTTTTTTAAGTCGGTTGTTTTTTTTGTAAAAAAGTTTGTATTTTTCACTTTTTAGTTGTACCTACCCTACACAAATTCAATTAACACTAGTGCATTAAAGAATTGAAGACACCGACTAGAAGAATCATCAAAATTCGCATAGAAATGCCAGAGATGCAGTACATTTATGCATATAATTTCGTAGATAAGAATAGTTACCTATTGTATTATATATTAAAACCTTCCTGAAAGTATGAAGATCACAAATTGTGAAAGAATTATCAAAATTGGTTCGTTAGTTTATGAGAAAATTGCGGACACGCAAACATACATACATTCATACATACGGGTCGAATACAGAACCTCCTTTTTTGAAGTCGGTTAAAAATGGCAATCAATCGCAATACCTTTCATATGTGTTACGCAATTACCCCGCTTCTCTTTATGGGTCAACTTAATATAGTTACCAGTTTAATACTGGTTATAAACTCGATAAAGACGGTCTTTCCACTACTTCGGCTAAGAGGGTATCCACAGCACTGTTTGTGTAAGCCGGCCCTCACACCACGACACTGAATCTGTTACTAAATTGGTTCGACCTAGATACGACAAACGTTGCCTTGTCGTTGACCTTTTTTGATTAAATATTGAATGATTTTTTTAATAAGTTATCCTGTCTGTGACCTTTTTCACATACCGTTTGGAAAAACCACGGAAACCATCCTGACTGGTGTCAAAATAATTAAAAACAAATTAACCGCGTTTTCGTTTTTGCAATTATAAATTAATGATAAACTATTTATCCTGTCCGTGACCTTTTTCACATAAGTACCATTTGGAAAAACCACGGAAACAATCCTGACTGGTGTCAAAATAATTAAAAACAAATTAACCGCGTTTTCGTTTTTGCAATTATAAATGGAGATGAATAATAAATTATTTATTTTTGTAAGTAGCTTTGTACAAACACATGTACACGTTAATCTTATTGTTCTTCCGTGTAACTAAGGGATACGAGATACGGTGGTATTCCTCGAAACGCACCAACTTTGAAAGTATTACTCGAGAAAAAAAATATTAATCAAAATAAAAACATTATAATTTTATTCCTCGAAATGCATCAACGATGAAATATAGAAAAGACCACGAAGGATTCGTAATAAATGATATCGATAGACGTTTCATTTGGTGCGTTTCAAAGTTGGTGCGTTTCGAGGACTACCCTGAGATACGGGATAACAGCAAAGGCACAGGCATAATCAGCCTATAATTTTCCCACTGCTGGGACACGAGCTTCCTCTCCGGTGAGAGGGAGTGGGCCGTAATCCGCCACGCTGCCCAGTGCGGGTTGTTAGATGTCACATGTTTTCGTAAATGTGGATAGGTATAGAAAAAAGGTGCCGAGACGATCTAGATGCGTGTCGCAAGGGTTTGATCGAGGTGGTTTTGGAAAAGGAAGCCTGGAAGGATTTGGGGGAGGCCTTTGCTCAGCAGTCAGACAGAAAATCCTAACTAAAAAAAGTACACAAAGTGTTGTGTATGCAGTTATTATGCAGGAACGCAGCCATAGCTGCTATTGGTTACTATGTGACCACTTTCATGATGACATAAGCCTTGCGGGGTTGTCACTGGTTTTTGGAAAGCATCAGTGCGTAAACCTCTGTGGCATAGAGTAAGTAATGTTCATTATATGTAAGAAGAGACGGGAGTCCCATAAAAAAAGATAAAAAACGTCGCTTGTATGAAACTTGTACTAAAACTGAATACCAACAGCAAAAATGACACAGACGATGCACAGACTGCAGATGTTAAAGCGAGACAGCGATAGCCGCCATTATGTTTAGTACACGTTTCATAGTTTCTTTTTTATTAGACAGTTGCGTCAGACTGCTACAGAGCAGAGCAGGAGGTAGCAAATAATACACACCACAGGGTGTGTATTACTTGCTACCTCCTACAAACATAATAGTGGCGATGAAGTGCCCGCGTTTTTTTTATTCAAGTACCTACTTGTATAGGAATAATAAGTTGCAAAAGTATGTCGTTATTCGGTGTGATAACTGGTTTCGACCATAATGTGCAAACGTGGCAGGAGTACAAAGGACGAAAAAAGAAGGAAGAAAACAGATCACAGAAAAGCCACATTGTTACCTACTGTACAATGTTGAACAGCTTCGTTCGAAACCTTGACGCTAACATATTTGACTAAGTTTTGGAAGCTCAAGACTTCAGTACAACTTTATTTAGAGCTCTACTGATACTCAAGTAGAGCAGACATCTGTATAATTTTATAAGCAATATTATTATTTATATCATAAAGTCGTTAAAATAAAAAATAAAAAAAAGTTTCTTTATTAACTTCAGTTGTACAAAAACACTTATCTAAACACTATGCAGCGTTACAACAAAGGAAAAGAGTGATTTCGATGAACTCTGGCACCCAATGTAAGATTTAACTTGTGTATAGGATGCCAGCGGTCTCGCCTATAATTTGCAATATATTTCCGAGTGATCTGTGACCTAGAAAACGAATCGCGCATTTTTCTGCCAAGTTAGTGATTTACTTTAGTGAAAACGTAACATTTAATTATGAGGAACATTTATGACAAGAAAAAAGATCAGCTGTCCTCTACCTTTTGACGAGTTATGCGAACATAAATTCGCGATTTCAGGTTTGGTCCCATAGTAAAAGTTCTTCATAATGATGAGTACAATCTCCCATTTCGATTTGCGGCATGTTTTCAATTTCACCCTGTATACAGCTAATAAATCTATAGAGATCACATATATTAAAATGTTAATATGACAAAAAAGCTATGCAAAATAAACACCATTTTCCTCTCTCTCTCTCTTTTAAGTTTTGGTTTTACCCCTTTATTCATAAACGATGCTTAAAGATATGCAGTGATTAACGAATGTTTAACCATACACTTATGACGTTTAACCGGTGAAGCAGCGCGTTTCACCGTTTGGCGACGAAACAATAGAAAATCAATTGTGTCTCATTAGCGGAGCATGACAGATTAAGCGTCACTTAACTTTAATTCTAACCGCCTTCCTAATAAACGAATTATATCAGACGAATAGTTAAACACCGATGTTTTACTTTCAGCCGTCAGTAATTTGACTTTCGAAACAAAGCGTTGTGTAACTATAAATTACTGCATTGGATTTGTGCAAAATAGAATTTATTATTTCTTTTTATCCCAATTTATATGGAGCATGTGTATTTTTTCCATACATTTCTAACAGCCTTCACTTATCATTTACCCTCTTTTATATCCAAATCACCATCTTTTAGACAACCCCTCTATCGTTTTTCAATCTCAGAACTTTTCTCGCGTCATTTCGAACCAATATGCAACAAAAACGGTGAAGGAAAACGCCGTGAGGAAACCGGCATGTTCTAAAATCTAAAATTCAAAGACATATGACATTTACCAACCGGCACGGGGCCCGCGTGGTAGATTACAGCCCACTCACTCTCGAAGAGAGGAGGCCTGTGTCCCAGCAGTTAGAACATTATAGGCTGATTATGCTATGCAATAAATAAAACCCGACTACTGAAAAGGATGAAACAAGAAAGTACCTTCCCGTGGTCGCATGCCGCTGTACTAAATAAGCTATGGTAGCATGCGACCACGGGAAAGTACTTTCTTGTTTCATCCTTTTCAGTAGTCGGGTTTAAGTTTTTAAACTTTTTTTATTTAATTATTTTGGGGCTTATTTCAGTAATAATTATATTTTTGAAATGTGCTAATTAAGCCCTTTCATTGGATACCCCACAAAGCACCATCCCAAAATATTTATTTTTAAATTTATTACTTTATGTCCTCTAGAGGGTGCCATATTGAATTTAGAGTGACGTCACATAGCCTATAACCAGCAGACGATCAAGACGCTTCTAACGATACTTCATTTGTCAAATTATTATAAGTACTTTTTAAGTTATGAGGGAACAGATGAACATACATACATAAATCATAACCCTCCTTTGTGCTTCGCCCTAGTCCGGTAATTAACAACAATGTTTGGGGTAGACCTATATCCAGCAGTAGGTAGACGTCTTTCGGCTGATATAATAACGATGATGCGACATTTGGACGAAACCTTCAAAATTGTCATTCTACCCGTAGTATGGGACTCGCGTTTGCGCCTTCCCAAGCCCAGTGGATCACAGTAAACTGGGCCATTCCTTGTTAGTGTTGCGACAGCCGGATAAAAATTATTTTGAATTACCCTCCTTTGTACCTTCCTAAGTACGTAATAGTCGAGCCTTTTACTTTTATCAAGGGTATCCTTTTCAAAAAGTATCTTGTTAGGTATTTTTGATAGTAAACGAAAAGAGGGTTTCTTTAGAACTCTCGAAGTAGTTGGTTAGACTAGTGTTTTTTTTAGAGATACCGTTCCTAGAATATTTTATGAGTAGTTGTTCTAATAAAACGGTGGTATGAAAATGTACGGGTTTTCTTTGGAAATGGAGTATGTAATACCTCCTTGCATTGTATCGATTGGTATTGGGTAGAAATTCTTCGGAAGTGGGAGTACTCGTATGTTGAAACTCCCTGCTTTGTATCGATTAATATTGTGTCGAAAGGAAAAATATTTTGGTAGGTAATAACGGCCGCACGGGTCGATTGAAGGTTAAGCTATACTTGCCGCCGTCGGTTCGTGGATGGGTGACCATCCATTACAAAGCATTATTAAGCACGTTAGGTTGGTCCCGGCTGTATTATATTTTGTTATCCAGTTACTGGGTTGTGAAGGTAAGATAGACAGTCGTTCCATCTAAAATACAAGTATTCAGCTGCATCTGGTTAGACTGGAAGCCGACCCAAACAAAGTTGGGAAAAAGCTAGGCAAATTGATTTATACTGCCGAGTCAAATTTCAACCGATAAAATTGATGGTTTTCATATAAAACGCCCATCACTGCGTCATTATTTTTGGCATAGAGTAAGCAAACTTTTTTCCTTCAGTTTTTTGGGCGCTTGCAAAACAATGCGTCCCGCAGACTTCACTTTTCTTATTCACTTTAAGCAAAATAGCCTGAAAACCGCAAAAGAAAAAAACCTGCTAACGTCATTTTGCACGCAGGTCGACAAAAAAAAACTTCTCAGCCCCAAAAACTCCCTTCAAAAACCACACCATTGTCGCTAACATGACCTTTGCGAAAGCAACCATTGTGTACACAAATATTACAGGCCACCTTCCTTCAATGGAGCACTTTCAGCCAAAAATGACTTCTTTTGTCGGCAACAACAATGCATGATTTATTGGACAACGTCATTGAGCCGTGACCTCAAAGGTGTTCTAATATAGGTTGGATATGATGAAAGAACAGAGGGGTATGTGCTTTCGTTTGGAAATTTTTGGACGCATTCCGATTTTTGCGAATTTCTAACTGAGAACAATGCCTAGTACTTGTTCAATTTCATTTTCGCATTCGACTTGCATTGCAAAAAAACTTTTTTACAAAAAAAAAAAAACAACCGACTTCCAAAAAATACACTACAAAGTGTAAAATAACTTTAATTTCGGAAGTCGGTGTCGTTGGGTTCGCATTTTCGTTGTTTGCCACGGACTTCCGAAATTTAAGTATTTTTCACTTCGTAGTGTCTTTTTTTTTATACACGTGGAAACTTGTAATTGCCCTTTTTCTGTTTGATCTATTATTTACTGTATCTGTTTAGCTATAAGTTTTCCTAAAAATAAATAAATATATAATTTTTTTGGAAGTCAGTAGTTTTTTTTTTTTTTGTAAAAAAGTTTTTATCTATCTCTTTTAAGTTGTACTTACCCCACACAAATTCGTATAAAACTACTTGCTATGTAAATATCAGTGACAGGAGGTCATTATAACATCATCATTATAAACTAAGTGGCAAAATACGTATTCTTGAAGCTAACTCATAGACTACCCAAGCAAGTTATTCAAATTTATATGGGACCACCCCTGAGGCATACCCTATCCATTAAAAAAGAATTTTTGAAATCGATTTACAATTGCCGGAGATATCGCGTAACAAACAAACACAAAAAAAAACATACAGTCGAATTGAGAACCTCCTCCTTTTTGAAGTCGGTTAAAAATATTCATAATATATTATGCCAGTTAGTAACAGGAGCCTACGCTATGGTTTCCTACAAGAGCTGAGGCCGTCTCATAACGGCTTCTGTGACAGCTGTCATTAAAATGATGACAGCAGGGTTTGTTTCTACGGTGTAAAAAAAAAAAACGCTCTTTCGGAAAATTTCGTAAATAAATTTTCAGTTACATCATTCGCAGGTAAATTGCAGACACTATATGGTGGCCAAATGTCTTCTAGGAAACCGTGGAACCGTATCCGTAGCCTAGGTGGCCTTAAAAGGCGGCTGGATCGAATTAAATGCGGAGTATCGGGTATTGTGGCCGATCTTGGAAAAGCCCATGTCTAGTAGTGGACTATGATGGAC
The DNA here is from genome assembly GCA_947508005.1 of Amphipoea lucens. Classification (NCBI taxonomy): domain Eukaryota; kingdom Metazoa; phylum Arthropoda; class Insecta; order Lepidoptera; family Noctuidae; genus Amphipoea; species Amphipoea lucens. Next base: position 11,109,785 of record OX382379.1, read on the forward strand.
TGAATTGAATTGGTAAATGCTGAAAACTAGTTGATAAAGTTAATAATACGCTAAACGTGTTTCTAGTCCATCACAAAAGCTTTTTTCTTTACTAGCGTGTGGTGCCCCACTCCTGGCCAAACGCACTCCACTTCTTCCATCAGTTGCGAGTCCGCGCGTCCTCTTTCCAGTTTTGGCGGAATTGATCCAGTTCGTTCCGCCATCTCCTACGTGGCCTGCTGCGACCCCGCCTCACCAGGGCACCTCTCAGGGCACCAGTTCAGTTCTTCACAAAACTCAATTTAATCAATTTTACTTAAATCAGGGATTAGGCGTTATACATATTTTATTTCTTTTCTTTTAGTATCAAATGTTTCGAGCTTGCTCCGTGTGGTAAAATCAAACAGTACCTACCAATTTTATAATTGGATCACAGCAACTTATACCAAAGGTCTGTGATCCAACTATAAAATTACAACCATGACTTAAAGTTTATCTTTAGACACTCCAGGATCCTCCTGAGTATTGATATAAAATGTATTAAAAAGTAGGCGCAAACTCCCTTAACCAATCTTGAACACGAAAAAATATATTAACCCCTAAAAGTTTTATTATGTTTCAGTATTCAAACAAGTTCTACTTTTTTAGGCTTGTTAGTAAATTTCAAGTACTTTTACGGTTAGACCCAGTAAATGGAAGGTCTCGAATAAAAGTCTTAGCAAAAAGGGATCGTTATTTATAGGATCGAAATTTTTAGGTCCAGTCTCCTTAGAAACGTTTGCGTACACATAGTTATTTCATTTGAATTTCTTGTCGTAATTATGTTCGGAATTCTATGGGTTCTTTTTGCCTTTATAAAAGCCGGTACTGTGTTAGATTATTTTTTTTTTAAAGGGTCGAGATAAAGATGACGTTAACGTGTTTCCTGAGAAACGTTTTGGGAACTTTGTTAAAGAGATTGCTTAAATAAAACTGCGATCAACGATTCGTTTGCTTAACAGTTACTGCCCAAATAGTCAAGTACAGTCCATTCACAGTAATTTTATCTCTGATTTTGAATCAATGTCCAAATCACAGTGACCTTTATTCTCATTCAAATAAGGTTGCTCTTGGATTGCTGCCATTGACAATTCTGTCAAAAACATTGTGATCTTTATTCTCGTTACAATGAGGTTTTTGTTGTCAGATGTAAAATAACTGTTAACGGACTTTAGGTGGTAGTGACTTGTGATAGATTCCTTAGACCTTCAGAAAGGAAGTCTACTCTTGTTAATTTTTTTTTTGTTAGCATATACTGTCCCACTGCTGGGCATACGCCTCCCCTAAATCTTTCCAGGAACTCATTAATGCTCAACTAGTTACTGCAGGTACTGCTACTAAAACTCCTAGCGATTACACTTTTTTTCTTCGAAACTATTATGTCTGCCTGTGGACACCGTTGTGAGACACATATTATAATTTTGTAAAATTGTTTTTGTTAAATGATTATTATCGTATTCCATTTAATGCAGTAGGTAATGTGCATTCGCGATTAATTTTCCAAAAATGTAAACAAACATGATTTTATGGAAAAATAATGATTATTATATAATACATTGTTTTTTTTTATTTAAACCACATTATATTTTCACAATTTAAAAAGCTAACAGTCTTAAAATAATAATAATAAATTATATGCAAGTTAAAAAAGAGGGGAAATAATCAAAGGGCATCATAAAATTCGTCTGTATCGCTGTCAATGGTATAATGTAACTGTTTGCTGTTACTTTCAATAAAAATAAAATACTGAATATTTACAAAAGTTATTTTTATACGTTGTTCTGTTATGTTCTGAATAAAACATTTCCGTCCATTAAAAAAGCTTGTTTTATTTTCAACATCTTGTTAGAGTTACTTTTGTATAGTTCTGAGAAAGACGGAAATAATAATGTTACCTACTTTAAAATAAAACGCAAACGATGTTATCGTTTTGAACAAAAATAAAGAGTTATTTTGGAATATTGTAAAGTTCATAAATTACATATGCACACAATAAATTTTTTGTTCCTGTTCCAAATAAATTGGGATAATATTTTTGATTTTTATGAAAAAACCAGAGTGGAAAATTGAAAAGTGCTTGAGGAAAACCAAAATTCACGTTTTATAAACGTGAATTCTTCTTTCGTGGTTTTCCTCAAGTACTGATTGGTTGCGAAGTATACAAATATAACCTTAAAATGTTAGTCTAGAGATCCAAGTACTCTTATAATACCTACTTAATTGATTATGTTTTCAATAAAGGAAGAAACAAAATTGTTATCATTATCGTAATTCTTCTGCTCTTAACCTAATTTATTTGAGGTCGGCGCAACATGTCTTTTTGAAGTGAAACTTCTTTACGCACGCTTGACTTGGGGAGTAAGCTGGCGAACACGTGACGTAAACGTTACGAAAAGTGTGATCGGGCGAGGCGAACGGGAGTTGAGTGGGGGATATAAGCAAGAGAAAGCAGTGCGCGCGCACATTTTCTTTCTCTCTTCCTCTCATAGCCAAATACGTTTGAAGTTTCACTTCAGCCGTGTGGTCATAAACACACTCGGTTTTTTTTTCTTCCATACTTCTCTATTAGTCGTCATCTCTGTAAGTAGTCACCCCCTTTTTAATCATTATTATTATCATTCACACAGTCCATCCATCGTTTCTTTTTTGAGGTCTTCCTCTATTTTTATAGCCATCAAAATTCTCGTTCAAAATTTTCCTCACGACATTTTCCGAAGGAAAAAAACATTATGTCTCTTTTCTATTTTTCTCTATGGTAATGGTGCCTATGTCGACAATTCTGCTAATGTCAGACGTGATATGAGAATACGTGCGGGAAAAGCAAAATTTTGTCTCGAATTACTTGTGTATCTAAACGGTGTCGCACCTTTACTTTACTGCTCTTTGGCTATAAAACCGTCAACCGATTGTTTGTCACGGCTTTAGGTATTAAATAGTCTCTCACCTGCCTCTCTTTGATTAATAATTTACGAGCAAGAAAATTAAACAAAACATTACACTTCTATTTTCTGTTTTTAATTTTTTTTTTTTTTTTGCTTGAGCACGTAGTGTTTATTGTATTTGTTGGTATGTTGGCGTGGCTAGCTAACCTATGGCAAATTATTTCATTTACTTAATGTTCTGTGTGTTGGAACTTTAATTACTTTGCATACTTAGTATTGTATAAAATCAATTATTTTCTAACTGAACAGACAGCTGAGCTGCTGGGGAGTTTGTTCCGCCACTTCTTCTGTCCAGCGAAAGTACTAGGAAGTGATGAAGAGCGGGCGTTTCGGGGGACTGTCTTTTGCATAGATATCCGAGTCTTTTGTAATTTTGACGTTCGAAAAGTGCTGATCCTCAGCCTAGTTTGAATAAATGACTTTTGATTTTGATTTTGAAGGTGTAGGCAGTCCACGTTCGCACGGAGTTCTGGAATGTCAACACTCGGTGTTGAGCCGTTGAAACTGTTGGATTTCCAACTCTCGGCCCTAAACAGTGCGTTGAAAATCCAATGCGCGAATAAAAATTTCCGCGATAAAATGCCCCGGTGCAAATCTGATGCTTTATTATGACGGTTTAATGCCATCATGATTACAGTATAAGAGAGGGACGGAGCTATTCATAACCGATAGCACTATCCCTTTTTCGTATTGGAATCATGATGGCATTAAACCGTCATAATATGGCACCTGGGCAGATTCCACCAACGAAGATTCCCGTCCAAAAGTAGTTGACCCATCAAAAAAAGTGAAAAATTTGAATTTTTCGAACGAGAAAATACACATTTCGAGTAGGGACAAATGTCAAGTCATGTTGTCATTCATTTTTAATTTGATACGGAGTAGGACTTGACCGTAACTTCGACCAAAACTATGGACCCCGTGCTCACTCCCTAGAGTGGACCCCCGGGCCCGTTCACGTCCTCGAGCGATGCGACTTGCGTCAAGCGACAGGCGCGAAAGTCGCTTCGCGGTGACTCGTGGCATGCTCTAAACCATTTCATTCATTTGTTTTCTCGGCACTCGTTGCCGCAAGACGCATGACGCTCAAGCGTGTAGCTCGTGGCTACGCGGTCACGCTCGAGTTGTTGTATGCACGCTTCATGTCTCGTCCACAGATTTTATAGTTTTGTATGTAAGCTAAAAAACACCACGCGTTTAATGACCACGTGTGTATGAAGTTACGCCTCCGTAGATAGTTCGGCTTTATTGAGAGTGTAAAGAAGACAACAGTGCTAGGCCTTCCAGTATGCCTGATTACAGCAACACGCAGCGACGTCACGCAGCCGTGTGTTCCATTTATGACTACGACGGTTTATTTTTTATTTTTGTGTGCAAGCTGACGTACACCAAGCGTATAATGACCAAGACGTATCTATGAAGCTACGCCTTTGTGGATGTGTGTATTTTCTTTTTCATTAGCTTTTGCTACATCCGAGTTCATACATCTTTCATCTTTACACTAGCGGCCCGCCCCAGCTTCGCAGGGGTGTAATTTTTTTTTTTCGAATTTCCAAAATTTTCTTTCATAAAACCTTGTCCTGGCAATACCGAACATAACAAAAAAGAATTATCTCATTTGGTGCAGTCGATCGGAAGTTATGCGCGCACGTACATTTCGGCTATTCATTTATATTTTTAAAGATAGACTAGGTGCGCCCCGCGGTTTCACCCGCGTAAATGTCGATTTCGTAAAAATATCAGGATAAAAAGTATCCTATATGTTAATCCAGGGTATCAGCTACCTCCATACAAAATTTTATCAAAATTGGTCCAGCCGTTTGAGCGTGAAGAAGTAACAAACATATAAACACACACACAAATCTTCGCCTTTATAATATTAGTGTGATAACATTATCAAATTCCACGCTCACTTACGAGTACCAACTCAACTGTAAAATAATTTTCACAGAGTCGTAATCAAGCCAAACATGATCTCAAGGTCATAGAATATACGATCTAGGGTATCCCCTATAGAAATACACGACGTGTAAATTCATGCTGTTCTAATTAATGCTTACCTACCAGACCCTTTCATCTGACACGTTCTGATAATTGAAACAGATAAAATATACCTGTTAAAATTTGTTATAATAAACTACCCGCACTGGGCCTGCGTGGTGGATTACGGCCCACACTCTTTTACCAACAACAAGCCCGTGTCCCAGCAGTGGGAACATTATAGACTGATTATATAAAATACCGCTATCTATCTGCGTCTGTTTAGAATGGAAACCGACCCCAAAATAGTTGGGAAAAGGTTAGGCAGATGATGATAATGAGGTTTGCTTAAGCCCAATGAATCTCTTTTAAAAGTTAATGATATTTTAGAACACAATTAAAAGTACAAAGATGAGTATTCTAAGTAATTTAAACCTACGCCAACTTACAAACGAGTTCCGAAACTTCACATAATTACCTAAGACTCCCTCCAAAAAGGGAACATGAAATCCAATCACACACTCTCAAATTCGCACATAAAAGTTGCTTTATAAAAGATAAGCGAAGGAAGAAATTCAATTTAATATTTGTCGGCAAATGACTGAAACTCAAAGACGCAATCATGAACCTTTGGCTGAACGAAGTGCCATTCGCAGTTATGAAGAGTTCAAAGCTAAGTTTAATGCTGCGGAGTTATGGCAAAATGAAATGGATGATATGTTTTGATGTTATGAATACCTGTGTTTGATGTTTATCCTTGTCGATAGAGCAGTGGTGGCCCAGTGGTAACGGCCGCGACTTACCAGTTCTAGGTCATGGGTTCGATTCCAGGCATGCACTTTACTTTATATGAAACTAGCTGCTGCCCGCGACGTCGTCTGCCTGAAGGCTCTACAGCACCAAAAATACCTAAGATGTCAGTGTCGCTATAGCATTATAAGTAAACAACTTTTAAAATAGCATTAAAATATAAGTTTTTTTTGCAAGCGAAGCAAGTGAAGAGAGTTATATGGGAGTCCTGCTGAGTTTAGTGTGGTGTGGGGGACGTGACTGAAGGAAATAGAGAAAACAATGCAGGAATACATTCCAGGACACAAAAGAGTAAAAATACGTACAAAGGCATCATACCTTAAAACACTTTCCTATAAACAACGTTGGTAGTTATGCTGCCAGGAGCCAAAATGTAAAGAGAGTCAGGACTGGTGACGCGGGAGCAAGCGACGTACAGTTGTCCGTGTGAGAAGCAACTCGTCCTGAGGTCGACACCCGCTGCCCTCAGTGTCTGCCTCTATTGATGGTTATCGCGAAGCAAACACTCACGGGGAACTGTACGCGCTTGAACTGGAACGGGAAGATATGAGGTATGAGGGGAATGCGTGATATAAATACTGCCTCGCCAACGCCACAACCCGTAAGAATTTCTGCCTCAATGGTGTGTCTGTAGAGCGAAATGACTTTAGGGTGGGTCCCGTTACACAACTTCAGAGGAGATAGGTTCCGAAGAAGCATAATCGGGACACCGACCTTCAGCTTGATGGTATGCGCTGAAAGTCCACTTGCTGACAGGGAGTTCAGAAATTCCACGGGATAATGTGTGGCGTCATCTTGCTCGACAACAGTGTTTATCGAGGTGTAGACCACTTCATTCCCCTCAATTTCCGAGAGAATGCATTCGTTAATTGCTGCAGCCTGATCATTTTTGGACGTCAAAATGGCCCGCTCACACACCCAAGAATTCTGCAGGTGCAGTATACGACTGATGTCCCCGTACACACAGCAAATGAGTTCTTCTAAGCTGGATACCACTCTACCGAGAGACTCTGGAAGCACCACCTGTCCACCTCTCTCTTCTGGTAGAGTGCCTTCGCCAAGATTTAGAAGGACATTGGAGAATTCTTGAGCACGTGCATTGCCGCCGAGCCGAGCTCTCATATTAATGGTCAAGCGCAGCGTACGAACTCGTGACCACAACGAAGATAGTTTCAACGAAGCATTCACCTCGTCAGCCCTCGATCCCCGTGTCACCACGGTAAGCGTTTGCCGGAAATCGCCACTGAACAGAACAGCTGTGATACGACGCATCAAATGTTCGTTCCTGCGGATGTCCTGCAGGGTTCCGTCCACGGCCTCAACTGCCTTCCTATTGGCCATCGTACACTCATCCCATACGATCAAAGAGCAATCCTTGAGCACGTGTCCCTTATCGCTGTTACGTGACACACCACAAACAGGCGTTTCGGCGCTCTCTAAATCGATAGGAATTTTAAACATGGCATGTGCTGTCTTGCCACTCGGAAGCAGTGTGGCAGCGATTCCCGACGACGCTACAGCAATAGCAATTTTGCCTTGCCTGCTGACCTCTGCAAGTATGCAAGTGGTAACAAATGTTTTTCCTGTTCCACCAGACGCATTCCAAGAAAAACATTTGACCCTGGTTTTTTCCCAACGCTTTCAAGGACGGTGTCATAAAGGAGAATGGCAGAAGTTCATAGAACGCTGGCATTAAACTTTTTTAGTTTCCACAGAAATGAAAGTGGCATGGTTTGATAGGGAATATTATGAGCTTTTGTTAAAAAAATAAATAAAAAATAATAACAATGGGGTTAAAGAGAAATCTTAATTTTTGTAAAAGTGAGGTTAAGTGCATTAATGTTTGTACTTTAATAGGTTATTTTACCTCTATTACTATTTTAACCATAGATATCCGAGAGATATGCCTTCACTGCATATTTGTTCAAGTTCAAGTGTCGCCACATTTTCCCACTCCGGAAACTCCCACAAAAACAAAAGAAATAGATACGGCACACATGATCAAATTGGGCGGCTTTTTTGGCACACACACAAGAAAATAAGCGTAACACTTTTGTGCTATCTTATTGCACACATGCTCAAAAGGGGCGGGCACTAGAAAGTATAGACACAGTCACGGAATGCACACATGCAACTCTAGCATCAACTAGGGAAGATGGGTTAATATAAATATTTTATCGATAAAAATATCGATAGATATCAACTACAAAAAAGAGGAGTGTTTTTGGGTGTATTTTGTATTATTTATTTTTCCTGCTTTCAACGTGGTATATTAATAAAAAACCAATAAAACCAAATCACGTAATAATATAATATATTTGTTTGCAAATGACATTTAAGTAAATAAGTAGTTTCTTTAGTTTCTCTCTTACGTAAAATTAAAACTATTTAACTATCGATCATAAAACAACAATTCAAATAACCTATTGAACATTTAATAAAAAAACGTTTATTAAAATAAACAGGTTCTTAATAATTAATTACAATCTAGCCTATAAGACGAACAAGCAATTTTAATCTAAATTTTTTACATAATAATTATTACCCGAATGCTGCGAAGCCCAAAAGGAGGGTTTTTTTAACCTTTTAACCGCTTACGTCGCGTCGGATTAATCCGACAAATATTTTCGTGTCCATTCCGCCAGAGTCGTATATATACGACCAAATAACACAGCTCGTTTAATCTGTATTATTATTACATCATCACAGCTCGTTTCATCGGTATTTATTGTTCGTTTTTTTTTTTTTGTCGGGCGCTGGGGGCACGACAACTGATATAAAGTCCGGCGGTTAAAAGGTTAAAACTTAGAATAGTGTTGATTATTGGTACTTTACAAAAGTACAGAACAAATTACAGATTGGTTTGAGGGAAACCAATTATTTTTCCTGCCTGTTGCATCTATCCATTTATTTTTAATTTCTGGATCTTTCGGGAAACTGAAAAAAATAATTATTAATTCTTGTAAAATTACAATTTATCGATAGCAATATCTCAGCGCTACGCATCACTAATGCATCATTTGACACGATCCATGTCAAATGACGTTGCTAGGCAATTTTCTCATGTCATCACAATAATATTTCACAACGAAATATTTGTAAAATTCTTAAATAATATAATTAGTGCAGTGATTTTTTACTTACCGGTGGTAGGACACGCCGCTTGTCTTAAGGTTTGTTGTGACTGATCTATTTTTGCAAATAAGGACGGAACAATTCGGCATTTTGTAAAAATACGAAATGACACCACACGTTTCGATACAAACATATGACTACGGCGCTTACTGCCGTCGCGCAACTCGCGCATCTAACATACGCCCAGATTACAAGTTATGGCCATGGTATTATATAATTGTACCATGGTTATGGCCTTTTATAGAGGCGACGTGCGCCACGCCTCCATGCCATATCCCTCGATATCCGTGATTTTAACGCATAAATGTTTATTGTATGCATAACATATTGCTAATTATGCTTTGTAATGACTTCAAAAATGATAAATAACTACTAGTTGAAGTTTGTTTAGTTCAATGATTTACCCACTGATCATAGACCTAATGACAGTTTCAAGTGTAGGTACTCGGTCAGTTTTAATTAAACTCAGTAGTCACAGAAAACTCAGGAGACTCTAGAGACTCACTTATCGGAATCTAAGCATATAATAGGAATAATAATAATCAATAATAATAAAATAATAATCTAAGCATATAGGAAACGTCGAGGTCCAAGTCTAGCAACAGTCGTTCAGAAAGGTAGGAATCTTCGAAATCCAAAAGCAAGCCAGGTTGTTGTAAAAATCCACGTAAAACTTTGGGCGCACAAAACATTCACACCAGCACAAAATAGTAGCGAGCGAGCGAATGTGACTTGTGAAGTTTTGTGTGTCATCTTAGTCTATCAAAAAGTAATCAAACTCAAAGCATTTATTTCAATTAAACCAATTACAGGCACTTTTGAATTGTCAAGGGGTCGGTCAGTCAGAAAGATAAAGCTAGTTGCCCATTCCGAAGCGTAGGTACCTATGGAGAAGAACGGGCAAGAAACTCCATGGACACTCTTTTAAATCAAAATAATATAGTTACAAAGTCTTGGTTACATCATTCATGTTAAAAATTATACATGTGAGAACGATGCAGAACGTTAAAAGCGTCCATAATGAAAAGATGAGAAAAAACAACAATTCAAATATTAAATTAAAATAAAATAAGCCATGGCAGCAAAGAGATGACCAGTCCCTACTGACGGCGCCCGTTCACGAACATGACGCATGTACTCTGTGGTCATCTTCTAAAGAGTCATGTTTGTTTGTTTGCCATGACAACACTGTCATATAGTATAACAAGTCCAAAAAGCCTTGTTTCCGGCTGCTCAACTTACTCATATTTAATGAGATTTAATCCCAATTCTCAATAATAGAGTTAATCTGGCTATCAATACATAAAAATAAGCGCTTTTTTTTTAAATAGCTTTGAATTCTGTACCTTTCCAAAATTAGCAATGCCAAAAACTGCCATCTCCTTTGTTTTTGCTCTGAAGAGAACAAAGCGACATGGTCATTTCGCCCGGATCATAATTTGTCTCAGCGTTATACTCCCGACTTACACGGTCTTGATGCGGTGATGATTGGGGAACTGGTAACCCATATTCGATCAGTGGATTGCCGCCGATAGAAATGACCACATCTTGAAGTGAACTGAGACAGGTGTTCAGCACGCGTTCATCAGTTACTCCGACTTCGTCTCAGTAGAAACATAACTTTTTTGTAATACTTAACACCGCATTTGTTTTTAATTGTCGTCCTCAACTCTGCTCAAGATTTTAAGGGTTTTGTTGGAACTTGAATTTGTCAAAACGAACTATACGATACATTTTATATGAAGAAAATGCACATTGCCATCTATGAATTTTAAGAATAACTAACTACTAACCTCGCCAACATGATCAAATTTAAATTATTAATTTCCAAAAAGTGTCAACATGTAACTTGATTTGATTTTTATGAAATCTCATAGATGGCGCTGCTTCAAAATTTTCTTTATACTACTAAAATTCATTAAACTATGTTTTTTCTGCCCAAGTTACTTAAATGGCGTAGTTTTTATAGTGTAAAGCTAGATAATAGCATGGCTTACTGAAAAACAACATTTAAATATGCGTCGTTAGATTACACGCTGTCACAGAATGCGTAAGAAAAATAAAGATTCACAGCTCCTCCCCCATAGGTGATAGCGTGATAATATGTAGCCTATATGTTGACCCGACCTCTTAGTAATATTCATGCAAAATTTGAAGTAAATCCATGCAGTACTTTTTGAGTTTATCCCGGACATACAGACAAACAGACAAAAATTCTAAAAACTATATTTTTGGCTTCGATATCGATTGTAGATCACGCCCCAAGTATTCTTTTAAAAAAATATTCAATGTACCGTTTTGACTTTCCTACGATTTTATTATATGTATATGTATAGATATTTCTTCACCATTGATTTAAAAAAGGTGAAGGAAAACAGCATCTCCTAGAACCAAAAATTCGAAGACGTGACTTCTACTAACCCGCACTGAGCCCGCGTGGTGGATTACAGACCACTTCCTCTCACTGAGGAGGCCTGTGTCCCAGCAGTGGAAACATTTGCATTGGCTGTAAAGAGGCGATACTTCCCTTAACAAACTTTTTCACAAAGACCTCTTCTACCAATAAAAAGTTGACAACAAAACAAAAGAAGTCCAATTAAATTGTTTCTCACAAAACGTCTTTAAAACCGGGATCTACATCCGCACTTTGTTTATGTTTGTCCGGCAATAAAACGTAACTGTCTATCTTTCCCGCCACATCGTCACTCGTTTTACGATATTTAAGAGCGCTTAAATGAACCGTACAGACTTCAAGTTGGATTGTCTTTTTATGGTTTTGTAATAAATTTAGGTTGAAGCGATTAAGTTATAAAAAGTTTCAACAGCCTTCGTAAGTCGCGGAGTGTATCGTTGGTTGGACCATAAATCTGATGGTGAAGTTATAAAATATACTGCTAGCGTAAGGGTCCTGGCAGACATGCTACTTTTAGCATCAGTGATTAACGATTTATGGTGCATAATGGAAGCAAGAACAGTGATTGGGCTCTAAACCTCGCATATTCTTTGCATCAGCAATCAAGTTCACAGACCATTTTGCCGACAGAGGCAGCAACGATAGAAAAAGCGCAATTTTAATACCGCGCTCAGCGGTCAATGTAGCAATCAGCAATCGCTGAAACGCGCGCTTGTTTCGCGGCTAAACGCAGACAATCTTCAAAACGCGGTACAGCTTTTATAAATAGACAATCGCCGATCGCTGACGCTAAAAGTACCAGGCCTAGTAAGGCTCTTAGAGTATTAATACAACATGCTAGAGACCATCATATATGCCACCGCCACCTGAGTTTGCCGACGCATGCCCTGTGTAAAGACAACGCTGATATCGCACTATATCACATGACATGAAACTAATGACACTATGACACTAATGACAGTAATGACACTATGACACTAATGACAGTAATGACACTATGATACTTGATACCAGTGCAGTAGCGTGCATTGCATATAGGCATATAAGCAGTGCCTACCTCGATATATCAACATAAGCCTGTCAATTGCATTTTAGTGTATGTGCCCCATATTAAGAAACTCACTAAATTAACATACCTAACAAAAAACAAAATCTTCATACAAACACGCGCGGCAGTAGGCAGTCGCTGGACGGCCTACTCGGCTCCCGTACTATTCATACATTGTCATTGGTCTTTACTCGTTCTAGTTAATACGACAAAATTAAAAATACGTCCGTCTCACGCGTAATACCATAACATTTGACCTTCGCAATTTATCACCCTTAAGTAGGCATGCCTACTCAAACAACCACAATTTTGAACTCACTTTTTTTTCTGATTAGTGACCGCGTTTGTCTAGACTAGACCCGGCCTAGTGCCTGCCTATTCTAAAAACCAATGCACGCCACTGCTTGATACTAATATTATAAAGGCGAACGTTTGTGAATGTGTGTGTGTGTTTATTGTTTGTTACTTCTTCACGCTCAAACGACTGGACCAATTTTGATAAAATTTTGTATGGAGGTAGCTGACACCCTGGATTAACACAAAGGCAACTTTTTATCCCGATATTCGCTCGGTATCGACATTTACACGGGTGAAACCGCGGGGCGCAGCTAGTAAAACATATTAGCGAAGCATTAGACCAGTAATTTCAACGATTTATTTCGTTCTGATCCCCTAACCCCCCCTCCACCTCCCCCTCGACCTCTGCTACTTCTTCTTCTGTTTTAATCTCTGTCTTATCCACTTTATCTAGGTTATTCTTTTTGACAGGAGGATTTTTTTACTCTTGTTGAAATAAACGTTTCATGTTTTACAACTTGATGTGTTTTTTGTTCGTGAACGGGCGCCGTCAGTTGGGGCTAGTCATCACTTAGCTGCATCGGCTTATTTTTAATTATTTTATTTTTGGATTGTTGTTTTGTTACTATTTGCTGTACTCTGGACGCTTTTAACGCGTAAGCCTTTTTTTTACATCGATCTCAATTATAAATTCAACATTAATGATGTAACTAATATTTTTGTAAAAATATAATAATAAAAGAGTGTCCATGGAGTTTCTTGCCCGTTCTTCTCCATAGGTACCTACGCTTAAGAATGGGCAACTAGCTTCATATTTTTCTTGACAATTCAAAAGTGCCTGTAAATGGTTTAATTGAAATAAATGCTATGATACAAAATTAAATAACCAAATTATTTTTTAAATGTCCCATGTGTGCTCGATGGGCTTGAGGCCACGGCAATACCCGGATGTTTCCCATTGCCAATTACTCTCTATTTTATTATTTATTTAATACTTCAAGCATATAAACATACATAGGCGGACTTAATGCCATAGGCATTTTCTACCAGTCAACCTTTGGGTGATGCAGAGACAAACAGTAGTAGATGCAATAATGAAAATTGAGGAATACAACGGACGGACGGTCTCCAACGGATAGACCAAAACATAAGAAGTTAAGCGAGTTCTTGCATTGACAAAGTCGCGTGTAAATTTCCAGTCAATTCAACTTTTAAATACTAATTTGGTTTAACCTTGTCTCGAGTTGACTCGAGATTCTCGGCTTTCGATTATCGGGTCTGCATGATGGTTGAATGAGCGCCTAAAGTTTTTTCTAAAAGTTTTTCAATGCATACCATCTGGAAAGAAAACAGTCATCATCTGCCTAGCCTTTTCCCAACTATGTTGAGGTCGGCTTCCAGTCTAACTGGATGCAGCTGAGTACTAGTATTTTACATGGAGCGACTGCCTATCTGGCCTCCACAACCCAGTTACTGTTTAATATGAAACTTCTTGGTAAGACTGGTTGTCAGACTTCCGGGCTTCTGACGACCCGTAACGACTGTCAATGATCCACGAATGACAGCCGGGACCAACGACTTAACGTGCTTTCCAAGACATGGAGGAGTCTTGGTACGTAAAGATGGTCACCCATCCACGGAACAACTGCGGCAAGCGTAGCTTAACCTGATCGATCGACCCTTGCGGCTGTTATTATTTAGCCACAAGCCCCTCATCACACAAATAGAAAGAAAACAGTAACATGACACAAATTAGCCTAGCTTCAGGCCAGTAATTTCAAAAGCACGTATACCCAAAAAAAAAGATGAATAAAAATGAGTTCTTTCGTTGGCAAAGTCGCAAGATCATCAATCGGTAAACTAAAGTAGCATGTCTGCAATCGTAAGTAAATGTGAAGCCTTATCTGTTTCAAGGAGATTGGAGTTAAAAGCATTAGCGAAAGTGTTTGGTTTGCTCTTATGTTTGAACGACGGGTTGGATCCTTAAATGTCAATTCAACTTTTAAGTTTAGTCAAGATGTTTGGGTTTCCGTCATTTGAATAGGGCTTTCGATTATCGCGTCTACACGATGATTGGATGACTGCGTAAAGTAAACCACAATTAGATACAGTTCCCGGATTTAATTTGACACAATCTAATTTTAGAAAGAGACCATTACAAGCATCATAATCAGGCTATAATGTTCCCAATGCTGGGACACAGGCCTTTTCGAGAGAGAGTTGGCTGTAATCTACCACGCAGTGCTGGTTGGTAGATGTCACATGTCTTCGAATTTTTGGTTCTAGGACATGCTGGCTTCCTCACGATGTTTTGCGTCACCGTTTTAAGAGCAGTGGTGACGAAATTATTAGGGTTTGATTCAGACAGGCGCTTTACTTTGTGTATGTAAATAATTTCATTTCACCCACGACCTACAACTCGTCAGCTGGGGCTCTTACCACAGAGCCACAACTACTCTCACGAGTATCATGAGTGACAAATACTTAGCTTTACAAAGCCGAAGGTTTTCGACTAGGTCATATTCACGGTCACCTACTTTACACAAGCATACCTATTTATAGTCCGCGCGGAACTAGTTGGCCGCTGAGGTGGGGACAGGGGTGAGGCGGCGGTTCGCAACGCACGTACTGAGTAATGCGCCCCCGCCCCTCCGTCCCACCGCTGACATACCTAAGGCGCGGTCAACTAGTTCCGCGCGGACTATTCTTAAAATTTAATCAAAAGACTCGTCTTTTGATTAAATTTTAATAACATTTGTTATATTGAACAACTGTAAATATACAAAAGGGGCACAAGTGAATTTTGCAATGGCGGACGTGCAAGAGGAAAGAGCGTTATAGTACGTTAAAAAGGATGAAAGTATCTACAGATTAGATAAGAATATTCATGTCATGTAAAATAGGCTCTACAAGTATACAGGATGAAATTAAAAACTTGCGCCAACTCGCTTTGGGAAATGACAATTTATAATGATTACTAGCTGCTGCCCGCGACGTCGTCTGCCTGAAGGCTCTACAGCACCAAAAATACCTAAGATGCCAGTGTCGCTATAGCATTATAAGTAAACAACTTTTAAAATAGCATTAAAATATAAGTTTTTTTTGCAAGCGAAGCAAGTGAAGAGAGTTATATGGGAGTCCTGCTGAGTTCAGTGTGGTGTGGGGGATGTGACTGAAGGAAATAGAGAAAACAATGCAGGAATACATTCCAGGACACAAAAGAGTAAAAATACGTACAAAGGCATCATACCTTAAAACACTTCCCTATAAACAACGTTGGTAGTTATGCTGCCAGGAGCCAAAATGTAAAGAGAGTCAGGACTGGTGACGCGGGAGCAAGCGACGTACAGTTGTCCGTGTGAGAAGCAACTCGTCCTGAGGTTGACACCCGCTGCCCTCAGTGTCTGCCTCTATTGATGGTTATCGCGAAGCAAACACTCACGGGGAACTGTACGCGCTTGAACTGGAACGGGAAGATATGAGGTATGAGGAGAATGCGTGGTATAAATACTGCCTCGCCAACGCCACAACCCGTAAGAATTTCCGCCTCAATGGTGTGTCTGTAGAGCGAGATGACTTTAGGGTGGGTCCCGTTACACAACTTCAGAGGAGATAGGTTCCGAAGAAGCATAATCGGGACACCGACCTTCAGCTTGATGGTATGCGCTGGAAGTCCACTTGCTGACAGGTAGTTCAGAAATTCCACGGGATAATGTGTGGCGTCATCTTGCTCGACAACAGTGTTTATCGAGGTGTAGACCACTTCATTCCCCTCAATTTCCGAGAGAATGCATTCGTTAATTGCTGCAGTCTGATCATTTTTGGACGTCAAAATGGCCCGCTCACACACCCAAGAATTCTGCAGGTGCAGTATACGACTGATGTCCCCGTACACACAGCAAATGAGTTCTTCTAAGCTGGATACCACTCTACCGAGAGACTCTGGAAGCACCACCTGTCCACCTCTCTCTTCTGGTAGAGTGCCTTCGCCAAGATTTAGAAGGACATTGGAGAATTCTTGAGCACGTGCATTGCCGCCGAGCCGAGCTCTCATATTAATGGTCAAGCACAGCGTACGAACTCGTGACCACAACGAAGATAGTTTCAACGAAGCATTCACCTCGTCAGCCCTCGATCCCCGTGTCACCACGGGAAGCGTTTGCCGGAAATCGCCACTGAACAGAATAGCTGTGATACGACGCATCAAATGTTCGTTCCTGCGGATGTCCTACAGGGTTCCGTCCACGGCCTCAAGTGCCTTCCTATTGGCCATCGTACACTCATCCCATACGATCAAAGAGCAATCCTTGAGCACGTGTCCCTTATCGCTGTTACGTGACACACCACAAACAGGCGTTTCAGCGCTCTCTAAATCGATAGGAATTTTAAACATGGCATGTGCTGTCTTGTCACTCGGAAGCAGTGTGGCAGCGATTGCCGACGACGCTACAGCAATAGCAATTTTGCCTTGGCTGCTGACCTCTGCAAGTATGCAAGTGGTAACAAATGTTTTTCCTGTTCCACCAGACGCATTCCAAGAAAAACATTTGACCCTGGTTTTTTCCCAACGCTTTCAAGGACGGTGTCATAAATTTGTTTTTGCTCTGAAGAGAACAAAACGACATGGTCATTTCGCCCGGATCGTAATTTATCTCAGCGTTATACTCCCGATTTACACGGTCATGATGCGGTGATGATTGGGGAGCTGGTAGTAACCCATATTCGATCAGTGGATTGCCGCCGATAGAAATGACCACATCTTGAAGTGAACTGAGACAGGTGTTCAGCACGCGTTCATCAGTTACTCCGACTTCGTCTCCAGTAGAAACATAACTTTTTTGTTATACTTAACACCGCATTTTTTTTTAATTGTCGTCCTCAACTCTGCTCAAGGTTTTAAGGGTTTTGTGGTATATATCAAAACGAACTATACGATACAACTTTTATGAAGAAAATGCACATTGCCATCTATGAATTTTAAGAATAACTAACTACTAACCTCGCCAACATGATCAAATTTAAATTATTAATTTCCAAAAAGTGTCAACATGTAACTTGATTTGATTTTTATGAAATCTCATAGATGGCGCTGCTTCAAAATTTTCTTTATACTACTAAAATTCATTAAACTATGTTTTTTCTGCCCAAGTTACTTAAATGGCGTAGTTTTTATAGTGTAAAGCTAGATAATAGCATGGCTTACTGAAAAACAACATTTAAATATGCGTCGTTAGATTACACGCTGTCACAGAATGCGTAAGAAAAATAAAGATTCACAGCTCCTCCCCCATAGGTGATAGCGTGATAATATGTAGCCTATATGTTGACCCGACCTCTTAGTAATATTCATGCAAAATTTGAAGTAAATCCATGCAGTACTTTTTGAGTTTATCCCGGACATACAGACAAACAGACAAACAGACAAAAATTCTAAAAACTATATTTTTGGCTTCGATATCGATTGTAGATCACGCCCCAAGTATTCTTTTAAAAAAATATTCAATGTACCGTTTTGACTTTCCTACGATTTTATTATATGTATAGATGACAACTGTTACTGAACCTGTTATTTCGAGTTGGCGCAAGTTTTCTTTTTTATCCTGTGTATTGTAACACCTACCCCACCAAGTCTTAAAGATGTTCTAAAAGAGTAGTCAATACTCGTATTATCTGCAGATGTAACTCACAAACGTGCAAATGTTTACGCTACGCAAACAGACTGTATTTTACTGGAACATCGACGCGTAACATTATCAGTTACCTATTTATAGAAACCACACAATAAATATTTAATGAAACATAAGTTCCACCATCCCACACACCAATAATTACATAACACCCGTTTGTATTTCATAAATTTTATTTAATTTACAAATCGACACCTACTAATGAACGAATAAACAATGTAAACAAACTACAATTTTGACTTTAATTTGATGTGACAAATGTAATTGACATTGACAAATCAGCAAAGGCCATGCATTCCGTTGTAACAAATACTAAGGAGGACTTATTGTAATGATAATAGTAAAATCACACATAACATAGGCTATAATTTATTTTATTCTGCACTAATATTATAAAGAGGAATACAATTCTATTATATATTATATTAGTAGGTAATTGATATCTTCCAGACCTCACTACGGCATCTCAAAATCCAGTAACGTTGTTTTAGCTCATTGCAGACAGTAAGTAAAAATAAGTACATAAAAATTAAGTGTACCTAATTGAATAATATTATGTACTAGCTGTGCCCGCGACTTCGTTCGCGTGGATGTCGGAACTTAACAATATCCTGCGAGGATACCGATTCAAATCTTTATTTTTAGGGTTCCGTACCTCAAAAGGAAAAAACGGAACCCTTATAGGATCACTTTGTTGTCCGTCTGTCCGTCCGTCCGTCCGTCTGTCAAGACCCTTTTTCTCAGGAACGCGTGGAGGTATGAAGCTGAAATTTATATCAATTACTCAGGTCTACTGTCCCTTGAAGCTGTGAAAAAATCAAACTTCTAAGCCAACGCAATCAAAAGATACAGCCGTTTATGCCGCAAATTTTCGACACTTGCAAGGGAATCAAAACCTACAGGGTGCTTCCCGTGAACTCAGAATCTTGAAATTTGGTACGAAGCAACGTCTTATAGCATAGATAAAGGAAAAATTACGAAAACCATAAATTTTTAGTTACATCACATAATATATTTTTTTTTAATAATTTTAAACTTACTACCCATTTCCTCATAAACGCGTAGAGGTATTAAATTGAAATTCATATCAAATACTCAGGTCTATAATACCTTTAAGCTGTAACAAAATCAAACTTCTATGTCAACGCAATTAAAAGAAACAGCAATTTAAGCTGCATATTTTGAAACTCGCAAGTACTCGCAAGGGAATCAAAACCTAAAGGGTACTTCCAGTCGACCTAGAATCTTGAAATTTGGCATGAAGCAACGTTTTATAGCACACATAAAGGAAAAATTCCGAAAACCTTAAATTTTTAGTTACATTACAAAATATATATTTTTTAATAAATATAAACTTATTACTTTTTTCCTCATGAACGCGTAGAGCTATCAAGTTGAAATTCATATCAAATACTTAGATCTAATTGCCTTTAACCCGTGAAAAAAAAAAAAAATTCTAAGTCAACGCAAAAACGCAAAACGCAAAAGTACAACCATTGATACCGCATATTTTGAAACTCGCAACTACACGCAAGGGAATTAAAACCTAAAGACCACTTCCCGTTGACATAGAATCTCGAAATTTGGTAAGAAGCAATAGCTTACAGCACAGGTAACAGAAAAATTCCGAAAAGCTTAAAATTTTAAGTAGTTATACCACCAAAAAAATTGTGATTGTAAACATAATTGTAGTTACAGCAATGACCGCGAGTTATTATACTATGTATGGGGAGGGCAACATTTTTCAAACGGCAAAGACGACCTCACTCATCGTCATTCAATCCCGATGTTTTGGTGAATGTAATATAACTTTTTCAGTCACCATTTACAGGTCTGGTTCAAATTTAATACTTAATTAATATTTTTGAACCAGATTTCTAAATAGTGACTAAAAAACTTAGTAAATAAATAATTTCGCAAGTCTGCTGCAAGGCTAGTATAAGTGTTTCAGTTATATTATAGATAAATGATATGTGTTAATATAAAATAAAGGATTACTTAAACGATAAAGAGATCTTTGTCTTAAATTTATGCTCCTCCATCTTTCCCCATTGTAATGTTATGAATTTCATTTTGCAATAAAAATACCATAGTTATGACTCGATTGTCGTAATGAACGAACTTTGTAAACCTTGCAGGTTTGTACGGAACCCTCGGTGCGCGAGTCCGACTCGCACTTGGCCGGTTTTTTATTTAAGCTAGTGCTTCTCTATTAATAACATTAGTTGTGGAACCATCTGAAGCGTACACAAAAAGGTTATTGGGGTTGTTTACGCGTGAAAGAGCTACGTATAGTTGACCATTGGAAAAGCATCCAATACTTAGGTCCACCCCCGCAACGGATAATGTCTGGCCCTGAGCTTTATTAATCGTCATGGCATAACAAAGACTGACTGGGAATTGCACTCGTTTGAAAGAGAAAGGAAAGTTGTTAGGAGTAATAGGTATTCTTGGAATAAAAACAATATCACCGGCACCGCAACCGGTTAATATTTCAGCTTCGATAATGTTTTGCTGCAGATTTGTGACTTTGAGCTGAGTGCCGTTACAAAGTTTGAGAGGACATCAATTTCTGAGGAGAATTATTGGAACACCGATTTTTAAAACTATTTTTTTAGCGGGAAGTCCGGGTGTGTTGAGGGAATCCAAAAATTCTACCGGGTAGTGCGTGGCGTCATCTTCTTCCATAACTGTATTTATAGAGGTGTATTCTCTACTATTCCCGGACACATGCATCAATATTTTTAAATTAATTGCCGCAGCTTGGTCATTGCGGGGAGTCAAAATAGCTCGCTGACATAGCCAAGAACCGGCTTGATTTCCCATATTTGTGGAATCTCCGTACACAGAAGAAATTAGCTTTTGTTGTGATGTAACGCAAGAACAGAGATTAGCGACCAAATTAACTTTTCCATCTTCTTGTACGGGGTATGTGCCATCGCCTATTTGTAACAATAAATTGGAAAACTCCTGTGCATTTTCGCAGCATCCTAACTGTGCACGCATATTTACGCTCAGGTGTGTAGATGATATATTGCGCCATAAAACAGAACTCTTCAGACATGCAGCAATTTCATCGGCTCTCGTTCCTCGGGGTACTATCGGGAGTGTCTGCCGAAAATCACCGCAGAACAGTACCGTAATGCCTCCCATCGGCCGGTCATTTTGCCTTATGTCCTGCAAAGTTCTATTCACTTCTTCTACAGCTTTGCGGTTCGCCATTGTGCACTCATCCCTAATAATTAAAAAACAATCGCGTAAAACCTTTGCTTTATCGCTATTTCGTGATATGTTGCAAACCGGGCTTTCCGTACGGTCCAAGTCGATAGGAATTTTAAATGTTGTGTGTGCCGTTTTTCCTCCAGGCAATAATGTGGCTGCTATCCCTGAAGAGGCGACAGCAAGGGCAATTTACTTTGGTTCCTTATTCGAGCCAAAATAACATTGGTTAGGAAAGTTTTCCCTGTGCCACCCGGTGCGTCTAAAAACAGGATTTCACCCGAGGCGTTATCTACACTGCAGCATTCCCTATCAAACGTCTGGCGCTGTTCCTCTGTCAAATTTGCGCAGTCATTTTGTAAAATTTCTTTGAGTTCCACGGGATTGTAACTAATTTCTGATACGTACTCTCTGTCCATCGACTACCGGTGTGGGCAAACCATAACAACGCCATCTATCGAAGTGCTATTAATATTCAATACTGCACGTAGTTGATCTCCAGATGTAGTCCATATTATAATTTTCAAATTTACATTTTTGAAGTGAAAACTTCTTTAGCGGCGTTGCACACTTTTTGTAATGGGTAAAAAATGTTAAACTCGCGTCAGGACATCGCGTCAGGACACGTGACCGTCAGGAGAGATTTCCCCCCCCTCTCTTTCTACGGCGGCGCCAACCGAAGTGAACCAAGTGACACACGACAATGGATGGATGGATGGATGGATGGATGGATGGACGTGGACGTGGACGTGGACGTAAAATGAAAAAAGTGACGCAGAAGTAGTGAAAAAAAATTAGTTATATTAATTAAATTAATAATTGATTAATTTCAACGTTAATATTCAAGTTTTCTCTTCTGCCGGCACTCCCGGAGTGCAACCCGTCTTTTTTTTAGGTGTGAACTGATTACGATGAAACAAAAAATTCAATGTTACTTCAATTTATAATTTTTAACGCAAATATTGTTGCGTATAAACGTGAAGTTGTGAGACCAAGTGCATATTAACACACATTAACTAATTTTGTCCAGAGATGGCGCTGTTTTAATATTTATTTCTGAAACACTTAGAATTTTCTAATTTACAATTTTTAGGTGTGTGTGAACTGATTACGATGAAACAAAAAACTCAATGTTACTTCAATTTATATAATTATTAACGCAAATATATATAAACATAAAGTTGTGAGACCAAGTGCATATTAACACACGTTAACTAATTTTACTTCTGGTAGGTACACTTTAAATTCAAAAATCTTTTGATAGACTGAACCAATTGCAATGAAACAAAAACTAAATGTTACTTCAAGTTACGCTAAATCGTTGTGTATAAAAGTTATCTACATTTATTTCGTACATTTTACGTGATGCTCGGATAACTAAACATACAAACAGACAAACAGACAAAAATTCTAAAAATGCTGGAATTGGGTTCTATTGGTTGTCCTTTAACACCCTGGCTATATTTTTTTATTTTTTTTTTAATGTACAAAAACTTCTTTTCTACAGTTTTATTATATGTATAGATATTTTAAGTCATAGAAATAAAACTAAAAGATTCAGCTTTACTCCTTAACTGTACTAATGATGAAATTTGACAGCGGGTCCAGTCGACCAATTCAAAATTTGACTTGGTCGACTGGACCCGCGGTTCAAGTTCGAGTGGGTCCAGTTGACCAAAGACCCGTGCTACGAGTGTGCTACATTCGTAGCAAGTGCTACGTTCGAGCTACGAATTAGTACGCCGTAGCAATTACAACACGCAACGTTTAGTTCATAGATTCTAAAATAGTTCTAGGTATGTTTTTGTTCAGGTAAATTAACGTCGGTAATATATAAGCGGGTATTACCTTAAATAATATGGATATTTGTATAATTGATCTGTTTGGTTTTGTGGTAGTAACGTTGGTGTAGATTGGTCTGATTGTTTTAGATTGGTCACGCTTCGAACAATCGATACGAACATAATAGAAAGGTTTCTTTTCGTTTTAAAATGAAATTATTAAAAGCATAATCATTGTCTTTATTTATTTATATATACTTTATTGTACACCACAAAAATAAATAACTAAAAAAAATACACCAAACATCACATAATAGAGATAGAGATCTCTTCCAGGCAACCTTGAAATGGACAGTGATTTTCCTGGACATAGAATGGGGCTGTCGATGGAACAGTTTTTTGGTAAAAAATAATATTTGTAAGTAATTTGTATATTTGTTTGAATTTTCTTTTTCTAATTTTTCAAAATACGATTGCATATCCGTCTTGGGTAGACTGTTGAAACAAAACATGGAGGTTAGGTTTGGTTAGGTTACTTTCAGCCGGGGGTTGCGGAAGGATCGTACGTTCCCGCAACCCCGGCGTAGGTGTGAGATGGAACACCGGGGTGGATTTTAGTCAGTAAGAGTCTGACAGACCCCGCCGACCGCCCCAGTTCGGCGGACATCCGTGGGGATTATCCAAACCGGAAAAAAAAAAATGGTTAGGTTACTTTAAGCCCTTTACACAGAAGCAGGAGCCCCGCCGTCGACGTTCCGGCTAAAACTAGGTGTAGCCTCACTTCGACTATCAGCTGTAACACATACAGATAAAATATAAAAATCATCAAGTAAAAAGTTAACAACACTTTCATAAATCCCTATCACACAGTACTTCTGACATGTCGTGTGTGTACATAAGTAAATAAATAAATAATATGAGACATTTCAGCGATGTTTTTGAGATGGCATCTTGCTTGCGATGCCCCAAGGACAAAGCTGTAATGTCTCATTTGCCTGTATTTATACTAGCATCTACATACATACATAATCAGTCTATACAGTTCCCACTGCTGGGACATAGGCCTCCCCTCTGTGAGAGAGACTACACTATTATAGCATCTATACTCCATAGGTTTAGGTAGTTAAATAAAGGTAAACATCAAAACCATGTGACTTAGTTAACTGACGTAATACCAGTCTATTCAGTTGTCACGCTATGTCACAGTTGTACTCTTCAATTTAGCAACTTTTTAATGAATTATAACATTGCTAAATTGAAGAGTACAACTGTGACATGGCATGACAACTATAGCGCGTAAATCCTACCTACATTAATCCATAAATCCTGCTACCTATGGAGTATAAATCCTTTTAAACTGGAATATAGCAATCCTAGGCAAAATTGACGGTAAAGATAGGCATGTTGGCAGTACTTCTCGGTACGCGCTCCTTCATAAAGGCCGCTTCTAGTACTAAAAACTACAAACCAGGTCGTTATTCTACAAGAATGTAATGTAACAGCATCTTATCGGTACTTATATCTTTATTATTTATTGTAATATCTTTATTATTTATTGTACAAACTATAATAACAATGGTTTACTTCTTAACTAGAAACGCCCTCATAATTACCTTACCACGCTAACGTTCAATGTCACTTGTACGTCATAAAGTCATCAGTGCGTTGCGATGCGCGGTCGAGTACGGTCGCGTTTGCGTTGCACAGTACGAATATTATATTCGCGAATTATGCGGCTATAGTCGCTGCCCGTTTCCGCTATGAGTTCCCAAACTCTCATAGCCAACGAAGTGTTGGCATTCATCAAACATGCCATCGACTACATGGACGAGATCAGCATCTTGCAGATCTGCAAGTCATCCTACAAGGAGGAGGAGATTAGCAGTGCCAAGTTGCTGCTGTTCACAACGCTCGGCAAAGTCAGCCAGATGCCGTCTCGTCGAAGGGACGGTACAGAGAAGAGTCTCCAGGACATCGTAACGTTGATGAAGGAGACCGACCCGGACGACGTGCCTGATTTCGTGGCGAAGGATCTGCACAAGCTGCCTCCCGTCACGTTTGACCACGTAGACGTCACCAGGCTGCTGAAGGACATTACATTCCTGAAGCAAAGCCAGGCCGAGATGCAGCTAAAGCTGGAGGTATCTAACAACACCATCAGTGATCTACGGGCCGAAGTAGTGCGCTTGCGCAACGCAATTTCTGCAAGTAGGTCACCTACCGACGTGGACGCCGCAAATGTGAACACGCGTCGCGGGGCACAAAACGCCTCCATCTGCAGTTTTGAGTCGGCGGGCTCGAATGCGTCACCAGCTGCCGAGAATGCATGCGTTGCAACGCGTGCCGTGGCCGTCCCTGCCTCGACACAGGTGGAGACAACGTCGTGTGTAGGTTCGTCGACCCCCAATCAAGCCTACGCAGCAATAGTAGCCGCTAACAAGCCTGCTGAGTCGCAAAACTCGCAGGTAAAACTAGCGGAAAAACTAAAAGGAGGTAAACGGAGCCGGTCGAAACCCAACAAGGTTTTGAAAAGGCAGGATCCAGAGAAGGACACGTGCGACAAGGATGGTTTCATCAAAGTGGAGAAGAAGAAGAAGAAACCTCCTTGTCGGAACCAGTGCGGCACCGCGCTGGCAGGACCCAACATGCTGCTGCGTCCAGCAATCCCGACGACGCAGCTGTACGTGTCCAGACTGCACCACTCCACGAAGGTTGAAGAGATCGTGGAGTACTTGCGTGTGAAGACCAACTGGACTTTGAGGGTCGAGAAGTTGGAGTCGCGTCACAACACGAACTTCAAGTCGTTCGTGGTGCGTGTTCCGACATACCATCTCGAGAAGTTCCTCAAAGAAGAGTTCTGGCCGAAGGGTGTTGCGTACCGCCGGTTTCTTGGCCGGCTACATAACACCAGTCAGCGAAACACGACGCCGTCACTTCGTGTTTAGTTAGTTAGTTTGTAATAAAATTATAATGATGTATTTATTTATAGTATTTTTAAGTTATATTAATATTGTATTTTATGTGTTTTCTATGGGCCTTGATGCCTGAAATAAATGGATAAATAAAAAATAAATAAAAATAAAAATAAAACGACGAGATCTATTTGTCTATGTAACAGTTAGATAGTTTCAACCTTAGTGCTGATTTCACCAGTGAAACTGAATGCTATCAGCACAGTATCTAAACAGTGGTTTAGTTGCGCTGATCGCGTTCAGTTTCTTTGGTGAAATCCGCCCATAGTCATCATTTTGTCTGCCCTTATCCCAATTTGTTTGGGATCGACGCAATATGGCCTTTTTTTTCATACTTCACTCGGTATATCGGTAGTTACCCCCTTTCAAACCATATTATCATGATCCACATCATGAAATCCGCTCATAGTGAAGTTTCAATTTACTGGTAATTGTTGCCAAAAGTGGTCATGCAATTATGAGGTTCGCTATACTTATAGTACGTTACAGTGAAAGTTAGCGTTGTTAGCCTCGCAAAGGACGCTCTTAAGGACTTATAAAACTATGCAACTTTGTTTTATCTTTGACTAACTTTTGTCGCAGTTTAAGTACTGCGGTCTAAGTTATGGGTTAAATGTGTTTTATTTAGTTGGTGGTTGAATAAGAAACTGTCTGTAGGTAATAGTCAACTAGTAGAGGAAGAAATTGTGCTGATCGATGCTGGCTAAGTGGTGGATTTACCGTAGGGGCCACCACCACCGTAGGGGGCTCCACGACCTGATCCCACCATCGCCCTTTTACCACCGGACAACCAGACGTACTGCAGCGTACCATTAGCACTTGTTTAATATCCCGACGAGTCGTACTCTACTCAGCGCTCCTCTTCCACTTTTATTATGCGCACAGCTAAAGTGTGGAACTCTCTGCCAGCAGATGCTGGCAAGGAAAGCAACACAGAAACACAGAAAGGGAACACAGATGTGTTCCCTCTCACATTTAACCCGTCTGCCTTCAAATCAAGAGTGAACAGGCATCTTCTGGGCACGCTCGTTCCATCATAGACCTCATCTATCGCTTTCCATTAGGCGTGATAGGGGTCAAGAGCGCGCCCATTTAGCAATAAAAAAGGGATTGTTTTTATTTAAGCAAATAACCTACGTCAATTTGCCGTCTTAAAGGCATTTCATACAGCTGTCATGGGATGACAGTTGTGAATTGAACCATCATCATCTGCCTAGCCTTTTCCCAACTATGTTGGGGTCGGCTCCCAGTCTAACCGGATGCAGCTGACTACCAGTATTTTACATGGAGAGACTGCCTATCTGACCGCCACAACCCAGTTACTGGATAATACGATACCCCTTGGTAAGACTGGTTGTCAGACTTTTGGGCTTCTGACGACCCGTAACGTAACGACTGTCAAAGATCCAGGAATAACAGCCGGGACCAATACTGCTTAACGGTTAAGTTACAAACAATAAATCATTTCCAAAATCATGAACAGCAATTTACAATACAGCGAACAAAACATAATCAAATCGAAACTTTAATCAGTGCTAATGTCCCACGGTAATGGGCTTCACCGCAGAACAGGTGCTCTTTAAGCTAAATCACTGGTTGGACATAATAGAAGATTATCGGTTCAACGGTCGACCGCAGTTGGACGCGAATCACCGCAATAGTATTGTGTGTGAATCTGTTTTATGGAACTAGGTGTTTTTCGTGAATTTGTTTACAGGTATAGGGCAATTGACTGCCCCTTTATTAGGAAATGCTGGAGCAGACAATTATAGCTACAGCACTTAGTTTTTAATGGAACTTGACATACATTTATAGTGACTTGTTTTGTATTGATTTTGAATTTTTTAATTCTGTGACCATGACGATTTGATTTTTTTAATTTTCGTTTATTTTAATTACTTTGACATTTTATTTTGATTTTAATTCTGTGACCTTTTGTAATTTTTTATTTGTATTTGTTAATTTATTTTATTTGTATGCATTGAGATTTTATTCAGAGGGTTTTCAGTTGGAGAAATTTTATTTTGTGGCAGTTAAGGCCAGGTATTCCCAATTTTACATCACTTTGATTTAACAATAAACAAAGAAATCGTGATTTTTTAAATCGAAAAAAAAAGCTTGTTCTAGTTTACTTTATGTATTTTGACAATTTGTGGTTCAAAACACGATATCGAAAACTTCACTCGATCAAAAAAAAATCCGAAAAACAGGCTTAATCGATATTTTTTTTATGTTTTTCTTGTTTTACTCATAGTTTATAAATGTTTTACTACTAAAAAATCATATCTAAAAAAAGGCAATAACGTAGAGAAAAGTAATTTGTGGTTGCATTTTACAAAATAGCTTAATTCTTTTAATAATAAATTATTATATAACACAGCGGCTCGCGTTCGTCAATATCCAGCTTTATAACCACTCATACCTTGAACCGCTCTGCCGCCCGGCCCCCGACAGGACCCCGATTCAGTATTTGTCAGTACCGCTTCGGCTATCAGACGGGGAACCCGTGTCACTTTGCTTGCGCTCAAAAGACCCGATTGACAACGTTTTATGTTCTGAAGAAATTATGTAATAAAGTAAAATGAAATATAGATGTAAAATATAAGGCCTCGTATTTTTATTTTTTCCAAATTTTGTAGTTTTCATTCATAAAATAATTTTTGAAATGGTTTAAAATCGTAATCTCATGTCAATGTCAAAACATTGTCAGAAATTTAGGGAGGTAAACGTACCTATTTTAGACAGTTCCCAATGTGTAATGGTGTTTTCAATATATTCAGCAAAACTATTTTTATAAATATTTTATCTATTTATTGATACAGGGTGTAAAAAGACTTATAGCCGTCGTACATCAAACTAAGTAACATTGCACAAAAGATCTGTGACAAAAGTAATTGCTGGAAATCGACTTTAATTTTTGGTGTGAAATTTTGCTGTATGCGCACTACCACAAACAGCAAATTTTGCACCCGCATGTAACTGTACAGGGGTCCTGGAGGTATTTAAAGTTGTGTTATAATATCAAAACTTGTTTTCGTAAAAAATATCGTTTATGCTCACTAGTTCCTTCGCGTAGTTCCTTTGAAGGAACTACTGAGAATTTTTGGATCAGTAGTTCCTTTGCAAAAGCTGAAGGAACTACTGAGACTAGATATTTCCTTTAGCAGTTCCTTTGAAGGAACTACTGAGAACTTTTTGATCAGTAGTCCCTTTGCAAAAGCTGAAGGAACTACTGAGACTAAATAGTTCCTTTGAAGGAAATAAACATATATAATGCTGCTCGCTGCTGCCGCATGCAGGACCGTAGGTTCGGTAGGAAAAGAAAGAGAAGCGCGATGACACAACGGTGGTAATTTATTGCAAATATGAAGCTATTATCTATTTACAAAAACTATTTAATAAAAAATAATCCATCACTGAATGCAGTTTGGCATCAGAAATTTAATGGTATATTTTTAATTATAATTAAAAATAAAATACTTTTACAAAGCATTAAAGTAAAAATACTTGCATACGAAATTGTTCCATAGACTCTTACCACACCTCGGACACTCCATACAACGCTCGCAAAATAATTACCTATTACTACTACATAAACAAATGAAAATGCGAAATCTTACAAACAGTTTATGTAAATACGAATTCGGAAAAGCATCACAATATCCAACCATCGTGATTAAAACTCAAATAAAACTTTTAAATCGCATAATTGTGTGTTCGTATCAGCAATACAGCGCTGCGGTTCGCGAGCGCCCTTGCTAAAGAGTCGGCAAAGAATACCTCGAAGTGCGGGGTGAGGTGCGGTATAATACCCGGCACGTAAGTTGGCAAGATATTTTGTAGTGGGGGAAGTTCGCGCATGCACAATTTCATACATTTTTACATGCGCGAACTTCCCCCACTACGAAAAATCTTGCCAACTTACGTGCCGGTAACTGTATCTGATAATGAGGTCGAGGAAGGGAGTGTCCTTTCTGTACGTAGTACTATTAAGTATTCTGTGCTCTTACTGATAAGGAGCATGATTGCATTTGCGAAAACAAACGCGGTTGTTGAACTATTTGAGTACCTACGTACTTGTGTCTGTACTTGGAAGCAAATACCTGGTGTAAAAACCCGGTCGCATAAATACGTACCTTCCCTACTCGCCCGATCACACGTTTCCGTAACGCGTTCGCCAGTTTACTCCCCAAGTCAAGCGCGCCTAAAGAAGTTTCACTTCAAAAAATTTTTGACAAAAAATACCGACTCCCAAAAATACTACAAAGTGAAAAACAACATTAATTTCGGATGTCGGTGTCTTTGGATTTGTATATTACTTTTTTGCCACCGACTTCCGAAATTAAAGTTATTTTTAGTTAAAAATCTTATATATCCAAAAAATGTATGTAATGTGCCGTCCATAAAACATGGAATAGAAAGTGAAACAACTACCATGGAACAACTAGCATCACAATTTAATATTAAAAAAATAGAGCCTTGTGGTCTTTTTATTGATAAAGAGTTACCTTTTCTAGGTGCAACTCCGGACGGAGTTGTGCAGGGAGAAGACACAATAGTAGAAATAAAGTGTCCAATTTCTGCATTCAGGACTTCGTTGGACGATGCAATAGATTAAAAAAAATAAGGTTTTGGAGGAAAACGAAAGATGGACTTTCCATAAATTTGAAACATCTTTGGTACATTCAGGTGCAGGGACAACTACACATAACTGGTAGAAAAACATGTATTTTTGGCGTATGATCGGGATGTAAAAATCATATCAAAACTGAAATTATATAGAAAGACGATCATTATTGGGCAAAATTCATGAGACCTAAATTAACAAATTTTTACTCATCCATCATACCTACATGTTGCCAGAGTTATGTGATACCAGACATACACGGAATGTGGAAATTAGGGATTTAAGGGAATTCACATAAATGTTCTTGCTTTCGTCATTCTCCTCCTCTTGATTCTTTTTTTTTTAATTTAAATGGGTTCATTAAAAATTAAAAATTTAAAAAACCCCCGACTCAAACAAAAACCTCTAAAAAGTAAAATAATAATATATATTAGCCCTTTAAGTTTAATATAAGTTGCACGAAATATTTTGATCCAAGCGTCCTCACGTCGGGGGACGGCTAATGAAAATTGGAAGTTAACAGCAGTTATGTTTCTACTAGATGTGGGCGCCGCCTTAAAAATTCTCGGCGGCGGCGCGCTGACCAATTTCAATCGGCGGCGGCGTAGCGCCGGCGGCTTAGTTTTCTACTACCTTACAACTAAAACTCGCAATCTACTCCCTATGTTCTTTAAGCCGGCCGTATCGTTTTAGGCGGACGACAGGAAAATGTCAGTCCTATACAGTACAGTAAATACCTTGTCCAGATCAGGTCATCAGGTGCAAAAAAAAAACAGTTTTCCAAAGGGACACTTTAATAGCCTAGTAAACAATTTTTTAATATAAACACAGATAATAATAATTATAAATTATGTAAGATTGATAATCAATCTTACATCTTACATATTTTATAATTATCATGAATAAATATGATTTTAATACCCCGAATCGAGCTCAAGCGAGATCTTTTGGCCGTAACTGTTAGCCCAGCTACCGAGAATACCCTCTTACTCGGAGTGCTAGTGGCAGGTATACAGAGTAAAGCTCTAGCAAGAGCAGCAAGATGACTTGCTGCTCTTGCTAGAGCCTTACTCTATAAAAAAGAAGCATTTCCTGATGGAAATGCTTCTTTTTTATTATTCCAATAGGATAGTAAATCACCATTTTATGGTTCTGTAGGATCAGCACCAGCAATGTAACGCCAACATTCTTGCTCTATTGGATCACCTTGAATGCCTTGGTATGAACTCTTACTATGTTTCCTTGACAGTTTGTGCAATAATGATGTGTCAATTACATTGCTGGTGCTTGTACTTGCTGCGTTTTCGGCTAAAGCTTCTGGCTCGTTATTAATATTAATGATTTCCCTGATGTACGAGGAAAGGAATGACGTTCTGGTCATATTCCGGTTTTCAAGATATAAATCTATTTCTGACAGACTCATGACACACACACACACACACACACACAGATACGTCAAACTTATAACACCCCGTCGTTTTTGCGTCGGGGGTTAAAAACAACTTATTTTAAAATTCGTTCTATTCCAAACCTCCGTTAAAGCCAAAATGTATGAAACTTTATAATTGACATCAGTCATTCCGATGACGTATTATTATGCGTTATAACCATTGCGTGCTCTTGACAGTGCTGGGTTGCCAGCTGTTTTAGAACCCAATGGCTCGCGACGATTGGAAAAGACCAGACAGATTGACCATAATGCCTTAGAAGTTAGGTCGGCCTTTGGTGTGTGATGCAACATGTATCGACTACCTTGCGCCACCCCATCTTCCTATTACGGTTGGCTGTGCTAGTGCGATTACTGCGGGTGCAGAAAACCTCAAACAGCGCAAATAGATACTCTAATCTTATTCCGACTTATATGTACCAGCCGTTTGGGGCTGATACACTAGGGCCATAAGGTCCGAGTGCCTACTTAATTTTTAGAGAAATCGCCAAGCGATTGGTCGACTCTTCACGTGACCAGAGGACTAGCCTATTTTTTGGCCAAAGATTCAGCAAAAAGAAAGTAATTTTAAGGCTTTGTCATGGCAAAGGATTTTATTACTAATCAAGTTATTTTGAATCTTATTTCAATGAGTTTAGAATTCATGTTACTTTATTTCGATACCACGATGCCGGGAAATGACGCGACGTGCCGCGGGACGCTGCGGCATGACGCAACGCGCCAGGGATGCTGCGGCATGACGTGTCATGCCGTTTCATTCCACGTAATGCCGCGGCGCGCCATTGCATCCCGCGGGACGTGTGGGTCACGTTGTGTCGAGGAATTATGATTGCTAAGCTAGTTGAAATAAGATTGAAACTTGTGCTGCGGTCATTTCGGTTAATGGGACGCAGTCCGGTCTGTGCGGGCTTTTAGCAGGATGCCACGGAACGCCGCGGGATGCCGCAGCACAACCTGCCGTGGCACGCTGTCAGTGAGCTGAGCGCCGGCTCTATTTGGCTGTCGATGTCTTATGGTGACAAATATATGGCGATAGAGCAATGGTCTTTGGTCGGTCATAGAACACTAATGAAGTAGGTACTTATATTGCGGATTTCGATGTAAACTGTATTTGCTATGCGAATGATGAGTGTCTCATGTTTGTTTTGTTATACCTACTTATTATTTACCTGCCCATTTAAAAGAATTTTATATATACTGTACATAAAATGTGAATGTAATAAATTAATGTTAAGTTTAATCATTTTATTTCTTGACATCCTTTCAACAATAGTTCAGTTCACCCTAACTGAATCAGTATGTCAGTGCGAGTGGGATAGAATGATACATAGCGCGGGGAATTGGGGACAAAATCTGAATTTTAGCTGAACTATTACCAGCCCTTAAGTAGGCATGGTAATATTTTTATTTTATGTAATATGGGTCTTGCCTGAATTAAATTAATTGTATTTTTATGCTTAGTAATCATTTATTTACAATAAAAATAAGCCTAGGTAATATCAATGTTGTTTCAATAAGGGTTTTTACAGATGAGTACGATCCCTTCCTTCAAACTAGGAAAATCTACTTATTATATTATTATATACTTCAGTGGGATTGTCACGTTTTACAAAATATCCATAATTGTGTAATAGCTCAGAAGACCAATTCCCGTGATAAAAAAGGTACAAAATCTAGTCGCGATTTCATTTCAGCGACAATCAATGTCAAACACTTGTCAAAAATGTAGGGAAATTAGAGGTATTTTTTACAGCATATTTCTGAGATCAAAAAGCCAATTCTCGTAATTTAAAACGATCAAAATATAGTCGCAATCTTATCTCAGCGATAATCAATGTCAAAAACTCGTCAAAAATGTAGGGAAATTAGAGGCATTTTTGACAGATTATGTCTGAGATCAGAAGGCCAATTCTCGTAATTTAAAACGATCAAAATCTAGTCGCTGTCTCATGTCGGCGACAAGCAAATGTCAAAAAAACTTGTCAAAATGTAGGGAAATTAGAGGTATTTTTGACAGATTGCGACTGAGATCAGACTGTGAACGTTCTTAAAATTACGAGGATTGCCCCTCAGTAACATACCTACGTATTTATTGAATGGGCTTAAAATCTAAATGTGAGGAGTTTTTGTGCGTGTGTGTGTTGCTTTGGATTTTAACTAATCCGTTGGGGTTTGTTCCACCTTATGTTTACGGCACTGTTTTTTTTTCTTAATAAATCCTTTCTGGCAGGGAAAGGCACAGAAAGTAGGTACCTATTGTTGGGCGCACAAAAAATCATATCAAACAAGGTAACAGGGACATCGTCACGCAAAATAACCATGAATTCACAGATGATTCTAGCCCATCGATGCGCAACTGAGCCCCCTGCGCAGAAATTTTTCGTCAGTTATAAACAAACATCTGAGGTGCTCCCCTGTGGGGTACAGGCGTCAGACCTGTCTCTGGGGGAGGGCAGCAAGGGAAAGTCTTGATCGAAATTATCTGTGGTCATTCCGCGCGCCTCCTTTTATAACCCTCCATCGATTGACAGCTGATCGAGTGACATCTGACCTCCAGAACCCAGTTACTGGGTAATACGATACCCCTTGGTAAGACTGGTTGTCAGACTTTCGGGCTTCTGAACGACTGTCAAAGATCCACGAATGACAGCCAGGACCAACGGCTTAACGTGCTTTCCAAGGCACGGAGGGGTCTCGATATGTAAAGATGGTCACCTATCCACAAAACAACCGCGGCAAGTTATTTTTTAACCACGGGCTCTCACTATATCCGTTACCAACAATAAGATATCGATCGACATATCGCTGTAATGCGTAAATGTGTACATTCATGGAGATGTGTATCCATACTAATATTATAAATTCGAATGTAACTCTGTCTGCCTGTCTGTCTGTATGTTACCTTAACACGCCTAAACCACAAAACCGATTTAGATGAAATTTGGTATAAAGATAGTTTGAGTCCCGGGGAAGGACATAGGATAGTTTTATCCCGATATTCCGACGGGATCGACACTTATGCGGGTGAAACCACAGGGCGCAGCTAGTTTTATATAAATTAAATTGAGACTATGACGTAATGTTACGTTGAATGTAGGTTTACATACTATACTATTATACTATAAACTGATTGAATCCGTTTGGCAATTATTGACTTAACACCTTGAAATTAGATTTAAACCTCTGATGTAATTATTGCGTGGCACAGGTGACACTATAATCATAATAGATTAGTATGTTGATAACTGGGTTGTGGAGGTCTGATAGGCAGTCCGCGCAGCTTCATGTAAAATACTAGTATTTAGCTGCATCTGTTTAGACTGAAATCCGACCTTAACTTAGTTGGGAAAGTTTAGGCAGATGATTTATTTATTTATTCATATAACAATTCGCATTGTGTTTGAATTATGTAGTAGGTACATTAATTAATTTATTACAGCTAAAAATAATAAATTATGAATTTCAAACAATAAATTTCACTAAAAATTTAAAAAAACCTCGACTCAAACAAAAACCTCTAAAAACTAAAATAATAATATATACATATTGGCCCTTTAAGTTTAATATAAGTTGCAGGAAATATTTTGATCCAAGCGTCCTCGCGTCGGGGACGGTTAATGAAATTTGGAAGTTAACAGCAGCTATGTTTTCTACAATAGCATACATTTAAGCCTCATCTGTTTGGCGTTTTCGTTAAACCGCGGGGCGCTGCTAGTAGTTATTATATACCTTAATGATTGTAAATATTATTATGTCAAATGCTTGTAAATCTATTCTCTAAAAAGCAAAAAAAAAAATTATAATGGTGAGTTCCAATGATTGAGCGTCATAATTAAGCT
Organism: Amphipoea lucens; assembly: GCA_947508005.1. Taxonomy (NCBI): domain Eukaryota; kingdom Metazoa; phylum Arthropoda; class Insecta; order Lepidoptera; family Noctuidae; genus Amphipoea; species Amphipoea lucens. Next base: position 11,146,000 of record OX382379.1, read on the forward strand.
TCTTGAATGCAGTTTTACTTATTTTAAACTTACCTTTGACGGGCTCGTTAGTCTTGTGGTTAAAAGGCCAGGCCTGCTGAGTGCCGGGCGTCGGGAGCCGCGTGACGACTCCCGGCCACCGTAGGCCTGCGAACGGAGAGTAATGGGTAGCTCACCGTCCGATCAGGACCAGGCCCGTGCCGGACGGTGCATATGTGTTCCACGCGCGCCTCAAAGAGATGTCAGCAAAAAAGAAGGGGCCTGCCAGGGCCGAAGCCTGCCGGGGTAGCGGGATTGTCTGAAAGAGTTACCGCTACCCCGGAACATAAAGGGCTAAGGAAGGAACACGGATGGGTTTTAGTCAGTAAGAGTCTGACACTCCCTTCCGCTCCACCCAGAGTCCCATCCACAAAAAAAAAAGGCCTGTTGAGCGTTGGTTCGTGGGTTCGATCCTAAAGTTAGGTAAATTGTAATTGGGTTTTCTTCTATTCAAACACAGACATTTATATTCACACTCCAACCTAATTCTTCGCGAAATTGTCTGTAAAAGTTTACCTAAAGATGTAAGCACCGACACCGTCGTGAATTTTTTACAACATAAATAACAATAACGTTTTCATTCCTTAGAAGTTTTGTGTAAATACCTATTACTACTAGCTTTAGATAATACTGGAGACAATAAACGTTTATTATATTGTATTCTTCTAATCCTTAACCTCAAGTTTCAACACAAAACAAAAGAAAATCTATACAAATAAATAAAATTGGAGTGTCTGTTTGTAATTTTAAAATAACCGCATTTTACTAAATGCATATGGATCAGTGGCGTGCATTGGTTTTCAGAATAGGTAGGCATGCCTTAGTTGATATATCGAGGTAGGCACTGCTAATATGCCTTTATGCAATGCACGCCGCTGATATGGATGTATACACGGTACATGTACCAAAATAACATTTTTACAATTTTTGTCTGTCTGTTTGTTCCGGGTAATCTCCGAAAAGGCTGGACCGATTTTGGCGGGACTTTCACTGACAGATAGCTAAAGTAATAAGGCTACACTTAGGCTACTTTTGATTTAGAAAAACAATTAGGGTTCCGCGGAACAAAATTAAAACCTTTTCCGTCATACACGCGAACTAAGTCGCGGGCACAATAGTCGTAAAATAAAATTCAATCATCATCATCGTTTCAGCCGAAAGACGTCCACTGCTGGACATAGCCCCCCCCCCCCCCCAGGCACCGCCACATCGACCGGTTCTGTGCTTTCCGCATCCAGCGGATTCCTGCGGCCTTCACAAGGTCATCGGTCCACCTTGTGGGACACCAAATTAAAATGTATTAAATTCATAACCTTTTGCAAAACAACTTGAATGTAAATATTATTCTCATTAAAAGTTCTAAGTGAAGGCTGTAATTGTCTTAAAATTTTCAGAATCTTATTACAATACTCGATTTGAAGTTGAAAATTGGTTAAAAGTTTTCTTGAAGCATTTTGTGTGACTGTTATTTTGAGATACTGTAATTACATTCAAAATTGTGTGCGAATATTATGTAAGCATTAATCGCGATTTCAGACTTACGTAGGAGTTTAACACAATTACTTTTTCAATTGTTACCGACCTTTAGAAGATTTCGCGACATCGGAGCGGATATTAAATCCTAACTAATATCCTAAGTAATCTATATCTATACTAATATTATAAAGAGGTAAAAGTTTGTATGTTTGTATGTATGGGGTAATCTCTGGAACTACCAGTCGGATTTCAAAAATTCTTCTTGCATTTGATAGCCCAATTCTTGAGGAAGGCTTTAAGCCATTTAACGTCAGGCTATGACCCTTAGAAGCCGAGCAAAAGCGCTATGGGGAAACGAAGTGATAGAGCAGGAGACGCGGGTGTCAGAAAGGTGAATGAAAACTATATGATTATGTGTAATATCAGCTTAATTAGTAAGCTCAGAGTATGGTTGGTTGGTGTTGTTTACTGTGTATGGAGGTTACTAGTTATTTACTGTATGAAGTACCTATGAATATAGTGTGTAAGGAAAGGGTTTTATGAAGAAAAGCACAGAAAGACAAGACTAGGCATTTATTTCAATCAAGCTTGTCAGTTGAATACGTTAATCAGAAAACTAGTTGTCCGTTCCCAAACTAGGTCATCATGAAGAAGGAAGGACAAGGAAACTTCATGGTAGCTTGTTTTATAAAGTATTGTATCAACACATTGTACATTTGCTACAATTATAATATTGTTACCTATCACATTAATTTCTTGGACCATTTCTCAAAGCTAAAGCAACATTTAGGTACAGAGCAACACAGTTAACAGCAATAATATCAATTCACTTACATGAACGGACGGTAGTCCATCTTTCCCCACAGTTGGAATCCAAGAGAGCGAGATTTGGCGGGCCCACACCTTATAAAGTTTTCCAATATTACTCAAGTACATCTAACATTCCCGCCATTTTTAACAATGATCCTATTTGACCAAATAACTTTTAATATTGACCGTCTTATGTAAATCTATTTTGACAGAACTGTTTTAAAACGTTATAAGATATTGAATGTATTTTTATAACAATTTATCCGACTACAATTAGATAAAGTCTCTTAAAGATAGCGTACACTGAGTTTACTATATTTATTATTTATAACCACTAATACATCAAGAATTGCACATAAAATTAAGAAAATATTTAAATACAATGTTTAATTCTGTTACCCTTACATTTTGGGTGAAAAGGAAAATAAGTTATTCTATTTATTTAGACCGACTCACAGACCTCCGGTTACGTTCGGAATTCGTTAATTATTAGATCTAGTAACACTCTCGACATTCTAGCAAAAATATAGTACATACTAATTCCATGTAATTTAGGAAAGTACATACTAATTCCATAATCTAGGAAGATTGTATTCTGTATAACTCTACATATTCCGACACGGGCAAGTGATGCAATACGACGAGACGGGTCGGGGGAATAAGAAATTTCACGCGAACGAAGTCGCGGGCAGAAGCTATAGTATATTATAAATGCGAAAGTAACTTTGTTTGTTTGTTTCACGCCTAAACCACTGAACCGATCGTCCTAAAATGTTGCATTTACGTTGTCAGGTGTACAGAAACAGACATAGGGTACCTTTCATCCTGAAAAAAAGTGCTGTTCCCGAGGAAAACAACAATACACGTGGCACCATCTATTACCATAATAACGTTATTGTTGTTTTCCTCGGGAACAGCACTTCTTTTCGGGATGAAAGGTACCCTATATCCATTTCTGTACACCTGACAACGTATATGCAATTTCAGGATGATCGGTTCATTATGCTGCTGGTTCATTAGGCTGATTATGCTGCTGAGGGCAAAGACCTATTCAATAGATATATGAAACATTTCTATGGCCTATTCTCATAAAGATGGTATTATTATCATATGCTGCAATGGTGACCAAGATTTTTGCTAAATGGCGCATTATTTGTATATTGCGCCTTACTTACTTACCTTACTGAATTAATTCGTACACCAACATCCTTTTGAAAATCAAGCAATGCTTTAAAAGCTCTTTTTCACGGAAGTAAGTCACGTTTCGACTCCCATTTAATTAAGGCTTCGTCCATTAATTCTTCGTACCAACGGGCGTTTTTTTCCCGCGGCGTTTTTTTTATCGCGCACTGGATTTTGAACTTTCGGTGTTAAGCTGAGCATTGAAAATCCAACAGACTTCATCCCAGCGCGTAAAAGAAAACACTGTTGGATTTGCAACTCTCGGCACTAAACATCATCTGCCTTACCTTTTCCCAATTATGTTGGAGTCGGCTTCCAGTCTAACCGGCTGCAGCTAAGTACCAGTATTTTACATGAAGCGACTGCCTATCTGACCTCCACAATCCTGTTACTGGGTAATAGGAAACCCCTTGGTAAGACTGGTTGTCAGACTTTCGGTCTTCTGACTACCCGTAACGACTGTCAAAGATCCACGAATGACAGCCGGGACCAATGGATTAACGTGCTTTTTGAGACACGGAGGGGTCTTGGTATATAAAGATGGTCACCCATCCACGGAGCAACCAAACAAGTGTGGCTTAACTTGATCGATAGACCCGTGCGGCTATTATTACTTAGCCACAAGCCCCTCTCGGCACTAAACAGTAATAGGTAATACCAGCTGGTGTCCGCAACTCTACCTCAATACGCGTATTTTGCGTATGGGTGGGAAAATCGATTATACGCTCCACCCCAGCTCCTCAAGGAAGGCCAGTAACATCTTAGTGTTACTGACAATGTCACGGAGGGTACCTGGGTTACCAAAGTACTTTGCCTTGTATGTGGCGACCACCGGGTAGGTCAGCAGCACATGAGCTGCTGCTGCTGTTGACTCGTCGTCCTACGCTAAGCGGTAAACAGTGCGTTGAAAATTCAGTCAATTAATCAATCTGCCTAGCCTTTTCCCAACTATGTTGGGGTCAGTTTCCAGTCTAACCAGATGCAGCGGAAAACTAGTGTTTTATGTAGAGCGACTACCTATCTGACCTCTACAACCCAGTTACTGGGTAACACGATACCCCTGGGCAAGACTGACTGTCAGACTTTCGGGCTTTCTGACTACCCATAACGACTGTCAAAGATGAAAATCTAGTCATCATCATCATCATCATCATTTCAGCCGAAAGACGTCCACTGCTGGACATAGGCCTCCCCCAAGCACCTCCACTTCGACCGGTTTTGTGCTTCTCGCATCCAACGAGTTCCTGCGGCCTTCACAAGGTCGTCGGTCCACCTTGTGGGAGGCCTTCTAACGCTACGCCTTCCGGTACGCGGTCGCCACTCCAGAACCTTTCGGCCCCATCGGCCATCTGTTCTGCGAGCAATGTGCCCTGCCCACTGCCACTTAAGTTTGGCAATTCTTCGGGCTATGTCGGTTACCTTGGTTCTCCTGCGGATCTCTTCATTTCTGATTCGATCCCGCAGGGAAACTCCAAGCATAGCCCTCTCCATTGCCCTTTGAGTGACTTTCAGCCTTCTAATAAGGCCCATTGTGAGCGACCACGTTTCAGTGCCATATGTCATCACTGGCAATACGCACTGGTCAAAGACTTTCGTCTTGAGACACTGCGGTATGTGGGACGAGAAGATATTGCGTAGCTTCCCGAACGCTGCCCAGCCGAGTCGGATTCGACGGTTGACCTCTTTCTCGAAGTTGGACCTACCTAACTGGACAGTTTGTCCTAGGTAAATATACTCGTCCACGACTTCGAGTGTAGCGTCTCCGATCTTCATGAGAGTGGGTGTTACATGGCCATTTGACATGACCTTCGTTTTGTCCATGTTCCATGGTGAAAATCTAGTACGCGATAAAAAATCGCCGCGGGAAAAAAACGCCCGTGGATACGAGGGCTAATTTTGTTACTTGCTGTCGAATGCAATTGGACCCTTTGATCACATTGGAATCACTAATTAAAAAAAAGAATGAGTAAAACGTACCGTATCAATAAAATGGATATATTTTCTCGGAAACTTGTAAACTCATAGTCTCTTTGCTTCAATGGTTAATAATGGAAAGAGAATTATATTTTTCAGTTTGTTTTGATGTTTGCTTCTTTATCGAGGCATCATAATAGTTTAGATGCATGATCAAATTAAAATGCAGGTCAATAGTAATGATTCTGAGTATCATACAGTATTAAGGTCATCACTTATTTATAACAGCAGCACTCAAACACAACAAATAACTTGTCATTCAAGTTAGAATTTTAAATCAACTGCACTAAAGTGAATTTTACGATGATAATATAAAATTTTCGACAAAAGGAAGGAATTTTGGTTTCGAAAAAAGCAAAAGTGTTCAATTTTCGTGATCTAAAAAATCCTGCTGTAAACTAACCAAGATACCTCTGCCCATAAGTCTACGGTGTCCTAAAAAAGCGGTGACCACCACATGCGGCCGTAATCAAAATACTTTATTTCACTTTAATCTACATGGCCACTTATGAAGCGTCAGAAGCTAGGTGCATGGTTCCAATTGGTCGTTTCCTATGAAGAAGAGCCGGCAAGAAACTCCACGGTTACTCTTTTAAAAATAATTGGCTTTCACAATGTTTTCAAATTACAGTAGGTATGGGAGGACATCATCGTGATGTCCAAATACAGAGCAACATGTTGACACCTTAATGTAAAATGAGTACTGCTGAAAATTACAGATTTTCAAGAAGTCTATTACAAAGTCCTCGAGACCGTATTTCGGCCACGGCGGCTAATCTCAGCGGAGACCAGCCTTCGGCGCGGGAGATATTATAGTGCACAAATGTGCGCGCAGACACAGGTTCACTCCCTCTTCCTTCACTTTCATAGTCCGATAGGACGGCAATCCGAAGAGATCAGGCGCAGGACCGACGGATTAACGTGCTTTCCGAGGCACGGGGGTATCACACCGCCGACTTCCAAACTCCGGCCTGTTGCGCGTTGCGTTGAGACACGTTCCGCGTCGATGTCCCTGCTACACATTATAGAATATAGAAGATAAGTTGTCACAGGCGCCATCGTAAAGTGCTTCCACTTTAATGTTTCTAAAATCAGTTCGATCAACCTCAAAATGTCCCAGATTCAGAGAATAACAACTCAATCAACTCATCCTATCGCAGTCCACTGCTGGACATAGGCCTTTCCCAGGCTGCGCCACAACACCCTGTCCTCCGCCTTCCGCATCCAGTCAGTCCCAGCCACCTTCTTTAGGTCGTCCGTCCATCTAGCTGGGGGGCGTCCCACACTATGCTTGCCGATACGCGGTATCCATTCCAGGAATCGGCTGCTCCATCGGCCATCGGTCTTTCGAAAAACATGGCGAGCCACTACCACTTCATTTGTTTACTCTGCAAGCTATGTCGGTAACTCCGGTTCTTTTACGGATAACAGCAACAGAACAGAACAACAACTAATAATTAGTATTCTATCAATACTAGTGATTATTTCCTTTAATATACTAATTAAGCCCAGTTATTTCGTTGCACAAATATGCTGTTATTCCAATGCTCATACGACCAAAAACAACAGTCACACATAACATTTATCAGAACACTATTGCAATAATCCAAATACAATCTCTCATACAACACACGTTTCAACAATAAACAACGTTTTAATACATAATAATTATAACTATTATAGTATTCTATTATTTGTATAATTATTATACAAATAATAGAATACTATAATAGTTAATCCCTCTTACTGAGAGGAGGCCTGTGTCCAGTGGCGTGCATTGCATATAGGCAGATAAGCAGTGCCTACCTCGATATATCAACATAAGCCTGTCAATCACACTTTAGTGTGTGTGCCGCACAATTAAGAAACTCACTAAATTATCATACTGAAAGAGCGAAGGGATAGTTCTTCCGTTGCGCGAGCGCGCGCGGGGAGAGGGGTGAGGGACGGCGCCCGCTGCGCTGCGAGCGCGCCGCCTTGGTTCCGGTCCGCACTTCCGTAGTCCAGAAACGCGATTTATGTCGAGAGCACGCCCCTTTCGATCACGACGGTCCGCGTCGCGAGTGCAAAAATTACCTTGATGTGTTTATCCTGATTAAACGCGATACTTATAATTTGACTTTGATTACTGAGTTCCCCTTTCAATACCTAACAAAAAACAAAATCTTCATACAAACATGCGCAGCAGTAGGCAGTCGCCGGACGGCCTACTCAGCTCCCGTACTATTCGCACATTGTCATTGGTCTTTACTCGTTCAAATTAATACGACAAAATTAAAAATACGTACGTCTCACGCGTAATATCATGACGTTCAACCTTCGCAATTTATCACCCTTAAGTAGGCATGCCTACTCAAATAACCACACTTTTGACCTCACTTTTTTTTTCTGATTAGTGACCGCGTTTGTCTAGACTAGACCCGGCCTAGTGCCTACCTATTCTGAAAACCAGTGCACGCCACTGCCTGTGTCCCAGCAGTGGGAACGTTATAGGCTGATTATGTATGTATGTATAATAGTTAGCGTGAATTCCCTAAACGGTATTGATGTTAACCAAAAGGACAATCGATGTTCAATCTCCGATGGACTCAGTCATCGAGAAAATTGTATACTCGTATATTGTTCTTACAGGATAATAATGTAATTAATCATCTTCTATATACAGGATGGTCCAAATAGTGACGTCAATATTTATAACTTTTTTTCGATAAGATCTTTTTATGATTTTTTTTTATGCTATGGTCCCTATCGTAAAATACCCTTTCATGTATAAAAAAATTATCTTCATAACATTAGAACAAAATACAATTTTTTTATCGAAAGAAGTGAAAAAAAGAAAGAAGAAGTGAAGAAGAAAAGAAGAAGAAGAAAGAAAAAGAAGAAGAAAAAAAGAAGATAAAAGAAGAAGAAGAAAAAAAGAAGAAGAGGAAGAAGGAGAAGTGAAGTTATAAATTTATTTTTCCATTAATACATATTTGTTTACATTTTTGGCAAATAAATCGCGAACGCAGATTACATAAGTTAGAATTTACAAAGAACAATAACATAAAAAGTTAGACTCCAGAGAGTATCATATAGCCAACTAATACCAGGAACTTTGCTTTGTAGGATAACTTCTATAGTGAAAGAGTTCACCTGGACATGTACTATATGTACTTATTTCTGCAGCCAAGAAGCATTGTTGTGTTCCAGTTTAAAGGAATGTTGCAGTTGCACGAAGTTGCAGACACACGGGACTTTTCAACTTTGCGTCTTAGCTTGGTAACGAATTGGCAATTCCGTGTGTTGGAAGTGCAATCAATTTCCTTTTCTGTCACTTCGGTGTGTTCGATACCAGAGGCCCTACGGCGCGCGACGTGAATGTAACGTAAATTCGATCGATTTATTGAATCGGAAATATAACTCCTCTATAGTATTCTGCGGGGCAATTACGTAACACATTATCAATCGGAATCGGTTTCATTTTGACAGTTCAACAACTTTCATTGCGTTATTTACGTGTTGAGCAGACAAATTTTTCGAACTCATGAAGCAAGGGATTAACAATTTGCTTCAAAATGATTCAGATTCCGATTGATAGTGTGTTACGCAATTAGCTGGTTTTAACTGCTCCGTTGGTCTCGTGGTTGCAAGCGCGACTGTTGAGCATGGGGTCCTGGGTTCGATTCGTACGGAACCCTAAATAACTACAAATACATGTGTGAATAATTAGTAAGCTACTTTTAATAACCCTCATGGTCCCACGATGGGGGTTGTTAAAAGTAGCTTAAACTAACGAACTTGTGGCGTAAACTCAAGCCTATCTATCTATAGTATACAGGGTGAATTTTCCAAGTGGGCGTGGATGGCCAAAATCGAAACTATGAGGAATAGCGAAAAGTACTCAAAGGAGTCGCGGGCTCGATTTTGATGAAAACTAAAACTGCATCATTAGATTTTTGAAAAATCAATATTTCTAGCCAGGAATCGAACCTGTTGATTTTGAAAAAAAAAAAAACACACTGTATTATTACACCATTCGATAGTGTCCCTTATAAGGATCAAATTCTGGGAAGTAATGACATACAGCAAACTTAAGGAAAATGTTGAATCTTAATAAACTGCTTCTTATTTTAAAGTATTCATCCTACATTACATACCTTGTTCGAAATGATGCTCAATATTTTTATTAACACACCCGCAGCGCAATCACCTTCACAACTATGTTCTAAATTCAAATTTCTATTACGATCTTTCGAAAATATTCTAATGGAATCATTAATATTGTAATGCTCAATGCAGTATAATCCTTGAGACATCGAATCCAGCTATGTATTGAAAACAGTGGTCATCATTATGAACAATTAATCAGTTAATGTTTAATAGGTAGGTAACATAACCCGGGCCCGGCTAAATAAAAAGAGCCGCACAGGTCAATCCGTCAGGTTAAGCTACGCTTGCCGCGGTTGGTCTGTGGATGGGTGACCATCTTTACATACCGAGACCCCTCCATGTAAAATACTGGTATTCAGCTGCATCCGGTTAGACTGAAGGCGAACCCAACATAGTTGGGAAAAGGCTAGGCATATGATGATGAGGTAGGTAACATAAGAAAAATAAAAAAAAGTATTTTGTTAAAAATGATGATGTTATCCCTCTCACTGAGTGGAGGCCTGTGTTGTAGCAGTGGGAACATTATAGGCTGATTATGGTTATGGTTAAAAATGAGCTCTTTTCTTAAGTTTGCCGTATGTCATTACTTCCCAGAATTTGATCCTTATTAGGGACACTATCGAATGGTGTAATAATACAGTGTGTTTTTTTCTTCAAAATCAACAGGTTCGATTCCTGGCTAGAAATATTGATTTTTCAAAAATCCAATGATGCAGTTTTAGTTTTCATCAAAATCGAGCCCGCGACTCCTTTGAGTACTTTTCGCTATTCCTCATAGTTTAGAATTTTTCCATCCACGCCCACTTGAAAAATTCACCCTGTATATAAAACTAGCTGCGCCCCGCGGTTTCACCCGCATAAGTTTCGATCCCGTGGGAATATCGGGATAAAAACTATCCTATGTCCTTTCCCGGAACTCAAACTATCTCTATACCAAAGAACAATGTCAGATGTCCATAGTAACTTTGGCTCAATATTAATTTGTCATGGACAGTGAAAATTCTTACGTTTTTTTGTGTAGTTTAATGTCAAAAGCTTTTCTGTGATTTCCACTTTTACACTGAACTTCTAAAAAAGAAGTTAATCAGACATTTTATATTGGAGGTTACTGTTGCTCTATCACGCGTCTGATAGCATCTTCTCTTTCTGAACTGTTATTTAAGGCGTGAGACTTTACACGTTGCAATGAATGACCGCAACCAATACAAAGAATTCGATGCACAATTGATTCAGTTAGCGCATTGCTACTTGTTGGATTACTTGTTCGTTTAATTAATAACCAACAGTAATGACAAACAACACTGTCATTTGGAATCTAAAACAAACAAAATACGGTTGTGTTGCAAATTAACATTTAGCTTAGTTAAAACAGTTGACATTCTATTAATAAGAATCGTACTTTACCTCAGAAAGTGAAGTCCGTTGCCGTAAGAATGAACGGACATCGTCAGATTCAACTAAATGCCGTTCCATCCGGAACACATTTATACCACAATTAATACAACGTAGTTGATGGTACATTGTCACAAAATATGTGGTATGGATATAACACAATAAGTCTATAACGCAAACGCAGATGAATTCGAGAAGAAACAAAAAGAAACAAACGTACACTTAGAAAAACACCGACAACAACAACAAGATGTTTGAAATGGCGCGCGCGATTTTGGCAGAACTGCAAAAGATTTTTTTTTTTAATTAATGGCGAACTGCAGAAGACATAACCTAACAGGGTTGCTGTTACAAGGCAATCAAGTTATCGAACACAGATCAGGAAAATCGATTTCTTGAACTTCGTTTTTATATTCTTTAAAAAATAATAAATGTATTTATAATAAACAATAAAGAGAGCAGTGGTGGCCCAGTGGTATCGGCCGCGACTTACGAGTTGTAGGTCGTAGGTTCGAACCCAGACAGGCGCTTTACTTTGTGTAAATTATTTCATCACCACTGCTCTCAAAACGGTGAAGGAAAACATCGTGAGGAAACCGGCATGTCCTAGAACCAAAAATTCAAAGACATGTGACATCTACCAACCCGCACTGGGCCCGCGTGGTGGATTACGGCCCACTCCCTCTCACAGAGAGGAGGCCTGTGTCCCAGCAGTGGGAACATTATAGGCTGATGATGATGATGATGATAATAAACACGACGAACGTATTATTTAGATAAAAATGTAATAATAAAAGACAATTGCGAGGTGGTAAATAAAAAGTAGTAAATTGATTTAATTATTTAGAATAATCGATTACAGAGGCAGAACAGGTAACTACCTGACACTTTTTTATTTAAAAAAACTTGGAATTCAAGAACATGATTAGTAAAATGATTTTCTTTTCGAACAGTTCTCGAAAAGAACTAAATATTTTTTTAGAAGTTGGAATTTTATATTTAAATTGTTGTAGGTAAAAACTTCCTGTCCGTGTGAATTTAGTTTTAAAAGTTATGTAGGCCGAAACCTGACATTGTTCTTTCCTCGAAATCGGTTCAGCGGTTTAGGCGTGAAAAGGTAACATACAGACAGACAGACAGAGTTACTTTTGAATTTATAATATTAGTATGAATGAATATATTAAGTATGGATTCAAAGTCCTGGCTGACTGTTATATCAACGCACAGCCTAAACCGCTGGTCCTAGAGACATGAAATTTAGAGTGTGTTCTTTGTTAAGACTAGGTTTCCACTAAGAAACGGTTTTTTGAAATTCCGCCCCTAAGAGGGTGAATGGGGGGAGGGTGAAATTACACGCGGACGAAGTCGCGGGCAGAAGCTAGTACCTAAGCAAACAAAGAGCCTTCATCTAACTAACAAAATAAAAATAAAATATTGCTACCACGATTGGCACAAAAGACCACTTTGGGCCTTACTGCTCCCAAAGCGATCCTCGTCACGACTTTTTTTCTGAAGGCGAAAGTAATTAGTTATGTACCTAATTAGTAGGTCAAAATGATTATAAAGGTAGGTTATAAAGCATTAATTTGAAATTCACTTTCACGTGTTGAATGTAGGAAAATAAATTAATTATTGACTGACGTCAGAGAACTTTTTTTGAAAGACCAAGTTCAAGGTATCTTGTTTTGTCAGCTCAATAAACCTTATTTTAGATTTTCTGGGAATTAATTAAGGAATCTCTTTTATATTTTTAAAGCCATAGTATCAATCATCCTCTATAGAAAAAGGAGGATCTTCTGACCAAACGGGTGTTGTGTCTGGTGAGCTACGACGATTGATGTCAGGACAATAAATGCTAGTTGCGCGATAAACTCTGCTTGCGCGATGCAGGATTTCGCGTGACGTCACTGTGATGCGTAGTCCGCATGTGACAATGTAGATGTCGCCACATTTTCTATAGTTATTAAGAGTTCTGAAATGAATTCGTAGGTACATTATCACTCTTTTCTTCCAAACAAAAATCTAATACGATTTGAAAGCTCATTCTAAACTCGCGTAACTGGAAGGCAACCAGAGTTATTTTATTGCCAGGCTGCACTACATAAGGTCGACTTTAGCAGAGTGTAGCCAGCAGTGAAAGAATGTATACGGGGTGGTGGACATCGACGTGCCACCTGTTACCATGTTCAGTACATGATTCGCAGATTTTTTCTTTTCGGTTCGAAATTTTTCGTTGGTTATTTTTTAAAAATCTGCTTTTATTTTATATTTTTAACGGGTATACTTTTCTACGAAACAGTACATTTTTTTTAAATAAACTACGAAATTTTTTTACGCTTAGGGGTCTAGGATCATGCGCTGAATTTTGAATTTATGGTTGCAGTTTGCTTATGGCCCTGCCACCCTGAATAGTGTCGTCTTCTCTCGGCAGTCCCCATGCCAACGTTTTTAGGGTAGGTTTATACTGATGTAATTAAGTCAACATTTTTTCGTGAATTAAAAAAAAAGAGATAAATAAAACAATCAAACTTGGCACGTTAAATTCAAAATCGTTATTTATTCTTAATTCCAAATGACAGTTAATTACACTTTCTTATACATCACTTACGTAAGAATATATTTCACATTATTTTTATTTACATTTAAACATTATTGTACTCAATTGGTATACTTTCTTATTAATTTTATTTATCAACTTTGATAAATATCAACTTTTAATATAGTTTTTCAGCTGTTTATAGGAAATTCAAGCGTGGTATAAATGTACGAAATCAGTTTAACAATATTACTGATTAATATTATTATTGCATAAAATTCCATTGATAATAAATTAATAACAGTAGATCATATTTGTAAATGTTTATTACAAAAACAAGAGACAGAATTTAATAATAGTTACATAATTAATATTAACACTAATTTTATCGCTAGTAAAACGAACTCATTAAACTAGAATTAATTTCAACAAACAGCGTTATTAGAAAATGCATTGTTTTACATATAATTTAGTAGATTCTAGATAACTTATCGACGAATTGATAAAAAACACTGAAATCTGACACCAACCCGAATTCAAGAAAAAAAAAAGGCAAACACTATAACCTCACTACGAAAAACGTATTAACAAGATATCACAAACAAACAAATTCAAAATAACATCAGTTTTCGTCTAAGTAATCGGAGTTATGAGGGAACAGATGAACATACAAACATACAATCTATTAAAATCATAATCCTCCTTTGGCTTTGTCGTAGTCAGGTAAAAACAAGAAAATATGTCTTTCTGTAATCCTATCATGGTCTATGGTCAATTGTTCACTTTGTGCTGTATCTCACAGAGTTACAAATATTTTTTTGTTTGATGCTTTGTGCATGGTTCTCTATGTTTCTCTGTAGCAGTTTTAATATTTTTCTTCTTATGCATTTTGCCAATGACCTCATCTACAAATTGAAATGCAATTTTTTGTTTTCTTTGTTCATGTTAGCATTTATCAATAGAATAGAATACTCTTCATTATTTACAGACGCCAGCACATCAAACTCCTACAATCTGTCAAATTTCTTTAATAGTTTTTCAACTTTATCGCTAAAGCATAAGGTTCAAAGTTGATTGGGAAAATTTGACAGTTTCGCGTAGCTTGATGTGCTGGCGTATGTACACCATAAATATTACAGAATATAAATGTAGACGTTTTACAAGGGATGACACAATGAGGGGTGGGAAGTGTGTTAGATGGTAGGATTAATACACGAACAGTGTAATTTTTACCTACAAATGTATAATACACGATATTTACTTACACTTACAAACCGATTAATACAGGTTAAAATTGAAAACATGCGACAAATCGAAATAGGAGATTATACTCAGTATTATGAACAACTTTTACTATGGGACCAACCCTGAAATCACAAAAAAAAAAAATCAGCTGTTCCCAACATTTTGACGAGATATGCGAACATAAATGTAGGAAACAGCAGATTTTTTTTCGCGATTTCAGGTTTGGTCCCATAGTAAAAGTTGTTCATAATGATGAGTACAATCTCCCATTTCGATTTGTCGCATGTTTCCAATTTGACCCTGTATAGTTTTAACCCTATAAAATCCACTGTTTGTATACTAATCTCAGCACCTAAAACATTTCATAAACGCAAACATGAACAAAAATAAATAACTAACTTTACAGTAACTATACAAACTGCGGTAAGCGTGTTACTTTCCGCTTAAATGTGACCATGGAGAGTTGCAAACTTCGCCGTTCTAATATGCGCCAAGTTTCCCTTATCTTGACAGAATTGTAGGCACGAGTAACTCTATATAGATATTAAGGGGCTTAAGACCCTTGTTTATGATGTACACTAACTTGAGGAAGCGTTATTCTAATACAGTTTGCTCGGACTCCTAAATCTAACGAGAGTGCAATTTCCATGTCAGGTATACATTGCAGGGTGTCCGGTAATAAATGGATAACCTCTTAAGGGGCCATTGTACTTATCATTATGAACAACTATTGCTATGGGACCAAACCTGAAACCGTGAAAAAAGAATCAGCTGTTCCCTACATTTTGACGAGTTATGCGAGCATAAATGTAGGGAACAGCTGATGTTTTTCGCGATTTCAGGTTTGGTCCCATAGTAAAAGTTGTCATAATGATAAGTACAATGACCCCTTAAGAGGTTTTCTATTAATTACCGGAGAACCTGTATGTACCTGTAGGCCTAAAATTTCAAAATGATGAAGAGTCAAAGAAGCAGCTTTGATGTCTTCGATCAATAATAGTAGGTACTAGATTTCCGATGAGCACATCAAAAAGGGCCAGAAAAATAAGACCATCAATAATGTTGTGGTCTTTTACGAACCAATTTTACTATAGGACCAAACCTAAAATCGCGATAAAAACAGCTGTTCCCTACATTAATTATGTTCGCATAACTCGTCAAAATGTAGGGAACAGCTGATTTCTTTTTTCGCGATTTAATTTACGTTAATGTTCGCTAACTCAACAGTAAACCAACATTGTGTTTTGCAGTGCCCTGACCCCAAGGAACCTTCATGAGCAAATACCGGCAATTAATCATGTAACATGTGTGATGTGCATGAGAACAAATAAATTACGGTAACACGTCGTCAGTACACACAGTGAGAACGGTACTTAATAATCGCGGAAAGGAAAACCTTACGGACGGCGGACCTTAGCACGTACATAAAAATATCGCGGATCGCACTGAATTTTCAACCCTCGGTGTTGAGCTTAGCATTGAGAATTCAACAGAGCACATCCCAACGTATCAAATAAATACACTGTTGGATTTTCAACTATCGGCCCTAAGCATTGCGTTGAAAATCAAGTGCGCAGAAAAAAAATTGCACTCGTGCGATCCTGGGCTAAGTGTATTGAATGCGTCTCGATTCAGAGTTCTTTTGCCCTCCTGGTGTGTAACTTGTTTTTCCTTTTGTGTATTATGACCATTCCATATTAATATTTGCCTTATAATGGTGCTTCATTCCATTAAGCAAAGCGTTGATATTTTAGTTCTGTCAAACGATTAATCATCATAATGATTGTGATTTTTCGACTCGTTTTCTGTAACGATATTCAAGCGTAGATCATTGATCATATCTGTGACATTTAAAAAACTTTAGCTATTGTTAAAGTATCATCTTTGAATTATGAAGAAACTATAAATGTATGCTTCTTGCTAGATTATGAAAACGTCTCCCTTTATTTGTCAAAATCTGAACTAATTTAATTTAAAAAATCTGTCTAGTTAGATTTTAGCTCAGAAAGTTGTCTCCCTATTTTGGAACTTTGGAAGGCCTTGACCGACTGGATATATTCTAATGGTACCTTTAAAACAATTCACAAAAATCAACTACATCACAAAAAACATAGAAGGTCAGCTGCATATAACGAGCGAAAACGCAACCACACATAGGACATGCTTCACGTACAGCAAGTGCAAGCGTCCCGCAACGGGCAAAGTTGAGCTCCACACCGGACGATCCAAATTTGGATCGGCCCTCCACGTTCCACGATCGTGGAGTGCCGATCGTGGACCGGAAATTCTTTCGCACCATCCGTTTTACGAAACCCGCGATCCTGCTGCGTGCTCCAGTGCTGATCCACGTTTTAGCTAGTTTAAGTTCAGTGGAACATTATCGCATTATCCATATTACCCAATCGCCCGATCTAGACACAGTCCAAAACGAGCCCGCCAAACGACTGAGGCGCCTTTGAACACTTACAGAAAACATCGCGCGCAGCACATCCAC
Organism: Amphipoea lucens; assembly: GCA_947508005.1. Lineage (NCBI taxonomy): Eukaryota > Metazoa > Arthropoda > Insecta > Lepidoptera > Noctuidae > Amphipoea > Amphipoea lucens. The sequence goes on from OX382379.1 coordinate 11,163,279, forward strand.
ACCGACCGTGCATTTGGATCGCGCTCCTGCCATGCCCAATCGGATTGGATCCAGTTGTTTGTTCCAGATTACCGTACGTACTTGTCTCTGTGTGAGTGCACTTCTGTTCGCTCGTTGCATGGAACCAACCTTCTGTACCTTCTTTGTGAATAAACCGTAATTTAATTCCTTTTATCAACAAGTGCGTGAGGTTCTAAACGATCTATGTATTGTAGGAAAGGCCTATTATACGGAACGACTCATCCATCCTCTTTAACGTTACCTTATCTTTTGTTAACAGGCTTTCTGCCTTGTGTTTATTTACTTATCTCATTTGTAACAAGATGGGTACCTACCCTCGAATTACATGCATCAGGACCGGAGAAATGTATGCCAGGCAAAATTTTGGTAACGTTAAAATTTTGTGCTCATATTTTCATGAAAATACAGCTTGTTCAGTCTGATTAAAATGCTGTTTACTTTACTTTATGTTTTTATCCAATATGATATTGATGAAAAGCTTAAATCAAAATGATACGCACCTTCAGTTAAAATCAAACAGCAATTAATCCAATTTGACCTTGCTAAAATAAAAGCAAATTCAATTGATAAAGCTGTGATTTGAACATGCTGTAATTTTGAATAAACATAAATAAAATATAAGAGCAAAAACATAATGTTACTAAAAAAATACTCGCACTGGAATCTATTAATTAGCGCAAATACTGGCCAGTATCTGCGCTAATTAATAGATTCTATTGATTATCCATCAATGATAAAATGACCACGCATCCAACACAGCACTAAACGTGAGTAGCGCCAGGCCTACATAAATTATGCGCGGTAAATCGTTCAGCCTACAACCACCACTTAATCCTTAATCAGATTCAAATACAGCAGTGGAATAAAGTGAAGAGATAATAGTGAGTACGCCTACATAAAACCAAAACACATATATTATAAAACTTGAGTTTGAGTTTATAAACAAGACTTCACGTGACCAAAGGATTAAGTTATTCTTTGGCCAAAAAATTAGCATTGCCATTCCACGTGTCAATGCTGCCAGTCTTCTGGGGACATTTTCGGATGACAGCAATATAGAACCTAGTGTTGAACCTAGTGGACATCGGGACGCAACGAGTACACAAAGTGTCATGTTACATCAAAACGAAGTTGTCGAACATTAACTTACAATAATACATTTTTAACAGATTTAAAAGTTAACTAACTAGTACTACTGTAGAAACAAAAGCAACATAAGGCAAGAAAAATACATGGAAAGAGTTCCAAATGGCTCTGGAGTACTATCAGAAATCGAGTTCAGCATAAACACGATTGCAAAAGTTGTTAAAATTGCGATATGGAATGGCATGTTGCCAATCCATCGTATAGTTCTACAGTATCTGAGTCGACCTAACATTTGCATGTAACGGTGAACGGTAAAATATATGTACTTTTACTGGTATAAGTGCTTTTTAAAATGTAAAGTAGGAAGAATTTTGAGGAAATTCTTAATGCTCTCAGGCAAAAACCAAGTCGTATCATTGAGACTCTTAAGAAATGAGCCGCTATTTATCCTGATTCCTATCTACAGCTGAAAAATATTAACATCAGAGAGTATTGTTTATACACAGAAAATTAGTTACAACAATATAAATTACATTTTATTACAAATGACGTTATCCAAACTCCTGATGGTTTTGTACGACGAGCATTCTTAGAGCGACAAACACCACTAGCAAATGTATGAGTAAATGAGTTTGGGAAGTGGATGCCGAAGAATTGTTGCCGTGTTGCATTGCAGCTGGGGTTTCACCTGTAGACAATGGAAAAAGTATTCATGTTAATCAACATCATATAAATCAACATCATATAAATCTTAAAAGAGTCTGCGGATAGATTTAATGTTCAAATATAATCATCGTAATGGACCAGTGATGGATTGATGGCTTGCACAATGCCCTTTGTTCAGTAAAGGATTAAATGTTACCGTTGCCGTACAATGGACGTAAGACTCTTGTACATTTGGATCATACTTTTCACTACCTTACATCAAAGATTTTCTAGAGGAGCTCGTGGCTATGTAATAATAGCGGCACGGGTCGATCGGTCAGGTTAAGCTACACTTGCCGCGGGGATGGGTGAATCTTTACATACCGAGACCCATCCGTACCTCGGAAAGTACGTTAAACCGTTGGTCCCGGCTGTCATTCTTGGATCTTTGACAGTCGTTACGGTTCGTCAGAAACCCGACAGCAACCAGACTTACCAAGAGGTATCGGTGTTACCCAGTAACTGGGTTGTGAAGGTCAGATAGACATTGGCTCCGTGGATAATACTGGTATTCAGCTGCATCATACATGCATGCATATTAGACTGGAATCCGACAACCACATAGTTAGGAAAGGGCTAGGTAGATTGATTCTCCCCAGCGAAAGCACTAGGAAGTGGCGAAGGGCGGGCGTTTTGGGGGACTGTCTTTTGTAATTTTGACGTTCGAAAAGTGCTGATTCTCAGCTTAATTTGAACAAATGACTTTTGTTTTGATTGATTTTGATTGATATCAATGATTTTCTACTATCAGATTAAATACCTATTTATATTTTCTCCTTCTTCACCAGTAAATCCATTTCATACATTAACACTATTAAAGGTTCTCGAAGTAGCTACACGGAAAGCACTTCTTCTTAGTCTTTTAAACTCGCAACTTTATATTATCTACTTTATAGCTTAGAAGTCTTCATCTTTCGAATACACTTCGATATCAGAATCCTGCTTCATAACTATAGGAACTCCTTTTAAAACTTACCTGAAATTTATCAGGCACGTCTCATCTTTATCTAGCATGCCGAATTTCAATTTACCGGCTTCAAAGGGGGAGGTAGATTTTCTTATAGAGTAATTTGAATAAATTTTAACTTCGTCGTGATAAAAATTAATATACCTAATCGTTCTTGGGAGATTTATATTGGTATCGTAATTTGCGATGTAATTTATATTTTGAGAATTGTATTATGTTAGTAGATAATAATATGTTTTGCCAATATTGAAATACAGATGATTACTTTGATTAAAAACGATTAAAATGAGTACCTACTGTTAAATTACAATGATAAAATTACAAATTCAATTGCGTTGGTGGCATGACATGTGGCAGCTGCAGTAAACAGTTGGTATTGTAACCACTTTTTTGCTTTTAATATCATCCTTATTCCTACCTACGGTATAGAAGTCAAAATCGGTTGAACGGACTGTAAAAAAGGTTTATTGAAATGTCTAATCTTATTTCAAATGGAATATAGCCGTCTTCAAATAACAATTTCATTTGAAACTTTATACTAAGTCTCTTATTACGCATCAAGAACTTTTACAACTTCAAGAACTGAACAAAATGACAATAAAGTACTTAATTACTCCACTGGAACACAACAAAAACTTTGTAATTATTAAGTGCCTTATTTATCTACGAACGAATTGTGGCTTATTAGTCGATTCACCCGAACTCGCCCGAAACGGGCGAACGTCACTTTTAAATAATAAAATATTTTTCCATAGGCGACTGTACTTTTGCTCACTCCTTCTCAAAGAGAGGAAGCCTGTGTCCCAGCAGTGGGAACACTATAGATTGATTATGTGTACTTTACGTTTTATAAAACGTAACTCTTAATAAATCTGTCAATATAAGTTGGTTATTAATAAATAAATAAATGCTTGTCATTTTCTTTATACTTTATTGCATAAAATTCAAAATGTGCCAATTGCCTAATACATATTTCTGGAGTTGTCGACTATAGAAAAAAATATTATTTAAAACTGATGATTCACCCTTTTCTGGCGAGTAAATTCGTGCGAATCGACTAATAACCCCGAATTATGTGTACATTAAAGTTGCCTAATTTTTCACGTTTTTACGAATCTTTCCAAGGATTAAGGTCTTCGCAGATCTAATTACGAAAAGGGACTTTGTTTCTGTAACTGTGTTCTATCTCGAAAATGTCATTTTACTTTTGTTTTCTATTATATTAAGCTCATTAGCCCTTGTAACTATGTCGCCTAAATCTTTTCTTGGAGCAGCAACGAAATTGTGTTTATTAAATGAATTTTAAAATTTATCATTTATAAAAAGTATTTAATAAAGTTTGGGACGAATATTCGGGTTATTGAATGAAATTCCTGATGGTTGTACTTTTCACTTTACCAATATCTTCGGAGTAAATGAAAAAGATAATTGTTCGCAATAGAAAAATTCTGGGAAAAGGAAGCGAAAGAATTGTAAAGGTTTGTTTATATAGCAATAAATACTTTTCTTTTTTTCTTTCTTTATATATTTTATATTGGATGCTTATAAATAGAATGATGCCATTACGTTTCCTTGTATTACTATGTTTTGTAATATCATTTTGCTTTCCAACTAAACGTCTATTTTAGTCTGAAACATTACGTAATTGAACGCCTTGTTCAGCTAACACTTACCTAACCTCATGCCTGATACGAGACCCAGACAACAGAACTTCTTGGTTGGAAAATGAATGCTTTGACTTTGAGTTTCAAATGTAGAGTACTTTATGTACCTAGTACTTGACTGGAATCAAATTCTCGTTTCATACAGGGTGGCGCTATATTCACCTGTATCTGTCAAAGGGGTGATTCTACTCATCATTCTTAACAACGTTCACTACATAATCAGCCTATAATGTTCCCACTGCTGGGACACAGGCCTCCTGTCTGTGAGAGGGAGCGGGCCGTAATCTACCACGCAGGCCCAGTGCGGGTTGGTAGATGTCATATGTCTTCGAATTTTTGGTTCTAGGACATGCCGGTTTCCTCACGATGTTTTCCTTCGCCGTTTTGAGAGCAGTGGTGATGAAAGTAATTTACACAAAGTAAAGCGCCTGTCTGGGTTCGAACCTACGACTTACAACTCGTAAGTCGTGACCGTTACCACTGGGCCACCACTGCTCGTTCACTATGAAACAAATAAAAATATTTTTTGAATCGTCAGGAAATATTTTGAAATATTTATTTGATGTCGGTTACGGTAATGGTAACAGTGTCGCGAGTTCAATGGTTTTTTCCCATCTCAAAAAATGCCAACGTGCATGTGTATCTATGTACGTACATACACAATATATGTACATACTTATATAAAGATGTCGCACGCTGAAAACGAAAGTGACCGATTTCAAAATTTTGGTTGAATGAGTTAAGTAAACTGGCCAATAAAGGTAAGAAAAGGATAGAGGTAATTACCTCTATCCTTTTCTTACCTTTATTGGCCAGTTTTCTAATACAATTATGATAGAATATACTTTTTTAAGTCATTCTGTATACTTAACTCATTTAACCAAAATTTTGAAATCGGTCACTTTCGTTCTCAGCGTGCGATGTATCGGTTACGGTAAAAACGCCCAAAGAAGTTTTCACTTCAAAATTGTACAAAAAAACATACATGCATAGAAATAGTTAGGTACTGAAAATTGATATTTTTTTCACGAATCGGATAAGAGTTTCGCAGCGATATTTGTCTATAATGACGGGTAGAATAATCCCCTTGACGGAAGCAGGTAACTAAATCACCACCCTGTATTTTCATCTACTTTTACGCCAGTTTCAATAGAATCAAATAGATGTTTTCGTGTCTCATCTTCTTGTGAAGGACTGTCCATAAACCTGTTGCGGTAATACCTATTTACGGGGTTTTGATTCCTGCTGACTTCCCAGGCAGAAAATTTAATCAGAGCTGTATCGTCTATATACTTTTTTTTTTTTTTTTTTTATTGCAGAATGGGCCCGCTCTTTAACTTGGTCACGCCTGATGGAAAGCGATGGATGAGGTCTATGATGGAACAAGCGTGCCCAGAAGATGCCTAAGGCCCCGTATTGACGAAACACAGCAGGCTGCTTGACGCCGGACTCCAATGGGAGGGTTGGTCGCAAACCAGGCGGGCGTTAGCCCTACAGCAAGGGAAGAACTGGCCAGTCAAATAAGGTGTTGGGTGTGACTGTCCAAGATGCGCTGAGCGCTTGGTTCAGTTGAGTAACTGGCGCTACACGAGGAGGCTTCTTCATGCATCCTTTCCATTGAAACTTTATTTACCCTTTTGTTCCCGTTTCTTATCTTCAAATTTAATTGTAATAGTCTAGTTTATTTTGTTTTTCTTTTTTACAAAGGTGCACATTACTAATTTGTATGTAATTATTATAATATCCAGAATGGACGGATGGATGACCCCTGTAACACAGGCTTTGCCTAGCATGGGGGTCATTGATCATTTATTTTGTACCATGCTATTCGCACGCTCAAATTAAGTTTCACTCTGTATCTGTGTACCTTTTTATGTCAAATAAATTTATTATTATTATTATTATGGTTTTTAAATTTACATTTCTCAGGTTAATACCTGGTATTTTTAGAATCTCACGGGTGTGAACCAAGGTGAGATTCTAGTTATTATTTTCAGAAGGTAAATTGCTCTGTACTGCAGTGAAATTATTATCCAAGTCTAGTTGTAAAAATTTTCTTACTATGCGGCAAGTGTTTAATATGGCAGCTTTTTGTAGTGTTATGTATGTGTATTTAGATAGATTAAGTACATTAAAACTATTGAATATTTGTTTCGGGATAACACCTGTTGTTGATATTACTATTGGGACTATAGTGACTCTATTCATCTTCCAAACTCTGGTAATTTCCTCTTGTAATTCTGTATACTTCCTGATTTTTTCCGTGATAGTTTTTTGAATGTTATTGGTATTTGGGACTGCTACATCTATTATAAATGTGTGCTTGTTTACTTTATCAATAATTGTTATATCAGGTCTATTGTTATATATGGTGTGGTCTGTAATTATAGTGCGGTCATAGTATATTTTGTAGAATTGGTTTTCTAATACAGCTCTAGGCGTGTACTTGTAATATGGTGTGTAGGGATCCTATTATTATTATTATTATCCCAAAATACACAGTGTATGTTCAAAATTCAAAGCGATTCCTTTGAACCATGACCACGTTTACATTAATCATCATGTCTTTTTTACCCGTATGAATTTTAATTAACTTATATTCTAATTCAGCTGATAAACTAAAACAAAATTGCGTAAATTGCATGAAAAACTATTATATTGTACATTTTAGCATTGTGAACAAATCAGTGAATCACAACAAGAGAGCTGACATTGACGGCGAATTTTCAAAGTAATCTTAAAGAGGTTTTAAAGAATTACGCGAATCCAAAACCCTCCTAAATCTCGAATGTATTCTAGTTATTTGCGGTAGGTTTAGCTTGGATCTTTAAAGGCTTACGTTGCTCAAACGACGTCCAATGTCCGTTGATAGGTTTCTGAACTAAACGTTTCGTTGAACCTTTTGTGTGTCGTCTAATAGAGTTTCTTGGAAATACCTTCGGTTGTGTCCAGAGGACGGATATCTTAAAGTGTGCACGGTGTTCGTCTTTACAGATAAATAAAATTTAAGTGTCTATTTGTGACGTCATAAGAACAGATTTTTACTAAATGCATATGAAAGTATATACGATACTTATTATGTATAACAAAAAAACACTTTTTTTTTCATTTTCGTCTCTCTGTCTGTTCCGACTAATCTCTAAACCGGCTGGACCGATTTTGTCGGGAGTTTCACTGGCAGACAGCTGATGACATAGGCTTAGAAAAATAATTAATTAAAGAGACACATTATTGTTTTCCGACATTCCCACACGAATGAAGTCGCGGGCACAACTAGTACAATAAATAACTGTGTTGCTGTTCTACCGATTACTTTGAAAACAAACCATAATGTTCTTTTTTTGCTTTTTAATCCGTTCTAAGATCCTTCCAGGAGGAAGGATATTGTTTATTATTGACATAAACATAGGATATGTTTCCTTCACTAGTTGTTTTATTTGTAATTATTTGTAAAAACAACATCAACAAGGAAAACAATGAGGAATCCGGTCAGATCTTTGGCTTTCAAACTACTAAGTTTTGATATCTTGCTGTTAAAAGTTTAAAGAACTAATACCTGAAATGAATAATCCATCATAGATAATTTGTTGGCGTCTAGATTACCATTTCTAGGGCAAAGCTTGCCAATAACAATAGTACGTTTACACTAATACTAGGTGACGTGCTGTTGGATTTTCAACTTTCGGAACTTAGCCAAGTGTTGAAACTTCAATAGCGCGTTTTTATTTATTCATTATTTTAGGTTTCACCTAGTGTTCTTTCGCCATCTTGAATACATGAGAGAGCAAATCACAAGCTTTAGTCAAAGACTGGGATTAAGATACGTTATAAATTTTTGACACATAATAAATTACTCTAAGGCTAAATGTTTATAGTCGAACGCTAATTTCTAGAACGATGCTCAAGCAAGGAGCTTCATTCAAATCAAATCTTACAGGCCACTTAACTGAGACGTTACCTGAGGTAACTGCGCGTTGTGGGAGGGGTGTTGACGCCCGTCAGCAGACGAACAACTGAGTTCTTGCGACACGTCATCACACCCTCCCGCACCGTGCAACTACCTCAGGGACCGTCTCAGTTAAATGGTAGGTCCTTTGACTGTTATTTTACCACTGACAGCAGCAACCGAACAGCAACCTTATTATAACGTAGATAAAGATCACTTTCATTTTGAAAAACTTGTCAGTGACAGCAACCTTAGTGTCACTATTATAAAAAAGTGGTATGATTTTGACAGTGATACAAAATTAGAGGTGAACATACCGTGAAAGGACTGTAGTTTTAATTCGAAATTCAAGCGTCGTTGCATTCCACAATAAGGCCGGGGCTGCACTGGTACGGCGACTGCGACGCGACGGCAATTTCGTGAAAAAAAAACTTATATAAACATATGTCGGTGGCCGCACTGCAGATACGACAAGCCAATTTTTTTGTTCATATCGTCGCCGCCGTGTCGCTGTCGCTGTACCAGTGCGGCCCCGGCGCGGCCTGAGAGAGTCTTTTGTTATAGAAGGTAGATACTTACTCTGTACAACATGGACAGTAACTGAAGCCGCCTTAGCATTAGCAGGCACGCAGGTATAGTTGCCAGCGTGGCGTGGTTCAGCCTTGCCGATCACCAGTTCGCTGGTTTGTCGGCCATTGTGGACGCTTACGCCATCTGTAGGAACAAATTGGAGTTTTAGTAAGTTGTCAAGAACATTAGGTGAAAACAAAAGAACATCGATTTTTAAGAACGTGTTTTAAATGCAAATGGAGCATATATCAGAAGGCCAATTCTCGTAATTTAAAACGTTCAAAATCTAGTCGCAGCCTCATCTCGGCGACAAACAAACGTCAAAAACTTGTCAAAATGTAGGAAGATTAGAGGTATTTTTGACAGATTGAGACTGAGATCAGACTGTGAACGTTCTTAAAACTACGAGCATTGCCCCTCAGTTGTGGGAAAGTTGAATTTCTTAACGTAAAAGATGTGAACAACATTACTATAATAAGCTCGATGAAGATTACGAAACACAAAGGACCCAGAATAATCAATCAATCTACCTAGCCTATTTCCAATCATATCGGGGCCAGATTCCAGTCTATCTGAATTTAGCTGAATACCAGTACCATGGAGCGACTGCCTATTTGATCTCCAAAACTCAGTTACTGGGTAACACGATACCACTGTGCAAGACTGGTTGTCAGACTTTCGATCTTCTGAGTACCCTTAACGGCTGCTAAAGATCTACGAATGATCGACGGGACCAGCGGCTTAACGTGCTTTCTGAGGCACGGAGGGGTTTCAAAATGTAATGGGTGGACCCATCCACAGACAGACCTACGCAAGCGTTGCTTAACCTTGAAAATCGACCCGTGCGGCTGTTATTATTTTGCCACGAGCCCTTAACTACAGATAAAAGAACTGTATTTACCTACTCAACGTACGTTTCCTTTTGATCAACAAACAAGAGCAAGTCCTTGATGGTCTTACGTTTGATAAGTAATATTTTCCTTATAATAATCAAACAACGTTTCTAACTTGATACAGAATTTTAGATAGGTAGATTGAAAGGGCTCGTCAAAAACAAAGAAAAAAAAAAAAGAAAGAAAATACGTTTTGGGATGTATGAAGAAGCCTCCTCGTGTAGCGCAGTTTATTCCGCCAGTTACTTAACTGAACCGAGCGCTCGGCGCATCCTGGACAGTCACACCCAACACCTTATTTGACTGGCCAATTCTTCCCTTGCGGTGGTAGAGCTAACGCCCGCCTAGTTTGCCACCACCCTCTCACCGGAGTCCGGCGTCAAGCAGCCTGCTGCGTTTCGTCGATGCGTTGGAGTTCCAGTGCCTTAAGAATTTTCTAGGCACGCTCGTTCCATCATAGACCTCATCCATCGCTTTCCACCAGGCGTGATCGAGGTCAAGAGCGGACCCATTCAGCAATAAAAAAAAATTGCAGCAAACATGACCGCGTTAGATCAACAAAATATCTTTACTTTGTAAGCACTTCGCGTTGTATTGGTTACTCTGTGGTTTTCTATGAATCTGCGAGGGTTACCCAAATTGTGCACGCAACATCTTCACTGCATTAGTTTATTTACTCAAGCAAATTGTAACAAAAATAAAAAACAAAATCTAAAAACAAAACATCTATTTCTTCAATACTTCAAACCAGAACCAATCCTATTGAATGTCTACCAGACCCTCGACATCTGAAAACCCTGTAACTACATAAATTATTTATCTCCCAAGCTTCACTCTCCGGTTCGAAATACAAGTAAAATAAAACAAAGGCGCACGTCCACTTCGAGATGTTGTAAATTAGGTCAGCACCAGCAGCCTTTTGTTTACATTAGTAGGAATGCTGTGGGGTTCTTTTGAAATTGAAGGTACTTCCTGGTAACGAAATTGGATTTGTATTACTCTTTCCATCTTTTAGATAAATAAAATTGTGACTGCGAATGGATTAAAATATCCTTATCTTAGTTTTGAACGGGTTGGTAGATGTCACTTGCCTTCGATTTTTGAAAGGAAAAGTTCTTTTTTTTTTTTTATTTTTTTTTATTGCTGAATGGGCCCGCTCTTGACCTCGATCACGCCTGATGGAAAGCGTTGGATGAGGTCTATGATCGAACGAGCGTGCCCAGAAGATGCCTAAGGCACTGGAACTCCCACGCATCGACGAAACACAGCAGGCTGCTTGACGCCGAACTCCGGTGGGAGGGTGGTCGCAAACCAGGCGGGCGTTAGCCCTACCACCGCAAGGGAAGAATTGGCCAGTCAAATAAGATGTTGGGTGTGACTGCCCAGGATGCGCCGAGCGCTCGGTTCAGTTGAGTAACTGGTGGAACAAACTAAGCTACACGGGGAGGCTTCTTCATGCATTCTTTAGGCGCGTCGGGCATTTTTCGAGATGGGAAGAAACCATTGAATTCGCGCCACTGTTACCGTAACCGACACAGCATCGGATGTGTTCGGCTGTCCTCGGGACGTACTCAGTTTTAATGTATATCCGATATGTCAGTGAGTGATGGCAAAGTATTCTGTTTGTGTTTTGTTTTCACTTCTGTCGGCACTCCGGAGTGCCACCGTTTTTTTGTTTTCCTCACGATGTTTTCCTTCACCGTTTTGAGAGCAGTTGTGATAAAATAATTTACACAAAGTAAAGCGCCTGTCTAGGTTTGAACGTGCGTCCGTAAATCAAACCCGCATTGGGCCTGCGTGGTAGATTACGGCTCACTACCTCACCTGTGTCCTAGCAGTGGGAACATTATAGGCTGATTATACTTATTCTATAGTTTTTTAGGTGTACCTTTATTTCTAGATATTTCTTATGCTTTAGGATGACTTCATGTCAAAATAGATGAGATAATGATGGGCAATAGCTTTATTTTAACGATGCTTTAGACAATCAGCAATGACGGGAGCGGGGCAATTTTTCGGAATCGATGCGACAGCGACAATTAATGTCAAAAACGTGGGGAAATTAGTGGTATTTCCGACAGATTGAAACTAAGATTAGACTGCGAACGTTCTTAAAAATACTAGAATGGCCCCTCTGATGACATAACTAAGATGCTTTTTGTAGTGCAAGTGATACCAGTGCGGTTAATTGTACAGACGTCAGCACATCAAGCTACTATAATCTGTCAAATTTCTATAATAGATTCTCAACTTTACTATTAAAGTATAAGGTTCAAAGTTGATTGACAAAATTTTACAGTTTCGGGTAGCTTGATGTGCTGGCGTCTGTACTTTTGTATCGAAAGCACTAATGCACTGCGGTAGCCTTTTCGATAAAATTTGTCTTAATTTCGAGATTGTAGGATTTGTAGGTGCAGAAAGATATTTTCCAAATCTACTCAACCGTGGAAAAGAAATTTCATGCTAATTGTACTAATTAATCTGTTAAGGCATTACAAGGAAAAGTCAAGATTCCTTACAATAAATCCATTCCCTATGTGTCACTTCCTCTGCTTACATCGCAAGGGAAATAAGGTACTATAATACTTTTGTACTTTACTTTAGCTCAGAACCCACCTGACTACTAACGAAGTACGATGCTCGAGGGATTACTGAAGCTTACAGCTTTGTAAAGAGACTTTGGCAAAATGGCGTCGGTCATTGTAAAAGAAATAGTTCTTGTTTCTAGACTGATATTTTATGGATGAGATTATTGGATAAGTACTGAAAGTATCCGATTTTGAGGATTTCGGATGTCGATTTGTTATTACTGGGGATTAGTATCAAAGCTGGTAATTGAAGAGACCGCGATCGTTTTCATAATAGGCCTATTACACGAGATGCGATCATAAAATGTTTAGATGTATTAGGTAAACAACTTTTTCTATGGGACTCGTGAAAAAAATCTGCTGTTTCATACATTTACAACATATAAATTAATGACCCCTTTTCGGGCTTTGAATTTAAATATTACTTATAGGTACTGTTTTAATGTTTTGCAGGTAATACTGGAGTTAAGTGTTGAAAATAATCATTGATATTGATAAAGGTGAAGGTGATGGCGTGTGGTGGTGGTGGTGATGGTGTGTGGTGGTGGTGGTGGTGATGGTGTGTGGTGGTGGTGGTGGTGGTGTTGATGGTGTGTGGTGGTGGTGGTGGTGATGGTGTGTGGTGGTGGTGGTGTTGATGGTGTATGGTGGTGGTGGTGATGATGGTGTTGGTATTGATGGTGTGTGGTGGTGGTGGTGAAGGTGGTGGTGGTGTTGATGGTGTGTGGTGGTGGTGGTGTTGATGGTGGTGGTGTTGATAGTGTGCGGTGGTGGTGGTGAAGGAGGTGATGGTGGTGGTGGTGTTGATAGTGTGCGGTGGTGGTGGTGAAGGAGGTGATGGTGGTGGTGGTGAAGGTGGTGAATGTGGTGGTGGTGGTGGTGGTGAAGGAGGTGATGGTGGTGGTGGTGAAGGTGGTGAATGTGGTGGTGGTGGTGGTGGTGAAGGTGGTGGTGGTGTTGATGGTGGTGCAGGTGGTGGTGGTGGTGAAGGTGGTGGTGTTGAGGGTGTGTGGTGGTGGTGGTGAAGGTGGTGGTGGTGTTGATGGTGTGTGGTGGTGGTGGTGGTGGTGGTGTTGATTGTGTGTGGTGGTGTTGATGGTGTGTGGTGGTGAAGGTGCTGGTGTTGATGGTGTGTAGTGGTGGTGAAGGTGGTGGTGGTGGTGATGATGAAGGTGGTGTTGGTGGTGGTGGTGTTAGTGAGATAGAAATCAACGCCTCTCGTCTGCTAATAAAAATGGTGAAGGTGGTGGTGTTGACGGTGTGTGGAGGTGGTGGTGAAGGTGGTGGTGGTGGTGATGAAGGTGGTGTTGGTGGTGGTGGTGTTAGTGAGATAGAAATCAACGCCTCTCGTCTGCTAATAAAACGTAGGAACTGCGATCACACAAGCCATGATGTTTTCATAATACAATAGATATAATCAATCATAATCAGCCTATAACTTTCTCACTGCTGGGACACAAGCCCCCTCTCTGTGAGAGGGAGTGGGCCGTAATCCACCACGCGGGCCCAGTGCGGGTTGGTAGATGTCACATTGTATGTCTTCGAGTTTTTGGTTCTAAGTTTCCTCACGATGTTTTCCTTCACCGTTTTGAGAGCAGCGGTGATGAAATAATTTATTCAAAGTAAATCTCCTGTCAGGGTTCGAACCTACGACCTACAACTCGTAAGTCGCGGGCGTTACCCCTGGGCTACCACGGCTCTCCCAATATAATCCTAAAACTTCTTATGCTTAACTTGCTTAATACCCGGTTTGCATTATTCCAGTCCAGCGATCGATACCAGCGCTGGAATAATGTGAACCAGCACTGGAATGTACCCATTCCAGTGAACAATTCAGTCCAGCGACTGGATTCACAGTCTATTTTTTTATTCCACTTCGCCCATTTGAATTAAACGTTAAACAGTGAACAGACATTGTTGTTTTTTGTCTGACTGACTGAATGAATGGAATAATGTAGACAATATGATCCAGTCGAGCACTGGACTGGATTGACTCGCTGGATTATTAGACTGGAATGATGTGGACTGGGCATAAAATACTTATTTCATTGTTAAATCAATAGGTAATCTCAAACAAGACTAAAACAAAATTTCAGGTTATTATTGTTTTACCAAATTCTCTCTCAAATCGACGTTTCATTTTAATACGTACTGCACAAGTAGGTACCATGCTGATTCGACGAGCAAAAGTGGAAGTTAAAAAAGTACTAATTACGACCCCACTTGGCAATAAAACAGAGCTGGATTTAACTTTCTATTTGGTTTTGCTGTTCCGTGCGTTGACTGTAACAATTTTAATCCAGATTTTAAATTTTATGAAATGATTTTGTGATTTTTATGTGCGTTGTTTTTATGTGTTTTCAGCATTCGTAAACAGCGACAAGAAGAATGTAGTAGAAAACATTTTCTAGAAGTTTGATTTACTTATTACTGTTTTTAGGGTTCTGTACCTCAAAAGGAAAAGCGGAACCCTTATAGGGTCCCTTTGTTGTTCTTCTGTCTGTCAAGACCCTTTATCTCGGGAACGCGTGGCGATATCGAATTGAAATTAAAACTATACAGGGTGAATTTTTCAAGTGGGCGTGGATGGCCAAATCCGAAACTATGAGGAATAGCGAAAAGTACTCAAAGGAGTCGCGGGCTCGATTTTGATGAAAACTAAAACTGCATCATTGGATTTTTGAAAAATCAATATTTCTGGCCAGGAATCGAACCTGTTGATTTTGAAAAAAAGAACACACGCTGTATTATTACACCATTCGATAGTGTCGCTAATATGGATCAAATTCTGGAAAGTAATGACATACGGCAAACTAAAGGAAAGAGCTCATTTTTATCAAAATACTTTTTTATTTTCATATGCTACCTACCTATTAAACCTTAACTGATTAATTGTTCAAAATTATGACAATTGTTTTTGAATACATAGCTGGATTCGACGTCTCAAGGATTGTACTGCAATTAAAAATTTGAATTTAGAACATAATTTTGTGAAGGTGACTGCGCTACGAGTGTTTCGGGTGTAAAAATATTGAGCATCATTTCGAACAAGGTATGAAAAAAGAAGCAGTTTATTAAAATTCAACATTTTTCTTAAGTTTGCCGTATGTCATTACTTTCCAGAATTTGATCCATATTAGCGACACTATCGAATGGTGTAATAATACAGCGTGTGTTCTTTTTTTCAAAATCAACAGGTTCGATTCCTGGCCAGAAATATTGATTTTTCAAAAATCCAATGATGCAGTTTTAGTTTTCATCAAAATCGAGCCCGCGACTCCTTTGAGTACTTTTCGCTATTCCTCATAGTTTAGAACTTGGCCATCCACGCCCACTTGGAAAATTCACTCTGTATATACTCAGGTAGTCCCTTTAAAAAGCTGTAAAAAAAAAACTTCTAAGTTAACGTAAAAAAAGGTACGAGCATTTATGCCACAAAAAACATATATTTCGACAGTTTTAAGGGTATCAAAATTTATAGGATACTTCCCGTTGACCTAAAATCACGAAAATTGGCAAGAAGCAATTTCACGTAAGACAAGTAAAGGGGAAAATCCGAAAACCGTAAATTTGTAGTTACATACTTACAAATTTGTACGGAACCCTCGGTGTGCGAGACCGACTCGTACTTGACCGGTTTTTTTAGTTAGCTTTCCTCCAACCAGCAGTGGTGGCCCAGTGGTATCGGCCCCGAATTACGAGTTGTAGGTTCGAACCCATGTAGGGGCTTTACTTTGAGTATTTTTATTTCATCACCACTGCTCTCAAAACAATGAAGGAAAACATTTTAAGGAAACTGGCATGTCCTAGAACCAAACATTTCGAAGACGTCACATCTACCAACCCGCACTGGGCCCGCGTGGTGGATTATGGCCCGATCCCTCTCACAGAAAAGAGGCCTGTGTCCTAGCAGTGGACACATAAAGGCTGATTTTGCCTCCATAGAGCAAGATGGTCAGACGCGACCAAGGCTGTTGGAGGTAGCATTTACTGAGCGATTCACACTGCAGAAGACCACATAACTTGGAAACACGACATATGTGGTCACGATCCACAGAATTATGGGAACAACGAAAAAGAAAAAGTCCTCGGTAACTTCTAATGGACGGTTTCCAAAAACCTTTGAAAGTTCAAATGTCTATAAGTTTACACAGTGACATTTCATCAAAAACCTGATTAGGACGAATATAACCACCTTTGAAAACTAGTTCCACGAATATAATACCGCACATGCCAGTAATGACATCATACACGACACTAACAAAGACCCTCTTTGTGGTAATGCAGCATACTCGTAATTTACTATGTTCACACATTGCGGTGCATCTAACTTTTGGTGTCTGGTATCACAGGAGGTATAAACCGCTGTAGATATAATTATGGCACATACTTCGTGATTATGTTAAACTAGCGGCCAGCCCCAGCTTCGCACGGGTGCAATTTTTTTTTCCGAAATTTTCTTTCATACAAACCTATGTCCTGGCAATACCAAACACAACAAAAAAAAAAGAATTATCAAAGGTGCAGTCGTCCGGAAGTTATGCGCGTACATATATTTCGGCGATGCATTTTTATTTATTTAAAGAATTCAAATCCAAGATGGCGGTTATGATTTTTTTTTAATTATTGACGTTTCTGATTTCCTCATTTGGTTCAGAGTTTTAGACCGCCAATGTAGGATAGGTTTGACGAATGCTTTTGGCGGACAGTAGTCAACAGACATTTTTAACACTCCTCTTGAACATTATTGTTTCTTTCTTTGATATTGAAGATACTGTAGTGTCTGATCGAAATATGTTTTTGCCGTCACATGGTTTGATTTGTCGACATACAATTGTACGTACTGATTGTAACATTTCTGTCCTTTATGCAAAAATACTATAACGGGTGTAAAAATACCCTTAGGTACTGTCCGGCTGAAGAGAGAACGCGTTCCTGTCACCTGTAAGTGCGACAATTCTAGTAACTAATAAAGATCAAATTCGCAAAACACGTATTCGTTTGTACGAACCACAATTGGACGTAGATACGCAAAAAGGATCCAACCCACAAAATGACACTTTTGAGATAATGAAGTTTGAAGTTTAAATTTATTGTCTTTGCTCATTGGTATTCTATTTTTTTGTGAGTTTGTTGATCTGGGACATATGTAGTAACATATTTTGACTAGGGTGTTTTTACTCATCGAAAATATAGACCATAAAGACTAATTTGGCATACTCAGCTCATTTTCGACCATACTGTGGGTTGGATCCTTTTTGCGTATCTACGTCCAATTGTGACAAGAACGCATTTTCTCGACGTCCGGAGTAGTCCGGACTGTAACGAAGCCGAGAGTCACTTGTTTTTCCTGTTAATATGTTTTTTTTTTATTCTGGACCATACTGGGAGCTTTCTGATTGCGGAGATATTGAAGGTCAATGTTTCAACGATTTTTACGAAAAAAAGTTGTAAATGTTATAAATAACTTAACCTTAAATATTTTTTCTTAATCGTAATAGTTGCATGCACCCATAAGCATAATGTTTAGCGTGCATCACGTTGCGCACTACAGTAAATAGCGAATTTTCACACCAAAAACAAAAGTCTTTTCCCAGGAATTATTCTTACACACATTTACGTTACGTTTGAGTTTAAGATTTTTGCTTTTGTGATTTGTTTTATATTATAAGCTCCAAAGGCATAATATCATGACTATTGTTATACTCAAATAATTGGAAGTCAAAACTGTCCCTCCTTAATACAAATTACTCATCGATTCACCCAACAATTCGTTGTACCTACACCATTTAATTAATAATGTATACTTTGTAAGTCCCTTATGTACTATTATAGAACCTGTATGTAGGTACCTAAATAAATTATTATATAATACTTGGAACGTTTGATGTTTAGAATTCGTGACGGCTTCGTGAACAGTCTTATTTGATTACAACCAATTACAACCTGTATTGTTTGATTCTAAATCGTATTCTGCTTTGCATAGTGAAATAAGTAATAATAATATTGTTTCTCGACTTCGATCACGGGCACAGCATAACTGGCACAATATAAGGTCAAATCGCGTCAATAAAAAACAAATGACAATTTGGTAGTCGTTTGTTTTTTTAGCTGTCATTTTCAAATTAGACCCAACGTTCTGATACGCCTCTCGATTATGAATTCAATAGGCTCGATCTAAATCGGTAGGTCATCAATCAAAATCGAGAAATTCATATCGAGAGTCATTTGTCACTAGATCGTTGGAATAAGCTTATTTCAATCGGATATGGTTCTGACGAGTTTTTTATTTGAAACCTTCGGGTCACGGCTGTCGATCATTTGGAGGAATGGTGCTCTTCGTCCACTCCTTCTCACATTACGTTTTGTGAAATAAGTTTTTTGCCGGCACATGCTTTGATTCGACGTCAGATGTAGGTACTGTAAAGGTCGAAAGTCGACCTTATGTTGAGCAGGCTGGCTTATTAGTCGATTCCCACGAACTTACTCGCCCGAAACCGTCACTGTTAAATTATATGTATTATATTTTCTATAGGCGACTCGCACGAAGTTAATTGTAATATTTTTGAGCGAGTCAACAACTCCAAAATAAAATTTAAATTAAAAATTTAAAAAACCCCCGACTCAAACAAAAACCTCTAAAAAGTAAAATAATAATATATATTGGCCCTTTAACTTTAATATAAGTTGCAGGAAATATTTTTATCCAAGCGTCCTCACGTCGGGGGACGGCTAGTGAAAATTGGAAGTTAACAGCAGTTATATTTTCTACAATAGCTACATCCATTATTGCTGGGTTTAAGCCTCATCTGTTTGGCGTTTTCATTAGCCGTCCCCCGACACGAGGACGCTTGGATCAAAATATTTCCTGCAACTTATATTAAAGTTAAAGGGCCAATATATATTATTATTTTACTTTTTAGAGGTTTTTGTTTGAATCGGGGGTTTTTTAAATTTTTAATTTAACTTTTATTTCTTGCTTTTTAAACTTTATAATATTATATTACTATTAAACATGCTATACGATCGACACGTGAGTCGCCGAAATCTGCGCAGCTGTACGTATTTTTTTACCACAGTGAAGCTAGTTAGTTACTCGTGGTCGTTGGCGTTCATTCCATACCTACTAAGGTATTCCTCTGTGAATTCGCCATTTGTGGTGTTGGCCATTTTGGATTTGAAATTTGTAATAGTGTATGAGTATTCTACTAGTCCAGCCCTTTCATTTGATACCCATATTGAGGGAATTGTGAAAAAAAAAATATAATTCGCCATTTTGTGGTGGCGGCCATCTTGGTTTTGAAATTTGTCTACATTATCTAGGTTATTCTTTTTGACAGGTAAGTACAGTCAAGAGAAAATAAACGTTCCATGTTTACGCGTTGATGTAAACAGGCTCGTTTGGAATAAATGTAATAATTATAACGTTATATCATTTGAACGCCCCCACACTGTACTGGCTCTATGACATCTTCATTATCATCTATCATAATCAGCCTATAACGTTCCCACTGCCGGGACACGGGCCTCCTCTCTGTGAGAGGGAGTGAGCCGTAATCCACCACGTGAGCCCGATGCGAGTTGGTAGATGTCACATGTCTTTGAATTTTTGGTTCTAGGACATGTCGGTTTCCTCACGATGTTTTCCTTCACCGTTTTGAGAGCAATGGTGATGAAATATTTTACTCAAAGTAAAGCACCTGTCCGGGTTCAAACCTACGACCTGCAACGCGTAAGTCGTGGCCGTTACCACTGGGCCACCACTGCTCTCTATGACATCTGATTTCTTAGTAAAATGCTTAGTGGAAATATATTTCTAGGTACTTAACATAGTACGGACCCCTAAAACGCCCACAGACGTAAACAACAAACAATAAAAGTTGTGCTGTGTCTTGTCCCTCATCCAATTAATACTATGAATTTTAAATGCGAAAGGAACTTGACTATACGTCTGTTACCTTTTGACACCTTAACGTTGGCCTACATCATCCCACTGCTGGGCTAAACTAGACCACTGGTCGTTTGTTTTCTCCAGCTCGTCCCGCCATCGACATACACGTAGTTTTAATTGCAGACACAGCTAGTTAAAAATAAGATTTATTTTCGTTGGATCTTAGTTTTGAATACCATTTTTTAGGTATTAACGATGGGTCCCATTTGCTATTTCCATTGAATCCCATGTTATAACAACATGTGTACTTTTCAGAAGAAAAGTGATTCACCTTTATCAAACATTTAAAAAGCAGTATAATATTAAAAACATCATAATTTCTGAATTCAGAAATTATATTTATTTTGTTTACTGATGTGTAAACAAAATTTATGAAGAGCTCTCTGCTCTAGGACGCATTTTTTAAATGGAAAGCGCTTTAAAAATGTAGCTAATGCTTTTTAACTCTGTAATGTTAAAAGGCTTTTGGGTTAGGTCATGTTAGGTATGCAAAAAATTTGACTTTATTTACATTTGATATCGCTTTGTGATTCCAGTGGGGACTTTGCGGCTTTATGTCGGTTTAAAAAGGTACAATTTTAATCATGCATTCCTTTTTATTTTACTCAACATTTTGCACGAGGCTGCCGGAGCAATTCTCGTAATTTTAAAAACGTTCATAATCTGATCTCAGTCTCAATCTGTCAAAAATACCTCTAATTTTCCTACATTTTTGAGAATGATTGTCGCTCAGATGAGATTGCGAGTAAATTTTGAACGTTTTTAATTTCGAGAATTGGCTTTCAGGTTGTACTACATAATAATCGCAAGCTTATAAACCATTTCATTTTTATTTTTCATTATTTATATGGTGTGCATAATAAAGAGTATTCTATTCTATTCGAAATTTTAAAATGAATTCTAACAAAGACAAAGTTTTTAACTATAAAAACTGACGCTAAACCAGAGTCCAAGATGTCAATTGTATACAGAAGAACTTTACGTTTGTCGATAAAGTTCAAATATCGATAAAGTATCCTAGTCGATAAAGTATCCTAGCCTTTTCCCAACTATGTTGGGGTCGGTTTCCAGTTTAACCGAATGCAGCGGAATGTCAGTAGTTTACATGTAGCGATTGCCTATCTGGTCTCCATAACCCAGTACTTACCTAATAAGTAAAAAAATAAGTTTAAAAACAAAAACCCGACTACTAAAAAGGATGAAACAAGAAAGTACCTTTTCATGGTCGCATGCCGCTGTACTAACATATTATAAGCTATGGTAGCATGCGACCACGGGAAGGTACTTTCTTGTTTCATCCTTATCAGTAGTCGGGTTTTAGTTTTTAAACTTATTTTTTATTTAATTATTTTGGGACTTATGTCAGTAATATTTATATTTTTGAAATGTGTTAATTAAGCCCTTTCATTTGATACCCAACAAGGCATGCTTTTTGCTTTTTGTCCGCTAGAGGGCACCATATTCAATTAAATGTGACGTCACATAGCCTATAACTAGCGGACGATCAAGACGCTTCCAACGATACCTCATTTGTCCAATTATTACAAGAAGTTTAGAAGTTATGTGGGAACAGATGAACATACATACATACCTGTCATAATCATAACCCTGCTTTTTGCTTCACCGTAGTCGGGTAAATATAAGTATGTACTCACTTAAATCATAGTTGATCATCCTGTTCTCGAAGTACCAGAACACGTAAGATGGCGGCTCCGTAGACCTTTTCACGACACAGACGAGCCTCAGCATCGACCCTTCGTGAATTATCTTCTCTGACTCTCCTACTATCTCTGCGTACGCCGCTGTTAACAAATACATCATTATAAGTGAGTTTATTTTCATGATAAAATAGTACACCAATATTTTTCCAGTTATTTTGAAGTCCTATATTAATAAGGCGCGCGCATATTGCCGTCAACTGGGCACGAATTCAGATTCCGGGCTTCTTATATCTTGTTTCAGCTCTACAGTATTTTCCCCCACTTATCTTAAAGCACGTTTCAAGTTCATTCATGATACACATAATAGATATCTGACGTCATCGGTAAACTTGATACCTACTAGAGATGCCAATGCATTCCGCCTGTATAACAAATCTTTTACTGTTCACGCAGTACGGTTATGGAATGACTTGCCCGTGTCGGTAAGGCGTGCTCAATCTTTGTCCACTATTAAAATTGTGGTAAAAAAAGCACTTCCCTCTTTCCTAAAACATCATCATTATTTATTTTCTTTGCTCATTGCCCCATTTTTTTTTCGCCCATTGTGTCACCCTTTGTCAAGTTTCTATTTTTATGTCTGTAATTTATTATAGTTTACACAATAAAGAGTATTCTATTCTATTCTGTTGCGGGCTGCTATTGAAAAATTCCTGATGGAAAAACCCAATAACAGGTTGCCTGACCTTGGAGTCGAACCGAGGACCTTAATAAGCTCAGCTCTAGCACTTGCGACCACTAGGCCAACGACGTGGACTTTTACTTATGTTTATTCTCATAATTTAGTGTCTCAAAATCTTCATTATTAAGAGCCTATACTACCTCAAATGGCTTAGCGTGATCCTCCGTTATGTCGAAAATACTGCACCATTTATTTTGAAATAATGATATGGTAAAGTTGAGGATTAATGCTAAGTCTTATGTTAGACGAAAACACGATTCCATAAAATTTTCTCGATAGAAAAAAAAATCCAAAGTTACCTCTAATTTTAATCCGAACAATAAACCACTGGTATACAAAATATATTTCAAATTAGATCATGAAACTTTGCATAGTAACTGAACTTACTTTAAAGCAGGTCTTATGTTATTTTTTTTTTTTTATAATTACCATTATTTTCACTGTAAAAAGCAAATACCTAAACTATTGGCGCTTCCTGCCGCCCAGCACCGCACTCTGTCTCGCTCTCACTCAGTCCGCGAGCAGTATCGTATGAGCGAGATAAAGAGTGAATTTTAGCTGAGGTAGTATAGCCTCTTAAAATAATTATTTTCTTTATTAGGTATGCCAGCAGTTGTAACAACCATAGAAAAACTTTATGCTTCTAGCGTTAACCAGTTTTTCCAGGGACTGAATCTCGCGTGCGGGTACGCGAGAATTACCGAGAGAAAACCGGTTAGAGACTAAAACCATTGCCAAAAACCGCTTTACCTACACTTTATCATTCTATGCTGGTTGCGGTCTCTCAGCCGCATGTGGCACGGGAGTTTGCTCCATAGAAAAACCGCTTAACGCTAGAAACCCAAACTTTTCTGATACTGTTACAAATTCTTGTAGTGTATAAACCAACAAAACACGTTTGACGCTTATCGTAATTAGAGAAGATTAAAACAACATTGACATACAGTTTAAATTATACCCATCAACCTGCAGTAATTACCCGGCTGCCTTTTACAGCACCCCAGAGAAATCCTCACTCAAGTAATCTGGTATTCGTAGTCGACGCCTACTTAAAATCTTAATTATATTATAACGTAGTCTCGACCGGCGTAATCGCATTGACACTATTATGAAAAGGGCGGAGGAAGTCACATGGCTCATTATAAACAGTACTCTCTTAATATAAAGGCGTTCGTAACCTACTTTGGAAGTCGCGAAAACACGGTTTGTAATAGAAAAGTAATCGAAAACGCAGCTCATTTAAAAATGTATTCTACAAGCATGATTTAAATGTAAATCTTAAGTAAGAAACAAATGAAAACAAAGAACATGATTTTCTATCTTTTTCTCGAGTTTCAAGTCTAACAGGCCAGATGTTAGTTAAAGTCTACCTACAAGGTAAATAAAGGTAGAGAGAGAATTAAAAAAACCATGTTTATTTAAAATGGCCGATGTTCCAGATAACTTTTAGGGCCTTAGCACAACTCCGCTGTGCCGGCAAAATAATTTCGGGAAACTGCGAAGCAAATTCCGCTAAGAAACATTACTACATTATGTCGTGATTCGAGAAGTCGATTGCTACGATTTCGTCTCTTTAAACTTAGTAAATACAGTATAGATCTACATCGGACCTCTTAGATTAGTTTTCCCTTAAAATCAAAACGTGTTTTACAAAAAAAAAAAAAAAGTTTCGCTTTATAAACTTGTCGACTGCCACAGGTACGTGCGAAAAACGCTTCACCGCAACAAAATAGCGGACTGTGCGCGGAAGTGAACTGTCTTCCGAGCAGATCGGCGATATTACCCGGGAAAGAGAAGAAAATCTTAATCA
The DNA here is from genome assembly GCA_947508005.1 of Amphipoea lucens. Classification (NCBI taxonomy): domain Eukaryota; kingdom Metazoa; phylum Arthropoda; class Insecta; order Lepidoptera; family Noctuidae; genus Amphipoea; species Amphipoea lucens. Next base: position 11,187,880 of record OX382379.1, read on the forward strand.
AATACATATATTAAGTCCGCTAGAACAGGCAGTTTCGCTTCTGTTTCGCTTATTGTACAACAGACAAGTCATGGCGAAAATCCTGCCTTAACAGTGAACTAATTTGATGAAAAGACAGTTTTAAAAAATGATGTAGTTAAACGTCATTTAAAACCATTTCTACAATAAGAGTTATAAAAAAAAACATTTTCTCTAAAGTCACTTTTCATAAATACATAATAAGATAGTAAAATAATGAAACAACTGAACGATACAACGAAGCCGCAGAAATTAACTCTGTTGTTACGTTTCACAAATTGGGAGGCCAGATCAATGAATTTATAATGATAATTTTAATTGACAATGTTCGCAAAGGCTTTAAAATAAAACAGTGTAATGAATTTAAAGTTGACGACATTTCAGTTTTAAATGACGTGTGTACAGGAAATTGAATTATTAAGTTGTGGCGGACTATTTAAATATTGAACTCGGAAACGTTAACAAAAGCGGGTGTACATTTAAGGATGATTAATTTTGCATTCGTATTTAATCTTTATGAAAACACCAAACCATGTTCAGTCAGAAGCTTTCAACCAAAATTAATATCATTTACTTTGCAAGCTGTAAATAGTAACAGCCGCACAAAAATAAAACAAACAATAACAAAATTGTTTTTGTAATTAAAGACTAACAGTACGAGCAAACAATAAACAGTTATTTAGAAGCCTACCTTTTAGTCTATTTAGTTAGTAGAGCAATAATAAAAACAGAAACACTTATATCAAAAGTAAATGCTACAAACAAAATAAAAGCTGACAAAGTACTTACCAACTAGAACGAGTTTGAAGAAGATGCTTGTAGGCGGGTGCGTGGGAACCTGGCACTCGTAGTACCCAGCGTCTGCTGAAGTGGCGAATCTAATGTGTAACGCCCAATCCTGGTTGAAATAAATCACGTTAACGGTCTCCGAATGTTGTAACTAGTGGTTATCGTGATATAAAGTTTGGTAAGGGTTTTATAAGAATCGATTGGAACAACGAAGCGGATCGTATGTTAGAGGGAATTGGAATGTATGTTTCGAAGATTTGGTTTGTAGGTTATATTAGTTAACATTTTGAAGATGGGGATGTAATAATACAGGTTGGTAGGGATATGGACGCACAACCTGTTACAATGGATTTAGTACATGATTCTGGCGATTAACTTGTTAGACGGTTATTTATAAAAAAAAATAAGGCAAAGAAAAAAGAGGCAACAATATTGTACAAGACCTTCTCTTGGCTATTGGGACGCAAATCACAGCTATCTCCGAACAACAAACTATTGGTCTATAAAGCCATCATAAAACCGGTGTGGACTTATGGTATAGAACTATGGGGTTCTGCCAGTAACTCCAACATAGAAATTCTACAGAGATTTCAGAATATAGCTTTGCGATCAATATCGGGCGCAGGATGATTCGTGAGAAACTCCGAAATCCATGAATACCTAAAGATGCCTACGGTAAAGGAAGAAGTAAACAAGAACTGTACTTGATACAAGAAGAGATTATTAGAGCATACCAATGAATTGGCTAAGAACCTCCTTACTAACCAAACCACAACACGCCTTAAAAGATGGCATATACTAAACCTGGATCAGAGAGACTGAAAATGGCTCTTATCATGCTTTGTGTTGATTTCGGCTCATTGGAGCCGCATTATCAAAAATATACTACCTACTGAAACCACATCTGATTATGGCTAGATAAGCCGATTGCAGATCATAATATACAAAAAAAAAAATTATAAAAAAGCTGTTTCCTACAAAAGTGCAATACCTACGCGGTCAAAATGTATGGAACAGCCGATATTTTTGGTAGATTGCGCGTTGATGTCCATGCCACCCTGTATGTAGGTATATTAATAAATGAATAACAATCATAAAGTAAGAATACACATGACAATATTAATAATAGTGTCAATATGTTCCAAGAACTATGTTTACCTAGATACCTAGAACTCGACAGACTTATTTTTTCACAGAAATACGGTTTCATTTGAAATCAAACTCAAATAGACAAAACAATTAATACGATACGATAGGCCACTTAAATTCTTCTGAAAACAACAAGCTGATGAGACAAAGGAGATAAAAAAACAACGACCAACGGCAATAATTTCTGGATACAGTTCCGAAAGATTTAACCAAACAAATCTAAAACAATTTTCGATTTCAATCCAAATCCAGTGAACTGTGTTTTAATCAGTAAATTAAACAATACAAACAGTATAGAAGACTTTGGAACCAAACCGCGAGGAATAATTGAAAGGAATTTGACGATAATGGGTGTTCTTAAACTCAAATTCGCTCGAACGTCGAGTCGCGAGGATCGTTTACTTTAAGTTGTTCATGTATCTTTTGGTACCTGAGTCAATGTTGAACTCTTTCTTTAATAGTCATTGCTTTGTCTTTGAGTTAAGAATGTTTAAGTTCTATCCTAGTTTCATGTTTTTAGTCATTTTTTAACACTTATGCTTGTAGGTCTGCTATAATAATTAAGTTGAGTTAGTAAATAAAAATAACAGATATTTTGGAGCAGTGGTAGGGTTGTGAGTTCAAACCATCACTATACTTTGTGTATTTAATTTCTTCACCACTGCTCTCAAAACGGTAAAAGAAACATCATCTGGCTAGCCTTTTCCTAACTATGTTGGGGTCGACTTCCAGTCTAACTGGATGCAGCTGAATACCAGTATTTTACATGGAGCGACTGCCTATCTGACCTCCACAACCCAGTTACTGGGTAATACGATACCCCTTGGTAAGACTGGTTGTCGGCCTTTGGGGCTTTTGAGGATCGTAGTGGAACGTTGAGTGCTGTGTAGTCCCCTAGGGGACTGGTCTAGGAGATTTTAGTGGAACGTCTCGTACTAACGGCTTAACGTGCTTTACCGAGCCACAGAGGGGTCGTGGTATGTAAAGATGGTCACCCATCCACGGACCAACCGCGGCAAGCGTAGTATAACCTGATTGATCGACCTGAGCGAAACATCGTAAGGAAACCGGCATGTCCTAGAACTAAAAATTCGAGGACATGTGATATCCATCAACCCGCGCTGGGTCTGCGTGGTGGATTATGGCCCACTTCCTCTCACAGAGAGGAGGCTTATGCCCCAGCAGAGGAAAGATTATAGGCCGATTATGCTTTTATCATTTATGGTTCTAGGTCTGCTACAGTAATTAAGTTGAGTTAGTAAATCAAGATTGCAAATAACATTTGCATTTTCTCCATAAACTTTATTTGACATTCAAAGCCCAACTACTTCTAGTAATAACTAATTACTCATCCTTTTATCTTTGTCACGTAAACATGTAACTCAAAACATTCCAACTTTATACTCAGCCTCATTACCAAATGCAACAATCTCAAAATCTAGCTCCCATTCAGCATAATATACACTTTAATTTACACCCAGCTTACAAAATATATTTCAAAACTAAATGAACCAGAAATGTAAACAAAGACGACAAAATCCGAGGCTCCCCCTCATTATGCGAAAAGAATGGAAGCAGAAAATCCAAATGGAACGTAACTTTTGAATTGCGGATGGAGCGAGATCGACGTAAGATTAATTTAATCGCGGGCTCTTCACCGGGACGTTTGAGAGCACTTGTGCTTCCTGACATGAAATGTATGAGTATAAAAAGTGTTTGTGTAAAGGGAGCGGTGTTGATGATTTTAATCAGGGAAAAATAGGTATATTTTGGGGTATGCTTGTTTATGTAGAGTAGTTGAATTTTATGATTGGGTTGCTGGCTGAATTGGCGTGAATGTGACGGAATTTTATGACGACTAAAGTTTAAATGACACGGTTTTATTTTTAGTACCAGTACACGCATTTAAAAGCACTTTAGTCTTAAATGTATAAAAACGAAAATAAAAGTACAGTCGATTGTGGAAGATTATTTCAAGTCAAGATACAATTGGACAATCTGTTTTACTAGCTCTTGGGAGATACAACACAACACCAAATTAAATAAAGTACAAAATAGGTACTTTATTTTTCAAAACGTTGACTGTGACTGTGAAAATTGAAATATTTATCAGCTAAACTTTGAATCGTGATTCGAACCACATCAGCCCCTAGACAGGAAACTTCATGAAGACCACGACCGCTTTGACAAGAGTATTACGCAAAAGAAGAAACTTTAACAAACTCCTCAAATTGGCCTCCAAAACTTGACAAAACCGACCTAATCTAATTCTAATATATCATCTTTATAATAAAAGAAACTCGTAACACACAGTACAACACTTTAATAAAAGACTAGACTAGCCTTGGTAAAAGAACCGCAAGAAAATTGAATCAGATGCAGCAAGCGGATCTCTCTCGACAGACAAAGACGTTTCACAATGTCCATGTACAAAGGAAACGCGCTGTATATTGTATATGCACGCCTCGTTTTTATCCCTCACCGGTTAGTCTTTAGCATAAACATGTTAGAGATACAGTTTAATATTGTGGCTTTAAAACTGTGTTGGTATTTTATCATAGGAGTTTTGAAGGATCAAGTCTTCTGTTTTATGTTTTAATAAGTTTTCGCCGCCACTGTTGGATATATGTAATACCAAAACCATTGCAGGTGTATTAACTTTTGAGTAAAAAACAACCAGATACACCCCGCGGTTTCGGTCATAAGTCTCGATCCCGTGGGAATGTTGGGATAAAAATTCTAATCCAGGTTATAGTCTACCTATGTGCCAAATATTAATCAAATAGGCACAGTGGTAGCCTACTACCGATGACGGAACTCTTCGTCCAAGGAAGTATAGGTGCTTTCTTGGACGAAGAGTATCCGGACCGTAAGATTATGAACAGAAACATGGACTGGATGGTTAGAATCGAATGCATTATTCCTTTCATAAAGAAGATAATATAAGTAGGTCTTATATTTCTTAGGTTTCAAACCTAAAGATATCGACGCAGAATGAAAAACCTAATCCAACGATATATTATACGTATAACTCATTTTGGTCCAAATGGCGCTTTAGCATTTTCTCCTTGCCAGTGACGATATATATATTTTTTTTTTCAGTAAGTTTTAATCATGATCTGGCAGTTTGAGTAATTTATGCGGCCTACCCCAATGTCCTTTCTGTGGTATTATTCTTCGAACTGTTGAGCTTCTTAAGTTCTGAGTTGAGCTGAACGATTACTAAAACATGCGTGCACTGACTGGACAGGTCCACTCAATCTGTGTGGTTCTTTCCTCAAAAGACCATTTCAGACACCAATCTATATGGTCTGGCCAAGTTTATGTCTGAACTTTAAGAGAGACTTGACTGACTCCGAGTTTATTTCGGCCTTTCTTATCAGACTATTGTTTGTAGAAACCTACTTAGAGAAATAAAATCACATTAGATCATTTATAGTTTTGAACTGGTTTATGACTAGCACATGATTAGAATTTTCAACAATGATGAATTCGGGTAATGCTGAAACAAATACGTGAGTAAAACTGTAAATATTAATAGCCTTCACGTACCTATAATAAATGCAGTGTGGTTTGCGCACTCAGTTGACAATTCGTCAATCGGAAATTCAGTTATGTTTGCGGTATCGATATAATCATATCCGAATTCATTTTGCGCTAATTCGTGCGAATCAAAGGGATTGTTGGCTGCATGCTAATTTATAAGCTTTAGGCTTTGATATTTTCCATTTGGTTTCGCATTGTCCATTTGGTTTCGGTATCGACTATCAATCAACCAATCAACTCAGGCTATCGCAGTCCACTGCTGGACATAGGCCTCTCCCAGACTGCGCCACAACACCATATCCTCCACCTTCCGCATCCAGACGCAACATATTTAATAATTATAGTCGCGTATCGACTATTCAATGTTATTTCTAGTAACTGTTGTGGGCTCAAATAATGTAAATACATATTTCTCCTTAAATTGGTTTTCATGGAAAATTATTTATTTAATCCCAAAATAATGCTCGATTAAAATTTTACTTGGAATTTGAAACATCAACATGTTTTCGTGAATTTCGCTTTTGAAGCAATAATTTAATTCCAAGTAAAATTTTAATCGAGCATTATTTTATTATTTGCTTGGCTTCCAGACTGTTGAGTCTGGAAGCCAAGCAAAATCATTTAAAATTTAATTATGAAAAATTGTATGATAATAGAACTTTTAATTTGCTGCAGTTAAGTGACAGCTTATGTGTTACCACTTTTCAACGAAATTTAAATAGTGATGTGACAAAAGAATCGATTCATTCAATTAACATTCAGTTCAAAATTGATCAATGTTCAAGTGATTTTATAAAAGAGGATAGTATTATGTTTTTGGTCAGTTCAGTAACTTGTGTTTTCAGGGTGTGACGAGCCTCTGAAAGCAGGTTGATAAAATAAAACCATAGTTACAAAATTAACGAACTATGAGTAACAACATATAAACTCAATTAAATAGGCTTTTCTTAAAGACTAGTTATTTGAACGTTAGGTCCAGGACTAAGTATTAGTATAGATAACCTGGATGCACTAAAAAATCTAATAAATTACGGCTAAATAGCCCACTTAATTGAGATTCTATAGTTTGAACGATTTCTATGCAAATTCACTATTCGAGCACAATTTTGATGCGAACTAGTGCTATTAATAACTATCCTATATATGAATATAACTATAACGTATATTTTTATCCGAACAATGCAAAGAATATTTGATTGTTTACGGTTAAAACAAAATTGGTCAATTTCGTTCCAAACACATCACTAGTAGAGATAGTGTGGCAACATAATTTAACAAAATGACAGTAAGAAGTGTCATTTTACTGCAGCTAATTAAAGTCGGACTGTAGGAACCAATCATTTAACTACAAAAATTTTAAAAGGAATAAATTAAATTCTCAGTACTATAAAATAGAATGACGTTTAAAACATGCGACAAATCGAAATAGTAGGTGTAGTAACTGTTACGTAATCATTATATATTGTCATTCTTCAAATCTAAATTCTTGAAATAAATAGTGTAATAATTATCGTCTTAAACAGTGCAGACTAAGTAATCTATTAATCGCAGAGTTGACAACATGAAGCAAGTTGGCATCACGTTGAACTAGCGGTATTTACCTAATTTTGACCGTTCCTAGAAAAAAAGGGCGCGTCCACGTTGCTAAATCGCCTACGCGTACCTATGAGTATGTGCAACCCTTTCCTTAACGACATGTTCTAAATTTACTTTAAGGCATTGTTCAGACCAAACGTTTTGTCGGCCGCTGACTGTGAGCGCGCGTTACGCAGTTTATCGCTTTTCCATATAAATTTAACTTCTCGTTCACACCGAACCGACTATATGCTATTACGTAGTGCGTTGTCACTACACTATACTCGCAGTCAGCGGCAGACAATACGTTTGGTGTGAACGATGCCTTAAACACGTTGAATTAAGTAGATGTTTTAATTTGTCACATGTATTCAATTTGACATGTATTTATAAACCTACCTCATAAAATATTACCATGATGGAATTTTTTTTGTAAAAGGTAGAGATTGTTGAATAAAATAAGGTCTTAGAACGGAGGGGAAGAGTTTTAAAGTAATTCTGGGCAAACCAATTAATTTATGCGGGAAGTAATGAACAAGAACAAACAACTTTACAGAGACAACAATTTTACCAAACCAAAATGATGATAAAGTGTTTGATAAAGTATATTCAGTTCCCAATCCTGTCCTCAATAATAAACTTGAAGAGCCCAATAATGTTACCTTCCTACATGTTCATGATGATGTTCAATTCAAAGCAACCCCGAGTATACCAAAAGCTTAACGGTTAATGCAATCGATTGACGATCGGTCAGATGGAAATACTGTTCTCGATTTAGATTCGAATATTGATTTGAAAGGAGGATTTTACACTACATTCGTTTTAGACAAGGGGCTTGTGGGTAAATAATAACAGCCGCACGGGTCGATTAATCAGGTTAAGCAACGCTTGCCGCAGTTGGTCCGTGGATAGGTAACTATCTTTATATACCAAGACCCCTCCGTGCCTTAGAAAGCACGTTAAGCCGTTGGTTCATGCTGTCATTCGTGGATCTTTGACAGTCATAACGGGACGTCAGAGGCCCGAAAGTCTGACAGTCAGTCTTACCAAGGCGTATCGTATTACCCAGTAACTGGGTTGTGGAGGTCAAATAGGCAGTCGCTCCGTGTAAAATACTGATATTCAGCTGCATCCTGTTAGACTGGAAGCCGACCTCAACATAGTTAAAAAACGGCTAGGCAGATGATTAGTTTTAGAGAAATCTTTTGATTATTAAAATTGAGATGGATTTAGAATTTATTTTTGTTTAGGGAACTGGTAATTTTAAAGATATATTTTGAGTTAAGGTATATGCTTGGCTGTGCAATTCCAAAACCTATCATCGACGTTTTAAAAAAATCTGTGTTTTTGCATATTTAACTTGCTAGAATATCTAGCAAGTCTTTCTAGTATTTGAAGCAAGTGGTTTCTAGCACATACGATCTTCTTACAAAACGTCCATTCGTCGCTGACCCGTCATTTTTGTCTTCGAAATTTGCTGTGTATTATATCATAGGTTTTTAGGTTATTCAGACTCAGAGTACATATAGAAATTCATCATCATCATCATTTTCCTGTCCTTATACCAATTTATTTGGGGTCGGCGCAACACGTCTGTTTCTTCCATATTTCTCTATTAGTCATCATCTCGGTAGTCACTCCCTTTCTAATCATATTATCATTTATTCATTTTACTAAAATTATCAGTAAATTTACATTTATTTAAATGCCTTTGGTAAAACAACTCTCTTGTCTCACGTATTCAACTTCATATATACATATGTATTAGAGATTATTGCCACTACTTCAGCAAAACGCTTTCCGTCACGCACGAGTTTTATTACACCTAATACCCATCGCTTGTAGTTTCTGCATGTTCCCTGATGTTAACGTTAACGTTTCCTTCGTTGTTATTCGTGAAAGTTCCAATAATATTAATTTAAACATTTTCATCATCATCCTCTGCCACGAATTGCTTCTTATCAACGGTCAAGCTCCGCGCGTCGCCTATCGGCGACGAAACAATAGAAAATCAATTGTGTCTCATTAGCGGAGCTTGACCGATTAATTGTGTTCCTCAATTAGCGTCCAGCCTAACCATATGTAGCTGAATACCAGAATTTTACATGGATTGACTGCGTTTCTGCTATCCATAACCCAGTTTCTGGGTATAACGACGCCCTTTGCCTTTTTTAGGGTTTCGTACCTCAAAAGGAAAAACGGTACCCTTATAAGATCACTTCGTTGTCCGTCTGTCAAGGCCATTTTGCTCAGGAACGCGTGGAATTATCAAGTTGAAATTAATACCAAATACTTAAGGGCTGCAATCCCTTAAAGCAGTGACAAAATCAAACTTCTAAGCCATCGCAATCAAAAGATACTGGCGTTTATGTTCCGGAATCAAAGTCTGTAGGGTACTTCCCTTTGACCTAGAATCATGAAATTTGGCAAGAAGTAACGTCATGTAGCACAAGTAAAGGAAAAAATCCGAAAACCGTAAATTTGTAGATACATTACAAAAAAAATCCCGTGATAAACTATTTACATACCTAAAAATTTGTACGGAACCCTCGGTGCTCGAGTCCGATTCGCACTTAAATTACTTTCAACATCATTGTTTTAAAAACATTTAGACACTCACAATATTCACAGCTGTTTCGTTTAAAATTACTAGCTACTGTTTAAATTCGAGGCGTTATGTACACCTCGAATTTAAACACTAGTAATTTTAAACAAACCAACACGTTTATCGAAAGGATTGTCGTCGAAACTAGGCTATTTATTCAAACAAAAGCTTGGTACAGGTTGTAAAATAACATTACATAACATTTGTTTGTTCGTGCTAACATTACGTTTGGTCTCTGCAGCCATTTTTATATCTTTGACGTCGGTCGATTTGTCTGGTCCTTGTATTTTTAGTCCATCACGTGCTAAGTTTTCATTATTAGTTTTCATATATTATTAGTGTCGTTAAAAGCAGCCAAGTGCTGGCATACGAAGAATACCTTTCCACTGTACAGTATATAAAATGTATGGATGCATTATAATAATAAGTAAGTACAATTAAGACGTTTAAAAGTATTGTCATTAATAGGGCCGGGCGAAAAACGCTGATTTTTTTAAATTTATTTGTACACATTCCGTGAAAATTTCATGTGTCTACATATTACGGTTCAAAAGATACAGCCCTGTGACAGACGGACCGACAGTGGAACCTCGGTAATAGGGTCCCGTTTGCACCCTTTAGGTACGGATCCCTAAATATCCTCTGTTACAAAAAAAAAAAAACCAGATGAAAACTAAAATATTATGAAACTCAAAAATCCTTTTAATAGTCTAACATGATAATATAACACAATGAGGTGCACAATGCGGTCAAGCCGCCACAGATTTCGCCACTGTCAATTGGTTAATTAACTTAGTCGGCTATTAACTAGCTTCATATTTTCTGACTGACTGACTTCTTGACAGTTCAAATGTGCCTGTAAATGGTTTAATTACAATAAATGCTTTGAATTTGAGTTCAATTAACCTGCGAAATTCCAGCAAGAGAAAATTATCTACGAAAGACCAGAGACTCCCAAGCAAGTTATCAAAAAGATCTTAGACTTACTTCCAAGGACAAAACTAAAAACCAACGTAAGTATACTGCTTACAACTTAAAGATACTTGAAAGTAAGACCTCTTTTCATAATTACCTCAAAACCAACAACAATGAAGCGACAAATTACGTTACCTACTTGAATAATTAAAACAGCCATTTTGGCAAATTCTAGAAACAAAATTTTCTTACTAAAGGTTAACAAGATCATAATAATAATACGAATCGTTCAAATAAATGTCGGTTTGAATATTATTTCGAAAGGTAAAATCTCAAGCTATTGAACATTGTTACAAGTTTTACAAAAGATAATAGAACCCTTAGAGGTTCATTCACATATCCATCTGTCTATCGGCTCTTCTCCTTTCTATTAGATATGATCATCTAATTCAAACTTAATTTTGCGGTCGGTAAATTTTATTATTACAACCCGATTCTGTCGGTCCCTTTATTACTTACAAAGGTTCATGGTACGGAACTGTTTGTTGGGAATCGGATTGCCTTTTGACAAGTCCTTTAGCCGTAAAATAGTTACAAGGACGGCCACTTCAATGGTTCTAGATCTAACTTAATATTTGTACTAATAATAATGCTGAAAAGTTTGTGTGAACGCACAATACTCTGCGACGAAAAGTCGGATTTGAAAAATAATTTTTGCATTTGAGAGCTTAAGTCTTGAGAAAGAGTAAAGGCTTAAATTAACATCACAATACGACCCTTAAAAGCTGAGTAAAAGAAAAAACATCAAAAAGAACGCTAAGCGAAAACGAAATATTAGGGCGGACCAGCGGTGGCGACAGGATGCGACGCGGTGGGTTGGGGGTGAAATTTCACGCGGACAAAGTCGCGAACAGAAGCTAGCTAGTATAAGAACAACTTAGTAGCTGGTATAAGGCTAACACCATCATCTGCCTAGTATTTGCTCAATTATGTTGGGCTTGGGTTAGCCTTCAGTATAACTAACTGAATGCATATCAACCCAGTATCTTTCAAGGAGCGACTGCCTATTTACCCTCTACAACCCAATTACTGGGTAACACGATAAAACCCTTGGTAAGACTGGTTATCAGACATAGGCTTCGGGCGACCCGTAACGACTGTCAAAGATCCACGAATGACAGCCTGGACCAACGGCTTAACGAGCTTTCCGAGACATGGCTTTTCTTGGTATGTGAAGATGGTTACCCATCCACGGATCATCCGTGGCAAGCGTAGATTAACCTGATTGATCGACCCGTGCGGCTGTTATTACCTAGCCACAAGGCCCTTCTAAACTACACAAGGGATTTTGATGCGATTTCACCATCATTTAGAGAATTTATTCCAGAAGGTTCATGTATTAACACAAATTTTATTATAGCAGAGACGTCTCAATCTTCAAAAAAAAAACACTACAAAGTAATAAATAACTTTAATTTCAGAAGTCGGTGTCGTTGGTTCCGCGTTTTCGTTTTTTTACACCGACTTCCGAAATTAAAGTTATTTATCACTTTGTAGTGTTTTCTTTTTTGAAGTTGGTTGTTTTTTTTTTTTTTTGTAAATAAGTTTTTATTTTTCACTTTTTAGTTGTACCTACCCCACACAAATTCAATTAACACCAGTGTATTGAAGAATTGAAGACACCGACTAGAAGAATCATCAAAATTAATCGAATACAGAACCTCCTTTTTTGAAGTCGGTTAAAAAGAAGGTAAATGTTATAATATAGTTTTGTTGATACAGAACCCAGAGTGTGCGGTCCGACTCGCTTATGGCCAGTTTTTCTTTTGTAGCAAACGACATAATTACAGGTTCAATTAAATTTTGAACAATTTCTTTGCAACATTCGATAATTATGACAGTCGACTGTTACGTAGTTTCGTTTTCTAGTTTCACCTATTTCTAGCTTTTGTCCCCATTTCTGATAATAGAATCGATACCTCTAAGGGTGTATTCACAAAGAAAGCTGGTAACCGGTGCCGATATGAGACCACTAGCTTCTGCCCGCGACTTCGTCCGCGTGAAGTTTCACCTAACCCCATTCACCCTCTTAGGGGCGGAATTTCGAAAAACACTTTCTTAGTGGATACTTAATCTTCACAAAAAACACACCCTCCAAATTTTATGTCTCTAGGACCAGCGGTGTAGTCTGTGCGTTGTATATCAATCAGTCAGGACTTTGAATTTTATATACTAGCACAGAATACTTAATAGTACTACGTACAGAAAGGACACTCCCTTCCCCGCGCTCATACCAGATACCGCACCTCACCCCGCACTTCGAGGTATTCGTAGCCGACTCTTTAGCAAAGGCGCTCGCGAACCGCAGCGCTGTACTGCTGACACGAACACACAATTTTGCAATTTAACAGTTTTATTTGAATTTTAATCACAATGGTTGAATGCTTTTCCGAATTCGTATTTACATAAACTGTTTGTAAAATTTCGCATTTTTATTACCATGTGATTTAATAACCGATTATTTACAGGTAAGTCATTTAAACTAAACTATTTTAGTGTTTTAATTTTATTAAGAACCCGACTATATAAATAAACAATTGAACTACAAGGTCACTTTATAATAATGCACACGTTCGGGCAGCGCCGTCGTCGTTCGGTTCCCCGACGCAAATCGCTTTCCGCGCCATTTTTTTTACGCTACGCACGACAGCCAACCCTACTAGATTTCATGCACACATTTTACACGTATACAAACGTCATTTGTTTATGTAGTAGTAATAGGTAATTATTTTGCGAGCTTTGTATGGAGTGTCCGGGGTGTGATACTAGATGACCTCTGAGTCTGTATCGGCATTTCTTCTCAGATATCAGTCAGTTAGGAAACGCCGCCCGGCGCCATCTAGCTTTAAAATATTGACCAACAAAATATTGACGTGTAAAAGTGTCTTAAAAGATCTACTTACATGCATAAACCTTACATAAATAAACATTTCATTTCATTGTATTTCACTTCATTTTATTTAATTTCATGATAATATGACAGGGCTTGTCGGCACCGGTTCACCCTAAGAGCGTTTCTGCGCTATATCCGATCCGAATCCGAGAAATGCCGGTCCGAAGTGACCATAGTCCTATTTGTATAAGGGGTTGCGTTAGATCCGAACTCTATCCGTCCAAATTTAGAATATTCCCAATTCGGATTGAAGTCGGATGTTTAATTCGGATTCGGATTAGATGTAGTGCAGAACCGCTCTAATTCGGAAAAAAAAGTATGAAAACTGCCGGTGACAACCAGTGATGACAACCAGCATTTATCGGCACCGACAAGCGCAAGCATATCGGCGCCGGATTACCAGCTTTCTACATGAATACACCCTTATGCCTTGCCACTGAAGGGCACAGACGTTTTCTAGTGAATTTAAAATTGGTTTGGGGAATATTTGTAGCATAACTCACTGTTAGAGCGGTTATAGGAAATTGGAATCTATTGTAATTATATTGAGTTGTAATTAGAAGTTTCAGATATAACTACTATTTTGTGAACTGTTTGATTTCTGTTAAGCAATATGTGAGTTCCACGAAACCCTTTGATAATGTCAGATATAATACAACGTAGAATATAGATGGGCAATTGCGTACAACTGAAATGCCATTTATAGGAAAATAAAAACATTTCAGACACCAATCTACATGTTCTTCACATGATCTGACCAAGATTTTGTCTTGACTTTAAAAGAGACTGTGACCTCTGAGTTTGTTTCGGCCTTTCTTCTCAGAGTAGTTAGATAGGAAACGCCGACCTCAACTAGCTTAAAAAAAAATATGATTGACGTGAAAAAGGGTTTGTACAAACCTATCACAGAAAATAAATCATTTATCACGATAATTATTAAGAAGTTACACAGGTTGTAGGCTATAAATGAATAACTTTTACTGTGGGACCAACCCTAAATTATGACAATAGATAGGCTGTTCCCCACAGTGTGAAAGAAAGAAACCGGTTACAATACCTAGGTGATCAAAATGTAGGAAATAGTTGCATTTTTATGAGTACCTATTACTGAAAATCTCCGCGTCTACTCTAACATCATCTGCTCATCTGCCTACCCTTTTCCCAATTATGTTGGGGTTGGCTTCCAGTCTAACCGGATGCAGCTGAATACCAGCATTTTACATGGAGCGACTGCCTATCTGACCTCCACAACCCAGTAACTGGGTAATACGATACCCCTAGGTAAGACTGGTTGCCAGACATTCGGGCTACTGACGACCCGTAACGACTCTCAAAGATCCACGAATGACAGCCGGGGCCAGCGGTTTAACGTGCTTTCCGAGGCACGTAGGGGTCTTGATATGTGAAGATGGCCACCCATCCACGGACCAACCTGATTGATCGACCTGTGCGACTGTTATTACTTACCCACAAGCTCTCATAAGTCACAATCTACCAAAATACTCGTACATCTATTACTGAACCAAAACATTTACCAAGAAATGCCACAACAAGATGTAGTGATATCAGATACCTGGATTAAAAATAAATAGTCGTGTCTTGTTCATTTGTTTTTCAGTTGCTTTTATTGCTAAATCAAAACTTTTGCCAAGAATTGGCACAACAGCATGTAGTGGAAAACGGAATTCCAGAAAGACGGGATAAAAAAAAAACTCGTTCCTTTTTCATAGAAGTAGAGAAAGCCGCAGGCAAAGCTATACTGTTCCTAAAATACGATTTCTCGTTAATAAATCCATCGGTTTGTTATAACATCACAATCGAACAATCGTGAAATTTTGTCAAGTCAACTTAATCTTTATTAAGTTGACTTGACATCAATTAGAAATCGTTTGTCAACTTGATTTGATCAAATCCAAGATCCTTTTGGATGCCAGTAATTGGTAACCAAATACCTTTTGTCATTTTTTGTCTTCTACATAATTAAATAGGAGTTGTCCTCTGTCTAACCAATTGATTGGCTAACTGACAACAAATCATTGTAGAAATACGTCATTTGGAAAGTCATTCTCCTTCCCCGCCTCAAACGAAACGTAAACTTATGCGAGAGAAGTCGCGGAAAACACATAGTTTGAGAATATAATACATAACATAACATAACGCCTGTATTCCCCGTAGGGTTAGGCAGAAGTGTACCTATAGTACACCCACATTTGACCAGTTATGTTTAAATCCCATGTGATAGAGCGCGAGCCTATTGCCATCAACTGGGCACAATTCCAGACTCCGGGCTGCTATAGAGAAATTCCAAATAAAAAAACCAAATAACACTTTGCGCGACCCGGGAATCGAACCCAGAATCGCATGCCTTCCGACCACTAAACCAACGAGGTACAACCTAATAATAATACCTCTATCGGAATTAACCATGATAAAATTATTAGCACGAAATATAAACGCAAGAAAGAGAGAGAATATTATTCTCTTATACGAAAACTACGACACGAACAACAAAATTGCGAACAAAAATCGCAGAATACGTTATTGGCTACCACAGACCGTTCTATAGCTACAACCCCCACTACTTGCGACACTTTCTTTCGCATGGATCGCAGTATCATTAGTCACGATCAACGTGAACTATTAGAACCTCATTTATCGAGGTTCAAGCGATTAATTACTTCCGCTTGCCCCGCAAGGAATATTTTACTAATTTCCTTAGATTAGACTTGGTCGTTTCTAACTTTTAAAAGTTTCTGTACGCTTGAGTTTTAGTCGTTCCTCGGGGCATTGCTTAAGTAGGACATTTAAGAATTACTGAGGTTAAAGATTCTGTCGTAGAAGATTTGTAATAAAATATACAAATAAATAATATGTATCGGTTTGTAATATCAAAACAACAGCTTTTTACTAAATGCATATGAAAGTATATACTTCCGTTACTTATAACAAAAACAACATTTTTTTGTCTGTTTGTCTGGTTCAGCTAACCTCTGAAACCGCTGGACCGATTTTGACGCGACTTACATAGGCAGATAGCTGATGTTATGGAGTATCATATAGGTTCTTTATTGTTTCGGTAGCACGTTCCTAGGGGATAATTTCCGACAACCATAGCGTTTGTGTCTACTAGATAAAAGAGGCAGTTATGTAAGATATTATGTGTTTCTTAACAAACGCCGAAAAGTAAAAACAAAAACCATCTTATAAAAACTGGGCAGTTTTGTGTTGTCCCCTAGGTTGTGAAGGTTGCATTTTAGGATAGGAGACTACACAAAAACAGTTTTTGTGGAAACGAAGTTGAGCGTTACAGCTTAGTCTTTAGGATATATACTTTTAGTACAGTATTGATCTATTCTATTTGGTTTTCTATCTTTCTAAGCAGCCTTACTTAATGTAAGCCTATCATAATTCTTCTGCTTTATGCCAATTTATTTGGGGTCGGCGCATTTGTCTTCCATGCTTCATACTCAAATGTAGGTCTTTCCCCGTCTCCAAATCAGTCAACCTTATTATCTGTGCTTTATTATAAATTCCAATATACAGGCTACATTTTGAAACCATTCACATTTAATTTTATAAATTCCTCTCTCTCCAACAGTTTTAGATAGCGCTGACCGGGACCGAACTCATTGACCTGTGAGACTCCATCGATTTATTTGATGTAATAAATGCTGACTGAGGAGGCTTGAGTTTGAACTATTGCGTATTTGATTTAAATTTTTATGTTTCAATGGTTTGTTTCTTAGCTTTTAATATTTTTTTGATGTTTGAATATAGTGGCTCGGGAGCATTTTAATGTATATTTGCCTCCATCGGTTTGAATATAGATTAAAATGTTAAATTTCGATTCGTCTGAATCTTTAAATGTTCTTCAGATGTTTTTAAAATAATTAAGTTATTTTTTCGAGATTTCATGGTCGACAATGATCACGTTATGAACAACTTTCTATAAGGGATTTAGTGTTTTGATGAATGATGATGATAATTGAGGGTAAAAAAACTAACGTAGTATATTTAGTTTGGTAAAGGGAAATTAACATGTAGGTATGTATATCTTAATAAGAAGCTTAAGAGAAAATTAGGGTATTTAAATTCAAACAAATCGGTCATGATGGTTGAAAATTCTGTTAAACATGCTCAGACTAGCAACCACCATAGCGGTCGTTCACAAAAAGTCAAATCATAATCCCCTCCTGGCCTTTACTGGAAAAACTCCAATTTGGGTACCAGCTATTAATTTGGCCTATTCACCCACTAACGACCGCTAAATGAATGCCCAGCCCACTCCACGATGCATACACTCATTACCAAGTAATTATTATGAAAATAAACCGCATCACTGGTTTACAAGGGTTTTAATTAGATTTTAATTGAATATGGTGACATGTTTGTAATTAGTTGTAGGCTATTGTTTGTAATTAATGTGTTTTATTGTACCTGAATATTTATTCATCAGTGATTTTATAAGCACTGTGTATCTAATTGTATTAAGAGAGAGGCAAAACGGTCTTTATTGAAAACTAAAAGTAATTAGACGGATGGTCAAATTTTTCATTATATTTTTTGATATAGGACAAAGTTAATGACACCTACTTTATATTAGAAGCAAAATGTATTATTTTAAAAAGAAGGTAATAAATGTAACAATGGACCTGAAATAACTGTAGTATAAAAAAGGTTGAGCCAGTAAAATGAAGACTAGCAAGGTTTAGATTCATAACCCCTAAAAGCAGAAAAAAATAATCCCTGACTAACAACTCCTGAAAAAGATGCTATACATATAATCGTAAGAAGATAGAAATGAATAACTATCAGCAACAATAGACATATAGACGAGGGGTTAATAAGATACTTTTTGAGTAATATATAATTACGTAGTCTTACCTTAACATGCCTTCCATGAGCAGAGAAGAACCTGCTATCAGCACTATACGTGACCAGACCAACTGACAGCAACGAGTAGTCTTTTCTTCTTATCCAAGTCACCTGCAAGAAAACATAAAGCTTCAAATCGTATCTACGAATTCTATTAACATCTTGGATGCCCAGAATGAGTTTACTAATAGAATTTTTGAATTTATTGATTATAATGTCAATTTGAGAGTTTTGAAGTTTGAACATTTTAATTATGTCAAATTCATAGTTGGTTAACGATGATCGGTCATAAATTCAGAACTCTTTTTAACCATATTACATAAATCAGAAAGTACGATACATAACATTAGACCCAAAAAAACATTTTCAGAAAACCCACACAACAATTTGGAAAAGCCATTCATAACAATTATGATATAAAACGCGTCGACTACACCACATATGGGTATATGAGTTACGAATTCAGCTATACAAATTTTTGTAATTTTCGCCCTAAACAAGACAACAAACATTCTGGTTGGAGTTTTGGAAGTCATTCAAGAGTTTATAAAGTTACAGCAGAAGTTCTATGCGTGTTTATACACGATTTTGTGCGTAACTTTTTGAAGAATTTCGTTTTGATTGTTACAGGACGAACGAAGGAACAACATTCTGTGGGAACTCGTTTAATAAAATACAAGCTTTCAATTTTCTGTTTCGATTATCTTTGGCTTAACTGTATTTTTGGTGGGTTTTTGTTTGATAATCAAGCTTGAATGGATGAAAAAACTTGGCATCAATTTTGGTAGAGTGGACGGACCACGTCAAGAATATAATAGCTTGTAGAACGAAAAAATACGTTTGTATCTAAGTTTAGTTTCAAATATTATTGGTTATGTATTGATTAAAGATTTTCTTTTACCAATCATTTAGCAGGATTCTATCTCATACTATTATGGGGTTCCCTTACCGGGAGCATTCGCCTGTCAACTATCAAAGATTATATTTGCAAAGCCTTAGCCGTAACAATTGCTGCTTTGCGCAGGCCGTCAACTGTTACGTAATGGAGAGAGATAATAGAAATCAGCAGGATACGTTAATTACATATACATAAATAAGTAGAAGTAACAGCGAAGTAACGGCTACGTTGCAGTTGCGGGTAATGTTTACATTACAGGCGAATTCTCCCGGTGAGGGGCGCCATTACACGCTGATAAATATCTAAAGGCTGATTTACATTTGCATTAGTTAAGTAGCGAGTTGTGACACTTTACAATGAAAAACTATCACTTTTAGACCGACGTTTGCACACAAAACCTCCTAATTAAACTAAACCCGGTACTCAATTAATGCAAATATATATCAGCCATAATGATAAAAAAAAAACGTATCAGCTTACCGTATTTTCGGTGATATCACTAACTTCACAATGCAGTATCGCTGTAGTTCCTATTTGAGCTATAACTGTTGTACAGTTTTCAGTCAAAAATATACCAGCTTTGCCTCCCTTCCCACTTAATTTATTAACGGCCGAACCCGCCGAATCTCTGTACATTTTCTTAACTTTATTCATAGACTTAGATAGCGAAGTTTCATCTAATTCTTGTATAATTTCTTTATTTGTTATTCTATCATGTTTAGTGTGTCTCCCTCTACCTAAAGTAACGTCATCTATAATGTTATCTATATTATGTACATCATCATTATATTCTTTATCTAATAGTGAGGAGAGGCGAAGTGGTTTGGGTAGCTTTGGATATGTTGTCAGAACATATTCTGTTGTTGTATATACTTCTGTTGGTTCTTCTCCGTTTGTTGTTGAGAAGGTAACTGTTGTTGGGGATGGTGATGTTGTTGTTGTTCTTCTTCTGTGACCTGTGAAAGAAAACCACTCATTAATATTCTTTTTTTAATAGCTTAAACACACGTAGCAATGTAATAATTTTACGAGCTTTGTAAAACCCTAAAACGTGGAATGTAAATACGAGAAATAATGTTGGAAATTTCAACAATGCTTGAGTGGCAGGTCGTTAGTGGTGCTTGCATTAACGGTAGGTATGATAATTTGTTCCGAAGCATGTACTACACATTTAATTTGAATGAACCGTTTAAATATCTACTTTATTTTGCATTTTGAAGTAATGAGGTGAATATTTTTATCCGATTTCTCGTTTAAATACATAATTATATATATCCTAAAGTTAATCCGTTTTGTGTAGGTATCGTATGTTGGCTTTTAGGTTAAATCTTTTGAGTTTCGCCCCGAATTTCAATTATCTCTTGTTCATTTATAATCTTAACCTCGACCTCTTAATTATCGCTTCCCACATCTGAGCTTTGAGCAAATAATTGGATACAAGATACACTTAATCATGAGTGGGGTTAAGACTGAAAATCTGTTACTGTTTTTAAGAACATAAGTATCACTTCATTTGTAATCGTTTTAGCAAATAAAAAGGCATTTTTATATACAGGGTTATTGGAAAAACACGAACAACCTCCATTGCACTCATCATTATGAACAACTTTTACTATGGGACCAACCTGAAATCGCAAAAAAAAAACCCGCTGTTCCCTACATTTTGACGAGTTATACGAACATAATGTAGGGAACAGCTGATTTTTTTATTTATTATGCTACGACCCTATGCTAGACAGAGCCCCAGCGCTGGTTTTCAGCGACAGCCGGTGTTGACGTGATGACGTCAACCAGTGCAGCATAAGATCAAGTTTTAGAAGCTCCAATTTTCAAATGATCTTCTAAAAATGCTTGTTTATAAAATGCTATTAAAGCATTTGAACTTCTACATACGTATCGATGGAAAATCACTTTCTTTTTGTATTACGATTCTATGATTAAGTAATTTTTTTATTACTTCAATGGCATAGTAATTAATCAACTTCATTTAAATAGATCTAAGCGAATAATACACTTAAGGGGATTATATGACCTAAAGCGCGGTCACTGTCGGACTGCATAGAAAAGAAAGGGAAGTGCGATGACACAACACTGGTAATTTATTGCTAAATATGAAGCAATTATCTGTTTACAAAAAATCTATTGTTTGGATTAAAAAATTAAAACACTAGTGCTTTAGTATGTTGCATGTAGAATAATCTGGCTAAAAATCAGAAAAATAAGAAAAGTTTTTAGAGGTATCATATTTTTTTTTTTATCGTATCAAATTAGTTGTATTATGTTTTCAACACACTATCTAACTAGCATATATCCTGAAGAATATCATACAGGGTGTCCGGTAAATAGTACGACATATTGCAGGGGGTGATAGCTTGGGTCAATACCTACCAAAACAACACAATGTATGTTCCGCAAAATGTTACAGATTTACAGTTATAAATTTATTTCCGATATATCGAAAAATCTCTACCTTGAAACAGATTTTTAAGCATCTCGTAATGAAAAATTCCTTTTCTAGTATTTGTTTTACATCAAATTATTCGTGAATAGTTTTTCTACTCATTGACAAGTCTTGTTTCTATCAAAAACCAGAATGTTTCAAGAAATACTATTTTTTGTTTAAATTTTCGCAGAACGATTTTCTTATCGCCTTTAACCTAGTGGTGAAAAAAAAAGTTACATTTTGCGGAACATTATTATGTTGTTTTGGTAGATATTGGCCCAAGCTATCACCCCCTGCAATATGTCGTACTATTTACTGGACACCCTGTATATTTTTCTGTTTCTGTTTACTGTAGTCGATCATAAATACTTTTAGGCATATTTTTAAAGTTGGACAACTGCCCCTAGTAAAGACCCATGGTCCAACTAGTTGGACAGAGCAGTTGGACCACTGCCCCGGACTGATAAAACTAACGTAGACCTAATTTTGTACGGTAGGCCGCTCGCCAGTGGTAACAAAACCAGAATAACCTGGCCTCTTATTCTATTGAAACTCCGTACTACCCTAGGCCAGCTCAAGGTCTAAGTGTTACCACTTAGGCGCTTTGCAGATGGAGCAACTATTGCAGCAACTGCCAACTAGCTATTTACATACATCTCGGGCTATTTGGTTGTAGCAACTGGCAAATTTTGAAGGAAAATTTCAATAAGTTGATAGTTGCCTCAACTAAAGTTGCCATCTGCAAAGCGCCTTAGGTGCGGCCTTCTTTACCCAAACTATCTCAAAACCAACATAAATCTCCGCAAACTACTAATTTCAACCAGCATCAAGCCTAACATGCTCTTTAAGACTAAACTCACGCCATTGTTTACCCCGAATGACCTTTATAAATGACGTTATCCCAGTAATATCACAGCATTCACGGCCTAATAGCATAACAGTAATACAAAGGCAGGTCCCAGGTAATCCCCTTGGCAATCAGGCCGGATTAGTAGGGTTAAGGACGACCGATGTTAGCGTGACCAATGGGTATTTGTTGGACGATGAATTTATGTCATCGTAATGCCTTTGGTAGATCAACTCCCTCTCTCTCAGAGAAGAGGCCTCTGTCCCAGCAGTGGGAACATTATGAGCTGATGTTGCTAAGGTCTTTGGTAGATCAACCCGCACTGGGCCCGCGTGGTGGATTATGGCCCGCTCCCTGTCACAGAGAGGAGGGCTGTGTCCCAGTAGTGGAAACATTATAGTCTGATTTTTCTAAGGCCTTTGGTGGATCAGTGATTATTTTGATGAGGTTTTTGTTATAATCTTTGCTAGGTTTTGCCCTTATCAAATTTTATCGAAATTCGTTCAGTGGTTTAGGCGTGAAAAGGTAAGTTATAGACAGATTTACTTTCGACTTTATAATATTGCTATGGATTTTGAATCTGTTTTGACCTTATTAGGTTTGACAATGGTAACCATTTGACTGTTATAAATGAACTAAAGGTACCAGAAAGGTTAAAGAACTTTGTCCATTACAAATTATTAATTAATAAACATACCAAATTCAAACATCAAAGTTTCAAATTAGGTACAGTAAATTGGCATACCCTCTGAGGAATGAGCTGTGGCCTTTAACTTGTTGTAACATAGAACTCAAACACTATAATGGCTTGAAGTTTGCTTATAGTACTGTAGAAGTACCTACAACTGTAGTATGTTGTACACGGAGAGTACACAGTAGACAGGCCTGATGGTCTAGTGGTTAGTGACCCTGACTGCTATGCCGGAGGTCGTGGGTTCGATTCCCATCCAGGACAAATGTTTGTGTGATGAGCACGATCATTTGTTCTGTGTCTGGGTGTAATTTATCTATAATATGTATGTATTTAGAAATATATAAGTATGTTTATCAGTTGTCTAGTACCCATAACACAAGCTCTGCTTAGCTTGGGACTAGATGGCGTTGTGTGATAGATGTGAAATAATATTAAAAAAAAAAAAAGAGTATACTACGTGCTACTGTTTCTTGTAGAGGTATTGTTGTAAACAGGGTGTTTGTGAGAAGCGACTTTAGAATGAAAGCCCAAGTTAAGAAAAAATTTGTAGTATAAGCATAATAATCAGCATATCGCACCTTCGGTGCAACAAAGTCACAACAGATCATTTTTTAATTTTACAGGAGAGGTCTTTTAATAGTATAGGCATGGTTCAGAGACAATTTGACATACTTACCTCAATTTTGCAGTTTTGGCTATTTGAGACTTTGTTGCACCGAAGATGCGATATAATGGTCCCACTGCTGGGACACAGGCCTACTCTCTATGAGAGGGAGTAGGCCATAATCCACCACGCGGGCCCAGTGCGGGTTGGTGGATGTCATATGTCTTCGAATTTTTGCTGATATTTTTTCTAAGATATGCCGGTTTCCATTTTTCCGGTATTTTTTTTACATGGAGCGACTGCCTATCTGACTTCCATAACCCAATCACTGGATAACACTATACGATACCCCATAGTAAGACTGGCTGTCAGACTTTAAGGCTTTCTATTACTCCAAATTATGCAATTCCCGCCCTTAAGGCCCAACTCAACTCACCCTCTAGATATACTCGTACTATATAAATATCTTAGTATACTGTGTCACTAGGTCGCACAGTTTCCGTTAGAAATAGACCACAGTCTCAATGCACGAGGGAGTCGGGGTAAGCGATTAATGGAATCTATATTAAGGCAACTACATGACCTAAAGCGCGGTCACTGTCGGACTGCATAGAGAAGGAAAAGAAGCGCGATGACAAAACGCTGGTAATTTATTGCAAAATATGAAGCAATTATCTATTTACAAACAATCTATTGTTTGGACCAAAAAATTAAAACACTAGTGCTTTAGTATGTTGCTTGTAGAATAATCTGACAGAAAATCAGAAAAATTAGTATGATTTTTATTGTTAAAAGAAAGTTTTTAGAGGTATCTTCATGATTTTTTTCTATCGTATCAAATTAGTTGTATTATGTTTTCAACACACTATCTACCTAGATATCCTGAAGAATATCATATAATATTTTTTTGATTTTGTTTCCTGTAGTCGATCATATACTTTTATTATTTCTAAAACTTGCGTTTTTTGCGTTTAGGTCCTGTAAGCCCCTTAAGTGAATAGATTGCAGCATTCAGTTATGTTCTGATAACGTGAGAATGTGTTACAAACAAGATGAAATTTATTTAATTACGTCATGATAAACTTAGGAGAGGTCTAATTATAATTACAAACTGTGTGTCCGATGGGATTTTGCATCGGTAATAATCATTCCCTATCTCAAAAAGAACATACAGTGCCCTCCAAAAGTTATGTTGACATTCCACTTCAGCTCTAACTACATGATATAAAATTCTAGAACGTTTTTATTGACTAATTCAAGTACCTATTATAAGGGATTACTTGATTCATTTTTTTTTTTGATAACTTTCTTTTAATTGTTTAAATACTTGAATTCCGGTCGCCAGGAGTTAGTTGGCATTTACAATTTCTGTGGATTTATATTATTTTTTACAGGGTTGTAATTTTTTTTAAGAAGCCTGTGTTCTCCCACTGCAGGGCAAAGGCCTCCCTTCCCTCTTTCTTTTCTTTTTTTTCTTCTCACATTTCCCGGTCTACTGCGATTGTGGGCCAATCTTTTAAGAAGGAGTCCAGCTCATCACGCCATCTCTTTCTGGGCCTGCCGCGCAGTCGTTTCCTGCCATTGGGGATCCACTGAGTGGTGGCTTCCGCATATTGCTGCTCCGACATGCGACAGATATGGCCAGCCCAGTTCCACTTTGGTTGTAATATTATTTGAATAACATTATTAGTAGAATATCCCTTTTTAACAAATAATGTTCGCTCGCTCTGCCCCATCACATGGAGTAAATTGAATACTGTTCTTCGAGTTAATATAATTTAGAACTGTGGAACGTACAGTACAAAATAAGTGCTCAAGTGTTTATTGTTGTAAAATAAAAATATTTTGTCATAATATAAGTGACTTTTCTTTAACTATTAAATTGCCTTACTGCATTTCTTACATCTTTCCAGAAACCACATTTACAGCCAAAAAGCAAGCCCTATCACAGCATCCGGAATACTCTTTTATCCCAGAGTTTCATTTCAAATAACTCCCGATTCTAACGTCGCGTCGTCGGTCGCAGAGCTCAAAATGTCCATTCTTAGGATATAATATAGATAAGCGCTGCGTCAGCTTCGATAGAATCTTTTACAGAATTTCCTGCAATTCTTGGATTTAAGCTACAAATCTATATACATATAATAAAATCGTAGGAAAGTCAAAACGGTACATTGAATATTTTTTTAAAAGAATACTTGGGGCGTGATCTACAATCGATATCGAAGCCAAAAATATAGTTTTTAGAATTTTTGTCTGTTTGTCTGTATGTCCGGGATAAACTCAAAAAGTACTGCATGGATTTACTTCAAATTTTGCATGAATATTACTAAGAGGTCGGGTCAACATATAGGCTACATATTATCACGCTATCACCTATGGGGGAGGAACTGTGAATCTTTATTTTTCTTACGCATTCTGTGACAGCGTGTAATCTAACGACGCATATTTAAATGTTGTTTTTCAGTAAGCCATGCTATTATCTAGCTTTACACTATAAAAACTACGCCATTTAAGTAACTTGGGCAGAAAAAACATAGTTTAATGAATTTTAGTAGTATAAAGAAAATTTTGAAGCAGCGCCATCTATGAGATTTCATAAAAATCAAATCAAGTTACATGTTGACACTTTTTGGAAATTAATAATTTAAATTTGATCATGTTGGCGAGGTTAGTAGTTAGTTATTCTTAAAATTCATAGATGGCAATGTGCATTTTCTTCATATAAAATGTATCGTATAGTTCGTTTTGACAAATTCAAGTTCCAACAAAACCCTTAAAATCTTGAGCAGAGTTGAGGACGACAATTAAAAAAAAATGCGGTGTTAAGTATTACAAAAAAGTTATGTTTCTACTGAGACGAAGTCGGAGTAACTGATGAACGCGTGCTGAACACCTGTCTCAGTTCACTTCAAGATGTGGTCATTTCTATCGGCGGCAATCCACTGATCGAATATGGGTTACCAGTTCCCCAATCATCACCGCATCAAGACCGTGTAAATCGGGAGTATAACGCTGAGACAAATTATGATCCGGGCGAAATGACCATGTCGCTTTGTTCTCTTCAGAGCAAAAACAAATTTATGACACCGTCCTTGAAAGCGTTGGGAAAAAACCAGGGTCAAATGTTTTTCTTGGAATGCGTCTGGTGGAACAGGAAAAACATTTGTTACCACTTGCATACTTGCAGAGGTCAGCAGGCAAGGCAAAATTGCTATTGCTGTAGCGTCGTCGGGAATCGCTGCCACACTGCTTCCGAGTGGCAAGACAGCACATGCCATGTTTAAAATTCCTATCGATTTAGAGAGCGCCGAAACGCCTGTTTGTGGTGTGTCACGTAACAGCGATAAGGGACACGTGCTCAAGGATTGCTCTTTGATCGTATGGGATGAGTGTACGATGGCCAATAGGAAGGCAGTTGAGGCCGTGGACGGAACCCTGCAGGACATCCGCAGGAACGAACATTTGATGCGTCGTATCACAGCTGTTCTGTTCAGTGGCGATTTCCGGCAAACGCTTACCGTGGTGACACGGGGATCGAGGGCTGACGAGGTGAATGCTTCGTTGAAACTATCTTCGTTGTGGTCACGAGTTCGTACGCTGCGCTTGACCATTAATATGAGAGCTCGGCTCGGCGGCAATGCACGTGCTCAAGAATTCTCCAATGTCCTTCTAAGTCTTGGCGAAGGCACTCTACTAGAAGAGAGAGGTGGACAGGTGGTGCTTCCAGAGTCTCTCGGTAGAGTGGTATCCAGCTTAGAAGAACTCATTTGCTGTGTGTACGGGGACATCAGTCGTATACTGCACCTGCAGAATTCTTGGGTGTGTGAGCGGGCCATTTTGACGTCCAAAAATGATCAGGCTGCAGCAATTAACGAATGCATTCTCTCGGAAATTGAGGGGAATGAAGTGGTCTACACCTCGATAAACACTGTTGTCGAGCAAGATGACGCCACACATTATCCCGTGGAATTTCTGAACTCCCTGTCAGCAATTGGACTTCCAGCGCATACCATCAAGCTGAAGGTCGGTGTCCCGATTATGCTTCTTCGGAACCTATCTCCTCTGAAGTTGTGTAACGGGACCCACCCTAAAGTCATTTCGCTCTACAGACACACCATTGAGGCGGAAATTCTTACGGGTGGTGGCGTTGGCGAGGCAGTATTTATATCACGCATTCCCCTCATACCTCATATCTTCCCGTTCCAGTTCAAGCGCGTACAGTTCCCCGTGAGTGTTTGCTTCGCGATAACCATCAATAGAGGCAGACACTGAGGGCAGCGGGTGTCGACCTCAGGACGAGTTGCTTCTCACACGGACAACTGTACGTCGCTTGCTCCCGCGTCACCAGTCCTGACTCTCTTTACATTTTGGCTCCTGGCAGCATAACTACCAACGTTGTTTATAGGGAAGTGTTTTAAGGTATGATGCCTTTGTACGTATTTTTACTCTTTTGTGTCCTGGAATGTATTCCTGCATTGTTTTCTCTATTTCCTTCAGTCACGTCCCCCACACCACACTGAAATCAGCAGGACTCCCATATAACTCTCTTCACTTGCTTCGCTTGCAAAAAAAACTTATATTTTAATGCTATTTTAAAAGTTGTTTACTTATAATGCTATAGCGACACTGACATCTTAGGTATTTTTGGTGCTGTAGAGCCTTCAGGCAGACGACGTCGCGGGCAGCAGCTAGTTCAAAATAAAATAATATGGGATAGAACATTAGTTACTAGATTTTTCCTGGTACTTCGTTTGCGTATCTACAAACTCTGGATAGTAATAATAATTATATTTTAACTTCGTTATCTTAGTTTAGCAGAAAAGCAATTTTTTTTTAATTAGTTGTACTGATTCCATGGTCACCCAAAGGGCAATGGAGAGGGCTATGCTTGGAGTTTCTCTGCGTGATCGAATCAGAAATGAAGAGATCCGCAGGAGAACCAAAGTAACCGACATAGCCCGAAGAATTGCCAAACTTAAGTGGCAGTGGGCAGGGCACATTGCTCGCAGAACATAATTGGCCGATGGGGGTTCTGGAGTGGCGACCGCGTACTGGAAGACGTAGCTTTGGAAGGCCTCCCACAAGATGGACCGACGACCTTGTGAAGGCCGCAGGAACTCGTTGGATGCGAGAAGCACAAAATCGGTCGAAGTGGAGGTGCTTGGGGGAGGCCTATGTCCAGCAGTGAACGTCTTTCGGCTGAAATGATGATGATGATGAATCCATGGTAATTGCGCGTCGCCGCCGCCGCCGCGCCGTCGTTGTCTCAACCACATGACTTCAATATTTAATTTTGACGAATTGATAAAATAAAATGTTAAATACAATAAAATGGTTCTTGAATATTTTACTTGTACCTATGAAACAGAACAGGTGACCTAGCTAAACGGTTGTAAACCTTATTGATTTTACTTAATATCTGTAATTACCTAAAACACCTAGACCTAACATTTCCAAAGGAGACTATATAAATACTTTAATTAAAGTTACTTCGTAGGCGTTGATGTTTCAAGGTCTTAGCTTATTCGTTATTTTAGGTTAAACCTAAAACGAAAAGCCTGGAGCTGTTTTATAACGTTTTATCAGTACCCGTCACACCAAAATATTGTTTTTTTTTTTCGTAAAAGGTGTAGTTCTTATTTTAATTTTCAATAGGTGTAACAATTAGTCGATCCATGTAAAATACTGGTGTGTGTGTGTGGCGACATCTACATCGCCACATGCGAACTACGTATCACACTGACGTCACGGAAAATCCTGCATCTCGCAAGCAGAGTTTACCGTGCGACTAACATACTGAAAACCAAACCCAGGACGTCATGCTTAGCAGTAGCGCTTGCGACCACTATACCAACGTGGAAGCCAACCGTTCACGACAGTATTAATTGTATTGTTTTTCAATTGCAATTATCAATGTTTATGTGATTGATACACATTGATGCGCAAAATGATCGTCTACGAAATGCAATTGAAGCGATTGACAAAATCAAAAGACATTTCTTCAAATTACGCTGAGAATCAGCACTTTTCGAACGTCAAAATTACAAAAAACAGTCCCCCAAAACGCCCGCCCTTCACAACTTTCTAGTGCTTTCGCTGGGAAGAAGAAGTGGCGCAACAAACTCCCTAGCAGCACAACTGTCTGTTCAGTCAGAAAACATTTGATTGTATACAATACTAGGTTATGTAAAGTAAGTAACATTACAAGACACAGAACATTAAATTAACATATTTGCCATATGTCCGCTAGCCACGCCAATATACCAACAAATACAATAAAAACTATAGGTACGTACTCAAGCAAATGACAATATTACTAAAATAGCAATTGATCGTTTCGAGAACCCTTAGGGTCTTATACATTATACATTACTACCTACCCTCATACCCTCACACATTATTACAGACTATCTCGCCGGTATTCCGTAAAATGGTAGGCAGAGGTGTATAACGCACCCACATCTCGTTATGTACAGACGCCACATCAAGCTACCCGAAACTGTCAAATTATCCCAATCAACTTTGAAACTTATGCTTTAGCAATAAAGTTGAGAATCTATCAAAGAAATTTGACAGATTGTAGTAGCATGATGTGCTGGCGTCTGTACAGTAAACGGACGAAGATACAATATAGATTGTATCTTCATCCGTTAACAAATTATTTTTTTATCAACCCAGGACACAATATACATTTTGATGCTACGGTACTGAACATTACGGTATTGAACACTATATTTAATAACTTCATATCAAACATCGAATATTTTTAATGGTCTGCTATTTTTTTTTTTTTTGTCCTTGTTAGTGTCTGTCACTGTCTACCTTTTAATTCGTTCTATCTGTGGATCTGACGTGTACCTAAACATGGCTGAATGTCATTCTACGGTATTTTTGTTACGGCGCAATATGGTGGATGTTAATTAAATACATGATTGTACTCATTGTATTAAACGACTTTCCCTAAGACAGGATTTTTTTAATATAGGTACCAAGCGCATCACCCCGATAGAACCGCGCGCGCGGTCCGTATGGTTGTTAAATAAATTAAAAAGAATAAACGTGGCGAAAGTTTTGTTTGTAAAAAGGGATTAGTAACTAAATTAAATTACAGCTGATGGTGTATTATTCTTGTTATGTACTCAATATTCTATTGGGGTGATTGGGGTCAACCAGTCATCTTGTACATGCGTCGATATAGCAAATTTTATCGTGCAACGAGCAGGCAAAAATGGCCTTTCAGGTGGCAAACATACAGGCTGTAACTGTACACATAAGTTACATGTAATATGAGCAAAACTTGAACAAACTACATAATGTTAATTAACACAGTCTTACCTTTCTTGTGATGCCTCGTAAAATTCCCAAAAACACTCCCAAGCCGCTGTTGATTCCTTGTCGTACAAAGCTCCAACGATTTAAAATCGTCTGCATTCTGCGCGACCAAAATGGAAGACCTCTTCGACTCCATAGCACCCGTGTTCACTAGCAACTCGGCTTCAAGTAAAAGAACAATAGTGGCGTAGAGTAATTTGAGTTCTCTACAGCAAAGCATTGTTTTGGCACTGTATTGTGGTCACATTGGTAGCACTTCACATGATAAACTTAAATTAATAGTCATTTTAGGTACTGCTATCTTCTTTTGTTCGGGTCTGGATGTGATGGCTGCTGGCGCATTCTGGAAAGACAGAAATAAATGTTTGTTAGAAATTGATTATCACGTTCCAAGCAACAAGGTCAATCATTTACTTAAATTAGACCTTTAAAAGATCGTGTTGAACGTTAAGATTTATAAGAGAACTAGCTTCGTCCCAAGGTTTCACCCGCGTAAATGTCGATCCCGTGGGAATATCGGGATAAAAAGTAGCCTATATTTTAATCCACGGTGTCAGCAGACTCTCAAAGATCTACGAATGACAGCTAGGAATGGGGGATTAACTTTCGTATTCGAACTTCTATACATCCCATTATCCCATAAGACACACAGCTTGTTAAAAAATAATGTTCGATCAATCCTACCTCACCCTTTAACATGAACCTCTTAAGTCAAAACACAAACCCTTCACTCCAATCTTCAGTCAATCTACCACTCCCACAGCAAGTCTAATCTGCTTCACGAACATTCACCAACCTCGTACTAACCTAGATTGAAAATCGATATATCTTTATCGCTTTTACCAAGAAACGATTGTGATACTTTCACAGTGGTGTCACTAACCAGATACGTACAGAAGATTGACTCAATACAACGAGAAATAACGCACGCACACATAGACACACTTCACGTCCAGTGAGTGTAAGGGCCCGATCACACGTAATACATACAACCACACCTCACCACAACGACAACACGTGGTCGGGTGCTAATTTGTATGAGAATAGTTAATTTATTCATTTGTAGTGCGCCAGGGATGTTTGCGGATAATAATATGAATGGATTTGCCACCATTATAAGGATTATAGATGTGCATCTCTGATGACGCGTGTTTGCAGTGGCACCAATAGTATTCGCAGATCGGTGGGATTTCCCGATGTTGCAGAGGTGGATGCAGGTCCATGCTGAATTTTAATTACATATCTGTGTCTGTAACCTTACATCACTGGAAGTTAAGTAACATTCTTACTAACCCTATGTACTCCTGTTTGAAATAAAAGTTTTGTATTCTATATATTATTATACTTTATTGTGCTTCAGAAAATACATAACAAAAAATACATTTAACACTACAACACATGCAATGGGCAGCTTTATCGCAATAATTTATTCACACGGACCACATTTGGCCGTCAAAACCAACCATGTGAGGGCGGTACCAACCACACATAGGCCACGTCAGCCACAACGCAACCACCAGCGAGACTGTGCACTTGCTGCCGGCCACATCGCAACCACAACCACAACGTTGCGTTGACCATTTGATTTGTTTTCGTAGTTACCACAACGCAACTCCAAGAAGTTGCACCACTTTAGAAGAACATACGCACAACTCCAAGAAGTTGCACAGGTAACCACTGCTGTAACCACTGTTTGCTCACATTTTGTCGCTTCGGTGTAGTGTAGTTGTGGTGGTTGAACGGTTTAGGGTCTGTTCACACGTACGTGCGCTCGCGAACGCGACTGGCATTTTTTTGAGTTATGTGTAAAAATAAATACATTATGCGTAAAAATATATCTATGTGTGCGTGTGCCTGTTTTCGCTCGTTGTATGAAGCCAACCTTCTGTACCCATCTACTTTGTGAAGGTATCGAGCAGTACGAAACCTTCAATCTATTTCAATTTAAATCGATACATTGAACAATCGAGTACTTAGTAATGTAGGCCAATCTCGGACCATTTGTAATTCTAGAAACGTTTTTATAAATTAAAAACAAAGTTTCTTGGTCTAGGTGTGTTAGTACTGTGCAAATTGGTGGAATAGAATACCCTTAAAGAAAAATTTTATTGTGTTTTGTTATTGCAAAATGGAGTATCATGGACCTACAAAAAATAAATATTTACGGCGGGTAAATATATTTTTAGGGCCATTCATCCCTTTAAAAGATTTGATTTTTTGGCATGTTCGTTTGTGATGCTTTCACGCTAAAAAGGCTGACCGGATTTGGATGAAATTTGGCACATGGGTAGAACATGACCTGGGTAAGGTTACCTCGATTTTTCGACGGGATCGGGACTTATGTGGGTGAAACCGCGGGGCGCAGCTAATGATGTTATAACCATAAAGAACTATATTATTATGTAATAGGTCTTTTCTAAAAGTTGCAAATGTTCTTTCACGTGAAAATAGCTTTTAAATTTTAAGTGTAATGTACTTATGCTCGTGCGCACCTTTGTCTCTTTGTGTGTCTGTAATTTCAACAACACCTTTTAACAATTCTAAATGAGTTCTCTCAGAATAAATATTTCAATTTCAAACGCAATTTTCTTAGGAACGTATAACTCCTTTCTTTGTACACCATAATTATTTATTTTGTATTACGATCCCGCCTTCTATACGCCTTCCAAAAATAGAGCGTGTGAATAAGAACATACCTACTGTGTTTTTCAATTGAAACACAATGTGTTCGTTCAGACTGTGGTATCAGACACCGATTGTACGAATTTAATCATAATTATCTGCGTATGAAAGTCCTAATTTAATTGTTGCTTGTCAATAAGGTACACATATTAATCTTTAAATGAGACTTATACATAACTGGCAAAATATGGGTCTAGTAAAAACCTCTGCTTACTTTTTTAATTTTGATGTTATCGTTATGTTCAGTTAAAGAGTGCATCGTCACTAAATCATACGATAAGAATCAAAATGATGTGTTTCAGTCATATGTAATGACAAAAATAAAGACGCGTCAAATAAGTACTATCCCCCCGTTCAGTTTTTCAAAATCAAAAGCAAATTATTAAAATTAGGCTGAGAATCAGCACTTTTCGAACGTCAAAATGACATAAGACAGTCCCCCAAAACGCCCTTCACCACATCATTGTGCTTTTACTGGGAAGAAGAAGTGGCGCAACAAACTCCCCAGCAGCACAGCTGTCTGTTCAGTTAGAAAAACTTGTTTCTACAGGGTGAAATTAAATTCATGGGCATCCTTTTTAGGGGTCATTGTACTCATCATTATAAACAACTTTTACTATGGGACTAAACCTAAAATCGCGAAAAAAATCAGCTGTTCCTTGCATTTATGTTCACATAACTCGTCAAAATATAGGGAAGAGCTGATTTTTTTTCGCGATTTCAGGTTTGATCCCATAGTAAAAGTTGTTCATAATGATGATTACAATGACCCCTTAAAAGGATGCCCATGAATTCAATTTCACCCTGTATACAATTGTAGGTAATATCAAAACAAAACACAATCTCCATCATTTCTACCATTGAAAATTTAATGAGAAAACGTAAAGAGCGAATAGTACCAGCTTAGCCTAATGTTCAATTCCCTGTAATGGTTCGTTTTTTCCAGGTGCAATACACAGATGTGACCGGATAAAGGGAACGGCTATTGTATTTTACTTGATGTTAAAAAAGTAGGTACTATTAGTTATTCTTTGGTTAAAGTAAAATTTGTGTAAGTATATCCGTCACCTCACACATCAGGTCCAGTTGAAAATCAGCGTCAGGCACTAGTTGTCTAGAATTTATGCTGAACTGTGCCTTTTTAGCGCAGCCATGAGATACACTTTCCTGCTAATTTATTACATCGGAGTTTACAATTTTAATTAGATTTTTTATTTGTTTTTATCTGATGTCTGTCTCTGGTGTATTATGTGTATAAATGTATTCTTTCTTTCTTTTAAATTTATCGTCATTTAAAAAAATGCAATACAAGATCAAAATGTATGGAACAGCTAATTCTTCATTTAGTTCATAATCATGTGCTGAATCATTGGTAACAGGGGGTCTACTCCGAAGTGGTACCTAAATTTATTGTATCGTCGTCGTATCGGCCGAATATTCGGTCATTTCCTAATACGAGTTCAATCTATTTGGTTCGGTCGGTTCCGATCCCACTGAACTTCATTCTGACACTTGTTGTATCGTAAACCCTACTCTTAACGAGAAAAGACTGACCGATAATTTGAGTTTGGCAAGAGTTACATCGTTAAATTAATGTCAAAATACACGACGGAAAAGTAGGTAGTAGGTTGCGTTGCGCGATGATGTCCTACCAGCCTGTATAGCCGTCATAAAACCCTATTTCCAAATTGACAGTGACACTACGTTCATATTTGGCGTACCTATCACCCTTTTGTATTGTTCGATGAAAGCCGTATATCCGTCAACTGACGCAATGACGTCATATTTCAGCATTCATGTCACGTGTCCCGTTTCAGCTTTGTCACAGCCCTGTTATGAATAAATTTTAGAATTTTGGGTAAATAAAGTTCACACAATGGAGGGGCCCGTGGTTAAATAATAACATGCAAAAGTACGTAAAGATTGTCACCCATCCACAGACCAACCGCGGCAAGCGTAGCTTAGCCTGATCGATCGACCCGCTTGCACGAAGCACGGATAAAACTGCCTGGTAAGTTGTCAGAATTTATTTCGGGCATCTGACGACCCGTAACGACTGTCAAAGATCCACGTATGACAGCCGGGACCAACGGCTTTACGTGCTTTCAGAGGCACGGAGGGGTCTTGGTATGTAAAGATGGTCATCCATCCACAGACCAACCGCGGCAAGGGTAACTTAACCTGATCGATCGGCCTGCTTGCACGAAGCACGAATCAAACTGCCATAAAAAAAAAAAAACTGTTACACATTCACAAATCCCTCAACCCAAATACCATAAGCCCCTTACATTCCTATATTGCTTCAGGACAATTAGTATTCATATCACTCGTCAATATAACACCCCATTTGGCCGCCATTACATATGCAATAACATCCAAAATATATTTAATGTGTAGAACAAACAGAAAAAACTTGACGATGCAAGAAACGCGTGTGTAAAATAAAACATTTTTTTTACAATGATTTTGTTAGCTCCAGTTTCAGCTAAGCCAGGTCAGCTAGGTTTATGTAGGGTTACAATTTGGAAATTTGAAAAGTCCTGACAAAAAGCCGGACCATTCAATAAAAGTTCGGACATTTTAGACACAAAATCCAAACATTAACTATCTACTTAGTTACAGTGGCATGGTAGGCATGGTAGCAGACGCTCGCGAGGGGAGAGGGGAGGTTTTGGGGGTGCGGGGTAAAAAAAAGTTTGCTGAAAAATATAAAAATGAATACGTATACCAGAAACTAGAGTTCAGCTTGATTATTTTACGTAAAACTACTTTTATTTTGAAGAAAATATTTTATGCTAGGACTAGATTACTTATGCGTATAAGTTTTATTACTCGTATTCCATATATACCAAAAATCTGGACAAGTTAAAGAGCAGGATAAAGTCCGGACAAAAGTCTAGAAGTCTGGACATGTCCGGATAAATCCGGACGGGTTGTAACCCTAGGTTTAAGGCAAATAAAAAAAATAATGAAATTCACATGTTATTTGACTGTTAAAAAACCTAGATTGTTACCAAGGTCGGAAGCAACATCTTCGTACAAAAAATTGTCAGTTGTTGGGAATATCTTCATGAATTATTCATGTTCGGTAGTAAGATGAGGAAATATGAGTCAAACATATTCGAGTGCCATTTCGTGCGTGGTACAAGTTGGTTTGTGTACACTCGGATGAGAAAATATTAGGGCTGTATTATGATATTCTTCTTTACAGTGTATCCTTGCGAGTTGTAGGAACCCATACAATCGTTTCACTTTGTGTAAATTATTCCATTACCACTACTCTCAAAACGGGCCGACGACCTTGTGAAGGCCGCAAGAACCCGTTGGATGTGAAAAGCAAAGAACCGATCGAAGTGGAGGTGCTTGGGGGAGGCCTATGTCCAGCAGTGGACGTCTTTCGGTTGAAATGATGATGATTACTCTCAAAACGGTGAAGGAAAATATAGTCAGGAAACTGGCATGTTCTAGAACCAACAATTCGAAGATATGTGACATCTACCCACCAGCACTGGGCCCGCGTGGTCGAGTAGCCTGTGTCCCAGTAGTGGAAACATTATCGGCTGATTATCATCATCTGCCTAGCCTTTCCCATGTATTTCCCATATATTTCCTATGTTGGGGTCGGCTTCCAGTCTAACCGGATGCAGCTGAATACCAGTATTTTAAATGAAGCGACTACCTACCTGACCTCCACAACCCAGTTACTGAGTAATACGATACCCCTTGGTAAGACTGGTTGTCAGATTTTCGGGCTTCTGAGGACCCGTAACGACTGTCAAAGATCCACGACTGACAGCCGGGACCAACGGCTTAAAGTGCTTTCCGAGGCACGGAGCGGTCTCTTTATATAAAGATGGTCACCCATCCACAGACCAACCGCGGCAAGCGTTGCTTAACCTAATCGATCGGACCGTGCGGCTGATATTGCTTAGCCACAAGGCCCTCTTTCCATAGAGCTTGAGATTCTTACGTAAACGGTAGCTTCCACATAACGGCCGCAGTGACGGTTTTCATGAAAATGATTGGTTTGACTTTACCGGGTCAGAAATCGCTCTCTAGTGAAACACACCAATTTACGTTCATAAATAACGTTTCAGTGACCGCACCACAGTTGAAGGAAACCTTAGCTTTACATTATAAAGGGTTGAAAGAAACACATAAACACCCATCGTGACTATGGAGGTTTTGTATACCTAGACAAAAAATAAAAGCTTTTGAATATAAAATGTAGTAAATAGTATGTATGTGTATATCACCTATTAATGTATTTGTGTACCTAGTTTTTTTTTCATCATTGTTCCTCTCAACCAATGCACCTGCCATCTAATCTCTTCACCACCCTTGGTTGACTGGTAGAGAATGCCTTAGGCATTAAGTCCGCCTTTGTACCTTTTTGTGCGAAAAGTTTTAATAAATAAAATGATTGAAGTTGCTTTAGAACACATTTCTGAAAAGCAGAGTATAAAGAAAAAAAAAATCAACAACTAAATTGTTTCTCTATATCTTTGATCTATGTGGTTTAGTAAAAAAAAAACCAACATCTCTTAAAAATAATGTTCTAAGAACATTACAAATGCCTTTTATATATATTTTTTGAGATGGATATGCTCGCGTTTGTTTGAGTTTGTGGACTATCCCATATCTACTCATTGTTCAATTCTTTAGACTTCATTCTATTATTTTCTTCTCTTTTCTGTTACAGAGACTTTAAATTATTTTTATTATTCCCTCACTTGTGTTTAAAGTCGTAAATAAAGCGTTATGTGACGTTGCACTTTAAGATGGGCCAACACAAATGGACTTAGGGCATTAAATAACCGCGTACATCTTCAAATGAATTTCTTATTTAGTATTTTCTGTAGCAATGAAAATGCCTAGATTCATGACTGTACTTAAATTGTTCTGAAACGTAATCAATAGGATTACCCTGATGCAATTTATGCTGGTCCTGCTCCACAGGGACTTTTTTTTTTATGGATGGGAAATCATCAAATGACCCCTCCCGTTCTGGGTGGGGCGGAAGGGAGTGTCAGACTCTTACTGACTAAAACCCATCCGTATTCCTTCCTTAGCCCTTTATGTTCCGGGGTAGCGGTAACCCTTTCGGACAATCCCGCACCCCCGGCAGCTGCACAGACACTTGGGCTCACTAGTTAAAATCAATATTTGAAAGAGAACTTTTTCATTTTTAGTGTTTCTGACATTACGAACTTAATGTTTATTTTTAATTTAATTAAATCAAGTCTTAACTGTTGAATACTTCAATATTAAATTATACTTAATTTTTTTTTAAACTTAATCAATAGGGTTACCCTAATGCGTTTTATAGTAGCATCAAACGGGGTGAATGATGCATAGGTGAATCGGGACAAAACTTTAAAAGGGATTTTAACATTAAAATAATACAGTTTGTGGCCAAAAAGGACCATAATGTGTTTACTGTAATTTAATTAACGATTACGTGCCCTTATTGACCACAAACTATATTATTTCAACGTTAAAATCCATTTTAAAGTTTCGTCCCGATTCACCCCTGCATCCCTATTCATCCCGTTTGTAAGTAGCCGACATTTTTACAGACCAGCTAGCCAAATATTGACAAAAAGTGAAATATGTGTCAACCGATTTTGTACCATGGGCAGTGGAGCTATTAACTGTCACCACACCCCGGACACTCCATACAACCACAGTAAATATACAGTAAGTTATCTAAGGCCGCCCGCCGAGTTATTAGCCTACTCTTGCGTTGATCCCCAGGGTTGTCACTTTTACTTTTAGTTAATATTTTCGAACAAGCAGCACTTGATCTAAATTTATGAAATAAAAAAGCATATTATGATTGAATATTTTACCAATTTATAAATTTAGTAAAAATGAAAAGCCTTTATTCACATAACATTTATAATACTAAGTTACAAATTTGATACCGAGAAAATTTTTCTCCTGTTTCTGCACGTCCGGAACGCTTTATTTTTGTTTGTTAATGTAAAGTAAATTCTCATTGTTATGTAAAGTTTTTGTAAAAAGCTTTTGAGAAAGCATGGACAGGGCATGTTAAATTCTATATCATTCAGTTGATCGTAAATTGACCGGCCAATTTTAATGTTGATGTCATGTTGATGTGGTCCTTTTCGAACGCTTTGCGAAACACCTGCTCCATCCTTTCTACATTATCGACAAAATCATCAGGTGGGATCATGAGTAAATTTCGATCTTTGCCGTAATTCCTGTAATGGGTGTATAAGACACCATATTTGGATTGAACAACACATCAGACAATAGAAAAAATAATAATTTCAATAGTAATTAATTTGCAATATTAATTATTGTGAAATTGCCCTTATTACATCTATACGCGACAAATACGTTTACCTAAACGATGTTTCGAACTCAATCCTCTGTTTTATAGTAAAACTAGACTTCTTAAAATAAACTCTAGCTCTAAACATAGTATTCAGAAAGTAAATTTGGGAATACATTTATATGGAAAAATGCGACTCGGCTACGCTCTTAATAAAGCAAATAAACTGTGAAATAAACAATACAATACCACATTTTCTAAAATATTTAAGTATAAGTAGGTACTTACATTTCTGGTTGAGTAGGAACTATGAAGAATGATAAGTCCGGGTTTGCGAAATCATTATTGAGGCACCCGAAAACACTACAATATTTGTTTCCCCTTTTTGAAGTCATGATACTCGTAATTTAAGTGGCCGCCGCCGGCGAGAGTTGACGAACGCAAGCGGTCATGTAGCGTACGCGCGTGCTCACAGTCGCGCTGCACAGCCCGCACTGCCGCCACCTTATTCCCTCATATATTATGCTAGCGTGTGCGTGAAATCGCGTGCCGACATGGCGCGCGGCGCGCACGCACACATTCAAACCGAGAGCGGCACGTTTGTATGAAGATGTTTTACTGTATATTTATACTGTGATACAACGCTCGCAAAATAATTACCTACTACTACTACATTAAAAAATGACGTTTGTATACGTATGAATGTGTGCGTGAGGTACTTGTGTTTGCGAGCGCTCTTGTTAAAGAACTGCGACGAATACGCCGAAGTGCGGGGTGAGGTGCGGTAACTGATGTTAGTGCGGGGGAGGGAGTGTCCTTTCTGTACGTAGTAGTACTTTAAGTATTCTGTGCTGTCACCTTGACTTGCTGTACACTTGCAACTGTTCTACAATTGAATATCGTAAAGGCTCTTATCAAATATGAATTATTATTTAAGCTATTGTAAATAACTAAAATAAATTAATCTGTCAAGCTCCGCTAATGAGACACAATTGATTTTCTATTGTTTCCTCGCCAATGGGCGATGCGCGCTGCTTGACCGATTAAAATTCAAAGGAGACTTGACAAACTAAATAGCATTTTAGAAAATAGGAGTAAAATAAAACGAAAACAGAAATGAGATACTTAACAGCAACAAAGTGTGGATAGTTAGACATTTTTAATCGTCTAATTGTGTGCCCGACGTCGTTTTTCTGGCTAAAGGATAAGCTTGTACTAAAGAAAGCAATTTGTCTCCAAGACATTTTTGTTTCGTTTTAGTAAAACATTTTTATGGTTGCTGAGTTGTCGTCTGGGTTTAATTCAACATTACTAAGCTGACCGAGGGAAAACCAGACAAACTATTAATAGGACAAGGATTTATTCAACGCACTCTGGGTGCGTTAGATAAAGCTGAAATGCTTCTTCATGCTACACAGCTACTGCAGTCTGTCAAATTTCTTTAATAAATTTTCAACTTTATCGCTAAACTATAAGGTTCAAATTTGATTGGGAAAATTTGACAGTTTCGGGTAGCTTGATGTGCTGGCGTCTGTACAGTGAAAATGTTTAGATTAATGACTGGTACTTAAATTGTTCTGAAATAACAGAACAAAGTGGCGTGGGTCTTGTGGCTAAGTATTAACAGCCGCACGGGTCGATCGTTCAGGTTAAACTACGCTTGTCGCGGTTGGTCCGTGGATAGGTGACCATCTTTACATACCAAAACCCCACCGTGCCTCGGAGAGCACGTTAAGCAGTATTGGTCCCGGCTGTTATTCGTGGATCTTTGACAGTCGTTATGGGTCGTCCGAAGCCCGAAAGTCTGACAACCAGTCTTACCAAGGGGTATCGTATTACCCGTAACTGGGTTCTGAAGGTCAGATAGGCAGTCGCTTCATGTAAAATATTGGTATTCAGCTGTGACTGAAAGCTGACCCCAACATAGTTGGAGTAAGGCTAGGCAGATGATGACTTAAATTGTTCTGAAAGTTTATCAATGAGATTACCAATGCGCGATTATATAGTATACTTATACAGGAAGATTTTTTTATCACCATCCAAATTTTTACAGGGTGTTCTACCCATGAATATGAACAACTTTCACTATGGGACCAACTCTGAAATCACGAAAAAAAAGTCAGCTGTTTCATACATTTCGGTCAAGTAGGTATTGAACTTTTGTATGAAACAGCTGATTTTTTTTTTTGTGATTTCAGATTTGGTTCCATAGTGAAAGTTGTTCATATTCATGGGTAGAACACCCTGTAAAAATTTGGATGGTGATAAAAAAATCTTCCTGTATAGTTCTTTTACACAACCCGGTACATATTTTGGCGTGAAGATGCAACTGCTACCTTTCTGACGGGCTGACAAGTTTACTAAAGCATGAGCTATGCTTGTTGATATAATTGGAAGCGATACGAAATAACAAGAATCTAACAATGAATGTAACGAACACAGTCTTGAACTTAAAATTCTACTGTGCTGCTTTAAGACATATTGCAAAACTGAAACACTAGAAAGATTTTCTTGTTCATGAGCTACTTAAAAATATTGTTAAGTACTTACTCGAGAAGTCGAGAGTCATAATACAAAAGATACGTGTGCACAACATACACACTTCACTACAGTCCTTGGACAGTTATTTTACCTCTGATTTTGCATCACTGTCAAAGTCACAATGATCTTTATTTTCGTTATAATAAGGTTGCTTTTTGATTACTATAGAGGTATGAGTTGGTACATATAAAATAACTGTGAAAGTACTGCAGTATCAGCGTGTATTTGTTTCTTTATGAACACAAAATAAAACCGCAGAACGACTCTTGAAATCGAACATTTTGACCCAATTATAACAATACAGTGTACTCGTAACAACACAATGATTATGATTATACTGAAACCAGGTGCTTATGTATTACAGAAGTGTTATTCAATTGTGTTCTTAAATATTACTTTTTTGTTTGCCTTTTTGGATCACAGTTCTTTAACGCGGCTTGGTGTAGGAGAAAACTGGTAGAAATCGTCACGTAACGAAAAAGTGGAATGCGATTTTCTCTCTCGAGAAAGAAAGTGTGAATTTGGTCATAATGAAAATCCAAGATGGCGGGTCCAAAAAAAATAATTTTGAAGTGAAAACTTCTTTAAACCCGTTGGGAATTTTTTGAGATGGGAAAAAACCATTGAATTCGCGCCACTGTTTCAGTAACCGACACTGCTTCGGATGTGTTCGGCTGTCCTCGAGATGTACTCGGTAGAAATCGTCGCGGAACGAAAAAGCATAATGCGACTTTCTCTCGAGAGAGAAAGTGTGAATTTGGTCATAGTGAAAATCCAAGATGGCGGGTCCAAAAAAAATAATTTTGAAGTGAAAACTTCTTTAGGCGCGTTGGGCATTTTTTGAGATGGAAAAAACCATAGAATTCACGCCCTGTTACCGTAACTGACAACGCTTCGGATGTGTTCGGCTGTCCTCAGGATGTACTCGGCATTAATTTCCGACGTCAGTGAGTGATGGCAAAGTATTCTGTTTGTTTATAATATGACGATTCACAAAATACACATTTTGATGTTGACTTGAAAGAGCATGGCAGTTGAGAATGTGTCATGCTCACTTAAATGTCTCGCTGATGGTGGCGCGTGTGTTGGATCATTCGGTTCCCTACAAAATGGTTGAGCTGGATGGTGCTGATCCATGCGTCATATTCGTGAACGGACGCCGTCGGTTGAGACTGGTCATCTCTTAACTGCCAAGGCTTATTTTTAATCTTATTTCTTGTATTGTTTCTTCATTTGTGTGTTTTTTTTTACATTGTTCTCACATATAGAAGCAACAAGAATAATGTACTCAGGATTTTGTAATATCTTGATTTAAAAGAGTGTCCATGGAGTTTCTTGCCCGTTCTTCTCCATAGAGATCTACGCTTTGGAATGGGCGACTAGCTTCAACTTTCTGACTAACTGACAATTTTGACAATTCAAAAGTACCTGTAATGGTTTAATTGAAATAAATGCTTTGAGTTTGAGTTTGAGAGTTTGACACACGTAATTGTTCAAGTTTTCACTTTTGTCGGCACTCCCGGAGTGCCACTTTTATTTTTCGTCATGGGTTTCGTTTTCATCGTTTTCGACGGTGCTAATGGCGATAGTGAGAGCGAGGTCAAAATTAAAATCCAAGATGGCGAAAATTTTATGAGAGTTTCTCAAAACTTATAATAGATGGCTATGTATTAAAAATGCGTATTAATTTCACAGTTTCTCTGTCTCTTTTTATTTTATAAGAGTGTGTGGCGTGCGAGTTCCAGGGTCGAACCCATTGGTACACGTTTTTTTTATTTACCACTATTTAGAAAAATCATGTTCCCTGCCAAACCTTTTCGTTTAATCAGCCTATAATAATCCCACTCCCACTGCTGGGACACAGGCTTCCTCTTTGTGAGACGGACTAGGCCGTAATCTACCACGTGAGCTCAGTAAGGGCTGGTAAATATTATGTACATAAATATTCGAATGTTTGGTTCTAGGACATGCCGGTTTCATCACGATGTTTTCGTTTCGAGAGCATACTAAACCTATTTATCTTGTGCGATTTATAATCTTGTCTGC
The DNA here is from genome assembly GCA_947508005.1 of Amphipoea lucens. NCBI lineage: Eukaryota > Metazoa > Arthropoda > Insecta > Lepidoptera > Noctuidae > Amphipoea > Amphipoea lucens. The sequence goes on from OX382379.1 coordinate 11,232,696, forward strand.
TCTTCAGATACAGTGATCATGAAGCATAAGTAGCGCTTAAGGCATCTCCAAAATCTTTATCCATCTGTCCGGTTGCATTCGACAAAATCACTTGTTTAAATAACACAAAAAAATACAAAAAACGCAACAAAATAAAACGCAAAGAAATAGCAAGCGAATTCGTGCTGACTATACAAACAATTTCTGTTTAGGGAAGCAAAAAATATGTAGTAGATTACCGTATAAGAAATAACATAATTTTCCGTAACGTTTTCTATTCCATATGGCGCTCGCTATTGAAAAATGGGTGACGTTTGTTATTACTTTTCGGGATGAACTGTATATGAAATCGGAGGGAATTCTATAATGTTTTCATTTTGTGGATTTCTGTGGGATATTTTTTCAGAGGTTTGGAAGTTACCTACATAGCTAGGTACATGTCGGTTACGGCATTCTATAAAACAATCTTTAGTAGGAAATTAGAAGAAACCTTAACACGAAAAAAACATATTTACCTACAAATGGTAGTATTAGATAATGTCAACATTCACGCGTTTAAAAAGCTTATAATTCGGAATGCTCTGAATGCTATCAAAAATAGAAAGGAATAACAGTCACAGCACCTTTCCACTCAACGCATTCTCATGCTACGGTGCTACGACGCTACGGCGTAGCGCTACGCAAACGCTACGAGAAGCGTAGCGGTAATTACTATGAAGTATTTAAGTTCATTGCGGTAAATGCTTGGTTGTATTTATTATAACATTATATTTTTATATACAAGCCATGTGACCCATAAGATTTCCCATCAGAATAAATAATGAACTTCCATACAAATTTTTACAGAGGTATGAGGAACAGTATAGAACAATAGAACAACTGCTCGACGACTGAGGTTGGGACGTTGTATATATGCTAGTTGCGCGGTAAACTCTGTTTGCGCGATGCAGGTTTTTGTGTGACGTCGAGTTTCATGCGTAGTTTGCATGTGGCGATGTACATTTGATTTAAAAATTCTTCCTTAGTGCTCACTTTTATTATTTTCGGATTTTTTTGCAAAATTTCAAGCTTCTTGACGCAGCAGTTTAGGCTGTGTGTTGTCCGTCATTAATTAATGAATTTAAGTTTTTTATTAAGTGATAGTAGATAAGTAGTTTCTATCTGAATTGATCGGATCTAAGATGACTACTTTCCATAACTAGCTAAACTCGGGTCAGATTAGGAAGATATAGGGACCGATATACCAACTACCTTAATCACGAATGACGGAAAGGCTACAAAGAGATTTAATCAGCTGGATACACTGCAGAAACCTTCAAAATTACCCTTAAAGATTCTGGATGGAAAGCCTAAAAGGTAGCGAGAGGGAAATAACCCTCCTTGAAGGCATAAAGTTTCAAAATGATGAAGGTCAAATGTATAATTTAACCTTATTCAACATAGTTCACTGACATTACATAAGGTTCTTGACAACTAAGGGTTAGCAATAATTATAATCATGATTTGAATTTGAAACAACATTTTGACGTCACTTTTGGGTAGACATTTTGATATGGCTTGAATTATAATTGTTATTGTAACAGGTTTCGTGTTGAAAATGCCCATTAAAAGCCCTCTTTTCCGTCACGTAAATCAATGTAATGACTATAATTGAATATGAAACCTTTAAGTAAAAAATGTTTCAGAAGGTAATTTGAGAATATTATGTTTTAGGCTGATGATCAGTGGTGGCCAGTGGTTTTGGCCCCTACTTACCTATCGTAGGTTCACACCCAGACAGGCGCTATACTTTGTGTAAATAATTTTATGACCACTGCTCTCAAAACGGTGAAAGAAAACATCGTAAATAAACCGGCATGTCCTAGAACCAAAAATTCGAAGGCATGTGACATCCCCAACCCGCACTGGGCCCACGTGGTACATTATGGCCGGCTCTCTCTCACAGAGAGGAAGCCTGTCTTATCCCAGTAGTGGGGACGTCATAGCCGTTACAGTATCCGGCGATAAATATTGCACATCGATCTTTGGAAAGAGACAATCGGCTAATTTCGGCTTCGTAGAGCGTTATCTCTGTCGCACGAAATACAAACAGTCCTGTATCTATTAGGAGCTGTTAAAACAATTATGATTTGCTTCTTTTGATAATTCTTTTTATTCTTTGTATAAAATACACTAATTTTTCTATAAATGATTGGTTTAGGTTGGGGTAAAATAAAAAGGTTCCCCTATTTTTCCTAAAGATGCCATAGTACAACTTTAAATTATTTAAACTTGGGGGTGTTAACAACTCTAGATATATATTTTGAACTGGACGCGACTGCACTCTATCACACTTGAACAACGACTGACAAAACGTTAGTTAACGTCACATAGGTAGTGTGCGACAGAGATAACGCACTACGAAGCCGAAATTAGCCGATTGTTTCTTTCCAAAGTTCGATGTGCAATATTTATCGCCGGGTACTGTACTCACAATGACATTTTAAGTAAAAAGAGGTAGATAGGTTATACGCGCTCCGCAAGAGGCACGTCAAAACTTAGCTAGTCAGCCCAGTTTTCTTTGTCTTGTCTTTTTTTTTGCTCCTGATAATTACAACAAGGCGTTACTACGTCCATGTGTGATCTAATAGTGTGACATTGTGCCGTTATTAAAAATTGAATGTTGGATAGGTAACCTTTTCAATTGTAATTATCATTGGTTGCTCATGCTATGCTCATGGTTTATCTTACCCGTAAATTAAAATAATGTTTACGGTTTTTCTCATGTATTCGTTTCTACTTTTCTCGCCTAATTTTAAATGTCAACGAAGTCCCCCACATAAGCTTACGCAGCAAGGTCAAAATAAAATTCGAGTATACCTCATAATAAAACGTTAAACATACAAAGCCTAAAGCCTGCTGAAATATGGCACCAATTCTACACGCGTCGTAAAAAAGAATTCGAAAATAAATTTTAATTAAGGCGAATGGGTAGTTGTAGCCCGCGAAATTCAATTTTTCTTACGTTTTTTGCAATTTTCAGGTCAGTGTCAGGTTGTATCTTGATCAAAATATGATTCGCGACAATAACAGGTACGTATTTACAGAATTATAATAATTAGAATCATTAATACATCTTTCTAAGTTAGATTTCTACCGTTAAGAACAAATCTCGTATGGAAAAGTGTTGGCGGTAGAAATCTAACTTAAACAGATGTATTAATGATTCTGATGATTATAATTCTGTGAATACGTACCTGTTATAGTCGCGAATCAAATTTTCATCAAGATACAACCTGACACTGACCTGAAAACTGCAAAAAACGTAAGAAAAATTGAATTTCGCGGGCTACAACTACGCATTCACCTTAATGCAAATCCTATAACCCGAATTCGGAATGAATGGGTTATTCTCAGTTGCTTTAAAATATTATTTATTGCGACAAATTTTTTGAAACTTTTCACTGAAAAAAAAAAACAAATAATATAAAATGATGAAGTCATGGAAAATTATGGTCACGCAAATTCACTACAAACATAAACGGTCCATACGTTCAAATCACAACTGTCAACTGTCAGCTGTTCTTTGACAGTTGTATGGAATGCCTATAACACACAAATAATTTCCCTGGCTCTACTGTTCGTACCCACTAGAAGACATATTATATGTGTTCCCAGCAGCCATGTGCTCACTCGTTAAAAAATAAAACAACGATATAATAAAGCTATAAGTAGCCTTCATTTATCGTGGAAGCAGCCTCTAAAGAACAGCTAGATTTTTTCAAGCGAGTTTTACATAATAATTATTTTGTATTACAAAACATCTAAGTTTATATAATATGTAACTGTTAGCCTGTAACATCCAACTGATGGGATAGAAGCCTTTGCCCAGCAGTTCATATTTTACGAATATTAAAATGAAATAATTGTGAAATATTTTGTGCCAACTGAGAATAACCCAATAAACGTCCAACGTCCATCCTGTTTTTATTCCCTATTGAAACCCTTGTGATATGTAGCAGCGCAAAAGCCAACCCTAATCCCTAACAGGAAGGGATGTAATAAATCGAACCGGAGCGAAAAATATGCAGACTTGCTGATCTCAAAGCAGAGACTGTAATTCCGGCGGCCTTATTCGGATATCATCTAGGATAGAACCAATCTAGGTACAGTAGCACAGAGTAGATAGTTACAGAAGGCCCAATCCATACGGCGGGCGAGGGAACGAAACAGATGCGTAGGTACAGTCAACGGCACATCAGTGGTAACAGAAGGACCGTCTCGTAATTTTAAAAACGGTCACAGTCTGATCACAGTCTGATCACAGTCTGAATCTGTCAAAAATTCCTCTAATTTCCCTACATTTTTGATAAGTTTTTGATATTTGTTTATCGCCGCGATGAGACTTCGACTAGATTTTGAGCGTTTTAAATTACGAGAATTGGCCTTCTCTGTTGTTCTACGAAAACCACCCCTACTGCTACGGCGTAAAGGCGCTGCCAAATCGTTTACACTTATGTGCTGTTGACGTACGGAAATCTCAAGGTCGGTTTACACTAAGCGAGCAAATGCACTTCACTTTACCAAATTATTTTTTGGATAGGCTAGAAGAATTGTTGGTCCATACTAAAATGTCAAGAAAATAATGCTCTTGGTCTTGGTCGACAAACATAGAACCAGATTCTATGGTCTACTTAAGTCTAAACGCAATTTCAAAGTCAAACGAATGCCAATCGCGAATGCGCTTGCACTCGCTATACGAGAAGCGTGTCTAGTGTCTATGTGTGTATGTGAAGCGTGTCTATGTGTGCGTGCGTTTCTGCTTATTGAATGTCGTCGTCGTTGTATTGAGCTGGCCTTCTGGAGCTATCTATTCTGTGACGAAACTACGAAAGGTACGTTAACGAGTCTCCTAAGTCAGGGATTTGGGTTTTTGAATATTCAGACGTTTGATCTATTGGTCTGAGTTCAGGCTGATTTGATTTGGTAGTTCCTAATTGGCCTGTGTGCTGTTTTGTATTTCATATTGAGGATTAGAGTTCATGTCGACTTGGGACTGGTGTAACTGTGCCTTTAACCTTGGTTTGGTACGTGTGGTTTAGTTTAATGAGTATGTGGGACACAGTTATTATAACTTTTTGAGTCGTTTACACGTGTTTTCGTGTCCAGCTTTAAATAGAAACCCACAATTTAAGTTCCAAATCAAGGACAACATACCTATTATCGTCTATTTCTTTAACTGAACAGACGTGCCACTTCTTCTTCCCAGCTAAAGCACTAATGAGTGCACCGTGCACAGATCAATCTAGATGATCGCGAAGAACAGATTTTGCTGAGATTTTGTTGTCTTCATTTGTTTTTTGTTTTTGTTATGATATATGTATTTGATTAAAAGTTTATTTAGTTATTTATGTATAAGTATAAAAAGTATTATGTATGTTGAAACTATATGTACTCCCCGTCACTTGTCCCTAAAGATTCATTAGAAAACCAGCGTCAGACAGCATCTGTCTGGCATTTGTGCTGAAATGAACCTTTTTGGCGCAGCCGCGAGGCACACACTATTGTTGTTTGAATTTTTTTTTTATATTTTCTTGATTTTGTATATTGTGTTTCACAAACTGTGGACTATGTTTTGGAGGGCTGTCTTATGTAATTTTGACGTTCAAAAAGTACTGATTCACAGCCTAGTTTTAATTTTGATTTGATTCTACTACCTACTTTGATGGAGACCAAGCAAGCTGAAGTAGTAGTGGGCTAGCCATATTTGTCGAAGGACCGATGGCCAGTTGAGCAGATGAACTCCTGACATGATGAACGCGTATTGGACAGCGTAGCGTGTGACGCCGCCCAGAATCGACGTCCTTAAGAAGGTGGCTGGAACAGACTGGATACGTTGCAGAGGACAGAGTGTTGTGGCGTAGCCTGGGAGAGGTCTATGTCCAGCAGTGGACTGCGATAGGCTGAGTTGGGGAGTTGATTGGTTTTGATGGATATTGATGTAGTCCAAAAGTTATACGCCTGGGTAATTTAGTTTATGAAATATTCACCATGAGTTTCCTAAGTGAATCCTAGTGAGTAAATAAACAAGGTTAGAAATAAATGTTTCAACAGAAATAAGACAACCATGTAATACAAATCGGCTGGATATCTTCCGCTTACTTTGGTAATACATAGCAAAGCGAATTTGGAGTAAATCGAACTTCGTTATAGCATGCCACTCGGATGTTCACGAACCGATGTCATAAGTATATTTTTATACGAAAAACAAACAAAATCGAGGCCATTGTCATAATTCCTTGCCGATATCTTCGATAAGCTCGGAATGTGGTTGTTCGTCTGACAAAAAAATGAGTTCTTTCAAAGTCTCGATCCAATTTCTGTATTCATTGGTGCAAAAATTTCTTATTCCGAGTCTCGTATCGGAAAGTTCTCGGTAGGTACGGAGTTGTATTTTACAAGAGTTTTAACGGACGCTTAGGATTGAACGTTTGTTGAATATTTCTAGGTTGTTTCATTCGCTGATTTATTGAAATATTGGAAATAGCTGAAGAGAAATTTTGAGGCTCTTCTTTTCTTGGAAATTTTGTGTACTCTAATAAGATTTTAGATCTCTATTTGGTTGAGTAAGTTAAAGGTATTTTCATTCAAACATTTTCAGCTGAAGTGTTAGTCAAACTCCACCGGATGGCACGGCACAGGGTTCATTCTCGGGGTTCTGGCTGCTGCTGCTGCATGTAATATTTCATCATATCATAATCAGCCTATAATGTTCCCACTGATAGGACACAGGCCTCCTCTCTGTGAGAGAGCGTAGGCTGTAATCTACCACGTAGGCCCAGTACGGGTTGGTGGATGTCACATGTCTTCGAAATTTTTGGTTCTAGGACATGCCGGTTTCCTCTCGATGTTTTCCTTCACCGTTTTTGAGAATAGTGGTGATGAAATTAATAACACAAATTAAGCGCCGGTCTGGGTTCGAACCTACGACCTACAACTCATAAGTCGTATCCGTTACCACTGCTCTCAAATTTTGCATGGTATAAAGTCAATTCAAAAGAGAGAAAAATATAAGGTAATTAAAAAAGAACAAATTCGAGTAGAATCAGATACATATGGTACCTAGGTAATCGTCTATTGATTAATAGGTATTTTATTCCGAACCCACATTATTTTATTTTGATGAAGAAAAAATGCTACCGTTGCCCCAAATACATTGGGATAAGCATGAAAATCGAAGCGTACGACTTAGCGTTGGAAGGCCCTCCACAAGGTGAACCGATGACTTTGTGAAGGCCGCACCATGCGGGAAGCACAGAACCGGTCGAAGTGGCGGTGCTTGAGGGAAGGCTAATGTCCAGCAGTGGACGTCTTTCGGCTGAAATAATGATGATAATGATTATTGTATTTTGTTAAACAGAACAAGTCTACAAACAGACATAACTACTGACAAACGACCAAACCGTATATGATTGAACACTATATATAAAAAAATACTTTAGTGTAAAACAAGTTTATTGTATAACCCCCTTTGACTTTATTTTATTTTTAGCTGCCATAGTGGTACGGTCAAACAAGCTATTTGGTACACAGGCAAAAATATTGATCTTTCCACTACACAGCCAATATTTAGATTTACCTATTTTGTGTTATAACTTTATCAGCTTATGGTATCCTTAATTAAATAGAGTGGTACAAAAGAATTGACTAACTCAGCAAACCATTATTTAAAAGTAGTTGCAAGTTAGCTGCCTGTATACCAAACAGCTTGTTCGACCGTACACATCCTGTGAAAATTTGAAGTTTCTACCTATTATGGTTCAAAAGATACTTACAGATGAGAGACGGAGGGATGAAGAGCGGAGCCTGAGTAATAGGGTTCCGTTGGCACCCTTTGGGTATGAAACCTTACTACTGGTACAGAAAAAAGTAAGTAATTGATGCTTGAGAAAAATGAAGATATCATAGTAATACAATCTCATATTTCTAGAGCCACTAACATAAAGGACTACACTGCACATTAAAGAATTTTAACATAAAAAAAAATAGTTTTTCATTCGTCTCCAAAATCCGGAGCAGTGGTGGCCCAGTGGTAGGTATCGGCCTCGACTTACGAGTCGTGAGTTCAAACCTGGGCAGGCACTTTATTTTTTGTATTTAATTTCATCACCATCACTGCTCTCAAAGCGGTGAAGGAAATGAACGTGAGGAAACCGGCATGTCCTAGAACCAAAAATTCGAAGACATGTGACATCTACCACGAGGAGAGCGCTCTCTCCTGGGAGAGGAGGCCTGAGCCCCAACAATGGGAACATCAGGCTGATTGTGATTCAATATCAGAAAATTATATTTTAATTAAATTTTATACTAATATTTACATAATTTAAAAAGCTAACAATCTTAAAATAATAATGTGTACAAGTATATAAAAGGGGAGGGGAAATAATCAAAGGGCATCAAAAAATTCGTCCACATCACTGTCAACAGGAAACGTGCCCAAAAGGCTGGCAGCATTGCCACGTTGTATGGCAATGCTGATTCTTTGGCCTAAAAGTAAGCCAGCCCTCTGGTCACGTGATGAGTCGACCAACCGCTTGGCGATGTCTCGAAATACTAAGTGGGCACTCCGGCCCCATGGCCCTAGTGTTTCAACGCCAAACGGCTCAAATATATAAGTTCCAAAGAGATTGGAGTATTTGCGCCGTTTGAGGCTTTCCGCACCTGCAGCAGCCGTCCCAGCACAGCTCACCGTGCTCGTATCAGAAGATGAGAAACATACATGTTTTCGATTCCATCAAAGACTCTTTTGGAGTTCAGTTTAGCATTCTGTCTAGTCTATGATGACAGAATCAAACTAGAGATTGCGTTTTGAATATTGATGTTTAGCTTTGAGATGAAACGAATTTCCATTCCCATTTGGGATTGAAAGGGAATCCTAGTCATGTCACTCTTTATACATGTGTTGCTTGTCAGCGTTTGCATGTTCTAAAAAGATAGCATAAATTTGTATAGTTGAAGTGTCACCTAGGACATTCAAATATATTATTTTTAGAATCTTTCTATTTATCTGTTATTTTATGCGTCGCTTTGTTTTAGCACGTCTCAAATTTTTATTTTAAAAGATAATGTTCTTTTCAGAATTTCTATCTATATATAATCATCATCTGCCTAGCCTTTTTCCAACTTTGTTGGGGTCGGCTTCGAGTCTAACCAGATGCAGCTGAGTACCAGTATTTTACATGAAGCGACTGTCTATCTGATCTCTACAACTAATTTCAACACCTCCAATTTCTATCTATGCATATTTGTACGCCGTAAAGGTAAAACATGACTGTGATCCTTTCTGCAATGTACTTAACATCTTGCATGCTTTGTGTGTGCATACCCATGTTTCTGACAAATAAATGAACTCTGAACTCTATAAATTAAAGTCACTTCAAGTGTCTGTCTATGTGACAGCGCATTGCCCTCCTAAACTACGCAACAGATTCTTGCGATTTTTACTATTATTTAGAGTCTTTATTCCGGAAGGTTTATGTATATTTACACTAGCTGAGCCCTACGGCTTCACCCGCGTAAATGTCGATCCCGTGGGAATATCAAAATAAAAAGTAGCCTATATGTTAATCAGGGTGTCAGCTACCTCCATACAAAATTTTATCAAAATTGGTCCAGCCGTTTGAGCGTGAAGAAGTAAAAAACATATAAACACACACACACACACACACTCACAAACTTTCGCCTTTATAAACTTAGTGTGATTAAAATAACTTTTGTTTGAAAACGACGAACGATCTTCACGTGTAGAACGGAAAAAATTTTATAGTACCTATCTATGGTACTATTACCTAATCTGCATTCGCGATTACAATTATGATAAAGAAATCTCGTGATTATACAAATTGCGAAAATCCTGCGCAAGGTCGGGTCGCTAGTTGAATAACAAACATAATTTCACGTATGTCATTCCCTAAGGGCTAAGCAAACGTGTATTAGGTACCACCCACAATTCGCCAGTTATGTTTAAGCTAGCTAAATATCAATTTCAATTTAACTACCATAGCTATACTGTATCAAACGCTTAACTAAGATCCAAAATTGTTTCACCATTGTTACCGACCACCTACATAAATATCATCTACCTTACTTTCATAAACTACACTTCCATTACCCTTATAGATTTCAGCACTATCCATTAGCCATGTGATACCGTCTACCCTAAGAGCACAATGTTTGATTTTCATCTCATCTGGGACCTTATTGTGTGGGAGGATATGGATTTCATTTGAGTATCTTTTTGCTTAGAAAATGTGAAGAGTTTTGTTAACAAAGATGTAGGTACTCGTATTAGCAATATTATTATGAACTAACTGTACCGGTGACTTTGTTTGCGTGGATGTCAGGCATCTATAATGTGTCGCTTAGAGAAGGGGTAGGTACCTACCTACCACTTCTCCATTTAAAAGAAAGTTAAAATTTTTTTGCGCGGAACCCTATTTTTTTCGAAAATAAAGGAAACCTAAGTTACTCCTTATAAAATTAGCTATCTGCCAGTAAAAGTCCCATCAAAATCGGTCCATCCATTTTGAAGATTAGCCAGAACAAACTGACAGACAGACAAAGAATTAAAATACAGTTTTTTTTGAGTACCGTATAATATTATTTCATGTATTTTCTTGACTTGACAATGGTACAGCAAATGCTATTAATAATGTATACTAGAAGCAACAAGACAGACATCATACGGTAGACGAAGTTGAACGAATTTCTAAACCTATATATACACCTACCGACTCATAAAAATATTTAACAGACCTAATAGATACCATTTCTTACAACAATAAGCAACATTTCAGTAAACATGAAGAAGGTAATATGAAGAAAGATATAAAAGGGAATACAATATGTACATATTTTATTTTACGGTAGAATAAATAACCATAAAGAAAATATACGGTTGCCTAGACCAATTTTACCTTCAAGGGCTAGATAAAGCTATAAACAAGGTAAACACGCATAGAAAGATAATAACAGAACTTAACGCCTATTTTCTCAGAAGGGTTAGACAGAGGAGTACCTACCTATATTAGTACACCCGGATTTAGCCAGTTGCGTTCAAGTCCCATGTAAGGGGCGAGCCTATTGCAATCAACCGGGCACAAATTTAGAGCGGTTCTGCACTACATCCGATCCGAATCCGACTTCAATCAGAACTGGGAATGTTCTAAATTCGGACGGATAGAGTTCGGATCTAGTGCGCAACCCCTTATACAAATAGGACTTTGGTCACTTCGGACCGGCATTTCTCGTTTTGAGAGCTGTGGTGATGGAATTAAATACAGAAAGTGCCTGCCTGGGTTCAATCCAGATAATTTTGTCGGTGTAATTATTTTGAACTAGCTGCGCCCCGCGGTTTCACCCGCGTACGGCGTAACTTTCGATCCCGTGGGAATATCGGGATAAAAACTATCCTATGTCCTTTCCCGGGACTCAAACTATCTCTATACCAAATTTCATCGAAATCGGTTCAGTAGTTTAGGCGTGAAGAAAAGACAGACAGAGTTACTTTCGCATTTATAATATTAGTTTGGATTTTTGACAGTTCTTCCATACAAAAACTATCAGACGTCAACTTTATTCCAGGAATAAAATTTATCTGTCGATTGAAAATTCAGCCCTAAAACAAATTAAAAGTGTTTGATATTACACAAAACATATATTCTTTAGCAATTACGCCCGCGTAGAGGTTGGAAATTATCCCACGAGAACGTTCCCGTAGTACGTACTACCGGGGTAAAAATCCCTATGGGCAAAGTCAGGTCATGGCGTACTTGTGTGCCCATCAAAATCCGTTTAGTCGTTAAAGCGAAAACAGGTAACAGACAGACGGACAGAGTTTCTTTTGCATATATAATATTAGTAAGTATAGTAAGTTGAGGGGCTTGTGGCTAAGTAATAAAAAACGCACGGGTCGATCGATCAGGTTAAGCTACGCTTGCCGCGATTGGTCCGTGAATGGGTGACCATTTTTACACATCAAGACCCCTCCGCGCTTCGGAAAACAAGTTAAGCCGTTGGTCCCGGCTGTCACTCGTGGATTTTTGCAGCCGTTACGGGTCGTCAGAAGCTCGAAAGTCTGACAACCGGTCTTACCAAGAGGTATCGTATTACCCAGTAACTTGGTTGTGAAGGTCAGATAGGCAGTCGCTTAATGTAAGATACTGGTATTCGGCTGCGTCCGGTTAGACTAGAAGCAGATCGCAACATAGTTGGGAAAAGGCTAGGCAGATGATGATATTAAGTATGGATTACCAAAAGTATCCCTTACCCTGCCGTCTCTTTGATATTTAATCATTCTCTTTCTTGCGTTGGAATGTTTAAAAATTAGCAGCGCCCCGCAGTTTCACCCGAATAAGTTTCGAGCCCGTGGGAATATCGGGATGAAAACTATCCTATGTTCTTTTCCGGGACTCAAACTATCTCTATACCAAATTTCATATCAATCAGTTCAGCGGTTTAAGCGTAAAAAAGTAACAGACAGACAGACACACTTTCGCACTTATAATAATATAAGTATGGATGTAATGAAATTGTAAGTGTCTAGTTATTCTTGGAATCCACTGTTATTATAATAATGATCCCTCATTAATACCTTTGTAGGTAGAAATAGAACTTATAACGAATTAATAAAGAAAAACTAAGCACGTATTTTTGCTCGACTTTGGGCACTTAAATAGATTTTCCGCGCCTAATTCCAGCCCACGTTTATGTTAACGTCAATACATAGACAATTACCTTTAATCTTTTTTAACTTCTCAGCCTTGACCTTTTGCCCGAAAAAGAACAATTTAAGAGACAGAACGACCAAGTCCGTCCCATTAGCAATTCAACAAGTCAAAATTCGTGACTTATTTAAAAGTCTGAGAGCAACACGAGGAACACCGTTCGTATTATTTATTTACTTTGAGTTGGTTGAGACACACGACTTGAAACATACGCTTCAGAAACATGAAAGTCAAGGTTGATTTGTATGAAAAACCTTACGTTATACAGGATGAAATTGAAGAAGCGCGGCAAATTAAAATATCTAATTCAACGTGTTATAAAGAAAATTTTGAGCATGTCATTAAGGATGATGCATATACGTCCGGGTAGGCTAGCGATTTGGCAACGTCATCGCAAGCAGTTTTATTCGTAGGAACGGCTTTTTTAAATTATCGGGCGCGCGCTAAAATGTATACTTGAATTTTCCTATTAATTTTGATAGATTATGATTTCCTTTATTTCATTATATACATATAAATTATATTTTTGAATATAAAAAAATATAAAAAAAGATTATTATTTTACTGAAACTCCGATAATTCATGTTTACTTGAAGGCAATAACTAAGTTTGCACTATCTAAGTCGATAATTGCATGATTTTTTCTTTAGATTTTATAATGACAATTTTTAATGATTAAGTATGTAACAGTTACTGTACCTCCTATTTCGAGTTGCCGCAAGTCTTCAATTTCATCCTAAACAGGGTCCCATTAAAATAGATGGACAAATTTTAACACAGCGCTCAGTACGGCTAACCAAAGAAATCCAAGTAAAAAAAAAACACTGATTAAAGTGATTTTATTTTGACCTAAAATAACAAATTTCCGGCACATTAGTGTATTTCGTTAGCTGGTTATTTTTCTTGTAAGTATCTATTGCGTTTTTGTTATATATATTTTTTACTATCATTCTTATATTGGCAGTCTGAATGATTTCTAAAAGTTTATCCATCTATTTTAATGGGACCTTATATAGCTGATTTAAGTTGTTGCAAAGAACAAATGAAAAACAAATAAAACAATGATAGACGAATGGCAGAAGATGGTAAAGTCTGGGAAGGTTGTGAATTTATTTATTTATATAAATACGAGAAAGTTTTTGTTGCCTCATGAATATAAATTCATGAGGCAACTACAACTTGCTCGAAGATTTGCTCGCGTATTTTGGCCAACTTACACAATATCTTTATCAATTATAGTCTTTATATTATTCTGATGTATAAGCTGTTTTACTGTGACGATTCATGAAAATCCGTTCAGTAGTTACTAGTTATGCATGAAAGTGTAACAAACATTCATAAATCCTGACAAACTTTCGCGTTTATAATAGTAGCAGGAAGTAGAATGAATGGCAAACTCAAACTCAAAGTATTTATTTCAATTAAACCAATTACAGGCACTTTTGAATTGTCAAGGGATCGGTCAGTCAGGAAGATGAAGCTAGTTGCCCATTCCAAAGCGTGGGCACCTATGGAGAAGAACGGGCAAGAAACTCCATGGACACTCTTTTAAATCAAAATAATATGGTTACAAAGTCTTGGTTACATCATTCATGTTAAAAATTATACATGTGATAACGATGCAGAACGTTAAAAGCGTCCATAATGAATTTTTTTTTTTTTTTTTTGTTTAGCCTGTACTGTCCCACTGCTGGGCAAAGGCCTCCCCCAAGTCCTTCCAGGAACTCCTTTCCCGCGCCACCTCAAACCAGCCCTCGCGGTACGCGTCCAGGTCATCTCGCCACCGCATTCTGGGCCGACCTCGGCGGCGCCGCCGTCCATCCTCAGGCACCCATTGTGTGGAAACTTTTGCCCAGCGGTCATCCTGCATGCGGCTGATGTGACCCGCCCAGTCCCACTTGAGTCTGGCAGCTTTCTTGCCTACGTCTATTATACCTGTTTTGGAACGCAGCATGGTGTTTCGAATTTTGCCCTGTCTTTTTACACCCAGGATGCTGCGCTCCATTGCTCTTTGGCAAACGCCAAGGCGGAACTTTTGCTACTCGGTGAGTGACCAGATCTGAGCACCATAGGTTAGGACGAAATATACGAATACCATAGGTTAGGATGAAAATACGAGAGAAAAAAAAAGAAATTCAAATATTAAATTAAAATAAGCCAAAAGATGGTATTAGTATAATTTGGCTGGAAAGGTTGTAAATACTGACATGTCGGCTGATCTGATAGAGATGTATGAATGAAGTAAACATGCTGTGCACGTTACAAATAAATTGGAATATATGCAGGAGGTTGGTGACAAAATTGTTGCAACTTAGGGGGAACATTAGTGACAGTTATCGACTTCATGCAACCGCAGTGTTACCACGACCGGGTAGGCATGACCAAACCTGTTTTTGAATTTGTGGTTTTCATAATAACAACAACTACTTTTTATTACTAAGCCTGCGCTGTCCGTTCGTGTTTTGTCTATCAGAGGGCTGTTCCTCATGAACCGCAATAGGTAGACCGTTGAAAATTTCACAGAGTGAAATATTGATTATTTTGTCGCCACAGCAGAAAATAATAAAAATTAAAGGGGGTCTCTATACAAGAAACGTGTTTTTTTCGGCTTCAATCATTGCGTGTTGTATCTCATCCATACTATCCATACTAATATTATAAATTCGAAAGTAACTCTGTCTGTCTGTTTGTATGTATGTTAACTTTTCACACCTAAACCGCTGAACCAATTTAGATGAAATTTAATATAGAGATAGTTTAAGTCCCGGGAAAGGACATAGGATACTTTTTATAACGATATTCCCACGGGATCGCGACTTATGCGGGTGAAACCGCGGGGCTGAGCTAATAAACCATAATAGGTAGACAGTTGAAATTTTCACAGAGTGTGTATTTCTATTGCCACTATAACAAAAAATTATAATATTCATTAACTTTATTTTATTTTTATTATTTTGATACCATACAAGAACCTAAATTCACACGGACGAATTATTTATTGTGTTTCGCTAAATTTTATTTAGCGAAACACTCGACACGCTGTTGAGTCCAATGTTGTGATAATTTTTTGCCCGCTTCCCATAATCTGATTGAATGGGAAATTGTTCACGCTCGTGTGTTCTGAAGGCAATACAGTTTGGGATGTCATTCGAAAGGAATTAAGTGAAAGCAGTGGTGGCCCAGTGGTAACCACTCCAATTTGTGGGATGTAAGATTTGGGTCACCAAGGCAGGCGCGCAATTTACTTTGTGCAATGTATTTCATCTCTAGTTCACTTAAGACGGCAAAGGAGACGGCATTGTGGGGAGATCGGTGTGTCCCTGAGACATGTGATATTCACCAACTAGAACTGGGAACGCATGGTAGATTACAGCCCACTTCTTCTCATAGTGAGAAGACCTGAGTCCCAGCAGTGGGAACATTACAAGCTGATTGTGTATACGAGAGCAAGTAATGGCTTTGCTTGAGCAAATCTACGTCTTAGTGTTGTATTATTCAAAAGAATTAAACCTTCATAAGCTCCTACGTACCTAAATACACTACACACCCAAGGGCTGACTTACACATTCAATATTATTATTCGAAATCCCACCTGAATTACCGTTGTTATACTCATATAATCTCACAATTCCGCCAATAAGAGCCCTGGATTTGTAAGCAGAGGTTATACCCAATCTAAAATCTTCGTAAGACTGCTCATATTTCGGCCCTTCCAATACGTGACCGATTTTGGGAGGCTTGTGAAAATTCAAGTGAGCGTGTATGAGGGGGCTTAGGTGCGCGTATGTTTATCGTTTGTAAATATGAAATTATCGTTAATAGTATACGGTTCAAAGGATTTTTCTTTTGTATTTAGGTCGTAAAGAAATTCTTTTGTAGGATAGAAATATATGATGCACTGATTGGGAAAACTTGTAATACTAAATATACTAACAAGCTATTTATCTATAATTATATAATATTATAAACCTGAAGAGTTTGCTTGTTTGTTTGGTTGAACGCGCTAATCTCAGAAACTACTACTTCGAATTAAAAAAATATTTTTTATGTTTGACTGTCCATCTATCGAGGAAGGCTATTAAGGCTATATAAAATTACGCTACGACTAATAAATAGGAGCAAAATATAAATGAAAAATGTTGCAAATACAGAAAAAAATATTCCTTTTGAGAGCTTCCGTTGCGTACGCTGCGTAAACGGTTAAAGTTACGCAAAAATCAAGTATGACGGGATTGTTCCCCTTTAAAAGTTCTAAAAAAAGTTCTCGACAGCAGCTTTTAAGGCTGACTGACTATAACCATTTTTATGGTAATCAAATTTGTTCTAAAATAATGCATTTTTTGAGGTGTTTCTATAAACATGATATTAATCCTTATCCAAATAATTATACGTTATTCATCACAAGTATTTAATTTTGGACAAAATTGCCCTTGACATCATTTAATTCCAATGAATATCTTAGGAGATATCATAGTTTTAAAATAACTTTATTTTGTTGTTGTAAAATAGCTTCTTAAAGTAATGGGAATATATTATTTTCGTAGGTTTTTCCTCAAATTAACGCGGTTGAAAAAAAGGTTGTCATCAAATCTCCAAACGGATGGCAAACACTTCCCGTGACCCAAGAGCTGGCTTTTACCTTGGCCAGAGTAAAAGTGTAAAAGTATTGCCATACAACGTAGCAATGCCGCCAGTCTCTTGGGTACATTACATTATCAGTAGAAAGCGATGCGGACGAATATTTCCGCGCCATATTTTATTTTATTCATAGTTTTAGTTAGGTTAGAAATTGTTGTACCTAATAGATCTGAAATAAATTTCTTTTGATTTGGTCATGTCTAGTTACTCCATTAGAAAGGCAGCCGTCTTCTAAAATGTTGTCAGATACATACGGAGCTATACGATTCTTTATTTATTGAAAATTCGTACACAAAAGGCCTGGGGGCCTAAAAAGGCCACTTTAGCAGAATCATAAAAGGATAATATTATGAATCATAATAAAAGTCGTAAAATGGTCACAAACTGACAATTCATAATATTATATGCGTACAATTTCATATCACGCATTTCATTTGTTTGACAGTTTTGTATGGAGACTCGTAAAATGGTCCACAAATTATGAATTCCTTTAATGGCAAATACCTTTTATGGTTCTGCCAAAGTGGCCTTTTTAGGCCCTCTGTCTGTTTTCTAATTTCATTTGTCATTTAGTTGTCTGGAAGAGATCGTTTGAGTGATAGAGCCGCCCGCTATAGGTACTTTATTTTATCCTGTACCGGTATGTAATCCAAAAAAATTGGTTTACTGATGTACAATACAGTTTATAAACTTAGTTTTTGTTTATCTTAAACCTAAAAAGGGGTCATTATATACATCATTTTAAATAACTTAGACAATGTTTTTTCACCCTGAAATTGCAGTTGTTCCCTACATTTTTGTATTTACATAAATCGATGGTGACAAAATGAATAGAGCAATTGCTTTTTTTTTTAATGTTGCTGGCGCTATATTTACTTGATAATTCTTAAATTCACTGACATACAACGCAGAGCATAAACCACTGAGTCTACTAGCATTAAGTTTAGTAAAAGAGTTTCTTATATAACGAAAGTGAGGAATAAGGAAACATTTTCATCCCCCGAAGGGATTAAATATAGGATGAGAGTTTGTATGGAATTCGGGTGGGCGCAGGGCTTGTAGACATAATAATCATCTGTTATTAAAAAACTTTTTAACAAAAAATTAAACCTCCGAAAAAACTGAAAAGCAAAAAATAATAAACTTTTTTTATTTAACCTTAATAAATAAGTTCTTAAACTAATGCAAGTATACCTAAGTAATTTAGAGTCGGCGCCAAACAAGCAAATTAATTCGTTGCGAGTGGTCGTGCGGAGAGCGCATTTTTTGTTTGAAATGTTAATGTTTATCGCTATAGATTTCACGTTGCTTATTTCTTTAAATTTAAGGTAATTTAGTAATCTTTGTTCATTGATTGTTTGGCGCCGACTCAAAATTACTTAGGTATACTTGCATTAGTTTAAGAACTTATTTATTAAGGTTAAATAAAAAAAGTTTATTATTTTTTGCTTTTCAGTTTTTTCGGAGGTTTAATTTTTTGTTAAAAAGTTTTTATTTTATAATTTTTTGAGGCTATAATTTACTAATTACTACATGCTTAATGTTTGATTACTTTTAAAATACCTACCTTACTTTTGACATTAACTGTTATATAATCCTACTTTAACTATTATTTTTTGTGTAATATAATACTAAATAATATAATGTAATACTTAAAAAAAACAGGCTTTATATACCAACATAGATAGGCCTTTTATTTTAATTGTAATACACAGCTCAGCATTAAAATCTGTGAATGAACAATAAGTCACCCCTATTTTCCCACCCTTAGGGTAGGTTTTTTTTTCCAAATTTACATGGGACCAACTTCGAAGTATGTCCTATCCAACAAAAGAAGAATTATCAAAATCGGACTACTCTGTAAAAAGTTAAGCGTGGTCATACATTACAATCAGTGAGTGAACAATCAATCATCCCCTGTTTTCTAACCCTTAGGGTTGGAATTTTTTTTCCAAATTTATATGGGACCAACTTCAGAGTATACCCTTTCTAATAAAAAAAGAATTATCAAAATCGGACTGCTCTGTAAAAAGTTATGCGTGATCATACATAAAAAAAAAAAAAAAATATACGCGTCGAATTGAGAACCTCCTCCGTTTTTTTTCGTCGGTTAAAAACGGTAGCCTACAATTTTAAAGTGAAATTTTCAACATCCAACCAAAATTCCTGTTGCAAAGGAAAACATGCACGAGTAAGCAATTATATTTTAATTTGTGCCTGTCTTGTCACAGAAAATTGAGAATTATTTATATACTGTAGCGACAAACCGGGTCATGACAAAGTTGGAAACATATTTTTGTCAACCATTCTCATTAAAATGATTATGAATTTAGGTACTTGTTTCTCATTTGCGCGTGGTGGTTAACAAGCTATGTCTGAGAAAAGTTGGATTTAAAACGAAATGCTGGCTGGAATTGAAATTTATCATACACTTTACTATTTTACAAACACTTTTTTTTTTAATTTTTATTTACAGGCACACTAAACCAAGCAGTCAAATGATTGACTGTATTTGAACAATCTCCTGCTTGGATTTTCAAAAACGTAAATGCTCTTCTTATTCCTGGCATTGTGTACGGTTATTCCATTTATCCACCCCAAAAATCCACCCTAAGGAGGACACGAAGAAACGCATGTGCGAGAATCCACTCCAAGTCTATAAATTCCGTTTATCCAACTAGGCCTAGGGTGGATTCTCGGACATGCGTGTCCACGTATCCACCTTAGAGTGGATTTTTTGGGGTGGATCAGCGGAATAACCCATTATGTCAACTGAAGATTGCTTTTTGTTTTCTGAACCATCTTTACCGTTCCTGGTTTTCTAAAAAGTTCATGAATCTACTGTGTAATTATTACCAACCACACTTAATTAAACGACCATAGAAATAATTTCTATACCGATCATAAATAATGCACAAACTGAACTTTGCTCGACATCTAAAACTTCACAAAATGACGAGAACCCAATCCTGCTCTAATTTTAATAAACCTCTGAATCTCAAGCGTTCTGCATAAGCCTTCGCTGATAAATATGTATGAGGATAGAAACAACATGATATGAGGTAGACAGGTTTGGAACTAGTCGTGTAGATTGTAACAGCTAGTTTGGCGGTGGTTTCCTAAAATACTGCTCGTGTTCTGAACTTATTAAATATTCGATAGCGGCTGCTACTTGCTGTCTGGGATACAGTTATAGACCGCGATTGGCTAAATTGATTTGAGCTACGGATTAGTAGTGCTATTGTCTAAAGTTAACTTTGAACAGTCACAAATTTAAAGCAAATTTACTTGTTTTTAAATTCATATCAGCATATAATGCTCCCACTGCTGGGAGACAGACCTCCTCTCTGGGAGTGGGCTGTAATCTACCACGTGGGCCCAGTGCGGGTTGGTAGATGTCACATGTTTTCGAATTTTTGGTTCTGGGACATGCCGGTTTTCTCGCGTTGTTATGTTTCACCGTTTTGAGAGCAGTGGTAATGAAATTATTTAAAATAGTAAAATTCGAACTCTCTCGTAAGTTGGGGCCGTAGTTATTCATTATAAATTTTGTGAATCCTCGAGTTTCGATGTGGTGTTTAGAGAATACTAAAAGTACTAAGTTTTTTGTTTTCTATAAAGAGAAAGTTTATAAAGTTACCAATTTTTTGGCGTTTGTTAAAATGTATATGACTTTGTAGAATTTTTGACGAATAAAAAAGAATCCAGAATACAATGTCAGTTAGTGAAATGTACCTAACACAAATAATGCAATGAAACATGAAATGTAACACAAAACTACGCAAAGTTTCAACGTATGTTACATTTCACAATTGTACTACTGGTACTTAATAATAAACTACGTAAAGATATAAACATCACCGCAGCTGACGAAACGCGACACTCCTTTTCCATGTACAAAGTCGATTTTATACAGCCAATTTCAGTATTACTTCCACTCCATCCGTCGTCAAATATGCGACATTGCATTTCCTGAATTGGCCGCTCTTCGGTTCAATTTGTGTCAAAATTGAGAACGTTTAAAGCAAGTAGACTTTCGTGGAATTGTATAGTTTCCTATCAAAGACATCGTTCGTTATAGCTAAATGCAATCGGGGTAAACAGTTCTGATTGGTCAGCAGGAGTTGTATTGAGGTTGGTTTCTCCATTATGCATACGAAGAGGGCCATTGATTGGTCTCTGAACTAAATGACTTAGTGTGAAGTAATAAAATTATTAAATGAAAGAGAAATGTGCAGAGATAGTAAGAATAATTTAAACATATGGAAAAGATAATGAAAGCAATATTCATTTGAATAAGAACGTAGAAATAAACTACAACGCAAAAAAAAGAAGATTGAAGTTATAGACACTACTTTTAAATTGTGATTTCTAATCAGAAGGCAAATTTTCGTAATTAATAAACGTTCAAAATCTTGCAGCAATTATATCTCAGCGATCATGAACGTCAACAACTTGTTAAAAATTAGAGGTATTTTTGACAAATTGAGACTGAGATCAGTAAACGTTCTTAAAATTAAGAGAATTGGTCATCTGGCGGATAATATTGGTATGATCAGAATTTTAATCACAATCATATCCAATTTTTATTACTGGTTTTAGACATAAAATCTTAACTTCATATTTAATACTTTGATTTATGTAATTGGTTTCATAAGCCGTGTAAATCAAATAAATAAATAAATAAATATTAGCATCGATGTCGAAATTCGCACGCGCGTTGTCGATCCATCAAGCTTAAAACTCCATTTCTCTTCATCAACCATTTCATATAGAACTCGCCAAAAATAGAACAACTACACTGAACACGATTCAATAGCAAACTTTGCATGCATTAAAGTAATGAAATTTGGCTCGAGAACGTCGAATAAGTTAAATAATAAGATCTTCTGAGGCAAGTTCGCCAAGTTTCTGCGATTTTGTTTGAGTTATGTTTTAGATTGCATATTTTGTGTTCTTAGTTCCGTTTAAGTTATGTGGACACTTATTGCTTGTGTATTTTTGAGCTGGTGTAATAACTTCGATGTTTGAAATGTATGGGTTCCGAAGTTGAGCTTTAGAGAGGTGCTATGCACCGGCTAATGAACAAATTCTGTCTCATAATAACCTAACAGTTTCAGTGTACATAATACGAGTATTATGTTCCATAAGCAAATGTCCCCCCTACTTTCCTGCTTTTTATGTCCATATACCAGTGTATATGGACATAAAATGCAGGAAAGTAGGGGGGACATTTTTTCAAACTTTCCTCACGACATTTTCATCATCTAGGGCACTGGCCCTAGATAATGAAAATGTCGTGAGGAAAGTTTGACTATGAATATCGATGGCTATAAGAGTAGCGGAAGACCAAAAAAAATTTTATTTATTTATCACAAGCATTGCTACCATTACAGGAAATTCCTAATGCGGTAGCGTGGTCCTTAATTAAACTATATTAAATAATTAACTTAAATAACATAACACATATAACATATTTTTTGTGAATTCATTCAGAGAGCATGGCACTGCTAATAACCGTGGCTTCCGGCGCCGCGATACGTAATTGTCAGGAACATTCAGAGAAATCTCCTTCAAAATACCGGAATTGTAGGTCTTACCACGCAATAGCTTAAAAACATATGAGGTTATAACTAAGTCCCTCCTTGTCTCGAGTTTGTTGTACCCGACCATACCGATAACGAATAAGGTTGGGTACAGCAACGGATAGAAGGGATAGACACCGTATAGTTTCATGTACAAAAATCTGGTGAATTTGTTTTGTATGCGCTCCAACATGAGATTATATTTAGTCTCATGCGGAGCCCATATGACAGCATTATACTCTAGCTGAGTTCTTATAAGTGCATTATACAATGCTGAAACTGCTTTTATATTTGTATAACCCGATGCCCGTCGAAGAACGAAACCTAGACTTCTGTATGATTTCTTACACACATTTACAATATAGTCACGAAATATTAACTCAGTGTTCAGGCGCACACCCAGTGCACAACGCGCCTCAAGAAGCTTTCACTTAAAAAAGAAAAGATGGATGGACTGTGGGTATGATTAGAAAGGGGGTGACTACCGAGATGACGACTAATAGAGAAGTATGGAAGAAAAAGACATACTGCGTCGACCCCAAATAAATTGGGATAGGGTTAGGAGAACGGTGATGATGATACCAGTGCCCTAGATAAACATTATGGAAAATTCAAAAACAAATAACGTAGGACCAATAGTCAAGCAAGACCAAGACGCAAAATGTCAAAACATTCTGTAAGAATCTACAAAGTCAAGCAGATAATCATAAAAATGTGCCAAATAATGGCAACGATGGTATTATAAAACTCCAAAAGAAACCGATCGCGGTCAATCGAAACGTGGAAGTAAAGATGGTGGAATCGGAAGTTTCTAAAACGAACGTGCAATGAATTTATTATGAAAAAGCGTGGGCTTCTCAATATGTCTCACTTTGCTCTTTGGAACTGGTAATAATTTTATCTTTTCCTCACAGTAACTTGCACGTCTAAAATCACGAACGATTTTGTAGAAGTTATATTATGACGTTCAAGCATCGTTAGGTTAGGTTAGAATGATATTAAGATGTAGTGTTATGAGCTAAGAACATCACTTCGAATTCTGAAAAAAAAAAACTAGAAATGGATGATCTCATAATGATCACACATCTTGTTCTTCTTAGCGTGTCGATAGCAATCTAAATGTACTCGGCCCAGATCATTGTGTAGCCTCTGTTGGCGATCCAATAAATAAATAAATCATCAGCCAAAAGACGTCCACTGCTGGACATAGGCCTTCCCCAAGCACCGCTACTTCGACCAGTTCTGTGGTTTCCACATCCAGCGGATTCCTGCGGCATTCACAAGGTCATCGGTCCACCTTGTGAGAGGACTTTCTTGGATGATCACACAATTCTCTTTAAAGGTTATGAAAGAAATTTTACTTACAAACAATGATCTAATTTAAGATGAAGGATTATTATTTTCTTATTATTATCATCGCCATACATTTCGACGAGTTGCTTGAAAACAGCCAAGTATGAATAATTCTAATCTCTTTTAAACTTGAAGCCAGTTTCCCTCCCTCTGAATCTTCGTAGCTTGACTTATTAATACTTTAAAGCGCAAACTCAAGACAAATTGAGTTGGGGATGTAATCCGGCTGCTTTAAGTAGCAGGTAGCACATTAAGTCAGGATGCTGTATCTGGGACATGACTAATTACAGACTTTCGGATTAAGAGAGGAACCTTGACATTATATGTGTCGTTGTAATTCAATGTTATGAAAGATTATACATATTTGAATAATTATAGATATCTAAACAAGATGAAATAAAAATTCAACGGGTAAACGACCGCTGGTCGTGTTTTTACTGAAGTATAAGTTGAGAAATATGTTTGGTCGAATGTCGATATCGATAACAATCACGGCTGTGACTTACACAAAAATCTGTTAAAAAAATCCTCTACAACAAATTCACGAACTGCGGTCAATGACCCCACAAAAAAAATGTACCTTTATTTCTTTTTCATGTTTAGATATCTCTACAGGGTCCCATTAAAATAGATGGACAAATTTTAACTCAGCGCGTACGTGTAACCAAAGATATCCAAGTAAAAAAAAAAAAAACACTGAATGAAAACATTAGTCGTTAGCTGATTATTTTTCTTGTAAGTATTTAATGCGTTTTTCTTATATATTTTTTACGATTGTCCTTAGTTTGGTGGTCTGAATGGTTCCTAAAAGTTTTTCCATCTATTATAATGGGTAAAGTGCTATAAAAATATCTGCCACGGCTTCAATGGGAGACAGTATTTTGTATATAGATTACAGTAGTGAAGAAATTTTATACCCCGGAATAGTTAAATCAATTTGAGAAAATAAAGTAATTAAATATACATTTACTCTATTCTGCATAACGTGGTTCACAAACTACGCGCGATGTGTCGCTTCGTCACATTTTGCGAAATTAAATGACGGTGCGGCAACAGCTAATTACTATGAGACGGTTTCATGCAACTAAATCAATTCAAATTACACGCACAATTTTTTGTATGAAAAAATTTATGATACAAGATCAATAATGTATCTTTACTATTGCAAATCCGACTCGGCTGGGCAGCGTTCGGGAAGCTTCGCAATATCTTCTCGTCCCACATACCGCAGTGTCTCAAGACGAAAGTCTTTGACCAGTGCGTGTTGCCAGTGATGACATATGGCACTGAAACGTGGTCGCTCACAATGGGCCTTATTAGAAGGCTGAAAGTAACCCAAAGGGCAATGGAGAGGGCTATGCTTGGAGTTTCCCTGCGGGATCGAATCAGAAATGAAGAGATCCGCAGGAGAACCAAGGTAACCGACATAGCCCGAAGAATTGCCAAACTTAAGTGGCAGTGGGCAGGGCACATTGCTCGCAGAACAGATGGCCGATGGGGCCGAAAGGTTCTGGAGTGGCGACCGCGTACCAGAAGGCTTAGCGTTGGAAGGCCTCCCACAAGGCGGACCGACGACCTTGTGAAGGCCGCAGGAACTCGTTGGATGCGAGAAGCACAAAACCGGTCGAAGTGGAGGTGCTTGGGGGAGGCTTATGTCCAGCAGTGGACGTCTTTCGGCTGAAATGATGATTATCCTGATCACGTTGAAGAACGTAATGTTTGTAGGTAATTTTATTTCCGTATTATCTTTGTCGTTCCAAATGTCACTGCTATCACATGTTTAACTAACTTCGGCGAGAAATCAATAAACTTAAACCTGAACAAAGTTTAAATTATTCGATAATTTACAAAATTCCAAACTTCGGCAAACTTTCACTGGAATTGGTGATTTAAGTTTTGAAAAACTTTGTTCAACTACCTACGTGACAGTTTTCGATGAGTATCTCGTCGGAAATTTATAGTCCAGGCACCGATTTTTATCAACTTCGAATCGTGATAATGATGTTCCATTTTTTTGAACGCCTTTTTTCCCCGTAGGTATCTTAACTGTCTTTTGTTATTGGGAATAACAAAAGACAGTTTACCTGGAGCCTTGAGTTAGCTTGGAGTCTGGATTTCTATAAATGCCGAATTCCGGCTACTACATGGGTCTAACAAGAACGCGCAAAGTAAAAGTAACTTAGGTAAATTCGATCGACTTTTTAATCGAAAATATAATAATTAATATCACCCTTAACACTCACCCTGCCATGGGAACCGCCGGCGATCACCAAATAATTTTGTTCAGCAGGCGAAAGCAAATTTTTAATACTTTTATCACATTTTCCATAACAGCACGCCAGTAGTTGTAAAAACTATTTGAATTCGGGAGGTCAGGGTGGACCCCACGGCGTCCTGAAAGATTTTTTTTTTGGACCCGCCGACGTATATCACGGCCTCTTGTAAAAATTTTGACTTTTGACTCACGGCGTTTACAAACAGAAACTTTGGGACCCGCCGGCGGCCTTCATGGCCTCCTGAACTTAAAAAGTTTTATTTATATTGTGGCAGGGAGAGTGTTATAATATATCTGAATAGTGTTAGTTCGAACAAAATAAATATTGCAAGAAAAAAGAAAAGTTACATTTCATTAAATTTTTGAAATCGTCAGAATCTACGTTACGCACACTTCGCGCGTTAGGCCCTCTGTTTGAACGGACTGGTCAGCGTATGCGCTTTCATTTACTAAGCCAAAAAGGTAGCAAGGGCACAGAAATTAAATATGCCTCATAACAAAATTATCCAATCAATTTCTATGGAACAGTGAGACCTTTATCAGTCTATTTATACAATAGCATGTCAGAGAGAGTTTAATTAATTTAAAAGCACCTCTTCAAATATTTACCCCTACGATATCATCTACAAACTACATGCATAAATCATAAAGGACTCTCAAAGTTAAGACCAAGTATATGACCATCAATCAAATGTGAACATCTCCAGAGGCGAAGATTCTAGAAACATGTCTAGTTTAAATACAAAATGAAAATGATGTATTGGTTCGGGTTTTCCTGTACTACTTTGACTTTCATTTGCCGTTCCATCATCGGTAGCCTACATATAAAGGTAAAAAGGACTGGTGGGGTTGGTGCAAGTGATAGAAAATTTTGGTATTTACTTTTTTGCATGTTTTGATCCTTAATAACTTGTAGTTATAATGTGAAATCAGCTATCTTTCTCGCTGCAGTCATTAGAGCCCTTCTGTAAACACATTTCGATTTTTAACCCTACTACTACTAAAGTACGGCCACGCCTAATTTTCCAAAGATTTAAACAACAATGGACGCTCGAAATTGAATAAAATCGATGCATATTGATTTTGAAGAACATTTATTTTAAGTAATGTTTGTTTTCGTCTAGTTAGCTCGGAGACTTAGACGAAAGCAAACATTACTTAAAATAAATGTTCTTGTGTATCGATTTTATTCAGTTTTGAGCGGCCATTGTTGATTACATCTTTGGCAAATTTGGCGCGGCCGGACCTTATGTAAATTGATTTTAGATTATTGTCTTTGCTTGTTAAAGCGATTTATCGGCTCTGGTTTGGCAAAGACGTCGTTCGCCAAAAATGTGAAAGCCAGGTGAAATGACCTGACTTGTGTTACCGAGCTATTCTATCTATAATTTATAAATGCATTTGCTGTTCTATATATCTACATTTCTAAAGCACTTACTAAACTGTGTCTATGTCCAACTGCCATTCTGTATAAAAAATAACGTCCTTTCTTTCGTCTTCTTTTTCTTTTAAATCGAGGCATAAATGTGAAACAGAATTTAGAATAAAGTCGTTATCAACTTTTGAAGTATATGCTTTAACATATAAGTATTAACTTTTTCAAAGTTAATTTGGTTTAGCAGTCGCTCAACCTGCATAACTTGTACCATACCAACGAGTACGTCCATTGCTCTTCGGTCTAATCAAATAGCCCGAGGCGAGCATATTTTATTTAGTAAGATTGTTCTTTATTTCCAATGGATGTTCTGTTCACTTTTTTTTTTGTTTATATAATATATAATATTTATAGTACAAAATTCTATTCATGTTTATAGAATTGTATGGCTTACAAATGTATAAGAATTTTTATGGCAACAATACACACACACATTTGCACACATTTTTTACTTTAGCTACTTGGCATAGAGGTAATGGCAGAATGCATATTATCCGGGGTGTTTATAAGAACATCTTTATTCAAAGATGTGCATTTTTGTTCCAAGATCATATTTTAGTAGGTCTCAAAGCACTCAGAACTAAAACAAAACATTCCCATCACTTACTAATACTTGAATCGGCAAATAACCCACTCAGGGCATGAAACACATAACCTTTTACAGTATCTCTATAAAAAAGTTCATTCTCTTAGAAAATCTCGACGACTCAATTCCGTTTTATGTTGATTTTACACCGAACGCAACGAAGTTCGTCTTAAGTCCGTTTTACACGAACATAAACATAACTTATGTATGCTCTGGAACGGCCCTAATAAATTATAAGCGGATTCCACGAGTATAATGTGTGTAAGCTCATTATGAGATTATACGGCTGTGTTTACGCATTTGTTTAGATCTCTATATAGTTTATACATATTTGATTTTGAATATTGCTCAATTGAGTAAATTAAGCTGGTTTTCGGGGAATAAAATTTAAAATTTTATGGGTGGAATAATCAATTTACAGCAAGGAGTAATTTGTATGACAATGTCGTCGTTATTTGATGGAAATCTTGGTTCAGCAATTACCAACAAAGAAAATATAGATACAACGATAAGCAATATCGAAATATAACAAGAAAAGGAAAAGAATTTACCTTGCGGGGAGGATAAATCGGGAATTCGAGTTCATTTCCCGTTGTCTCTAAAAAAAAATCTATACACGACAACAACGTTGATCGAAATAAGAAAATCATTTTCGATTTCCCACAAGCCTTCGACAACCTAAGCAGATTATTAAAATGTCAGCAGCACTTGAAGATAGAAAGAGTAATAGTTACCTTGGATACCTGAAAAAGATTTAAGACCCATACATAATTGACTTATAAATCCTCAGAAGACCGTAAAAGTCGCGGAGGAAATGGGTTATGGTTCTCAAGGGTTAAGGGATCTAATAAAGGCAGGACCGAAGAGCATTATTGTAAACTTAAATCTTAAGTAACATGTTTCAGGAGGGTACATAATTACATCAACCCACGAAGGAAATCAATTAAGCTAAGTACTTTGTTGTTCCAATGGTGAAACTATTAGTATATTAACAATAACAATTACAATGGCATGTTAACAATGATTGATTTGTGATGGGGTATAATCATACAATCTGGCTTGTAGGAATTGAATCATCTGTTAATCATGTTGGTTGCTTATAACATTTATACTTTTATTGTATTCTCGTTGAGCTGTGGTGGCCTAGTGGTAATGGTCGAGACTTATGAGTTAGAGGTCATGGGTGATGTAAATTATTTCATCACCACTGCTCTCAAAACGGTGAAGGAAAACATAGTGAGGAAACCGGCGTGTCCTAGAACCAAAAATTCAAAGACATTTGACATCCACCAACCCGCACTGGGCCCGCGTGGTGGATTATGGCCCACTCCCTCTAACAGACAGAGGAGGCCTGTGTCCCAGCAGTGGGAACATTATAGGCTGATTATGTGTGTTCTTACTAACATTAATAGCTGTAACATAATTTACTTAAGGCAATATTTTTTCATAACATTCTGCCAATACGCTAGTATCAAGCTTTTTCATACCTTTGACTGCCTAAATCACAGTTTTAACAGCATCCTTAAGTATTTACCTATTTCTAACTATTACTGTTATCCCCACATAATCGACTTGAAAAATATCTCTACCAAAAATTTTAACAAAAAAATCCAGGATTTATCAATATACGCAGCATTGACGTCTGGTTGTACGGTCAAGATAAGTGACCGTGGTCGTCGGATATCTGTAGTTCAAGTTTAGTAAGAAACGGACGGATATTTTCGAATAAAATAAAATTTAATTAATAGAAAACAAAGTTCATGTATCAAAATTTTCATTCGGAAACGTCGGGTTTCTTACTAAACTTCAACCATATCCGACGACTCTGGTTACTTATCTCTTTTGATGACTGTGCACGTGGCAACATAATATATACCAAGCTGTAAATACCAATATAAGCTGACCAGACACTGCATAGGTTTTCCGTACAAAGTGAGGTCAGCATATTCTGGATGTCCACTATATTATGTACCTACATGTTTAATGCGAAGACCCGGACTTTCACAAACTATCCTCAGTTTTATCTGTCCCTCTAATAATTTTAATGAAATGTCAACCGAGTGTCTCGTGCTCTGAAATATTGTCTATGTTAGATACAGTCAGAGACAAAACTCGATTCACACTTAGATTTGTGTTCCGTTCCCGAAGAGTGCAAACGGAACCCTATTACTATGTCTCCGGTATCCGCACGTCCGTCTCTCTGTCTGTAGCAACCTCATGAACCGTAATAGGACAGAAAGGGGACAGTTGAAAATTTTACAGAGTGTGTATTTTTATTTCCGCTATAACAACAAGTATTATGTTTAATTAAAAGGACAGGTCTACTCAATCTGTGTGGTTCTTTCCTCAAAAGACCATTTTAAACACCAATATGTATGGTCTGTACATGATCTGATCTGGATTACTTATGTCTGGACTTTCAAAGAGACTGTGACCTTTGAGTTTGTTTTGGCCTTTCTCAGAGTAGCCAGATAGGAAACGCCGACCTCATATAACATGATTGACGTGTAAAAGTGTTTTTACAAACCTAATTAGAAAATAAATAAATCATTTAATGATAATCGAAAACTTTTGTCGCTGACCGTACGTTTGCAGGTCCGTTTGATGGCGGATAGTGATAAATATACATGGGCAACTAGTTTTCAGGTATTTTCGTTCCGTATTTTCACGTAAGCTTTGTGGTTTCCTGCAAAACGAATGCCGCTTTCCTACTCCTAGGTACGAGTAAGACTGATTAATTATTACTGTTTTACTCATGATACCCAAAATTCAACCTTCAGACAATTGTCCCTAAGGTTGAATTTACCGTAACTGCATACCTACTGCCATGACATAAGCGTGTTCATATTCGGCCTTTGATATTTATTACTGAGGTCTATTAGGAGGTTTTTCAATTAGCAGGTGTAATTAAGGTGTCCATTAAAAAAGCCTTAATGAACGATGATACTTTGATACATCTGGTGTACTCGGAGCAGTCAACATCGATACGAGTCCTGTTAAAAGATTTTTTTACCATAACGTGAAGCTCTGGAGGTCATTTCCCGTGTTAAAAAAATACAGTAACAAAAAAAAATGTAAAGAGAATGTATATCGTGCTGAAGATTTAGGGTCAAATCCACATTCAAAAGAGAACATTTTTATCGGTCTAAAAAAGTTTTTTTATATATAAAAATATTATAATATTAGAAATTAATAAAATAAATTTAAAAATATTAAAAAGTTCAAATCTTAAGTCCATCCACAATTATTTTACCTTTGAGAGCAGCAACCCAACTACAACCCTATTGTAACTTAAATAACGATAACTTTGATTTTGACAGTGATAAAAATTCAAAGGTAATATAACTGTGAAAGGAGTCGGAATGTCATCTCAGCGACAAAATAAATATTATAAACTTGCCAAAAATGAAAGGAAATAAGGGGTATTTTTGACAGATTAAAACTGAGATTAAAATGCCAACATTGTTATAAATACCGGAATAGCCCCTGTGAATCCTATGATGCTAGATATGCAAGACGCGACTGCGCGCGGCGATCGTGCGAGTTTGAACACCTACTTGGCATAATCGGTGCGGGCAAATTACGTTCCGCATCCCGCGCGGGATTAGCTACACTTTGACTAGAACTTGAATTTTTCTCATCTCTTACCGTCGTAGGTACTGGTACGAGAGACAGAAAACATCCATAGAATGAACTGAGAATTCTTGTAAGTCTCCTCAAAATACCTTAATTTATCCTTAAGGGGAAACCGCAAGGGTAGCCCGCGAAATTCAAATTATCTTACGGTTTTTTGCAATTTGCAGGTCAGTGTCAGGTTAGACGTCGTACAGTGGTCATGTCCTGCCTTGCACACTTGCAGTTTGGTTTCGGGGAGACCTCTTTACAGTCACCCCATAGATGTGCCCTGACAGGCTTTGCACAGAGGGGCTCTGGATAGGTATTTTGAAAGGTAACGGTGCCCTTTCTATGTGCAGATGGTGACCACCGGGATGATTTTAGTGAGGTAAAAATTCCACACTCCCTGGTTTTATACCAAAGATCGGGCGCCTTTAAAAGGTTACCCCACGGAAACAAAAAAAAATTGTTTGTGAAAAATTTACCTCATAAGAAAACAATGCGACACAAGCCGAACGTTTAGGCCGATCGTGCATCCCTATCGCTTGTTCCGCGCTCTCGCTTGCACGCTCGACTCAGGCGGCACGTGATAATGAGTCATGCTATTTCGTGCGTGCAGCCGGCGTTCATCAATTTATAAGACGTTATCACGTCAAAAAAATGTGAGTGTCAGGTTGTATATTGAACAAAATAAATATTATACGCATACGATATAATCATCTATATAACTCTCCAAGTTCATAATATAACCCTATTGATTCAAATTTCATGAAATTATGGTAAGTTTTTCTGCGATGTTTTTGGACGCATTTCAAATGAGGTAGCTTCATAGTATAATTGGATGGTGGCCGAAGTAGTCCAATTAGCTCTAGAGAGCAGTGGTGGCCAAGTGGTAACGACCCCGACTTACTAGTTGTAGGTCGTAGGTTCGAATCCAGACAGGCGCTTTACTTTGTGTAACTTATTTCAACACCACTGCTCTCAAACGGTGAAGGAAACTGGCATGTCCTAGAACCAAAAATTCGAAGACATGTGACATCTGCCAACCCGCACAGGGTCCGCGTGGTGGATTACGGTCCACTCCCTCTCACTGTGAGGAGGCCTGTGTCCCAGCAGTGGGAACATTATAGGCTGATTATGTATGGTAAATTCTTCCATGTTTTTGGACACATTTCAAATAAAGTAGCTTCATAGCATAATTGGATGGTGGTCGAGTCCAATTAGTTCTAGCTAACTAACTTAAGCTTAACTAAGACAGAGTATGTTTTGTACTAGTTTCGAGCGAATGATGCATGAATACAGTTTGAGCTTATGAAGAGACAACCATCGGTCTTCCAAAATGACTTTTGGGATATATAAATAAATAAGTTCCAATGTATGCAAAATTTTAGAAGCCAGATTGTCTCAGAATGTCTCATCTCAAAACCTAATTATAAGTAAAGTGTGTCAAACCTGCTGGACCATTTAAGCGGTTTTAATATTCTTGGAAATAATCATGAACAACCACTCTGAAATTATTTGGTGGGACCAAGAGGACTAAAAAATAATTAATAAATTATTCCCGTTCGTCCCATCAACAAAATTAGTGGGACGATCGGGAAAAAAATAACGAATTCCCGTTCGTCCCACGAGGGGGACGAAGTCGGTGGGACGAACGGGAATACACGTGTTTTGGTTTAATATATTTTTAGAGTCCATTTATATTCCATCAATAACACCATTTAAATAAGTTTTATAATCAACTATCTACGAGTATTTGCTTAAAATGTTCATCAAAATACTCCGACAGAGTACACAAACGAACAATTTCTACTCCCAGTCAGCATTTTTCATCTGTCCTAAAACAAATAGCCGTTTTATATAACCTGGGCATAGAAACCGCGACAAAGCGTCGGTCAAGCGGAGGTTTTACGAAAATAAATCGACCAATTACTGAACTCGTTCGATGCGGGCTCAGCTGCTAATTTTGTCTGATACTTTCTACCTAGTCGTTTGATTTGTAGCTTCATTTGTTTTAAAGGCGTTTTTTAGTTATCCTTTTTCATTGTCTACTTTTCCTCTAGAAATCACAAGTCGTTCATTCATTTGTTTAATAGAATATAAGTAGGTACAATAATAATCCATATACTAATATTATAAATTCGAAAGTAACTCTGTCTGTATTTCTGTATGTTACCTTTTCACGCCTAAACCACTGAACCGATTTAGATGAAATTTGCTATAGAGATAGTTTGAGTCCCGGGAAAGGAAATAGGATAGTTTTTATTCCGATATTCCCACGGGATCAAAACTTATGCGGGTAAAACCGCGGGGCGCTGCTAGTGGAATATAATTATGTTATATAGAGAGTGTGCTATGTTATGCCAGAGGGCGTACCAATTTTTGTAATTAAATAAAATAAGCCTGCCTGGACACTAAGGGCGGGCAGTTTAACAAACCGTTAGGTCTTTAGGACGTGTGTTGCGTTAGCAAACCGATTGATACAACCAGCCATAAGGGGTTTATTTATAAACGATGATTAAAGTTAAGTGACGTTTAAACGTCAAAAATGTATGGTTAATAGTAGCTAATCACTACTTAACTGTAAGCAACGTTAATGAATAAAGGGGGATAAAAACAATATTATGCAGTACACAGATTAATTAAATAGCAATAATAATAAATTTAATAGCAATAGCATCTCTCAAGGCTCTCGTTAGGCAGTTAGTTCAAGAGCCTGATTCAGAAGACAGTACTTCTCGACACAGCTCGCATCATGAGGTTTCTGTCTCTAGAGCCCTAATCACCCCGGTATCTTGGACCCTGCACCCAATTCCGGCGAACTACTATTTTTTCATGCAAATAAATAAAATTGAAGTGTCTGTTTGTAATATTAAAATCACCGCTTTTTACTAAATGCATATGGATGTATCACAGAAATCTTAATAATAAGGCAATAAGATTTCTGTGGGATGTATACACGGTACATATACCAAAATAACATTTTTTAACAATTTTTGTCTGTCTGTCTGTTTGTTCCGGCTAATCTCTAAAACGGCTGGACCAATTTTGACGGGACTTTCACTGGCATATAGCTGATGTAATAAGAAGTAACTTAGGCTACTTTCATTTTAGAGAAAAAAAGGTCCCACGAAATAAAGAACTCCCAAAAACCTACGTAGTGAAGAAACTTGAACAATAATTACTAAAGTAACTATTTACTTTATGACGTACGGTCACCAAAAGAGATAAGTAGGTAACCACGGTCGTCGGATATAGTTGAAGTTTAATAACAAACCGATGGATGTTTTCGAATGAAATTTAATTTAATTAGTAGTAAACAAGCATATATCAAGCATTCAAAAACATCTATCGGTTTCTTACTAAACTTCAACTAAGTAGGTATATCCGACGACCGTGGTTACTTATCTCTTTTGGTGACTGTACAGTCACAAGCATAAGTAGGTATGTATACACTTGGCTTTATTCAAAGGCGATTTTCTCCTTTATTTTTTAATGAAAGTTTATGTTATTAGAAACATAGTATTTTCGAACCTGTAGGTTTATGTAAAGTGTCGTATTTCAACGCTGCATTCGTTATTTCACGAAAAAATCGCAATTGAAAGTTGCCAAGTGTTGACATATTATTGCTCGTTTTACATCGTTAGACATCGTTAGACATCATTACATCGTTAGACATGATACCTGAAATCTTTACAAACCTCCCACTTAGTAAAATACAAGATTTGTTAGATAGTTAAACAAAGTTCAAGAATATTATAAAGTTTTGTGTTTTGTAGGTTCACGAACTGCCAGCTCGGCTAGATAAAATGTAATTACTTACGTGATATCGTTTCATCCGACCGAAACTGATATTAACTAAAGTCTATTCAAATTTATGTTTCAAATTGATGTTATTTCAAGTCTAAGAAATATCAACTTTATTGTAATGAATTACCAATATGCTGCGCGACATTGCTGCGTCACATTGCTGCCGTGCTCGGAATGTAATCACGTATAAACCCGTAGAAAATGTATGAGGACCAGTACTGACCAGTAGTGCTGCGACCGCACTGCCGCGGCAGCACTGCTGCGTGCTGCCGAGATCGGAATCATACCTTGAATCTCCTGGCTTGGCACATGCTAGAGGATACTGTTTTTAGACATTAGCATTGCGGTGACTTAGCCTGTGGACCAAAATGATTTTAAAAAAAGACGGGTTGCACTCCGGGAGTGCCGGCAGAAGTGAAAACTTGAATATTAACGTTGAAATAAATCAACTATTGATTGAATTAATATAACTCATTTTCTTTCGCTATTTCTTCGTCACTTTTTTCATTAATAGATGCACTTTGTTTAATTTCCATATTTTAAACACATTTTACGAATACACAGCAGCGTGGCCACTACACAGATGGTCGAGCCATCAGCTGTCACCATCCATGGATGCGCGTGGCACGCTGTAACATAAACACACACGAACATTCGCGCAAGCGCCCTGCGCCGCCTAAACGAAACAGCAGGCATACATTTTCGCCGCGCCGTAGAAAGAGAGGGGGATACTTCCTCTCCTACGCCGCGCCGGCTGTCTACTCTCCATCCGTCTTACAAATTTTCGATCAGGTCACGTGTCCTGACGGTCACGTGTCCTGACGCGAGTTTATCATTTTACCCATTACAAAAAAAGTGTACAACGCCGCTAAAGAAGTTTTCACTTCAAAAATTCTTTGAAATGAAGACCTTTGGATATTCCTAGACACCATTTTTCCTTGTTTTTTACTTGTCAGTAAAGTGAGTCTAGTATAAGACGTTAGGGGGAAGTGCCAAAAATTAAAGAAAAAATATTAAATTTTTCTACAAATAGATTTAGAACTTAAACGGTTGTATTGATGATTATAATTCTGTAAATACATACTTGTTACGGTCGCAAATCATATTTTGTCCAAAATGTAACTTGATACTGACATCCAAATTGCAGAAAACGTAAGAAAAAAAATTCGCGGGCTACCCTGGAACCATCCTCCTTAACTAAAATGTAAAGCTTCGTTTTTATCCTTACATTTTTCTTCAGAATCTCAACTGTCCATCTTTGCAAAGGCCTTTCTTTTTGGTTTTTTGCTTGTACCTTACCTGGTTCAAAGGCACAAAAAATCTTTTGCAGAAAAACAGGAATAACTTTCTGCCTATTTCATAATGAACCTCAAGAACGAATGCTTCCAAGAGTTTTATTTGCCCAAACAAATATTATAACGACCAAAACTTGCCACTGAATCCCATAAATTTCATAAGCCCGTATTTTCACACGGAAATTAAAAATGCGAACACAAAATATAAAAACGGTTAACTGTAAATGTTTGCGGTTTTATTAAAAACCCGGCCACAATGCAGCGCTTATCGCCTCCAATCATAATATCGGAATTTATGTTCAAAGTTTAACCGCATTGAATGAATTATGAAACATTACTACAAACTATAATATCCACATACAAACATAATGTATCATCCTGCCTCCTTTTTTTTTTGTGGTTTGGAAATCATCAAATGACCCCTCCCGCTCTGAGTGGAGTGAAAGGGAGTGTCAAACTCTTACTGACTAAATCTCACCCGTGTTCCTTCCTTACCCCTTTATGTTCCGGGGTAGTGGTAACCCTTTCGGACAATCCCGCTACCCCGGTAGGCTTCGGCCCTAACGAGCCCCTTTCTTTATGCTGACATCTCTTTGAGACGCGCGCGGAACACAAACGCGCCATTCGGCACGGGCCTGGTCCTGATCGGACGGTGAGCTACCCATTACTCTCTGTCCGCAGGCCCGCGCCTGCGGTGGCCAGGAGTCGTCACGCGGCTCCCGACGCCCGGAGCCTCTCCCGCGGTCATTCTGCCTCCTTCCATCCTTTTTCTTATGAAGGTAGGCAGATATTAAAGAACACCACCAGCTACAATTCATACTTCCTGCTTTTGTTTCGTTCTGTATTCCGACCGCTTAAGTGAGACGTTGCCTGAGGTAGCTGCGGGGTGCAGGAGGGGTGATAGTTGTCACAAGTTGACGAATCACTGAGCTCTCGCATCACGTCACCACACCCCTCCCGCACCGCGCTGCTACCTCAGGCAACGTCTCAGTTAAGCGGACGGCTCATAGTCATACCGTTGCGAGTACTACTCACAAGACCTTTCTGAAGTATATCACCAATAAGGTCAGTGTGATGTAGATAGATAGATAAACCATGTATTCAGGGCACAGAAATAACATAGCGACTTAAAAGCACAATAAAATGCTAACAAATTACAGGAATATACAAAAAACAAGCTGCCAACACACCAAAAATATAAAATGAAACCATATTAAGGTGAATGGGTAGTTGTAGCCCGCGAAATTCAATTTTTCTTAGAAAGATGTATTGATGATTCTAATTATTATAATTCTGTAAATACGTACCTGTTATAGTCGCGAATCATATTTGGATCAAGATACAACCTGACACTGATCTGCAAATTGCAAAAAACTTAAGAAAATTTAAATTTCGCGGTCTACCATGGCACATTCACCTTAAAATAAATTAAGGGATATTATGAAGACATAATATTATGCAGCAGCATGAACCGGCAACAGCTGGATAAGAGTTGCCGAAAATGAAGTTGAATGGCGTGCAATAGGAGGCCTATGTTCAGCAGTGGACTGCTGTAGGTTGATGATGATGATGAAGACATGTGACACTTTGAAGCAAAATTACGGATATACAAAGTGCGTTGTGCGTCTCAAAGTTGCACCAAATGGGAGTCCAGCTCGGCATGTGTCAGGCGAATAACCCACGTCGTCTGGCGCCCATGTCCTGATTTGGTCCCTGGGGTGGTCACGGCGTGCTATGTGTTCTAGGTACGCCGGTGATGGGGAATACTCTCCAGAGGAGGTTCCGGTGACGGTCAGCCACGGCGGGTTCACGGATGACTGCTAACCCATGCCCGTGTTCCCACCGTAAGCGGCAGAGGAGGACACCGTGGAGTTTTAGTGGGTTAGAGTCCCACATAAATGCACTATCTCCCCGTGGTAGTGCAGAATGCATGAGCATTTCTCCACGATAAAAAAAAAAAATATAAAAAGGCGGCTAATGAACCACGTCTACCTTGTAAGTATCTTTTGTTAGTCGCCTTTCATTCATCCTCTTAACATGACCAAACCATCTAAGCATAGGTACTCTAAAATGTACATTCTAAATGAGTACAACTGACAATTTAAATTACAAACTACAATAATAATATGTTCTCCTTTCTTTACGTCTATTATTTGTTAAAGTTCCATGAATTAACCCTTCAATATAGGCCTAGCCGTTTTCCAAAAATGTAGGGGTCGGCTTCCAGTCTAACCAGATGTTGCTGAATATCAGTATTTTACATGGAGCGCCTGCCTGACCTCCACAACCCAGTGTCTGGGTACGATACTCCTTGGTAAGACTGGTTATCAGACTTTTGCGCTTCTGACGACCCGTAACGACTGTCAAAGTTCTACAAATGATAGACGGGACTAACGGCGAGACACGGATGGGTCTCTGTATGTAAAGATGGTCACCCATCTACGGACCAACGTCGGAAAGCGTAGCTTAACCTGATGAATCGACCCGTGCGGCTGTTCTTACTTAGCCACCACGAGAATAGAATAGAATACTCTTTGCTATGTACACCATATATGTATATTACAGACATAAATATAGAAATTACACCCCATTTACATGGAATAAATGGGTCTTTAGAAATGGTTATTAGTTTAGAAACTATTTGTAGATAATTTTAGGTATGGTAACAGTTTCATTTGGGGGTACTGGTATATTATTACGTAGGTTGAATCAACACACGACACGCATTTGAGTTGTACATTGGACCGTACATTCGTTGTATCTCTTTGACGTCGAGGCCTAACGTAATATTTAGGTACATAGTTGAAATAGGCTAGCGTAATGAGCAGAGGTCGGAGTAGGTAGATTGATTTAAGGTCGTTGACGTCAAACGTAGAGCATAATATGGATATGCCTCCAAAATACCGGAACTTCATATTTATTGTGATATTTGTTCCGGAATTTTGAAATTAGCACGAATTTGTGTTTAAGGTGAAAAACGTATTAATAATATCAATCTACGCTGCCAGTGTTAGCTAATGGTGAAAGAAATCAGTATTTTATTTAATACAAAAATACCTTGGAATAGTTACACCGTATTTTGTCCCTTACTGTTAAATTAGAAAAGACGCTTGACAGTATGAGACAAAACTTAGACAGGGCCTTTTGTTTCTTTATCTCATGTACATCTATGTTCACAACGCATTGACCGCACGCAACGACCAATCAGAAGCAAGTATCCTGTATGACTCATTGGGTGTTCATATAATAAACGATTTTGTTAGCCTATCTGTACGTTTTTTATTTTATTTTATTCCATAATTCCAATCCCGGAACTTTTTCCTGTACTTCCCGCACATTATGGATAAAATGGCATGTCCATATTATAATATCTTAACGCAAGTATATAAAATCAATCTACCTACTCCGACCTCTGCGTAATATACTGCTGTTATCGTATTACCCAGTAACTGGGTTGAGGAGGTCAGATAAGAAGTCGCTTCATGAAAAATATTGGTATTCAGCTGCATCCGCTGAGACTGGAAGCCGTTGGGGTCGGCTCCAGTCTCTGCGGTTAATAGTTGGGAAAAGGCTAGGCAGATGATGATATTGTTTATAAGGTAGCTATATGATCACATCGATCGAAAATGTTCTTAACTAACTTTTTAAACCTTTGTATCCTGCTTATGCGTACGAAGTTTAATTAAAATCGGTTCATTAGTTTCGAAAAACAAGGGCTTGAAAGTTTCATTGAAATGCCGTACGTCGTAAACGCTTTTAAACAATCGTAATGATTATTTTCATAAACAAAAGAGCATTCAATAACTCCGTGAATAGGTATTGAACAACATAATGACTGCTTATCGCCGATATAATTTGAAGTCATTAATCAAATTACAAATAAATATTTCAAAAGCTGAAAATAAGCCAACAATAAATTCAACTGCATTGAAAATCGAAGTTAGCCGAGTGGATACTTAATGAGTCCATTCAACGAGCTATTTATCAAAAACTTTGCACGAACATTGTTGGCGAGACGTCCAAATTAATTTGTAATATCACCACTTTCTTCGCACAAAAGGTGGAGACAATACTGAAGAGAGGCGAATCCCAATTTGTTAACTTGCCTGTTACAGACAAACTTACTTGCAGCCTCCATTTTGAAACTTGTTCTGTCATTATCTTGTTATTCAACAATTCTATCCTTTACACTCGACTTTGCCCGCGACTTCGTCTGCGTGATATTTCTTATTCCCTCGACCCACTCCGTCGTATCGCATCGCCCGTCCGCGATATTACTTCGTTTTCGCTTAGCGTTTTTTCTGTTTTTTTTTTTTTTTTAATTTTTTCGCGGCTCCTAAGGGTCCTAGCGTGATGTCAAATAGCATATAGCCTTCCTCAAAAATTGGGCTAAAATGTGAAAAAAAAATCATGCGACTAGTAGTTCCAGAGATTAACGCGTTCAAACAAACAAACTATTCAGCTGTATTATTATCTAGTAATGATTTTAAACTTTGATGACGTTGTAAATTACTCTTCATTTTGATATAACTTTTGTGAATATTGTGACGTTTACATTATAATTTTTCACAATGCTTTATCAGAAAATCTCATTACGGTTTTAATTTTTGCATGAATAAACTTTGCCACAAACTCACATGAAAACACACTTTAAATGCAGTATTATAATAAGTTTCGCTTTAAAATTAAGAATTTTATTTTCATTAAATTCGGTTTAAATTTTCACGAAATATCATCGTTTTTTATCGTTGAAATCCTATATAGGAGGTGTTTTCAAAAAGTAACCTTTGCATAATCAGTCTATAATTTTCCCACTGCTGGGACACAGAACTCCTCTCAGTGAGAGGGAGAAGGCATTCG
Organism: Amphipoea lucens; assembly: GCA_947508005.1. Lineage (NCBI taxonomy): Eukaryota > Metazoa > Arthropoda > Insecta > Lepidoptera > Noctuidae > Amphipoea > Amphipoea lucens. The sequence continues at coordinate 11,274,891 of OX382379.1, forward strand.
AAGACTTATATATAGCAATACGTCTTCGAATTTTTGGTTCTAGGACACGTTGGTTTCCTCACGATCTTTTCCTCTACCGTTGTGAGAGCATTGGTGATGAAATAATTTATACAAATTAAAGCGCCTATCATGGTTCAAACCCACGACCTACACTCGTAAGTCGCGGCCGTTACCACTGGGCCACCACATCTCTTTACAAAGTAACCTAACATGACATTAATTTCATCTACCTAGTAATTAAACCATTCAAAACCATTAAAGCCAACACACAATGAATTAACATAAATTGAAATACCTAAAGACACTCAAAATCGACCTTTACAGCAATAATTCAGCTCTAAACGTCACTGACAGACTATAGAAACATTCTAGATCCTTCGAGGCTATTAATTTCGGAGAGCTAGTATAAAAGAAAGCAAGGGAAACTAAAATATTTACTTCCAACGTAAACTATATATCATTAAACCATTCAAAGCCGTTAAATGCCAGCACACAATGATTAACACAAATTGAAATACCTAAAGACACTCAAAATCGATCTTTACAACAATAATTAAGCTAAAGTCACTGACAGACTGTGGAAACATTCTAGATCCTTCGAGGTTATAAATTTGTGAGACCTAGTATAAAAGAAAGTCAGAGGGAAACTAAAATATTTACTTCAAACGTAGACTATGTATCAGTTACAAGGCTAGCATTGATTCTGTGACAGGCTCGGCGAACACTTTTTATTGTGCACGTGTTTCGAACATCTGAGGAGGCATTCTCGGTATGTGAGCTCCCGATTAAGGTGGTTCTACACTGCTCGCGAATGGGTGGAATCGATTGGGTTAAAATAGTAACATTTTCTTTTACCATTAACCCTTCGTATCGACCGCGGATCCACATGAGACACAATGGCTTTTTAATAGTTTCTGTAGACGACTCTTTTTTATTTGCACTGCAGAGGGACAACATTGGCTCAAAATAATAGTTTTAATATGTTTATTTATACTTATACTTAGGTGCGTGGATCCAGCTAGTCCAGCCAATAGTAACGCCTCCACAGCAAGATGTTACCTATGGCGGGAGCTGTATTTTACTAGCCTACGCTGTTCCACTCCTGGGCCTCCCTCTACTGCTTCTATCTCTCGCAAGCCCGGGCGTCCTCCTTCCAGGTTTGACGGAATCTATCAAGCTCGACCCACTACCTCCTACGTGGTGTGCCGCGATCCCACCTCACTGTCTCGAGGCACCAGTTCTGTATTATTTGGGCCCACATTTTGTCCGGCATGCGGCAGACATGTCCTGCCCAGTCCCATTTAAGTTGGGCAGCTGACAATTTTATCAAGCCATCTGAGAGCCTTCCACCTTGACACACGTTACCGTGGCCGACATGGAAATCTCTAAATAGACTTCGAATCAAAGTCGGTCGGAGTAAAGACAATCTCCGCAGATGGGGGTTCACGAACGACTATGATCTCAAGTGCGTATGCGGCACTTCCCCGCAAACAATGACCCACCTTCCATCCTGCGCCGCGCGGCCTGTCACCTTTGCACTTAATGATCTTATGACTGCGTCAGTCAGCGGAGTTCGCGCAGCTGAATTTTGGGCCAAAAATATTGAAACTCTGCCATCGATACGTTAAGAAGAAGACGTTTATTTATTTCACCGTGTTACGAAATTGTAATTAGGTAACTAAGTTCTAGACATACGGTTTACCTGTAAAATCAAACAATACCCCTTGTTCTATCAATTGTAGACACTGTTGTAAGACTCCTACTACGATACCAAATCAAACGTGGGTACTATATGAAACAGTGTGGTAGCACCTTTACTCAGCCGAAGCATTTTCTACGTGTTGTTCCGTTTGTCTTATATTTGTACAGTTTTTTGCTCACAAATAATTTACTTTTCGTGTAGGAATGTTTTTCTGGAGCCTGAGCTCAAATGCCTATAAAAATACTGAAACAGTTGGTTCTCTTTATTATTAATCTTGATCAGAAATAGGGCAGGCTTTATTGGTATTATTTTATTTGCTTGTTTTATCGATAATTCGTGAAGGCTGTGTAAATTAATAAATTTTATTATAACAAGACGTTAAAATGAAATGAAATAATAATCTATAACCTATTTTTAAAGATTGCTTAATAGTTTATTTTACTTACTTGAGAAATAATTATTATTATGACACATATGGATAATTATAATTATATAATTGTATGTTCGATTTTTAATTCTATGTGAGTACATAGAATTAAAAAAAATAACATTAATAATGTTACTAATATTTTTGTGCCATGCATAATTTCAACAGGAATGATGTAGCCAATATTATATTGTAACCATATTATTTTGATTTTACAGTGTCCGTGGAGTTTATTGCCCGTTCTTCTTCATAGGTACTTACTACGCTTTTGAATAGGCATTTTAGCTACATATTTCTGACTAACCGACCCTATCGCAAATTCAAAAGTGACTATATTTGAGTTGGAGTATGGAAGACTATAATGCTCTCTTTTTTTTTAGGTTTTTAAGACGTTCATTATTAGATAATCCTTTAATCGTAAACTCTTTTTTAAACCAGGCAACATCAAAAAGAACTTTGAAAAAAAAAAAACCTTTGATAAGTAACAACAAAGGAAAATATTACAAACAAAAACTGAAAGTAGAGCAACTGAAATTTTAATTAAAAAAACATAAGGATAATGGTTATAATGAATTACGATTAAATCACAAAGGAGTACTTAATTAGAAAATAGGTAAAGTTTAAAAAGTTTCGTGAAAAGAAGGCATTATAATTATCTGTTACGACACTGGGTCACGCATTGTTGGCAGTTGATCCATTCCTTTATTGAATAATGTTTTTTCGGTTCAACGTTAAAGGGTTTTATTGTTACCACAGATATAGATACACCTTGATAACTGATAACGCAAGAGCAACTACTTCGCGTGCAATAAATTGCACCAGCTTACGCACAAAAATCGCACGCCGCCACTTTCGCGCTCAGTACTGTGTACTGCTAGCTGGGTGAGCGTGAGCGCTGCCGCTAGGTCGCGGGAGTGGGGTGAGACGGGTGCCACACGCGGCGGTGTCTTTGAACCGATATGATTTTCCCATCACTAAATAGTGCTTGTGACGTCATAGTAGATAGCGGTGAATGCTTATGCGAATCCCGCACCCCCGGTCACAGATAGAGGTGGAACACCGCGGTGGTTTTAGCCGGTAAAAGTCCATGAGGATTTCCATGCATGCCCCTCTGTCACCCCCACGATAGAGGAAGTCCATGAGGATTTCCACCGCGAAAAAAAAAAAGAAAAAGGTACCTAGTCAAAAAATGGCACGCTTGGTTTTCATACAGATCGTTATACTTGCGCGTTATCCAGGTCTATCTATTTATATCTGTGATTGTTACCCTATTAGTATCGCCAGCCTGCAGGGTAATTGCGTAAATAACAGTAGGAATGGCTTTAATTTTGACAGTTCTACAACATTCATTGCGTTATTTACGTTATTGAGTAGACAAATTTTTCGAATATATGGATTAGCAACATCCTTCAACATGATTCAGATTGATTGATAGTGTGTTGCGCAATTAGGGTGCTGGTGTTTTTGCTCAGACTGTTAACAATATTTCAAGTCCCATTTAAAGCTTATTTGACATCATTTTCTTTTTACCCGACCGCGCCAAAGCCAAAAGGAAGGGTTATGTTTTCAGCAGTCTATGTATGTACGTGGCTAAATAATAGTAGATCGATCAGTTCCGTCGATCAGGTCAGTCTGTGGATGGGTGACCATTTTTACACACCGATATCCCCCGCGTGCCTCGGAAAGCACGTTTAGCCGTTGGTCCCGGCTGTCATTCTTGGATCTTTGACAGTCGTTACGGGTCGTCAGAAGCCTAAAAGTCTGTCAACCAGTCATACCAAGGGGTACCGTATGACGTATTACCCAGATAAGTGCGTTGTGGATGTCAGATAGGCAGTCGCTCCATGTAAAATACTGGTATTCAGCTGCATCCAGTTAGACTAAAAGCCGACCCCAACATAGTTGAGAAAAGCCAAGGTACGCAATGAAGTTACGTAGCGAAGCTACAATTTTTATCGGTAAATGCCTTAATTACATGACTTAATAATGACAAGTGACGCCGGCAATACGAAAACCAAAAACAATCGATATCGATGTGAACCTTTTTAGTTGGCGTTTTTGTCGTAGATGGGATAAGTTTTCTTTCTTTTTTCATGAACCGAAATGGCGTGTTCCGTTTCAAATTTGTAATTGTACTTTATTGTAGAATGTTCTACTGAAAGCTAATTTCCTGAAACAGTTGTAGTCACGTTTTTAACCTCCTTAAATGTTCCTTCTAGGGTAAATGTTCGAGCAACTGTCCACGATTTTCTGAAGATAAAAATCAGATCGTAGAATGATGATAGGAGTCGGGTCTTTCTTATTCAGTTGGTATTAGATTGTAGGCACCGTTCCAATTTCAACATAGTAAAAGTTTTCTTGCCAAAAGACTTAATTACTCCTGTTATCTCGATTTGGGGAACTTATAAAGATTCTTAGAAGTATATCGTTCTGTATTTTTGCTAATTAGTAGTAGATAGTTGCTTTTTATTACATTATTTGATTTCATAAGGTGGCAAACAAGCAGTGTATTTGTTAGGACAGTTAGCATATACAATAATCGACTATTTAACGACTATTATTTGTGTGTTGCAACATTGTAATTTTTATATGTTTTGGTGCTTGGCCAGACTGGCAGCGAGGGCGCGGGGCGGGCGCGGCGCGGCATCGACATACTCAAACATAAGAACTTCATTTGAGTGTCAATAGTGGGCACGCGGGCGCGGTGAGCAGCGGCGCGGGCTGCACGGCGCGGGCTGCTTGACGCGGGGAGCGCGCGGGCAACTCACGCCATATTAGCTCGTTCATACAAGTGGCCGCAGTGGGTGCGTGGGCGGCCCGCACGGGGACCGGGGTTCTCAAACTAGTTCGAGCTTTTTCTAGTTTCTAGTAAAAATAAGTCTTCATCATCCATATTATATTTTGACAAACACTGGAGACGACAACACGCATTCCCGCACCCGCGCCCGCGCTGCCCTGCGGTCTGGCCAAACACTTATCCTTTTGTGTTGTGGGAACCCATAGATATCTTCAGAAAAACGGCAGGAAAAGCGGCCTTGCATTCTCAGCTAGAGATGACGAAAGTGGTCTCGAGTTACTTATTATTTTAATGTGTTGAGAATCAATAAAGTGATTTGTACAAGTATTCGAGTGTATAATTTTTTCAGGACCAAAAATTAAAACTTAAGCTCCTGAAGTTCTGAGTTGAGCTGATTGAGCTGATTACAGACAAATTAGTGCATTCGCTGACTGACTAAGACTGCAATCCCTTGAAGCAGTGAAAAAATCAAACTTATAAGTCAACGCAATCGAAAGATACGGGCGTTTATGTTCCGGAATCAAAACCTATAGGGTACGTAATTTGGGAAGAAGCAATGTCATATAGCACACGTAAAGGAAAAAATCTGAAAACTGTAAATTTCATACTTCAAAAAAAAAATATTTTTCCCTTGATAAAATATTTACATACCTCGTACCTCGGTGCGCGAGTCCAATTAACACTTGACCGGTATTTTTTATAGTGGGTCCAGAATCCAGAATATAAGGTCCTATTAAAATAGATGGACAAACTTTTAGAAATCATTCAGACAACCAAAATAAGGACGATGTTAAAAAAATATATAAGAAAAACGCATTAAATACTTACAAGAAAAATAATCGAGTTATTCCAGCTAACGAAAATACACTAATGTGCCGGCAATTTATTATTTTACGTCAAAATAAAATCACTTTAATCAGTGTTTTTTTTTTGCTTGGTTATCTTTGGGTAGACGTACTTGAGCGCTGTGTTAAAAGTCCATCTATTTTAATGGGACCCTGTATAACGGTAAATGAACTTAAAAGATAACTTTCCTTGTTGTCCGAAAAGTATCCTTACTTTTTGCCAATTTGTCTCTGTCCCATACAAAACCTTGTAACTTTTCTTCCCGGTTCTTGTGACGAGAAGTGAACATTGTTTTTTTATAGAATCAGTAACTTTGTATCTTTTGATAATGCTCTGAAAGCAAGTTTATCTAAAAACTCTTGGAAGGTATGTTTTTCTAGTAAGGTTTGAGATGGATTTAAGGGACAAAATAACGCTGAATAGCAAAATAAGCCTTGACACAGGCCCAATCTCTATGAGAGGGAGTGGGCTGTAATGACACAGCCCTCCTCTCTGTAAGAGGGAGTGGGCTGTAATGACACAGGCCTCCTCTCTGTGAGAGGGAGTGGGCTGTAATGACACAGGCCTCCTCTCTGTGAGAGGGAGTGCGCTGTAATGACACAGGCCTCCTCTCTGTGAGAGGGAGTGGGCTGTAATGACACAGGCCTCCTCTCTGTCAGAGGGAGTGGGCTGTAATGACACAGGCTTCCTCTCTGTGAGAGGGCTGTAATCTACTACGCGAGCCCAGTGCGGGTTGGTTGATGTCACATGGCTCTAAATTTTTGGTTCTAGGACATGCCTCACGATGTTTTCCTTCGTCGTTTTCTCACAATGTTTTCCTTCATCGTTTTGAGAGCAGTGGTGTTGAAATAATTTACAAAAAGTAAAGCGCCTATCTACGTCCTAATCTACGACCTACAACTCGTAAGTCACGGCCGTTACCACTTGGCCACCACAGACAACTGCTCTCAAAAAACTTGTTAGTTTTAAGTAAATAACCAGAAAATCTGTCCTTGACAGCCCTTTTTTACAGCTATGATAATGAGAGCAACACGTGTATTTAAACTTTTGATGTTTTCATCATTTTATTTAGTTACAAACAAACCCTTACCGTTACCTAGTCAACGAGCCTGCCATCATTCTTTTATTAAACAATCGTGACATATTATATGTATTTTTACTCGTACCAAAATCCCTTTTATTATTTCCATCTTGTGAGAAAATCATAAGATGTTTTGAGTGTTTGTGCGGTAACAATTCCTTTAACTTAGAATTCTGCATAAATAAGAGTTTGCGATCAAGAGATTCATAACTCGATTATCGAGTTGGCAAACACTTCTTTGCATAATAAAATCTTGTCTTATAAGGGTTTTTTGTCCCATTTATAAGACACTAGCTGCGCCCCGCGGTTTCACCCGCATAAGTCTCGATCTCGTGGAAATAGCGGGGTCAAAAGTATTCTATGTCCTTTCCCGGGACTCAAACTATCTCTATACCAACTTTCATCTAAATCGGTTCAGCTGTTTAGGCGTGAAAAGGTAACATACAGACAGACCGACAGACGGAGTTACTTTCGAATTTATAATATTAGTATGGAAGTATGCATATCGCTGCTAGAGGTTTGAAAGTGAGATTATATCCGATTCAGACTTTATGATTTTGAATAATTTAACTCAATATGTACAGACGACAGCACATCAAGCTACTACAATCTGTCAAATTTCTTGAATATATTTTCAACTTTATTACTAAAACATAAGGGTCAAAGTTGATTGGGAAAATTTGACAGTTTCGGGTGCTTGCGTCTGTACTATGTTACCGTCGCACTCCGGCAGGGGTTCGTGGCTAAACAATAAGAGCCTCACGCGTCAATTAAAGGTTAAGCTTACCGCGGTCCGTTCATGGATGGGTGACCATCCATCCTCCGTCCCTCGAAAAGGACGTCTAGCCCTTGGTCCTGGCTGTCAATCGTAGAGTTTTGACAGTCGTTACGAGTAGTCAGAAGCTCAAAAGTCTGACAGCCAAGTTTTACCTAGGGGTATCGTGTTATACCTATAGAGGTATGAGGAACAGGGTGTAAAGTTCACTCAACCTCTATAGAAAAGGGATCCTCCGACCAGACGGGTGTTGTGTCTGGCGGGCAACTGCCCAATGAGTCATGTCAGGCCGTTGTATATATGCTAGTTGCGTGGTAAACTCTGCTTGCGAGATGCAGGATTTGCGTGACGTCAGTATGACGCGTTGTCCGCGTGGCGTTGTAGATACCGCTACATCACTCCCCCCCGGAGACCGGAGGTCGATAGTGGGCTGAGTCTTGTATCTTGCGATGCTTGCCAGGCCAGCTGAGGTTCCAGTGAGTTGCAACCGGTTGCCGCGTAGTTCACGGTGAGTCGGAACTGTCTGCGAAGATGTCCCCAGTGAGTCGGGGTGGCGCTGCATTATGCTCCAGTGCGTCAGATGTGGTACAGCGCCGGGTTGAGGCTGACTGCTGGCGTCGACCAGGAGAGGCTTATTGAGGGCTCTGCTTGTAGACTGGCCGAAAGTGCAGTGTGCTGTGCCGAGGTTGCTGATGAGGCTGAGGGTGATGACCAGGTATGCGCGGTCGCTGCATGCTGGTGGTCAGGATACCCGTTGAAGCCGTGGGTGCTGGCTGGCTAGGTGACTCGCCGCTCTAAAGCTTGCGGGAGTGATAATGATGACGTCACGCTGAAGTATTTGCACGAAGGCTGCGCTGACGTTCATGTTCGGGGTCACCAGTATAGAGGTATGAGAAACAGGGTGTAAAGTTCACTCAACCTCCATAGAAAAGGGAGGATCCTCCGACCAGACGGGTGTTGTGTCTGGCGGGCAACTGCCCAATGAGTCATGTCAGGCCGTTGTATATATGCTAGTTGCGTGGTAAACTCTGCTTGCGAGATGCAGGATTTGCGTGACGTCAGTATGACGCGTTGTCCGCGTGGCGTTGTAGATACCGCTACATACCCAGTAACCGGGTTATGGAGGTCAGATAGGCAGCCGCTCCATGCTACTTTGGTATTCAGCTGCATCCAGCTTAACTTTAACAGCTTAACGTGCTGTTGCTGCGTAGTCTCGGTATGTAAAGATGGTCACCTACCCACGGACCGACCGCGGCAAGCGTAGCTTTACCTGATCGATCGACCCGTGCGGCTGTTATTACTTAGTCATGAGCCGTTCTAATGTCGTACCATAAATAATTTATTACAGTAAATAGAACAATCCATTTAGGAACTCTAGTGTTTGACCGAATACTATTTAAATTACCATCCCACGTACAAAGGTCAAATCTAAACTGATATTATGCCCTTCAATGTTTGATAGTGAATAGGTAGGTAAGTACACATAGGTACCTTATGGTTCCTTTGTTTTCAAGTATGATCTACACTCTAATCGCGTAACACACTTCTGGAGTTTCCATGTCTTCATATGTTCGAAAAAATTATCTGCTCAACAATGTAAATAACACAATGAATGTTGTTGAACTGTCAAAATCAAAGCCATTGCTACTGTTAGTGTGTGACGTAATAACCCCGACAGTCTCTAAAATTGAGATCATAACACCAAATATATAACTCTAACTCACAATAGATTATGATATAACATTTATACAAAACCCAGCTTTTGTTTAAATAATTAATTTACAAAAAACAAACATGAAAATGAACATCAAAATATTTTAATACAAAAATTAAATTCCCCGCTCGAAATCAAAACTCGCAGGAATTTAATACTCTTAATATAAAACGCTAAATACGGGGAGTTATTTAGGTAATAAACAAACGTAAAGTCAACCAAAAGAAAAGTAAGGTTGGATATGCTGCCAGGATATAAATTGAAAAAAAAAAACGGAAAACCTAGTGATCCGTGGTGGACCACACGATTCAATACACGAGTGTATCCGAACGAATGAGCCTAGATTATACTTTTTTCATGAAGCAATAAATTTTATACAATTTTCGGCTCGGCCCCGGCCCTATTGAATGAATGTATTGGAGCGTGCAAAATTGCGGTATCGTATATGTAATTTGATAGTATCGATATTTCCGTATTAATATTAAACTTTTGTGAGAAGTTGGGCTCTCTGGCTCCTTAGGGTGCCTTTCCACCAGAGACGTGCTATGCAGCTATGCTGCGAGGGTGTAAAAGCTAAGCTACGAAACTATGTGACCGTTTCCACTAATGCTAAGCTATGTAGCGGAGCGAGTAAGATGTACTATAAAAATACGCCACCTCAAGGTAGCTGTGTGAGGAAGATGTGCAGTTCGAACTATGCGACGTATCGAAAATAGAAAAGGTACACCGTATCGAAAATAGAAAAGGTACACCGTATCGAAAATAGAAAAGGTACACCGTATCGAAAATAGGAAAGGTACACTGCTCGGCATATAGCTACACATCCATAGCACGCATCCATAGCTCGCATCCATAGTACGCATCCATAGCACGCATCCATAGCACGCATCCATAGCTCGCATCCATAGCACGCATCCATATCTCGCATCCATAGCTCGCATCCATAGCACCATCCTACCATATAAAAAACGTAGCTTAGTTGAATCAGTTTCCACCAGCGCTATGCTATGTGGACCGAGGAATATGATTGGTGGATATCAAACGCACCTATAGCAACGTGGATGCATGGCATATCTCTGGTGGAAAAGCAGCTTTAGTCAAGATAGGCTATATTTGAATGTCGTGCCGATCCTGACAACTAAAGACCAGTCGCCATAACCTTCATACTGTGCAAAGTGATGGAAAGGGTACTTAATAATAAGCTGCTGGCATACCTCGAAGACAATGAGCTCCTCAGTGACCACCAGTATGGCTTCCGTCGTGGTCGTTCAACTGATCTTCTTGCCTATGTTACGCATTGCTGGGGCGAGGCCATTGAGAGACACGGCGAAGCCCTTGCTGTGTCGCTTGATATCTCAAAGGCCTTTGACAGGGTCTCGCAGGCCAGTCTGTTGGGTAAACTTCCCGCATTTGGCATCTCTGCTGACTTTTGCAACTGGATTTCCGACTTCCTGAGTGATCGATCGATTAGAGCGAGTGATCATAATAGATTTAATTCGCTTATATAAAAGTTAACTAATCAGCATTAGACTAAAATAAAAAAAAAACAGTACGCCAATTCGTGACTACAAACAGGCTTTTGACAGGCGTTGACTGCCCCGTTGGTCTCATAGTTGCAAACGCGACTGCTGAGCATGGGGTTTTGGGTTCGATTGCCAGGTCGGGCAGTGTTATTAGGTTTTCCATTAGGAATTTTTTAGTATGGAGATTAGCCAGGTGACCGCCCCGTGACAGGCAGGCACCGTGACCGAAATCGGTCGGGAGGCTGTAATTATTATAATTAGGCTAGAAAATTCAAATTTGGTTCAAGTTCGAACTAAAGCAGCCACAGATCGAAAAGATAAAACATTTATGTTTCGAAAAGCAAATGCTTGCGAAAAATACGTAAGTAAAAATTGATAGCTCATAGTATCTACATGAAAATGTATAGATACCTCTGTTTAGACATAAACAAGTAAAATGAAAATAAGAACAGTAAAATTAAATACGAAAATGAAATATGAAATCACATAGCATAAATACCAAATACCCAAAAGACGTTGGGATGAGAAAGAATATAACGGCAAATTCCTTTTGACATACCTAGTTAATTCAAAAGTACGAGTAGGCTCCCCAGAAAAATGTTTCAGAGCAATCCTAAATTGTAAGCATTTTTGTGAAAGTCTGCTACCACATATGAACATTGTGAAAGGTTAGACACAAACCCTCTTTTATTTTACTTTAAAATGAGAGCCACAAAAAGGATTTCAGCTTAACTTTTAATAAGGTATTATGAACATCGCTTAAAAATCATAAAATCGTACATAATAATCCTGTTTCTACGACAATGCATTACTTCAACATTAATGAGGCGATTTTTAATGAGTCGGATAAGCTGGCATTCGCCCTTATAATATTTAAAATGGAATAATGACTAACAATAACAAAAAGACAACAACAATATACCGGCTGACTTTTTTTTTCACCGTCTGTACAAAAACAGGGTGTATAAAAGGTGAACGGAGTAAAAAGCCTATATATGGCACTGAAATTAATCTCTTCCTTTTTTTACCCGACTGCGGCGAAGCAAAAAAGAGGGTTATGATTTTGACCGGTAAGGGTGTATGTATGTTCATCTGTTCCCTCATAACTTCTAAACTCCTTGTCATAATTCGACAAATGAGGTATCGTTAGAAGCGTCTTGATCTTCCGCTAGTTATAAGCTATGTGACGTCACATTAAATTGAATATGGCACCCTCTAGCGGACCTAAAAAAAAAGACCTAAAAAAAAATTTTTTTTTAATCATGCCGTGTGGGGTGTCAAATGAAAAAACTTAATTAGCACATTTCAATCATTTAAATATTTCTGAAATAAGCCCCAAATTAATTAAATAAAAAAAAAATTAAATACTAAAACCCGACTACCTAAAAGGATGAACAAGAAAGTACCTTCCCTTGGTCGCATGTCGCTGTACTAACATACGAGTATAAGCTATGCTAGCATGCAGCCACGGGAAGGTACTTTCTTGGTTCCTCCTTTTCAGTAGTCGGGTTTTAGTTTTAAACTATGTTTTTTTACAAAAACCTATAATGAGATTAACCTATCAATAAATTCTATTACTTTGAAGTACCTAAACTTTCATACTTAAACATGAAAAATAAATAGATCGATAAATAAAATAAAATTCAACTTATAGGCACCCTCGCTACGTTAATTTAGCAATAAATTCGTACAGACATTCAAATAGCCGGCCGCTGGCTTCAATCAAAGGACAGAATGTAATAATAAAAAGAGATATTTTGTTTGTTTTTTGTGAAAAAAAAAGAGATTTCTGTGCCATAGGCATCTTCCATTCACTTCTTAGACCCTGTTTTTATCCAAACAGTAAAAAAGTCAGGCGTTATAACAATTATAAAGAAAATATTGCACTGTGAAAAGCATAGCTTTTTAAATTATAGAAGGCTCACACAGATCACAGTTATTTAAGTATTTAATATAGGAATGCATTCATCTGATCTGAGTATATCACTAAAACTAAGTAGTCTGAGGGCAGTTTCGCACTACGTCCGATCTGAATTCGAGAAATCAATATTAATTGGAAATTGTTCTAAATTCTGACGGATAGAGTTCGGATGTAGTGCGCAACCCCTCATACAAATAGGACTACGGTAACTTCGGACTGGCATTTAGACTGAGTAGTGCGAAACCGCCCTTAGAGTGAATTTCACCAATGAAACTGAACGCGATTAACACATATCTATAGCACTTTCATGAGCTGTCAGTGTCAAATTCCAAAACGACACTGACAGATTTTGAGCGTGGTTTAGATGTTCTGATCGCGTCCATATTCATTGGTGAAATTCAGCCACAGCACAGAACGAAAAACTAAGCACAATATTCAAGTTCTTTAAACCATACTAATACTATAAATGCGAAAGTGTGTCTGTCTGTATGTTACCTCTTCACGCTCAAACCGCTAAACCGATTTAGATGGGTATAGAGATAGTTTGAGCTCCGATTGTGTGATGAGTTTTTATCCCGATATTCCTACGGGATCGACACTTATGCGGGTGAAACCATGGGGCGCTGCTAGTAAAGAAATAAAGAACAAACCTACCATTCCTTTCTCCTCGTATAACTTAAAAAATTATTCCCAACCCACCTCTTTAAGTTCGAAGTCCCTAAAAGTATAATATATTTGTTGTGTGTCGAACTGCTGAATTTTTGAATATTTAACCATGTTTGGTCGTTAAGACCCCCGCTGTGAGAGCGTGTGTCGCGGTAAACTGTTTAAGGTTGACCGAGTGCCTCATTTTCTCGTGTCCGCTACAGTAGTTGTATAGTTGATAGTCTTAAGTTTAATGTACTAGAGTGGTGTTCCTTTTAAGCTCGTTGAGTACGTGAGGAAACAGTTCTATATTTTTAGCGAGGACATAACATAAAGTACAATAAAAACAGCTAGGTCATGGCGAAACACCTCGAAGATTCAATAAAATTACGCAGAAAGATCATTAATTTTGGACAGACGCCAGCACATCATATAGTATTAAAAAAATATTTTCTAGATTGCAGCGCGATCTAGAAAAAAAAATCTGTTCCTACTTATACCTAATTGCTCATTAATTAATAATTAATATGTAGTGGCACCGAGTTGCCGTGTCTGCCATACTGCTGTTAAACCCGCGATGGTTTGTGTGGTATGTTTAACAAACACTTGTAAACTGTTCTTGTTTTGATTAATAAACAATTAAAAAAAAAATCAAGCTACTCGAAACTGTCAAATGTTCCCAATCAATTTTGAACCTTATACGTTAGCGATAAAGTTGAAATTCTATTAAAGAAATTTGACAGATTGTAGTAGCTTGATGTGCTGGCGTCTGTACATACCCAAAAATTAAAGTCACCAGAAAATAAAAACAGAAAAGGCAACCAGCACCCCAATTGCTCAATTTCAATCACTGTACGGTGCAACCGCACATTCTGCAATTCAGCAGTTCACGCCACACATTCATTTCAACTCATAATAATTAGTTCAGTTCGCGTTGGGCTATCAAGCCAGCCAGGCGTTCTCGTTACAGCCAACAAGGGCTGCGTCACTCACTTCATTTCCACACCATCAGTCCATTAAGCTCATTTTACTTATAAGTACCTTTGGGACAATACAGTAGTGTTTCAGTACTTACCTTCTTTTATTCCATTCGTCCTTCATCTAAAAGTAATGTGTGGTCTAGCAAGGGATCATACATTCTTTTTGGTCCTTCGACTGTGAGCATCGTACGCTATATAGTCCATTTCGCGCGCGTGGACAGTATAGCGGGAAGCTATCCAGTGACTCGAAAGTGTGTGCTGTGTTGAGTGACAATAAAACTTTGGGACTAACAAGTGTCTCGGGGTCAACAAGGATCCGTAGACTATCAGACGTTAAGTGTGAGGATTTCAGACTTGGAGACTAGCAAGTGTCTCAGGGATAGTCAATAATCCGTAAACTATCAGGAGTTCAGTGCACTAATTTTAAACTTTGGGACTAACAAGTGTCTCAGGGTCAACAAGGATCCCTAGACTAGCAGGTGTCTCAGGGAGCGGTTTATCATAAAGAGCTGAGGCTAGCAGGTGTCTCAGGGGATCACCAAGGATCCGTAAGCAGTCAGCAAGACATTCAAGTAAGATCTTTCCATTTATTTCTTACTTCAATAAGTCCTCGTCATGGAGGCTATACATGCAAATCAGGACGAACTTTACACAGCCATCCTAAAGTTGGCTACAAATATCAAAAAGGACTCAGCGGATCGGAAGACTGCTGACTATTTCAAGCGACGTTTAGAAAACTTAAATCAGTATTGGTCCGATTACCAGTACAATCACGACCGTCTTCTTACGGAAGAAAGCAAGTCTCATCCGTATTTTAGCGGCCGTGCATACGAACGAACAGAAGAGCTATACATCTCGACCACGGCACTCATCAATCAACAATATCAAGTTTCGTTGAGAAAGATGAAAGAAGCTCAACAGGGAGGTTCCTCTCAGGAGGTACAAGGTCCTGCACGGTCTGAGCAAGAAGATCCGGTGGGACGTCAACCGCCGCCCGTCGAGGTATGCTCCAGAGGTTCATCTAGCAAGCTTGATGAACTGTTGAAGAAACAAGCAAGTAATTTCAGGGCGCTGCAGCGCACGGTAGCAGGGATAAATTTGGATTTTATGTCCGAAAAGTGGGAGTTGAAAGATGCCTTACGAACTCTACAGTCTCGATGGTCTATCATAGATTCCTTACATTGGGAATTAGACAGCGAATTGGAGGGTACGAATCAAGAATATGAGGTGTCTTATACGAAGCAAGAAACGATTTACAGTGAATTAAAAAATGCAATTAACAGAAAACTAGGGTCCGTAGTTCACAAGGAGAATTGGACACCAAAAATTGACATCCCGTTTTTCAATGGCAATTATCAAAGTTGGGTGTCTTTTAAGGACTTGTTTGTTGAAGCTATCCACAGTAACGTCTCCTTATCAAACGCCCACAAGATGCAGTTTCTTAAAAGTAAGGTGCGGGGAGAAGCTGAACGTTTAATACAGCATTTGCAAATCAGTTCTGACAACTACACTGTTTGCTGGGAGATATTGAACAACAGGTACAACAACGCATGGTTGATTTTTACATCTCACATAGATCTCCTACTAAATCTTCCAGTAGTTCAACAAGCAAACGTCCTTCAGATCAAGAAAATTCACGATACTACACTAGAGTGTTTAAACTCCATAAGGAACCTAGGCGTTAATATAGACAGCTGGGATCCATTCATCGTGCGTATTTTATTGCTAAAATTAGATGCCGACACGCATGATCATTATTTGGAATCTCTCAAGAAACCCAGAGAACTGCCAAAATTGTCGGAGTTTCTAAGCTTCTTAGAAAGCAGATTCATCGCATTAGAATCTTCGCGCAAGAAAAACGAAAATTCCAAACCATCAACAAGCAAGCAAAATAAATCATCATCGTCAAATTTCAAGAATAAATATTCAGCAAGTAAAACTTCGGCAAATAATATCGAATTAACATGCCCGTTGTGTAAAGAGTCACACGGAATATACTATTGCAGTAAGTTTTTAAATATGACACCAAATGCAAAGCGACAAACTATAACACGATTGCATTTGTGCAAAAATTGTCTTTATTCGCATGAGGATAAAGAATGTACGTCAGAAAGACGCTGCCGCGAATGTCGTGGCAAACATAATACGCTTTTACATGAGGCGTATAACAAAAACCCCACATGTAACCCAATTACGGAGAATGACACACCAGCAGTTCTTGCAACTGGAACGCAAAATCAAGAATCACAAGAAAATCACGTTTCGCAACAAGGCAACAACGTGATCGAAACATTATTAGCCACCGCAATGATCAAAGTTCAAGCAAGTGACGGATCATACCACAAAATGCGTGCGCTGATAGATCAAGGCTCTCAAGTCTCCCTTATCACAGCCAGAGCGGCACAACAGCTAGCTTTATCAAGAAAGTATTGCAGGGCCGTCATCTGCGGGATAGGAGAGAAGGAAAGCAGTAGCAAGGGCGTTACGAACATAACATGTTGTTCGCATTTTGATGATTTTACTTTTAAAACAGATGTGGTAATCATGGACACGCTAATTAGTCAATTACCAAGATGTACATTTACCAAGCCAACATGGGCACACCTGGTCGGCATGCAACTAGCCGATCCAGAATACAATGTCAGCCGTCCTATCGACATCTTATTGGGAGCCGATGTGTATTCGCATATCATTTTAGAAGGCATTATCAGGGCCGATCTATCATTACCGGTCGCGCAACAGACACGACTGGGGTGGATCTTATGCGGAAATTTCAAGACTTTTCACTGTAACGTAGTCCTGAATCAAGTGGACGAAGTACAAAGATTTTGGGAGATCGAAGACATCACAGAATCATCCAATTTTTCCGCAGAAGATCAACAATGCATGGACTATTACAAGAAAACCACAAAAAGACATGAAAATGGCATGTATGAAGTAAGATTGCCTTTTCAAGAAAACTTTGAGAAACAGTTGGGATTGTCAAAAAATAAAGCTATGCCGCAATTTCAACAGTTGGAAAGGAAATTTCACAATAATGAAGAAGTAGCAAAACAATATAAATTATTTATTCATGAATATAAAACTTTAGGACATATGATACCAGCGTCCGGTAACATGCAACCGGATTATTATTTACCGCACCACTGTGTATTGCGAAACGAATCTACTACGACAGCACTACGCGTAGTTTTCAACGCTTCTACAAAAACAACAACAGGAATCAGCTTGAATGACATCATGTTAAAAGGCCCAAATCTACAGCAAGATCTCCAATCTTTACTATTAAGGTGGAGACAATATCGCGTAGCATTTACGGCAGATATTGAAAAAATGTATCGTTTTATATGGTTAAATGAACAGGATCAAAGATTTCAAAAAATCATTTGGAGGGATAACATTGACATGCGTCATCAGGTATACCAATTATGCACTGTTACATACGGCACCAAGGCCGCACCATTTTTAGCCATGATGACATTAAAACAATTGGCGGAAGATGAGAGACACAATTTCGACAGTGTTGCAATCAAGGCATTAGAGCACTCATTCTACATGGATGATGTTCTACACGGGTCTCATTCTGTCGAGTTAGCAGCAAAACTAAAGCAAGATTTAATCACGTTGTTAAAATCAGGGGGGTTCAATTTAAGAAAGTGGTCTTCTAACGCATCAGTCTTACAAGACAATACAGTCGAGGCGAATAACAAGCAAGAAAATTTCAATTTCAAGGAATTGGAGACATCAAAAACCTTGGGATTACGTTGGAATTCCAAAGCAGACATATTTACATTTCAATCCAAAATTGAACCATCTACCAAAACACCAACTAAGAGATCCATGTTGTCAGACATATCAAAGTTGTTTGACCCTCTTGGTTGGCTGTCACCAATATCAACCAAGCTAAAACTGCTATTTCAGCATGTTTGGATGTCAAGTATTCAATGGGATGACAAGTTACCCGATCAAACTAGCAAGGAATGGCTAAACATTAAAGGTGACATGCACAAAATCAATCAATTCAAGTTGGAGCGTTGGTTGGGTACAGGAGAAAACAACACGCTGGAATTACATGGATTCTGCGATTCATCTAATAAAGCCTACGCATGCGTTGTTTATTGCAAGACAAAAAACAACGGCGAAACAAAGATCTCATTAGTAGCAGGAAAAGCGCGATTAGCTCCAGTAAACAAATCAATTTCACTACCAAGATTAGAGCTTAGCGGTGCTCTACTACTGGCAAAATTGTTGTCTAAAATTCAACAATGCCTTAGCAGCCATAATATCAAGATATATAGTTGGATAGATTCAATGGTAGTGCTAGCCTGGTTACAAGGAGAATCAGGACGATGGAAGCCGTTTGTCGCCAACAGGGTGCGACAAATATCAAACATCATACCTACAAACAGCTGGCATTACGTCAAGTCAGCTGAAAATCCAGCGGACTGTGCAAGTCGCGGATTGGGTGTCGATCAATTGAAAAACCATTCGCTGTGGTGGGAAGGACCGCCGTGGCTGCGGAATTACAACCCTGACCAAGAAACTGAGCAAGCAGTGTTTACCACAGATGAAGAAACAAGAAAAGCCAAGAATATTAATCACATATCGCAGCAAGAAAGCGATAACATTTTGGGTGAATTATTAACAAGATATAGTTCACTCGCTAAACTAACAAGAGTTTTAGCATGGATATTAAGATTCATCAAGCAAGCGAGATACAAGAAAAACCGCGTGCAAACTTATTTTACGTTACAAGAATTAATAAGTGCTAAGCATAAAATCATTTTATATGTACAGCAGAGAGAATTTGCCCAGGAAGTACATAACTTACAAGAAAATAAGCCGCTATCAGCAAAAAACAAGTTATTGCAATTAAATCCATTCCTTGACAACGAGGGACTTCTCAGAGTCAGAGGAAGACTAAGCAAGGCCAACATTAATCAAGATATGATGCATCCGATTATCATACCTCACGAAGGACGCTTAACAAACTTAATTATAGATCAAGCACATGAACTTACATTCCATGGAGGAGCACGGGTGACATCAGCATTCATTCGCAAGAATTACTGGATCATAGGCGGGAATCGAGCGGTCAAAAAGCGCGTACGTACCTGCGTTACCTGTCGTAAACACAATCCAAGCAAGATGACACAGTTGATGGGTGATTTACCCACGCAGAGATGTAACGTTGCAAAGCCATTTGAACATACAGGCGTCGATTTTACCGGGCACGTGCTCATAAAGGCCAACAAGGGCCGTGGTATCAAGACCACAAAGGGCTACGTGGCGGTATTTGTCTGTATGGTGACCAAGCTGGTTCATATTGAGCTGGTCTCAGACCTCACATCATCAGCATTCATAGCTGCGTTGCGAAGAATGGCTGCAAGAAAAGGCTCGCCGAAACATTTGTACAGCGACAACGGTACAAACTTTGTCGGCGCCAACAGAATTTTACAAGAAGAATTTGAGCAGATACAAGAAACATTCGACCAAGATTTCATCAAGGAAATTACTAGCATGGAGATCGAATGGCATTTTAATGCGCCCTCATGGCCTACAGCAGGAGGACTATGGGAGGCTGCAGTTAAAAGTTTAAAATATCATTTAAGAAGAGTAGTCGGAGAACAGAAGCTCACCTTTGAAGAGTTCAGCACGGTTTTAGCTCAGTTAGAAGCAGTACTTAACTCGAGGCCACTGTGTCCTCTGACTGAAGATTCCAACGACTTGGATTTCCTCTCTCCGTCAAGCTTTATCAATCTAAATCAAGATATGACTATATTAGAAACAGAAACAGATATGCGGACGAGATGGCATTTAACGCAAAAAATAGTACGAGATATTTGGAAACGTTGGCGTACAGAATATCTCACTCAGTTGTCAGCAAGAAGCAAGTGGAGGCAGTCTCAACCAGACATTCAACTAAATGACATTGTTACAATCAACGATGCAAACTTGCCTCCTGGGAAGTGGGCAGTTGGCCGCGTTGTTCAGCTGCATCCCGGTGCCGATGGTCACATCAGGGTGGTAACATTGAAAACAAAGAATGGGCTTATCAAGAGGCCTATTCTCAAGCTGTCTATTCTCCCTGTGAATGATAGAAACGACAAACAAGAGTCGCGTTCCAAGGAAGTGAAAGATGGCAAGCCATATCAAAACAAAAAAGTAAACTACAGCTTCTCATCGCTGGTAATGTTACTTTTATCTTTTATGAGCATTTTGACCACAGCTCACTGTTCATACAATGTTACACAATTAAAAGACAATCAAGGTCTTTATCTTGACAAAATTGCAAACATGCAATTAATCCGAGATGAATGGAAGATAGTCACATACTATGACATGAATTCATTTTGGCAAGGTACAGAAGCATGCAGTAAATACCTTAGCTACTTGGATCAGTTATGCAAAAGGTTTAAAGAAACATCAAATTGTGACATCATACAAGTTCAATTGCAGCAAGAATTCTCAGAACTCGAGTACTATAACCACCTGTTGCTGAATCAGCATTCCAGCACGCGCCGCCGCAAGCGAGGCCTTATCAATGGTGTAGGGTATCTCGCAAACGACTTATTCGGTGTACTTGATGAGAGATTCGCCGAGCAATATAAACAAGATATTCAATCCATACATAACAATGAAAATCATTTGCTTTCGCTCATGAAACAACAAACAACGGTAATTGAAGCAGAATACAACGTTTTGAAAAGGAACGGGCAAGCAATTAATAAGCAACACAAGATGCTTAATTCACTATCAATCAAGTTAGATAAGATGGAGAACGTTTTATTGAAAGAATCAGAGAGAAATCAAGTCATGAACGATTTCAGTACGGGAGCAATTGCTACGAGCAATGTTTTAAGACAACTAAAAACAATCCAAACAAGTTTATTAGATACCATAACAGATGTTTATCACGGGAGACTCAATTTTCATTTATTGTCACCAGAACAACTGAAGGACACTCTGAATAAAATATCGAGTCATCTTTCAAAGGATCTTACGTTACCGATCAATAACTTACAAATCAACTTTAGAAACATTTATCATTTATTGACAGTAAAAGCAAGAATGACTGAAGAATATTTAATCTTCGAATTGAAATTGCCACTGGTGTCTAGAGATACGTTTACAATCATGAAAATTATTCCAATACCTCAACTTGTAGGTATCTCAAGCATGGCTACTTTAACTCCGATTGCTGAACATGTTGCAATCAATTTGAAGAAGGACTCATATTTACCGATGTCTATACACGATGTCCAGACATGTCTACGTGACAATGTCGATACTTATCTATGTCATATAGAGAAGCCGATTTATCATCTCAAGAATGATGAAAAATTATGTGAAGAAGAACCTGATTCCAGCAAATGCAAGATCAGCATTACGACTTGTTCGAATCAATGGACAGCTCTTAGCAAAATAAACAATTATGCATTTTTCTGCTGTAGTCAGTGTCAAATAAGAGTTCTATGCGACGATAAGGTGTCGCCGGGGCAGTTAAGAAAGGCAGGCATATTGGGTGTCGAACACGACTGTCTAATCAAAACCAAAAGTTTTACGGTTTACTCACGCAATGAAGGTTTTAGCACTTTAGACATAAAACCATCTTTCAAGCTGCCTGAGATAGAACCAATCAATCATATCATAGACGTAGGCATTCCAACTCCACTGATACAAAACTATACACTCCTCTCGAGCAACAAGGAGCTTGAAGAAATTAAGAAACAACTCCGCGTTCTCAAAGCAAGTGAATATTTACCAAATCAAGTTTCTTATCACGATATCCATCACTACACGGCATTTTATGTGGTGATCGGAGTTTTGTTGGTGATTGGAGCAGTCTTCATGGTACGACGGCTGCGTAACAGGCGAACCGCATCTCTTGCGATGGCAAGGGCTACATTGGCGAGTCTACAGACCGAGCAACACGCGACACCGGCACGGGCGGAGGCTGGGGCCTCCATCTCATCATCCACGGTTCAATATAGTGTTAGTGCGCGTAATCAGTGTCAGATTCCGTGTGTATCAGAATACAGTGAAATTCCAAAAGTGCATAAGTTAGACAAGTGTACAGTGCCTATGTCTCGTAAAACGGAGTTCAAGTAGAGACTCTAAACATAGATTAAGGACCAATTGGAATCACCTTGTCAATCATCTAGTATAATGATCAATTGGTATCACCTTGTTACTCATCATTTCATGTTCATCTTCCCGCTCGGGAGCATGTACGGTGCAACCGCACATTCTGCAATTCAGCAGTTCACGCCACACATTCATTTCAACTCATAATAATTAGTTCAGTTCGCGTTGGGCTATCAAGCCAGCCAGGCGTTCTCGTTACAGCCAACAAGGGCTGCGTCACTCACTTCATTTCCACACCATCAGTCCATTAAGCTCATTTTACTTATAAGTACCTTTGGGACAATACAGTAGTGTTTCAGTACTTACCTTCTTTTATTCCATTCGTCCTTCATCTAAAAGTAATGTGTGGTCTAGCAAGGGATCATACAATCACAATCCGAGAGTTTTGAAGGATATTGCTAATCCATTGCTTCATAGATTTGAAAATTCGTCTGCTCAACAACGTCTACCGGTCAAGCGGCGCTGTTCGGCGATCGGCGACGAAATAATAGAAAATCAATTGTGTCTCATTAGCGGAGCTTGACAGATTAATAACGCAATAAATTGACATTTTATACATCGCGATTTGGCATTTTGACAATCCGAGTCAGGCAGTTCATTGTCACAGTCACGTTGCCGTGCCGTGACACGTTGCGTCGTCGTATCGTGTTTATGTGTTTGAGCCCTTACTTGGACTGTCAAAATTAAACCCATTGGGATGATCATCATCTGCCTAGCCTTTTCCCAAATATGTTGGGTTCGGCTACCAGTTTAACCGGACGCAGCTGAGTACCAGTATTTTACATGGAGCGACTGCCTATCTGACCTCCACAACCAAGTTACTGGGTAATACGGAACCCCTTGGTAAGACTGGTTGCCAGACTTTCGGGCTTCTGACGATCCGTAACGACTGTCAAAGATCCACAAATGACAAGTGACATCCGGGACCAACGGCTTAACGTGCTTTCCGAGGCACGCAGGGGTCTTGGTATGTAAAGATGGTACCCTTTCACGGACCAACTGCGGCAAGCATAGCTTAACCTGATCGATCGACCCGTGCGGCTGTTATTACTTAGCCACAAGCCCCCATTGGGATCAATTGTCATTTCATGTGTGGTACGCAATCAGCTCGCTGACATTTTTACTATTAGATACAGCGAAAGTCTACGATTAACCTCTAGACTGCTATTTGTAATGTAGATTCCTTTTTACCAAAACACTTTTTGCGAATTTCCCTCTCCTGAACTGGGTCTGTGTATCTTCTTAGCAACAGTGACTAGCCTGGCATTAAGACATAAAGACAGGGTTTGTTCTGTATTCTCTTGGGACCCAATACTGCACCTCATTAGCTGAGCTCTGTTAACAACACCTAATTGCTAAAGTGTGAGATCTTGCCACACAATACCACTTTTGTAACTGTTCCAAAGAGTACAAGAAGTACGGGGTCTGCATAATGCATGATATGTTTTGGGAGCGCTTGTGCATTAGTATTTTTCTCCAGAACACGGAATGTTCTTTACACAGAATACTGGACAGGTTTGTTTAAAATAAAATACTTCAGGAATTGCTGTATGGCATAATTTTTAAACTGTCATCTTAGTTCGAGTATTATAATTATCTGTGGTTCTACTATAGTCATTTGTTTGCACAGTTAATATCAAGGTGACAGTTAGCAGTTGGTCGCCCCAGCGTTTTTGGTGCGCGGTTGAAATCTTCATGGACTTCCTCCATCGTGGGGGTGACAGAGTGTTCCACCTTTACCTATGGCTGGGGGTGCGGGATTCACATACGCATTCACCGTTCCTTTGGTAACGACTGCGACTTACGAGTTGTACGAGTAGATCGTAGGTTCCAACCCAGTCAGGCAGTTTGTGTAATTTTTTTTATCACCACTGCTCTTAAAACGGTGAAAGAAAACATCGTGAGAAAAATAGCATGTTTTAGAACCAAAAATTCGAAGACATTTGACATCTACCAACCCGCACTAGTTCCGCGTGGTGGATTACGACCCACGCCCTCTCACTCAGAGGAGGCCTGTATCCCAGCAGACTTTGAAAAGATTTAATAAAACAATATTTACGTATAGAACATTTTATTTTTACATTCGCAAAACTTTCTAAGTGTCCCACGTTTAAACATTTAGAACTAGGTATTGTCTATTTCTTTCTTATTGTGCTCTATTTATACTGCACTGGTTGACGTCATCACGCTAACGCCGGCTGTCGCTGAAAACCAGCGCTGGGGCTCTGTCTTGCATAGGGTCTTAGCATTATGCAGAGCAATGGCTGTTTGGCGTGGATGTGACACATATTTTCCCCCAACTTGTTGTTTTTTGTGTTTTTCTCTGCATCAATTTTGTCGCAAATAAACGTATTTTCTTTCTTTTTTTCTCTTAAGATGATGTGAGAACAAACGACATTACTATCATTCCACTAGATCTCAGCAAAACTACGACCACCGGTGTCGATAAGGACGAGCAAACGTATAATAGTCTGTTCCTGCAGACAATTATCAAGATTGGAAACGTGCCCAATTGATACCGGAACCAGGTTCCCAACCTCTGTCTACGGAGAACAACAGATATGGTGGGTAAGTTCGGATGTCATTAGTGTTCGGAGGATGTCAAATAAACTCTTCCGCAGAGATATTGAAATGGTAAGAATGGATGTGACCAACTATAGATATTTATTATTTAATTTGACTTGCAGTAACATTACAATAATAATAAAAACAGTGGCACTCCGGGAGTGCCGACAGAAGTGAAAACAAAAACAAACAGAATACTTTGACATCACTCACTGAAATATCAGATATACATTTTGAACGTTTTTAACCGACTTTAAAAAAGGAGGTTCTGTATTCGACCCGTATGTATGTATGTATGTTTGTATGTCCGCGATTATCTCAAAAACTACTGAACCGATTTTGATAATTCTTTCATTAGTGTGATCTACATACTTTCAGAAAGGTTTAAGTATACAATGTGATAGGGGTGGGACTTCTAACCCGTTAAGGCTCAGTACTACATATAATTTTATCGACAAAAAAAATAATATGGGGGGTAATATCGACAAAAAAAATAATATGAAAATATTGAAAAATAGCGATTTTTTCGGTCAAAATAATTCAGAAATGATTTTTTTTTCTCACCAAAACATTATCAAACATATGAAAAAAGTAATGAATTAGTTAGCCAAGGTTATTAGCTACCGTTTGTCGTTTTTTTTTTGTTTCTACGACGCATACAACCTTTGATATCACATAAAGTATCAAGCGCGCCGTAGTACATTAAAAAATAGCCATAATTTTTAGGGGAAGGGGGTTCAACCCCCCATATTATTTTTTTTGTCGATAAAATTAGATGTAGTACTCAGCCTTAACGGGTTAGAAGTCTCACCCCTATCACATTGTATAATACATTAGGTAATTATTCTTATGTATGAAGTTATATGCATAAATGTACTGCATCTCCGGCATTTCTATGTGAATTTTGATGATTCTTCGAGTCGTGTCTTCAATTCTTCAATGCAATAGTGTTAATTGAATTTGTGTGGGGTAGGTTCAACTAAAAAGTGAAAAATAAAAACTTTTTTACAAAAAAACAACCGACTTCAAAAAAATACACTACAAAGTGGACAAATAACTTTAGTTTCGGAAGGCGGTGTCAAAATACGAAAATGCGGAACCAACGACACCGATTTCCGAAATGATTAATTACGGGTATTAGCCTGTTAATGTCTTACAAGATCTATTTACAGAAGTAAACATCTTTTCATTTTGATCATTATTACAAACTGTGTATTTGTGTAAGTAGGTATTGGAAATCGGAACATTGTCAAAATGAGAACATTTCAATTTTATCAACGTAGCTGGTCAATCAAAATGAATTATTAATGATGTATCATTTTAACACCATCAATTATTAATTCACGGTAATGCCACGATCAGTGGGTCGTCTTTTAATATTCTAATAATCACTTATAAAACGCGGCACAAGGCGAAAAACGCCAAAAAAAATACATTTCTTGTATGGAGACCCCCTTTAACATTTACCTTTATATTGTTTTTATTATTTGTTGTGATAGCGGCAATAGAAATACACACTCTGTGAATTTTTATCTGTCTATCTATTACGGTTCATGAGATGCAGCCCGCTGACAGACATACAGATGGACGGACGGACAGACGGAGGAATGGATGTATGGATGGACAGCGGAGCCTAGGCTTAGTATAGGGTCCCCTTGGCATTCTTTCGGTACGAAACCAAAAAGCAATGAACCTCAACGAAAACTGTTACTACGGGATTAATCCAATTTATGCTAACAACAATAAAAAAAAATCCTTGGTCCTCTGCCAAGCAACAGCTAATATCACAAATAACTCGAGCAAACACTACATTATTTTCTTAATTTGCTCAGATTGGTCACTACGCAGAATTTATATCAAGAAAATTCCGAATTTCGTTCCTAAGGACGCATATATTCTTGATTGTATTACTTTTTTTCGCTCACCCTGCCAAATGGTAGCGCTTATGAGTTTTAGCCGTCCATGTTTTGCGATTAATGCCCGCTAGACTGAGTGACCTAGCGACTATGGCTCAGGTTTTATGAACGACGTATATATTAGACTTAAATGACAGATGAATATGGAGACAAAATTGAAATTCACTGGCTTATTCAGTAAATGAAAACATGCCAGCTGAAGAATTATTATGATATTTTGGATGAGAAGCTTAAATTCAAATGGAAAAGTTCTGTTCATGTATTTAAAATGAGTTCTTAACTATTTTAGAAACAAAAATTGTTTATTGTGCACAAACTAAACGCACATTACAATACACACATATAAAGAAGCCAAAAGCCTCGTATTCAAACAATTACAGCTTGAATACTTAATTTATTTTATTGTTATTAACACTTGAAAAGCTACAAACAGTAGGTAAGTATTTATAATGAATGCAATGAACATGAATTTTTAATTTCTCTTCAAACCTCTACAGGGTTTTTTCGAGTCCGTTTATTTGGCTTGAAGCATGTTTATCGTAAAGATTCGAAGACTCAAAATATTAAAAAGTTGTTTATTTTTTTGTCAACCTATATCGTGTCCCTTTGTCCTTATTGATTGCGTTCATAATCAATTTCTATCTCATTATTATTATCAGCCATTTCTGTCCCACTGCAGGGCAAAGGCCTCCCTACCCTCCTTCTACTTATCCCTATCCAGTGCTGTTACACGCCAATCCTTGTGGAAAGAATCGAGTTCGTCCCGCCATGCTACCCAAAAAAATTCGTACTACTAAACAAGGTATTTTAATAATTCTCTTAGAGTGAAATATGCCGAATTAAATCTTAACACAAAATTAATCAAAAGTGTAAAATTAATGAATTAGCAAATCGATCCAAAGATGTTTGATTTCGGCACTCAGCATTTTCACTCACGCTCCAAATGATCGAAAATGAAATAAAATGAACGTTAATTTCTATTCAATTTTGTAGGTGTTGTGTAAAAGTGGAACGAAACACGAAATGAAAATTCACTCGAGTTAAGCATTAACGTTAATTCACTCGACTGAAGCATCTGGATAAGCTTAAATGATAATATCTTGTTTATTTGTATAAACATGTTCAATTTCTTGTACCTTTATGTTTAGAAGGATATAAAATTAGGTACATAATGCACCCTGTAAAGGCGTTTTTAAATCAGCGCGATTTGCTTTTAGAAAACAAACACAAACATTAATAATATCTTAAAACTCTTTAGATAATTATATTCCTTTTCACGACATTCTATTATGTAAATGAAGTAGTATATTCTTTGAGGGATGCCACAAGGCTCCATTCTCAAGTTCTCAACCAAGCTATTGAATTGAAATAACTTTTAAAATTTTCCTATCTCTCGGAATATTGAAAACTGCGATCGTGG
This sequence comes from Amphipoea lucens, assembly GCA_947508005.1. Classification (NCBI taxonomy): domain Eukaryota; kingdom Metazoa; phylum Arthropoda; class Insecta; order Lepidoptera; family Noctuidae; genus Amphipoea; species Amphipoea lucens. Next base: position 11,303,351 of record OX382379.1, read on the forward strand.
TCACGGTGGACTGGCTAGGAGCCATCTGCACACGCCGTCGTCGTACGATAAAAAAACAAGCACTAGAAGCGATGAAAAATAACCGATTAGACTGGGTATACATACGGACTATTGGAAAATGTTGAAAATTCAAGAAATATCGTGAAATGAAAGCTGGTTTTTGGATAGGAATTGCTGGCGGTGCCAATTAATTAGTGACGAAATATACACAGTGTTTTAAGAGACGAACAATCTGTCGGTTCATCTGATGGTGAGGTCACCGTCGTCTGAAGGCATCTCAAAATCAAAATCAGAAGTAATTTATTCGATTTAGGCTGAGAGCACTTTTTGGACGTCAAAATTACAAAAGACAGTTCCCTTAAACGCATGCGCTTCACTACTTCCTAGTAGTGAAGGGCGCGCCTATACCTAACTCGAAAAAAAAAACAAAACCGAAATAAAAACTTAACGAGAACTCAATATCTAAACTCGCGTAGGTACAGACGCCAGCACATCAAGCTACTACAATCTGTCCAATTTCTTTAATAGATTTTCAACTTTACCGCTAAAGCATAGGATTCAAAGTTGATTGAGAAAAGTTGACAGTTTCGGGTAGCTTGATGTGCTGGCGTCTGTACATTGTGTTATGTCAGAAGCATCATATAGTTGTGTGTAGCCAACAAAGGGAGAGAAAACAAAACTAAATAGTTATTATGATCTCCCCACAGTCATTTTAGCAGGAGCAAGAAAAGGAAGACCACAGAAACTATGGACGGACTGTGTGAAAGATAATATGGCAAGAAAGACAGAGACTACCGAGAGGACGACTAATAAAGAAGTATGGAAGAAAAAGACATGTTGCGCTGACCCCAAATAAATTGTGATAAGGGCCGGTGAATGCTTAAGCGAATCCCGAATCCCCGGCCATAGGTGGAACACCGCGGTGGTTTTAGCCGGTAAGAGTCCGGCATGCCCCTCTGTCACCCCCACGATGGAGGAAGGCTATGAGGATTTCCACCGCGCACCAAAAAACAAAAGAAAAAAGGAGATTGATGAGTCATTTGAACAGAAGCATTCGTTTCTCATGTCTTACAGTTTTCTCATTACCCATGGGTTTTTATTGGGCTTCTCAGTAGCAGAAGGCCAATTGCCGTAATTAAAAAACGTTCAAAATTTAGTCTCAATCTCATCTCAGCGACAATCAATGTCAAAAATGTAGGGAAATTAAAGGTATTTTTCACAGATTGAGACTGTGAACGTTCTTAAAATTACGAGAATTGCCCCTCAGATTTTGTATCCCTTTTTTTTTAGGTGGGGGGAAATTATCTATCAGCTTCCCGCTCTAGGCGAAACGGTATCAGACTTTTACTGACTCATCCCGCATCCCGCGCGGAATTCGCCTAAGTTTGACCAGAGCTTTATTTATGGAATTTGTTTTGTCGAGCTAGCAGGTGTACATGGACAGCATTTATTTTTATTTAAAAGACTGCATAAAGCGAGGCAGGTATGTAAAACAGGACTTGTTTTGCTTTGAACTGCACTCTGTACTCCAATTTACGCATACCATTCTTTGTTTGCTTGGCAAATTGTTGAGCGTGACGCTTTTATAGCAATACCGTGTTGTTGCGTTATTAACAATAGCGTTGTCGTTATTAATGGTGTACGAATAAAAGTAGTTACTTTATGTGGAGTGAAATTATCCGTAAGGCTTTTATTGTATGGCAATTTTTGGATGACACTTTTATTAATTGGACTTGGATGTTTCCCTGGTACTAAGTAATAACAGCACAGAACCGGTCGAAGTGGAGGTGCTTGGGGGAGGCCTATGTCCAGCAGTGGACGTTTTTCGGCTGAAATGATGATGATGATGTTGAAGTTATAACAGACGTACGGGGCGATTTGTCAGGTTAAGCTACGCTTGCCGCGATTTTTCTTTGGATGGGTGTCCATCTTTACAAACCGAGACGTTAAGCCGTTGGTCCCGGCTGCCATTCGTGGATCTTAGACGGCAGTTACGGGTCGTCAGAAGACCAAAAGTCTGACGACCAGTCTTACCAAGGGGTGTGGTGTTACCCAGTAACTGGGTTATGGAAGTTACATAGGAGACTTTACTCTACGTCAAATACTGATATTCAGCTGCATCCGATAAAACTGGAAGGCGACCCCAGCATAATTGAGAAAAGGCTAGTCAGATTAATTGGACTCTTATGTTTCACTGGACAAGAATATAAAGGTACAGTGCGACGGACGAGAGAATGCGTTCTTGGCACGTGTCAGTTTTCAACAAACGAACACGTCTTTTGCGAATTTGGTCTTTATCAATTGTCGCATTGACAGGTGTCAGAAACGCATTCTTTCGACGGACGTACTGTAGGTAAGAATTTTAGGAATTTTGGTAAACGGAAGAAAAAGGGAAATTTATTAAGGAAAGTAAGAAAAGAAATAGACTTCCTTTATTCATTTGTATTTAAGGTCAAAAGGTCAGAAGGGCAAATGAATTTATACCAAGGTAAAAACAAATGCTCTTATAACAATCGCTTTGTTAGAAGTATTATTTTGAATGGTCGAAATACATGAAACGGGGAAGTGACTACATTTCCCGGCGTTTTTCTTATTCTTAATGCCTTACACTTCTTATTCACCATCTGCCTAGCCTTTTCCCAACTTTGTTGGGGTCGTAGCGACTGCCCATCTGACCTCCACTGGTTCGTGGTCCGTTAACTGGGTTGTGGAGGTACCCTTTGGTAAGGCTGGTTGTCAGATTTTCGGGCTTCTGACGACCCGTAACGACTGTCAAAGATCAACAAATGACAGCCGAGACCAACGACGGCTTAACGTGCTTTCCGAGGCACGGAGGGGTCTTGGTATGTAAAAATGCCGCTGCACGTGCTGTCGGCAGTTGCAGTTGGCAGCTCGGTTCCAAATAGCACCTTAACGATAAAGTTGAAGATATGTTAAAATTTGACAGATTGTAGTAGCTTGATGTGCTGGCGTCTGTACTTTCTAAAACCGTATGTGGGCCTTAAAAATATTGATTATTATTTTGCTGTTTCTTTTTCGAACATAATATAAAAATAATTATATAATTCTCGACATATTGGCTTAAAAATGGCCCTTCGCTGAATTCACGAGGACGGCAAGCGTGAAGTTAACTTTATACATTAAAAACTCGAACATTTACGTAATGTCCCGCCTCTTATTTCGGCAAGGGGAACTGCAAAAATAAAATGCAGCGGCAGAAATTAATGATGCTTGAAGCGACACCAATCAGCCTAACGATCGCCACGACGGCGACGGTCGTGCAATTATCGTCGGACCATCGTCTGCGACCACGTGCCTGCTTTGGCACGTGGCTTACAATCGAACATGAGACGGTTTGGTTCCCGCAAGTTTGGGAGGACCAATGGTCTTGAAGGACCAATTTTCATGGTCTTTTAAAGTGAATGCAAGGGTTTGGTTGCAGAAATGCATTGACAAAACTTGACACTCCGTTTTAATTTATGTGGTCCGGACTTTTTTGGGCTTACAATCGAACATGAGACCGCTTTGATTTCCAAAAAATCGGGTGGACCTATATTCTTGAAGGACCAATTTTCATGGTCTTTTAAAGTGAATTACAAGGGTTTGGTTGCAGAGATACAATGGCAAACATATATTTCTGGAGTTTTTTGTGAAGGGAATAGGGACTTTAGTGTGTTGCATTTCAAATCTCTTATTTCAGATTTATTTAATGTGAACGTGTGACAGCAATATTATAAGAAGAATATGATGCATCATGAATATTATCTTTACATGTATATCTGTAATTTATATGGTGTACATAATAAACAGTATTCCCCCAACATATTTTCCCCCAACTTATTCTTTTATGTGTTAGTGTACTTTCTCTACGTCATGTTTTCCGTAAATAAACGTATTTTCTGTATTTTTATCTTTCGAAATAAGATTTTGAAGCATTTCAAATGTCTTTAAAAAAAACCAGCACTAACGAATATGGTAGTCAAACAGATTCAAGTACCTAAGAAGTAAACTCCTTTTAAATTTCTGGATAAACTAAGTCATTCGGTTGCAAATGATCAAAGGACCAGTTACATTAAAGCGAAGCAATCCACCGGGCGTTATGATAAAAAGCTCGCTACTGTGTAATAAAATAAAATGGGTACCTAAGGTACCGTCTAGGCGTCTACGCAATAGATTAGATCTTCAAATTGATTCTTTTTTCGTGAGAAACTTATTGAAAGTGCGAGAGAACGGGTGCCAATTTAGAAGAATTTGTGTGCATTAATCACAATGTACAGACGCCAGCACATCAAGCTACCCGAAGCTGTCAAAATTTCCCAATCAACTTTGAACCTTATACTTTAGAGATAAAGTTGAAAATCTATTAAAGAAATTTGACAGATTATAGTAGCTTTACTTGCTGGCGTCTTTACTTCACATCGTTGAACTAAAAGGCTTCTAAGGTATACCTACATTATTTTTATTACGACTAAGTATAACAAAACACGTTCAAATGGTGTAATCACTTAGTAAAAATTCATAAATTTTATTTTCTACAACATGAAATTGTATTAATTTTGCAAATTGTTTCGCGTTTAAGTTGTTTAGTTGGTATTTCGATTTTGTTTTCACGTCGTTTTTATTAATTTATGTTTTTCATGCACGAGGCATTTCGTGTAAGGAATGTAGTTTAAATTTTATTTTACGTGGAACCTAGCACTAATATGAAACTGCACTGGAAAGTCACGCCAAATAGTTGGAGTAAAATTACCTTAATCACACTAATATTATAAATGCGAAAGTTTGTGAGTGGGTGTGTGCGTGTGTGTTTATTATGTTTGTTACTTCTTCACGCTCAAACGGCTAGACCAATTTTGATAAAATTTTGCATGGAGGTAGCTGAAACTCTGAATGAACATATAGGCTACTTTTTATTCCGATATTCCTACGGTATCGACATTTACGCGGGTGAAACCGCGGAGCGCAGCTAGTTCTAAAATACAGAAATACAAACGTCATGCGACAACGGATGCGTAGCGAAGTATGTGCGTAAAACTAACCAATACCAACGCTTAGTTAGTTAAAGCTATAAAATGAAGTGATGATGTTATTGGTTACTACACACACACCTCGCTGAGTAGAAACACTTTTGGATCAAGATAATTATATTAACCTAAGTTTGTCCTTTGTTTTTTTTATATTTATTTGTATAGTAAGTTAGTTATTTATTTTAGTATCTAGTGTATACAGGGTGAATTTTCCAAGTGGGCGTGGATGGCCAAATCCGAAACTATGAGGACTAGCGATAAGTACTCAAAGCAGTCGCGGGCTCGATTTTGATGAAAACTAAAACTGCATCATTGGATTTTTGAAAAATCAATATTTCTAGCCAGGAATCGAACCTGTTGATTTTGAAAAAAAAAACACATACTGTATTATTACACCATTCGATAGTGTCGCTAATAAGGATCGAATTCTGAGAAGTAATGACATACGGCAAACTAAAGGAAAGGGCTCATTTTTAACAAAATACTTTTTTATTTTTCTTATATTACCTACCTCATCATCATCTGCCTAGCCTTTTCCCAACTATGTTGGGATCGGCTTCCAGCTAACCTAACCGGATGCAGCTGAATACCAGCATTTTACATGGAGCGACTGCCTATCTGACCTTCACAACCCAGTTACTGGGTAATACGATACCCATTACAGCTTAACCTGATGGATTGACCTGTGCGGCTGTTATTATTTAGCCGGGCCCGGGTTATGTTACCTAACTACTAAACCTTAACTGATTGATTGTTCAAAATTATGACTATTGTTTTCAATACATAGCTGGATTCGACGTCTCAAGGATTGTACTGCATTCAGCATTAAAATATTATTGATTCCATTAGAATATTTTCCAAAGATCGTAATAGAAATTTGAATTTAGAACATAATGTTGTGAAGGTGACTGTGCTGCGGGTGTGTTAATAAAAATACTGAGCATCATTTCGAACAAGGTACCTACGTACTGTAGAAGGTATGAATACTTTAAAATAAGAAGAAGTTTATTAAAATTCAACATTTTCCTTAAGTTTGCCGTATATCATTACTTCCCAGAATTTGATCCTTATTAGGGACACTATCGAATGGTGTAATAATACAATGTGTTTTTTTTTTTCAAAATCAACAGGGTCGATTCCTGGCTAGAAATATTGATTTTTCAAAAATCTAATGATGCAGTTTTAGTTTTCATCAAAATCGAGCCCGCGACTACTTTGAGTACTTTTCGCTAGTCCTCATAGTTTCGGATTTGGCCATCCACGCCCACTTGGAAAATTCACCCTGTATAGTTAATTACATATCCATACTAATATTATAAATTCGAAAGTAACTCTATCTGTCTGTATGTTACCTTTTCACGCCTAAATTACTGAACGGGTTTCGATAAAATTTGGCAGGAAGATAGATTGCATCCCGGGGAAGGACATAGTATAGTTTTTATCCAGATATTACCACGGGATCGAAACTTATGCGGGTGAAATCGCGGGGCGCAGCTAGTATATAATAAAATATTAACCTAAGTGGCAAAATGTGTATGTAGGCACTAATATGGCCACCTCTTCCCTATCCTTCGGATAAAACAGGAGTACTGTTATAAAACCAACTTACAGATATTTATAGTCCACACTACACATACAAGTAACGCGAAATCAAAATCAAAATATTTTATTTCACATAAACCTACATGGGCCCTTACGAAACGTCAGAAGCTAGGTGCACGGTTCCAATTCGTCGTTTCTTATGGAGAAGAGCCGGCAAGAAACTCCACGGTAACTCTTTTAAAAATAATTGTCTTGGCTTTAACACTGTTTTCAAATAACAGTGTTAAAGGGTATAGGAGAGAATCTTCTTTGTCTTATACATCAAAATGTAGGGAACAGCTGTTTTTTTTAGTAAAAGTTGTTCATAATGATGAGTACAATGACCTCTTAAGAGGTTGTTAGTGTTTTTCCAATAACCCTGTATACGTACTTAAATCTATCTAAATTATATTTAAAACAAACCTTGAATGTTCTCAAGCACATAAATAGGTACCTTTGTGGAATTAAATACAGAAGGTTACAACATAATACTTTATAAAGTAAATATGAATGTTTAATTCATGAACCAAAGTTACAAAACCAGTCAGTTCTGCCGAAAATCCATTCCACGAGTATCGGCTTGTTATAAACAATGTACTTAAATGTGCTTAAAATATTGTACTCAATATTTTCCTAGAACCATATTGCTGTATTTAAATGAAAAGAGCGCTTTGTATTTACTGAGAAAAGTATCGATCATGGGGCTCGTGCTTGCCGCGTCCATCGCTGAACATAGGCCTCCCACAAGCACTGCCACTTCGACAGGCTCTGTGCTTCCCATCAGTATTCCCATCGGTCATCAGTCCACCTTGTGGAAGGTCTTCCAACGCTACGTCTTCACGAGGCGCTCACATTAATAATAATCTTCCACAATACCAACTTCATAGAAAAATGAATCTGCCTAGCCATTTCCCAACTATGTTGGGGTTGGCTTCTAGTCTAACCAGATGCAGCTGGATACCTGCGACTGCCTATCTGACCTCCACAACCCAGTAACTGGGTAACACGATACCCCTTGGCAAGACTGGTTGTCAGACTTTCGGGCTTCTACCCGTAACGACTGTCTAAGATCTACAAATGACAGCCGGGACCAACTGCTTAAGCCATCCACGGACCAACCTCGGCAAGCGTTGCTTAACCTTTAAGATCGACCTGTGCGACTGTTATTATTTAGCCACGAGCGCCTTTAAGATAAAAAAAAAATTACCTTCCATTCTAAAAGCATTAAGTAAGACAAATGGACGAACATTTAATATTTATTTTAAAGACCAGAGTACGCCTACGTCTGGGCTCGTAGCCGTTAAGAAATACTGCACGATTATTTTCGGTGCCCCGAATTTCTCCTAGGCATAACAAACTTGACCTAGGCGTTATTGCCACATAAAACTGTAACCGCCGCTTTTATAGGTACTGAGTGAAGTTTGCCTTCTTCTAAGTGAGGTTTAAACGTCAAAAATGTTTGGTTAAACACTTAAACATTCGCTAATCATTACTAACTTTAAGAGGAAATGCGGGTGGTCGTTTCTCCATAGAAACGCTCTCGCCTGTTTTCTTTCCGGTTAATGACCATAAAGCAATGATTTTTACAGAATAATAAGTATTAACTACTTGCATGTCCCTATGTTTTCCTTTTTGATGATACATTATTTTTATAAGCACTAGAAACCCTCAAAAAATGCCGATTTAAACCGCTGTCAACAGAAGCCTAGTGTACAAATTTGACAACCATTAATGAAAAAAGAAAAACATAGGGACACAGTATGTATCCTTCTTATTAATTTTATTTATTTATTCATATATACTTTATTGTACACCAGAAAAAACATAAAAAAACGATTATTAATATGAAACATACAATGGGCGGCCTTATCGCTTTCTGCGATTTTATGAAATAGGTATCTTTTAAATTGGTCCAATATTGAAAGAGGAAATAGGCGAGAGCCAAACCTCGAATTATGACTTTTTACCTAGGATTTTTCAAAAGGCTCTCCGACCGCATTTCCTCTTAAGCACCGTTTATGAATAAAGAAGTATAAAATTAGAGTTGCTTATCATGTCTGTCTGTGTAACCACGTTCTTCTTAACTACGCAACGGATTTTGATGCGGTTTTCACCATCATTTAGATAATTTATTACCGGAAGGTTAAATTATGTGTATAATAAGAATAATATTCATATTATAATTTCAGCCAATAGACGTCCAATGCTGGACATAGGGCTCCCCCAAGCATCGCGACTTCGAACGGTTTTGTGCTTCTTACATCCAGATGATTTCTGCGGCCAATTGCGTTCAATATTCAACTGAGTTCTTGATTGCAAGCAGCCTAAACTATGGTCTAGAAGCATGAACTTCAGCACTAGAATTCCTTGTACATATAAGGTGTTAAAAAATTAACCCGACAAACTTTAAGAGGTGCTTTAGATCATCAATTTGAACAACTTTCACTATGGGACAAACTCTGAAATTAAGAAAAAAAAAATCAGCTGTTTAATACAAAAGTTCGATACCTACGTAACCAATATGTATGAAAAGCTGATTTTTTTTTCGTGATTTCCGGGTTGGTCCCATAGTGAAAGTTGTTCACCTCTTAAAGTTTGTCGGGTTAATTTTTTAACACTGTATAGGTAACGAAAATGAGCACTAAGGAAGGATTTTTGAAAATGGGGATACATTTACAAAAATCCTTCATAAGGCGGTTATAGGTGATGAAAGTTTTTATATCTGTTTATGAGTTAAAGTTAGATGAGTTAAGTTATCATCGTCCTGATAAGTTGCCGATGGTAAGCCCCATCGGGCACACAACTTGTTTAATATAGAAATGTAAATATTGTATCGTAAAAACTATGCGAAGCAGGGGTTTACTTTCTAAGTCCGTCAACGAAGATACGGGCCCGTCCGACTATAGTTGCTACGTCAATAAAAGTGCCAAATTAAATTTTTCGGACGGAAAAAATACATGTCGCGAGTAGGGACATCTGTCAAATCGTTTTGACATTCATGTTAGTTTGGGCCCTGAATTAATCTTATGTCCGTAAAAGAACGCCCGTAACATCGGACGAAACTACGTATTTCGTGCTTAGGGAGTTACGCAAATCCCCAGGATCAGAGGGGCAATTCTCGTAATTTTAAGAATGTTAACAGTCCGATCTCATTCTCAATCTGTCAAAAATACCTCTAATTTCCCTACATTTTGACATGTTTTTGACATTTGTTTGTCGCTGAGATGAGACTGCGACTAGATTTTGAACGTTTTAAATTACGAGAATTGGCCTTCTGGTCGCTAGTCTCTGTATAAATAATGAGTTACGAATCAAAAAAGTCTAGGTAGCATAATACCTAGGTTCGAGACTTATTATTTATACAGAGTAATGCCTGTTTCGGAGTAAGTACCTACGCTAGTCTGTGTCTATGTCTTCTACGAATAAATTATATCAAGTAGGTAGATCGTCAGTCACACACGTGTTTACCTACACTTGCTTTGTGCTGTGGTCGTTAATAATTCGTATCTGATTTAGATAGTCTTTTACAAATCCGTGTGTCATTTACCGACGCGTAGGTACTGGGCCCGCGTGATGGATTACGGCTCACTCCCTCTCACTGAGAGGAGGCCTGTGTCCCAGCCAGTGGGAACGTTAAAAATCTTTACAGAATAAATAATTTGTTCTTAAAAACACCTTGATTCTTAATGGTATTTCTAGGGCAGTGTACATGCACAAGCACATCGTCAACACTCAGACCTGGAATAATATTTGTTTCGTACAAGAATCCATCCAGCACCCCAATTGCAATTGCCAAAAGACATACACTTTTTTTTTGTGGATGGGAAATTATCAAATGACTTCTCCCGCTCTGGGTGGAGCGGAAGGGAGTGTAGACTCTTACTGACTAAAACCCATCCGTGTTCCTTCCTTAGCCCTTTATGTTCTAGGGTAGCGGTAACCCTTTCGGACAATCCCGCTACCCCGGCAGGCTTCGGCCAACTATTAAGTATTCTGTGCTGCGGCCCTAACAGGCCCCTTCTTTTATGCTGACATCTCTTTGAGCCGCGCGTGGAACACATGCGCGCCGTCCGACACGGGCCTGGTCCTGATCGGACGGTGAGCTACACATTACTCTCTGTCCGCAGGCCCATACACTTTCAATCACAATTTAAAAGATTTTTTTCAAATCCATTTTTGTTTCATATGTTTGTAAAATTCGTCTGCTCGACAACGTGAATGACGCAATGAATATTGTTGAATTGTCAAAATGAAATTGTTTAATCTTTAAATAGGATATCCGAATTACTTTTACACGTCATATTGTTAATAAATAAAAAAGATTCGACATTTCCCATTTTACTAACCCCGAGAAGAAATGACGAAACAAAATCAAGGGTCAAAGTCTCTTTTAAAGACCAAACATAATCTTGGTCAGATCACGTGAGGGCAATGTAGATTAGTGTCTGAAATGGTGTTTTAAGGAAATAATCACACAGATTTCAGGTATCGCCATTGTAACTGTGTTACGCAATTACCCCACTGTTTATAATCTCATTTCCGCATTTCAGAAGCCAATCACTTAGCTACTGCGTCATCAAAGATTAATGACCACATTATTGTAATAGTCCTAGTTAATTAAATCTCTCCAACTTTTGTAACATAAAAGAGACGACTAATTGAGGACCTCCTCCTTTTTTGTGAGTTCATCTAAAGTATACTATGTTGCGGTAAGTTCGGCACTGGTATGAGACCGTATGAATCAAATTCCCACCTAATGTGGCAATGTTTTTAATGCAGTAATAAGCATTGGTGTTTTCCATCATTATTTTTATTCTGCTACGGCGAAGATCAGAGCAAAATTTAATTTTGCAGGCAAAGAATTTGATTCCTACGGTCTTACCCCAGCAACGATCTTAGCCCATCATCATCATCATCATCAGCCTATAATGTTCCCACTGCTGGGACACAGGCCTCCTCTCTGTGAGAGGGAGTGGGCCGTAATCCACCACGCGGGCCCAGTGCGGGTTGGTAGATGTCACATGTCTTTGAATTTTTGGTTCTAGGACATGCCGGTTTCCTCACGATGCCCAACGATGATCAACGATGATCTTAGCCCAACATACCTTAAATATAACTGAACAGTAGTATTACAAATATAAGAAGAATTATAAATATACTCCGCGGTAACAATTTCATCGCTTCTAATGATTACCACAGAACGAAACATAATGCGACTGCGCCAAAATCTTCTATTAATCTACAAAAAAAACATATTCAACGAAGCCAATATTATGCCCATTAATAAACTGGCAACAGGCTTTACCTACTAAGGCAACGCAATATACAACATATCAATCTTTACCATCTAAAAAAGCTATTCCCTTTATGTCATAAATTAATAGCAGAAAATTCCTTGAGCGTATATTAAACGGTGTTTTCGGCTAACATGAATAGAAAACACTTTTTATAACTATATTTATAAAATAATTTAGTGTAGCCAGTCACGTTATATCGTTTGATTGTGTTAAAATGTTGGGTTCAATAATTTAAACGTCTTTAATAATTACAAGTCACCCATCATGAAAGGAAAAGAGGTCAGTAAAAACTATGTCATAGAAACTTTATCGATAGCTTGGAACAGGAGTCACTAAAATTGATGGACCGCGGTCCGAATCCGGACCACCGCCTTATTTTGTGCGGACTTTTAGTAAACAGTATTTTTTTTAACTTAATCTAAAAAAAAAGACAAATTTTGTTTTTAGTTTTAGCTTGCACAAACTTCACTCCAGACTTCAGTAGTCAAGGTTAAAAAGTTCACATTGATATTACTTAATAACTTCTATTTTATTGTTGTTGTTTATGAATAAAAAACTATTCAGGTTTCTTTTCGTTTTTACCTATTTCTTTTATTTTTAATTGTTTGCTAGTAATCGTCTATCAAACGGACCGCGATAGTCCTATTATTGTTTTAAACGGCTCTCCAATAAAACTAATTGGTGATGTCTGGCCTAGAATATAGAAAAGTTGTTGTCGAAGTTTGAATATAATTCAAACTCAAAACATTTATTTCAAATAAACTAAGTAATTACAGGCACTTTTGAATTATTAAGGGGTCAGTCTGTCAGAAAGATGACGCTAGTTGGCCATTTGAAAGCGTAGTAGGTACCTATGGAGAAGAACGGGCGAGAAACTCCACGGACATACATTTTAAATCAAAATATGGTTACAAAATATTGGTAACATCATTCATGTTGAAATTATACACGTAAGAACGATACATAACGTTAAAAGCATTCCTAATAAAAAGATAAGAAGAAAACAATTCAAATATTAAATTAAAATAAAATAAGCCGTGGCAGCTAGAAATGACCAGTCCCACGAACATGGCGCATGGATAAGCACCATTTAGCTCAACCATTTTGTAGGGAGCTAAATGATCCAACACATACACTACCATCAGTGAGACATTAAAGTGACCATGACATACTCTCAGCCCCCAGGGCACATTCAAGTCAATGAAAGACGTACCCAGTAAATGGTAGTTTTATTGTATACTGTATATAGTACTCAGTAATTTGGAAGCGACGGGAATATAATGGTATATCCTGCGTAAGACAGACATATTAATAAAACGGCTAACCTACTTAAAGAAGCAAGAACAGAAAATTTAAAAGTCAATGAGTTAGATTAATTTACGTATCGTCTAGTATTTGTGAATATGGGCAGTAGTATAAAGTTTAACGAAGGCTGAGTATAGATAAACACGTTATTATAACATGACATCGATCCAATTGTTCGTGAAATGTAACAAATCACAGAAATTAATGAGCGTTAATAAAATAAACAACGCGTTAATGTCTTTCCAGTAACTAAATACATATTGATAGATTGACAGTCATGGGTAGGATGGTATATTCACAATAAATAATATTAATAATTATGAATAGACCTCCAATGCAAATAACTCCGATCTAAAATTATAAATTCCGATAAACTTGTAACTATTAACCCGTTGAACGCCGTTATTACAGACACAATTAAAAAGCCATTGTGTCTCGCGTGGATTAACATCAAAGACGATAATAATGTTGTTCTTTCACTTGATAGAATCCCAAAACCAACTGTTACGAATCCGACGGCAAATAGTCAATCACAAACCGTTCAAGTAGACATCGGCAATAACTCACATCCTCTATATTTCGGTAATAGTCCGCGAAACAATTACTAAGTTTCATCTAGCAAATTGACAGAAACTTCTAAAAGACAATACCTACAGGTATACGAAATAATAGGCCTCTTCTTTCTTCGAAATTTTCTTTTGCCCGAGACTAGTGTATAATATGTATAATTATGTTCCGACGAGTCCGCATTCTGACTTTGAAGTGAAGCCTAAATATTTTATAAACATAATTGATGCCTTGCTTTGCTTTGCTTTTTGATTGCACAGTTAGATTCTAAATTGAGGATGAAACGAAGTTACGGACTAAACATAATTTTCTTATTAAATTATCCGGTTAGGTAGATCTCAAGTAAAGTTTAAAAGACGTACTTTATTTGCGATTTTTGCTTGCAGTGAGTGATAACGGTATGAGTTTAATAATGATTTTAAAATGATATTAATACTATAACTATACTATATACACGCTACAACACATAGCCATTGCATAACAATATAGATTATGCCAACCACGATCATAAATCCAAAAAAAAACGAACACATTTTAAGGATTCATCCATTTTCATTTTAAATTTCACAAAATACTACATTTAGATGCTAAATTAGTAACAAAACAATACATTTCCACTTGGAATCCATTTAGCTCTTTCCCGATAACGACAAATCTAAAAAAGCAGGTAATGTGTTTTACGTGCCGTGCCAAAGTTAATTAGTTCCAGTCTGGGGCCGAAAGTCCTACCTAAGCCAATTACTGCAGATACAGTGTCTGGATGAATCTGACCATCTTGATACCGCAGTCGGATTGGATAAAAGGTAAAACGCGGGGCGATAAGAAACATCGGGGATAGAGAAAATTATTTGTGCGATTTCAAATAAAGTGATGATCATTTCAGCGGGCAATACCCGTATTTTTAAGAGCGCTCGCAATTTAATTTCTGTCATCATAATCATTATTATTATCTTGGTCTTATTCCAATTTATTTGGGGTCGGCGCAACATTTGTCTTTTTCTTCCTAACTTCTCTATTAGTCGTCTTCTTGGTAGCCAACTCCTTTCTAGTCATATCATCTTTACATAGTGCATCCATCGCATCCTTAGTATTGTACTCTTATAGTCTTTAATCTCAGTGGTCAAGAGCGGTCCATTCAACAATTAAAAAAAAAATATTCTCAGTCTCTATCTGTCAAAAATAGGTACCTAATTTTTGTGTCAAGTTCCAAGTTTCACGTAAAAGTCCATTCAAGTCAACTCCATGAAAAATCACGTTAGTTAATATTGATACTCCAAAACTCCTAAATAAAATAAGTACCCAGATACTTCGAGTAATTCAAACGAAATCGATGAAAAGTAACGATAATTTCAGGAATGATACATATTTAACTAAAAGTCCCAATACTAAAGATCCGTCTACATAATTAAGTTCACTTGATGAAAATCCAATCTGAATTTAGTTTATCAACTTCACGAAAACGTCGTTCACTGGTTTCTTTGGGTAAAATGAGGACACTCAAATAGATATTCAATTAATTTTAAAGTATGTAACTGCGTTAATTAATGTAACTTGAGTTCAAATAGAATGAAAAGAAAACTATTTTTTTCTTCCGCAAGCCTAGTTAAAGTATAAAATTATTCATAAATTTTTAGAAAGCCTTCTATCAATAGACCTTTTAACTTTATTTATTTTAGCTTTCTCAAATAAATAATTAATAGTACAAGAAAATATTAAATTTTAAAATCGTCATTATCGTTAATTAATTTAAATCCTCGAGACACCGTAGAAAATATACACCGCTTGCTGCAAATTTATTTATTTAAATTTTTTTAAACTCGTCTACTTAATTAATGACAAATATCAAAATAATCAGTTACACTGATTAATATGACTGGTAAAAATCAAGTTAAAAATACACCAAAAATACTGCATGTGCGTAAAATAGTAGGATCATCATAATATTAGAAAAATTATTTAAAAAATTCTCCGACGGTTCCAACAAATATTTTGGTGACAGTAGACTAAATATATTAATGCTAAACTATAATTTACAGACCAATTATTTTAAAATTATGAATACGTATTAAATAATATTTACCTCTTAAAAATCCACTACAAAAATATTTTTTCACTTAATACACTATCCTCTGTCACTTTAATTCTATTTAAGTACACTAAATAATTCCAAATCAAGTTCTTAGTTTAATTAATTTCACGCTTCACGTATCATTAAAACATTTTTTTCAACCATCACAATTGTTCCGAACGAATCGCGTCGGATTCGATCTAAAAATTTAATCGCGATCTCCCACAATTCGGGGTAACGGCCATTAGCGACCGCCCGCAACGAGGTACGAAAACGCACTGGGGTGTCTTTACGTGCGAGCGTGCGAGAGAGACAACGATACTAAAGCAGGAGGGGTAGCCAGTGAAATCTATATGGAGCTTATAAACTGGCCACGAAAATACTACGGAAGTCTCAGGCCATTCAGCGTGGACGTCAATAGGGTCTTAAGAATATTTGGCCAACGTCAAGTGCTAATGGTTTCCAGTATTATGTAACGCCATTCCATGACTCGCGAGTTCCACTAATGGAGGTTTTATTCATTTTTAAGCGTCTAGTGCATTCGAATTTCAAAACTCCCGCTTAGTTTTTTTTTTTTTTACTAAATTCAATTCGCTGAATTGTGGGAGCTTAAAGCTCCGGAAAAATATTTGTTTGGCTGTTCAAAGCCCAAATCGTTGAGCCGATGCTGATGGGATGAAATTTCATATTGTAGGATATTTTACAGGAAGCTCGCATGGCATTTTTTTGTTTACCTTTATATTTGTGGACATTTTAAGCGTTATGACGTTTTAGTTAAATCAATTTGTATCTGGCTTGAGGAAAATACTTTGTATCCTTTAATACCTTTGACCAACGTTTTCTGTTAAAGCAGTGCACTTAGAGATTGTCGCGTCACACTTTCTTTCTTTGATCAAAGTCACAGGCTTATAGGAAAGTGCGCTCAACTTTGCAGACAGAACACATTGCTGTTAGCTATAGACGTGTGTACTTGGCTTAACCTTTCTACGCCTACATAGGTGTCGACTGCTTTGAAGGTAGAAGCGTTTGTAATGTTTGTCGACAGTTATGGAACTTACTTCACTTGTATGTTTTATTTTATTTATTCGCAAGAACAATCAATTACACATTGTATATTACAAGTAAATAGAACATAAGGAGTTATACAAATGTGTGACCAACAACGTTCTCCACAGATACCTACATAAAAAGAAAAAGACAATGTTGATAAAGTTAAAGTCAGACAGAATAAATAAGTACACAAAATAAGATACATATAAATTAAAGCTACCAAGGAACACTAAAGATTCAATATTCTTCACGTAAATTTTTGATTGTGTCAAGCAATATGTTTCTAAATTTTCCAACGGATAAAGCAAATAGATAGTAATCTATTCAAAAAACATTTGCATCACTTACTAGTCAGTAAAACCTATTATAAAATTAGTGATTTTCTCGAAGGTAAATAATGTGACTAGAAAATACAAATTTCAATGAGACTGTAATATACACACATGATGGACATATTGTAATTTTTTTATTCTTTATTGACATGGCCCAGAAGAAATATATTTAATTTTTTGACTAATCTAAAATATTCTGATTCTTTGACTGTTTTGTTTGTATTATAAAATTGTGATATTTTTTATTATTTTAACTTGACATTGGAACTATTGAATTTTTACTATATTATATTGTTATGAATGTTACTAAATACAAATTTTATGTTGATGCATGTACCTATTTAAATCTACTAAGCACGAATTTGTTTGTGAATATTAAATAAAATATAATAAGCAAAATTTGCATGCCAGTAAGGTAGATCAAGGAGAACGTTATCACATGTTATGTTTAACACCACTGTATACCCTTGGTCAGCAAATAAATGTTTTGATTTGATTTGATTTGAGATCCAAGTAAGAGAAAAACTTATTGAAATTGCCGATAGAAGTTTTTTTCGCGGTAAGTTTGTACAAACACACGTCACACGTCAAAAATAAATTATACAGGGGGAAATTGAATTCCTGGGCATCCTTTTAAAGGGTCATTGTAATCATCATTATGAACAACTCTTACTATGCGACCAAACCTGAAATCGCGAAAAAAAATCAGCTCTTCCCTACATTTTGACGAGTTATGTGAACATAAATGCAAGGAACAGCTGATTATATTTCGAGATTTTAGGTTTAATCCCATAGTAAAAGTTGTTCATAATGATGAGTACAATAACCCCTTAAAAGGATGCCCATGAATTTAATTTCAACCTGTATTTTAAGACTAGATAAGCTTGGTCCCTTACAGATTTGTTAACAGGCGTCGCACTGAGGGGGTGCACCCCCATGCCCCCTCCATGTGCTGATGGTGATCACCGGAGTGGTTTTAGTGATATAAGAATCCCACAATACCTGGTCTTTTTCCCCAAAGTCCAGGTACATTTTGAAGGATACCCCCCGGCAACAAAAAAAAAAAACAGTGGCACTCCGGGAGTGCCGACGGAAGTGAAAAAAAAAAACAGAATACTTTGCCATTACTCACTGACATATCAGATATACATTAAAACCGAGTAAATCCCGAGGACAGCCGAATACATCGAAAGCGGTGTCGGTTACGGTAACAGTGGCGCGAATTCAATGGTTTTCACGTAAAAAAAAGATAGGCTCTGTGTTTCCGACTACTCTGAGAAGAAAGACCGCAACAAACTCAGAGCTCACAGTCTCTTTAACCCTTCGTATGCGTAAACGTGGATCCACGCGAGACACAATGGTTTTTTAATTGTGTCTGTAATCACGGTATTCAATCCCTTAAAAGTTCAGACCAGTTGTTCTGGACAGATCAGTTGATTGAGAAATTGCTCCAACCGCGCTACACACGCGGCAACGTAGCAGAGCGGCAGAGACGATCTTGGGACCGAGGATGGTCTCGCGCCCCTGCTGCCCGCCACAGGGCCAGTCTAGGATTGCCGCTGCTTGCCTATACACAACACAATTAAGGTAGCAATTAAGGGTCATTCCCACTTTTTTACCGACTTCACAAAAAGGAGGAGGTACTATGTTCGGCTGTTTGTATGTTTTTTATTTTTATTATTTTGTATGTTTGTTCATCGAATACTCCGCCAATTGTCGATGGATTTTCAAAATTCTTTTTTTATTTGAAAGTAGATAGTTCTGAGGTGGTCCCATTGTCACCAAGTTAGGATCTGATGATGGGATCTTAGAGAAATCGAGGGCAACCCTCAAATTTTATAGGCTCACTTATTGTTTTTCGCATATTTTATGAAGTATCTTGTTTATTTGCGTATGGTTGTCACCATCTCAGGTAGCTGGGCTGATGATGGAAGGTACAACTCCTTAACAGTAAGAAGTTACTCAAACAGGCAAGGACTGTTTTAGTAAATTGTTTCGATGTTTGATAGGGCATTTGTCACATTTGGTCTCATGATCATCAAGTCATGACCTGATGCTGCAGTCAGGATAGTCTGCAGAGTAACTAACTCCTCGACAACTAACAGCAGATATATCGTGTTTAGGCTCATTGAAAAGGGCTCGATGTGTGGATAAACGTACTGTTAATGAGGAACACCGAAGTACATAGAGACCTGATGCTGAAGCCAGGAGCATCAGAAAAAGTACAAACCTTGAAATAACAGCACCGTAGTCGTGTTTGGGCTCATTTTAAACAGGACTAAATTTTAAGTTCAATGCAATGTTGACATAAGTCTGGCCTGATGCTGCAGCCAGGATTATCAGCTTCTAGTCTAAAAACATCAGGTCAGGATTTGATGATGGGTCCTGGAGAAATCGAAGGAACTCTTCAAATATTATAGGCACACCTATAGCCATTTGGGTATTTTTTATAGTAACTCGTGCACTTGCTCTCGGAAAGCACCATTTGGTGAAGTGGAACTGATGATGAAGACCACAGATGGCCACCGGAACTACTCAATAATATCTAAGTATTTCACGGGTTGCGATTCGATTACTTTAATATGGTTGCTAAGCAATTCATGCTCGTCACAATGTGAATGGTGATATGGAGCTGATGGTGGACCTGGAGAACTCCTCAACAATTAACTTCCCTGCATCGGGAAAAGCAATATTTTGTTTGTAAAAGGCGATGATCACTAGGCTATTGTAACTTAGATAAATTATAAGCAGACCCACTAAAAAGCGTGAAATAAAAACTTTTTAAGAAAAAAAAAAACCGACTTCCAAAAAAACACTACAAAGTGAAAAATAACTTTAATTTCGGAAGTCGGTGGCAAAAAACTAAAATACAGATCCAAAGACACCGACTTCCGAAATTAAAGTTATTTTTCACTTTGTAGTGTTTTTTTGGAAGTCGATTTTTTTTTTTTACACCCTAGATTGCCCCTGCGGCAGGCGTGTGAGTAGCCCGCTATAATCTTGGTCAGAACATGTAAGAACCATGTAGATTGGTACCCGAAATGATCTTTTAGGGAAAGAACCACACCGGTTTGAGTGAATTTGTCAACTGGACAATGTTTAATCAGTGCACGCATTTGTCAGTAATCCTGAAGCTCAACTCAGAATACAAAGAGCTCAACTTTATATTAGACTAGCTGCGCCTCGCGGTTTCACCCGCGTAAATGTCGATTCCGTGGGAATATCGGGATAAAAAGTCGCCTATATGTTAATCCAGGGTGTCAGCTACCTCCAGACAAAATTTTATCAAAATTGGTCCAGTCGTTTGAGCGTGAAGAAGTAACAAACATATAAACACACACACTCACAAACTTTCGCCTTTATAATATTAGTGTGATATAGTGTGATGTGATGTGATAGTGTGATTATACTTTTATATGATTTAGTTTTCTTTCGTTTTATTTACACATCTACAGCGGAAGCAATTCTTCAGAAAGCTATTACGGCGACCGTGTTACCTTTTTTGGACCTTAGGATTTAGACAAAGTGACATTCTATCAGCGAAAACGTTGATGGAAAAGTAATAAACGTATGGGACTGACATAAGCTAGCGAAAAGCTTATGAAAATCCTGTAACAAGAAAGTCCTTGTAGAAATACGAAACACTGAAAGCGCCACTTCTCTACGCCTTCTTAATGTAAGATAAAAAACTATTTTACAAAAAAAAAACAACCGACTTCAAAAAAAACACTACAAAGTGATAAATAACTTTAATTTCGGAAGTCGGTGTCGTTGATTCCGCATTTTCGTTTTTTGACACCGACTTCCGAAATTAAAGTTATTTATCACTTTGTAGTGTTTTTTTTGAAGTCGGTTGTTTTTTTTTGTAAAATAGTTTTTATTTTTCACTTTTTAGTTCTACCTACCCCACAAAAAAGTAAACAAAAAGATCGTTAATGTAGACAATGTAGATAAATTTTTAGATTTTTGTTGATTTTTCAAAAACCGCTCATCCGATTTCGATAAAATTTTCATGGGACCATTTGGGAAGTATACCCTTTCTAACAAAAAAAAAATTTTTCAAATCGATTGGCAAACGACGGAGTTATGCGCGAACAAACACAAAAAAAAAAAATACATACATTCGAATTGAGAACCTCCTCCTTTTTTAGAAGTCGGTTAAAAATAAAAGCATGACATAACATCACGTCTAGAATTTGAGGTCTCCAGACGTGATGTTGTGATGTTTTTATTTGAGTAGTGAGTTAGGCAGAGGTGTACCTATAGTACACTTACAATTCGCTAGTTAGGAGGGGCTCGTGGCTAAATAATAACAGCCGCACAGGCCGATCGATCAGGTTAAGCTACGCTTACCGCGGTTCGTCTGTGGATGGGTGACCATCTTTACATACCGAGACCTCTTCGTGCCTCGGAAAGTACGTTAAACCATCAATCAGTCTTACCACGTTAGAGCACGTTAATCAGTTTTACCGAGGAGTATCGTATTACCCAGTAACTGGGTTGTGGAGATCAGATAGGCAGTCGCTCCATATGAAATTCAGCTGCATCCAGTTAGACAGGAAGCTGACCCCAACTTAGTTGGGAAAAACTCTATAACATTTTGCCTGATGCTGAGCAGTAGTGCAACGAGGCAGTCAATGCAAAATGAGTACCAGTAGTAACCGTTATATCCATTTTTAAATCTATGATAAATCTAATGTTTACAACATGTAGGTATTAGTTATAACGTTTTCATATGGCAAAAGCGGTCATTGCCCTTTCCCTTATTATCTATCCGTAGGAACTCAAACAATGATGTTTGTCATACAGTTACTGTAAATACTAGCACAGACGTAACTCTATCTTTAAAATACTCAAAACTTTGTACAGACGCCAACTGCACATCATGCTACCCGAAACTGTCTAATTTTCCCAGTCAACTTTGAACCTTATGTTTTAGTGATAAAGTTCAAAATCAGATTGTAGTAGCTTGATGTGCTGGTGTATGTACATTGTGTTTTTGCTTAAGATATATGAGCTGTACCCACGTATTGTTAGGAAAAAACATATTATTTTAAAATTAATAAACGCTGTATGGTTTTTGTTACTGATACATGTTGATGATCACTATTGATATTGATTCAGGACGTTAACGGACTTTATTTCAATTTTTTATATAAAAAAAATTCTAGAAAATGTAGGTCGGTCAGTGACTGCTATTGATATGCTAAAACGCGACAACTATAGTTACCTAGTTGTTTATAATCACTGTTCTCAAAACAGGGAAGGACGTCTTGAGGAAACCGACACGTCCTAGAATCAAAACTTCGAAGACATGTGACAGCTACCAAACCACACTGGGCCTGCGTGGGAGATAACGGCCCATTCTCTCTCACAAAGAGCGGGGTTTACTCTCTAAGCACGAAATCCATAGTTTTGGCTGAAGTTAAGGACGATCCTTACTCCGTACCTTCGGACTCAAGATTAGTTCGAGGACGGAACTATACTCCGCGCAGAACTAATTGGCCGCGCCTTAGGTATATGAGCGGTGGGACGGAGGGGCGGGCGCGCATTCAGTACGTGCATTGCGAACCGCCGCTTTACCCCTGTCCTCACCTCAGCGGCCAAATAGTTCCGCGCGGACTATTAGTTCCGCGCGGATTATAAGAATGGATAACAACACGATTAGACATTAGACAGCTGTCCTTATTCCCGATGTGTTTTGGCCCGTCCAAAAAAAGAGCATAGGAGATTAATCGGGAGCAGGTTTCATTCCGAAGTACCGATCTACGTTTGGACGGGCTCGTATCTTCTTTGAAGGACTTACAGAGTAGCCCTGCGTCCCAGTAGTGGGAACGTTATAGGCTGATTACGCTTACCCAACGTTGTTGTTGAACGAAGGACTGATTTTTCAACCGACGTATAATTTTTATTCGTGGAATAAAATTGTCTTCTGACAGATTTTCTATGGAAGAACTGTCAAAAAGTCAAAATTATTCCTCGGATAATATTATCTGGCGTTGGAAAAATCGGCCCGTAATAATATTATTATCTTTAGACCCTACTGTTTTGACTTTCCCGGTTATATTTATTCAACTAATGCCTCTCTTCCGTCATTTAATTCTAACGGATGGTGTTTGTTCTGTTGGGAGATGAAGAGGGTGGGTTCGACACGAATATATGCCTAACTATTTATTGGAAATAAGTTAAATGTTGCCCTGTTTGTTTTGAGAAAGAGCACATTGATGGTTTTGGTATTACTAGGAGTAAACTGTAAATAAATCGAATTTAATGACGAAATAGGAATTTTATTTGGTTTCCAATTACAATTACAGAAAATTCCAAAAATGACTGACTGGTTGACTGTACAACACATTTTCGGAATTTTCTGTAATTCTAATTGGAAACCAAATAAAATTCCTATAACCGATGGATGTTTTCGAATATAATTTAATTTTTAATAGAAAAGAAACAGCTCATTTATCAAATTATAAATTTCAGTCGACACCATCAAGAGGAGGCCTGTGTCCCAGCAGTGGGAACATTATAGGGTGATTATGTATTACTAGCAGCGCTCCGCAGTTTCACCCGCATAGGTTTTGATCCCGTGGGAATATCGGGACAAAACGTATCCTATGTGTTAATCCTGGTTATAATCTACCTGTGTGCCAAATTTCATCCTAATCCGTTCAGGAGTTTTTGCGTGAAATAGTAACAAACATCCAGCCATCCATCCATCCTCACAAACTTTCGGCTTTATAAAATTAGTGTGATGTGATGTTATTACCATCCATCGGTTTCTTACTAAACTTCAACTACATCCGACGATCCTGCATACTTAACTCTTTTGTTGACTGTACATATTCGCCCGTGTTGCCAGCGTCCAAAACCTATAATTTATTCATTTATTTATTACATACATACGCTACCATTAGAGTTTCCCAAATCGGTAGTGTGTAGGTAATTAACAGTTCATGAAATAATTTACAACACAACATTTACAAATTACAAACATACCACGTGTAACATTACCTTTGCGAACTCGCTCATTGAACATGAGAAAATATCAATTCTGTCGGCAACCAAATTATTAATTATTTTTATAAAATTAATTTCGGAAACGTACGAAACGAATAAATGCTACGTAAAAGTTATGATTATTGTTAGATACATACTAGCTGCCCACCCCGCTTCGCCCGCGTAGAGTTCGTGAATATCCCATAGGAACGTACTACCGGGATAAGAACCCAAGCTGTCATTTAACTTCGTGTAAATTATTTCATCACCACTGCTCCAAAAACGGTAAAGGAAAAAAAAAATTAAAACTAAAACCCGACTACTGAAAAGAATGAAACAAGAAAGTACCTTCCCGTGGTCGCATGCCGCTGTACTAAAATATTATAAGCTATGGTAGCATGCGACCACGGGAAGGTATTTTCTTGTTTTATCCTTTTCAGTAGTCGGGTTGTAGTTTGTAAACTTATTTTTTATTTAATTATTTTTTTTTACAATTTAATGTGATGTCACATAGCCTATAACTAGCGGACGATCAAGACGCTTCCATCGATACCTCATTTATCCAATTATTACAAGCAGTTTAGAAGTTATGAGCAGATGAACATACATACATATATACATACCGGTCAAAATCATAACCCTCCTTTTTGCTTCGCCGTAGTCGGTTAAAAAGGAAAACATCGTGAGGAAACCGGCATGTCCTAGAACTAAAAATTCGAAGACATGTGACAACTACCATCCCGCATTGATCCCACGTGGTGGCACACCCCTCTCGAAGAAAGGAGGCCCTTATCCCAGCAGTGGGAACATTATAAGCAGAATATGCAAGTCGTTGTATCGAGTTATTCTAAAAAGTCACATCAAAAAAACCTTCTCAAATGACTGTATTACAGATAACATAAACATATTTTTTATCTCCCGACTCTGCAAAGAGCATGGTTCATTAGACCCTTTAGGAAAATCTCCAACAAAAGGATCCTTCACGAATTTTTTCCTGGCCGCGCTCCGGAACTCAAAAAAGCTCGCGTATCTACAATTACGAAGGGAGGTCTTTCGTGATACAATTACTTACTTTTTTTTTATTGTAAGCCGAAAGGAGAATGTTTTCATGTCTTGTTCCGTCCTACGGCTTGGAAGAATTTAACTTGGAATTTTGTTTAAAGGGTTTAGAGTTGTTTTGTTTTATTTAGTTACTGGGGCGCATTTTAATGCCTCCAGGAGTATACTTGAATATACAACCCGTGCGAGTTAACTATACACCTCTCTCGCTTCTCCCCGTGTTCGCCTTGTGCGTTCTTGGGCCCCAATTTTATCACACTATCACATTACACGAATATTATAAAGGCGAAAGTTTGTGAGTGTGTGTGTGGGGGTGTGTTTATATGTTTGTTACTTCTTCACGCTCAAATGGCTGAACCAATTTTGATAAAAAAATTATAGAGGTAGATGACACCCTTTTTTTTTTTTATGGATGGGAAATCATCAAATGACCCCTCCCGCTCTGGGTGGAGCGTAGGGAGTGTCAGACTCTTACTGACTAAAACCCATCCGTGTTCCTTCCTTAGCCCTTTATGTTCCGGGGTAGCGGTAACCCTTTCGGACAATCCCGCACCCCCGGCAGGCTTCGGCCCTGGCAGGCCCCTTCCTTTATGCTGACATCTCTTTGAGGCGCGCGTGGAACACGTACGCGCCGTCCGGCACGGGCCTGGTCCTGATCGGACGGTGAGCTACCCATTACTCTCCGTCCGCAGGCCCGCGCCTACGGTGGCCGGGAGTCGTCACGCGGCTCCCGACGCCCGGAGCGTCTTCCGCGGCGGCTGGGGTGTGAGGCTCTATCCCTCAGCCGTTCCGCCACCTCCTTCGCTAGCATGACTGCTTCGCAGAAGGAGGTGACCGCCCCCCACTCCCTCTCGCCCCGGACCATGGCTTGAACCAGGGCCGGACGCGAGAGGTCGCCGCCGCTGTCGATCGCCTCTACGAGGGCACGGCGGTGCTCCGCCCATGCGGGGCAGACCTCCACCGTATGCTCCACCGTGGTAGATGACACCCTGGATTAATATATAGGCTACTTTTTTCCCGATATTCCCACGGGATCGAAACTTATGCGGGTGAAACCGTGGGGCGCAGCTAGTATGGTAATAATTATTTCCCGCGAAATCTTACCACGTGCAAACCACGTACGGTTGTCAAGCGTGGTATTTTGACAGTTCAAACCACCCCAAGTTCGCGTTAATTTTACGCGGTTTCGTTCATTTTGTCGTAGAGAATACGTTATTAGCAGATGTCGTGATTAACTAAGAAATTGACGTGGTTTCGAATTAAGGAATCATTAAGTAGTCATATTGAATAAGGACGTGACACAGCAACATTCACGATAGACAAAGACATTGACATAGTCACTGGACGGCTACAATATTCATTGGAACTACTCAGCCAGTTTTTCAAGACCTGTAAACTGAAACTAAATTCAACAAAAACCGAAGGAATTCTGTTTACTAGAAAACGCCAACTACCCATCAGATTCGTTAAAATCGATGGTTTCCTGATAACATGGCGCGCGCGAGTCGGTTAAATATTTAGGCATAATATTGGACAAGACACTTAACTGGAACAAAAACACTGAACTAACTATAAAGAAAGGTACAAACAGAATAAGATCATTTGTAAACACTATTGTTACAACCTTTTTAGTAATAAAGACCTTGAAAAATCAAATCAAATCAATCTTACCACGTGTAAACCACGTACGGCTGTCAAGCGTGGTATTTTGACAGTTCAAACCACGCCAACTTCGCGTTAATTTTACGCGGTTTCGTTCATTGTTCATTGACAGGCCTGATGGTCTAGTGGTTAGTGACCCTGACTGCTATGCCGGAGGTCGTGGGTTCGATTCCCACCCAGGACAAATGTTTGTGTGATGAGCACGATCATTTGTTCTGTGTCTAGGTGTAATTTATCTATTATATGTATGTATTTAGAAATATATAAGTATGTTTATCAGTTGTCTAGTACCCATAACACAAGCTCTGCTTAGCTTGGGACTAGATGGCGTTGTGTGATAGTTGTGGAATATTATTATTGTGCTATAGAGAATACGTTATTAGCAGATGTCGTATTTAGCTAAGGAATTGACGTGGTTTTAAAGTAGGGAATCATTGTCATATTGAATAAGGGCTCAGCAGCGACAGCATCTGTGTGTGATGAGACGTCACAGCACTTGGAGCATAGGAAACTCGCACGTCTATACAGGTTGACATTAAAAACATGCGACAAATCGAAATGGGAGATTGTACTCATCATTATGAACAACTTTTACTATTGGACCAAACATGAAATCGCAAGAAAAAAATTAGCTGTTCCCTACATTTATGTTCACATAAGTCGTCAAAATGTAGGGAACAGCTGATATTTTTTTCGCGATTTCAGGTTTGGTCCAGTAGTAAAAGTTGTTCATAATGATGAGTACAATCTCCCACTTCGATTTGTCGCATGTTTTCAATTTCACCCTATACGTCTTGTGACCTGAGTACTTGGGTAACTCCCTAATAGACGTAGTTCTCGTCGAGCCGACAAAAGATTACTTAATTATTATAGTATGTTTATCTCACGAAGCGATGCAAATGAAAGGTAGGACGCCCTCAGGCTAGGTGGAGCGATGATTTTCGCAGGATGGCTGGTAACAGCTGGATGAGAGCTGCCGAAAACCGAGTTGAATGGCGTGCAATAGGAGAGGCGTGTATGTCCAGCAGTGGACTACTGTAGGCTGATGATGATGATGATGATGAAGCGACGCGTGATTAACTTGTGGTTACAAAGTGAATAAACACGCTGTAAATGTATGTGTATGTGCAGCAGTGGCGTGCATTGGTTTTCAGAATAGGTAGGCACTAGGCCGCGTCTAGTTTAGGCAAACGCGGTCACTAATCAGAAAAAAAAGTGAGGTCAGAAGTGTGGTTATTTGAGTAGGCATGGTGAAGGTCGAACGTCATGGTAGGTATTACGCGTGAGACGTACGTATTTTTAATTTTGTCGTTTTAACTTGAACGAGTAAATTATCAATGACAATGTGCGAATAGTACGGGAGCCGAGTAGGCCGTCCGGCAACTGCCTACTGCCGCGCGTGTTTGTATGAAAGATTTTGTTTTTTGTTAGGTATGATAATTTAGTAGGTTTCTTAAGTGGGGCACACACATTAATAAGTAATTGACAGGCTTATGTTGATATATCGAGGTAGGCACTGCTTATATGCCTATATGTAATGCACGTCACTGATGTGCAGGAGCTTTCGGTCAGTCTCGGTACCGTCCGAAATAATGGCGAAGTCGGGAGTGTACGCGTACGAACATGCTGGGAATGTTTGTGTAAACGCAGGAGCTATCGGTACCGTTTGAGACGATGGCGAAGTCCGATGTGTGTGTGTGTGTGTGTTATGTGCTGACGCTATGCGGCTACACTTGGTTACCACATGTAAAGCGCGCGTAGCTTCGTGAGATTTTTTTTTATTGCTAAATGGGCGCGCTCTTGACCCCGATCACGCCTGATGGAAAGCGATAGATGAGGTCTATAATGGAACGAGCATACCCAGAAGATGCCTGTTTACTCTTGATTTGAAGGCAGACGGGTA
Source organism: Amphipoea lucens (assembly GCA_947508005.1). Classification (NCBI taxonomy): domain Eukaryota; kingdom Metazoa; phylum Arthropoda; class Insecta; order Lepidoptera; family Noctuidae; genus Amphipoea; species Amphipoea lucens. The sequence goes on from OX382379.1 coordinate 11,332,198, forward strand.
AAATGTGGGAGGGAACACAGATGCCGGCAGAGAGTTCCACACTTTGGGTGTGCGCATAATAAAAGTGGAGGAGAAGCGCTGAGTACCACTCGTCGGGATATCAACCAAGTGCGGATGGTACGCTGCAGTACGTCTGGTTGTCCGGTGGTAAAAGGGCGATGGTGGGATCAGGTCAGGTCAGATAAAAATACTGTAGTTTTTATACACCAAATGTTTTGGTACTTTTGTATTTACTACTACTATCGTACACTTCATCCATTTTTTTCCATCAGACGAGATCGAGGTCAACAAACAATTCTATGCTCTCTTGGGCTGACCATGTCTTGTCAGTTATCCCTTAATTAAGAAGAAATCATTAATTAGGTACAGACGCCAAGCACATCAAGCTACCCGAAACTGTCAAATTTCCCCAATCAACTTTGAACCTTATGCTTTAGCGATAAAGTTGAAAATTTATTTAAAAAAAATTGACAGATTGTAGAAGCTTGATGTGCTGGCGTCTGTACTAATAACAGCCTTGGATTACTGGAAGTAGTAAATAACTATACGAAAATTAAATCAAATTACAAAACACGTGAGGGAAAGCAGTGGTGTCCCAGTGGTAACGGCTCCGACTTACGAGTTGTAGGTCGTAAGTTCGAACTCAGCTAGACGCTTTACTTTGTGTAATTTATCTTATCAATACTGCTTTCAAAACGGTAAAGGAAAACATCGTGAGGAAACTGGCATGTCCTAGAACCAGAAATTCGAAGACATGTGACATCTACCAACCCGCTCTGGGCCCGCGTGGTGGATTATGCCTATACCCTCTTACAGAGAGGAGGCCTGTATCCCAGGAGTGGAAAAGTTAGAGGCTGATTATGGTAAACAAAACATATTTTACGTTCAAGTACCAAGTACCTACTGTATAAAAGGTCTAAAGTCTAACCCTCTTACTAATAAACGTTGTATAGCATCTGTATAGTTACACAACGCTTTGTCTTCTTCTTTCAAAGGTCAAATTACTGACGACTGAAAGAGAGAAATCGGTGTGTCATCTGATATAATACGTTTATTAGTAAGGGGGTAAAGGTCTAGTCATTTAGTGTTTCATGATTATAAGTCAAACTGAGCTGAAGTCTAAAAGTTAGCAAGGAGACTAGGTAACTCGATATTTATTTTAAACGAAGTATTTCTGCGTAATTTATTCACAAATAAAACAAATAGATAACATTTTTATGAACAAGGAAACAGTCTGTTTCTCTTTCAGCGAGAAAAATAATGTTTAGCATAAATAAAAGTTTCCCAGAATTATTTATTAACACAACTGTCAGGCGAAGTAAGAAAAATATACATCCCTTTATGAACTAAGTACATTCAGCCCGCCCAAAAAATCTAACAAAATAACGAGCAAGAGCCATTTTCTTTGAGCGAATTGTTAGCGAAGTTTCAAAACTTCCTTATTGCCTTTCAGGAATAACTTTTGTCGCGTTTTTATTTTTCTTTCGCTCCAGTAAATATTGATAAACTGATTGATTGAATCGGGAATGGTCCCGATTAATTACCGCGGGGATGGATTTTTCATTCAGACGATCGGATTACTTTGGGGATTATTAAGATAGAAAATTTAAGGCATTTTCTAAACAAAGTGGATCAATTAACTTGTGAAGTTCGCAGGAATCCGCTGAATGCGAGAAGTGAATGACAGAGGGGCAATTCTCGTAATTTTAAGAACGTTCACAGTCTGATATCATTCTCAATCTGTCAAAAGAAAAAATCTAATTTCCCTACATTTTGACAAGATTTTGACATTTGTTTGTCGCCTAGATTGTGAACGTTTTAAATTACGAGAATTGGCCTTCTGGTCGAGGTGGCGATGCTTGAGGGAGGCCTGTTTCCAGCAGTAAACGTCTTCAGGCTGAAATGATGATTAAAACACAGATGAACATGAAAAGTTTTAAAAGAGAATGCGATTTATTGGCAATTTTTATAATCTCTACAGTTTTGGTATTTGTGGATTGATAACAATAAAATTATACCTACTTATTTACACAGAATTAAGAAATGCCTATGGTAACAATCTATACCTATCCACACTAATCCATACTTATATACTTCTTACTTATATTACTTATAATATTATAAATTCGAAAGTAACTCTGTCTGTTTGTCTGTATGTTACCTTTTCACGCCTAAACCACTGAATCGATTTAGATGAAATTTGGTACAGAAATAGTTTGAGTCCCGAGAAAGGACATAGGAACCTTTTTATCCCGATATTCCCACGGGATCGAGATTTATGCGGGAAACCGCGAGGCGCAGCTAGTAAGTTATAAGTACCTCTATTCTTTAATTTCGTAAAAAGAATTACGCAATTTTTTTAACTCAATATTTTTCGCTACATTTTTCCTCAATAAACCGTTTCTCGGAATACATACGATAACTTTCCCGCTGACAGCTGTCACATGAATTTCTTGGAACTCAAACACATTAGAGAACCCAGTTTCTGCTAAAAACACTTTGGAAAAAAACATTAGTGCTACGAATTCTGTTTGAAAATCATACATTTGCCAAATTATTTGGTTGGTTGATTGTATTTTTAACCGACTTCAAAAAAAGGAGGAGGTTCTCAATTTGGATATTTATATACTTTTTTTTATGTATGTTCCGCATAACTCCGACATATATAGACGGATTTGCAAAATTATTTTTTTTTTATGGATAAGTTAGGCCTCAGGGGTGGTCGCATATAAATTTTTCACTTCTCATGCTCTAAAAGTTCGTCTTTATGTCGTGCTTAGGCAACATAAAATCGCTTTTTATGTTCTAGTGCATAAAGTAATTTTTTTTTCTGATACTAAGGTAATCAGGCCCAACAGCCACACGCACAATAAAACTTCGCAGATTAAAGTCGTGATTTATTTCATTTTCTTTAATTTAAGTATATCACTTCCGTGTTTTCTATCGTTAATTTAATAAAATCCGGTAAAATAGTTGTCATTTATTATTTAAAAACGCAAAGAAACGTTTTTATGACTTGGCAATATGAAGTACCCAAGTCGAATGACAAAATGTTGAAATAAAAAAAAAAAAACTTTTAAAAAGTTTCGTGGCGGTATTATCTGTGGTGGCGGGAATTAGCTATGCTTTGCAACATTTTTGATTAATTATGTACTGTGTACTTTATGCCTGTTTCATTTTCTCGCAATCGAAGTGAAAAGCAGAGTGTATAACTCAGGCATAAACGAGCCATTTTACCCCTCGACTTAACTATCCACCCTCGCCTGTGGCTCGCGTGGATATAAACGTCTCGGGGTAAAATAGCTAATTTTATGCCTTAGTTGTACAATCTACTATTACTAACTTTGCTTGGCTAGTTTTTGAGTTAGCTTCAATAATACGAACTTATTCCACTTAGTTTAGTGACGATCTTTTAATTGCTTCCTGTCACTGATATTTACATAGCAAGAAGTGTTATATGAATTTGTGTAGGGTAAGTATAAAAAAGTGAAAATTAAATTTTTTTTCCAAAAATAAACAACCGACTTCCAAAAAAAAAACACTACAAAGTGAAAAATAACTTTAATTTTGGAACTCGGTGTCAAAAAACGAAAATGCAGAATCAACGACGCTGACTTGCGAAATTAAAGTTATTTTTCACTTTTTAATGTTTTTTTTTTTGAAAGTCGGTTGTTTTTTTTTATATTTAAAATGTATTAAATAAGTAAGAAAATGAATAAACGAAATAAATACAATCTCCTCATTAGTGCCTAATGCTAGTCTGTGAAGTTTCTTGTCTATACACCCAATTTAGCTCGCAAGGTCGCATGTGCCGCATTTGACCGCAAATTCAATTCGTTGCAAATGCAATTACTAATGTTCCCAAGTTCTAAGATCCATTTGCACCAAAACCAGAGCAGTTAATATATATAGAGTTACAACTCTCTTGGGAATGTAAACTCTATCATATTAATCGAGAAGTTTAATAGAAACTTTTGAAAATCTTGCACAGTCATACTTACGTCAATTTAGATTTAATAATTAGTCGTTTGATGAGACGAATGAAATATTTTTTCTAACCTTTATCATCATCATTTAGATTCGCATAGTGACCGCCGAAGAGGACAGACGTGTCGCGTCCCGCCTTTGTTTTTATTTGATGCAATGTGCACAACACATGGCTGACTCGGAGTTTGAAACTCGAATTTGAAATACGAACGGTGTTGCGCTCGTTGTTTGTAGTCTTCGATCAATAATTGTAGTGGGTGAAAATTAAAACACCTTAAAACGGTGGTAAAGTGGCATACGTGTGTTCCTGACCTAGGCCTAGACCTGCTGGCCGAGGATCTTGGTGACGTCGAAAATCTGGTGAGATCTTTCCGTATATTTCAGGGATCTCCATTGGAAGCTGTATCCGGCTGCGTTTTGGTTTGATAATTTGGACTTTTGAAGTCACATGCGAATTTAACACCATTGTAAGCTATAAATAGCTAAGCTTTAGGGAAACGTTTGTATATTATATATAGGAGGGTGGGATAAACTAATACAGTCTATTATTCTAGCCTAAAATACGGTATCGCTTTAGAATTCGTATTTCACGATTTTCTTAATTTAACATTGTACTAAATTATTGCCTAGCTTGTAAGTCAAGTTTGTGTACCCGGGCGCGCCAAATTGGACACGAGGTGCAAAAAAAAAGGTTAAGTAACAAAAAATATTTCTAAAGATTTCATAAGTGCGAAGTTCATAAATTTCAGGCGGTACCTACGCTCGCCTGTCAGCTATATTGATTCCCAAACCCAACACATGTGCTGAGGTCTTGAAACACCATAAAAACAAAAAGTTTTTAAAATGGTTACTGTGCGTATGACAAAAGACGAGAAATGCTATAAGCCCATCAAATAAGGAATGTAATGGGCTTAACTTTTGATCACGTGTCTGTCCGTCAAGACATCGCTTCATATGTTTTGGAGCATCGAGATGACGACAGAATTCACCTAGCACTTCTAAATAATATACAAGTAATACAAGAATTTCTCCATAACAGCAATCTATCCCTAGAACAAAGGGTAACAAAATACATCACCACGCAGTTTAACCAAACGTTCTGGCGAGGAGAAGATATTCTAATCGCCGCGTCCGAGTTCTATCTTGTAAATTTGCACGTGCACACGATACAAGACACATACGTGTGTATTCACCTACCGGCGAACCAGTTCCTGGCAACACACACATCCTCTACAAGGATCAGCACTATGATAGCTGGGTCGTGACCGACGACGACCATTACAACAGCAACCCGATGGATCTAATGCAAGAACCAAACAACGTCAAAACAATACAACATAACAAGCCTTTAGTTAACCAGTATAACACACGTGAAGAGCAAGGTCAACCCACGAAGCCCCAGTCACAAACGAACAGCCCCCAATTAGCTAACTCATTAACACAGTATGAACAAAAAGCATCAATGTATACACAGTTATCAGACATAGTTGCAGATGTCACTGGGCTCACAATACTTAGAAATCAGCCGTCTACCGCAATAAAACATACTTGCCCAGACTTGCGTATTATTTATTGCGATCATCATGCAGGATAACATGGTCAAAAGGCACTCAGAAATCTCAATTGGATCACATTGTAACGCCACATGCAACAAAAAACTCTTCGAACTTATTAAAGGCGAATGGATCGCTAGGGGCACATCCGACCATAAAATAATATGGGGTCTGCTAATAATAAACCGAATTTCAAACAAAAAAGAAAACACCAAACACAATAATACACTAAGACAAAAGCAAGCTGCGAAGGAAACAACAATTGCGTCTAAGGATTTCAACTATAAACAGTGCTATCATGCCGCCTTCAATAGTAAATTCACGAAAACGAAATACCAAGATTGCATAACAAAAAAAAAACTAAAAGATATAGGAATCAACTCAACGGAAGAAAACATCGAAATACCCTGGAATACCATAACGGAAATATTAAAAGCGGCTGCCCAGGAAACTCTGATTCTTCAGCCAGTTCCCTACAGAGACCATCGACTAGCTCTTGCTAACCTACAAAAGGCTAAATTCTTACAAAGTAGGCAACCAGATAATCCAAATAGGCACAACCTAGTAAAAGAACGTCGGGCAACACTTCAAAAGGTTAAATATCAGGAAGAGCAAAAAGCGTGCAAGGCCTGCCTCAATGGACTGGGGAAAAACCCCCCTGCAAAACGCATGCAGATGCTATACTTTTTTTACAGTAGAAACAAACGTCGAAAAAGATCTACTTATACAGGGTGTTGCGGAGGGGGTGTATCGGTACGGACGTGTTGAGGAGTGTATCTGGTCTGGAGTCTCTGTACGGAGTTTCGGCTCAAAGGCGGTAACTTTGAGGATGCTTAATAATTTTTTATTTCGATAGTTTATTAAATTGAAATCATAACAAACGTGTCACCGCACTACGAGGGTCATTATCCATTATCTGTAGTGTGTCTGTGCGCCTAGTACACGCACATCACGATGCCGCGCGCCAGTGCAGCGCCGTGATGTCGAAATAAAAGGAATATTAAAGCATTTTCAAGGTTGATGCTTTTGGGCTGAAATTTTGTGCAGGGATTCTGGACCGGATGCACTCTTCAGCCCGTTTGTATTGATGTGCCCTTTCCGTAACACCCTGTATAACGATGACCAAATGGGAGCAAATATTAAAAAAAAAAATCCGAGGGCCATCTTACACCAACAGTTAATATAAAAAAGCCGACAGCCGAAGTACAGTGTGATGGTCCCACTGCGGATGACGTAATGGGAATCATTAATAAAATGCGGAACGGGACAGCTTCCGGAACTGACCAAGTGGTAATCGAGCTTTACAAAGCAATGCCCCAAATAATACAAGAACCCGTCACCAAACACATGAACAAAGCTTGGACACTGAACAAAGCACCCGACACGTGGCTGAAGACAGTACAGGTACCAATTCCAAAAAATAACAATAACCCTAAAGATGTGAATGAATATCGCCGCATATCGGTTTGCAATACGGGTTACAGAATTTACGCCTCCTACGTACTTAAAAAACTAGATGAGATAATAACGGAATTAGGCAACTAACAAACGGCATTTTTAAACAACAGATCAACAGACGACCATATCTTTACGCCTAGACGAAGAACGAAGAAAAATACCGGAAATGAATAGTAGAGAAACCTCTGACGATAACATTGAAAACAGCAACATCTAACACAACAGGGGGCTTACTCTTGAAACTAATTTTAATTCTAATTTAATGCTAATATAATTCAGATGTTAATTTTACAGTCACGTGATTCGGTACTCTTGAAAGCAATATTGTCAACATTGAAATGAAATTGACATTGATCCGCGATCATTTTGTTATACGTGAAGTTAGCTATGTTACGGGCTGCAATAGTGTGGTTCAACTCATTACGATAAACCGGTAATAGGGCTTTTAAATGCTTTATCCTTTAAATAACAAGGCTAAAAAATAAATATGATATAAATAGTTGTATAATTGATTATTTTGAACGTATTAAATTCATTTGAGCGTAAGAAAACGATTAAAATCATAAAATTAACCATGACTTTGGCTGCATGCGGTAGGATCGTTGCCTACACTACAAAAAAAACGGTAAGTCAAATGGTTTTTGAACCATGTTTGTTGTTGTTTTTTGTGATCGTTTTAAACTACGGATTTTATGTTTTAAATAAAGTTTTGTACGTGGTACGTAAATATACATCATAGGTACCTACTTACTTTATTATTTAAAGCATTGTTTTACATACTTTATTAATTGCATTGTTGAGATTTTTGTATTGTCAATGTAGTTAGTTTCTTGGTCTATAAAATAAAATTATATTATGTTGTACTAATAAAAGATTTCCAATTTTAGTTACAATGACACATCGTCCAAGTTACGCCCAATTAGAAGGTTTAGTGGAATTCATGGAGCAAAACCCAAGCGTAGCCAAAGGTTTGCTTCGGACCGCTCAAGGCAAATTAGAAACGAAGAGGAAATGGGAAAATTTGGCAACTACTTTAAATTCTCTCGGAGGAGCAATAAAAATGGTCAAGGCTGGGCTAAGGTAAATCAAAATAATGAAGTAGGTGATAAGAATCGTTATATACTTACAGCAATTTCATTAATATTAATGCATGTTTTTAGTATTGTACTGAGAAGAAACATGTTCTAAAGAATCAGTGCGCACAATTCTCAGCTTCCATGAGGCGCACTGGTGGTGGGACGGCAGACAACTTGCCAGAATTGTCTGCCTTAGAAAATAGATTGGTGGCGGTGATGGGTGGACAAGAGTTTGCGACTGGAGGTACAAGATTGATAGTCAATCCATTTCCTCAAACAGTAATATATTTTAATATTTAAAATCTTATCATACCTATGATATTTATTTTACACAAAATATTTTATTTATCTAATAATAACAATCATTTCATTGTTTCAGACTAGACCTACTGAGTCACCAGTTGTAATAGAGGATTCACTAACGATTAGGAAGAAGAGTGGGGCGTGTCTTCGTGTATGGCACTATCTGTACTTACATATTATTCAAAATGCATTAGCATTGAATGTCAAAGCTTTATTTATTGCTAATGTTTTTGAATAAGTATTGATGAAATGCTTGCGTTGTACTTCAAATATGTTTTGTTTTTATTATTTAATTTGATTTTATAATGTTAACTTTTGTCCTTAATAGTTTTATGAGTAAGTAAATAAAAGTACATTAAAATAAAATAAAACAATTTATTGAGTTCTCCATTAAGAAAAATGTATGTAGTACGGGTCATTAATCTCAGTTATATTGCTTCCTAAATATAACATTTAGGAATAAAGAAGTTATAAACAAGAATAACACAATACACACACATAATGTCACAAACTGCATGAAATACATTATCAAAGAAAAAAGTAAAATGTTTTAACTAATAGCAAACCAAATAATGTCATTTATTCAAACTAGGCTGAGAATCAGCACTTTTGGAACATCAAAATTACAAAAGACAGTCTCCCACTAGCTAATCACGTATTACAATCAACTCATTAGAAAACATTGAAATGAGTAGATTATGTCAATAATAAATTAAAATAAAATTAAAGTAACTTGACTTATATAGTCAACTAAAAAATAAATAAAAAGCAATTATATGAATACAAATAACCTGTCAGTAAGCTAATTCTGGAGTAAGAACATAAACATTGTCTTGAGTTAATGGAATAGTACATATTGTGTAAGACACAACATGCGTTAATTATTTTGGCTGATGTATCAGGATGATAATGTAGCACCCTATGCCCGAGTAAGCACCGCCATCTGTTTTTAAGTACACCAATGGCACGTTCCACTGTATTTCGTGCAGAGCAGTGTGACTTGTAGTATTGTTCTGGGGAGCCCTCAGGAGCGTCTACTATAGGTGTCATCATATACTCCCTCTGGGCATAATAATATCCAGAATCACCTGAAAAGTAAAACTAATTAAAATATGTTCACAATCAGAAAATCTAAAATTTCTGATCCAACTACTTATTACATCATTCACTTGCCTAGTAAAAACACATTTCCTCCATTATTATTTAAATTAATTAAATGTTGTTTCACAAGATGCTGATTCCAGACAAAACTGTCATGTGAAGCTCCTCCAAATGAAGCCTCTACTGACAAAATTCTTAAACCTGCATCACTTATCTGAAAATACATATAAATCAAGGACATTTAACTAATTTGTTATGAAATGTATTACAATTAAATATTAATTAAAAGTATTGCCTTACAATCAGAACATTTCTTGAATGGAAATGTTTGCGATTAAAAAATCTCTCTTCATTTTCTATTGGTCTAATTATAGCCACATGAGTGCCGTCAATACATCCTATAACAGATGGTATGTGAAATGTTTCATAAAACCTGGAACATAAAACATAGTATATGGTTACTATAAAACAAGGAATTTTAGATAACTATAAATTATTTAAATGGATAAATAAAATTAGATAAGTACTTAAGTATTTGTCATTAGCATTACCTCCTCTTTAAAGCATGTCTTTCCTGATGAGTTTGAGGAAACTTAATCCATTTATTTTGTACTATTGGATGGTTAAGAGCAGCCGTTACAACTCTAATAGTACGAGAAACAGATTGCTTGACCCATAGGTGCCTCCAACTAGTTTATGATAACTCCCAGTCGCATAAAAGGACAATGCCACTAAAACCTGCAAGAATTATAATAGTATTGCTATATGCTATTGATCTTCCAAAAAAAAGTCATGATTATCATTGATATCACATCATAATTCATATATCAAAGACAACATAGGTACCTTATATTTTGGTGATATATCACTTCTTCTTTTAGGAGTTGGCATAAGGGGCTTAATGTTTTCGTAGATTTCCTCAAACAAATCCTTGCTTACTCTATAGTTTGCTTTGAACTCGTGTTCATTCATCGAAAACGCTTTGTCCGTATACCGCATGATCCGGCGCTCATCTCGTCTTTGTTTTAATTATTTTTTATGTGAATTATGTAAAACACTGTATACAACTGCTAATCGTGCCATATTTTACTCGTATAACTCACTGAAAACCACTTAAAATGCAAAACAATTTCTAAAAAGTTACACTTTTGTTATTGGAAAAATCACTATCAACAAACTATTCCCACGCAATATTGACGCAATACACAGCTGTCAAAATACACTCAAGAGTACCGTTTACCCGACGCCAAGCCCGATCCTAAATTCCACTTAGTTCCCCAAAATGGACACCCACCTTTACAAACCGTTTGGCGCTAGTATCGAACTCAAGAGTACGAAATTTCACAATTCCAATGTCGATCTATCGGAATTAAGTTCAAGAGTAAGCACCCAGAGCAGAGCAACGACATACAAAAGAACCGAGAAAGCAGTAGAACCCCGCCAAAAGACTCAAAGATGAAGCTCGACCTTAACCAACCTGGTGGCAAGGTCGTTAAAAGATGCCCATCCATAGATATAATTACCTATCTCTCCACTAGTCCAATGCTTGCTCTAGGATGCATATCCGGTAGGCTCTTAAATCCTTACCTATCCTTCGGGCACGTCTTCCCTACCATTACCGCGCCCCCCGGTCTATTCCTTGATATGCAATGGTCGCTGTAGCACCATGAACATGAGGCTACAGGAGCTAGTGCGAATCTTGGGGTTCATTCGATTAAGCGAGTCTGGTTTAACCATGCTGGGATCGGTGCAATTCATTCATTCATTCATTCATAACCTTTATCATCATCATTTAGCCGAAAAACATCTACTGCTGGACAAAAGCTTCCCCTAAGCACCTCCACCTCACCTTTTCCTTTCGGTTCTGTGCTTCACAAGGTCATCGGTCCACCATGTGGGAGGCCTTCCAACGCTACGTCTTGCGATACGCGGTCGCCACTCCAGAACCTTCTAAGAACAGCTGGACCAATTTATGGGATCTTTGACTTGTTGGATTTGTCTCCGCCCCGATAGCAGAATAACTATTAAAACATGGGAAAAATCCACGAATAAATTAAAAATGAAAATAATTTATTTTCTCATTAATTTGTTCTTATTGATTCTGAGGCGGTATGAAGTTTGCTGGGTTAGCTAGTTATAAATATAAAAGAACACATAAATTGTCATTACTGGAGATCGGATCTGAAACAAGTGCATGTTTGCGTAAATGCATTTGTATCATTTGGCTATTTTTCAGGTTTAGATTCACCTAAAGCTGAAAAATACAATAATATTTGACCTCAAATCTACTGATCGTGTATATTTGAGCAAGCTTTTTAGGGTTCCGTATCCAAAGCGTAAAAACGGGACACTATTACTAAGACTCCACTGTCCGTCTGTCTGTCTGTCTGTCACCAGGCTGTATCTCATGAACCGTGATAGCTAATGTATTTCTGTTGCCGCTATAACAACAAATACTAAAAACAGAATAAAATACGTATTTCAGGGGGCTCCCATGCAACAAACGTGATTTGTTTGCTGATATTTGTATGTTGTGTTAACTCGCACTTGCCTGGTTTTTAATATTTTCACTGTAATACCTATATCGAATCCTTAAAATAACGCTGTTTCCATAGTATAAAATCACAATTTAATTAAACGTGGTTCCGTTGCTTTTTTTTGGGCAAAGTTCCAATCTGGATCTCAGCTTGTTGATATTTTTAGTTTCAGCAAAACATTCGTTTAATAATGGATAGAAATTCTAACTTGACCAAAATGAAGTTCATATATATCTTCTGTTGTTTTTCTTTCTCAACCGTTATTTTATTTATGCTGTTATCATCATTATCATGCTCACTGAAGACCTGCCACCTGGAAATGAGTTACCTTAGGTAACCTGGAAGTCTTTAAACAGACTCCGGACCCAGGTTGGCCGAAGCAAGGAAAACCTGTTCAGAGCCCTGATTCACAACCATACGACAGGCTATCGTATCGAAAACCTGACATTTCGATAACCTGATTTGACTTGCCCTCAACAGCAAATAGCTGTTGGAAGAATAGCGGGCGTCTATTTGATTTAAACTGACAAAACTTTCGGGTTTTGGACTTGTGAACAGCGTGTAGAAGACTCCTACGATAACAATGATTAATGTTCGATACGATACGGAAGCGTGTCGAGTGTTTGTGAATAGCTATGCTGGTGGAGATTCATAGACGACTCCGCCTTGGAGTGTAAATGTGGTGCTGTTCCATAAACGTTGGGACACTTAATATCGTGTCCTGCGTGTCCTGTCAGCTGCACGTTACAGGAACTGATGGACGCTGGTGATAGCGCCAAACAAGTAGCCGAATTCTGGGCCGATTCCATTTAGATAGCTATCGACATGCTAAGATCATTATATCATTACCAAAGAATCTACAAAAACCCTCGCTTTCTTCCCTTGGGACTAGGCAGAACTACAGGACGCCACCTGCTACGATCCTTATATACTTCTTTTGCTTCGTTTACGTTCAAACACGCACGCCGGTAGCAAGCACTGTGCGCCATTCATCATCATCATCAAGCACCTCCACTTCGACCGGTTTTGTGCTTCTCGCATCCAACGAGTTCCTGCGGCCTTCACAAGGTCGTCGGTCCACCTTGTGGGAGGCCTTCCAACGCTACGTTTTCCGGTACGCGGTCGACACTCCAGAACCTTTCGGCCCCATCGGCCATCTGTTCTGCGAGCAATGCGCCCTGCCCACTGCCACTTAAGTTTGGTTTGGTTTGGTTTATGCGCCATTGGGGCAATTTAATTCTGGTAATATTAAGAACGTTCACAGTCAGAAGGCCAATTCTCGTTATTTAAAACGTTCAAAATCTAGTCCCAGTCTCATCTCGGCGACAAACAAATGTCAAAAACTTGTCAAAATGTAGGGAAATTAGATGTATTTTTGACAGATTGAGTCTGAGATCAGACTGTGAGCGTTTTTAAAATTACGAGAATTGTCCCTCTGATCTCAGTCTCGATCTGTCAAAAATACCTCAGTCTAATCTCCTTACATTTTTGACATGTTATTGACATTTATTTGTCGCCGAGATGAGACTGCGACAAGAGTTTGAACGTTAAAAGTACCTACGAGAATTTGCCTTCTGATTTTTCTGAAGAACACCACTCATAAGGTCACATAAATATAGATGTAATAATAATAAATGTCAATGACCTTTTATTCATACGTTTGAATAATCACTGTGAAGCACCCATACCTACGTGATTGAAGAAGGCTATGAAAATATAAGATATGGCGCCCGAGAATATTATCCTTGGTCCTGATTCACAGTTTTACCCTTGATCGAACTTGGGTTAAGGTAAATAAATCGCTTTACTGAATGAATGAATACCGGGAATTATAATATCTAACTAGCTGTGCCTCGCGGTTTCAGCCGCCGTTTAATTAAAAGAAATCGGATTATTTATTTTTAAATTACTACATTTTCGCTTAGCTTCTTTTTGACTTTTTTTTCTTTTTGCTCGGTTCCTAAGGGCTATACCGTGATGTTAAAAAGCCAATGACCTTCCTCAAAAATTCGGCTATCAAATGCAGACAAAGAAACTCTTTAGCTTTATTATTAGTAAAGATATTTTGGAAACTCTATGGAAATATGAATAAGATCCTTGGAATATTTGCAGACCAATACGAGGTCGAAAATGTATAATTACATAGAATATTATAATTAATGTATAATTTAATAGGGACAATCGTTTGAAGCGATTCCGATATCTTTTCTAAAAATAACGCACCCACACGTGCTAAAATTTTTCAGAATAACATAATGTGCTATACTGACCAGTGCCAAAATTGCAACAATAATAGCATCATTGACAACTTTTTGTATATGCTTGAGGTTGCTACGAAGCTTTTGACTACGTCGTATGTGTATATTTTGTCTTTTTTTTAATATGCGTTTTTTTTCGTGCAGAATGAACAATTTTTCTTTCTTTTTCTATAGATTGGATTTATATTATATATATATCACATTTATATTATATAATTATTTTCACAACTCAAAAAAAACTTAGGCGTATAGGATACTTTTATGCCGGTAGTAAGTTCCACTGGGATAATCTCCGTTCTCAACGCGGGTAAAGCCGCGGGTAATAACTAGTATTTTATTATTATCTATATATAGCAATTTTGTTGACTTATAGAAGTAGATGACTGTGTATGACTCGAACTTAAAGTATTTAATTAAATTAAACCATTTAAAAGGACTTTTGGAATTGTCAAGGAGTCGGTCAGTCAGAAAAATATGAAGCTAGTTGCCCATTCCAAAGCGTAGTATAGATACCTACCTATGGAGAAGAACAGGCAAGAAACTCCATGGACAGTCTTTTACAATCATAATTATATTATTTAAAAGCGAAAGTAAGTTTGTTTGTTTGTTACCTTTTCACACCTAATCCATTGAACCGATCATCATGTTGCATATACGTTGTCAGGGGTATAGAAAAGAACATAATAGGGTACCTTTTATCCAGAAAAAAAAAATTGTTCCCGAGGAAAAGAACAATAACTTTCAGCCGTCACAATTGCTTTAGGACGCTAGATGGCGCTACGTGTCTTTCGAATCATGATTGAAATATGACTTTCTGAGCAGTATTCTAACAAAAACTACTAGGATGGCATGAATGCGCGATAGTATATCAATCATTAGTGTTATGCTTTCATTAGGATTTGGATGAAATTTGGAACACAGATAGTTTATTAACTAAAGCTTCTGCCCGCAACTTCGTCTGCGTAAAATCTCACCCTCTTAGGGGTGGAATTTAGAAAACCCCTTTCTTAGTGGACACCTACTCTTTACAAACAACACACCCTCCAAATTTCATGTCTCTTGGACCAGCGGTTGAAGCTGTGCGTTGATAGTCAGTCAGTCAGGACTTTGAATTTTATATAAATAGAAGATATAATTATGCTGGATTAACACATAGGATACTTTTTATCCCGGTAATACGTTTCCGTGGGATTTCCGACCTCCACGCGGGCGAAGCCGCGGGCAAACGCTAGTATATAGACTATAAATCGATACTTCTTCCTGTTCACATAAATACCATTTTCACTTCTCATGCTCTAAAAGTTATGTTCTTTATGTTGTGCTTAGGCGACATAAAATCGCTTTTTATGTTTTGTGCATAAAGTAATTTTTTTTTCTAAGACAAGCCATTTTACCCCTCGACTTAACTATCCACCCTCGCCTGCGGCTCAGTTGGATATAAACGTCTTGGGGTAAAATAGCTTCTTTTATGCTTTAGTTGTACAATCTACTATTACGACACCCGCAAAAAGACTTTTATGCTACCCAAACCATTAAAACCCAAAATAGCTTCAAGCACTTCTCAAAATCAACGTTTACATCCATTAAATGTATTTTTCCTAATAATTACTTCAATCGTTAGCACTAATCTCTTAAAGAGATTTAAGAGAAAACATCCTCCGCAGCTGTCGTATGTTCCAAAGAGATATTTGAGTGAAGATTAGGAATATTTATGTGTCCTCGCGACAATCTTGATTGTGTGGCTTGAGGATTGGCGGTTACGGTGTGAGAGGAGGATTTGGAATAATCTTCTTTTGAATGAATTTGGATTGCAATGCTGAGTTGATCGCTTTGTGCGAGTTTGTGAGTATGTTGCGTTGCTTGTTGGTATGGTATTGTTAGAAAGAAACTTAAGCTTATATGTTACAGACACAAGTGAATTCTGTAACATTTATACAGGGTGAAATTAAATTCATGGGCATCCTTTTAAGGGGTTATTGTACTCATCATTATGAACAACTTTTGCAATGAGACTAAACATAAAATCGCGAAAAAAAATCAGCTGTTCCTTGCATTTATGTTCACATAACTCGTCAAAATGTAGGGAAGAGCTGATTCTTTTTGGCGATTTCAGGTTTGGTCCCATAGTAAAAGTTGTTCATAATGATGAGTACAATGACCCCTTAAAAGTATGCCCAGGAATTAAATTTCACCCTGTATAGTATACATTAAGAAATAATTTTATTTTAGAGAAGGCGCCCACGAGCAACTTTTATCTCAGCATCTAATTTGTCTTTCGCATCAAGTCTACAGGTTTGTATGAAAGTGAATGCATGTAGCGACGCGACAAAGACAGCACTTTCATACAAAGGACTTTATGTGAGAGACAAATTAGTTGCTGAGACAAAATTTGCTCGTGGCCGCCCTCTCTTAATCCGCTCGTCTCAAAGCCCCAACTGACACACGCTTCGTGTAAACTGTAAAAAGTAAACGCATCATTACCTATACCATTTTATTACTTTTGACCAAAAATCGTAAATTCTCTTTATGGTTCTTTAAATTGTACAATGATCACATGTTCAGCATTCGAATTAGGATTTATAACTATTAGGTACGTTTTGTGTTTAAATTGCTTAACTTAGACACTCACCTTTGCTTCAAATAGTTTATACAATTTGAAAAAACACAGTTATATTTTTTTTTCTTTAGCCTGACCCACTGTTGGGCAAAGGCTTCTCCTAAGTCCTTCCAGGAACTCCACCCCAAGGGAAGAATTGGCCAGTCAAATAAGGTGTTGGGTGTGACTGTTCAGGATGCGCCGAGCGCTCAGTTCATCAGATGAGTAACTTTCGGAACAAACTGACACGAGAAGGCTTCTTCATGCATCCCAAACACACAAACATACAAATATACAGATAGATAGTTACACATCAGGTGTTTAAATACATGTAAATATAGAAGAGAATAGTTTTAGCTGATACTTATCTAAGAAGTTTCCTATAATCATACTACTACAAGAATGATAGTTATCACTACAAATAAAATACGAAATAGATTACTTTGTTTGACTACAAGCGTTTAAATCCTATTTATTAATTGACTGTGGAGTTGCGTATCTGTCAAGACGCGCATCTGACAAGTTGCGTGTTTGTCGAGCTGCGTCTTTGACGTAGTGAAAATCTGACGAGAGCCCTGATTCACAACCATACGACAGGCTATCGTATCGAAAACCTGACATTTCGATAACCTGATTTGACTTCCCTTCAACAGCAAATAGCTGTTGGAAGAATAGCGCGCGTCTTGGACTTGTGAACAGCGTTGAGAAGACTCCTATGATAACAATGATTAATGTTCGACACGATACGGAAGCATATCGAGTGTTTGTGAATAAGGGGGGAGATGAGTTTCTGTCGACATGCATTTTCTGGCGATATGCGTATTTGACCATTTGCGTTTCTGACGACATGCAAGTAATCCGACAAAGCTTGCGTTTGATTTATAATAATATAGTTTTTGCCCGCAACTTCGTCTGCGTGAAATTTGTTGTTCCCCGACTCACCACGTTTGCATCGCATTGCCTGCCCGCGCTTTTACTTTGTTTTCGCTTAGCGTTCTTTCTGTCTTTTTTTTTCTTTGTGCTCGACTCCTTAGAGTCCTAGTATGATGTAATATAGCCTATACAGCCTTCCTCAAGAATTGGGCTATCAAATGCAATAAAAAAAATTAAAAACAACTGGTGATTCCCAAGAATAGCGCGTTCATATAAACAAACTCTTCAACTTTATTATTAGTATCATTGATATATATATATCAATGATTAGTATAGATAAAGATTCTGTCAGTCAGTCCTTTCATTAAAATAAAAAAGTGGCACTCCGGGAGTGCCGACAGAAGTGAAAACTTGAACAATTAGGTACGTGTGTATTTTTGAAGTTAAACTTCTTTACGCACGCTTGACTTGGGGAGTAAGCTGGCGAACGCGCGACGTAAGCGTTACGAAAAGTGTGATCGGGCGAGGCGAACGGGAGTTGAATGGGATTCCCCCATAAGTTTGTGATCTTCCTGTACGAGTCACAATAAATACTTTTTCTTTCTTTCTTTCTTTCAAGACAAAGCAGTGCGCGCGCACATTTTCTTTCTCTCTTCCTCTCATATCCAAATACGTTTGAAATTTCACTTCAGTCGTGTGGTCATAAACACACTCGGTTTTTTTTTTTAATCGTCATATAAACAAAACACAAACAGAATACTTTGCCATTACTCACTGACATATCGGAAATACATTAAAATCGAGTACATCCCGAGGACAGCCGAACACATCCGAAGCGGTGTCGGTTACGGTAACAGTGGCGTGAATTCAATGGTTTTTTCCCATCCCAAAAAATGCCCAACGTGCCAAAAGATGTTTTCACTTCAAAATATTATATATCTAAGTATACCTACTTAGGTGTTCTCATAAATAACCCCTAAATGAATATACAAAAGAACATTATAATAGGTATTTCAATTTAGAACGAAAATATTTCAAAATTCTTACACCAAAAAGTTCGAATATCAAATCTCCACACACAAATTCTTGTAGCGAACGCAAATAATAACGGCACACGTATTTGGGAAAATATAAAGAAGGAATAAATTCTCCTCACAGATGGTTGTAGGCATAATCGAATATCGCCCACTATTGCCAACCCAAACATAAGTAAAGAAAGATGAATAGCAGATGCGACTCTAATTTGATGGATGTCGAAATTTGTCGTGGCGTTATGTTTGCCAAACTGAATGGGTGGAACACCGCCAAGATTAGACCCGTTGTGTTGGTAATATGTGTCGTTTTGTGTGGGTAGTTTTATTTGCTAGGTTAGACACTGTCATGAATGAATGTGTGGGCACGTTTGAGGGATGTTATCATGTTTGGTATTTGATCCTATATGAGTAACTAGCTGCGCCCCGCGGTTTCACCCCCATAAATCTAACTATAAAGTTTTTAATATAATTCAATCATGATTCGAAAGATACGTGCCACTATCTATTATCATAATAATTTTATTGTTGTTTTCCTCGGGAACAGCACTTTTTTCGGGATGAAAGGTACCGTATGTCCGTTTCTGTACACCTGACAACGTATATGCAAAATTTCAGGATGATCGTTTCAGTGGTTTAGGCGTGAAAAGGTAACTAACAAACAAACAAACTAACTTTCGAATTTATAATATTAAGTTAGGATTAGTATCTTCCAGTCTTACCAAGGGGTATCGTGTTACCCAATAACTGGGTTGTGGAGGTCAGATAGGCAGTCATTCTATGTAAAATACAGGTTAGACTGGAAGCGGACTCCAACATAGATGGGAATATTCTAATAGTATTCCGTTTTGTAACAGAAGATTCAGCTTAAAAGTGCAGCAGACGATTTATAATTGAAAGTTATTTATGTAATAGTATTGTGCATCGAAGAATGTTTGAAGTGTAACTTCTTTTTTTCTTTTTTTTTTTATTCTTTTAACTATTTTTCGTCGGCTATCAAAAAAAAAAAAAAATGCTGTACAATACTTGTCAAAATGTATGAAACGACTCATATTTTTTTTATAATTGAAGAAAAGTGTCTACCCTAGAATCGTAATGCTGAATTTATTGTTACATTTTGCGCACTGGTTAAAAATGTATCCAGTATAGAATCAGCCCATAATTAAGCTACGAGCTTTTAGGAGTGTTACTGAGCTAGTCGCTACGGATAGCGAGAAGCCCGAAATTATAAGAACAGAAGGCCAATTCTCGTAACCGTAACGTTCAAAATCTAGTTGCGGTCTCATCTCGGCGACAAACAAATGTCGAAAACTTATCAAAATGTAGGTAAATTAGAAGTATTTTTTGACAGATTCAGACTTAGATCAGACTGTGAACGTTCTTAAAATTACGAGAATTGCCCCTCTGACGTGTAAGATATTGGTATTCGCAAAGATTAGTTTGTAGAGACAGATCAAATAGCAGTCGTTTTATGTATCTAAGTATTGATTACTAGCCGCTGCAGCATTAGGTACCTCTGCTGTTAAAACCTCACCTCTTAAGTTAAAACCTTTTTTTTTCTCAAGTGAAACTGTTTGCTTTTAATTTTTTTTTTTTCAAACGAGTTCGTTTTCTTGACATGACAGTAAGTCATATTTCGTTAGTAAAATTTTCTTGATTTTTTTTTTGTTGCCCGATGTTTGTTGAGCAGAAGACCAATTATTCTTGTAACTTAAAATCTTGTCACAGTCTCATCTCGGGGATAAACATATGTCATAAACTCGTCAAAATGTAGGGAAATTAGAAGTATTTTTTGACAGATTGAGACTGAGATCAGACTGTGAACGTTCTTAAAATTACGAGAATTGCCCCTCTGGTTTCACCCATCCTGATAGTATACTTACTTATTTTGAATATTCCTGATAAACTACTCCCAAATATTAATTAATGTTAATTGATGTTATATTACATATACGCACTGATTCCATGCCAGCGTTCAATATTTAAAGTCTTGATGTCGAGCTCCGCATCATAAGCAGACCACCATTATTGGTGTAGCGGTATTCTCCAAACCTGCGGGACAATTGCGTAACTGAAATCAGTTTCATTTTGATAGTTCAACAACATTCATTGCGTTATTTACGTGTTGAGCAGACAAATGTTTCGAACTTATAAAGCAATGGATTAGCAATTTGCTTCAAAATTATTCAGATTCCGACTGATAGAGTGTTCTGCAATTAGGGTGCTGGTGTAGAACCAGTGATAAAGGGCTATTTTCCCTTTTTCCTGGATACCAGATCGCCTACTGCTTTCCGAGTCACAAGTTATTGCATACTCCAACCTACTTACCACCTTCGCCTGTGTCCAAGAAACTACGATCGAATACCTTTTTTTCTTATTACCACTAAAGCTCCCTTACCTTTTTATCTCAGGACAACATAGCTAATGTCTTTTATACAAAATTCATTTTAAAATCTGTTCTAACGAGCCTAAAACTCGATTGCAATCAGGTAAAAATATTCGCTTTATTTTGTTGTACAAATTTTATTCTAAAAATATCCCGAATTTGTTAAACTCTCGTAATACTTTTTTTTCCATCCATTTTCAAGCAACGAACCTCCGTTTTTTATATATTTAGATTCTTTTATTACAAGCTTTTTACATTTTATACTTGGATTTGATTTAAAAAATGTTACGTTTTATATTCTATGTGGTGATTCCTTTTATTTTCGCTACACCGCGTGAAAGTGGATTCCAATATTGGTGGAAATTGAATTACAGTCTTGTAAAAACTATTCAAATGATGAAATGATGATGATGATATTCTCGTAGCATGTACTGTATCTATGTCTATTTCCTGTTTAGTATAATATTATTCTATCACATTTAAATTATTATTTTTTTATTGCTAAATGGGCGCGCTCTTGACCCCGATCACGCCTGATGGAAAGCGATAGATGAGGTCTATGATGGAATGAGCGTGCCCAGAAGAAGAGAAGGAGAAGTGCTTAGAGTACGCTGTACCGGTACAGTGTTCTAATAATTGTGTGCTGCACCGGACGACGTCATTTAATCAGCGCCGGCTGTCGCTGAACACCAGCGCTGGGGCTCTGTCTTGCATAGGGTCGCAGCATTATGCTGAGCGATAGCCGTTTTGCGTGGATGTGACGCATGTTTCCCTTACCTTCTTTTTTTATTTCTTTTTTGTGTTTATGTTCTTTTTTGCGTCATGTTCACCGCAAATAAACGTATTTTCTTTCTTTCTTTCAAATCAAATTATTTTAATCCACGTAAACCTACATGGGCACTAATGGAACATCAGAAGCTAGGTGCACAGTTCCAATTGGTCGTTTCCTATGGAGAAGAGGCCGCAAGAATTTTCACGTTTACTCTTTACAAATAACTGGCTTTTACAATATTTCCAATTTACTTTGTAGGCTAGAATATAGAGACCATTTTGGTTTGCATAAGGCCTATCGTCCACGATAAAACAAATGATATTCTACTCAATAACGCTTTAGTGAATTTCGTCGTGTACGGACTGCCATTGAAATACTAGTGAAAAAAGAAAGAAAGAAAAATTGTTTATTTTGCAGAAAAAAAACGCACATCACACTATCACACTAATATTATAAAGACGAAAGTTTGTGAGTGTGCGTGTATGTTTGTTACTTCTTCACGCTCAAACGGCTGGACCAATTTTCATAAAATTTTGTATGGAAGTATCTGACACCCTGAATTAACATAGGTTACTTTTTATCCCGATATTCCCACGGGATCGACATTTACGCGGGTGAAACCGGGGGCGCAGCTAGTTACAAATAAAAAAAAGTCATCTAATATACACATACAACGTAGCCAAAAGCCTCGTACTCAAGCTTGAAAAATGTTGACATTTTCGTCCATTGCTTGATGTTAGGGCCAGGGACCAAAGACAACACACATGAATTGACATTGACAATTTGAGATTGACATTCTAGGCTACTCATTGTTGATTTGAGTTCGAACAAATACTTCCTTTGCCGTTATGTTGGCAGCAATGTATACCACTTCTTATTCTTCACCACTCCTTAATGTTTTGGGCATGATTCTAACACGCAAACCTGATCAATCTTAAAAAAATCCGCAGAATCATCTTCCCATGTCTACTATCTTGACAGACATGGGCACAAAACACATATAGGTACTCCCAGCGGAGGACAGGGGATCCAACATTATAACATAGGAACAATTTGTTGAAATGCACTTTAACACATTACTTTTTAGTAGCGTCGTGGACAATAGGCCTTATAGGTCGTTGATTCCATCCAAAAACAGCTGAAACCGCTTATCGCATAGCGGCTTTAAAACAAAAAGAGATCGGTTAGGAATTCAATCATGCTGAGTGTAAACCGTTCGTACGAGCGCTTTCGAAATTCCCCAGCTATTTGAAGTGAAAAGTTCTTTAGGCATGTTGGGTATTTTTTGAGATGGGAAAAACCATTGAATTCGCGCCACTGTTACCGTAACCGACACCGCTTCGTATGTGTTCGGCTGTCCTCGGGATTTACTCGGTTTTAATGTACGATATGTCAGTGAGTGATAGCAAAGTATTCTATTTGTGTTTTGTTTTCACTTCTGTCGGCAAATTTTAACTAGGTTTTGAGATAGGGATGCCTGCGATCACGACTGAGGGACCACCTTTAATCGATTGTAACTTTTGAGTGGCTACTTTTACAAATTAAAGGCTGAATTTACAATTGTTTGAGAACTTTTACTAAAGGCTGACGCATTCAAAAGCTCAAAGTTCAAATGTGGTCCCTCAATGGGAACGCAAGTCATTCCCGGAGTATTTTTTTTCTCTCTTTTAAACTGTGGAATATGTCATAGGAATCGCTCCTACGTTTGATTATTAAACGTATTGTGAGTTCAAAGGTTATGTTATGTAAATATATTTGCTTAAATTCATTAAATTATTATTTTACAAAGAATGTCATATATATGTTTTTCTCTCCTTTCCATCAACAAGTATCCAATGTGAACAAGAAGTATGGATATACAGGGTGGAAGGGAAACCACTTTAAATCTTTAAGATAGATTATTTTACATAAAGGAAACATTCCTTTACTTTTAAAAAGAAACAAAACTGCATTCACAGATTTCTCGACAAGCTTACCTAAACCGGGAATCGAACCAGCTAAAAATTCAAAAAAATAAACACCCGCTATTTTATTTCACTAGTCTGTGAAATTCCTGTTATTAATCGCAATAACACTTTGCTGGACCAGGGAATTGAACTCGGAACCTCCCGCTCAGCAGTCTCACTTGCGACCACTAGACCAACTAGGCAGTTAGACACTGATGAAAATAGGTTTAGAGAAAAAAAATATTTAAGGCATAATTTGGCGCCAAAAATCTGCCATATGGCTTTTTTTATTTTGATATACCCAGTGTCATTCTCACAGTAAATACGAATCTAACGACACCTCTCAAGCTAAAATCCATCGAGCCGTTCAGGCCGCTGAGCGTAACAAACAATTATACATACAAACATACATACATACTCTCGAAAAACATAACCCTCCTTCTGGCGCAGTCGGGTAAAAACTCAATAACACTTTACCCGATCTGGAAACCGAACCCAGAATCTCACGCTCAGCACTTGCACTTGCGACCACTACACCAACGGGGAGGAGGAAGAGTGATTCGCAAAAGAGTGATAACATTTTGGTTTGCCGCTACTGAAATCGCGAGGGAATCAAAATGTAATAAATCATATAACTGTCACTTCTTCCCCTCAGTATTAAGTTTCGTGCCATGGAGGGTTGGCTTTTATGGCTACATGGATCTTTGAAATTACTGATCGTCATTGATAGGGTATAAACTTTTGTGTATATAATTTTGAAGAAAAAGAAAGAAAGTATATTTATTTAGCTCAGACTAAAAGGACACACAATACACCAGATACATACATTAGATATAAACAAAAAATAAAGATCAAATAAAAAGTGTAAAGTCCGATGTAAGAAATTAGCAGGAAAGTGTGCCTCACGGCAGCGCCAAAAATACCCAGTTCAGCAAAAATGCCAGACAACTAGTGCTTGACGCTGGTTTTCAACTGGACCTGATGTGTGAGGTGACGAATGTAAACCAGTGTTACACTGCAACGTAAAGTGTAGTCGTCAAAGCTTAGCATACTATGCTATAGTCTTTCTTGAGAGGGGGGCCCGTGGCTACATAATAACAGCCGTACGGGTCGATCGATGATGTTAAACTACGCTTGCCGCGGTTGGTCTGTGGATGGGTGACCATCTTTACATACCTACATGCCACCGTGCCTCAGAAAGCATGTTAAGCCGTTGGTCTCGGCTGTCATTCGTGGATCTTTGACTGTCTTTACGGATCATCAGAAGCCCGAAAATCTGACAACTATTCTTACCAAAGGGTATCGTATTGTAGAGGTCATAATCAGCCTATAATTTTCCCACTGCTGCGACACAGGCCTCCTCTTTGTGATAGGGAGTGGGCCGTAATCTACCACGCGGGCCCAGTGCGGATTGGTAGATTCACATGTCTTTCTACTTTTTGGTTCTAGGACACGCCGGTCGGTTTACTCGTTTTGAGAGCAATGACGATGAAATAATTTACACAAAGAAAAGTGCCTTTCTGGGTTCGAACCTACGACTTACAACTCGTAAGTCGCGGCCGTTACCACTGAGCCACCACTGCTGATGACAATAAATAAGCCTTTAAATACACTTTAGTAATACTCCTTGTACCGGTCAATTTATTTTTAAACTACGAAACGGATCGGAACTGTTCGGATCCAGGCACGCCACATTATCGTGACTAATTGACGATGTGGTCACGTTCAATGAGGCAGCGCTTGCGATGCAATTGGGGCGTGACCTTGGGTTGTATTTGGGATAAAACATGGACAAATCTGGATGCTGTTTAAAATGAACATTAAATTCTACTGAGTATGCAACAAAAGTAAAAGCTGGCGAGTTGCGACGGTGGTGATTCTAATCTATATAAATAAAACGAAGTCGGGCTAGTTACAACATATGTATATGTAACTCAAGAACGGCTGGATCAATTTTCATGATCTTTCTTTGATTATTTAATTTGTCTCTGCCCCGAATAGCAGAATAGCTATTAAAACGTGGAAAAATTCACGAAAAATAAATTATGTAAATAATTATTTTTCCCGTGCATTCGTTATTGATTCTGAGGCACTACGAAAGGTCGCCGGGTCAGCTAGTATTTACATAAATGAGTGATTTTTGGTTGGGGACTTTTCTTTTCTAGTTATGAGTGTGTTACGCGATAATATTGCATATTTCCGTTGTCTTAAAAAAACAGAAAACAGCAGTAGTTCATCAATGAGCTATATGAATTAAACCATTGCCTGCTGTTGAATACATACTACTTGGTGATGAAAACTTTCCCAGAAAGCAACAGAGTACCTAGTCTAATTGGGCGAATTTATTAAAGTCGTAAAGTTCTACTCGTCATGTTGGTCTTAAGTTCCACACCTTCTTTATTATTTATAAATTTAGTTAGAGTTGACTTTAACAGACCAGCACATTATATAATCATATCAAAATCTATTCGCAACACCTCTACCGACTCTAAAGACAAGCGCGATCGATCTTCCCCGACCCAAATAAACTGACAAACTACATCCTAACTGGCTCATAGATTCGTGGAACATCAGAAAGTTTGACACGGGGACATCCCCGTCTTTAAATAATCATGTGTTTCTCTTTGACACATGTCGAAGAAAAACACATGCATATTTAAAGAGTTTGTTTATTTACTTAGACATGTCTAAGATAGGCAGTTGCTCCATGTAAAATACTGTTATTCAGCTGCATGCGGTTAGACTGAGAACCGACCCCAACATAGTTGGGAAAAGGCTAGGCAGATGATGTCTAAGCATCAACTTTGTCGCCGATAGTGAATAAAGATATGAATGATAATGAATCACTTCATGCAGGTGCTGGTTAGGCAGGAGTGATTCATTTCATCCGGTGAATTTATATAACTATATAAATATAATTTATTAATTATATAAATATATATTTCTCCGGTAGCTTAGTATTTAGTTATGATCATAGATCGGAATAGGTAGAGCTGTTTTACGTACTTGCTTAGAATAATTGGTTGGTTAGAATAATATGGATATTCCCCGAGTCCCGGGAAATTTGGTTTTTAAGTAGTAAAATCATAAAAACTATTCACGCCTTCGGGACTAATGAAAGATTACACTTCCTTTCTGACGGGTAAATATAAGAAGGACGGGATTAAGGATAGTATAATAAATAGATAAACTTGATTCATTAAACCACATATATTTTTTTACGTAACAATGGTGTCGATTTTCTTGTCACAAGTGCCTCTAAACTAGACTAAAAATCACTAAAATTTAATTTATTCCTGTCAAGCGACGATTTCCCATTCTGAAATTGACTAAAATGACGCAACTTAACTATATTTTAGTTTGACAGCACTAAGATGGCACTGAGTTATTAATCTATTGAAGATGGCAATTTTGCTATTCTGAATTTCACGTTTTTCACCTAAAATTTTGATTGTCTAACTAAATCGAACTAAATCTGACTATTTTTAATCGTGATTAAAAAGGTGTGGAATAAAATTAGTTGTCATGAATAGAAATTTTACACCAACACCTCGACTTCAGGTGCAAAAACAGTACTGTCTGTATCTTTTTTTTCTTTTGCTTATATCTCGAAAATGGTGTGTCCTATCGCAAAAATAATGAAAATTTTGACCCCCTTTGTGAAACCCATAAACTCCTAAAACTCAACATGTAGGTAATAATTTTGCATATTTTCCATACAAAAAGTGAAAATTTCCTTAAAAAACACGTCAAGACTGCCCCCTCCGCGCCTGCGGCTCTAAAAAATAATTCACGGGGTTGGGAAAATAAGTACTACGTGTCGACGAGTCGCGATTGTCAAATTCGATTTTTGTTGTGTCAAAATTATTTTTAAAATTAGAGATTTTTTTATGCAGAATAGCTGTAAGATTCTCATAGCAAAAAGTAAGGAATTTTAGTGATAGTTTAATTCAGTGTACAAGAGAATCGGCACCAATTTCTTATTCAAGAATCAACAATCATTTAAACATTTTTATTCTGAAGTTGTACAAAAACATATTACCATACAAATTATTTCTTCTTTAGTAAAATCAAAACATAATCAAATAGAACAATTTGTATTTACAATAAAATCTTAATTAAAATAATCAATACGCTTCAACAATAATTCACTTATTTAAACAAAAAATGGCATTGGTCTGGTTCGTCTTCAGCTTCACTAGAAGACTGAGTATGATCAGATTTAAAATAAATCACCATTATTTTTTCTAAATTATCTAAGGGGTTCGAAGGTTTTGGCCCTAAAATCATCCGCCATTTTGATTTTTTTTCAGAATCGCGGTGCACAACAAAAGTTATATATTTAGATAGAGGACATTTATACAAACAAAAAATGTTATGTAACATAATATCCTAAAGCGTCAGGTTTCGGAGTTATTCACCGAAATATAAGTCGAAAACAACAAGGATTTTTTTGTTTTTTTTTCCCTCCAGGTAAGCATATTGAACTATTGAGGTAATAGAAACGTTATGAAACCTTTATGGAGAAGAAACAAATGAAGAATATACATTTTTTTAATAAATAATCAAACACGGGTATTTGTAGTTCGTTTTTTAATCCCAGAGACTAATCTGACAAGTGTAATGTCAAACTTCTATACTAAAAAAAACGAAAACACAAAAGACTTAAATGTTAGATTAGTCTCTGGGATTAAAAAATGAACTATAAATTGCCGTGTTTAATTATTTATTTAAAAAATGTCTATTCTTCATTTGTTTCTTCTCCATAAAGGTTTCATAACGTTTTTATTACCTCAATAGTTCAATATGCTTACCTGGAGGGAAAAAAAACAAAAAAATCCTTGTTGTTTTCGACTTATATTTCGGTGAATAACTCCGAAACCTGACGCTTTAGGATATTATGTTAAATAGCATTTTTTGTTTGTATAAGTGTCCTCTATCTAAATATATAACTTTTGTTGTGCACCGCGATTCTGAAAAAAAATCAAAATGGCGGCCGACCTTAGGGCCACCCTCCATACAAAAATCTTCAAACCCCTTTAATCTATTTCTTTTTACTTCTAACACCCATTTATATGTGGAAAATGAGCGTTCGACATCTGTTGATGTTAGTGAAGCGAATTTATATGACAAAAATCCCGTAGTATCAGTCGGAATCCCGTGGAATATCCATATTAACATCAATGTTTGCGGTCAATGAACCCAAATAGCTCTACCTATTCCGATCACTGGTTATGATTGTAACACACTACCTAACATAGTTTTTAATTTATACCTAACTCACTAACATAACATGGATCATTGTTGTCTAAGAAATAAATTAATTTAATTTAATTTTTGTAGTGCCATTTTTTAGTTTCATGTCCAGAGGCCTAAGCACCAACGCCTTACGTAAACTGGAACGATTTTTTAATCAACCAACAACTTTCAAGACAGAGTGAAAAAAATAAGTTTAATTTCGATAGTCGGTGGCAAAAAACGAAAATACAAAACTGAAGACACCGACTTCTGAAATGAAAGTTATTTTTCACCCTGTAGTATTTTTATGGATGTCGGTTGTCGATTAAAAAAATGATCCAGTTTACTTGGAAGTCGGTTGTTATTTTTGTTGGAAAAAAGTTCATTTATTTTTCCGAACCTACCCCAAACGAATTCGTATATAGTGATAGGAAGTTTTTTAATATTATCATCAACGTACACAAATTGGATTAAATACCTACGTTTTATTGAAGCTAACTCTATTAATAAAATTCATATGGCACCTACTTTCTTCTACCATTGAGTATAGACCAAAAGGGCGCAAAAGGGAGGGCCTTTTGTGCCAAACTTCCCGGATCTGTGACATTCTCATCCAGATCTTCTGTAGGTCGTCCACCCCCAATTGGCTGTTGGTCTGCCAAAGCTCCTCAGAATACAAATATTCTATAGCATTTTGTTTTTTTGCGACAAGCATAATTAGGCGGATTACTCACTATAACGCGCCACGCGACGGGGCACGTGAAACGGAGGCAAATTAATCGCGCAAAAGCGCGTTTTTATTGAATTTGTATGAAAAAAAATATAAAGGAGGGGCGTTATCGGCGCCCCGTCGCATGGTGTGTTGTTGTATGTGATCCGCCTTAGTTATAGCACTCGTAGATACGAATAAAGTCTTAAAACGAAGTAAATATTAATGTGCGAAACGCGTATTTTTTTACGTTCGAATTTACGTTAAGTACTTTTACTCCGCGCGTTCGTGCTGGGCGCACAAAAGGCACGTAATTATGTTCTAACGTGACGGTCAAAATTTTAGAATTTTTTTCGTTGAATAAGTACATTAAAAATGAATGCTTTTGTTTATGGGTTTATTTGGGTTGGGTTTAAAATTCTGTCAGTGCAGCAGTCTTTGTTGTGTAGATTAAATCATGTTTCCGGGAATGTCTAACATTGTCCTTGCTTTGTATAAAAAATTTACTCAGCAGTTTTCAATGGTATGGTTTGGAGAATTCGAAATATTGTTGCTTTTATTAATTTTATCGGAGACGAGCTTCTACCGCGACTTCTTCCGCGTGTAATTTTTTGTTCTCCCGAACCACCACGTTGCAGTTTTCGCTTAGCGTTGTTTCTGAATTTTTTCTAATTGCTCGGCTCCTAAGGGATCTAGCGTGATGTTAAATAGCCTATAGCCTAGAAATATTCATTCATTCTTTCCCCCATTATCAGTAATACATCTTGAGTATAAATACAAATTTTCTTTACGCGGAATTTAATACAAAACAATTTTCCTAGCCTAGTTCCAACAATGCTAGGGTCAGAATACAGTCCAACCGGGTGCAGCTGAATACCTAACTCCTCAACCCAGTTGATGGGTAACACGAGACACATTGGAAGACTGGTTGTCAGACTTTTGGGCTTCTGACTACTTAGTCAGTCAGTTCTGACGACTGCTATGACGCAAGTCTATATACGAATAATAGCCGTGACGAACGGCTTAACGTGCTTTGCGAGACAGGAAAGGGTGATGGTCAC
Organism: Amphipoea lucens; assembly: GCA_947508005.1. NCBI lineage: Eukaryota > Metazoa > Arthropoda > Insecta > Lepidoptera > Noctuidae > Amphipoea > Amphipoea lucens. The sequence goes on from OX382379.1 coordinate 11,363,083, forward strand.
CCATCCACGAATCGACCGCGGCAAAGGTAGCTTTACCTTCGATCGACCCGTGCAGCTGTTTTCATATTTTAGCCACAAGCCGAATGCGGAATTCAATACATCCCGGCTTTATTAAATAAAAAAATACCAGAAAAACATCCGCCATTTTTTTCATGACACGAACAACAATAAAAATTCTTCCACCTTTTCAATATGGCGGCGAAAGATGCGGTGATGACTTAAGCACCGCCGTTATTGCTCGTTTTTAGTAAGTGAGGAGCTCAGAACTTAGTGTGAGCTGCATATTTAATGGGCTCTTCCTACTCCCCTACAACGTCATAAGAATACTAATATAAATATTCCTTTCATAAGGTGTGATATTGATCATCTAAGAATTTCTCTAGATACGTCTTTTGACGGCTGCTAAGGCCGTCTGTCCATCGCCACGTCAACGAGAACAAGATGTTTTACTATGACCGCGTGCCCACTCACATCCCGTTGTCGGACGGGCGGTGCACCGCCCGTCCGACAACGGGATGTGACGTTCGAATAAACTCGTTTTTCGTTGATGTCCCTTTGCCAATGGCGGTGGACAAACGCTGTAAGGCTCCGTTTGCGATCTCCAGCGATGCGACCTGCGACATGACTTGCGTCAAACGAAACGCGCGCACGTCACTCCGCAAGACGCGTCGCCGTGGTTCGTGGCATGCTCTAAACATACTCTTTCATTTGTTTTCTCCGCAGTCGCTGTCGCAAGACACGTATCGCTTGAGCATGTAGCTCGTGGCTACGGGGTTAGGTGAGTACTGTTGTATAATCATAATCAGTCTTTTGTTTCGACTGCTGGAACTCGGCCTCCACTCTGTGAGAGGGATTGGGCCGTAATCCACAACCACAATGCGGGCCCAGTGCGGATAGTGGATGTTACATATATTAGAATTCATAGTTCTAGCTAGCTAGACGTAATCTATGTTAGCCTTAGGGCCGGTTGTTTAACGTAACATATATACGTCAAATAATAACGATTACGTATTTGTTATTATTTGACGTACAGCAAGGCCATGATTTTGTAATTGTAATTTTAAACAATGCTTTTTTTGGTTTGACGATAGTTAGCGCCATTTTTGACGTATACGCGTGCGTTAAGTGTACATGAAACAACCCGCCCTTGACACGGCAAATTGACTTTGTATGTCAATTTTATAAACGATTGATTTCCCTGGCTGTAGGTACATTTATGTTAGTATCGCTTCGATAGTCATGGAGGCAATTTCAGCCACCACAATTTATTAATGCGTTTAAAAAGATACAATCAATTTGTCGGTAATTAGTTGGCCTGCAATTCAATCCCCACCTGACTTACTTGGCACGATACCAAGTAGGTACCTGTGCTTGCTTGGTTGCAGTAAACTTCGATTTTCAGTTAATAGCTTTCTTCGAATTAAGAAGTCTACCGTTGTCCGCGCTTCGTGGGGTCGATGAACCGTTATTTATTGCTTAGAACCGCTGCTGTAAATACCTCTTGAAGGCTCAAAGCCTTTGATAAATTATTAAGCATTTTAATGGTTTTTAAACGCTGTGAGTTGAATGGTAGGCCTTTTTGAGAGCTACAATATTAATCATGATAGTAGTAGTTATAATAATGCTTGGTAAACGAGTTTATGCGCCAAGCACATACAAGCAGTTGCCCTTGACTTCGTCTACGTTGCTTTATGTTCTTCATCATGATTAACAAAAAAATAACCAGGGTGAAAAGTATCCTTGTATGTCTATTTCCTGTCTTCACAACAATTAGTTCAGTGGTTTTAGTCATGAAGAGGTAACACACCGACAGACCGACAAGTAGGGTTAACCTATCGCATTAAATATGTATAAAAAGCGGGTTACTTTTTTTCTATGAGAATAAAAATAAACTGATAAATTATAAGCCTTGTGGTTTAAAACGATGTGTCTTCGCAATCGTAAGTAATGTAAACGTTTTAGTTATTTAGTAAAAAAAGTTAGTTTAGTTAAAAAAGACTATTAACTGTACTTAAGGAGAATGGGTAGTTGTAGCCCGCGAAATTCAATTTTTCTTAAGTTTTTTGCAATTTGCAGATCAGTGTCAGGTTGTATCTTGATCCAAATATGATTCGCGACTATAATAGACATGTATTTACAGAATCATAGTCATTAGAATCATTAATACATCTTTCTAAGTTAGAATTCTACCGTTAAGAACAAATCTCGTATGGAAAAGTGTTTGTGGTAGAAATCTAACTTAAAGAGATATATTAATGATTCTAATGACTTTATGATTCTGTAAATACATGTAAAAAACTTAAGAAAAATTGAATTTCGCGGGCTACAACTACCCATTCACCTTAATAACTTGACCTCTAACGGATATTTAACCGGTCAAGCGGCGCGGTTCGCCGATCGGCGACGAAACAATAGAAAATCAATTGTGTCTCATTAGCGGAGCTTGACAGATTAATAAGTGTTATACGATCACACTATGCTCAAGAATCCTGCTCGAAGGACGGCCTTCATAAAGTCACTAAGGACTGTATTCGAGTGGCCACTTGTTGATAAATGGGGAAAAAGAATAATTATTAGCTTGAGAGAGTGTGATTTTGTTCTCAGGGTTTCGGTGCGGGATTGTCCGAAAGGGTTACCGCTACCCCGGAACATAAAGGGCTAAGGAAGGAACACGGATGGGTTTTAGTCAGTAAGAGTCTGACACTCCCTTCCGCTCCAACCAGTGCGGGAGGGGTCATTTGATGATTTTCCATCCATGAAAAAAGGGGTTTCCGTGTGAAGATTTCTTTCAAACTGACCCCGTTCACGGGGACTGGCAGTAAACTTACCTAAACGTGAATTTTAGTAATAATAAAATATAATTATCACAACCCAGTTACTGGGTAACACTTCACACCCCTTGGTAAGAGTGAATGACAGCCGGGACCAACCTCGTTGTGCAAAGATGGTCATCCATCCATGGACCGACTGCGGTAAGCGTAGCTTAACCTGATCAATCGACCCGTGCGGCTGTTATCACTTAGCCAGGAGCTAAAGTAATGGTGGTGAATAACGAAAATTTTATTAACCTGTTTGTCAGCGGTTGACCTATGTCAAAATTTATAATAAACAGATTAAAGTACGACTTTTATATCAGAAAATCCAGTTTACGGTGATGTAAAAACAAGTGTTACTTTCAGTTAAGGTTTTATGAAGTAGCTTAAATCATTATGAACTTTTAGTTGGCCTTTAAAATCTGATGTACCTATTATGGACGAATTTAGCCTGAATTTCACTCACTTTACTCTGGCAAAGACGCAATTTGTATTTAAGGGGATTACAGGACCTAAACGCAACAAATAAAAAATAATGCCTAAAAGTATTTGATCGACTACATTAAACAAAATCAGAAAAATATATGATATTCTTCAGGACATACATATACTAAGTAGATAGTGTGTTGAAAACATAATACAACAAATTTAATACGATAGAAATAAATCATGAAGATACCTCTAAAACTTTCTTTTTACAATAAAAACCTTACTAATATACATACAATCATTCTGATTTTTTGTCAGATTATTCTACAAGCAACATACTAAAGCACTAGTGTGTTAATTGTTTAATTGACTAGCATTTTTTTTACCATAGCATTAGCTATACCTAAACAGTACGTGCCGATACGGGGAGAGAACTTCAAAGAAGAACAAACTTCATAACAAAAATTAAAATGCAGGAGTCTCTCTATAAAATCTGCTCCCCCACAATTTTCAATAAAAGTTCCATCATGTCCGTTATAATTGAATGCAAATATAGTATCTTCATCTTCCAAGACAATGTTAGGAAGACGTTATCGATTTCTAGTAATATCATTACTAGTACCCAACATGACAGTATGTACGATCTACTTTGGTATGCATTTCTGAACGGCAACGTCAAAGGAAGCGCGCGCACTGCATTAAAATCATAACGTCGTGCTTTTGGAGGCTTGGCTCTTGTATCTACTGTTATAATGATAGAATTTGACATATTGATGTAATCGGTGTAGTGGAAACGGTGAAAAGAGGTGAAAGATGTAGTTTGTGTTTTGTTTTCTCGTTGTCGTCTGATGTAGATTTGTTCAGCATGATCGTTGGTAAAGTACGCGTACCGAGAGGGCTGGTTCGTGGAAAGAGTTTCTGGAAGGATTTGGAGGAGGTCTTTCCCCAGTAGTGTGACGGTATAGGCTAACAAAATTAAACATATATAAAGTTTTGGGATGCATGAAGAAGCCTCCTCGTGTAGCGCAGTTTGTTCCACCAGTTACTCAACTGAACCGAGCGCTCGGCGCATCCTGGACAGTCACACCCAACACCTTGTTTGACTGGCCAATTCTTCTCTTGCGGTGGTAGGGCTAACGCCCGCCTGGCTTGCAACCACCCTCCCACCGGAGTCCGGCGTCAAGCAGCCTGCTGTGTTTGTAAATGAGCCAAATTAAATGCAACACAGTTAGTAGAAGAACCTTTGGTACTGAACTGAATAAGGATATTTCAATGATGTTCCAAAATATAAACAACACGTCATTATAAAAACATATCAGGCACAGAATAATAGAAAAGCGATACCCAAAATAGCAGTAACAAGTTTACAAAAAGGTTTCTTGTTTGCAATCCCCCGAGACACGATATGGACAGAGATGGGAAAGAAATTGTCTAAACTTTATATGGGGTAAGAGGTCGGGAATGTTGCACAAGTATGTTTGTTTTATGTATGGTAATAAAGATGTTACTATACAGGCTTATTTTTTTTATCAAAAGTTCAATACCTACTTAACCAAAATGTATGAAACAGCTGATTTTTTTTTCGTGATTTCAGAGTTGGTCCCATAGTGAAAATTGTTCATATTCATGGGTAGAACACCCTGTAAAAAATTGGATGGTGATAAAAAATAAGCCTGTATTTGTCTTTGAATAATGATAATATTATAACATTATCATCTTCTTTTGTTACTTTTAACCTTTTGAACGCCATTGTCACATATATGTGACAAACGAAATCTTACCCTGAACGCCAACGTCACAAATATATGACAAAATACACGTCGCACGGGTCGCACCATATTATGAAATAAACAATTTAATCATTACTTTTGTGTGTTTTTATTTATATAATTCAAAAGTTTAAGCGTCCGTCTATATTGTATTGCATGAAACCAATATAAATAAACCACCAATATCGAGAAATTTGTTGTTTTAAGTGTGTGTGTGTGTTGTTTAGTTAAAGTGGCCTGGCGTCAGGGGTACGGCGATACGTTTATACTCTGGCGTTCAAAAGGTTAAAAATGATTTGGATATTTAAGTTTTAAAATTGATTTTTGAAATAGAAAGATCCACAAATTTACATTGGCATATTTAACCCAACTAACTAATTACTCTAGGTACTAAATGAAATAACCAACTAACTATACAAAAGGACAATTAGGCGTCGAAGTACTCGTCCGCATCGCTGTCATCCGAGAACATGCCCAGATGACTGCCAGCATTGTTTTTAAGTTATTTTATTTCCTTCATTAATTAGAATAATTGAGAGAGGGGCTTGTGGCTAAGTAATAACAGCCGCACGGGTCGATCGATTACGTTAAGTTACGCTTGCCGCGGTTGGTCCGTGGATGGGTGACCATCTTTACATACCAAGACCATTCGTGCTTCGGAAAGCACGTTTAGCCGTTGGTCCCGGCTGTCATTCGTAGATCTTTGACAGTCGTTACGAGTCGTCAGAAGCCCGAAAGTCTGGCAACCAGTCTTATCAAGGGGTATCGTATTACCCAGTTACTGGGTTGTGGAGGTCAGATAGGCAGTCGCTCCATGTAAAATACAGGTATTCAGCTCCATCCGGATAGACTGGAAGCCGACCCCAACATAGTTGGGAAAAGGCTAGGCAGATTGAATTAGAATGATTCAATGAAAAATCATCGGAATACCTATTACATGCGTAGGGGTATCATGTTATCCAGTAAGGCTTGTGGAGGTCAGAGTTGGCAATTGCGCCACCTACCTACTACTTGCGTATTGCCATCAAATGATTCGCCAAAACGCCCCTTTTCGAGTCGTAAATAGCTACGTGCTGACTGGTGTACTAAGTTCGCGAAATCCAAACTAATATTATAAATGCGAAAGTAACTCTGTCTGTCTGTCTGTCTTTTCTTCACGCCTAAACTACTGAACCGATTTGTGTGAAATTTGGCACAGAGATAGCTTGAATCCCGGGAAAGGACATAGGATACTTTTTATCCCGATATTCCCACGGGATTGACATTTACGCGGGTGAAACCGCGGGGCGCAGCTAGTATAATATAACATCACGCCTTGTTAGAAAGGTTAGGCAGGAGCGTACCTAAAGTACTCCACATTCGTCATTTTAGCCGAAAGACTCACCCGTCGACTGCTGGACATAGGCCTCCCTCAAGCACTTCCACTTCGACCGGTTTTGTGCTTCTCGCATTCAACGAGTTCCTGCGGCCTTCACAAGATCGTCGGTCTACTGTGGTAGGCCTTCCAACGCTACGTCTTCCGGTACGCGGTCGCCGCTCCAGAACCTTTCGGCCCCATCGGCCATCTGTTCTGCGAGCAATGTGCCCTGCCCACTGCCACTTAAGTTTGGCAATTCTTCGGGCTATGTAGGTTATCTACAGCTTAGAAAAATATAGATTGCTACAGCTGTCCAACTCAAAGTCTTTGGGTTTACTATAAAGACGGAAAATTTAACCCACAAAGCGAAAATTTCATACCAAACTTCAAATGAACATTCAAAATCCCAACATCTATCATTCCAAAGTACTTTTAGAAACAATAAAAACTGTACTAAGCTTTAGAATTCCCCGAAGTGCGATCGATGCCGACATTATAATGAGTTATGATCGTCACATTCTCCCCATCTGTCATAATAACCACAAAATGGCGCGTTTATTATGCACAGACAATAAAACAATAAGGTGTGACCATTACTATAAGTGCGGCGTCTCCATTGGCTAATAACTGGGGAAATGGATTTTACTTAAGCATTTGATAAACTTGAGTGACCCAGTTTTGGTGGGAATTGGCGTTGTTAAGAGGAAATGCGGTAGGGGAGACTTTTGAAAAAGTCTGAGTAAAAAGTCATAATTCAAGGTTTGGCTCTCGCCTATTTCCTCCTCCAATATTGGACCAATTTAAAAGATATTTCATAAACTGAATAAGAAGGATATATACTATTTTCCTATGTTTGAGGGTTCTAGTGCTTATAAAATAATGGTAGTGATCATGAAAAATGAAAACATAGGAACATATAATTAGTTAATATTTATTATTCTTTAAAAAATCATTGCTTTATGGTAATTAACCAGAAAGAAAACAGGCGAGAGCGTTTCTATGGAGAATAGACCATCCGCATTTCCTCTTAAAAGTATTCCGGAGTAAAATTGAATGGTTGCAGATTTTATAAGGGTAGAATTTAAAGGGTACTGGAGGGGCTGAGAGGTAAAAGAAAATCTCAGTTGCTTTTGAGGTATTTTTAATACAGATTACATGAGAAGCTTCATAGCTGTTACTGCACCATGTGTTGTAAGTAATGAGATTCCACAATTTTATCCTATAGGTGCAATGCATATTAAAACCGGGTATGTTATTATATATATATAAGGTGCTATAAAAATATCTGCCACGGCTTTAATGGGAGACAGTATTCTGTATAAAGATTACAATAGTAAATATACATTATTGATCTTATATCATAAATTTATTCATGCAAAAAAATGTGCGTATTTTGAATTCATTTAGTAGCATGAAACCGTCCCATAGTAATTAGCTGTTGCCGCAACGTCATTTTATTTCGCAAAATGTGACGAAGCGACACATCGCGCGTAGTTTGTGGACCACGTTATGCAGAATAGAGTAAATGTTTATTTAATTACTTTATTTTCTTAAATTGATTTAACTATTCCGGGCTACAAAATTTCTTCATTATTGTACCCCATATACAAAATACTGTCTCCCATTGAAGCCGTGGCAGATATTTTTAAAGCACCTTTTATATAAAATTCAAAGTCCTGATTTATCAACGCACAGCCTAAACCGTTGGTCCTAGAGACATGAAATTTGAAGAGTAGGTATCCACTAAGAAAGGGTTTTTCGAAATTCCACCCCTAAGATTGAATTGGGGGAGGGTTAAATTTGAAGCGGACTAAGTCGCGGGCTGAAGCTAGTTCTCTCATAAAAATGGTTGTGATGACTGTATTTTAATCTTCATGCCCTACTATTAATAATTCAACATTTATTCATACTTTTAGTTTACCTTAAGATAGCTTTTTCATAATGCTGAGTGGAAGCCTTCTTGTGACAGCCATGTCATGCAGCCGTCGACTATTTTTGTTTTGTGCTCGTGAATATAAATCTATTTTGTTTTTTAATTATCTTTTTGTATGCACGTTTCTGTGACAAATAGACCTAGTTTTCTCTCTTTCTTTATTTTATAATGTAAATACATTTATATTTTTTATTGATAACAATAACTGGTTACACAATTTATTTAGTCGTGCTCATAAAAGTTTGGCAAACTTGAACATTTAGGTCAAGTGGCAATCATTATTCAGGCAACTTGTCCAAGTACTTAAATACCTGTTAAAATCATATTTAAAACGATAATTTGCCGGATATTTCGTGTAAAATTCTGTGTAATTTATTTGTGATGAAAATCAGCTTATTTACATAAACTAAAGTCGTTTCGCGTTGGTATGTGTGACCGTTGTTCTTCTAAATGGATTTTACCGTAGTTTTAATTTTTTTTTTTTGTTTAGCCTATGCTGTCCACCGCTTTCTGGGCCGACCTCGGCGGCGCCGTCCATCTTCAGGTAACCATTGTGTGGAAATTTTTGCCCAGCGGTCATCCTGCATGCGGCTGATGTGACCCGCCCAGTCCAACTTGATTTAAATAATTTATTTCGGAAGGTCTGTGTGTGTAATATATTATTATGAAACTTACATATCTCGTTAAAGATCTCGTTATTTTGGTAAGTAATCATAAACTGAACCAGAACCACTTCGGAACTTTTCGGCCCCATCGGCCATCTGTTCTGCGAGCATTGTGCCCTGCCCACTGCCACTTAAGTTTAGCTATTCTTCGGGATATTTCGGTTACCTTAATCGCTAGTATTTTATAAATATGTCGTGGATTCTGAACGGAACGTCAAGCTGAACCGACTTGGGTGTGTTCGGAAATGGAGGTTGGCAACACTGTGCGAGCAGTCTATGTCATTTTTGGAGTTTTGCGCGGGAAAAACAAAAACGGTGACATATTACGGCTGTCATTGAAGGTGCCGATACTTTTACGAATCAGAAAAATAAAAAAATTAAACCTCCGAAAAAACTGAAAAGCAAAAAATAAAAACCTTTTTTTATTTTACCTTAATAAATAAGTTCTTAAACTAATGCAAGTATACCTAAGTAATTTTGATCGGCGCCAAACAAGCAACTTAATATCGTTGCGAGTGGTCGTGCGGAGAGCGCATTTTTTGTTTGGAATGTTATATTTATCGCTGAAGATTTCACGTTGCATTATTAATTTGATTTGGTTATTTCTTTAAATTTAAGGTAATTTAGTGATCATTGTTCATTGATTGTTTGGCGCCGACTCAAAATTTCTTAGGTATACTTGCATTAGTTTAAGAACTTATTTATTAAGGTAAAATAAAAAAAGGTTTTTATTTTTTGCTTTTCAGTTTTTTCGGAGGTTTAATTTTTTTGTTAAAAAGTTTTTATTTTATAATTTTTTGAGGCTATAATTTACTAATTACTACATGCTTAATTTTTGACTACTTTTAAAATAGCTACCTACCTTACTTTAGATGTTAACTGTTATATAATCCTACTTTTACTTAAAAAAAACAGGCTTTATATACTCGTACCAACATAGATAGGCCTTTTATTTTAATTGTAATACACAGCTCAGCATTAAAATCTGTGAATGAACAATAAATCACCCCTATTTTCCCACCCTTAGGGTAGGAATTTTTTTTCCAAATTTACATGGGACCAACTTTGAGGTATGTCCTATCCAATAAAAAAAGAATTATCAAAATCGGACTACTCTGTAAAAAGTTATGCGTGCTCATACATTACAATCAGTGAGTGAACAATCAATCATCCCCTGTTTTCCTACCCTTAGGATTGGATTTTTTTTTCCAAATTTATATGGGACCAACTTCGGGGTATATCCTTTCCAATAGAAAAAGAATTATCAAAATCGGACTGCTCTGTAAAAAGTTATGCGTGATCATACATAAAAAAAAAAAAAAAAAAAAAAAAAATATATACGCGTCGAATTGATAACCTCCTCCGTTTTTTCGTCGGTTAAAAAGTACGCTGTATTTACAAACGTGATTGTTTGGTCTGATTAAAACTGCAGAGTGTATATTGAGTCTTACTTCGGCTACAACAATGGACGACGACCAGTCCGGCAACGAACGCCCACATTATCTTCCGTTAAATATTATTATGAGCATAAAGCATGAAAATATGAAACTTGACTCTGCTAAAACTAAAAACACCCATAGAAACCTATATATAGCAATAAATTGCGTCAATATAATAAAAACAATGATTGTAATTGTTTGCATGATAAACGTTTCATGCAATATTTTTTAAACAGTAATAAGAACAATATCCAATAATAACAGCTATACTAACAGTTTGCAACAGAAAATACAAATTTGAATACCCCAATTCTGAATATTGGAACGATTTATACACGCAACGGGAAAAAATCAAGCAGCTTTATTGCATTTCGGAGCCATGCCGTATCTAACCTTTAACCCCTCCTGGAATTTCCTTGTCTTTTCGAGGACATGCCGTTTTCGTTAACATCTGCATTTCCGAATTCCTTTTTTTACCGCGTCCTTTTTTTAACAAAGGACTTGCCCCAAATGTCTCTTCGACCGAAGTCCACTTTATTATTCGGAAATCGTAAATATAAAACGCAGTTGCGTCGTAAATCGGAACGATTAAGTGCCGGATCAATTTTCGGTCAACGAAATGAAAAATATTTTACACAGAGCCAGAGTATCGGATTATTCAAATTAACTTCATTATTTATGGAAGTCGGCGTTATTATGGGGGAGTCAATGATATCCTTTTATGACGTAAAATGATGTACTTACCTCATTTAATATTTTTTATTCAATGTGCTGCCCGGAGTGCCCGGGAAATTGCAGGTCATGAATTTTCAAGTCTGCATGAGATATTTTCTCCTAATGTTGTTAACTTTGATGTAAATGGTGTTTTATGGAGTTATGGTCCCTCATTTTGCATCAACAATTGCAAGTGGCACCGGTAACTGAAAAGTTGTGTGGAAATCGGTTGTCATGGTACGGGCATATGATACGGAGGAATGAGGAAAATGTCGTGAGGAGAGTTTTGAGTATGAATGTCGATGGCTATAAGAGTAGGGGAAGACCAAAGAAACGATGGATGGACTGTGTGAATGCTGATATGGTTAGAAAGGGAGTGACTACCGAGATGACGACTAATAGAGAAGTATAGAAGAAAAGACATATTGCACTGACCCCAAATAAATTGGGATAAGGGCAGGAAAATGATGAAAGAGCGGCCATACATAACACACACAACATAATCAGCCTTTAATGTTCCCACTGCTGGGACACAGGCCTCCTTTCTTCGAGAGGAAGTGGACTGTAATCCACCACGCGGGCCCAGTGCGGGTTGGTAGATGTCACATGTCTTCGAATTTTTGGTTCTAGGACATGCCGGTTTCCTCACGATGTTTTCCTTCACCGTTTTGAGACCAGTGGTGATGAAATCATTTACACAAAGTAAAGCGCCTGCCTGGGTACGAACCCACGACCTACAACTCGTAAGTCGCGGCCGTTACCACTGGGCCACCACTGCTCTGCTGCGGCCAGAACGGCCGTATTTGGTGTCAATACTTTCACTTTTTATTTTGTGTTTCACGAACTGTCTTCAAATAAACTTTATTCTTTCTTTAATGATGGTAAAGCTAAAAACGAACAGCCGCACGAGTCGATCGATCAGCTTAAGTAACGCTTGCCGTAGTTGGCCCGTGGATGATTGACCATCTTTACATATCAAGAACCCTCCGTGCATCGGAAAGCACATTAAGCTGTTGGTTCCGGCTGTCATTCGTGGATCTTTGGCAGTCGTTACGGGTCGTCAGAAGCCCGAAAGTTTGACAACCAGTCTTACCATGGGGTACCGTATTATCCGGTCATTAAGTTATGAGGGTCAGATAGACAGTAGCTTCATGTAAAATGCTGGTATTCAGCTGTATCTCGTGAGACTGGAAGCCAATCCCAACATAGTAGGATCGGCAAATGATGACAACGAAGCTAAACTTGCATCACCTTAGTTATAAATGTTCCTTTAAAGTTAAGTAATTATTAGTTTATTAACATTGCTTATATTTAAGCAAATTTAATTATTATAAAATTATAAGCCATTTACGTCAAAATAGGCATTCACCGCACGCATCCTTATTCTGCTAATAAAAAAATATTTTCTTACACAACTTTAAAAATTACCGAGAAATTGAACGAACGACCTGCGTTTTCAATCATCCCAACTCCCGGAAAAACATGGCCTCAAATTGACTGCCGTAATTGCCATTGTTTTCCAGGCAATTTATTGATTCTATTGAAGAAGCTTCGGTATACCGTAACACGAATAGATTCGGGTGATCGTTGTCCTATCGGACGTGACTTGGGTGACTGATACAAGCTGGACTAGCTTCAGTAGGGAATAACTTAGATCCCGCTGATCGATTTTCGTACGATGTTACCGGGATTTCGGGAGAAGTGCAGTGACTGCAAATTGTGTTGTTGCGTTGGTTGAATAAAATATTGGATAGTACGTATAAAAATATGCTTGTTTTCAGCTATGTTTAACGCGTATATTCTAAAAGGCACTGTTTTAGATGTCTTTCGGTGGGCATCTGATGGCCAATTCATGGATTTCTTGAGACATTCCAATTACAAAGATGGCTATCCTTAGATAGTTGGATTTAATTACTCTGCCCCTAAGTAAATTCCGCAGGAAGACCTATCCACGGACCAACGGCGGCAAGCGTAGCTTTACCTGTCGATCGACCTGTGCGGCTGATTAGTTAGCCACAAACCCCTCTTAATATTATCTTCTCTACTTTCCCAAATCATGAAAATCCATAATGAAAATTGATGATATTAAATTCTCTTTCCATCTTCAAGTGTATGAGCTTAGATCTCATAATAAACACGATCTTCTAATTAAAGCAGCCAGCAACGACATTGTATTAGCACACGTTCAGTTAAACTAAGTTCTAAAGCAGCACCTCCAGCTACTTGCCAACCTATTTCACTAATATTAACTTCATGTGTTAGTTCCCTTGCGGGTAAAATTTGTAGAATATAATTAAAATATTATAATTAATACCGCCGTGTGGTACTCGGTAACGAATATAATTATCCCTTTAGTTAGTTTGTCCAGGGGCAGCAGTGTTTTGTTTGTTATCATTTACCTACGTAGTTAGGTGTTTTTAGGATTCTGTTTTTACTGTCCTTCTATCAATGACGTCAAATTGCAAAATTCCGTTTTTTTTTTTTTTTTTTTGTCTCCTCTCGAAAGTCAAGAGGACAGACAAGCTGTTTGTAATCGAAAGATGTCATCATTGTGTTTAGTCCCGCATTTTAATTAAACTCGTATATTGGCATGTTTTTTACAGCCATTGAAAAGACAGGTCTTTATTCTGCGTTCTTGCTTTTGAGCATTCTATTTTCCTCATCTTTAATTACGATATCAAAAATTATTTTGTCTTACTTACCTACTTCTTTAGGTCTTAACCTTTTGAACGCCATTGTCACATATATGTGACAAACGAAATCTTACCCTGAACCACAGTATAATATACAGTACGTTATCTAAGGCCGCCCGCCGAGTTATTAGCCTACTCTTGCGTTGATCCCCAGGGTTGTCACTTTTACTTTTAGTTAATATTTTCGAACAAGCAGCACTTGATCACACAGGGTAATTATTGGTTTTCCCAAAACTAAAATTCATTGTGTTGTTTTATTATTCTCAACATGTTTTATTGCTGGTATTGTAAACTAAATTGTCGGCACCCTTTGATAAAAATATGTCTTTGATAGTTTGCTTGTGTATTTAATCAGTTCCGGCTTAGATCTCGCACAAGAGACTTCAGTAGTAAGTAGTTCTGAGTGATGTGATGTGACAAGCTCTCAAAATAATATCAAGCAAGTAACTCATCAGTTTGTATTTATTATTGATTTAGCTCCTTTGTTGCCCTTATTTATTAGTAAAGAATAAATAAATAAAATAAATAAATAAAATAACTACCCAAAATAGCTACATAACCAACAATTATACCGTTTTTAATACAACCAAAAAATAAGATGACCATAAAAAGTACTTAATAATTTTGTGCTCGACTGTACTTGACTCGAAAATGTATGTAGAAGTTCACGTGGATATTTAACATACTTCCATATAGTAAACCAGGTCGAAATTATCATGGTTGGAGACGACTATTTCTTGACTATTTTTTGGCGTTCTCAAAATTGATTTATAAGAAGTTTTCAAAAGTGAGGATTGTGTGGTGAAGGACACTAAAAACTAGACTTCTTAAAATAAACTTTAGCTCTAAACATAGTATTCAGAAAGTAAATTTGGGAATACATTTATATGGAAAAATGCGACTCAGCTACGCTCTTAATAAAGCAAATAAACTGTGAAATAAACAATACAATACCACATTTTCTAATAATATTTAAGTATAAGTAGGTACTTACATTTCTGGTTGAGTAGGAACTATGAAGAATGATAAGTCCGGGTTTGCGAAATCATTATTGAGGCACCCGAAAACACTACAATATTTTTTTCCCCTTTTTGAAGTCATGATACTCGTAATTTAAGTGGCCGCCGCCGGCGAGAGTTGACGAACGCAAGCGGTCATGTAGCGTACGCGCGTGCTCACAGTCGCGCTGCACAGCCCGCACTGCCGCCACCTTATTCCCTCATATATTATGCTAGCGTGTGCGTGAAATCGCGTGCCGACACGGCGCGCGGCGCGCACGCACACATTCAAACCGAGAGCGGCACGTTTGTATGAAGATGTTCTACTGTATATTAATTATACTGTGCCTGAACGCCAACGTCACAAATAATATGACAAAATACACGTCGCACGGCTCGCACAATATTATGAAATAAACAATTTAATCATTACTTTTGTGTGTTTTTATTTATATAATTTAAAAGTTTAAGCTTCCGTCTATATTGTATTGCATGAAACTAATATAAATAAACCACCAATATCGAGAAATTTGTTGTTTTAAGTGTGTGTGTGTTGTTTTGTTAAAGTGGCCTGGCGTCAGGGGTACGGCGATACGTTTATACTCTGACGTTCAAAAGGTTAATATGAAATTAAAGACGAGAAAAGTTTTGTGATCAGAGGATCATAAAACTCTTCTAATTTTAATATCTTCACTCACAAACCAGCTGAAAACAAAAGAAAACTGTCAAGTGTCAATCTTAAATTATGTCACTCTAATGTTTCTGGTCCGTGTTTACGTCTTTTTGAGGCTGACTGTAACAGGACTACAGAAGTTGACAGGTGTAGCACGTAGTTTTTACAGGTATTAGCGACAACGTTTTAATGTTATGTCTGTCGACCTACGTCAACTTGGGGATTATGTTTTGACAGCCTGTCGACCTACCGGCGCCTAACGTAATCCACGTTCCATTTGTGGGCATAGATTTTTAAGCCGATCCGATTCTACGTTGGTAGGCATTTACGTACCTATACTTTGTTTGCTTACTGTACCTAGTAAAAATACCTGGTGTGATTTTTTACGCAATATTCTGTTTTGTCAATATTTTTTATTGGACTTGACACGTTTTTGATTACTTTGGTGTTCTGAGTTGTTTTTTTTTTGTATTCTGTTTGGATATAGGAAGGCTAGATGGACAGACGACCCCAAAAAGGCGGCTGGAAATAGACTGGATGCGAAAGGCGAAGGACAGGCTGTTGTAGCGCAGTCTGGGAGAAGCCTAGGTATGTCCAGCAGTGAACTGCAATAGGCTGAGTTGATAGGAAGAATTTTTGGTTCTAGGACATGCCGGTTTCCTCATGAGGTTTCCCTTTACCGTTTTGAGAGCAGTGGTGATGAAATAATTTACACAAAGTAAAGTGCCTACTTGGTTTTGAACCCACTACCTATAATTCGTAAGTCACGTCTCGTAAGTTACGACGTTAATAATTACATAAATTTATTATGCACCAATAACAACTTATAAATAATTCTAAATAAACATTAGTTACTTAAACATAATATGATTGTAGGTTTCTCTTAGAAGTTGAAACAAATAAACGCAAAGACTTATGAAAGACAAAGTATTATATTTTAACCGAACCAAATAGGTACCTAAATATTCTAGCAATATTTCGAGAAATTTTTGTTTGCAATTCTTAAGCTTAAGCTTATCTTAACAAAGCTATCGAATTAGAAAATTTAAATACCATTTAACAGAACTTAAACATAAAAGATGAGGAAGAAATCAAAATTTCCATCCATCTAAAACACAATCAGCAGTCGAGCAGAAACGATTCATCAAATCGAGTTTCAGTCTAATCGATTCTCCGTCCATAATCGATATAATGGGCAAAATTCTATCATTCACGCCAACATCTTAATTCTCGACAATGGGTGGACGAACAAAAGATTCCAATGTGAAATATCGTCCAGGCCTATTGTCCGATGGCTTGATATATCGACTCCTACCCGAGTCGACGGCCAGCAGACAGCAGTTTTACATAGGATGAATTATGGTTCGTTCACTGCTCGCGCCTCTATGACTTGATGTTTGAGCACCTCTAATGATACTCTTTGACCTACTTCCGAAGATTTGATTGATAGACGTTCTGATTTGATTAGAGGAACTGATTTTTATACTGATTGATTCTGGAAAAGATTAGAGATCGACCATCTGCTGACGTAATTAATCCAATCTTTTATTATTCGATACGGAAAACGAGTTTCATGAATTTGGAAGCAAATATCACGCCTTGTTTATCCGAAGGGTTGGGCACAGGTGTACCAAAGTCAAAGTCAAAGCTTTTATTATACTTATAGAAGACCCATATTTCGCCAGTTATGTTTATGTTAACACGCCGCACTATGCACCTAGGTACCATTTTGTTGAAACTCAGATATGTCTTCTCGACATCCGTGTGTCACTAACGGGTTGCAGCAGAATACCAGCGTCAGGTATTGTACCTGGCATATGCTGAGCTGGACTCCTATTTGGTGCAACCATGAGACACACACCGAACAGTAGTGATCGACCAATATAAAATATGTCATATGAGGTGTCTATGGGTCAATTTATCTTTTTAATCTTTGTTTTTTTTTTCTCACCTTCTTTGATGTTTTTTTAATGCCTGTATTGTGTCTTTTGTTGCACTAAATAAACGTTTTATCTATCTATCTTAAATATTAAAGTCCGATGTAACAGGGGGCGAGCCTATTGCCATAAACCGGGCACAAATCCAGGCTCCGGGCTGTTACTGAGAAATTCTAGATAGAAAGACCCAATAACACTTTGCCCGACCTGAGAATCGAACCTAGGACCTCATTCTCAGTAATAGTGCTTGCGACCGCTACATCAACGAGGACCAGCATCCTAATTGGGTAACATACTATCGGTCTAAATCTAAATCATTTTGAAGGATATTGCTAATCCATTGCTTCATACGTTCGAAAAATTTGTCAGCTCAACAACATAAATAACGCAGTGAAAATTGTTAAACTGTCAAAATGGAACCTATTGCTACTGATAGTATGTTATGCAATCACCCCACAGAATGGAAACAGATGCAGAATAACATTCTACTGAAACGCTGTGGGCTTAATAATTGCTTTATTTGATAACTTAGTAAGAAAGGAAGAGCGTTTTGGGATGCATGAAGAAGCCTCCTCGTGTAGCGCAGTTTGTTTCGCCAAGTACTCGACTGAACCGAGCGCTCAGCGCATCCTGGACAGTCACACCCAACACCTTATTTGACTGGCCATTTCTTCCCGTGCGGTGGTAGGGCTAACGCCCGCCTGGTTTGCGACCACCCTCCCACCGGAGTCCGGCGTCAAGCAGCCTACTGTATTTCGTCGATGCGTGGGAGTTCTAGTGCCTTAGGCATCTTCTGGGCACGCTCGTTCCATCATAGACCTCATCCACCGCTTTCCATCAGGCGTGATCGAGGTCAAGTGCGGGCCCATTCAGCAATAAAAAGCGTCACTTTTTTATTAATCGATGCACTTTGTTCAATTTCCATATTTTAAACACTTTATATACACGAATTTTACGAATACACAGCAGTGTGGCTACTACACAGACGGTCGAGCCATCAGCTGTCCATCCATCCATCCACAACCACGTCCACCATCACCGTCACCGTCACCGTCACCGACACCGTCACCGTCACCGTCACCTTCACCGTCTCCGTCACCGTCACCGTCACCGTCACCGTCACCGACACCGTCACCGTCACCGTCACCGTCACCGTCACCGTCACCTTCGCCGTCACCGTCACCGTCACCGTCACTGCCACCGTCACCGTCACCGTCACCGTCACCGTCACCGTCACCGTCACCATCACCGTCACCGTCACCGTCACCGTCACCGTCACCGTCCGTCCGTCACCGTCACCGTCCGTCCGTCACCGTCACCGTCCGTCCATCCATCCATCCATCCATCCATTATCGTGTCTCACTTGGTTCACTTCGGTTGGCGCCGCCGCCGTAGAAAGAGGGGGGGGGGGGAATCTCTCCTGACGGTCACGTGTCCTGACGCGATGTCCTGACGCGAGTTTAACATTTTTTCCCCATTACAAAAAGTGTGCAACGCCGCTAAAGAAGTTTTCACTTCAAAAAATAAAAATGCCAGTATCAGGCAAATAATATCGAATACCACAGTTTATCGGAGAATGTTTGAAAGTCTTACAAATGCCTGCGTAAATTAAGTTGCAAAAGTACTCTCAAGTATGTACTAGGTATGAATTTTATTAAGACGTTTAGTTCAGAAACGTTTAACAACTTGGGTTTTCTATATTATTTACTCAACCTAATTTTTAGCAAGGTAAAGGCTCCCCCTGACAGGCGCGACGTGACTCTAGTAGAACAATTTGTATAAAAGCTTCATGGAAATTGTTCCACCAGAATTGTTACGCACCGTCGCGTCGCGGATGTCTGCGGAAGCCTTTATTCGAGATCGTATAAGGTCCCCCCCACATTAGGCGTGCGACGGGCGCGAGCGTTCCTCGAGCGTGTGATCGACGTGCGCCGCCCACTCAAATTGACTGCGCGGCGCGCACGTCGGTTACACGCCGGAGGAACGCTCGCGCCCGGCGCACGCCTAATGTGGGGGGGCTGGGGGGGGGCTAAAATCACTTTCTACCTTTTTCTTTGTATATTATTTTTACCAATTGTTTTTTCATACTTTCAAGAATACATCTTAAACGAGTCTATTTTCAATTCTGTTGCCTATTTTTGTGTAACATCGATCAGTTTGATTGCCTCCTTGGACTAGTAGTCACAAGCGCTATTACTGAGGATGAGGACCTTGGGTTTGATTCCCGGGTCGGGCAGTGTTATTAGATTTTCTGTCTGGAATTTCGTATTAGCAACCCGGAGTCTGGATTTGTGCACGGTTGATGTCAATAGGCTTGCCCCTTTTTACATGGGACTTAACATAACTGGCGAAATGTGGATGTACCATAATAGGTACATATTCAGCCTATAATGTTCCCACTGTTGGGACACAGGCCTCCTCTCCTTGAGAGGGAGTGGGCCGTAATCCACCACGCGGGCCCAGTGCAGGTTGGCAGATGTCACATGTCTTCGAATTTTTGGTTCTAGGACATGCTGGTTTCCTCACGATGTTTTCCTTCACCGTCTTGAGAGCAGTGGTGATGAAATAATTTACACAAAGTAAAGCGCCTGTCTGGGTTCGAACCTACGACCTACACCTCATAAGTCGTGGCCGTTATCACGGCTACCACTGCTCTCACATAATAGGTACACTTGTGCCTAACCCTTTGGAAAATACAAGCGGGAAGTTATGTTATCGATCAGTTTTACAATGAATGTAGGTAACACAGCTTTACAAAAGAAAAACGAACTGAATGATGCTTTTTTAGCCTAAAATCATTAAAAAAAGCTATGAGGGCTATCAATTTAATTTTTTTAGTAACCCTGATAGTACTTTTTTAAATGATTTTTTACTTTGCGCACTATGCGAAGTGATTGAAAAAAATAAAAATTGGTCGTAACTTTTGAACCGCAAAAAAAATCACCGACATTCTCTGGGTTAAAAAGTTTGGAAATGACCTTGCCCACGCCCCTTTTCGATTTGTCCTGTATATTTGAGATCCTTACAGTAAGCCCTTTCATTTGATATGTCACACGGTGCGAAACGTTTTTTTTTTAATTTTCTATTTGCCTCCCAAAAATTACCCCCATATTCAAAATTCATTTATTTACGTTAAACGTCTGTGTGTAGGTCACAGAGATTTATATGTGTAACAAATTTCAACTTAATCGGTTCATTAGATTCGGAGCAAATTGGCTGTGACAGACGGTCGGACAGACAGACACACGAGTGATCCTATAAGGGTTCCGTTTTTTCCTTTTAGGTACCGAACCCTAAAAGAAAACAAAGTCCCATAATAACAGCACTTAAGTATACAAAACACACACAAAGAACATTATTATCAAAGAAGAGCAATCAAATTCGTACATTATTTACCGATCCTTCCGGTATTACCATTTGAGCCATTACATTTTTATTGGCAACGAATATAATTCGATGTTTCTTTTTGACTTCCTGATCGGAATAAAAATCGCTTATATTTCGTGAATAAAATTAGGTCGTCTCTTGACCTCATTTTATTCACGTTGTCAGTTATGTTCGAGTCTTTATTCATGAAATCCATTTTCCATTGTTCCAACAAACTGGCTTACTGAGAGAAGTCACTATAAAAATAATCAACCACTATCTTTCATACCATCATGATCGTTGCACATGTCAACACAATTAAAATGTTTTCAATTAGTTTAACTGCATTCTTATACGCCGTGCAATTTTAATCACCGTTTTCCTCTTAAAGGATCATTGTTCTCATCATTATGAACGACTTTTACTATGAAACCAAACGTCCTGAAATCGTGAAAAAAAAAACAGCTGTTCCCTACATTTATGTTCGCATAACTCGTCAAATTTTAAAATCAAAGATTAAAATTTCACGGTGTATATCTGTGGCCGCGACTTCGTTCGTGTGCATATTAGATTTCATTGGTTTTATTTTTTTGCGCGGAACTGTAATTCTTTTTCTAAAGTTACTCCTTATAACATCAGCTATGTGCAAGTGAAAGTCTCGTCAAAATTGGTCTAGCCGTTTCGGAGATCAGTCGGAACAAACAGAAAGACAAAAATTTAAAAAAATTGTTCTTTTTAAATCTGTTATTTTGACATTACAAACAGACACTTCAATTTTAATTTTGGGCAGTTTCCTCAAGATCTTTTTCCTTCACTGGTGTCAGTAATATCCAAGGTAAACTCAGAAAGTAGGTACTAATTTGTAGTACGTCTAAGTTAAAAATTGAGTAACGACTCTTAAGTACCGGGAAGTCTTACATTTTTAAGACACAAAAAACTGTTGTACAGACAACAGCACATCAAGCTACCTGAAACTGTCAAATTTTCCCAATCAACTTTGAACCTTATGCTTTAGCAATAAAGTTGAAAATATATTAAAGAAAGACAGATTGTAGTTGCTTGATGTTCTGGCGTTTGTACTGTACCAGCTAATTCCATTACAACATCTTTATGCGCTTAGATTATTGACAAGTTACAATAATATACTCCATATTTTTACTCGTTTTTATGTCCGCCATCTATGGGTGTTTTATACAGGGTATTTATATTAGTGGTCCAAACTTTTTTTTGGTGAGTATTCCATTGCATCCCATGGGTTGGACATAAACACACGAGTTACAAGTTGTTTTTTTCTTAACTTATTTTCTTTAGTCATGTAAACCTCTCTCGATGAAAAGTTATTGCATTAAATCCTGAAGCTTTTTGTAGTTGTTACTAAGGAGGAATTTTTGGGATGATTTCTAATTGGTAATATTATTAAAGTAAAGATTTAATAAAATAAATTTAAAAAATCACAACTTCTAAACTTAAATTTTCGCGGAACCTAATTGTTGATAAGTACTAGAACAAAAAAAAAATGAATCACTATTATACCTAAATGGGCCATCCTGTATTCAGGATCCTAAACACCGAATTTAAGTGACATAACACTGTTACTACATTCGAAGTCACGAACTGTTTTTGCTAAATTCTTAAGTAAATAGAAGGGCTCTTGTTTGCTTGCTTCATTACCCTTACTAAGGAGATGTGGGATTTTGCCTTGAATTATGTCTTTGACGTTTAGTCTGGCTTTAGTGTCATTATTATGATTGGAAATAGAAGTATCATTATTTAATTTTATGACAGCGTCATAAAATAAATATACTATGTATATGGATTTGAATGAATCCTAGCGTAGTTACCTACTTATTAAATTCGTTAAATTCACTTACATAAACAACGCACAACCTGAACTTGGTCTAGAAGCATACAATTTTAATATAATTTTTCAGAGGACTAAGGAAGGATTTTTAATAATTGAATTAACTAATGGGGTTGATGACAGTTTTTATGGAAGTTCGTTATTTTTTCCGATGAGAAATTCCATCAGGTTATAGATCATACTTCAGGTATACTTCTAGTCATGTCGATGACGAAACGTCTTAACTACTTCAAGGTCCTCAGGGCAGTAACAGTCACGGCGAAGGCTTCAGAATTTACGAAGAACCTTTTAAATTAGATGTCATTATTGTTCCTATTTCTGGGAAGCGGGTATAGTGTACGGCTTGGTAACAACATTACATTCAGTCTTTGAAGTGATTTCAAAAATAACTTAGTCTTAGTAACTTTATTTCTATATTTTGTAGTCGGCACAGTTTCTCATCATTTGTCATGGAACGCTAAAACTGACATCCAACTTCAGCTTCGCACGGACAGATTTGATATAAAAAGCTCAATTTTAATCAAAAAATTTTTCACCAATTTGATCCCATAATACAAGGCAGAGGCAGATATATAAAGATATTAAGTCCACATTTCAGGCCAGGATTTAATGAAATACATAAATCATTCCCGGTTACAGAAATTTATTTTTCATTCCGCAATGTATTTTACATTATAACAAATAGTAGAAGCAGAAGGCAGTTCGAGGACTAGTTCAAAGGGTTGTTTACACAATGGAGATAGGTACAATGAAAATATTTGATTTCGCGTTGGCTTGGCATTGGTATGGCTCGATGGATTAATGCATTGTTTTACGTTCACGTGATAACTTTTTTCAACTGTCCTTGCTAGTAAAATGTCAAGGACTGAATATGAAGAGGAGAAATCACATTTTATGAGATAGTGTTTTTTTTTTTTGCTAAATGGGCGCGCTCTTGACCCCAATCACGCCTGATGGAAAGCGATAGATGAGGTCTATGATGGAACGAGCGTGCCCAGAAGATGCCTGTTCACTCTTGATTTGAAGGCAGACGGGTTAAATGGTTTTTTCTTCGGGTGTGATAGTTTATTGAAAATAGTGTGTCTATGAGAGCAGCGGTGGCCCAGTGGTATCGAACCTAACTTACAAGTTGCAGGTCAAGAGTTCGAACATAGGTAGGCACATAACTTTATGTATTTTAATTTCATCACCACTGCTCTCAAAACGGTGAAGGAAAACATAGGAAACCAGCATATCCTACATACAAAAACTCGGAGACATGTGACATCTGGCAACCCGCACTGGGCCTCCGTGGTGGACTATGCCCCATTCCCTCTCATAGAGAGGAGGCCTGTGTCCCAGCAGTGGGAACATTATAGGCTGATTAAGACCTCTACAACCCAGTTACTGGGTAATACGAAACACTAGGAGCATATCACTCTAGGAGACACTTTTCTGCTGGGGTAACATACACTTCCAGGAGTGGGAACGTTATAGGCCGATTATGCTATACTATGCTAGTATGTCTATGACTGTTTTCTATGCTTGTCAGTTTCGTCGTGTCGATGGCACGACAGCGTATTAAATTTTTGTTGGCCTAAAACTTCACCACTTGCACAGTACCGTCGGTGGCATCGCAGAGGTTGTTTTAGCTGATTTTTTAGGGGCACAGAGGGCAGGATAGCCGCGTGACGACTCCTGGCCACCCCGTGGGCGCGGGCCTGCAGATGGAGAGTAATGGGTAGCTCACCGTCCGATCAGGCCCAAGCTCGTGCCGGACGGCGCGTATGTGTTCCACGCGCGCCTCAAAGAGAAGTCAGCAAAAAGGAAGGGGCCTGCCAGGGCCGAAGCCTGCAGGGGGTGCGGGATTGTCCAAAAGGGTTACCGCTACACCGGAACATAAAGGGCTAAGGAAGAAACACGGGTGGGTTTTAGTCAGTAAGAGTCTGACACTCCCTTCCGCTCCACCCAGAGCGGGAGGAGTTATTTGATGATTTCCCATCCACAAAAAAAATGCATAATAATATTATATACAACTTCCCAACTACAACCAACCAGACACTTCACCCGTCTAATCATAGGATTCTTCCTTTTCTACGGAGGGTGAGTGACCTTTACACCATGTTTCTCATCTGTCTATAATACATTAAAGGAAAACATTAAATGTCTGCTCTCAAGGTAATTTAATCATGTTTAAATTTGTGGATCTGCACATATTACCCTAGTTTGAAAGCCTCGTTCAAATTAATCTGTTGTCTCCATCAAATCTCGTCTAGTGATTTGATTGGTGTTGTCATTTGAGCCAGCTAATAATAAAAACATTAGCTTAATGGGATTGGTCATCCGAGTTACTGGTCAGAATTTTGATGAGGCTTCAGAAGCAGGATGACAGTTTTGAAGGAATTTGAGTAGTATGAAGTACATAAGCCAGTAATCTGACTGGAATTTGATTAGGATTTGGTTTAAGAAGCTAGTGGGTGGCGATTTAGTCACCTGCATCCATTAAGGGGAGGGGACGTACAGACGGCAAATTAAGCTACCCGAAACTGACAAATTTTCCCAATCAACTTTGAACTTTATACTTTAGCGATAAAGTTAAAAATCTTTTAAAGAAATTTGACAGATAGTAGTAACTTGATGTGCTGGCATCTGTACCTACATACTTTAAGAAAGTAGGTACTCATGAAAATGAACCACTGTTTTATGGAACCAACCCTGTCATACAATATGTAACATAATTAATGAAGACCCACGGATATCTGGCAAGACCTCATATACTCCAAATAGAGTTTCAACTTTAAGGCATAATACAATGATTAAAACTTTTTTTTTTTAAAGCTAACTATTATTTTTAAGCAAATCGTGTTGACTCTAGCATTCTTCATCATTTCAGTCGAAACACGTCCACAGCTGGACATAGGCCTCCCCCAAGCACCTCCACTTCGTCTGGTTCTGTGCTTCTCGCATCCAACGGGTTCCTGCGGCCTTCAGAAGGTCGTCGGAAATTGCCATGAAATAAGATTAAATTTTCTTTGCTCAATCAGCGGTCAGTATGGTGAAATATGAAATTTTTGAAAAAAAAAAAAAAATTCATTATTAAAATTTAATGACATCGATTCAGTCGTCAATTAATAGCAAACTACTTCAGAACTTGCGTTAATTCTGTTACACCTTATATATGTATTTAAAAAATGCAAGTTCTATTCCCTACTGAATGCATTACCTACGAGAATAAATGTAGGAAATTGCTGAATTTTCCCATATTTAAATAAAATATACCCCCTTAAAGTAAGTCCCTCGTTTAACCTAAAGCCCTATATAAATGGCGTGACCAAAATAGACTTGGAGGCAAAGAAAATTGATTGTCACATTGAAAAGCTATTTGTCATCTAGTTATCAAGAGTAGGGTCAGCTTAAGAAAATGGATTACTGTCCTTATTGTGAATTTAGGCGATGAATAACCAGCCTGTCAGTATTTATGAGCAGGTCGTTTTACGCCTGTGGCTAAACTCGCTCGGACAAAATTGACCGTCTAAGAGACTCTGGCTATATTTTGAGCGCTTGATATTACGCAAAATAATTCAAAGAATGCTTATAAACACCAAATAACGATGGACTAAAATCTTCATCATTCTCCTGCCCTTATCACAATTTATTTCGGATCGGCGCAACATGTCTTCATGGACTAAAATGCAAATTACAATATTTATAGAAAAAGTAAGCTATACTACGGTGGCAATTAAGTTCCGGGAATTTGTCAATAAAAAACAAGAAAATGAAGTTTTAGGAAAAGTTTTACTATCGACCTTCACAATAGTCTCCCTCTAACTCTACACAACGATTCCAACGTTTCTCCCATGATTAGAAGCACCCTTGGTAGTCCTCCGAAGGTAGCCCGTTAAGCACCACGGTTACAGCTTCTTGGACCTCTTGTACGCCGCCATGATGAGTTCCCTTGAGGTGCGACTTCATCTTGGGGAATAGAAAAAAGTCGCAGGGAGCAATATCGGGGCTATAGGGTGGGTGAGGCAACGTTGGGATGCCTTTTTTTTTCCAAAAACTCTTGCACAACGAACGAGGAATGGGCCGGTGCATTGTCGTGATGCAAGATCCAGCCATCCTTGGCGAGTTCAGGTCGCACATGAAAAACACGAGCCCGCAGCGCTTAGGCGACGATCAGACGTGATCAACATGCGCAAACGATCAACACTCGCGTCGGTACGAGAGGTGACGGGAGCTCCTTCACGTGGATCGTCTTCCACCGATTCACGCCCTTCCTTGAACCGCTTCGCCAATTCAAACACACGCGTTTTTGACATGCTATCGTCTCCATAGACAACCTGCAATTTTCGGAGGATTTCCGAGGGTTTTTCGCCAGATTTCACTAAAAATTGAGTCACAACACGTTGCTTGTGTTGCATTTTCACTACGCCACTAAAAAAGTTACTTGCAAAAAATACGCATAAAACACAAACCATACGTGCTATCTACTTCAACTTTGAACTCTAATTAAAAAGGAAGATCCCCCCTCTTTGAGAGATGATGACGAATGAAAAAGTGTTGCCAGTTTTTTAATTATAACTAAATTCCCGGAACTTAATTGCCACACCACGTAGCATGAGCTGGACTCCTTCTTAAAGGATTAGCTCACAATCGCAGTAGACCAAAAAAAGTGGAAAGAGGGAAAGGAGGCCTTTGCCCTGCTGTAGGATAACACAGGCTTATAATATAATAGAAAAAGTCTTAGGTGATTTGAAGAAAAGTAACCAAAGTCCATATCTACATATTTAAGAATCATCTACATCGACTATTCCTTTTACCAACTATGTTGGGGTCGGCTTCCAGTCTAACTAGATGCAGCTCAAGATGAGTATTTTATGGAGCGACTGACTATCTGATCTCCACAACCCAGTTACTGAGTAATACAATACCCCTTGGTTAAACTGGTTATCATACTTTCGGACTTCTGACTGCCCATATCAAAGAATATACACTTAAAACCTAAGAATTGCCCAAATTGAAAAAAATGTACCTACTTAGCTAACTTGAAAACTAGTTTTAACTTTTGTAAGTCTTTAGGGCTTTCTCAGATGAGTTTAAATTCAGGTTGAAAAGACAAAACACGATAAAACACTAAAGATTATGAAAGTATAAGTAGGTACGACTACTTTAGATGTCAAACGAAAAAGCTAACTTATCAGCAAGAATAATACTTTAAGAACTTGCGACAAAAAAGATGTTACAAGTTTAAAGTCTCGATGATATAGGTATTTGTATTAGTATAATGACGTCATTCTGCTCTCTAATCCGAAACATAATCGTTTAATTAAAAATTATGTTAGTAACCAAAGGTAACAGTCTCAAACGGGAATACTTCAATAATACTCAATCATCATCTGCCTAGCCTTTTCCCAACTATGTTGAGGTCGGCTTCTAGTCTAACCGAATGCAGCTCAATACCAGTATTTTACATGGAGCGACTGCCTCCACAACCCAGTCACTGGATAATACGATACTCCTTGGTAAGACTGGTTCTCAGACTTTCGGGCTTCCTGACTACCCGTAACGACTGTCAAAGATCCACGATTGACAGCCGGGACCAACGACTTAACGTGCTTTCCGAGGCACGATGGGGTCTCGGTATGTAAAGATGGTCACCCATCCGTAGACCAACCGCGGCAAGCGTAGCTTAGCATGATCGATCGACCTGTGCAACTATTATTATTTAGCCACGGGCCTCTCAATACTATTAGAACTAAATTACATAAGGGATTGAAGTCCATAAAATTAAATTGTAAAATAAATTCATAAGTTAAATCGCAATCATCTTTAAGTAAAATACATGCCACAATAATACTATCATAAGTTAGTTAAATAATTGAACTACATATAATTAAATTGTAAAAGAAATTCATAAGTTAAATCGCAATAATTTTTAAGTTAATTAAAATCTTTAAAATAATTTACAGCTTGAAATCAATTAAAATTAATATCATTTAAAATCAATAAATTCATTAAAGTCATAAAACAAACGAATAAAATAAATAAAAATATTATACATTTTTTAAATTTAATCCTTACATTCGAAAATATCTACCTGTATATTTTTTCTACTAAAGAAACGAAAAATCTAGCAGTAAAACAATGTTCAAGAGCCCACTATAGGCCTAGAAAAAAGAATAACACTCCATTCAAAGAAATCCTTTCTTATCCTTATTAGCTCTCTGGCCTGAAGTCCAGCCATAGAGTAAGAAAACAGAACAGAAGCTCTTGTGCGCCGAAAGTATTCTAAGGGTTTACGGCCTCGAGTGATGCAACTTGCGTCACCTTCGGGGTTATTATGTAACACACTAAGGGTCAATCCTCACTGAAAGAGCAGCGGCGCGCAGCGGCCGTAAGAGCAAGTGACTTTCCTTCTTTTGACTAGTCGTCAGAAGGCCCGTGCTGCCTCGCGGGGCGCCGCGATGCCCCTCCTTTGCCTTCAAATGACTATGGATAATGGCCGCTGCTCTTTCAGTGGGGATTGACCCTAACAGTAGCAATGGCTTTCATTTTGACAGTTGAACAGCATTCATTGCGTTATTTACGTTATTGAGCAGACACATTGTTCAAACATATGAAGCAATGGATTAGCAATATCCTTCAAAATGATTCGGATTGTGATTTAAAGTGTTTTACTCAATGCATGCTCTAAACAACTTCTTTCATTTGTTTTGTCCGCAGTCAGTGTCGCAAGGCGCGTGTCGCTTGAGAGTGTTTAGCTCGTAGCCACGGGGTTAGTGCCTTAATTCTCGTCGTGTTAATAAGGGTATAATAACACTATAACATGGCCAAAACTAACTTCAGTTACGTCCAAGCTCTCGCAGCAGTGGTGCCCCAGTGGTAATGGCCCCGACTTTCATGTCCTAGGTCGTGGGTTTGAACCCAGGCAGATACCTTTGTGTAATTTATTTCATCACTGCTGTTCTCAAAACGGGGACGGAAAACATCGTGCAAAAACCGGCATGACCTAGAACCGAAAACTCGAAGACATATGTAGACTATAGCCCACTTCCTCTTGAAAAGACGAGTCCCAGCAGTGGGAACATTATACGCTGATTATGCTACAAATGGAATAGTGTCGCTTCTGTAACTTCTTACTCTATGGCACGAAACAAAGCCTACGGTTCTTGTATTCTGAGTTACAGTTCATACTTTTGTTTCTTTTTATTTTATGTTATTAGAATTATTAGCCTTATGATAAATGTGATACAAGCAATTTACATATAAATTCGTTTGCATATCGTAATTATATTGTAGGTAGAATTCTTTGACTTTCATGCCTTGAAAATGTCACAAAAGTCATTGCTTAAGGCTATGCGTGGATGACAAACAAATGGATTACTGTTTTTGGTTTAATTAGTCGAACAAAGAATAACTTTGATGTTGAGGTTCAATCTTTAATCATCCTTTGCTGAACAACATTAACAATGGAAGGAAAATTAAAAATCTTGGTCATGTCTTGGCAGACGGAATATTGATAAACTGGCTATCGAAAAACCTAACCTAACCCTCACACTATCCATACTTCTGCTAAATGTACAAGTAAGTCTATCTGTCTGTCTGCCTTTTACCTTTTCATGTGTTTCTAAAAACGATCTGTTTGCGGACGGATGAACGAAGATTTTGTCGGCATGTCAGAAGTACTGTGAGAGGGATTTATGAAAGTGGTGTTAACTTTTTACCTGAACTTGATGTTTTTATATTTTCTCTTTTTATGTGCATGTGTATACAGGGTGTTCCTGGAAGTATGGATCAAATCGAAGGCGTGGGCCCTTGCCCACGCCTTCGATTTGATCCACTTTGAAAAAACAGTTGAAAAAAAAAAAATTGGTCATAACTTTTCAAAAGTTATGACCAATATTTTTTTTTTTCAATTACTTTGCATAGTGCTCAAAGAAAACAATCATAAAAACAACAGTCAGGGCAATCTAAAAAAATTAAATTGACAGCCCTGATAGATTTTTAACACTGCACTTTTTTTGGCTGAACGGATTTGGATGAAATAGCACACTGTTCCTGAGGGATAATTTCGGACCACCACGCGGAAGAAGCTGCGTGCCAAAGCTACCGTCCGTTCATAGTTATTTTATCTAAGACAAGCAACCTTATAGTAACGAGAATAAAGATCACAATTAGTTTGATAGACTTGTCTGTGGCAGCAACACAGCATAAACCTTATTAGAAAGAAAATAAAGATCACTACGATTTGCACAGTGATGCAAAAGTCAGAGGCAAAACTGTGAAAGGAATTTAGTCTATGGTAAGGACACAAAAATGTACACAAACAGACCATTTAAAGTGAAATCGAAATAGTCCTAGACCATTTTAACGATAGATTCTATTCACTATCTCGTCAAAAATAAAATCAATTTTATCAAACCAAAAGTCTTCGGGGAATGTAGGCAATTGCATAGACTTTCTTTTTTATTTTAATAGTATTCAATTCGCAAACAATTTTGGATATCAAAATCAAACCTCAATTATTCGACACTGTATACGCTTCAACAATTATATATTGAAACGTCAGGATATTCAGTTTCGAAATTGATATTTAAAGCAAAAAGCATTCTGCATACCTGTGGATAGTATCGTTTGAAAATTCTATTGAAATCGAACAGCGGGGTGCGTTGCGTAACACAATAACACTAGGAATGGCTTTCATTGCGTTATTTTCGTTGTTGAGCAAACAATTCTTTCGAACATATGAAGTAATGGATCAGCAATATCTTCCAAATTATTCAGATTTTGATCATATTATGTAATTAAGGTGCACCTTGATGGTAACAAAAACTGGAAGGCAATTCACGCCGTTTCAAGAACTCAATTTATAAAACGAATTCTAATGTACTAACTTGTCATAAATTGACAAGTCCTTGACGTTGACTATCGCTGAGATGAGAGTGTGACTTGAATTTGAACGTTTTATTGGTACGAGAATTGACTTTATTTCCCAATTATTCATATTCATTTATTTTGCGTTCTACAAGGTAAAAAAGGTGTTTAGAAAAGGCTTAGAGCTAAGAGCCTTGACCCTGTTAGGGCACAGCAAAAATTATCTATGTATCAAATAATAATTTTTGCTGCTCTAGGTACTCCTTGAGGGGCTTGTGGCTAAGAAATAACAGCCGCACGGGTTGATCGATCAGGTTAAGCTACACTTGCCGCGGTTGGTCCATGGATGGGTGACCATCTTTACATACCAAGACCCCTCCATGCCTCGGAAAGCACGTTAAGCTGTCATATATGCTATGCTGTGTATGTGGTTAGGGTGTCATTCGTGGATTTTGAACACACTTTGGGTCGTCAAAAGCCCGAAAATCTGACAACCAGTCTTACCAAAGCGTATCGTATTACCCAGTAACTGGGTTGTGGAGGCCAGATAGGCAGTCGCTCCATTTAAAATACTGGTATTCAGCTGCATCCGGTTAGACTGGAAGCCGACCCGAAAAGGCTAAGCAGATGATGATGATGAGCAGCTATTACCTTGTTTTGATTGGCTTCCAGTCTAACGGGATGCATCTGAATACCAATATTTTTTGTGGAGCGACTGCTTATCTGACTTCCGTAACCCAGTTACTCGGTAATATCTAGAGAATTATATTATCATTATCTGTGGTAATATACAGGGTGAATTTTCCAAGTGGGCGTGGATGGCCATATTCTAAACAACTATAAGGAATAGTGAAAAGTACTCAAAGGAGTCGCTGGCTCGATTTTGATGAAAACTGAAACTGCATCATCGGATTTTTGAAAAATCAATATTCCTAGCCAGGAATCGAACTTGTTGATTTTGAAAAAAAAAAACACTGTAGGTATTATTACACCATTCGATAGTGTCCCTAATAAGGATCAAATTCTGGAATGTAATGACTTACGGCAAACGCCCACTTGAAATATTCACCCTGGATACGATACAATTTTCCCCTACAATATTTTCGCTGTTACGCTTCCTAGTTCAAATGGCTGTCCCGTGCTGACATCTGTCACTCGCCAGAATCTTGTTAGTCAACGGAGGGATGAACTGCATGGAGATGAAGTTTAACGTCTTTGCATTTCTTTTTAAATATGAATATTAATATATTTTTTTAACTTCTCGTGCACAAAAAGTTACAAAGGCTGACTTAACGTCAACCAAGGGTGGTGAAGAAATTAAATGGCAGGTGCTCTGTTTGAGACGAACAAGAGTAAAAAAAAGATACCTTAGTGAATTATAAATAAAATTGGTACACAAGTACTTAAATAGGTAATAATCTTATAATACACATACCTACATTTATATATTTACAACTATGTAGCTTCATACTTCGTTTTCGCTAAGCGTTCTTTTTGCTTTTTTAGAGTTCCGTACCTCAAAAGGAAAAACGGAACCCTTATTATGATCACTTCGTTGTCCGTCTGTCTGTCCATCAGTCAAGACCTTTTTTCTCAAGAAAAGAATCACGTTGAAATTAATATCAAATACTCAGGGCTGCAATTCATTGAAGTAATGCCAAAATCAAACTTCTAAGACAACGCAATCAAAAGATACAGGCGTTTATATTCCGGAATCAAAACCTATAGGGTACTTCCCGTTGACCTAGACCTGAAATTTGGGCAAGGTTCTGCTGCCTATCATACGTCATTAGACGTACAGTCAGTTATAGCAATTAGCTGACCCACCTTTGCATAAATGGTTGATAATAATAGGCAAGAAGCAATGTCATGGAGCACAAGTAAAGGAAAAAATCCGAAAACTGTAAATTTGCAGTTACATAATTTGTACGGAACCCTCGGTGCGTGAATCCGACTCGCACTTGATCGGTTTTTTTTTCTTTTTGCTCGACTCCTCAGGAACCTGGCGTGGTTTTAAATATCGATAATTATATCATTCTTCAAGAATTTGGCTATCAAAATGCAAAAAGACTTTTTGATAGTTCCAGAGATTAGCCCGTTCAAACAAACAAACTCGTTAGCTTTACTATTATAGAAGAAGATAATATATATCGAAATATTTTGGTATTGCCTTCTCTAAGAGCTTCATTGTTTTATTTCCACATAGTTTAGTTCAAATGGGCTTTGAGATTATGTTCGGGCTCATTTTCTTTTAGATTGTTATAGTATAACTTAATGGTACGTATTTGTGTTCAGATTTACTATTGCTGATAAGGTAAATAGTTTCGGATGACCTTAACTTGGTGCCTAATGTGGAATACCTACGTCAGTTATAACTTAAATAGGTAGTGGAAATCCGCATGGACTTCCTCTATCGTGAGGGTGACAGAGGGGCATGCCGGACGGGCCATCTTGATGCTCACCTAAAACCACCGCGGTGTTCCACCTCTACCCATAGCCGGGGGTGCGGGATTCGCAACAGCATTCACCGCTCCCCCGACAGGCCTCGACCCGCTGTTCCTCAGCGGGTCCCACCTCCCCGTGCGCCCTTTCCTATCACCATCATCATCATTAATGTACCCATGCAAAATATTGTAAAACATTTTGAAAGAGTAACGGTGGAGTTTCTTTCCCATTCTTCTCCATACGAAAACTGCCTTTTGGAATGGACGACTAGAATCAATTCTATTTTAAGATATTTTTTGACGTTCAAAAGTGCCTTTTATGTGCCTATTAGAAATAAATGCCTTGTCTTTGACTTTGACATCGATCATCATTTCAGCCGAAAGACGTTCACTGCTGGACATAGGCCTCCCCCAAGCACCTCCACTTCGACAGGTTTTGTGCTTCTTGCATCTAATGAGTTCCTGCGGCCTTCACAAGGTCGTCGGTCCACCTTGTAGGAGGCCTTCCAACGCTACGTCTTCCGGTACGCAGTCGCCACTCCAGAACATTTTGGCCCAATCGGCCATCTGTTCTGCGAGCAATGTGCCCTGCCCACTGCCACTTAAGTTTGGCAATTCTTCGGGCTATGTCGGTTACCTTGGTTCTCCTGCGGATCTCTTCATTTCGTTCTTATAATGGCCGTTAATTGAATATAATAATCGCGAATGCAGTTTACATGCATACATACATTCACGCCTTCTTTCCACGGGATTAGGCAGAAACTACAGAACGCCACATGTTACGATCCTAGTACATACTCCTTTTGCCTCGTTTACGTTCACACATCAGAGGGGCAATTCTCGTAATTTTAAGAACGTTCACAGTCTGATCTCAGTCTCAATCTGTCAAAAATACCTCTAATTTCCCTGCATTTTGACAAGTTTTGACATTTGTTTATCGCTGAGAAGAGACTGCGACTAGATTTTGATAGTTTTAAATTACAAGAATTGGCCTTCTGCATAGCTATTCACAAACACTCGATACGCTTCCGTATCGTATCGAACATTAATCATTGTTTTCGTGGGAGTCTTCTAAACGCTGTTTACAAGTCCAAAACCCGAAAATTTTGTCAGTTTAAATCAAATAGACGCCCCCTATTCTTCCAACAGCTATTTGCTGTTGAGGGCAAGTCAAATCAGGTTATCAAAATGTCAGGTTTTCGATACGACTGCTTGTCGTATGGTTGTGAATCAGGGCTCTGGTCACACAATTGTTGAAACTTGCTTTAAAAGCCCACTCTAAAAAGTAGTTCCTTTATATATTTGAGCACTGGTCACCTTTAAATTATTCACAACTACATTCTCATTCAACGGGTCTTTCCTATTCTACCTTTTCTTACTAATGGCGTTAAGTGCTATCATCATTAACATCATCTACACCTGGATCTGCCCGCTGGTAAGTACTAGTCCCTTGCCCATGTCACTTCTATTCGAGTGTACATATTTTGCCCTCTTTACGTGTATTTTCCTCGCAAGGGTCGACTCAGTTAACCGAAATACGGGTCGAGCCAATTCAAGTCTATGATACTGCCATTATTTGTGTAGTAATCGACTTAAAAAGTAACACACAACTTCACGCTTGTATTGTTAGAAGGGTTTACAGAGAAGTAGGCTAAAAGGTGATTTTGAGATGTGTCACACGCACAAACATTAACCCTAAACTAATAAACGTTGTATAGCGTCTGTATAGTTGCACAACGCGTTGTCTTCATCTTTTGAAAGTCCAATTACTGACGACTGAAAGAGAGAAATCGGTGTGTAACTATTCATCTGATATAATAAGTACCTTTATTAGTAAGAGGGTAATTCTAAAATGAGACTAAGATATTGTCCTAATAGAATGCCATTATGCGTTCATAGCGCAAGTCTCATTTTTTTAGTAATGTATTTTCCGGTGGGCAATAAAGTATATACAGGGTCAAATTATATTAGCTAGCAAAACTCCGCAGACGTGATAGGTTTCGATATCTTTTTTTTTTTTTTTTTTTTTTTTTTTTATTGCTAAATGGGCGCACTCTTGACCCCGATCTAAACATGATAAACCAAAACAAAAAAAATATGATGGTTTTTTTGTGGAGCCATCGACCGTAAGTAGTGTAGTCATATGAAATATCAGTTTAAAAAATCAGATTTTTAACGTGTAAACTTCAGAGACGTAATAGATATCAATGTCTCACCCATCAAGTCTGCAGAGTTTTGATAGCTAATTTAAATTGACTCTGTATAAATAAATAATTGGGACACCTATTCGACACCGGTACGTTTGATCACGAGTTCTTACTGAGTTCGCGTTAACTTGTAATTGTCGCTTAGTTGCGTTCTATTAGGACATCGCCTAACAATTATTTTGTTAGATTTAGTCAATCAGCAGCACCCTAATTGCATAACACACTATCAATCGGAATCTGAATAATTTTGAAGCAATTTCCTAATCCATTTCTTCGTAAGTTCGAAAAATTTGCCTGCTCAACACGTAAATAACGCAATGAATGTTGTTGAACTGTCAAAATGAAACCGATTCCGATTGATAATGTGTTACGCAATTCCCCCGCAGGTAACATTAATGGGATTCTTCGAAAAAATGAAATATAGATTTCTTCCCATATCTTTCAAGCCCATAAAACAGCTCCATTGCCCACACCCAGAACAACAAAACCATGTATCTCCCTTCAAAAGTGACGAGACCGACTTATATCAATTCTGATAGATTGCATCGCTTCCTCCGGTCCATATTTCAAGATAAATAACCATCTTGTATCGGATTGCTAACGCGTTATGTCGATGTTGTGAGGCCCTAGTGCCTTTGCACTGAGAATTATATGTGGGGTGCAGACGAAGGATTTTTATGTGCGATTTGTCGCAATCGTGACAAGAATAAGTTCTGGTTTACTGTTGTGTTAGTTTTTTGTTGATTTTAGTATGAAGGAAGCAGCAATGATTTTGTGGAACTGGTCAGTTTATGCTTGTAGCAGCTGTCAGTGCAAATTGTCGCAGTCATGTCTGTCACAAGTCGTTGGATATTGTGTTCTGTGTTGAAGATGCTTTCGTCGATTTCAGTGTAAAAGGAGTAAGCGAATCATTTGACTAAGCTATATAGTTTTAGTAATTATGGTACGTATCACTGTTTTATTTCTGTATAGGTAAGTACCGAATGATTTTTTTACCGGTTCTAAATTTTTACAGGGTGTTCAACCCATGAATATGAACAACTTTCACTATGGTACTAACTCTGAAATCACGAAGGCACAGTGACGTCTCTTTCCAACCTTAACCGCATCTGACAGAACGGCGCGAACACGCCTAGAGCTTAGGTTATCTGGCAATGGAAAATCAGCCCTAGAACAGCTAATATCTTCTTGTTACCAGTATTTTACATGGAGCGACTGTCTATCTGACCTCCACAACTCAATTACTGGGTAATATGAAACCCCTTCGTAAGACTGGTTGTCAGACTTTCTGGCTTCTGACTGCCCGTAACGACTGTCAAAGATCCACGAATGCCAGCCGGGACCACGTGCTTTCCGAGGCACGGAGGGGTCTCGATATGTAAAGAGTGATCTTTACATATCGAGACCCCTCACCTACAGACCAACCACGGCAAGCGTAGCTTAACCATTATTACCCTAATTAAATGCCGTCTTAAATACAATACTACCTACGAGTCCGTTTTCCACCCAACCCAAATCATTCACAATCAGACACCTTTCTATATCAAGCCAATTAATTTCAGTAGCTCGTGTACTACAGATCAGGATTCAATAGCGATCGCGTTGATAAATGGGAAGGGGAAACCATTACAATTTATGGTTGGTCTGCTTTATCTACCGCCGAATGGGAGTGACGTTACTTGATAGTTATAATAAAAGCGGTCAAGAGCGAGATGTGGTGTGTGAAATAATTTCGTTCTTGTAGTAAAATAGAAATACTTTTATAATAATATAGAAGTATTATTTTTTGTTCTATAACTGCCGCGATTTACGTAGGTTCGAACCCAGACAGACGCTTTACTTTGTGTAAATTATTTCATCACCACTGCCCCCAAAACGGCGAAGGAAAACATCGTGAGGAAACCGGCATGTCTTAAGACCAATTTGAAAACATGTGACATATACCAAC
This sequence comes from Amphipoea lucens, assembly GCA_947508005.1. NCBI lineage: Eukaryota > Metazoa > Arthropoda > Insecta > Lepidoptera > Noctuidae > Amphipoea > Amphipoea lucens. The sequence continues at coordinate 11,401,182 of OX382379.1, forward strand.
CTGCACTGGGCCCGCGTGGTGGATCACGGCCCACTCCCTTCCACAGAGAGAAAGCTTGTGTACCAGCAGTGGGGCCATTATATTAACCTGACTGACCATTATAATTATGGACGCATGATGATGAATTGTAACTCATTATGGATAACCAAAATCAAAAGTCATTTATTCAATCAGCACTTTTAAACGTCAAAATTACATAAGACAGTGCCCAAAAATGCCCACCCTTCACCACTTCCTAGTGCAAGAAGAGCAATGGGCACGAGGCTAGGAGCGTTGTGCTGAGATAGGAGCCCTTTTGCCTCGGACAGGTATTTTTTTTTGTTTTTTTTTTTATGCGACTTTGTTAGTTGTATGTGCTCCTTTTTTACGGTTTGTATTTCCAGTGCATGTCCCAAATATATATTTTTTTCTTTCTTTAAAGCATCAGCGTTGGTTGTTTTTTTGGCAGATATTAAAAATACACTAAATCTATGTTTGTTTTATTTGATTTGTTAAAGTTTCGATTAGGGGATATTTTAGAAAGGCCTCACTTATACAGGTAACCTAAAATCCAATGAAGGTTAAATATACATAAATAACAATTAGGTAAGAATCTACCTAATTCAATATTAATTTCTGCCGCCTACACAGGGATTAGCTTATTTAAATGTTAATTTTATAAAATGTAATAGGCAGAAATTTAGTTTCGGGCTATTATATTTTATCAAATTTTATCAAGGTCGCTATTCTAAGTACTGCGTATAATGTTCTTTTCCGTGACACAAGTATAAAAATATTTCCTTTTGCAACAATATTAGCAAAGCCATTCACATCTACAACATGTCCAAACCCTTTTAGATCCTTACACTGATATCACAATAAAACCTATTTAGAAAAGAATATCAATAAAAACTTTCACGTACATACTCGCCCTCATATCATAGAAGGGGAAGACTAATACAGAACGACATCAAGGGTGGCAAGCCGATCATCTCCCTACAGGAATCGACTAGCATATATCGCTACTTTCGAAGACAAACATAACTTGATCCCTACTTATCAATACAGATACAAGAAAGGCAGGTCTAATGTTTCTGGTCATCTACCCCATCTTAGATTCAGTGAATATTATATTACTTATTGGCATAAGTAAGAATCACGAATGTAGATTTTTGGCGAATACGTTTACGCTTACAATATGGTTTTAGGGGACTTACAGAATGTCTGCGTAGTATTTTAGTGAAAGAAATAGGCGAGATTTCCGAGATATTCCTATCTACAATATTTATATCTCGTTTAGGGATTTCTTTTTGTATTGAGAACAATTTATTCTTCCTAGAAAAAGGGATGTATGTGTGGCTTCTTTCAGAAATCCACTTAGTTTCAAGAAAATATGAATAAAATTTAGGACGTGATTACAAATACCACTCGTAAGACGGGACCGATACCGCTGCGCTGGGCCATCACTGCTCCATGTCTGTGTAACTTAGATGTATTAAATTTAAACGTGACTTATCATGAAGTGTATTCGTATTTCGTATGTTGTGTGGGTGTGTGATGAATGAGTGAGTCAAGGCATGTCATAGGACTCTCCATCTCTTATCTTGCCCAAGAAAATTCTATTACTTGGTATATAGCACAGGCGTTAAGACCTCGTCAGATGCTACTGCTTACCCTCCAAAAATAACGCTTCTAACGACCACTGCTCCAAAAATCTTCCTATTTGTATTCGACCCAACAACAATACCTACCTCTATTTATAGCCAACACGACACGGTCAAACCATCAAAAGTCCAATCTAAAATCTTTTAGCCCGCTATCTAGATTTTACCATCAAAAAAGCCCGGGAGCCGTAGATTGTGGCATACAATCTATGTATAAAGCGAGTCGTGTCGAGTCATTCATCACTCAGATCGCAATATGACATGTATTCGGGCGTTGGGCACAAAAACTTGTGAACGTTTCTGTACGCTTTGCCAGACGTTGGTTCTTCTTTTCTTTTAACTGTTCTTGTATTGCTCTTGTTTGTGTTTTGTCAAAGGTTTGCTTTGTCACTTTCTTCGTATTTAAAAACATGATTATTCAGGTCTAGAATATAGGTTTCTTTAGCAAGAACTGCAAGAACAGCATTCAAATCTCCTTGTCCTACTTTACACGTAAATAACTCATTCAAGGTCCCTCCCATTTCTTTCTAACGAACTTGCATGAAAGGACCTTCCACAAAGACCTTAAATTTCTCGCAAAAACGAATTTCGCGCAAAATCTAAACATTCCCTTCAACGATAAGCAAAAACGCAAGCTAATAAAAAATAAAAAGAAGGAAAACGCGGAACGAAAAGGAACCATTTTCTACAGGACCCTTAAAATACGTACAATCCTGGGTTCCGGTTGTTTCGTAATAAATCCCTTTGCACATGTTGCCATGCGTATGATAGATCGACATAATATGACGCTGAGAAAATCCATTTGTTGGGCCAATGTTCCAACAACCAACATTGGAGACACACGAAATACCAATTAAAAATTGATTAAGACACACTGATGTCTTGATCAAGTTTTAATTGGCATTTCGTGTAAGCTATCAAAACTAAATTAAAATAATATTGTAAGGTGATTTGACCTATTGGTTTTTACTCCAGACTTAATCTATATTAATATTTATATCTCCTGTGGAACAATTTTCACTAATTTATTTTGCTAATTTGTCACTAAGTATTGGGCCGTCCCCATTCACAAATGAAGCCTCGTCATGTGATCCAGGCTTGACGTTAAAGTCATTAGGATTAATCCAAGTCGAGCCAACTTCAAATAGTGGTGGTAAATGTTGGCCAGTGTTTGTCTCTCTTACTATTTCATTATATTATGTTTCTAAAGAATTTGGGTCGAGAAAATTTACTGTTTTCGTGACGTTTACAGTCTGTTACACCCAGATAAATAGTAAGCTGAATTGTGAAATGCGTACCCTATAAGAAAGATATGGTAGTATGTGATAGATTTAGTAATATTAGGAAAACGTTTCTTATTTTTTATATGAACGTTATTCAAAATCGGTTCATTTTGTAAGGAGGACTCGGCAGGATATCCCGCGAAATCCTAATTTTCTTACGTTTTTAGCAATTTGCAGGCCAGTCTCATATTTAGGTTTGATTAAAATTTATGATTCGCAAGCGTTAAAAATAATGACTTTACAGTATTATAATCATTAAAATTATCAATACAACCCACTATTGATTGATATTTCATGAAAGAGTATTTCAATAGGGTTATAATTATGAACTAAAAGGGTTATAATGATGATTTCAATGATTATAATTCTGTAAAGTGATATTTTTTATAATATCATTTTAGTCATATTTGGTATTTAATCCTGACCTAAAGAATGCCACTGTTGCCACAATCAATATGGCCAACTAGCAACCTACTAGGCTAAAAAAAAACAACAAGTAAGAGTACCATCGACACGAAATAAAAAAGAATTTAACGAATGTTTTGAAAAATCTAGCTAAAAACATAAATCTAATAAGAAGAGAATTTGTTACATATTTTTTTAGCATGTCGAAGGCTTATCCTTTTGACACGAATCGTTCATATCCCATTGTTCTAAACTGATGGACAATGGATATTGGCATAACAAAAGTTAATGGAGCAATTTTTGTAACAAAACCGTTTTTAGAATAGTGGACCGACGACATGAAACATCAAATCTATATTTGATGTTTCATGAAAAAGAAAAACGACAATCGGATCAGTTTGCAGTTTTGAATGTTATTGTAGGCTGATACCAAAATACTCACTGCTTTAATAACTCTGAATGGTAGCACTCAACTGTATGTGTGTTAGATTTTAAACTGTATAGCCTTTCTTTTTCGCCGTTGTTTTATGAAACAGGAGTGGTTATGCAGTTTACAGAAATTCGTTCCATTTGATATAGATATGTTGCAGTAAGATGGTTGCGGTATATAAACCGTTAGATAATTATATAAAAGCGTTCCATAACTGTCTTCGTAAGAACATGATATGATGAATATAACTATCTTACTAGACTAATCTAGTGAAATTATTGTAAAAGCGGGGTGCAGTGTGCGGGGCGGTCTCCACGGTATGTATAAATAACAAGCGGAGGTTTAGGGCACGATTACCAATATGGCAAAAAAAAAAAAGTCTACTCTTATCTCTCAAAATACAGTGCTGTGTGGTGAATTCTGGGTGATACTATATAATATTTAGACTTCAAAGTATGTGACATTATTCTTTGAAATCCAAATATCTTATAACTACATCGGTGGTTGCCAGTTTAACCAAACTGTATGTTACGTGTCAAAACAATCAAGTCAATTTCCAGTCGTCTAAGATAACATACATCAACATACATCGACTGCTTTTTCATTATATTCACTTTTGTATCAATTCTTAGGAATACCTAATATACTAACAGTAAGTAAGTCTATCGTGTTGCACTTATGAAGCTCCGTTTGATGAATTATGGACCGGGTGATAAATGAATAAGGGAAGTCCTCAGTCATCTTATCAAAATCTACAACAAAACCTGTCTTCCAATACAAAGTACAGTACAATCTAACCTGAATCAAAACAATTGTTAGATATAAATCGTGTTTAATGCTTCACAATTATCGTAGATCAAGACATATCGCTTTGTCGCCCAAATCTAGATTAACTATGTTGCGACATTGAGTCAGTGGGTTCGGTTTCATTATTCCCTCTCCTTTGTTTGCTCAGAAAGCCTTTATGGCGTTAATTTTTCTAAGTTAAAAGGCCCTTTAATTAGTGAGGAATAAAAGAGTTTTTGGGGAAGGTAATCAGCGATGAATGAAGTTGGAGTGAATGGTAATTATAAGGTAGGAGAATGAAGGATATTTTTGAGCCATTATTGTGAAATATATAATATTTATGACTTAGTACCTTAATAAATAAATAAACAATTAATAATAAGTATTACGTCTGTTAAAATGTACAGCCGCGGACAACGGCGGTCGACCACTTTTCACCCTTATGCCCTTGGTCCGCGATGGTACTTGCTACAGCAGATCTGGTACAGTGTCCTAATTAGCAATTTTCGTAATTTTAACCGGTCAAGCGGCGCGGTTCGCCGATCGGCGACGAAACAATAGAAAATCAATTGTGTTTCATTAGCGGAGCTTGACAGATTAAGAACGTTCACAGTCTGATCTCAGTCTCACTCTGTCAAAAATAATTTTTGACAAGTTTTTGACAATGATTGTCGCTGAGATGAGATTGCGACTAGATTTTGAACGTTTTTAATTACGAGAATTGGCCTTAAGGTAACTCTCTTGAGTCCTTTATCGCTCCTTCACTTTAACCCATAAATTAAACTGAGTTGTAATGGACATAATCTCCGACTTTTTATTGTTCCCTAAAGGTAGTTCCGTATTGTGTGAGGGCGGAAAACTGAAATGAACTTTATAGGTCGAAGGTCAAGGTCATGGTTATTAATTATGTTCGTACCGTTTAATAATTTAATGATGTGAAAGGTAGAAGAGATATACCTAAATTATTTTTGGATAATGAATTTGTTTGTTCTGTAAATAGGATATTTTAATCACTTTTACACGAAATATTATTAAAAAAAAAGACGGGTTGCACTTCGGGAGTGCCGGCAGAAATGAAAACTTGAATATTAACGTTGTGAATTTTTGATATTTTTCATTAATAGATGCACTTTGTTCAATTTCCATATTTTAAACACTTTATATAGGTACACGAATTTTACGAATACACAGCAGTGTGGTCACTACACAGACGGTCGAGCCATCAGCTGTCACCATCCATGGATGCGCGTGGCACGCTGTAACATAAACACACACGAACATTCGCGCAAGCGCCCTGCGCCGCCTAAACGAAACAGCAGGCATACATTTTCGCCGCGCCGTAGAAAGAGAGGGGATACTTCCTCTCCTACGCCGCGCTGGCTGTCTACTCTCCATCCGTCTTACGAATTTTCGATCAGTGTCACGTGTCCTGACGCGAGTTTAACATTTTTTAACCATTACAAAAAAAGTGTATAACGCCGCTAAAGAAGTTTTCACTTCAAAAAGCTAGATGTGGTCGGCGTTTCCTATATCTGACTACTCTGAGAAGAAAGGCCGAAATTAAATCCGAGTTCACTACTGTCTCTTTTAAAGTCCAGACGTAATATTGACAGTCGTTAAGGGTCGTCAGAAGCCCGAAATTCTGACAACCAGTCTTACCAAGGGGTATTGTATTACCCAGTAACTGGGTTGTGGAGGTGAGATAGGCAGTCGCTCCATGTAAAATACTGATATTCAGCTGCATCCGGTTAGACTGGAAGCCGACCCAAACATAGTTGGGAAAAGACTAGGTAGATGATGACGCTAAGAAGAAGAGATTGCACATTTCTCTCAGCTTCAGCAAGGTAGCGGCTGCGATTCCCGCATTTTTGGTACGACCTTAGTTGTTCTGGACTGAGGTGTTTTTGCTAGCTCACCGTCCGATCAGTACCAGGCCCGTGCCGGACGGCGTGTATGTATTCCACGCGCGCCTCAAAGAGATGTCAGCAAAAAGGAAGGGGCCTGCCAGGGCCGAAGCCTGCCGGGGGTGCGGGATTGTCCGAAAGGGTTACCGCTACCCCGGAACATAAAGGGCTAAGGAAGGAACACGGATGGGTTTTAGTCAGTAAGAGTCTGACACTCCCTTCCGCTCCACCCAGAGCGGTAGGGGTCATTTGATGATTTCCCATCCATAAAAAAAGGTGTTTTTGCTACGTAGTTCGTGTTTTTTAAATACATAACATTGCAGAAAAAGGAACTATGTTTTTCTTTTTCAAAAGCAAAAGGTTTTAAAGGTTAAAGTAAAAGGTCTTTTTTTTGTTTAATGGCTGTCGTGTTACATGTGGAAGGTTTTTTTGGTATAAAGGCTGTCGTGTTACACGTGGAAGGAAACACAGACGCTGGCAGAGAGGCCGTGCGTGTGTGTGGAGGAGAAGCGCTGAGTACGACTGGTCGGGATAACAACCAATTCGCATCGTTACACTAGGCGAACTTCTCAGTAAGGCTACGTTTCCACCAGAGATGAGCGAGGATGCGTAGCGAGGGATGTGTGTGAAACCAACCAATAACATCGCTTCATTTGTATAGCTTGAACTAAGTTAGCGTTGGTATTGGTTTGTTTCACACACAGCCCTCGCTACGCATCCTCGCTCATCTCTAGTGGATGTCACGTAGCGTAGTATATAAAGAGAAAAAATGAGAGTAGTGGTGGCCCTGTGGTAACGGCCGCGAGTTGTAGGTCGTAGGTTCCAGCCCAGACAGGTGTTTTCATCATCATCATTTCAACCGAAAGACGTCCACGGCTGGACATAGGCTCAAGCACCTCTACTTCGACTGGTTTTGTGCTTCTCGCATCCAACAAGTTCCTGCGACTTTTACAAGGTCGTTCACAAGGACAGGCGTTTTAAATTTGCGTAAATTAATTCATCACACTCTCAAAACGATGAAGGAAAACATCGTGAGAAAATCGGTATGTCCTAGAACCACCAATTCGAAGACATGTGACATCTACCAACATGCACTGGGCCCGCGTAGCGGATTACGGCCCAGTCCCTCTTACAGAGAGGAGGCTTGTGACCCAGCATTGGGAATATTTTAGTTAAAAGGTAGTCTCAATATTAAGAACATACATTTTCTTATAAATTTCATATTTCCGCAAGCATTGCCGAAATCGGAGATATTGTTACAACTTTTCCTCTTATTTATGACACGTGTGACCGTATTTCAACCGAAAAAAAATACAGCTAAAAACATGAGAATTTATATTTCAATGTTACCTCTCTCTTTGAGGCAATAAATTTCACCACAGATGGAATTATATTTTCGCGATTCAAATCTTTTGTGTTATTGCAATAAATATCAATTTGCAGATTTTTTGTAGGAAGATATTACCTTGTAATAATTCACCTTTATTCATAAACGATGCTGAAAGATAAATAGTGATTAGCTACTGTTTAACCATTAGTTTTGACGTTTGAACGGGAGCATTCACCTGTAATTTCATGATACTTATTTATTTGCGTTTCGTTTCTCACACCCCAGATAACTTGACTCCGCGTTTTGTTTTCCAATTGCAGCTTCTGCTTAACCGCACCCAAGTCACAAGTCATATAAAGCGGTACGTGATCCGAAACAAACACATCTTCATATACACCTACCTTGACAATCGTTTGCCAAGCAGATAGGGAGACCACACAGTGGTCCAACCACCTCCTACACCCATGAGCATCACTTACAAAAGTATGACAATTACAATTTAATCCTATCTTTACTATATCTGCACAGATCCAATCCTGATCATTGCAAAAATTCATTAATTCATTGTAAAATAATTTGTGTGGATGTGCGTTAAAGTCACCCAACATAAAAATACTTTCTACATCCATGCTCGCTACAATAGCACTAATTTCTCCTAATACCTCTGCAAAAATGGGTAGGTTTTCTATTGAATTGGTAGGCATATAAACATTGAAAATAACAATAGATTAACTTCCTGTACTGGCTCTTATAGCACATAAGCGACAACTCTCACAATTTATAACAGAAACTGATTCAAAGATGCCCTTCCTCCAAAGGATGGCCACCCCCCCATACGGTCTCCCAACCATTAATCCCGCTGAAGTGTCAACGACGGACTTGCCTGTGTATTCAAACTTACTGTTGATAAATCCAAGGTTTGAAACGTCATGGGGAAGCAGCCACGTCTCTTGTAAAGCCACCAAGTCCGACGATTCACAGAGAAATCGAACATCGTCAACTGAACGCTTAATTGACTTACAATTAAAAGTAGTAAATTTGCTGTAATTATCAGTACATATTTATGCATTTTTAACGTTCGGACTTGACGGCTTCTGTATAGGCCCAGAACGTATAAAGCGTCTAAAAGTTATTCCATCCGGCCAAAAACTGTCATTCATAAATAGTTCTAACTTCACTTTAGGAACAAATATTTTAAAAGCGTTGTAACTCTTATTTATTTTCATATTTATTCTTTTTAGCGCAACAGTTAACTGCGTTTTACTTTTTATATAGCTTATAATGTCTTCTTCACTCGTATTTCTACTGACATTCGAGATATACAATAGCGGTACATCAATATCTGCCGCTCGGAATTTAACGTCAGGTGTAGTAAACGCACAACCTTTCTGACCAAGTAGTTTATAACATTGTTTATGTGATTTACTACGCACTAACGACCACTCAGAATCACCGTTTGGTACCACTGGTTTAAATTTTAGGCTCGAAACGATTTCACTCGCACGGCCCGTTTCTGACGACAATTCATTCGAGTTAGACACACTCACTGTTACCTCCGCCGATCGTTGTACGTTGGTAGGGGACTCCGCCGGTGCGCGCTCGCAGGTATTCAACTTGCAAACCGGTTTATTCGAAACCGCGGTGTCACTCGAGGCCTCTAAAGTCAGCACTGTCTCGCTCGCACTTACACTGTCTCTCAAACTGCGTCTCCTTCTACGACTGATGTTCGAAACCACAGTAGTCGCTTTCGCCTCCACTTGCCTTAGCTTATCTGTCTCATAATTATGTTCGCTAATGAAAGAGTCGAGATTACCCTCACTGTTGTTTTTTACTGAGGAATGACTGAATCAATGCGGGGCGTTCATTGACCTCACAATCAGCTGACCGTTGCACAGATGTTTCTATCGGCACATAATGCAATCCCATAGGTCCACTGTCGAATAAGCTGTTTTGCAAACAGGCCCCTCTTTTTCTGTTAACATTCAAATTTCCATTTAGTGGTTCTACTATTGATGCATATATCATATGTTCTACCTCCATTTTTAGTGCATCAAAATTCTCCTTATTTACTGTTTTTTCTTCTAGCGCACTTACCTTGTTTTGTAGCCTCATGATATCTTTTAAAAGTCTGGTCACATCCACATAGTCAAAGGATACCAGCGCGGCGGCAGAAGCTTGTCTAGTTCCTTGCCACGAAAATTAGGAAGAACTCAGCATCGGTACTTTTCATTAAACATAATTTATGATGTCTTCCAGGTCTAGGGATAACTTTTTCTCCCCTTCCTTTCGACGTTTTGGCATCATCTTTGACCCAGGTAGCGAGTCATATAATAAATTCTTCGCCTTCACTATATCTTTTTCTGAGAAAGACGAGGAGTATAGATGGTGGATGCTCTCCTCATCCATATAATCCAACACATGGTACACAAAAGCTAGCACTTCGTTTATTACTGTTCGTACACTTTACAACTGTCGAGGTCATTGTCCCCGCTCTGAGTCACCGTTTAGAGAATCACGGCACACGTCCGCACTTCGACTCGCGCGCACGGAACTGATTAAAAGTGACCTTGACTTATAAAAAAATATGTTCTTAATCTGTTATGATTTGGATTTTAATTAATTTGTCAGTAAAACTTTGTTCGACGAATAAGTACCACAAAAAACTACATAATTGTATTTTTTTCCATTTGTTGACATCTATCATTTTCCTCAAGGATTTAGTAGTACTGACGATAGCTACGAAAACACAATATTTAAATTAAAATGCATCGAGGTTATATTTTTTTTACTTAAAAAAAAGTGTGGCTAGCCTGTAATCAGTATTCCAACTAATATTATAAATGCGAAAGTAAGTTTGTTTGTGTGTTCGTTACCTATTCAAGCCTAAACCACTCAACCGATCATCCTGAAATTTTGCATATACGTTGTCAGGTGTAGGACAGAAACGGACACAGGGTACCTTTCATCCCGAAAAAAGTGCTGTTCCCGAGGAAAACCACACTAACTTTATTATGATAATAGATGGCGCCACGTGTACGAAGTCGTGGGCAACAGCTAGTCAATAATAAATAATAATAAAATCTAAACTTCGAGTGATGACATGTAACCCGTCCGCCCGCGGACGCGGGACGGCTAAACATACATGCGGCTGTTGCCATACCGCCACGCCCGCGCCGCATTCAATCCGACCGGGCGACCTGGCAACAGCGGAAGCCGCGCGCTGGCGCTAGTAAACGGAACCGTCAGTCATCCGCGCCCCGCGCCGCGCATCGCACGGACGCTCCGCGTGCCTCTCTCCTCCAACCGGTATAGCGACAGACTCCGACGCGGTTCAAAGCCACCATAATGAAATACCGAGTTATGGACACTGAACTAGTGATATATGAAGTAAAAAAGCGTGAATGTTTATGGAATCCTCGAAATAAATATTACAAAAATAAAACGGACAAAGACATGGCGTGGAAAGAAGTTTCTATAGCGGTTTTACCTAAATACATGAGGTGTTCCGAAGATGAAAAGAAACGAATTGGTGAATTTTGTAACAGAATATTAATTAGATCTATAACTACTTATATAGGTTCAAATTAAATTAGCTAGCGGAACTCTACAGACATTATGACGTGAGACATATGAAAATCTGTTTTCTTTTGTGTTATCGCGTTTAGGTATCGATACTTATCACGTCTGTAAAATGTATACAAAAAACTGACTTTTTAACCGACTTTATTAACCGACTTTAATTAACCGACTTTAAAAAAGGAGGTTCTGTATTCGACCCGTATGTATGTATGTATGTATGTTTGTATGTCCGCGATTATCTCAAAAACTACTGAACGGATTTTGATAATTCTTTCATTAGTGTGATCTACATACTTTCAGGAAGGTTTTAGTATATAATACATTAGGTAATTACTCTTATGTACGAAGTTATATGCATAAACGTACTGCATCTCCGGCATTTCTATGTGAATTTTGATGATTCTTCGAGTCGTGTCTTCAATTCTTCAATGCACTAGTGTTTATTGAATTCGTGTGGGGTAGGTACAACTAAAAAGTGAAAAATAAAAACTTTTTTCCAAAAAAAACAACCGACTTCAAAAAAAAACACTACAAAGTAAAAAATAACTTTAATTTCGGAAGTCGGTGTCAAAAAACGAAAAAGCGAAACCAACGACACCGACTTCCGAAATTAAAGTTATTTTTTACTTTGTAGTGTTTTTTTTTGAAGTCGGTTGTTTTTTTTGGAAAAAAGTTTTTATACTGATGTTTAGAGTGACTACAATAACTGCGGTCGATGACCAAAATAAGGCATCCAACTAATAACTTTTTGTTTTATCATGTTTAGATTTCGGAACCCATTGCGTCTGCGGAGTTGTGCTAACTAATGCAATTTGATCCTGTGTAGTATAGAAACGTGTTGCATGTAAAACCGCGTAATAATGATAACAGCAATACGCACGCAGCCGATTAGCTTCGTACAAACGTACCAGCTGCGCACTTACATTACATCCGCAAGGCATATTGTTCTCTCGCTCGCACCCTGCTCCGTGCGAGAGAGAGATCAATATGCCATGCGGATTGTATTGTCTGCTACCTGTTCGTGGCGCGGTCGGGGTCTAAGTACAGGTAATGTATTCTGTATGACACAATGAACAAAACCGCGCGAACTGAACGCGAAATTGGCAATGATTAGCTTAGGAATTGACGTGGTTTCGAAGTAAGGATGGTAAGGAATCGGAGCGCGTTCTGCACCCTAATTGCGTAACACACTATCAATCGCAATCTGAATAATTTTGAAGGATATTGCTAATCCATTGCTTCATTTTTTTCGAAAAATTTGACTGTTCAATAACGTAAAATAAAACAAGGAATATTGTTGAACTGTCAAAATGAAAGCAATTGTGTTACGCAATTACCCCGCTGGGCCTTATTCACTAAGGTGATCATATCACACGCTCAGAGTCTCCGAGAGTCCGAGTTCTTTTGGAATGTCACTATTTTTAATAAAAATAGTGGCGTTCCAAAAGAACTCAGGCAATTTTTTTTTGCTTGTATTAAAATACCATTATTGTAATCTGTGAAATGGTAAGTATGGGTATTTTGTCGTAACGCTTCTAATGTCTGTACTAATTGCATAATTGTTTACAATAATAGTTAAGTACTTATGATATACGAGTGTCACCAGCGCCTCAACCAGGTGGGTACACTCAATAAAATAACCATTCAATGGATCAAAGGACACAGCGGTTCGCGGGGCAACGATGCAGCCGACGAGCTTGCTAGAAGGGGGTCGAGCATGGCACCAGTGGGCCCTGAGCCCATAGCGCCACTCCCCTTCGGGTATATACGCACTCTGGTAAGGAAACGTACCAGAGACCAACATGACAAACTTTGGACGGAACAAGGAGATTGCAGGCAGGCCAGGGAAGCATTTCCCGCATTGGATGGCCGCCTCACGAAGACCAATATGACAAACTTTGGACGGATCAAGGAGATTGCAGGTAGGCCAGGGAAGCATTTCCCGCATTGGATGGCCGCCTCACGAAACAGGCTGGACCCGCGGGTCCAGTTCGAGTGGGTCCAGTTGACCAAAGACTCGTTCTCCGTCTAACTAAACAAAAGCTGCGTATAGTTACTGCAGCTTTAACTGGCCACGGGTCATTTAATAAACACCTCTTTGTCATAGGAGTAACAGACAGTCCGCTGTGCAGGGCCTGCATGGAGGACGACGAGACAGCGGCACATGTGCTTCTAAACTGCCCAGTGGTCGCCACGTACAGGGCAAAGTACTTCGGTAACCCAGGTACCCTACGTGAGACGGTCAGTAACATCAAGGCGTTGCTGGCCTTCCTCGAGGAGCTGGGGTGGATCGAATAATCGATTTTCCCACCCGTACGCAAAATACGCGCATTGACGTGGAGTTGCGGACACCAGCCCGTATTACCTATTACCTATTACCTAAGTACTTATGCCCATTTTCAATAACACTATACTCCATTTACTATAGCATTAGACAGAAGTTAAAAAAGGCTCTTTTAGGGGCACACTTTGTAATAAAAGTACAACAAACATTATTACAGTCAAGATTGATGTAGAATTAAATACATATAATTAATTAAAATAACAGCGGTCACATTTAATTGTACTTATTCAACCTACCTACCTTCTGAAATTACAAGGCTTTCATTTAATATTATTTAGTTTTAAACAAAATATTGTCGTGTCAATGTTTAAAATCTAAAAGAAGCAGGGGCGGACAGTACCGGGAACGTTTTTCATGTCACTATAACTCTACTAAATCTAAAATGTTACCTATTACCTTCATAAATTGTGGCAGCACGTGTTTTTTTATTTTGTCGGCTTATATAAAGTTGTTTTTAATAAACTGATTGTGACTAAAAATTGTTTCATTTCATGTACCTATCCAAGCATCGTGACGAGTAGATAGATAGAATATGTTTTTTTGTATGCTATACATTGTTACTTATACTAAAAAAGCACATAATATTATTTATTGAAATTGTTTGAACTTAACTTGAAAATAAAAGGTTTCGTACTCCTGCTTCTGCGAGCCTCTTTTTTCTAATGTTATAATAAATGGAGTATAGGTGCCACCCGAATAAATGCCTAAGTATTATTGCACTGTTGGAATTTCAACTCTCGAAGCTGAGCAGAGCGTGGAAATCCAAGTGTCGTCCAGTGTTATTGAGCCAAGTGTCGTCTACTTAAAAATAAATAATACCCATCTATTCCATGTTCATTTATCTCAAACTATTGTTTCATTAACAGTGAGAGCCGTGCAATCAAGATGGAAGACAGCCCGCGACGCTTACATGAAGTGCAGACAAACAGAAATAAAGAATCCAACATACAAAGCAAGACAACATAAATACATTTATCAGGAGAATCTAAAGTTTTTGGAACAAGTCAAATATATAAACGAAAGTGTCAATAACAAAGTAAGAGATGACGAAGAAGGCTCCAACAGCTTTATCGGTGATAACTCTGCAACTCAATCTACTTTCGGAGTTTCCGAGGAAGACGTCGGCGAAGCAAGCGATGAAATTATGGATTTCGACATCGATATCCATGACGATTTTAAAGAGGAGATTAAATATGTAGTTACCGCTACCGATAGCGTTAACGATATAGCCGTCAACGATGACAACGAGTATGAATGTCAACCTGGAACATCATCACAGGATAATGATCAAAACGAGCCATTGGCCTCTGCAGATGTCACTGGACCACCAAGAAGGAAGCCTCGCAACCCTCGAACGAGAAAGTTAAAAAGTAACATGACAGAATTTGAGACAAAACTTTTGAAACTTCTACGTTTAAAGAATGGTACAAGTGTAAACACTTCCACACTTCAAACTGATGATCAATGTTTCTTTAACTCTTTAGCGCCTTCAATTAATAATTTTGATATCCAACAGAAACTTAAGTTTAGATTTAAGGTATTGGAAGCACTTATGGAAGTAAGAAACATAGCTCTAGTAAATATGAAACAGGAGCCGACTTAAGTTTTTGAGGGGTAAGACGATACTTAGAATGAACTTTTTTTTTAAGCGCCACCTCATGACGTTTTTGTACGATTTATTAATACATTTTTGATTATAAAAAGATTTTGTTTTATTTATTGAACACCAACAGCTAGAATAAAATTGTTCAACATTTACATAAATGAGACCAATAGTAAGAGGAAAAATAATTCTAATACAAGTCTTGTCTCGATATTTTCCGGTCGCCTGTCTTCAATGATCCAAGAAAGAAAGAAAGAAAATACGTTTATTTGCGGTGAAAATTACTCAAAAAAGAACATAATCACAAAAAATAAAATAAAAAAGGGGGTTGGGGGGGGGGGGTAGGGTGGGGGGGGTGTAGGCGACTTGACTAGTTTAGAAAATAAATATATTACTAAGAAATTAAAAAGGCACATGCATAATTGGAAAGGAGAGGAAAGCCTTTGCCCTGCAGTGGGACAAAATAGGCTAAAAATAAAATAATTGGAAAATCCAGAAGTGCAAAACCCATAAAGATCATTTGATCGTATAAAAAACCATAGATATCGATATATTAGTTAGTTCTTTATTAATTATAATTAAATTTCTTTGAATAAAAGAGCCATTTTCAATAGGGTTTCTCTTATAGGAGAAACGAATCTATAAAAGAAAATTGACTCAATTAATTGATTTATTCACAAGCTCAGGTTTCACACTTGATTGGCGGGAAATTTTTTAGAAATATTTTCATTTCTATTCGTTTCTAGTGCATTAAGGATTACGTCACACTCCTCACAGAGATGAGGTCTGTGTCTCAGCAGTGGGGACATTATACGCCGATTATTCTGTGACCACTAAGTCTTCAGATGGCCGATGGGGCCGAAAGGTTCTGGAGTGGCGACCGCGTACCGGAAGACGTAGCGTTGGAAGGCCTCCCACAAGGTGGACCGACGACCTTGTGAAGGCCGCAGGAACTCGTTGGATGCGAGAAGCACAAAACCGGTCGAAGTGGAGGTGCTTGGGGGAGGCCTATGTCCAGCAGTGGACGTCTTTCGGCTGAAATGATGATGATGATGATGACTACGTCTTCTTAGCATATCTTCTTGGCAAAACTTTCAAACAATTTTGCCCCAAAAATTAGCTGCGCGAACTCCGCTCACTAACGCAGTCATAAGATCATCAAATGCCCAGGTGCATGCGGCGCAGGATGAAAGGTGGGTCATTGTCTGTGGGGAGATGCCGCATACGCACATACGATCTGAGCCCTCCGTGAACCCTCATCCTTGGAGACTGTTTTTGCTCTAGCCGACTTGTTACCACTACTAAGAAAGCAAGAACACTTTCACCTGACAAATGAAGACCCACGTTTCAACCTTCCCTGTCATAATGAAGCAATTTTCGATAATTTCATGTCAATAATCGAACCTCGACTAATTTTGTCAGTAATTACAGGCCACAAGGTGTTACATGTCATTAAAGATACTGTCATTTGTAAATAAAACGTCCCTAGGGAGTTTTGTAATGACGGTATGCGCTAAACCCGTCATTTTGAAACCCCCCTTAGTTGCAAAGCCCCTTTACAAGTGACGACTTGAAGGGATGCAGTTTTGTATTCGTGATTTCATGCGTAGGGTACGCAAAATAATACTTTTGATGTTGACGAAAGACCATCCATACTTAATTTATCCATACTAATATTATAAATTCGAAAGTAACTCTTTCTGTCTGTCTGCCATTCTGTATGTTACCTTTTCACGCCTAAACCGCTGCCGCTGAACCGACTTAGATGAAATTTGGTATAGAGATAGTTTGATTCCCGGGAAATGACAGGGTATTTTTATCTCGATATTCCCACGGGATCGCGACTTATGCGGGTGAAACCGTGGGGCGCAGCTAGTTCACGATAAAACAAACTACAACGCTTAGGTATTTATTTATTTTTTTTATTTATTTATTTGATTTACACGGCTTATGAAACCAATTACATAAATCAAAGTATTAATAAGTACTAACATAAAACAAACTAATAACAACAATTAAATTCTATTATTTTCACAATAATTGAGGCACTAAATTGCATTAAATTGGCGAATTTATTATCGAAAAGATCGCAGTCCGGGTTGGCCTCCACGAGCTTATTTAGTGCGGTCAATACGCGAGGTACGGGGGACGCAGCACGGGCCACAGTCCGACACGAAGGCACGGCTAGCAGTCGATGTTTTCTGCCACAGAGATAATTGTTCGGTATATAAAATCGAATCAGCTCATTATGGATGTCAGAAGCATCCGTCATACCCGGTATCTAAGAATCAGAATGTTTTTCACTAATAAATGTTACTCTTACCTTTCTATAAGTATTTTTGATTTTATCAATAATGGAACGTACGCATGGTACCTACATTACATCAACGAGTAAGGAGATCAGATGCAGGACCAACGGCTTAACGTGCTATCCGAGGCACGAAGGTATCACACTGCCTACTTCAAAACTCCGGCCTGTTACTAAGAAATTTCCAATGGAAAAACCAAAAAACACTTTGTCCGACCCAGGAACCGAAACCAGGACCCCACGCTCAGTAGTCGCGCTTGCGATCACAAAACCAACGGGGCAGTCAAAAAATGAACGATGATGTTGACTAATAAATAATGTATCCAACAGCTGTTTCTTAGGATGCTTACATAAATACAGGTTTCCGGTAAAGACAAACCGGTACCGATCTGTTCGGGTAAAATATTCCTGTATTAACTTATGCGCTTACACATAAAGAAACAGGTAAAACATTGTGACCGTTTCTTTCCCTAGAACAACCTGCAGCGATTTGTACTGGAAAGCCCGCTGCTTTATGTATGCACCCTTAGAAAAGTCCTGATTACAAATAAATCTTAGCACCATTCATCTACGAACCATATTATAACTGATAGAGAAAGTTTGATGGATAGAAAGACAGGACCAAAATTATAACCGAAAAACTATCTATTTATTTCCCAACAAAATGACTTATTTTATTTTGTAAAGTAAAATAACAGTATAATAGAAATAAACAGAAATATCTTAACATTTGTTAACATATTTCTGTTAAGTTGTGGAAAATGTGGGTAGTATATTATTTACAACTAAGATATGTATTTACAAACATAGCAAACGTAATTGTAGTCAGGCCAAATGATTTATAATATGAACAAAACAAACTAATAATAACAAAACAGGACTCTTGTTTGAATATTTATATCCTTTGATTATATACTTGTCTATAATCAAAGATTATATCCTACCAAAATTACATAATTATTATCCCCAATCGTATATTATAAGCGTCTCCCCATCAAAATTGCCAGTAATTCGCCAAAACTACGCCATACCATACCGCTAAATTACAAGTCACGCCGCGTGTTACATTATAGCGCTCCCATATGTCTGTGTTGGGGGCTGCCTTAATTAGAGGGCTCCTGCAAGGCGTAAATATGGTTAATTTTTAATGCAACTGTCGGGGATTGTTGTGTATAGTATCAGTAAGTTTGTTTGCTGGCTTCTAATTTTCTTTTTAACCCCCGACAAAAACAGAGGGGTGTTATAAGTTTAACGACCGTGTATATCTGTGTGTCTGTGCGCTATCGTGGCTCCCAAATGGATGAACTGATTTTGATAAAAAAAATTGTTTGAAAGATGACTTGCTAGTTATACTTCAAACGCGAAAGTGAGGCTTGTGCCTTGCAGTGGTACATTATCTGTTAAGATTTACTTGTTAAACTTTTTCAGTGTTGACAAATCCGTAGGACTGATCTCGGCAAGCGTTGTGTAACCTGAAGGCCAATTCTCGTAATTTAAAACGTTCAAAATCTAGTCGCAGTCTCATCTCGGCGACAAACCAATGTCAAAAACTTGTCAAAATGTGGGGAAATTAGAAGTATTTTTTGACAGATTGAGACTGTGAACGTTCTTATAATTATGAGAATTGCCCCTCTGATCCAATGACCTGTGAGGTCGCAGGACCAAATTCGGGGCTCCTGGCAAAGTAATATAGCCATAAGCCCCGATTTTAGTCCTATTTTTAAATGAACGTACAGACGCCAGCACATCAAGCTACCCGATACTGTAAAACTTTCCTAATCAACTTTGAACCTTATGCTTTAGCAATAAAGTTGAAAATCTATTAAAGAATCGTGTACTGTAATATGTACAGGCGCTAGCACATCAAGCTAATACAATCTGTCAAATGATAGATTGTAGTAGCTTGATGCCCTGGCGCCTGTACATACTACAGTACACGATTACAGACAAATGCGTGCACTGATTGGACAGGTCCACTCAAATCTGTGTGTATTTTCCTCAAAAGACCATTTCAGATAGTAATCTACATGCTCCTCACAAATGATCTGACCAAGATTATGTCTGGACTTTAAAAGAGACTGTGAGCTCTGAGTTTGCTTCGGTGTTTCTTCTCAGCGTAGCCGGATAGGAAACAGCAACCTCATCTCGTTTTTAATTAGAAGTATAATTGACTAGCTGCGCCCCGCCATTTTACCTACATAAGTCTCGATCCCCTGGGAATATCTGGATAAAAATTATAAGTCCTAATCGCGGCAGACCACGTTGAAGATGGCGGGACGAGCTGGATAGGTTCCGTCAAAACTGGAAGGAGGACGCGCGGGCTCGCGAAAGATGGAAGGAGTGGCGGGAGGCCTTTGCCCAGGAGTGGGACAGCGCAGACTAGAAAACAAAAACCAGGTCAGGGTCTATCCATGTGCCAAATTTCATCCAAATCCATTTAGCCGTTTTAGCGTTAAAGCGTAATAAAGAATCAAATCGGTTCACTTTATTATATTAAGTTTAGATGTGCAAAACTGTTTGTATAAATCTTACCTCCTTACAGAAATAAAACCATTCATAATTTATGAGATTAAATGAAACTAAAAGCTTTTTGATAGGTACACAATTGAATTGTTTTAATCAATTTCATCGTTTACGTAAAACAAAAACATTTACAGACTGTCTAAATAAATTTAACACTACCAAAATTAATTGATATTTTATCTCCAAAGTGACATCTGCTGGCCCTGTTCTTCCGAACTTAGTCAAGTTGACTAACTAAATAAGCAAACAAAACTCACACAAAAGCGATCGAGTGGACGATGACATTTAAGTGCTAAAAGTCAGATAACAGCTGTTTTCATTGAAAATGTCAAGGATCGAAGAAGTGGGAGATAAAGTTAAGATCTCTTGATCTATACCTACATAGTTTGTTTATACAGGATGTTACGGAAAGGGTATATCAATACAAACGGGTTCAAGAGTGTATCTGGTCTAGAATCTCTGTACAAAATTTCAGCTCAAAAGCATTAACTTTGAAAGTGCTTAATATTTTTTTTATTTCGACATCACGGCGCTGCACTGGCGTTCGGCGGCGTGATGTGCGTGTACTAGGCGCACAGACACACTACAGATAATGGATAATGACCCTCGTAGTGCGGTGACACGTTTGTTATGATTCCAATTTAATAAACTATCGAAATAAAAAAATATTAAGCATTTCCAAAGTTAATGCTTTTGAGCTGAAATTTTGTACAGAGATTCTAGACCAGATACACTCTTCAACCCGTTTGTATTGATATACCCTTTCCGTAACACCCTGTATAAAGGTGTGTAATATTAGGCCATCTCTCCAATGAGCTTACACACATAATCAGCCTATAATGTCCCCACTGCACTATTGGACACAAGCCTCCTCTCGGTGAGAGGGAGTGGGCCGTAATCTACCACGCGGGCCCAGTGCGGGTTGGCAGATGTCACATGTCTTAGATTTTTTGGTTCTAGGACATGCCGGCATACCCATTACGCTTACAAAATTTAGCTAGCTAATTTAATTTAACCTTCTATATTTTTCTTAAACACAGAGAAATTGCTTACTGGTCAAACTAGATGCATTTTAATATGTAGATATGTTAACAATACAAAGACTACTAAAGTAAAAGTAGGTACGTCCTCCAAGGTTAGAAGAGGGCGTCTCTTTCTGAGTGTATTTACTAAATGTATTTAGTTACTAACAGCTATTCAATCAACTTAAAACAGTACATTAATTAATGACCAAACCGCATCTTTATTCTGAACAAAACCTTTCATTTCAAGCGTTACAAATCTCGAAAGCGAACTAAAATCTTGAAAGTTTGATAAATTACGAAGAACATAACTCACTTCAACTTAAAATACTAAGATTAATACATCACAAATGTTTTATTGTTATGATTAATCGTAGCATGTGCAACTGTTTTTAAACAGAATAGGTACAGAAGCCGACTCCATACAACGAGCGAAAACGGACGCAGACATAGACATGCTTCACGTACAGCAAGTGCAAGCGCACACGATTCGGTTGGAATAATCAAGATCGCCGTTTATAATCATCTACAGTCTATTCAAACGCTTGTTTACAATTGTTCTTATTTCCACTTAAAGGAATATTAACTTAATACTTGTGTAAATTAAAGTGATTTCAGAATGACCAGCGGGGTAATTGCGTAACACGTTATCAGTAGGAATGGTTTTCCTTTTGACAGTTAAACAACATTCATTGCGCAGACAAATTTTTCAAACGTATGAAGCAATGGATTTGCAATATACTTCAAAATGATTTAGATTATGATTGACAGTGTGTTGCGCAAGAGTGATGTACCTACTATTTAAAAATGTCATAAAATACTTTAAGTTGTAACGCAAAGTAAACTTTAGTGTGAGTATTAAAGTCGTTTTTCCAAAAACACATATTTGTTTACATGTTTGGAAACTAAATCGCGAATGTAGTATACATATATACTGGGTCAAATTATTATATTAATAAAATAATAAATTTAAATTAATAGTTTTCCTAAAATTTTGCATATACGTTGTCAGGTGTACAGAAACGGACATATTATCTTTCGTCCCGAAAAAGAGTGCTGTTACCGAGGAAAACAACAACATCGTTATTACGATAATAGATGGCGCCACGTGTCTTTCGGTGATATAGTTTAATTATTATTACTATATGGGGTTATTGGGTTTTTTTTATTCGTTATTTATATTTTGTCATTGGGGTTTTATTAGATCTGATATCCATCACGTTGTGGACTTTTGCTAGATAATTCAACTTTACCCTGTTTACGTTTGTGCGCCTACTTTCACCTACTGTAAGGAACAAACCCTCTGTTAATAGTCTGTGGTATTTTATTTTAAAATGACAGGAGTTCAGGAGTTGTCTCAACCGTTGAAATTGTTTTCGTCCGTAAAACAGCACATGATGCTATGCTTCATATTATGATTTATTAGCGTTTTGTGTGTTATTAATGGTTTTCAGTGCTGGTCGTGCACTTTGGAATCTGTTAGAATGTTGAAGATTTAGAGTAATTTATTTAATTCTAAAAACGGTCTACAAATTACTTTGCAGAAACTAAAATATTATAAAGTTCAAGTGTGTATCTAAAGAGTCAAATTAATTTAGCTAGCGAAACTCAGCAGACGTGATGGAAATCGATATTTTATAAATATAAAACAAAATAATTTGATCACAGGTAAGTACTTTATTTTGAAGTCAATGTATGTAATGTATTTGATTGAAATATCAGTTCGAAATTTATTTTTGTTTTTATACACTTCACAGAGTCGATTGGTATCAAAATTGGTCAAATCCATGATAAATTAATGGAATGTGACCAATTTTGATACCAATCGACTGATTGTGTTAGGTAGGTATCGATATTTAAACACAAAAAACTGATTTTATTAACTCTTTTTCATTTAACAACACTACCAGCAGTCGTTGACCCCAAAACGAATTACTTATCGTTTTTTATTATCTGCCTAGCCTTTTCCCAATTATGTTAGGGTCGGCTTCCAGTCTAACCGAATGCAGCTGAATACCGGTATTTTACATGGAGCGACTACCTATCTGACCTCCACAACCCAGTTACTGGGTAATAAGATACGTCTTGATAAGACTGGTTGTCAGACTTTCGGGCTTCTGACTACCCGTAACGACTGTCAAAGATCCACGAATGACAGCCGGGACCAACGGCTTAACGTGCTTTCCGAGGAACGGAGGGGTCTCGGTATGTAAAGATGGTCACCCATCCACAGACCAACCGCGGCAAGCGTAGCTTAACTTGATCGTTATTATTTAGCCACGGACCCCTCCCCAAAATTAATTATCATATTCTTTGTTTTTTTTTTGTTTATGTTTAGATATCGACACCCATCACTTCTACTGAGTTTCGGGAGCTAATTTAATGCATATATACAGTCTCATGTCAATCACTCATGGGAAAACCACAGGAGATCTCTTCTTCGATTCATAACACGATTATTTCAACCAATATTTGGCAATTCTAAGTTTAAACTTCGACACACAATTGAAGAGACTGCGCCACCGCTGCGACGCTGCAGCGCTGCAACGCAAGCTAGGCGAAGCGGCTTAATCCCTTAGTGAAATCTGTATGTCTTTCAGTAATAATGTTGCAACAATGCGGTGCCCCGCGTTGTGGCGACAGAAGCGCTTGACAGGCAAATTGGAATCTTCCCAAACATTTGCCACTTCTATGTAGATATATCTACTGTAGGTAAGTATAGCATGCAATGTTTGCTTATTCGGTGCAGAATGCGTTAAATATTGCGTTGTGTTGTTGAACTGTGTTGTGTGTTTATGGCTTGGGTGTGTGTTGTTTGGATAACAGAGAATTATTCGACCAAAAACGAACGGAAAATGATGCAGATGAATTAAGGTTTCAATCTGCTCAGCCTTTTCCCAACTGTTTTGAGGTCGGCTTCCAGTCTAACCGGATGCAGCTGAATATCAGTATTTTTACATGGAGTGACTGCCTATCTGACCTCCACAACCCAGTTACTAGGTAACACGATACCCCTTGGTGACTGGTTATCAAACTTTTGAGCTTCAGATGGATACCCGTAACAACTGTCAAAGATCTACAAATGACAGCCGGGACCAACGGCTTAGCGTGCTTTCCGAAGCATGGAGGAGTCTCGATGTGTAATGGATGGTCACCCATTCACGAACCGACCGCGGCAAGCGTTGCTTAACCTACTATCTATCCTTGCGGCAGGTATCATTTAGTCAAGAGTCCCAGACAGACTTTGTGTAATTTATTTCATCACCAAATCACCACTGCTCTCAAAACCGCGTATGAAAACATCGGCAAGAAACCGGCAGGACATCATCAGCCTATAGCAGTCCACTGCTGGATATAGGCCTCTCCTATTGCACGCCATTCAACTCGATTTTCAGCAACTCTCATCCAGCTGCTACCAGCCATCCTGCGAAGATCGTTGCTCCACCTAGCCTGCGTCCCACCTTACGTTTACCGATTCGCGGTCTCCACTCAAGAACACGTCTACCCCAACGTTCATCGGCTCATTGCTACTTCAGCTTGCTTATTCTGTGAGCTATGTCGACAACTTTGGTTCTCTGCCAGATCACCTCGTTGCGGATTCGATCCCTCGGAGAGACTCCAAGCATAGCGCGTTCCATTGCTCGCTGAGCGACCTTGAATTTATGGACCAGCCGTACCGTAAGTGTCCACGTTTCGGCCGAAACCGGCAGGTCATGGACCAAAAATTCGAAGACATGTGACATCCACCAACCCGCATTGGGCCTGCCTGGTAGATACGGCCCAAACCCTCTCATAGAGAGGCCTGTACCCCTGCAGTAGGAACGTACTGATAATCTATATGCTTATGCTAAGACGATATTATGTGATTGTAATTATTGTTGTACGTCTTGCACCCAAATTAATATTATTTCGTCTGTTTCACGTAAATCATCTGGCTTGTATTTGCTTGTATACTCTAACGTCGGCAATAGGCATAGCAATGTATCAACTTGAGTCAATATATCAAATGGTATATATGTTTGGTACACAAACATGACTGGTACGCACGACAACCATACCAAGCTATAACTTTCCAGTATAAGCTGATTTCTTATTGTACGAAAAGCCTATACAATGCGAGATCAGCTAAAACTGGAAATTTATAGCTTGATATTTTGTCGTCGTATCCTTATTTGTTTCCTTGGTAAGTGGTTTTAATGCTCTGTGAATGTTCGCTGGTTTGTTTGCTTGACAAAATATCAAAATACGTAAATATGGATGTCGGATTAAGTATAGTTCTTTAGTGTAAGCATCACATTTGTATACCCTGATGAGTTGAGGCAGTTAGAGGTGTACAGTATACCCACATTTCGCCAGTTATCTTTA
The DNA here is from genome assembly GCA_947508005.1 of Amphipoea lucens. Classification (NCBI taxonomy): domain Eukaryota; kingdom Metazoa; phylum Arthropoda; class Insecta; order Lepidoptera; family Noctuidae; genus Amphipoea; species Amphipoea lucens. The sequence goes on from OX382379.1 coordinate 11,426,707, forward strand.
CCTAAGTCCCATAAATCACACTAATATTATACAGGCGAAAATTTGTGAGTGTCTGTGTGGGGGTGTGTTTATATGTTTGTTACTTCTTCACCCTCAAACGGCTGGACCAATTTTGATAAAATTTTGTATGGAAGTAGCTGACACCCTGGATTAACATATAGGCTACTTTTTATCCCGATATACCCACGGGATCGACATTTACGCGGGTGAAACCGCGGGGTGCAGCTAGCATTATAAAGGCGAAAGTTTGTGAGTGTGTATGTATGTTTGTTAGGTACTTCTTCACGCAAAAAATACTGACCGGATTTAGATGAAAGGAGATGGCAGTTTTTGGCATTGCTCATTTTGGAAAGGTACAGAATTCAAAGCTATTTTAAAAAAAAGCGCTTATTTTTATGTATTGATAGCCAGATTCACTTTATTATTGAGAATTGGGATTAAATCTCGTTAAATATGAGTAAGTTGAGCAGCCGGAAACAAGGCTTTTTGGACTTGTTATACTATATGACAGTGTTGTCATGGCAAACAAACAAACATGACTCTTTAGAAGATGACCACAGAGTACTTTTTGATAGACTAAGATGACACACAAAACTTCACAAGTCACATTCGCTCGCTCGCTACTATTTTGTGCTGGTGTGAATGTTTTGTGCGCCCAAAGTTTTACGTGGATTTTTACAACGACCTGGCTTGCTTTTGGATTTCGAAGACTCCTACCTTTCTGAACGACTGTTGCTAGACTTGGACCTCAACGTTTCCTATATGCTTAGATTATTATTTTATTATTATTCTTATTGTTTATTATTATTCCTATTATATGCTTAGATTCCGATAAAATTAATAAAATAAGTGAGTCTCTAGAGTCTCCTGAGTTTTCTGTGACTACTGCGTTTAATTAAAACTGACCGAGTATCTACACTTGAAACTGTCATTAGGTCTATGATCAGTGGGTAAATCACTGAACTAAACAAACTTCAACAAGTTTATTTATTTATCATTTTTGAAGTCATCACAAAGCATAATTAGCAATATGTTATGCATACAATAAACATTTATGCGTCAAAATAGTAATAGAGGTAAAATAACCTGTTAAAGTACAAACATTAATGCACTTAACCTCACTTTTACAAAAATTAAGATTTCTCTTTAACCCCATTGTAATTATTTTTTATTTATTTTTTTAACAAAAGCTCATAATATTCCCTATCAAACCATGCCACTTTTATTTCTGTGGAAACTAAAAAAGTTTAATGCCAGCGTTCTATGAACTTCTGCCATTCTCCTTTGGCACACAGATAGTTTGTAACCAGGATTAACAATTAGGATACTTTTTATACCGATATTCCAACGAGATCGAAACTTATGCTGGTGAAACCGCGGAGGCAGCTAGAAGGTAATAGGGGGCGAGCCTACCGCCATTAACCGGGGAAAACACCAGACTCTTGTCTACTGCTCGAAAAGTCCTATTGGCAGAACCCAACAACGTTTTGACTGACCACCAGATTAAAACCCAGGACCAACATTTGCAATCTCTAGACAGATGAGGCAGTCAGTCTTTCATTGTCGACAGTTTTATTAATTTCAATTTTCAGTATGGAGCCTCTCCGAGCGACCTTAATCTAAATCGTTCTGTAATTCTAATGCCTGGTGCACCCTGGAGGGCTATAGCCCGCGCGGAACTAGTTGGCCGCGCCTAAGGTAGGAGAGCGGTGGGACGGAGGGGCGGGGGCGCATTACTCAGTACGTACGTTGCGAACCACCGCGCGCCGTCTCACCCCTGTCCCTACCTTAGCGACCAACTAGTTCCGCGCGGACTATAGCCCTCGGTACCGCAGAGTCTAGCTGACTAACCCTTTCACCACAACGATACACCGTAAGTGCGTTTATCCATGAGAACGAGATGACGGCGCGGAAGTTGCGATACATACATTTACTATGGCCGCGTGTCCACCGCGCTGTCATCCCGGCTTCCTGGCTCGACCGCCAGAACTCGGCTCAAAAGCGCAGGTACTACGCATGGGCCCGTTTTTCTTTTCACTTGATTTTCAAGGCTCTGCGTAACGCCGAGAGTTTAAAATCCCACAGCGTGTTTTTTGACGCACTGGAATGTACTCTGTTGGATTCTCAATGCTAGGCTTAACACCGAGGTTTGAAAATCCAGTGGACGATAAAATCTCGCCGATATTTTACGTCCATGCGAACGTGGACAAATTATGACGGGCTGATGTGCTGGCAATACAAAATATGTTTGATCTTGTCCTCATATTGTCGTCACCGTCGCCGTTCGCCCGATTTTCGTTTTCTCTATCATTGATTCATTACATGCTAAAGCGCCAAGTTCGGTTGCGGCGGACACACGGTCACCGTCACCAGGACGTCACGTTCTGTTCGAATAATCTCGTTTCTCGGCTGCGGTGGACAAACGGCCCTTTTTGCGGCTAAACAACAAAAACGTATTTTCTAAGGGCACACCACCAGCTTTCCAAGTCTGACCTCATTGTCCCCTCAAGGGCACTTACCTAAGCACCTAACATTTTTGACAAAGTACATTGACACTGCAAACACTATCCCCAATTAATCAACAACTGTTACAAGCTTTACAAATTCATAAACTATGAAGTAGGGAGTTTGTCCCCAAATATTGACGCTCCCAAATGAAAGTAAGTTGTAAACTGCTAACTCAACGGTTTGTTTAGGTAGCGAGCTAATTGTGAGAGCTGCTACACGTTTTATGGAGATGAGTCGCTTAGAATTTTCGTGAAATATTTTAATATGAAATGTTTTTGGTAATTCATGCGAGACTGCCTCGTTTGCGAGGATCGCCCAGAGGACACGGTGGAGCATACGGTGGAGGTTTGCCCCGCATGGGCGGAGCACCGCCGTGCCCTCGTAGAGGCGATTGGCAGCGGCGGCGACCTCTCGTGTCCGGCCCTGGTTCAAGCCGTGGTCCGGGGCGAGAGGGAGTGGGAGGCAGTCACCTCCTTCTGCGAAGCAGTCATGCTAGCGAAGGAGGTGGCGGAACGTCTGAGGGAGAGAGCCACGCGTCCCAGCCGCCGCGGGAGACGCTCTAGGCGTCGGGAGCCGCATGACGACTCCCGGCCGCCGTAGGCGCGGGCCTGCGGACGGTGAGTAATGGGTAGCTCACCGTCCGATCAGGACCAGGCGCGTGCCGGACGGCGCGTACGTGTTCCACGCGTGCCTCAAAGAGATGTCAGCAAAAGGGAAGGGGCCTTCCAGGGCCGAAGCCTGCCGGGGGTGCGCGATTGTCCGAAAGGGTTACCGCTACCCCGGAACATAAAGGGCTAAGGAAGGAACACGGATGGGTTTTAGTCAGTAAGAGTCTGACACTTCCTTCCGCTCCACTTAGAGCGGGAGGGGTCATTTGATGATGATGATCCATAAAAAAAAAATACTGCCTCGTTGGTGTAATGGTAGCAAGCGCTGCTGTTGAGCATGAGCTTCTGGGTCCGGGTCGGGCAAAGTGTTGTTGGGTCTTTTCCATCTGGGATCTCTCAGTAGCAGCCCGGAGTCTGGATTTGTGCCCGGTTAATAATAATAATTATTATTTTTATATGAATTTATACATCTCGAGACCATGGGCCCATGGGGTCCCGGTCCTTTGGAAGGCGTACGAGGGGCCGAAGCCAACTCGCAGAGGCCCCTTAGGAAATTTTAATGAAATGCGGCACCAACCGACGATTATACCTGTATGCACTATGCAAATGCACCCAAAGATAACCCCTGGTTGATGTAGGACTATTGTAGAATATGGAAAAATAAAAAATTGGACTATGGGTTTGGGTGGCTGAAGTGAAGTGGTTACCAAGAACTATGGAAGAACTATGACCCCTGCCTGATCAATGTTTTATAATACACGGATATAATGGCAGGGGGTTATTATTATTATCAGCCATTTCTATCCCACTGCAGGGTAAAGGCCTCTCTTCCCTCCTTCCACTTATAAAATTTAAAAAAATAAAATGTGAGTGTACAGCTCTGCCTAACATCCTATTTAAAGTGTTACTAATAGCGTGCATCTGATCGTACATATTTTTTTCAGATCTTGTTATATCTATCTTTATTTTTATTTTTGTCTTACCTCACTAGTAACAAGATAAGTAGCTGATAATAAAATTGAAGAGATAAGTAAGAATAGGTAAGTTACGTAATAATATAGGTTTTTTTTTAAGTGAAAATTTCTTTAGGCGCGTTGGCCCCGTTCCGCTGCCAGTTTCTGCAGCCCTGGCGAAGCCCTTACAAAAAGAATTCGCTAGCGTCACCGCGAGTGCCCCAGGTACTCTAAGTACGAAGCCTATGCCAAAAAAGGCACTGAATAAGGCTGATGATGAGGGTTTCGTGACGGTGCAAAGGAGGAAGCGCCGATCGCGACCGAACAAGAACCGCTGCGGCAAAGCTCCTACGGATCCCGAAGTCAGCTTGCGTGCCGCAAAGCCGAACACACCGGTGTACATCTCCCGCTTACACTACACCACTAAGGCGGAGGACATCGTGGAGTACGTGCGCCAGAAGACGAGGTACACGCCGAGGGTGCAGTTACTGGAGTCGCACCGCAACGTCAACTTCAAGGCGTTCGTGGTGCGCGTACCAAATTGTTATCTGCCCGTCGTCATGGAAGAAGACTTCTGGCCACAGGACGTGGTGTTCCGTCGCTTCCGCGGACGAGTACCACAGAGCAGTACAAGAACTAGCTAGTGAAGTGATGTACTAGTTTTATAATAAAAATATGTATGTTTAGGTTAAGGTATTTATCTATGAGCCTGCGTCGCCTGAAATAAATGAATAAATAAATAAAAAAATAAATAAATTGAGATGGAAAAAACCATTGAATTCGCGACACTGTTACTGTAACGACACCGCTTCGAATGTGTTCGGCTGTCCTCCGGATGTACTCGGTTTTAATTTATATCCGGTATGTCAGTGAGTAATGGCAAAGTATTCTATTTGTGTTTTGTTTTCACTTCTGTCGGCACTCCCGGAATGCCACTGTTTTCTTTTTTACTTTTTCTTTTAAGAATAGAAAAAAATACTCTTCTGTTTTTTTTTCTTTATCGTGTCTCATAGCTTAGCAAACCCTTTCCCTTTCAAAACCTCTCTATTTTGCGCGATTTCCGCAAACATAATTAGATCGCCACACCTCCTTCGCACACAACAGTTTCAATTTTTTTAATTAATGACCCCCACGCCTAAAACAGCTGAAACTCTATAACGAACAAGACCAATACATCACCAACCAAAGAATTCACTTCAGAAACTTAACGAGGTGAGCCAGATCATCAATTTAAGCGAATGACACTCGGAATGGAAATTATATGAATATTCGGATGATTCACCGGGGTTGTTGACATCACGTCCCGTCGTTAATCATTGCATTGTCATATGGAAACTGGAACGATCTCTAATGGTCTTGGGAGATCTCAGCTTTTTAGTGGCTTGAAATATACCGGCTGACTTTTTTTACAGAGTAGAAGCCTATGACACAGAAATTTATTTATTTTAAAAACCTCTTCATTTTGTTAATAAGGCTACGATTTCATTAAATTTTCGCGCTTAGAGTACCTACGGGTGCCTATAAGTATTTTTTTATTTTATATATTATTTGTCGATTTTTTTTTTGTTTTAGTACGAAAAGTTTGCTTCAAATAAGTAAGTAGTTTTTCTATGTTCTATCTATGTTATGGGTTTGGTTTCCGCACTTAGTCCTTCAACTGGAGCATTGTGCGTGCATATTTAATAGTATACTTATTGATAGGCTAATTTCATTTTAGGTTTTTGAAAAAAAAAGACTAAAATAAAAGAAAAAAAAACATATTAGAGTTTTTTTATTCTTTTTTATTGGCTTCTTCTCCGTTCACCTGTTATACCCTGTTTTTGTCCAGACGGTAAAAAAAGTCTGCCGGTATAATAGCTTGCCTATCTGACCTTGCATTGTATATGCTTCTCGTACAATGAGAAGTCAGCTTATACTGGAAATGTATAGCCGAACTCTTGTTGGTTTGGTTAAAATTGGACTTTCTTAATCGGTCAAGCGGCGCGCGTCGCCGATCGGCGACGAAACAATAGAAAATCAATTGAGTCTCATTAGCGGAGCTTGACAGATTAAAAATCCAAGAATAGAGAGTAATTATGTAAAACTTAATTAGAATGATGTGTGAATGAACTTTCAAATTTAAATTAACCTAACTAAAGATGACAGTTAACCTAACTAACGACGAAGCAACGCTCCATAACTCAAGTAGCGGATGTTGGAGAAAAAACAGCCAGGCTGAAGTGGGAGTAGGCATGACAAGTCTCACGAATGCACCCGGAGAGATGGGCAAAGATCGTTACTCACTGGACCCTGAGGCAGGACATCGCCGTCGAGGTAGACCAAGGCGAAGGAGGCGTGACGATCTAATATCATTTGCAGGGCCAACATGGCCAGAGATCGCACAAGACAGGGAGGTTTGGAATAAAAAAGGGCACCTTTGCCCAGCAGTGGGACACAAAATAGGCTTAAAAAAAAAGACGACAGCAATCACGAAAGCCAAAATGCAAAACACAACACCAGTCTGGTCAGAGGATCCTCCCTTTTCTATGGAGGATGAGTGAACTTTACATCGTTCCTCGTACCTCTATAAACCCATAATTAACACACTAAAAATTTACTTTAAAACACTTTTACATACATACATAAAGTGACGCATTCTGCCCGTGGGGTCGGGCAGAAACTACATAACGCCACGTGCTATAATCCGCATATACTCCTTATACTTCGTTTACGTTCATACATCTCATACACGCACACCAGTTGCGAGTAATACGATGCACCTGAACTTTCTCAAAAACGTCACCAATAATGTCAGTGCTATAATATGTCCTCCTAGAGCGTCCCCTCCTGGCGTTTCCACTCACAACTGCCTTGCAAATACTTTCATTAGTCGCCCTTGGTCCTGCGCCTGATCTCTCTCCGGTTGTATCGGATTGCCGTCCCATCGGACCATGAGAGTGAGGGAAGAGGGAGTGCGTCTATGTCTGCGCGCACACTTGTACACTATAATATCTCCCGCGCTGAAGGCTAGTCTCTGTTGAGATTGGCCGCCGTGGCCGAAATACGGTCTGGAGGACTTTTATTTAATTGCCCTTCATTCAACCTCTAAACTGGCTAACTTTTACTCCACCAAATACTAATAATAAAATGATAATAATTTCATGAAAAATCTGTTGACTTTTCCTTCCGGAGTAAGTTTCTTATTTCCTAAAACGCGACAAACTTCTTGGTACTAACTTTCAGCGGTGTGACTTGGCTGGAAGCCAAAGTTATGGCTTTCATACATTTTAAATGCGTTTTGATAAGGTCGTGGCCAGACTAACTCACGATTTGAGGCAATGCGAGTATAGGACTCTGAGCTCGCTTAAGCCATACGAAGGATTGGTAAAGGTCTTTTTATAAGACCAAGTTGTATAATACGATATTTTATAAATCAGGCCTGCACCTATGGCGTCATGTTCGTGAACGGGCGCCGTCAGTAGGGACTGGTCATCTCATTGCTGCCATGGCTTATTTTAATTTAATATTTGAATTGTTTTTTTTTTAACCGACTTCAAAAAAGGAGGTTCTTTATTCGACCCGTATGTATGTATGTATGTATGTTTGTATGTCCGCGATTTTCTCAAAAACTAATGAACCGATTTTGATAATTCTTTCACTAATGTGATCTAAATACTTTCAGAAAGGTTTAAATATATAATACATTAGGTAATTATTCTTATGTACGAAATTATGTGTATAAATGTACTGCATCTCCGGCATTTCTATGCGAATTTTGCTGATTATTCTAGTCGGTGTCTTCAGTTCTTCAATGCACTAGTGGTAATTGCATTTGTGTAGGGTAGGTACAACTAAAAAGTGAAAAATAAAAACTTTTTTACAAAAAAAGAACTGACTTCAAAAAAAACACTACAAATTGAAAAATAACTTTAATTTCGTAAGTTGGTGTCAAAAAAAAAACGAAAATGAGGAACCAACGAAACCGACTACCGAAATTGAAGTTATTTTACAATTTGTAGTGTTTTTTTTTTTTGAAGTCGGTTTTTGTTTCTCGTTTTTTCATTATGGACGCTACATCGTTCTCACATGTATAATTTTTAACATGAATGATGTAACCAAGACTTTGTAACCATAATATTATTTTGATTTAAAAGAGTGTCCATGGAGTTTCTTGCCCGTTCTTCTCCATAGGTACCTACGCTTTGGAATGGGCAACTAGCTTCATCTTTCTGATTGACCGACCCCTTGACAAAAGTGCCTGTAATTGGTTTAATTGAAATAAATGCTTTTTGAAATAAATGCTTTGAGTTTTGATTGCAATCGGGGTCTCGTGGCTATGTAATAACAGTCGCACGGGTCAATCGCAAGTTAAGCAACGCTTGCCAAGGTCAGTCCATGGATGCGTGATCATCCTTTACATATATCAAGACCCCTCCGTGATTTGGAGAGCACTGGTCCCCGTTGCCATTTGTAGATATTTAAGCCATTTTCACTGATTGCATTTCGTTTATTTTACAAATGTTATTGTATTGTGTTTTGTTTGTTATTTACTCGTGTTTACATTTTTATTTAAATTTTATTTTACCTAACCTACTTAAGTATGTACAGTCAACAAAAGAGATAAGTATGCAGGATCGTCGAATATAGTTGAAGTTTAGTAAGAAACCGATGGATGTTATATTGATTGAAAAATTCTTTTTGCATTTGATAGCCTTAATGGCTGTAATAGATTCGTCCCCAATTACATGCGACTTAAAAATAACTGGCGAAATGTGGGTGTATTATACATCTCTGCCCAACCCTTTGGAGAAACAGAAGGTGATGTTATGTTATGTAGAATATTATGTTTTTCTTATTTCGTATAAACTTGCTTAATTTATTTACCACGGGAGCGCCCACGAGCAACTTTTGTCTCCGCAACTAATTTGTCTCTCACATCAAGTCAATTCTTTATGACGTACAGACAGCGTCAGAGAAAAGGAACCACCCCAAGACTTCTTGATGTCATTACCAAAGGGGGTTCCTTTTCTCTGAAGCTGACTGTACCATTATGTATATAGTTGGTAGGGAAATAATTATATTTGTCACAATTATGGACCCTAAGTCTACGGGTTTGTATGAAAGTGCGCGCATGTAGCGAGGCGACAGCTAGGAAACATTTTTGTCTGCGGGTTTGGACGCAACTGTTGCACGTCTATTGGTTGCAATGCAAGTGCGCGCACGGCGACAAAAAAGTTGCCGGCTAATCAGTTGCCGCTCAACCGAAAATTTAACAAAATAGTAGCGTTACTGTCGCTCCCGTGTGCGCATCGTCCAAATCTCGGCGAGAAGACAGCGACAGAGACAAAAAGTTGCTAGGCAACTAAGTAAGTTGCGCCCTAACTTAAACATTTTCTCCCATAAAAATTACCATTTCCTAGCCGTCTCTTTATCTGTCAGACTCTTAGGTACTGACTAACAACCATCCCAGTGTTCCATCACACATCAACGCCGGGGGTCGCGGGGACGTACGATCCTTCCACAACTCCCCACTGGTGCCGGCTAGACTAGCCGTCCCCCTAAACGAATCTTACAATCGAATCCGCAAATCGAATGTTTGTAAATAGCTATGCCAGTCTCCATATTAATGAAAATAATAATATCAAACACAGGACATCAACATTTTGTGGCTAAACGAGAACTATTTATTATATATACGACCACAGCCTAAGCCCGCTTAGTGCAAACAGTTAATTTTACACCAAATAACCCTTAATTTAATGTAATGTAAATTCCGATCCGATTTGTTAAATAAATTGGTTTCATGTACTAAAATCGCATTTAGTTAATGCTCATATGGGTGAAAAGTAAATACTGTAAACACTGATTGGTTTAAATATTAATTGTATTTATTATGACAAGTTATTGCCGTAAAATGTTTGTTAGTCGTTAAAATATGGTAGTGGTTTGCGTTCATTTACAGATACTGAAACCAATAATTTTGTATATTGCGAAATGTTCGAGCATAATTTAATGTAGAGGAACATCATTTTAACGTCGATTTAAATTCATCACATACCAACCTATCGATCAGAATACCAACGCTGCGGTATTTATTTTTTTAAATATCTCAGCATTATGCACAGATATGGGTCTTTTTGGCCTCGCATAAGTTTTTTTTTGTTACTTTTAATGTTTTTTTTTAGTTCTAAATGCTCCTTCTTTTAATGTTTTTATTTCCTGTGCGTGTCCTAAATAAAATATGTTTCTTCTTTTCAAATTGGAATTGTATTTTCACACTTGTCGTAACTATAATTGTGTAACAAACAGTTTCCATTACGATTCGAAAAAAAATTAAGGAATTTTCTAATCCATTGCTTCATATTATGAATTCGTACATAATAATATATTGCAACCAAGTTCGGTAGCAGATGCTAATAAATAGAACGTACCGGTTTCCTCGCGATGTTTTATTTCACCGTTTTGAAAGCAGTGGTGATGAAATAATTTACACAAAGTAAAGCGCCTGTCTGGACTGGAACCTATAAACCACTCGTATGTCGGTGCTTTTTCCACTGGGCCACGAAAGCTCTTTGGGCCATCACTGCTTTTGAAATATTTGTCTGCTCAACCACGTAAAAAAGGCAATGGATCATGTTGAACTGTCAAAATGATAGACATTACCATTATAATTGTGTTACGCAATTACCTTACAGGATATAAATAAAAATACTCTCATCGAAGTCAATCTAGATAAACTTCCTATTTTCAATCCTAAAAATAAATCCAAGGTAGCACCGCTTGCGAGAAATCTCGCTTTAGTTCTATATACTGAAGCAACTTTGCCAGAAACAATACAAACATCCAGAGTCCCTGCCTAACTAGGAAACAAAACAACACAACTGCACACTAAAACAAAGCCAAGTCCACTATCCTCTTTGCACTCAATTTTCCAATTAAGAGAATCTTAGCGGAAAGACTATTTAATTAAATTTGCTCACACAATGAAATCAACACAGAGCGTTAATGCTAAAATTCTGAAATGAATTACACATTTAAATCCTTTGAGAACAATGCACTATTTTGTTCCACTACATTGCAGGGGAATGAATCTAGAACGATTTAATACATCCACCCTCATTTCTATACCAACTAGGTTGGCCATGAATCAATGTCAAATACAGGACGCGTTCCAACACGACTGTCAAATAAGTTATGCGTAATTTCACGTGAAATATAATTTGGTATAGATGTAATCTAGGGCTGGTGTAATTTTGCTAAAGAATTTTACTCGGTATTCAGTCTGAAGGTTTTTGAATGAAAATTTAATTGTGGTTGAATATTATTTGAAAAGAAATGGAGGTCGGTGGGTATTGCGGTATAATTTTTGAGGCTCAAACCATTTTATTTTTTCGAATTTCGACGAATCACTCACGGTTCTTTTTGCATAATTATATTCATTCGTGTTAATATTCATTTTTATCAAAGGTAGATAGAATGATATTTTTTGCATGATTTTAAAGCACATTCTGCTTTACCAATATACATATAGGGCGAATTTTTAATATGGGGCAGCAAGAACCAAGAACATCGAAAATCCGACCTGTATATTAATATGCCGATTGTTTATTTCCTTACATATCAGTTAGGCAAGCTTATTTCGATAACAATAGAAAAAGTAATTGTGTCTCATTAGCGACAGTTGAGCTCATAATATATAAAATACATTTTTAAAATTTTTGGTATAAAGAAGCATAGAAATCATTTAAAACATAAAAATGAATCGCTATTATCAAATATTATTATTATTATCATAAACTAACTAGAACTAACTAACTTACTTAGTTGTTTAAAATAAATAGATTTAAATTTTTTTTTTTTAAACTAAAGTATGACTTATCAAAATTTTTAAAAGAACTACGTTTCAAATGATTTTAACCATTCTGAGAAGAGAAAAAATTAAAGAGAGAAAATTTTTGAGTATGAATTTCGATAGCTATAAGATAGTGGATGACCAAAGAAACGATGGATGGACTGTGTGAATGATGATATGGTTAGAAAAAGGGTGACTACCGAGATGACGACTAATAGAGACGTATGGAAGAAAAAGACACAATAGAGACTTATGGAAGAACAAGACCGACCCCAAACAAATTACTACTCGTATAAGGGCAAGAGAATGATGATGATAATTAAACCTTAAAATTTTATTCATTAAGCACAAAATAGCGTAAATAATTCTACAGTAAAATATATAAAAATAAATATTATACAATAGTAATTTCGCACTCCCTATTCGCCCGCAAATTCACTATCCGTAATTAATCCTACAGGGACATTCATTTGGACAATAGCTTTGTGGTCATCCTACAAATTTAATACCCCACTGTCCGTAACAGAATTGATTCAGAATACAAGGGTGACAATAATCTAACGTATAGCGACACGGCCATTATAAATTGATCCATCCATTCAGAACCGGAATTTCATTTCAATGGATTACTACAGCTGCAGCACAAAAGGGGCGGGGATCAGTTTATGCTGGTTTGTATTATGATTTTGACGTTCGATAGACCACAAATTGTTAGTGCTTGTCATTAATTATTATTTTGATGGAACTTATTATTAGTCATTATATTAATTGTTTGTTGTTTGGTTTCCATATTGAGTGAGCTACAATCCATTTGATGCTCTACGAAATTCATAATTGATTTCAAATTATATTTATTTATTTATTTAATACTTTAATTAAGCACATAAATGTTCATAGGCGGACTTAATGCCATAGGCATTTTCTACCAGTCAACCTAGTTTGCTGAGTTTTGCTGGCTAATTCTATTTGGCCTGTATAGGAAACCTATCTTTTTGATAGTATTGTTTTAATTGTACTAATTAGAGTGATTAGAACGCTGTCGGTAAAGCTTATTTACAAAAATGCATGTGCGTTAGCAAGCGAGAGCAGTGGTGGCCAAGTGGTAACGACCGCGACTTACGAGATATAGGTCATAGGTTCGAATCCTGACAGGCGCTTTACTTTGTGTAAATTATTTCATCACCACTGCTCTCAAAACGGTGAAGGAAAACATCGTGAGGAAACCCGCATGTCCTAGAACCAAAAATTCGAAGACATGTGACATCTACCAACCCGCACTGGGCCCGCGTGGTGGATTACGGCCCACTCCCTCTAACAGAGAGGAGGCCTGTGTCCCAGCAGTGCGAACATTATAGGCTGATTATGTGTATGTGCGTTAGCAAAGAACCAATCAGATAATCCTCCTAGGATTTGGACTTCACTATGGAAAATGTAAATTCGACGAAAACTGCTAATACCTAAATCATGCAAATTATTTATGTATGTTAATTTTATACTGTAAGAAAAAAAGTGGCCAAGTGCGAGTCTGACTCGTACTCGAAGGGTTCCGTACCACCGTACAATATTAATTTATTTAATGAAGAAATATTTACAAGGGCAGTTCAACTTTTAAAAAAATTGTATCCATTTATTTCAGGCATCAAGGCCCATATAAACACATAGGTACAATACAACATTAAGTAAGTTAAAAATACTATAAATACATACATCATTATAATTTCACTAAAAACTAACGCACACGAAGTGTCTGCGTCGTGTTTCGCTGACTGGTGTCATGTAGCCGGCCACGAAACCGGCGGTCCACGACACTCTTCGGCCAGAACTCTTCCCTTCTCATTCCTCCCTTCTTTTTCTTTCCTTTCTTCTCTTCTTCTTCTTCTTCGAATATTGAATGCCATTATTAAAATTGATCAATAAACGCTGAAAAAAACACGTATTTTGTACGGGGCCATTTTTAATTTTTAACTTGATTTTATTTTTTATTGTTGTAGCGGTCTTAACAGTACACACTCTATGAAAATTTCAAGTGTCTCCCTATTACGGTTCAAAAGATACAGCCCTGTGACAGACGGACGGATAGTAGAGCCCTTAGTAATAGGGTCTCGTTGGCATCCTTTGCGTACGGAGCCCTAATAACTAATACATTTTCTAAAAATGCACGTCACTGGATTATACAGTTTTAGGAGCCATTTTATGCCTTTATGATCCCAACATGACAAGCTATAAAATTAATCCTTGATAAATTATTAAATTGTCCCTATTTATTATTCTTTACACCTTACCGCACCTTCCGTTCAATTTTCCTCTTTATTTTCTTTTCAATAGAGTCTTAAATTGCATCTGCTGTGTCGCGAATATATTAATAATGCGTGTTGCCAGTATGTAGAATCCGAATTTAGGGTGGAATCTATATTAATACATTAATAGATGTACATGTTAGTCCCCATATTGTTGCAAGATACGAGGGGTGCTTATTTTAATTTTAAATCAACCTTAAGCTATGCAAATGGTAAAAGGTATTTTGTGGGGATCTGGATACAACTGGTGTATCGGAAAATCTAATTTGTGTGCATTTCATTTCATGTACGAGGTTGCGTTTTGCGCTGTTTTATGATAAGATTTAGCGGTTGATAATAACATTGGAATAATAACAACTACACACAAACAACCCCTGCTCTACATTAGCACTAGATCGCAAGCTCTCGAAGTCATGGTGAGAGGCCTTTTGCCCATCAGTGGGACGATATAGACTAACAGTAACAGTCAGGCCCGGTATCCACCAAAGCGGAGAGGAGATGAAACGAGCGGAGATGTGCTGCGAATCAGGCAGGTTATTTCCACCAAAGCGGAGAGGACATGCGTAGCGGAGAGGAGATGTGAGCTGTGTGTAGCGGAGATGACTCTTTTAGGTGTGCGAGGCGCGGGGAGAAGGCAGCGGGGAATGGGGCGCGCCAGCGCGGGCGCCGCCGCGCGCCTCCCGCCCGGCCGCCCGACTACACACATCTCCGCTCTGCCACGCCACTTGCTCGCTCGCGGCACAAAATTCTATAGAAAAATGAGACCCGGACTCCACTGAAGCGAAGTTGTGCGGAGCGGAGCGGAGACGTGCAGGAATCGTGCAATCACAGACGAGACGAGTGACGCGATGAGGATTTAAACCATTGTGATTGGTCGATTCCTGCACATCTCCGCTCCGCTCCGCCCAGCTCCGCTTCAGTGGAGTCCGGGCCTTAGACATCTTCATTCCTCTCCGCTTAATCCCTTTCCACCGAAACTAAGCGAAGAGGAGATGTGGAAATAACGAAATCTGACTGGTTATTCAAAACACATCTCCTCACGGCTCCTCTCCTCTCCGCTTTGGTGGATACCGGGCCTCACAGTAAAAGCTTCAATAAAATTGGCAGACATTTCTTTTACCTCATCATCTCCTACCCTTATAGTAATTTATTTGGGGTCAGCGCAACATGTGTCTTTTTCATCAATGCTTCTCTATTAGTCGTCATCTCGGTAGTCACCCTCTTTCTAACCATATCATCATTCACACAGTCCATCCATCGTTTCTTTGGTCTTCTCCTACTCTTATAGCCATGGACATTCACATTCAAGCCTTTCCTCATGACATTTTCCTCATTCCTTCGTATTACATTGCCCATACCATATATTTTAGCTTCTTCTTAAAAAGAAAAGTCAGAAATGAAAGCGCAAAATCCACCACCACCACCACCCACCTACCACCACCCACCTACCACCACCCACCTACCACCACCCACCTACCACTGTTTCTCTCCGCATCACCCAAAGGTTGACTGGTAGAAAATGCCTATGGCATTAAGTCCGCCTGTGTACATTTATGTGCTTGAAGTATTAAATAAATAAACCTTACGAATGACTATAGATTTTGGCAAAATACCAAATTTTAGATAGCACAACCGATTCACAAGAAAAGGTTTTATGCCTGATGAGTGACGACGGTTAGTCGAAACAAACGTAAAAGACTATTTGGTCTAGCATACGGACCAAGGTTAGATTCAGATAGCAGATAACCATACTTACATAAAGGAAAAGTCAAACTAAAACCTTTTACCAACAATTTTCCGAATGACGGTTCTTCACATAAAGCCTAACTTTCTATCGACGCAGTTGGTGACGTAGTTTGTGAAGTGACAGAAGGTCCATTCCATTCAACGAGCGAGAAGGCACGTACACATAGACATGCTTCACGTACAGTAAGTGTAACGCTGGATATAGTGCTCGACTGACGGCGGTCAGCCCTGACATTGGTTGAACGTAGCTTTATCAATGAAAACTTATGAACAACTACAGTGCAGCGCTTATGAATCGCTACACACGTACAGCTACGTCTTGCTGACGAGGACCGTCGGTCGGGCGTACGTTCGGTCGATTGACTGATTCGAGACTGTCATTTGTTTGGTCGAAACCACACAGTACTGTAGCTGTGTGGCGTCTTACCTCTGATTTTGCATCACTGACAAAATCATTATGATCTTTATTTTCTTCAAATTAAGGTTGCTTTTAGATTGATGCCACTGACAAGCCTTTCAAAATCACAGTGATCTTTATAATCGTTACAATAAGGGTTGCTGTTGGGTTGCTGCTGTCAGAGGTACAATTACTGTGAAAGGGTTGTAGGAGTTTCACTTAGTGCCTTGCTTGGTGAGTAAGGTTACAAATTGGTCGTGCAACATCAAGCACCTCACTAGCCATTGCAATGGTAAAACCTTGCTTGATTCGATTCGCCAGAAACATCACCTAGCACGCAGCATAGTACTAACCGAAACCACTATCTGTGTGTCTTCGGCGAAACGAATGCCAGTCGCGACTGCGCTTGCACTCGCTGTACGTTAGGCATGTCTGTTCGGGGTATCCAGCGTTACGTCTTGCGTCAAGAGACACGCGCGCGCGTCACCTGTTTCCCTCACTCCGCAAGCCCTCATGTGTCAGTTACTCGTGGTCTGAACAACTTCTTTCATTTGTTTTCTCTGCAGTCACTGTTGGAAGACGCCTGTCGCTTGAGCTTGCAGCTCGTGACCACGTGGATATGTGCCCACGCGTTTTCGCTCGTTATACAGGGTTTCCCTGGAAGTATGGATCAAATCGAATAGGGGCGTGGGCAAGTTCATTTCCAAACGTTTAAAAAAAAAAAGAGAAGAGAAACCAATTCGTTTTAAAAAATCGTAACAAAAAACTATCGGGGCTATCAATTTAATTTTTTTAGATTGCCCTGGTAGTATTTTTTTTATGATTATTTTTTTTGAGCACTATGCGTAGTGATTGAAAATAAAATAAAAATTGGTCATAACTTTTGAACCGTAAAAAAATTCACTGACATTCTCAGGGTTAAAAAGTTTGGAAATGACCTTGCCCACGCCCCTATTCGATTTGATCCATACTTCCAGGGACACCCTGTATAGAGTCGACCTTCTGGATCTAACAGTTTTATGGTATAGTGTCACAACATCACAACTTTACTCATTCGGAATTGGTTGAATACATCTCTAATGAATGTGCTTGTTTATCTTGTTTCACGGACGACTGCGGCTGAGGGTAGTAATTAAATTATGTTGGTAAACTGTGATGATTTAGTAGTAGTTGATTTTTATTAATATTTTTTTTTTATAATATTATTTATTTATTTTCACTTCAAGACACACATTGGTTTAGCCCTGGAGGTCCTGTATCACAAGAACCAGTTTTGTTAGACTGTGATGGTTTCAAAAAACTGTGCCAGTCACATAGCCATCAAAAGCGTTTGCATTATATGAAAAAATTGCCAAAACACAAACCACATATGACCAAGCGTCCACAAAATTAATAATTTAACCAACTGCTAGACAATGGATGTAAATTCTTTCAAATTAGTTGTCTATTATTTTATCTAGTACTATAAAATAGTAGATTGTTATGCAAGGGTCGAAAGGAATCAATTCCTATACGAGGCATTTAGACGCCCGAGCGCAGCGAGGGCGGCTATAGCCCGAGTACGAATTGATGACTTTCACCCGTGTTAAACACTCTACTTTTCATTTCGAATATAAGGAAAGTAAAAAGTAGTAGTTTTTCTAAAATATTTATTGATAACAATAACATGCAAAGTTTTTGAATTTCGGTACAGCTTACAGGGTTAGTATCCCGCCAAATAATACTCTTGACTTTTTTTATTTTAAATATGGAACACACCGCGTCATCGCCGCGGGCTGTCCCGCTTAATAGGTTTTTTTTTTAATTCACACTGGCTGTTTATACACTCACAAGACTGCAGCATTTTTCATAATTTATGTAAAAAATTTCGTAGCTGACTACAGTTCTATTTTTAAAATTCATTCCCACCCTAAAGAGGGAAGTAATTACTATGAGTCTTTCCCGCCCTGTGGTGGGAAGCAGCGTCTTCCACCCGCTATTTGGATCAAACTAACACTACTTTCCGAGTATGAGAAATGAAAAAGTTTTTCCGTAATATAATGTATATAATAAACAAAATGAAATGAAATTGTTTATTCTGTAAATAGGACATCGGAATCACTTTGACAAGACATTTCTTCATCATCATCTGCCTAGCCTTTTTCCCAACTATGTTGGGGTCGGCTTCCAGTCTAACCGGATGCAGCTAAATACCAGTACTTTACATGGAGCGCCTGCCTATCTAACCTCTACAACCCAGTTACTGGGTAACACGATACCCTATACACTTTGACAAGACATTTATTAAAAAAAATGCTAGATGGAGTAGACAATTCCTATCTGACTACCCGGAAATTAAATGGAGAAACAAACTCAAATTATTGCCTACTAGCTGCACCCCACGGTTTCACCCGCATAAGTCTCGATCCCGTGGGAATATCGGGATAAAAAGTATCCTATATCCTTTCCCGGGACTCAAGCTTTCTCTATACCAAATTTAATCTAAATCGGTTCAGCGGCTTAGGCGTGAAAAGGTAACATACAGACAGACAGGGTTACTTTCGAATTTATAATATTAGTATGGAAATATTATTCGAGTAAGTTCGAATTCGAATTGGAGTTAGTTTCGGTAGTTCGAGTTTATTATTACCAACACGAAAATACGTGAAGAAAGAACCAAAGTCGACTACCTGGAGATCTAATACACAAACCTAGGCTTAGTTTAGACTCTAGGATCTCCCACAAATTACAAATATTTTGACAACTTAATATATAAAGAAGAAGAAGAAGTGGTAATGCCGCCAGTCTCTTGGGTACATTACCAGTCGACAGCCATGCGGATGAAATTTCGATGCTATATTTTAGTTTTTGTATAGTTTTAGTTAAGTTAGGTTTTAATTTTGTTAATTAAAGATATATTATTGTTTATTTATTATCAAGTGTAAATAGTTATCTATACACACTTAATATATTCTAACATAAGAATGTAATTTGTGAAGACAAAATAAAGATTATGATTTTAATATTTACCTATATTAGTATTGTACAGTCAGCATCAAAAGTCGATTAACACTATCATTTCTACATGTTATTAAATTGACAACAACTTTTTTTAATAAACTGATTTTTACCTTTTCACATAATAGACAAGAGTACTTATATATTCTAAAAAAAATTCTTCTGCTGCAATTTTGAACAAATATTTTGCTCAATAACTAAGATTAAAAAAACTGAAGTGTTAATCAACTTTTGATGCTGACCGTACAACAAAACAATACTGTATTCTAACTACAGCATGAAAAAGTCCAGTCTAAAATCTAAACCGCCAGTACCAAAACATTCGAAAATGTGCGAACACGTACCAACAATTAGCTAATCGAATTATTGGACAGCAAAGCTTTAATATTGGACCATTTGTGCACACTGCATACAATACGTGAACAACTGTTCGGTCACAGACACAAAAGAACAGTAGTTACAGTGTTGCCGGATTAGTTCCGCTAGGCATTGTTATACTGGCTTCGCATAATTGTCTGTGGGAATTTGGGTGTTAATTCAAGTATGGGGCTGTTGTGGGTAAAGTTTATAAGTTCTTTTATTATAAAAGAAATTTAATTATGCTTTTATACTATAATCTATACTTCCATACTAATATTATAAATTCGAAAGTAACTCTGTCTGTCTATCTGTCTGTCTGTCTGTCTGTCTGTATGTTACCTTTACACGCCTAAACCATTGAACCGATTTAGATGAAATTTGGTATAGAAATAGTTTGAGTCCCGGCAAAGGACATAGGATACTTTTTATCCCGATATTCTTACGGGATCGAGACTTATGCGGGTGAAACCGCGGGGCGCAGCTAGTTTTATATAGGGTGGCAGAGACATCGACGCACAAACTGTAACTATTAATTCAGCAGATAACCTTCAAGCTAATTTTTCTTTCTTTCTTTCTTCAAGCGTAGGTACATTTTTTTGTTTCTTATAAAAATACAATTATCGTTTCATAAAAAAGTTCAATACCTACGCTGTTTTTTTTTATAACCGACGAAATATTTCAACGCAGGTGAGTTCAGAATCATGTACAGACGCCAGCACATCAAGCTACTACAATCTGTCAAATTTCTTTAATAGATTTTCAACTTTATCGCTAAAGCATAAGGTTCAAAGTTGATTGGGAAAATTTGACAGTTTCGGGTAGCTTGATGTGCTAGCGTCTGTACCTATTGAATCTATGGTAACAGGTTACGCGTCGGTGCACCCTACCACCATGTAACAAATTAATACTTAGTAAACCAGATGGATTAGACGACCTAAAGAAGGTGGCTCGGACAGACTGGATGCGGAAGGCGGAGGACAGGGTGTTGTGGCGCAGCCTGGGAGAGGCCTATGTCTAACTGTGGATTGCAATAGGCTGAGTTGATTGATTGACTCTAAACAACAATCACAAAGCGCTTTCTCAGTAAATAACAGCGCTTTTCGTCGTATTGGAAACGTTGTTGTCGTCAGGTCTTATGCAAAGCCAGCTTAAATCGCTGCAAGCCGCTGCAAATCTTCGTTGTAGGAGTGCACAGTTGTGTTAACATTCGCGTTGTTTAACCGTGCACGTAATGTTACGACTGCGAGGGTTTTAACACCATGTGGGAGATTGAAGTTGTGTTTAGATTCATTGTGGGTAATATAGAAATCATCTACATATACAATATGTGACATAAGTAACGCAAGACCATATACACACCAATTAGAGAGTTATTCCGGTTTGATCCCTTGAACCCCCCCCTCCACCCCCCCTCCTCGATCCCCTGCTAGTTCTTCTTCAGTATTGAGTTAAACTTTTCTACCGAAGTACCTGGCCATTTCCTAACCATGTTGGAGTCGACGACCAGTCTAACCAAATGAAGCTAAATACCAGCATTTTACATGGATCGACTGCCTATCTGACCTCCACAACTGGGTAACACGATACACACGATATACTTGGCAGACTGCTTGACTCACTCAAATGTCTCGCTGATGCTGGCGCATGTGTTGGATCATTTAGCTCCCTTCAAAATGGTTGAGCTGAATGGTGCTGATGCATGCGTCATGTTCGTGAACGGGCGCCGTCAGTAGGGACTGGTCATCTCTTTGCTGCCATGGCTTATTTTAATTTATTATTTGAATTGTTGTTTTTTCTCATCTTTTCATTATGGACGCTTTTAACGTTCTGCATCGTTCTCACATGTATAATTTTTAACATGAATGATGTAACCAAGACTTTGTAACCACATTATTTTGATTTAAATGAGTGACCATGGAGTTCCTTGCCCGTTCTTCTCCATAGGTACCTACGCTTTGGAATGGGCAACTAGCTTCATTTTTTCTGACTGACTGACTTCTTGACAATTCAAAAGTGCCTGTAAATGGTTTAATTGAAATAAATGCTTTGAGTTTGAGTTGCTGGTGGCTGGTTGACTTTCGGGCTACCCGTAACGACTGTCCAAGATCTATGAATAATAGCCAATGATATGGAAGAGCGGAGTCTCCTAATACAGGCATTGTTTGCCTAAAGGGAGGCTCCAAATAATAGGCTAATTATGACAATAAACAATTTTGTATTTTGCAATAACCGGGACCAAGGTGCCAACGGCTTAATGTCCTTTCCGAGCCGACCCATCTACAGACAGACCTCGGCAAGTGCTACTGTACCTTGAAAATCGACCCTAGTGGCTGTTGTCTTAAGCCACGAGCCCCTCGTGAGTAATGTAAGTTGGTATTTAAATGATAGATAAATAGTGATTCAGCGATTGTACGCTCGAAATAGTAGGCATGTTGGTTTAGGGAGATTGCTTGAGCAGTATCTCCAAGTTTCATAATTGCATTTTTAAATGGAATGGTTTTTAACATGGTGGCGCGGATTTAAGAATCATTTTTCAGAAATAATGAAGTTGCCCTTAGTACTATTGATAGAACTTGATTTGCCCATGGTCCGATTGATAGAACCACCGAAAAGAAAAATGCCCTTGGTCCTACTAGTAGAACTACGCGGTCGAACCACGGGCAATAAACGTGACTAACGGCCTACTTTTCAATATTTTCAGAAAAAGTTATACTTAATGCAAGAAAAAATTTAAAAAAATTAATGAATAAAATTAAATTGTTTAATCTGTAAATACTAACTGTAATACTGACTGGACAGGTCCACTCAGTCTGTGTGGTTCTTTCCTCAAAAGACCATTTCAGACACCAATCTACATGGTCTTCAGATGATGTGACCAAGATTTTGTTTGGACTTTAAAAGAGACTGTGACCTCTGAGTTTGTTTTGGCCTTTCTTCTCAGAGTAGTCAGATAAGAAACGCCGACCTCATCTAGCTTTAAAAAAATATAATGGACATGTAAAAGTGTTTGCACAAACCTTCTTACAGAAAATAAATCATTTATCACAAATCATTTACCTAATAGGATATCGGAATCACTTTTATAGGTTATATTAAAAGAAAAAAAAATCCTAGATGAACTCGACCTTTCCTATATAAGGGTCAGCGCAGACAAAACGGAGCGCAGCGGAGAGGATTTTATTAACGCACTTGAAAATAAACTTTAAAATTATTACAATAAAGTCGCGCGGGGATTCCCGCGTATCTTCCAGGACGCGCGAGCATTTTTTGTCTGGTTCAAGCATTTATGCACTTTATTGTAATAATTTTAAAGTTTATTTTCAAGTGCGTTAATAAAATCCTCTCCGCTGCACTCCGTTCTGTCTGTGCTGACCCTAAGAAGAAATGGCGAAACAAAATCGGGAGTCGGAAGTCTCTTATCAATACTACCATTAAATTCATCTGGTCGTTATGAGGGACTATCGTCTATCAAATCGATGACCCAGTTATGTCCCGCTCCAGACTATCTACCATTAAAAATGCTCCCAAAAAAAAAAAAAAAAAAAAAAAAAACGGCCAAGTGCGAGTCGGACTCGCAAACAAAGGGTTCCTTACCACAAGGAAAAAGAACGGCAAAAAATCACGTCTGTTGTATGGGAGCCCTCCTTAAATATTTATTTTATTTTGTTTTTACTACTTTTTATTATAGCGGCAACAGAAATACATCATCTGTGAAAATTTCAACTGTCTAGCTATCACGGTTCATGAGATACAGCCTGGTGACAGGCAGACAGACGGACAGTGGAGTCTTAGTAATAGGGTTTTGTTTTTACCCTTTGGGTACGGAACCCTAAAATCACTATCGCAACCCCAAACCAACCAGACTATAAATAATCGAAAAACTGCGACACTCCTCGCGTTCAACAAACAATGGGACCAACCCTCAAACGCTTTGTGTGACAAATGTGGCACGTGACGAAAGTGTGACGACAAAACTGTGACCAAAGATAGTTAGTAATAAATTATGTTCAGCTTCCGTGTTCAATTCACATTGAGAAGTTTTGCCGATGGTTGACGATGATAGCCGATTTTACCCGAGCTATTAATAAAGATGGTGCTGGGATTTTGTCATGGAATTATTATGTACTACGTACAACGTAGTACATAATAATTCCATGGCGAGAAGTGATGAAAATCTCTAAAATGGAGAGGCATATACTATTATTCGCACATGTTGGGGCATTGAAGAGCGATATCGAGCTTCTGAAGGATGCTTCAAAGACAATAAATATCTATAATAGCCGCCCTCTTAGAAGTTCGACACTTGAATTGCGTAACAGTCCTACAGGCAAGACAAATAGATACTCAATTAGTCTATAACTAGCTTCAGCCCGCGACTTCGTCCGCGTGAAATTTCACCCTCCCCCAATTACCCTCTTAGGGGTGGAATTTCGAAAAACCCTTTCTTAGTGGATACCTATTCTTCACAAAGAACACACCCTCCAAATTTCATGTCTCTAGGACCAGCGGTTTAGGCTGTGCGTTGATATATCAGTCAGTCAGTCAGGACTTTGAATTTTATATAATAGATTTTATAATGTTTTTCTCGCTCGGGTCGGTGACGTTGAATCGGGTATACTCGGCTCCCGTCAGTGGGTGACGCTGAACCGCGTATACTCGACTGATCATAAGCACAAACCCTCTTTTTTTTCCAAAAATGACTAAACTGCTGATAAGCAATCGAGTTTCGCAAAACGAATCGATTTTATAGAGTTCAACGGTGGTTTTAGTGTAATAATAATTAATAATAATACCAGTCTATAAGGCGGATCACACACTACGACGCACCACGCGACGGGGCGCAGATAACGCGCCGCCGCGCGTGATTTTTTACATACAAATTCAATAAAAACGCGCTTCCGCGCGTGGAATTTGGCTCCGTTTCTCGCACCCCGCCGCGTAATGCGGTGCAGTGGGTGGAGCGCCTTACTGTCCCACTGCAGGTCGTGGATGCAGGCGTTTGCTCAAGATGGGTTAGCGCATTGGGTTGGCGAGTTTAGATACAGTAATAATTTAGAAGTTTGTTAAACATATGGAAAGACGGAAATCGGCATATTATACCTAATCTGCATTCGCGATTTTTTTGCCAAAAACTTAAGCAAACATGAGTTTATGGAAAAAAAAACAAAAATCCAACACTATAAAGTTCAGTTTACGCTACAACTTCAAACATTTTTATAACTTTTTCAATAGTGCTAGTCACTCTGAAATCAACTTAATTACCATTAAAATAAAGTTGATATTGGTTTAACTTGAAATAATATTAATTTGAAACATAATTTTGAAAAGACTATCTAAAAGGGTTCTTTTTTCGACTATGGAACCGTAAGCCTGGGCGATTTTTTATCAAGCACTGGATTCCCTATGCACTTGTCAGCGCCAAGAGTTGCAAATCCAACAGTGGGTTTTTTGACGCGCTGGGTTGCTCACTGATGGATTCTTAATGCTCGACTCATTATCGAGAGTTGAAAAGAGAAAAAAGAAGAGAAGAAGAGAGAAGAGTGGAAAATTTAGAGCGCGATAAAAAATAGTCGTGTTAAAAAATCGCCCGTGCGACCTGGAATAATAATCAAAACAAAATGAAAACCAAGAAATCCCCTCAGCTACTGACCAAGTTATCAAGAAAACTTATGTACAGTCAACAAAAAAAAAGTCAACAAAAGAAATAAGTATGCAGGATCGTCGGATATAGTTGAAGTTTAGAAAGAAACCGATGAATGTTGTCGACTGAAATTTAATTTGATAAATGAGCCGTTTGTTTTCTATTAATAAAATTACATTTTATTCGAGAACATCCATCGGTTTCTTACTAAACTTCAACTATACCCAACGATCCTACATACTTATCTCTTTTGTTGACTGTACATGTCCGAAGCAATAAGTAGGTATAGAGGAGAATGTACTTCAAGCAAATATTATCGAGTTTAATAGGGTACTTTGTGTTAGTTTTAGCCATAGTCTGGCAGTTTGAGTAATTTATGCGACCTACCCAAATGTCCTTTCTTTGGTATTGTTCGTCAAATCGTTGAGCTTCTTAAGTTTTGAGCTGAGCTGCATGATTACTGACAAATGCGTGCACTGACTGGACAGGTCCACTCAATCTGTGTGGTTCTTTCCTCAAAAGACCATTTGAGACACCAATCTACATGGTCTTCACATGAACTGACCTAGATTATGTCTGGACTTTAAAAGAGACTGTGACCTCTGAGTTTGTTTCGGCCTTTTTTCTCAGAGTAGTCAGATAGGAAACGCCGACCTCATCTAGTTTTTAAAAATATGATTGACGTGTAAAAGTGTTTGTACGAACAGCTTCAGAGAAAAGGAACCCCCCAAGACTTTTAAGATTATCGCCCGAGCGCGCTCGAGCCCGCCGTCGCTCGTCGCTCGAGCGATGGCGGGCTCGAGCGCGCGCGCTCGGGCGCGTCACGTGGCTCTGGCCTCAAGCAGCTCCCTCCCCCGCTGCCGCGCGGCGCGGCGCATCCATCTCTGCCCGAGCATCCACCGATCCCACTCAAATATTATTTGCAAGTTTTTAAATAATTATAATATGGTATTTTTTCGGCTTGTTGCCCGAACCGTATCCCAAGAATAACTTAACTTACAAAAAGACACTTTCCGTGCGATTGAGGATACGAACCCGCATCACCAGGCGCCAGCCGATCACATAGACCGCGCCTTATACCACTAGACTATTGAATCAGTTAGCCATCTTAACGAAAATTTGAATAGCTTTACTCCTTTTATCGAACAAGGTTGATAACGGTCTAATCTTCTAGATATTAAGGTTTAAATTTCAACTTCCACCACGTATTATAAATACTAACACCTTACCGTCTTGTTTTACAAAATGCAATTCGTAACTCCTCAATTTACTAAAAGATAAGGTTGAATTTTGCATAGATTTCTTGTTCGGTTGAATAGAATGTGCCTGATTCCGATTGTTGCACTACCTACCGTAATTTTACTTCAGAAACTTAACTAGCTGTATGAACTGCGAGTTAAGGTTGAATTTAGAATACTTCTTCGCCTTATTTACTAAACTGTGATTGAGGGTATAATTACTTTTCAAATCGTTTCGTTTTCGTGTCGATCCGCTTGTGCGTAATTATCTTCGTCGAAATATTATCCAATTTATTAAGTGTTTGAACAGTTGATTATATTAACCGATAGTATTGTTCGATTAATAACTTTTTGAAGGCTAGAATTAAATAAACTGACGACTGAGGGAAACTGACCAGTGATACGCGGACTCTAAAATTGTTGTTCTCTGGGAACAGGAACAAAGCATAAAGAACGAGATATGGCTATAACGGTAAGATTTACGTTATACACATATATGTATTTATTGTTGCAATCATGTTGCATTATTACTGACAAGTTGGATTTTTTTATGTATTCCTAATATTATTATTTTCGTTCCAGAGAAAAACAGTTCGTAGATGGATACAAAGGTATCATGCAACTGGTGATGTGAAATGTGATCGCCAAGGCCCTCGCTCAATAATTGTTTACACTAATGAATCGGGGCGACACCGTAATATTGTGGAAGTTCACTCAGTGACACCCTTCAAAACTACGCGTTCAAGTGTGACTTCAAGAAGTGATAGACAGTGACGGCCATCCTCTCCGTTATTAATAAGCAATTTACTCGGCAGATTTATTGTGTAACTGATCTGATAAAATTACATTGGAACGTATGAGCAAGTGTTAATAATTCCCAATATTTGTGGAATCATTAATTCGTAGTTAATCAAAAATAAACAACCTTTATTATTATCAATCCAGATGCTTTTGTTTACAAGTAGTCTTGTAATGTGTGATGCACCATCTGACCTCACATATTTTTATAATTTCTAATGTTGTGTTAAATAAGGGTTATCAGAAAATGTGATAAAAGAGAAAGATGTATATTGCTATACTTTTATAGTTTAGCATGTTGGTTCTTCCTCTGTAATTCACAGGCACAAATGACAACATTTAATTTTTTAATCTTTTTTTCCGATAAGATCATACAAAGTATAAAAAATTAATGTTTTCACAACTTTAAATGAATAAATATTATTGTAGTTGTTTCTAGAAAAATCTATAAATGAACCGTTATCTAATGTTAAACATTCTAAACCTCACCCAGGGTATCTATTTTGTGTTTAGTTAATATTCTAAGTAAATAACCCCAATTTAACACACATAGAAAACTGTATATTCAACCGTGAAGTGGATTCCATGAAGTCCTAGAAATGTAATTAGAGAAATAAATGAATATTGTTTATGCAACATGCCTAGATTTTCTTACAAACCTCATACCTACTTCAACATTTGATTTCTTAAATAATAATTAACAAAAATCACATAATAACCTATAAAAGAAACAAAAAAAAACAAAAAAAGAACTTCTCGTCCGAGGATTTGAACTCGAGACCATCGAATTGTTAAGCCGCTGTCTTAACCACTAGACCAACACGCCGTATACAATACGTTACAAAAAACTTAAATGGGTTTAATGTCATTCCCAAAAGGGGTTCCCTTACTTTGAAGCGGACTGTACAAACCTACTTACAGAAAATAACTAAATCATTTATCATTTTATCACTGACTGGACAGGTTCAGTCAATCTGTGTGGTTCTTTCCTCAAAAGATCATTTCAGACACCAATTTACATGGTCTTCACATGATCTGACCTAGATTATGTTTGGACTTTAAAAGACCTAACTTAACCACTGAGTTTGTTTCGGCCTTTTTTCTCAGACTAGTCAGAAAGGACACGCCAACCTCATCTAGTTTTTAAAAACATGATTGACGTGTAAAAGTGTTTGTACAAACATACTTACAGAAATAAAATCAAAATTATAATAATTTTAAACAAACTAGCTTTACACGCGCGCGAAGTCGCGGGTAGAAGCTAGTTCGCAATATAAAGGCGCCGTTCCTCTAATCAGTCTTCAATCTTGCAACATTACCGTAAATCGATTTCCTTGAGTTTAACGGTGGTTTTGCGGTAACAAGGCAGTTAGAACGTTAGAGAGTAAATGCAAGTAGGAAGCTCGTTCTGGGGTGCAAAAGCCGCACGGTTCTATCTTTTAGGTTAAACAACGCTTGCTGACGTCGGTCCTTGGATGGGTGACCATCAATAACATACCGAGGCCCCTCCGTGCCTCGGAAAATACATCAAGCCGTTGGTCCCGGCTATCATTTGTAGATTTTTGACAGGGTGTGAGAGGTCAGATAGGCAGTCGCTCCATTTAAAATGCAGCTGTATGTGGTGAGACTGCAAGCCGACTGGAATTATTTATTTTTTTAACACTTCAAGCACACAAATGTATAGAGGCCGTAGTTGGGAAAAGGCTAGGCAGATAAGAATGTAGTTTGTTCAAAGTCAACTTAGAAATTGATTTATTTAGTGTTAATTTTGTCAAAAAATTCGAGTCCTTGCTCTTTTTGCTAGATTATCGAAACGTGTACTGAAGAATAACAGAAGAACCAAATCTCGTAACTTCAAAATCTTGTCAGTAAAAATGTTGGGAATTTAGAGGTATTTTTGACAGATTGAGACTGAGATCAGACTGTGAAAAGTTCTTAATTGCAGTGTCGACATCAATAGCAACTTAATGGTAAAAAAAAAAACTCTTCGGATTCATAACTTATTCCTTTTTTTTTTGAGCCGGTTAAAATACATAATGTTCTTGAATAATAACAAAATGGTTTGAAAATATTTTGTGACGAGTATCAAACACGTGCATTTGTTCAAAGTCTTCCCTAATTCTCAGAAAGTTTTCAGCTCGTGGAAACCCATAAACATATGAATGTTTTCTTTGAACTCAACTTTTTAAAGAAACTTTTTTTGGTTTCCGGAAACTTCCTTCGTCATTTTGCTGTTCATTTGTGTCATAAAATTTTGTAAGCCTCAGCTAAAGAACGATTAATAAAAATAAACAAATTATCTTTATCCAAAGAGTCCAATTACTTTATCGGTAATTATATTTTCTAGCCGTTTGGGTTTGAATCCCTCGGGCCGTGGGGCCCGAATGCTGATCTGTTCAATGAAATCTCCAAAGGCTTGTTGACACTTCCCGTGAACCAAGGGCTGACTTTTATCTTGTCCAAAGGCTTAGCATTGCCATAAACTCAAACTAGTTAGAAAGATGAAGCTAGTTACCCATTCCAAATCGTAGTAGGTACCTATGGAGCAAAACAAGCAAGAAACTCCACGGACACTCTTTTAAATCAAAATAATATGGTTACAAAGTGTTGGTTACATCATTCACATTAAAAATTATGCATTTGAGAACGATGCAGAACGTTAAAAGCGTCCGTAATGAAAAGAAAAAACCGGCCCTGTAGGTTTTGATTCCCTTGCGAGTGTCGAAAATTTGCAGAAAGGAGATGGCAGTTTTTGGCATTGCTAATTTTGGAAAGGTACAGAATTCAAAGCTATTTAAAAAAGAAAGCGCTTATTTTTATGTATTGATAGCCAGATTAACTTTATTATTGAGAATTGGGATTAAATCTCGTTAAATATGAGTAAGTTGAGCAGCCGGAAACAAGGCTTTTTGGACTTGTTATACTATATGACAGTGTTGTCATGGCAAACAAACAAACATGACTCTAGAAGATGACACTGACCTCTATATGACCACAGAGTACTTTTTGATAGACTAAGATGACACACAAAACTTCACAAGTCACATTCGCTCGCTCGCTACTATTTTGTGCTGGTGTGAATGTTTTGTGCGCCCAAAGTTTTACGTGGATTTTTACAACGACCTGGCTTGCTTTTGGATTTCGAAGACTCCTACCTTTCTGAACGACTGTTGCTAGACTTGGACCTCGACGTTTCCTATATGCTTAGATTATTATTTTATTATTATTGATTATTATTATTTCTATTATATGCTTAGATTCCGATAAGTGAGTCTCTAGAGTCTCCTGAGTTTTCTGTGACTGCTGAGTTTAATTAAAACTGACCGAGTACCTACACTTGAAACTGTCATTAGGTCTATGATCAGTGGGTAAATCATTGAACTAAACAAACTTCAACAAGTAGTTATTTATCATTTTTGAAGTCATTACAAAGCAAAATTAGCAATATGTTATGCATACAATAAACATTTATGCGTTAAAATAGTAATAGAGGTAAAATAACCTATTAAAGTACAAACAATGCACTTAACCTCACTTTTACAAAAATTAAGATTTCTCTTTAACCCCATTGTTATTATTTTTTATATATTTTTTTAACAAAAGCTCATAATATTCCCTATCAAACCATGACACTTTTATTTCTGTGGAAACTAAAAAAGTTTAATGCCAGCGTTCTATGAACTTCTGCCATTCTCCTTTGTGGCATAAACGGCTGTATCTTTTGATTGCGTTGGCTTAGAAGTTTGATTTTTTCACAGCTCCAAGGGACAGTAGACCTGAGTATTTGATATAAATTCCAGCTTGATACCTCCACGCTTTCCTGAGAAAAAGGGTCTTGACAGACAGACGAACAGGCGGACAACAAAGTGATCCTATAAAGGTTCTGTTTTTTCCTTTCGAGGTACGGAACCCTAAAACAAACGATTCAAATATTAAATTAAATTAAAATAAGCCATAGCAGCAAAGAGATGACCAGTCCCGACTGACGGCGCCCGTTCGCGACCATGACGAACATTACATACATCGTGGTACTGCCGCCAGTCTCACATGGGTACATTACCAGTTGACCGCGATGCGGATGAATTAGTCGACGCAATATTTTAGTTTGCTAATAGTTTTACTTTAATTAAGGAGCTCAACATTTCGACGAACAAAGAAAGGACATTTATACCCAAACAGGCAGATAAAATCATTAAAAACCAAGAAAAAGTAGTCCTCACATTCACAATAATTAAAATAATAACAATGTTTTATTTCACAAAGTGTCAAAAGACTTGATTTCACTATCATTACTTATTTAAAGTCTTACGAGGCAAAGTAAAATCATATTCAATTTAAAATTCCTTCAGCAATCTGAAAACAAAAGATTCATTGTTCAAAACTTCATTGTTTTTCTTCGCTCCTAAAATATATATTTTCATAAATAATGCTCCGCTTGCAATCAATCAAAGCCGTGCGGTTTCATGGTATAATGTACATTTATTACACGCTAAAACAGATAGGAGGATTCATGAATTTGATCTAATCACGCACGCATCATTCATAGAATATATCTTATTGAAAATGTTGCAACATGGTGTACGGTCAGCATCAAAAGTTGATTAACACTTCATTTTTTTTTTAATCTAAGTTATTGAGCAAAATATTTGTTCAAAATTGCAGCAGAAGAAATTTTTTTAGAATATATACT
This sequence comes from Amphipoea lucens, assembly GCA_947508005.1. Taxonomy (NCBI): domain Eukaryota; kingdom Metazoa; phylum Arthropoda; class Insecta; order Lepidoptera; family Noctuidae; genus Amphipoea; species Amphipoea lucens. The sequence goes on from OX382379.1 coordinate 11,458,771, forward strand.
CTTGTCTATTAAGTGAAAAGCTAAAAATCAGTTTATTGAAAAAAGTTGTTGTCAATTTAATAACATGTAAAAATGATAGTGTTAATCGAATTTTGAAGCCGACTGTACATATAAAATGCAAATAAGATTTTCAATCAGTCAATCAATTTTGCCTATAGCAGTCCACTTCTAGACATAAGCCTCTCTCATGCACCACGATACCCTGTTTTCCGCCTTCTGCATCCAGTCTATACCAGTCACCTTTTGGAGTCCAATCCACATCGATGGGAAGTTGTGAAGGAGTATGTCTACCCATGGCAAGTCATCCAGCACGGTAGACATAACTTTGAGAAAGAAGCCAACAGAAGGATCCATTTGGCCTGGGCAGCGTTTGGAAAACTTCGTCAAATCTTATCGTCACAATGTTGGAAGACTAAGGTCTTCTTGTGCCACCAACCAGTGCATCCTGCCCATTATAATACATGGTGCCAAAATGTGGACACTGGCAGTCGGGCTGGTTCACAAATAAGGTCACAGTGCGCTATGGAGCGGGCTGTGCTCGGAGTTTCTGTGGAGGATAAAATCAGAATAAGGTTTTAAACTTCTGTAATGTCTTCGGAACATAGAACCACAAAAATTCAATGCAAATTGAAGTGAGTATAAAACTTTGTGAAGGGCTCGTGGCTAACTAAGCAATAACGGCGGCACGGGTCGATCGATCAGCTTAAGCTACGGTTTCCGATTTCACTCCGTGGATATCCTATATACTGAGACCCCTCCACGCCTCAGAATGCACGTTAAGCCGGCTGCCATTTGTAAATCTATGACAGTCGTTACGGGTAGTCAGAAGCCAGAGCGGTTTCACACTACGTCGGATCCAAATCAGAGAAATACCGGTCCGAAGTGACCATAGTCCTATTTGTATGAGAGGTTGCACACTAGATCTGAACTCTATCCGTTCGAATTTAGAACATTTCCAATTCGGATTGAAGTCAGATCTTTAATTCGGATTCGGATCGGATGTGGTGCGAAACCGCTCTAAAAGTCTGACAACGAGTTTTCCCGGTATTCAGATGCATCCGGTTCGATTGGAAGCCGACCCGAACTTAGTTCCGGGGGCTAGGCAGATGAAGTTTAGAAGTTTGTCAACCGTCTACATCAAATCACATTTCGTCCTCCTTATCATCAGTCAAGTTTATTTCTAAACTTATTTTGTCTGTGTAATGTTAGTAGCTTTCCCTTTTGCCTTAAATCTTTCCCAAAATCAATGTGAAAAGGAAAACACCGGACACCGTCCTAACTTTAATATACTTTTGTATGTATTTACGGAACTAGTTTAAAAGCTTTTACAAGGGTCGCGCTCTAAAAGGACCAGGGTAAGGCAAAAGAAAAAATAGATACGGTAGGCCATACATCAATGTTAAGGAAACAAGTAGAAGCTAACCTCTGATTCTTTCTTTTCTCAATCTCTTTTAATCATGTTCTGGCAGTTTAAGTAATTCTTGCAGCCTACCCAAATGCCCTTTCTTTTGTATTGTTCGTTGAATCGTTGAGCTCCTTAAGTTTTGAGTTGAGCTGCACGGTTAGTGACAAATACGTGCACTGACTTGATAGGTCCACTCATTTGTGTGGTTCTTTCATCCATTTTAGACAACAATCTTCATGATCTTATTAATCGTATCAATAGTTTTACTCGTATTAATAGTTTTATTATCATACAAAATTTATTTATAATTAAGTAATTGCAAAAAAAAAAAAATTGTATAATATAAATAAAATAGTGCATGTGGTGTTAGCCTGTAAGTGATTGTTGCACTTATAAATGTATATTGTGTGCTTGTAAATAAAATGTAGAGTGTAAACAATTGTAGGCTAACCTAAATAAATAAATAAATCTTTTAAAATCCATTCCGATCCGATGCGGTGCGAGCCGTTTGGTTGAAACCATCCTTTAGAATTTGAGCTTTGAGTTTGAGTTTAAAATCTCGAGTCTTACTAGAACGATTCGCTAGAAATTTTCTCGGGAATTTACAATCATTACCTAGAACATTCGAAAAACCCTGGAAGACCCTTTTACCGTCCCTTAAACGAATTCCCATTTGACATTCATGTTTTATCGGTCAACTAGCTTCTGTCCGCGACTTCGCTCGCCTGAAGTGTCTTCCTCCCCCAACTCACTCCTGCCCGCGCTATTACTTCGTTTTCACTTAGCGTTCTTTCTTAGTTACCTTTTCCTTTTTGCTTGGCACCTAGGGTGGTGAACACACTCATCAGCTTTATTATTAGTCACTAGCTGCTGCCCGCGACGTCGTCTGCCTGAAGGCTCTACAGCACCAAAAATACCTAAGATGCCAGTGTCGCTATAGCATTATAAGTAAACCACTTTTAAAATAGCATTAAAATATAAGTTTTTTTTTGCAAGTGAAGAGAGTTATATGGGAGTCCTGCTGAGTTCAGTGTGGTGTGGGGGATGTGACTGAAGGAAATAGAGAAAACAATGCAGGAATACATTCCAGGACACAAAAGAGTAAAAATACGTACAAAGGCATCATACCTTAAAACACTTCCCTATAAACAACGTTGGTAGTTATGCTGCCAGGAGCCAAAATGTAAAGAGAGTCAGGACTGGTGACGCGGGAGCAAGCGACGTACAGTTGTCCGTGTGAAAAGCAACTCGTCCTGAGGTCGACGCCCGCTGCCCTCAGTGTCTGCCTCTATTGATGGTTATCGCGAAGCAAACACTCACGGGGAACTGTACGCGCTTGAACTGGAACTATGAGGGGAATGCGTGGTATAAATACTGCCTCGCCAACGCCACAACCCGTAAGAATTTCCGCCTCAATGGTGTGTCTGTAGAGCGAAATGACTTTAGGGTGGGTCCCGTTACACAACTTCAGAGGAGATAGGTTCCGAAGAAGCATAATCGGGACACCGACCTTCAGCTTGATGGTATGCGCTGGAAGTCCACTTGCTGACAGGGAGTTCAGAAATTCCACGGGATAATGTGTGGCGTCATCTTGCTCGACAACAGTGTTTATCGAGGTGTAGACCACTTCATTCCCCTCAATTTCCGAGAGAATGCATTCGTTAATTGCTGCAGCCTGATCATTTTTGGACGTCAAAATGGCCCACTCACACACCCAAGAATTCTGCAGGTGCGGTATACGACTGATGTCCCCGTACACACAGCAAATGAGTTCTTCTAAGCTGGATACCACTCTACCGAGAGACTCTGGAAGCACCACCTGTCCTCTCTTCTGGTAGAGTGCCTTCGCCAAGATTTAGAAGGACATTGGAGAATTCTTGAGCACGTGCATTGCCGCCGAAGCGAACTCTCATATTAATGGTCAAGCGCAGCGTACGAACTCGTGACCACAACGAAGATAGTTTCAACGAAGCATTCACCTCGTCAGCCCTCGATCCCCGTGTCACCACGGGAAGCGTTTGCCGGATATCGCCACTGAACAGAACAGCTGTGATACGACGCATCAAATGTTCGTACCTGCGGATGTCCTGCAGGATTCCGTCCACGGCCTCAACTGCCTTCCTATTGGCCATGTTATGCTATTGGCCGTGCTGTCTTGCCACTCGGAAGCAGTGTGGCAGCGATCCCCGTCGACGCTACAGCAATAGCAATTTTGCCTTGCTTGCTGACCTCTGCAAGTATGCAAGTGGTAACAAATGTTTTTCCTGTTCCACCAGACGCATTCCAAGAAAAACATTTGACCCTGGTTTTTTCCCAACGCTTTCAAGGACGGTGTCATAAATTTGTTTTTGCTCTGAAGAGAATAAAGCGACATGGTCATTTCGCCCGGATCGTAATTTGTCTCAGCGTGTTATACTCCCGATTTACACGGTCTTGATGCGGTGATGATTGGGGAGCTGGTAACCCATATTCGATCAGTGGATTGCCGCCGATAGAAATGACCACATCTTGAAGTGAACTGAGACAGGTGTTCAGCACGCGTTCATCAGTTACTCCGACTTCGTCTCCAGTAGAAACATAACTTTTTTGTAATACTTAACACCGCATTTTTTTTTAATTGTCGTCCTCAACTCTGCTCAAGATTTTAAGGGTTTTGTTGGAACTTGAATTTGTCAAAACGAACTATACGATACAACTTTTATGAAGAAAACATCTATGAATTTTAAGAATAACTAACTACTAACCTCGCCAACATGATCAAAAAATTATTAATTTCCAAAAAGTGTCAACATGTAACTTGATTTGATTTTTATGAAATCTCATAGATGACGCTGCTTCAAAATTTTCTTTATACTACTAAAATTCATTAAACTATGTTTTTTCTGCCCAAGTTACTTAAATGGCGTAGTTTTTATAGTGTAAAGCTAGATAAGAGCATGGCTTACTGAAAAACAACATTTAAATATGCGTCGTTAGATTACACGCTGTCACAGAATGCGTAAGAAAAATAAAGATTCACAGCTCCTCCCCCATAGGTGATAGCGTGATAATATGTAGCCTATATGTTGAGCCGACGTCTTAGTAATATTCATGCAAAATTTGAAGTAAATCCATGCAGTACTTTTTGAGTTTATCCCGGACATACATACAGACAAACAGACAAAAATTCTAAAAACTATATTTTTGGCTTCGATATCGATTGTAGATCACGCCCCAAGTATTCTTTTAAAAAAATATTCAATGTACCGTTTTGACTTTCCTACGATTTTATTATATGTATAGATTATCTACGTAGCCCTTTCCCAACTATATTGGGATCGGCTTCCAGTCTAACCGGATGCAGCTGAGTACCAGTATTTTACATGATGATGATGATGGGGCTTCCTTTTCCGCACTTAAACTCCCATTTGGTCCATTGTGCGTAGCAGTGTTTTACATGGAGCGACTACCTATCTGGCCTCCACAACCCAGATACTGGGTATAACGAAACCCCTTGGAAAGACTGGTTGTCAGACTTTCGGGCTTCTGACGACCCGTAACGACTGTCAAAGATCCATGAATGACCGCTGGGACCAGCGGCTTAACGTGCTTTCAAAGGCACAGAGGGGTCTTGGTAAGTAAAGATTGTCACCCATCCACGAACCAACCGGGGCAACTGTAGCTTAACCTGGTCGATCGACCTGTGCGGCTGTTATTTCTTAGCCACAAGCCCCTCTTCAGCTTTATTATTAGTATATAAATACATATATATAGATTCAGAATCATACTCAACATTTGCCGAATTGTGTTTAGTAGGTAATAATGTAATTATTAAAATTTAATTACGGTCATTTGTCATTGGTCATTATTATCATTGAAACAGCTACCTACTTTTTGTGGATGGTGTGGATGGTTATGGTCGAATTATCAAATTATAAGCGTAATGTGTGGTTTATTGTTAAATAAAATGTTTATAGAGCCTTCAATATTGTAAATACTTTTTTTTTGTCATATATTTAATCGATCTTCTAATAGTTCCCATTTTGCGCTCCTATAAACATTATAGAACACTCTAATGTAATTATTGCGCTTCTTTTTGTGAACTTCGATTAATTCCTATTTTGTGGTCCTAAAAATAGTAAATAGCCAAGTTACTTGTCAGTACAAGTAAATTGGAAATAGAGCGGTTAGCGGGTACCTACCCTTGCTTAGTTACTGCGATCAACTGTGAGGAAATGCCACAAAGTTAAAAAGAGGCTGAATTATAAAAAAGTGCGCCTCATTAGAAGCGCAAAAAGTTTTGAGAGGTCCAATAATTAAAAAAAAGTGTCCGTCATTAGAAGTTAAAAACATTTTTTTGACGCTCTTTTTAGTATTTCCCTTTTTTTAGTCCATAGCTTCAGTTACTGGTTCTTCTATCTTCTGGGATCAAACCTAGGATGTTTTGTTTGTTTGGACTCATGCATTTTTTTCCCTAACCTTTCTCAAGATCATGAAACAGCCTATTGATAAAAAAGCTTGAAATTGTATGATCATCATCATCATACAAAGCCCGACATCACCCACTGCTGGGCATAGATCTCTCTTCTCAAGTCCCATTCCCCGCGCCCTCTTTCTTTTTCTTTTTTATTTCTTTTTTTATGGATGGGGAATCATTAAATGACCACACACGCTCAGAGTGGAGCGGAAGGGAGTGTCAGACTCTTACTGACTAAAACCCATCCGTGTTCCTTCCTTAGCCCTTTATGTTCCGGGGCAGCGGTAACCCTTTCGGACAATCCCGCAACCCCGGCAGGCTTCGGCCCTGACAGGCCCCTTCCGTTATGCTGACATCTCTTTGAGGCGCGCGTGGAACACGTACGCGCCGTCCGGCACGGGCCTGGTCCTGATCGGACAGTGAACTTCCCCGCGCCCCTGTGCCTGCCTCATCCAGGTTCTACCTGCGATGGTAACAATGTCGTCCGCCCATCTTGCTGCCGGACGACCGACATTTCTTCTAGTCCTTGGGACGCCACTCGGTCACTGCCTTACTCTGTCTTCCATCACTGCGCCTTGCCAGAAGGTCCATCCTCCTAATTTAAAACATCCAAAATCTAGTCGCAGTCTCATCTCGGCGACAAACAATTAATGTCAAAAACTTGTCAAAATGTAGGGAAATTAGAGGTATTTTTGACAGATTGAGACTGAGATCAGACTGTGAATTATCTTAAAATTACGAGAATTTATACCCCTCTGGTGTCCTGCCCAACTCCATTTGAGTTCCATAACTCGTTTTCCGATATTGGAAACCTTCGTACGTCTGCGGATCTCGACGTTTGGGACACTTTAATGATACTAAACCATTATTAAAATGAACTTGTAACACACAAAAACTGATAACGGCTTTCGCAGACGTCCATTTAAATATTGATGTTACCTCAATATAATGCTAAAAGTTTTGTTTAGGGAATAGGAACTTTGAATATTGAGGTTTGTTTTATCTGGTAGCAGGTTAAGGCGTAGCGTTGGAAGGCCTCCCACAAGGTGGACCGACGACCTTGTGAAGGCCGCAGGAACTCGTTGGATGCGAGAAGCACAAAACCGGTCGAAGTGGAGGTGCTTGGGGGAGGCCTATGTCCAGCAGTGGACGTCTTTCGGCTGAAATGATGAGGTTTATATTTTATAGTATGTATTTGTAACCTGGATGATGAAGACTGGATTTTATTATTTCACAAAAAGAAGAATATTTTTTTTATTTCACAAAAAGAAGTGGCTAGAAGAGAATCACACTAATCACACTGATATTATAAAGGCGAATGTTTGTGAGTATGTGTGTGTTTGTCACTTCTTCACGCACAAACGGCTGAACCAATTTTGATAAATTTTGGTATGCAGGTAGCTGACACCCTGGATTAACACACATAGGCTACTTTTTATCCCGATGTTACCACGAGATCGACTCGTATGCGGGTGAAACCGCGGCCGCTGCTAGTATTTATATAATTTAAAAAGTTCACAGTCTTAAAATAATTATATGTAGGTACAAGTATTTAAAAAGGAGGAGAAATAATCAAAGGGCATCAAAAATATCGTCCGCATCGCTGTCAATAGGAAACATGCCTAACAGGCTGGCAGCATTGCCACGTTTCTACTTATTTGTCCAAAACATAAAATACTAGTTGGTAAGTACCTAAATCTGTGTTACTTAACTCACGACACGATAATCTATGTGTATTTCAACAAAACTGTGTTCACAAATTTGATATAGATGTTCGTTAACTTTATTATGGTAAGCGTAATTATATAACTTCCGTATTGTGTAATAGCTTTTCTAGATTGAGAGCTCCTAACTTTGACAGAACCGTCTCTAGACTGTTCTTTATACGTTTGAAAGTACTATAGCTTTAGTTAAGCATTCCCTTTGTTCCAGTCTACGATTGTAATTATTTGAATGGAATTTATTCATTGTTGCCTACTTCTATTCATTGTTACTTCTCGTTTTAGTATTATCTTGGCTTCTAAAGTTTTTTACATGGAGCGACTGCCTATCTGATGTCCACAACCCAGTTACTGGGTAATGCGATACGCCTTGGTAAGACTGGTTGTCAGACTTACAGGCTTCTGACTACCCGTAACGACTGTCAAAGATCAACGAATGAGAGCCGGGCCCATTCCGAGGCACGGAGGGGTCTCGGTAATTCATCATTCTCCCCAAGAAAATGCATGCTTTGCATTCTGTGCTTTGCATCATCATTCGAGGGGGCCATATTTGTACCTTGTGTGTGTGCTATGAAAAAAAAAGACGGATAGCCATGGCTAAAGATGCTATGACACGCCTCCAGAACATCTGGAAAAAGCGTGCTATCAGTTTTAAAACTAAAGCCCGGTTGGTCAGAGCATTGGTTTTCCCGATTTTCCTCTATGGAGTTGAAACGTGGACAATTCGAGCAAGAGAAAGACAGAGGATAGATGCATTCGAAATGTGGTGCTGGAGGCGGATGCTCCGAATACCATGGACAGCCAAACGCACAAATGTGTCTATCCTTTCCCAACTCGATGTCAAGACCCGATTGTCGACAATATGCCTACAGCGTATTCTATCCTATTTCGGCCACATAATGCGAAGGGGAGATAGCAGCCTTGAAAAGCTGGTTATTGTTGGCAATACCGAAGGAAAGAGAGCGAGAGGCCGGTCGCCAACACGATGGTCTGACCAAGTGAAAGAAGCTACGTCCTCAAGCAATTTTCAGCAGGTGGTGATGGCAACTTTGGACCGGAGTAGATGGAGGCAGATTGTCCGTTTAAAAGGATCCAGTGACCACGATCCTCAGTAATGAGGGACCGATTGCAGAAGAGTGTGCTATGAAATAAAAACGTGGAATTTTCTGGGAGTTATCAAGAAAATTCCATGTTTTTTTTCATAGTAAGTACCAGCTGTCCTAGCGAAGCAAGCTTAGATACTGGAGTATACATTTTAATTAAGATACCAGCTGCATTTTAATTAGAGGGAACGAAACCACGTTTTTTATTCAATACTAACTTCTGCCTGCTACTTCGCTGGCGTGAATTTTCGTGTTTTAACATAAAATGTATTCCATGACAGTTGGCAATACTGTAACTTTCCATTAGTGAAAGAATTTTCGGAGTCGGATCATTCGTCCCAAAAATTACCCCTACATACGAGTACAAACTTTTTTATAACGTTGTAAACTGTTTTATATCCTTGTAGCTTCTACCTGCAAAAATTGCCTAAAATGCCTAAAATTTCTTGGTCCCCCGACCCACCCTGTCGCATCGCAACGCCTGCCTACGCTATTATTTAACTTTCGCTTAGCGCTTTTTACTTTTTGCTCGGTTCTTAGGAGTCTTAGCGTGATGTTCAATAAATTATAGCTTATAGCCTTCCTCATGAATTGGGCTATCAAATGCAAAAATAATGTCAAATCAAATCCGACCGGTAGTTCCAGAGATTAGCGCTTTCAAATAAACAAACAATTCAGCTTTTTATTACGAGAGATATATAGATGTATAGCTTTTCTGCTTCCTTTATATCTTTTTACAAAATCTTTTCCTCCTTTTTTCTGAAGTATTTATGGTGTACATAATAATATATACATACATACATAATCAGCCTATAATGCTCCCACTGCTGGGACACAGGCCTCCTCTCAGTGAGAGGGAGTGGGCCGTAATCCACCACGCGGGCCCAGTGCGGGTTGGCAGATGTCACATGTCTTTGAATGTTTGGTTCTAGGACATGCCGGTTTCCTCACGATGTTTTGTTTTGTTCAAAACGGTGACATAATTATGAATATTCTATTCTACTCTATAATTCCAGAATTTGTTAACCTTTCCTTTCTAAACGAAAAACCAAACAAAACATGACCCAGCCACATCCAGGCAACCTAATTCCACAGTCCCATATCATATACCCCTAGGTATTGTCGGTTCATAAATTATGAATCTCGCGACACGATACAATCTCGATCGATGGGAGTATTATGCCGCGATCGTATCAGGCAGACCCTCTCTTGCATGAATGTTTTTCAAATTTTCGCTTGCCACCACACGTTATGTTGCTGGCTATCCGTATTTGATTTATTTTTGTGTGTTTTTTAATTATTTTTTTATGAGGGTTTTGGATTGTGATTGAATTTTGATAGGTAATCGGATTGGGTGAGGTCTTTGTTGAAAAATGTGTGTGTGAAATTAAATTAGCTGGCAAAATTCTACAGACGTGATGGGTATCTAATCTGCGCTCGCAATTTATTTGCCAAAAATGTAAACAAATATGAATTAATAAAAAAAATTAATTCCTTTACAATAAAGTTCAGTTTACGCTACAACTTCAAACATTATTTTCAACTTTTTCAATAGTGCTAGTCACTCAGAAATCAACTTAATATTTATTGAAATAAAGTTGATATTTGTTTAACTTGAAATAGGGTGGGGGTATGCAGCACTGCGCACTTTTACTATACAGGATGAAATTAAATTCATGGGCATCCTTTTAAGGGGTCATTGTAATCATCATTATGAATAACTTTTACTATGGGACGAAACCTGAAATCGCGAAAAAAATCAGCTCTTCCCTACATTTTGGCGAGTTATGTGAACATAAATGCAAGGAACAGCTGATTTTTTTTCGCAAGTTTAGGTTTAGTCCCATAGTAAAAGTTGTTCATAATGATGAGTACAACGATCCCTTAAAAGGATGCCCATGAATTTAATTTCACCCTGTAGATCAGAACAGGATAAAAAAGAAAAGGTTATGTTTTCTCATCGTATTATGATATCGATACTCATCATGTGGAGTTTCACTAGCTGGTTTTATTCGACTGTGGCTCCACCTTGTCATTTCCTTACCGTATTTAAATAGTCTACCAACCTGCACTTGCAACCGTGCACTTGATTTTTTATGAAGCGTCAAAATGTTTACCTCCACAATCCTATTATTAGCTATCATAACTACTCGTATAATAAATAGAAGCCAGTTGCAAGTCTTTGGACTTTTGATTATTTGTATTGTCAAAGATATATTCTTAGGAATGTATTCTATCGGCCCTCTTATAAGTCCTATTTTGCTCTCCTGAATTATCTAATTATTATTAACTTAAGTGACAGTGGGTAGGGCACATTGCTCGCAGAACAGATGGCCGATGGGACCGAAAGGTTTGGAGTGGCGACAGCGTACCGGATGACGTAGCGTTGGAAGGCCTCTGATAAGGTGGATCGACGACCTTGTGAAAGCCGCAGGAACCTGTTGGATGCGAGAAGCACAAAGCCGGTCGAAATGTAGGTACTTGGAGGAGGCATATGTCCAGCAGTGGACGTCTTTCGGCTGAAATGATGATGATGAATTAATTATTAAACACTCTAATATATGATTGCGCCTCTTTTTGGAAACTCCAATAATTACTATTTGATAGTCCAAAAAATACTAAATAATATCCAAGTAACTGCAACGAACTTGGATGTGGCTCTCGCCCGGCTCGCTCGTAATTGGTCACACTTCCGACCTAACCTAACCCTAGCTTCGGTAGTCGGGGTACCAGAAATATTAAAAGAGCCTCAATTATTGAAAAATATATGCATGATTAGAAGTGCAAAAAGTTTTCAGATGTCCATTAATTTGAAAAAGTGTCCATCATTAGAAAGTCAGTAATTTTTTAGAGGATTGGTTAAATATTTTTCTTATTCTTATAACCTAGACACTATCAAATCATCATTATGATGATCCCATCATAGTGATGATTTGATCCAAAAACAATACGAGAGAGAGCTTCAGACTCGTTTTGAAGAGCATTGAAGATTATTGAGCCCTTTGATTATTGTTCTACTATAAACGCCACAGACAACAGCTTTGCATACGAGAAACGGACGATACAACGTGTTCTGTATACACAAAAACCATTAGAGATCCGTTTGTCGCGTGATTCGAACCGACCTCATTAGTAATATTGAGTAATGCAGTCGTAAAACAAATGACCTGAAGCATTAAGTTGATGGAGGGCCATTGCAGAGCCATTGCTTCGAGTTGCATAGTCTCGAGGGTTTCTGAAAATAGTGGTAAGTATATTTTTTGTGGGGATTTTTTCATTGCATTTACCGGTGGTTTGACTTCTGTGAATTGTTAGTACAAGCACATCAAGCTACCCGAAAGTCGAAAGTGAGAGTGAACAGGCTTCTTCTGGGTAAGCTCGCTCCATCGTCGACTTTGTCTCTGTCACCTTTGACCTAGGCTAGAGTCAAGAGCAAGCCCATTTCAAATAAATAAAAAATAAAAAATTGTAAAGTTTTACGAATCAACCTTGAACCTTATGGTGTAGCGATACGGTCGAAAATCTATTAAATAAATTTGACTGATGTGCTGGCATCTGTACGATCCATATACTTACTTCAAAGGTCGTTTGCATGAATTTTCGCGATTTGTTTCAATTTCAATATTGATAAATATTACTTAATTAAAAGAGAGAGAGGAGAGGGGCCCATGACTAAATAATAACAACCGCGCAGGTCGAACGATCAGGTTAAGCTACACTTTCCGCGATTGGTATGTGGATGGGTGACCATCTTTATATGCTGAGACCCTCCGTGCCTCGGAAAGCAGGTTAAGCGTTGGTTCCGGCTATCATTCGTGGATCTTTGACAGCCGTTACGGGTAGTCAAAATCCCGAAGATCTAACAACCAGTCTTACCAAGGAGTATCGTATTACACATTAACTGGGTTGCCGAGGTCAGATAGGCTGTCGCTCCATGGATAATACTGGTATTCAGCTGCATCCGGTTAGATTGGAAGCCGACCCCAACGTAGTTGAGAAAAGGCTATGCAGATGATGAGTACTTTCATTATACAGGGTGTCCCTGGAAGTATGGATCAAATCGAATAGGGACGTGGGTAAGGTAATTTCCACCCGTTTTAGCAAAAAAAAAATTAAAAAAAAATAGTAAAAAAAAACTAAAAAAAAAATACTAAAAAAAGAGAAGAAAATTTGAATTCGTGAAAACTATAAAATTTTTTTTTTAGATAGCCCTGATAGTATTTTTTTATGATTATTTTCTTTGAGCACTAAGCGAAGTGATTGAAAAAAAATTAAAAATCGGTCATAACTTTAGAACCGTAAAAGAATTCACTGACATTCTCAGGGTTAAAAAGTTTGGAAATGACCTTGCCCACGCCCCTATTCGATTTGATCCATACTTCCAGGGACACCCTGTATAGTGGATTCCAGACGGACGACTTTATGTAAATCGAAGACCTGTGACATCCACTGAGCCACAACGGCATGGCGCGGCGTGGTGAGACAGAGTGAAGCCTTGTGTCCCAGTAGTGAGATTCTTTTAGGCTGATTATGCTTATAAAATCCTACCAACCTTCTGAGGTACGGAATAGCTTCTTTGTGTAACTAACAGTAGGTAACCTTTCTTTACCCCGCAGACCGGTGCAGTAAGCACTCTCAAGGACGCCAGCCGCGCTCCAGCCGGAGTAATTAGCAATCAATTAATGCATGTCAAAGTTCATCAGCAACAAACCTCGTGCATAGTAATTTTGTTGTTCAAGCAACATGCAAATCGATGCTAATGCAGTCTAGTTGAAAAAAGTAGGAGTTTGTTAATATTTTTACTCAACTACGTTAGAAGGAGGATAGTGTTTTTATTTCAACCGGCTTAAAAGAGGATTTATTCTGGACTGATCCCCTGACCCCCTCTCCAAACCCTCTGGATACCCTGCTAGTTCTTCTTCTGTTTTAATCTCTGTCTTATCCATTTTATCTAGGAAGGTGTCACGAATTTGCCGTGGAAGAAAAATGAAAAAGCAAAGCCAAAAGGCTCAGGCGAAACATGACAATGAGTCTTGCTTTTTCGTGCGTGCAGCCAGTGTTCATCGATTTATAAGACCTTAACACGTCAATAAAAGCCTTGTTACTATGAGGAACAGTATGTACTAGGGCAAAGTGGATATTGCGTGGATCTCATTGCTTGACAGTCAAATCAAAAATCTCAATTTACTGTTCCTAAACTAAAATAGGACTCTCAATTTGACTAGCCTGTTTCCAACTATGTTGGGGTCGGCTTCCACTATAGCCAGATGCAACTGAATACCAGTTTGTCTATGTGAAAGGTAGATAGTTTCAACCTTATTAGAATTTCAATTCCTCTTCTTCTTCGTATCTTTGATTCCATTTATAGATTCCTAAATAGGCTTCGACCAGAATTCCCGAATTCCAGGGAATTGTTGTCAAAACTGGTAAAGCAAAACGTGGTCGACTAACCACTTACATCATTATTTCTGCTAAAAATTAAATTGTATCAGTCTCTATCTCAAAAATATGAAATACTCGTTTTTTGTTAGCCTAAGTATTATATTCCATCATTTATCTGATGTTTCAATGGTCTTGACGCAGAACGTCACTTTCGCAAAATGTCACCGTGAAAAATTTGGTCACTTTAGCATAATGTCACTTTCGCAAAACGTCATTTTCTCACAACGTCATTTTCTCAAAACGTCATTTTCTTACAATGTCACTTTCGCAAAACGTCATTTTCTCAGAATATCATTCAAGCCATTTTTTTAGCGGGAGAGACCTAATACGAACACTGTAGAATCGGGTAAGTAATTTATTTAAAATATACAAAAATCATCAACCAAATTTTTATTACATACATAACTATATGCATATGTGCTTAAAATGATCTATCATGTAATTGGTTATTATAAATATTATGCTAAAAAATGGTGTGTAATGTAATGAGATGCCTTGTGTAATTTTTCGAGTCTAGAAAGAAAGCCGCTATTGGGATAACCGAATCAAATAAAGTTTACATAAAACATACTTACCGCGGATACAGAATACCGAATGATATATATTTTGACAAAAAAAAAAACAATAAACTTTTGAAGAAAGACCGCCGATCATTGACATTACATGAATTAATGTGTAAAATATTTTTTTGCAACTATATAAAAATAAACAATACTTTAAGGACCTACGGGATTTAATTGTGGGACGCTGCCAGCAAAACCAACATACTCTGCCTACAAAGAGTCCAAATGGTATCCTAAGATCCATAGTTAACGCACCTTGGTTTGCTAGGAACGACGAAATCCACGACTATCTACAAATGCCAACAGTAAACTATGAAATCGAGCGGTACAAAGAACAACACGCCTACCCCACGAGTTAGTGGGTTTGGATGCAAAGTTAGGTTCAGTAACTACTGAACTGTTGAACCCGACAGTGGTGGTGAAAAGGCTGAAGAGGAACCACATTCTATAAGTGGGAGGCGCAGCACTGGCTGCTCCTTACTTAATTACTTACCCGATTCTGTAGTGTTAGTATTAGGTCTCTCCTGAAAAAAAAATAGCTTGAATGACATTCTGCGAAAATGACGTTTTGCGAAAGTGACATTGTGAGAAAATGACATTTTGAGAAAATGACGTTTTGCGAAAATGACATTATGCGAAAGTGATCAAATTTTTCACGATGACATTTTGCGAAAGTGACCTTCTGCGTCAAGACCGTTTCAATTTGCCTTTTACCAACCTATCACATTTTAAACTCTATTCTGTACAAAGTAAAACACAATTTTGTAAGGATACTGTAGCCTAAGTTAGAAATGACAATATTAATATAGCTTAAATCTCAAGGGAGACATAGATTTCAGAAATTCATTAAGCGGTGATTATAACGAGACTTAGCAACTGTTCCAATCTGATGTTTCGTGAGATAAGATACAGATTTAGGTGGCATTGTTAACAGACTTAGAAGGGCTTAAAAGGGGCTCGTGGCTAAATGATAACGCTTGATAAGGCTGGTCTGTGAATGGCTGACCATCCATTAAATACCGAGACCCCCCCGTGCCTCAGAAAGCGCGTAAAACCGTTGGTCCCGGCTGTCATTTGTAGATCTTTGACAGACGTTACGGGTAGTCAGAAGCCCGAAAGTCTGACAACCAGTCTTACCAGGCAGGGGTGACGTGTTACTCATGTAACTGGGTTGTGAAGATCAGAGGGGCAATTCTCGTAATTTTAAGAACGTTCACAGTTTGATCTCAGTCTCAATCTGTCAAAAAATACCTCTAATTTCCCTACATTTTGACAAGTTTGACGTTTGTTTTACCGTTTGTTTGTCGCCGAGATGAGACTGCGATTAGATTTTGAACGTTTTAAATTACGAGAATGGGCCTTCAGATAGGCACTTGTTCCATGTAAAATACTGGTATCCAGCTATATCCAGTTAAACTGAAAGCCGACCCCTACATACTCGTAGTTAGGAAAAAGCTAGACAAATTGATTATAACGTGAGTTAGCAAGTGTTCCTATCTGATGTGTCGTGAGATAAGATACTGATTTAGATAAATTGTTAGCAGGTTTATAAGGAGGACTTGGAAATATACTGTAGCGTAGTAACTACAGGGTGACAGGAGTACAACCGCCAGCACGTCAAGCTGCTACAACCTGTCATCATTTCATTAATAGATTTTCAACTTTATTACTAAAGCATAAGGTTCAAAGTTGATTGGGAAAATTTGACAATTTCGGGTAGCTTGATGTGCTGGCGTGTCTGTACATCGACGCGCAACCTGTTATCATGGATTCAGCACATGATCCTGAATCCCCTTGCGTTAAAATTCTTCATGTGCTGAATAACAGGCCCAACAATTCCTTCTAAACCTGCGTCATTCGGAATCAGAATAATTTTGAAGCAAATTGCTAATCTATTGCTTCATAAGTTCGAAAAATATTTCTGCTCAACACGTAAGTAACGCAATGAATGTTGTTGAACTGTCAAAATGAAACCGATTGCCCCGCTGGCTGTTTCTTATGTCGTGAAACATCAGATAAGAGCAGTTAGAACAACAACATTCATGGATACAGTTTGCGTGTCGATGCCTGCCACCCTGTATAATTTCATCATCATCACCAGCCTATTGCAGTCCACTGCTGGACCACTGCATCTCCTATTCCACGCCATTCAACTCGATTTTCAGCAACTCTCATCCAGCTGCTACCAACCATCTTGCGAAAATCGCAGACATTATTTATACGAGTATATTTAACCACTTATGTCATATAAACAGACAAAAAGGAAAGAACAGAAAAATACGCAATGTATTATGTAAACACTATCTCATGCACATCAGTAGGGAGATCTGTCACTAATGTCACCTGTCAGTTTCCACGAATGGCGGGAAACAGGAAGTGTGAAGCGTTACTGCTTGAGCGTAGTGATATAAACAGCTTAAATACGGGATCAACAGGGTTCTACATTATATAGTACAGTAAGGTGGCTGATAAAACGACTTCAAGTAGGATGTCTATTTGGAATGTGGAGTTTAAATAATTTAAACGAAGACCAACTAAAGAATTATGAATTACAAGCGTATGAAATACGTCATGACTGCATTGTCTATGACATTATAGAAGCCAGGAGAGGGTAGTATTAATTTAATATTGTGTTTTAAAGCACGCTAAACTTAAGTGGCAGTGGACAGGGCACGTTGCTCGCAGAACATAATGACCTATGGGGCCGAAAGTTCAGGAGTGGCGACTGCGTACTGGAAGACGTAGCGTTGGAAGGTCGAAGGAATTACCTGTAACATTTCTTTCTGCCTTGCGTTCATTGTTGATAGTTATGCGTTCTTGCGCTCCTGCCTTTCCTCTATAAAATGTCTCACTGATGGTGGCACGTGTGTTGGATCATTCGGTTCTCTACAAAATGGTTGAGCTGGATGGTGCTGATCCATGCGTCATGTTCGTGAACGGGCGCCGTCGGTTGAGACTGGTCATTTCTTAACTGCCAAGGCTTATTTTTAATCTTATTTCTTGTATTGTTTCTTCATTTGTGTGTTTTTTACATTGTTCTCACATATAGAAGCAACAAGAATAATGTACCCAGGATTTTGTAATATCTTGATTTAAAAGAGTGTCCATGGAGTTTCTTGCCCGTGCTTCTCCATAGAGAAGCAACGAGAAGAATAGAGAAGCTTTGGAATGGGCAACTAGCTTCAACTTTCTGACTAACTGACAGACTACTTAATTTTGACAATTCAAAAGTGCCTGTAATGGTTTAATTGAAATAAATGCTTTGAGTTTGGCACCGATACGCTCGTTGGTTTTTAAAATTAGGTTGCAACAAAACATCAAGCGTCGTGTTCGAAGTGCGGTTCTATAAAATTTAAAAAATGGTGAATTTTCGATGTTCTGTTACAATACATGCTCTAGGAAATACTCACATTTAGATTCCCGGTATCAGTCATACATAGAAATGAACAAATCTTCCCTTTGACCTGACAATTTTCAACAGAATACCCAAATTATAAAACCATACAACAATGCAGAATTCGCAGTAACACAGGGTTTACACAAACGAGTTACTCAACGCGATTTGACGTAGACTATAGAGTAGCTGGAACGTAAACCCGGGTATCAAACAATAAGCTGGACTTAATAACGGGTAATCCCAGCAGTTGTGTCCTAGACTTAGTCTTAAGAAATCTCTCTGTCACGACGTAGTCTTAATAGAGATTCTCGTGTTTCGTTTACTTACTGTCTAGTGTCTTTGTGTATCATATCCTTTCACGAATGAAGGTTGAATAGTAACTGATTGTAAGAGGATGTATAATGTATCTTCAAGTAGTTCTTGATATTACTTCATATGATTTTCGTAGGGGGTTTGTATTCTGGCTAGGCAGATGATGACATAGCTTAGTGGACAAATTCAACTCGCGGATAATGAATCACTACATTCAGGTGTTGGTCAGGCTGGATAGATTAATTTCATAGGATGAATATATTATGTAAAGATATTGTTTTTCTTTGTGTCTGTGGTAATCGGTTCTACGGTTAATATGGCCGGCCTATTGCCACTCCAAATTGCTTATTATTATTATTATCATCCATTTTTGTCCCACTGCAGGGCAAAGGCCTGCCTCCCCTCCTTCCACTTATCCCTATCCAGAGCTGTTACACGCCAATCTTTGTGGAAAGAGTCGAGTTCGTCCAGCCATCTCATTCTGGGCCTGCCGCGTTGTCGTTTGCTGCAGTTTGGGACCCATTGTGTGGTTAGTTTAGCCCAACTTGCTTATACTGTGAGACAATGAATTAAATTAATTTAACAGCAATTGTCGACCGCAGCTACTTACCAAGCATTACTATCATCAAAGAAAATAGGAACAAAGCTGATTCTGGGAACCGGCATAAAAAATATATTATTTTGTTCCTCTTCATTCCTATGAAAAAGCATTTACGTAAGCATCTGCTAGTACTTTTATGCTCTTTGCTACCTTTTTGTGACCGCTTCCCAACCGTTTCTTTTCTGTTATACCCCATTTATTCTCAATGGAGACTTCTGAGCTGGTTTTCTCAGTTTTATGTTAGCATTTAAACATGAAATGTTCATAAAATGTAGTTTCAAGTTACGAGCTATTTTAGATAGAAGTTTCTGGAATGTGTATGAGACTTTTGATTCATATTTTTCACAAGCGACACGCCCCACAGGTTTTTTACAACTTGATAAAACATCTAGATTATTTTATAATATTTATAGTTATAATGTTATATGAGGGGCTTGTGGCTAACTAATAACAGCCGCACGGGTCGATCGATCAGGTTAAGCTACGCTTGTTGCGGCTGGTCCGTGGATGGGTGACCATCTTTACACACCAAGACCCCTCCATGCCTCCGAAAGCACGTTAAGCCGTTGGTCCCGGCTGTCATTCGTTGATTTTTGACAGTCGTTACGGGTCGTCAGAAGCCCGAAAATCTGACAACCAGTCTTATCTTGAATTGTCATTTTGACCTCAATATCGGCTTTAACCCCCCTAAAAAAACCATGAAAACGACACTCATGATGAAAATCTATAGTAATCTATACTTCTATACTAATATTATAAAGAGGTAAAATTTGTTTGTAAGTTTGTATGTAATCTCTGGAACTACCAGTCGGATTTGAAAAATACTTTTTGCATTTAATAACCCAATTCATGAGGAAGGCTATAGGCTATTTAACATCACGATATGACCCTTAGGAGCCGAGCAAATAGAAAAAAGTCAGAAAGAACGCTAAGTGATAGCGCGGGCAGGTGATGCGTTGCGACGGGGTGGGTTGGGGGAACAAGAAGTTTCACGCGAACGAAGTCGCGGGCTGAAGCTAGTTTATAATAATTTGGGCAGCCGCTATCTCCGATTGTCATTTTGACCTCACTGTCGTCTTTAACCCCCCTTAAAAACCATGAAAACTGTCTCTCTCTTTATATTTTCCGAGAAAGTCGCATGGAGGGGGCATGGGGTGTTTAGTTAGTTTCTTAGTGTGATTATAATGTTGTATGTATTTATAGTATTTTTAAGTTATATTAATATTGTATTTTATGTGTTTTATAGGGGCCTTGATGCCTGAAATACATGGATAAGTTCTTTTGTTTGCCGACGACATGAAGATTCTAAGTGAAATTCGAACTTATGAAGATGCTGAACGTCTCCAACTTGATCTGGACAGATTTCAAAAGTATTGCATGGCCAACCGCTTGGATCTAAATGTCTCGAAATGTTACACATGTACCTTCACTCGTAAACCAAAACCTATTCTTTACGATTATAAACTAGCCAACACTGCAATAGCCAGAGTTAATACGATAAGAGACTTAGGCGTCACTTTTGACTCAAAACTTCTTTTTGACACACACATCGATAATATTATTAAAAAAGCTTCTAAGGCACTAGGTTTCATCATGAGGCTATCAGCCGATTTTAAAAATATCAAAACACTCAAAATTCTTTATTGTGCTTTTGTACGCAGTCATCTCGAATACTGCTCACCAGTATGGAATTCTGTTTATGATACTTACATCAATCGCATCGAAAGTATTCAAAAGAAGTTCTTGAGGTACATTCAATTTAAATCCAAAACCTATTTGCCTAATTATTACAGTCGCTGCAGGAAGTTTCACATTCTTCCATTAATTGAGCGGAGAAAAATTGCCGACATGGTATTCCTGTTCAATCTGGCAAATGGTTCAACCAACTGTCCTGAACTGATGAGCAAAATTGGGCTGCGTGTTCCATCCTTCACTTTAAGGAATCATCAACCTCTGTATGTTCCCTCTGTGCCGTGCATATATCGACAAAACTCTTATATGATAAGAGCGAGCAGGGCATACAACTCGATGTGTCAGAGTGTTGATGATCTTGATTTATTTTCCACCAGTGTTCCTAAATTAAAAAAAAATTATGTGTTAAAACTTCTTTGAAGATCACTAAAACCTGTTCAGTCTTTTCTTGATTCTCTCCGAGTGCTTACTTATTCTTATTCTTGCTATCGCTTACGTATCTACTGTTTCTTGTGCTACCCTAATATTGTCAGTGAAAACTTTTAATTGGCCTTCTTTCACTAAATGTCAACTATCTGTATCCTAGCTGTAAGTTTTCTTAAGAAATAAAATAAAATAAAATAAATAAATAACGCTTTTTCGCTATGTGACAATTTCCACCAGTTCTCTCATACTGCAAGCCGTGTTAAAGAACTTCCTTCCAAAAATGTGAAAAAAATTCTTCCAGTCATCCAAAAGCCACTGTATCTTCATCCGTTAACACCCTAAAAATTATAGCAGTAAATACGTCAAGGGACACGAAAACTAATCAATCATCATATAAGCGTCCACAGAGCGTGAAGTTTCGATTAATTATGATTTATGGACGTCCACACGTCAGTACTTCGTTCCTGCTGTGTTAGAATGTATACCCCATACACCGGGGGTACGTGACAGAATTATTGCTTCTAATTTTATCTGATATTGGGAATTTAGAGGTTGCAACAATTGGTCTGTTTTGACGGTTAGAAAGATAAAATACGCTTTATGAACACGCTAGCTGCGCCCTGCGGTTTCACCCGCGTAAATTTCGATCCCGTGGGTATATCGGGATAAAAACTATCCTATGTCCTTTCCCGGGACTCAAACTATCTCTATACCAAATTTCATCTAAATCCGTTCAGTGGTTTAGGCGTGAAAAAGCAACATACAGACAGACAGACAGAGTTACTTTCGAATTTATAATATTAGTATGGATTCATAAAATCACGCCATCTTCTCATGGGGGAATGCTGAAACTGAAGTGAAACTATGGTACGCCGCTACGACCCTTACAATTATTATTTTGCTTCATTACTAATAACGAATACCAAATACTAATACCCTACCCCCTCTGTCATACTCTTTTGTTGTACACCATAATTTATTTACCGGTCAAGCACCGCGCGTCGCCTATTGGCGATGAAACAATAGAAAATCAATTGTCTCTATAGCGGAGCTCGACAGATTAACCAGAGTAACTTACTAACTGGTAACAGTGGTACTGAAAAAAAAAACATGGCGGTATAAAAATCAAAAGTCATTTATTCGTAGGCTGAGAATCAGCACTGTTCGAACGTCAAAATCACAAAAGACGCCCCAAAACGAACGCCTTTCACCACTTTCTAGTGCTTTCGCTGGGAAGAACCAGTGGCGCAACAAACTCCCCAGCAGACCTATAACGTGCTTTCCGAGGCATGGAAGGTTCTCGACATGTAATCTATGGTCACCCATCCACGAACTGACCGCGGCAAGCGTATTTCAACCCCGTGCGGCTGTTATTATTTGGCCAGGAGCCCCTCTCAACTCTTATCCAGCAAAGGGCAAAAATAAAAATGACAAAGTAACGAGGCCATAAAAATAGAAACATTGCTGCTGCATCCTTATTAAGTGTAGTTAACACTATGTCACAACACAATATACATCATTACACTGCGGTTCGCTCTTATTTACTTCGCAGTGTACCGCATTTATTACGAGCATCTCTGTGCCTTCTATTTTTCCAGAGAGTGCAGCGAAACAAATGGCAACACAAGTGTCTGAAGTGTTCCTATCTTCTATATCTATATGATAAAATACACACATCAAATGTGTCTAGGGATCAAGTACGTTTTTGCTATGTAGTTACTGAAAAATAGGTTTTTAATTACATTTTTTGTAACTTTTATGGATAGGGTAGTCCTTATTCCTAAGAAAAAAAAATGTTTTTCTTTAATTTCGCGGGGCACTACGTAATTTGGTTATATACCATAAGAAAGTATTTCAGTATTTTTTTTTTAATTTTTAAATGACATTTAGAGGTCGCTACCAAGGTTTGAATTTTAAATAAAAAGTATAAAAACTCAAAATCTGTATTTGTTAGAATTCTTTATTTTTATACCCAGGTCTTACAAAATATTACGAAATTATTGTTATTCTTCAATGCTTCTGAAAGTTTTTTCTTTTATCTTTATTTTTTTTAAATTCTGCCATTTTTTGAACAGTTTTTCAATTTTACTGAAAAATAGGTTTTTAATTACATTTTTTTGTAACTTTTATGGATAGGGTTGGTCCTTATTCCTAAGAATTTTTTTTTCTTTAATTTCGCGGGGCACCACGTAATTTGGTTATATACCATAAGAAAGTATTACAGTTCTTTTTTTTAAATTGAATAGGTATGCCAGTATTTTTATTTATTTATTACTTTTAATATAACCATCCAAAATATATACATATATAGACACCTAAATTAAAAATTATTGAAACCTTTATGTAAGCAGTCTTTCAACGCTATTTGTAAAAATTTTGACAGCTGGTAGCGACCTCTAAATCTTAACAAAAACAAAAAAAAAAACGTATTTCATATTTAGAGGTATATAATCAAATGAGAAAGTGCCCCGAGGATAATTCAAAAGTCAAAAAATAAGGACCACCCTAGTGGATACTCTTTAGTAAATTTCGTAATTTGAAAAGGAAATTCGGTCAAAAGATGAAAATCTTCTGTCCACAGAGCATGTAACGTTTTAATTTCATTAAGGCAACAATTAAGGTAGATACTTTTGATGTGTGTATCTAGTAACAAAGCCAAACAAGTATGTTGAATATTTTTGGAAAAAAGTAGGTAATTGCTGCGAAGTGTGAAAAGGAGTCTCATGCCGAAATTATGGTTGTTTTTATTTTTATTCATTTGTCTTGATGTATGTTTTGGATTGGCGCTAAAACGGCTGAACGGATTTGGATTAAATTTGGCACACAGACAGTTCATAATCTTTTTTGTATCGTGTAGAAATCCTCATGGATGTCCACCACCCTGGGGTGGGTGGAGGGGTCTATCAGACTCTTACTAACTACAACCACACGGTGTCCTGCTGTTAATTTCGGTAGTACGTTCCCGTGTGATGATTTCCGATATCCACGCGGTCGAAGCTACGGGCAAAAGCTAGTAGCAATATAAATGTAGAAACAGTTGAGAGACATTCTCCGTGCATGTCTGATCATGAATCAATTAGTAGGCATTTCCTGGAATCAAAAATAGTTACTAAATCAAAAGAAGTAATATTTGCTTACATATCGCATACTCAAAGACGAATCCTAAAACAGAAATAGATGATACATCCGAACATTCCTTTACGACACAGGGACACCAATGACAAATGCTGAAAATATTCATAACAGTTGTTAACATACCAAAATGATATTATACACTCAACGTCCCTAAATAAATTAATAAATAACAGAACATCAAAGCGAAGAACATCAAAAACCACTTTTATGTTTGTTAAACGCCCAAAAAGTAGCCATAAACAGTCACCGCTAATGGCTTCAAATAATACTTTAAATAGCTTAAGTGCCAAACGATTTTTCAAGTCATAAATTCGTTTGCTAATACGGGGAGTCAATGAATCGTTTTAATTTTCAGCGGCAGTGTAAATTAAACTTTAGTGGCTTTTCTTTTAGGTCCACATTTGTATGGAAATTTCGTGTTTTGTATTTTTATTTAATGTGTCGGAATCGGAACATGTTGACGTTAAATGATCTAGTTTATAACGCATGGGGTTGCCAATTAGATGCCTGTTTTAGTACATGCGGTGTGCTGTATTTCATTCTGTGAGACTTGCATACTTTACTTTGAAATACAGTGTCTTAAACGATGTTGAAACACTTGGTACAGGAAACCGAGTTTAGGACATGATTTTGTTTTCGTCTTCATAATATTACTAGATATTGAGAGAGATTGATTTAGATATTATGACCCTATTAAAATAAAGTTATTGGTTTGATGACATTTAAGGACAATAAAGAAGGATGAAATGGATCCTATTTGCAACTACTTTGTAATAAACCTAATAATATTTCTTACCTACTTGATTCGGAATTATAATTATGTAAGCAATGCATTGAGAGCAGTGGTGGCCCAGTGGTAACGGTCGCGACTTACGAGTTGTAGGTCGTAGGTTCGAACCCAGACAGGCGCTTTACTTTGTGTAAATTATTTCATCACCACTGCTCTCAAAACGGTGAAGGAAAACATCGTGAGGAAACCGGCATGTCCTAGAACCAAAAATTCGAAGACATGTGACATTTACCAACCCGCACTGGGCCCGCGTGGTAGATTACGACCCGCTCCCTCTCACAGAGAGGAGGCCTGTGTCCCAGCAGTGGGAACATTATAGGCTGATTATGTAATATTACTAGCTCACCCGGCGAACTTCGTACCGCCTCAAAATAAATAATGAGACAAAGTTCAATAGACACGTGGTCCCATCTATTATCATAATAACGTTATTGTTGTTTCCCTCGGGAACAGCACTTTTTTTCGGGATGAAAGGTACCCTATGTCCGTTTCTGTACACCTGACAACGTATATGCAACAGGATGATCGGTTCAGTGGTTTAGGCGTGGAAAGGTAACAAACAAACAAACTTACATTCGCGTTTATCTATACATATAAAATTCAAAGTCCTGACTGACTGACTGATATATCAACGCACATCTTCAACCGCTGGTCCATGAGACATGAAATTTGGAGGGTGTGTTCTTTGTGAAGAGTAGGTATCCACTAAGAAAGGGTTTTTCGGAATTCCACCCCTAAGATGGTGAATGGGGGGAGGGTGAAATTTTACGCGGACGAAGTCGCGAGCAGAAGCTAGTAATATTATATATTAAGTTAGGATAATCTTTTTAAGTCCAAAGCGAAAAAAAAACGCGGTGAAGGAAAATATCGTGAGGAAACCGGCATGTCCTAGAACCAAACATTCGAAGACATGTGACATCTACCAACCCACTCTGGACCCGCGTGGTGGATTACGGTCCACTCTCTCTCACAGAGAGGAGGCTGATTATGCTAAGTCCAACGCATAGGTGGGATAATATGTGGTTTTCGTGAAACCGGAAGACAAATGAAAAATGCCAATGCGTGTTTCGATATCGATACTCATCACGTCTGCAGAGTTTTGCTAGATAATTTATTTTGACCCTGTATACAGTGTGGCGATTAGGTTATAACATTAATTGAAACCATGTATGCATCACGTATTTTAAATATACACTATTATGACCGTAGCGGATAGGTCTGATGGCCTTATATGGAGGCACTGGACGAGGACGATAGTGCTGCCTTCAAACCGTGCCCAGAAGTAGTGTGTGTATTGTTTGTTAGTGTGTTGTTACTGTTGTTAGTGTGAATTATTAATATTATTATTATTATCGTCTCTGACATGTTTTTGAATTTATTTATTAATTGACGGAGGTATATGTACTAACACTAGTTTTGTAATATATTTATGTCTTTAACAACAATAGTGGAGTGTACTGATCTGAACATTAAATTATTATTATTATATTAGTCCAGGGTGTCAGCTACCTCCATACAAAATTTTATCAAAATTGGTCCAGCCGTTTGTGCGTGAAGAAGTAACAAATATATAAACACACACACACACACACTCACAAACTTTCGCCTTTATAATATTAGTGTGATTTATTGTGTCTTTTCTATGTATTTTTAACTACTAACCCTAGTAATAAGTTATAATATTGTATACTAACACGCTGGATCATTGTTGTGCGAAAATAAAGAATATTATTATTATTAAAATTATTCATAATAATTAACATTCTAGCCGTGGTACCTAATATGAAAACCATAAAAATGTATCGCCGAAATGTATGTACGCGTATATAACTTCCACACAACTATACCAAATTGGATAGTTCTTTTTTTGTTGTGTTCGGTATTGTCAGGACAAGGTTTGTATAAAACAAAATTTCGAAAATTCGATTTTTTTGAAGTGAAACTTCTTTACGCACGCTTGATTTGGGGAGTAAGCTGGCGAACGCGTTACGAAAAGTGTGATCATCGGGCGAGACGAACG
Source organism: Amphipoea lucens (assembly GCA_947508005.1). Taxonomy (NCBI): domain Eukaryota; kingdom Metazoa; phylum Arthropoda; class Insecta; order Lepidoptera; family Noctuidae; genus Amphipoea; species Amphipoea lucens. The sequence continues at coordinate 11,485,834 of OX382379.1, forward strand.
GGAGTTGAGTGGGGGATATAAGCAAGAGAAAGCAGTGCGCGAGCACATTTTCTTTCTCTCTTCCTCTCATAGCCAAATACGTTTGAAGTTTCACTTCAGTCGTGTGGTCATAAGCACACTCGGTTTTTTTTTTTAGTTTCTATTTTTTGTAATTTTATTTTTTAACAGACTGATAACAACTTTTAATAACCGCTGTACTGTTTAAAGTGATAACCGAATCGCCACTCTGTATACATTCAAGTAAATGTATTGAGTGGTATTTTATAACAGTTCCTGACATTAACAAAAATACTACATCACATGGAAACTAAATCAACCGTTCTTGAAATATAAAGACCATTAGCGACAGAGATGGATTGAACGCTCCTAGTGTAGGAGAAATATATCGTCCAAATATAGTATTTTACCAGCTGTTCATAAAACTTTCAACCAAAGGAATAAAAGGAAAATATTAAACTGGTCCTCTAAAAAATGTTTGTGCTTCTAATGATGCATGCTTTTTTAAATTACTGAGCCTCTTTTTAATTTTCTGGCCTTTTCTCACATGTGGTCGCAATGCTAATCTAGGGTACCCCGACCAAATGGGTGAGGTTAGGTAGGAACTATGACTAACAACTACATCAAAGTTATTCGCAGTTGCTTGGCTATTTCGTATTTTTAGGTCCCCAAAATAGGAATCATTTGAGGTTCACAAAAAGAGGCGCAATCATTTTTTTAGAGTGTTCAATCATATTTTTAGAAGCGCAAAATGGAAATGATTAGAGGTTTGATTAAATACATACCTTTATAAAATATATTGTTTTTATTGATCAAAGTATTCTATAGAGGTTCGAAAACTTTATCAATATTAAAATATCTCAATAATAAGATACAGAACAGTGAACTTTATGATTGTTTAACATTCTTGGGCCTCGGAATTAATAAACTATTCCGATTACAGATTCCTTACTTTATTAGTATCTACATATATTTATAAATAAAAATGAAATGTTGTTCATTGGTCTTATCAACTTGCGAACGCCTGCACAGATTTGGCTATTTTTTTTATTCAAAATGTTGTATTCAACCTGAACTGTTTAATTTATATGATTATTAGGTTTTTGTGGAGAGAAAAATTTGTAAAGTTACCCGGAAAATTGGAAACTTTAACAGGATAACGTCTATCGGGTCAGTTAATTTTATATAATAATAATGAAATTATTTTCGTATTATAAATTAAATTCGCTTTTCTTGGAACCGCATCGTTCTTCTAAACTACACAACGGATTTTAATACGGATTTCAGCATCGTTTAGATAATTTATTTCGGAAGGTTTATGTGTATAATACATTCATAATTATTAAACTTACATAAATCATGCTGAGAGAACTTACATATTATATTCCTTTTGGGCTCGTATAGGACTTTCTGTTTTTATTTTCATTTTACTTTTTTTATGCTTCTAGGAATCTGTTTAGTTTAGTTTGTGATATTCCTATGCGAGTCCCAATAAATACTTTTTCTTTCTTTACGTATACAAAAGGAAACTCGATGTTTTGGGCAACTGATAATAACCGTGCAAAGCAAGGGCGCGAGGCTAGTTATTTTTAACCGACTTTAAAAAAGGAAGTTCTTTATTCGACCCATATGTATGTATGTATGTCCGCGATTATCTCACAAATTACTGAACTGATTTTAATAATTCTTTCATTAGTGTGATCTGCATACTTTCGTAAAGGTTTTAATATATAATACATTAGGTAATTATTCTTATGTACGAAGTTATATGCATAAATGTACTGCATCTCTGGCATTTCTATGGGAATTTTGATGAGTCTTTGAGTCGTGTCTTCAATTCTTCAATGCACTTGTGTTAATTGAATTTGTGTGGGGTAGGTACAACTAAAAAGTGAAAAAAAATTTTTTTTTTTTTCAAAAAAAAGCAACCGACTTCAAAAAAAACACTAGGTACAAAGTGAAAAATAACTTTAATTTCGGAAGTCGGTGTCAAAAAACGAAAATGCGGAACCAACGACACCGACTTCCGAAATTAAAGTTATTTTTCACTTTGTAGTGTTTTTTTTTGAAGTCGGTTGTATAACAATAAAATTGTTTCCTGTTGGTTATTATAGGCTAACAAATTATGTTCTATATCGGTGACTCTGAGTATCTATCTTGGTTTTATGGTAGCCGAAGAGGATATCCTGCTTGTGGTATCTTTTCTGGGCTTGTGCCAATATTTACGTATCTATCTATCTATTTAATTTTGTCGTTCTCTGGTCTTGAGAATTTCGTTAGTCAAATCAGTTCGAGTAAATTGTTAAAGGGGGCCAAATCTGATAATTTCGATGATTGATCAAGACTAGTTACCTCTTTGGTCTAGTGGTCGCTAGTGCTACTGGTAAGCATGAGGTCTTGGGTTCGATTCCCAGGTCGGGCAAAGTGTTATTGGATTGTTCCGTTTAGAATTTCTCGAAAGCAGCCCGGAGTTTGGAGTTGTGCCCGGTTGATAGCAATAGGCTCGCCATTACATGTAGTAGGGACTTAGTAAAAAACTGGCAAAAAGTTGTTTTACTATAGGTACAGTCAACGGCAAAAGTAGATGATGAATTGAGTTTATAACTTTTGGAGTCAAAACTGATCACGAATATATGGCCGCTGTACTAGTAGTAAATGTTTGGTATAATTTACAATCACATACTTTTGTATCACTTCGACGCCACACAGTTCTGACGCGAACTCCGTTCATTAGTATTGAACTTCTGATTTTCATCATCTACTTTTGCTGTTGACTGAACACGTCTGTTTTACCCTTTGGGGAAAAGAGGCGTGATGTTATTTTATGTTATGAAAGGAAGAAAGAAATGTTATGTTATTCTTATTATCAAAACCGTCAAAATCAACCATTACGGTGCCAATAATCGACCACCCTGACACAATTGCGTTAGCAGACTTAGGCCCCAGAGTGTTAACTTTAAATCCAATATGGTAATGTATTATATTATCTGTGGTAATGGTCTCTGTACATCTATCGTTACTATGAGTATTGTTTTAGGGAAATATTTAACTGAACCTCTAACAAACTTATTGACCTTCTAATAATGAATACTTTTTAAAATTATTGAACCTCTAAAAACTTATTGCGCTTCTAATGATGCATACCTTTTTAAATAATTGACCCTCTTTTTATTTTTCCGGCCTTTTTTGGTCGCAGTAATTCAGCTGGGGTACCCCGACCAAACGGGTTAGGTTAGCTTGTTGGCTATTCAGTATTTTTAAAAGACCCAAATAATTTAAGACTCACAAAAAGAGGCACAATCATTTTATTGGAGTGTTCAATAATATTTTTAAGAAAAGTAAAATGGGTTTTTTTATTATTGTTCCTCTCAACCAAAGCACCTACCATCTAATCTCTTCACCACCCTTGGTTGACTGGTAGAGAATGCCTAAGGCATTAAGTCCACCTTTGTACCTTTTTGTGCGAAAAGTTTACATAAATAAATAAAATGGGAATTGTTTGAGAGTATAAAATTGTAAACGCGAAGTAAAATTAATATCTGCGCTGAGATTTTACTAATCTCAGCTTAGACAATTCCACACACTTCGTCATAATTACAAAAAGACTCAAGCAATCCTTCCCACAAAGAAAATACACCAACATTAAATTCCGTTTCAAGTTAATTGCTCTCATAAAAGCAAATGGCGTATTTTATTTTCAATTTTGATGGAAGCTCGTATAGTAAACACATTTATTTGTACTTAATATTTGAAATGGGAAAGTAACTCTGTATATTTGTCTGTTTGTTACCTTTTCACGAAGGCGGGTTGTATCACGTCCACTTGACGCACGCATATACGTCAAAAATGGCGCTAACTATCGTCAATCCAAAAAAAGTTTTGTTTCAAATTACAGTTAAAAAATTATGGCCTTAACTTACGTCGAATAAACGAGTACGTAATCGTTATTATTATTTAACGTCGTATGTTGCGTTAACCAACTGTTTGAAACAACCGGCCCTAAATGACTGAAACGAGTCGTTACGCTTACCAATGGAAGCATTTTTTATTGCCAAACTGGGCATATAAATAGATTCGTAACCTAATTTATCTGTGATAGCTACTTCTATATGGGAAGGCCTTTTTTTTTTGGTGCGTGGGAATCCTCATGGGCTTCCTCCATCGCGGGGTTGACAGAGGGTCTGACTCTTACTGGCTAAGACCACCGTGGTGTTCCACCTCTACCTATGGCCGGGGGTGCGGAATTCGCATAAGCATTCACCGTACCTAAGAGGTATTTGGTTCATTATAGGTAAAGATACAAAAGTTTTAATTTTAACCAATAACGGTCCGTAAATTATAGGTGGCGGCCATTAACCGATCTATTTGATACGGGATTGCTATAGATTTTTCGGTAGTTTATGTCAGTCGGCCATTTTTGAATAGTCATTTTTTTTTCTATTATCGTTATTGCTAGTAAAATGTCAATTTATCTAGGCCCTTTGAAAAAGGTCATAGGCTACTTTTCATTCCAGACATTTGTATTTTTTTTTTTTGCTTAATCTATTCTCAGTCACTTCTTCTAAGCCGACCCACTTCTTTTTTTCTGTCTTTTGCTTCGTGTCGATGGCGATCTAAATGGACTCGGCCCAGAATTCGACTACGTGTTTAGCATCTGGAACACCACCACATTTACACCCCGCAAAACTAACCCACTGCTGGGCACAGACCTCCTCCAAGCTCTTCCAAGAACTTTTTTCAACTCAAACCAGCCCTCGCGGTACGCCTCTAGGTCCTTCTAGTCCGGCTTCGGCAGAACTATTAAAAATGAGTAAGCATTAAAAATGATGAAAATACAAACAAAGTCGCGGTCCGTAGCCAGTAAATAAATAATACAGAAAAGGCAAAATGTCAACCAGCACATTCGAACTAATGTCTCCGACCATTTCATTTTAGATCGTCTACTTTAGTGGCTTGGACATCAAAAAGAAGTAGGTACCAAGGAAAATAGACATTGTCTTAATGGAATAGAGAAGAGAATGAATTGTAGTCCTACGAACGTTGAAACTTCCGCAGAAGTGCAGCGAGCAACAAAACTTATTTAATTTTGAATATTGACACCGAAATTCTTGACAGTCCTGTTTAGTCTGTTTCTAAGAATTGCAGCCTCTTTAGTTGAAACTGTTGCTACAACTTATGCTCTTTCCTTGAAAAGTAAATTAAATCTTTAGGAAATGGAATTTTCATAAAAGGAGCAGCAATATTTGTCCATTTATGTTTTTGACGGAATTTCCTGTATTTATAATGTTGTTAAAAGGTTGAGGCGCTTAAGTCGAACAGTTGAAGCAACCCTTCTATGTAGCTTCTGGTGACGGAAGGATTTATTTCTAACGGATGATTAAAGTTAAGTGACGTTTAAACGTCAAAAATGGATAGTTAAATTGTTTATTTCATAATATGGTGCGATCCGTGCCGCGATGTGTATTTTGTCATATATTTGTGACGTTGGCGTTCAGGGTAAGATTTCGTTTATCACATATATGTGACAATGGCGTTCAAAGGGTTAACATGCTTAGAAGAGCTTATGAGGGGCTCGTGGCCAAATGACAACAGCCGCACGATTCGATCTTCAAGGTTAAGCAACGCTTGCTAAGCTTGGTTTGTGGATGGCTGACCATATATCAAATAACGAGACCTCTCTGTGCCTCGGAATGCACGTAAAACCATTGGTTCCGGCTGTCATTTGCAGATCTTTGACGGTCGTTACGTGTAGTCAGGAGCCCGAAAGTCTGACAACCAGTCTTACCAAGGGGTGTACCCGTATAACTGGATTGTGGAAGCCGGATAATCAGTTGCTCCAAAAATGCAAAAAAAAAAATATAGTTAAAGTGTCGCTAATCAGTACTAAACTTCAAGCAACGCTTATGAATAAAGTGGTTTAATGTCCCAGATTTTACAATATTTTTGGCGCATTAATTCATTGGCCCACGTTTACACTGCAGATAAAAGCGGGAATCTCAACGCTTTTCTTGCGCCGGGATATTTATAGCTCGGCGTTTTACCTGAACATATGGAGAGCAATAAAAACTGCACGGAGTTCACTTTTTAGTTTACTCTGAGCGTTTGCGGCGATATTCCCCGAACCGGCATCGTAGACATCTGTGCCCATTAATTTATGGGGACAGTTCTGTTGAGTAGAATATTATTTGTTATTAGCTTCTGCCTGTGACTTCGACCGCTTGAAATTTCTTGTTTTAACAATAGTACATTTCGGCTCGCGCGAATAATACCGCCTCGAGTTTAATGATCAATGCACACGCGTATCATACGACGTTTTTCAACACACTTGCGAGGAAAAAAACAGGCTTGTATTGTTAAATATTAAGTTGTATGGATAATGGCGGGCTGGGTTTGTTTTTCCGCGCGCCGCGCTAGCGTGGTGCGCGCGCAGGTTTACCCATAGAGTAAGTAATGGCGCGCGTTTATTTATTTAAAGGCACAGACAAAACGTATGTCAAATTGTAGTTTAGTTAGTATGGAATTAGAAAGTACAGAAATATACATTAATTCAGTGAGAATCCGCAATAATAGAACACCAGTGGTCTTTTCCGTTTGATTCCGCGAGGGACCACGGACCATATTATTATAAGGTGCATCCAGACAGAGCGAGGCATGCGCCGCAAGTACTTTTTTTTGTATGTTAGATGCCTCAGCCTGAAGCAACAGTACATATAAAAAAAATCATTTGCGGCGCATGCCTCGCTCTGTCTGGATGTACCCTAACGTGAATGCGCAGTGGTAGACCGCGAAATTTAAATTTTCTTAAGTTTTTTGCAATTCGCAGGTCAGTATCAGGTTGTATCTTGATCAAAATGTATATATATATATAATAGATATGTATTTACAGAATTATAGTCATTAGAATCATTAATATAATATACCTATTTAAGTCAGATTTGTTCCCTAAGAACTTATCCATAAGAGATTTGTTCTTACGGAACAAATCTAACTAAGAAAGATGTATTAATGATTCTAATGATTATAATTCTGTAAATACATACCTGTTATAGTCGCGAATCATATTTTGATCAAGATACAACCTGACACTGACCTGAAAATTGCAAAAAACGTTAGAAAAATTGAATTTCGCGGGCTACAACTGCGCATTCATCTTAAGGTAAATACATTTCAGTTCATTTTGGGACCAAAGACAATTCAGACTATTAAAAAAAAAGTGAAATATGGCTCGCGGATTCCTTTTGGCATGAAGTCTCTTTGAAGAGATTAAAAAAAAAACGCACTTCTCAGACCTCCGACTAGTAAATTAAATAGTTATCTGTGGAAATAAAGCACAAGTACCGTAACGTAAAGAAAAAGCACGCGTTTGTAATACACTGCATTATGGTCCTAAAAGCGGTGCATTAAGAGCCATTTTACGAGCAAGTGTGTTGAAAAATAATATATCCAACACTCGGTAGTTTTTCACTAGTAAAAGAATTTTCGAAGTCTGATCAGTTGTTCCAAAGATTACACCCTACATGCAAAAGTTCCAGATTTTACCTCTTTGTAATATGAGTACATATCACAAAGCGATATACAGGGTGTCCCTGAAGTATGGATCAAATCGTATAGGGGCGTGGGCAAGGTCATTTTCAAACTTTTTAACCCTGAGAATGTCGATAAATTTTTTACGGTTCAAAAGTTATGACCAATTCCTATTTTATTTTCAATCACTTCACATAGTGTTCAAAGAAAATAATATTAAAAAAATACTATCAGGGCTATCTAAAAAAATTAAACTGATAGCCCCGATAGTTTTTTGTTACTATTTTTTTTTAAAACGATTCGGTTTCTCTTCTTTTTTTTTTTATTTTTTTTTTTAATTTTTGGAAATGAACTTGCCCACGCCCCTATTGGATTTGATCCATACTTCCAGGGCCATCCTGTATATTGCTATACGACTAGTGGTAGACTAATGAAACGATGGATGGAGTGTGTGAAAGATGATATGACTAGAAAAGGAGCAACTATGAGATGACGACTAATAAAGAAGTACCTATGGAAGAAAAATATATGTTGCGTCGTCCCCAAATAAATTGGGATAACGGCAGGAGGATGATGAATGACGATCAGTGATTGGAATAGGCTGAGTATATTTACCTAAAGTTTAAAGAACAGAGACGGACATCGGAGACTTCCTTATGACTAAATATTAAAAAAAATATATATATCTAACCGGTCAAGTGGCGCGGTTCGCCGATCAGCGACGAAACAATAGAAAATCAATTGTGTCTCATAGCTTGACAGATTAATATTGGTTATTATATTTATCAAAACATTGATTACGATTTATTAAAACATTTGTTAATGTTAATGATGAAATGTAAAAAAAAAAAATTGTCATAAGGAAGTCTCCGATTTCCGTCTCTGTTCTTTAAGCTTTAGGTAAATATACTCAGCCTATTCCGATCACTGATGATGATGTTAAAATTTCGAACTAGGAATGGGCTGGCATTGCGTGGAAAGACAGTTAAATTCTGGTTTGTCTTTTTTGGTGGAGATGTTCTGAAACGAAGTTAATAGTGGAATTCTTAGATATGAGCAATATAGCCCTGTTGACGATTTTAATAATAATGTATTTTCGCAAGGACTTGTTGGGGCATATTCTTGGTTAACAAATGCGCGCATTAATTTTAAGGGTATTTCTTGAAGTAATGTTGCATGTAATATTCTTGAACTAGCTTGTCGCTTTTTTTTTTTTTTTTCGTTAGCCTGTACTGTCCCACTGCTGGGCAAAGGCCTCCCCCATTTTCTTCCATTTTTCCTTGTGCTGTGCTTTCTCCGTCCAGTCGGTTAGGAATGAGTCTAAGTCGTCACGCCAGCGTTTTTTAGGCCTGCCTCGGTGACGACGCCCGTCTTCAGGCACCCACTGTGTGACGACTTTGGCCCATCTGTCTGGATGCATCCTATAAGTGTGACCCGCCCAGTCCCACTTCAGCCTCGCAGACTTGCCACTTGTCGCTAGCTTGTCGCTAGCAATGAAAAAATAAATGGATGTTGGATTAAATTCTGAATGACCGCAACAATAAGATCATTATGAACGCAGCTGTAACTGAATGAGAGAGTGTGCCGTGATTGTGTGAACGACGTAAATACCCCTTTATTCATAAACGTTACATAAAGTTAAGTAGATTAGCGACTAATTAATCATACGTTTTTGACGTTTGGATGTAACTTAAATAGCTAACTTTAATCATCGTGTATAAATAAACACCGTAATTATTATAAAAGAAAAATAAAATTAATTTAAAGTTTCTAAATATGTTTTTCATTTCGGTCATCTTTCCCCACATGTACATGTACTTACATAATTGTAATCAGTAGCCCCTTTCCTAACCTTGGTTAAAGTTAAGAAGTGATTAGTGACTGTTTAATAATGCCGCCTAAATCTGTATCTTATCTCACGACACATCAAATAGGAACAGTTGCTAGCTCTTGTTATAATCACCGCTTAATGAATTCCTGAAATCTATGTCTCCCTTGAGATTTAGCTATATTAATATTGTCCTAACTGAGGCTACACCACAGTTTCCTTACAAAATTGTGCTTTAAACAGTATAGAATAGGGTTCAAAATGTGATATGTAGATATAGAACAGGTACATCTATTTCATTTGTTTTTGTAAAGCCTAATCCCTTTACTAATAAACGTCGTATAGCGTCTGTATCGCCCCGTGCTGTTGGACCGCCAGTACCACGCGCTGCTGGAATACACCGCCATGAAGGCTCGACTGCTGCACTCTGCCGAGCGCGGCCCCTGACGACACAACGCTTGGTCTTCTTCTTTCGAAAGTCAAATTACTTACGACTGAAAGAGAGAAATCGGTGTGTAACTATTCATCTGACATAATACGTTTATTAGTTCCTTACTATTGCTTGAATTTTTACACAAAATATCCTCTATGGCAACAGATTGTTATTCCACAGGCAGCATCAGCCAAAATGACCAATATTGTATATTTGACCAGTTTTTACATCCAATTTATGGTAGCCAATCACCTGTCCCTACCCGACACCCGTATTACATCAAATCCCTCTTATTTCCTCTGGGATTACACCATTGTTTACCATTGGAGCCAATATTTGTATAAAATGACAGACTAAGTTAGTACCACACGAGATGATTAGACCTCTGCAGCACGTGTGGTAGATTTCCAAAGATAGATTGTAGGCTGTGACGTTAATTAATTTGGTGTGTGAGCTAAGTAATTAATTATAATACAACACCTACACAATGTAGAATGAATAGAAATTACATGTAGGTACTCATTATGAGTAGGCCTGTTATTTTAAGTTTCATGATTAATTAACATGTTTACTTTAGTTAAAGCTGGTTTGTGCAAATTATTTCATCACCACTGCTCTCAAAACGGTAAAGGCAAACATCGTGAGGAAACCGGCATGTCCTAGAACCAAAAATATCGAAGACATATGACATCTAACAACCCGCACTGGGCCCGCGTGGTAGATTATAGTCTATACCCTCTCGAAGAGAGGAGGCCTGTATCCCAGCAGTGGGAACATTATAGGCTGATTATGATGACTCAATGAATGTTGATGCGGCTTTCGCCATTTAGATAATTTATTCCGGAATTTAGATAATTTTACTTTGATATAGCATATTCGTAGAAATCTCTATGTTTAGGTAGACATTTCGTCAAATCAGTTATTTAATTTGTTCAAATAATATACCTATTTTTTTTTTCGTTTTTTTGGCTCCTTTACTACATATACAGGGTGTCCCAGGAAACCTGTACCAGTGAAGGTCAGGGAACACTAATTAATACCCATCGATTGGACCCCCTATGTATGTTCCGCGATATTTTGTAGTTTTCGAAAAATTATAAATTTCTCTCCAATAGAAATTTTAACCTTGTGATCAAATTCTGAGCTACTAGTAGTTAGAATTTGGGTGTTTTGTGTTCTACAACATGTGAATACACATTCTAGCAATAATACTGAAAAAAAATCTCAAAGAAACACCACCCAGAAAAAGTTATGACTAAAACCGCCTACAGTTAAAAAAAATCTAGAAATAAAACAAAAAATATAATTTCTTGAAAACTACAAAATATCGTGGAACATACATAGGGGTTCATTCAATGGGTATTAGTGTCCCCTGACCACAGACCTTCGCTGGTACAGGTTTCCTGGAACACCATGTAGACGTAACTCTTAAAGTATTTCGTGTTATATGAATGGATAGACCTTATATTAAACTACATCAGACCTACAGGTCCTAATCAAACTTGATTTGTTAATTAGCTGTTAGCTTTCGACGTCTTGTGGAGAATGAAATGTCGTTCATTCTGGCCCCAATATAATAATATAATATATTCTTTACTTCGGACTATCACATACACATAATCCATATAATGTTAGTAACAATGACTTAAAAAAAACTATGTTAGTAAATTTTTACAAACTAATACAACACAACTTAATGAAGACGAGGCGCTACACACAATGGCACGTGGCTCCGCACCCATCGCCTTACAAAGAGACTGTCTACTTTGTCTAATACTGTTTTTAGGATGCTTCCGCGCAAACTACCCAATATGTATTCGCTTCTAACGAAACCTCTGAAGTCCTCATTATCATCATTTAGCCGGTAACCATCTAATTGCGTAACATACTATCAATCGGAATCTGAATCATTTTGAAGCAAATTGCTAATCCATTGCTTCTAAGTTCGATTTTTTTTCCTGCTCAACACGTAAATAACGCAATGAATGTTGTTGAACTGTCAAAATGAAACCGATTCCGATTAATAATGTGTTACGCAATTGCCTCGCTGGACATACAGGCTTCCCCAAACATTGCCACATTGACCGGTCTTTTACGGTTAAAATCTCAGTGTTCATAAATAAAATCATTCAAAGGCAATAAGACTAGTTGAATCAGTAAACATAACTTCCTCAACCTCGATCGGATTAATACAAAATCATAACCCTCCTTTTTGCTTCGCCGTAGTCAGATAAAAACAACTGATAACTAAAATTATTCGCGGGTGAACGAACAAAGGAGACTGTTAAAATTTGTATTGGAAGTGGTCTATGATCCAATAGCGATACTGTAGTGGTATTTCTGTTGGAATACCTCAACTATACCCTTGTGCAAAGGGGCATCAAAATCTAACCCGGCAGTTTTGAGAAAAATAATACATTAAAATTCACGTTTCTTGCTACATTTTTGTATTTTAAAAACGTTTTAACGGGTATTCCTGACTTTATACTACTTATTTAATGTGGTTTTCTGCTAAACAAAGACACTTACCACCTCGACAGTGCTGAATTTCAGTTTTTTTTTCTTTTTTAACCGACTTCAAAAAAGGAAGGAGGTTCTCAGTTCGTCGGAATGTTTTTAACATTTTTTAATATTTATATTCACCGATTTCTCGAAGACGGCTGAACTGATTTAGAAAATATTTTTTTTTTGAAAGGGTATACTTTACCAAGTGTTCCCATTGTCACTAGGTCAAGTTTGAACGGGTATTTCTGACTTTATTAATGTGTTTCTCTAGTAGGCAAAGTCACTTGTCCCCTCATTTTTTTTTTGTACTTACCGATTTTTAGGCATTTTTTTAATATTTATGTAGGAAGGATATGTCTTAAAACAATAAATTACACCAAAATACGAAAAATAAGAAGGAACTCTATTTGTAGCAGCAGAAAAAAGGGTGTATGTAAAAAAAACTTATACATCACTACATAGTATAAAAATATTTAAAAAATGTAATTCCGACGAACTGAGAACCTCCTCCTTTTTGAAGTCGGTTAAAATCGAAACAAATACTAAAATCTAGGAAAGAAACACATTAATTAAGTATTATAAAGTCAGAAATAGGGTATTTCTGACTTTTTTAAAACGTTTTTAAAATAAAAATCTTATCATGAAATTATGTATTCTAAAATATTATATTTCTCAAAACTCAAGGTCTCAAGGTCAGATTTTGATGCCACTTTGCACAAGGGTATAGTTCAGGTATCCCCACAAAAATATCTTAACAGTATTGCTATTGGTTCATAGACCACTTTTTAAAGTTATAATGAAATTATGTATTCTAAAATATTATATTTCTCAAAACTGCCGGGTCAGATTTTGATGCCACTTTGCACAAGGGTATAGTTGAGGCATCCCCACAGAAATATCGTAACAGTATCGCTATTGGTTCATAGACCACTTTTTAAAGTTATCATGAAATTATGTATTCTAAAATATTATATTTCTCAAAACTGCCGGGTCAGATTTTGATGCTACTTTGCACAAGGGTATAGTTGAGGCATCCCCACAGAAATATCGTAACAGTATCGCTATTGGTTCATAGACCACTTTTTAAAGTTATCATGAATTATGTATTCTAAAATATTATATTTCTCAAAACTGCCGGGTCAGATTTTGATGCCACTTTGCACAAGGGTATAGTTGAGGCATCCCCACAGAAATATCGTAACAGTATCGCTATTGGTGCATAGACCACTTTTTAACAGTCTCCTTTAATTTGGACGCCTATCCGTTCGAGGGAAATACAACTTAAAAGAAACTATAAGTAGTAACAACTGTAGTTGTTAAGTTGTTTCTGCTATCTCTACAATCAGTGTCTTACAAGACATTGATTGTAGAGATAGCAAAAACAATTTTAATTTTCGAACGTCAAATCAATCTTCCCTAACCTTTCCCAGCAGAGGAGGACACCGTGGAGTTTTAGTGGGTTAGTCCCACATAACTGCACTATCTCCCCGTGGTAGTGCAGAATGCGTGAACATTTCTCCACATTAAAAAAAAAGTATAGATAATAATATGTTCGTTCTCTTGGCGGTATTAAATGTATATGAAAGTATATTTTTATTAATTAATTAGTTTTTATTTGCTTAGGTATTTTACTATTTGATGAAAGTATATTTCAAATTTTTTTTTTATTTGTCTGTCTGTTTGTTCCAGTTAATCTCCGAACCGAATGGACCTTCCCTGATAAATAGCTCATGTTGTAAGGAGTAACTGAAGTCGTAGGCGGGTTCCGTGTAAAAAAATAACCAAATGAAATCCAATTTGTTTTCCAACATGCACACGATCGAATTCGCGGGGTCTTGACGCAGAACGTCACTTTCGCAAAATGTCATCGTGAAAAATTTGGTCAATTTCGCATAATGTCACTTTCGCAAAACGTAATTTTCGCACATTGTCACTTTCTCAAAACGTCATTTTCTCACAATTAGATTAAACTGATTCATCTAAGATGTATCAATCAGCTTTGTAAGGTAAAGTTCCTTATAAATTTATAATTGTACGATAAATTAAATTCGAGGTTAGCTGCGACACTATTTTTTTAAATATCGGAGCATCATGCTGAGATAGGAGCCTTTTGGCCTCGTATAGGAGTTTCTGTCTCATTTTTCTTTTTGTCACTTTTTTTTTATATAACATGGTTTTTTTATTTTTTGCTGTTTAGTTTAGTTTGTGATCATCCTGTACGAGTCGCAATAAATACTTTTTCTTTCTTTTTTTCTAACTTTAACACGGTTAAAATTGTGAGATGATCCTATACTTTGTTATTTTCATCCCTTACGTAATTAAGAAGACATAAGAAGTCAAAGGATATGAGGGCACGTTTACTTTTCATTTCATTTTCAGTATACAATTAGTTACTGTTTTTGGTAAGTCTTTAGAGCGTTTACGATGTACTTACGGCATTTCATATAAACTTTCAAGCCCTTGTTTTTTGAAATTAATGAACCAATTTTAATTAAACTTCATACGCATAAGCAGGATACAAAGGTCTTAAAATTTAGTAAAGAAAATTTTCGAAATGTATTATTTAAAAAAAGATAACTGGAAATCTATGTTTCTATGGAAAATTTTAAATCGGTCTAATTTGGCTGTTACAACACTATTTTTTGAAAAATGATAAATGCAAAACGTTATGCGTATTAATTAATTTAATTTTGCGTGTTCGAGTTCAGTAATTGTGGAAAACCGCTGAACCCAGTCCAGTTGTTTTACATAACGGAGTTCTTTTATAAAACAACTAGCGGTTTTGTAAAACAGCGGATTCGACAATTCATCTGCGACGTATATATTGCAATCGACAAGATAAGAAGTAGAAACATTGGATATTAAATTATAGTTCTTTTTATTGTTTCTCAGCTTACAACAGCCACTAAACCTGAAGATTACAAAAACAGCATTATTCGTTAGTAATTTAGAATAGAATAGAATAGAATAATATTTATTGTAAAAACATGAGTACTTATACATCAAATAAATGTGCAAGGTCTTAAAATAACAGGTAGATCTACATGTTTTGCCATTTATGGCGTACAATACAACATATTTTTGGCTTAGAATAAACCAAAAAAAATAATAAAAATTTGAGTCTACACAGCAAACTATGAAATTTTAATAACTTAATCCTAATGGTAATTAAAAACATAAAGTATAATTTTTACAGATATAGGGGTCAAATTGTAAAAATATCGTAATTATAGGAATCTATTTAATTAATTGCGGTCATTTAAAAATTCAGATATGGTATAATAGCATTTAGCTATGAGATATTTTTTTAAATGTATCTTAAACAGAGTAGTAGGCATTTGTCTAATAGTTTTTGGGATTTTATTATAAATGGTCGGTGCTAACCAAAAAACACTTTTATGCATCAATGCCGTGGTTGATCTTGGTACACATAATTTATTATTATCCCTTCGATTACGATAATTTAAAATTATTATTGTATCTTGACCGCCTCGCTGCACCAAGACCAACGTGCCAGTCACGTAACCAGGCTAGATTGCTGAGGCTCACCCTCCTATTCCAAGAAATAAACAACATTACAGACCTTATTACTTTTTACCCGACTACGGCGAAGCAAAAAGGAGGGTTATGATTTTGACCGGTATGTATGTATTGTGTTTATCTGTTCCCTCATAACTTCTAAACTGCTTGTCATAATAGGACAAATAAGGTAGGTATCGTTGGAAGCGTCTTGATCGGCTGCTGGTTATAGGCTATGTGACGTCACAATAAATTGAATATGGCGCTCTCTAGCGGACATAAAGTCATGACCAAAAAGATTTTTTTTTTAATCATGCCGTGTTAGGTATCAAATGAAAGGGCTTAATTAGCACATTTTAAAAATAAATATTACTGAAATAAGCCCCAAAAAAATAAAATAAGTTTAAAAACTAAAATCCGACTACTGAAAAGGATGAAACAACTACCTTCCCGTGGTCGCATGCCGCTGTACTAACATACAAAGCTATGGTAGCATGCGACCACGGGAAGGTACTTGTTTCATCCTTTTCAGTAGTCGGACTTTAGTTTTTAAACTTATTTTTTTTAATACTGTTATCACATCTAATAAATAAAGTTCAAAAAGTCTTTTCTGCGAACAGTACCAGTAACAATCGATTTCCGACGCAGTTATTGGCGTCGAGATGCGCCGCGTCTTGTTTGATTCCCTAACGTTATTTATTTCTGAAACTGTTACATTTGCTGTAGAATCTACTCGTAGATGAAGTATGTACAGTTATGATAAAAGTGGAGCGTTATGAAGATCCGCAAATCTTTTGCTCAGCTTAGGCGTTATGGTTGGATAATCCATACTAATATAAATAAATTCAAAAGTAACTCTGTCTGTCTGTATGTTACCTTTTCACGCCTAAACCACTGAACCGATTTAGATGAAATTTGGTATAGAGATAGTTTGAGTCACAGGAAAGGACATAAGATAAAAATAGGATAAAAAGCGATGTACCTATGCATAATCTCCTTCATGTCCTTTTGGACAAAGAGATTTTAATGATTTAGGAAAATTTAATGTGCGAATTTTAGTCAATTTGCAAAGTGGTTGCGAAGAGCAACAAAGAGCGTGGGGAAACTGACAGCAAGAAGATTCGATGACACGATAGGAGTACCTCAAGGTAAGTTGACACAAAAGACATTTATTTTTTAAATGTCTCAGCATCATGCTGAGATAGGAGCCTTTTGGCGTCGTATAGGACTTTCTGTTTCATTTTTCTTTTTGTTACTTTTTTTTTATATAACTTAGTTTTTTTTTTTACTGTGTTTAGTTTAGTTTGTGATCTTCCTGTACGAGTCGCAATAAATACTTTTCTATCTTTCTTTCAAAAGGGCGTGAAATGGCGTAAAAGTATCGGGACATTCCCAAAGTGTTTGGCAAAACATAAAAGGGACAACGGTCTTCTACAGACTGTACTTCGGAGAGTGTGCGCAGGAGCTCCACGACCAGCACCCTAATTGCGTAACACACTATCAATCGGAATCTGAATCATTTTGAAGCAAATTGCTAATCCATTGCTTCATAAGTTCGAAAAATTTGTCTGCTCAACACGAAAACATTCATTGCGTTAGCAATGAATGTTGTCGAACTATCAAAATGAAACCGATTCCGATTGATAATGTGTTACGCAATTGCCCCGCTGATCCTACCATCGCTCGTTTACTACCGGACTACCAGACGTACTGCCAGTACCGTTCACACTTGGTAAAAACCCTGACCAGTTGTACTCAGCGCTTCTCCTCCATATTTACTATGGGCACAGAATGAAGCGTGGAACTCTCTGCCAGTGTTTCCACATTTAACCAGTCTGCCTTCGAAGCAAGAGTGAACAGGCATCTTTTGGGCACGCTCGTTCCATCATAGACCTCATCCATTGCTTTCCATCAGGCATGATCGAGGTGAAGAGCAAGCCCATTCAGCAATATAAAAAATAGGTATAAAAAGTGCCGCTGAAAATTGGGTACTAAAAAACTGCTAAACTAAACTTTTATGCCTACAATCCAGATTCGTTCACGCTTGACGATTTAGTCCATAAATAAAAATCATATATCAAAAGCCAGTGACACAATCTTTATACAATGTCATCATAATATAGCATCGTTCGTGAACTGTTCGCGCAAATTGGATACATCCATTAATTGACTGTCATGTTTTCATGACGATGATGGACGTCATATGATGGGTTCTGTTGTTGGGGGTCCGCAAAAATGGATGGTTTTTGAATCTGCTTGATGAGATTGTTAGCACGTTTCATGTGTAGTTATTTAGTTGGCCATTTCAAAGTTTTTGATAACGACGGCGGCAAAGTAGCAATTAAATCAAATAATTTTCATAATTGGTAACAGATGCTTGCAGTACCTGCTCAATCAAGTAGGGGAATGATTATATAATTATTTTAGTGTGTTATCATAAAAATGGTCGTGTTTTGTTTAGTAGGTAGTCAATATTTGTGCAAAAGCATAAGTTTTTCCAAGCCTAGATACATATAATCAAAGCTGCAACGGCTCTTGCTTCAAAAGCCCCTTCCAGAAATAAACCTGCATTATTTAAGTCACATAGTATCTTTGAGCTTTAAAAGAGACGTGTTTTATAGGATTACTTACAGAAATAAACATAAAAGAGACGTGTTCTAAAGGATTACTTACTGAAATAAACATGGTTTTATAATTTCATTTCATCATAGATTTATGAATTCAGTGGCTCTATGATAAATTGATGAGCCTTGCACATACCAGGGAAGTATGGCCCAAAAGGGAGCAGGTATATGTACTCAGCAGCTGTAGGAATAAATTTGTCAATGATGATGAAGTCGGTGATTACTCTTGCTTATAAGACGACAAGCAGCGCCCCGCGGTTTCACCCGCATAAGTATCATTCCCATTGGAATATTGGGATAAAAAGTAACCTATGTGTTATTCTGATCTATAAGCTATATTATTGTAAAGTTTCAACAAAATCCATTTAGTAGTTTTTGCGTAAAAGAGTAACAAACATCCATCAATCCATCCATGCACACAAACTTTCGCGTTTATAATATCACTAGCTGCGCCCCGCGGTTTCACCCGCATAAGTTTCGATCCCGTGGGAATATCGGGATAAAAACTATCCTATGTCTAAACCTATCTCTATACCAAATTTCATCTAAATCGGTTCAGTGGTTTAAGCGTGAAAGACGGACAAACAAACAGACAGACTCATACACTTTCACATTTATAATATTAGTATGGATAGTAGGAAGGATAGTAGGATATACATACAACTTAATAATACAAACATATTTGTTCCAATAAAGAAGATATACGAAATAGAAAAGACTTAAAGAATATAGGACCCGGAAAAGTACAGTTGTAATGAATCTGTAAGATATTGGATTTTTCTGAGCGGGATGTTCTCCTTATACATACAAACCTATTATTTCTTATTCTTATAACAGCAGTATATTTTGGTATGCTATGTTTTTTCGCAATGTTCGGTTGAACAATTCAACGTTGAGTGAAGTAGAAGGTTAGTGTAGTTTCATTTTCGTAAAATAATATCCCGAATAAGTTGGAGAAAGTTGATCGAGTAAAGCCTCATACACACGATGCAAATAACCTGTGAAGCAACAATAAAGTTGCACCATCTAAACAGTTTTTTTTAGACTTTGTACGTCATTAGTTGCTTCAGTCTTATGTTGTTCCACAGGCAAGAAACTTGTATTTATAAATCCCTTTAGTCATAAATGAGTTAGATACGTCATCTTTAATTCAACGCCATCTGTGAAATATGTGGTTAATATTCTATGATGAAAAAATAAAAATAACAATGCAATTAACATCTTGTAACATTTATGTCCAAATAAATAACCGAAGTCCTAATTGCAAAACGTTTTTTGCGATTTGCCAAAAAACTAGTTATTTTAATTCGATCACTTTAATAATAAGCATGCGAAATGGGACTTAAAAATGTCAAAAAATAAAAAAAGAGAATAATAATTATAGTGAACACAATCTTTAGAGAAATCCCCAAAGAAAACCTAAGAGATTAGGTACCATTAATATCAATATCATCTTCATCACACTAATATTATAAAGGCGTAAGTTTGTGAGTGTGAGGCTGTGTGTGTGAGTGTGAGGGTGTGTGTGTGAGTGTGTGTTTATATGTTTGTTACTTCTTCACGCTCAAACGGCTGGACTAATTTTGATAAAATTTTGTATGGAGGTAGCTGACACCCTGGATTAACATATAGGCTACTTTTTATCCCGATATTCCTATGGGATCGACATTTACGCGGGTGAAACCGCGGAGCGCAGCTAGTAAAAAATAAAACGAACAAGAAATATGAACGCCAGAACGTAGCAACAAACGCCAAAAACTTTCTGACAACTCTCTTCACTAAGGAGGTGAAACAATAGCTTCTCAGTCTTGTCTCACACACCAAACTTTAAGGCTACGTCCAGAGTGATAACACGGATGGGAGCGGTAAATGATTACGTGAATCCCGCACCTCTGGCCATAGGCAGAGGTGGAACACCGCGGTGGTTATAGCTCTGTCACCCCCACGATGAAGGAAGTCCATGAGGATCTCCACTGAGCACCAAAAAAAGGGTGATGATACGATGACTAGGATGGTAGCGGGCGAGATTATGTGGCCACAACGCACCGTCAGCTGCTATAGCGGTCAACCGCGCCCCGTCGCGGCGAGCAGATAACGCGCCCCCGCGCGTGATTTTTTACATACAAATTCAATAACGCGCTCACGTATACAGTAGAGGATAAACATGCTTCCACAAAGTAAAATAAAACAAAAGACGATCACTCGCTGACTACAGATATTTTAGCTGTGACAGCAGCAACCCAACAGCAACCTTATTTTAATGACTGTAAAGACTATCGTTATTTTGACAGTGATGCAAAATCAGAGATAAAATAACTATAAAAAGGACTCAAACGCTTACTACAAAAGAATACGTGCTTTACAAATTTAAACTTTATAAGTTTCCAATCGTGTCCATCTGAGGTGACATCCTACTCTCAAAGTCCGTTAACGAAGATAAGGATCCGTTCAAAAGTACCTCGAGCCTTTGGAGTGATCCCTACTCTCGATTAATTAAATTTTTCGACCGGGCAAAACACATCGGGAGAAAGGACAACTGTCAAATCGAGTTGTCATTCATTCTTAGTTAGGGCCCTTTTTTTTTAACGTGGAGAAAGGCTTATGCATTCTGCACTATCACGGGGAGATAGTGCAGTTATGTGGGACCACTAAAACTCCACGGTGTCCTCCTCTGCCGCTTACGGCGGGAACACGGGCACGCGTTAGCACTCATCCGTGAACCCGCCGCGGCTGTCCGTCACCGGACCCTCCTCTGGAGAGTATTACCCATCACCGGCGCACCAGAACATATAGCACGCCGTGACCACCCCGGGGACCAAACCAGCACATGGGCGCCAGACGACCCCGTGTCGTGTCTGAGCACCCTTGGTCCCCCTGCGACGGGTCAGGTCATTGGCCCTGCCGCCTGCCAATTTTCGGCCGCAGAGGATAGGGAGAGCGGCCAACGTCATATCAACACTCCTCTTCCTCTGCGGCCCCACCGCGTCCACCATCAGACGGTGGCGACCCCGTGAAGGTTGCGGAAGGTAGGAATAGCGGCGCTCCGCAATACCGGCACTCCTCTCCCGCCGCGGCCTCCAACCCTCAGCTGCGATGCCTCCGATACGACATCGCGGCCCGCCTCAGCTGCGATGTCGCCCAAGCGGCACCGCAACCTACTTGTTGGCCGCTACGTCGTCGGCTTACTGGCAAAAGCCCTGACGAGCGGCCCCTCCTCGGGTTCCTCTTCGCTTCACCGTGGGTGTCCAAGCCACGGCTACTGAGCCCCCCGCCTCGACAATGCGGGAACCCACCGGGGGGGTTAGTTAGGGCCCTAAACTAATCTAATCACCGTAAGTGATACGGTATAGGAAACGCCCGTAACTTAGGTCGAAACTATGGATTTCTTTCTTAGGGAGTAGACCTCTAAGAACACATCATCATCTGCCCAGCCTTTTCTCAACTATTGTTGAGACCGCTCCACTCAACATCGCCGCGCGGTGTAGGCAGTGAACGAGGGGTGCGGGTACAGTGGGCCGAGCGCGGGCCCCTGCGCCACACCGCCACGACAGTCAACTGTTGCTCGCCTTCATGCACGGCTGCGCTTACGCGTTTTGATAACACTCTCTTATTTACATAAACCTTTTAACCGACCATTGTAATTCCATTTCTTTTATTCATTATACTACAGGGTGAAATTTTGATCACCGTTTTCCTTTTAAGGGGTCATTGTACTCATCATTATGAACAACTTTTACTATGGGACCAAACCTGAAATCGTGAAGAAAAAATCAGCTGTTCCCTACATTTATGTTCGCATAACTCGTCAAAATGTAGGAAACAGCAGATTTTTTTTTCGCGATTTCGTTTTTGGTCCTATAGTAAAAGTTGTTCATAATGATGAGTACAATGACCCCTTAAAAGGAAAACGGTGATTAAAATTTCGCCCTGTATACTTGTTATACAGGCCGCTATCCTTTCATTATGCACCACCACGACCTATCGTCGCGATCAACTATGTTGGGGTCGGCTTCCAGTCTAACCGGATGCAGCTGAATACCAGTATTTTACATAAATCGACTGCCTATCTGACCTCCACAACCCAGTTACTGGGTAATACGATACCCCTTCAGACTTTTAGACTGGTTGTCAGACTTTCGGGCTTCTGACGACCAGTGACGACGGTTTAAAATCCTCAGACCTCTAAGAACACATTCTCTTGATTTATTTATTGCAATTTATTTATTTACTGGCTGCGCCCCGCGGTTTCACTCGCGTAAATGTCGATCCCGTGGGAATATCGGGATAAAAAGTAGCCTATATGTTAATTCAGGGTGTCAGCTACCTCAATTTTATCAAAATTGGTCAACACACACACCCTCACAAACTTTCGCTGAAACTGACTAATCAACGAAACTGGCGAATTAAATAAACTGACCACTGAAGGAAACTGACCAGTGATACGCGGATTCATAATATTTGTGTGATGTGAAGTGATTTATCCTCACACTGAAAGATGTCCTCATATCCTGATATCCTCATGCTTGATGTCTGAAATATAGGCGACCACAAAATTCACTTCACTATGGACGAAAACGGCGGCGGTTTCATATCTATCTATACTGTACTAATAATAAAGCTGAACAGTTTGTTTGTTTGTTTGAACGCACTAATCTCTGGAATTACCATCTGATCGAAAAAAAAATCTATTTGCATTTGATAGCCCAATCATTAAGAAAGGGCTATTTAACATCACGCTATGACCCTTAGGAGCCGAGCAAAACGATAAAATGTCCGAAAGAATGCTAAGCGAAAACGACGTAATAGTGCGGGCGGGCGATGGGATGCGACGTGGTAGGTCGAGAGCCTTTTCAGGTGTAAGAAGTCGGGGGCAGAAGCTAGTCTTTGTTATTTACGTCTTCT
This sequence comes from Amphipoea lucens, assembly GCA_947508005.1. Lineage (NCBI taxonomy): Eukaryota > Metazoa > Arthropoda > Insecta > Lepidoptera > Noctuidae > Amphipoea > Amphipoea lucens. Next base: position 11,509,166 of record OX382379.1, read on the forward strand.
GACTTGAAATATATAAATTGTTAAGGGGGCCTGTTGACCTGACTTACTGGTTTTGTAAAAAACTTAGTGCAGGCACCAGTCTTCCACGAATTAAGTACAAAATTCTATCTGACACTAATGAGACTAATTTAACTTTAATCTGTCAAGCTACGCTAATGAGACAATTGATTTTCTATTGTTTCGTCGCTAATGGGCGACGCGCGCCGCTTGACCGGTTAAGCTGTAATTTGTGGTAAGAAAAATAAAATCTATTCTATTTTACTTCGCGCCCGCTTCAGCGCCCGCGCAATCTACTCACCATAGACGAGGACTAACTATCTTAGAGCTAGTTTCAAAAGTTATTCAAGAATATCAAGAGGAAACTTATCTTTGAGAAGCAAATTGAATGATAACATCATGTATGGAGTTCGCTTGAAAAGTTAGAGCAAGATTCTACACTACTGACCTAGCTTTAGAAAATTTAAAAGTCTGTATAGAACAAATTGACATCATGCTTGAATTCCCCTAAGGACTGGGTAGAGTGTTAATAATAAGGGATAATCGTCGTTTGGTGCCACATTTCAAGGGGCCTCTACGAGTTGGCTTCGGCCCCTCGTACGCCTTCCAAAGGACCGGGACCCCGTGGTCCCGAGATATGTAAAATTAAAATATTAATAATAATATAAGTCTATGTCCAGCAGTGGACTGCGATAGGCTGAGTTGAAGCCTCTCCTCCTCTGAGAAATTATTCTGGAAAAAACTAAAAACGAATGTTTTCAACCCCGGCTGTTGAACCAAGGACACACGCTTGCGACCACTATTAAAAGCAAGAAAAATATTTTATACATTACCGAGATGTCTATCTAAAATTCTTTATTATAATTCTCTCTAGGAATTGCCAAGAAATTATGCAGAATGTTCTTTTTTTTCAGCTTTCTGATGTTCATTTCTAGGAATGAAAAATATAGCGAAGTAAGAATAAAATTGCTTGTAGTGGTGGTTTTTTCCTAGTTTTCATGTATTTGCAAGCCACAGGGTTACCTTAAAATAATAATAAAATATTACTAGAAAAAATCTTTCAATCCATGAGTTCCAAGAATTATTTCTTCTGGAAATTTCTTCATTAGTTCTTGTTTCATACATAACATTGTCAGTATATAGCAAGACTGACATAATAGTCATTGCTGTGCATAGGCCTTTTTTTTTGGTTGGGAAATTATGTGACGTTGCAAAACTAATACTAGCGACACCTGTCGTGGAATAGCGTACGTCATGGTGGTTTACGAGACGCAAGATGGCGTTGGTGTTTTGTGTTTAATAAATTAATTACAGTTTAACAGTTAATTAAAACAAATAAACAAACATACATAATTCACCATATTTTTAATTAAAAACAAAGTCGATTGTATTAAAGATAAAAATCGATAATAATCTTATATAGTCTGTGGAAGATTATTCGAGAAACTGTCAGATTGGTTTGGAAAAAAACGGTGTTCCGTGTCCGGTCTTTTACGACCAAGAACACGAGCCAGGGGGCTGTTTGAGAGGGACTTTATATCCTGAGAGGAACGGGATGTGCCCAAATAACCCGATGGGTTTTTAATATAAATCCAGTAAGAGCAGAATCCTGTGAGTATTAAACCATTTGCTTTATTCTTGCTGGACAGCCTATAGCCCAGGTCTCTTGCATGTATGTTCTGACACGAGGACGTTGTTACAGGTCTGGCTTGTTATGCTAGCCTTCTTTTGATTGGTGCTATGCGCAGCTAAATTGATGCCTGGATGTTGCGCCGTTGTGTGATGATTTGGAATTCATCAGAGCGCAGGCGGCTTTAAGGTTATCCCTTGCGGTGTGGTCATCCGACGTTCAGGAAGGCCTTACTTAGCCGGTTCCCGGTTATGAGGGAAGTACGCCACTCCAGGTAACGAAAGCGTCACCATCTCGTCCGTAGGCCGCGTTCGCGTGTGCTCACAGGAACCTCCTGTGAGCGAAGCCAAGGACCGACGATCCGTCAACTGACTGAGAGACGTCAACTGACTGAGGTCAACTGACTGAGGTCAGAACTAACTGATTGGTATTAACTGAGTTCAAAACTGAGAGGTTATTGTGTAAGAGTATAATTTAACCTATGAGAGAGTTAGGCCTTTTGTAAAAAGGCTAGGTGTTAAGACCAGTTGTTCGTAAAGATATTGTGTCTCGGGTTTGCTTCCCCATATGAGCACAGTCCAAATAGGTCGACACATGTACGTGAGCTAGTAAGGTTATTGATCTATTCCCTCACGGACTCGCCATAGCGACTCTGAGAAACTGCTATTTGTCTCATGCAGGTTTTCACCCATACCACTAGGTACGGAGACTAGTTGTGTGGGTGAATGCCATAGTTGCAGGGAAAGAGGCATTATTTTAGTGGCTCGCCACTTTGTTTGTATGTGTGCCTTGATTATGTATTAATTCCAATAAACTTGTATTGTGTAAGAAGGTACTTGTTTAATTGAATCTTTCCCTAGCAGAATATACCCTATAAATTTACTTTAGCACGGTGGTGAGTAGTATAGTTCAAATAGAAACCATCATCAGCTTGTTTCCAATTAATTTCTGTAAACTACGCACGGGCCAGTGTTACAATTATCATATAACTTCTCCCGCTCTAGGTAGAGCGGGAGGGCGTGTCAGACTTTTATTGACTAAAACCCACCGGCCACAGTATCTCTTTCAAACAACCCGCAACCCTGGCAGGCATCGGCCCTAGCGGACCCCATCAGTTAGTGCTGACATCTCTTTGAGGCGCGCGTGGAACACAACGCGCCGTCAACCCGGGCCTGGGTGCTTACTCTTGAATTTAATTCCGATAGATCGACATTAGAATTGTGACGTTTCGTACTTTTGAGTTCGGTTTAATTAAACTAAAAGGTAAAATTGGGTGTCCATTTTGATGAAGTAAGTGGAAATTAGGGCCGAGCTCCAAAATCAATCATCCAATTTTAACTTTTAGTTTAATTAAACCGAACTCAAAAGTACGAAACGTCATAATTCTAATGTCGATCTATCGGAATTAAATTCAAGAGTAAGCACCGGTCTTTACCGGACGGCGAGCTATGCTGGGCATAGGCCTCCCCAATATTTGCACGCCTTTCGGCTTCTCTCATATAGGTCTGATAGGGAAAGCAGGTAAAGTCAGGGAAATTAATTGTTTATCAAATTGACTAGCAACTTAAATTGTCCGTATGTTTAAATCATAACTGTAATTTTTCGACAGTTGCACGAAATGTCACACACGTGCAATTTCGTGCAACATGTAGGTATAGCACGGCAAATTGACACACTGTGTCAATTCGACAAACAATTACTTCCCCTAAATGTACATAACTTATGTATTTCAAAAATTTAATTGAACAATTAGCACCCCCTTTGTTCCACAATCCTCTTAAATAACAAAACGGCGAACGCATTAACAGCAATCAAAAGAAATTAATATAAACGAATTATGGCCCAAGTTTCGTTTGAAAGCCTTAAAATTAATTGTACCAGACGGAACAATGGCGCAAACATTGATAAAACGATTTGATACTTTAAATCACGCGACTTGAATAAATAATGGACTAATTATTACGTGTTACTGTAATTACTTTTGTCGACACAATTTGCTTACATGTCGGTAGCCAGTGTAACTTGGTCTGCCGGTATATTCTGTCAAAATCTCATCGTTTAAACTCAGGTGAAGTGAACTGTCAATAATGGCAATCTTCATCATCAGGTAGAATGACAGCTCACGGGGCTGTCCGACCGTTTTCTTGTAACAACAACAAAGTCCTCCAAACCGTATTTCGGCCACGGCGGCCAATCTCAACGGAGACTAGCCTTCGGCGTGGGAGATATTATAGTGCACAAGTGTGCGCGCAGATACAGGTGCACCCCCTTTTCTCTCACTCTCATAGTCCGATGGGACAGCAATCCGACACGACAAGCGAGAGATAAGGCGCAGGACCAACGGATTAACGTGCTTTCCGAGGCATGGCGACAACAGTTAAGGTACCTGCCCTCACTGTCCCGTTTCAAAAATCTACCCTTCAAAGACGCGCTACTTATAAAATTGAATTATTGTTCTCTTATAAATTGTTGTTTCTTTTGTTCATAAACATAGATTAGAGTACAGCCCTATTTTTTTTCTACTGTAAACAAATTTAAATGTAGATTGTTGTGATTGTTTTTAGGTTTTGTGTATTTTTTTTTCTGTCTCCTTTACTCTTTCACACGCTGTCTACATGTCTCTATTTATTGTCCTATCGCAGGTATGCTGGAAGAGATTTCTAATGAAATAAGCATCACCTTTGTACCTATTTTTCTGTTCTGTTTTTTTTTTCTTGTCTGTTTATATATGTATGTACATAAATGGTAAAATAAATAAATAGATTTTGAAGCCGAGTTCTTTATGTCGTCGGGTTCCAAGCTAAACTGGTTAACACGTACAAATTATGTTGATATTATGTTAACGTGACATGTTAATTATTAACACGCTATGGTGTGGAGTGAGACCGTGAACTAACATGACAAGCCTTTTTTAAATTTGCGTATTTTTTTTTAACGCAATAAAAACACGGAGAAGTGTTTATCGGGCCACGCGCAGTGTAGGGTTCCGTAGTTGGTCTATTAATTCTTACTCGTTAAGAGGAAATGCGGTCGGAGATACTTTTGTAAAATCCTAAGTAAAAAGTCGTAATTCAAGGTTTGGCTCTCGCCTAATCCTCCTGCAATATTGGACCAATTTAAAAGATATTTCATAAACTGAATAAGAAGGATATATACTGTGGCCCTATGTTTTTCTTTTTTCATTAATAGTTGTCAAAGTACACTAGACCTCCGTTGATAGCGGTATAGATCGGCATGTTTTAACCCTTTAACCGCGCGTGTCGCATATATGCGACAAATATTTCCGTGTCCCTACCGCGCGTGTCGTATTTCTGCGACAGAGAACATGCATGATTTTTTCGTTCTATTTTCGTCCTATTAATTGCGTGGTACAACTAAAACTATTATTAAATAGAGCTATTATTTACAACAATTACTTAAAATTATGTGTCATAACTCTAAGCATTCAAAAAACTTAAACAAAAATAAGTAATTGGCAGCTTGAAATTTTCTTCGGCGTCTATCGCGCGCGTCGCATAAATATGACCATAGGGATGGGATACAATGCAATGCGCATTTTAAAAACGAAATAACAAACAGTTAAATAATCAGGTATAATGCATCATTCAGCATAAAATAAACGGTGTCATACCAAATAAAGTTAAATTTAACATATTGCCTTGTGTTATTAATTCTTTTCCTTATTATTCATAAGAAAAATATCCCTCACGATCTTTGTATAATGCCAACATTTGACGTTAGTTCCCATCCCTTGACTCCTATGCTTGCAACATATTTCTCTAGTTAGTCTAGCGCGGCTGTCACATTAATACGACCACTGCCTACGTCACAAGCGGATCAAACGAATGGAAAGTTCCATTAATGTTGTTCGTTGGTATTTGTGCATTGTCGATAAAATAGTCACATTTCAATTTTCAATAATGACGACTACTGAATAATTATTAAGAATATTAGAAGGTGACGACGACGAGTGTGACGACGAATTGGAATTATCCGATTCGATAGAAGAATTTAGAAGTGATGGAGAGGTAAGTACCTATTTCAATTTCTTCTTAGGTTATTTGCACATTATTCAGTAGGTATAGGTATAAATAAGACTTCCGTTGGGTTTAGGTAACTCCTTGATGAATCGAAATAGTATTTTAAATATTGTGATGTAATTCTGTTATTACCTATATTACCTACTTAACTACCTACATATCCTATTGATTGTTCAAATTTGGAACCGTGTTGTATGTTGTCCTTACCATTATTAAGGTACTGTGACAGTACCTACCAAGCCGGACAGGCACTCGCACTCGCGTTTGTCTCTTTTTCTCTCTCTCTCTCTCTCTTTCATAAATCATTATTCGAGTTTGGGTGTAGCTGTTTTGTGTCCGTGACTTGTGTGTTTGTGAAGTCCCAAGCTACACAGGAATTATTCCTAGTGCATGAGTTATCTTTAAAAAAAAGATAACTTTAATAAGCGTTCTGCACACGATGCCGTCACCGCGCCGTCGCCGCGCCGCCGCCACCGCGCGCGTTCCAGTCCCTGTCTGTTTGATTCATTCCATTAGGTACCGGCTGCGTGCGATCTCGCGGCGTGCACGTTCGTACGCGGTCGGTAATGGAATCAATGGAATGAATCAAACGAGACAGGGACGGGAACGCACGCGGTGGCGGCGATTGTGATACGAAGAAAGTGATTAGGGTGGTTAATTTAAAGGTCCTACGAACAGGCGCGACACGCGACACAAAGACATGAGCGGTTTCTTTGTGTCGCGCCTGTTTGTAGAAGCCATAAGGCTGATTTAAAATAAAAAAAAGACGGGTTGCACTCGGGAGTGCCGGTAGAAGTGAAAACTTGAATATTAACGTTGAAATAAATCAATTATTAATTGAATTAATATAACTAAGTTTTTTTCACTATTTCTGCGTCACTTTTTTCATTAATCGATGCACTTTGTTCAATTTCCATTTTTTGAAACACTTTATATACACGAATTTTACGAATACACAGCAGTGTGGCTACTACACAGACGGTCGAGCCATCAGCTGTCCATCCACGTCCGCGTCTGCGTCCGCGTCCACCATCACCATCACATCACATCACATCACCATCGCCATCGCATCACCATCGCCATCACCATCGCCATCGCCATCACCATCACCATCCATCCATTATCGTGTCTCACTTGGTTCACTTCGGTTGGCGCCGCCGTAGAAAGGGATGGGGGGGGGGGGGAATCTCTCCTGACGGTCACGTGTCCTGACGCGATGCCCTGACGCGAGTTTAACATTTTTTACCCATTACAAAAAGTGTTCAACGCCGCTAAAGAAGTTTTCACTTCAAAACATAAAAAATTCTTTGACTTTTTTTATCGATACAACGATTGCCCCTCCTTATTTATTGTAGGTATTATTTTGTCGATTTGTAGCCTCGCGCTAGGGGCACGACAATTGATATTTAGCCAAGCGGTTAAAGGGTTAAGAGTTCTAGTGCTTATACAAATAATGTATCATCAAAAAGGAAAACATAGGGACTACAAGTACCTAGTTAATATTTATTATTCTGTAAAAAATCATTGCTTTATGGTCATTAACCAGAAAGAAAACAGGCGAGAGCGTTTCTATGGAAAAACGACCGCCTCGTAAAGCCTACAGCGTGGTCGTATCTGCGCCCCCTTCGGTGCGAGGAATCGGTGTTGGGGCTTTACAGGCCCTTGCTCGCGGGTTTTGTCTCCCAGTCCCCAAAATTGGGGACCGGTCTTTGGGTTTTTCTCCCCCTCCCGCAGCCTCTTGCGGGCAGCATAGGCTGCTTGCTAGCTTTTAAACTAGCGACCCGGTCCTGCTTCGCACGGATGCGATGTAATGATTTGACGAAATGTCTAAACATAGTTAAAGTATACTAAGTTAAATTTGAATAGACAGGCGCTTTCCTTTGTGTAAATTATTTCATCACCACTGAAAACATCGTGAAGAAAACGGCATGTCCTAGAACAACAAATTCGAAGACATGTGACATCTGCCCACCCGCACTGGGCCCGCGTGGTGGATTACGGCCCACTTCCCTCTCACCGAGAAAAGGCCTGTGTCCCAGCAGTGGGAACATTGTAGGCTGATTGATTATGATAATGATTATTGTGAAAGCTGCATCAACATTTATTGAGTCATACTCATAATTCATAATCAGCCTATAATGTTCCCACAGCTGGGACACAGGCCTCCTCTCTTCGAGAGGGAGTGGAATATAATCTACCACGCGGGCCCAGTGCGGGTTGGTAGATGTCACTTGTCTTCGAATTTTTGGCTCCAGGACATGCCGGTTTCCTCATTTTTTTTCTTCACCGTTTTGAGAGCAGTGGTGATGAAATAATTTACACAAAGTAAAGCGCCTGTCTGGGTTCGAACCTACAACCTACAACTCATAAGTCGCGGCCGTTACCACTGAGCTACCACTGCTCCCAGTATTAATTTATAGAACGTCACTCAATACTCAAGCATTACTTAAAACTAGTTTCAACCAATCAAATGGCTTGAATCTAGTTTTAGGTAATGCTTGAATGTTGAGTGACGTTCTGTAATGATTTATTCGGGTCTGATCCCATGAAAACCCCACCCCCCCCCTGGATCCCCTGCTAGTTATTCTTATGTTTTAATCTCTGTCTTATCTATATCTATCTATACTTATAATAAATCTGTAGAGAGGTCAATTCTGTACATGAAATATATTTTCAAAATAACTATCAGGGGGTGATTAGTGATCGATACTGATGCCAAAAATGCAATCAGTAAACTTTTTGTCTGTCTGTCTGTCGGTCTGTATGTTCCTTATAGAAACAAAAACTACTGGACGGATTTTAACGAAACTTGGTACAATTATTCTTCATACTCCTGGGCAGGTTATAGTATACTTTTCATCACGCTACAATCAATAGGAGCAGAGTAGTGAAGGGAAATGTTGGGAAAACGGGAGAAGTTACTCCATTTTTTAAGCTTCCGTCGCGTGTGCAACCGTAATGGTTAAAGTTACATAGAAATCATGTATGACGGAAATATTCTACATAAAATTGTCTAAAAAATATCCCGCAACAGCATATGTCTATCTTTTATGGTTGACCCACAATAACACGTGTAACTCCTGATAGCTTGGCAGTTCGGAGATAATACTCTCACTCATCCCTAATTTAAAAAAGTTAACATTATTACCTATTCAATAAAAAAAGAATCATAGAAATCGGTATAGAAACACCAAACATATACATGAAATAAGCCATCGCGCATCGCCATCGTGAATACTGATTCATGCTATAAGGATTATTTTTGTGTAACGGTTGCCGCGCTCGACACGGGTCGCGGCGGCGGTAGGGTATAAAAAGGCGGGAGGTCCGAGAGCGAGCTTCAAAATAATTCCGATCCAGCCTGTCCCTTGCTGCCCTCCCCCAGCGACGCCCTAAGCCGAGGTCCGTACCCCAAAGGGGGTGCCCTTAGCGTGTAGTCGCTTAGTTTTAGTAAGTTTTTAAGCCCTGGCTGGAGGCCTTAATTTTGAGGCATCCACAGGCAAGCCCGGTTAAGCAGACGACAACCTCATAGATTGAACTGCGAGATGCCATAAAATAAAAAAAAAAAGAGCGAGCTTCATTCAAATTTGGCTGTTGATGCGTTCAGAGCGTTCGACCTTATTGACAGACAATAATTATTGATATTGAGAAAACGTGCTTATCAGCGCGACTTTTAGGCTTTAAATAGTTTATTTGAATTTCTTTTGTTGTTATTTTGTAAAATAGGTATGAGTTGTTTTGGTAGTGTTTAAATATTCGTTCAAATTAAAAATTATTAAGCGTAGGTACTTTTATTAATTAAAGTAGGTAGTTATAAGTAAGTATTTATTTTTAAGTGAAGTAGGTATAGGTAGATAGTATTGCACAGGCGTTTCAGCTTTATTTTCATTTCTTTTTTGTTGTGAGTTGTATATATTTCTGGTTATAATTCTATAAGAATATTTTAGTTTAAATAGTCACTTAGATTTTAAGTGTAAGGTAGCTAAAGTTAGGACCACGTATTAGTTGTTTTGGTATTATAGTGTTTAAATATTCGTTCAAATTACAAATTATTAAGCGTAGGTACTTTTATTAATTAAAGTAGTTATAGGTATTTATTTTGAAATTTTACACAATGGTTCCCTTTATAATGTAGACAAGGATGTAGGAAGGATTTTTTTAAATTCAACCCCTAAGGGAGTTAAATAGGGGATGAAAGTTTGTATGAAAGTCCGTCAGTTTTAAAGTTAGGATCTTCAAATTTTGTGTTTAGGCTGACGACTAAAAATTAATTTATACGTGTCTCAGCGTTTTTGATAATTCCAACCCCAAAGGGTTAAAAAGGGGGATGAAGTTGTGTATGAAAGTCCGTCAGTTTAAAAGTTAGGGTCTTCAAATATTGTATTTAGGCTAACGATTGAAAATTAATTTATACATGTCTCAGCGTTTTTGATATCTTCTCCCCCAAAGGGGGATGAACGAACTGACTGAAATATCAACGCACAGTCTAAACCGCTGGTCCTAGGGACATGAGTTTTGGAGGTTGTGTTTTTTGTGCAGAGTAGGTATCGAATAAGAAGGGGTTTTTGGAAATTCAACCTTTAAGGGGGTGAAAAGAGGGGATTTTGTTTGTATGAAAAATCTTATTTATTGAGTTAATTTAATAACCTTGAAACTTGGCTCGAATACTTATCTAAGTAAATTATGAAGTTTGGAATTTTTCGTTTTTCTAAAATACCCCCTAAAGAGGTAATGGGGGGGGGTATTAAAATTTGTATGGAAGAATTTTAACGCCCTGTCCGATTAACTTAAAACTCAGTATTTATACTAAGGACTATAAATAATTAATAACGTGTATCAGGGTTTTTCGAAAATCTACCCCTAACTGTATGAAAAGAGGTAGTTAATTTTAAAGGGGAGGATTTTACTGCGTGGCTTGATTAGCTCGAAAATTGGTATAAATAAACTTTGAGTCAAGTTATGAACACATCTTAAACAATTTTTCAAAATTCTACCCCTGTGGGGGTGAAAAGCGGGGATAGTTTCTTTGAAAAATCTGATTCCTCTGTTCTATAAACTTAAAAATTGGCCCGAATACTTATTTATTTAAGTTAATTATAAAGATAATACCAACATACATTTTCGAAACTTTTAGAGGAAAGTACGAATTTCACGCGGACGAAGTCGCGGGCAGAAGCTAGTCCACTATAAACTTTCTCATGCCGGTATTTCCTTTTTCTTTTGTTTTTATTCCTGACGGATCGTCAGAAACAGAATACACGTACAAGGTTTATTGAAATACATACGTTCATAATTCTTATTGTAACGGACACGTGTACATTAGTATTGAGGAACAATGACTCTTCATTTTCGTCTTTGTCAAGTCATCACACCCTTACGGGCCTGAAAGAACTAATCAGTCACTCAGACAGATACATACCTATAGAAATGTATTAGGTAGATGTTAGTATGCCCCTCTACCATTTATATAGCATAAGTTTATTATAGTGTCCCGCAGCAGGGCAATGACATCCCTTCCTCCTTTATTCTCAAGAGGTTTGAGACAGGGAGAACCACAGACGGAACGCCATTATTATGCAAGTGAATTACTGATCTGTCCGATCCGATTATTGGTAGCTACGAAATAGAATATAACTTTATACAGGACGGCAGGGACGCACAACCTGTTACCGTGGACTCAGTACTTATATGTTTTGACCCCCTAAGCGTTGAAAATATTCGCCGGTTATTAAAAAAAAAATTGCTGTTTCCTACAAAAGTGATTGATGAAGCTAATTTGCTGGATTCGTTTTCTCCTCTACTGATCATTTTTCTCCTGAAAGTTCATTTGGTTTATATGTATGTAGTAGTATTTATTCTTGTATTTTATAGTTATTTCCAAGCTATTTATCCTGTATGTTGCACCTGCCATGTTTTGTCTCTGCATCACCCTAAGGTTGTCTGGTAGAAAATGCCTCGGGCATTAAGGCCGCCTTTGTATAGTATCTTTTTCTTACTTGTGCATAGAGTTTTAATAAATAAGTTAAACAAAAGTGAACCTACGGTACGGTTTAAATATATGGAATAACAAATAAATGTTTTCAAGGTAATCCATAATCATGCACTAAATCCATGGCTGCGCCACCCTGTATATTTTTTTTATTTAACAAGACACTTAACGAACAATAAAAAATAAATTAAAAATGATTTCTTTCAGACAAAGACCACTTGGTTAGTAAACCGACACATAGTGGTAACAAAATGGAAATGACAGAACGAAAAAATAATAATTATTATTATTTCAAACGGTATAGGTTCAAAGAAACCCAAAATATGTAGGACAAAAAATATGCTAAATCAAGTAATACAGTTCTTCTCACAAAAACGAGACACAAGATCCGTAAGTCTGTGAAGTTGTAAGCTCTATAACTTAATATAGATAAAAGCTTAAACTTGATCAGGCCCCCCAATCACTCACTCACTGACATGGGCAAAAAAATGGCCTACCCCGAGGCCACGCGCTACACGCTCAAGCGACACGCGTCTTGCGACAGCGACTGCGGAAAAAACAAATGAAAGAAGTTGCCACATGCCACGAGTCACCGCAACATGACTTAGGCGCGGGCCACACAGAAGCGACGTCAGATAAGGACGGGACGCAGACGCAGCGTCCCTTTCATTATTCGTCACAAGAAACGTATTAACATGATCTAGAACAAAACATACAGAAAGGGATATTGCTTTTCCGTCTGCGTCCTATTGTTTTATAATATACTAAAACTAAAATGACGAGAAGCGGTTATGGCGCAAACGCAGTGGGGTGCGAAGAGGGCAAGGTGATCATCGAAATCACACTAATACCACAGTCTTTTATACTGTGCTAATACTATAAAGGCGAAAGTTTGTGTGTGTTTATTAGTTCTTCACGCACAAACTACTGAACGGATTTGGATGAAATTCGGCACACAGATAGTTTATAACAAGAATTACACATAGGATACTTTTTATCCCGACATTCCCACGGGATCGAAACTTATGCGGGTGAAACTGCGGGGCGCTGCTAGTCAAAATATAAATGTCATAGCTCACAACGAACGGCACCCAAGCTGCCCCGGAAATAAAGTGTCAAAGACAGTACAATATGAAGCGTTTTTGTCCCATCCCGCGTCTGCGTCCCGTCTTCATCTGACGTCCCTATTGTGTGCCCCGTGCCTTACGGAGCGACAGAGGAAAACCGGAGACGCACACGCGTGTCGCTGGATACAAGTCGCGTCTCGAATCGCACCGCTCGAGGCCGTGAAAGGGGCCTTAAGGCGGCAAGGCCACGTTCCACGGACTTAGCCTTGGCTTTGCAAGTTGTAATCAGATTTTATGGTTACTCTTATTCATGAATATTCTGTACTTTGATTATTTATTTCATAAGCGTTGTTGGGTTATTATGAGTATCTATCATATTTATGAACAGAGACAGTTTTCTGTGTGCACAATAATAATAATATATTTTGCTAATGAAATTTACGTTTTGACGATTACTATTTAAGGTCCCTTTTAAGTCAAAAGTTCTTTTAAACTGGAAAAAATCTTATAAAAACTACTTACTAGGCTAGGGTTTTAACGGAACCTCGGTCCAGCTTCGCAAGAGCGGAACTTCCATAAGAAATCATGCCTCCGGCTCCGATTCCGCCTTCGCTAGATTTTACCAGAGCTATACCTAACTGAGGTTTCTTTACGTCGCGCGTCGTGTTATTGCGTGCCACGTGTCTCACCTGCCTGGCCGTTTTCCAACTATCTTGGGGTTGTTTTCCAGTTTAATCGGATGCAGCTGAATACCAGTTTTACATGAAGATACTTTCTGTCTGACCTCCACAACTCAGTTACTTGGTAACACAATTCCCCGTGTCATATTAATAAGACCGGTTGTCAGACTTTCGGCCTTTTAACTATACGTAACGACTGTCAACTAACAAATGACGGACGAGACCAATGGCATAGGTAACTTGCTTTTCGAGGCACGGGGTATCTCGATATGAATTATATGGTCACCCATTCATGAATAGACCTCAGCAAACATTGCTAAAGAGGACTACATGACCTAAAGCGCGGTCACTGTCGGACTACATAGAAAAGAAAGAGAAGCGCGATGACACAACGCTGGTAATTTATTGCAAAATTTGAAGCAATTATATATTTACGAAAAATCTATTGTTTGGACTAAAAAATTAAAACACTAGAGTTTTAGTATGTTGCTTGTAGAATAATCTGACAAAAAATCATAATGATTGTATGTATATTAGTATGGTTTTTATTGTAAAAATAAAGTTTTTAGAGGTATCTTCATGATTTTTTTCTGTCGTACCACATAAGTTGTATTATGTTTTCAACACACTATCTGCCTAGCATATATCCTAAAGCATATCGTATATATTTTTGTTTTATTTTACTGTAGTCGATCATATACTTTTATTGTTTCTAAAACTTGCGTTTTTTGCATTTAGGTCCTGTAACTTTAAGCTCCTTAACCTTGATCAATCTAACCATGCGGCTGTAACTTAGTTAGCCACAAAACCTAAGACCGCTTAGATAATAACTCAAAATGAATTAAACAAAAAAAAACCGTCAACAATTTCTCTGCACAATGCTCCAAGTTATCTTTTATAAACAAAGCAATTTTTTTTTTCTGAAACAACAAAAAATACCTTAAAAGCATTTTCCACGATTCCACATCGAACATAAACGGTTGGGATAAAAGAAAAAATACTTCCTTTATAGGTCAAGAGTGATGTCACGCTAGACTCCGCTTTGAGTTTCGTAAAAAAATAAAAAACTGGTAATTGCGAGGTAGGTACGTCTCTATTTGCATGAAGTCTTTTTACGATTGGATGAGCATCTGTTGGTTCCCGGAAATATTTAACGTTTATTTGTTAAATTTGGCGGAAAATTATGTAGACCTTAGATTTTGTTGTTTTCTTTTTTGAGATTGTGTTGTGTTTTATAGGAATGTGTGTTTTAGGCATCTTTATTTTGCTTTTTAACTAACTACGGCATATCAGAGAATAATAATTATTTACCTACGTATTTCTTTGCGTCTAAAAGAATAAATTTTAATATAGTTAAGGAGTGATGTTGACTTCTTAGGCACCTAATTAATAATTGATTTTTAGGTACCTATCCTTCAGCTCAATTTTCAATGTTAAAATAGCTTAGTGAAGAACAAGAGACTTGTAAATGAACTTAAATTTAATTTAGATAGAAAATCCAGCCGAACCGTTAATACCTATCTTCATGAATATTTATCACAATTTATTAAATGTCTACTGATTGCCTATTCACGATAATATGCCGCCATTTTGTTTCCTTTTCATTAATTCTTAACAATCTTGGTCGGCTTTCGAATATTTGGTCTTTTGACCGAAAATTAACTAATCAGAGGCAGTTGTTTAAAATTTGTACTGATAAAATAATTATGTCACTTTGTTTTCAAAGAAAAGGGAATTTAATATTTGTAAGTTGTTCCTTTAGAGTAGTGGTGGCCCAGTGGTATCGGCCGCGACTTACGAGTACGAGTTGTAGGTATAGATAGGCAATCCTCCCGATTTAAACCCAGAAAATTGGGTGTTTTTCGGGTGTTTTTTTAACAAAAGCACCGGGTTTAAACCCGGTGGATTGCCCATCTATAGTTGTAGGTCGTAGGTTCGAACCCAGACAGGCGCTTTACTTTGTGTAAATTATTTCATCACCACTGCTATCAAAAGGTGAAAAAAACATCGTGAGGAAACCGGCATGTCCTAGAATCAAAAATTCGAAGACATGTGATATCTACCAACCCGCACTGGGCCCGCGTGGTGGATTACGGCCCCTTCCTCTCACAGAGAGGAGGCCTATGTCCCAGCAGTGAGAACATTATAGGCTGATTATGTATGTATGTTATGTAAGTTGTTCCTTTGTTATTTTTTTTATCATTATTTATTAGCAGCGCCCCACGGTTTCACCTGCGTAAGTTTCGATCCCGTGGGAACATTGTATTTTATGTGTTAATCCTGGTTATAAACTATCTGTGTACCATTCTTACAAAATAATATTGATTTTTTTTTTCATTATTTTTGCTCGAGTAGTCATGATCAAGTCTACAATCTGGTGCTCGCTTATCGTTGAATTTTGGGCCACATTGTATATAAGGTCCAATTAAAATAGATGGACAAACTTTCAGAAATCATTCAGACCACCAAAATAAGGCCGATGGTAAAAAAATATATGAGAAAAACGCATTAGATACTTACAAGAAAAATAATCAGCTAACGGAAATACACACAACGCTAACGTAAATATACACTGATTTGCCGGCAATTTACCTATTATTTTAGGTCAAAATAAAATGACTTTAATCAGTATTTTTTTTTGCTTGGATATCTTTGGTAATACGTACTGTATTTTAATGGGGCCCTGTATATCTAGTGTTCTGTGAGAGAAATTATGCAAGGGACCCCACTGTTCCGTGTTAGTTTAAAATTAAATTTTGTACAACATTATTGTCAACGTAATATTGTTTCTATGTTAATTAAGTAATGTACATAATTGGCATTGTACCGTTTTAATCCATACTAGTCCATACTAATATTATAAATTCGAAAGTAACTCTTTCTGTCTGTATGTTACCTTTTCACGCCTAAACCGCTGAACCGATTTAAATGAACTTTGGTATAGAGATAGTTTGAGTCCCGGGGAAGGACATAGGATACTTTTTATCCCAATATTCCCACGGGATCGAAACTTATGCGGGTGAAACCGCGGGGCGCAGCTAGTTAACTAAATCACCCACTGAACATTCTCATTTCTTTTAAAAGCACTAGCAGTATGTCGCTTCTAACAATAGAAATAGTAGCATTTTATTGCTGTTTCAATGTTAAAAGTTTTTTACAGCTTGAGAATGTCATTCGATTAACATTTCTGAATGAATTACTCGTAAAACTTGGACTGTAGTTTCTACTCTTTATCCCGTTTATAGTTTTATTTTATTCCTGCGCTTTCTCAGACCATCCACAGACTGTTCAGCTATAAAATAATTTTTCATTTCTCATACTCGGAAAGTAGTGTTTGTTTGATCCAAATAGCGGGTGGAAAACGCTGCTTCCCACCACAGGGCGGGAAAGACTCATAGTAATTACTTCCCTCTTTAGGGTGGGAATGAATTTTAAAAATAGAACTGTAGTCAGCTACGAAATTTTTTACATAAATTAAGAAAAATGCTGCAGTCTTGTGAGTGTATAAACAGCCAGTGTGAATTAAAAAAAAAAACCTATTAAGCGGGACAGCCCGCGGCGATGACGCGGTGTGTTCCATATTTAAAATAAAAAAAGTCAATAGTATTATTTGGCGGGATACTAACCCTGCA
Organism: Amphipoea lucens; assembly: GCA_947508005.1. Taxonomy (NCBI): domain Eukaryota; kingdom Metazoa; phylum Arthropoda; class Insecta; order Lepidoptera; family Noctuidae; genus Amphipoea; species Amphipoea lucens. Next base: position 11,526,201 of record OX382379.1, read on the forward strand.
AGCTGTACCGAAATTCAAAAACTTTGCATGTTATTGTTATCAATAAATATTTTAGAAAAACTACTACTTTTTACTTTCCTTATATTCGAAATGAAAAGTAGAGTGTTTAACACGGGTGAAAGACATCAATTCCTACTCGGGCTATAGCCGCCCTCGCTGCGCTCGGGCGTCTAAATGCCTCGTATAGGAATTGATTCCTTTCGACCCTTGCATAACAATCTACTATTCCGCTTTTGTACCTAGACCTACCTAACTATCTTTAAGGGGGAAACGCCAGGTTCGCCCGCAAAATTCAAGGAATTCAAGTGTCGAACATTTTATACCCAACTAGCTTCTGCCCGTTACTTAGTCCGCGTGAAATGTCTTTTTTTATTATAAAATATATCCTATGGCACTCGGCATATAGTGTAGCTTCCCATTAGTGAAGGAATTTTTGGAATCGGATCAGAAGTTTCGAAGATGACCCCCTACAACCTCACAAACTTATTACTTTAACGATTAAAATGCCGGCCAGAAAAACAAGTACTATTTTGTTATTGGAAATAACATCTTGAGCGTTTTTTACTATTACAGCGAAAGCGTAAAATGAACCCCGCGGCTGCTATTTGAAATTGAAAATGCCAAAACTTTTTTTTTTATAACAAGCGTTAAGCATAACATTAAAAAAAAATCAACTTTTAATTGAACTATAAACTTGTTACTAAAATACGATTTTTGGCATTTTCAATTTCAAATAGCAGCCGAGGAGTTAATAATAGACTTTCATTGTAATGCTCAAGAGTCATTTCCCATAAGACAGCAGTACTTTTTTTTTCTGGCAACTTTAATTTTTGGGTGCAAAATTGATGATGTCTTCTTCTTACGTTTTTTTTGCAATTTGCAGGTCAGTGTCAGGTTGCATATTGAACAAAATATGATTCGCGAGCGTAACTCTCTATCTCTCTATCTACGGAATCATAAAAATTATTATAATTATGAATACAACACCCTAAGTTTATATAATCCTATTGAATTACTATTTTGTGAAATATCAATCAATAGGATGCAGGTGCAGAAAACCTCAAATGGCGAAAATATTGCAACCTGATTAGGAGTTATATGTTCGAGCCATTTGGGGTTGAAACACTAGGGCCATGGGGTCCGAGTGCCCACTTGGTTTTTAGAGATATCGCCAAGCGGTTAGTCGACTCTTCGCGTGACCAGAGGGCTGGCCTATTTCTAGGCCAAAGAATTAGCATTGCCATACAACGTGGCAATGCTGCCAGCCTTTTGGGCACTGTTCCTGTTGACAGCGATGCGGACGAATTCTTTGATGCCCTTTGATTAATTTTTTGAAGTGAAAACTTCTTAATATCAATAGGATTATAATATGAACTTACAGGATTGTATTGTTGATTTTTGACATGCCAGTTTCCTCACGATGTTTTCCGTCATCATTTTTGAGAGCAGTGGTGATGAAATAACAATTACACAAAGTAAAGCGTCTACCTGGGTTCGAACCCACGATGTAAAACTCTTAAGTCGGGGCCATTAATTACAACTAGGCCACCACTGCTCTCTCATTTAGTATAAGGTCATCAAATAATATTACTAAGATACTATTTACATAACAGTCGGGCTATTGTGATTGTTTGCTCGACTTAATAGGTCACGAAGTTCGGATTTAAGAGCACTTATGTTTGGTGTAAGTAAAAGGAGGATAACCTTTTTTCTACTAATAGCCTCCCGACCGATTTCGGTCACGGTGGCCAATCTCAACGGAGACTAGCCAGGTACGCAGGAGATATTGTAGTGCACAAGTTTGTGCGCAAACACAGATGCACTTTCTGTTCCTTTACTCTCATAGTCTGATGGGACGGCAATCCGACACGACCGGAGTGAGATAAGGCGCAGGACCAACGGCTTTACGTGCTTTCCCAGGCACGGGGGTTTAAACCTTTAACTTCTTAAGAGAGGAGTATCGAGTGGAGTCCGTAGAAGCAAGTGGTCATCGGGTCGAGCCGTGTTCGCCGCGCCACGCCTCAGCTTGCCGATGACGTGCTGATCATGCTGCTTCTGTTCGATTCCCAACAGTTGTATTAATTAAGGCAGAGGTTTCAGAAAACGGTTAAAAAGTTGTTTTTTTAAAGCAGTGTATCTCTCTTCGACTGTAAATCATTTTGACCAAAAAAAAAAGATATATTCAAGTCTTATATTAATACAGTGTTGGAACTCAAATCATAATTAAATAATTATACAATAATATATATATATATATAAACTTTATTTCGGACAACATCAATAATCCATATAGTGTTAGTATTAAAAAAAAACTTATTGCCTAGTGTTAGTAAAAATCAACCTCCGCACAAACTGTTGTATTATCGGAGAGCCGAAATGCATCAAAAAAATATTCAAAAACACCTCTTAATCGTCTTTAAAAGCAGTTTATCTCTTCATTAACAGTTTTAATTATAATTAAAAATACACCACTAATGCCAAACAGCATTCAGTCATGGATTATTTTTTATTGAATAGTTTTTATAAATAGATAATTGCTTCATATTTGGCAATAAATTACCAGCGTTGTGTAATCGCGCTTCTCTTTCTTTTCTATGCAGTCCAACAAAGACCGCGTTTTAGGTCATGTAGTCCTCTTAAATTAAACCCACAACTCGCCTCATCTCCCAACTTGTAATACATAAGGAACAAATCTCCAGAGCTGCTATTCTATCGGTAATCTAATTGCGTGAAAGCACCTCCGCCAGGTTACAGGAAGATGATTAAGATAAGAGTGGTCTTACTTACATAGCGGAACGTGATTTTATTACGTGTTGAGTGACTGTCGTTAATGGTGTGGGCCTTATTTTTGGCATATTAGTCGATTTGCATGAATTTACTCGCCCGAAAAGTGCGAATCGTCACTTTTAATAAACCTTATTTTTCTAGGCGACTCGCACTAATTGGCACATTTTGAATTTTATGCAATAATAATAATAATAATTTTATTTCCAAGTAACAAGACTCATAGTGTTAGTAACAATATACTTACAAACTATGTTAGTAATACACTTACAAAACAAAACCAAAAACAGAAAAACGGATTGCGACATCACTGCTGCACGGTGACAGGCCCAGCCGAAACCCTGCAGCAGTGGTTCACAAACGCACAATCAAGCCTGCTCGCTATAATACTCGTAGACAGGATGCTGTTGGCGCTGCCCCCCACCCTACGGAATAAGGATGCGCACCGCTTCCGCATCACGGTGTAAAAACAGTCCATGTGAGCTTCAGCGAACATCCCTGGACCATCAGGGATGTTTTGAGACTGACTGTACCTACTGTTCCGAAAAGGCTGATTTACATAATTTGCATTTGTTCAGTTAAGTAGTGAGTTAAGTCCTTGCTTACTTACCATCCTTTGGACAGAAACTTGACGTCTACACGTGCCACTTCACAATGAAAAGCTAACACTTGGACTGACTTGGTGAAGGGCGGGCGTTTTGGGGGACTATCTTATTTTATTTTGCCGTTTGAAAAGTGCTGATTTTCAGCCTAATTTGAATAAATTACTTTATAATTTGATTTTTGGACACAACTTGCTACTTGATCGAAACTCGCTACTTCAACTCAGCCTATCGCAGTTCACTGCTGGATATAGACCTTTTCCAGGCTGCGCCACAAAACCATGTCCTCCGCACCATCCAGTCTGCCCCAGCTGCCTTTTTAAGGTCGTCGGTCCATCTAGCTGGGAGATGTACCAAGTAGAACACACTACTCTTGCCGATACGCGGTCTCCACTCCAGCCGACCTCATCCATCTGCCTAGCCTTTTCCCAACTATGTTAGGGTCGGCTTCCAGCTAACTGGATACAGCTGAATATCAGTATTTTACATGAAGCGACTGCCTATCTGACCTCCACAACCGTTACTGGGTAATACGATACCCCTTGGTAAGACTGGTTGTCAGACTTTCGGGCTTCTGACGACCCCGTAACGACTGCCAAAGCTCCACGAATGACAGCCGGGACCAACGGCTTAACGTGCTTTCCGAGGCACGGAGGGGTCTTGGAGCAACCGCGGCAAGCGTATCTTAACCTGATCGATCGACCCGTGCGGCTGTTATTACTTAGCCACAAGCCCGTCCAATCCAGCCAACCTATTCTGTAAAAATCGCAAAGTTAAAACTTAAGTGAAGTGAGCTATCAATGTTGTCAATCCCGTGACAGCTCATTTCAAACTCACTTCACCTAAGTTTTCACGTGAATTTTTTACAGAATAGCACTGCTAGACTGGTTCACTCCACAGGTCATCGCTTCTTCGACAAACTCACTACTTAGCTAACGCAATTTATATAGATCAGCGATAAATGTCGCTTACTTTGCTTCACGTCAGCAACAAAATCCTACATCAATTCCCTATACTTTATCGAAACAAAAGCGCAACTCGACGTAACAAATTGAATACTACTTCGCAGGCTAGCTAGAAATAAACCTAATACAAGTCCAACTATCCGTCTGTCTGCAACGTAGCTCAGTTCACAGTCTGAGCCGAAACAATCCAGGCAAAACAATACGTGTTTCTATTCTGCCGAACTGCACGGAACTGCTATTCATTTACGTGCACTTTTTAGGGTTCCGTAGGTGTAAGCTGGTGATTTTATGTGTGGGCGTTTATTTTCTGTGCCCCGCGATGTCAAAGGTCGTAGGTTCCCTTTATAAAACTTCGTCTGAAACAAAAAAAAAGGTTTGTAAAGGTGACATATTTCAGTTACTCGTCTGCTTATTGATTGGGGAATCCCCGCAGTACTTAAAAGAAAAGCTTGATGCTATCTTTATAAATAAAAGTAAAAATTGAATGAAAAAGCGTTTGGGGTACTACATGCATGTCTGCCATACCCTTCAAGGATTATTGGCGTGATGTTATGTTATATTGAACAAACTTTTTAAAACCTATTTCTAATGCACAGCCAGTGGAGCGAAGTCTTTTACTTACACTTGCAACTTTGATTTCGAATATTGGCAACATTCCAGTTCAGTCTTTTCCTCTTCCGGTGTCATGCCGCGATAAAAACTTAAAAGGCTGCTTATTATTTACTCTTGGTCTTGGGTCATTGATATTGAGGAAACTTTTTAACTGAAATTGCTTTTACAAGCAATTTAGCTTATTTATAAAACTGAATAAGGTATGTGGGTAAGAAAAAAATGGAAAAGTTTCCCGGAATATTGGAAAATTCGGGAAAAAACTAAAAGAGCTTCTATGCGGGAATTGAATTTTGAGTAGGGCAACGCCTGTCGGGTCAGCTAGTTTGGTATAAAAGAGTGTCCATGGAGTTTCTTGCCCGTTCGTCGTATTCGCATTTATATTCGTTTTGAAGAGGGTTCATCCTGCAAATTATAAATATTATGCTGTTTTGAATTAATTTACCAGGTATTATAATGGGTTGGTACTTGGTGTCCAAACTCCACGTCTGAACTCGTATTGTGAGTACGGATTTTTTAGTATTACTAAATGAGATTTTAAAATATTGATCATCGTCTGCCTAGCCAATTCCCAACTATGTTGGGGTCGGCTTCCAGTCTAACCGGATGCAGCTGAATACGAGTATTTTACATGGAGCGACTGCCTATCGGACCTCCACAACCCAGTTACTGGGTAATACGATACCCCTTGGTAAGACTGGTTGTCAGACTTTCGGGCTCCTGACTACCCGTAATGACTGTATATTATACTATCCACGAACGACAGCCGGGACCAACGGCTTAACATGCTTTCCGAGGCACGGAGGGGTCTCGGTATGTAAAGATGGTCACCCATCCACAGACCAACTTCGGCAAGCGTAGCTTAACCTGATCGATCGACCTTTGCGGCTGTTACTACACAATATTGATATGAATCGCAATAATTAATATCGAGACACTGAATATTACAGGGCATGCGGTGCATTGTCTGTGGAGAGACGCCACATACACACCGGAGGACTGAGTCGTCCACGAACCCCCCAGTTTTGGAGGTCGCCTTTGCTGCGGCCTACTTTGATACGAAGTCTCTTGCTTCGCATGCCCTGTCACCTGCACACGTGAGGACCTAATCGCTACGTCAGCGAACGGTATTTGCGTTGCTGAATTTTGGGCAAAACAAAAAAAAAAAAAAAAAAAATAAAAAAAAAAAAATTACTTTCGTGTTATTTTGTCCATCGACACACTAAGGAGAAGACTGAGTATTTAGTATATAAGTCAAGTTCGAAATTACCTTCTGCCATCGCTCTGAATGTACGCTCTTAATAATAGGCCTCCAACAGAAAAAAGGTGACCTTAATTTATCGGAAGAACCCGATTTAATGTTTTTTTTTTTCCTATACGGAACCCCTCATTGAACCCAACGTGCACTCCCAGCGTTTTTCCAACATTTAGGGAAACAATTCCCATTCTGTATTTAAATTACGTAACGACGCATCCGTACCGGTGGCTGCGAAAATTTCGGACAGAATTGTTACAACTTTCAGCTTAAACGGTCAGTTTTACAATGATTACATTGTATTGTATTGCTTTCTGTTTAACGTCTATTTTGGCTTAAGTATCCAGATAAAGCATAAAGTAAATGTATAAGCATAAAGGTTTAATCTCGTGAAAAATGTTAGTAAGTACCTACTTATAGCTATAGGGGCTGTCAGCTCTTCTAACCTGCATCTCTATTCTCTTCTTTTGACAGTCGTTACGGCTTACGGGTAGTCAGAAGCCCGAAAGTCTGACAACCAGTCTTACCAAGGGGTATCGTATTACCCAGTAACTGGGTTTTCGAGGTCATACAGGCAGTCGCTCCATGTAAAATACTCGTATTCAGCTGCATCCGGTTAGACTGGAAGCCGACCCCAACATAGTTGAAAGGCTAGGCAGATGTTGATTAAGTTAATTTTGTCATCACATAGGTACTTAATTGCAATGTCATAAATAACACGCAATGCTAAAATTAAACGCTTGTTTTAGAAACCTTTGTCGTAATATAAATCGAATGTAAATTAGGTTAGTAGGAACTAATGTTGTTGATCTAACAAAAAGAGCGTTAAAGGCTATTCTTGTTTGTCCATATTAATCATCATTATGTATAATGGACAGACCATATTGTCCTAATTTGTGACGTTGCTAAATTACACAAGGAAGTCAACCAAAAAATAAAGGACCAAGAAAAGTTTGCAAGCAAAAATGTGCCTTAGAAATTCTGCAACATCGTATAAGAAAAATAACACCCCGGTTATGATGTAGGCAATAACTCCTGAACACTTTGTTGTGGGTGAAAAATGAACGAGTTTAGCCTCCTCTAGTTTTATATTTGAGGCTCAGACGTTGTAGGATTTTTCCTAGGAAATATTTTTTTTATTTATTTTTAGCGGCGGCAAGGGAGACGTTATGTGATGTAACGGAGTTAGGAACTTGAGTTTTTTTATGTTGACTTGTATTAAGTGTGAATGTTTCAAGGAGTAGGTACCTGATATAGGTGGAGAAAACAATACGACAATAAATGGAAACACTGACAATACGAGAGTGTGACGGCGCGACGAGAGAATTGGTTCGGCAATGCCAACCTCATTAATTAATACCTGCTGTTTTTTAGGGTTCCGTATCCAAAGGGATAGCTAGATGGACGGACGACCTAAAGAAGGTGGCTGGGGTAGACTGGATGCGGAAGGCGGAGGACAGGGTGCTGTGGCGCAGTCTGGGAGAGGCCTATGTCCAGCAGTGGACTGCGATAGGCTGAGTTGATCCAAAGGGTAAAAACGGGACCCTATTACTAAGACTCCAGAGTCCGCATGTCTGTCTGTCTGTCACCAGGCTGTATCTCATGAACCGTAACAGCTAGACAGTTGAAATTTTTACAGATGATGTATTTCTGTTGCCGCTATAGCAAACTAAAAACAGAATAAAATAAATATTAAAGGGAGGCTCCCATACAACAAACAAGATTTTTTTGCCGTTATTTGCTCGATATAAATAACGACAACAGGTCGACGCTTGAAATATTCATAGGATATTTAGTTGTATATTAATTTTAAAAATAAATTAGAATAAAATAAATTAAGGGGGGCTCCCATACAACAAACGTGACACAGTGGTACAGTCAGCATCAAAAGTCGATTAACACTATCATTTTTACATGTTATTAAATTGAAAACATCTTTTTTCAATAAACTGATTTTGAGCTTTTCACATAATAGACAAGAGCATATATTCTAAAAAAAATCTTCTGCTGCAATTTTGAACAAATATTTTGCCCAATAACTAAGATTAAAAAAACTGAAGTGTTAATCAACTTTTGATGCTGAACGTACCTACGGAACCCTTCATGTGCGAGTCCGACTCGCACTTGGCCGGATTAACACCATGTACTGGGAAGGTGGCCCGCCATATGCTATAACAAAAAGAAGTGAGGGATACATTCACATGGATTGATCGTAAAAGACGATATTGATTGAAGGAATTGTGCTATGATATCCTGTAATGAGTAAATTGTTTGCGCTCGCGCCCCACGTACTTGGTGGAACGTCGTTCACACATTATAGTTAATTAAATAATTGGATTAGACATCTTGTGATTGTTCATAAAGAATTTACTTGTAACTCCTCGCCCGCAAAACCACCGCAACATGACTGGTAAAGATAATATAATTTATAAGATAATTTAAACAAAATATATATTAATGACTCATTAATATATTCATGTTGTGTTGAAATGTTCAACTAAAATAAAAAAAATATATATTTTTAATATTGGTTATTTTATTTATCAAAACATTGATTACGATTTATTAAAGCATATATAATGTTAATAATAAAATAAGATATTGAAAGTTACATAATTAAAATTCCGGTAATTTACCGGTAAAAAAAATTTTGTCATAAAGTCTCCGATTTCCGTCTCTGTTCTATAAACTTTAGGTAAATATACTCAGCCTATTCCGATCACTGATGATTACAGACATGATCAGGTAATCGAACTAACCAGAAGATATCGATTATCGATATGTCAATAATTGCCTTGAGGTCAGCTTGCACTCGGTGCATATCAATATCAAATTGTGACTAATTAGGTTCGAAGTTGACCTGCCAGACCTCGGGAATCAACTAGGCTGGTGATAATGAGCCAAGACTAATTTTGTTACACCTGAGGGTATTACTGACTGCTTGACCCCGACAGCGCTGGGGTTTCTGAAGTGTCATTACATAATCAGCCTATAATTTTCCCACTGCTGGGTCACAGGCCTCCTCTCAATGAGAGGGCGGTGGCCGTAATCCACCACGCGGGCCCAGTGCGGGTTGGCAGATGTCACATGTCTTCGAATTTTTGGTTCTAGGACATGCCGGTTTTCCTCACAATGTTTTCCTTCACCGTTTTGAGAGCAGTGGTGATGAAATAATTTACACAAAGTAAAACGCCTGTCTGGATTCGAACCTACGACCTACAACTCGTAAGTCGCGGCCGTTACCACTTGGCCACCACTGCTCAGTAGTATTAGTGACATAATCAGCCTATAATGTTCCCACTGCTGGGACACAGGCCTCCTCTCAGTGAGGAGGGTAAATATCATAATCCACAACGATGGTCCATTTGGACGCGTCACAACAATACACAAATGTGTTTTTAGCATCATCATCCGTGATTAGCTAGCTAGCGGATTCTCGTGGTATCTCTTCAATCAGTGGATGGACTTCCACAAATTGTGCTTTGTTCATTCTGAAGTACGGACGGAATCTGTCTTCGTCACTCTCTGATTCTTGAACGAGACAATGAAATCCAACTTCATTCTGTCTCAGCAAATTTATAGGGTAAATCCAACGTTTTTTTTTTTAAACCGACTTCAAAAATGGTGGTTCTGTATTCGTATGTATGTTTGTATGTCCGCGATTTTCTCAAAAACTAATGAACCGATTTTGATAATTCTTTCATTAATATGATCTACATACTTTTAGAAAAGTTTTAGTATACTTACAATATATAAGGTAATTATTTTTATGTACGAAGTTATATGCATAAATGTACTGCCTCTCCGGCATTTCTATGCGAATTTTGATGATTCTTCTAGTCGGTGTCTTCAATTCTTCAATGCACTAGTGTTAATTGATTTTGTGTGGGGTAGGTACAGTCGAGTTTTCATTAATATATTGGCAGTGACAATGTTTCAAAATATTGTAAGCGTTAAAATGATCATATAGTTCTATACAAACTTAGACATCAATAAAATGTTTTCATATAAACTGTTCATAAGTATGTTACGGTAGTGCAGTCAAAAATATCTGACTACTCTTGGGAACATAAATATCTAAATACTCTAGTGTTCAATATATTTGTTGCAACCTAGGATTCATAAATATCTATACAGCTTTGAATATTCAACTAAATGGCCTTTACCATTAAATTTATTTTTGCTTGCCGGAGCAGAAGTTCGAGTAATCTATACATATAATAAAACTGTAGAAAAGAAGTTTTTGTACATTAAAAAAAAAATAAAAAAATATAGCCAGGGTGTTAAAGGACAACCAATAGAACCCAATTCCAGCATTTTTAGAATTTTTGTCTGTTTGTCTGTTTGTATGTTTAGTTATCCGAGCATCACGTAAAATATACGAAATAAATGTAGATAACTTTTATACACAACGATTTAGCGTAACTTGAAGTAACATTTAGTTTTTGTTTCATAGCAATCGGTTCAGTCTATCAAAAGATTTTTGAATTTAAAGTGTACCTACCAGAAGTAAAATTAGTTAACGTGTGTTAATATGCACTTGGTCTCACAACTTTATGTTTATATATATTTGCGTTAATAATTATATAAATTGAAGTAACATTGAGTTTTTTGTTTCATCGTAATCAGTTCACACACACCTAAAAATTGTAAATTAGAAAATTCTAAGTGTTTCAGAAATAAATATTAAAACAGCGCCATCTCTGGACAAAATTAGTTAACGTGTGTTAATATGCACTTGGTCTCACAACTTTATGTTTATATATATTTGCGTTAATAATTATATAAATTGAAGTAACATTGAGTTTTTTGTTTCATCGTAATCAGTTCACACACACCTAAAAATTGTAAATTAGAAAATTCTAAGTGTTTCAGAAATAAATATTAAAACAGCGCCATCTCTGGACAAAATTAGTTAATGTGTGTTAATATGCACTTGGTCTCACAACTTCACGTTTATAAACAACAATATTTGCGTTAAAAATTATAAATTGAAGTAACATTGAGTTTTTTGTTTCATCGTAATCAGTTCACACCTAAAAAAAAGACGGGTTGCACTCCGGGAGTGCCGGCAGAAGAGAAAACTTGAATATTATCGTTGAAATTAATCAATTATTAATTTAATTAATATAACTATTTTTTTTTCACTACTTCTGCGTCACTTTTTTCATTTTACGTCCACGTCCACGTCCACGTCCATCCATCCATCCATCCATCCATCCATCCATTGTCGTGTGTCACTTGGTTCACTTCGGTTGGCGCCGCCGTAGAAAGAGAGGGGGGGGGAAATCTCTCCTGACGGTCACGTGTCCTGACGCGATGTCCTGACGCGAGTTTAACATTTTTTACCCATTACAAAAAGTGTGCAACGCCGCTAAAGAAGTTTTCACTTCAAAAATGTAAATTTGAAAATTATAATAAGTATGGACTACATCTGGAGATCAACTACGTGCAGTATTGAATATTAATAGCACTTCGATAGATGGCGTTGTTATGGTTTGCCCACACCGGTAGTCGATGGAAAGAGAGTACCTACGTATCAGAAATTAGTTACAATCCCGTGGAACTCTAAGAAATTTTACAAAATGACTGCGCAAATTTGACAGAGGAACAGCGCCAGACGTTTGATAGGGAATGCTGCAGTGTAGATAACACCTCGGGTGAAATCCTGTTTTTAGACGCACCGGGTGGCACAGGGAAAACTTTCCTAACCAATGTTATTTTGGCTCGAATAAGGAACCAAAGTAAATTGCCCTTGCTGTCGCCTCTTCAGGGATAGCAGCCACATTATTGCCTGGAGGAAAAACGGCACACACAACATTTAAAATTCCTATCGACTTGGACCGTACGGAAAGCCCGGTTTGCAACATATCACGAAATAGCGATAAAGCAAAGGTTTTACGCGATTGTGTTTTAATTATTAGGGATGAGTGCACAATGGCAAACCGCAAAGCTGTAGAAGCAGTGAATAGAACTTTGCAGGACATAAGGCAAAATGACCGGCCGATGGGAGGCATTACGGTACTGTTCTGCGGTGATTTTCGGCAGACACTCCCGATAGTACCCTGAGGAACGAGAGCCGATGAAATTGCTGCATGTCTGAAGAGTTCTGTTTTATGGCGCAATATATCATCTACACACCTGAGCGTAAATATGCGTGCACAGTTAGGAGGCTGCGAAAATGCACAGGAGTTTTCCAATTTATTGTTACAAATAGGCGATGGCACATACCCCGTACAAGAAGATGGAAAAGTTAATTTGGTCGCTAATCTCTGCTCTTGCGTTACATCACAACAAGAGCTAATTTCTTCTGTGTACGGAAATTCCACAAATATGGGAAATCAAGCCGGTTCTTGGCTATGTCAGCGAGCTATTTTGACTCCCCGCAATGACCAAGCTGCGGCAATTAATTTAAAAATATTGATGCATGTGTCCGGGAATAGTAGAGAATACACCTCTATAAATACAGTTATGGAAGAAGATGACGCCACGCACTACCCGGTAGAATTTTTGGATTCCCTCAACACACCCGGACTTCCCGCCAACAAAATAGTTTTAAAAATCGGTGTTCCAATCATTCTCCTCAGAAATTGATGTCCTCCCAAACTTTGTAACGGCACTCAGCTGAAAGTCACAAATCTGCAGCAAAACATTATCGAAGCTGAAATATTAACCGGTTGCGGTGCCGGTGATATTGTTTTAAAATTTTTTTAAATTTTTTTTTGATTCCAAGAATACCTATTATTCCTACCAACTTTCCTTTCTCTTTCAAACGAGTGCAATTCCCAGTCAGTCTTTGTTATGCCATGACGATTAATAAAGCTCAGGGCCAGACATTATTCGTTGCGGGGGTGGACCTAAGTATTGGATGCTTTTCCCATGGTCAACTATACGTAGCTCTTTCACGCGTAAACAACCCCAATAATCTTTTTGTGTACGCTTCAGATGGTTCCACAACTAATGTTATTAATAGAGAAGCACTAGCTTAAATAAAAAATAAAGATTTGAATCGGTATCCTCGCAGGATATTGTTAAGTTCCGACATCCACGCGAACGAAGTCGCGGGCACAGCTAGTAATGCAATATTGCCGTTGAAAGATGTCATAACTGACAACTTCAAGTTGATTTTGTTTCAAGATCTTTTTCATAGAAAAATAATTGCATAGATATTTGTGAACCTAACTTTGCGCTAAGTAATATGAACAAGGGATTGCGCAAAATTTTTAGAGTCTTTGTCTGTAGTAATATTATTGATTTAATGTAGTCACATAGTTATGATGTCACAGATTGTTTACAATTTATTGTACGCGAAGCTGTTTAGAGTTTTATTAAACTTACCATTGCCTATATATTTTTCATTCATGAACATGCTCAAATATTAAGGAACTCGACTGTACCACTAAAAAGTGAAAAATAGTTTTTTTCTCACAAAAAAACAACCGTTTTCAAAAAAAAAAAAACTACAAAATGATAAATAACTTTCATTTCGGAAGTCGGTGTCAAAAAACGAAAATGCGGAACCAACGACACCAACTTCCGAAACTAAAGTTATTTATCATTTATAGTGTTTTTTTTTTTTAAGTCGGTTGTTTTTTTTGTAAAAAATATTTTTTTCTTAAAAAAAAATGTAAGGACCTTTTTTAAATCACTCTCAGAATCAGAACAAACCATTATTTAATATCACTGTGACTGTCACCAGTAAAAAACCTAATAGATCGAACCGTGCAGATGTTATTACTTAGCCACAAACCTTATTCCAGTACTTATACCAATTTATTTCGGGTCGGCACACTACGTCGTTTTCTTCCATTCACTCCATTAGCCTTAATGTAAGTAATCGCCATTAACCGGCCACAAATCCAGACACCGGCTGCTTCTTAGAAATTCCTAGGTACTTATCTACAAACAAAATCTACTTCCACAAAACCAAATAAAATAACTCATTAATTAAGAACACAGGAGCATATCACCACAAACTCAATCAAAATAATATTTTAGAAGTACTTACATAAATACAGAAACTCGTTTCGTTGAAAGGAATAGAGCCATGCAATGTAAGCTGTACTAACAAAGTTGGTGGACGAACAAGTTTCGACCATCACTAGTTAGTGGATGCTTAATTATATTAGAGGTAGCCTGAGGTGTGGATGTGAGCGGGAAAAGCTGGTACCATTAATTATAAATGCATCACAGACCAAGAAGCTTATAGAAATTAAAAAATAAAGTTTAAAAACTAAAACCCGACTACTGAAAAGGATGAAACAAGAAAGTACCTTCCCGTGGTCGCATGCCGCTGTACTAAATAAGCTATGGTAGCATGCGACCACGGGAAAGTACTTTCTTGTTTCATCCTTTTCTGTAGTCGGGTTTTAGTTTTTAAACTTTTTTTTATGTAATTATTTTGGGGCTTATTTCAGTAACACTTATATTTTTGAAATGTGCTAATTAAGCCCTTTCATCTGATACCCCACAAGGCACCATTCCAAAATATTTATTTTTAAATTCATTACTTTATGTCCTCTAGAGGGCGCCATATTGAATTTAGTGTAACGTCACATAACCTATAACCAGCGGACGGTTAAGACGCTTCTAACGATACCTCAATTGTCAAATTATTATAAGTACTTTTTAAGTTATGAGGGAACAGATGAACATACATACATACATACCGGTCAAAATCATAACCCTCCTTTTTGCTTCGCCGTAGTGGGGTAAAAAGTGGAGGCAACACTCTAAATACCTAACTGAAGACTACTGTGGTCGGAACTCTCTGAATACATACATAATGACAAAGAAAACGCATATCACTGTCTCGTTCTTATGTGTGCATTTAGAAAGAGAGTGTCCGATCACAGTCGTCTTCACTTAGGTATTACCCGCTTACTAATAAACGTATTATATCAGATGAAAAGTTACACACCGATTTCTTTCTTTCAGTCGTCAGTAATTTGACTTTCGAAAGAGTACAATAGCATTGTGTAACTATACAGACGCTATACAACGTATTAAGGGCGTTACAGTGTTGCCTCCACTTTTATCTGTAAGCTTCTTGTCACGGACTGAGTGCGCTTGTTCGGTTATGGTACGGTTTTCAGCCGGCACGATACACTGGAACGGTTTTCGGTTACGTTTGAAAACGCCGTCTCCGACTAGTTTTTTTGGTGCCCTTGGCATTCCACAAACGAATCTATAGTGCTTATTATCATTAAAAGCCTGTGATGTCCCACTGCTGGGCAAAGGCGTCCCCTACTCTGTTCCCACTTCTCTCTGTCGCGGGGTAATTGCGTAATACACTAACAGTAGGAATGGCTTTCATTTTGACAGTCCAACAACATTCATTGCGATTTATTTAAGTTGTAGTTACTCTCTACACCAGACCCTCTCTTCTCTCAGGTTTAAAATACCTATGTAAGGTAAATACAATAATTTAATTAGTTCTATGTAAATCAAAATAATAAAACAAAGTTATTTGTTATTAAAAAGTATTTATTTACTTGGTAACCAAATTCAAACATTATATAATATTCCACACTCCACTGTTTTAAACATTTTAATCAAACGATAATGCGTTTACTAATTTCAGATGACAAAAACACGGTTCGATTTTAGTTGATCAACTGCTCTTTTCAATTAAATTGAATTAAAAATTCAAAGTATTTTGACTAAAATCGAACCGTGTAAACCCGGTAAGATTAACTTATTCAATATCAAATTCAATATTCATTAATTAACTATCTAACATAAATGCAACAAAACGTAATCATCACCAACTATTTGAAATAATTTATACTTAAATCTTAACCGGTCAAGCACTGCGCGTCGCCTATTGGCGAAGAAACAATAAAATAATAGAAAATCAATTGTGTCTCATTAGCGGAGCTCGACAGATAACTAATCAACTTGTACGGTATAGTTGGCCGCGCCTTAGGTATGTGAGCGGTGGGACGGAGGGGCGGGGGCGCATTACTCAGTACGTGCGTTGCGAACCGCCACCTCACACCTGTCCCCACCTAAGCGGCCAACTAGTTCCGCGTGGACTATAATCACCATCTACTTTTCCTTCTACTTTTCCTTTTACTTTTACTTCTACTTTTTCGCTTTTGAAGTCTCGGGCTCAGGTTTATTTTTCAAATAAGGCGGGGTAATCCACGTCATTCTTGTCCTGAACCGGTAATTAAAGAACTCATTAAAAGGGACGCCAACGAATTGTTCTTTACTAAATAATCTGGTAAACGGTTTTTCAGTTGTATTCAATTTGTATTGCACGATATGGCAACTCTGGTCCCAATAAGTGTCTTGCATCATATCCATCCAATTCTTTATCTCATTCAAAACCTCCTCTTTGTCTTGTTCAAAGACATTATTAAGATAGCTTACTTGTTCAACTGGCACATTCACTGCAGGAAAAATTGCGTACACCATGTCGAAAACATTTTTATAAAAAGTTATCATGCTTGGTACAAATACTTTCTCCGGGTAACCGAATTCGGTAAATACTTTCATTAAATCCAAGCCTAGTTCATCACAAGTCTCGAAGAGTGGTCTTAAAATTACGAAGTTTGAGGCATCCTCCTTAAGAATTAATAGAAAACTCACTCTACTAGAGTTTGAAAACAGAGACTTGTCTCTGATGATGTTCAGCCGCCATAATCCTCTGGTTGATATCACCTTTTCAACAATTTGTGTCTCGGCTGGATTCTGGTTTTCAACTTTTATCGAATTACAGACGTTGCACGATTCGACAATCCAACTCGCACAAAATATTGGCACTGAGTATGTCTTTGTGAGTTTTTCATACGTCGCAAATGCGTTGCCATGGTCACAGGCAACGTGTGCGTCTAACAAAACATCGAAAGCATCTACAACAGGAAGAACTTCTACATAATGCTCTCGTAATGTGGTGGTCGTTGAAACAGCATGTAAGTTTACATACAGCTTCTTGTCACCATCCACAATATCAACAAAATATTTTTTTGATTCGTTGGGGTAATTAGTAGTCAGTATAATTTTCTCTTCTATTCCCTGCCTGGTGCACATCGGTCCTTTTAACAATTCTATATTTAGTTCTACTCGGTCGAAGTAATTTTTTTTTACTTGGTCGTAGTTTACCGCCATTTTGTGAAACGTGGGCACAGTGTGGAGATGGGAACAATAACAAAATTAACAATCGCGGGCGACGCGGCAAGCGTGCGCAGCGGTCGCGAGGGCACTGAAGGTGGGGAAAAGCGCGCGCGGGGGACAGAACGCGACGCGCTGCGCGTGCGTGACAGAGATAGAAAGTGTTTGCTTGTCTGACGAGACTGGCCGACGCGACGCGGCGGGTGACGCCGAAGCGAAGCTATGGCCATTGGCCGCGGTAGGTAGGTATCATGATAATAATTATCGCATCATAAAAAGTTGTCGTGTCGATTTATAAATAATTTAGATACTTATTGTTATAAGTTTTAGTTAGGTTATGGTATTATATTTTTATTTTAATAGTTAGTTAGTTTAGTAGGTAAGAAGAAGTTTATCCTGTCTCTATTATTTATCCTCTTTAATAAATATGATTTAGATATTATGACCCTATTAAAATAAAGTTATTGGTTTGATGACATTTAAGGACAATAAAGAAGGACGAAATGAAGCCTACTTGCAACTACTTAGTAATAAACCTAATAATATTTCTTATTATTCAAACTCTAGTTTAATTACTTAATTTCTTACCTACTTGATTCGGAATTATAATAATGTGAGTAATGCATTTGATTAGGTATGTTGAAGCTTTTACTCGTATTTTCTATTAAAATAGCATAGTACAATCGTACTAACATAGGTAATTAAAGAATAAAAACGAAACAATAAAATCATTAGTTTCAAGTAATATGTGTAAGTTTAGGTTATTATTAAGTCAAAAGTCATTTATTTCTTAACAAAATTCGTTGTGTAGAAAGTCTTAATGATTAGATAGGTATTGATAATAAAAATTAAGGAAAAAATAATAAGAATAACTCATTTTTTACAATAATAAAATTAATAATATTATAATGTCAAAAGATGAAAATGATAAAATTAATAGTCAATTACCTACAGAATAGAATGTCTCTGTATTAACACAATAAAAATAATAATAAAACTCAATAATAGCAAATATCGCATAAATACATAATGTTTTATTAAATTTAGTACTAACTCATTTTATTTATTAATTTAGGTATACCAACAACTGCTTACACTATAAACGTCTTTAAAAAAACATGCATTTAAAAACTTCGTACAGGCGCCAGCACATTAAGCTAATACAATCTGTCAAATTTTAATAGATTTTCAACTTTATGTCTAAAATATAAGGTTCAAAGTTGATTGGGAAAATTTGACAGTTTCGGATAGCTTGATGTGCTGGCGTCTGTACCTATAGTGCAACTCTTAATTTAAATCATTTTGAAGCATATTGATAATCTATTGCTCCTTATGTTCGAAAAATGTGTTTGTTCAACAACGTAAATAACGCAGTGAATGTTGTTCAACTGTTAAAATGAAACCCATTGCTACTGATATGATAGTGTGTTTCGCCATTACTCTGCTGGCCGGACATCAAATATTTTTAATCACATTAATTATTCTCTGGAGGAGCAGTGGTGGCCCAGTGGTAACGGCCGCCGGCGACTTACAAGAGACGTATGTTCGAACCCAGCCAGGCGCTTTACTTTGTGTAAATTATTTCATCACCACTGCCCTCATAACGGTGAAGGAAAACATTATGAGGAAACCGACATGTCCTAGAACCAAAAATTCGAAGACCTACGCTATCTACCAACCTGCACTGGGTACGCCTGGTGGATTAAAGCCCACCCCCTCTCAACGAGAGGAGGGCTGTGTAAACAATGGGAAATAAATAGTACTTATGTGCTTAATTCCTTTTGATAAGTAGTGGGTAAAAATTCCATTCAATACAATGTCTAAGGTCCGACCGCGCCAAATTTGCCAAAGATGTAAACAACAATGGCCGCTTATAATTGAATAAAATCGATAAACAAGAGTTTTTATTTTAAGTAATGTTAGTTTTCGTCTAAATCACCGATCTAACTAGACGAAAACAAGTAAGTAATGTTTGTTTTAGTCATGTTTTAGTCTAATTCTCCGAGCTAATTAGACGAAAACAAACATTACTTAAAACTAATACTCTGGTTTATCGATTTTATTCAATTTTGAGCGGCCATTGTTGTTTACATCTTTAGCAAATTTGGCGCGGTCGGACTTTACATAGTGCCACCTACAAGTCTCATTTCAATAATGAATTAAATGATTTACGTACTTAACTAGGTACCTACAATTTGTCAACAAACATCACGGCCTTCAAAACGCAGGTAACACATTCATGATACCACACCAAACAGGGTGTCCACACGTTCATTCAAAACGTTCCCAACTTGCTGAAACCGCAGTTCAATCAGTGGCGAAGTACTTGTCCCGGTTTTCACATGGTCATCCTTTATGCGGGAACAGGCGGGTGACATTTTGTCGTGTTAGGGAAATGTTGGAGATGACATTGCTTCTTTTGTTAAGTTTTTGTAGAGACTTACAAGTTCAAATGAAATTTGTTAGCGAAACTCCGCCTGACATGATGGGTAGGTTTGAGATAAGTTGAGATAAGTTGAATAGAATAGAATTCTCTTTTTATTATAAATCTCATAAGAGAACAATAATTGACTTACATGAGAATAATGTATCGATATTTAAGCATGATAATTATTGATTGTTTTCTTGTATTGATTTGATTGTATCGATTTTGTTTAATCACCAACATAAAATACTTAAGCGCCTACATCATTTTTAATAGCAACTTAACGTCATTATTAACATTGTTTCGAAGTAAATTTTTACAGGCCGTCCTGATCGCAGTGACCAAAGCTTGCTGATTTTTTGAGTGGAATGATAAGCTCTACTTACAATAGACTAATTAATTACAATACTAACGAATGTCTTCGAAGCAAAAGGAGGTACCTAGGTATCATCGTAGCAGGTGACGTTCTGTAGTTTCTGCCTACCTTCCATAAGAAAATGCGTGAGTTTATTTATAGTATGTGTACGTGGATGAATGGTTATGCTATTGGTAAATCTATAAAGATATCATAAATCATGTTCTATCTATGTTCTATGTTATGGGTTTGGTTTCCGCACTTAGTCCTTCAAATGGACCATTGTGCGTGAGCCATGGCAGCCGTCGGTGGTTATTGCAACCAGCCCACCTCCCTCCAGAAGCTGACTAGATCTCCTGGTCTGTTGAGAATGTCTGTGTATGATTTGGGTGTCCCGAGGATCTCTGATCTGCACTCAAAGAGCACATGCGCAATTATAAATCATGATCATAATTTAAACAGGCTTCACATGACAAATACCCCTTACTAATAAACGTATTATATCAGATGAATAGTTACACACCGATTTCTCTATTACAGTCGTCAGTAATTTGACTTTCGAAAGAAGAAGAGAAAGCGTTGTGTAACTATACAGACGCTATACAACGTTTATTAGTAAGGGGGATGTATAGTCGTTTTCGATAGAACATTTGCCAACAGAGTTTTATATTCCTGACGGAAAAAGTTTTAGTTTTTATGCGCGGACACCTAATTCTTTTTCTAAAAGTAGCCTATGTTACTCCTTGTTACATCAGCTATCTGCCAGTGACAGTTACGTCAAAATCAGTCCAGCCGTTTCAGAGATTAGCCGGAACAAACTGACAAACAAAAATTGTAAAAAATGTTATTTTGGTATATGCAATCATCACCGTGTATACATCCATATGCATTTAGTAAAAAGTGGTTATAGAATAGAATACTCTTTATTATGTAGGTACACCATATAAAAGTGGTTATAGAATAGAATAGAATACTCTTTATTATGTACCTACATAACCACTTTTATATGGTGTACCTACACCATATAAAAGTGGTTATAGAATAGAATAGAATACTCTTTATTATGTAGGTACACCATATAAATTACAGACAATTATATTTATTGTTGTTTCATTGTTTATTTTAATATTACAAACAGACACTCCAATTTTATTTATTTGTACCTATAGATATTAATTAGCAGGTTTAAATTGAAATAATTGACGCGCGCTCTTGAAATGGCGCTCTCTCTTACCGGGATCACTAGCCTGTAATGTAACAATCCAAGATCCGATTCAGAGCATTACTATATTAAGTACACACGGCTACACATCAAGCTATACATCTCTAGTTTCAGCTGACCTCGCATTGTATAGGTTTTTCGTACAATCAGAAGTCAGGTTATACTGGTTATGTATAGCTTGATGTGTAGCCGTGTGTACAATTACCTCGATTCTCCTTACTCACTGATGTATTATGTATTACTCGAATCTGAACTGTTACATTGCAGACGAATGCTCCCGGTGTCCGAGTGCCTTAATTAATGTGTCTAATCTATCATACCAGAGATCATAACCCTAGAATAATTCAAAACTTGTAACTGTTGTAATACCCTTCATTTAGTTAGTTACCTTGCTTCAACAATAATAGGTACCCGGTAACGATGTACAGTCAACAAAACAGAAAAATATGCAGGATCGTCGGATATAGTTGAAGTTTAGTAAGAAACTGATGGATGTTCTCAAATAAAATTTAATTTTATTAATAGAAAACAAACAGCTCATTTATAAAATTAAATTTCAGTCGATAACATCCATTAATTTATTTATCCTCCTACTGGAACGCCATACAGCAATTACACCAACGGAGCAAGAAATTAGATCATGTGCTGTTTTCATCCATCCTGTGCGCGGTGGACATCGAACGGGCGGCGATGGAACGCGCACGCTCACACAGGCAGCGTCAGCTCCACAGTTTCACTACTCCATCCAAATTGCACACATTCTTTGAGACTCAATGAATTTTTCAAAATAAATACATTAAAATTATATAAAAACAGAAAACTTTGATGTGTCATCCTGCCTGACAGATGTCAGAACCATCAGTTTCTTACTAAACTTCAACTATATTCGACGAACCTACATACTTATCTCTTTTATTGACTGTACCTTCTCACGATGACATATCAAGCTATTATAGTTCCAATATAAGCTGAGTTCTCATTGTACGAAAATCCTATACAATGCAAGGTCAGCTAAAACAGGAAATTGAATAGCTTGATATGTCGCCGTGTGTACCAGTAGGTAGGCCTTAGGCTCAATGGCAACGTTACACGGCGATGTGGCCAAGAAACGGCTTGCAACGTTCATTATTAATTCCTTGTTCAACGTTGAATTAGTGCAGAAGCAAGCTTGTTGCATAGGATTGAAAATGTACAAGAAACAACAGAGGGTAACTCGGTAGGTATGTTACCTATGAGGCCATTAAAAAACTAAATAAAATAATACATTCATAAAATTACGCTTTATAGCGTGCGTTATCATGGCAACCTAGAGTGGTTACCCGGCCGCCCGTCAGAGGGCGCCCGCGCAAGCTCTTGTGAATTTTCATTGTAATTTTTACCTATACTCCATTTGAAATAAGATTAGACATTTAAATAAACCTTTTTTACAGTCCGTTCAACCGATTTTGAATTCTATTGCGTTGGTGGCATGACATATGGCAGCTGCAGTAAACAGTTGGTATTGTAACCACTTTTTTGCATTTAATATCAACCTTATACCTACGGTATAGATGTCAAAATCGGTTGAACGGACTGTAAAAAAGGTTTATTTACCTAAATGTATAATCTTATTTCAAATGGAGTATAGTTAGTAAACCCACCAGCGAACAAATGTGCGCGCGCTGTAACCTAGTAACTCTACTCTTCTGTTGTATTGTAATTTGTGTGATTATAGTGTGATTACTAGCTGCGCCCCGCGGTTTCACCCGCATAAGTTTTAATCCCGTGGGAATATCGGGATAAAAACTATCCTATGTCCTTTCCTGAGACTCAAACTATGTCCATACCAAATTTCATCTAAATCGGTTCGTGAAAAGGTAACATACAGACAGACAGACAAACAGAGTTACTTTCGAATTTATAAAATTAGTATGGATTAGGCACCAGACTTTTTCTTCACCCGTTCCACGGCTGCAGCTTCTCGAGCATAAGGATGTACCTAACTTTTGCAAACACATAATGACCTTCTAAATTTATCTAAGAGATCACTGGCATACGATGAATGAAAACATCGTAATAAATCTTCGACTCAACATAAGTCGGAGATCCCATCCACCTTGAGCAACCGTGGTGATTAATGCTCATGCCTTCTCTATAATTATGGGAAGAGGATTTTGCTGTGCAGTAGGATATAACAAAAACCTCTAACAAGACCGTTCCCATGTATCGCTTTCACCCCCTGTAAGAAACCTCTATTGTTATAGAAAAAGGCACAATGCATAAGTCCCTCACAAATAAAGATGGCTACCATTTTATCGTAGACTGCATTGGCTCTATAGCACCACGGGGTAGGTACAGACGCTACAATCTGTCAAATTTCTTTAATAGATTTTCAACTTTATCGCTAAAACATTAGGTTCAAAGTTGATTGGGAAAATTTGACAGTTTCGGGTAGCTTGATGTGCTGGCGTCTGTACATTTGGGACCCTTAAGGCGCTTTATTTGTACCCCTCTCCATTATCCCTAACAGTTGGGCCACTAGCGTTTAAGAATCTGTCTTTTTATTCCAAAAATATCTATTAAGCAAAGAAAGAAAGAAAGAAAATAGATTTATTTGTCACAGAAACACATACATACAAAAAGATAACTAGAATAAAAATATAAGTAGTTTAAAAATACATAAAAACGCGCTTATCCAATTAATTGGACTCGTCAAAAATAATCATATGCGCCCAAACTCGAGGGGTGTACTAGTAGCCACTGAACAGTTCCACTCTCCACCTCCTGGCTCCATCATCAGATCAGCCCCAAGATACCAAATTATAGTTTTGTCATCCGAATTACATATTCATACCAAGTTTCATTTCGATATAACAATTAGAAGTAGGTTAAAATTCACTTCTAAGATTTTATTACATTGTTTTTTAGTTCGTTACAAGCTAATAAAAGCGTTTAAAAAATAAAAACAAAACAGATCTATAGTAAAAGTACGCAGTGGTGCACACCCCTACTCTACTTCAAGTTAAACATATATAAACTTTATTTCATTGAAAATTAAGTTGATTTCAGAGTGACAAGCACTATTGAAAAAGTTATAAAAATTTTTGAAGTTGTAACGTAACCTGAACTTTTTTGTGTAGGAATTAAAGTTATTTTTCCATTAATTCATATTTTTACATTTTTGGCATATAAATCGCGAACTCAGATTACACGTGACTTTGACAAGAAGGCTTCCACTCAACATGATGCATGATGAAGTAGTTAAACAGAAACCAGTCGTTTTAAGGGGTATCGTGTTACCCAGTAACTGGGTTGTTGAGTTACCTGACCTCATCTCTCATCTCTCTCAGCGAGACAGTGCTTCCTTACCCAAACCGTTCGTTCCACCCGCTGAAGACCTCCCACCTGGACATGAGACACCTTGGGTAACCTTGAAGTCTTTAAAAAGACTCCGGACCCGGGTTGGCCGAAGCAAGAAAAACCTGTTCAGGTGGAGATTCATAGACGACTCCGCCTTGGAGTGTAAATGTGGTGCTGTTCCACAGACGATGGGACACTTAATATCGTGTCCTGTCAGCTGCACGTTACAGGAACTGATGGGCGCTGGTGATGGCGCCAAACAAGTAGTCGAATTCTGGGCCGAGTCCATTTAGGTTGCTATCGACACGCTAGGTAGAAGAAGATCTCTCTCATCAAGAAATCGCTCCATATAGAATACTGGTATTCAGCTGCATCATCCGGATAGACTGGAAACCGACCTAAACATACTTTGAAAATTATTGGGCAGTTGATGACGAGTTAATCAGAAAAAAATCCATTCAGACAGACTGAATTTCAGTTATATTTTCCTCATTCAATACAAATAATTTTATCCTCGTGTTGGAAAGTTAAAATAAATAAAATATGTAACCCATTCCATTTATCATTTCGAACGAGAACAAACGCTTGACACTCAAATTATCTTCGTCCACCCCGTATGGGAATACTATTATCATAAAGAATGTAATACACTGGGCGACTTCGCTGTTTCAGTACATATAAATATTCCTATTTAGGTGGATTTAGACTTATTTAGAGGGGCTTGGGGCTAAGTACAGTCCGATTCAAACTTTATGGCGGATCTAAACATGAAGCGAGTCGCTGCGCAGTAACAAATTTACGTGTTAGTGAGAGTATAGAGGTATGAGAAACAGGGTGTAATGTTCACTCATACTCTGTAGAAAAGGGAGGATCCTCCGACCAGACGGGTGTTGTGTCTGGCGGGCAACTGCCCGATGATTCATGTCGGGCTGTTGTATATATGCTAGTTGCGCGGTAAACTCTGCTTGCGAGATGCAGGATTTGCGTGACGTCAGTATGACGCGTTGTTCGAATGTGGCGTTGTAAATACCGCTATAAGAGTAAGGGGTAAGGTATTGCGCAGTGGGCTGTAACAGCCACACGGGTTCATCTATCAAGGTTAAGTTACGCTTGCCGCGATTAGGCCGTGGATTGGTGACTATCCGGTTCATACCAAGACCCGTCTGAGCTTCGAATAGGGGTTAGTAGGACACATTGACCGACGGCGTTCTAGGTTTGTCCATACAAAAAGAGAGCAAAGTATGGAACGACGTACGCATCCTTTCGCATCGACGCGACGAATGCGCTCCGGCGGCGGACTGACATCGTCGGCGGCCTCCATAAGCATTAGATTGGCATAATGCGTACTAGAGTGTGCCCCTTTTGAATCGGCAAAGCGCGAAAGGCGGTCGATCAATGTGTCCTGACCCTAGCACGACAAACCGTGGGTCCCAGCTGTCATTCTTAGACCTTCGATAGTCGCTACGGGTAGTCAGGAGCTAGAAAGTCTGACAATGGGTATCTATCGCTGTTACTGTAGTCGGGCAGACGAGCGAATGCGTTCTTGTCACGAGTCAGTTTCGTACAAACGAATACGTGCGACTTTCATCTTTGTAAGTTACTAGCTTCTGCCCGCGACTTCGTCCGTGTGAAATGTCTTGTTCCCCCGACCCACCTCGTCGCATCGCATCACCTACCCGCGCTTGCACTTCGTTTTAGCTAAGCGTTCTTTCTTCTTCTTCTTAGCGTGTCGATAGCAATCTAAATGTACTCGGCTCAGTATTCGGCTACTTGTTTGGCGCCACTATTAGCGTCCATCAGTTCCTGTAAAGTAGAGCTGACAGGACACGCAGGGCACGATCTATATCTCTATATCAAGTGTCCCATCGTTTGTGGAACACTTGATATATTTCTGACTTCTTTTCTTTTTGCTCGTCTACTACGGGTCATAGCGTGATGTTAAATGGCCTATATAGCCTTCCTCAAGAAATGGGCTATCAAATGCAAAAATATTTTTTTCAAATTCGACTGGTGTAGTTCCAGAGATTACCCCCTACCTACATCAAACACAAATTTTTCCTCTTAATAATATTAATTAACTAGCTGCGCCCCGCGGTTTCACCCGCATAAGTGTCGATTCCGTGGGAATATCGGGATTAAAACTATCTTATGTCCTTCCCCGGGACTCAAACTATCTCTATACTAAATTTCATCTAAATCGGTTCAGTGATTTAAGCGTGAAGAGGTAATAGACAGACAGACAGACACACTTTCGCATTTGTAATATTAGTATGGACTAGCTGTGCCCGCGACTTCGTTCGCGTGGATGTCGGAACTTAACAATATCCTGCGAGGATACCGATTCAAATCTTTATTTTTTATTTAAGCTAGTGCTTCTCTATTAATAACATTAGTTGTGGAACCATCTGAAGCGTACACAAAAAGATTATTGGGGTTGTTTACGCGTGAAAGAGCTACGTATAGTTGACCATGGGAAAAGCATCCAATACTTAGGTCCACCCCCGCAACGAATAATGTCTGGCCCTGAGCTTTATTAATCGTCATGGCATAACAAAGACTGACTGGGAATTGCACTCGTTTGAAAGAGAAAGGAAAGTTGGTAGGAATAATAGGTATTCTTGGAATCAAAAAAAAATTTAAAAAAATTTTAAAACAATATCACCGGCACCGCAACCGGTTAATATTTCAGCTTCGATAATGTTTTGCTGCAGATTTGTGACTTTCAGCTGAGTGCCGTTACAAAGTTTGGGAGGACATCAATTTCTGAGGAGAATGATTGGAACACCGATTTTTAAAACTATTTTGTTGGCGGGAAGTCCGGGTGTGTTGAGGGAATCCAAAAATTCTACCGGGTAGTGCGTGGCGTCATCTTCTTCCATAACTGTATTTATAGAGGTGTATTCTCTACTATTCCCGGACACATGCATCAATATTTTTAAATTAATTGCCGCAGCTTGGTCATTGCGGGGAGTCAAAATAGCTCGCTGACATAGCCAAGAACCGGCTTGATTTCCCATATTTGTGGAATTTCCGTACACAGAAGAAATTAGCTCTTGTTGTGATGTAACGCAAGAGCAGAGATTAGCGACCAAATTAACTTTTCCATCTTCTTGTACGGGGTATGTGCCATCGCCTATTTGTAACAATAAATTGGAAAACTCCTGTGCATTTTCGCAGCCTCCTAACTGTGCACGCATATTTACGCTCAGGTGTGTAGATGATATATTGCGCCATAAAACAGAACTCTTCAGACATGCAGCAATTTCATCGGCTCTCGTTCCTCAGGGTACTATCGGGAGTGTCTGCCGAAAATCACCGCAGAACAGTACCGTAATGCCTCCCATCGGCCGGTCATTTTGCCTTATGTCCTGCAAAGTTCTATTCACTGCTTCTACAGCTTTGCGGTTTGCCATTGTGCACTCATCCCTAATAATTAAAACACAATCGCGTAAAACCTTTGCTTTATCGCTATTTCGTGATATGTTGCAAACCGGGCTTTCCGTACGGTCCAAGTCGATAGGAATTTTAAATGTTGTGTGTGCCGTTTTTCCTCCAGGCAATAATGTGGCTGCTATCCCTGAAGAGGCGACAGCAAGGGCAATTTACTTTGGTTCCTTATTCGAGCCAAAATAACATTGGTTAGGAAAGTTTTCCCTGTGCCACCCGGTGCGTCTAAAAACAGGATTTCACCCGAGGTGTTATCTACACTGCAGCATTCCCTATCAAACGTCTGGCGCTGTTCCTCTGTCAAATTTGCGCAGTCATTTTGTAAAATTTCTTAGAGTTCCACGGGATTGTAACTAATTTCTGATACGTAGGTACTCTCTTTCCATCGACTACCGGTGTGGGCAAACCATAACAACGCCATCTATCGAAGTGCTATTAATATTCAATACTGCACGTAGTTGATCTCCAGATGTAGTCCATACTTATTATAATTTTCAAATTTACATTTTTGAAGTGAAAACTTCTTTAGCGGCGTTGCACACTTTTTGTAATGGGTAAAAAATGTTAAACTCGCGTCAGGACATCGCGTCAGGACACGTGACCGTCAGGAGAGATTTCCCCCCCCCTCTCTTTCTACGGCGGCGCCAACCGAAGTGAACCAAGTGACACACGACAATGGATGGATGGATGGATGGATGGATGGATGGACGTGGACGTGGACGTGGACGTAAAATGAAAAAAGTGACGCAGAAGTAGTGAAAAAAAAATAGTTATATTAATTAAATTAATAATTGATTAATTTCAACGATAATATTCAAGTTTTCTCTTCTGCCGGCACTCCCGGAGTGCAACCCGTCTTTTTTTTAGGTGTGAACTGATTACGATGAAACAAAAAACTCAATGTTACTTCAATTTATAATTTTTAACGCAAATATTGTTGTTTATAAACGTGAAGTTGTGAGACCAAGTGCATATTAACACACATTAACTAATTTTGTCCAGAGATGGCGCTGTTTTAATATTTATTTCTGAAACACTTAGAATTTTCTAATTTACAATTTTTAGGTGTGTGTGAACTGATTACGATGAAACAAAAAACTCAATGTTACTTCAATTTATATAATTATTAACGCAAATATATATAAACATAAAGTTGTGAGACCAAGTGCATATTAACACACGTTAACTAATTTTGTCCAGAGATGGCGCTGTTTTAATATTTATTTCTGAAACACTTAGAATTTTCTAATTTACAATTTTTAGGTGTGTGTGAACTGATTACGATGAAACAAAAAACTCAATGTTACTTCAATTTATATAATTATTAACGCAAATATATATAAACATAAAGTTGTGAGACCAAGTGCATATTAACACACGTTAACTAATTTTACTTCTGGTAGGTACACTTTAAATTCAAAAATCTTTTGATAGACTGAACCGATTGCTATGAAACAAAAACTAAATGTTACTTCAAGTTACGCTAAATCGTTGTGTATAAAAGTTATCTACATTTATTTCGTATATTTTACGTGATGCTCGGATAACTAAACATACAAACAGACAAACAGACAAAAATTCTAAAAATGCTGGAATTGGGTTCTATTGGTTGTCCTTTAACACCCTGGCTATATTTTTTTATTTTTTTTTTAATGTACAAAAACTTCTTTTCTACAGTTTTATTATATGTATAGATTTTTTTTTAATGTACAAAAACTTCTTTTCTACAGTTTTATTATATGTATAGATAATCATCATCTGCCTAGCCTTTTCCCAACTATGTTGGGTCGGCTTCCAGTCTAAACCGGATGCAGCTGAATACTAGTATTTTACGTGGAGCGAATTGAATAGTAAAAACTGGAATTGTCGCACTGACGGTGTCAAGAACGCATTTTCTCGACAGCCGCCGGATTAAAAGCGCGCTTCGCTTAGTGCGTATAGCATAGCTTTATGGTCATTCCTTCATTGTATCAGTAATACCTATGCCTTTTACTTCTACATCAATAACCATAAAATAGTGAAAAATAATAAATGAAAATATTTTAAGCAAACGGTTTTTATTTTGACCCATTGTGACAAAACTCACACTCATTTTGAGAAGTGCAATTTTGAGAAATGCACATTTTGCAAAATGCACATTTTGCGAAATACACATTTTGCGAAGTGCACGTTTGGCGAAGTGCACATTCTACGTCAAACCCAAATCAATTACTAACTCAGCCAATCCTTGAAAGTTTAAAAGTACATGTATTAATTCATTTATTTAATATTTTAAGCACACACATGTACAGAGGAAGGCATTTACTACCACTCAACCTTTGGGTACCGGAAGACGTAGCGTTGGAAGGCCTCCCACAAGGTGGACTGACGACCTTGTGAAGGCCGCAGGAACCCGTTTGATGCGAAAGCACAGAACCGGTCGAAGTGGAGGTGCTTGGGGGAGGCCTATGTCCAGCACTAGACGTCTTTCGGCTGATGAACCTTTGGGTGACGCAGAGACAAACAGTGGTAGGTGAAATCATGTAAATTGAGGAATAAATATTTTTAGATGTAACGATACGCATAAACCTATTAAAACTATAAATGTAATATATACCTAATTACATACAAACATAAGCACAAATAAATATACTTATATACACGTATATACTTAAAAGAAATAAGGCAAACAATGAGAAAACAAGCATTGTGATGATACTGCCAGCTTCTTCCATGTAAATTATTCTATTGCCTCGACACGCCCATATTAAAACAAAACACAGGATAAAACCACAACAGTTTTTTCAATAAACATTCCGTATAACTTTGTACTCGAGATCTGACAATACAACATCGTATGAATATGGGTCGAATTTGAATAAAACATGGACACACGGGCCTGAGTTTATGGGCTTGTATCGGGAGCAAGGTTCTACGTCATTGCACGTAAATATCTTATGTGTATACCGCCATGTAGAGGTGTGTACGACCTTTAGGCATTCCCTTGTGTTTACACTGAACGGATAATTTCTTCTTGGGTTTTTTTTAGGATTACTACCAATGGTTGTTGCATAAAACTTAATTCAAATTCAAAATTATTTATTTTGGGACATCTAGATCCACGGGTTAGTATACAAAAACTTAGTATCTATTGTAATACAATAACAAAGAACAACACTCATCCATCATAAACATGACAAATGCTGAGACACCCCGCCCTGACAAGATAACCATCAGGGAGATACCTCCCTAAAAGATCATCAGACGAACGAAATGCCTCAGCACAGGCGCACGCACACCTTCAGCTATAGTTTTCAGGATGCTGTTGTGACTACTCCACACCCTCCTCATAAGTGACAAGACTTTTTTCTGAATGACGGCATGAAAACCGTCAGTCCTGCGCGAACATCTCGGATTTTTATTTTTATTAATCCACCCTTTATAACATTATTTATGCGAAAGTAACTCATTATGTCAGTCTGTTAGCTTTCTCGCTTCATATCACAGAAAAACAATTGTTCTAAAATTCAAGTTTATAGGTTTATTTATTACTAGCCTGTGATGTCCCACTGCAGGGCAAAGGCCTCCCTACTCTCTTTCCACTTCTCTCTGTTCAAAGCTGCTAAGGACCAGTTCTTGTTGAAAAAGTCCAGCTCATCCCGCCATCTCCGTCTGGCCCTGCCACGATGTCGTTTACCATTAAGAGGGACCCATTGGGTCATTAGTTTGGCCCATTGTTCGTCTGACTTGCGGTAGATGTGTCCAGCCCATTTCCATTTTAGCGTAGCATATTTCCAAGTGACATCAGTTATCTTTGTGATGGAACCGATGGTCGTATTCCTAACCCGGTCCCGAAAGTTTTTCTATGATGCACCATTAGCTGGAGATGGTCTTAGATTTCAAAATAATATCAAAGTAGAGTCTCTAAAGACCTTACCGACTTATGCTATTTCGTTGGTACTGCTGCTCCATTTAATACTTGAAATGGGTTTCGAAGATGTTAGAGCAACTTGCAGTTTCGCATTTCTGCTCTCGGAGTTTGCAGCACGATGTGATCGTCATCGTGAGAGTTGAGAGTCACAGTTACTTTTCATCTGGATCGCAGACGAAATCATGGACAAAAGCTAGTATTATTTAAATTACCTACCTAATACTTGTGCCCGGAGTTATAGATCCTTGACTGCATCGGTTGGGATTCAAAATTCAATTTCCAGTTTCCATATCAGAGCAATTGGTAGGTCATTATAACAGTGACAGCTGCGTAGGTCATACTTCACCACCCAAATTGTTTTACCCTAAAAATAATTGGCCCTATGTGAGTGCAAGGTAACAAGAAGAAGATATCTTCTTGTTCTTCGTGTTGCTGGCACGACAGTTCTTCAAATTTTGCTGGCTAAAACTGCGCCACTTCCGCGGCGTTATCGGTGGCAACGCAGAGGTTACTTTGGCTGCATGTTTTGGGGCACAGAGGGCAGGATAGGAGGTCGAGCATAGTTTGTGACACAGCTCTACCTACAAGTACAAGACCTATTGTTGTGCGTTTACTTTTTTTGTACGAAAGTCTTTCTGGTAAATTTTATTCGCACCTTAAGCAATTTCACCACGTGGCCCTTAGGGAAATAAGGAAGGGGATACACGCGCAAGGTAATATAAGGTACGGTGTGCATATCAAAGAAAGAAAGAAATAAAATACATATATTGTCTAAAAGACACACAATACACCACATACATACATCACATAAAAATAAAAATCAAATTAAAAGTGTGAAGTCCGATGTTTCAGGAACGTTAAAACTTTGATTGTTACATTATATTTAACTAGCTTCTGCCCGTGACTTCGTCTGCATGAAATTTCACCCTCCCCCATTTACCCTCTTACTGGTGGAATTTGGAAAAACCCTTTCTTAGTGGATACCTACTCTTCACAAAGAACACACCCTCCAAATTTCATGTCTCTACGACCAGCAGTTTAGGCTGTGCGTTGATATATCAGTCAGTCAGGAGTTTTTTTTTTTTTTACGTGGAGAAAAATGCTCATGCATTCTGCACTACCACGGGGAGATAGTGCAGTTATCTGGGACTCTAACCCACTAAAACTAAACGGTGTCCTCCTCTGCCGCTTACGGCGGGAACACGGGCACGCGTTAGCACTCATTCATGAACCCGCCGCGGACCTCCACATCCCAAATGTGAACTCCTTAACCTAC
Organism: Amphipoea lucens; assembly: GCA_947508005.1. Taxonomy (NCBI): domain Eukaryota; kingdom Metazoa; phylum Arthropoda; class Insecta; order Lepidoptera; family Noctuidae; genus Amphipoea; species Amphipoea lucens. Next base: position 11,559,508 of record OX382379.1, read on the forward strand.
ATTAATATTTGATAAGCTCTCAAACTGACAAACACGGTGACGCCAAATCAATATCGCAGTCTCCGCCTAACAGGTGACTCAAGATACTAGCCTAATTGGAAAGTCACTTGAGAATACACAGACTCTCTGATTTTCTGAGATGATCTTCAAATAATTTGTGAATTTTTTTCTTGAAATTATTTCACTTGCAGTTAGTTAGATTGATCAAGGGGTTTAACTAATACACGCATATAGCAGTAAATCTAGTCTGTAAAAATCTCACTGTAAAAAACTTAATTGAAGTGAGCTATCAATAGATTTATTCTTCGTTCGGCCCACTAAGTTTTGTCCTACATAAAAAAAATCCTGGTTCGTCCCAAACAATATGCCTCTTTCGTCCCAAAATATAATTTTAAATATTTTATTCTTGCTTTGTCCTATTTTATATTCCTTCGACGGCCTATATTTTTTTTGTATATTAGTGTCAACCCATAGCATCATCTGCCTAGCCTTTTCCCGACTTAGTTGGGGACGGCTTCCAGTCTAACCAGATACAGTTAAATACCAGCCGAATGCCTATCTGACCTCCATAACCCAGTTACTGAGTAATACGATATCCCTTGGTAAAACTGGTTGTCAGACTTTCGGGCTTCTGACTACCCATAACGACTGTCAAAGCTCCACGAATGACAGCCAGGACCAAAACGTGCTTTCCGAGACACGGAGGGGTCTCGGTATGTAAAGATGATCACCCATCCCCAGACAAACCACGACAAGCGTAGATTAACCTGATCGATCGACCTGTGCGGCTATTATTATTTAGCCACGGACCCGTCAGTGTCAACTCCTAGCATCAGCAGGAATAACAACATCTCACTGGTTGAAGATGACAGCTTTGCCATCTTTTTTATATATTTTTTTTAACTGAACAGACAGCTGTGCTGCTGGGGAGTTTGTTGTGTCACTTCTTCTTCCCAGCGAAAGCTCTAGGAAGTGGTGAAGGGCGGGGCGTTATGCGGAACTGTCTTATGTAATTTTGACGTTTGAAAAGTGCTGATTCTCAGCCTAATTATACAGTGTGTCCCTGGAAGTATGGATTAAATCGAATAGGGACGTGGGCAAGGTCATTTGCAAACGTTTTAGCAAAAAATACTAAAAAAAAGAGAAGAAAAATCGAATTCGTGAAAACTATCAGGGCTATCAATTTATTTTTTTTAGATAGCCCTGATAGTATTTTTTTATGATTATTTTCTTTGAGCACTAAGCGAAGTGATTGAAAAAAAAAAATATCGAACATAACAGCTTTTGAACCGTAAAAAAATTCACTGACATTCTCAGGGTTAAAAAGTTTGGAAATGACCTTGCCCACGCCCCTTTTCGATTTGATCCATTCTTCCAGGGACACCCTGTATAAATTGCACTGTAATATTATACAACATTATTTTTAGTATATGCGAAACCTGAATATAGTTTGTTCAGAATAAGTAACTGAATCGATTCCAATAATTTTTACCCCATGTTATATTTTGGCCCAAAAATATTTAAAAAAGGTTAATAGTTGGACACCCCGAGTATATTATACTGTGCCCCGAGGAGCGACTAAGTAGGTAGTTATCTACCATACGCGCACAATGGCGCGGCGCCGGCGCACAGCGAGCGGGGCGGGGGTGCAGCAAGTCAGCAACCTCAGTCACCCGGCTACCACTGCTTGGCGCGCACGTGTCGCGTGGGTCCAACTGCATAATCGCGAGCGCGCGGCCGCCGCGGGCCTTACAGTAATTGTGTTTCGGTTGATCGTGTACCTATCGTATGTAAAAAGTGTCGTGTAACATTTTTAAACACGCCAAGATGGTTAATTGTAGAAAGTTATTATTTGTACCTACAGCCTGCTGTGGTTAAGTAATGCGATGTTTAACACTTTTCATCCACTTTGAACAAATCGCATTGACTACATACGGCTTACGAATAGATAAGTAATTACTTATTCGTAGCTTACGGCTGCATTTATTTACGAATAAAGTACATTATAATAACTACCTACACTTGACCATTACGACAGTCCAAAGCCTGCAAGTGTGATGGAAAATGTTATCACCAGTTAATTACAATACAATCGCCGCGCGGTATGTTTAGGCACGCGGTGCGCATGATTTCATACGGACAAACAGGTAACATAACAAGCTTATAACTTGGTGATTATTCATGATACAGTTTTGAAATTTTGTACATAGATTCTTTACATAAAAATACTAGACACGTGTTTCGGGTTTCGCATATACTAAAAATAATGTTGTATACAAGTACATAATAAAAAATTTAAGAAAAAGGCAGGAGCTCATAGGGCATGAAAAAATCCGTCCGTTTCTGAAACCCAAAAAATGAAGGACTAGTATATCCATTCAAATCATCAATTATATAACTCTTTACGTATTTTGCGGGATACCTAAGCGTTTCACCCTTAAAGTGATATAAGCGTTTCACCCTTAAAGTGATAGGTAATATCGAACTAAATTATTCAATACTTTAAGGTGACCACAGATTAACCTGGATAAGTGGGATCTCAAGGGACGTAGGATTATTTATCACTTAAAGAGACTTTACATTAACCCAGTTACCCAAATAGGCAGGTTTAAAATGACAGTTGTCTAATTTACAGAGGTCCTTGCTTAGACAGGTCAAAATGTATCGTTTTTCATTAATAGATGTGAAAATGTTCATTAAAATGGTGTCACCAAAATATATTCAAAATGATAAATTAAATTAGTTGTTTTACCTAAACAGGCTATTATAGTACTACGTAAAGATCTAACAAATGCATTCTCAGTTATAAAGGTTGAATAATTATACCCAGTAACCAGTGGCGTGCATTGATTTGCAGAATAGGCAGGCACTAGGCCGGGTCTAGTCTAGGCAAATGCGGTCACTAATCAGAAAAAACGCGTGTTTGTATGAAGATTTTGTTTTTTGTTAGGTATGATAATTTTGTGAGTTTCTTAATTGTGGGTCACACACTAAAATGTCATGTGACAGGCTTATGTTGATACGAGTATATCGAGGTAGGCACTGCTTATATGCCTATATGCAATGCACGCCACTGCCAGTAACAGAGGTATTTCATTACAAAAGTGTCGGGACTTCATTACATTGTAATTATCAGAAGTAGAGGTTTATTACAAATCCAGGGCCCACTTTAACAGGTCACACTGTACTTACCGGTACTTGTTAACCAGTGCACCAACTGTAACCATGAAATCAACATATGGTTCTAGACCTAGAGTAGAAACTTTAAGTAAAAAAAAAAACAGTGGCAATCCGGAAGTGCCGACAGAAGTGATAACAAAACACAAACAGCATACTTTGCCATCACTCATTGACATATCGGATATCATTAAAACCGAGTACATCCCGAGGGCAGCCAAACACGTCCGAAGCGGTGTCGGTTACGGTAACAGTGGCGCGAATTCAATGGTTTTTTCTTATCTCAAAAAATGTCCAACGCGCCTTAAGAAGTTTTCACTTCAAAAAGTTGTTGTTTCATAGAAAAGTGCAATACCTGCGCGGTCAAAATGTACGGAACAGCAATTTTTTTTTTGTAACCTAAAAAAGTTCTAGTCGTCTAGAATCATAAATGCGGAATTGTGCACTGGTTATTTTTTTTTCTGTATAGAGAGTACGTTCCTACTGTTTTCAGAAACATACAGAGTGTTACGGAAAGGGTATATCAATACAAACGGGTTGAAGAGTGTATGTGGTCTAGAATCTCTGTACAAAATTTCAGGTCAAAAGCATACATCACGGCGCTGCACTGGCGCGCGGCGGCGTGATGTGCGTGTACTAGGCGCACAGACACACTACAGATAATGGATAATGACCCTCGTAGTGCTATGACACGTTTGTTATGATTACAATTTAATAAACTATCGAAATAAAAAAAATATTAAGCATCGTCATCGTCGTCATGTAAACATTGTGCTCCGTATATTTTAATTTAAAAAAAATGTTCTAAGTGATAATTTGTTATAAAGTGTAGTATTAAACTAATCTAGATAGTGTAAATATCACCTGACATTGTTATCTCAACCGAACTCTCACAGAGAACATTGTTACAATGATTCAAAGTTTTGAACTATAAACTGTGTCTAATTCAAAGTGTTTGTGTTGATATAGTGACCTAAACATTAAACAAAACCAAATAGCATATTTACCATTCAATTTAATGAACAGTTAAAATACAACAGTAAAACATAAGTGAAAATAATAACATTAAAGTAAAAAAATATTCGACCCACCCGTCACTTTTCTAAAATTGTTTTCAAATTCAAACTGGTGTCCTAACGAACTTTTGAGAAAACAACTACGAACCAAACCACAATTTCGACTTAACTATCAGAGCATTCATAGCTCTAATAGAAATCGATCGCCTGCAGTGAAACAGTGCTCGGGTTCGAATCCAACATTGTGGAATTCTTTTTGTATATTTTCTATGTCCTAGACTTCACCTAATAATAACATAATACAATTATTGGGTATAAAGTATAAGAAAAATCCAACAGAATCAGTGTTATTGTAATAAAATTAAAATGGATAGTGCAAATAAAAATGTTACGCTGCGGAGACATAGACCAGCATTAAACATAAATAACTCCATCGAATCGACGCTATCTGAAGAACTGTTGGGTAGAAGCTTAGATTTGTCTACAAATATACCAAACAGCTATTACGCTGAGAAAATGAAGGAAGAAATAAAACAATTAAAATCAAGTCTTGAAAGCACGCAAAATGAGTTGGATACTATTAGCTTAGAGAACTCCGATCTGAGAAAACAAATAAATAACCTGAGTCAAGAGATGGCCATATTAAAACAGATTTGTAGAAGCCCTCTATCTTCATTCAAGAAAAATATGTCCAAAGGAAAGAGAAGGCGACTCGTCGATAGTTTTACTAATAGTCCCACGACTGCAACACTTTTTCAAAGCGACTCCCAGGCCTCCCAGGATGAGAACGAAAAAACGCAACCAAACTTGAAACTGAATCAGGCAGTAAGTCATACTACGCAACCTGAGGATGAAGATGGTGAGTTCCCGTCCTTTATATCAAACAGCCAGCCCCATACAAGTTACCAAAGTCAGCAGACTAATGAAAGAAAGAAGTTAGAAGAATTGGATGCACTAGTGAAGGCGATGGAAGAAAAAATAGCTTCAATGGAGAATGAATTAAAAAACATAATGTCTGAGAATAGTTCATTGAAGACAATCATAAGTAATAACGAGAAGATTATAAATAATTTAAAAGAAAGGTGTCATATAACCACATCACAAAACCTGGGTATTACCATGCAAACTGAAACAAAAGACTGTACGTTAACTTCAAAAGACACCGAAACAAACAATAAATGCCTACAACCAGAAGCAGAACCGCAGGCACCGAAACGGAACGAAGGCGAACTAAATATTTTGACCCTTCCCAACCAAAATACCAAGGCAACGTCAAAGAAGATAATGATAATTGGTGGCAATCAGTGCCGAGGTTTAGCATCGGAACTAGTGAGGTCCAGAACGAACAGCAACTATGATAAATACAACATACAGGGATTAGTATACCCTGAAGCACTAATGGAAGTCTTTACGCATTCTTGTGACGCGCTCCAACTTACGAAACATGACAAGCTGGTGTTGTGTGTAGGGGAAGAAGACTCGGATCCACAAAAAGTATCACATGAGTTGTATTGTATATTGAAACAAACAAAGGCGTCTGTAATATTGCTTTCGATTTGTCAGAATCGATTTCTTAGTGAGAAAAATCTTAATGACCTGATTCGTTGTGTATCAAGTAGGTTTGAACATTGTAAATTTATTCAGCTTAAAAAAAATCATCGAAATAGATATGAGTATATTCAAAATATCTGTTCCAAAATAAATTTAGTTGTGGACACAATTGATTATAATAATAAATTTATACCATGTAATACCGAAATTAAATGTAAAATAAAAACAAATAAACAAAATAATCATGACAAGAGGCTCAAATACACGTCACGACAAAAAAGAATAACAGAATACTTTTCCGTCACAAAAGGGGAAAAAAGGGTAAATAGCAATAGTCCATTAGATAAAGCCATCCACAACTCAAATGAAAATTTTTTTCGTCTATAATTATATAAATGTAATGCACCAAAATATTGCAGGGTTAATTAATAAAGCAGATATGCTGACTGTTCAGTTAGCGGAACTTTCTAAGTTAAATAAGACAATTGATGTTTTGTGTGTTACTGAGCACAACATGGTACTAGGCGATGAAAACATGCTCACGTTACCGGATTACAAATTGGGTGACAGTTTTTACAGAGATAAAAGAAAAGGTGGCGCGTGTATTCTAGTAAGAAATATTCATGAGTTCAAAGTTCTAAAAGAAGTAAAAAAACTATCTAAAAGTAATATTATTGAATGCTGTGGCATAGAACTCACGCAACATAATGTAACTGTAGTCTGTATGTACAGGGTTCCGAAAAATACCCATATAAAAATTCATCTTTCTCTTTTTTTCGAAACGCTTGAAAATTTACTCTCCCTTATTACACATGGGAAATCTAATAAAACAATAATAATTTGCGGGGACTACAATATAAATATTCTAAAAAATGATCAAGTAACAAAGACATTTATAAATACAGTTTACGGATTTAACCTCAAAATACTTACTAAACAACCTACTCGCTTATCTAGTGGTACCTGTATAGACAATATATTTCATAATGCTCGTGGTAACAACGGAGAAGTAATTGAGACTGCACTATCGGACCACACTGCGCAAATATTAAAATGCAATGTAAAAAAAACGTGTGCAATTCATTCGTGGAAAATTGAAATAAGAGACTTTTCTTCTGAATATACAGAAAAGTTTATTGAGTGTATTGCAAGCTTAAGCTTCAGTGAGGCTTATGAATTAAATGACCCAAATTTAGCATACGACAACTTTATAGGCATATTTAAAATCTTTTACGACCTATGTTTTCCTATAAAAATTGTAACAAAGACTATTAATAAAAGACAAAAGTGGCTATCCAGTGGCATAAAAACGTGCAGCAAAATAAAACGCAAACTACTGTGGCAATACCGTAAAACAAAAACTGACAATAATAAAACAAAATACACTTCATATACAGCTCGATATAAAAAAATTATACGACTAACAAAGTATGTACAAAATAATCATTACATTAAGACATCTAATAATAAAAGCAAAGCAACTTGGAAAATAATTAACGACAACAAAGTTGATTTCCCTCATGAACCACTAACGAAAATTATTCACGAAAATAAAGAAATAGTAAAAACGAAAGACATCTGCAATGCATTCAATGACTTTTACACTGATCAAGTTACTCCATGCTGCAATAAGTTACCACCACAAATAGACAGACTGAATCATTCCATTTTTTTAACTCCAACTACACCAGAAGAGGTATCGAGAACTATTCAATCTCTCAAAAATACTAAAAGTACAGGAGATGATAACATAGCAACAAACATTATCAAAAAAGTCCATCATATTATTTGTCACCCACTATCTCACATTATAAACTTATGTTTTGAAAAAGGAGTTTTCCCAGATAAACTTAAAGTATCTATTATTAAGCCATTGTATAAGAAAGGGGAAAAGACTTCAATTAAAAATTATCGACCAGTGGCATTAATACCGATATTCTCGAAAGTCATAGAAAAAATTATACATCACCGAATGTACAATTTTCTCGAAAGTAAGAATGTACTAGTTGATGAACAAAAGGGGTTTAGAAAAAATAGGTCAATAAATGTTGCTATTTATGATTTTCTCAAGAAAATAATGTCAAGTGTAGATAACACACTACCCATCTGTGCCCTGTACATGGATATGACGAAAGCCTTCGATCATGTTGATCATACTATACTTATCGACAAACTAGAAAGATATGGAATACGTGGCAAGGGTCTTGATCTTATCACATCATATTTAAGCAACCGGCAACAATACACAGAAATAACAAATATAAATATTAAAACCAAGCGTGAAATCAAATATCGGTCAAAACCTAGAACGGTGAAGTACGGTGTACCTCAGGGGAGCGTGTTGGGTCCCCCACTCTTTCTGGTGTACATAAATGATCTTCCAAAAAGTATCAATCACCCAACAGTATTATTTGCTGATGATTGTACAATAATGATAAAAAAAGATGAGTTTTACAATTATGAACAAGAAATCAATGATACGGTAAAGCAAACTATAGATTGGTTACAGTCGAATAATTTAAAAATTAACTTAGAAAAGACGTGTATAATGCATTTTAGTCAGCGACAACGTCAACAACTACCGGTTAATATTAATCACAATGGACATCCAGTTACAAAAACAGATACTACAAAGTTTTTAGGGTTAGTAATAGACAGTCAACTTACGTGGAAACCGCATGTTGAGGAAATTTGTAAAAAACTTAACAGTTTTGCTTTTGCTCTTCATAAACTGTCCAAATTTGTGAACCGTGACGTCGTGCTTATTGCTTACCATAGCTACGTGGAATCAGTTCTAAGATACGGAGTCGTTTTCTGGGGTAACTCGACAGACAACAATTACGCTTTCATCGCACAAAAAAAATGCGTGCGCGCTATATGTAATCTACACTCAAGGGACAGTTGTAGACCATATTTTGAATCCTTGAAGCTTCTAACATTGCCGTCATTATACATCCTTGAGGTGGCAGTGTTTGTTAAGACAAACCCCCAGCTTTTTGAAATAAGAGCCCCAGCTGATCCACGGTTAAGGAAAAGGGATTCGAACATTCTTTGTGTAGATCGCAGTAAAACAGCCCTCCTACGTAAAAGTGTTTATCGAATGGCTCCAGTTATTTTCAATAAAATTCCACGACAGATAAAAAATCTTAATAATAATATGTTTAAAAAGAAACTGAAACAATTTTTAATTCATAAATGTTATTACTCCACAACTGAGTTTATGGAGGACACCACTGACATCTAGATTGATATAATATTACATTTAATTTAATGATTTTTTTCTCCTCATTGATTTGGACGTTGTTGAAATGGCTGTTACTTTTGTTTTCAATGTAGATTTAAGTATATTCTAAGTTACACTTTCTTATTTTCTTGTTCATATATTTAGATTATTATTATGTTGACACTAAGTAATTATTTCATTTTAAATGTGTGTCTGTGGTTTCGACACCACTAACTTTATTATTATTTGTATACTCTCGAGTAAAATGTAGCGAACTGACCATATTATTATAACATCCTATTGTAATGAAACCTACATTTACGAATAAATATGATTTGATTTGATTTGATTTGCATTTTCAAAGTTACTGCTTTTGAGCTGAAAGGACATGTCTGGTGGAGCAATGGGCCAATGTCTAGGCCGTCAAAGAAAATGTTCAGTAATGATTGTTATATTATTATATTCGTCGTATTTTATAGTTTAATAATTAATAAGTTTCAGGAGTCAGGATCTTGCGTAAGCTGGTCAAAATAAGGATTATATCTACGCTAGGGATTTTTCTTAGCTTGTTTTAGTATAATGACATCTGTGAGCGAATACAGGTACTAATTGGTGGTATGTCTTTGTGAGGTAAATGAAACATTTTGTTGGTCTGAGATCATATTCTACAGTTTCTTGGATATTTCTATTTGTGTAACAAAAATGTTAAACACCTATTGTTTGTCACATAAATGCACATAATATTATATTGGCTTCATCTTTAATTCCATATTTTGGTTTCTATCTTCAATACCCATAATATTATTTATATGTAGCTACTTGTTGATACTGAATTGGGATTATAATAAATAAAACTATGTATGTATTTATTGCAAAACAAATTACTTTATTGTAGATACATTCTTAAATAAAATGATAAAAAAATTAAACGTCTTCTAGAGACACCAAAACATTGTCCAAAAATGTAGCTGGTGCTAGCACGTTATTTTGATGCCTTGCCCAGCCAAGATACCATACTAGCGTCATGACGTGGCAGACCATTGTATGACCTAGTAATCTTTCATTGTCAGCAGCTTCGGTGTTTAATAAATTATAACAATCGTGATACTTGCGTATCCATCTTATGGGAGCTGGAACAATAAGACATGTCATTGTATTTTTAAATTATAACACAACTGCTCAATGTACTGCCTTTCCTGCATGGTTTACGCGACTGCCGTAGTATAGACGCCTACCTGATTTGATAACCATCGAGCAAGGCTCACTTGCAGGGGTAACGCCAGCCTTGACACGATATGTCTGCGAATCCGCAGCACAGCGATGCACCTCATCATAATATCCAAACCGAAAAGAAAAGCAGAAACCTATAAGTATAGCAATAGTCATCGTGTCTAGATGATGTCACTCCGTGTAGAACAGCAATGGTCGTTTAAAGAAAATATCCATAACAGAAAATAATCGCATAGTAAGCAAGGAACGCATACACGCAACTTGGAACTGACAACCAAAAAATAAATGTCAATGCCATGTCAAAAAAGTAAAAAATACTTACCTTCATGTTAGGAATCAATCAACACATCAAACGTGTTTTTCTTCGGATACCCACTATCCGAAGAAAAACACGTTTGATGTGTACAAAAAATATTTTAGTAATATTGTCGTATTTTATACGCAAATACGTTAATATATTCCTTTCATCTAAAATAAGCGGCTTATAATTATTGCTCACACTATTTAAAGATAATTACGGGATAAAATGGAACGTCAAAAACATTTTTAGTACTTCCCGTTTAAAATGGCAAAGCGGAAGCTACGATTGAGTACTGTTTTTTTCGAGAATTATGTTACGCAAGTAATGCTGAATTAATTAATCCATAGTAATTTAAATATAAATTTTTAAATCTTACTGAAAAACCTTAAACCATGAACAATTATCTATACCAGAATTACCAGAGGGCAGAAACTGGACATGTCCTTTGTACAGAGATTCTAGACCAGATACACTCTTCAACCCGTTTGTATTGATATACCCTTTCCGTAACACCCTGTATATCAGACTTGTCTAGAAAGCCCACCTTGTTCCTTGCAGTCCCTTTTTTCGTACGGGAATTTTAACTGCATAGTCTACGTGCTAATGTCCCAAGACCAAAACTTTTAATTAGGAATTCTGTGCTGAGGAACTACCTTTTTGGTAAATCCCCTCTTCTTAGTGCAAGTATTTAAGTAGGTAGCTGAAAACGGCCAAAGTGAGGAAACCTTAATTACTTTAAGAGGTTTCAGTACAAGAATTGAAGTTTCTTAACTGTTATTTGTCGCAAATGAACTTTAGCTTTTTATTTCCAACCGGCTTTTGAAATTATTCCACGAGAACGTAAGTACTGCTAGAATCAAAAGTATCCTATGTCGTAACCCAGGCCATGGTCTATCCGTGTGCCAAATTTCATCCGAATGCGATAAGCCGTTCATGTGTTAAAAGATAATAGACAGACAGAGTTACTTCCGCAGTTATAACAATCACATCACACACTAATATTATAAAAGCGAAATTTGTGAGTGTGTGTGTGCGTGTGTTTATATGTTTGTTACTTCTTCACGCTCAAACGGCTGGACCAATTTTGATAAAATTTTGCATAAAACGGTGACTGCTTAAACATCCCCTTCCAGCTGAGTATGTTGAGCGTGCAGAAAATCTGCCAGCTGGACACTAACTGAAATGGACCACCCGGAAATATCTTTACCGACTAAGAAGCTAGGTGTGTCGCTTCAGGTAAAACTTAATCAGGTAAAACAAAATAATACACCTGCACTATGAAGACCTTTTTGAGGCCAACGCTAAGGGGCCGTCTCCACGAGCGAGAGAATCACGGCGATAGTCTCGCCGTGCCATCATATTTTCGCGGCGACAATATCGCCACGTAGAGACACGTTCTAAGAGAGTGTATAGAAATACGTAGCACGACGATAATATCGCCGCGATTCTCTCGCTCGTGGAGACGGCCCCTAACGCTGTCAAAGTGGCCGAGTAGTCTATATAGTTTATGAAAAAGAATTATCGATAGGACGAAGAAGAATTATGAATGTATTCGAAAAACACATTGCAGCATTATCAGATTGTTTATTAGGTGTACCGGAAATACATAAAGAAACCTTAACAAATCACGAGTAGTGTCGGCTTACCTACAAAAGTTATCTAAACCCATAGCTACTTTTCTTTTACTGGCATACTTACGGCTTCGATAAGGAAAATCAAACGCTTGTGTAACATTTCTACGTGTTGTATGTACCTTAATGTTTTGTGGAGATTTCATAAAACAATATCAAAGAAATGGTATTGTAAGCACTGTGGTTATAATTCGCAAGAAGTTAAAAATTGTTTTCTTTCGGTTTGCGACGGGTTAAGTTTTTTTTAATTTAGTAAATTATTATGAGGGGCTTATGGCTATGTAATAACAGTCGCACGGGTCGATCGATCAGGTTAAGCTACGCTTGCCGCGGTTGGTCCGTCGATGGGTGACCATCTTCTCATACGAAGACCGCTCCATGTCTCTGAAAGCACGTTAAGCCGTTAGTCCCGGCTGTTATTCGTAGTCGTTACGGGTCTTCGTAGCCCGAAAGTCTGACAACCAGCCTTACTAAGGGTATCGTATTACCCAGTAACTGGGTTGTGGAGGTCAGATAGGCAGTCGCTCCATGTAAAATACTGGAATTAAGCTGCATCTGGTTACTGGAAGCCGACCCCAATGTAGTTGGGAAAAGGCTAAGCAGATGATAATTATGTTTGCTGTTGAGACCGAAATGACAAGAGGTAATCTAATCACTCGACATGAAATTGCCAAACGATTAAATTGAATCGTCTTTGAGCACCCTAATTGCGTAACACGCTATAAATCCCAATCTGAATCATTTAGAAGGATATTGCTAATCTGTAAACAATTTCATTTTGACAGTTCAAAATTTGAACTGTCAAAATGAAAGCCATTGCTACTGATAGTCATCATAATCATTTCAGCCGAAAGATGTCCACTGCTGGACATAGGCCTCCCCCAAGCACCTTCACTTCTACCGGTTTTGTGCTTCTCGCATCCAACGAGTTCCTGCGGCCTTCACAAGGTCGTCGGTCCACCTTGTGGGAGGCCTTCCAACGCTACGCCTTCCGGTACGCGGTCGCCACTCCAGATCCTTTCGGCCCCATCGGTCATCTGTTCTGCGAGCAATGTGCCCTGCCCACTGCCACTTAAGTTTGGCAATTCTTCGGGCTATGTCGGTTACCTTGGTCCTCCTGCGGATCTCTTCATTTCTGATTCGATCCCGCAGGGAAACTCCAAGCATATCCCTCTCCATTGCCCTTTGGGTGACTTTCAGCCTTCTAATAAGGCCCATTGTGAGCGACCACGTTTCAGTGCCATACTGATAGTGTGTTACATAAATACCCCCCTTGGCCTAAATGTATTGTGTTTAATTGCCATCCACAGGATAACCCGGTTAAGCAGTCGATAACCTCATACCCGCGAGATGCACCTCAGTAAAAAAAAATAATTTACTGTTTCGTAACTGTGTCCATACTGCCATGGATTGTGGAATCCAACACTTTGTGTAACATATGTCGTATAATCATGGTAAACACGTAATAATCGGTACAATAATATAACATACACGTCACGAAACGCCGCGCGCGCCCGAGCTCTGACCGGCACGCGTTTTCTTCTAATTAGTTCCCTTCCCGTCACAATAATGTTAGTGCACCGATTATTACGTGTTTACCGTGATTGTACGACATTTATGTTACACAAAGTGTTTGATTTCACAATCCAGTATGGACGCAGTTACGAAAACTGCCAAAAACAAGACTTCATGACAAGTTTCATCTTCATCAACGTTTCATGACCAGAATTTTCAAAAATAGAAAAACTTTATTGATTTATCTTAGTAACCCAAAACCTCATCCAGATGTGTTGATTGAGGAAAGACATTATGAAAGACACCAAAAATCTCTTTATTGATAGAAAAACAGCATCAAACTGAAATATATCTCACTCAACGTTCGAAAAGTTACCTTCCGCACGTCCAAATAAGGTCCCTAAGGAGGAAATAAAACTTTTTTCTCCTTTCACCTTTTTCTGTCCTTAAAGCTTGTTATAAATTTTATATGTGACATGGTAACAAGGAAGGCTTCCTGATACGGGCTCGTCGACGGGGGCCTAAGATTAATATGAATAGATGTTACGTTTTTCGACTGCCTTGTAATTTGGCGTCGTAGTTACAAGCCCGAGTTCTGGGTTGAATTCCCAAATAGGGAGTGCTTTTTGTTTTTCCATTAGGATTTTTTCAGTAAAACTTCGCCACTTCCACGGCGTTTTCAATGGCAGCGGAGAGGTCTTATGCTGCATCCTTCGAGGCACAAAGGGCCAGATAGGACATGGAGCATAGTTTGTGACACAGCTCTGCATTCTCACCCTGCTGCCGTTCCGACGAGGTTCGACTTTCGTCTTCCCACATGGGTTCGGAGACGGTGGCGAAGTTTTGGGTCACTAGAATTTAAATAATTGTCGTGGTAGTGACACGAAGAAAAAGCAACAACTTGAAGATTGGATTTGTTCCCGATTGATGGTAATTAGCTCGGTATATCTTGGGACTTAAACTAATCAAATTTAAAACAAAGTCGGTTAGTTACACCATTTATAACTCAAGAACAGCTGGACCGACTTTTATGATGTTTGATTTGTTGGATTTATCTCCGCTCCGAATAGCAGAATAACTATTAAAACATGGGAAAATTTCACGAAAAAAAAAGTTGATTCATCTTCGGTACGAAATTTGACGGGCCAGCTAGTATTATAATAAAGAGAATTGATTTAGATTTTTCGTATGTCTTTTTGTAACGCTTTCACGCTAAAATAGCTAAATGGATTTGGATGAAATTTGGAGCATGGGCGACCATGACCTGGATTAGGACATAAGTAGGATAGTTTTATCCCGATATTCCTTCGGGATTGAGACTTATGCGGGTGAAACCGGTGAGCCGGTGATATGTTGCTACAAAAGTCATTCTCTCCACTGTTTTTACCCGACAGCAACGACAGGGTTATGTTTTTCACGCGTATCTATGTATCTCTCCGACTCCATATTCTTATTGAAGAGCATAATTTATTTATTTACTACATAATCCATGTATTTAGTTCGCTTTTTATGCGTTTGGGTTATTTTTATTTGCTTTAATTTATTTATTAGAATACAGATGGTTTTAAAGGTGAACGTCCACTTATCCGCACCGGCCGCAACACACGGACGGCACGCACCGTATTGAACTGATTTGCCGATGGCATTCGTCCAATGTATTCGAATATTATCACTTCTTTGCAAATTTGAATTTTGTCGATATTTCAGATTATAAAAAAGGGTATCGTATTACCCAGTAATTGGGTTGTGGAGATCAGATTCTTCATGTAAAATATTGGTATTCAGCTATATCAGGTGAGACTGGAAGCCGATCCCAACATAGTTGACAAAAGGCTAGGCTAATGATGATGGCAATCTTTCACATCTTTCAACTAATAGAATGCAAAGTGAGTCATTCATTTTACCAATGCCTATGGCGGTTCTTACCTCAATTATAAACAAAACAAAAGCACGCGGTGATCTAATCCATGTGACGTCAAACAACGTTATTTATGTTTCTATGTTGCGCTAGGTGCTGATAGTGGACGCAGTACTGTATCAAATCATACAAAGCAAATCAAAATCTGTTGCGTACCGTACGTGTGTTGCGGCCAGTGCGTAAAAAGTGAATGTCTAGATACTGTCTAGACATTCACTTTTTAAGTCATATTTGCTATACAGAGTATTACGGAAAGGCTATATCAATACAAACGGGTTGAAGAGTGTATCTGGTCTAGAATCTCTGTACAAAATTTCAGCTCAAAAGCATTAACTTTTAAAAATGCTTAATATTTTTTTATTTCGACATCACGGTGCTGCACTGGCGCGCGGCGGCGTGATGTGCGTGTACTAGGCGGCGCGCACAAACACACTACAGATAATAGATAATGACCCTCGTAGTGCGGTGACACTTTTGTTATGATTTCAATTCAATAAACTATCGAAATAAAAAAATATTAAGCATTTTCAAAGTTACTGCTTTTGAGCTGAAATTTTGTACATAGATTGTAGACCAGATACACTCTTCAACCCGTTTATATTGATATACCCTTTCCGTAACAACCTGTATATTATATTTGCTATTTCCGTTTGAAAATTAATATTTTAAATATTGTACGACTATGTTGGTAAATCGTATTTGGTTACGACTAATCACATGCTAACATTAACTTTGGAAAGTTTACCTTCACAAATTGAATGCCTTTTATGTAGGTAACTAGATTATATCAGAAGTCTAAATTGGATTTTACAAAACTTGTACACAGAGTTACAAGAGCCTTTTATTTAACTAAACCTAAATCGAAATACCTAAACCTAATTTAGTTTCCTTTGCTAAAGTTTAAATATTTTATTGAATAGGCAAGTGTTTGACATTGCCCATGTGTTTATGTGTTTAAAAAGTTATTAAACTAGCTATTGAATACGAGAGAGGGTGTTTTAGGGTAAGTTGCAATAAAAAGAGCTTCCATCTTGGACAGCTAGTCATCATCATCATCTGGCATCTGCCTAGCCTTTTCCCAACTATGTTGGAGTCGGCTTCCAGTCTAACCGAATGCAGCTGAATACCGGTATTTTACATGGAGCGACTGCCTATCTGACACCCATCCATCCATCTGTCCATCTTAGACGGTTAGTCCAGCGCTCTAATCGTGTAACACATTATCAATCACGATCCGAATAATTTTGATGGATGTAGCTAATACATTGCTCCATATGTTCGAAAAATTTGTCTGCTCAACCACGTAAACTCAAACCATGTATTTCAATTAAACCATTTACAGGCACTTTTGAATTGCCAAGAAGTCGGTCAGTCAGAAAATATTATGAGCTATTTGCCCATTCCATAGTAGGTACCTATGGAGAAGAACGGGAAAGAAACTCCATGGACACTCTTTTAATTAAACTATATTTGTACAAAAATATTTGTTACATCATTAATGTTGAATTTATGTGAGAACGATATGAAAAAAAGACGTACGCGTTAAAAGCGTCCAGAGTACAGCAAGCGTAAATAACAATGAATGTTGTTAAACTGTCAAAATGAAAGCTTTTGCTACTGATAGTGTGTCACGAAATTACCCCGCTGATACCAACCTATCGACTGACTAATCTACCAACAGTCCCGTAAAATTCGTGTAAAGTGCAAATACGAGAAAAGAGAAAGAATTTTTTTAAGCGTTTTTTATTCCGTGCTTGCTTACCTTTCTCCTTTTTTATGTGCACAGTCAACAAAAGAGATAAGTATGCAGAATCGTCGGATATAGTTGAAGCTTATTAACAAACCGATGGATGTTCTCGAATAAAATTTTATTTTATTAATAGAAAGCAAAAAGCTCATTTATCAAATTAAATTTCAGTCGACAACATCCATCGGTTTCTTACTAAACTTCAACTATATCCGACGATCCTGCAAACATATCTCTTTTGTTGACTGTACATAGTAAAATAACACAAAAGACACTCGTGGCTAAGTTATGACAGCAGGCTGGGTTGCTTTTCTTTCTGTCTGATTCGATTTTGAGGTAAAGCAACGCTTGCCGATGTCTGTCCGCCGATCGATGAGCATCCATTATATACCGAAACGCCTTCGTGGCTCGGCAAGCACGTGTAGCCGTTGGTCCTGCGGCTGTAATTTTTGACCATTGACAGTCGTCAGAAACCAGTCTTGCCAAGGGGGACCTACCGTGTTAGTCCAATATCCGAAGTTCTCAGTGAAACTTAACATAGCAAATTCACCCTTATCTCCACAACTTAATGCACGCGCACCAATCAGCGTTGGTCACGCTCAGACGCGCGAATTCCGTCAAATGCGCGCGAATTCACGCGTCTTCTTTTTATTTCGGAAGAAATATGTGCATTACGTTGTGGAGATATGGGTGAATTTGCTATGTTACGTTTCAGATTAACGCTTCGATGCGCTTCGACTCTACGCTAGTATGAATTGGCCCTTAGACTTATAACTGGGTTGTCCACAACCCAACAATTACAATTTACAGTTAGCAGTCACTCCATGTAAATTACTGGTAGTCAGCTGCATCTGGTTAAGCTGGAAGCCGACCCCAACATAGTTGGAAAACCGCCAGGCAAATGATGATATAGTAAAACATCATAAATTGTTTTTTTCAGAACTAATGTGAAGAAAAAGGTTGTATCTCACAAGGGAGCATGGCTAAGGAAAATCATGTACGCCGCCGACCCCAAGTAACGCGGGAATACGGGTCAGACAGAAAAAAAAGATTAATAGTAAGTAGGTAGGTATAGGTCAGATAGGCAGTCGCTTCATGTAAAATACTAGTATTTAGCTGGATCTTTTTCTAGACTGGAAGCTGACCCCAACATAGTAGGGAAAAGGCTAAGCAGATGATGACTAGGTAGGTAGGTACGTAAAGTTGTAGAGTACAACTGTACCTACCTAAAGCTCTAAATCTACACGAAATTGACACATAAAAAATAGGTATGACACAAAAAAACTCGTCAAAAAGGTATACAAAATAAATCACGTTCAAATAAAAAGGATTCAAGTATTAAATCAAAAATCGCGAAGTGCTTGAAGCAGCTTGAAATGAAATCCATTTACTCTAGGCACCAAAAAATAGTAAAGATTTATCTTCAGCTGTGATCGAGTATGTGTTCACTTCAAGATATTATTGTTATAGTACCTCCGAGTAACAAGAAATCTCGGAACTACTCGAGACCACTAAATAAATAGGTACAGAAGCTCAGCTCCGTACAACAAGCGAAAACATGCTAACGCATACATATACACGTATAGTTACGAGCATAAATTCAGGGATATTTTTTTATCACCATCCAAATTTTTACAGGGTGTTCTACTCATGAATATGAACAACTTTCACTATGGGAACAACTCTGAAATCACGAAAAAAAAAATCAGCTGTTTAATACAAAAGTTAAATACCTGCTTGACCAAACTGTATGAAACAGCTGATTTTTTTTTTCGTGATTTCAGAGGTGGTCCCATAGTGAAAGTTGTTCATATTCATGGTTAGACCACCCTGTAAAAATTTGGATGGTGATAAAAAATCTTCCTGTATATGACTATGGACAGATTGGCAAAAATGTCTAATGTCCGGATTAATCCATTCATAAATATCTGTTCACTAGAAGACAGAAAATATATGTGATCACCTATGGAACGCATATAAAACTATAATCACAAATGTGATGTCAAAGAAACACCAAAACTTTCTGACGAACCTTGAAACGTCAAAATATTCCTATATTTTGCCACGTCGGCTTTTGAAAGATTTGCCACTTCTCTGAATGCATAAATATAAGACATGTCTTGCGTTATAAAGATCTGCTTACTGAGTTCAGTCCACAAGAATGTGATACCCTGTTGTGATCAAAAATATCTGATAGCACTTTGCGGCATTAAAAATCTGACAGAATAACGATATTGCCTTCCATACATATTTATGAATGAATCGTTAATCAGATACTATCCCGGATTTGTCGATAGTAATAATCTCGTGATTGAACGTGCAGAGATCTGAAACAAAACGATGTCAATCGTCGCCAGTGCGCTTGCTCCCGCTTTGCGTGAAGCGTGTCTATGTATACGCGTTTTTGCTCGTTGTATGGAGCCGACCTTCTGTACCTATCTTGTGGTATAACAAGATATTCTTTTCGCGAAATAATATTTTGTTGATACTAGGAACTGTACCCACAGTTCCAAGTATCAACAAAATATTATTTGTGTGGAGATTATCGCTTGAGTGACGATTCTTACTACATTTTCTGTTCTTTTCCAAGGCGGATTTCTTCGAAAAATTTTGGTCTGCCCTTAGTAATAAAATGCAAATACTGCCTCATATTCCGCCCATGGATATTTCCAAATGAAAATGTATTTAACATTATAGAATGCAAAGCCATAAAAGTAACCAAGTCTATACTCCCCGAAGATAGTTTACATTATTTAAGTTTTTTTTTGTCTTGCCAAGGGGTATCGTGTAATCCAGTAACTGGGTTATGAAAGGCAGTCGCTCCGTGGCATACCTACCTGTCCGCCATTTTGTTTTTTTTTTCAAAATGGCGGCCACGCGTGAGACCTATATAAATCGATAACTGATATCAATGCAAACATAATAAGACCAAACCCCGTGAAGTGTCACCTTTCCGAAATAATTATTAACGTTCAAAGTTGATGACGTACCATCCATAAAAATATAGATGATTTTTTTTAAACATTCAGGGTGGTTTTTTCAAATATCTATGCAATAAAATGTACACAAGTTCAAAATGGCGCTACAGTAGTTATGCCGGGCTCAATAAAAATCTTCAATCCCCTTTACATTTCACTGCACCGACCAAGCCTTAAATCAAAGCAAAAATCCGAGCGATTTCTCTATAGTCGCGTTTCGTAGTGATTACACAGCTAAAACCTCACCGCTCCGACCTAATCAAACACAGATAAATAAAAATAAAAACCTCCACATACAAACCGGCATCAAGCATCCTAGCAACACCATTGGATAACCCTTCAGCTAGTTGATTCCCTAGCGTTTGCGGAAGCAATTATCAGCTGACGCTCTCGAAGTGCGCCTTTCATTCACAGATGTTTGGAGAAAAATGGAGGCGTTTGTACGTTCAGAATTGAAAAACTGTAGTGTAGTATGTATGTACGTGGTCGTGCTGGATGAGAAAGTGTTGATAAATTAGTTTTGACGAATGGTGCGAGATTTTTTATGTTTGTGCAAGATTTTGCGGGAAAATTACGATGTTAGTGATAAAGTCTGTTCCAACCTTATCTAATATTAATGTGTAAATAAATCCTATTCAGGTAATTCCTGTGCAATCGTTTACTAAAGAGAATAAACGACATGTACATACCTACACGTAACAAGAGGGTTTCAACTTTTTATCCCACAATTTTTTCTGCTTAGTAATTATCGTTTGAATAAAATTATTAAATAGTTATTGATGAATCGTCGACAAAAATTGATGTTATAAGATAATCCTCAATTGTCAAATGAAAAACATATTTAAGAAGATTTAAAGTAATTTTGGATTTAAATATTCAAATTATCACACCAAAGGCAAAGCACTCAATTTGTAAATAGCACTAAAATTGCCATCAACAAGAAGGTACATTTTCTGGCCCCTTTGCTTACATTTTCATGAGATAATTTTGGAACAGACCATAGTTTTTTATTAACCTCTTTATACTTTTGAAAACATCATATAAACTTTTGAAGTCATAAAAAAACTTAAGTTACTTTTTAATCTTTCCAAGAGGTTTCATATTACCCAGTAACTGGGTTGTGGAGGTCAGAATATAGGCAGTCGCTCCATGTAAAATACTGGTACTCAGCTGCATCCGGTTAGACTGGAAGCCGACCCCAATAGTTGGCAAAAGGCTAGGCAGATGATGATGATTTATTATACTTTGATGGAATACTTTCATAATCTACGAGTATTTAGTTTTTGTTTCATTCAATTAAAATGAACCCTTTAAATTGTGTTTACGTTTTGTATTGGAGTTTATGAAGTTATTATAACTTAGTTATACCAGTGTCAATTCAACATCAGAATAAAGGCATGGTCAACGAAATATTAAAGTTAATCTGCCTACGTCAATGGAATTAATTTTAATATAATATACAATCTAATATAAAATAAGATTTAAATTGCTCATGGGACTAGTGGGACACTTGTCCCATCATGGGACCGGCAGCCTAATTGCGGAACGCCAAATCGTCAAATGATTCTGATCAGTTGGCTTCATTTCTATCACAATTGGCTTCATTTTACGATTTTCGAATTGCGAAACTCTAGTTTCTGCGCCGGGCCTTAACGTTCATAATTGGTTTCATAATAAACTAGAGTTTCGCAATTCGAAAATCATAAAATGAAGCCAATTGTGATAGAAATGAAGCCAACTGATCAGAATCATTTGACGATTTGGCGTTCCGCAATTAGGCTGCGGGTCAATCGGACGGACCGAAGAACAACACAACAACACTTAGACAAAATTCCAAACCAAGCATTGGTTGGCATGGTTATATCGCATCTGCCAAAAAGAAGGTAAAGTAGTTAAAAAAAAAAAAAAGACAGGTTGCACTCCGGGAGTGCCGGCAGAAGTGAAAACTTGAATATTAACGTTGTGCATTTTTGATATTTTTTATTAATAGATGCACTTTGTTAGATTTCCATATTTTAAACACTTTATATACACGAATTTCACGAATACACAGGAGTGTGGCCACTACACAGACGGTCGAGCCATCAGCTGTCACTATCCATGGATGCGCGTGCCACGCTGTAACATCAACACACACGAACTTTCGCGCAAGCGCCCTGCGCCGCCTAAACGGAACAGCAGGCATACATTTTCGCCGCGCCGTAGAAAGAGTGGGGGATACTTCCTCTCCTGCGCCGCGCCGGCTGTCTACTCTCCATCCGTCTTACGAATTTTCGATCAGGTCACGTGTCCTGACGCGATGTCCTGACAAAAAAAGTGTACTAAAGAAGTTTTCACTTCAAAAATCGACTTAATTATAATAAAAAAATGAAAGGTCAGGAACGTAGTACTCGAAAGGGACGTGTATGAAAGTAAACATAGCAGTTCTGTAGTTCTTGCCTAAATTAATTAAAGAATAATAATCAGCCTATAATGTACCAACTACTGGGACACAGGCCTCCTGTCTGTGAGAGGAAAGTTGGCCTTAATCCAACACGCGGGCCCAGTGCGGCTTGGTAGATGTCTCATGTCTTAAAATTTTTGGTTCTAGGACATACCGGTTTCTTCACGATGTTTTCCTTGACCGTTTTGAGAGCAGTGCTGATAAAAAAAAACCAAGTGTGCTTATGACCACACGATTGAAGTGAAACTTCAAACGTATTTGACTATGACAGGAAGAGAGAAAGAAAATGTGCGCGCGCACTGCTTTCTCTTGCATATATCCCCCACTTAACTCCCGTTTGCCTCGCCCGATCACACTTTTCGTAACGCGTTCGCCAGCTTACTCCCCAAGTCAAGCGTGCGTACAAAAGTTTCACTTCAATAATTTACACAAAATAAAGCGCCTGTCTAGGTTCGAAACCACGACCTACAACTGATAAGTCGCGGCCGTTACCACGGGGCTACCACTGCTCACATGTACTTATTTATGTTTGACAATATAATGTCACTTTTTATACACAAAAACAGAAACCAATTCACCTCTGCTCTCTAAGCCACGAAAAAATCTTCACGCAAAACAATTTCGCACATGAATGTTCAACACACACAAGACTTTTATAAGCAAACTCTTTCATTTATTCTCGCCTATTTACGAGTAGCTCGTACTACGAAACATCGCACGTAAGCACGGTTTAAGGCTCGCTGCAAATGAGGTATGCTTGTATCAAAAGAATATTTAGCACTGGCATATGCCTACGGCCGCGTTTGTGCTAGCTTTAAAAATTGCTCTTTCTTTTGCGTGATAATTAGACATTTTGACGATGTGAATTTTGGTTTAGAATTTAAATAAGGTTTGATCAAGCAACGTCTTCAATCAGGCTATTAAAATTTACTTCAATGTAGTTCCAATCTTTTCTCGACAGTGGATTTAAGACTTTTCAAGATTGCATGACAAAAGTCTCCACTATGGGTGATTCTTTCAATGTGCCTACTTCTAGCAGATTCAACCAGCCCTATGACTATCTTAGTATAAGCAAAATCGGCCTATAACGATTCCATTGCTGGGACGCAGGCTTCCTCTCTTCGAGAGGGAGTGGACTGTAATCTACCAGGCGAACCCAGTGAGGATTGGTAAGTGTCGCAATATGTCCTCGAATTTTTGGTTCTAGGACATGCTGGTCTCCTATCGATGTTTTACGTCATCGTTTCGAGAGTCATTATCTGCCTAGCCTTTTCCCGACTATGTTGGGGTCGGCTTCCAGTGTAACCGGATGCAGCTAAATACCAGTATTTTACATGGAGCGACTGTCTATCTAACCTCCACAACCCAGTCACTAGGTAATACGATACCCCTTGGTATTGACTGGTTGTCAGACTTTCGGGCTACTGACGACCCGTAACGACTGTCAAAGATCCACGAATGACAGCCGGGCCCAACGGTTTAACTTGCTTTCCGAGGCACGGAGGGAGTCTTGGTATGTGAAGATGGTCACCCATCCACGGACCAACCGCGGCAAGCATAGCTTAACCTGTTCGATCGACTTGTGCGGCTGTTATTACTTAGCCACAAGCCCTCCATCATAATAGTTTCGAGAGTAGTGATGATAAAATAAATTACATAAAGTAATATGGCCTGCTTGAGTCCAAACCCACGACTTACCTAGATCGGGGCCATTACCGCATTGCTCGCCGCAAATATTTTTATCCGCATGAGTTAATATTCTCTTGAAATGCGTGCTTCTACGAGAAAAGATGTACTTGCAGGGTTTACTTGAGAAAAATGCCACTTCTGATGTAGGTTATATCTATATGAAAAAAACCGGTCACGAGTCCCGAGTTCCGTACAAACTTGTAGGTATGTAAATAGTTTATCACGTGATTTTTTTTAATGTATCTACATATTTATGGTTTTCGGATTTTTCCTTTACATGTGCTACATGGCCTTGCTTCTTGTCAAATTTCATGATTCTAGGTCAACGGGAAGTACCCTATAAATGATTCCCTTGAGAGAGTCGAAATATACGTTTTTTGCGGCATAAGCGGCCTTATCTTTTTATTACGTTAACTTAGAAGTTTGATTTTTTCACAACTTCAAAGGACTGTAGATCTTAGTAAATATTATTTATTTCAACTCGATACCTCCACGCGTTCCCGAGATAAAGTGTC
The DNA here is from genome assembly GCA_947508005.1 of Amphipoea lucens. NCBI lineage: Eukaryota > Metazoa > Arthropoda > Insecta > Lepidoptera > Noctuidae > Amphipoea > Amphipoea lucens. The sequence continues at coordinate 11,584,442 of OX382379.1, forward strand.
TTGACAGACAGTCAAACAGACGGACAATAAAGTGATGCTATAAGGGTTCCGTATTTTCCTTTTGAGGCACGGAACTCTAATAAAACGACTTGCCTGTCTCAACCATTTTGCAAAACGAGCAAGTCAAACCAAGTTAACTCACAAGAGGTAAAATTTCGAGACCAGACGTGAAGATCCCTACTTTATTTACATATTTTACTTTGAAACTAAATGCTTTCTCACATTTCAAGCTTTAATTTAAAAGGTTCACAGAATACTCTTGCCTGTTTGACAAGATTAAACATTTGCTTAAATACTCATTTCAGTTTTATTTAACGCAATCTGGCTTAGTAGCTGACGGCTTGGTTTATGTGCGACGAGATGCTGGGTCGATCCGCGTATCCCACGTAAGAAATATTTCGCGCGGCAGGCCATAATGTTCTCTTGAAAACTAGCAAAAACCAGTAAAAATTTTTGCAGGAATTCATGAAGAGCGAATCGGTAAATAAAAACTTACAGAGACTTTCAAAGAGGATATAATTTCACACCAGCTTGGTGATTGCGTAACACACTATCAGTAGCAATATGGGTTTCATTTTGACAGTTCAACAACATTCATTGCGTTATTGACGTTGTTCAGCAGTAACGTTTTTCGAACAAATGAAGCAATGGATTAGCAATATTGTTAAAAATGATTCAGATTGAGATTGATTGTGTGTTATGCAATTAAGGTGCTGTATTCCCTGAAGGGTAAGGCAGAGGTGTACAATTGTATACCCATCATCATCATCATCATCATTATTTCAGCAGAAAGACGTCCACTGCTGGACATAGGCCTCCCCCAGGCACCTCCACTTCGACCGGTTTTGTGCTTCTCGCATCCAATGAGTTCCTGCGGCCTTCACAACGTCGTCGGTCCACCTTGTGGGAGGCCTTCCAACGCTACGTCTTCCGGTACGCGGTCGCCACTCCAGAACCTTTCGGCCCCATCGGCCATCTGTTCTGCGAGCAATGTGCCCTGCCCACTGCCACTTAAGTTTGGCAATTCTTCTGTATACCCATATTTCTATGTAATGGGGGCGAGCATAAACCGGTCACAAATCCAGACTCCAGGCTGCCACTAAAAAATTTCAGATGAGAAAACCCAATATGATTTTGCCCAAACCGCCAATCGAACTCAGAACTTCATGGTCAGCAGTAGCGGTTGCGTACACAACAACGAGAGAGGAACTTTAAAAGATACAAGATTTAACAATTAATGCAATAAAATACTATTCACTAGGACCAAAACTATCGGGGCAGAAGTCAGAACAAAGATCACTTCAAGAAGTCGCATCGACGCATGAGAAAAACATTGCTATTTTTTTACAATTAAATTAAAAAAATATATTACTTACTTAATAAATTTTATTATAGCATAAATTAATGTTTAATAGTCAAATCCATAGAACACACATAATAATAAAAATTTTAGATTAAATTAAGAATGAATAAAATGTTACCTTTAAGTTTACTTATAATAACCCTCCTTCTGGCGCAGTCGGGTAAAAAGTTAGTTTGCATGTATAAATAAGTCCTCCAAATATTTTTTTTGCTGTGCCCGACATGGTCCACGATTTTTACAGCAAATATTTACTTACCACCTAAGCATATACATTGTGTAACGCAATAATGATTGACTATTGACGACGTCGAAAAGCTTTATAAGCTCTCAAAATATGTATCTTGTCTAATCTTAAAATAATTCTGAAGTGAGTAGGTATAAGATTTCAATAAAAATATTATATTAATATTTCAGAAAAAAGAAATGAAAAATATTCACAGAATTGTAACCCCTTCTCCAGTTACAAAAAGAATAATTCGGAAAAAGCACACAGTTTCAGCTTTGATTTATCTTAGACATTCGAAGCCTTTGATGTACGGGACTGAACAGCAATTATTGGGGTATCCAAGAAAACAATGCGGAGTTTGTTTTTAAATGATTGACGTTTGGTAGGTATTCCAAAATTCTTGAGAGCAGTGGTGGCCAAGTAGTAACGGCCGCGACTTACGAGTTGTAGGTCGTAGGTTCGAATCCAGACAGGCGCTTTACTTTGTGTAAATTATTTCATCACCACTGCTCTCAAAACGGTGAAGGAAAACATCGTGAGGAAACCGGCATGTCCTAGAACCAAAAATTCGAAAACATGTGACATCTGCCAACTCGCACTGGGCCCGCGTGGTGGATTACGGCCCACTCCCTCTCATTGAGAGGAGGCCTGTGTCACAGCAGTGGGAACATTATAGGCTGATTATGAAGAACAGGTTTTGCTGAGACAGTTCTTGTTCTTTTTGTAATTATATTTGTTTGTTTACTAGTGTATTTATTTATTCATAAGTTTGTAACAATTAGGTATGTTAAAACTGTTTGTACTTTCCGTCACTTGTCCCTAAATGTTCAAAAACCAGCGTCAGTTTTGGCGCAATCGTGAGTGTACATACAATTTAATTGTTGTTAAAATATTTTTTTATTTTGTGTTTCACGAAATGTGTGAAATAAACGTTATTCTTTCTAATTCATTCTTTTGCGCGTACAGTAAAATAACATTCATTGCGTTATTTACGATTTGCTTGAGCATTTACAAACATAATATATGAAGCAACGGATGAGGACTTTCTTTCAGAACCCTTCGGATTGAAATTGAAAGTGTTACGCATTTGAGGTGCTGCCATAGAAAAGAAAAAAACAAATTCTCATCAATTTTGATATCCAATGATATTTTTTTTATCACTCACTCACGACTCAATCCAGACACACGATGCTTCACTAACACCTTACAAATGCTACAACCTTTAAGACACAGGAGCAATAAAACAAAATTCGTAGACAAGGACAGGAAATAAAGTTCCTTTCGAACCGAGAAAATATCGTACAGTTTATCAGGGACACAAGAAATATCACGTCCGTCCCTCCCTAGAGATACTAAAAAAAATATGGACAGTTACAACAAAAAGTCTTACGATGAATTTTTCAGAGAGCTTCGAGTGGAATCGTCAGTACTTTGTTATGACGTTTGGTTGGTTTGGTTTAAAAAAATTAAGGTTGGGCTTGCGATTTCTGTTAGCAGTTTTGTTTATTTTTTTTGTTGTGAAACGGTAAAGGATTTCGGTGGGTGCCGTGGTTGAGCCACAACGGGACGTAGTAAATATTAAAAATATTAATATATTGCATACTGAAGGCCAATTCTCGTAATTTAAAACGTTCAAAATCTAGTCGCAGTCTCATCTCGGTGACAAACAAATGTCAAAAACTTGTCAAAATATAGGGAAATTAGAGGTATTTTTGACAGATTGAGACTGTGATCAGACTGTGAACGTTCTTAAAATTACGAGAATTGCCCCTCAGATGTATTTAACTGAAACCTAATTTTGACTTGACACGAATCATCAATGACTCATAATAAGGACATCTTGAGGCGATCGGAATGCATAATTCGATGCATTCGATTGATGCATTCTTAACCACTGTAACAAATTTTCTGATCAATGGGTTTGAATGGGATATTTGGATGTCAAGTTTTTAGACCTATGTTGTGCATTAGAAATTCATCCAAGAGTCATCATATGCCAAGCCATTCCCCAACTATGTTGGTGTCGGCTTCCGGTCTTACCAGGTGCAGCTAAATACCAATATTTTACATGGAGCGATAGCTTATCTGACCTCCACAACCAAATTCAAATTTATTTATTAATCACAATTTGTACATGAATAGACGGTGACCCCCACTCTAGGTATTTGCCTGCATCTTGGAAGTCGGAGTTACGAAATTTTCATAGTGTGGTCCAGACACCAGCATGCACATCAAGTTACTACAATTTGTCAGATTTCTTTAATAGATTTCCAACTTTATCGCTAAAACATAAGGTTCAAAGTTGATTGAGACAATTTAAGAGTTTCGGGTAGCTTGATGTGTCGTACATAATGATTATTGCAAGAAAGAAAAATAAATTACTCGGTAACACGATACCTCTACTAAGAGGTTAGAGTACTTATACTAATAAATCGGTATCCAGAAACTTCGAGACGAAAAGCAAGTAATTAGGGTCTTACGTAAAAATTTAACCTTACTTTTATTACGTTGACACTTCTGTCCTCGACAGTACAAGGAAAGATCGTCTGCCCGAGACAGAAGACAGTCCGGTTTTTGTTCCCTCGTGTGGTTCGCGACTCATTGGGAACTTACAAATTCATTATTTTCCTTTGAAAAAAGGAACTTTATTCATCACGTAGCTTCTTTGACCTTTGAGGGAAGATAACTGATAATTGAGTGACGTCATCAGGAGATAAAGTTGTCTTTTGTTTTTTGATGGTTTGTTTTGGTACTTACATGATGTTTGTATGGTTTCTGGGAGTTGAGAAGGTTATCGAAGTATATAAACAAAAGACTGAGAGTGAAAAACATCTAAAGTCCTCCAGACCGAATTTCAGCCATGGTGGCCAATCTGAACGGAGACTAGCCTACGGCGCGGGAGATATTATAGTACAAAGGTGCACTATCTCTTCCCCTCTCAAAATTGATTGGGAAAATTTGACAGTTTCGGGTAGCTTGATGTGCTGGCATCTACCTCGGCATCTATCGGTACCTATGGGTGAATGGAACGGTACAGTGATTGTGCGACATATTTAAAGTTAAGTTACAACATTTAAAATTTGTTTTCGTAAAAGAAGATTGAAACTTTGCCCTTCAATATCATCGTAACCAGAAAGTGCCCAGGTATGGAATAGTAAAAAAAAAAGATAATAATGACAGGAAAAACAAATAACTCCTGGCTTTGATAAGGTTATCAAAATATATCACACACGTTAAGTATGTATTTTGATATTTACCTATCTTGTTCAGATGAATGAATGATCGATGAGAGATGAGAGATGAATAATTTCTTTACAGCTTAGCTGAGCTTGACTCCTACCGAAAGGACTCGCAAAAGCTAGAATTGTGTGGAAAAGGGAGAGGGAGGCCTTTGTCCTGCAGCGGGACAATACAGGCTAGTTAGACTTGTTTAGTTAGATTTATTCACAAGAATGAAATTTATATTCATACCAGCTGCGCCCCGCACTTTTACCCGCATAAGTTTCGATCCCGTGGGAAAATCGGAATAAAATCCTTGTCTTAATCCTGCACCCTAAGTGCGTAACACACTATCAATCGGAATCTGAATCATTTTGAAGCAAATTACTAATCCTAATAATTGCTTCATAAGTTCGAAAAATTTGTCTGCTTAAGCAGTCATTTTTTTTTTTTTATGTTGTTGAACTGTCTAACTAAAACCGATTCCGATTGATAATTTGTTGCGCAATTGCCCCGCTGGTTATAAACTATCTGTGTGGCAAATTAAATACATCCAAAACCGTTCAGTAGTTTTTGCGTGAAAGAGTAACAAACACGCATCCATCCGCAGAAACTTTCACGTTCATAATAATATTACCTGCGTATGAAGTACAAAGTACATACTTGAAAAGTTTACTAAACTTATGAGAATCTATGAATAGGTTATTGATAAACAAATCGGCCTCTGAAGGGATTCAACTTTCCTTTTCACTTCAGAGACTTCGTTTTGTATGAAAAAGTTTCGTGTGAAGTTACGACTATTATTTGGAAATTCGGAACCTTATAGAGACGTATGGAAGAAAAAGATATGTTGCGCCGACCCTGTATAAGTTAGGAATGATGATGATGATGGTAAGTTAAACAAATATCAACTTTATTTTACTTGTAATTAAGTTGATTTCAGAGTGACCAGCACTATTTAAAAAGTTATAAATATGTTTGAAGTTGTAGCGTAACACATAACACATAATCAACCTATAATGTTCCCACTGCTGGGACATAGGCCTCCTCTCTGTGAGAGGGAGCGGGCCGTAATCTACCACGCGGGCCCAGTGCGGGTTGGTAGATGTCACATGTCTTCGAATTTTTGGTTCTAGGACATGCCGGTTTCCTCACGATGTTTTCCTTCACCGTTTTGAGAGCAGTGGTGATGAAATAATTTACACAAAGTAAAGCACCTGTCTGGGTTCGAACCTACGACCTACAACTCGTAAGTCGCGACCGTTACCACTGGGCCACCACTGCTCCGTAAGTCGCGACCGTTACCACTGGGCCACCACTGCTGTAGCGTAAACTGAACTTTATTTATTGTGTGGGTATTAAAGTTATTTTTCTAAATACTCATATTTGTTTACATGTTTGGCAAATAAATTGTGAACGCACCTTACAATACCTAAAAGGTAATTCGTTGAAATGGGTCAGAATGGGAAAAGAACCAACTCAACGAATCAGCTTCTATAGGTCGTGTAATATATATAATGCTTTTTGAAAATACCTATATGAGTATGTATAAAAAGACATCATCTCCCTGCCCTGTCCTACGGTACAGATGCCAGCACATCAAGCTACCCGAAACTGACAAATTTTCCCAATCAACTTTGAACCTTATTCTATAGCGATTAAGTTAAAAATCTATCGAAGAAATTTGACAGATTGTATTAGCTTGATGTGCTGGCGTCTGTACTTGAGGTCGACGAGTTCTTCTTCCATTCTCCCGTGGCAGCCGTCACGCTATTACTTGCTGTCTTTTGTGTGCGCCAAATAAATGGTTTATCTATCTATCTATTAGGTCCTTACATATGAAATTGGCGTTTTGTATGGAAGGAACAAAAAGTCGAATATTTTTTAATATAATATATTTAATTAATCAAAGTATGAACCATTGTTTTCAATGCACTTTTGCCATCTTATAGGTAGTTCATTGATCCCTTTACTAAAAAAACCAGTCGGATGGGAATCAATAAAATCTTTGAAGGCGATTTGGACTGCCCCATCGGAGTTGAATTTTTTCCCTTGCAAAAAGTTATCCAAATTGCGAAAAAAATGGTAATCTGTTGGAGCAAGGTCCGGGGAGTACGGAGGATGTCTAAGACATTCCAATTCAAGCTCTTCTAATTTGGTAGCCGTCTGTTGCGCAGTGTGTGGTCTGGCGTTGTCGTGAAGCAGCAGTGGCGTGGAGCGATTGACCAGCCTTGGTTGTTTAGCCGCTAGCTTTTCCATCATGGTTTGTAATTGCTGACAATAGACATCAGCTGTAATAGTCTGGCCAGATTTGAGAAAACTGTAATGAACAATACCGGCACTAGTCCACCAAACGCTTACAAGTAACTTTTTTGGGGTTAATTTTCGCTTGGGGCAGGATTTGGCTGGCTGGCCAGGATCCAACCATTGCGCTGAGCGCTTCCGATTATCGTAAAGAATCCATTTTTCATCACAGGTAATGATTCGGTTTAAAATACCTTCATTGTTGTGCCGGTTCAGTAATGTAACGCAGCAGTCGACGCGCGTTTGCCGGTTTGCTTCAGTCAATTCGTGAGGTACCCACCTTTCAAGCTTTTTAATCTTCCCAATTTGCTTCAAGTGAATTAAAACAGTTTTATCACTAACATCGAAGCCTGCAGCTAACTCGGACGTGGTTTGCGATGGGTCCGCTTCCACAATAGCCTTCAATTCTCCATTATCAACTTGGGTCTCAGGCCGTCCACGGGGCTTGTTCTGCAGGTCGAAATTTCCAGAACGAAAACGTTGGAACCAAAAACGAACTGTGTTTTCTTTTGCAACATGACCGCCATACACATCATTCACCCTTCGAGTCGTTTCCGCAGCACTAGTGCCACGGCGGAACTCGTACTCGTAAATAATGCGATATTTTAAATTTTCCATTTTGTAAAATGAGTGACGCAAACAGAAAAAACAGAAGAAAAAAAACAAATGAATGACGGTCATCGAAGCACAAATACATGAGTAAATAGCTGTACAAATTTGAATTTGGAATTCCTTACCAAAGAGGAGAAATTCGTGATTAAAGTGGCCAGTACGAAAAACGCCAATTTCATATGTAAGGACCTAATATTACTCAATCCCTTCTCTTTAATTTCAATTAGTATTTTTAGTAGTAATTTTCCTCACACAATCCATCCATCTTTTCTTTGGCTTTGTTCTTCTTCCTCTCATCCATCAAAATTTGTATTCATCACTCTTTAAGGCTGCGTTTCCACTAGAGATGAGCGAGGATGCGTAGCGAGGGATGTGCCATGTGTACAACTAACCAATACCAACGCTAACTAAGTTCAAGCTATGATAAAAATGATTTATTTTCTGTAAGTATTTTTGTACAAACACTTTTACACGTCAATCATATTTTTGTTAAGTGAAAACTTCTTTAGCGGCGTTGCACACTTTTTGTAATGGGTAAAAAATGTTAAACTCGCGTCAGGACATGTGACCGTCACGAGAGATTCCCCCCCCCCTCTCTTTCTACGGCGGCGCCAACCGAAGTGAACCAAGTGACACACGACAATGGATGGATGGATGGATGGACGGATGGACGGATGGACGGATGGACGGATGGACAAATGGACGGATGGACGGATGGACGGATGGACGGATGGACGGATGGACGGATGGACGGATGGACGTATGGACGGATGGACGGATGGACGGATGGACGGATGGATTATTTTTTTTATTATTTTTATTTATTCTCTAGAGAAATACAGTATTCTTTTACAATATCACTCGCCAAACTTTCGAGTTTGATGGCGAGAAGCGCCTGTTACATATACATATTATACATAGTAAATACTGACCTTAAAAACTACCAACTATGCACTCAGGGATAACTATGGATGGATGGATGGATGGATGGACGTGGACGTGGACGTGGACGTGGGCGTGGACATGAACGTGAACGTGGACGTGGACGTGGACGTGGATGGATGGATGGATGGATGGACAGCTGATGGCTCGACCGTCTGTGTAGTAGCCACACTGCTGTGTATTCGTAAAATTCGTGTATATAAAGTGTTTAAAATATGGAAATTGAACAAAGTGCATCTATTAATGAAAAAAATGACGCAGAAATAGTGAAAAAAAAAATGAGTTATATTAATTCAATTAATAATTTATTTATTTCAACGTTAATATTCAAGTTTTCACTTCTGCCGGCACTCCCGGAGTGCAACCCGTCTTTTTTTAAGCTAGATTAGGTCGGCGTTTCCTATCTGACTACTCTGAGAAGAAAGGCCGAAACAAACTCAGAGGTCACAGTCTCTTTTAAAGTCCAGACAAAATCTTGGTCAGATCATGTGAAGACCATGTAGATCGGTGTCTGAAATGGTCTTTTGAGGAAAGAACCACACAGATTGAGTGGACCTGTCCAGTCAGAGCACGCATTTGTCAAAAATCATGCAGCTCAACTCAGAACTTGAGGAGCTCAACGATTCGACGAACAAGGACATTTGGGTAGGCCGCGTAAATGCCTTAAACTGCCAGATAAAAACGAAGCGATGTTATTGGTTAATTTCACACACATCCCTCGCTATGCATCCTTGCTCATCTCTAGTGGAAACGCAGCCGTGAACAAAAATGTTGACGGATGGAGAGGGAGAGGAAGTTCAAAGAAAATATGAATTAATTGTGTGAGGAATATGAATACTAAAAATAAAAATCACACTAATTTTATAAAGGCGAAAACTTGTGAGTGCGTGTGTATGTGTGTGTGTTTATATGTTTCTTACTTCTTCACGCTCAAACGGCTGGACCAATTTTGATAAAATTTTGTCACCCTGGATTAACGTATAGGCTACTTTTTATTCCGATATTCCCACGCGGGTGAAACCGCGGGGCGCAGCTAGTTCTAAATAAAAATAGTATTTACAGGGGGATCCATCGAGATCGGTCAGTTTTGAAAAGAATCCATCTCAACAGATCACCTTGAATAACTTGTGCAGTGCAAGTGCAATACACAACCGTCATCACCATCGTCCTCCTGTCACTATCCCAATTTATATGAGGTCGACGCAAAGTATCTTTCTTTTCTATTAGTCGTCATCTTGGTAGTCAACCTCTTTCTAACCACATCATCATTCACACGGTCCGATGAAAACTATGGATCATCGTTTCCTTGGCCTTCCCCTATTCTTATACACACAACCGTACCTAATCAAAATTACATCCCTACACGAGCTTAAATTGCGTTTCGACATCAAATGGACCGTCTTCAAATTTAAAACCAACTATGTCTTTCTCCACAAACGAACGAACACCTAATCTAAAATTACCTCCCGCCCACGCCAGACTGCTTCGATTCATTTATTTATCTAGTTTTTAGTTCTATTTGTCTAGTTTGACCACGTACTGTCTCGCTGTATCCACAGAACTCATATTGGCAAAGGTTTTCAAAACAAATTCACATTGTTTTCTCTATAAATATTAATGGAATTCTTGTAATCATGTTTTGTACCGCACAAAGTTCGTGATTCATATTGTTGGGAGACTTATTAACGTACCTACGTCCAATATTTCCAATACAATATTACTGGTTCATCATCATCTGCCTTGATTTTTCTCAACTATGTTGGAGTCGGCTTCCAGTCTAAGCTGATGCAGCTGAGTACCAGTATTTTACATAGAGCGACTATGAAATAGCTATGTGAAATACAAACATTGCTACTAAAACAGTCAAAACGCATTCTAATAAAAAAACAAATGTATCAGGTACGGAATCTATTCACAATCAATCATAAAGAAATACTCAAGGAGAACGTACCCACGTAATATAAAAATTTGAAATTCGTATTGGTTCGTTAATATTCTCATTAAAATTAGCTTCTTTGTGGGTACCTTATTTGAATATTCCATTCTGCGAAGTCTTGAGGGTACCTGGGTACTTGATTTGGGAGTGTTCAATACATGAGTAACTCAAATCTCGTACTGGGGCGGGTGCGGCGGTTCGTGTGATTTATGGTACGGTTTCACTGTGGCGACTTTGCGGTTATTTATCGAGAGAACGAGCTTAGGAGGGATTTTTGTTGAGAGCTGAGACCTATAGTATCCACTATCCAGACATTCTTACTACCTACATATACAGGGTGTTACAGAAAGGGTATATCAATACAAACGGGTTGAAGAGTGTATCTGGTCTAGAATCTCTGTACAAAATTTCAGCTCAAAAGCAGTAACTTTGAAAATGCTTAATATTTTTTTATTTCGACATCACGGCGCTGAACTGGCGCGCGGCGGCGTGATGTGCGTGTACTAGGCGCACAGACACACTAAAGATAATGGATAATGACCTTCGTAGTGCGGTGACACGTTTGTTATGATTTCAATTTAATAAACTATCGAAATAAAAAAATATTAAGCATTTTCAAAGTTACTGCTTTTGAGCTGAAATTTTGTACTGAGATTCTAGACCAGATACGCTCTTCAACCCGTTTGTATTGATATACCCTTTCTGTAACACCCTGTATACATTGTCATACTCGTATGAATCTGTTGAGGCAGGCATAATAATCCAATCTATCTATATCTATAAATATATATTGAATATTAAAAAAGGTAATCCCTACGAGGAACGAGTCTGATGCCAAAAATATAGTTTTTAGATTGTTTGTCAATTTGTCTGGATGTATGTTCCGGGTTGGCGCAAAAACGGCTCGACGGATTTGAATGAAATTTGGTCCACAGATAGTTTATAACCTGGATAAATACATAGGGTACTTTTCATCCCGTAAGTACTGTTCCGTGGGACATTTTTCGATAAACACGCCGATGAAATAAATGGCGAGTTTAAGACAACCAAAAATAAAAAAAATAATGATTATGAAGTTTATTGAACACTTGCATTTGCTGCAGTCAAGATGTTTCTCACATAGTAGTATACTTACTTGCAATATCCGACTAAAGGCAGTTTCAACAAAACTTGATCTCTGCTACATACAATTCGACTTAAGCTCGTCATATAGGCAACTTTATCAAGACAAAGTCTTTCTAGTGGAAACGCACCTCTACCGACGCAAAATGAATTCCAAATTTTCTGTGTCTCAACTTGATAACATTTCGTATTAGCATTTCACCGTGTCTGCGTTGATTTCATAATATATGAAAATAAATTTAAATCGGAAAGACGAGTAAAGTTTCTAGTCTTTATTTTAGAACTAGCTGCGCCCCGCGGTTTCACCCGCATATGTGTCTAAACACACTATGCCGAAGGTACGCGACCGAAGTTCGGCATGATTACGCCTGCAATGCTATTTGAATTACTGACGACACATTATGCCGAAATTACGTTGCGTTATAGCGTACAGGCGGATTTCGGTCGGGCGTAATTTCAGCGGCAATTCGGCGGCAACGTATTCTGTAGAGCACACATTATACGCGACCGAAGTTCGGTTCGATTGCCAAAGAAGATCCGGGGCGGGGAGCAGCGGGACGCAGGCAAACCCCGCGCCACGCGTGTCCGCCCGTTGTACACACAAAGTTACGCAACGGAATTTCTGTCGCGTAAGTTCGGCACTTATGGTGTGTCATATCAGCCGAATAAGTCGGAACGTAAAATCAGCCGCGGAACATCGGCGGCGTACCTTCGGCACAGTGTGTTTGGACACTTAAGACTCGATCCCGTGGGAATATCGGGATAAAAACTATCCTATGTCCTTTTCCGGGACTCAAACTATCTCTATACCAAATTTAGGTTTAGGCGTGAAGAAGTAACAAACATATAAACACACACACACACACTCACAAACTTTCACCTTTATAATATTAGTGTGATGTGATTTTCCTGTGTGGTACCCTAAGTAAATTAACATTTTCCTTTCATTTCATTACGATTCAAACATTTGCCCTTCAAGTTAGTTACGTTTCTAATATCATATTTACGCTGCTTCGTTGGTCTAGTAATGAGTGCTGGCCCAGCGGTATCGGCCCCGACTCACGATTCGTAGGTCGTCGGTTCGGACCCAGACAGGCACTTTTATTTTTATTTTACATTATATATCGGGACCATGGGGTCCCGGTCCTTTGGAAGGCCTACGAGGGTTCGAAGCCAACTCGCAGAGGCCCCTTAGGAAACTTTAATGAAATGTGGCTCCAACCGACGATTATCCCTGTATGCACTATGCAAGTTAAAATCTGTGTACCTACACCCGTAAAATGATATTTTTTTTTCAATAGTGTTACGTAAAGGTAACCGGAAGGTACCAAATAATTGCAATAAATTTAGACAAATCTGAAAAATACACCCACGATTCTGATACTCGTATCTATACATAATAAAATGAATCTTGAGTTTGGCATACGCTCCTACTCGTACTATAGAGGTATGACGAACAGGGTGTAAAGTTCACTAATACTCTATAGGAAAGGGAGGATCCTCCGACCAGACGGGTGTTATGTCTGGCGGGCAACTGCCCGATGATTCATGTCGGGCCGTTGTATCTATGCTAGTTGCGCGGTAAACTCTGCTTCCGAGATGCAGGATTTCGTGACGTCAGTATGACGCGTTGTTCGCATGTGGCGTTGTAGATACAGCTTGACCTACAAAATAATCAAGTTCAAATTATAACATAACACAAGGAGAATTTCTAGGTCGACATAACCTACATTTTCTATACAACCAACTGCCTGTATTTCCATATTATTCACGCAGTGTAATCTAAAACTGAATTAATTCATTCAAATTCGTAGCGGTTTCCTATCCAAAATAATTTGGTGGTATTATAAATGTACATAATTAGTGATACAAGATTTTCTGTAATATATCAAAGCTCAACAGCGGCGTTATTTGAAACTGTTCTGCGGAGTGGAGTTAGTCATTGATAATTTGTTTTGTCTGGTGCAAATTCATTATTCAAGAAATTTAGATTTCTCAAAAGGCTTCTAATAAACAGTCGTATTAATTGAGTGGAGGGGCTTGTTGCTAAGTAATAACAGCCGCACGGGTCGATCGATCAGGTTAAGCTACGCTTGCCGCGGTTGGTCCGTGGATGGGTAACCATCTTCACATACCAAGACCCCTCCGTGCTTCGGAAAGTACGTTAATCCGTTGGTCTCGGCTGTCATTCGTGGATCTTTGACAGTCGTTACGGGTCGTCAGAAGCCCGAAAATCTGACAACCAGTCTCACCAAGGGGTATCCTATTACCCAGTAACTGAGTTGTAGAGGTCTGATACGATAGTCGCTCCATGTAAAATACTGGTATTTAGCTGCATCCGGTTAGACTGGAAGCCGACCCCAACATAGATGGGAAAAGGCTAAGCAGATAGAAAAATATGTATTATCCTGGTAAAACACAGGATGATAAACAGTCGTATTAGTTATTAGTAAACCTAGAATTTTTGCACGCGATAACATAGGTAAGCATAGCATAATCAGTTTGTAACGTTCCTAATGCAGGCCTCTGTGAGAGGGAATGGGCCGTAATCCACCACGCGGGCCCAGTGCGGGTTAGTAGATGTCACATGTCTTCGAATTTTTGTTGCTAGGTCATGCCGGTTCCCTCACGATGTTTTGCTTTATCGTTATTGAGAGCAGTGGTGACGAAATAAATTACACAAAGTAAAGCGCCTGCCTGGGTTTGAATCCACGATGTGCAACTCGCAAGTCGAGGCCGTTACCACTCAGGGCCACCAATGCACGACAACGTACGGCACAACGCAATTGTACGCAATTTCCAGGCACAAATCTTCACACAATTTCTAACTACGACCAGATATATTTTTGTTTTGCAACCCTATCACTTGTCTGGCCCGACCAGGGATTCGAACCCGGGACCTCATGATCCACAGCCTCATAAGCTAGACACTAGACAGACGATGGCAGTCCAATGCTCTGTAACAAACAATTGAACCGCTGCACCATTCGTTGTTCATCCAAACCTTGCCTATAATTAATCGCATCATCCGCGTCACTAAAATAGTGGGTACACACTACACACAACTTACTAAGACACCAACTCGATTCCATAGTTATTATCGTGCATAGAATACAGTTGTGTAACTCAAGCCATTATATTATTCAGACTATACCAGCACAAAATATGAATTCAGAAGGTCGGTTCGAAACAACGAGCACGTGGCGGCATCTATATCGCCACATGCAAACTACGCATCATACTGACGTCACGCAAAATCCTGCATCGCGCAAGCAGTATTTGCTGCGCAACTAGCATATACAATACAACGTCCCGACATCAATCGTCGGGCCACACTAGACACAACACCCGTCTGGTCGGAGGATCATTCCTTTTCAATGGAGGATGAGTGAAGTGTTCCTCATACGTGTATAAGCGAAAACGCAAGCACGCAAAGACACGCGTTTACGTAATAAGCGATCTGTTTTATTATTACCCTAAGGTTGAATCTCACTTGCTCGTCATAAACCTATAAGGTCTATTTGTCTATGTGACAGTTACTTACCTATAGATAGTTCCAACCTTATAAAGTTTCAATTTTGTGGAAATTATTGATAAAAGTGATAAAGTAATTACGAGGTGGACAACAAAGACGCGATTGGCATTAATTGTTTCACGTCGTTTGAGATCGCCATACGTACGCGTCATCGGTCCGATTACAAAAGTCGTAAGACATCATAGCACCATACCACCGCGAGCATTGCATTGCGTCGCCCGCCCGCGCTTTTACTTCGTTTTCACTTAGCTTTCTTCGTGCTCGGCTTATAAGGGCCCTAGCGTAATGTTAAATAGCCTATAGCCTTCCTCAAGAGTTGGGCTATCAGTTGCAAACATATTTTTTTCAAATCAGACTGGTAGTTTCAGAGATTAGAGCGTTCAAACAAACCCTTCAGCTTTATTATTAGTACATACATATACATAATTATGTATTACAGTCCGCGCGGAACTAGTTGGCCGCTGAGGTGGGGACCTCAGCGGCCAACTAGTACTAGCGGTGTAATGCATAATTATGTGGGGTGAGGCGGCGGCGGTGCGGCGGTTCGCAAACGCACGTACTGAGTAATGCGCCCCCGCTCCTCCGTCCCGTCGCTCACATACCTAAGGCGCGGCCAACTAGTTCCACGCGGACTGTTTATAGATAGATTATGAATTTCCTTCAAAATTCTTAGGATCATGATAGAAAGTATTTCGCAATTATTTTGGACTTCTGCACCTATCTACTTTGTGCTTACTTGACTATTCTGCCTGATAACTGCCTGTAATTAACACTTAGTACTAAGCGCAGCATCTAATAACTGACGCAACTATTAACTTGAGCTCGCGTCTGTTGTACGGAATAGTTGATTTTGTAGTGTTAAATTGTCATTGGTTTAGACGAATTGATTGATTTCATCACGCCTTAGTTAGGCGGATCACACACTACGACGCACCACGCGACGGGGCGTAGATAACGCGCCCCCGCGCGTGATTTTTTACATAGAAATTCAATAAAAACGCGCTTCCGCGCGTGGAATTTGGCTTCGTTTTCCGCACCCCGCTGCGTAATGCGGTGCAGTGTGCGAATCGCCTTATCAATGGTAAGGTAGGGAATGGTGGGTGCCAGGTAGGTACTAGGCAGATGGGTAGGTGTATTCATCTGCACTTCTATGGTGAAAATTTGACTTTTACAGCGCCTATATCTCGTAGGGTTGGCGGTTTTCGTTGTTCAAGAATTACTGCTGACGTGGGAATGTAAATGTATTTAGTATCACCTTTACCGTATTATCGTGGAGTACTTGCGTGTGAAGACCAACTGGACTTTGAGCGTCGAGAAGTTGGAGTCGCGTCACAACACGAACTTCAAGTCGTTCGTGGTGCGTGTTCCGACACACCATCTCGAGAAGTTCCTCAAGGAAGAGTTCTGGCCGAAGGGTGTTGTGTACTGCCGTTTCGTGACCGTCTACATGACACCAGCCAGCGAAGCACGACGATTAGTGTAATTATAATGTTGTAAGTATGTATTTATAGTACGATATTTTTAAGTTATAATAATATTTTATTTTATGTGTTTTATATGGGCCTTGATGCCTGAAATAAATGGATAAATAAATAATAATAAAGATAATTATTATACTAAATACACTCACATTCGCCAGTTTTAAGTCTTGTGCAACGCGAATTTCATCACCAATGCTTTAAAAACGGTGAAGGAAAACATCGTGAGGAAACCGGCACGTCCTAGAATAAAAAAATCGAAGACAACTGGAATGTTTGTTTGTAATAAGTATGTAATAGTTTTGTTGTAAATATTGCACTAGGTTTTGAGATGTTTTCCCTTTGACACTACACCCGTAGCTCGTATCAATAAGCCAGGCCGTCACACTTACACGTATTAGTCCATATCTTGAAAATTTCTGAATCGATTTTGATGAAACTTGCACTGTTCCCTAAGTTGAAGTAAATGTAAGCCAATAAAAAAAGTGGTCACGATCCGATCCGATTAATACTTGCGGAAAAATGCGTGGACAAACATAAATAAATAAAAAAATAAAAAAGCTTTATTGACACAAAAATATTTTACAAAATGATTTTGACAAACAATAGGTACAATTCTGCAATTGAACACAAATCGAATGACCACTAACACCTAAACTAGGCCACATACATACATCTATAAAATGTATATTTGAAAGCCATAATAGACTGGTGGTTTGTCTATAGGCTGATTTTGCTGAATACTGCTATAGAATATGTACAGTTATAATTCTGGGAATAACGTTTGAAGTATCTTTGTTGATTTAGCTGGCAAAGCAGACATCCTAAAGCAATAGTGCCACTGTGGTTTGTGTGCCAGTTCGCAATTTGCCTTCTTGAAAAGACAGTTCTGAGAAATGGCAAAATTTCATGCTCACGATATTGTCAGTTTACAAAAGACAATATTATCTGACAGATTTGATGTTTCATTTGCCTTTTCGGAAGTTCTCGGCTCTTTGAAGTTATAGCTCCTCGTATATTTTTTTAATTGGATAGAAATATATGGCTGTCTCGTTTGTGTAGCGATCGCAATTTCCAGTTTACATACCTATTTATTTTGTTATTTATGTACACACAATGAAATTGATACAGATACGACATATTAGTATCGAGTACAATGGTACTGCTTATTTCTTAAGAAATTTCTTCCAGCAGACCTCATCATCATCATCATTTCAGCCGAAAGACGTCCACTGCTGGACATAGGCCTCCCCCAAGCGCCTCCACTTCGACCGGTTTTGTGCTTCTCGCATCCAACGAGTTCCTGCGGCCTTCACAAGGTCGTCGGTCCACCTTGTGGGAGGCCTTCCAACGCTACGCCTTCCGGTACGCGGTCGCCACTCCAGAACCTTTCGGCCCCATCGGCCATCTGTTCTGCGAGCAATGTGCCCTGCCCACTGCCACTTAAGTTTGGCAATTCTTCGGGCTATGTCGGTTACCTTGGTTCTCCTGCGGATCTCTTCATTTCTGATTCGATCCCGCAGGGAAACTCCAAGCATAGCCCTCTCCATTGCCCTTTGAGTGACTTTCAGCCTTCTAATAAGGCTCATTGTGAGCGACCACGTTTCAGTGCCATATGTCATCACTGGCAACACGCACTGGTCAAAGACTTTCGTCTTGAGACACTGCGGTATGTGGGACGAGAAGATATTGCGTAGCTTCCCGAACGCTGCCCAGCCGAGTCGGATCCAGCAGACCTGCAAAAGGAGAAATGAAAAAGAAATGTCGACAAGTGTGTGAGAAAAAGAAGAGAAGAATTTGATTTGGTGACGTCTTAAACTAAAATATTAAATATAATGCAAAAAATAACATAATTATTTTGCTTAAATAAATACATCATTCTAAAATAAATAAACATAAGTAAATATATAAATTTTCACAGTTAAAAGGAAAGGTCTCTTTTACTCGGTATTTGAATTGAGAAATAGATTTCAAATCTCGAATTCTAGGTGGAATTGAGTTCCACAATCTTAAGGCATGAACAGAGAAGGAATAAGAATAGCAGCTTGTTTTATGAGGAGGGGATTCTAAAGCCAAGACTCTAGCCCCCTTACTAATAAACGTTGTATAACGTCTGTATAGTTACACAATGCTTTGACTTCTTCTTTCGAAAGTCAAATTACTGACGACTGAAAGAGAAAAATCGGTGTGTAAATTTCTTTAATAGATTTTCAACTTTATCGCTAAAGCATAAAGTTCAAAGTTGATTGGGAATATTTGACAGTTTCGGGTAGCTTGATGTGCTGGCCGTCTGTACTGAATTTGCGTTAACAGTTTGTGCATCGACGTCCCTTACACCCTGTATACGCTATGTCAACTTTCTGACGGACTTTTTCATAATTTAAAAGCAGTAACTCTGAGTTTAAGGGTTGGTTAGGTAGTTCCAATACCAATCCGCACTGGGCCCGCTGGTGTATGACAGCCGACTGCCTCTCACGGAGAGGAGGCCTGTGTCCCAGCAGTGGGAACTTTATAGGCTGATTATATTTATGCTTATGCAAGGCTAGGTCGTTACAAAGAACGGCAAGCCCTCCATGGACTGATTGGGCCAAATCCAGTTTAACTTCGAACAGATCTGTCTGTAGATTTCCGCTGCTCCCGTAATACCCACGAGGACAGAACAATCGGGACAGCTAAGTACCTTAATCGTGATGTATGCAAATGTAGTTTCATGTAGTGCTGTGCCACTAATCGTAAATCAGGTGGTTATTACGTAGGCACCATTAGGGAAAGCATGAATACATGCCGGGAATGTACTAGGTTGTCTTAATAGAAAAGGTAATAGATAGACTTTATCTGATAGGTTCTGGCTTATTCACTATAGAACAGAATGTAGGTGCCTATAGCAGTGTTCTTAATCTCAGATAATTTACGTTCCATCGCCACTTAATCAGTTATTATTATTTTTGTTTTTAAAATTTATAAAATCTCACGGGTGTAAACCAAGGTGAGATTTTAAGTCTGAGTAGATTAGGTGTTTTGTACTGCATTGAAATTATTGTCTAAATCTAATTGTAAGAATTTTCAGACTATGCGACATGTGGGGGTGTGTGTGTGTGTATGTGTGGGAGCAGCTTTCTGTGCTGTAAGGTATGTGTATTTGGAAAGATTGATTGCATTTAAACTGATAGGAAAATAGTTGTTTCGGGATAATACCAGTCGTTGATATCACTATTCCTTACTCTCTTTCCACCTCTCTCTGTTCAAAGCTCCCTATCCCGCCATCTCCGTTAATCAGTTACTTATTACTTTAGTGAAATGTATTCTATGTTGATTTTGAACTTGGCACTAAGCTTCTGACCTTTCATAAATGCCTATGCAGTATGTGACATAAAATATTTTGAATTTTAGACATGACAATCCACGAGTCTTTAAAAATTTGACATAACTTAACGCCTGATTGAAAAAAGTTAAATTTTATATCAATGGAATGCTTGTGGCTGAGTAATATCAGCCGCACGGGTCGATCGATCAGGTTAAGCTACGCTAGCCGCGGTGGGTCCGTGGATGGGTGAACATCTTTACATACCAAGACCCCTCCGTGCCTCGGAAAGCACGTTAAGCTGTTGGCCCCGGCTGTCATTCGTGGATCTTTGACAGTCGTTACGGGTCGTCAGAAGCCCGAAAATCTGACAACGATATCGTATTACCCAGTAACTGGGTTGTGGAGGTCAGATAGGCAGTCGCTCCATGTAAAATACTGGTACTCAGCTGCATCCGGTTAGACTGGAAGCCGACCCCAACATAGTTGGGAAAAGGCTAGGCAGATGATGATGGAATTGGAAACAATACATAACCTTCCAGCAATTTTCGTAAACATATTTCTAAATAAAGTTTTCTATAAATAAAACGAAACAATTTCATAAAACTATTTATGGCATGGCGGAGTCATGTCGAGTTTATCGCTTCGTTGGTCCGAAGAATTGCCGTCGGATCCTGTCATTTTATTTATACCTGCACAAACTAAAGATACTTTTCTGATTAATTATTCTGCAAACAGAGCTTGGGACACAAAATACATAGGTTCAGAAGGCCGGCTTCATACAACAAGCGATAACAGCGGGATAATTGCGTATCACACAATCAGTAGCAATGGGTTTCATTTTGAAAGTTCAACAATATTCATTGCGTTTTTTACGTTGTTGAGCCGATTTTTTTTTCGAACTTATGAAGCAATGGCAGATATCGTACACAACGGAGATTCGGAAGGAAAAGAAGGAGGCCTTTGACCAGCAGTGGGACAAAATATAGGCTTAAGAAAAAAAAACAGCAATGGATTAGCAATATCCTTAAAAATGATAAAGATTGTGACTGAACAACAACATGAACAACAACAACACACACGCAACGCACGCACGCACGTTGTCACGCAATTAGGTTGTAGATGCAAGCAGAGATAAACGCGTAGGTGCGGCGATCTTAGGCCGCTATCCCACTGGCGTTTTACGAGCGTCGGCGCCTCTCGAACGTCTGTCTTCGCGTGACAAGCAGTAACGTCCGCTGAACGCGACGTCAACGTCGCGTCTGCGCAACGTTAACGTCGCGTTTGTTGGCAACAGGTACAATCACGCCGTCCTGCTCTGTCACTTTGAATCACTTGTAGTCTGGCATTCGCAAATATTTATAAAATTCCGATTCATTATTTTTAATATTATTAGAGTACAGTGCGAAATATTCACTTTCTTGTGATCGATTGGACTATAAAGGGTTTTCCCAGAATTGAGGATGAGATTTATTTTTCTTTTAAGTAATTTTCGTCGAAGTAGTAAAGCCAACAGTAGTGCTTCCTCGTCGGAATTCATTATGTTTCTGATTGTACGCCTCAAATAGTATCATGTGCGCGACGTTAACGTTGCGTTCAGTAGACGTTAATGCATGTCACGCGCAGACGCGACGTCAACGCTCGTAAAACGCCAGTGGGATAGCGGCCTTAAAGGAATGCCAGTCGCGAGTACACTTGCACTCGCTGTGTGTGAAGCGTGTCTGTGTGTGTGCGTTCTCGCTCGTTGTATGAAGTCGGCCTTCTGTTTCTATAAATTTTAAGATTGGAAGCTGTTAACTGCGGACGTTTCATCGCCTCCGGTTGTCCGGAGCGTTTTTAATCAGCTTCATGCCTTTGAGCAGCGCTGCCTAATTTTTTTTTTTTTTTTTTTTTTTATTGCTAAATGGGCGCACTCTTGACCCCGATCTAATTGCAGTGTTGGAGAGTTTTTTTGTATATAATTGGCTCTGGTTTTAATGTCCGTTTGTGGATTGTAGTGGTTTAAGTAGACACTTTCTTTTGCTTTTCGTTTTAATTTTATTTCTTAGTTTACATTGAAAACTCTGACTCTATTCTTTATTACATTCTTTCTGTGTCACTTTTAAAAGCTTTTTTCTTGTCGTTTTAAATAGGCAGTCCGTTAAAAATTAATATGAGTATTTATTTCTTACATAATACGTAACCGTTCAGCGACTGTTGGAAACAGTTATTAAATACGGTTGTGGTTACGGTGGTTGGACTATAGTCATCATCATCATCATAATTTCAGCCGAAAGACGTCCACTGCTGGACATAGGCCTCCCCCAAGCACCTCCGCCTCAACCGGTTCTGAGCTTCCCGCATCCAGCGGATTCTTGCGGCCATTACAAGGTTATCGGTCCACCTTGTGGGAGGCCTTCCAACGCTACGTTTTCTGGTACGCGGTCGCCACTCCAGAACCTTTCGGCCCCATCGGCCATCTGTTCTGCGAGCAATGTGCCCTGCCCACTTCTACTTATGTTTGGCAATACTTTTGGCTATGTCGGTGGTTACCTTAGTTCCCCTGCAGATCTCTTCATTTCTGATGCAAGCATAGCCCTCTCCATTGCTCTTTCGTTGACTTTTAGCCTACAAATTTATAGTAATTTCTGTTCACAGGCTTATACTCTATAGCCATATAAATTGAACCTCGTAAAGAGAGGTTACCTCGACGGAATGTCAGCAGGGCGTGGATATGGAGCCGTGTCACAAACTATGCTCCACCTCCTGCCCTTTGTGCCCCAAAAAATGCAGCCAAAGTGACCTCTGCGCTGCCGCCGATAACGCCGTTTAAGTGGCGAAGTTTTGGGCGAACAAAATTTTAATAACTGCTGTGACAGCAACACGAAGAAAAAAAGCCATAGATAGCTTCATTTCTTGCAAAGCGGTTTCTAATAAGCAACTATATCCGTTCAAAATCTATATAGCCAAACTTCGAGCATTGCTAGATAGCAATTTGACGCGTGTCAAAACTGCTTACCTCTCGAATCAAAGCGAGTGTGCAAAACCGAAAAAAAGCAAACGAAATAAAAACGCAATCACAACGCACAGCGTTGAAAAAATGGCTTCCATCCAGTTCGGATCATACAATCTATTCCGAACTATTGCACTGTGAAATCAAACTCATCACACGGGAACAAAAACTGGTTGCACCCGGCCTTCAATTTTCCTTTCATTAGCCTGCTCAGATATGTAAGTGGTTTTTAGTCACACTGTAAAAAGTTGCTCAGAAGGACTAAAATGTTAGAATTAGGACCAATAAAATCACGACGTGACCAGTGGTGGCCTAGTGGCAATGGCCCCGACTTAGGAGTGGCCGTGGGTCCGAACCTAGGCAGGCGCTTTACTTTGTGTAAATAACTTTATCACCACGGCTCTCAAAACGGTGAAGGAAAACATCGTGAGGAAATCGGCATGTCTTAGGAACAAAAATTTGAAGACATGTGACATCTACCAACCCGCACTGCCCACTCCCTCTCACAGAGCCAGCTTATAGTGGAGCCAGCAGGCCTGTGTGCCAGTAGTGGGACATTATAGGCTGATTATGAAATCACGACATTCTGGAATACCACACTGGACCTTACTTGACTCTTTTGACCAGGGACAGTACAACTATGGTTACTTATTCGAAATTTGAAAAGTTCTGATAAAAGCCGGATATTTGGAACAAAGTCCGGCTATCCGGACCTTCACTTTTAATATTGCTTTTTTCCCTACGTGCTTAAGGTTAGCCGCATTCAGTTACCTTCATAGATCATGTTTTTAACATATTTTATAGCTTCACTCTATCAAACCACATGAAGCGGAAACCCAATTACAACGAAAACACTTTGATTGGGTTAACCTCTTTATTATTCTAGTAACCGATTTAACGGTTAACCCAGATCAATATCTGCATAGCCCTTTTTCCAACTATGTTGCGGTCAGCTTCCAGTCTAATCGGATGCAGCTGAATAGGTACTAGTATTTTACATGGAACAACTGCCAATCGGAGGTTCACAACCCAGTTACAAGATAATACAATACTTGCTATAGTTAGCGCCATGAAAGATGAGACTTGACCCCGCTACCCGCGCTCTTTCCGCCGCCCCTAGGACGTCCGGTCCCGTCCCGCACTCAGACCTCATACCGCTAAAGAGACCTAAAATCATCTTCGTGACACGCATTAGAAGACTTCTTCTTCTTCTTTTTTTTTATTCTGTAAGACTTTCTGTAAGACCCGTAACAACTGTCAAAGACCCACGAATGACAGCCAGGACAAACAGCTTAAGGTGAATGCGCACTGGTAGCCCGCGAAATTCAAATTTTCTTACGTTTTTTGCAATCAAAATTTGATCGAAATTTTGATCAAGATAAAACCTGACACTGACCTGCAAATTGCAAAAAAACGTAAGAAAATTTTAATTTTGCGGTCTACCAGTGCGCATTCACCTTAACGACTAACCCATTGAACTATAAATACAGTCTTGATTCGGTCGCTACACTCTATACAGTCTAAGCCTAATCGTTGTGCGAGCCAACACTTCCCACGGCTGCAGGAAAAAAGCCGATTGCAAGTTCTGCAATATATTACTTTCACGCCACTCAAGCGTTCTAATCGTTTCGCTTGTTTATTCTTTTGTGATACGACTGTGCAAGGTTGGAGTTGACGGCGAGTGATTTATATCCTTTCAGATTCTGGTTTGTTTTGTTTCTTGGAATCTGTCAGCGTCTATGTGAAGGAATTTAACGACTATGGTAAGTTTGAATTGATGTTGGTTGAAACATGTATTTTTATTTCTCTCTCTGCTAGTTAAGATTATATATTAAATTGTGTTCTTCTACTTCTACATTATTATCAGTAGGTTTATTCCCTTTTCAGAAATCATAGATAGTGTTACCTTTATTATCATTTTTAGGATTCCGTACCTCAAAAGAAAAAACTTATAGCGGTATCTACAACGCCACATGCGAACAACGCGTCATACTGACGTCACGCAAATCCTGCATCTCGCAAGCAGAGTTTACCGCGCAACTAGCATAGATACAACAGCCCGACATGAATCATCGGGCAGTTGCCTGCCAGACACAACACCCGTCTGGTCGGAGGATCCTCCCTTTTCTATAGAGTACGAGTGAACTTTACACCCTGTTCCTCATACGTCTATAAACTAATTATACATGTACACTAAAACAAAAGGACACTTAAGCGTCGAAGCATTCATCGCTTTCATCCGAAAGCGTTCTCAGAAGAGTGACAGCACTCCCACGTTAAATAATAATGCTTATCAAGTAGCTACAAATACATCCTCCGATTCAAAGTACCTTTTCTTTAAAACCACAATCATCTGCCTATACTTTTTCCCAACTATCTTGTGGTCGGCTGACAGCCTGACCGCATCTGGTTCGACCGCAGCAAGTGTAGCTTAACCTGATCGATCGACTCGAAGTAACCACAATACCTATGGCAATTACAAAAACGGGTTTTATAAAAGAGACTCACACGAAGATAACAGAGATTACGAAAAATCTAACTTCTTTTAAAAATCGATGTCTCAATGTATGTATGTTTGGTCAATGTACTAACCAATCTCGATGATAAAGTTCCATGCTATTCCCCGTACTCCAAGGTAACCTATGGTCGGTGAACAGCATAGCATGGCTGGACATCGTGGAGTACCTGCGCCAGAAGACGAGGTACACGCCGAGGGTGCAGTTACTGGCGTCGTGCCCCAACGTCAACTTCAAGGAGTTCGTGTTGCGCGTACCGAATTGTTATCTGCCCGTCGTCATGGAAGAAGACTTCTGGCCGCAGGACGTGGTGTTCCGTCGCTTCCAAGTACCACAGAACAGCACAAGAACAAGCTAGTGAAGTGATGTACTATTTTTATAATAAAAATATGTATGTTTAGGTTAAGGTATTTATCTATGGGCCTGCATCGTCTGCAAAAATTAATAAATAACAAGCGTATAGTGTTCCCACTGCTGGGACACAGGCCTCCTATTTAAGAGGGAGGGTGGCTGAACAGACGGGGAAAATAAAACCACAAAAGCCATTGACTTGCACCTCACATTGGTTGCCGACACTTTATTCCTTATCGCAACGGAGCCGGGATTAAGGGAAATTCCTTTAGAGGAATACTATGTCCAAAGGTGCTTTTGATTTAGATGCCGGAAGAAATATACGTGTATTTCGCTACCAAGTTTTTCCTCGTTGTTTTTTTTTTACGGCAGCCATGAGCGAAATATCAAAAAATTTTTTTGCGTTTGAGTTTTTTTTTATTATATTAAGAATTTTTTACTGATTTGAACGATAAAGAATTTTAATTTTGAATTGTAATTGGAATTTGTAAAAAATACAATAACAATAAAGGAATTTTTCAGTAGCAGCCGGGAGTCTAGATCTATGGCCAGTTTATACCAAAGGCTAACGCGCACTAACCCGCACTGGGTCCGCGTGGTAGATTACAGCCCACTCTTTCTCAAAAAGGGGGGGCCTGTGTCCCGATAGTGGAAATATTTTAGATTGACTAGCTGCGCCCCGCGGTTTAACCCGCATAAGTCTCGATCCCGTGGGAATATCGGGATAAAAAGTAGCCTATGTCCTTTCCCGGGACTCAAACTATCTCTATACCAAATTTCATCTAAATCGGTTCAGCGGTTTAGGCGTGAAAAGGTAACATACAGATAGACAGACAGAGTTACTTTCGAATTTATAATATTAATTCATATGGATTATGCTAATGGCAAAGAGTCATCTTCTATTACATGGGATTTAAAAACACAACTTGCGAAATGTGGGTGTCCCTACTGTACAATTCTGCCTAACCCTTCGGATAACTCAGGCGTGAATGGTATTAGCCATTATTATGATAAATGTTTCTCAAATACACCACACATTGCATTGCATACAATAAATCTGCAAATTCTCTGATTAAATTACACGCTAATTACATCGAATTAAAATACCAATGAATGACAGCCATTTCAATTACTACATAAAACAAACTTCGACAGTCACTGCTATTCCGAATACATTCGCAATAATATTATTTTGTTATTTTTGTATTTACCCCTTACTAATAAACGTTGTATAGCGTATGTATAATAATTATACATACGCTATACAACGAAATAAGAAGACAAAGCTTTCTGTAATTATTACAGAAAGCTTTGTCTTCTTATTTCGAAAGTCAAATTACTGACGACTTTAAAACAAAAGATGTTTGTCTAATTTTGACAGTGGGTCCAGTTGACCAATAAAAATATAGAAAATTTTTCCTTTGGTCAACTGGACCCGCGGGTCCAGTTCGAGTGGGTCCAGTTGACCAAAGACTCGAGAAATCGATGTGTAACTATTCTTCTGATATTACAATACGTTTATTAGTAAGGGGATAAATCTTTAAAAAATGTGCCTTTTGTTTTCGTTTTCGCATTTTTTTATAACCAACAACATACGTACGGTAATGACTATTGTAATGGAGGAACACTGACTCCCGAGTCGCAGGTATAAACCTAGTTTTAGAGCCACAACCTATGTTTAAGATACTACATCTATATGTTGTAAATACACACATCAAAAGTGTCTAGGGATCAACATATATTTTTGCAATAACTTTTCTCCTGATTGATATTAATTAAAATTTTCTTTAAGGATTCATCAAATAAAGTGTTTTCGTTTGTCACAGTAACGATAAACCAAGTCACCTTTGCATTAATAAAGAAATTTGCCATTTTCCTAATAAAGGGATTTTTGACATTTGAACCACTAACACAAAAGTTCGAAAAAAAGACTGAAATAACAGTTTTCTTTAAAATTTTATTGGGTAACTTAAACAATTAATAATCCGTGTTTCTACCGCGAACACTAACAACACAAGAACATCGGTTTGGCATACTCAAAATGAGTTCATCCAAATCACGCTGTGGAATGGCCGCCCATGTTCGTTGCAACAACAAAAAAAGGTCTTCTTGCGACTGGATACCCTCCATATTCGGCAGAGCTCTTCTCTGTAGCATATCCCACGCATGCTCAATCGGGTTCAAGTCTGGCGACTGAGCAGGCCAGGGCAGGACATTGATGTTAGCTGCGGCGAGAGTCTGTCTTACAACTCTTGCGGTGTGCGGTCGTGCATTATCATGCATTAACTGAAATAAGGGATCGATTTGCACTTGTAGAGGAACGATGACGTCTGATACAATCGTCTCAGCATAAATTTGAGCGTTGAGGTTGCCTCTGATCCAAATCAACTCAGTTCTTCCGCCGATCCAAATACCCGCCCATACCATGATGGTTCCACCACTATAAGGATGGACTTCCTGGCAGGATTTTAATCGCTGTTGGCGTCCAGGGGTTCTCCAGTGTCGTATACGTCTTGTATCCGGTCTCATACCAAAACGAGACTCATCAGAAAAGCACACGAAACGCCATTGTTCTTCTGCCCAATTTCTGTGTTCAAGAGCCCATTGATATCGAATCCTACGATTGTGCATTGCTATAGGTGGTACCCGTAGCGGTCTTCGGGAATGAAGGTTCACTTCATGCAAGCGGTTTCTGACTGTTTGGTCGCTAATTAAGTTCCCTGAAGAGTGATGAAGCCTCACGGCTAACATCATGGCGGTTATTGTTGGAGCTCTTCGAGTTAAGATTTGAATGTATCGGTCTTGTCTCCGTGTGGTGCAGCGATACCGTCCTCCATGGCGCTCAGCCACGGTACCAGTGCTTCGGTAACGTGTCCAAAGTCGACTGATAACACTCTGACTTGTATTCAGAGCTAAAGCCACAGTACGTTGCCGGGAACCAGCTTCTATCATTCCCACGGCTCTGAGCATTTCTTCCCTGCTTAAATGACGTCGCCGCTCCATAATAACGTTGGTTTTAATCAGTAGTAGGGAAACAGTAGCACTAATAATGTCTTCAATGCGTTGTATGTTTTTATAGGGAAAATATTGACAGCTGATTTTCATCTTTTACTCGAATTTGATTCACAGTTCCTGATTCAAATTATGAAATGCACCAAAAAGGATCCATATAAATTTATAAAATCATAAATTTATTACAAAGCCACATCTCAATCTCAAGAAATCCGCATAAAAATGCTTGATCCCTAGACACTTTTGATGTGTGTAGAATGCCTGTAACAAAGATGACGCTTTTTAGAAATAAGGAAAGTATTATATTACTGGCAGCGCTTCGCGGTTTCACCCGCATAAGTTTCCCGTTTGAATATCGGGATAAAAACTATCCTACGTCCTTTCTTGGGATTTAAACTATCTCTATACCAAATTTCATCTAAATCAGGTCAGCGGTTTAAGCGGGAAGAGATAACAGACAGACAGGCACACTTTCGCATTTATAATACTAGCTGTTGCCCGCGACTTCGACTGCAACCCAGGATGAAAATTAGTCTATGTCCTTCTCCAGGTCATGATCTATCCACGTGTCAAATTTTATCTAAATCCGTTCAGCCGTTTTAGCGTAAAAGCGTTACAAAAAAAACTTACTTTCGCATTTATAATATTAGTTAGAATACTTTTAAAATACATTTTATGAAACAAATTACCGTCGTACCCAATTTTTCGCTTTTGAATAGCCTTGTTAATGTTTATTAAGCTTCTTTGTCTGAAGACAAAAGATTTTCCACAAAACACTGAGGTACTTTTTTTTACTTGGTGGACAAATTACTACGGAGTTTTTGTGCTTAGAGGTTGTATTCATTTAATTGTAGCGTTTTGATCTAAAGTTTAGACGACTGCAGTTGTATGAATGGTAGATGTAATTTGTGGTCTTTATTTAGTTGTGTTATTATTTGCTTCTTTTGTACTCATGTAAAAGGTTGGAGGACTTTCAACCCTCCTTTTGTCTGCATAAGTAAGTCTAATTTGATCTGATCCAATTATATCCAGTAAGTTTTTTCTGTTTTGTAACAAGGTTGATGCGTGGAGCTTACTACTCTCCAAAATCTTGGCTACTACTGACCTGCTTGAGCACAATGATATTTAGACAATTAAAGTAATCGATGAAATGCAACCACTAAGAGTCATCATCATCATCATTTCAGCCGAAAGACGTCTACTGCTGGACATAGGCCTCCCCCAAGAACCTAGAATTAAAAAAAAAAATCCATAGAAACCTTTTAGCGACTACCACTGAATAGTTTCATGCCCCAATAGGACCAAGTTTTAAAACGATTTCTGTGTCTTCCAATTCTCTTTGTATAAAAGCAATGGTCTATATTCAACACTAATGAAAATAGTCCGCAAGGAGAATATTTAAGTAAAAGAGTTTTATAGAAATAGGTAGGTACCTCAGTAGTAGGGTTTGGCTGAATGTCAAAGAAAAAGTCTCTTGTGAGGATAAACATAGTATCAGAAGACCAATTCCCGTAATGAAAAACGTTCAAAATCTAGTCACAATCTCATCTCAGCAACAATCAATGTCAAAAACTTGTCAAAAATGCAGGGAAATTAGACGTATTTTTGACAGATTGAGACTGAGATCAGACTGTGGACGTTCTTAAAATTACGAGAATTGCTCCTCTGAAAATTGTTGTTGAAAATTATTGTAATAACAGAGGGGCAATTCTCTTAATTTTAAGAACGTTCACAGTCTGATTTCAGTCTCAATCTGTCAAAAAATACTTCTAATTTCCCTACATTTTGACAAGTTTTTGACATTTGTTTGTCGCTGAGATGAGACTGCGACTAGATTTTGAACGTTTTAAATTACGGGAATTGGCTTTCTGGGCTTGATTTTACTTCATTTTTTTTCTATTTTGGAGATCTATTTGTGTTAGTTAAGGCTGGGATTTTTCGGCAGTTCCTACGTTTTTATTAAGTGTAGGATGTCTCTCACCGGTCGTGTTGCATTGCCGTCCCATCGGACTATGAGAGTGAGAGAAGAGAGAGTGCACCTGCGTCTGCGCACAGTTGTGCACTATAATATCTCCTGCGCCGAAGACTGGTCTCCGCTGAGTTTGGTCACTATGGCCGAAATTCGGAATGGAGGATTATTATTATTACATCGTTTTGTAAGTGCTGATCCCGTTCACTTTCATTAGTGAAAGTCGCCATTTTGGTCACTTTTCATATTCCTGTGCTAAAATCTACATTTACTAATAATTTAAAGCTGGAGATTTCTACAGAACATAAATATTAGTTTAGTCCTGTCAAATCAAGATACTCCATAGACAAGTTTAGACGTGATTAAAAAATTGGCTTCTAAAAATACGCCAATTTATGTCAGGCGCCGACTAATTTGACAGGACTAAACTAATATATATGTTCTGTCCTTTTCTTAATGAAATAGAAAGAATAAGATGCACTGAACTTAAATTTAGTTTAGCTTGTGAACAAGCGAATCGGCACCAAACTATTTTCATTAATATAAAATAAGATATGGATAATATTATTTCTCCATTTTACATTCTCGTTAGAATGCAAGGTTAATAATTTCAGTAACTAGCTGCGCCCCGCGGTTTCACCCGCGTAAATGTCGATCCCGTGGGAATATCGGGATAAAAACTATCCTATGTCCTTTCCCGGGATTCAAACTATCTCTATACCAAATTTCATCGAAATCGGTCCAGCCGTTTTCATGTTATGTCGTGACAACGGAAAACGGGTTTCATTTTTATATATTTGTAACGTATGTGTATGTCGTGTGTGTAATTTTACGTATGTATTATGTGTGTGTTAAGCTGCTCCCTCACTTGGAGAATTCGCCTGTACTGTAAGGGCGGTTTCGCACTACATCCGATCTGAATCCGAGATAATATAGTCCATTGTCCTATTTGTATGAAGGGTTGTGCACTAGATCCGAACAAATAGGACTATGGACTATACGGTATCTCGGATTCGGATCGGACGTAGTACAAAACCGCCCTAACGTTACAGAGTCGAGCATTACGTCAGTGAGGGAGGAGAACCGAGCATTACAATGCGCAAGCTGTAACGTTACAGATTCGAGCATTACATTGGTGAGGGAAGGGAAGGGAATAATTAATATTGCCGCGCTCAGCACAACAATCGCTTCGTCTGACATCGTAGAATCAACTAAATGCTTAAAATCGAATCTAATTTTACATTACAGGCGAATGCTCGTCAGTCAGGGAGGCAGTATTGTAAAGTAATGGAATGCATGACGAAGCCTCCTCGTGTAGCGCAGTTTGTTCCACCAGTTACTCAACTGAACCGAGCGCTCGGCGCATTGTGGACAGTCACACCCAACACGTTATTTGACTGGCCAATTCTCCCCTTGCGGTGGTAGGGCTTACGCCCGCCTGGATTGCGACCAACCTCCCACCGGAGTCCGCGGCGTCGAGCAGCCTGCTGTGTTTCATCGATGCGTCGGAGTTCCAGTGCCTTAGACATCTTCTGGGTACGCTCGTTCCATCATAAACCTCATCCATCGCTTTCCATCAGGCATAATCGGAGTCAAGAGAGGGCCCATTCAACAATAAAAAAAGGAATGCTCAAAATCGAATCTGAAATATTACATTACAGGCGAACGTTTTAGGTGAGGGAGCACCTTTAGATGTATCATGATTCGCTCGCGGCTTTGTACAAAACAGATGGTATCATTATAACATGTAATTAAAACATCAAAATAGTTTTGCTTTACATACCTGAATGCTTTTATCTTAATTAGTAAATTGCTGAACAAAACTGTTTACTATTAAAATGTAATATTATTTGGATTGTATGGTACATTGATTTTACATACATGATTTTGGTAAGATATTAATGTTAATTTTGATTCATAAGGCAGGACATGTCTGCCGCATGCCGGACAAACTGTGGGCCCAAATAGCGCAGAATTGGTGCCCTGAGACAGTGAGGCGTGGTCGCGGCAGACCACGTAGGAGATGGCGGGACGAGCTGGATAGGTTCCGTCAAAATTGGAGGGAGGACGCGCGGGCTCGCGAATAATGGAAGGAGTGGAGGGAACCCTTTGCCTAGGAGTGGGACAGCTTAAGCTAGATAAAAAAAAAGGCATCACTGCCTGAGAAGCAAAATTAACATTAATTATATGAAAAATTAACTTGCACTTAAACTTAAACCTTTAAAAAAAAATACAACTACAGGTTTTTTTAAATTGTCGGGCACGAAACTCCACGGACACTTTTAAATCATACAATTGCTATAAAATGACCATGCAGGGGCCCGTGGCTAAATAATAACAGCCGCACAGGTCGATCGATCAGGTTAAGCTACGCTTGCCGCGGTTGGTCTGTGGATGGGTGACCATCTTTACATACCGAGACCCCTCCGTGCCTCGGAAAGCACGTTAAGCCGTTGGTCCCGGCTGTCATTCGTCGATCTTTGACAGTCGTTACGGGTAGTCAGAAGCCCGAAAGTCTGATAACCAGTCTTACCAAGGGGTATCGTATTACCCAGTAACTGGGTTGTGGAGGTCAGATAGGCAGTCGCTCCATGTAAAATACTGGTATTCAGCTGCATCCGGTTAGACTGAAAGCCGACCCCGACATGGTTGGGAAAAGGCTAGGCAGATGATGGTGACCTCTGATATTCCATAGTTTTAAGTTTTTCTTCAATTAAATCTAGTTTCAACCATAGATCTGTGAGTTTCAACGAAATACTGTGTGACAACATGCAGCTATGGCGTGTGGTGTTGGTACAAACGGTATGAGAAAACTTACAGCGAAACACTAAGTTACATTTAGAGATAGCGTGCTTTGTCACCAGTGCAGCAGTGCCATGTTTGTGTTATTGCAAGAACTTCAAACTTACATTAGCTGCGGTGTTGGGACTGCAATCCACTGGCGTTGACTATAATATTGAAGCTATGAATACGACCATGAAAACGAAATTGTCCTTTATTATCATCAGAATGGAAATTACCACATTATTCTGTTTTTGAAGTGAAACTTCTTTACGCACGCTTGACTTGGGGAGTAAGCTGGCGAACGCGTGCCGTAAGCGTTACGAAAAGTGTGATCGGGTGAGGCGAACGGGAGTTGAGTGGGGGATATAAGCAAGAGAAAGCAGTGCGCGCGCACATTTTCTTTCTCTCTTTCTCTCATAGCCAAATACGTTCCGTATATCTAAGCACAGTGCAGGCCTATTGTCTGTATCACAGTGTAGGAGCAAGAGAGAGCAGTGCGCGCGCACATTTTCTTTTTTTTATAACTATTTTATTGTTGTCTTCGATTCTGAAACAGCTCAATCAACAGCTCAGAAATCGCAGGTATAGACGAACCGTTGTGTCGGCGAATCGTTCGCCGGTGAAAATATGTTCTATCAGCAAAACTTCTAAAAAGTGACTCGTTCTATCCGTGAGTCGTTCGTCGTTGAAACGATATTTCGGTGAAGCAATGAAAAGTGAATCGTTCTGTCGGCGAACCATTCGTCGGAGATATGAATTTCGGAGAACTATTTCAGAATTATGTGACCTACGGTAAACTTTGTATACACAATGTTCACCTCCAAAGTAATAGCGCTGGTATCAGCACTAGCCAGAGATCAAAACTACAAACGTAGCATACAGGGAAGTTTTATAAAAATATGGCTCTTATTTTAGTATAGCGGTGTCTTACGACTTCCACACGGACAAACTCACGGGCTAAAGCTAGTCTATAATATAAAAATGAATCGGTGGATGTGTTGCTAAGCGCAAATCTCGAGAGCAGCTGAACTGAATTCGCTAATTCTTTTTTTATAATATCCCTTGAAGTACGATAGGAGTAGGCAAGGAGTAGCGTAGGAGTAAGGTAGGAGAAGGGTAGGGGTAGGAGTAAGATAGGAGTAGGACACCACGTGAACGAAGTCGCGCCGGGCAGCTAGTATTAAATAAATATTCAGACGAAAGTAGTCAACTGCTGGATTTAGGCTTCTCCCAAATACCGCCACAATAATCGGTCTTGTGCTTCATGCATCCCACATTACCGCAGACTGGAAAGGCGACCGCGTACTGGTAAGCGCACCATCGGCAGTCTCATACAAATTATACTAATGACATGTTGAGGAACGCAGGATTTATCTTTGTGTTTCTATATGTCTGTGCATAATTTTCTTGTGTTTAAAGTCTAAAGCCGAGTCTCCTGCGCTTGTTTTTTCGAAACATTACCCAAAAAACCTTACACGTAAACATTTGTTGTCATACACAAGCTGTCTCCTGCGTGTTCAAATATTTTTAGATTAGTGTCAACTATTCACAAGACAATATAACCTCAAAACTTTGGAATTAAGCATTTAAAATGCTAGATGTGCGCGGTGCGCGTGGCGGTTGAAACATTCCCACATTCCGGAGTATTTTCCATGCAACTCGGAAAACAAAAATATCGTGTTGTCATATACAAATAGTCTTTGGCCATGCTTACGCAAGCTAGAAATATAAAAATTTTGGTATCATGTATCCAAACGCGTCTCACATATTGAGGGTAGAATTCATATTGGACCACAGTATTGAGCCAATCATACTCCGGCTTCCTTTCCAATCCTACCCCCATGCCGCAAAAAAGGTGCTACACCGCAACACCAGTGAGAAGCGTTTCCGCCGCAGTGACTTGACGGAGGTCGCCATGAGGATTCGCACTGTTCTCTTCAAGCAGCAAACCGCATAACACCGCTTTAACTCAACCGCTGTACCATCATTATAATATAAACTACTAGCTGCGCCCCGCGGTTTCACCCGCATAGGTCTCGATCCCGTGGGAATATCGGGATAAAATGTATCCTATGTCCTTTCCCGGGACTAAAACTATCTCTATACCAAATTTCATCAAAATTGGTCCAGCCGTTTGAGCGTGAAGAAGTAACAAACATATAAACACACACACACACACACACACTCACAAACTTTCGCCTTTATAATATTAGTGTGATAGTGTGATTTAACGTGTTGGCCGACACAAAGTGACAAAAGTGGGATAATACAATCGATTTACGGAGTGCGAGTGAAAAGTAGCCATCCGAAAACGCGTGTCCACCACGTCGGCGGTCGTTGCACCAACCTGACATCCAGTACTCCCAAGTAAGTCATATTCTTCCCATACTTTCATTTTGCTCAATTTTCTGTGTCGTCCAATATTCGATCCAGCATAAAAATTATTTTCCCGCTAAATTATATAACGCTTGTTGGTCCTTCGAAAAGCCGCTATCCAACTTCACCAGGCCACGCCTCTTTGTTTTGATATTTTTTTAAACGCAATAAATTAATTTGAATATTCAAATGATATAATAATAAATGTAATAATGTTTTTATATTTTTTATATCCTAATATTTAAACATATCATTTAAATGTAAATAACGAAATAAAGAAATAATAATACCATTACATGTTGGTCTCCGGTATGGCTGTCTCTCGTATGTCGGTATTCTTTATTCGTTACTCCGTCGTTATGTTGTGCCGGTATTTTGTATGTTGTTCCATTGTGTGTTGTGTATGATGTTTCGTTGTGTGTTGGTCTTGTTGTGGTTTTGTGCTGGTACTTTGTATATGGTTCGTAGGTATGTATGTTGTATGATATGTACGTTTTTGGTATTTTGTATATGCCAAAATATTTGATTCGTATCTTCCGTTTTGTAAACGTGCTGTGTATGTTGTTTGGTTTTGTTTTGGTCTAGTGTATGGTGTTCCGTAGTCTGTTGATCTGGTTTCAGTTTCGTTGGTTGATATTGATATTGTATATATTGTACCGCCGACTGTTGGTTTTGTTGTGCTTTCGGAGTGTGTTGGTATATTGTGTATTATTGTTTTGTTGTGGGGCTTTCCGTTGATGCTGTTCGTTAATTTGTTGAAATATTGTTTGTTGTATAATTGAGCGTATTCTAAAAACGGATTTGTTGTTTTATAAATTATTGGTTTCATAGTTGTTGTTTTTGGAGGTTTTGGTTTCTGAGTGGTTGTATTCTGAGTTGTCAGTTTCTGAGTCGTTGGCTTCAGAGTTTTTGACTTCAGAGTTGTTGGCTTCATGGTTCGTTTGTATGTTGTTGTTGTTGTTGATGGTGCGATGACCGACCTTTTCACTGGTGTGTCGTGTTGATTATCGATTATTACAGCGACTAATAAAGGCGAGAAAGCTGAAACATATAGAAACACATATAAGTTGGTGCAGTTCATTCATCAAAATTGCTCTTAAAATAGTGAAGGAAAACATCGTGAATAAACCGGCATGCTCTGCAATCAAAACTGTACCTGTATTGTAATGTACCTACATTCGTAGCAAAGAAATGATTTGATTGATTGATTGAAATTTCGAAGACATTATTGTGACGTCCACCAAGCTAATTTATTACGGCCCACTCCCTCTCACAAAGAGGTCTATGTCACAGCAATAGGAAACATTGCAAGCGGATTTCATTAAATTCTATTTCTTAGTCCAGATTAGCACTATTTGCAAAAGTGTGTCTGAAATGTCTGCCAGACGAAATAATCTGAACTTATCTACTCGTAGTCTTGGTGAAACATTTGCTTAATTTAATAAATGTCTACAAAACAACGAGAAAGCAGACTTATTGTAAGAACATGTACAGTCACGAGCACCAATATGTCAACACTTGGCAATTTTCAATGGCGATTTTTTCGTAAAATAACGAATGCAACATTGAAATACGACACTTAACATAAACCTATGGGTTCGAAAATACTATTTTCGTAATAACATAAAATTTCATTCAAAAATAAAGGAGAAAATCGCTTTTGAATAAAGCCAAGTGTATAAATACTTATAGACGTGACTGTACAGAATAATTTAGTTAGTAGTGTACGTTGAGCAGTGGTGGCCCAGTGGTAACGGCCGCGACTTACGAGTCGGTCAACGAGGTCGTGGGTTCGAACCCAACCAGGCGCTTTACTTTGTGTAAATTATTTCATCACCACCAGCTTTCGAAACGGTGAAGGAACACATCGTGAGGAAAATCGGCACGTCCTAGAACCAAAAATTCGAAGACATAATGTGACATCTACCAACCCGCACTGGGCCCGCGTGGTAGATCACAGCCTTCTCCCCCTCTCTGAAAGGAGGCCTGTGTCCCAGCAGTGGGAACATTATAGGCTGATTATGATTGTACTTTTATTGTATTCACGAGATTTGATGCTACTGAAGTCAAAAGCCACCATTTACAAAAAAAAAAAACTGTTTATACTTACTGTGGTTTCCCTCCTGATATATTTTCATCCATCTTTGATCCATAGCACTGAATTGTGCCCTGGTTAATGCAATCACAAAAAGCAAAGACAACCCAAAAAGAAAACTCATGTTTCTTGTGTTATACGTGTGCATTAAGGTCACGGTTCGTAATTACGGTGTAAATGCGGTACTTTGCATCAATATATAGCTGTCGATACGGACAAGTTTCAAGATCTATCTCTCTCTCATGATATCACGTAGATATACAATAAAGCAGCCAAGTGCGTGTCGGACCACACACAACTAAGGGTTCAGTAATTGTTATGAAAATAGGAGGGGCTTGTGGCTAAGTGGTCGATCGATCAGGTTGAGCTACGCTTGCTGCGGTTGGTCCGTGGATTGGTGACCATCTTTACATACCAAGACCCCTCCGTGCCTCGGAAAGCACGTTAAGCCGTTGGTCCCGGCTCTCATTCGTGGATTTTTGACAGTCGTTACGGGTCGTCAGACTCTCGAAAATCTGACAACCAGTCTTACCAAGGGGTATCGTATTACCCAGTAACTGGGTTGTGGATGTCAGATAGGCAGTCGCTCCATGTAAAACACTGGTATTCGGCTGCATCCGGTTAGACTGGAAGCTGACCCCAACATAGTTGGTAAAAGGCTAGGCTAATAATAATTGATAATCTATATATATAAAATTCAAAGTCCTGACTGACTGACTGACTGATATATCAACGCACAGCCTAAACCGCTAGTCCTAGATACATGAAATTTGGAGGGCGTGTTCTTTGTGAAGAGTAGGTATTCACTAAGAAAGGGTTTTTCGAAATTCGACCCCTAAGAGGGTGAATGAGGGGAGGGTGAAATTTCACGCGGATGAAGTCGTGGGCAGAAGCTAGTTGGTATGAATATATCCCAAGAACAAACTTAACTTAAACATCACAGCATCATGCTGAGATAGGAAAATGTTCTTCTATACATGGATACACGTCACGGGCAATTTTCCAACTGCAAATGTAACTTTGTCCTCGCAAATTTTTTTTTATTGTGTGATAGAACTATAAATTAACCATCTTCGGACTTTTTCATTTACTTGTGTTGTGAGACCTTGTTTCTTGCCAAATTTCATGATTCTAAGTCAACGGGAATTACCCAGGTATTGGTTTTTTTGCGAGTATCAAAATGTAGGTATCGCATAAATAGCCGTATTTTTAATTGCGTTGACCTAGAAGCTCAATTTTTAAGAACTCAAAGGAACTGTAGATATACATATTTCATATTAATTTCAATTTGATAACTCCACGCGTTCCTGAAGAAAAGGGGCCTGACAAACAGACGGACAGACAACGAACGAATCTTGTAAGGATTCCGTTTTTTCCTTTTGAACCTACGGAACCCTAAAAACTATAATGGTTATATTATTCAAAACAGTGTAAAGAAACGGAAGATAATATTGAAATTATAATCACACGGACTTTTATTGTTTTCATGCCGATAATAAGGCAAATCAGAGCCTTTATTATTGAAATAACATTGTATCGCATACGGAAAAAAACCATTGTCATTTTCTACCTAGCCTTTTTCTATGCTGAAGTTGGTCCAGTTTATTTTACACTAGCTGCCCGGTGTAACTTCGTTCGCTTGGTGTCCTACCCCTTACCCTACCCTACTCCTACCCCTACTCTACTCCTAAACTACCCCTACACCTACCCTACTCCTCAAAAAAAATTCTACCCCTACTCTACTCCTACCCTACTCCTACCCCACTCCTAACAAAATAGCCTATGTTACTCAGTGATAATGTAGCTTTCTAACTCCTAAACTACCCCTACATCTACCCTACTCCTCAAAAAAAATTCTACCCCTACTCTACTCCTACCCTACTCCTACCCCACTCCTAAAAAAATAGCCTATGTGTGATAATGTAGCTTTCTAACGGCAAAAGAATTTTTGAAATCGTTTACATGGAGCGACTACTAATCTGACCTGCACAACTCAGAAACTGGATATCCTCTGGTAAGACCCTTCTCTAACATAATAGCATACAGCATAATCAACCTACAATGTACCCACTGCTAGGATACAGGCCTCCTCTCTTCGAGAGTGGAGTGGGCTGTAATCTACCACGCGGGCCCAGTGCGGATTGGTAGATGTCACATGTCTTCGAATTTTTGGCTCTACGATATGCCGGTTTCCTTACGATGTTTCCCTTCACTGTTTTGGGAGCTCACCACTGCTCTGGGGACGGTCAAATCAAATTATTTATTTGCTTATTACAGGTAGGTATAGACAGATGTTACAAATAGATATAAAGTACACTGTAGCATTACCTAATAAGGTGTGCAAATATTTATATTATTATTAATCTTATTCAAAAATTATTATAATAAAAAATAAAATAAATTCGGAATATTATCAACAGTTTAAATTAAAAATTAAAATTGTCAGATGAATTACAAATTTATAATACATGTCATAGACAACAATAAAAAAAGACCGGTTGCACTCCGGGAGTGCTGGCAGAAGTGAAAACTTGAATATTAACGTTGAAATAAATCAATTATGAATTGAATTAATATAACTAATTTTTTTTCACTACCTATTTCTGCGTCACTTTTTTCATTAATCGATGCACTTTGTTCAATTTCCATATTTTAAACACTTTATACAGGGTGGTCCAAATAGTGACGTCAATAAATTTTTTTTAGATTCCTCACACCGGAGGGTATCCAAAAATACCCCATGTATGTTCCGCGATTTTTTGTAGTTTTCGAGTTACAATTTTTTTTAGAGATTTTTTAATGTATTCTGCCAGGGAGGTTTCAAAAATTCGTATCTTTTTATGTAGTAGGTATTTTGCATTATTTTTTTTTTGTGACATGATTGCCTTGAATGTTGTTTTAATAAAAAAATTAATTCAGCTTCCTGAAATTACTTAAAGTTACCCAAAAAAGGCTTTACATTTAGAACTTTAGTTTTCAGTAGGATTCACTCAAACATTCCACTTCAATTTAAAAATACAAAAAGGACTTTTCGTAGCTTCAGGCTAAATTTAAAAAATTTGCAGGGTCCTATACGATCTAAATCATCCAAAAAAAATAGTACTTTATTGGACTTTTTTTTAATAATCGGCCTTCGAATGTGGATGGGCCAAAAATCATTGAAACACGTTTAAAGCATAAAAATTTCTTTTTTGTACTTTTTATCACTCTGATGGCAAATTGAACTTAGAAATGTAATTTGAAATTAATTTTAATTGAAATTTTTGAAAAATAACTGTAGCTCATGATTTTTGGTCTCACCACTGATTAAAAATGTGAGCATTTGTCAAAATTGCTGCTTGTGAAATCACACGATTTTGGATAAGAAATAAAAGGCACAAATTACTGAAAAATCATTATTATTATTATTATTATCTCCTTTATTTCATTATGTACAAATAAATTATTACAGATTTATTATTATTTATTTCAATTTTCGAAATACCTTCCTCCAACCTGAATACATAAACGACAACGTCTTAAAAAGTTATCTTTTAATTGTCTGAAGCTACTCGAATATTCTTGTTTTATTTTTCTTTCCGCTTCTGTAAGTTTTTGTCTAAATTCTGTTTCATTGTTGCTTTCCGTCGCGTACACCAGCTCCTTGTAAAATCCCCAAATAAAAAAATCGATTGGAGGAAGGTATTTTGAAAATGTATTGTAATAAATAATAATAAATCTGTAATCATAGTAATAATAATAATGATTTTTCATTAATTTGTGCCTTTTATTTCTTATCCAAAATCGTGTAATTTCACAAGCAGCAATTTTCACAAATGCTCACATTTTTAATCAGTGGTGAGACCAAAAATCATGAGATACAGAAATTTCAATTAAAATTAATTTCAAATTACATTTCTAAGTTCAATTTGCCATCAGAATGATAAAAAGTACAAAAAAGAAATTTTTATGCTTTAAACGTGTTTCAATGATTTTTGGCCCATCCACCTTCGAAGGCCGATTACTAAAAAAAAAGTCCAATAAAGTACTATTTTTTTTGGATGATTTAGATAGTATAGGACCCCGCAAATTTTTTAAATTTAGTCTGAAGCTACGAAAAGTCCTTTTTGTATTTTTAAATTGAAGTTGAATGTTTGAGTGAATCCTACTGAAAACTTACGTTCTTAATGTAAAGCCTTTTTTGGGTAACTTTAAGTAATTTCAGGAAACTGAATTATTTTTTTTATTACAACAACATTCAAGGCAATCATGTCACAAAAAAAAATAATGCAAAATACCTACTACATAAAAAGATACGAATTTTTGAAACCTCGCTGGCAGAATACATTAAAAAATCTCTAAAAAAAATTGTAACTCGAAAACTACAAAAAATCGCGGAA
This sequence comes from Amphipoea lucens, assembly GCA_947508005.1. NCBI lineage: Eukaryota > Metazoa > Arthropoda > Insecta > Lepidoptera > Noctuidae > Amphipoea > Amphipoea lucens. Next base: position 11,626,954 of record OX382379.1, read on the forward strand.
CATACATGGGGTATTTTTGGATACCCCCCGGTGTGAGGAATCTAAAAAAAAATTATTGACGTCACTATTTGGACCACCCTGTATACACGAATTTTACGAATACACAGCAGTGTGGCTACTACACAGACGGTCGAGCCATCAGCTGTCCATCCATCCATCCACATCCACGTCCACCATCACCGTCACCGTCACCGTCCCCATCACCGTCCCCGTCCCCGTCACCGTCACCGACACCGTCACCGTCACCGACACCGTCACCGTCACCGTCACCGTCACCGTCACCGACACCGTCACCATCACCGACACCGTCACCGTCACCGTCACCATCACCGTCACCGTCACCGTCACCGTCACCGTCACCGTCACCGACACCGTCACCGTCACCGTAACCGTCACCGTCACCGTCACCGTCACCGTCACCGTCACCGACACCGTCACCGACACCGTCACCGACACCGTCACCGTCACCGTCACCGTCACCGTCACCGTCACCGACACCGTCACCGACACCGTCACCGTCACCGTCACTGTCACCGTCACCGTCACCGTCACCGTCACCGTCACCGTCACCATCACCGTCACCGTCACCGTCACCGTCACCGTCACCGTCACCGTCACCGACACCGTCACCGTCACCGTAACCGTCACCGTCACCGTCACCGACATCGTCACCGTCACCGTCACCGTCACCGACACCGTCACCGTCACCGTCACCGTCACCGTCACCGTTACCGTCACCGTCACCGTCACTGTCACCGTCACCGTCACCGTCACCGTCACCGTCACCGACACCGTCACCGTCACGTCACCGTCACCGTCACCGTCATCGTCACCGTCACCGTCCCCGTCACCGTCACCGACACCGTCACCGTCACCGTCACCGACACCGTCACCGTCACCGTCACCGTCACCGTCTCCGTCACCGTCACCGTCACCGTCACCGTCACCGTCACCGTCACCGTCACCGACACCGTCACCGTCACCGTCACCGTCACCGTCACCGACACCGTCACCGTCACCGTCCGTCCGTCCGTCCGTCCATCCATCCATCCATCCATCCATTATGACCTGGTTACCGTACCAGTGCTGGAAGATGTTAATTATTTCAACATTGCACCTGAAATAATTAACATCTTCCAGCACTGGTACGGTAACCAGGTCAACAACGTGAAATGGGCGGGAGCTCTGTCGGACTCGTACAGGTTGGAGTGCGGGGTGAGGCAGGGTGGCCTGAGCTCGCCTACGCTCTTCAATCTGTACATGAATGAGCTTATTGTCGCGCTCAGCAGCCGCCATGTTGGATGCCATGTTGATGATGTTTGTTTTAATAACATCAGCTATGCGGACGACATGGTGCTGCTGAGTGCGTCTGTGGGTGGTCTTAGGGAGCTCATGGGCATATGCGAGACGTACGCTCACTCACATGGCCTTAAATATAACGTCGTGAAGAGTGTGCTTATGGTCTTCCAAGCTGGGACCAAGGGTTTGACGGAGGTCCCTTCTGTAAAATTGTGTGGTGTGCCCCTGAAACGCGTGCATTCTTTTAAATACCTAGGCCATATTGTGACGCCTGACTTGAAGGATGACGACGATATTGATCGGGAACGGAGGGCGCTGTCGGTGAGGGCGAACATGATAGCTCGCAGGTTTGCCCGTAGCTCCAAGGAAGTCAAAGTCACATTGTTTCGAGCTTACTGTACTGCATTTTATACGGGCAGCCTGTGGGTGTCATACTCGCGAAAAGCCTACGGTGCCCTCCGAGTACAATATAATAATGCGTTGAGGGCACTCTTGCGGCTGCCTCGCTTTTGCAGCGCGTCGGGGATGTTCGCCAATGTGCGCATCGACTGTTTTTATGCCACTATGCGAAGGAGGGCAACCGCGATAGCGGGCAGAGTGAGGGGCAGCGGCAACAGTCTCCTCGCCGTCGTCGCCGACAGGTTAGACGGGCCATTCATGCGGCATTGGTTGGCCCTACATGCGCCCATATTTAAGGGGTGGGGGAGGTAACATTATTTTATTTTAATTTATTTATTATGTTATTATTAATTAAATTAATCAATTATTATTTTTTAAATGTATTCGGTAATGTTATTTTAAATTATTCTGTTTTTAATGATATTCTGTATTTTGTTGTTTTAAATTTTTATTTATTATTTTTATCTTGTTTGATTCTGTATAAGTACTTAGATGTTATTTAATATTTTTATGTTTGTGTTAAATGTGTGTGCTTGTCATTTGATGGATATTTTTTGTCTGAATAAATAAATAAATAATAATAATAATTATCGTGTCTCACTTGGTTCACTTCGGTTGGCGCCCGCCGCCGTACAAAGAGGGGGGGGGGGGGGAAATCTCTCCTGACGGTCACGTGTCCTGACGCGAGTTTAACATTTTTTCCCCATACAAAAAGTGTGCAACGCCGCTAAAGAAGTTTTCACTTCAAAAATTAAAATATTGGTACAAATTAAAATAAATACAGATGTCAAATTAAATTATTATACGGTGGAAATTATTTACACAAAGTATAGCGCCTGGCTGGGTTCAAATCCACGACATGCAACTCATAAGTTACCACTGGGCCACCTTTGCTCTTCTCCATACTAATATTATAAACGCAAAACGCTCTGTTTGTTCATTCACAAATCTTAATACAGCTGAACTGATATCGATGAAAGTTCAGCACACAGAGTTAGACCATGACCTGGTTTAAAATATATGTTTTTGTATCTCGGTAGTTCGTTCCCGTGGGATAATTTCCGATCTAAATGCGGGCGAAACCGCAGGCAAAAGCTATACATGCTGGTCAAATAGTCGTAGATCAAACGAAATAGGGAGATAAAGGAGGTCATTTCCAACGCTTTTAAAGTGAGAAATAATTTTTGGTAACGCTTCAAAATTGGAAATAAATTAATTGCTCTTAAAATTTGGTACCCAGAGGCGCAATAGAACTTTTGTAGCGCTGATACATTATCTAGTAATAATACAACACCGTTTGTTTTATTTTTTATATTACCTACATTTTTTTTTAATTAATCTAGTTTTAAAAGAAATCGGTATACAAAAATATTCAAAAATTTTAGTGCAATTGTATTATGGCCATGCTTTAGAAAGATTTTTTGTTGGAAGTGACCTCCTTTATCTCCTTATTTCGTTTGATCCACGACTCTTTGACCACCATGTATAGTCTAGTTCAAGACTGGTAACAAAAGATACAAAGAAATTGAGGTAACAAAATTGAAATACCGAAAAACAAAGCCAAGAAGTTTTAATAAGCCAATAACATTCAAACACAAGACATAACATTTTATTCAAACTGGCACTACTATATAAAACAACGGTATCATAGGCGTCTTAACTAGCAACGAAACGCCCAAGTTTCGAGGGCCTTACGAACTTTCTCAGTAATTTGACAAGTTTTAACAAATGTTAGGATCTTACCTCAACTCACCTTGCATTTGCATTTATATGAGCTATCGTTATAGCATCCCTCCCGAAATTAGGTAAATGTGCTTTTCAGATGGAAAATAAAACCGGAAAAGTGGGATTTGGAAGATGTGAATGTATTTAGGTTAAATAAGACGTCAGTCAACCGGCACTGGGCCCGCTTCCTCTCACAGATGGAGGAGGCCTGTGTCCTAGCAGTGGGAACATTATAGGCTGATTATGCAATTCGACGATATCTTCTAAGTCGCAGGAGATATCTGGATCAGGGACTACTCGTGCGAATTGCATTAAGGGGCATACAGGACCTACACGCAAAAAACGCAAGTATATGATCGACTACACTAAACAAAAAAAAAATGATATTCTTCAGGATATATGCTAGGTAAATAGTGTGTTGAAAACATAATACAACTTATTTGCTACGATAGAAAAAAATCATGAAGATACCTCTAAAAACTTTATTTTTACAATAAAAACCATATTAATATACATACAATCATTATGATTGTTTTGTCAGATTATTCTACAAGCAACATACAAATAAAACTCTAGTGTTTTAATTTTTTAGTCCAAACAATAGATTTTACGTAAATAGATAATTGCTTCATATTTTGCAATAAATTACCAGCGTTGCGTCATCGCGCTTCTCTTTCTTTTCTATGCAGTCCGACAGTGACCGCGTTTTAGGTCATATAGTCCTCTTGAAGTTATAACACAAAAATGAAATGAAATGAGAATTTTCAAAATCGGTCCACAATCGACGAAAATATCGATGAACATGAATATAAGAAAATTATATGCAGGATGAAATATAATGTATTGTTTTGGATTTTGTAAGATATTCAGATGCTAACAATCTTAAAATAATAATATGTACAAGTATATAAAAAGGGAGGGAAAATAATCAAAGGGCATCAAAAAATTCGTCCGCATCACTGTCAACGGGAAACGTGCCCAAAAGGCTGGCAGCATTGCCACGTTGTATGGCAATGCTGATTCTTTGGCCAAAAAATAGGCCAGCCCTCTGGTCACGTGATGAGTCGACCAACCGCTGTGCGATGTCTCGGAATACTAAGTGGGCACTCGGGCCCCATGGCCCTAGTGTTTCAACCCCAAACGGCTCAAATATGTAAGTTCCAAAGAGATTGGAGTATTTGCGCCGTTTGAGGTTTTCCGCACCTGCAGCAGCCGCCCCAGCACAGCTGACCGTGCTTGGAAGATGGGATGGCGCAAGGGTGTCGACACACGTTGCATCCCACACCAAAGGCCTACCTACCTTCCAAGGCATTATGGTCATCCCGTCTGGTCTCTTACCATCGTCGCGTGCCAAACCATTGGGTTCTAAGGATGAAATTGAATAGGTGCGCCAAATTAAAAGATCTAATTCGTGTTGTTATAAAGAAAATTTAGAAAGGGATGCACATACGTTTGCGTAGGCAAGCGATTTGGCAACGTCGCGCGTCGTCGCGAGGCCTTTTTTCGTAGGAACACGGTCAAAATAAGGTAAACCAACGCTACTTCAACGCGTTGCCAACTTGCTTCATATTGTGAACTCTGCGACGAATGAATTGATTATCGGGCGCGCGCTAAAATTTATACTTAAATTTTCTTATGTCTTTTGATAGATCATGACTAGACCTGGCAAACAGTATTACCAGAGGGTATCGTATTACCCAGTAACTGGGTTTTGTAGGTCAGAAAGGCAGTAGCTTCATGTAAAATACGTATTCAGCTGCATCCGGAGAGATGATGATGATGAAATTAGGTTTTTCTTTTTACTGGAACGCCGTTAAATCGTGTTTACCTTAAGGCAATGACTTAGTTTGCACTATCTAAGACAATAATTACACATTTTTTTTCTAGCACTTGGAAAATGTCAATTTACAAATAATAAGTAACAGTTACTGCATCTCTTATTACGAGTTCGCGGAAGTTTTCAATTTCATCCTGTAAGTATATAAAAATAAATTGAGAACCTTCTATAAAAATAATAGTTAAAAATAATTCTCCAAAGAGAGTTTCTTGTACCATACAACACTCAGTTTGTTAAACTATTGTACTAAATCCACTTTTAGCGTAACTTAACTTAAATTAACCTAGTTGGGCAGGTTAACAAGAAAACTAGGGATGCATTACGTAATTGTTCTTAAGTTAGCGTAGGTACAGAGCATCAAGCTACTACAATCTGGCAAATTTCTTTAATAGATTTTCAACTTAATCGCTAAGGCATAAGGTTCAACGTTCATTGGGAAAATTTGACAGTTTGGAGTAGCTTAATGTGCTGGCGTCTGTACTTATTGTAGGTGAATCTTATTGTATGTGACCTCATTAGGCCGAGTCCTGACATTTTTTTCCCGTGATAATATTGAGATAAAAAGAATCCTATGTCCTATCTAGGTCATGGTCTACCGATGTGCCCAATTTCATCCAAATATGTTCAGCCGTTTTAGCGTGAAAGCGTAACAAACAAACATATAAAAAATCTAATCATTTTTCTTTATAATACCTACTACTAGCTGCGCCCCGCGGTTTCACCCACATAAGTGTCGATCCTGTAGGAATATTGGGATAAAAACTATCCTATGTCCTTTTCTGGGACTCAAACTATCTCTATAGGTACCAAATTTCATCTAAATCGGTTCAGTGCTTTAGGCGTGAAAAGGTAACATACAGACAGAGTTACTTTCGAATTTATAATCACACTAATATTGTAAAGGCGAAAGTTTGTGAGTGTGTGTGTGTGTGTGTGTGTGTTTATATGTTTGTTACTTCTTCACGCCTAAACCACTGAACCGATTCAGATGAAATTTGGTATAGAGATAGTTTGAGTTCCAGAAAAGGACATAGGATAGTTTTTATCCCGATATTCCCACGGGATCGACGTTTACGCGGGTGAAACCGCGGGGCGCAGCTAGTATTATATATAGTAATAGTAATATAGTAAAGTATAGTAGGTATATATAGTATAGTGTAGTAAGTATATATAGTATATTATAGTGTGGATAGTTTTCTTTATAGATCTAGAACTTGTAAATAAGATCATCCTTGTAGTTACAATCCACCAAAAACTATAAAATATTCACCAGATTTCAAAATCTCACAACACCACAGTACCTAAAACAATTAACACACCATTAAACTTCAAATGAGCGTAAAAATGCAAATGTATCCTCCCATACATGGCAATAAACGTTAACAGCATCTGTACATGAAAATAAACAACATACTGTGCCCCTAACAACTTAATTACATGTAATGAGCGAACATTTTTAACTAAACGATGCAGTGGGGGTTAATTTTATGACTGTACGAGTATCATTCTACTTTTCGTACTAATAAATGTATGAGTTTGGGCTAAAAGTGTGTGGTGTTACACGAATGAATGAAATAAGAAATGATTACGTAAGACGAAGTCCGAAAGTGGCACCGGTAACTGAAAAGTTGTGTGGAAATCGGTTGTCATGGTATGGGTGTGTTACTGAAGAATGTGGAAAATGTCGTGAGGAATGTTTTGAGTATCAATGTATTAATGTCGATGGCTGTAAAAGAAGGGGAAGAACAAGGAAACGATGGATGGACTGTGTGAATGATGATATGGTTAGAAAGGGGGTGACTACCGAGACGACGACTAATAGAGAAGTATGGAAGAAAAAGACGCACGGACCCCAAATAAATCGGGATAGAGAATGAAGATGAAACGTGAGAGTTTGTATGTTTGTTACTTCATCACGCATAAACAGCTGAATGGATTCGGATGAAGCTCAGCACGTAGATGGATTGACATATGGACACATAAAATTTATATTTCTGTTGATTGAATTTGGATTCGACACATTCTTTTAAGTAAAACATGTTTGAGAGATAAAAACATAGACCGGATTTTATGCGAATACATGTTTGCATATGCATTTGCATATTTAGGCATTTTATTTATCTAGGTACCTGTGCTGGTTTGTTAACAAAAACCAATATTTTGTAGTATATATTTAAATTTGAATTTGCATATTTTGGCACTTTTTGGCGATTTCGTTGCATATATCGAGAAATTATAATGAATATTTAAAAAAAAAATAAGTTGCATATAATCTGATCTCCAATTTGATTACCATACACTCAGTAAAAATATTAAAATCATTCCCTTTCGAACAGCGCACAACCTAAATCGCTGTGTACAATAGTTCCTTGTATAACGAAAGTGATCACTATGATTATTCTTTATTCCTTCCTGGATTAAAGAAAAATCATACCTTAAAAAGGATAAATAGGAGATGAAAGTTGCCGATAGTAATGCCATCGGGCACACAGTTTGTTCGTATATAATAAAATCAGCATATGAAAATAATAGTATCTGTAACCCAAGAAATTAAACTCAAAATATTAACACAGCAAAATTCTCTCTTACCCTACGAAATAATACGAGTACCTTCATAATAATAGTCTCATCAAAAGCATTCTTAGTGTTTCTTGTACAATATCCTGTCGCTAAAGAGAAAGTGCCTCATTACACGGTAATTAAGACTGCATCCACGAACATACTGGGATTAGTATTAGTACCAGAGCCTCCTGTATAGAACACACTGTTCGAATGTGTGTCTAACAATTGTCAAAGGAAAATATTTAACTGATTCTCTAAAAACTTATTGATCTTCTAATGGTGCACACCTTTTTTCATAAATAAACCTCTTTTTTAATTTCTGGGTTTTTCTAACAGGGCGCAGTTTAGCTAGGATACACCGATCAATGGGTTAGGTTATAACTGTGACCAAACACGCATGAGCCGAATTAGTCACAGTAACTAAGCTAGGGCACCCCGACCAAATGGGTGATGTTAAAACATAAACATAACATAGCCAGGCTATAATGTTCCCACTGCTGAGACACAGGCCTCCTCTCAGTGAGAGGGAGTGGGCCGTAATCTATCAAAAATTCGAAGACATGTGACATCTGCCAACCCGCACTGGGCCCGCGTGGGTAATGTTAGGTTAGATTTTTTGTACAATATTCTATCGCTAAAGAGAAGGCTCATTACATGATAATTAAGACTGCATTCATGAACATGCTGGGATTAGTATCTATTAGTTCCAGAGCCTCCTGTATACAGGGTGTTACGGAAAGGGTATATCAATACAAACGGGTTGAAGAGTGTATCTGGTCTAGAATCTCTGTACAAAATTTCAGCTCAAAAGCATTAACTTTGAAAATGCTTAATATTTTTTTATTTCGACATCACGGCGCTGCACTGGCGCGCGGCGGCGTGATGTGCGTGTACTAGGCACACAGACACACTACAGATAATGGATAATGACCCTCGTATTGCGGTGACACGTTTGTTATGATTTCAATTTAATAAACTATCGAAATAAAAAAATATTAAGCATTTTCAAAGTTACTGCTTTTGAGCTGAAATTTTGTACAGAGATTCTAGACCAGATACACTCTTCAACCCGTTTGTATTGATATACCCTTTCCGTAACACCCTGTAGAACACAAAGTTCGAATGTTTGGCAAACTTTTGTCAAAGGTATTTCCTAAAGAGAAATATTTAACTGATCCTCTAAAATACTTACTGATCTTCTAATGATGCACACCTTTTTTCATAAATGAGCCTCTTTTTTTAATTTTTGTCGCTTTCTCACAATTGATTGCAGTAATTTAGCTGGGATACACAGATCAATTGGTTATGTTAGATAAGAACTGTGAAATACGTGCGAGCCGAAATAGTCGCAGTAACTAAACTTGAGCACCCCGACCAAATAGGTTAGGTTAGTTTCTTGCACAATATCCTGTCGCTAAAGAAAAGGTGGACCGACGACCTTGTGAAGGCCGCAGGAACCCGTTGGATGCGAGAAGCACAGAACCGGTCGAAGTGGAGGTGCTTTGGGAAGCAGCAGTGGACGTCTTTCGGCTGAAATGATGATGATGATGATGAAAGAAAAGGTGCCTCATCACACGGTATAATTACCATGTGCAGTCTTATGACTGCATTCATTTTTACTTTCATAATATCAAAGGAAAAGAGTTCCTGGAAGGATTTGGGGGAGGCCTTGGCCCAGCAGTGGGACAGTAAAGGCCAACAAAAATAAATATATATATATCAAAGCATAGAAATCTCAATGTTTAGACATTTCGCCATATCAATAGATCGCATTGATGCGAAGCAGGGTAGGGTTGCTAGCATAAATATAAATGCTTGCCATCCTCAAAGCCAGTATCCACTACATACAAGAATGTGTAGTAAAACATAGTTGCATATAATTAGCCGAGCAGTTTTCAATAGCTGCCATAATGAGCTCATCCAACTAATGAACTTCCAACGCGCTTGTTACCCCGTCTTCATACGAATTTACTTGAAGGAAATTCGATTTCATCTTTGGTTTATATGAAGTTTTGATATGAAGGGTCAGGAGAAGAACAATTTTTGTCACATTTTAAATTTTTTTCAACTGGTAATGCAGTCTGAATGGTTATACCTGTCGCTGTGCTCTGTCAAAAACAACAGGGCAATAACATCCATATTCTCCAAGCTTTCATGCTTTTAAAATATCGATACAGGGAAAAAACATACAATGTCCAGACCGTTCAGGAAAAAAACAACCGTTTTCAGTGGTCGACTGTGACAGCTATCCTACCCCTACCCCGTTTACCATTATACCTATTACAGTTAAAGTGCCTTGGGTATAAATGACACTATTTTATTAAGATCTTTTCTTTTAATTAGCAATATCTCACTTTACTTATTAGGTGACAAAAGTGGTTCTTCCCCAATTCCCTTCATATGTAAGGGGCAATTCTCGTAATTTAAAGAACCTTCACAGTCTGATCCCAGTCTCAATCTGTCAAAAATACCCGTAATTTCCCTGCATTTTTGACATTGATTGTCGCTGAGATGAGATTGCGACTAGACTTTGAACGTTTTTAATTACGGGAATTGCAGGTATACTGTTTTTTGTAGGGGGGTAGGTTTAATTTTAGTATAAGGCCGCGTTTCCACTAGAGATAGGCGAGGATGCGTGGGGAGGGATGTGTGTGAAATAAACCAATAACATCGCTTTATTTTCATAGCTTGAACTAAGTTAGCGTTGTTATTGGTTAGTTTTACGCATCCTCGCTCGTCTCTGGTGGAAACGCAGCCTAATGGATGGCCTTGTTGGTGTAATGGTCGCAAGCGCCACTGTTGAGCATGAGGTCCTGGGTTCGATTCCCGGGTCGGGCAAAGGCAAAGTGCTATTAGGTTTTTCCATCTGGAATTTCTCATGAATCTATTTTTTTAAATTTATTTATTAATAACCAACTTATATTAATAGTTTGAACCACACATACAAATCATTAGTCAATATTAGTAATTACACATGCAATAAAATCATAAAATTTAGGTTTAATCGCATAACAAAACTAAACGATGAAACAAAATTGGTCAAAATTAGATGAAAATTAGTATTAGATAAAATAAGATAAAATTAGACAAAATTTGATAGAATGATAAATTAGAATAGAATTATTTATTCAAGACTCCGGGCTGCTACTCAGAATTTCCGAATGGAAAAAATCAGTAACACTTTGTTCAATCCGAGTTTCGAATCCAGAACCTCTGATTTTAACATTTAATTTTGTCTGCAAGGTATCTATTGAATAGCGTGAGGCAAACTTTCCCGCTAATTTCTTACATCGGACTTTACACTTTTTTATTTGTTTTTATCTGATGTATGTATCTGGTGTATTGTGTGTATTTTAGTCTGTTCTAAATAATTGTACTTAATTACCACTAATAAAGACGAAAAATGCTGATGATGATAAAGGGCGAAAAACATTATTTTAAGGTAAGGGGGGATCCTTTATCACGCACACACGTCCCCCATACCAACACGTTTGCTGATAAGCATGTATCCACCGAAAAGAACAACGAAAGATCTTGGGGGGATAATAATTCCTATTCGAGCGAACCCCACGTCTCTGCGCTAAGATAGTAGCCGAAACACTGTGGGGTTTTAATCGGTAAGCGTTTCATATTACCCTTTCTATTTATTTGACGTGTGGCTGCACCTATAACACCACATATAAACTACGCTACTATGCACCGCGCAAGCAGAATTCAACGCGCGACTAGCATTTACTGGTTGAAATTTTAATAACCGTTTTCCTCTTAAGGGGTCATTGTACTCACCATTATGAACAACTTTTACTATGGGACCAAACATGAAATCGCGAAAAAAAATCAGCTGTTCCCTAAATTTTGACGAGCTAAGCGAACATAAATGTAGGGATGAGCTGTTTTTTTTTCACGACTCAATTTTCTCCCATAATCAGTATAACTTATATAATAAATAACCAATGTTTTATATATAATAGTAAAAATGCAATGTACGTATTATGATTATAACATTAATTGTGGTGTTGGATGGCTTGCGTTAATTCCGAGACGTCATGTTGTAGGTACACCTCTGTACAACTCTTCGAGGATTAAAGGCGTGATGTTATGAGTAACAGAGACGATGTTCCACAAAGCCAAACTTTGTAAACTCCATGTGCCATGTTAGCTGTGCCAGATTCTTGTTGTAAGTAACTTGAAGAGCGTTAGCCAGAATCTAATTGGAGAACAATTTAAAGTTATAATAACAATAGGTACCATTCACACAAATTAATTGCAAAGTCGAGTTAAAGTTGACATCTCTCCGGGGATTTTTAGGGTGTAACCCATAAAACGTGAAACTGTTGCTAGCACAAAGTATGCAATTTACTGCCTCCAAAATATTGCGTCTAAAAAAGTGATATTCCGGGACGACGAGGCTTCGTCTGATCTGAAGAAAATTAAATATCACGTCATGTCTTTGCTTTTTTGGTTCTAGGACATGCTGGTTTTCTCACGATGCTTTCCTTCACCGTTATGAGATCAGTGGTGATTGATGAAATAATACTCACAAAGTACAACGCCTGTCTAGGTTCGGACCTACGACCTACAACTCGTAAGTCGCGGCTGTTACCACTGGGCTAGCACTGCTCCCGATTTTGAATAACAATTAGGGCGAATCGTAGAAAAATAAACGGTTCGATCGGTTCGTGTATATGCGGTGCGCATCCGGTGAAATCCAGTCAGACCCACAGACCCGGCATCGCCGAACCGGCAGCGCCTAGAAACAGCAGCACCCTAACTGCGTAACACTCTAGTAATCACAACAAACCTGAGATCTCAAAAAAAACAAACAGCTGTTCCCTACATTTATGTTCACATAACTCGTCAGAATGTAGGGAACAGCTGATTTTTCTTCGCGATTTCATGTTTGGTCCCATAGTAAAAGTTGTTCATAATGATGAGTACAATGGCCCCTTAAGAGGAAAACGGTGATTAAAATTTCACCCTGTAATACCTATGAATACTTACTCATTGATGTTATCAACCAGACAAAAGATAATTTTTAACCCCCAAGTCTTGTCCACTCAATATAAAATTACACCCAACAGCTGCCACCATCCAGTTTTTAATAGAAAATGCTCACTGCTAATTAAAATAGCTCGAGCAAGCGAAGTAAGATCACAAACGCTAAGACGCTAACAACTTTAGTTCGTATAGGCCCATTATCATGCAACGGTACAATTACACGCCTTTTGAACTGCACGAAATTAGCCCCGACATGCGATACACATAGTTGATTAGTGTGGAGAACATGTGTTTTGGAAAGTTGTAATTTTCTGGCTAAATTGAAGAGCTGTATCCACTTAGCAGGGTTGATTTATTGTGTTTTGATGTGAATTTAGTTTTCAACAATGTGATTTACGGCCGAAATTAATATTGAATCCATGATCCAAGATATAAATCGATCTTCGATATATACCAATCTATAGATCGATCTCCAACCCGCGTCCCAATATCGAAAAAAGACGATCCTGCTGTCGCTCAATCCGCAGATATCTTGAAATCTTTTGCCTCTTCGTCATTCCGTTGTAAGAAAAATTTATAAAAATAGACATGGTTCGTATGTTTATAATAATAAAAAGCTAAGCATAAAAAGGTTTTATAATTTTATTTTATGGATGTTTAATACATATATTTACCGAACGACGTAACAATTATATTAATACAAAAAAAAAATGTAATAAATTCAAAACGTGTAAGGTAAAAAGCAAAGACATTAAATTACTTATTTGGTAAAAAGGAATGTCACGACAGCCAGGGCGCGTCTTATTATCTATGGCGTGGTATTATTTGTTGTCAAAAAGCGAAAAGTCGTCGCCCGCCAACTTTAAACATTACTTTTGGTGATACCTAAATTACTACTATTATTACTTACTTACTATTAACACTATTATTTACTTATTATTATTACTTGTGATACCTAAATAGCTATGGAGTCTGAAGTGGTAAGTGATTTTATCATTTTGGAGGTGTATCAACTCCTGTGAACCTTTTTATGTGCCCTAAAGATTGCTAAGATTTTTATTACTCGTAAACATTTCAAAATAATATTTCTCCTTATTATAGGCAAGAGGCAAACCTTTGACAAAGGACGAAACGAAGTTTTTGGTGGGTTTGGTAGAAAATAATAAGGTAATTCTATCAAAAACCACCAACGCCACCAACAACAGAATGAAGACAGAAGAATGGATACGAATCGCAAACCGTTTTAATGCCACTACCACAATTTGTCGTCGAACACCACAGCAGCTACGCTTGAAATGGGAAAATTTAAAAAAGAATGCTCGCAAACACAGCACGAAATTAAGGATGAACCGCATCCAAGTAACTTTTTGTTGCAATTTGATTTACATATTAATTTAGTTGTTCATGAATATAATTAATAATATTATTCTTACAGACTGGGGGTGGGGTTCCAGAATACATTCCCCCAGATGATATACTGGACAGAGTTGCAGCTGTATTAGGGAGTACAGCCAGTGGCTTTATTGTGCCATTTGGTGGTGACAAGGAACCAGAGGTGGTAGAGATGGTTTCTGTCGATGACGGTGATGTGGGTGGGGATATACCAATTGGGGAACAAGCTGAAGTGTTACCTCTAGACAATGGACTCAGCATAGAAGACACAACTCTACCATTGTCTGTAGATAATGGGGTCATTGATATGACCGAGTATGAAATACCAAGTGGTCCAAGTATAGCCAATCAAACTTATATTACAACCACATCCAAGAGGCTTACATTAAAAACGCATAGAACAGGTAATTATTTTTTTTACATGATTGTACTATGTTTTTTTTTTCATGAAATGGAGATGGTTAAATTGTAAGTTCACAATTTCAGCTTGAGTCACTCTTGAGTGTCTTGATTATAACATGGATTTATATTTTTCTATGTAAAAAAAGCTAAAGTACCTATATATTTATGTATAGAATATAGATTATTATTGTGTATGTTGTCAATCAACTCTTACTAATTCAATTCAATTATTTTATTTCGGATAAATCCATATAGTGTTAGTATAACTTAGCCTAATGTTAGTATTACTTATTTTAATACACCAGTTTATTTAGTGAAGTGTGTCTGGACTCTTAACCACCTTCGTAAGAGGGGAGTGTCCCACCGGTCTGAAAATACATTCAGGATAATGGATAAACAGATTTTGTTAGGTTTTAAATATCTTAGAATCAGGAAATAAAATAATAGAAATAAATAGCAATACCCAGTAAATGGTTTCTGTGTGATAGTAACAGTTATTGCCTCATGAGAAAGTACACAATCTTTTTGAGTTTTTCTTTGGTGTTCCTGTAAATGTTGAGTGGACCTGCTCACATTTACAGGAACACAAAAATAGGAGAATTTTGATATCAATCCATAGTGTCTCATTCATTTGAGTTTTAATTGGTTTAAAAACCAGTATTGAAGATTTTTACCATTTGCAATTTTCATTTGTGTTACTGAGGATTATTTTTAAATACCCATTTTGATACACGGTCTTAAAAAAGATTCCTTACATGTCTATGAAATATCGAATACTAGCTGCGCCCCGCGGTTTCACCCGCATAAATTTCGATCCCGTGGGAATATCGGGATAAAAACTATCCTATGTCCTTTCCCGGGACTCAAACTATCTCTATACCAAATTTCATGTCAATCGGTTCTGTGGTTTAGGCGTAAAAGTGTAACATACAGACAGACAGACAGACAGAGTTACTTTCGAATTTATAATATTAAGTATGGATATACTTTAATTATAATCTCATATCTACCATTAGCATGTTTGTTGTATTTTAATATAGTATTTCATTAAAAACTAACTAAAAATCAAAAAAAGTAAAGCGGTTTGTGGAGAGCTGAATATAATTATGAATGTAATGTAACAATTGTAAAAACAAGTTCTTTGTTTTCCAGGTAAGAAGAAATTGAAAACTGCAGATGATGGCAGAACAGCCAGAAATTTAGCATTAGCTGAATATTATGCAGCTAAGAAACATTGCATAGATGCAAAATTAGAAAATATTTTGTTACAAAATGAAAAATTAAAATTAGAAAATGAAAAACTAAAAGTGGAATTAGAGCATTTAAAAAATAAATAAAAATTAAAGTATTATGAGATTTATGAGGTACTGATAAATCTCATAATACTTTTAATTTTTATTTATTTAACCTACCTGAGTAGGTTTACCTAATAACTCTACTTATAGTATTTCATTTTCTAAATTTGATTTTTCATTTTGCAATACTTAACATAATTATTGTAATATTACATATTTTTTTATAAACATTTGAATAGTGCATAATTCTGTTTTATTTCTTAAGTGAAGTAATTATTAATGAGATCAGCTCTTGTTTGGATGTCTTGATCTTCCATATTTTGAGTATTTCCATCATAACTGGTATTTGTTGTTTCTGATTCCAAGACAACCTCTGAGGGAACTTCCTCAATATTATTATTCCTACAGATATTGTGTAGTACTGCAGTGGCGATAACTATTGCTTGAACAACTGGCAATGAAACACGCATTGTGAGTGCCACAACAGGGAATCTTCGTTTCCAAACACCAAATGTTCTGAAAACATACACTTAATTAGTCCAAATAAAAACACAAAATGCACAATTTATGACAAATACAATCATTTCATTATGTAGCATAAATTGTGTCGCAATCACTCTTTACAACTTGTCTATTGATGCATTACCTTTCAATTGTGTTTCTAGTCCGAATGTGTGCTTCATTGTATCTTTGTTCAGCTTCAGTCCTTGGATTTAATAGAGGTGTCAGTAAATAGCTTCTATTTGGATAGGCACTATCTCCAAGTAGCCAACAACCATTTAACTGTCCTGCATCACATTGGGCTATAAAAAAATATAAATTTAATATAATTATAATCTAATAATTTATATAGTTAAATTATAATTTAATTAATGATTAAACATGTCATAAAAACGGAACCTCTTAGGATGGAATTGTTGAAAATTGTTGCATCATGGGTAGAACCCGGCCAGCGAGCAACCACATTCATGAGTCTTAAATCAGCATCACAGACACCTTGGACATTGAGGGAAAAGTAACCCTTTCTATTCCTAAATTCTTCACCTATTAATAGACCTGAAAGAAGTTTTATGTTAGATATAGTAAAGTATAAAGTATCTTTATATAAATTGCAAAAACATAAATTATGTATTTACATGGAGATTGTATATGAATATGTGTGCAATCTATTGCTCCAACAACCCGAGGAAATTCAGCTATTTCATAAAATTTTTCTACAGCTCCATGATTCATAAAAATATATTTATCATACAATGTGGCAATTGCTGATGAAATGTCCCGTACTATTCTGCCTGCTGTTGATTTTGATACTCCCACAAAATCAGCTACAAAAATCAGCATAGTGCCTAATGCATAAAATCTTAAAGTCATCAACAGTTGATGAAGCGGTGGCACTCCATGATTTCTGAAATAATTAAGTATTATACTTTAAAAACAAAGTTCTTTTTTATTAGTTATCTTTTTTATTACTATTTATTTGCAACTTACCTTGATGAGGTTACACGGATGAGAGGCATGATTTCAGTCAGCAGTAAATTTACTGCTACTTTTGGTAGCCTAAACCTAAAGGTAAACTCCGCATCATCGAGACTTTGCATGTAGTTCACCCTTTTAATTCTCCGCGCAGAAGCACGTTGACGTCTTATTTCCTCACCAGCGTCACTATCGGTACTATCCCAATCCGATAATTGAGCCAGAACTTCCATATCACTATCACTATCACTGGAGAATATTGACAGTGCCATTTTTAATAAAATCCGTGAAGTCGATCTTATATCTAAGGAAATTCTAAGATTAAGATTTGGATTGTTTACACCGATCAAAACAAACGTCAAATTCAACGGATAGGTTATTGACACACTCAAACTGTCATTTTCGAACAGAGGTCAATCTATAATCTGTGATCCGTCCTCTCAAAGATAGATTGGTTGAAAAGATTGCAATTGCAATCCACGGATAGTTTTTTGCTACACTTAACTACAAATCTGGATTGAATTTTCAATCTTTAATCTAGAGATATTGGATTAGATTGGTTATTAATTTCGGCCGTTAGTGAGTCTGTTCTGTGTTCAGATTAACTTTTGAAATATGATTAAGTTGTGTTAAAATTAAATGGAGCCCAGCCCAGAGCCCAGTTCAAAGTCTAGTCATGAATCATCATCATCATCATCATCGGCCTTCACAAGATCGTCGGTCCACCTTGTGGGAGGCCTTCCAACGCTACGTCTTCCGGTACGCGGTCGCCACTCCAGAACCTTTCGGCTCCATCAGCCATCTGTTCTGCAGGCAACGTGCCCTGCCATGTCATGATGAATAATGTTTTGTTACTAACTGCTGCCCGCGATTTCGTCCTAAATCGTCGCGAATCCTATCCTAACTAATATTATAAATGCGAAAGTAAGTTTGTTTGTTTGTTCGTTACCTTTTCACGCCTAAACCACTGAACCGATCACCCTGAAATGTTGCCTGACGTTGTCAGGCGTACAGAAACGGATATAGATTACCTTTCATCCCGAAAAAAGAGCGCCATCTATAATATTATTATAATACCGTTATTGTTGTTTTCCTCGGGAACAGCACTAGATAAAGTAAATTTCGAAGCGAGCTGTAAATACAGGCATAGCGCATATTGTGGTAAAATAATAACCTGTAGGTGCAGGTAGGATTGACAGCCGGGGATGTCCCGAATATCCTACAGGGTCAAATTAAATTAGCTAGCGAAACTTCACGTGATGGGTATCGATATCTAATGACGACAAAACAAAAACAACATTTCTAAATGGTAAGCTCATATAACTACAGCGATTTATTCCGGTCTGATCCCCTGGACCCCCCTCCACCCCCCCTTCCTCGATCCCCTGAACCTTCCTTCCCCCCCCCCCCTCTCGATCTATGAATTTAGTACGAGTAAATCATACATTTGTTTTCTCTTCATTAAAATTGATCACAATCGTCTTTAGTAACTTTACATTCGACTTTGACACTGCAGTTTTTGTTGTTACCACTAAGGGCTCATATACATCGGGAGCGGTGAATGCTTATGCGAATCCCGCACCCCCGGCCATAAGGTAGAGGTGGAACACCGCGGTGATTTTAGCCGGTAAGAGTCCGGCATTCCCCTCTGTCACCCCCCCCCCACCCCCCTCCCCCACGATAGAGGAAATCCAGGAGGATTTCCACCGCGAGAAAAAAAAGGGCTCTTAGACATGAGCCGCACGCGTCGACGGCAGCGGCAACTGCCTACCGAGCGTCGACGGCTGCAGTTGCCTCTGCCTTTGGTGCGTGCCGCTCCTGTGACTGAGCATAATTTACTAGTTCTTAAAATCTAGACCGTTCCGTTCCGACACAGAACATTTGCAATTATATTTCAATACTTTTTAAGTTTTTGTTGACCTTTCAAGACCCCTGCATGTCCTCTTAATCGAAGTCCACGAAAACCACTTAAAAAGAATCCTTTTGTTCTGAACAAAATTACAGATTAAACAACTACATTGTCATGTCTACAGGGATCGTTACACGAACCTCAGTATTATCACGGAATAAAAAGGTGCAGAAGGTCGGTTTCATACAACGAGCGTGAAACTCACGCACACATAGACACGCTTCACGTACAGTACAGCGAATGCGCACTCGACACGTCACGTCATTTATTATGTTCTTTGCACTTGTTTTTTTTATTATTATTGCATATATTTATTTATATAGATAAGTATACGAGTACGTTTTGTGTATGTATGTATTTATTGTAGATAGTAAATGGTACACCACCGACAACAGGTAGGCAGGCGGTAAGGCAAGTAAAGGTAAGTATGCATGCACACGAGCGGCACGCGTCAACCGCAGAGGTAACTGCAGCCATCGACAACGTGTCAGTCGTGTATTTGAGTACGTTGCTCAAATAAATGAGCGGCACGTTGTCGCCGGCACCCGTAGTCATGTCGACGGCTGCAGTTGCCTTGTCGTAAACACGTGCCGCTCATATGTATGTATGGATGGGCAATCCACCGGATTTAAGCCCGGTGCTTTTGGTAAACAGTAAACACCCGATAAACACCCATAAACACCCAGGAATTTGGGTGTTTTTTGGGTCTTTACAAAAAGCACCGGGCTTAAACTCGGTGGATTGCACATCTATATGTGTATGCACACTTAACTTATAGGCGATAGCTCCCGGTGAGGGAGCGCCTTAAGATCGATGATCATCATGGTACGTACGCGTCAATGTGTGCGTGCGCCTGTTTTTGCACGTCATATGAAGCGGGCCTTCTGTAGCACTCTATTTTGTGGTAAATGATTGTGGTATAACATTTAGGTAAGTTTCGAACAAATTCTCGAATTAAAACTTTAAGTAAACCATTTTGCGTACAGAACTTTAAAAGATTTTATACGTCTTTTAATTATTTTAATTCTCAAATTGGATTCTGGCCACAGTTTAAAAAGTTTATTTTGTTTTCGTTTAGATGTTCTTGGTGTTGATTTAATTTTAGGGCCAGTTAAATAATTGTTAAAAGAAATTGATCTTTAATTTTAGTGTCTTTCAGAAAATAGAAAGAAACTGAGTTGACTCCGAAAGAAAATAAAAACGAATAGGGTCCTCAGAGTGGAATACAAAATGGTAGAACCATTTATTTTATTAACTGAAAATATATTCAGCTTTTTCCAAATTACTCACGCTTATTCCACTACACGAACTTTTGCGCAAAATGTGTAAAGCGGGCTGTACACTCGCCCGCGAATGGCGGCTGCGAACTGGCCGTGATTCGCGTGTGCGAATTCTGCGCGAAAAAAAATACGCCTTGTACACATCCGTACACCTCGAAACGTTCAGTTTCGTTCGCAGTTACATACAACGCGCAAGAGTTAATTTGAGACCCGAGCAGCCCCTCCCGATCCCCGCGCTGTTATCACTCTCGCCATCGACGCCTCAGTCTCAGTACCGTGCGCTACCGCCATCCGAGCCAAGTCTCAAGTATAACTCTTGCGGGTTGCACGTTCTTGCGTTTGTCAGAAATGAACATCGAAGTTTCTACTGTCGTGACTCTAATGGCATGTCCATAATCGTACTTATTTTTATCCAAACGTCATGCAACTTATTTTTGTGTTTGGCTGCCAAAGCACGGTTTCAGCTTGATAGCATACAAGCAGTGCTAGCTCACAGACTATCAATCTCATTCTGAATCATTTTGAAGGATATTATTCTAATAATATTAATCCATTGCTCCATAAGTTCGAAAAAAGTGTCTGCTCAACAACGCAATGGATGTTGTTGAACTGTCAAAATTAACCCCCATTGCTACCGACAGCGTGTTATGCAACTACCCAACAGGTCATTATTTCACGAAACACAAATTTTTTAAACGTCCACTCGCTTTCGGTCTCGCTCAGCGAGTGTACAGCTCCCTTTACGGAAATACTCGCGAGCGCCCCGTTCACATTAAAATATAATACTTGCAAGGTACTTAGCAAAAATCGAATCGCACAGTTCGTGTAAAAGTCAAGAGTATTATTTAATACTGAGCAGCCACTAATGCATTTTGTACTTTATTTAGTTGCGGTTGAAGTTTTATTTTGAATAGTGCTCGAATTTAATGTGAGTCTGAAAAACATGGTGACTGAAAAAGCAACTACTTTTTTCTGTTTGCGAACATTTTGTTTGGTAACATATGTTAAATTGAAAAATGTGATTTATTATTTGTACGTTATAGTTTTACGTAATGTAATGTTCAAACTAAATTGGCTTATGTTTGCTACGTGCAAATGCATGATACTTACAAAGTTTGAGAGTAGAACCTCTAATCTTCCAAATAAACAATATTGACGATCGATTATCTTTTATGGGCCATAAGCGACTTTATACTTTATACTGGTGAATATAGTCGTCTAAATGGCGATTCGGCTAGGCCGCAGGTGACTAAAATCTCAAGTTCCCAAGCAGAGTAGGTTTCGACTTTTGTCGTGCGGCGGCAGGTCGCATGCGGCGGATGAGTTAAATCGACCATGAAAATACTCAGTTCGCCGTAGGTGAGTATTTTGTTATTATGTTCGTTTATTATGTTCGTTCGTTGTGTGTTGTCGTTGTTTGTGTATGTTTTTTATTATGTTTGTTGATGCTGTCGCGGGTGATCACCCGACGCATAAAGATCGAAATTTTGATGTAAAAAGAACTAGTCACTTGCGATTTTTATCAAGCTGCGTAAATGGGGTGGTGATTCGGCTTGTGAGGTGATTTTGTAAGCGACTAGCCGCACGGCGAAAATCAACCTAGTGTACCTCCCCCATTAGTTCAAAATCGACTGGTCGAACTAGATTGACGTTTTATTTGGATAATTCAAACACCATGGTATTTGAAGACTGTAATGTTCTGCTTAAAAATCGATGTTAATATTAATTATGTTTAGAGTCTATCGTGCGCTGTGTAGCATAACATAATCAGCCTATAATGCTTCCATTACTGGGACACAGCCCTCCTCCGAGTGGGCTGTAATCCACCACGCGGGCCTAGTGTGGGTTGGTAGATATCACACATAGAAAGAAAGAAAGAAAATACGTTTATTTGCGGTGAAAATGACGCAAAAAGGAACATAAACACAACAAATAAAATAAAAAGGTAGGGGGAAATATGTGTCACTTCCACACAAAACGGCTATCGCTCAGCATTATGCTGGGACGACCCTATGCAAGACAGAGTCCCAGCGCTGGTTTTCAGAATGTTTGGTTCATATTTTTTGAATGTTTGGTTCTAGGACAATGTTTCCTCACGATGTTTTCTTTAACCGTTTTAAGAGCAGTGGTGGTGAAATTATTTACACAAAGTAGCGCCTGTCGGGGTTCGAACCCACGATCTACTTCTTGTAAGTCCGGGCGGTTACCTCTGAGCTACCACTGCTCACTCTGGGACACCACTGCTCCTGCTGTGTAGCATAAATACAAACAATTTTGGTACGTACGCTTATCCGGAAATATGTTCCTATGAATGTTATTTGTTTGAGTTCTGATTTGGCTATCCGCCACTTTGGATGTGGCCAGGAGGTTAGCGGAGGTTGGTTATACGTATGAACGGATGACGAGTTTTCCAATGATCTATCTGCCATTGAAAATATCTAAAGGATCATAGATTTGTTTATTTAGAGAGATCTTCTTTTAAAAACCTGGAACAGAGAATATCATTCTCTAGCCTTTATCCCAATTCATTTGGGGCCGCAACATGTCTAAGGGCTGATTTTTTAGTCGATAGATAATTTTTATTTGTGGAATAAAATTTTGACGTCTGACAAATTTTATATGGAAGAACTGTCAAACATTCAAAATTATTCCTCGGATAATATTATCTGGCGTTGGAACAATCAGGCCTAATTCTTCCATACTTTTCTGAAATATAACAAAATTGTTCTTTTTATCAATAGTAACAGCTTTTTTTCACAAAAACAAAACACTATCTTTGATAGGTCTAAATTTTTTTAAGCTTTTATCGCGGGCTTTGAGCGCGGCGACCGAATCAAGAAATTCCGTAACGAAAATAAACCTAACAACCACCAAACCACTCCGACCGGCACAGCGGTGCGGCGTTGAAAGCCGTGCATCGTCTAACGTCGTTTCAGTTCGGCAGACTTCGGCACGGTGTTTGTGTGCGTGCGACTAGACGTATGCGTGTAGACTGTACGAAGCTCGCATAAGTTGATAAAAAATGCTATGCAATAGCTTTACCGCGGCAGTCCCCGAGTGCCACACATAATTTTTATTACTTTCAAACATTGCAAAGCAACCAAAATGCTCTGTGGTGATATATGCGTAATATTGCAATTCGCACTGAACTCAAGGGCCATTATAGGTACAATAAATCGTATGTAGTTATTACAGCATACTTTCAAGCCATAATTTCTAAGTAGCCTTTCTAAGCTCCCATATCCAAGGGAAAATGGGCTAACCCTAGTTTTCGCTAAAACACTAAGTTGTTGTAAACCCGGCAACTTTCATAATTCAGACCAGAATTATTACACCGCATGCGCGAAATTGCATTCTAAATCCTCTTACCGTTACTTTTAAACCGCGCCGCCATTTTTAAAGCCACATATCGCGAATAGCTGTGAAAATGCAGATAGCGTTTGAGCCTTACAAAATATTTTTAGAACAAAAAAATACAAAACCATGTGCGAGTATATTTTTGTAATGCTTTCGTTTTTGTAACTCCTTTTGTAGTAGGTAATCTGTTAAAGCCTTACATATGTACAGTCCATTCAGTTATTTTACCTCTGATTTTGCACAATAATCTTTATTCTCATTCTAATAAGGTTGCTGTTGGGTTGCTGCCATTGACAAGTCTGACAAAATCATTGTGATCTTTATTCTCGCCACAATAAGGTTGCTGCTGTCAGAGTTAAAATAACTGAACGGGCTGTATGTTTTTTATGTGTATCTTCTATATGAATTTTTTTTTTTTTTACGGTGCTTCATGCAGATGCAGAACAGTGAGACTTACGAGTTGCAGATCGTAGGTTTGAACCCAGACAGGTGCTTTACTTTGTATAAGTTATTACACCACCATTGCTCTCAAAACGGAAAAGGAAAACATCGTGAGGAAACCGACATGTCCTAGAACCAAAAAAAAATCGAAGACATGTGACATCTACCAACCTACCCTGAGCTCGCGTTGTGGATTACTGCCTACTCCTTCCTCTCACAGAAAGGAGACCTCTTTCCCAGCAGTAGGAACGTTAGAGGCTGATCATGCTGTTGCTGAATTTTTAGCAGAAATAATCTGAGAATCTAGCGCTAGACACAGAGTCCGCAATAAGAAATTAACTTCTTCACCTTTACAAGATCTAACTTAACTATTGTCTTTATTAATTTCATTCGTCCTTATCACTGCCAGGCCAATAGAGCGAGAAGGAACATTCATAACAATGAGGGGCCGGTGAACCGCAGTGCTCACCGGGGTTGTGGCTGCCGGCATTGCGTCAGGCCTACCGCACCGTGCTTTACGGAGTCAACCACTACCCCACAGTGACGAATAGCGGTCAACCACATACCTTAGATCCTGTGGCTTCTCTGATATTCTGCTGATTCAGTTGCTCTATGGTGTGCTTTTCAAATCGGACCTCTACTGCACAGCAATTCACAACAGTTTGATATGCTACCGTGCTGAATGCAAAATCAATCAATGTTATCGAAGGAGATGAGGAGGAGGAGGTAATGTTATGTGAATGTTCTTTTTTCTTTTTTATGTTAATGTTAGGTATTTTATGTTGCATTTTACAAAATTTGTTGTGTTTTTTATGTTCTACTGTCAATTGTTTTTCTTTTATTATGTAATAGGCATTTAATTTGTTAGCTTAGTTGTTAATTTTATTGTGCATGCTGTGGTCTCCTATAATTGAAAGAGTACACCTACCAAATACTTTGTCGTCCATTAACCATAATATGTTTACGTTATTCATAATCCTATTTTATCTCTATTTTAGCTAAAATAGGTTTATAGAACGTTTGTCTTTATCTGTCACGTTGTCATTTCTGTGTGTAAGAAAGAGACAAACCCCATTTTAACTAAAATAGGTTTGATAAGTTTTATGAATAAGGGGGTGTGTGTATATCTTTTGTTAGAGATCCTAAAATAAATAAATAACGCTGTTCACAAGTACAAAACCCAGAAACTTTGTCAGTTTAAGCTAAATATGACGACGTCGGGGACTAGACTAATCAGCGCGGTAATTGCGTACCACACCATCAATAGCAATGGCTTCAATTTTGACAGTTCAACAACATTCATTGCGTTATTTATGTTGTTGAGCAGATTTTTTTTTCGAATATATAAAGCAATGGATTAGCAATATCCTTCAAAATGATGCAGATTATGATTGATTGTGTGTTACGCAATTAGAGTGCTGGTAACGGAAAATGTGTCATTTTCGATTCGGAAGCCTGTCGAGTGGTAGTGACTAGCTTTGCTGGATTGTGTTTTATTGGAAAACAAGCCGTGGGATTTCCTATCTTTAAAAATGATGAACTTTCATCGAAACTTTCACACCTTGTTAATTAGAGGATGAATTTTCAAAAATTCGTCCAGGCAACGCACAGCCGGCTTATTCCCAGGCGCTATACTTATAATTTTATTCCCGCTTCTAGCTTTAAAAATTATGATTGACGTGTAAAAGTGTTTGTACAAACCTACTCACAGAAATAAAATCATTATTTTCGTCATTAGATATTGATATCCACATCATCTGTGAATTTAATTTTACTCTTTATTTCATACTTCATCGAAGTCAAGAGAGCTAATAAATCACTTCACAATTTTAGCCCCTCAACGTGTCAAATCCTTCTAAACTTGAAACCTATAAGTGACTCACACGGTCTCGTTAAAACGCAAACCGGGGTTGGCATCAACTCTGATTGTAGTTCTGGCTTTTAAAAAAAGAAACAAAAAACGTTCACACGATTCGTAACGAGGAGCCAGTTGACGCAGTGGTTGACGTTACTATTGGTTTTAGTTTCTGCATTCAAGTTGGTTTTTGTTCGGACTTTGTGCTAGGTATTTTCTGTTGAAGAGTTTTCTATTATAATTATTGGGAACTAGCTGACCAGGCGAGCTTCGTACCGCCTCAGAATTAAATAATGTGACAAAGTTCAATAGACACGTGGCGCCATCTATTATCATAATAACGCTATTGTTGTTTTCCTCGGGAACAGCACTTTTTTTTGGGATGAAAGCTAGGTACCCTATGTCCGTATCTGTACACCTGACAACGTATTTGCAAGATTTCAGAATTATCGGTTCAGTGGTTTAGGCGTGAAAAGGTAACAAACAAACTTACTTTCGCATTTATAATATTACTAGCTGCGCCCCGCGATTTCACCCGCATAAGACTCGATCCCGTGGGAATATCGGGATAAAAACTATCCTATGTCCTTTTCCGGGACTCAAACTATATCTATACCAAATTTCATCTAAATCGGTTCAGTGATTTAGGCGTGAAGAAGTAACAAACATATAAACACACACACACACTCACAAACTTTCGCCTTTATAATATTAGTGTGATATAGTTAGGATGACATTTACTACGCTGCATATCAATCTGCCGAGCCCTTTCCTAATTATGTTGAGGTTGGTTTCCAATCTAACCAGATGCAGCTGGATAGCAGTATTTTACATGGAGCGACTACCTATCTGACCTTCGCAACCCAGTTACTGGCAGACCATTGGTATGACTGGTTGTCAGACATTTGGGTTTCTAACTAACGACTGCCAAAGATCTATGAATGACCTTAACGTGTTTTCCGAGGCACGGAGGGGTCTCGATATGTAATGGATGGTCACCCATCCACGAACCGACCTCGGTAAGCGTAGCTTAACTTTAGATTACCCCGTGCGCTGGTGGCCAAAGTTACGGGCATTTTCAACATCGTATTACCTATGGACGTAAGACTAGTTCGGCCCCATACTAAGAATGAATGACAACACAATTTGAGTGTCCTTATGTTACCCATCTGAATAAGTTATTCAATCGATATTAGGGTTCATTCCGAAGTATTGAATTATTTTCGGACGGATCCATATCTTTGTTGACGGACTTAGAGTGTAGGCCCAGGTGATTCCGTGCTCTGTGGAACGGACCAAGTATTGGGCAATTTGAAATCTGCGGCGAAAGTGTACTTGTAGCAGGTATCTACAATGCTACATGCGAACAACGCGTCACACTGATGTCACGCAAAATCCTGCATCTCGCAAGCAGAGTTTACCGTGCAACTAGCAATACACAATGGCCCAAAATAAATCATTGGGCAGTTGCCCGCCAGACACAACACGCGTCTGGCCGGAGGATCCTCCCTTTTCTATAGAGGATGAGTAAACTTTATATCCTCAATATTTTTCAATTTGTACCTAAACAAGCCGTTTGGTAGATATGGAGTAACAAACGGGTCCTGGATACAATTTATTGTCTCAGATAGGTGAAGTTACGTTTTGTATTTTGTTGGAGATTTGTCCCAGTTAGAAGTAAAGGTATGTTTTGAGACTTGTGGCTAAGAAATAACAGCCGCACAGGTCGATCGATCAGGTTAAGCTACGCTTGCCGCGGTTGGTCCGTGGATGGGTGATCATCTTTACATACCAAGACCCTTCGGTGCCTCGGAAAGCATGTTAATCTATTGGTCCTGGCTGTCATTCGTGGATCTTTGATGGTCGTTACAGGTCGTCAAAAACCCGACAGTCTGACAACCAGTCTCGCCAAGGGGTTTCGTATTACCTAGTAACTGGCCGTTCATGGAGGTCAAAAAAGCAGTCGCTCCATGTAAAATACTATGCGCAGCTGCATCCGGTTAGTCTGGAAGCTGACCCCAACATAATTGGGAAAAGGTTAGGCAGATGATGATGATGATGATGGAAGTATAGGTTTGTGTGTTAGCAGTTTTCGGGGAGAGGTTAACAGTTGAGGATAGTGACAGCCCATTCTCTCATTGACAAATTGTTCATAAAGGACAACCGGGACCAATGGCTGAGCATGCTTTCCGGGGTACGGAGTCTCGATATGGTATTGGATGACCACAACCCAATTATTAAGACACTGGGTAATACAATAAGAAAGGTTCACAAAATATGCTTCAAGCAATTTTGTTTCTTATAACATCACAAAAAAGGGTCCAGATATACCTGAAATTGCAGTATGCATACAAATCTCGAAACTTATACCACTTTTCATGTGTCATGAAGCCTTCTAAACCCCAGTACCTACCTACCCACATAACATAAATCGAGCATGACCTGATTTTCTGCTCCACTGGACGCGAATATACCTCCCAGGGCTACTGCCTTAGTCCGACGTACTTATTTTGCATAGATATGCTCCCATAATATCTGAGATCCCAAGTATTTGTTATGCGTAATGTTGTGTCCTCTGCCTATGAATGAAAATAGGGGAGTATGTTGATATTTAGTTTTGAATACAGACGGTTTTATTGACAAATGTTTTCCTTGAAATGTGGACCGGAAATTACTGTTGCTGATGATTAGGCCCGGCTCCCATTGGCAGCACGGCATGGCAAGGTATTTTTATAACTTAACAGTATGTAAATAAAGTTGAAATTTCAATGTTAACGGTCGTAAGTACAAAAACAATACCGCGGTATGCTTAGGCATGCCGTGTCAACAGCCTTCGGAAAGACATCCCTCGGAACGCTTTGGCAGTCTTCGGGATACCGCGGCAAGACAGCTTGTGCGCTTACATGTAGGGATGCCGAAGGTTCCCCTGCCGTACCATGCCACCAATGTGCGCCGGGTTTTAGTCATAAAAGGATTTATTTACATATGATGCTTAACTTTATAATGTAATCTAACTAGCCTGTGTTGTTCCACTGCAGGGCAAAGACCTCTCTCTCCCTGTTCCACATAATTCTGTCTTTTGCGAGTGTCAGCCAGTCCTGTCGTAGCAGTCAGGCTCGTCCCGCCATCCCCCATCATCCATTAAATAAACCCCCTAATCTCTCGGTCTTCATTATGGAGCTATTATATTGGCGCAAATATCGCCCTCGGCCACCTTCAGCAGATGCCAAGTATTGCCAAGTGATTGGCACATCATCCATCCATACTAATATTATAAATTCGAAATAACTCTGTCTGTTTGTCTGTATGTTACCTTTACACGCCTAAACCGCTGAACCGATTTCGATGAAATTTGGTAGAGAGATAGTTTGAGTCCCGGGAAAGGACATAGGATAGTTTTTATCCCGATATCGACACGGGATCGACACTTCAGCGGGTGAAACCGCGGGACGCAGATAGTGATTCATAAGCCTTTGCCGCAGAACAGATGGCCGATGGGGCCGAAAGGTTCTGGAGTGGCGACCGCGTACCGGAAGGCGTAGCGTTGGAAGGCCTCCCACAAGGTGGACCGACGACCTTGTGAAGGCCGCAGGAACTCGTTGGATGCGAGAAGCACAAAACCGGTCGAAGTGGAGGTGCTTGGGGGAGGCCTATGTCCAGCAGTGGACGTCTTTCGGCTGAAATGATGATGATGATGAAGCCTTTGCCTGTAAATACACCGTCGACTGCGACAACTACCATAACTTCCAAACACAGCAACTCTGATTTGTAGCAGAAATAGAACTATTGTAGTTTTATGTACAGACGCCAGCACATCAAGCTACCCGAAACTGTGAAATTTTCCCAATCAACTTTGAACCTAATTTTTTAGTAATAAAGTTGAAAATCTATTAAAAAAAATCGACAAATTCGACTGAAATTTAATTTGAGAAATGAGCTGTTTATTTTCTATTAATAAAATTAAATTTTATTCGAGAACATTCATCGGTTTCTTACTAAACTTCAACCATATCCGACGATCATGCATAATTATATCTTTTGTTGACTGTACGTGTAGTAATGATTTTTACGTCATTGTATCAGCACAATGACGTCAAAAATTACTACTTCATGTGATACATTTTATATTTCAACTGCAGTTTCCAACACAGTAATTCTGTCAACACCCGCTTCACTGTTTTTGTTTGTGACCGGAACAAACTGACGAACTCGGGACGTAGCTTCGAGTTTCTCGAATGTGACCATTTTTAGAGTAAATAATGAGTTAACTATTTTGTTATTTATTAATTTAAAGCACAATGTATACAAACATAGTTACACGCTAGGATTAAACTAGTGAGTACATGACCCTGTTAGGGCGCAGCAAGATAACTTTAAACGTAAACGTTCGTACGCACATAAATTAGGATCTTTCACAATTAAAATATTATATTAACTAAAATTGTATCTAGCTTTATACATAAAAAGATCATATATTAAAATTAACACAGATAGGTTTCTATTTTTTTTACATTTTATCCATACTAATATTATAAATGCGAAAGCGTGTATGTCTGTCTGTCTGTAACACCTTCACGCTTAAACCGCTGAACCGATTTAGATGAAATTTGGTATCGAGATAGTTTGAGTCTCGGTAAAGGACATAGGATAGTTTTTATCCCCATATTTCTACGGGATCGACACATATGCGGGTGAAACCGCGGGGCACTGCTAGTATTATTAATGCGAAAGTGTCTGTCTCTCTGTTACCTCTTCGCGCTTAAACCGCTGAACCGATTTAGATGAAATTTGGTATAGAGATAGTTTAAGCCCCGGGAAAGGACATATGATATTTTTTACCCCGATATTCCTACGGGATCGAGACTTATGAGGGTGAAACCGCGGGGCGCTGCTAGTATTATAAATGCGAAAGTGTGTCTGACTGTCTGTTACCTCTTCACGCTTAAACCGCTGAACCGATTTAGATGAAATTTGGTATAGAGATAGTTTGAGTCCCGGGAAAGGACATAGGATAATTTTTAATCCGAGATTCCTACGGGATCGAGACTTATGCGGGTAAAACCGCGGGGCGCTGCTAGTCTTCCATATCACCCGTGCCCCTGTGCAAGTCTCATCCAGGTTCTACCCGCGATGGTGACAACTTACCTACATGTGTACCTACGCCCTAAATATGTATAAATTACTATATCGAAGTAATAATAGTTAGATAGGTACAAACCCTCGTTCACACCAAACAATAGAGGTGTTATAGTAATAAATAATACAATTAATCATTATTAGTTAGTGCTGTCGCTCATTATTGTTATAAATTGATCCCCAGAACATTGTGTGGAGGTAACACGGAGTGACTAATTGGATTAGTGGCGCTATTTTTAGTCAATATACGTTACAAGTATGACACTTCATACTGGTAACGTGTTTTCTTTTTGTTTCTTTATCTTTATTTATGGGCTAGTTTTTGCCCGTGTCTTCGCTTGTATGTGTCTTTGCTTTTATTGCTGGAAGAGGTTGATTGTTAACGTAGACATAAAATTTAAGTAATGATTAGCGACTGTTTAACCATACTTTTTTGATGTTTAAACATTATTTAACTTTAATCATCGTTTATAAATACACCTCATAATATTTTAGATGCGAAAGTGAGATTGGCACACAGATAGATCTAGACCTGGGTAAGAACATAGGCTACTTTTTATGCCGGATCGCAGACAAAGTCGAGAACAAAAGCTAGTTATTGTTATAAATTGATCTATAGCACATTGTGTGGAGGTAACACGAAGCGACTAATCCAATTAGTGGCGCGACTTTTAGTCGATACACGTTACAAGTATGACACTTTATACTGGTAACGTGTTTTCTTTTTGTTTCTTTGTCTTTATTTATGGGCTAGTTTTTGCCCGCGTCTTCGCTCGTGTGGACGTGGGAAGATATCCCACGGAAACGTACTAAAAATCCATTTTTCCGAAAAAACCCAGTCAGTAATATATTTTTTTCCTATTATTTAAGGTGGTTGTACGGTGGGCTGCACGTCAATGGTAACAAAACTAATATAAGCAGGCCTCTTATCCTATTGAAAATTTGTATTACGCTAGGCCCGCTTAAGAGGGAATGCGGGTGGTCTTTTCTCCACAGAAACGCTCTCGGCTGTTTTCTTTCTGGTTAATGACCACAAAGCAATGAGTTTTATACAGAATAATAAATATTAGCTACTTGTAAGTCCCTATGTTTACCTTTTTGATGATACATTATTTTTATAAGCACTAGAACCATAAAATAATGCTCAAAATTACCGCTGTCAACAGAGGCCTAATGTACAAATTTGACAACTAAGTATTAATGAAAAAAGAAAAACGCAGGGACACGGTATATATCCTTTTAATTCAGTTTATAAAATATCTTTTCAATTGATCTAATAGTGAAGGAGGAAATAGGCAAAAGACAAACCTCGAATTATGACTTTTTACTTAGGGTTTTTCAAATTTTCTCCGATAGCATTTCCTCTTAATGTCAAAATATTAACTCTGATGTGCGGCTTACCGTACTTAGAAAGAAAGAAAGAAAAAGTACCTATTTTATTATTACAGGAAGATCACAAACTAAACTAATACACAGTAAAAAATAAAAAACCAAGTTATATAAAAAATAGTAACAAAAAGAAAAATGAAACAGAAACTCCTATACGAACCCCTATAGGAGAAATCCTTCCTAAACTCCTATACTTACCAGGGGATTCATTATGATTTTTCTACCAGTCCAGTAGGAGAATCTTTAAGTAGGTGTTACTCAAGGAATCCATTAAGAGAATCTTTAGACGTTATTCAAGGAAGAACGTGTACTACAAATACTGCAAGCCTAGAAACACTCACTACTGCAATCAATAACAAAACTGCACATAAAACAAAATTACGTATGTACCTACACTTTACGACCAACATTCTCGGGAGTGCATTGTCTCCAGCTGTTACAATCGTGTGAAACCGTACGACACGAGTACGCACGGCTATACATCACGCTATACATAACTATACTCCATAGGTTTAGGTAGTTAAATAAAGGTAAACAAAAAGACCATGTGACTTAGTTAACCGACTAAACGTAATGGCGCCGATTCCCTTGTTCACAAACGAAACTAAATTTAATTTCAGTGCATCTTTTTCTTTCTATTTCATTACGAAAAGGACAGAAGATAAATATTAGTTTAGACCTGTCAAATTAGTCGGTGCCTGACGTAAATTGACGTATTTTTAATAGCCAATTTTTTAATCACGTCTAAATTGTCTATGGAGTATCTTAATTTGACAGGACTTAACTAATATTTATCTTCTGTCCTTTTCTTAATGAAATAGAAAGAAAAAGATGCACAGAACTTAAATTTAGTTTAATTTGTGAACAAGAGAATCGGCGCCATTACCAGTCTATTCAGTTGTCATGCTACGTCACAGTTGTACTCTTCAATTTAGCAACGTTACAGTTCATTAAAAACGTTGCTAAATTGAAGAGTACAACTACACGCCTTTATTTTGATTACTATAATTTTGTGTGGCTGAATGAATTTAATCCTTGAGAGTGATCATTATGAATTTGAATAGAACGTTATCACACAGGGTGGTTGGAACATCGACGCATAACCTGTTACCATTAATATTTGGATTCAGTAGGTAGTAGTAGACGCCAGCACATCAAAATACCCGAAACTGTCAAACTTTCACAATCAACCTTGAACCTTATACTGTAGCGATAAAATTGAAAATATATTTTAATAAATTGACGGATTATAGTAGCTTGATGTGCTGGCGTCTGTACCTACATGATTCTGAAATTTTTCGTCTGTCATTAAAAAACTAGGTAATTAGCACTGTGACCGCATAGGTTTAGCACTTTTCTATGAAAAAGCTGTTTTTTTTTTTTGATAACCGACGAAAAATGCTGCCGTTCATAAGAATGGTCACCCATCCATGAACTGACCGAGATAAGTGTAGCTTAACCCTACGAATGCCCCATGCGGATGTTATCGTTAAGCTATGAGCCCCTCACTTCTCCATGGTTATAGCTATGGGGAACCAAAACCTCAATACCATACATAGTCCCGAATTACCTAATAAAAGGCTTATCTATTTTATTTTCCAGAGTATCTTTGTATTCAAAAGGTGTTACAATAATTTTAGTACCTGTAATAAATGTTTTAAACGTCATAAAATCATTTTAATTGCTGATCTTACTTGTAGAGATTATAGAAACTCGTCTCATAACGTAATACTTACGTTTATTTGTTTCATATCTTAAGGATTATATATTTGGTTTATATAAAGTAGTATTTTCTCACAAAAGCCAAAACAGCTACCTATTCACAATTCCGGTTGATAACTCAAATGATGTCTTTAATAATTCTTTCATTATATTCTTTGGAAAAATAAACTGGGACTGGTCATCTCTTAAATGAGAGACGGGCCCATAACCTGAAGAAATATTAACAAGGGCAGTTCAACTCTTAAAACAAAGTCACACATATGGTTTATTATACTTTTTATCCCAGTAATACCTTTCCGTGGTATAATTTCTGAACTCCAAGCGGGCGAAGCCGCGAGCATAAGCTAGTAATCTATAAATACGTATCTGTCTGTGTGACCGCTCTGTTCTTCAAAACTATATAATTGATTTTGATGCGGTTTTCATCATATAAGCCCTGACTGGAGGCCGTCATTTATTGAGGCATCCACGGGCAAGCCCGGTTTAGTAGACGACAACCACATAGGCTGAACTGCGAAAAGCCATTAGTAAAAAAAAAAAAAAATATCATAATTTAAAGAAGTACTTAATTCCAAGAGGACCCAAAGTGTACCTATAATACATTCATATAAAACTTAATAACAAAGAAATGTCGATATTTTATCAAGTCGAAAAAATTATAAACCTAAATTAAGTAGACCGCCAAAAACCAAAAAACGCATTGGCCCAAGAACCGCACCCTGTGCAACACTTCCAATGACAATAAAACCTAGAGGATTCTTCATCTCCCCAGCGACAGTAATAAAAATAAAACAAATTGGGAGCAGGTCACTAAAATATTTTTTATTAAGAGTATAAACACGAAACCATGTTAGTATGTCGTGTCAACGAAAACCCCTCGTATGAGTACCATCTCATAAAACTTTACGTGGAAGAATTATTGTGAACATAAAATTGGGTTGGGCTCGTTCTTTACGATTTTATTTTCGATTTTTATTTAATTTTAGGCGCTTTACTTTGCGTAAATTATTTCATCACCACTGCTCTCAAATCGGTGAAGGAAAACATCGTAAGGAAACCGG
Source organism: Amphipoea lucens (assembly GCA_947508005.1). Lineage (NCBI taxonomy): Eukaryota > Metazoa > Arthropoda > Insecta > Lepidoptera > Noctuidae > Amphipoea > Amphipoea lucens. The sequence goes on from OX382379.1 coordinate 11,662,486, forward strand.
CATGTCTTAGAAACAAAAATTCGATGACATGTGACGTCTACCGACCCGCACTGGACCCGCATGGTAGATTACGGCCCACTCCCTCTCTCATAGTCTTTGCCCCGGCAGCAGTGGGAAAATTATTGCCTGATTATGCTTTGTTCACTAAAAAGAAATTAAAAAAAAAAACAAACAAATCTTTTTTCATTCCATTGAGCCTTTCCTGTACTTACAGATTTGGACACAAATCAGGTCATATCATGTCTGTTGGAATCATTAACAGCTAAAAGAGTAAATAAAGTAGTACATTACAACCCGCAAGAGTTAACTCGAAACCCGAGTGGCCCCTCCCGACCCCCCGCGCTGTTACCGCTCTCACCATCGACGCCTCAGTACCCGCGCTGACGTCATCCGAGCGAAGTCTCAAGTTAACTCTTGTGGGTTGTACATCACAATAAGATTTGTTTCTACTCTAAAATTCAACGCAATATTATTTCCATTAACAGCCTCATTCTTTCTTGTAGATACACGAATGAGTTGGATTCCTGCCCAAACTACAAGAAAGTAACATTCTATCACACCTAAACCCGTGGCCACGAGCTACAGGCTCAAGCGACACGTGTCTTGCGACAGCGACTGCGGACAAATGAAATGAAAGAAGTTATTCAGAGCATGCCACGCGTCGACGGAAACGGGAGAGGCGCGCGCGTCTCTTAAACAAAGTCGCGTCGCAAGTCGCAACGCCCGAGGCCGTGAACAGGACCTAAACCAACATTTATTGTCCGCCACAAACTTGGAAGCGCACATTTTATATTAATATCAAGAATCTCGTATAACAGGAGTAACGTTGAGCCAAAAATCGGTGGTAAATCTGAGACTTAACGTTGTGAATGAATCTAAATCACTAGAGCGCACGAACCGTCTTAGTAAGCTTGCTTTTAGTACTTCCGTAAGTTATGCGATGTTTCATGGGCTTGGAGGAATTGTTGTTTTATTTTGTCTAGGATTGTTGATCCCTATTTTAAGTGGAATAGCTTCTCGTCCCTTTTTTTTAAATCAAATTTCAATGTCACTGTCAAATGACAAAGTGAACAAAAAAAAAACTATCAGCCAGCAGCAGAATTTGATCGTTACATGTATAATGTAAATTCTCAATTCAAAAATGAATCATGATCTTCCCTAGCAGGTTTATTCCATCTATTACTGAGTATTTATTAATAAGACTCCTATTGTACCATGCTTCCCAGGTATTTGCGAGTCTCATACCCGCGGTTTTTAGTAGGTCATCCTCCTATCTGATTGTTACTCTGTCAATTAGGTACACTCCTCCTACTGTCTCGGCAATCATTCAAGTTATGGCTCTGCACTATAGAATGAATAACATAATCAGCCTATTATGTTCGCACTGCTGAGACACAGGCCTCCTCTCGGCGAGAGGGCGTGGGCCATATTCCAAAACATAAACGTAATCCGTAATCCGCCATGCGGGCCCAGGGTGGGTTGGTAGAGGTGATGTCTTTAATTTTTTGGTTTTAGGTCATGCCAGTTTTTTCAAGATGTTATCCTTCACCGCTTTGAGAGCGGTGGTGATGAAATAATTTACACAAAGTAAAGTGCCTGCTTTGGTTTGACCCAGGACCGCGACTCGTAAGTCGCGGCCATTACCACTACGCCACCACTGCAAAATGAATACCACTGTAAATTATAACAAAGATTCGTTATCTACTCCAGTTAATTTTATCTCACAAGAAGCTCCATCAATATTATAAATTTACTATCACATCAAAATTTTCCTCCACCCCGCAGATATTTCCAAACCATCCAGCAATAAATTTAACAACCCAAATGGCCAGGAGAATTAAAAATCGTTCCAATAATGCATTTCTTCATTAATAAATACGACTTGGAAGAAGAAACGTACTTACAGTTTTTATCACTTGAAAGGTCCATAAAGGCATACCGCAGCTATAAAGATTTGATGTCACCATAAAAACTCATGAAAAGTATTATGATGTTCAGTAAAAATATTTTTTTTATTCGAGACTGAAGTAGGCCGGTCATAATGTAAAATATAGATTACTATACGAAGCACTTTAGGTCAGCATTTGTAACTCCTATAAATGTAGACGTAAACGGCTTATCGAAAAGCCAAGTTTATTCGTCATGAAGATACTGGGAATTCGAATTTTTTGCCGTTCGTGTATTTCAGAACCATACTCATACACTCGAGCGGCTCGCGTCAACTGCAGAGGCAATTGCAGCCTACACACAACCAAATGCTGGACGGTGGGCATCCTGAGATCTAAGTGTAGATTCTCATTGCGGATATAGAAGGGGGTTCCCGTGACCTTTCTTATGAAACGGTGAAAAACTCATAATATTATTTTATGTGACCGGAGGGCCTAAACAAGTGGCAAACGCTTTTAAGGCGTTTGGTATTTCTACAACGGCTTTCCACAGGATTTAAATAAGCTTCTCAGTTGCTGTCCGCGCGGAACTAGTTGGCCGCTGAGATTGGGACAGGTGTGAGGTGGCGGTTCGCAACGCACGTACTGAGTAATGCGCCCCCGCCCCTCCGTCCCATCGCTCACATGCCTAAGGCGCGACCAACTAGTTCCGCGCGGACTATTTTGATACATCTTTTAAATTTCCATCACCGTTATCGCTAATACTTATTTTAGTTCTCAGTTAGTTTACCTCTGTCAGCAGCAACCTTCTTGTAACGAGAATAAAGATCACAATGATTTTGACAGAATTGTCAGTGCCAGCAACCCAACAGCAACCTTATTAGAATGAGAATAAAGATCACTGAAATTTGGACAGCGATGCAAAATAAGAGGTATATAACTGTGAAAGGACTGCAGAATATCACTTTATCAAGGTCCTCAGAACTTTTTTTCCTTTAACATTCATAGCGGAAATCGCACTAAAGTCCACTAATGAAGAATTCTTCTCATATGTCTGCTGAAGCTAGACGTTGCAATGTAATAATAATATCACAACTATGTAAGGCGCGCTAAGTCTGTGCGAAGAGCTATGTGAAGTGTGAACACCGATAACAGGGCTGCAGAGATTCTATTTTAGGTTCCGTACACATAGGACTGTATTGTACTCTACAGGCTGGGCAAAAAATCGTGGATCAAACAAAACAGATAGTTGGGGTTATTTGCATTGCTCTCAAAACGGTGAAAGAAAACATCGTGAGAAAACCAGCATGTCCTAGAACCAAAAATTCGAAGACCTGTGACATGCACCAACCCGTACTGGGCCCGCGTTGTAGATTATAGCCCACTCCTTCTTGAAGAGAGGAGGTCATGTCCCAGTAATGGGGACATTAAAAGCTGATTATGCTTATTATCAGCGCGCTATGGAGCGAGCTATGCTCGGAGTCTCTTTGAAGGATAAAATCAGGAATGAAATTATCCGGAAAAGAACCGGAGTTACTGACATAGCTTGCAGAGTAAGCAAACTGAAGTGGCAGTGGGCTGGCCATGTCTATCGAAGGACTGATGGCCGGTGGAGCAGACGAGTCCTGCATAGCTATTCACAAACACTCGATAAGCTTCCGTATCGTATCGAACATTAATCATTGTTATCGTAGGAGTCTTCTAAGCGCTGTTCACAAGTCCAAAACCCGAAAATTTTGTCAGTTTAAATCAAATAGACACCCGCTATTCTTCTAACGGCTATTTGCTGTTGAGGGCAAGTCAAATCAGGTTATCGAAATGTTAGGTTTTCGATACGATAGCCTGTTGTATGGTTGTGAATCAGGGCTCTGGAGTGGAGACCGCGTACCGGCAAGCGTAGTATGGGACGCCCCCCAGCTAGATGGACGGACGACCTAAAGAAGGTGGCTGGGGTAGACTGGATGCAGAAGGCGGAGGAAAGGGTGCTGTGGCGCAGTCTGGGAGAGGCCTATGTCCAGCAGTGGACTGCGATAGGCTGAGTAGATTGTTATTTTGCTTAGGTATGCATTGAAAACTGAACGCGATCAGCACATGTAAACCAACTATAAGAGCTGTCAATGTCATTGTCATCATTGACACTGACAGCTCTTAAACGCTGTTTAGATATGCTGATAGTGTTCAGTTTCATTAGTGACATTCCTATAAGGAACAACTTTTCCCGGTTTTACGGTCGGATTGATTTTGGTCATAGCCGAAAATAGCCGTTGTGATTGGAAAGTTATGTTCGAATTTGATACCTACTTTAGTAAACTTTTAAACCAAAAAGTGATAAACAAAAGTTTTAAAAGCGAAAACGTGTCAGCACTTACAATACTACTTTATTTTTTCTTTTCTTACTATATTTCGTTTTCTAGGTAAAATAATTACTCTATATAACAAATACCTCTATATTGAACACGTATGCAACGCCCCTAACAAAGCGCAAGTAAATTTAGCGAAATGTGGCGTTAGTGAGCTGGATACCACAACACACTGAGCTAATTGTGGTGGCTTGCGAACAAATGAGCCCAATTATTAATATTACGACCAAATCCATACTAATATTACAAATGCGGAAGCGTCTGTCTGTCTGTTACCTCTTTACGCTTAAACCGCTGAACCGATTTAGATGAAATTTAGTTTAAAGATAGTTTGAGTCCCGGGAAAGAACATAGAATACTTTTTATCCCGATATTCTCACGCGATCGAGACTTATGCGGGTGGAACCATGGGGCGCTACTAGTCTTCTATAAATTTTAAACTTAGATTATAAATGCGAAAGTGTGTCTGTCTGTCTGTTACTGCTTCACGCTTAACCCGCTGAACCGATTTAGATTTGGTATAAAGATAGTTTGAGTCCCGGGAAAGGAAATATGATAGTTTTTATCCCGATATTCCTACGGGATCGATACTTACGCAGGTGAAACCGCGGGGCGCTGCTAATAATTCATATACAGATGCTGTTACACTAGTATGAGTGAGAACTACTACTTCTGTCTAATGCTAATGTAAATGGAGTATAGGTATATCCGACGATCCTGCATACTTAAGTCTTTTGTTGACTGTACCTATACATCTTTTTGAGGATGACTTTACTACGTATTATAATAATTATATACTCCTCTGTCTATCCCTAGAGGTGTTTCAGGCGTAACGTTATGTTCACCGCACAGGGTAGAACTCATCGTTAATCAGAGTAGGTCGACATTTTTCGCGACGTTGCAACGTGGGGGACCCGAGTGGAATGTTCTGTTGGACGGTCGGTTCCCAATGTCAATAAATCAAATGGTTTTCGCTCAAGTATGCAATTTGACTTTAGTTTTATAATGGAAGAAAATAAAAATAAAATATTGACTTACGTTTTATTACGGAAAAAATAATAAATGTAAATGTTTTTACTTCGAAAAATTTGTAAGAAAGCTAACAGTCTTAAAATAATAATATGTACAAGTATATAAAAACAGAGGGGAAATAATCTAAGGGCAACAAAAAATTCGTCCGCATCACTGTCAATAGGAAACGTGGCCAAAAGTTTGGTAGCATTGCCACGTTGTATCAACTCAGCCTATCGCAGTCCACTGCTGGACATAGGCCTCTCCCAGACTGCGCCACAGCACCCTGTCCTCCACCTTCCGCATCCAGTCTACCCCAGCCACCTTCTTTAGATCGTCCGTCCATCTAGCTGGGGGACGTCCCACTCTACGCTTGCCGGTACGCGGTCTCCACTCCAGGACTCATCTGCTCCACCGGCCATCGGTCCTTCGACAGACATGGCCAGTCCGCTGCTACTTCAGTTTGCTTACTCTGCAAGCTATGTCGGTAACTCCGGTTCCACGTTGTATGGCAATGCTGAAAGGTGAATAACTGAACAGCACCCTAATTACGTAACACGTTATCAATCTCAATCTGAATCATTTTGAAAGATATATTGCTAAACCATTGCTTCATAAGTTCGAAAAATGTGTCTGTTCAACGACGTAAATAGCGCAATGTATGTTGCTGGACTGTCAAAATGAAACCGACCGATTCGATCCCTCAGAGAGACTCCCAGAATAGCCCGTTCCATAGCTCGGTGAGCGACCTTGAATTTATGATTCACAAAATATGTTTATTGACAACGACAATGCTACAAATGTTAATCTTTAATCTGTCAAGCTCCGCTAATGAGACACAATTGATTTTCTATTGTTTCGTCGCCGATCGGCGAACCGCGCCGCTTGACCGGTTAAACACAAATCGCTCTACTTCGGAAATGATCGTGTCTGAAGAATTTTGCCGAAGAAACCTTCAAGTTGTGTTGTACTATACATACTTATTCACATAAGGGTCCAAGTAGCAACATTACCGCGTAACTACTTAGCATTTTCCTCCCCGCTAGGAACCGCAAGCTAAAGGACACGGCACCGCGACCCCCTATTATTAAACCCGGCCCAGATTTACACGAAGTAACGAACACATCTGTCGCCCTCTTGCACTGTCGCCCCCTCACATTTGAATCACAAATTACAAACTATAGCTAATGTTGTGTGTAATTGTATGATTCTTTCTACTCGGGAAGCAGGGATTGCTCATGGGATTAACTATTTGGACGGAGGGGTTGTTAAATGGACAGGAGAAGTACCTTTTACGTTGGTTTATGGGTTGTATTTAATTAAATTAGATGCTGTTAAGATTGTTGGTGGTTGTTTGAGATTGGGATTAAAGGAACTTGTTTTGATTATTAGCAATGATTTTGATAGGTATGGTTTTTTGACGGTCAATTACTTACTTCTATTAAAGACACTCGACGATTTGAGTAGAATTTTCGACTTTTGAGGGGGTCGGAACTGTGCTTCACCTAGTATCTCCACCTGGGTGCAGGGGTCCCGTGCTCCAACTGATGATCAGTACAGTCAAGTAATTAAAAACAATACATCACACTAATCACACTATCACATCACACTATATCACACTAATATGATAAAGGCGAAAGTTTGTGAGTGTGTGTGTGTGTGTTTATATGTTTGTTACTTCTTCACGCCTAAACCAGTAAACCGATTTAGATGAAATTTGGTATAGAGATGGTTTGAGTCCCGACAAAGGACATAGTATACTTTTTATCCCGTAATTCCCACGGGATCGAGACTTATGCGGGTGAAACCGCGGGGCGCAGCTAGTAATTTAATAATATACTACTCTGTCAAAAAAGTACCGGAAAAAGAGCCCACGCTTTGTTGAAGTCACGATGGTGTAATATAAGATTTTGAATGCCCGCCGTGTTGGTATGTTTTGGTCTCACACGTGTGATAGATAATCTTTAGGGTTAATTAGGATCGCTTTACGGGCTATTGGGCAAATAGATACTTATTTATATGTCAGTAGAAAATGCTACCGAAAACGTGACGTGAAATTGAATTTATTTGAGCCATTGGAACTTGAAAAATCTTATTTATTATTGTTCGAATCCCCTCATTCTATGCTTGGGATTATTTACGTTAGGATTCGGAGATATTTAAGTTGGGATTGTGATACTACTCAAAAAAGATTTTCATCAAAATAATTTTCTTTAGTTAGTAGAAGCATTTAACACAATAATATATTTCATCATCACCATCACCTGCCTAGCCTTTTCCCAACTATGTTTTTTTTCTAGTCGGTTTCCAGTCTATCCAGATGCAGCTGAATACCAGTATTTTACATGCAGCGACTGCTCCACCGCAAGAAAAAAAAAAGGGTCCGTGGCTTAGGCCCCCAGTGGTCGAGGCACCTGGTAGCCGACGCCCCCGTTTCGAATATTTTTTCTTGTATTTAATTTTGTTTTTTTTTTTTTTTGTTTTATTGTTTGCTTTTATTTCTACACAACCCAGTTACTGTTAGACTGGAAGCTGACCTCGACATAGTTAGGAAAAGGCTAGGCAGACGATAAAGTTAAGGACAATCATTTCGACTTCTTGTCACATCCGAAAACTTTTCGTACGTCGAAAAAACATCCGAATCATCTCAATACCGTCAATCAAGACATTTTTGTCCGGAAACCCGAAACTAACTCCGTTCCTCACGTAGCTCCCAAACTGTTATTTGAATAATGATGCCTTTGAGTCGAGTTATTTTTGGATGAAACTTTCTGGTTACCAGACTATCAAATTGTGGAGTAGGTTCGTATGTTTCGATTTGAAGGGTGATCGACGGCAATGAAACTTTAGTGACAATACAAGATTAAGCAACGCTTGCAGAGGTCGGTCCGAGGATGGGTGACCATGCATTGCACATCGAAAGCACGCTATGTGTTCATACACACGAGCAGTAAGTGCTTATATGCCTATTTGCAATGCACGCCGCATTGCAAATAGGCATATAAGCAGTGCCTACCTCGATATATTAACATAAGCCTGTCAATTACATTTTAGTGTGTGTGCCCCACAATTAAGAAACTCACTAAATTATCATATTACAAAAACAAAATCTTCATACAAACGCGCGGCAGTAGGCAGTCGCCGGACGGCCTACTCGACTCCCGTACTATTCGCATATTGTCATTGGTCTTTACTCGTTCAAGTTAATACGACAAAATCAAAAATACGTACGTCTCACGCGTAATACCATGACGTTCGAACTTCGCAATCTATCACCCTTAAGTAGGCATGCCTACTCAAATAACCACACTTTTGACCTCACTTTTTTGTCTGATTAGTGACCGCGTTTGCCTAAACTAGACCCGGCCTAGTGCCTACCTATTCTGAAAACCAATGCACGCCACTGCACACGAGCAGCACGTCGTCGACGGCAGGCGTTGACAGATGCTCTTGCCTCTGCCGTTGACGCGTGCCGCTTGTGTGTAAGCACACTAAACCGTTCCTCCCGGCTATCATATTTTATAAATCTTTGACTGTCGTTACGGGTATTGTCGCTTTGCCCCACCAGTGGGGCGGCTGGAAGTGGAATAATCCTATACAATTGACATTACGTTACCCTGACCGACTGCAGTAACACAATTTTCATATTCGTACCGTTTACCGCAAACGTATCGCTAAGCCTCGTCTCCTGCAAAAAAGGCTACTCTTACAAACTCTTTTTCAAGTTGTGACCTTCTCAACTGCAGTACTGAGCCAAGTGAAATTAGAATTTAGCCCGCAGTGTATTTTCATAATTATGAAATATTTATTTTTGACCAAAATTCAATGAATATTTAAGATCGTCTAGATCTTATTTAGCCTTTTTTTTTTTTTTTTTTTTTTTTTTTTTTTTTTATGGATGGGAAATCATCAAATGACCCCTTCCGCTCTGGGTGGAGCGAAGGGAGTGTCAGACTCTTACTGACTAAAACCCATCCGTGTTCCTTCCTTAGCCCTTTATGTTCCGGGGTAGCGGTAACCCTTTCGGACAATCCCGCACCCCCGGCAGGCTTCGGCCCTGGCAGGCCCCTTCCTTTATGCTGACATCTCTTTGAGGCGCGCGTGGAACACGTACGCGCCGTCCGGCACGGGCCTGGTCCTGATCGAACGGTGAGCTACCCATTACTCTCCGTCCGCAGGCCCGCGCCTACGGTGGCCGGGAGTCGTCACGCGGCTCCCGACGCCCGGAGCGTCTCCCGCGGCGGCTGGGGTGTGAGGCTCTTTCCCTCAGCCGTTCCGCCACCTCCTTCGCTAGCATGACTGCTTCGGAGAAGGAGGTGACCGCCTCCCACTCCCTCTCGCCCCGGACCATGGCTTGAACCAGGGCCGGACGCGAGAGGTCGCCGCCGCTGTCGATCGCCTCTACGAGGGCACGGCGGTGCTCCGCCCATGCGGGGCAGACCTCTACCGTATGCTCCACCGTGTCCTCTGGGCGATCCTCGCAATCTTATTTAGCCTGGGAGTGAAATATTAAACAAAATAATAATAAATGACAAGAAATTACTGAAGTAAAAATATTAATTGAAATTCTGATCTGAAAATACCCATTAATACCTACAGGAAATATGTTTAGCACCTACGAAGAAGAAACGAAGAGTTTTTGTCCGTTTGACTGTTTGTCTGTATGTAAATTCCGGATTGGCGCAAAAACGGCTAAACGGATTTGGATGAAATTTGCCACACAGTTAGTTTATACCCTGAATTAACACATATAACTTTTAATCCTGGTAGTTCGTTTTCGCGAAATATTTTCCATCATTCTCGCACGCGAAGATACGGACATAAGGTAGTTGTAAATAAGGTTTACTAATTAATAAGTTATTGGAAGCTGATTATCATCATTTCAGCCGAAAGACTTCCACTCCAGGACATAGGCCTCCCCCAAGCATCTCCACTTCGACCGGTTCTTTGTTTCTCGCATCCAACGGATTCCTGCGGCCTTCACAAGTTCGTCGGTCCACCTTGTGGGAGGCCTTCCAACGCTACGTCTTCCGGTACGCGGTCGCCACTCCAGAACCTTTCGGCCCAAGCGGCCATCTCTTCTGCGAGCACTGTGCCCTGCCCACTGCCACTTAAGTTTGGCAATTCTTCGGGCTATGTCGATATGGAAGCTGATATTGCTCATCAATTATTTTAGACAAAGTTTAAAATGGCGTTAAGTTAACCAGTCAGGCAAAAGTTTACTTAGGGTTTACTTGTAGATAATAAACGACCAAACAATGCTACAGTAATAACACAATTTAATTTTAACAAGGTACAATCAAGTCTTTTGTATTTTCGTCATTATTATTTTACAAATTCTTTGCTTAATCAAGTCATGGCACCTTATGAGACTTCGGCACTGAGCAGAATCATCATCTGCCTAGCGTTTTCCTAAATATGTTTGGGTCGGCTTCCAGTCTAGCCGGATGCAGTTGAATACCAGTATTTTACATGGAGCGACTGCCTATCTGACTTTCACAACCCAGTTACTGGGTAATACGATACCCCTTGGTAAGACTGGTTGTCAGACTTTCGGGCTTCTGATGACCCGTGACGACTGTCAAAGGTCCATGAATGACGGCCGGACCAACAGCTTAACGTGCTTTTCGAGGCACGGAGGGGTCTTTGTATGTAAAGATGGTCACCCATCCAGGGACCAACAGCGCGCAGCGGCAAGATCGACCCGTGCGGCTGTTATCACTTAGCCACACCTCTGGACAGACCAAATAAATATATAGAATGTGGTTAACCCCATTCAATATATTTTTTTGTAAAAACGGAAAGCTCATCATAGGTGGCAGCACGATTCAACGTCTACAAGTCGCCATTGTTTTGTTTATATTGTTTATATTTGTGTCGATCACCAATTAAATGAAAACTAGATAAAAATGTATGAGACTTGGAGTGTAGCACTATTAAAAGACGTACTAAGGCAAAGGAAAGCGCTTTACCACTGGTAAAAAAGCAGCTTTAGGGAAAAAACAATAAATTATGAATGTTTTAAAATTTATAGGTTATCTTATGTTTGTTAAGGCCTTCTTGTAGTGCGGTGTGTTGGTATGATAACGTTACTTCACTCTCCGCATAAAACGTATCGGGGCATCTCTCTCGCTCGCATGCCCTGGCCGGCAGGCGTGAGCGCTTGAACTGCTCAATATTGTTTAATTTTTGTTTTTACTTTTATAAAAATCTTCCTTACCCAGCGCTACAAAATATTAAAACCTATCTTTTGATCAGTACTTAGATGGTGTCGTAATATAATTTTTTATTAAGAAATACGGTCGAAATATCGATTTAGTGTCATAGTCGCGTTTTTTTTTTTATCGAGCCAACTTTTATTAATTACGTTTCCGTCTTTAGTCAGCGCTTAACCGTATGTTCAATTTTGTTAAAATGATTTTTATTTTGCGCAATATTTACAATCATTGGAAATAAATAGCTTTTGAAAAACTTAATAACTACGTACTACAACCTCGCCCTAACTTGAAGTAATTTTGTTTGGGGGAGACTGGAGGTGTACGATAGGAATAACCTAATCGGAGTTGAAAACTAACTCGAGCATATCTTCCTAACTGTAAGCTTCAGAGATATTAATTCTAGCATTGATCTAATCCTACTTAATATTATAAACGCGAAAATTTGTGAGGATGGATGGATGGATATGGCTGTTTGTTACTCTTTCACGCAAAAACTACTGAACAGATTAGGATGAAATTTGACACGCAGATAGTTTATGAGCAGGATTAATACATAGGATTCTTTTTATCCCAATATTCCCACGGGATCGAAACTTATGCGGGTGAGACCACGGGGCGCTGCTAGTATATAAACACACACACCTTTGCTATAATTTGGGTAGGCAAAATCACAACACAAGTGCCTTACTTCTCTTGGAAGCATTACCTCTATACGAATTTCTGTCATAAAAGTCCTCAGGTTTAAAAAGGCACGTAGTCTCGATGAAAAATCGGGTTTTCAATGTTTTTTTTGAAGAGCTCTTCCACAATTTTCGTGTTTTTACATCTTTGAAAAATACATGGGTGCCCCGTATTTTTGCAGTCAACAGCTGCGCAACGGGGAATATTAATTAATTATGCGTAAAATAAGTCGCTTGTTTACAAAAAATGTATGGACAGTGCCAGCTAGCTGTCAAATTCTTGGACGTTGGATAGCAGCGACATCTGATGTTAGCAAGTGGCAGTTTTTATCCCCATTGCAAGTGATAAGAAAAGTCAAAATAGCATACACTTTTGACCAATATCGCGTTGAGATCAACCTAAAACCTTTTTAATGGTCTGGCCATTTTTATGAAATACAAATCATTTTTGTTTTAAATTTAACTGCCAGTCTGTCACTGTCACATTTTAAACTCGGTCTGACATTTAAAGAAGATGGCTGAATGTCATTTTGCGGTATTGGCATTACGATGTGCTGAGTTAGGAAAGCAGATTTTATCGTGCAATGAGCAAGCAAAAACAGCCTTTATAGTGACAAACATATTTTTGTCTAGCTTTTTCCCGCGGCTTTGCCCACATGGATGTCGGAAAATAGTGTTTATTGCGCCAATCCGGAAAAAATCTAAAAACTATATTTTCGGCATCAGACTCGTTCCCATATGTCGTAGCAATTGCTTTTATCAAAAATATTAAATGTACTGTTTTGACTTCTTCGCTATTTTATTATGTAAAGACAGATAGACAAGATAGAGACGTGACTATACGTTAATAGTCGACGACAACTCTCGAAGACTTGACCAAAACAATCAACTTCAAATTCTCTGAAACGTGTTAACAAATACCGTTTCGCCCCTTGGCTGTAAATGGCAAATTGTCCGTGACCCAAATAAATGTACCTCGTTTCGGAAACTTTGGTCCATTGACCAATACAATTGGACTAATCTAATCCTCTAATCAATTAACAATCTCACTTTGGGCCCGGTCCAACTAGAGTCGTTAAAATGACGGCTGATTTACTAGGCAGGTGAATTAACAATATTGCAGGTTTTGACAAGTCTGTCGGGTATTTGAAGTACGCTTTTATGATTATGTTTACTAGATTTTGACTTAGTTGAATATCTATGGTTACTATACTTTTAACCTTTTTTTTCCTGGAGTGGAGACCGCGTACCGGCTAGAGTAGTGTGGGACGCCCCCCAGCTAGATGGACGGACGACCTAAAGAAGGTGGCTGGGGTAGACTGGATGCGGAAGGCGGAGGACAGGGTGTTGTGGCGCAGTCTGGGAGAGCCCTATGTCCAGCAGTGGACTGCGATAGGCTGAGTTGATTGATTCTTTTAACCAAATATCGCTCACATATAAACACCCGGCTTTGAATAAGTAGGTGTACTGTAGAATCCTGTTGATCCCTTATTTATTATCACTTGACTGGCTCACTACCATACCAAGCGCTATAGTGCAGACCCTGCTTCGCTTTGTCTGTTTCCCGCCATTCCTCGTGACTAACAGATGATATTAGTGACAGCAGCTTCCCCGCTAGCTAGATCTGCATCACCCAAAGGTTGACTTGTAGAAAATGCCTATGGCATTAAGTCTGCCTCTGTACATTTATGTGCTTGAAGTATTAAATAAATAAATACACTACACGTACCATATGGCCGTAACATCCCAGCGCTGATTTGCTGGATTCGTTTTCTCCTCTACCGATCATTTTTCCCCTGAGAGTTCATTTGGTTTATATGTATGTGTGTATGTATCTATGTATATATTGTATTTTATATTCATTTCCTAACTAGTTATCATATATGTTGCACCTGCCATGTTTTGTCTCTGCATCACCCTAAGGTTGACTGGTAGAAAATGCCTCAGGCATTAAGTCCGCCTTTGTACAGTATTATTTTTTTACTTGTGCATAAAGTTTTAATAAATAAATAAATAAATAAGGGTGGGTCATGATGACACGGGAAAGAGTACACGGAAGGACATAATAATAATAATATAATAATATATTTTATTTCAAACAAACAACTTTGAGTACAGGTTACTTAAATACTACATTATGAGCGACGGATAGGAATATTATAGCGGATAGTGGAGCAAACCCAGTTCTGTGCTAGGAATTAACCTGTGTTACAGACATGGGGGAGGCTTTGACCCAGCATTGGGACAGAAAAGCCCAGATCGTAGAAAAATTAAAATATTGCCTGTACATCATAATAAAATTGATCTGCACTCGAGTTGTGTTTTAGGTTGCCGGTCGGGATCTCGACTAAAGTAAGATTTCAATGATTTTTTGTCCAAAAAGTAAGCATCTTTTATAACAGTTGAAAACCAGCGTCAGGCACTAGTTGTCTGGAATTTTTGCTGAACTGGGCCTTCTTGGCGCAGCCGTGAGGCACACTTCCCTGCTAATTTCTTACATCGGACTTTACTTTCTATTTGATTTTTATTTGTTGCTAAGTATCTAAAAGCCAATTCTCGTAATTTAAAATGTTCAAAATCTAATCGCAGTCTCATCTCGGCGACAAAAAAATGTCGAAACTTGTCAAAATGTAGGGAAATTTGAGGTATTTCTGACAGATTGAGACTGAGATTAGACTGTGAACGTTCTTAAAAATTACGAGAATTGCCCCTCTGATGTATGTATCTTGTGTATTGTGTGTATTTTAGTCTGTGCTAAATAAATGTATTTTCTTTCTTTCTTAACAATAAATATGCAGGACGAAGGACGATTAGCTACAAACTTTTGCTTATTTTATTGCACATTGGCTTCTATGTGATCAGCATTCCAAAAACTTCCAATCCATTTTTATAGGTACAGACGCCAGCACATCAACCTAGCCGAAACTGTCAGATTTTCTCAATCAACTTTGAACCTTATGGTTTGGTGATAAAGTTGAAAATCTATTAAAGAAATTTGACAGATTGTAGTAGGTTGATGTGCTGGCGTCTGTACTACAAGATTTTTATTCACTTGTTCTCTTCTTTGTTCATCTTCATTCACCATTTTAACGTTAGGAATTAACAAAGAAAAATACAATCCTCCATTTCATATTAACCCAACTCAGTACATGCGCGGTCCGAGGGGTGGGGTCGTGGGGGTCATGACCCCCCCCAAAATCATTCAAGCTGTCGAGAGTCTGAATGATTTACTTGCCTAGTAAGGCAGTATTAAGTTAGTAAACTTAAAACTGTACTTGACCACGAAAACCCCGATTGGCATATTCAAAAACATTAAGAACATCGGCAGACATGGGGACTGCCGACTGAAGTAAAAACTTAAAACTATGAAATGATAGTGGGTTTTTTAACGTGCCTAAAAATATTTTCCTTTAAAAAGCTTGTTAAAAAAATATAGAATCTAGGATTCAAGAGCGAGCGAAGCAAACTCGGGATATTAAGGGCACCCCGCTCGTACGTAAGGTTGAAAGGCTAAGGTAAGGCCAGATTCCAAAACCTTAACTGGTGTAAAACGAGTTTAAGCTTTTCGTCATAACTCGATAAAGTAAGTTCTCTTTTTGTATGATGGGTAAAAGAAAACAGAGACTATTCAAGGTGGGGTGCTAAAATTTTCAGGCTCGCTACGCTCGTTCTTGTAATTTACATTAGTTCTTGAGCTTTTCTTTAAAGTCGACAAAGCAAGTAATTCCTAGTCCTTTTGGAATGATCAAAAGAAAATCGAACCTATCCGAGACTGTGCAAAATTTTCAAGCTCGCTTCGCTCGCTCTTAAATTTTAGATTCTGTTAGCTGCTTGAGCTTGCCTGCATAAGTCGACAATGTAACTCCTATTTCTACTTGAAAATATAAAACAAAGCCTAATCAAACAGAGGCGAGTTGTTAAAATTTTCGAGCTCGCTTCGCTCGCTCTCCCCACCCTGCACAATCTATCGTTCTATTACATACGACCGATTTGGCAGCATTGAAGTAACACCCCCCCTAAGTAAAAACTGCGTCCCTGAATAGCATAAGTAATGTGGAGCTGGAGATGTACATGAACCAAAGGGTTGGGCAGGGTTGTACCTTCATATAGTACTTACACCCACATTTTGCCAGTTATTAAGTGAAATGTCATAGTGGGCGAGCCTACTGCCGCCAACCGGGCACAAACCCAGACTCCAGGCTGCTTCTGAGAAATTTCTGATTGAAAAACCCTTTAACACTTTACCCGACCTAAGAATCGAACCCAGCTAGGACCTCATGCTTAGCAGTAACGCTTGCGACCACTAGACCAACGAGGAGATTACCTCCCGTACAATATTCCTCGGCACCCATGATGACCCCCCCCAAAATCTTGGGCTGCGACCGCGCCTGACTCAGTATAGCATAGTAGATACCTACCATTGAATCCTTTCATTTGACCGCAATACAGTCGCATGTTTGCCGGTCCCCTGGGCCGCCATTCCAGTCCAACATGGTCTTTATTAACGCGAACCATATGAGAATTTCATTTGTTTTGCTTTGTACAGCTTTTGGTAATCGACTACTGTTTTGTTGTTAGTTATTAGTGCAAAGTTGTAATTTTGGGATTTGTTTGAAACAGTTTTAAATTAAAATTTGATTTATCAAAACATTTTCTGTACCAAAATCTAAGGTTTTTGTGAAACAATCTGAAGGCTGAATCTCGTAATTAAAAACGTTCAAAATCTAGTCGCAATCTCATCTCAGCGAAAATCAATGTCTAAAACTTGTCAAAAATGTTGGGAAATGAGAATAGAATAGAATACCCTTTATTATGTACACCATATAGAGAGAGGTAGAAATATTTTTGAGCGATTGAGACTGAGATCAGACTGTGAAAGTTCTTAAAATTACGAGAATTGCCCCTCTGTTCTAAAGAATATTCATATTTTAAAATAATTATGGTGCTTGTCTATGGTCATACATTATCATAATTGGTTCCACATATTTTACTCAGTTACTTCAGCAGCAAAAATTTGTACTAAATTTAAAAAACTACTTTAAATAAATTTAAAAAAAGAACCATTAAAGTCACTGAAAGGAAATTACTTAGAACGAAAGCAACGTGAAAAGGCAAGCAGAAAAAATATACCTCAAAATTATAGCGTGGTCAAGGTCATTCTGTTGTTAAACCTATAACTGAGGGAAGCCTGCATTCTGCTTTCTAAAAAAGTTTTAATACAAAGCCAGAACTGACGTGTTTTCACAAAAAAAAAAAAAACACCAGCGTCTCAGAAACAAACAAAAACGAATCGGAAATCCATGTGACTCTAGAACTAATCAAATCCTAGTTCGGTACACATTCGAATAACAGGCGGACAGCGACATCTATCGAGTTTGACGTGCACACATCAGGTGCGCGTGTGTTCTTGTGCTTTCGACCGTGTCATGCGCTTCGACAGGCTGTCGGAAAGCTGCTATGTGTTCAGTACATCACTATGTGTTTATGCGAGCCTGGTACTAATGTTAACGGTTCATTAGACTTGTGGGGCAGTGCTTTAGAAATGGTAATGAACTAATGATGTACTCCCGGTAGACGTTCGTGGATTTGAATGATTTTTGGTTAAGGTTTCGCTACCTTGCTGGTCGTTATGCATATATTATATCCTGAAGAATATCATATATTTTTCTGATTTTGTTTATTATAGTCAATCATATAATTTTAGTGCTTTTAAAACTTGCGATTTTTGCGTTTAGGTCCTGTAATGCTCTAAAAATCGTGAGATAAATAAAGAAATAAAGGAAGAATGGTTGGTCTGTTTCGAATCAACAGAAAACATTAATGAATTATTAATACTTACAGCTGTAACAACTGCCAACCCCTCCGACTATTTAGCAGTAGGTACCATTTACACGAGTCTCTCACTAAGTCAAATCCAAGTATTTACTTCAGCTAACTTACATCAACTCAAAGCAAACTACTTTGACAGTACTTAAAACTTACTTATGAGTCAAACTCGTGTTACGTAATACGGAACATAGGTATTTAATACAAGTTAAACAGTTCTCTGGAAACTTAATTAGAACCACTTTGGGTTGGTGTAAAGCGTTGCTCTGAAACTCTGAAATGCCGTTTTTCAGAGCACCTAAATTATTTTTCTTGTTTTTCTTCATACTAATTTATTTAATCTGCGGCGCTGGTTGACGTTTGTATGAATAAGTTGGCGTTCAAAATGAACACAAACAAACAACCACTGGATTTTTAGTTGGTGGCACACTGTTCCTGTATCTTATAGGTTACTAGCTGCGCCCCGCGGTTTCACCCGCATAAGTCTCGATCCCGTAGGAATATCGGGATAAAAAGTTTCCAATGTCCTTTCCATGGCACTATATACAGGGTGAAATTGAATTCATGGGCATCCTTTTAAGGGGTCATTGTACTCATCATTATGAACAACTTTTACTATGGGACTAAACCTAAAATTTCGAAAAAAAATCAGCTGTTCCTTGCATTTATGTTCACATAACTCGTCAAAATGTGGGGAAGAGCTGATTTGTTTCGCGATTTCAGGATTGGTCCCATAGTAAAAGTTGTTGATAATGATGATTACAATGACCCATTAAAAGGATGCCCATGAATTCAATTTCACCCTGTATATATGTTAGTAAACTTATCCTAAATACTTAACCTAACACTGCCATATAGTTATAAGAATTCCTGCTACAAGCTCAACACCGATGTGATAAGCTTGCAGCAGCGATACATACAAAAACACTCCAGTCTGCTCGCGATACACCGCAGTATAATCATCATTCTTCTGCCCTTATCCTAATTTATTTTGGGTCGGCGCAACGTATCTTTTTCGTCCATACTTCTAAGTATCTGTAATGAGGTAGATAGGTTATACGCGCTCCGAAAGTGGCACGTCAAAACTCGGCTAGTTAGCCAAGTTACATAATATTGTCTCTTTTCCGCTCTCGATAATTATGACGTGCCGTCCTACTTCCACGTGCCATCTAATTTAGTGTGACATTGTAGCGTTTTTGAAGATCGAACGTTGGGTAGGTACGTCTCTATAAAACTGATTTATATCCGTCATCTCACACATCAGGTCCAGTTGAAAATCAGCGTCCGATTTTATTTTCCCAGAATATCGAGGTTTAGTTTGAAGAGAAATGAAAAGTACGTGCATCAGTATAGTACGATTCACTAGGCTAATTTATTGTTCAATATCTAGCCCAAACTAATATGCAAATCATGTCTGGTTATATTTTACTGGTTATAACAATAGATTTTGAAGAGCCCGTGGCTATATAATGACAGCCGCATAGGTCGATCGATCAGGTTAAGCTACGCTTGCCGCGGTTGGTCTGTGGATGGGTGACCGTCTTTACATACCAAGACCCCTCCGTGCCTCGGAAAGGACGTTAAGCCGTTGGTCCCGGCTGTCATTCGTGGATCTTTGACAGTCGCTACGGGTAGTCAGAAGCCCGAAAGTCTGACAACCAGTCTTACCAAGTGAATTAGGGCCCTGGGCCTTAATTCACTATGACCACTTAATGATTCCAATTCAACCGCGCGAAATGAAAAAAGACAGAAAAAAAAATTGGGGTCCTGAGCAAAGTGTGACCTGTATTGTTTGGTTATACCATGTAGATTTTGAGGTTGTTCATTTTGTCCCGTCTATCGTGTAAATAATATTATTTAAATTCCAGACCCCAATACAAACACATTACAACTTGTATATTTCAATTCATGTCGTCCATTATTCAAAACTATGACAAACCGACCAAAACTGTTCAACAATGAAACGAATAGTTATTAGTTGCTGAAAATTTAATAGAAAACAATTCGTACGTTAAACCTTCGCTTATTTACGAGCTGTGTACGTTTGCAGTTACAAATCTTAGGTATGGGGTACACTGGGTTCAGAGTATTAAAATTACAATATTGTATCAAGTAACAACATAATATCATGCCTATAATCCCCCAAGGGATAAGTAGGAAGAGGTTCACCTTTAACCAGTTGAATGCCGTAATTACAGACACAATTAAAAAGTCATTGTGTCTCGCGTGGATCCACGTTTAAGCATACGAAGGGTTAAAAAATCCAAAAAAATCTAAGAAAATCTGAGAAAAATTTATCTGTCTGGGTGCGAGCCCACGACTTACAACGAATAACCTAGCCACTTCTACCATCCTGGGACATGAAGATTAGTAATTGTCGCACATCTATGCACTATGTTCGCAGAAAAATCTAATTTGCCATCTCATCTTCCTAGCACGGTGGGCTGTGCTGGCGCCGCTGCTGCGGCTGCTGAGACCCTCAAGCGGCGCAAATAGGTACTGTAACCTTATGGGTAACTACAGCTTTGAGCCGTTTGAGGTCAAAACGCTCGGGTCATGGGGCCCGAGCGCGCGTCTCCTTTTTAAGGTAATTTCTCGCCGGCTAGTCGACACTTCACGTGACCAGAGGGCTGGGTCGTTCTTTGGCCAAAGAATTAGCATTGCCATTCAACGTGGCAATGCTGCCAGTCTTCTGGGCACGTTTCCGGATGACAGCGATGCGAACGAGTACTTCGACGCCTATGTGTCCTTTGTTTTTGTATTTATTGGTATAACGGAGAAGGCATGTGTGTCTCGTTATTATCAGCCATATTTCAACTACTGTGGGCGAACTATGTGGGTATAGTGTTGGTTATTGCGAAATAGAAAAACGGTTTGCAGTTCAAATCAGATTATAATTTCACAAACAATTTAATCACACTAGCAAATCACACATACACACACAATACAACCAGATACGGAACGCGGGACAGTTTCTGAGCGCATGTTGTTCGTATGATGTCCGATGTCCAAGAGGGCTCCACATCATTCTGTCGCGCTGTCGTCGACCCCACACGAACTCAGGCTAGACTCTGTCAAGCGCCGCCACATGGCGCTGGCGTTCCGAATAGTCAAACGAATGACCGGATGCGACAGGTATATTAAGTTAGTCATTTAATTTAGTATCTAGTGTAAATAGTTAGTTATATACACATACGATAAGTAATATTCAAAAGTAAATAAATAGTTTAAATACACGCATGTTTACCACAAACAAAACCGACAATCCAAAACCCATACATTTCGTACGTTCCAAACCCACTACATAAAATCACAGCGAATATACTGTATACGCAGCTGTGGTGTGCCTCCATACTTCGGTCGGCGTCTGGCCGTCAAAGCTCAGCTCATTTCCTGCGCAAGGAAACGGGATGCGAGTCGCTTCCCCAAGGTCGACGCTTAGTGAATTTCGTTCGCATAGAGTAAGATCCCTTTTGCAGATGTGTTATAAATTTTTGGTTTTAATAAACGTTTGTTTGTGTTCAAACACTAGAGAATAAAGATCGTACGACAAGGCGTTGTTCTTCTCTTTAGCGTATCGGGGGTGCGGGGTCCGGAGGTGCGGGATGTCCCGGGGGTGCGAGATTGTCCGAAAGGGTTACCGCTACCCCGGAACATAAAGGGCTAAGAAAGGAACATGGATGGGTTTTAGTCAGTAAGAGTCTGACACTCCTTTCCGCTTCACCCAGAGCAGGAGGGGTCATTTGATGATTTCCCATTCATAAAAAAAAGCGTATCGATGGCAAAACGTTCAAACGTCTTTGGTCCAAAGTTCAGCACCGCGAACCCCGCTCACTGACACATTCATAAGATCATCAAGTGCACATCAAACTCAAACTCAAACTCAAAGCATTTATTTCAATTAAACCATTTACAGGCACTTTTGAATTGTCAAGAAGTCAGTCAGTCAGAAAAAGTGAAGCTAGTTGCCCATTCCAAAGCGTAGGTAGATATGGAGAAGAACGGGCAAGAAACTCCATGGACACTCTTTTAAATCAAAATAATGTGGTTACAAAGTCTTGGTTACATCATTCATGTTAAAAATTATACATGTGAGAACGATGCAGAACGTTAAAAGCGTCCATAATGAAAAGATGAGAAAAAACAACAATTCAAATAATAAATTAAAATAAGCCATGGCAGCAAAGAGATGACCAGTCCCTACTGACGGCGCCCGTTCACGAACATGACGCATGCATCAGCACCATTCAGCTCAACCATTTTGAAGGGAGCTAAATGATCCAACACATGCGCCACCATCAGCGAGACATTTGAGTGAGCATGACATACTCTCAGCCGCCAGAGCACATTCAAGTCAATGAAAGACGTACCCAGTAAATGGTAGCTTTATAGTGTGTACATAGTACTCACACATGTGTTATGCAATTATACAATACTAGGAGATTGAATTTATACAATGCAAAGATAGACTTACAATCTTCAGCAGCTCCAACAGTATTTTCAAGTGTTAATCAATTAGTTGTGGTTGTGGAGCAGGACCAGCATTGAGCCAGGCATTTTTATCCGCGATGTAATCCCCTAGCTTATAATATGCCTGCCTGCATAGTGTGCGTTTAATACAAGACTTGAATTTTGTCTCATTCAGTTGAAGAATGTGGGGAGGTATTTTATTATAACATTTTAAACAGTACCCCATAAAAGATGAGTCTACTTTAGCTAGTCTGAAACCTGGTTGAACTAATAGGTCCCTATTTCTAGTACTATAATTATGTCTCTCACCTCTTTTACTAAAAAGATGTAAATTTTTCCTTACATACATGATGTTTTCATAGATATATTGACAAGGTACCGTCATGATGTTAATTTCCTTAAACCGTTCCCTTAGAGAATCGCGCCTGCGAAGATTCATCAAAACTGCATTTTCATTATCATTTTAGCCGAAAGACATCCACTGCTGGATATACCTAGGCCTCCTCCAAGCGTCGGCACATCGACCGGTCCTGTGCTTCTTGCATCCAGCGGATTCCTTTGGCCTTTACAAGGTCATCTTTCTGTTTTTTTTTTTTCTTTAAACCGCTATCTTTTTTAGAGTCACTAAACTTTTTTTTTACTAGCTGAACTTATAATTTATCATCGCTCGTATTTTCCGAAAGATAAAGCAGAGGTGTTAAATAACACCCCCATTTTGTCAATGGGGCCTAACTGGGTATAAATCCAGACTCCGGGCTGTTACCAAGAAATCCAATATCACTTTTCCCGACTTGGAGATCGAACCCCATGCTCAATAGTCGCGCTTGCATACCTACTCTGACCATACGAAGTTTAGGTCAAAACTCAATTAGTAACCATCATCATCTGCCTAGCCTTTTCCCAACCATGTTAGGGTCGGCTACCAGTCTAACTCTAACCGGATGCAGCTGAATACCAGTATTTTACATGGAGCGACTGTTTATCTGACCTCCACAACCCAGTTACTGGGTAATACGATACCCCTTGGTAAGACTGGTTGTCAGACTTTCGGGCTTCTGACGACCCGTAACGACTGTCAAAGATCCACGAATGACAGCCGGGACCAACAGCTTAACGTGCTTTCCGAGACACGGAGGGGTCTTGGAATGTGAAGGTAATTCATCCACGGACCAACCGCGGAAAGCGTAGCTTAACCGATCGACCGGCCCGTGCGGCTGTTATTTCATAGCCACGAGCCCCTCATAACTCAATTAGTAACCGTTTTTTATAATTCTGAATACGCTGAATCGTAATAAACCGTCTGCATTTACTGATCTTTGCCGCTGTCCCATCTATGTGGATGAAATATTTTCTTGGCATCCTCAGTACTTTAGCGGCCAGTTTGTTGGGCCATTTGGGGTTTGAAATTAATTCTCGCTTTGTAAATGGAATGCCTAATATAGAATAATAACGTCAACAATGATTAGAAGTTCTCTGGATTTCCATGGCTTTATTTATTTTTTGTTCTAAACGATTTTGATAGAAATAGTAGGTACAGTCGCCACATACGTTAGTAGTAATATTTTGACCTTGAGCTGGTCTAGCGTAGTACGGGGTTTCAATAGAATGCGAGACTACCTTATACTGGTTATGTTACGTGTAGCCTACTGTACTTACCTACAGTGTTGCCAACTTAGCACTTTCGGTGCCAGATCTAGCATTATTTTCGTTCACTGAAATCAGAAGGCCAATTCTCGTAATTTAAAATGTTCAAAATCTAGTCGCAGTCTCATCTCGGCGACAAACAAATGTCAAAATTTGTCAAAATGTAGGGAAATTAGAGGCATTTTTGACAGATTGAGACTGAGATCAGACTGTGAACGTTCTTAAAATTACGAGAATTGCCCCTCTGATATTTAGCACCTAGCACTAAATCTAGCATCAAATAGAAAAATGCTGATTATTTTTCGATTACTGCAGAACAAAACGCAATTACTTCCCGTAAACAAGACAAAGACGAGGTCTTGCTTATTGCTTTATAAATAGTTTCGTATTGACTATCACGACATACGCGTAATAAATACATTATAGAATACGAAAGATTAAGTTTTTAGTACTCCGTGAGTTAGAAAAACTACGAAAATGGATATTCCTGTAAGAAAAAAAGTGAGTTACGTTCAAAGTTACAGAAAAGAATGGAAGAACCGGAGAACGATCCGAAATACAAAAAAAAATATAAATATCCAAATTGAGAACCTCCTCCTTTTTTGAAGTCGGTTAAAAAGTGGCTTAGACCTGTGCTTGGAATAGTTCAAAAACAATGTCTGTCTTTTGCAAAAAAAAATTGAACGCGAAAATATTTGAAATTAAGCGGCATTCAGAACCAAAAAGTCACATAGAAAATCTTAAAATAATAAAAAAAATAATGATGATGATGATGATTGCCTAATTAAGTGATTTTATTATGGTCCTTCAAATTTAGCACTCTTTTTGGATTTATATAGAAAAATCTAGCACTTTTTTTGAAGTTACATTTAGCATCTAACCGTAGTATCGAGTTGGCAATCCTGCTTACCTATCCATTTTAAAAGTATGACAGCTATTAAAACACCTGATGATGACAGCGTCTTATAAGTCCGGTTCTTTTCCGCATAATTTCATTTCTGATTTTATCCTTCAAAGAAACTCCGGACTTAGCAAGCACCGCCACTTCGACCGGTTCGGTGCGTCTCGCAATCGGGTACACCCTTTATAGCAGAACTTTTTATGTCATAATATTATTTTGCATAACAGCGGATAGCATAAACTTCATTTTGCAGAAAATCGTTTGGCATACACTCATTTATCATACATTCAAAACTCATAATTTTGTAAGTAAGAATGATCTTTAGGCATAAATTTCATATCCCTAATAATTAAAAAGTAGAACCATCATATCGCAGAAAGTTCACAGCCAGAATCGTCTTTTGGCATATATTTCATATCGATAATCATCAAAAGGCAGAACTATCATATCTCAGAAAGTTTACAGTTAGAACCATCTTTTGGCATACATTTCATATCCATAATAATTGAAAGACTCATCTATCGTAATAAATCGGAATTTGTCGGTAAGAAATCTCATTCTAAGCAATTCTATAAACAATGAGGTGGTAAAGTAGTTTTCGAGATATAGCGGTGTGACGGACGGACAGACGGACGAAGTCGCACCATACGGGTTCCTTTTTACCTTATGGATGAAACGGGCTTCTGTCAGCAGATCGACGGAGCCCCGCTGCGCGGGGCTCCTATTTCTGCCTGCAGGGTTTAAAGGAACCTAACCAACCGAACCTCGGGGTGCCCCTGACGTCGACCGTCTAGGGTTAGGGTTTCTGTCAGCAGGTCGACGGTTCATCCATCCGTTGTCACCGCTCGCTTTGATCGGCCGAACTATTTATCGAACCGCTCATTCCATAGTGTTGACAATATTTTAATCTTAATTAAGGTTCAAAATGCTATTTTGTACAAATAACAATATGCCTAATAAAATTCTGTCGTCTTCATAGTATGCCAACTGAAATTATACCAAATAATCGTCGCTCTAAATAAACGTTATGCTAAACGAAATTATGCGGAATTTTAACTCTGCCAAATAAAATTCTGCCATCTTAAAAGTATGCCATCGTAAATTCGGACATATAAACATTCGGCCAAACAAGAATTATGTTAAATATTTTTTATGCCTTATAAATATTCGTTTAAAGAAGATTATGCCAAGTGTGTTATGCCAAAAAAAATTCGGAGCATCAAGATTCTGCCAGATAGAGGGAACCCCTCGCAATCAGTGGATTCCTACGGCCTTCACAAGATCATCGGTCCACCTTGTGGGAGGCCTTCCAAGTTCCAACACTACGTCTTCCGGTACGCGGTCGCCACTCCAGAACCTTTCGGCCCCATCCATCTGTTCTGCGAGCAATGCAACCTAGTTGAAACACTATAATTATGTTAATACAAATATGTCTACTACAGCATTACGACCGCTGCCCGAGAAACAGGCCGCATTGATACTGTAACAAGAGAATTCAATTCGCGAGCATTATTCCGACACGGCCGCGAATTGCATGCACTTACATGGACATCTCGAACCAGCATTTCTGATGACGACATACATTATTAAATTCTAGAATTCCATGCTGATAGGCGGCCAGCTTGAACCTGTGCTTCAGGCTAGAAAGTGCATAAAAAATAATATAAATAAATTAACAATGAGTATAAAGTAAAAACTAAATTAAAACTTAGGTAAATAAAAGTAAAATACCATGTTAGCAGTTCTATTTGCAGACAACAATCTTATTTATGTCTATGCATTATTTATGGTTACTTAGTAAATATTTAAATATAATGTTTTTACATCTATAGTAATTTAATTTATAGATACTTAGTTTTCTATGGGGTTAAATAATGACTACCAAAAAAATATACTAAACACCAAAAAATTCAGTCTAAAATTACAATAGTTCTAGCAGGGCAACCCGAGGTATAGGTTTGGTTAGGTTACTTTAAACCTTTTACAAAGAAACAGGAGCCCCGCGTGGCGGGGCTCCGTCGACATACCTAGGATGCAAGAGGGAGCAAATGAGAATACAAATACCTTTACCTACATAGGTATTTTACAAGAAAATGGAGTTTTAATTTTAGTGATCATTTACTATTTTTGGCAATAAAAAGTGTTTTTTTGATGTTATATTTTACTTTATCTGGTGATAAGTTAAACATAAGCCGGTTTCTATTTAATCTATTCTAAATAATTGAAACCAAACAAATACGTGTTTTAGCAACTATTACGTGTTAAAGTGCCTAATTTATTTCACTACAACTTGTAGATGACAGTGTTTCAACTTCCGTAGTGATCCCGCTGCAATTAATTCTTCTCCAATTTTCTGTGAAACACAATATTAAATTAGCACACACTTTCAGATATCAAAATTCAGCCATCATTACTCCGAATGCAAGAGAAAATAAATAAAACCTTTGTCACTTTCAGCTTCGTGATTAGCTCTTGCGAGGATACAATGGGGTATTTCGACGACAATTTTCCCGGTTCCTGATTCAATAATCAAAATATGATTTCTCTCTTGATTCTGAAAAAAAAATAACTTCCATGATAAAATCCAGTTGTTCACATAAATTTATTTAAATTATATCATTATTCATAATAACTTAGGCTATTAACTTTAACTATAATTATAGTACTAAGTGCTATTAGTTATTTTGTGCTAATAGACCGAGTTCCAAACGTCGAGACGCGAAGACGTACGAAGGTGTTCGATATCGGAAAGCGTATTATGAAACTCAAACAGAGTTGGGCAGGACACATGGCAAGGGGCAGTGATGACGGATGGAGTAAGGCTGTGACAGAGTGGCTTCCAAGGACTGGAAGACGAGATGTCGGTCGCATTGAAAAAAATGCACTCCAATCAAGTGACTTTTTAGCTTGATTGACGATATCTTGTTTAGATTAATCAAAATCTTAGTTAATTTGATCATCACGACTTGATTGCAGCAATACTAGTTCAAATCATTGAACGCTCAAACAAGATTCTTGATTACCCTTAACATGACATCATTGTAGAAGAGTTAAAACAACAGAGTAAGTTACTTGTGTCAATCAAGCATTTTGATTACTTCAATAAAGATCATTGAAACTTTATTATGTTGATTTGACTTGATAACATCTATCATTGTAATTAATTGTACTTGATCAAATCTAGCGCTAAATGATTGCGCTAAATAAATTCCTTGGTTGTGTTTATCAAATACATCATACAAACACTGGTACACTGATCAAATAAAAATAGTAGCTGTGATCATTGTGCTTGATAGGCTCAGATGCAAACAAGTTACTTAGTCAATCTAAACAAAATCTTGATTGTGGTCACTACTTTTTTTTTCAGTGCGTCCGGCGGCTAAATTGGCAGACGACATTGTTGCCATCGCGGCCATCGCGGGAAAAACCTGGATGAGGCTGGCTCAGGAGTGTGGGGATTGGCATAAGAAAAGAGAGGCCTATGCCCAGCAGTTGGTGAAGTCGGGCTGTACATCATAATGATGACTAACTTTTAGTATGGCAAAATTAACCTCAGGGTAATTGCGTAACACACTATCAGTAGCAACGGGTTTCATTTTGACAGTTCAACAACATTCATTGCGTTATTTGCGTTGCTGAGCAGACACATTTTCCGAACATATGGAGCAATGGATTAGAAATAAGCTTCAAAATTAGTCAAATTGAGAGCAATAGTGTGTTACGCAATTAGGGTGCTGGTAAAGGTAGGTCAGATAAGTATAATTAGGCATCTTACCTTGGAAGTTTGTTCCCCCAATCTTTTGATGATCATCGGCAGGAAATTCGGTCGGAGAGACTTGAAAAATCCTAATTAAAATGTCGTAACTCGAGGTTTGACTCTCGCCTATTTCCTCCTCCAATATTGGATCAATTTAAAAGATATTTCATAAACTGAATAAGAAGGACATATACTGAGTCCCTATGTTTTTCTTTTTTCATTAATAGTTTTCAAAGTACACTAGGCCTCTGTTGGCAGTTAGTAGTTAAAATTGATTATTCTGTAAAAAATCATTACTTTATGGTCTTTAATCAGAAAGAAAACAGGCGAGAGCGTTTCTATTAGATTTATTTAGTCATCGGTTTCTATGCAGAAACAACCACCTGCATTACTTTAGAGCTACACGCAGAATTGCGTCATAACGTTTCATTTCGACCCTAGAATCATAAATCATAATAATATGTTAAGGCAAGGTTTGTGTATTAAATTTCATCACCACTTCTCTCAAAACGGTGAAGGAAAACATCGTAAGGAAACCGGCATGTCCTACAACCAAACATTCGAAGACATGTGACATCCACCCAGCGGCACTGGGCCCGCGTGGTGCCTTGGTACCGTGGTGGCCTTTCGGCAAAGGCGACATCCGCCCGGTCCGCCACAACCAGACAGCTGCTACGCATAAAGCAACTGACATCAACACGTAACAAATTACATATTGGTGGATATCATGCGGCGATATGTCTTCGATGTCTGAATCGCTTTTCTTCAGTTTTTCTATCGCCTCCCACAGACTGGTCATGGATATGGTTAGGTTTCCGTCATCAGTCGGTCTTTCGTCTGGGATTTTGATGTTAATCAAGTGATTAATTTGGTCGAATTCAGGTGTGTCCACTCCCTCTGACAGAGAGGTGGCTTGTGTTCCAGTAGTGGGAATAATATACGATGATTATGCTGTAAATGAATTCATGTCGATGTATAAGTCTTTTTGTTCCTGTCTTTTGTATCTAATTCAATAAATCCGGTTATTTTAAACAATTCTCTTAGCAAATAGAAATTGAATCGTCTACATAAATATTTATCGACTTCGAACGTGTTAACTGAAAAATTCTCAAAGAAAACTTCTTCTAGTTCACTTTAATAATAAGCACCTCTTTCTAGCACCTTTAAGGATTTTCTGAGCTTAAGCACTTGCGTTATTCTTGAAGTTCTTTTATTAAATATCTACCGATCTGAAGATAGGTGATAATCTCTAGGATCAAAGATAACTATAATAATAAATGGTTATTTGGATCATTTTCTTGATAGAATATTGTGATAATAAATATATATATCTATATATATAAAATTCAAAGTCCTGACTGACTGAGTGATATATCAACGCACAGCCTAAACCGCTGGTCATAGAGACATGTAATTTGGAGGGTGTGTTCTTTGTGAAGAATAGGTATCCACTAAGAAAGGGTTTTTCGAAATTCGACCCCTAAGGGGCGGTATTGGGGGTGGGTGAAATTTCACGCGGACGAAGTCACGGGCTGAAGCTAGTATCTGATGAAAGTATAAACGAACCCTGTTGAGCTAGCTTACGCAAATGCGAAAGGGGATTAGTAACACATTTTTCTGGACCAATAGCGAATTGGACTAATTGCGAACTAAACCAATTGCGAACTGGACCAATTACGAACTGGACCAATTGCGAATTGGACAGTTGGACATTTTGCGAATTGGACATAATGCGCCCAAAGGTTTTCTGTATCATCATGTATTGAGGTTATAAAATTAACCAAAATTATCCTGAATAATACTGCATAATAATATTTCATCACCACTGCTGTCAAAACGGTGAAGGAAAACATCTCGTGAGGAAACCAGCTTGTCCTAGAACCAAACAATTCGAAGACGTCACATCTACCAACTCGCACTGGACCCGTATGGTGGATTACAGCCAGCCACCGTTGGTCCTAGAGACAAGAAATTTGGAGGGTGTGTTCTTTGTGAAGAGTAGATATCCACTAAGGATTTTTCGAAATTCCACCCCTAAGAGGGTGAATGGGGAGGAGGAAATTTCACGCAGACAAAGTTGCGGGCAGAAGCTAGTGATTACAAGGCTTTAAATCCAGTTCAAAGAAGAATCCTTTGAATTCATCAACAATACGAATCAATTTACTTTCCCTTGATCCATTTCCCTTAACCGTCCGTAATTATCAAACGATTAAAGAATCGTTGAATTGATCTGCTGCCGTCGCATCGGTTCGTGGAATGAATTCGATTGATCAATCAATTTGCTGCTGCACAATGTATTGTGTGGGGGTTAATG
Organism: Amphipoea lucens; assembly: GCA_947508005.1. Taxonomy (NCBI): domain Eukaryota; kingdom Metazoa; phylum Arthropoda; class Insecta; order Lepidoptera; family Noctuidae; genus Amphipoea; species Amphipoea lucens. Next base: position 11,693,553 of record OX382379.1, read on the forward strand.
TGATGTGCTTGACGTGTCGGACATACGGGTTTGGAGTTTGACGAACAATTTTAAATTGATTAAATACTAACCCTAATTCCAGGGGCCTATGGTTTAAGGGCCGAAACGCATAACTGCGTTGCGCCGCACCGCCAAAATCGGCAGTACCTTCCGCCGCTACGTTACCGTACTCGCGTACGTTGCGTTGCGGCGCGGTGCCGCAACGCCCTAAGCCCCATTCACGGTCTCAAGAGTTGCGACTTGCGTGAAGCGACACGCGCGCTTCTCATCAGGGGCTTACTCTCTAAGTCCGTTAAAGAAGATACGAGCCCCGTCCGAAAGTAGTTGATCTGTCAAAACAAGTGAAAAATAAAAAAAACTGGACGAGAAAAAACACATCGGGATTGGGAACAATCACTGTCAAATCGTATTGTCAATCATTCTTAGTTTGGGCCTCGAACTAGTCTTATAAATAATAAACATAATCAGCCTATAATATTCCCACTGCTGGGACACAGGCCTCCTCTCTGTGAGAGGGAGAGTAAGCCGTAATCCACCACGCGGGAACAGTCCGAGTTGGTAGATGTCAATTTTTGCATGCATTTATATTCTTGTATGTGTACACAAGTTTGAGCAAATAAATATATCTTATTTATCTTGTCGCAATCTCATCTCAACGACCATCAACGTCAAAAACTTGTCAAAAATGTTGAGGTATTTTTGACAGATTGAGACTGAGAATTCAACGTAAATTGCCCCTCAGATATTTCTCAGTAGTAGCCCCGGCGTCTATTTGTGGAGGGTTAGTGAAATGTGGTTTTACAGTGCCCTGCGTTACCTGACCCTTCTAACAAAGTAGAACGAGGGGAAGAAGGGTCAGGTAACGCAGAGCATTGTAAAACCACATTTTTTGTATGAAGGGTCAGGTAATCCAGGGCTCTATACTATCGCAACCCCGTTTATTCCCTCTGCTATATTAGCTATGTTTGGCCATAATGAATTTATAATTTTGTCCCAAGGGTTATAATTTCGTCGACAATCTCAACACAATTGAATTACCTCCTTTAAATATAATTCCTTGACGCCTATCGCTATCCACTCTCCAAGGCAGTGTATCCCTGGCTTTACGATGTAATCCCAAATACGAAATTATGTGGATTAGGAGATAAGGTTAAGAGCACACTTAAAACTTATTGATGAGCCCCGAAAAGTGTTTATTGGCCAATCAAGGCGCGAACCGATTTAAGGGCTATTGTGAATATTCTTACTGCAATGAAGGCAATCAATGTTATTTACATTATGAGGCTATTCAGATAATGACCTGTATAAAAAGTGGGTAAATAAAAATGTTTTCGTTGATGTTGCAATTCAGCATTGTGTATTCTGGGTTACTTTTATCGTAAAATGTTTCAGTTTGTGTACCATTATGAGAATTGAATAACATTTAATGATCAATTGAATGACGTGACCATTACAGTTTTGAAACAATATTTTATACTAAGAAATAACCCGTATAGTAAGTAGTACAGACGCCAGCACATCAAGCTGCTACAATCTGTCAAATTTCTTTAATAGATTTTCAACTTTATCGCCAAAGCATAAGGTTCATAGTTGATTGGGGGAAAATTGACAGTTTCAGGTAGCTTGATGTGCTGGCGTCTATACATTATGAGCAAAGGTGGCCCAGTGATATCGGTCCCGACTTATGAATTGTAGGTCGCGGGTTCGAATCCGGACAGGTATTTTTACCATTTACCATTTATGTACACACATATATAAACAGACAAGAAAAAACAGAACAGAAAAATAGGTACAAAGGTGATGCTTATTTCATAAGAAATCTCTTCCAGCATACCTGCGATAGGACAAGAAATAAAGAGATGTAGAACGCAGATGGTACTTTACTTTGTATATTTAATTTCAACAGCACTGCTCTCAAAACAGTACCTAAAGGAAAACATTATTGTGAGGAAACATATTCTAAAACAAAAAAATCGAAGACATTTGACATCCACCAACCAGCACGCGCGCCCTAGCAGCGCGCGTTTTCGATTATGGCCCACTCCCTCCCTCCGAGAGAAGGCATGTTTCCCAGCAGTAGGAACTATATAGGCTGATCATGCTATATAGGAAAATATAAAAACTATTTCATGAACACTATAGTAACTCAACTTCAGGATTCCTTTTCTGATTTTTTTTTGTTTTTGTCTCCTTTTTTACAATCTGTCACTATACAGGCTTATTTTTTATCACCATCCAAATTTTTACATGGTGTTCTACCCATGAATATGAACAGCTTTCACTATGGGACCAACTCTGAAATCACGAAAAAGAATCAGCTGTTTCATACATTTTGGTCAAGTAGGTATTGAATTTTTGTATGAAACAGCTGATTTTTTTTCGTGATTTCAGAGTTGGTCCCATAGTGAAAGTTTTTCATATTCATGGGTAGAACATCCTGTAAAAATTTGGATGGTGATAAAAAAAATAAGCCTGTATATTAATTTCGATGACATGTTAGATGTTTTGCTTAGTATGCGTCCTATGACACATCCTAGTATTTATACAGCATCAAGCTAATGAAATCCTGTGGAATTTTTTTTTTTTTTTTTTGATAATAGATTTCAATTTTAGTCATTTGATTATCATAATCTTATCTCTAATTTTTTATCCTACCTTCATGCATATGGTCTATGGTGAAAAATTATGTATTTCTCTATTACAGTTAGGCCTTTGTGATCTCCCAGTGTTACCAACCTCATCATTATGTGACCCACTAATAGGACGCACAACTCACTTCAAGTGACATTAAGGCGCTACCTCGAAAATCTAACATCCTCGAAACCTACTAAGCGAGCGAAAGTGATGCAATTATTTTTGAAACGCAAAAGAAGAGTAATGGCTATAGTGTGCTCGGAATAAAACGACGTATGTGTCAAAACGACTTTACTTTTTTTTTAACAAAGGGGTTTGAAGATTTTTGTATGGAGGGTGGCCCTAAGGTCGGCCGCCATTTTGATTTTTTTTCAGAATCGCGGTGCACCACAAAAGTTATATATTTAGATAGAGGACACTTATACAAACAAAAAATATTATATAACATAATATCCTAAAGCGTCAGGTTTCGGAGTTATTCACCGAAATATAAGTCGAAAACAACAAGGATTTTTTTTGTTTTTTTGCCCTCCAGGTAAGCATATTGAACTATTGAAGTAACAGAAACATTATGAAACCTTTATGGAGAAGAAACAAATGAAGAATAGCATTTTTTAAATAAATAATTAAACACGGCAATTTATAGTTCGTTTTTTAATCCCAGAGACTAATCTGACATTTAAGTCTTTTGTGTTTTCGTTTTTTTTAGTATAGAAGGCACTTGTCAGATTAGTCTCTGGGATTAAAAAACGAACTATAAATTGCCGTGTTTAATTATTTATTTAAAAAATGTCTATTCTTCATTTGTTTCTTCTCCATAAAGGTTTCATAATGTTTCTATTACTTCAATAGTTCAATATGCTTACCTGGAGGGCAAAAAAACAAAAAAATCCTTGTTGTTTTCGACTTATATTTCGGTGAATAACTCCGAAACCTGACGCTTTAGGATATTATGTTATTTAACATTTTTTGTTTGTATAAGTGTCCTCTATCTAAATATATAACTTTTGTTGTGCACCGCGATTCTGAAAAAAAATCAAAATGGCGGCTGATTTTAGGGCCAAAACCTTCAAACCCCTTTATGAATTTTTAAAGTTACTCTGAGTAAACTTTGATATGATAAAGTAAATTCCATTCATTAACTCTTAAGTGTTACGCCGTGATGTCGAAAAAAGTGAAAAATTCATTGAATCGTGTATTCCTTTTACACAATACTAGGCCAAAGAGTCAAAAAACATATACCAAAATGTTAAATCCCTATTCCACATACTTAACATGTTACAAGAAATAGAAAAACCACATTTTTTTCAACATATCACCTTAACACAATGGGCATAGTTGCATGTAGCAACATAAGCATAATCAGCCTAGGATAATGTTCCCACTGCTGGGACACAGGCCTCCTCTCTTCGAGAGCGAGTGGGCTGTAATAAACCACGCAAGCCCAGTGTGGGTTGGTAGGTGTCACATGTCTTCAAATTTTTGGTTCTAGGACATGCCGGTTTCCTCACGATGTTTTCCTTCACCGTTTAGTCCGTAGATATTCGAGTATCTTATGTCCGATTCTTTATCCTATCGTCATGTCATGTGGTCTATGGTAACATATCATGTAATTCTCTATTACAGTATATCTGTGTGATCTCCCACAGTGTCACTAACCTCGTCATTACGTAACCTACTAACAGACCGCACGCGTCTAATACAAGGGAACTCACTTCAAGTGACATTAACACAATGTGCATAGTTGCATGTCTAACGTCAGTTTACAGCTCACCAAATTACGTATGTAGGTACAGCACGCGGCTGCTGATGATGACTCTTTGAGATTTAGAAATAGAGGTTCTAGAACGAATATTATATAACGTAAATACGAACGATATTTGATTCCAAATAACAACCGACTCCCAAAAACAAAATGCAAAGTGAATAATAACTTTTATTTCGGTAATCGGTGTCTTTGAAGCTGTATTTTAGTTTTTTTGCCACTGACATCTGAAATTAAAGTTATTTCTTTTTCACTTTGTAGTGATTGTTTTTGGAAGTCGTTTTTTTTTTGTAATTAAGTTTTTAACTTTTTAGTTATGATCCCTACCCCACACTAATTCGTATACCACTAGTGTACAGACGCCAGCACATCAAGCTACTGCAATCTGTCCAATTTATTTAATAGATTTTCAACTTTATCGCTAAAGCTTAAGGTTCAAAGTTGATTGGGAAAATTTGACAGTTTCAGGTAGCTTAATGTGCTGGCGTCTGTACGTTCGTATTTCCACTGACGTGCGGTCTCACTCAACTCAGCCTATCGCATTCCACTGCTGGACATACGCCTCCCCTATACGGCACCACATCACCATCCTCCGCCTTCCGCATCCAGTCTGTCCCAGCCACCTTTTTGAGGTTGTCCCTCCATCTAGCAGGGCCACATCTGGCTGAATGTGCGGCTTACTGTACCGTAAGGAAAATGGTTTTAGTCGAGAACTATTGTGATAATAATGATACAGAAGGCCAATTCCCGTAATTAAAAACGTTCCAAATCTAGTGCAATCTAATCTCAGTGACAATTTATCAATATCAAAAACTTGGAAAAAAATGTAGGAAAATTAAAGGTATTTTTGACAGACTGAGACTGAGATCAGACTGTGAACGTTCTTAAAATTACGAGAATAATTGCCCCTCTGATATAAATATTATTTTCTTTCTTTCTTTCAAACTATTCCATTACTCAAAGGCTAAGTCAGGTCACCTTGGCATAAGAAAGTCAGCACTAAGACCTCCTGGGATGCTTATTCTATCTCAGAAATGGAAAATAAAATGTAAAAATAACCGCGGCATTATTTGCTGGGTCATGTTTGCAATGTCTAAACATGACATGTAGACGTTTATTGCATTTGTCTGGTTTGGAGTATAAACTCAAACTCAAAGCATTTATTTCAAATACTTAAACCAATTACAGGCACTTTTGAATTGTCAAGGAGTCAGTCAGTCAGAAAGATGAAGCTACTCGTAGTTGCCCATTTCAAAGCGTAGTAGGTATACCTATGGTGAAGAATGATTAAGACGTACAAACTATGGTCTGTTCCAAAAGTTTCCGATGAAAAGGTAAACAAACTTTGTTTAGGTAAAACTTTTACACAATCACTCACTAAAGGGAATAAGAAAAAGAAAAAAAAGAGCATTATTTATTCTGCACACACAAAACACACATTAAAAAAATACATAAAATATAAAATAGCTAAAAGCCTCGTACTCAAGCAATAATAGGTTGTTTATTGTTGTTTGTTTTTTAGTAACACATTCATCTTTATTTAGAAGGTTTAAATTTGGGTAAATGTGGTGTTAGCCCGCAAACAATGGGGCAGTTAATATCGTGTCCAGCGTGTCTTTTTGCCAGCTTATAGAAACTTAGAAACTGATAGTCGCTACTGAATGCGTCAAACTCGAAGACAAATTCTAGGCCGATTCTATTTAGAGTGCCATTGACACGCTAAGAAGAACTTTAAATGTCGCCACTTTTCGTAACAATTGTTGGTTGCATAACATTTTTAAATTGTAATTGAAAATGGAATGAAACAACGAAAATTGAGGTCATAAAATTAAGCTCAATTATTGTCAAGTGAAAAACATCTTAAAGACAATTAAAATGAGAATTTTGAGTTGAAGTAGTCAAATAATTAAATCAAAGCATTCAGTGTATACGGGGCACTACAAATTGGCATCCACAGGTACATTTTCTGATCTTTACATATATACTTCTTTAACATAATCTTTTTATTATATGAAATTATATACGTGTACAGACAATTCTCAGTACAACTCTGTATTAGTGTAATGGTAATCATATAATTTTGTTTTAATAGGTTTTATATTTTATTTATCTTTTTGATAGATTCTTTTATATTTTGTAAAAGTGAGGACTTTGTAGGCCTTTTAGACTTTAGATCTGTTATCATTTTTTATTATATTCATTACCTTGTACATGTTCACAGACCTACGCTGTCCTCCCATACCTATTAATACTGTAATTTGAAAGCCGTGGTGGGTGAAAACGAGTAACCGTGGAGTTTCTTGCCGGCTCTTCTGGAACCGTGCACCTAGCTTCTGACGTTTCATAAGTGTCCATGTAGGTTTATATGAAACTAGCTGCTGCCCGCGACGTCGTCTGCCTGAAGGCTCTACAGCACCAAAAATACCTAAGATGCCAGTGTCGCTATAGCATTATAAGTAAACAACTTTTAAAATAGCATTAAAATATAAGTTTTTTTTGCAAGCGAAGCAAGTGAAGAGAGTTATATGGGAGTCCTGCTGAGTTCAGTGTGGTGTGGGGGATGTGACTGAAGGAATTAGAGAAAACAATGCAGGAATACATTCCGGGACACAAAAGAGTAAAAATACGTACAAAGGCATCATACCTTAAAACACTTCCCTATAAACAACGTTGGTAGTTATGCTGCCAGGAGCCAAAATGTAAAGAGAGTCAGGACTGGTGACGCGGGAGTAAGCGACGTACAGTTGTCCGTGTGAGAAGCAACTCGTCCTGAGGTCGACACCCGATGCCCTCAGTGTCTGCCTCTATTGATGGTTATCGCGAAGCAAACACTCACGGGGAACTGTACGCGCTTGAACTGGGACGGGAAGATATGAGGTATGAGGGGAATGCGTGGTATAAATACCGCCTCGCCAACGCCACAACCCGTAAGAATTTCCGCCTCAATGGTGTGTCTGTAGAGCGAAATGACTTTAGGGTGGGTCCCGTTACACAACTTCAGAGGAGATAGGTTCCGAAGAAGCATAATCGGGACACCGACCTTCAGCTTGATGGTATGCGCTGGAAGTCCACTTGCTGACAGGGAGTTCAGAAATTCCACGGGATAATGTGTGGCGTCATCTTGCTCGACAACAGTGTTTATCGAGGTGTAGACCACTTCATTTTCCTCAATTTCCGAGAGAATGCATTCGTTAATTGCTGCAGTCTGATCATTTTTGGACGTCAAAATGGCCCGCTCACACACCCAAGAATTCTGCAGGTGCAGTATACGACTGATGTCCCCGTACACACAGCAAATGAGTTCTTCTAAGCTGGATACCACTCTACCGAGAGACTCTGGAAGCACCACCTGTCCACCTCTCTCTTCTGGTAGAGTGCCTTCGCCAAGACTTAAAAGGACATTGGAGAATTCTTGAGCACGTGCATTGCCGCCGAGCCGAGCTCTCATATTAATGGTCAAGCGCAGCGTACGAACTCGTGACCACAACGAAGATAGTTTCAACGAAGCATTCACCTCGTCAGCCCTCGATCCCCGTGTCACCATGGGAAGCGTTTGCCGGAAATCGCCACTGAACAGAACAGCTGTGATACGACGCATCAAATGTTCGTTCCTGCGGATGTCCTGCAGGGTTCCGTCCACGGCCTTAACTGCCTTCCTATTGGCCATCGTACACTCATCCCATACGATCAAAGAGCAATCCTTGAGCACGTGTCCCTTATCGCTGTTACGTGACACACCACAAACAGGCGTTTCGGCGCTCTCTAAATCGATAGGAATTTTAAACATGGCATGTGCTGTCTTGCCACTCGGAAGCAGTGTGGCAGCGATTCCCGACGACGCTACAGCAATAGCAATTTTCCCTTGCCTGCTGACCTCTGCAAGTATGCAAGTGGTAACAAATGTTTTTCCTGTTCCACCAGACGCATTCCAAGAAAAACATTTGACCCTGGTTTTTCCCAACGCTTTCAAGGACGGTGTCATAAATTTGTTTTTGCTCTGAAGAGAACAAAGCGACATGGTCATTTCGCCCGGATCGTAATTTGTCTCAGCGTTATACTCCCGATTTACACGGTCTTGATGCGGTGATGATTGGGGAGCTGGTAACCCATATTCGACCAGTGGATTGCCGCCGATAGAAATGACCACATCTTGAAGTGAACTGAGACAGGTGTTCAGCACGCGTTCATCAGTTACTCCGACTTCGTCTCCAGTAGAAACATAACTTTTTGTAATACTTAACACCGCATTTTTTTTTAATTGTCGTCCTCAACTCTGCTCAAGATTTTAAGGGTTTTGTTGGAACTTGAATTTGTCAAAACGAACTATACGATACAACTTTTATGAAGAAAATGCACATTGCCATCTATGAATTTTAAGAATAACTAACTACTAACCTCGCCAACATGATCAAATTTAAATTATTAATTTCCAAAAAGTGTCAACATGTAACTTGATTTGATTTTTATGAAATCTCATAGATGGCGCTGCTTCAAAATTTTCTTTATACTACTAAAATTCATTAAACTATGTTTTTTCTGCCCAAGTTACTTAAATGGCGTAGTTTTTATAGTGTAAAGCTAGATAATAGCATGGCTTACTGAAAAACAACATTTAAATATGCGTCGTTAGATTACACGCTGTTACAGAATGCGTAAGAAAAGTAAAGATTCACAGCTCCTCCCCCATAGGTGATAGCGTGATAATATGTAGCCTATATGTTGACCCGACCTCTTAGTAATATTCATGCAAAATTTGAAGTAAATCCATGCAGTACTTTTTGAGTTTATCCCGGACATACATACAGACAAACAGACAAAAATTCTAAAAACTATATTTTTGGCTTCGATATCGATTGTAGATCACGCCCCAAGTATTCTTTTAAAAAAATATTCAATGTACCGTTTTGACTTTCCTACGATTTTATTATATGTATGTATAGATTATATATTTTGATTTCGATCCATTTGTTTACATGGAATAACAGTTCAATATGCCTAGCCTTCTCCCAAGTATGTCGAGGTCGGCTTTCAGTCTGAGCGGATGCAGCTGAATACCATTATTTTACATGGAGCAACTGCTAATCTGATCTTCACAACCCAGTTACTGGGTAGCACGATACCATTTGGGAAGACTAGTTGTTTGCCTTTTGGGCTTCGGACTACCCGTAATGACTGTCAAAGATCTACGAATGACAGCCGGGTCCAACGGCTGAGCGTCCTTTCCGAAACACGGAGGTCCGTGAACTGACGGACATCCATTCATGGACCAACTGCGGCAAGCACAGCAAAAGAAACAAAAACTACGCAAGCTAAATACCAAAACTTGCTTTAAAATACTCCCTGCAAGAGTAAACCATGAATATTTTTATCCTAGAATAAATAAATTTTAGAAGCATCTCTTCTCTCTACAGTAAATTACTTGGGCTGAGCAGTGTCGGTGTAATTTCTCCGCGTTATATTTCCGACGGGCGGACGTCAGAAAAAATGTCCGCCGACCGGGATTGCGGGCGCGTACATTTATCAAAGCGTATCCGTACATTTTATACAAAAAATAAATGTAAGTAGAAGTTACTGACGAAAGTGGAATTCATGAATACTGGGGAATGACCAGATTTATCGGTTCTGCCCGACGTCTGTTAATACAATGACACAAATTGGAGCGACGTTGGTATATTGAATCTTAATTGAATTTAAATTCCAATTCATATTGTATCTGTCATAGATACAATTTGTGATTTTGTTACCTTGGGTTGGGTTACGTTCATCAAATTGGATCGCGAAATTCGTAAAAAATCGTAACATTTAGGTAATTGAAAAAATAAGATAGAATAATCTCGAGAGTCTGTACCGAGGGATTATTAAATATTTTTTTAATAATAATATTCTGAAACTAGCTGCTGTCCGCGAGTTCATTCGCGTAGTTGAATCATATATTATTCTAAGTGACTCAGCAATAGTGCAGCATTCCATCAACTACCTAGCCTTTTCTCAACTATGTTGGGGTCGGGTTCCAGTCTAACCAGATGCAGCTGAATTCCAGTATTTTACATAGAGCGACTGCCTATCTGACCTCCAATCTCTAATAATATAATCCTCTATTAATTAATGTTTGGACTTTAAAAGAGATCATAACCTCTGAGTTTGTTTCGGTATTTCTTCTCAGGGATAGTCAGCTGGCACCATTTACTTTTTAAAATATTGACCAACAAAATATTGAGGTGTAAAAGATCTACTTGCATTAATAAATAAACATTTCATAAACATAACCACGTAAGCCCCATCGTAACACATGCTTCTCATTTCTTAGTCACATTTACTGAAACCTTATTCGTTCAACTATCTGCAGCATATTTGTCGGTTCCATTAACAATGAACGACGACGTTTCCTTGTGAACCGTGGTGGACACTTCCTAACTCGCATCAATTATTTAAAGAGTGTACGTTGCCCACTGCAATGCAGCTGCTCGCGCAAGAACTGAAAATAGATAATTTTTTGGGTTCCGTACCAAAAGGGTGCCAACAGGCAGTGTCATCGGCGTATGCGGAGATGCGGCAATTTTTAATATTAAGTGTACAGAGTTCATTTATGTAGCAGAAAAAATGTGTGGGACCCAATATACTGCCTTGCGGCACCCCAAATTCAACAAGAAGTTCGTTATTGACTTGAATGTGCCCTGGCGGCTGAGAGTATGTCATGCTCACTCAAATGTCTCGCTGATGGTGGCGCATGTGTTGGATCATTTAGCTCCCTTCAAAATGGTTGAGCTGAATGGTGCTAATACATGCGTCATGTTCGTGAACGGGCGCCGTCAGTAGGGACTGGTCATCTCTTTGCTGCCATGGCTTATTTTATTTTATTTAATATTTGAATTGTTGTTTTTTCTTATCTTTTCATTATGGACGCTTTTAACGATCTGCATCGTTCTCACATGTATAATTTTTAACATGAATGATGTAACCAAGACTTTGTAACCATATTATTTTGATTTATTAAATAAAAGAGTGTCCATGGAGTTTCTTACCCGTTCTTCTCCATAGGTACCTACGCTTTGGAATTGGCAACTAGCTTCATCTTTCTGACTGACCGACCCTTTGACAATTCAAAAGTGCCTGTAATTGGTTTAATTGAAATAAATGCTTTGAGTTTGAGTTACTAATGTGTTCTCCAATTTTTTGTTGTTTTCACAGTGTGTATTTCTATTGCCGCTATAACAACGCTATGTAATTGCTTATCCTTGTTTTCTTTTGTTCATGTGGCGTTTACCTATAAATAATTGTTGCACTGTGTAGAGTTTAAACTCATGTTTTAATTTCGCTTGTAGATTAATGTAAACAATTGTTGGTATAGACCAAATAAATAAAATAAAAATACTTATAGACTACGACAACAGAATGCTTAATAGTACTACGTACAGAAAGGACACTCCCTTCCCCGCGCTTATACCAGATACCGCACCTCACCCCGCACTTCGAGGTATTCGTCGCCGACTCTTTAGTAAGGGCGCTCGCGAACCGCAGCGCTGTACTGCTGACACGAACACACTTTATTTGAGTTTTAATCACGATGGTTGGAATTTGTGATGCTTTTCCGAATTCGTATTTACATAAACTGTTTGTAAGATTTCGCAATTTTAATACCATGCGATTTAATATCCGATTATTTACAGATAAGTCATTTAAACTAAACTATTTTAGTGTTTTTATTTTATTACGAACCCGACTATATAAATAAACAAATGAACTACAAGGTCACTTCATAATAATGCACACGTTCGGGCAGCGCCGTCGTCGTTCGGTTCCCCGACACAAATCGCTTTCCGCGTCATTTTTTACGCTACGCACGACAGCCAACCCTACTAGGTTTCACGCACACATTTGCACGTATACAAACGTCATTTGATTATGTAGTAGTAATAGGTAATTATTTTGCGAGAGTTGTATAGAGTGTCCGGGGTGTGCTACGACACACAGTGTTCTTTTGATGAGATGTCCCATTATGGTGCTCTCATCAAGCCTGTCAGCTATCACCTTCAAGAGGCTGTTGCCATTGCCACGCCATCTGGCGAGCAGAGACGTGAAAACAGAGGTGAATTGAGCTCAAAATACGCTATCAATAGTATCAAATCCCTCAGGTAGAATGTAGCTCACTTCAAGCTCACTTCACCAAAGTTTTAACGATGAGATTTTAACAGAACAGATCAGCTGGCTTGGAAGTCTGTCAGACTCCCAATCCGATTTGCAAATGTAATACATAAGGTTGTCAGATCGAATACGTCATCAGCACGTTTCGTGTGATGCTGTTCGACGTTTGCACATACTCTCATGATATTCTATGCATATGCAATGGGCGTATTTGGCGTACCTAATATTATAGTGATACTAGCTGCGCCCCGCGGTTTCACCCGCGTAAATGTCGATCCCGTGGGAATATCGGGATAAAAAGTATCCTATGTCCTTTCCCGGGACTCAAGCTATCTCTGTACCAAATTTCACACAAATCGGTTCAGTAGTTTAGGCGTGAAGAAAAGACAGACAGACAGACAGAGTTACTTTCGCATTTATAATATTAGTTTGGACTTGCTTGAAACTGTGAAATATAATATAGTCAAGGTTATTTCTTCCCAATTTGTTATAGGTAGATTATGCAGGGTTGTTTTAAATTGGCTAGCTAAATTCGCAGATACAATGGGTATCGATACAAATAAAAAATAAGAAGATGTGATGGTTTTTGTTTGGGAGGTCAACGACCGTTGTTTGTGTTGCGCCTGCGGAGTTTAGCTAGCTAACTTAAAATAACCCTATATAGATAGCAAAGAGATAGATAGCAGCTTGATTTTCGATCACTATTGCATAGGTAATTGTTACATCATTATGTTTGTTAACCGGTCAAGGGTCGCGGTTCGCCGATCGGCGACGAAACTATAGAAAATCAATTGTGTCTCATTAGCGGCGCTTGACAAATTTAACAAGCCTATCTATAATGACTAATTTACTAGTTTCTATTGCAAACTGAACACAAAAGAATTATGCATTGCAGAGACAAAATCGAAATTTTTTGACAGTGTTTCAATCTGTACAAAAATCAAGTTTCCTGACTGAACATTCAAAGGTCAACTATGCTACAAGGAGTTCTATTTCGTCTATCCTAATATTATAATAAAGAGATTATATCTCTTTCCATGTCGAGAGAATGCGTTTCTGACATCTGTCAGTACGACAACTAGTAGCTAATAAAGATCAAATTCGCAGAACACGTATTCGTTAGTATCATACTGACATGTGTCAAGAACGCATCAAATCTTGACGACGTAAATAACGCCCTACAGCAGATCCAAAATTGGTTCACTGCTAATAATTTAGTGTTAAATGGGAAAAAAACGAAGTGCATAAGATTTTCTTTACCAAATGTCAAAAGTAGTAATTGTGAGATAGTATTGAATCAAGAGAAACTCGAATTCGTCGATGAAACTGTTTTCCTGGGGATCACGCTCGACTCAAGGCTTCAATGGGGTCCTCATTTAACATCCCTTGCAGGACGGCTAAGTTCAGCAGCATATGCTGTGAGAAAAATCCGGCAATTTACTGATGTTGATACCGCGAGACTAGTCTATTTTAGTTACTTTCATAGTATAATGTCGTACGGTATTTTATTATGGGGACGGGCTGCAGACATCGAGTCTATTTTTATTCTGCAGAAAAGAGCCATCAGAGCCATATATAATCTCCGCAGGCGTGACTCTCTAAGGAAACTGTTTAAAGATATTAACATCATGACGGTACCTTGTCAATATATCTATGAAAATATCATGTACGTAAGGAAAAACCTACATCTTTTTAGTAAAAGAGGTGAAAGACACAATTATATCACTAGAAATAGGGACCAATTAGTTCAACCAGGTTTCAGGCTGGCTAAAGTAGACTCATCTTTCATGGGCTACTGTCTAAAATGTTACAATAAAATACCTACCCACATACTTGAACTGAATGAAACGAAATTTAAATCTTGTATTAAACGCACACTATGCAGCCAGGCATATTATAAATTGGGGGATTACATCACTGATAAAAATGCTTGGCTAAATGCTGGTCCTGCTCCATAAGGACGCACAAATAAATTGATTAGCATTGGAAAATACCTACTGTTGGAGCTGCTGAAGATTTTAAAATACTATTTTTGCATTATATAAATTCAATCTCCTTGTATTGTATAATTGCATAGCACATGTGTGAGTACTATGTACATACTATAAAGCTGCCATTTGCTGGGTACGTCTTTAATTGACTTGAATGTGCTCTGGCGGCTGAGAATATGTCATGCTCACTCAAATGTCTCGCTGATGGTGGCGCTTGTGTTGGATCATTTAGCTCCCTTCAAAATGGTTGAGCTGAATGGTGCTGATACATGCGTCATGTTCGTGAACGGGCGCCGTCAGTAGGGACTGGTCATCTCTTTGCTGCCACGGCTTATTTTAATTTAATATTTGAATTTTTTTTTCTCATATTCTCATTATGGACGCTTTTAACGTTCTGCATCGTTCTCACATGTATAATTTTTAACATGAATGATGTAACCAAGACTTTGTAACCATATTATTTTGATTTAAAAGAGTGTCCATGGAGTTTCTTGCCCGTTCTTCTCCATAGGTACCTACTCTTTGGAATGGGCAACTAGCTTCATCTTTCTGACTGACCGACCCCTTGACAATTCAAAAGTGCCTGTAATTGGTTTAATTGAAATAAATGCTTTGTTTGAGTTTGAGTTTGAGTTTGAACGCATTCTCTCGACGGCCGGAGTGTACTGATCCGATTCTGAAAATTCTTTCACTAATGAGAAGCTCTTAGTATTGCCGAGTGTCACACGGGTCGATCGATTTACTTAAGCACTTAAGCTACGCTTGCCGCGGTTAGTCCGTGGATGGGTGACCGTCTTTACATACCAAGACCCCTCCGTGCCTCGGAAAGCGCGTTAAGCCGTTGGTCACGGCTATCGTTCGTGGATCTTTGACAGTCGTTCTGACAACCAGTCTTACCAAAGGGTATCGTATTACCCACTAACTGGGTTGTGGAGGTCAGATAGGTAGTCGCTCCATCTAAAATATTGGTATTCAGCTGCATCCGGTTAGACTGGAAGCCGACATAGTTGGGAAAAGGCTAGGCAGTAATTGATGATAGGATATACTTATTTTAAGTTAAAACAGGGTTGGAAAGAGATGGCTCTAGAAAAGGATACCTAGACTTCTGGGAGGCCTTCGCTCCGCAGCAGGACAGTAAAGGCTAAGGAAAAGAATAAATGTTGAAAAAAGATATGCCATGAGGACGAAGCCGGCAAATGCTGGTCCAAAATATAACTAAGAAAATATTTCCTCATTCTTCTCAAACCTCAATAAGGTATTAAAAACATCTGTCGTCTTCCTAAGCTCTTCGCTTACCCACAATTCTTTAGTAACAAATTACAAAATACCAGCGTTGTCACTCAAACGAAAATGATATATGAAATGTCGTGAAATGCAATCTGTGTGAATCAGTGGAAATATTGCGAGCAGGGCAACCGCATTGGTGGCTATTCCGGCTTTGAATACTGCATTCAATGCTCTGGGATTATAGTTGTGGATGCTGGAAGTTTAATCTAGGAGTCTCAGTTGGTTTGATGTACTAGCATGCTGGGTTTTTTGTGTTTGAGATTTTAATGTTATTTAAGTTGTACAATGGGTAATGTTAGTAATGTAACAAAATTTAGAAAGATTTTTATTCATTGAAGTTTTTTTTTTTAACTGACGGCTGGCTGTCATTTCGATCAGATTAAGTTACGCTTGCCTTGCTCGGTCCGTGGATGGATGATCATCTTTACATACTGAGTTCCCTCCGTGCCTCGGAAACCTCGTTAAGCCGTTGGTCCCTGCTCTCGTTCGTAGTTCTTTGATATTCGTTATGTGTAGTCAGAAGCCCGAAAGTCACAACCAGTCTTACTAACTGATATTGTGTTGCCCAATAAAGGGTACTGGTACCACACACACATGTTGGGGTTGCCATGATGTTGTATGAAATACCTTTAACATTGTGTACTATATTATTTGGCAATAGTAGACTCTAGTAGAGTGTTTTTTCTGAAGGGAAGCCGGCAGGAATCGAGTTTTAAATAAACCCTAACCACTGAGTGTTCCTTTTGTCTTTGGACCAAACACGAACGCACGAAGTATTTTAAATTTGAAAATAGTCGTTTCGCATATATTTACTAGTTGGGAATAATATTTTTATTTTACCATATATGTACACACAAACTAAAATATATATTTACTATATACAAATGTATAATAAAAATAAAAAACCGGCCAAGAGCGTGTCGGGCCACGCTCAGTGTAGGGTTCCGTAGTTTCCCGTCCTTCACAATAAGTGTTCCCACGTACAATTCGATAATACCCGACCCAATGTAATAAGTACCTACAGCGCCATCTCTCGGGGAATTGGGTTACTAATTAGTACATAGACGTGCCAGAAGTTTTCGGTGGTAATTTTGGATTGCGAGAACCGATTTTAATCATTATTTTTTTGTTTGGAAAAAGATACGTTCAGGATAATAAAATATGTAAACGAAGTTAAAAAAAAATGCTTGCATATACGATTATACTACAAACTTAGTCCAGAAATGATTTTGTACAACTTTTGTCTTTTTTGTACAAAAACTGTTGTTTCTATCAAGTTCAAAATAATTTTCCTAGAAAGTTCTTATAAAGTTCTACTTTTCAGATTTTTTTCATATTTTCTAAACTTATAGTTCAAAAGTTAGAGGGGGGGGGACACATTGTTTTTTACTTTTGGAGCGATTATTTCCGAAATTATTGACATTATCAAAAAATGATTGTAGTAAACCCATATTCATTTTTAACCGACGAAAAAAAACGGAGGAGGTTCTCAATTCGACGCGTATATTTTTTTTTTTTTTTTTTTTTTTTTATGTATGATCACGCATAACTTTTTACAGAGTAGTCCGATTTTGATAGTTCTTCTTTTGTTGGATAGGACATACTTCGAAGTTGGTCCCATGTAAATTTGGAAAAAAAAAACCTACCCTAAGGGTGGGAAAATAGGGGTGACTTATTGTTCATTCACAGATTTTAATGCTGAGCTGTGTATTACAATTAAAAAATATAAAAGGCCTATCTATGTTGGTATATAAAGCCTGTTTTTTTAAGTATTACATTATATTATTTAGTATTATATTACACAAAAAATAATAGTTAAAGTAGGATTATATAACAGTTAATGTCTAAAGTAAGGTAGGTATTTTAAAAGTAATCAAACATTAAGCATGTAGTAATTAGTAAATTATAGCCTCAAAAAATTATAAAATAAAAACTTTTTAACAAAAAATTAAACCTCCGAAAAAACTGAAAAGCAAAAAATAATAAACTTTTTTTATTTAACCTTAATAAATAAGTTCTTAAACTAATGCAAGTATACCTAAGTAATTTTGAGTCGGCGCCAAACAATCAATGAACAAAGATTACTAAATTACCTTAAATTTAAAGAAAATAAGCAACGTGAAATCTATAGCGATAAACATTAACATTTCAAACAAAAAATGCGCTCTCCGCACGACCACTCGCAACGAATTAATTTGCTTGTTTGGCGCCGACTCTAAATTACTTAGGTATACTTGCATTAGTTTAAGAACTTATTTATTAAGGTTAAATAAAAAAAGTTTATTATTTTTTGCTTTTCAGTTTTTTCGGAGGTTTAATTTTTTTAAATACCTTTCCAACAATATATCACACGTTAGGGTTGAAATTAAAAAAAAATCACTTCCCACTTTACATATAGGGGGGCTACCCTAATAAAACATTTTTTTCCAATTTTTATTTTACCACTTTGTCGGCGTGATTGATATACATATTGGTACCAAATTTCAGCTTTCTAGTGCTAACGGTCACAGAGATTAAGCGAGGACGGACAGACGGACGGACGGACAGACAGACATGGCGAAACTATAAGGGTTCCTAGTTGACTACGGAACCCTAAAAAGACACAGAAGCTCATTGGGCATCAAAAAATTCGTCCGCATCGCTGTCAATGGGATAAGTGCCCAAAAGGCTGGCAGCATTACCACGTTGGATGGCCATGCTTATTCTTTGGGCTAAAAATAGGCCAGCCCTCTAGTCACGCGAAGAGTCAACCACTAGTTGGGTGATTCTAATAATTGTGCTTGACACAAAAATTTTACCGAAAATGCTGTAGGTTAGTTGAATTTTCGGAGTTTTCGTGGCGCTTTCATGATATCCTTCAGTTATGATAGTCGACAGAAAAAAGACGATATCAATTGAAACAACCTCAACGCTAGTGACATCAGAGTGAGGCGAGGTGCAAGAGATATATCGCGCGCCGTTATTGCCGAACGAACAATGGAACGCGAGTAGTAGCAGATGCACAATTATACTGTAACCTGCCAGCGTTATATGAATATTGTGACGGGATACTATTTAGTATTTGACTGGTATTGACGTCGGGTTGATTGTAAGGCACTTGACACTAAACAATAGCTGCGTACAGTTACAGCAGCATAAACTGGCCACGGGTTATTTAATAAACACCTCTTTATTATTGGAGTTACAGACAGTCCGCTATGCAGGGCCTGCAAGAAGGACGACGAGACAGCAGCCCATGTGCTTCTAAGTTGCCTGGGTGGTTGCCACATACAGGGCATTACAGGGTGTTCACACACTTATGTACAGACGCCAGCACATCAACCTACCCGAAACTGTCACATTTTCCCAATAAACTTTGAACCTTATGCTTTAGTGATAAAGTTGAAAATCTATTAAAGAAATTTGACAGATTGTAGTAGGTTGATGTGCTGGCGTCTGTGCATACATCCACACACTACGGCGTCGTCAACGAGCGACGCGGCACGGCGCGGGGACTGGGAGGCAACACAGCATCGCGGCATTGCATCGTTCGACACGACCGCGCTCGGACATACCTTTTGATAAGTTACTATATTTGTCAAAATAATTGTAAACCACTATTAAACCTTTTTATAATACAATCCGCTTGCTTTACTTCCACCTGGGCGTAGACAAAGGGCAAAGTACTTCGGTAACCCAGATATCTTCCGTGAGATTAACAGCAACAACAAGTCGTTGCTGGCCTTTCTCGAGGAGCTGGGTTGGATCGAATAATCGATTTTCCCACCCGTACGCAAAATACGCGCATTGACGTGAAGTTGCGGACACCAGCCCGTACTACAAAAGGCATTTGACATTTATATTATACACTCAGCGGTAGTAATGTGGCTCAATCCCTAAACGCGAGTTTGTTAACAAACTAAACCTATTTCTATGGGATTTCTTAATGAGAATAGGTGCCAAGTTACTTCAAATCTATGAAGTAATTTAATGTTAAATTACTTTAAAATTAAATTGTGTAATCCTACTATAATAATATTATAAATACGAAAGTTTGTGAGGATGGATGTATGTTTGTTACTCTTTCACGAAAAAACTACTGAACGGATTTAGATGAAACTTTACAGTAATATAGGTTATTCATCAGAATAACACATAGGCTACAATTTATAATGATTTTATGTAGTTTTGGTCATAATATAACGATACGTGTCAATTAAGTCGGAAAAAAATCTTCGATCTGAGAGCTATCTTGGCGTGCGCTGCCTAAACCAATGGAGTTACATAAAGATGATGTACCGCAGGATTGTTTGTCTTAAGTAGATCTAAATAAAAGTCCGCGACAGCATATATCTACCTTTTATGTGCAAGCCAGTACAACCAAAATTGTGAACCATAAATCTAATTAAATTTGGTACTATTTTACAATGCACATTTAGTATATAATTATCAAACTCTTATCAAAATGAATACATTTCTCGCATTAAGTATTTAATGTAGATAAACTTTGTCTTTCACACTAAGTAATTTGGCCGAATAGTTTAAAAGTTATCACGATATGATTGACTTGAACGGAGCGCCTAACGCCGCGGCGGCGGCCGCAGCACGATGAGGCGTTGGGACTAATCGAACGCAAAATATTAATAACACAATTTCTGGGAAAAAAATATCCGATTTTGGTCTACCCTCACCGCAGCGTAGAGGAGAGTTGTCGACCGAGTTGATAAAAGAGCTAAGCTATGATACCAACCAGTTAGGTGCTTACGTATGCGAAACTGAGCCACGTTTGCTACCTGATCAAAGAGAGATTTATCACAAAATAGTAGGACGAGTTGAGAATGGGGAAGGTGGACTTTTTTTCCTTGATGCCCCGGGTGGTACAGGAAAAACTTACTTGCTTAATTTACTTTTGGCAAAAATTCGTGGCGGCCATAACGTTGCATTAGCTGTGGCTTCCTCTGGAATTGCTGCTACATTGCTAAGCGGTGGACGGACAGCACATTCCGTCTTTAAATTACCTCTTAATCTGGCGAGTGAAGAAACTCCATCGTGTAACATCAGCAAAACCAGTGCCCGTGGCCTCCTCTTGCAACAGTGTAAATTAATCGTGTGGGACGAGTGCACAATGTCACACAAACGTGCCATCGAAGCTCTTGATCGTTGTTTACAAGACTTACACGGCAAAGAAACAATAATGGGTGGTGTGGTTGTTTTATTGGCTGGGGACTTTCGGCAAACTTTGCCTGTCATCGAGCGAGGCACTGCAGCAGACGAAATTAACGCATGTCTAAAATCCTCATATTTATGGACCAAAGTTGAAAAGCTGCACCTTATAACCAACATGCGTGTCCAGTTATTCAGTGATCTAGAGTCGGGTGCGTACGCTGAAAAACTGCTCGAGATAGGTGAAGGTCGAATCGAAACTGACGAAGAAGGTATGGTTCTATTCACTAACCAATTTTGTCACGTTGTGGATTCGGAAGACGCACTCATTGCTCAAGTTTTTCCAAATTTGCAACAGAACATCCACGATGAAAGTTGGCTATGTGAAAGAACTATACTAGCACCAAGAAATGAGACAGTTGCGAAAATCAATAACATTATCTTGGACCAAGTAACCAGCGATGCAACAACCTACAACTCTATCGACACAGTCATGTCATCTGAAGACTGTACAAGCTACCCCGTGGAGTTTCTTAACTCTTTGGAGCTATCCGGGGTGCCATCACATAAGCTCCAATTAAAAGTCGGTATACCGGTTTTGTTAATGCGTAACTTGGACGCCCCGAGACTATGTAATGGCACTAGATTGCGAGTCAGGGAACTAGGCAGGCATATTGTTAAGGCCACAATTTTAACTGGAGAAGCTAAGGGTGAAAATGTTCTTATTCCACGCATCTCAATAATACCCAATAACTTACCCTTTAATTTCAAACGTTTACAGTTTCCACTTAAAGTTGCATTTTCTATGACCATCAATAAATCGCAAGGGCAAACTTTGAAAGTAGCGGGGATACATTTAGGCACGCCCTGTTTTTCCCATGGGCAGCTTTACGTAGCTTGCTCACGTGTTTCTAAATCCCAAAATCTTCTTATTTACGCTGAACAAAAAAAATCAAATAACATAGTATACAGGAGTATATTGCAGTAAAAACACAGATAAATTAACACAGATGTTCACCTATTCCAATTACGTACCACATAATTCTTTAGTTATTACAAAATCTATTAAAAAAACCGGCCAAGTGCGAGTCGGACTCGCGCACGAAGAGTTCCGTACCATTGTCTATAAAAAACGGCGAAAATAACACGTTTATTGTATGGGAGCCCCCCTTAAAATGTACTTAATTCTTATTCGTATTTGTTGTTATAGCGGCAACAGAAATACATCATTTGTGAAAATTTCAGCTTTCTAGCTATCACGGTTTCTGAGATACAGCCTGGAGACATACAGACAGACGACGGAGGCTTAGTAATAGGGTCCCGTTTTACCCTTTGGGTACGGAACCCTAAAAACCGCAGCAAAATCCGTTGCGCAGTTTTAAAAAATTTAAGCATTCATAGGGAAAAAGAAAGCTTCTTTGTTTTATACTATGTAGTGATTAAATGCAAGTAACATTGGTCCGACCTGTTTAGTTGTCAGTGTTTAGTAATCCGTTTGTGCTGGATAGGATAATCTCAAGCCTACTTTTTATAAACACACCATACAGGTAAAGATTGATGAAGAAACCACTGGACTTAGCATTTTGAAATTTGCAGAGTTCTATTATAGCTTAAAATAATGAGCACTTAGAAAGGAATTCAGATAATTCCACCCTCAAGAGATACCCTATAAATATTAGGTATAGGAGTTCAAAGATTGTATGGAAACTAATTTTGAAGTTAGAAATCTGGGATGTACGATGTGAAGGTACATTAAAAAAATATCAGTACTTAAAAAAAATGTCACGTAACTTAATGTGGCAGACCAAATTCTACGCGAGCGAAGCCGCGGGCAAAAGCTAGTATTATATATAAATGCGAAAGTGTGTCTGTCTGTATGTTATCTCTTCACGCTTAAACCGCTGAACAGATTTAGATGAAATTTGGTATAGAGATAGTTTGAGTCCCGGGAAAGGACATAGGCTAGTTTTTTATCCCGATATTCCCACGGAATCGACACTTATGCGGGTGAAACTGCAAGGCGCTGCTAGTATACACATATACCTCTCATTCATGGCCAAACCATCCAAGCATACTCTTAAAAGAAGAAGGAAAATAATGCTGGGTTAAGTAGCTAATACGTTTTAACCCCTTCGCCATACGCACACGATTTTATCTTATTAAAATCATTTAAAACCTTAATTAACGTTCCCCAAAACGATTCCACAAGACATTTTCCAAGCAAAAGTAATAAAAACTTTTGCACGCGTATTGTTACCAAGTTACAGGCATAAAGACTACATACACGGCGTATTGCTCAAAATTGCTCAAGTTTGTGTGTAAGGCTGTATTTACACGAGCAACTTAAAGGGCGCAATTCTTGGCAATGACAGCATGGCACGTAAAAATGGGACATACTGTATAGGGGGATCGCTGAAATTTAGATTTTCTTATACTTTTGAAGTGAAACTTCGCTTGACGCTTGACTTGGGGAGTAAGCTGGTGAACGCGTGACGTAAGCGTTACGAAAAGTGTGATCGGGCGAGGCGAACGGGAGTTGAGTGGGGGATATAAGCAAGAGAAAGCAGTGCGCGCGCGCATTTTCTTTCACTTCAGTCGTGTGGTCATAAGCACACTCGGTTTTTTTTGCAGTTTCCAGATCCGTTGCAGGTTATATGTTGATTAAAATATGCTTCGCGATAGTAACAAATATGATTTTACAAAATTATAATCATTAGTTTTATCATTACTGACCCGCAAATTACAAAAAAACGTAAGAAAATTTTAATTTCGCGGGCTAACCTGACGTTTTCGCCTGAAAAAAGCGTAGGTTTCATGAAAAACTAAACTTTACCATACATTTTGATGGTGTTAGTATTTCAATTTGGTATGGAACAGATTTTTTTTCATCTTTCAGAAAACTCAAACTAAAAGCATTTATTTCAAACTAGCTATGTCCCGCGGTTTCTCCCGCATAAGTGTCGATCCCGTGGGAATATCGGGATAAAAACTATCCTATGTCCTTCCCCGGGACTCAAACTATCTCTGTACCAAATTTCATCTAAATCAGTTTAGTGGTTTATGTGTGAAAAGGTAACATACAGACAAACAGACAGAGTTACTTTCGTATTTATAATATTAGTAGGTATGGATAGTATATAGTATGGATAAACCAATTACAGGCCTTTTTGAATTGTCAAGGGACCGCGGTCGGTCAGTCAGAAAGATGAAGCTAGTTGCCCATTCCAAAGCGTAGTAAAAGAACGGGCAAGGAACTCCACGGATACTCTTTTAAATCATAAAATTGTTACAAAATATTGGTTACATCATTCATGCTGAAATTATACATCTGAGAACGATGTAAATAGACGTGCACGTTTGGTCCATTAGTAAAAGTTGTCCAATTTTATCCGAAAGGCAAAGCCAAGGAAGGGTTATGATTGACTTAAAACTCCTAAACTCTTCGTCGTGTCTGTCAAACGAGATTTCTTTGGAAGCGTCATATTTTCCATGGGTTTTAGGCTAGGTATATGACGTCACATGGCGGCTTCTAGAAAATATAAACAGTTTTTTTTTTGTTAGCCTACTTTGTGTCCCACTGCTGGGCAAAGGCCTCCCCTTATTTCTTCCAAACCTCCCTGTCTTGTGCGATCTCTGGCCATGTTGGCCCTGCGAATGATATTAGATCGTCACGCCACCTTCGTCTTGGTCTACCTCGACGGCGGTGCCCTGCCTCAGGCGTCCAGTGAGTGACGATCTTTGCCCATCTCTTCGGGTGCATTTGTGAGACGTGTCCGGCCCATTCCTACTTCAGCCTTGCTGTTTTTTCTCTAACATCCGCTACTTGAGTTATGGAGCGCAGCGTGGTGTTTCTAACTCAATCCTGTGTTAATCGATAAACAGTTACCGAAAAACAAAATGTTAGTGTTTTAGTCGAAGTTGGGTTTTAGTTTTTAATTTTCTCTTTTATGAGTAGGTACTCCTACTGATTATAAAACGTCTTTGTCTCTAGCAACAATTGCTTCGTATAATGTTAGCATCGCAGTTAATTGCTTAATGTAGTAGTGAGTGACGCCATATCGCCCAGAATTGAGCAATTTTAATAGCACGAGTGTAAACGCATCTTATGCTACTCGTACATGAGAGTAAGCACACGTTTAATAGTCCAGGATATGTGGAATATGAGACACATTTCTAGTTGAGAAATGTTTTATTAAGGCATTTCTGTACGTTTTCGTCTCATTTTGATTGTTTTGGGAGGGAATTTAACAGCTGATCGAGTTATAGAAACAAAAATGTGTGTGGGGCCACATGTGCCTGTCATTTTTGGAATGTTCTCTTGTTGCACTCGTTATCGCGTTCTACCGTTTTGAGTTTTGAATATCAATTTTACTGTTTATTTTTTAATTTTAATATTGATTCTAATGATAATCTTTTATTTTAATTTTTGATTCTAACATCGATATAATTTTGTTTTTTACTTAATCCATTGTTACTATTTTGTTTATTAATGTTTTGTTGTGTTTCTAATTAATTTTTCTATTCTCACTACGAGTAAAAAATCCGAAGCTATTTTTATGTAAGTGCAGTGTACGCCTATAAGTTACAAATTCACCATAACTCAATGCGTATGTTATTTTTTATTATGTCAATGTTTCTAGTGAATAAGTCGTTGGTGTAGGTTCCTTTCAAATAAAATAAAACATTAGTCTACTGCAACATCTAACAAAAAATACACTGTGTCATTGCAATAGGGTAGTTTCCTGGGTAAAAAAATAATAATTAGATTTAGTCCGTCAGTTAGATTATCAAAAAATAAAGGACTCTTATTTTTTCTTTTGTCAATCAAACAAAAAATGACAAAGATAAAGCGCGTCAAAATTTGGGAGTGGGGGGTCGTCACGTCACGCCGTGCTCGCCATACAATTCAATGGACCATTACACACGATTAAGATAATATTTATTTCATAATCCATTGAATTATATGGCGAGCAATATTGTATCTTAAGATAAAATATTATACCTATTACCTATCATAGCCGTGTGTAGCGCCCTTTAAAATGTATAATTTAAGTCAAGCATTACGAGTTGCTAAAAGATTACAAATTAAGTATTTCTTTAATAAATTTAAATGAAAATACCGACGATGAATTTTCAACTTCTTATGAGGAGCTGAGAACTGAAAAGAATTTCGGATAACGGACACACCATTTCACGTTCTTAATTTTAATTAAGAGAAAATTCACTTCATTACCTTCCAACTAATCAAGTGGCTATAATGTTACATTGTTTCAATAATGAGCCGAAATTAGGTAACATCGTAACGTCTTGAACGGCCCACTGAACTGGAAGTAGGTCGCATCCGACCACAGACTACATAAAATGCAGAGGGGCCAGGCACTGTCATTAAGGGCCAAAGCAAACACGCTACTTTTTGCATCAGCGATCGGCGATTTTGAGGCTGTATCGATGCTGCATCGCGTTTTGGCGATTCTCTGCGTTCGGACGCGGTATCGGAATCGCGCGTTTTAGCGACTGCTCCGATGCTGCATCGCGTTTTGGCGACTCTCTGCGTGCATCGGGATCGCGCGTTTTAGCGACTGCTCCGATGCTGTCGCAAATGCCAAATCGCTGCGACCGGCATCCGAATGTGTGCGGAGTGTAGCGCTCAGCCGCTGTATCGAGCTTCCGAAAAGCGACTGAATCGCCGCGTTTGGCGTTTTTAAGTGTGCGGTGTGGAATGCTTGGTCGCTGCATTTAGCTTCTAAAAAGCAGCTGAATCGCCGATGCAAAAAGTAGCGTGTGTGCTTTGGCTCTAAGTGATACTCATAACTGTGATGATAACTAACCATACCAGTCTATAATGTCCCCACTGCTGGGACACAGGCCTCCTCTCTGTGAAAGGGAGTGGGCCGTAATCCACTGCTGCACGCGTAGCATGACCACCACAGAAACGGGTTTTGACGACGGAAGAATAGACAAAGATGACGTTCCGTGTAGACAGTACGACGGCAGCGAAGTAGAAACTGTAGAAAGAGTCAACTGCACTTTTTCCAAATTACAATTTTACATAATTCAAATTCTTTGTTTTGTCATAGTTTTTTTTCCTGTTTGATTCTCATTTTTTACTGATATATAGGAGAAGATAGCTTTGTTCTTCTATTAATTATCACAGTTTTGCGTTCGAAACGCTCTCCTGTGAAATCTTGATTTTGTAGATAAGCGTATATGTATATTTATATTAAGCGTATATTATTTGTGGCCGTCGAGAAGAATGTTTTCTACTGTCTTTAGCATGACGATGGCGATTACAAAATGTCAGTTGTCAGTGTAATTTTGACAGTTTGGGATAGAAAACTTTCTTCTGAAATAGTCTACATAAAAAAGGACCTAGACAAAGATAGTTACAAACGAAAGACAAAATGACAGATTGTAGAAAGATTTGTACGGTGCGATGTCAAAAATGGAGAAACAAAATGTCACTTTGTATAGATAGAGCTGTGCTATTCTTCGTAGAAATAGAAAGCGTCATGCTAAGCCTGCAGGTTGGGTGCTGGTTGTTAGACGTCACGTGTCTTCGAATTTTTAGTTCTAGGACATGCTGGCTTCTTCACGATGTTTTCCTTCACCATTTTAAGAGGAGAGAGCAGTGGTGATGAAATAATTTACACAAAGTAAAGCGCCTGTCTGGGTTCGCACCCATGACCTACAACTCGTAAGTCGGGGTCGTTACCATTGGACCACCACTGCTCTCAATTTGCTTTGCACGGACCCCATTTTTTTTTGGTAAACAAAGTCTGTATTAGGCATATGTCCGACACTAAAAATTAAATATAGAACCTCTATTTTCACATACTCTGTGGCCCAGTAAATGTAAGGCTCAGGCTACATAGTCTAAGCTTATGTAAACTAGTTAAATAATCTCATTAAAACGTGCCGCGGGCAGTAGGGGTCTCGACAAACGTGTCTCGTTTTTTAATTTCATTCATTACCTAGTTCATTTTGTAGTGTACAGTCACCAAAAGAGATAAGTAACCAGGGTCATTGGATATGATAGTTAAAGTTTAGTAAGTAACCAATGGATATTTAATTTAATTAATAGAATACAAACAGTTCATTTATCAGATTTTTCATTAGAAAACATCCATCGGTTTCTTACTAAACTTCAACTATATCCGACGATCCTGGTTACTTATTTCTTTTGGTGACTGTACTAAGGGGCAGTGTGTTCGCAGCTTATTACTATTTTGTATTATCTGTGTATGGGGCCTATTTTTATAACGGCGGATGAGAAGGGATAGGACGTGTGCCTAGTGACTAGCACTATTGAAAAAGTTTTTTTTTTTCTTTATTATAAAAAGGGGTTTTTGTCCACACGGATATGCCAACCCCATCGTACCTTCTTAAACTATTTAACTATAATTAAAATAACTGCATACTATGTAAAAGAAATAAAATCATTGATTAGGCATCTTCACCAGACCACACAACCTCTTTGCATTCGCCGATCCAGGTTTTGCTAAAATGTTTTGAATTAACCCAACGTCTAAAATGTTCAATTCAAATTCTGTAATCAATGATTCCAAAAGTTATAAAACAGTTTGAAGTTGTAGCGTAAACTGAACTTTATTTTGTAGGATTTAAAGTTATTTTTCCATTAATTCATATTTGTTTACATTTTTGGCAAATAAATCGCAGATTATGTATGTTTTCAGCCCCAAACATGCCATTCACATTTGACCCTATGTCATAAAGCTATTTAGTACCATATAATTTCATTACGTACTTTCGTGACGTATAATAATAATTATATTATATGATCGCTGATAGCAGCAATCATGTATTGCACGCGAAGACCTCTTTGTTTCTAAGTTATAAGAACTGAACGTGCCCGTTTAGTTCAGCGATGTGCCTTGCGTCAAACGACACGCGCGCTCTTCAGTTGTTTCGGTATGCTGGTTTTCTGATCCTGCATCGTTGCAGTGTCATACAAACATCTTAACACTTCGATGTAGCGCCAGTCAATTCGACATCGTTGCAGAGAGGCCTGTTGGAGTGTTAGGACTAAATAATAAAAAAAGCATAGTGTAAGCAAACATTTTTTATTTTGACCCATTGTAATAAAATTCACACTCATTTTGAGAAGTGCACAAATTGCGAAGTGCACATTTTGCGAAGTGCAAAAATTGCGAAGTGCACATTTTGCGAAGTGCACATTTTGGAAAGTGCACATTTTTGCGAAGTGCACATTTTGCGTCAAACCCCTCTAAACATCTTCTTTTATTCGTTTTCTCCGCAGTCGCACTTTAAAACAGTGTCCATGGAATTTCTTGCCCGTCTTCTCCATATCGCACTGCTAAAATAAGACTGTATCAACTCAAAAAAGACAAATTCGAGATAACTCATTCTTCATAATTATGTAAAATGAAATAACTTGATAACCTGCAATCTCTGAAATTACTCATAATAGGGTAGTTTCCTGGGTAAAAAAATAATAATTAGATTTAGTCCGTCAGTTAGATTATCGAAAAATAATGGACCCTTATTTTTTCTTTTGTCAATCAAACAAAAAATGACAAAGATAAAGCGCGTCAAAATTTGGGAGTGGGGGGTCGTGACGTCACGCCGTGCTAAAAAGTGTCGCACGAATCTGCTGTTTCATACAAAAGTTCAATACCTACTTGACGAAAATTTATGAAACAGCTGACTTTTTTTTCGTGATTTCAGAGTTGGTTCCATAGTGAAAGTTGTTCATATTCATGGGTAGAACACTCTGTAAAAATTTGGATGGTGATAAAAAAATCTTCCTGTATAATACTGATACGCATTGGATTCTTCACATGCAATATTCAGGACATTCGCAATAACTTTGACATAACATGAAATAATGGTTTTTCCGTCCATTCTGAAAAATGAGCTATTTTGACTTAGTGCAGTGTTGATCTGGGCTTGCGATATGTTACCTACTGCGCTTTGGAATGTGCAACTAACTTCATATTATTTCGGACTCCTTTACTATCCAAACGTGCCTGTAAATGGTTTAATTGAAATAAATGCTTTGAGTTTGCTGTCACAAGACGCATTTCGCTTGAGCGTGTAGCTCGTGGCCACGGGAGACGAACGGATGGCCGATTGGGCTGAAAAAATTTGGAGTGGCGACTGCGTACTGCATGTGAGTAACAGTGAGTTGGCCCAGTGAACATCAAGGGAATCCAATCGATGCAGGCAACACAGGAGCAGTCAACATGGTGATGAAGGAGGCCTATGTCCAGCAGTAGGTAGACGTCTTTCGGATGTATGATGGCGATGAAATTATAAGAAAACTTGGGATATTTTTAGGGATCGATGAGAAGTCAAGTAAGCTGCAGAAATAATTCAAGCATTAGATGTTTTGGTCTTTTTTTTTTGTGGATGGGAAATCATCAAATGACTCCTCCCGCTCTGGGTGGAACGGAAGGGAGTGTCAGACTCTTACTGACTGAAAAAAAGGCTATATCAAAACCTTCCTACAGCAGTTGCGTCGCTTATACTAAGTAAGAAAGACTTCAAAATAAAATAAAATATGCATATCTCAAACACACTTAACATAAAACCCTAATGTCAGGGAAATTAATTGCCCAATCTAATTACTGCTCTACAGCA
Source organism: Amphipoea lucens (assembly GCA_947508005.1). NCBI lineage: Eukaryota > Metazoa > Arthropoda > Insecta > Lepidoptera > Noctuidae > Amphipoea > Amphipoea lucens. Next base: position 11,724,135 of record OX382379.1, read on the forward strand.
GTATGTCGTGTTATAGCCATTTTATACAAACAACAGTCAAAGAATGAGAGTTGTAATTTGGAATTTTGGTATGTTGATAAGGTCCGGCCGCGCTAAATTTGCCAAAAATGTAAACAACAATGGCCGCTCGAAATTAAATAGAATCGATATACAAGAACATTACTTAAAATAACAGTCGCTCTATGTAACATACTGGTATTCAGCTGCATCCGGTTAGACTGGAAGCCGACCCCAACATAGTTGGTAAAAGGCTAGGCAGATGAGATGATGATTAAAATCATTAATACAACCCTCTAAGTTCATATATCCCTATTAAATGATCATTTTATGAAATATCAATCAATTAGGGCGACCCTGGCGATTCCCCCAAAGACAAAACCGCTGGAGCTCAGTAACGAACCCAAAAAAGGATTTCGTCAATACCTTGCACCAAACACCAATAAGACGCGTCACCTGCTGGTAGTACCAGGTTCTCATTAAAGCACGTTCCATAATGGAGCAATAGAATTATGTAATGTTCTCAGCCTCATCGAAGTGCGGCAATTCGATCAGGAGTATATAAGATATTCGATACTACATTCCGGCCGTCGAGAAAATGCGTTCTCGACACCACTATCAGTTTCGTAAAAACGAATACGTGTTTTGCGAATTTGATCTTTATTAATCTTTACGATCTTTACAAGAGCAGCGGTGGCCAAGTGGTAACGGCCGCGACTTACGAGTTGGGTCGTGGGTTCGAACCCAGACAGGCGCTTTACTTTGTGTACATTATTTCATCACCACTGCTCTCAAAACGGTGAAGGAAAACATCGCGAGGAAACAGACATGTCCTAGAACCAAATTTTCGAAGACATGTGACATCTGCCAGCCTGCACTGGGCCCGTGTGGTGGATTACGGCCCACTCCCTCTCAACGAGAGGAAGCACCCGTTGGTCCCGGCTGTCATTCATGGATCTTTGCACGTTAAGCCGTTGCTTAACGTGCTTACCGTGGTACGGAGGGGTCTCGGTATGTAAAGATGGTCACCCATCCACAGACGGCGACGCGCGCCGCTGGACCGGTTAATATTAAACTTACATAATCAAGAAATCTCGCAGACCGTGCAAAGCATGGGCGGGTCGCTAGTTAAACGATAAAAAGTTAAATAGTAATTAATTTCTTTTACATTGCCCATGAAACTCAATTAGCCAAGCATTCATTAAATGTCCGATACGTAACATTTTTCTTGTTTTCATTTTTCAAAATAAACGTCGAAATGATGTTCATAATTCGTAAGTATTTATTTGTTTAAATTTTATTTTTTTATTAATTTAGTGTAGGAGCAGTGGTGGCCCAGTGGTAGGGTCCCCGACTCACGAGTTTGTAAATCGTGGGTTCGAGCCCAGGCAGGCGCTTTACTTTGTGTAAATTATTTCATCACCACTGCTCTCAAAACGGTGAAAGAAAACATCGTGAGGAAACAGGCATGTCCTAGAACCAAAAATTCGAAGACATGTGACATCTACCAACCCGCACTGGGCCTGCGTGGTCGATTACGGCCTATACTCCCATCACAGAGAGGAGGCCTGTGTCCCAGCAGTGGGAACGTTATAGGCTGATTAATTATGATTATTATATTTGTTTTTTTAGATCTTTCTTACACATACCTTTTATCACGGCTGTATTTCCCGAAGGCTTAGCCAGAGGTGCTAGAATAGTACATCCACATTTTATAATTTATGTTAACGTACAGTCAACAAAAGAGATAAGTATGCAGGATCGTCGGATATAGTTGAAGTTTAGTAAGAAGCCAATGGATTTTCTCGAATAAAATTTAATTTTATTAATACAAAACAAACAGCTCATTTATCAAATTAAGTTACAGTCGACAACAACCATCGGTTTCTTAATAAACTTCAACCATATCCGACGATCCTGCATACTTATCTCTTTTGTTGACTATACATATTGGCTAGCCATTTGTTACTTAACTGAACCGAGCGCTCGGCGCATCCTGGACAGTCACACTCAACACCTTATTTGACTGGCCAATTCTTCCCTTGTGGTGGTAGGGCTAGGGCACCTACATAGCTATTCACAAACATACGATTCACTATCGTATCGACAATGACACTTGTTCGATATCCTGATTTCTGAACCGAAGGACTGGCAAAACGCTATTCACATATCCGTGTGGAAGGGTTTTCCCAACCGACTATTATAGGTGTGTATATGGAGAATGCTACAAAATGGGAGTAAATAGATATTCTTGGTAGAAATTTTTAAGTGGAACATAAATGATTTTTATTGAGTGTCTCATTAAGGGCAACTATAGATTATGCATCAAGTAGGTTACTATTAACAAATAAAAAACAGTAAACAATGATTTTATTAATAAATAAAATTTACCAGATTTCTATTAAACTTGCTTTGTAAACTTTAACTTTCTGTCAAACCTGGAAATGTGAAATGATAATTTCTATCTATTTTTCCGAACTTAATAGAATAATAAAATTACTAACACTATATGGATATTGTTGTTTGTCCGAAATAAAGTTATTCTATTCTATTATATTCTAAGATACTTAGGTACTTGCATATGCAGCGGTAAAAACAATATTATAACTTTACATACATAACTTATGTAGATAAACTACAATTAATGCTTAGATTACTTTTTTATAAACAATATTTGTTGTTCGATAACACTTCCGACATCAAATACCTGTCGGAAGAATTGCTGTCTTCATACCGTATATGAAATGTCAAAATTGTACGGTTTCGGATTTGTGAACAGCGATTAAAGGACTTCGTCGATAACACTGATGTTCGATGCGGTACCAAGCCGTATCGTAACTTTGTGAATAGCTATGCTAGTTTGCGACCACCCTCCCACCGGAGTCCGGCGTCAAGCAATCTGCTGTGGTTCGTCGATGCGTGGGAGTTCCAGTGCCCTAGGCATCTTTTGGGCACGCTCGTTCTATTAAAGACCTCATCCATCACTTTCCATCAGGCGTGATCGAGGTCAAGAGCAGGCCCAATCAGCAATAAAAAAAGATTTTTCTTTAACTTGAAATGTTTTTTTTTATTGATGTACAATAGGTATACTTCTCCCTAACCCTTTTTTTATGGATGGGAAATCATCAAATGACCCCTCTCGATCTGGTTGGAGCGAAAGGGAGTGTCAGACTCTTACTGACTAAAACCCATCCGTGTTCCTTCCTTAGCCTTTTATGTTCCGGGGTAGCGGTAACCCTTTCGGACAATCCCGCACCCCCGGCAGGCTTCGGCCCTGGCAGGCCCCTTCCTTTTTGCTGACATCTCTTTGAGGCGCACGTGGAACACGTACGCGCCGTCCGGCACGGGTCTGGTCCTGATCCTGATCGGATGGTGAGCTACCCATTACTCTCCGTCCGCAGGCCCGCGCCTACGGTGGCCGGGAGTCGTCACGCGGCTCCCGACGCCCGGAGCATCTCCCGCGGTGGCTGGGACGTGAGGCTCTCTCCCTCAGCCATCCCGCCACCTCCTTCGCAAGCATGACTGCTTCGCAGAAGGAGGTGACTGCCTCCCACTCCTACTCGCCCCAGACCATGGCTTGAACCAGGGTCGGACGCGAGAGGTCGCCGCCGCTGCCGATCGCCTCTACGAGGGCACGGCGGTGCTCTGCCCAAGCGGGGCAGACCTCCACCGTGTTTCTGCCCAACCCTGCGGGGAAAACCGGCAAGATGTATTATGTTATGTTATGTTTAACAATAAAGTTCTTTTTAATTTGCAGTACTAACAGTAATCTGCATAATTTATCACTACGCATCGCCAAAAACGATTGAAGATTATCCGCCTTTTCAACAGGACCAGAAAAAATGCGAAGAATGTTTCAGAATTTACGTTCCTATATGTGCTAGCGACAACAAAACATATACGAACGAGTGTCGGTTTAGATGTGTCCAAAGACGACGGAAAGTTGCAAATCGAGCAGTAATAAAGAGGTATTTTTTTAGAGATCCTAAAGAGGGGCTTCATCATCATCAGCATCATCATTCCAGCCAAAAGACGGCCACTGCTGGACATGGCTTCAAGCACCTCCACTTCGACCGGTTTTGTGCTCTTCGCATCCAACGGTTTCCTGTGGCCGAAGAGGGGCTTGAACATCTTTACATACCAAGACCCTACCCTCCGTACCTCGGAAAGCGCGTTAAGCCGTTAGTCCCGACTGTCATTCGTACCCAGTAACTGGGTTGTGGAGATCAAATAGGCAGTCGCACCATACAAAATACCGGTATTCAGCTGCATCCGGTTAGACCGGCAGTCGACTTTAACATAGTTGAGAAAAGGCTGGGCAGATGATAATGACTAAAGGTGCCTTTTTTTAACGTGGAGAAATTCTCATGCATTCTGTACTACCACGGGGAGATAATGCAGGTATGTGGGATTCTAACCCACTAAAACCCTCTGCCGCTCACGGCAGGAACACGGGCACGCGTTAGCACTCACTCGTGAACCCGCCGCGGCTGTCTGTTACCGAACCCTCCTCTGGGGTGTTTTCCCCAATCACCGGCGCACCAGAACACATAGCACGCCGTGACCACCCCAGGGACCAAACAGCACATGGACGCTAGGCGACCCCATGTCTGGGCAGGGGCACCTTAGTCCTCCTGCGACGGGTCAGGTCGTTGGCCCCGCCGTCTGCCAATTTTCGGCCGCAGAGGATAGAGAGAGTGGCCAACGTCATACCAACACTCCTCCTCCTTCCCATGTGGCCCCACTGCGTCCGCCATCAGACGGTGGCGTGGCGACCCCGTCAAGGCCGCGGAAGGTAGGGAGAGCGGGGCACTCCTCTCCCGCCGCGGCCTCCAACCCTCAGCCGCGATGCCTCCCATACAACATCGCGGCCCGCCTCAGTTGCGAGGTCGCCCAAGCGGCACCGCAACCTACTTGTTGGCCGCTACGTCGCACAGTGGGCCCTTACTGAAAATTAGTGGACTTCGGCAACAAAGACGATGTACACAACTGATGAATACTCTCCTCATCCATAAATGCCAACACATTTCTTAGAAACGTCAGAAGTTCCTCAATCACAACATTGCAATTTACACATTTAACAGTCTTTGACGATATTATTCTCGCGATGAGTCACTTGTCCCTTCGGCAAGCAATACGCGTCCGCGCTCCGTTGAGACCGACTCGAGACGATAAAGGCACGCATTAATCATATACATAGTGTTAAATAATATTTTTAAGAGCACGAAATGGAGGATTACAGGTTCGATTAAATATATGCCTGTTTTATTACAGATACGGGCCATGCATTTTGGGACAAAGAAAGAAGAGATCTGCGACACAATATACAAATAACTTTTTCCCTGAACATTTCGGTTGAAAGTACCTTATTTATACAGGGTGAAATTGAAAACATGCGACAAATCGAAATGGGAGATTGTACTCATCATTATGAACAACTTTTACTATGGGACCAAACCTAAAGTCGCGAAAAAAAAATCTGCTGTTCCCTACATTTATGTTCGCATAACTCGTCAAAATGTAGGGAACAGCTGATTTGTTTCGCGATTTCATGTTTGGTCCCATAGTAAAAGCTGTTCATAATGATGAGTACAATCTCCCATTTCGATTTGTCGCATGTTTTCAATTTCAACCTGTATACTACGAAAAACCTGCATCATCATCATCATCATCGTCATCTTTATTCTCCTGCATTCACCCTAACTTATTTGGGGTTGGCGCAACGTGTCTTTTTCTTCCATACTTCTCTATTAGAATCATCTCGGTAGTGAGTCCCTTTCTAACCATATCATTTTTCACACAGTCCGTCCACCGTTTGATTGGTAACATTACTGATAAAACAAAATATGTTAACTCTATGGGTACTGTAAATAGAGAAGACTAAATAGAAAAATAATTCAGATCTGGCTTTTAATTTTTGTGTAAATTATTTCATCACCACTGCTCTCAAAACGGTGAAGGAAAACATCGTGAGGAAACCGGCATGTCCTAGAACCAAAAATTCGAAGACATGTGACATCTGCCAATCCGCACTGGGCCCGCGTGGTGGATTACGGCCTACTCCCTCTCACTGAAAGGAGACCTGTGTCCCAGCAGTGGGAACATTATAGGCTGATTACTTATGTATAAATCAATCTGCCTATCCTTTTCCCAACTATGTTGGGGTCGGCTTCCAGTCTAACCGTATGCAGCTGAATACCTGTATTTTACATGGAGCGACTGCCTATCTGACCTGCACAGCCCAGTGACTGGGTAATACGATACCCCTTGGTAAGACTGGTTCAATATTTCGGTTCAGACTTTCGGGCTTCTGACGACCCATAACGACCGTCAAAGTTCTACGAATGACAGCCGGGACCTACGGCTTAACGTGCTTTCCGAGGCACGGAGGGTTTTGGTATGTAAAGATGGTCACCCATCCACGGACCAACCGCGGCAAGCGTAGCTTAACCTGATCGATCGACCTGTGCGGCTGTTGTTATTTAGCCACGGGCCCCTAGGGCAGTGTCAGGTCAGGTTGTATGTTGATTAAAATATTATACGCGAACGTAACAAACATGACTTTACAAAGTCTAATCATAAGAATCAGTTACAAACTGCGCGTACACGGTCTTACACACGCACCGACGATTAACCTTTTAAGGTGCTTACAGGACCTAAACGCAAAAAACGCAAGTTTTAGAAACAATAAAAGTATATGATCAACTACAGTAAACAAAATCAAAAAAATATGTGATATTCTTCAGGATTATGCTAGGTAGATAATGTATTGAAAACATAATACAACTTATTTGGTACGAAAGAAAAAAATCATGAAGATACCTCTAAAAACTTTCTTTTTACAACAAAAACCATACTAATATACATGCAATCATTATGATTTTTGGTCAGATTATTCTACAAGCCATATACTAAAAATCTAGTGTTTTAATTTTTTTAGTACAAAACATAGATTTTTCGTAAATAGATAATTGCTTCATATTTTGCAATAAATTACCACCGTTTTGTCATCGCGCTTCTCTTTCTTTTCTATGCAGTCCGACAGTGACCGCACTTTAGGTCATGTATTCCTCTTAAGCGTTTGGCTAAATATCAGTTGCCGTGCCCCTAGCGCGCGGCTACAAATCGATAAAATCAAGATAAAATAATACCTTCAATAAATAAGGAGGCGAAATCGTTGTATCGATTAAAAATAGTCAAAAAGTTTTTATCTCTATTTAATAATGGTTTTAATTGTACCACGCAGTTAATAGGACGAAAAAGTCATGCATGTTCTCTGTCGCAGAAATGCGACACGTCCGGTAGGGGCACGGAAACATTGCGACACAAGCGGTTGAAAGGTTTATATCATGTAGTTCCAAAATTACTTTGCATTATTTTGCTCGAACGATAAACTATTTTTTACACATAAGAATAAATTACCTATAATTTACTCTACCTTTCACCATTGTAATTTTAGCCCTAAATTACTTTCAACACTGTTAGTCACAAACGTGAAGGTCGCAACCTCTAACGTCTAGATTATGACTTGGCAAATTATATTATTTTCACGCAAAGAAAGGTGACCGGCGACTTTACTTCCTGTTAGCCCTATACGTCACTTTAACTGATGTCATCCATTAGGTTAAATTGTCCAAAGGTTGTGTGTTGATTTATCGGTGAGTATGGGGTTAACGCCTGCTCAGTAATTTATTAGAGCAGTGGTGACCCAGTCGAAACGGCCGCGAGTTACGAGTTATAGGTTCGAACCCAGAAAGGCGCTTTACTTTGCGTAAATTATTTCATCACCACTGCTCTCAAAACGGTGAAGGAAAACATCGTGAGGAAACAGGCATGTCCTAGAACCGAAACTTTGAAGATATGTGACATCTACCCACATTGGGCCCGCGTGGTGGCCTCATAGTGAGGATGCTTGTGTCCGAGCGGTGGAAATATCATAGACTGATTATGAAGTATGTGGAAAAAACATGCGCAATATTACAAACTTAGATCCGAATTAAATTTTACTATAAGGAAGGAATAACAGTAATAAAGAATACACAAAAAAACCTAGCTAAACAAGTTAGACTCAATCAACTCAGCCTATCGCAGTCTACCGCTGGACATATGCGTCTCCCAGGCTGCGCCACTACATCCTGTCCTCCATCTTCATATGGTCTTCGATCTATCTAACTGAGGAGCGTCTGAAATTAACACATTACAATTAAATAATACTGCCACGAAAAAGACCTAATTTTTCGTCCATCATCTCACAGAATCTCAAACATGCACAAGTCTACTTCTTTTTTTGGTTATGTGCAAATTATTTCAGTAACTTATAAATCAGAAATAGAACAAAACTTTTTACGGAAAAACAGACAGGAAGTTTTATAACATCATCAACATACACAAAGCGGATTAAATACGTACTATTGAAGCTAACTCAAAAACTACCAAAGCAAACATAATAAAATTCATATGCGACCACCAAAATCGGCTCACATTTGATGAAGATATCGATGAACCTCCTCCTTTTTATTAGAAGTAGGATAAAACAGCACACCAACGAAAATAATATCCGAAACTAACAGTACCGACCTGTAAAGGTAATCTTTAAAACAAAAACGCCCAAAATTACGTAAACTAGAAAATATAAAACAAAACACACATGGAACACATTCGAATTTTGGAGCTTTCCCTGCAAAGTTACTTTGCGTGAAAATCGAATAACCGCCGCGTGCCGTCAGCTCCTGGACTAACTTTTAGTATGCGAATGTAGTCATTGTACGAACGATGTTGCTCCTTCCGCGGGCGACTTGTCGCTGAAATACAAAGTAATAGCACACCCCGGACACTCCATACAACGCTCGCAAAATAATTACCTACTACCACTACATTGACAAATGACGTTTGTATACGTGTAAATGTGTGCGTGAAATCTAGTAGGGCTGGCTGGCGCAGTATTGCGTAGGCGGCGGCGCTGCCCGAACGTATGCAACAATGGGGCGCCGCGCGCCGCGACACTAGGTACTCACAGAAATCTAATTAATAACATTTCTATTGTACTACTTTTAAAGTCGAAGAACGAATAGAACGTGAAAGAAAGAGACATAACTAAGACAATAAAGAGAGAGAGCAATTTGGTATGTTAATATTACGGAAGTTTTAATTGTTCTAAAACGAAGAAAACTTGGAAAATAAATGATTAATAGAGAAAATTATGAAAATAAATTATCACAACACTGGCTTAACTTGTTTGTCTGTAATATACTAGCTTTTATTTTTTATGGGTTTAAAGGATATTTGAGTTGCTGTTCCTTACCTTCTTTCATGTTTCGGGAACCGAAAGAAACTCCTGTCTTTATCGTTCCTCGATGAAGATAAGCATCCAAATAATGCACAATATACAACCATCGTGATTAACACAAAATATAAAACTTTAAAAAAATAATGTGTTCGTGTCAGCAGTAGGTAGGTACAGCGCTGCGGTTCTTGTGTATGCGAGCGCCATTGTTAAAGAGCAGGCGACGAACACATCGAAGTGCGGGGTGAGGTGCGGTAACTGATGTTAGTGCGGGGAAGGGAGTGGCCTTTCTGTACGCAGTACTTTAAGTATTCTGTGGTAATAGGTACACTTTTTATAATTATTCGACTGCAAAAACGGAGGAGATCATGGATTTTATAAGTTTTTGTTTTAGTGTAACCAGTTTCTATACCTTTAATTAGTGTTTATTTTATAATTCACTTCTCTTCATAAGACGATGTTTTTAAATAAAAAATATAATAAAAACTGGTTTTATGACAATTGGAACAATGAATAACTAATCAATTTTGATAACCCATTTTCAAGAGACGTCTGAACTTTTATCAAACAAGCCATGTGCCCGATGCGATTGTCCATCGGCAAAACTGACGAACTTCTAAATAAAGCCCTTTATTTAGCCCCTGTAGGGGATGAATTTTCAAACATTCTTCTTTATTGCTAATTTTCGTTATAATTATAGGGAACTTTTGTGCAAAATTTCATATTTGTAGACCCAACGGTTTGTGCGTTGTTTGTCAGTAAATTATTGAATTTATGATTTGTATAGCCTAAGCCTGGTATCGGAGCAATTTAGCCAGTTAACACCGTTCCACTTTTCAGACTTCCGTCAGCTTTCACAGGCATCTGATAAAATCGAAGTTATTAATGGGGTGTTTGTATAGGGGCCCGCCAAGTTCGCGCCCGCTAAAAAAACACAGCGCAAGTTCCAACTGAATAGGTACAAGAAAAGTTTGAAGTTCGATGATTTGCAGCTGTGCTAATTATTTTTATTTAGGTCACAGTATTTTAGTGAATCTAATTTTTTTTCGAGACATTTTAGTAGGTAGGCTTTTTCACAACATTAATGATTTAGTAACGAAAAAAAATTGTTTTATACTATTTGTATTTCCTGTGCGTGCCCCAAATAAAATATTTTTCTTTCTTTTTTATTATTTTTTTCTAATTAAGAACTTGGCTGGCCCCACATGGCCAGTATTACATTTTGAACTCAATTCGTATGCCACACTCGTCGACTTGAAGTTCGACGCGGCCAATTTTCCACAGATTTCCACCAAGAGAAACTTTGCGACTTTTCTAATATGCCTTGGGATAGCAACAACTTTGTTTCGTGAACTATCTATAAGTAAGTTAATAAAATGTATGGCTGTGACTTAGAAATTAATGGGAAAACAGTTTTGTTATGTGATACATAGCGACCCGACTTATGAGTTGTAGGTCGTGGGTTCGAACCCAGGTAGGCGCTTTACTTTTTATAATTTACTCATGACCACTGTTCTCAAAACGGTTAATGAAAACGTGGGGAAACCGGAATACCCAGAAAATTCAAACATATTATGTGACATCTACCAACCCGCACTGGGCCCGCGTGGTGGATTAGGGCCCACTCCGTCTCACAGAGAGGATACTTAGATCCCAGCAGTGCACATTATAGGCTGATTATGCTTTGATACACAGAGGTGTTTTTACAACGGTCACTTTGTACGTTCAAAATGTATTCATGCTGAGATAGGAGCCTTTTGGCCTCGTATAGGACTTTCTGTTCATTTTTCTTTTTATTACTTTTTTTTTATATAACTTGGATTTTTTTTTTACTGTGTTTAGTTTAGTTTGTGATCTTCCTATACGAGTCGCAATAAATATTTTTTCTTTCTTTTTATTCAACCTTCGCTCTGATTGACGTCTTTTGACGAATTTTACCAACGAAACGCTCATTTATACCGCGTCAGTGTCAATATTCAACACCAATGATGATACTAAAAGCTCTTGAACACGGTTAAGATATGCTGATGGAATATCCATGGATCATGAGAAAATGTAAAATATCAAAAATACCTACACGTGGTGATCATGACATGATCTTCCCCTTTTGGGGAAAATGCTCTGTGTCAAAAAGATAATGAAAATGTTTTCTCAGAAACTCCGTTTCCCAAAGTTTTTACTTATATTATAAATAGTTTCTGCCCGCGACTCCAACCGCGTGAAACTTTGGTTAACATAAAATACAGAGTGGCGATTAGGTTATCACATTAAACAGTACAGCGGTTATTAAAAGTTGTCATTAAAAAAATAAAATAAACAGTTTACAAAAAAAAAAATAAAAAAAAAAACAAATTTCCAAAATTTTCTTTCATACAAACCTTGTCCTGACAATACCCAACACAACAAAAAAAAGAATTATCCAATTTAGTGTAGTCGTTCGGAAGTTATGCGCGTACATACATTTCGGCGATTCATTTTTTTGGTTTTCATATTAGGTACCACGGCTAGAATGTTAATTGTTATGAATAATTTTAATAGTGTATATTTAAAATACGTGGTTTCATAGAGTAGCTTCCGATCAATAAAGAATTTTAGGAATCGTATCAGCATTTTCGAAGATTACCCCCATACATACTTATAAATTTTACCTCTTTTATTATTAGTATAAATTGCCCCAAAGCCGAAATAAAGTCTATTTTTTGTATACCTGTGGCAATTCAATTCAATGCTTTCACTGGAATGATCGGACAAACATAAACTGACCGTTTCGACCACCTGCGAAAGTTTTCAGCGTGCAAACTTTCGAATATCCATAAAACGAAGCAGCCTGAACAGCCTAACAAAAAGCCTGGTCCTATCTGTCAAAGATGTAAAGGTAAGGGCGTTTACGCACTACGTCCGATCCGAATCCGAGAAATAGTCCAGCGTCCTATTTGTACGGATCTAGTGCGCAACCCCTCATACAAATAGGACAATGGTCACTTCGGACCGGTATTTCTCGGATTTCTCGGACCCGTTTGAGTTTGAAACTATAATACCTAATGGTATGTGCTCCGCCTGCTTCCAACTTTTATTTAATTTAAAATGGGCTTGTTTTTAGCTTTTCAGTTAGTTTTAGTATACGGGTGTCGGGTTTTTTAATTTTTTTATTTTTTTTTTTTACAGTAAATCAACGTGATCTCGATCTCGGCCTTATTGCTTAAAGCATAAAGTCTACACAATAAGCAAATGAATTTTACACTGCAGTAGCCATGTTTGACGTAAAGAAAGTATCAAATTATACGGCTGTCGCCGGACTGTCATTCCATGAACTTTTAAAATACGGTTACAGCCGTTACCGCGCCGAGAGGTGTTAATTTTTATTACAAAACAAAAACAAAACAAAATGGCTCTCATAAGCCGTCATAAAAAAAAACCGACTGTCCGGTAATCTAAGCGATCTATGCTCGATTAGACAAAGGGTGCAAAGGTTAGGATAAATAATTTCCCGCGATACGCTGCCCTAATTGCCTTTTAATTATGATTTAAAGTTAACCGGCGATTAACTTTGCCTAAACTCTAGAATCATGGCCCGAACATCGTTAGCAGGTAAACAGTGATTAATCAAAACGTTGGTTTGTTTTAGCCCAAACGGTTTTTGCTAATTGTCCGTTGAATTAACTTTTGATTTCGTTGTGTGAGAATTTTGCTTGTAATCGAAATGTTTTCGTTGATTGGGCCGTTTTGATGCGGTATTTTAGCAAATAAACTGTCAACGTCAGCTCTAAAATCTGACTTACGCCAAGTAAGTCTTACCAATGGGTATTAAATAAAAAGTCCTGCTGGCCAAATTTTGGTCATGGCGGCCAATCGCAGCGGACACCAGGCGCGGGAGATATTATATAACACAGATGCACTCTTTCTTCTATCACGGAGAAGATGGATGAAAGATAATAATTAGATAAAATACAAGATAAATAATTTTTTTATTTTTTTTTTTTTAATTTCATTACATTATTTATTTTACAAGTTTATCGTGTTTTGTTTGGTAATTTTGTTAATTTCTTGATTACATTTTTTTTATTGTAATTTGCCTATAAACCTACTCTAATATTTATGTGTGTCTCAATTTTTAGTCTGTAAATTACTCTGTACAACGCCTTGGGATTCTATTCTGTGATATTTTGTATGTAAACGTAAGTAAATAAATCGCCAAATCGCGTAATTATTTAACCCGCATGTGCACTGCTCATAAAAAGTTTCCAGGACCGGCGCGTTCCCGACGCACTCTCGAGACAGCTCTAGTGGGTCCCCACTCCATACTTGGAACTCCACCGTTTCAAACTGCTTTTATGAAACTGATGAATATTAGATGCCATTTTTGTGAAAGAAAATTCTTTTGAAATGTGGTTTACAAATTAAGACTATAACTTACTAGTAATTGATGGTTAAAAGTTATTTGAAGTGATTAGTTTTCACTCTTAAGAAGGTGCATTATGAACGTTAGTTGGTGTGAATAAAACAGCGAAATGTTTGACTGCTGCGTTGCCAATTTATAAATCAATATTAACAAATGAAATGAGGAAATATCGCTCTATAAGTGTGCATAAACATGACCGACACACGTCAACGGCAAAATTGTACCCGTCGACACCCGCCGTGAAAGTGTGGCAGCCGCCGACGACGCGTCGACGGCGGACGTCGGCGAGTGTCGACGGCTGCAGTTGCCTCTGCCGTTGACGTGTGTCGCACGTGTCCCGTATGAGCACTAAAATATTGATTATGAATTGCAAAAAACAATATTGTAACACACGTCATTTAACAACGAAAACACGTAAACTGCTACAACACCTGATTTAGTGTAATTTATATACTGGATAAACTTCTTATCTATACTAATATTAAAACTTTTTTACAAAAAAAAACCGACTTCAAAAAAAACACTACAAAGTGAAAAATAACTTTAATTTCGGAAGTCGGTGTCTTTGGTTCCGCATTTTCGTTTTTTGGCACCGACTTCCGCAATTAAAGTTATTTTTCACTTTGTAGTGTTTTTTTTTGAAGTCGGTTTTTTTTTGTAAAAAAGTTTTTATTTTTCACTTTTTAGTTGTACCTACCCCACATAAATTCAATTAACACTAGTGCATTGAAGAATTGAAGACACCGACTAGAAGAAACATCAAAATTCGCATAGAAATGCTGGAGATGCAGTACATTTATGCATATAACTTCGTACATAAGAATAATTACCTAATGTATTATATACTAAAACCTTCCTGAAAGTATGTAGATCACACTTATGAAAGAATTATCAAAATCGGTTGAGTAGTTTTTGAGATAATCGCGGACATACAAACATACATACATACATACGGGTCGAATACAGAACCTCCTTTTTTTAAAGTCGGTTAATAATAAAGAGGTAAAATTGTTTGTAAGTTTGTATGTAGGCGGTAATCTCTGGAACTACCAGTCGGATTTGAAAAATTCTTCTTGCATTTGATAGCCCAATTCTTGAGGAAGGCTATAGGCTATTTAGTACATCACGCTATGACCCTTAGGAGCCGAGCAAAAAGAAAAAAGTCAAAAAGAACGTTAAGTGATAGCGCAGGCGGGTGATGCGATACGACGGGGTGGCTCGGGGGAAACAAGAAGTTTCACGCGAACGAAGTCGCGGGCTGAAGCTAGTATTAAATAAACTAAGTTCGGTACAATATTATTTTTCAACCAAACAGCTCAGTACCTTTACCTGCGTGCAAAACGCATGTCTCGAAACTATTACCAGTTAGTACGTGTTCGGCTTCCAATCGCGTTACTCAAATCAAACCAGAAGCATAGAATTATACAGATCGGACTAACTTACCTAGTGACGTCCGATCCTTAATTATGTGAAGTAATCCAATCCTCATTGTATAAGTACTATGTAGTCGCACCATTTAGTGCGCACACGTCACAATATTTAAAGATGAAATTCAATTTTTTTCATCCTAAAGAAAAACAAATGTTGTCTGTGGTCCAGTCGTTGGCGCGGTCTCCTGACATCTGTCAATCATTCTTTCAAAGCATAAGAACGGGACTTCACGATGACCTACATGGGCATCGTATAGTCCCGGCATACAGCACAACACAACTTCTAGAAGGGGTTTAATAAGGCAATCCAATATACCTAAAGTATAGGATGATTATCTGGGAAGGGTTGGGATACAATGAGGATTGGATTACTTCACATAATTAAGGATCGGACGTCACTAGGTAAGTTAGTCCGATCTGTATAATTATGCTTCGTAATCCAATCCTCATTGTATAAGTACTATGTAGATGTTCAAAGAATAAAGTTGTGTTGGTCATCATAGGTACATAAAATGAGCATTGTTCAATAATTGAACATTGTAACTTAACATGCTATTCTATGTTTGTTAGGTACTTACTAATTGTAATGCATTTCTATTAAGAATCAGTGTACCATTAAGGTAAATAGTTACCTAACTTAATTTATAATTCTCTAATTACTATTAGATTCTGGAAATATAATCAGTTTTGAATCAACTAGTTTAATTAATAATCCCATATGGCACACATCAATTTCTTATAATCAGACAATTAACATTGACATGTAATAAGTTCTATGTACAACCACTCTATAGAGCACACAGCTGGTGCAAAAGCATTAGAATCACTAATAAAAAGGTCTCTTATAAAACCGAGTAAGGGTTGAGAAATTTGTGGTCCAACCAGCATAATGACACCTTCTTCAGAGCCCTTTGAAGTAGAGGCATGTCTGTATATGTGAATTTAGAAATAATAATACCTATTCCACTCTTACTTGAAATTTGTTTTATCCATCTATTATTGGTTACAGTAGAGGTTGCATCATAAGGCTTTCTTATAGTTATAATTAATGATTTACAATTTTGTCTTATACTCTTACCTAGTAAAATCTAGATAGGACAATTTAGGGGTTGTGGCAGTACAGAAAGATAAATTATCTTTAAAAAATGGTAGAATCAAGTTGAGTTCGGATCTACCAGGTTTTAATTATATCTGGATTTTTATGTTAATATTGTCCTCATTATAAGAAGTGTACTAATGAGTGACCAGGTTTGAATTTTGTGTGCAGTTACAAGAGCTATTATCGTTACTAATTGTTTGGTTAGAAATTCTAAACCAAGGGTTTGATTGGGAAATAAATTAATCTGTCGAACTCCGCTAATGAGACACAATTGATTTTCCATTGTCTCGTCGCCAACAGGCGACGCGCGGTGCTTGGCCGGTTAAATAATGCAAAACGATACTAGGGTCCCACTAACTTCATATTTGGGATTCTTTGGTCTTAATATAAATATCGAGCCTTTTCAGGAAGAAGATCGTAACCGCCATTTTGCATTTTTACAGGAGAAGGTTTTTTTTTTAAATATTTCTCAAAATATCTAAAGCATCAATTTGAAATTTTTACTTAGTTTCAAGGGCACCTTCCTATTAATTCAAATGTTAAGATCTGGCGCTTAATATATATATATATAATCAGTTGATCTAGTGGTTTATATAAAAACAGTTTTTTGGGATTTTTGGCGCTTATGATGTTCTTCCTGAAAAGGCTCGATATATCCGTGAGAAACCTTGTCGCTCTGTCATTTTTGTGTCAATGTGGCGGCCAAAAAACTACAGAATTTGCTGATTATTATATAGCTCACTCAATACCATTAGGATATCATACATCATTAAACTTAGTGGTAAAAATTATATGACTATCATGACTGAGCCTAGGGGTCAATGTCTTGTGTCTAACAGAAGAGAGTCTACTGATCTAGAGCAAAGCTAACACTATATTAATTGAGGGATCAGTCTTTCTCCTATCAGGAAAGCGTCCCTGATAATATGGCAGCAAACAGTGACTCCTGTGCATTGGGTGTCGAGATCCCATTTGACAGTGAATAGATCTACAGAACATACTTGGATCAGGGAGCCATGATATGTTGATATTTAGTATTAGACCTGATTGTAAACAGGTCAATCGGGGGCTGGCCCAGTACAGTAAACCCCCCCCCCTGCTTGCATAGGTATATCTTTACTTAGAAGTAGGTCCCTATGTAGGGTTTCAAAGTTGTACAAGTTGCTGCAATTTTTTTTTTTTTTTTTAGCAACAAATGACTTGTAGGCTTTATCACATCACTTCCATTTAATTTCTATGTTAGGAAGCCTAGATTCAATTTCCCATACTGTTTTCTTTGGAACTAATATAAAATGCATAAACCCGTATTTGTCATTCCTTGCACCGTTGCCAAGATTGTTAAGCCAAGCTATTCAGATGAGTAAAATGAGTACCACCCATCTTACTGACACAGGATATGGCCGTTGTGATATCTTTTCTAAGTCCTCACAGTAACTGAGTTTGCTTGCAAATGTTTTGAGCCCCATAAATGCTGCTAATAGTTCAAGGTAAGGTAAGGAACTTTTCAACATTAACTGTCCAGTGCCTGTGGATGTTGATATCATTACATACCAGACCCCAGTCAGTTTGGGACAATATTTCGAGAACAAAATCAAATTGTTTAATTCTATTGTGGTTTGTTGCAATGTAAGGTAACCAACAATCTCTGCAAATAAATGATTTTTAATTTGTTTCTAGTTCTGTTGTATTTGTAAATCAGTGATTTTTAACCTAGTTTGGTATAAAGTTAACCATATTCATATACAGATGCAGCTACTAGAATACCTAGTAATTAGACACACTCTATTATTTATATCTCATTTCAGACTTAATATTCTTTATGGACTACAGGGTAAAGTCTATATTTTCCTGAGGAAGTGAAATGGCAAACTGGACTAAACCCAACTAATATCCTAGACATTGGCAGCACTGTCTGGGCACTCTTTTCAGTTTTAATAATAAATCCTAGATATTTAACACAGTTTGAGTATCAGACATATTTTCTAAACACTGCATATGGATCGGCAGGGCACAGAATATAATTGTCAAGATGTATGACAAAAAGCAACCCTAGTGACCTCCGGTGACAGACAACTGGCTTTATGATGTTTGTGAATACATATGGAGCGGTGCTAAGACCAAATACGAGGCATGTGAACTGTTATAACTTATAACATATCTTGAAATAGAAACTGGGGATATCTCCTGACATATTTTCATATAGATAATTGATATGAATTTTTTAAATCAATGTAATATTGTAGGCAAAAAACTTATATACCTAGTAACATACTACATATTAAGTTTTTATTTAATATGTATCTCCAACTTATTTGACAGGAGCACATGTTTCTATAGCACCTAATGTAAGAGATTATTCCATAGGGATAGATTGCTTTCTTTCTGAATGAAGTTGTTATTCAGAGGTTTGAATTGGAAACTCAGTAAAAGGTAGTTTATAACCCTTGATCCACTCAGGTATGGTTGGATTAGTAGTAATACCATACTTCAGAGAAATATTGCAATCTACCAGTCTGTACCTGAGCTAGTGATGATGCTGGTTCTGGCAACGGTTGTTGGCATTGGATTTATCTTGAAGCTTATAGATAGCTATTCTGAATAATTGGTGTGTAGAATAGGTATTTTGATATTGGTGTTTACTCACATCAATTCTTGAATTTCCTCATGGCTAGGTAGGATTAAGGATCTCAGATTATTGCAATTTTCATGATAAATTAATGTCACACTCAGTCTAGCTCAGTAACTTAATGTTTCAATTTGATCCGCACTATACAAACGCTTGGGAGGCTATTAGACTGTTATGAACTTTTCCCAATGAATGTAATAGTGCGGCCACTGTAGTTCGCTGCCCCCTGATTGTGTGGTCCCATTTGATTCCACTTCCATTTACTGCTGTCACCCTTCCTTTTTAAAGGACATGTCCAGTTTCTGCCCTCTGGTAATTCTGGTATAGATAAATGTTCATGATTTAAGGTTTTTCAGTAAGATTTAAAAATTTAGATTTAAATTACTATGGATTAATAATTTCAGTATTACTTGCGTAAAATAATTCTCAAAAAAACAGTACTCAATCGTAGCTTCCGCTTTGCCATTTTAAACGGGAAGTACTAAAAATGTTTTTGACGTTCCATTTTATGCCGTAATTATCTTTAAATAGTGTGAGCAATAATTATAAGCCGCTTATTTTAGATGAAAGCAATATATTAACGTATTTGCGTATATAATACGACAATATTACTAAAATATTTTAGTGTACACATCAAACGTGTTTTTCTTCGGATACCCACTTCCTAACATGAAGGTAAGTATTTATTACTTTTTTGACATGGCATTGACATTTATTTTTTGGTTGTCAATTCCAAGTTGCGTGTATGCGTTCCTTGCTTACTATGCGATTATTTTCTGTTATGGATATTTTCTTTAAACGACCATTGCTATTCTACACGGAGTGCCATAATCTAGACACGATGGCTATTGCTATACTTATAGAATTCTGCTTTTCCTTTCGATTTGGATATTATGATGAGGTGCATCGCTGTGCTGCGGATTCGCAGACATATCGTGTAAAGCCTGGCGTTACCCCTGCAAGTGAGACTTGCTCGATGGTTATCAAATCAGGTAGGCCTCTATACTACGGCAGTCGCGTAAACCATGCAGGAAAGGCAGTACATTGAGCAGTTGTGTTATAATTTGAAAAATACAATAACGTCTTATTGTTCCAGATCCCATTAGATGGATACGCAAGTGTCACGATTGTTATAATTTATTAAATACCAAAGCTGCTGACTATGAGAGATTACTAGTTCATACAATGGTCTGCCACGTCATGACGCTAGTATGGTATCTTGACTGGGCAAGGCATCAAAATAACGTGCTAGCACCAGCTACATTTTTGGACAATGTTTTGGTGTCTCTAGAAGACGTTTAATTTTTTTATCATTTTATTTAAGAATGTATCTACAATAAATTAATTTGTTTTGCAATATATACATACATAGTTTTATTTATTACTAGCTGCTGCCCGCGACGTCGTCTGCGTGAAGACAGTACCAAAAATACCTAAGATTAGTGTCGCTATAGCATTATAAGTAAACAACTTTTAAAATAGCATTAAAATATAAGTTTTTTTTTGCAAGCGAAGCAAGTGAAGAGAGTTATATGGGAATCCTGCCGAGTTCACTCATAAGATGTGACTGAAGGAAATAGAGAAAATAATTCAGGAATACATTCCAGTACACAAAAGAGTAAAAATACGTACAAAGGTATCATACCTTACAACACTTCCCTATAAACTACGTTGGTAGTTAGGCTGCCAGGTGCCAAAATGTAAAGAGAGTCAGGACTGGTGACGCGGGAGCAAGCGACGTACAGTTGCCCGTGTGAGAAGCAACTCGTCCTCAGGTCGACACCCGCTGCCCTCAGTGTCTGCCCCTGCGACTTATTGATGGTTATCGCGAAGCAAACACTCACGGGGAACTGTACGCGCTTGAACTGGAACGGGAAGTTATGAGGTATAAGGGGAATGCGTGGTATAAATACTGCCTCGCCGACGCCACAACCCGTAAGAATTTTCGCCTTAATGGTGTCTGTGGAGCGAGATGACTTCAAAGCGGGTCCCGTTACACAACTTCGGAGGAGATAGGTTCCGAAGAAGCATAATCGGGACACCGACCTTCAGCTTGATGGTATGCGCTGGAAGTCCACTTGCTGACAGGGAGTTCAGAAATTCCACGGGATAATGTGTGGCGTCATCTTGCTCGACAACAGTGTTTATCGAGGTGTAGACCACTTCATTCCCCTCAATTTCCGAGAGAATGCATTCGTTACTTGCTGCAGCCTGATCATTTTTGGGCGTCAAAATGGCCCGCTCGCACACCCAAGAATTCTGCTGGTGCGGTATACGACTAATGTCCCCGTACACACAGCGAATGAGTTCTTCTAAGCTGGATACCACTCTACCGAGAGAGTCTGGAAGCACCACCTCTTTTGGTAGAGTGCCTTCGCCAAGACTTAGAAGGACATCGGAGAATTCTTGAGCACGTGCATTGCCGCCGAGCCGAGCTCTCATATTGATGGTCAAGCGCGGCGTACGAACTCGTGACCACAACAAAGCATTCACCTCGTCAGCCCTCGATCCCCGTGTCACCACGGGAAGCGTTTGCCGGAAATCGCCACTGAACAGAACTGTGACACCACCCATCAAATGTTCGTTCCTGCGGATGTTCTGCAGGGTTCTGTCCACGGCCTCAACTGCCTTCCTATTGGCCATCGTACACTCATCCCATACGATCAGAAAGCAATCCTTGAGCACGTGTCCCTTATCGCTGTTACGTGACACACCACAAACAGGCGTTTCGGCGCTCTCTAAATCGATGGGAATTTTAAACATGGCATGTGTTGTCTTGCCACCCAGAAGCAGTGTGGCAGCGATTCCCGACGACGCTACAGCAATAGCAATTCTGCCTCGCCTCCTGACCTCAGCAAGTATGTCAGTGGTAACAAATGTTTTTCCTGTTCCACCAGGAGCATCCAAGAAAAACTTTTTACCCTGGTTATGCCCAACGCTTTCAAGGACGGTGGGGCGGACTCTGAAGAGAACAAAGCGACATGGTCATTTCGTATGGTGGTCATTTCGCCCGGATCGTAATTTGTCTCAGCGTTATACTCCCGATTTCCACGATCTTGATGCGGTGATAATTGGGGAGCTGGTAACCCATATTCGATCAGTGGATTGCCGCCGATAGAAATGACCACATCTTGAAGTGAACTGAGACAGGTGTTCAGCACGCGTTCATCAGTTACTTCGACTTCGTCTCCAGTAGGAACATAACTTTTTTGTAATACTTAACACCGCGTTTTTTTTTTAATCGTCTTCCTCAACTCTGCTCAAGATTTTGAGGGTTTTGTGGAACTCGAATTTATCAAAACGAACTATACGATACAACTTTTATGAAGAAAATGAACATTGCCATCTATGAATTTTAAGAATAACTAACTACTAACCTCGCCAACATGATCAAATTTAAATTATTCATTTCCAAAAAGTGTCAACATGTAACTTGATTTGATTTTAATGAAATCTCATAGATGGCGGGCGCTGCTTCAAAATTTTCTTTATACTACTAACATTAATTAAACTATGTTTCTCGGCCCAAATTACTTAAATGGCGTAGTTTTCATAGTGTAAAGCTAAATAATAGCATGGCTTACTGAAAAACAACATTTAAATATGCGTCGTTAGATTACACGCTGTCACAGAATGCGTAAGAAAAATAAAGATTCACAGCTCCTCCCCCGTAGGTGATAGCGTGATAATATGTAGCCTATATGTTGACCGGACCTCTTAGTAATACTCATGCAAAATTTGAAGTAAATCCATGCAGTAGTTTTTGAGTTTATCCCGGACATACAGACAAACAGACAAACAGACAAAAATTCTAAAAACTATATTTTTGGCTTCGGTATCGATTGTAGATCACGCCCCAAGTATTCTTTTTAAAAAATATTCAATGTACAGTTTTGACTTTCCTACGATTTTATTATATGTATATAGATAATCCCAATTCAGTATCAACAAGTAGCTACATATAAATAATATTATGGGTATTGAAGATAGAAACCAAAATACGGAATTAAAGATGATGCCAATATAATATTATAATATTGTGACAAACAATAGGTGCTTAACATTTTTGTTACACAAATAGAAATATCCAAAAAACTGTAGAATATGATCTCAGACCAACAAAATGTTTCATTAACCTCACAAAGACATACCACCAATTAGTACCTGTATTCGCTCACAGATGTCATTATACTAAAAAAAGCTAAGAAAAATCCCTAGCGTATAATCCTTATTTTGACCAGTTTACGCAAGATCCTGACTCCTGAAACTTATTAATTAATAAACTATAAAATACGACGATTATAATAATATAACAATCATTACTGAACATTTTCTTTGACTGCCTAGACATTCGCCCATTGCTCCACCAGACATGTCCTTTGGTGGGTTCAATAGGCTACAAATTATGAATGTTTCATACTTCTTTTAAATGTTTAACTTCATCTCCACATTTAGTCCATTATCATAACCACCGTGTGGCCAGACTGCCATGCAGTTCTACAGGTAAAGTAGCTAACTGTACCCCAGCATCTCACAAGTAGATTTTCAATACTTGAACTTAGGACTTCACATTGGGTATGTATATCGTTCCACTCTCAGCCTCCTTTCGGCTGTATTTTAGTAGAATTGAAGTACTAACATAGCTTAGTTAAATTGTATATTAACACCCTCACTGAGAGGAGGCCTGTGTCCCAGCAGTGGGAACATTATAGGCCGATTATGTGTTATGTATGTATATTAACATCTAGAATATAAAGTATTTTGGAATTAGATTATAATTAACGGCATTGAGTATGGGTATTCCCAATCCGGCTGCGTTGGCTTCGGTCACATAACACACAGTCCAACTGTAGTCTTCCATGGAAGAGGGCTCCGTACTCATCTACGAAGACTAATTAGAGTTAGGTCCCAGACTGCTTAGATCTAAATCCATGGCTAACCTCACGTGATAGCTCTAGGAATGCAGGAGGGATGTGTTTTTAACACTGGACGTATAGACTGGTTTATATCTGATTTTATTTGATTTAACCTGAAATAAATGGATTATTATTATAGAACATTGACTAACCTCTCGTGAGTCTGTGTGGAGTTGATGGCACAGTTGAATGTTCTCATGGTTCACCTCGCGTGAGAACACTTAGAGACGGCCAAAGATCCTCAGAACACTGAACGTATATACCATCGGCTACCATCGCGTGATAGCTCATGTGGTGTCGTTCTTATGTAAGTATACAGCACAGTTACGTTCTCATGGTTGACCTCACAGTGAAAACTAGAGACTGCTGTGTGTATTACGGCATCCTATGTCGGCCAAAGATCCTCCGAACACTGAACGTATATACCATCGGCTAGAATCGCGTGGTAGCTCATGTGGTATCGTTCTTGTGTAAGTATACGGCACAGTTACGTTCTCATGGTTGACCTCACAGTGAAAACTCTAGAGACTGCTGTGCGTATAACGGCATCCCTTTAATAGGGAGCATGATTTCAATAGTCTTTGATTTCAATTGCCGACAACTGAGTTTCGATGACGGCTCCGCTTTGCTTTTTCAAGCGATTTTCCAGTTCTCGCAGGCGTACGGTCAGCTCCTACATTCCATCGTCTCGTTTTTTTCTGTTTTCCCATCTTGTTAAAACTTTTCTGAACTTTTATATACGAAAACGTGATCAGTGCGCGGCACAAAAAAGTACAATGATTGACAGATGTCAGGAGACCGCGCCAACGACTGGACCACAGACAACATTTGTTTTTCTTTAGGATGAAAAAATTTGAATTTCATCTTTAAATATTGTGACGTGTGCGCACGAAATGGTGCGACTACATAGTACTTATACAATGAGGATTGGATTACGAAGCATAATAAATAGTAGGTACACCAGAAGGCTAATAAAATTCTCGTAATTTAAAACGACCAAATCTAGTCGTAGTCTTATCTTGGCGATAAACAGTGGCATGCATTGCATATAGGCATATAAGCAGTGCCTACCTCGATATATCAACATAAGCCTGTCAATTACATTTTAGTGTGTGTGCCCCACAATTAAGAAGCTCACTAAATTATCATACCTAACAAAAAACAAAATCTTCATAGAAACACGCGCGGCAGTAGGCAGTCGCCGGACGGCCTACTCGGCTCCCGTGCTATTCATACATTGTCATTGGTCTTTACTCGTTCAAGTTTATACGACAAAATTTAAAATACAGTACCCGGCGATAAATATTGCACATCGACCTTTGGAAAGAAACAATCGGCTAATTTCGGCTTCGTAGTGCGTTATCTCTGCAATTACAAAAATTGCTTTTTGATCAAACCATCATCTAGTGCTCATTTATCTTAGACTAGCAGCGCCCCGCGGTTTTACCCGCAAAAGTTCGTGAGAATTTCGGGATAAAAACAATCCTATATCCTTTCCCGGGACTCTATACCAAATTTCATCTAAATCGGTTCAGCGGTTTAAGCGTGAGGAGGTAACAGACAGACAGACAGACACACTTTCGCATTTATAATATTAGTATGGATTTACCATTTTAGTATAACAAATTGTAGTATTCAATGTAGCTTTTAAACGATATTATTTCGTATCATTAAATCAGTGATCGTTAACTAACAACCAAACCATAACCACTAATTATAACTAACTTTACTTTTATTTTAGAAAAAGAATTATGGTTTCGCGCAAAAATCCAATTCAAAATCCAATTAGTTTTCCGACATGCACGCAAAGTCGCGGGCACAGCTAGTATCAGATACTTTTAGAACATACCATAGTTTCCCCTTGAATATAATAACTTCACCGACCAATATGAAACTTAGATTTTCTGAATTCCTACTAAAAATCATGATAAGTGCACATGGCCTGCTTTTGGTTGGAAGCGACGGAAAATTGAACTGTCACGGACAGGAAGCACTCTTGGACCAGTTCCAACTAGCCAGTGGTGATTAGATGTCCCCTTTTCATACATTATTTATAGATTTTTATATTTTATTATAACACCCCGTATAATTTGGTTATTAATATTTTCGAAATAGTGCTTAAGAGAGTGCATTAAGAAAGTTGGCAATGTTGCAAACAGCTGTCTAATATTTCGTGGATTATTTTTGATTTTACATATCTCGGGACCATGGGGTCCCGGTCCTTTGGAAGGCGTACGTGGGGTCGAAGCCAACTCGCAGAGGCCCCTTAGGAAATTTTAATGAAATGTGGCACCAACCGACGATTATCCCTGTATGCACTATGCAAGTGCACCCAAGGACAACCCTATTATTATTATTATTTCGCTGTTTTGATCAATATTATTCAAATGCAATAGAATATTGATTATGAATTGCATTGATATCACTCAATTAGTTTGTAGAATTTAGAACACAGGCACTAAATTCTACAAACGCCCTTGGACAAAATTAAAAAAAAAAATCCTTTCAAGTAATGAAAATTCACAACCTGGAAAGAAAGAAGGCCGAAGTTCAGTTCAGATTTACATGAAAGAGAAGCACCCTAGTCTTGAAATACTCTTTATGCCCGACGCGTTTGTAGCAAGTTCTGTAATTTTCAACATACTCGACTTAGAAGCTAGACACGTGCTTCAGAATGTCACCTTGCATGTAAGTCGCGAAAACGCTAAGGTAGATATTTTTCATAAATTTTTGTAAGAGCTTTTGTCACATCACTTATTTTTACATACCATCTTATTTGTAATCTGTGCACTGAAAGAGTAGCTAGCCATAGTTAACATTCAAAATCAAAATCAATCAAAATCAAAAGTCATTTATTCAAACTAGGCTGAGAATCAGCACTTTTCGAACGTCAAAATTACAAAAGACAGTCCCCCAAAACGCCCGCCCTTCACCACTTCCTAGTGCTTTCGCTGGGGAGAAGAAGTGGATTACACGTAACGGTAACATGTACAGACGCCATCACATCAAGCTACCCGAAACTGTCAAATTTTCCCAATCAAATTTCAACCTTATGCTCTAGCGATAAAGTTGAAAATCTATTAAAGAAATTTGACAGATAGTAGTAGCTTGCAAAGCTAAATCCGTGGCGACAGTGCTTCCCTACCAAACCCATTCGTTCCGCCTACTGAAAATCTCACACCTGGACATGAGTTGCCTTGGCTTACATGGAAATCTTTGAATAGACTCCGGACTTAGATAGGCCGATGCAAAGAAAACCTGCTCAGATGACTGCGCCCTGAAGAGTAAATGTGGTGCTCTCCTACAAACAATGGGGCGCTTCATATCATGTCCTGCGTGTCCTGTTGTCTGCACGCAACAGGAGTTGATGGACGCTGCTGAAGGTGCCAATCTCGTAGCCAAATTTTGGGTTGACTGAGCTGTATACAGAGTGGTCAAAAAGTCGTGAATCAAACGAAATATGGGAGGTAAAGGAGGTCATTTCCAAAGCTTTTAAAGTGAGAAATAATTTTTGGTAACGCTTCAAAATTTTTCGAAAAAAAAATAATTGCTCCTGAAATTAAATCTATCGTTTTAGATTATTTAAGCGGTCACACGGAGCAGTGATGGTCCAGTGTAAACAGCCCTGATTTACGAGTCGTAGGTCGTGGGTTCGAACCCAGAAAGGCGCTCATGACCACCATCAACCCACACCGGGCCCGCGTGGTAGATACAGCCCACTCCCTCTCGAAGAGAGGAGGCCTGTGTCCCAGCAGTGGGAACATTATAGGCTGATCATGTAACTGGTCACAAAGACAGACACGAATAGCGACGTTGTTTTATAATATTTAGATAGACATAGAAATAATAATAAGAAAAAAAACCGAGTGTGCTTATGAGTTTATGACCACACGACTGAAGTGAAACTTCAAACGTATTTGGCTATGAGAGGAAGAGAGAAAGAAAATGTGCGCGCGCACTGCTTTCTCTTGCTTATATCCCCTACTCAACTCCCGTTCACCTCGCCCGATCACACTTATCGTAACGCTTACGTCACGCGTTCGCCAGCTTACTCCCCAAGTCAAGCGTGCGTAAAGTTTCACTTAAAAAAAAAACGGAATAAGATGTATAGATGTTGATCTTTATTTCATTTGCGACGGAGTTTTTTGATAAACATAAATTGAAGCGTCCCTTACTTTAAAATTAAAATGTAGGTAAGTTGCTTAAGTACGTAAATAATGTTACGAACGAAGGAATAATTCGGTTATCTTTATAAATTGCCTATCTAGACGATACCTATATTTCCTGCCAAGTGGGTACTTTATTTTAACCAGGAACGATTTAAATGAAGACTTTTGCTTAAACCGTTTTGAATCTAAAATCATTTTAAGGTCATTGATTTAGTTACGAAATGAGATTTAGTCATTTAAGAGCGTTTACGACGTACGGCATTTCATACAAACTTTCAAGCCCTTGTTTCTCGAAATGAATGAACCATGAATGAACCGATTTTAATCAATGAAACTCCATACGCATAAGCACAAAGGTCTAAAAAGTTAGTAAAGAACTATTTCGAAATGTCTTATTTAAAAAAAAAGACGGGTTGCACTCCTGGAGTGCCGGCAGAAGTGAAAACTTGAATATTAACGTTGAAATAAATCAATTATTAATTTAATTAATATTACTCATTTTTTTTCAATATTTCTGCGTCACTTTTTTCATTAATAGATGCACTTTGTTCAATTTCCATATTTTAAACACTTTCGGTCTTATTCATAAAAAAAGCCTATTGAAGGTTTAAACCATTCATTAGTTAAAATGCTCAATAGGCCTTTAAAACATTAGATAAAATTTTGTATTCATAAACGCTTCATAAACGTTGGCCATTTCGTCGCTATCCCTAATAGGTCACTTTCACTAATACGTCACCTTGTGCATCTGGTCAGTTTCTTAACTCGTCTCATGCTGTATTTCGACTCATTCCCAACTCGTCCGATGGATATGTACAATTAAGCACAAAAACAAATATTTTCAGTACAACAAAATTTTATTATAAAAGAGGTAGTACTCGCACAATCTTGTTTGAATTTTTATTAGAAACACTAAAGAAAAAAAAAATAAACTCAACTTAAATAAAAATGGACTCTCTCGTAACATAAATAGGTAGGTACCTAACTAGCATTTTAATTTACACAAAATCGCCTAAAGGTAGACGACTAATAAAAAAAAAAGACGGGTTGCACTCCGGGAGTGCCGGCAGAAGTGAAAACTTCAATATTAACGTTGAAATAAATCAATTATTAATTGAATTAATATAACTAAGTTTTTTTCACTATTTCTGCGTCACTTTTTTCATTAATCGATGCACTTTGTTCAATTTCCATTTTTTTAAACACTTTATATACACGAATTTTACGAATACACAGCAGTGTGGCTACTACACTGACGGTCGAGCCATCAGCTGTCCATCCACGTCTGCGTCCGCGTCCACCATCACCATCACATCACATCACCATCACCATCGCCATCGCCATCACCATCGCCATCACCATCGCCATCGCCATCACCATCGCCATCACAATCGCCATCACTTCACATCACCATCACCATCGCCATCGCCATCACCATCGCCATCACAATCGCCCACATCACCATCGCCATCACCATCGCCATCACCATCGTCATCGCAATCGCCATCACCATCGCCATCGCCATCACCATCACCATCCATCCATCCATCCATTATCGTGTCTCACTTGGTTCACTTCGGTTGGCGCCGCCGTAGAAAGAGATGGGGGGGAGGGGAATCTCTCCTGACGGTCACGTGTCCTGACGCGATGCCCTGACGCGAGTTTAACATTTTTTACCCATTACAAAAAGTGTTCAACGCCGCTAAAGAAGTTTTCACTTCAAAAAAAATTAGGTGTTGAGATCATTGTGAACAGTCTGTTCGTCCCGACATTTTTAACGCTGACTGTACGTTGTACATATCCATCGGACGAGTTGGGAATGAGTCGAAATACAGTATGAGACGAGTTAAGAAACTGACCAGATGCACAAGGTGACGTATTAGTGAAAGTGACCTATTAGGGATAGCGACGAAATGGCCAATGTGACGACATAGCCGCCAAACCAACTAGAATGTCCTACAACTTCTAAATGTTGCCATTATAATGAAGTCATCCAACAAATTGGCCAACACATTAAATCGGCATACGAGAATATCTGTCTACGAACCGAATATTTGTGTCCATAGACATTATTACGTATGAAAAACTAATTTATTGTCTACAGTTTCAACAGTTTTGACGCGACAACGTCATGGTCGTCATGGAAACAATATGAATATGTCAATGAATGAATTTGATATTGTATGTGTCAAACTAAAAAACTTTTGAATATTTTTTTTACCTTGACATTGGCAAAATCATCGAACGTTATCGATGGAGCCAGAACCTCAAAAATAGAATAGAATAGAATATTTTTTTTGTATTTAAAATAAATGAAATTAAGACCGGAGACTAGTTGCAATAAAGGGCAAAGAATTGAATATCGGTTGGAGGAGGATAAGGTGTGTACCTACTGTTACAGCTAAAATGTGCTCAAAGTAAGTTATGTTTTGTAAACATTCTCAATTTCTTATACTTATGCTTGCTTTTGCTTGATTTTTTGGAAGAATTGGTCAGGGAGAGGTCTCCATAATAGAAAATAAAAACACTGACACAAGCACTAACGCTAAACAGAGGCAGCCTGGCATGATTTACGAATTAGGTGCCTATCCAATTTACAATTGTACGAAGAACTTCGTTTGCCTGTACAAAACTCATTGTAACAAAAAAAAAAACCCGCCATAAGAATAATAATGACTGTTATTTTGTTGCCGCTACTGATTAATTAAATCAGTATAAATAAGATAATGAAGAGAAAGAATTTATAACATTAGTTTTGTATTTCAGGTCAATAGGACTAGTAAGGATGGTGCTTCACTACGAATAGCAGAAAATGAAACGGCCTACAGAAGAGATGGCACAGATGGCAAATGAAAAGCAAACATTTTAAAAATGTTCTGCTTGCACAAGTTTTAGAAGCCAAATTAGAGTTTAGAGTATTGTTCAGCCGTGAACAGACAAGAGTTACATACGCCAGCGTCAGCATCAAGAGCGACATACATTCGTTCCACATAAATTAGTAATTAGTTAATGAATAAATTAGTCATCAAGCTGGAGTAGAGTTTGATTCATCTTCCATAATTCCTCTCACTATGGCCAAGACACCTTTAGCCATCACCAGTTCTATGAGTCTGTGGGACCGGCAATGACAAAACTATTTCCTGTGTACACATTGCACGACGTACACAAACCCCTATTCCTACCCAATCTGTCTGTTCCCGTAGGTCTCCCGTAGGCTTGTATGATAGGTTAGGGTGTTAGGATAACTAGGGTGTTAAGTAGTTGCTGTAGGTTTATAATCAGTAGGGTGAGGTAACCATAGATACCAGGCTCAATTGTTACAATTTTAGCCACACTGTATGCATTTGGAATAACAGCCGTACTAAGCTGTAAGTCCCGGTGCGTACAAGTATTATAAAAATAAACTGATATTTGTATACAAGCTTTTTATTAATGAACTACTCTCTAAATTTTTTCTCTTTTACTTTAGATCTTGTTGGCTCAAAATATTGCCACTTCCACGTTGTCGTCGGTGGCAGCGCAGAGGTCACTTTGACTGCATGTTTTGGGTAGGACAAATAAGGCAGGATAGGACGTGGAGCATGTTTTGCAACATAGCTTCACAGCCACACCCTACTGGAGCATCTCCCTGCAGGGTGTAAACTTCCGTGGTCGACACGGAAGCATTGTTTTCACACAAAAGCAGCAATGTCCCACAGTATTTCTTGTTGCTATAGTATGCTTCGTTATAATTTTCGTCGCTTCTATTTTGTATTGTAGGTAGGTATATAATAATAAACTAAATTGGTTAAACAGAAGTTCAAAATAAATTAAATACAACTGCGGCTCCTCGAAGTACTATTGTTTACGAAACTGACTTTTCAAACATTTGTACGTCAAATGTCATTTTCTTCGGCCATCTTTGTCGTGTCTCACTTGGTTCACTTCGGTTGGCGCCGCCGTAGAAAGAGATGGGGGGGGGGGGGAAATCTCTCCTGACGGTCACGTGTCCTGACGCGATGCCCTGACGCGAGTTTAACATTTTTTACCCATTACAAAAAGTGTTCAACGCCGCTAAAGAAGTTTTCACTTCAAAAAGATAACTGGAAATCTCTGTTTCTATGGAAAATTTAAAATCGGTCTAATTAGGCTGTCATAATTTTTCGAAAATGTCCTTAACTATAACTGGTGGTTGTGGTGTATCAATGAATACTCAATTCTGGAAATTATTATATCAATACTTTAAATGAAAAAGAGGACAAAAACACAACACAACCTCTAGAGTAATTAACCTAGCATATTTATTTTAATTGTATTATGGTCTTAGTTTATGCAGATCAGACATTATATATTTTACACACACATACACATATTTTTTTATTATTTATAAGTACATACCTACATTCTCTGTTCAGCTAGAATCACACTTATTTCTGTGGAAATCTAGATTTACCCGATTTATTATGTCACATAGGGGGACATCATTACGTCATTCGAGAGGTATTTGCTGAAAATCAGCGCTATTGACGATAGGTTCTTCCAAAGTCACAGCATTTTGTGGAGCAACGGCCTGTTCTTGCGCAGATGCGACCTTATTTTGTTGTTTGTTTGTTACAAAATTTGTTAGGTTTCCACTCTAAAATTGGCATCTGTTTTTGTTTTGATTGTCGTTTGTTTGACATTTGCCACTGTCGCAACACAAATTAATCTGTATTGTCTGTGACCTGACATCAAGCATTAGACAATATTGTCAACCTTTTATTGCTTGAGTGAGGTTTTTGGGTACTTTGTGTGTGTGTATTTTATGTCCGACCGTAAAAACTTACGTGACACTTCGTCTAAGTTTTAACGTGATTTTTTTACAGAATAAGCCGGCTGCTGTAAGAATGTATGGTAGGTACCGAGAAGAGTTGTTACAAAGTCCATTTCTCGGATTCTATAATCGTTAGCGAGCTAGCAACATCGCGTTATGTCACTTTCTTGACGCGCTAGCTGATGCAATTTGTCGTGGCGGCGCGGTACGGAGAGTGGATTTGACTCTGTGACGTCGATGGCGAAAAAAATCACGAAAGTAAGTTTTTCACTAACATTTCAATAACCTATTCTTCGATACGTGTTATATGTATTTTTTGGTATTTTTTAGTAACCCATTCATTGAATATTTGAGTTTCAATTCATGTCTCAAGGTTATGTACGGTAAATTGCGGACACTATGTGGCGGCCACCTCAGTCTTAGAAAACCATAGCTTAAGGCCGTATTCAGTGCTCTCCTGACGGTCAGGACAGACGTCGGTCTGCCGTAGCTATCGCAGAGCAGCACTGACCGCGTCCGCATACGGACGCATAGTGCGTGCATACGCACTGACCGTCAGTCCCGACCGTCAGGAGAGCACTGAATACGGCCTTAGTGTTTTGTCTTGTCGCTGTTTGGTCGCTTTTCATTCAAGACCACTTTGACAAGTGACAAACACTCTCGCGGCAAAGCTTCTAGCAAACAGTCCCTAGAACAACAATGTCACACAACGAAGTATTATTGCAACACGAAATGAGAAATAAACAAACAACCACAAAGTATTTTCACAACATCCAGTTCAGGCTCAGAAAAGAAAATAAACAGAATAAAAAAACAAGTAAACATCGAACTGAATGAATACTTTGTACAACAAGCCGTTACTGTGGCCTCACAATTCCATTATTTCATAGCCACAGTCGTTTTCTAGTCTGTGGCAAAGAATAAAAATGCATAGATATGAAACTCCGCTTTGAATTCATTCGAGCGAATATTTATAATTGTTTAGTAAGATCCACCTTTTGATCCATAGTTGTTCTAAGTGATCAGACAGCTATGCTGCTGGGGAGTTTGTTGCGCCACTTCTTCTTCCCAACTAAAGCACCAGTAAGTGGCGAAGGGTGGAAGTTTTGGGTGGCATTCTTAATGTAATTTTGGCGTCCAGAAAGTGCTGTTTGTCAGCCTAGTTTGAATAAATAACTTTCTACACTTTCTTTCTTTCTTTCTTTACTTATTTCTTGCATTCTTTTCTTTCTTTTTTTTCCACTTTTTTTTCTTTCATTTTCTTTTTTCTATATTTATGTCTGTAATTTATATGGTGTACATAATAAAGAGTATTCTATTCTTATGATTTTGTTTAAATCGCCTCTGAATAGAACAAAATCCGAAAATTTAGGGGGTTTTGAAGATGATCTCTTAAGAGCGTGGTGACATCTAAAACACCACATAGGAACTACGCATTGTACCTGACGTCACGACGCGATACGTTATACTTACAACATCTCGACATTGGCCGTTTTGCATGCATGTGCCGCATATTTTCCCCAACTATATATTTTTCATTTCTCATACTCGGAAAGTAGTGTTTGTTTGATCCAAATAGCGGGTGGGAAACGCTGCTTCCCACCACAGGGCGGGAAAGACTCATAGTAATTACTTCCCTCTTTAGGGTGGGAATGAATTTTAAAAAAAGAACTGTAGTCAGCTACGAAATTTATTTACATAAATTAAGAAAAATGCTGCAGTCTTGTGAGTGTAAACAGCCAGTGTGAATTAAAAAAAAACCTATTAAGCGGGACAGCCCGCGGCGATGACGCGGTGTGATCCATATTTAAAATAAAAAAAGACAATAGTACGAGTATTATTTGGCGGGATACTAACCATGTAAGCTATACCGAAATTTAAAAACATGATTTTATAGACTAATATTTCTTTAATAAAAATGAGTTCAAGCGATTCTGAAATGTTGACCCCAGATTCGGTTAAAGACGAGGCAAATGCAGTAATTGAAATAAAATATCAGGTATGCCGAAGCAGATAGCAACATATTTGAATTTACCAAACTGTGAGCAGTATACCGGGCATTGTTATAGAAGAACGTCAGCGACACTGGTAGCCGATTCTGGAGCGAACTTGACAATGTTAAAAAGACATGGAGGATGGAAATCCAGCACAGTCGCGGAAGGCTACATTGAGGATTATGTCCAAAATAAAACCAAAATTTCAAGCAAATTAACTGAGACTATAAATTCACACCCCAGTTCGCCTCAACCAACTACTTCAAGGGAGTCTCTGCCATGGATTCCACCGTCTAATCAAATACCAGAGTCTCCTACTTTTACAGACATCCAGCATAGCCAAAGTCATAATATATCAAACACCGTAAATATTCCAAACAGGAATGTAACTTTAAATTTCACAGATTGTTCTAACTTCTCCATTAATTTTAAATAGGTACTATGCATGTTATTGTTATCAATAAATAATTTAGAAAAACTACTACTTTTTACTTTCCTTATATTCGAAATGAAAAGTAGAGTGTTTAACACGGGTGAAAGTCATCAATTCCTACTCGGACTATAGCCGCCCTCGCTGCGCTCGGGCGTCTAAATGCCTCGCATAGGAATTGATTCCTTTCCACCCTTGCATAACAATCTACTATTTTGTGTTTTTTCATCGAGTCATGTCTTACCGAAAATAAACGTCGAAAATTTTGTTCATTTTTCTTTCTTACCTATGGTCTGTTCAAAAATATCTGATGTAAATATAAACAAATGGATTAGAAAACGTATAGACGCCTGCACATCAAGCTACCAGAAACTGTCAAATTATCCCAATCAAACTTGAACCTTGTGTTTTAGCGATAAAGTTGAAAATCTCTTAAAGAAATTTGACAGATTGTAGTAGCTTGATGTGCTGGCTTCTGTACCTGTGCCAAATTGTAGTGTCACTTACAAATTGAGTAATGTTACTTGATTATTTGAACACGAAATTCTAATTTTAAATCACTTTTAACCGAAGCGCACATTAACTTGGGAAATTGCGTCAAAGAACATTAGAAGTAGCATCGGGCCGCGCATAATCAGCCTATAATGTTCCCACTGCTGGGACGCAGGCCTCCTCTCTGTGAAAGGAAAGGCCCCGTAATCCAGGCCCAGTGCGGTTTGGTGGATTTCATATGTCTTCGAATTTTTAGTTCTAGGACATGCCGGTTTTCTCACGATGTTTTCCTTCATCGTGTTTGAAAGCAGTAATGATGTTTCGAGCCCACGACGTACAACTCGCAAGTCGGGGCCGTTACCACTGCGCCACCGCTACTTTCGGGCTGCGCCGCCGCAGAGCAGTAATTGTTTCAGACAGATTCAAAGAGGGTCGCGCACATTTGTGGGATGGTTCTTAGATAATGTGCGAAAGTGATCTATGTGGATTTTTGCAATCCGTTGCGTTGCGGTGCGGCCCGCCCTTATTTGCGATGACCTTAAAGATTTTTTTTTTCAAATGATTATTGAGGTTAATTTTATAACCTCAATATTCATCGATGATTTTTTAATAACTCAAACGAACGACGTTAGTAGGCGGAGGACAGGGTGTTGTGGCGCAGTCTGGGAGAGGCCAGTAGTGGACTGCAATAGGCTGAGTTGAATGAATGTTACTCAAACAATAACTATTGAAGTTGAAAGTGTTAAGATATAAAGTTGAAACCTCCTCAATATAGATGAATATATTACCAATACCCTTTAGGTAGTAATTACGTAAGAATTTAACTAGGACAGGGTTTGTTTACAGTTTGATCAAATAGTTTTGAACAAACTCTATATTAAATTTCTATGTTTATTTAATCTATGTTCGCAGCCGCACCAGTCCGTGAATACAATAAACTAACAGCTGTGTTATTAAGTTAATTAAAATGTGCGGGTTGATGTAATGAGGCTCCCGTTAAATAAGTTACTATTGTTTCGTGTTAATTAAGACATTATTACCTTTCGACGCATTTTAATTATACTTATTATATTAGGTCCTTACATATGAAATTGGCGTTTTTCGTACTGGCCACTTTAATCACGAATTTCTCCTCTTTGGTAAGGAATTCCAAATTCAAATTTGTACAGCTATTTACTCATGTATTTGTGCTTCGATGACCGTCATTCATTTGTTTTTTTTCTTCTGTTTTTTCTGTTTGCGTCACTCATTTTACAAAATGGAAAATTTAAAATATCGCATTATTTACGAGTACGAGTTCCGCCGTGGCACTAGTGCTGCGGAAACGACTCGAAGGGTGAATGATGTGTATGGCGGTCATGTTGCAAAAGAAAACACAGTTCGTTTTTGGTTCCAACGTTTTCGTTCTGGAAATTTCGACCTGCAGAACAAGCCCCGTGGACGGCCTGAGACCCAAGTTGATAATGGAGAATTGAAGGCTATTGTGGAAGCGGACCCATCGCAAACCACGTCCGAGTTAGCTGCAGGCTTCGATGTTAGTGATAAAACTGTTTTAATTCACTTGAAGCAAATTGGGAAGATTAAAAAGCTTGAAAGGTGGGTACCTCACGAATTGACTGAAGCAAACCGGCAAACGCGCGTCGACTGCTGCGTTACATTACTGAACCGGCACAACAATGAAGGTATTTTAAACCGAATCATTACCTGTGATGAAAAATGGATTCTTTACGATAATCGGAAGCGCTCAGCGCAATGGTTGGATCCTGGCCAGCCAGCCAAATCCTGCCCCAAGCGAAAATTAACCCCAAAAAAGTTACTTGTAAGCGTTTGGTGGACTAGTGCCGGTATTGTTCATTACAGTTTTCTCAAATCTGGCCAGACTATTACAGCTGATGTCTATTGTCAGCAATTACAAACCATGATGGAAAAGCTAGCGGCTAAACAACCAAGGCTGGTCAATCGCTCCACGCCACTGCTGCTTCACGACAACGCCAGACCACACACTGCGCAACAGACGGCTACCAAATTAGAAGAGCTTGAATTGGAATGTCTTAGACATCCTCCGTACTCCCCGGACCTTGCTCCAACAGATTACCATTTTTTTCGCAATTTGGATAACTTTTTGCAAGGGAAAAACTTCAACTCCGATGGGGCAGTCCAAATCGCCTTCAAAGATTTTATTGATTCCCGTCCGACTGGTTTTTTTAGTAAAGGGATCAATGAACTACCTATAAGATGGCAAAAGTGCATTGAAAACAATGGTTCATACTTTGATTAATTAAATATATTATATTAAAAAATATTCGACTTTTTGTTCCTTCCATACAAAACGCCAATTTCATATGTAAGGACCTAATATTAAAAATGTGCTGCATTAAAAATAGTAAAGTCAAAGCATAAAAGGCACTTTTGAACGTCAAAAATTACAATAAATAAAAAAGATTTAATTCTAGTTGCATCTTCCAAAAGGTAGTTTTTGTATGGAGAAGAATGGGCAAGAAACTCCACCGTTACTCTTTTAAAATGTTTTACAATATTTTGCATATGTTACCGGCAATGTGTATAATCCGGTATTCTATACAATACCTAGGCAATGTATAGAATACCTAAAACGTTTAGGTAATGTATAAAATATTATTTATTTTATACTTTGCCTAGGCATTCTATACAGTACCGAATGCGCAGCCGGCAATGTGTGAAAAGGACGAAAACGGGGAAGGGGAAGACGTGCGAGCAGGCAGTAAACTCCACGCAACAATTAATAACAATTTTTGAGTGTAATAATTCTTATTCTACTGCAAAAAAAGGATTATATTACCTACCTTTTTTGTAAAGATTATTTTTAATGAGTAATTGTTAATTTTAATA
The DNA here is from genome assembly GCA_947508005.1 of Amphipoea lucens. Lineage (NCBI taxonomy): Eukaryota > Metazoa > Arthropoda > Insecta > Lepidoptera > Noctuidae > Amphipoea > Amphipoea lucens. Next base: position 11,762,630 of record OX382379.1, read on the forward strand.
AAGTTAATTTGAGCAAACATGAGCTGTTTTGTCTGTCATTTTATAGGTAAGTACTATAAAGGAAACTTACATTTGACCAATTTGAAAACAAAATATACGTGTCGAATTGAGAAGCTCCCCCTTTATTTTCGTCGGTTAAAAATCACGTGCACACGATGAACACATCTGTTAGCAAGTATCACTTTAGCGGCCGTGTGTTGCAAGCAAGATACTCCTTACGGTGTATAGATGTTCGTTTCTCCCATGATACTTACATAACATTGATAAATATAGACGATATCTACTTATTTTACACATTGCCGGTGAACCAGCAGGTATTCTATACAATCCCTAGGAAATGTATACATTACCTAGGCAAAGTATGTAACGGACAATAATTTTCATAATATTTCATACATTGCCTGGACGCCTCAGGTATTCTATACATTGCCTAGGTATTGTATAGAATACCTGAATTATACAGATTGCCGGTAACACATACATTCATTATTATGTGAAGACGATGCACCTAGAATCAATCAACTCAGCCTATCGCAGTCCACTGCTGGACATAGGTCTCTTCCAGGCTGCGCCTGGCCTCTCCTCAGCCTTCCGCATCCAGTCAGTCCCAGCCACCTTATTTATTTATTTATTCACCTTCACCTTCTTTAGGTTGTCCGTCCATCTAGCTTGGGAGCGTCCCACACGACGTTTGCCGATACGCGGTCGACTCGTCTGCACCGCTGGCCGTCGGTCCTTCGACAAACATGCACCTAGAATAAAATTACTACACCGCAATAGGTAAAAGAATAAGAAATGAAAGTAGGTATGTTTCGCTACAATTTGGACGTTAAATAAAAAAATCTATGAATTTTAATCCTAACTGTTGATAGACCTACAAAATGCTAATCTCGGACGTCGTTAGATCATTAAGCCGCGTCAGCATTTTAGCAACCTATTAGCCGACTATTCCCTAAATTGGATTAGAGTAGGAAAATCTCCGGCAAATTCTCCGTAGCAACCGATATCTATACTAATATTATAAATGCGAAAGTGTGTCTGTCTGTCTGTTACCTCTTCACGCTTAAACCGTTGATCCGATTTAGATAAAATTTGGTATATACATAGTTTGAGCACAACAAATTTTATCTCTAAACAGCCCTATTTACTGAAACCTCGCTACGAAAGGTCGTACAAAAACCTAAATTAAGACTCTCAGGCATTCTTATTTATCTCCAGTTCAGTCCCAAGTCATTAAAACCTTATCTAACTGATCCTCACCTAACATAAAGAAGCTTAGACAAACAAAAGTAAGGGCACAAAAGGTTGGCTCAAATAAATCTCCAGACGAGAAAAAAAGTGGCTTAAGCTTGAATGATAACTCCATAAGACTGTATCCCTTACAAATACTAATACAACTGGCTTTGTATATGTTGGTGCAAGTAAGGAACTTTTAGTAAAACGCGAGCTACTCTTGCCAAGGTTGGGCCGTCGACCCCAATGTGCTTCGGAAAGTAACTTAAGCCGTTGGTCCGGCTGTCATTTCTGGATCTTTGACAGTCGATACGGGTCGTCAGAAGCCCGAAAGTCTAACAACCAGTCTTACCAAGGGGTATCGTATTACCCACTGACTGCGTTGTAGAGGTCAGGTAGGCAGTTGCTCTATGTAAAATTCTGGTATTCAGCTGCATCCGGTTAAACTGGAAGCTCTGACCTAGTTGGGAAAAGGCTAAGCAGATGATGAGATGTTATTACTAGGAATTGTGTCAATTCTCTAGGAATAGTGTTAAAAATCTCCACACAATGGGTGCCTGAAGATGGACGGCACCGCCGAGGCCGACCCAGAAAGAGATGGCGAGATGACCTGGATGCGTACCACGAGGGCTGGTTCAAGGTGGCGCGGAAAAAGAGTTCCTGGAAGGATTTGGGGGAGGCCTTTGCACAGCTGTGGAACAGTATAGGCTAAAAAAAAAAGTGTCAATTAGCAAAACGGCCTTCGCTCAATGCATAATGCATTTTGTAATCAGCGTTATCATAATATTAATAACGTGCCTAATCATTTAACAAATGAGTGATAAAGCTTGAGTAATACTTTCAGACCTCGTTTCCCGCTATCATTTCTATCTAGGCAGGGGCCCCCACCACTTTAAGATTCTCGGCACGTGCTTACCCCCATAACTAATGACCATACGCATTAGTGAGCGTCCATTTTTGCCATCATCTCATTATGGTCACGTGATCCGTATTCGAGTAATTAGTTGTGTGTTTAAGTTTTTTTTTTGCAGCGATAATGGCCCAGTGGTAACAACAGCCAGGACTAACGAGTGGCAGTGGGCAGGACACATTGCTCGTAGAACGGATGTCTGTTCGCGCCGAAATGTTTTTTAGTGGCGAACTTGTATCGGATGGCGCAGCGTTGGAAAGCCTCCCCTCACAAGGTGGACCGATGATCTTGTGAAGGCCGCAAGACGCTAGAAGCACGAACCGGCCAAAATGACGTCGCGTGGGGGAGGCCTATGTCCAGCAGTGGACGTCCTTCGGCTTGAATGATGATGATGAAGATGTATTGTACTGTGACTTATTTTTCATGTGGAAATGTAAATTTAAAAGTTCTTAAAGCCAAAGTAGTCCAAAAATAATTTTTTTTTAATGTTTTTTGCAAAGACATTAAATTATTTATGTATCTATCTTAAATCTCTTTGCTTTTTTTTGCGATTTCCAGGTCAGTGTCATTAATGCGTAATCACATTAGCATGTGTAACGATTGTGACACACTACTTGAAAGTTCTGCTTACTTCGGTATGATCAGGCTAAGTCCCCTGCTCTTCTGACAAATCGACATGAAAAAAAAAACAGCTCCATATATTTTACTAGCTGCGCCCCACGGTTTCACCCACGTAAATGTCGATCCCGTGGGAATATTGGGATAAAAAGTAGCCTATATGTTAATCCAGGGTGTCAGCTACCTCCATACAAAATTTTATTAAAATTGGTCCAGTCGTTTGAGCGTGAAGAAGTAACAAACATATAAAAACACACTCACAAACTTTCGCCTTTATAATATTAGTGTGATTTGATGTATGAGATGATGATGTCCTTTCTTTGGTATTGTTCATCGAGTCGTTGAGCATCTTAAGTTCTGAGTTGAGCTACACGACTCCTACTGACAAATGCTTGCTCTGACTGGACAGGTCCACTCAAATCTGTGAGGTGTAATCTGTCCAAGATTATTTCTGCATTTTAAAAGACTTAGACCGATGACCGAAGGCCGATGGAGCAGACGAGTCCTGGAGTGGAGACCGCGTACCGGTAAGCGTAGTGTGGGACGCCCTCCAGCTAGATGGACGGACGACCTAAAGAAGGTGGCTGGAGTAGACTGGATGCGGAAGGCGGAGGACAGGGTGCTGGACGCAGTCTGGGAGAGGCCTATGTCCAGCAGTGGACTGCGATGGGCTGAGTTGATTGATTGGTTGATTGAAAAGACTTTGATACCTGAATTTGTTCTGCCATATCTTCTTAGGGGTAGTCAAATAGGAAATGTCGACTTCATCTAGGTTATTTTTTATTTTTTAATAAGACGTATAAAAGTCATTCCGATGTCATATTGACAGAATAATCATTTTCATTTCATTTCGATTATTTCACGAACTTAGGGTTGTTCCCATTATAAAAGTTATTCAAGCTAGTTAGGAGTACGTTTACAAGTGGTCGTTTCCTATGGAGAAGAACCGGGAAGAAACTTTACGGTTACTAAAAATGACTGTTTTTTTTTACAATATTTTCAAATTATACTGTTATTAGGTATGGAAGGTCAGTGTAGGCCTTTCAATAAGTACTAGGTACTTAACAAAGTAGATAATAATCATATTATTATCTAAAATCCTATATTTAGATGATGGGTTTTTAATAGGGACCGTCCCTTTTTTTCTCATATAACACCATCCCGATTCAGGAAAAAGGTCCCTGAATATTGCAGAGTGTAATTGTGATTATAGACATACGAGGTATGATTAAGCCACAAAAAAATCGTTCATCCGTTTTTCATCCATTTAGTGTTCATTCTCCCAGACCATGTGTACTTATAAAAATCGCAAAGAGATTCCTTGAGAGAGAACATGAATAATTCAAGACACTATCCACTTCAAAGGGCGATCGCTGCCACGATACATCTTTTTAATATATAATTATCTTTTCCCTGTATAAGAATGGTAGACAGGTGTTACACTACATGTTTAATTTATGGAGCAGGTTCTTGCGTAGAGAAAATGATGACTAAGGGTCAGGCGCTAATATATATGAAAATAAATAGTTTATTCACACGGACAACTGTGACACACGGGTCAAAACCGATCGACAGTACAGTCATCAAAAGAGATAAGCATGCAGGATCCTCGGATATAGTTGAAGTTTATTAAGAAACCGATGGATGTTCTCGAATAAAATTTAATTAAATTAATAGAAAACAAACAGCTCATTTATCAAATTAAATTTCAGTCGACAACATACATCGGTTTCTTACTAGACTTCAACTATATCCGACGATCCTGCATACTTATCTCTTTTGTTGACTGTACAACTTCTAGATTTTCATATTAAAATAGGAAACGGCCAATTTCGCAATGATTAGTTCACTTACTCTCGATTATATCATCATCTACCTAGCCTTTTCTCAACTATGTTAGGTTCAGCTTCCAGTCTAACCGGATGCAGCTGAGTACCAGTATTTTACATGGAGCGACTGCCTATCTGACCTCCACAACTCAGTTACTGGGTAATACGATACCCCTTGGTAAGACTAGTTGTCAGACTTTCAGGCTATTGATGACCCATAACGACTGCCAAAGATCCACGAATGACAGCCGGGACCAACAGCTTTGATTGTATCATAAATTAAAAAGCTAACAATTCGACACCCTTGCGCCATCCCATCTTCCAAGCACGGTAAGCTGTGCTGGGGCGGCTGCTGCAGGTGCGGAAAACCTCAAACGGCGCAAATACTCCAATCTGTTTGGAACTTACATATTTGAGCCGTTTGGGGTTGAAACACTAGGGCCATGGGGCCCGAGTGCCCACTTAGTATTCCGAGACATCGCCAAGCGGTTGGTCGACTCATCACGTGACCAGAGGGCTGGCCTATTTTTTGGCCAAAGAATCAGCATTGCCATACAACGTGGCAATGCTGCCAGCCTTTTGGGCACGTTTCCCGTTGACAGTGATGCGGACGAATTTTTTGATGCCCTTTGATTATTTTCCCTCCCTTTTTATATACTTGTACATAAATTTGAAAGTTTTTATGATTGGATGTTTGTTACACAATCACCTAAAAACGGCTGAACGGCACATTGCACACAGATAGTTTATAACCAGGATTAACTGATATGATACATTTTTATCCCGGTAATATGTTCCCGTGGGATATTTCCGACCTCCACGCGGGCGAACCCGCGGTCAAAAGCTAGTGCTTAAATAAATTATTCAGTCAGTTTTCTTCTCCGGCAAAAGGATTTCTGAACTGTGAAAAACTTACGAAACTCGTATATTTTTCTCATTTTCTAAAGTCAATAATTATTGGGCAAATCTTCGAGGATTTATTTTGTTCAATAAAAATCGGTTCAGGGATCACAGTGTAAATCATCATCATGTCTACAGTACTCCACTGCTGTGCATAGGCCTCTCCAATTGCACGCCATTTAGTTCGATTCACGGCAACTCTCATCCAGCTGCTACCAGCCACCTTACGAAGATCGTCGCTCCACCTAGCCTGAGGGCGTCCCACCTTACGCTTACCGATTCGCGGTCTCCACTCAAGAACACGTCTACCACAACAGTCATCGGTTCTACGGCCAATATGGCCGGCCCGTTGCCACTCCAGCTTGCTTATACTTTGGTTCTCTGCCGGATCACCTAATTCCGAAGTCTACATAGTGTACATAGCACAAAAAAATCTAGACTACCTAATGTAAAACTTCCGCTTTTTTTAAGTCAATTAAAAAGAGCACAACTCTCGAGTAGAAGAAAATTATATTAAAAGAAAATTCTCAATGATTAGCTTGTTATTTTAAAAGAAAACGTATCTACAATAAATTGAGCACTTAGTACATTCACTTGAACGAATGGAAATAAGGTTGCTAATGTATTTTTAAGTAACCTTCCGTAATTCGAGCTTTATCAATATTCCTAATCAAATGAAGTCCAATTTACATTTAAAAATCGGATCCATTTAAAAGCAATTCAGTTGAGTGCGCGAATAAGGCAGAGTATGCAGATACGACAGAGTAACGTGGATAAGGATAGGTTATGCTGTTGTAGGATATTTAATGCTGTTCATGGTTGATAGAAAGTTGATTCTATGCATGATTGCTCCATGGAAAAAGGAGGATCTTCCGACCAGACGGATGTTGAGTCTGGTGGACAACTGCCCGACGATTGATTTTTTTTTTTGTGAATGGCATCTCGCAGTTCAACCAATGAGGTTGTCGTCTGTTTAACCGGGGTAACCGGGGTTATCCCGACGATTGATGTCGGGGCGTTGTATATATTCGGGCCAAAGCACACACGCTACTTTTTGCATCGGCGATCGGCGATTTTGCGGCTGTATCGATGCTGCATCGCGTTTTGGCGACTCTCTGCGTTCGGACACGGTATCGGAATCGCGCGCTTTAGCGACTGCTCCGATGCTGCATCGCGTTTTGGCGACTCTCTGCGTTTGGACGTGGTATCGGAATCGCGCGTTTTAGCGACTGCGCCGATGCTGGCGCAAATGCCAAATCGCTGCGACCGGCATCCGAATGTGTGCGGAGTGTAGCGTTCAGCCGCTGTATCGAGCTTCTGAAAAGCGACTGAATCGCCGCGTTTGGCGTTTTTAAGTGTGTGGTGTGGAATGCTTGGTCGCTGCATTTAGCTTCTAAAAAGCAGCTGGATCGCCGATCGCCGATGCAAAAAGTAGCGTGTGTGCTCTGGCCCTTCTAGTTGCGACTAAACTCTGCTTGCGCGATGCAGGATTTTACGTGACGTCAATGTGATGCGTAGTTCACATGTGGCGATGTAGATGCCGCCACATATGCAATAGAAAAAAAACATGTACAGACCTCAGCACATCAAGCTACCCGAAACTGTCTTTCCCAATCAACTTTGAACCTTATGCTGTAGATTACTACAAAAAATTGAAAATCTATTAAAGAAATTTGACAGATTCTAGTAACTTGATGTGCTGCCGTCTGTACCTATACTTTTAAGTGTGTGTATATTTACATCTTTCTGATTGACCGACATTGCCTACTTTTGCTCACTCTCAGTTTCCGTTCCCTCAGGGTTTCTGTCCGGCTGCAGTCAAATATACGATGATGATAATTAAAACAATCACATAGTCACAAATCATTATTTTATTACCAAAACATTACCAATAACCAAGAAATCACAAACTTTTTCGACATTACCCCAAAAACAATTGTTCTTTTGATTAATATATTTTAATTTAAGGAGATCTCCACTTTAGATATTTTAAGAATTGAGAGTTTTATGTGTTTTAAAGTGCAGTCTACAGAAATATCTGTCTCTAATTATGCAATACAGAAAGATTACCAAGGTGACAACACTGATTATAGAAAGCACATACGCGATTGTAGAAATAGGAATAAAAGAATCAATAAATCGAGGAAATCGAGCAAACCATTCACCAACTATGTTTATAATATCCTCATTGGTATACTTCATGTTTATAGAGAAAATATCAAATTTCAATGGACAATATTAAAATTGTATGTTACTTTATAATGATTTCCAATTCATTTGTAACATGAAAAGTCACATGTAACGTATTTTAAATTGCATTTTATTTTGGACAAGAACTTTTATTAATTTTTATGTTTTGACTTGCTATGACAGATGATGACAGGATGACAGTATTTGACCATAGATTATTGTAGAGTTTTTTTTCCTCGGAAAAGGGATGCAAGTAAGAGTTGTCGCATGGAATAAGTAAGTAATATTTTATCACTAGTGTGAAACACACAGAGGGGCCAGGACATCGACGTGCAGCCTGTTACCATGGATTCAATACATCATTCTGAAACCCCCTGTGTTGAAAATTATTTTTCGTAAGAATCATTCACTGAATTCATTGTTACAGTATAGCGATGTGAGGGTATCAACGGGAAATAGTCGACTGATGCAAGTAAGTAGTCACATCACTAGAATCATGGCACAACACTAAGCTAATTTCCGAAGAACACTCGGCCACACGTGGTCGCTCACAATGGGCTTTATTAGAAGGCTGAAAGTCACCCAAAGGGCAATGGAGAGGGCTATGCTTGGAGTTTCCCTGCGGGATCGAATCAGAAATGAAGAGATCCGCAGGAGAACCAAGGTAACCGACATAGCCCGAAGAAATGCCAAACTTAAGTGGCAGTGGGCAGGGCACATTGCTCGCAGAACAGATGGCCGATGGGGCCGAAAGGTTCTGGAGTGGCGACCGCGTACCGGAAGGCGTAGCGTTGGAAGGCCTCCCACAAGGTGGACCGACGACCTTGTGAAGGCCGCAGGAACTCGTTGGATGCGAGAAGCACAAAACCGGTCGAAGTGAAGGTGCTTGGGGGAGGCCTATGTCCAGCAGTGGACGTCTTTCGGCTGAAATGATGATGATGATGACTCGGCCATTTTAACATCCTCTTGGTTAGCTAGCAGGAGTGATTCCCTGACCCTCAAGATTCTGTGTACCCCAAATCATTTGGTGATTATACCGGACCCTCAGCTCTGTCCAACCGGTGCATGCATAGCTGAACTGCGCGCAGCATGCGTAGCCAAACTGTGCACTGCACGCACAACTGGTTCGCGTGGTCTGCCAGCGACCTGCTGCCGCCGCTGTCAGCTGCCTGACTGGCCTGATCGGGCTTCTGCACCTGTGCCGGCAAGCTCTGAATTCTGGTGTCCAAGCTACTGTGCCCCGGGAACCAAGGACGGCACCTTTCCTATCTTAAGGCACCTGTAAACTCTCGTCGAGGCACCGCGAGGCATGATGACTGCGAGAGTGTACAGGGTCGCATTCGTCACTCGACCTCTCGCGCGAGCGCTCTCGGCAAGACATGGCGAGAGCACTCGCGGTAGTGTACAGGCGCCATTACACGTGCTAGTGGTCAGAATCAGTGTGTCCTTATCCGCGACCTAGCCTACTACTACTTACCTACTGTAAAGAATTATATACACCGTAAAATTAATCACCATTTTCCTCTTAAGGGGTCATTGTACTCATTATTATGAACAACTTTTACTATGGGACCAAACATGAAATCGCGAAAAAAATCAGCTGTTCCCTACATTTTGACGAGTTATGCGAACATAATTGTAGGGTACAGCTGATGTTTTTTTCACGATTTCAGGTTTGGTTCCATAGTAAAAGTTGTTCATAATGATGAGTACCTACAATGACCCCTTAAGAGGAAAACGGTGATTAAAATTTCACGGTGTATGTTTGAACTTGGCCTAAGTGTATTTGTTAACTGTAACCTATCAGTTAGCGGCCTGCGCAGCCTACCTGCAAAGCCTTAGCCGTTACAGCAGTTTGCGTGTCGATGTTTATTTCGACCCTGTATTGTTATCTGCACGTTACAGGAACCGATGGATGCCGACTGAAGGTGCCAAACTCGTACCCAAATTCTGGGCAGTCAAAGTCAAAGCATTTATTTCAAATAGGCACATAAAAGGCACTTTTGAACGTCAAAAATTACCTTAAAATAGAATTGATTCTAGTCGCCCATTCCAAATGGTAGTTTTCGTATGGAGAAGAAACTCCACTGTTACTCTTTAAAAATGTTTTACAATATTTTCCATGGGTACATTAATTATATAATAATATGTGAGGACGATGCACCTAAAATAAAATTACTATACCACAATAGGTAAAAGAATTAAAAACGAAACCATGATATATAAATTAATTATCTGATAAATACATGGTGCTCACATATTTACAAAAATAGTAAAAGTATACGATTTTATTAAAAAAAAAAATTAACAAGTAATAAGTCAGACTGACTGACTATATTTAGATTGCCATCAACACGCTTACAAGAAGTTATTAAAGTAGGTACTTAGGACTCATGTACCAACACCGATTCCTCGCGCCCCTAAAACGACCACGCAGAGTCGTGTTAAGGCCGCAGGAATCCGCTGGATGCGGAAAGAACAGAACAGGTCGAAGTGGCGGTGCTTGGGGGAGGCCTATGTCCAGCTATGGACATCTTTCGAATGAAATAATGATTATGATAGTGGTAAATAAGTCTTAGAGCTTCATCATAATTCGCACGTAAACGTTTGATAAACGGCCGTATTCATAGACTACCATTTCAAGCAAATACACATTACGGAGTGACGGTTCAGTGTCACAGAGTTCCGGTAAGCATTGTTACTCCGACAGAGATTTATTGGCCGACCCCAGGCCGGGGCATTCGGAAATCATCCGACATTTAGTGCTAAATGCGTAGCTATATCTTAGCGTGGCGGGTTTTTTGTCAGCGTTGTTTTGTGTCGCGACAGCATTTACTGGGTTATATTTTTCACGCGTAGATATTTTATATGTCTTTGTACGTGGGATTCTTTATACAGTATTTTTTATATTACAAAGCGATGCGTGCTTTACTTGTGGCAACCAAGTGTTCAAACACGCTGCGAATATGTATGTGATCTTGTTCTATTCGCAGTCGGTTTTTTTTATGTACTAATTTACAGTCTAGGTAACCATAGTTATCTGGTTCTATGGTTCTCTCAATATGGTATGGTGGTCTCAACGGACGGACAGTATCCCCACTCTTAGCGATCGCACACACACAGACTTTTCGTGCGTGTCTATTGAGGTCTGCATTTCCTTCGAGATTGCCTTAAGAACTGTTGTTGTTCTTAACTAACTTTTTAGACGTTTGTATCCTGCTTATGTGTACGAAGTTTCATTAAAATCGGTTCATTCATTTCGAAAAACAAGGGCTTGAAAGTTTGTATGAAATGCCGTAGGTCGTAAACGCTCGAACAATCATACTAGTGAACCAACCGAAAATTCCGTAAATTCAATTGTTCATCTTAAGCCCCTAGAAATCATTATTTGAACTGAAAAGTTTACACCTCCCAGACTGTCCCAGACTTTCTACTATCGAAGAGTTTGTACAGATATATTTTGAGGTTCGAAGTTGTAATTTCGTGCGATAAATCTCAGCAACGAACGAGTTTGAAAACTCATTACACGGTTTCGGCAACTCAAAATGTTACGATCGGGAAGAAAATTTATTAACATTCGCCAAGAAACAATTCCTTTCACTGTGTTTTAAGCTATAATTTGTAGCAAATCGCTAATACTTGCCTGATAAATATTGGAACATTATTGGAGCTTTTGTGCTTGTATACACGGTTATTTTAAATTGGCTGGCTAAACTCCACGGACGCGATGGGTATCGATATCTAATAAAAACAATAAAATAATAATCACCTTTTAAAACCCTTTATCTCGATAGGCTTTGAGAAAAAAACATTTTTTTGAAGGCATAATATTATGACGCCAAAAATCGGCCATTTTATCATTTTTTTTTTTTCGAAATTCGGTCTTGGAAAGAAAATCGGGGCAGGTGCCAGAAGCAGCGTTTAAAAAACGCCCGCCCGCCTTAGCTTTATTTTAGCGGAAACTAGCTTACTCGTATCACAAGTAATACCGTAAAGAAATAGAACTTTGATGGATCAAGCATGTCAACTGTATTTAAGTAGGTAGTATAGAATTTTTAACTGTATCAACAATCATCATCTGCCTAGCCTTTTCTTCCCAACTATGTTGGGGTCGGCTTCCAGTCTAATCCGATGCAGCTGAGTACCAGTATTTTACATGGAACGACTGCCTATCTGACCTCCACAACCCAGTTACTGGATAATTAGAAACCTCTGGTAAGACTGGTTGTCAGACTTTCGGGCTTCTGACGACCCGTAACGACTGTCAAATATCCACGAATGACAGCAACCGTATCAACATTATGGGAAATAATTGTGCCGTACATACGGCAAAGCGGAGAAAATGATGCCCATCCCTTATTTCTAAAAACTTTTCTCACAAACAGCTATTAATTACAATAAACTTAGAATGTTTAAAGGTCAACAGATGTTAAATGCAAACAAAACTTAACATCTATTATTTAGTTAACAATACAGTATATTTTGTTTGTAGATAATGTTAATAAATTATTAAAATATTATTCAAAATATTCTTGGCGAACTAAAATGGAATATTATTATAAAGACCACTATTTTGGTAACATTCGATAAGTTTACGCAACTGGTTTTGTCACGCAACCAAAATAAGAAAACTAATATAACATCACGCCTCGTTTCGCCGAAGGGTTGAGCAGACGTGTACCTATACAACACTCACGTTTTGACATTTAGGTTAAAGTTCCATGCAATAGAGGGCGAGCAACTATTTAGTCAACAATGAGTGTCTTCGCAGAACTAACTGACTCAACAATGAGTGTCCTTGTAGAACTAATTGACTCAACAATGAGTGTCCTTATAGAAACTATTTAGTCAACAATGAGTGTCTTTGCCAGTGTACTTATAGAACTATTTAGTCAACAATTAGTGTCTTCCCAGAACTATTGTCTCAACATTAAGTGTCCTTGTAAAACTATTGACACAACAATGAGTGTCCTTATATGTATAACTATTTAGTCAACAATGAGTGTCTTCGCAAGTATACTTATAGAACTATGTAGTGAGTGTCTTCTCAGAGCTATTGTCTCAACAATGAGTGTCCTTGTAGAACTATTGACTCAACAACGAGTGTCATTGTAGAACTATTGACTCAACAATGAGTGGCTTCGCAGAACTATTGACTCAACAATCAAATGAGTGTCCTTATAGAACTATTTAGTCAACAATAAGTGTCTTCGCAGAACTATTGTCTCAACAATGAGTGTCATTGCAGAACTATTGACTCAACAATGAGTGTGTTCGCAGAACTATTGACTCAACAATGAGTGTGTTTGCCAAAACTATTGGCTTTACAATGAGTGTCTTCGCCAAAACTATTAGCTCAACAATGAGTGTGTTCGCCAAAAGTATTGGCTCAACAATGAGTGTGTTCACCAAAACTATTGGCTCAACAATGAGTATGTTCGCTAAAACTATTGGCTCAACAATGAGTGTGTTCGCCAAAACTATTGGCTCAACAATGAGTATGTTCGCCAAAACTATTGGCTCATCATCATCAACCTACAGAAGTCCACTGCTGCACATAAGCCTCTCCGATTGCACGCTAATCAGCTCCATTCTCGGCAACTCTCATCTATCTGCTACCTACCACTCTGCGAAGACCGTCGCTCCACCTAGCCTGAAGGTCATTTGCCGATTAGCGGTAACCACTCAAGAACACATCTGCCACAACGGTCATCGGTTCTATGACTAATACAGCCGGCCTGTTGCCAGTTCAGCTTGCTTAAGCTATAAGATATGTCGAAGATTTTTTTTGTGTCGGAGCACCTCGTACTGCAGAACATGAGTATTTTTGTAGAACTATTGACTCAACAATAAGTGCATACTATTTCATTCATTTGTCATATTACAGTTTCGATAGTTCAACACCTGGAAGTATCATTGATAGCAAGTTTCTTGCCCGTACTTCTCCATAGGTACCTACTACACTTTGGAATGGGCAACTAGCTTCAGCTTTCTAAGTGACCGACCTCTTGACGAAAGTGCCTATAATTGGTTTACGTGAAATAAATGTTATCGCACGATGTTGAGAATAACAACATTTTTACCTCTAAATACACCTCATCTTTTCATATGCAAATGCTTCTATTATGAAGAGTATACCAGGGGTACGGAACTGAAGTAGAAAAGTTGGTCTCTTTGCACGTTGGTACACAGAAAAGTTTATTTTATTGTCCCGCATAAAATAAGCTGCCCGTATTATAAAACAAAGGACTTGTCTGTCTGAAAACTTTAAGTTTTCTTTGAAAAAGTGTTTGCTTTATTCGGTTTATGTATATTATATTGTACCTAAGTTGGTTGTTTTATTATGTGTTATCATGTCGTAGCCAGATCGTAGAATTTACCATTTCATAAATTTGTCGACCATTTCGTGTATTGTTTGATCTTTTGAAATTGTATCCAAATCTTCAACCTTCAAACCAAGAGTGAACAGGCATCTTCTAGGCATTGGTCGTTCTATCATAGACCTAATCCATCGCTTTCCGCCAGGCGGGATCGAGATCAAGAGCGGGTCATAAAACAAAATGTGGCTCTCCATGATATATGGCCGATTCCTATAATTTACGGACCGTTATTGGTTCAAATTAAGTCTTGTATCTTAGCCAATAATGAAGTAAATACCTCATAGCTTAGCTTTGCATAGTAGACCCTCCCATATGGAAGTAGCTATCACACGTAAAATTAGCTTACGAATCTATTTATTTTCCCAGTTTGGCAATGAAAATGCTGCCATTGGTAAGCAAAACGATTCGTTTTTCTTTATAGGAACCTAGCAACAGTCAACTATTAGGTACTGCCGGTCTATTCTGTCAAAATGTCACCGACAAAAATTTGGTGAAGTGAGCTGTCAATTCGTGTTAATCCCTAGCATCAAGTGGAATGACACACTCACTTCACTTAAATTTTCATAGTGAGAGATTTTTGCAGAATAGACCGATACCTACGACTTGCATCTAGCGACACGCGCGTGTCTCCTGTCTCCATCCATTGCTCCGCAAGTCGCATTGCGGGACTCGTGGCATGCTCTAAGGCCGTATTCAGTGCTCTCCTGACGGTCGGGACTGACGGTCAGTGCGTACGCACGCACTGACCGTCAGTCGACTTTTTGCACTCAGTGCTCCACTGACCACCGTACGGAACCGCAGGGTATAGTTACGTCCGTTCGAGTCCCGCTTCCGCAACGCACTGAATGCTCCGAAGCATTGCAAAGCGCGTCAGTCACCTGACGTACGCAATACTGACGCGCTCGACTGACCGTCTATGTCAGTTTGGCGTATGCGGTGGCCACAGATCTATATCTGTGGCGGTGGCAGTGCTGCTCTGAATGCACGCATGGTTTCTATGGCGATAGCTACGGCAGACCGACGTCAGTCCTGACCGTCAGGAGAGCACTGAATACGGCCTAAACAATTTGTGTAATGTTTTTTCGAGTCCTCTTGGGGATTAATTGTCATGGGACATAATAATTATGGACTTTCTGGTCGACTATGGGAAAAATAATTTTCTATAGTCCACCTAGGTGAACAATGCGGGTGGACCATAGGCAACACACGTTCATGTTGTCTAGGTCGAGTTGTCTCGGTGTCGAGTTGATACTACAAAATAGCTGCTACAAAAATATTACTATTAGCATAAGTTCCCACCATAGTATCAAAACTTTACCTGAATCCAAAGTATTAACTTAAAACCATTTCACGTTATTACTTAGGGCGTATTCCACCAAACTTTTATACCTAGAATAAGTCTAATCCTAAGAATAAATTTTAATTTTTTTTTCAGTTTTTCTATACTAGAACTGTCAGCCGTCAATTTTATTCCACGAATAAGGGTCGGTTCACATCTGACGGAAGATGCGTCGCGTATTATCGGTCGCGTAACGCCAGAACAGACAATTATATGATAAAACATCAACCTTTCACACTCAACCGATGATGCGTTAGTGCGTCGAGCGAATAAATAGACGCAATCGAAGTTACGCCCGACGCATTTTCCGTCAGATGTGAACCGACTCTAAGAGATAAGACTGGTGAAATCAGCCCTAAGTAAAGATTAAAAGGGATCATCCCACGCTGTAGGCTTTTTAAGCCCATTTAATCATTTCCTCAAAGGAATCTACGCATCCTCCCACGCTTCACCTGTAGAGGTTTCAAAAAAGGATATTTTCCATTTTTAGCTAGGTACAGTCGAACAAGTTATTTGGTATACAAGCAGCTAAGCTGCAACTACACACATCAAAAGTGTCTAGGGATCAACATATATTTTTGCAATAACTTTTCTCCTGATTGATATTAATTAAAATTTTCTTTAAGGATTCATCAAATAAAGTGTTTTCGTTTATCACAGTAACGATAAACCAAGTCACCTTTGCATTAATAAAGAAATTTGCCATTTTCCTAATAAAGGGATTTTTGACATTTGAACCACTAACACAAAAGTTCGAAAAAAAGACTGAAATAACAGTTTTCTTTAAAATTTTATTGGGTAACTTAAACAATTAATAATCCGTGTTTCTACCGCGAAAACTAACAACACAAGAACATCGGTTTGGCATACTCAAAATGAGTTCATCCAAATCACGCTGTGGAATGGCCGCCCATGTTCGTTGCAACAACAAAAAAAGGTCTTCTTGCGACTGGATACCCTCCATATTCGGCAGAGCTCTTCTCTGTAGCATATCCCACGCATGCTCAATCGGGTTCAAGTCTGGCGACTGAGCAGGCCAGGGCAGGACATTGATGTTAGCTGCGGCGAGAGTCTGTCTTACAACTCTTGCGGTGTGCGGTCGTGCATTATCATGCATTAACTGAAATAAGGGACCGATTTGCACTTGTAGAGGAACGATGACGTCTGATACAATCGTCTCAGCATAAATTTGAGCGTTAAGGTTGCCTCTGATCCAAATCAACTCAGTTCTTCCGCCGATCCAAATACCCGCCCATACCATGATGGTTCCACCACTATAAGGATGGACTTCCTGGCAGGATTTTAATCGCTGTTGGCGTCCAGGGGTTCTCCAGTGTCGTATACGTCTTGTATCCGGTCTCATACCAAAACGAGACTCATCAGAAAAGCACACGAAACGCCATTGTTCTTCTGCCCAATTTCTGTGTTCAAGAGCCCATTGATATCGAATCCTACGATTGTGCATTGCTATAGGTGGTACCCGTAGCGGTCTTCGGGAATGAAGGTTCACTTCATGCAAGCGGTTTCTGTTTGGTCGCTAATTAAGTTCCCTAAAGAGTGATGAAGCCTCACGGCTAACATCATGGCGGTTATTGTTGGAGCTCTTCGAGTTAAGATTTGAATGTATCGGTCTTGTCTCCGTGTGGTGCAGCGATACCGTCCTCCATGGCGCTCAGCCACGGTACCAGTGCTTCGGTAACGTGTCCAAAGTCGACTGATAACACTCTGACTTGTATTCAGAGCTAAAGCCACAGTACGTTGCCGGGAACCAGCTTCTATCATTCCCACGGCTCTGAGCATTTCTTCCCTGCTTAAATGACGTCGCCGCTCCATAATAACGTTGGTTTTAATCAGTAGTAGGGAAACAGTAGCACTAATAATGTCTTCAATGCGTTGTATGTTTTTATAGGGAAAATATTGACAGCTGATTTTCATCTTTGACTCGAATTTGATTCACAGTTCCTGATTCAAATTATGAAATGCACCAAAAAGGATCCATATAAATTTATAAAATCATAAATTTATTACAAAGCCACATCTCAATCTCAAGAAATCCGCATAAAAATGCTTGATCCCTAGACACTTTTGATGTGTGTACTTTATAAACAACTAACTGGTAACCACAACTTTGTCTGTGATCTAGGATGAAAAGTAGCCTATCCCCTAGTACCTGGTGGTCTTAGCCCAGGTCATAGTCTATCTGTGTGCCAAATTTCATCCAAAAATCTGTTCAGCCATTTTAGAGTGAAAGCGTAACAAACAAACAACCTCACTGTCGCATTTATAATATTAAAGTAAGGACTAGCGACTAAGCGTTCGTGCTTCGCAAGGATACAATGGCAACATGTAAAAACATCATGATTTCTTTCTTTATCATCATATTCATTTCAGCCGAAAGACTGCTGGACATAGGCCTTCCCCAAGCACCGCCACTTCGACCGGTTCTGTGCTTCTCGCATCCAACGTATTCCTGGGGCCTTCGCCACATCATCGGTCCACCTTATAGGAGACCTTCCAACGCTACGTCTTCCAGTACTTGGTCGCCACTCCAGAATAGAATAGAATCTTTCTGGAGTAGCGACATTTATTTTTGATGTTTAATGTTTTATGCAAATACCTAAATTATATTTCGGAATAAATTTACTCAAGATGAAAACCGCATCAAAATCCGTTGCGCAGTTTAGAAGATCAACGCGGTCATGGCACACAGACACGAAAAGTGACTTTAAGCCCCTTACTAATAAACGTATTATATCAGATGAATACACCGATTTCTCTCTTTCAGTCGTCAGTAATTTGATTTTTGAAAGAAGAAGACAAAGCGTTGTGTGGTGTGATGATGATGATAAATGATTAATATGTCGGAAGTGTGCCAGTCATTCATTTGATGATTCAGGATGCCAGCACCAGGTGGCGCTTGACAAAGTCTAGCCTGAGTTCGTGGGAGTCGACGAGAGCACTACAGAGCGAATGGACAGCTTCTTGGTCTTCTTATTGGACATCGTACGGACAACATGTGCTCAGATAGTATCTCGCGTTCCGTATCTAGTTGTGTCGTGTACCTACAGTGTGTCGCTAGTGTGATCAATTTTTTCGTAAAATTATAATCTGATTTGAACTGCAAACCGTTTATCTATTGCGCAATAACCAACACTACCCATAGTATGCCCACAGTAATTAAAATATGGCTGATAATAACGAGAGAGACATACCTTCTCCGTCATATAGATGATGTAGTGTGCTGGGTAGCCAATTCTTTTACTTCATTCTCTTAAGTAAGCTTAGCTTTTAAGCTCTTAAGGGGAATGCGTCAGGGCTGCCCGAGAAATTCAAATTTTCTTACGTTTTTTTTATAATTTGCAGGTCAGTTTAAATGTTTGTTACCCAATCACGCAAAAACGATTGAGCGGATGTGAATGAAATTTTGCACACAGATAGTTTATAGCCTGGATTAACACAAAGGATACATTTTATCCCGTGGTACGTTTGCGTGAGATAATTTCCAACATATATATAATAAGTGATCAAACGAACTTACCTGTTGTGAAGTTCGATCATTATTATACGAAGGGCTTCGTTCGAAGATATAAAATTTACATAGCAGCTTCCCGACGCCAGTCGACAACCAAACGCATATTTAGAGCTGAAAGCAAAAACTAAACGCACAAGTGTAACTATTCCCGTTCTATACATAATCTGTCATTGTTTTAGAGTAAGCTAGAGAATCTCAATTTTTCAGGGGTTGGGTAGGGAGGGTCCTTATATCTTCGAACGAAGCCCTTCGTATAATAATGATCGAACTTCACAACAGGTAAGTTCGTTTGATCACTTATTATACTTAGGCTTCGTTCTCGATATAAAATTTACATAGCAGATGTTAAGAGTTTATTAGGAAAATTGAAATTCCAAAAAAAATAGTATTTCAATATTAAATTAAAATCTTTTATTTTTTAGACACATGAATATCCTAGAAACAACAGTCTCATTCATCTCTTAATATTGGACATAATGTCCAAATTCTAAATAAGTTTAAATCAAATTACAATATTAGATAAACAATCAAATTATTCATCTTAATATTGGACTTATTTTCTAATTTATTTTTATAATTATTATGGCACGTAATATTTATAGGTTACATTAATAATAATCAAGTATTTTGTTCAGCATTAAGCACAGCATTAGCAAATTCGCTTAAATTAACAATTGGTCTGTTATAAAATCTTGCGAAGGTCGATGAGCTATTTGTCCAACCTGCTGTTTGCCTTATTACATCTAAGGACACTCCCTTAGCGTTAGCAGTGGATGTCGAGGCATGTCTAGTACTATGTCCTGAAAAAATACTAATATCTATGCCGCCAACGGATAGAGTATTTTTTATCCATCTACTGATGGTAGAGGGGGAAACTGGTCTGTGGGGCTTGTTCAATGAAAGTATTAAGTGAATATTATTTCCCCTAATGCTTTTAGTATAGTTAATGTAGTCGCGTAATGTACTAGCTGGACAAATTTCGATCTTTTCAAAGAAAGGTAAAAAGAGGTTCGGTTGGCTGCGACCGGGACCAGATGTTTTTATAGAATCTGTAATAGCAATGTGGACACCTGCGTGATTTACTGTGATGTTAGGTATTTTAATTAAAGACAAAGTTTGTGCTCTTTGGGCTGTGCTTAGTGCTAATAACATTACCAATTTTTTGGACAACTTTTCCAAATTTAAGGAATTATTTGGAGTCCAAGTTTTTATAACATTTACGACTTTACTTGGGTCCCATGTAGTTTGATACTTGGCCCCAGGTGGTTTGATTTTATAGAAACCTTTAAGTAGCCTCTTGATGCGGTCATCACCCCCAATTTTTGAGCCTATTATTACAGCAAGAGCTGACTTGTGTGAGTTTAAAGACCCATACGAGGCTCCTAAGTTGAATTGCTCTGATAAAAAGTACATAATAATTGGTATAGATGGTGTAAATGGATCTATACTTTGTTTTTGACAAAAGGCCCATCAGATTTTATAGGTGACATTGTATTGTTTTAAGGTATTATTCGAAAGTGAACTTAACATAATATCTATTGCTGATGGGGGGATGGCTCGTCTTAGCCATGCTTTCCTGATATTATCCCGACCATTAGTGTAAGGTGCAGATGTAGGGGGTGATACTCTCTGAAAGAGTAATGCAATAATTGTTTATTGGGCTTAAAGATTAACAGTTTTGAGACTAACATTGCTTGCATTGATGGATACCAGGCTTGTGACGGCCAATATGGCATGACCATAATGCCTGTTGCTTTATCATTCCTTATTTTTTGTAAACATCTTAATAATAGACTAAATGGGGGAAAGGCGTAAAAAAAAATAGTTCGTCCAAGACATGGTAAAAGCATCTATATTCGATGCATCTGGGTCTGGTTTCCAAGAAATGTAAGATTCACATTTTGCATTAATTCTTGAGGCAAAAAGATCAATATCGGGTTGGCCAAACTGAGTCACAATGTACTGGAACGTGGAGGTATTCAGTTCCCACTCTATGTCAGGATTGACTCTACGTGATTCTTCATCTGCTTCCTTGTTATCCCTTGATTTTATGTAGGAAGCAAATATCCAAATTTTTCTATCTTCACACCATTGCCAGATGCTTCTGGCTAAGCTATTTAAATGTGGGTACTGAATACCTCCCATTCGGTTAATATATGATATGGCAGTCTTATTATCAACACGTAACAATATATGTAAATGTTGTTTATTTTTAAGAAACATTTTTAAGGCTAAAAATATGGCAAGTAGTTCTAGATAATTTATGTGATATAATTTTTCAGTCTCTTTCCAGAACCCATGAACCCTATTATCATTACAAACGGCCCCCCACCCACTTCTTGACGCATCTGTAAATATTTCCAAATCATATTTTGAGTATGCTATACTTTTGTGTAAACAATTGATATTATCAGCCCACCACTGTAGGTCTAGTTGAATATCTGAGTGAATCTTTGCATCATAATTGCCTTTACTTTTAATTAAACCATGATATTTATGGTGTTCTAATAGTTTTGTGTAAAGTCAGCCATATGTACTTGCCGGGCATGCATGCGGCAGTCAATGTTCCTATTAACTGTGCAAGGTCTCTTATACTACAACTCTGTTTTTTCAAATATGTTTCAACAGATTTTTGAATAGACAATTTTTTGTCAGTGGGTAATGTTAGTGTCATTGTTTTTGTATCAAATACAAAACCTAAGAATTGACAGGACTGTGATGGTCTAATTATGCTTTTTTCATAATAATTAATAACGAAACCAAGACATTTTAAAATAGCAATTATTTCATTAACATTTTTCAAACATGTTTTATAATCAGAACCAATGCACAAGAGATCATCGAGATATTGTACTGATTTGTGACCTTTAGATCTTAAATATGTAACCACCACTCTCATAATCTTAGAGAACACATAAGGTGCAGAACTCAAGCCATATGGGAGTGCATTAATTCATACAATTGATCATACTGAAACCTTAAATACTTCCTGTGAGCTGGATTAATATTTACCAATAAATAGGATTCTTTTAAATCAATCTTTGCCATAAATTCTCCTGGAGAAATTAGAGCTACTGCCGTTCTGTGATCTTCCATTTTAAAATGGCATGTGTTAATGAATTTGTTAAGTGGCTTAAGGTTTAGAATAAATCTTTTGTTACCATTTGGTTTTGGAATCAAAAACACTTTAGATATGAATTGGTCTTTACATGGTGTACAGGAAGAAATTGCACCTAATGCCAGTAAATTATTAATGGCTGTGTGCATATCAGGATCATTTAAAATATCATTTTGTAACAACTGTTGAGATTGTGACTGAAAAGGTGTGTCAGTAAAAGGTATTGAGTATCCATTGACATGATTCAATATTGAAACATCGTCACAGATCCTTTGCCAACAAGATAAGAAATAATGTAATCTTCCAGCATGACTAACCTCTAGTGTCGAGCACGAGTCTTGTCCTGTGGTGGTGGGGCTTTGGGCTCTCTCACAGCTTGCTGTGGCTGGTACTGATTGTACTGTTGTGCTGGTTGATATTTCCTTGTTTGGTATGAGGACGGTGGTTTTTTGTGTCCCGGCCTCGGATTCGTCCTCTGTTGGTTGTAACGAGGTGGACCATTCAAGTTTCCCTGACGGGTTGTGTTAAAAGTAGTTGGCTTTTTAATAGATTGGCCTGTTCTTTGGCAAGCTTGTAGCATTTTTATCTTTTCAGATAGGTTGTTACCATAAAGGTAATCATCTCTATCTACTTCTTTGACAATATCTAAGAATTTTCTGTCCAGGACCGGGAAAATAAGGTTTTTTCGAGATTTTGTTTGTATAAAATGTAATTCTGTTAAAACCCTTCCAGCGGCACTGAGCTGAGAGATCAGTTTGAGTCTATCGATATTGTTGTTGTTGATTAACATCGATAATGCATCACCTAAAATGGTGAGTCCCATTCCTAATTGGTTTTGTTCCGATTCTATCTTTTTATCACGGTTAATTATTGTATCGTTCACTGTAGCAATAATTTCTGGATTGAGCATAGGGGCTTTAAGCAGACAACAGTTTTCTGGTACATTTTTCTCCAGTTTTAGCTTATTTTCCCTTGGGAGTCCATTCTTCAAAATGGTATTCCAAATACGGGCTAAGTCCTTGTTAAGTGCTGGTCCATATTTAGGTTTTTCTGTCATCAAATCCCCTAATGCTTCCAGCACTTCTGGGGATAGAGTAGGCTCGGTGTCTACCTCAGGTGCAGGGTCAGGCTCAGGTAGAGCATCAGTTACAGTCATGGCTGTATTTGTGTTATCCGGGTTTGCTTCTATTGGAACCGGTAGTTCGACACAGTCTGGAACCGGTAGTTCGACACAGTCATTTACTAGTTCGATGTCTTCATCATTTTTGCGGTCTGCAAAAAGTAGAATTGACCCCGTTAATGTACCATAATATTCATACCTAAGCGTAGTCTCTCGGAATACGCCATTAGGTAAATGAAAAAACTCGTGCGTTTATCTCGTAAACGCCCCGAATTATTTGTTCGCGTCAATGCATCTCGTACATTACCCGCGTGGTACAATACATAACATATTTAAGCCATGTGAAACCAGTTTCACTGTTTATATCGTTTAAAAAAATTGTTTTACCTGGTGAAGAAAAAATGGACGACTCTGATGAATCGGTGCGGTACCGGTGTCGTTTCATCTTCTTTTCTAATCTTCGGATTTTCTTAAGATAATATTCGTTTCCATGTTTTCGTTTCGGCATGATACCTAATGCCAACTTTAAACGCACTTTAAACTAGTTTTAAACACTTTAATTAATATTATTAGGGGAATTACTGCGTACTGGTTGCCGCGCAAACGTAAAGAAAAATGACAGATTATGTATAAAACGGGAATAGTTACACTTGTGCGTTTAGTTTTTGCTTTCAGCTCTAAATATGCGTTTGGTTGTCGACTGGCGTCGGGAAGCTGCTACTTATGTAAATTTTATATCGAGAACGAAGCCTAAGTATAATACACGAACGAAGCCGCCTGCCGCTGGCAAAAGCTAGTGTTTATGTATGTGGCAAAAAAGTTTTTTCGACTGTACGTTTCCCGTTTGAAACCATTACTGTAATGAAAATTGGAGATCAAAAACTCTCTTGCTTGCTTTTTTTTGTCCAAATGTAGGTATGTGTGTGTAAACTGATGACCAAACCCGCATCAAAATTCATTGTGTTATGAAGAACTAAGCGCACACACAGACAAATAAGCATAGTAAATTTATTGTATACTATTAATTTATGTAGTGGCGCAGTGATTGAGGCCTCGCCTCTCGCAATGAAAGGTTCAATTCCAATGTAACTTTTTGTTCATAATATACTTTTAAAATAACTGATATCGGTGAAGAAAAACTCTTTTATCTAAGTCTGAAATCGCCAACCCGTCTTGAGCAAGCGTGGTGATTAATGCTCGTACGTTTTCTATACAGCATCCTTTTAAGGGGTCCCATAGTAAAAGTTGTTCATAATGATGAGTACAATGACCCATTAAAAGGATGCCCATAAATTTAATTTCACCCTGTATATTATTATAATTATGAGAAGTGGCCTTTGCCCTGCAATGGGACAATAATATAGGCTGGTATTATTTAGGAAAAAAAAAATAACAAGTGCGCAAATTGCAATAAAAAGAAGCCGGTTAAAAAAACAATGGCACTCCGGGAATGCCGACAGAAGGGAAAACTTGAACAATTACGTGTGTATTTTTTTAACTTATATACAGAGGTGTCGGTAACAGTAACAGTGGCGCGAGTTCAATAGTTTTTTTCCCATCTCAAAAAATGCACAACGCGTCTAAAGAAGTTTTCACTTCAAAAATCGCTTCTTCATAGAAAATTGATACCCACGCGGTCAAAATGTTAAGAAACATTTTTTTTTTTTATAGACGACGAAGAATTTCTACGCTAGGGTCTAGAATTATGCTGAATTCATGATTACAATTTGCGCACTGTTTTTTCTTTCCTTTAATATAATATTCGCTAAACATTTTTAATCATAAAAAGCTAACACATAACAAGAGAACACAATTACAAGGCGAGGTTTTGCCTCAAAAGACAACTCCAGGTACAAGTTACAACCGGGGCAGTAAATTATTCGTTCTCGCCGTGTTATCCGGCGGACTCCCCGGTTATCCGGGCCGTGTCCGCTGCGAGGCCGGTTGACTGATGTTTTCCGGACCGTTCTACTTAATTGTGGCCTGTGAAATTTGTCCGTTCGAAATGCGGTGAGCTTGTAATACAATTCTCTTAGGAATCTAATGATTTTTTGTTTTGTTTTTACTAGTAACAAAAATTAAAAAAACCCTGATTGCAACTTGCAACTAAAAAGTTCAACACACTTTCATGCAGTTTGATGCAGTTGGTTGGCAGTAATTTTCCTCTAGTAGCAGTAGTTTGGTTGACCGAAATACTGAAATTTTCAGTTCAAATCTCAAATCAAATTTCAAATTATTTATTGCAATCCATAATGTACAATCGTGGTAAATAAAAATAATGGAAACAACTATGGACCCTGTCGGGCACAGCAATTTTTTATATAGGTAAGAGAGAGGAAGAGCGCTTTATTAAATTTCCTTATTATATATATTATATTTAATATTGTTGCGATAGTTCGGTTCTAAAAAAGCAGCGATCTACTGAAACTTAAATATATACCCTCCCTCCCTTTAGTTCGCCAAATAAACTACGCATATAATGATTCCAATGATTCCAGATTTCCTTGCAATGCAACTTCTACATAGATATCTCTGTTCTAAGATATTAATTTGCTTACATTATATGCCTAGTTTATTTGCCGAACTAAACGGAGGGAGGGTACATATTTAAGTTTCAGTAGTTCGGTGCTTTGTTAGAAGCGAACTATCGCAACTGAAAGTTTCAGTAGTTCGGTGCTTTGTAAGAACCGAACTATCGCAACTAACCGAACTATCGCAACTGAAAGTTTCAGTAGTTCGGTCAACCGGACTAACAACCGAACTACTGCTACTAAAGGGTAATTTTAGTTTAATCTCAGATTAAATGCCATTAGACTGTTTGGAAAGCGCTCCTTTCGCAGTTATTTTGATTTCCGAACTTGTTCCGGCGAATCCGGGTATCATTGAGCTCCGCGCCGGGTACATACAGTATGTTAACTAACAGAGGGCGTTCCCGTTAATCCGCAATAATATAGCATCCATACATGCTAAAAAAAAATATTACCATTCGAAAACAAAATGTTTTTATTTTTTTTAATATTAAAATATTCACTAAAAATGTAAAATTGATACGTAAAAGAAACACACTGTACACAATACTGTACACGTGTACTTGAAGGACGGCAACGTCGCAATTTCTTTATGAATGACGGGCTGCGTGTGCGGCGATCTAATTGATGTACCTGGAACCGCCCGCTACCCCCGAATGTCCACCTAATTTTAGTCGGAACTAATCTCACGCGCTGACCGGACGCGCATTATTTTCGCATTGCAACAACTTGCGTCATTCTTGTGTGGAAAATGCCACGTTATCAGTTCAGTGCTCAGGAGTATGTGAACATGGTGCTCATTTATGCTGAGTGTAATTATGATGGTGCACGTGCTCTGAGGATGTATGTTGAGAGGTACCCCAATGCACATCAACCGCGGAATTCTCGTGGTATTGTGAGTGCCCTGGTGCGTATTCGTAACAATGAACCGGTAGTGCCGCGTCGTTCTGGTGGCTCCCGACCCGTGATCTCTGTGCGGCAGGAAGAGTACGTGCTAAGGCATTTTGAGGCGGAGCCCGGTTCAAGCACTAGAAGAGCCGGCCGCCTGTTAAACATGAGTCACGTCGCACTCATTAAAATTTTAAAGAAAAACAAGCAGTATCCGTACTCACTTCAAAAAGTGCAAGGTCTGCTGGACCCGCTTTCAATGCGACGAGTGCACCAAAATAACCGTCGGCGATTGCCACAATGTGTAGACAGAGGAGGTCAGCATATTGAGCAGTTCAAAATCTAGGTAAGTTTTTAACATTATTTAAACGTATCCTAATACCTAAAACATTTCGAAAACATTGAAATAAAAAATAACACTAAACGACTGTGCCACAAAATTAATAAGTTCAGAAGGCCCACTCTTTCCTAAAACTACTTTTATACTCAGGGACGGAACGGGGTACCCGTTCAACGAACGTGTTACTACTGTGACGTTACACGATTGCTATGAATAAACGCAAGTACTTAGGTATTACGAAGGCAACTGCATAAAGTAAAAGTTTTTAAATTTCTTTTATTGGAGAAAACATTCACTTGCTAACGTGTAATACCGTCATTTATCATTTAAATCCTAGCCTAAACTGTGATTTAAATAAATGAAACTTTCTCCAAACTTAACCGCACACTATTTATTAGCGGTACATTATTTTTTAGGTAAAATTAATTTTTCATAATTAACACTGTAAGCCTGTCGTACCACCGGTCTGAGTGGCTAGGTAAAACAAATTCGTGTACTTGTTCCGTGAGTGGGCCTTCTGTCACAGATTACTAAATAGTTACTTCGTAACAGAGACATCACTCTAGTACAAAAGCGAAAATACCTACGCTATAATAGCCTACAAAATCTTAATAATAATACCAGCTGTTTGCAGCGAGAAGAAATGTAACATAAGTACGCACACAGAGAGTCGAGAT
Source organism: Amphipoea lucens (assembly GCA_947508005.1). Classification (NCBI taxonomy): domain Eukaryota; kingdom Metazoa; phylum Arthropoda; class Insecta; order Lepidoptera; family Noctuidae; genus Amphipoea; species Amphipoea lucens. The sequence goes on from OX382379.1 coordinate 11,790,232, forward strand.
TGTTTTGCCCGCCACGCGACCCACGTGCGAGCGCGTCATCAAGCGAATATGCTAGGGTTGTACCTATGATGATTTTGGTAATAAAACGAATGTTGTAGAAAAACAATTATTTTTTATTTGTTAATCAAATATGTTTCAGTTTAATAAAATGGTAGATGCTTTTTTTCCCTTCCCTGAATTCCCGATTATTAAATTTTATTGTCGAAAATATTCGAAACCGCGTAAATAATTTCAATAAGTAATCAAAAGGGAAACAGGAGCAAAGCGGAGGAAAATCAATTGTTTTTAAAATTTCCAAGATGGTGCTGCCAGGTCGATCCATTATGACGTTGTCAAAACTATTTAAAAATGCTTTTTCTAATTCTTCGATATAATTATTAAAACTTTCTGGTGGGACTTTAAGCCCGCCATAAAAAGACGAATCTTTATTATAGGCTTTGAAATGAGTAAACAGTGCTGTTTCGTCAAAATTTGGTTTTTCCTGTAACAAAGCATTGAAGCTAGTGCAGTTATGTTTTTTGCTACACTTATATAATAAATATATAATAATTTTTGACTGTGACACCCATCCACTGCACAATAATTACGTGCTTTTGGCATTTTGATTTGATAGTCAGCGCGGTAAATTTGGCGAGCGAGCACTCAGGCGTGCGGCAACCGACTGTCGGTTGTATCGACGGCGATACGCGAAGCGGTAGGCATATAACGCGCGGCCTTGAGCGAGTGACGGACGCCTGCTTCTGTACTCTTATTTGTTTATTTTGTGGCCACGCGACGGCGTGTCGGCAGAACTCAAAAGCGCTGCCACCACCCCGCGTTCATTACTCGGCCGCTGCGTCCAGAATAACTGCCTAATACTCTGTATTTTAATGTTATTGAAACGTGGCTTAGATACCTATCTAAGCCACGTTTCAATAACATTAAAATAACAAAGTAAATAAAAAAAACATAAATTCATGTACCTACCTAGGTACATGAATTTATGTTTTTTTTATTTACTTTGTTTGCGAATAGGTCCTTCCAAGCCCAAGGTGCCTAAGTGACGCGTTCCTTTGTCAGCCGGGCATTTGAGACGGGTTGTTAAATGTTATTGCTAAAACTAATCATACGTACATAAATGTTTCATTTTACTGATAACAACCCGAGACAACGTGTCTTTCTAATTCATTATGCCGCCTTTAAAGTCGCCGCTCGCCATTCAGCGCGGCGCGCGGCGGCCGTTTCGCTCGGCTTCGTGAGTACTCGTGAGTATTCGGGAGACGTTCGGCATCGTGTGCGCATTGTTGCGACGTTGCCGGTTTGGGCACTACGCTACGCTAGGTACTATTCCGCGTTACTATTTTGATTTTAAACAGGAGGTTTCGAATTTATTGTCAATTAATTATTTTTTTGAATTCGGATTATTTTATGCTTATTTTTCTATGCTAATATTTTTATTTTAATCTATTAATGATATAAAACATGCATCCTTATACATAAAATCATAACACAAGACACACATTCGCAACTTAACTTTGAAAAGAAAACTTACACATATAACGCAAGACGACGAGACAAAATACAATTAAGAAAACCTAGAACTAACTATGGTAGGAAAAATATACTATATGAGGGAGCAAAACTGTATAATGAGATACCTGATGATGTGTTTAGCAGTGACAGATGTTATACATATAAAAAAGCGCTAGAAGAATACGTTAGGACGAAGTACTAACACCTGAATGTCACCTTTAAAATCTATTAAAATCTTTTAATTATGTTGCTTTGTATAGTATGTGATCACAGAGACTGTATCTACTTTTATTATATATTTTCTTTACATTTCTCAATTTGTAAGTGAACCTTAATGTTCTTTTTTGAGAAATAAATGTCTTTAAACCGATATAGAGTAACGAGTTTAAGGGAACGCCCTCTGTTATTTAACATACCTACTGTATTTTACCCGCTTGGCCGCGTCGAGCTCATAACCATGCGCCCACCGTCATCATTCCTGGCGTCCTGCAGTGTGTCTCATCCGCTGCGGTCATCGTCACACCAGGCTGAGCCAGGACAGTACTGTGCTAGTCCCAAGTGAATTAAGGATTTTTTGATTTGCGTGTGAACTGAGGGACCACACTGGGAATTCGCGAAATGAAAATCCTATGATTTAGTAGTAGATTTAAAACAATTGTAGAATGAATCTGGGAATTTGTAAGAAAATATATTAAAAACTACGACCCATACATAAAGAGTGTGGTCCCTCAGTTCTCACAGACGATCAGCCAGATCTCCTCGACCTACCTACCTTACTCTCCTTTATAAATATACTTTTTTATACTGACAATTTACGTGGATATTATTTATGTGCGTGTGGACTGAGAGATCTTTTCAAAAACTGTTCCAATCCCAACCAAATTATAAGAGGATTTAGGAAATAATTGTGAAAACTTCATGGTAAGGTATAAAATTTGTGAAACCTAAACAAAGAAAGTTAGAACTCATTAACTGGATCTCTCAATCTGGACAACTGAAGAAAAAGCCATAACGCGTATCCAAGAATATACTGCCTATGTGTTTATAATTTGCATTTTAATTAATTGTGAAGAATTTGTGAAAGCTGCTAAACAAAATTTCGATTCGTTTCAAAGCCACGTTTAAGATTTATAACGGTTTATATGGATCTCTCAGAGTGGACAATTTTCAACTGAGAGATCTTGTATAACACGACCTAATACTGAAAAAGTATGAATAATTATCATGTTTATTGCAAATTATACTTCTGGGAAAATTTGTAAAACAAAAATCGTGATTGAAATCTTACTGGTTCAAGAGAAATTGAAAATCTTGTTTTTTGTCGATCGTCCCAACTAACATTTAAAAAACCATTAGTGTGACAAAAATGTACTAATGATAATGACGGTTTGAATATTGAATAAGATACTTACATTGTTATTCACTATCACTAAACGGAAACACTGATTATGTTATTATTAATTATAGCACAACACTATTAAAAAAACTTGCATTAAGGTGCCACTATTCGATATTTTAGGGTAGTCGAAAAAAAATCGGACAAAATAAAAAAGTATGTTTACCCTACTCAACGTTTTCCTCAAGGATTGTAAAAAATGATTTTTCTTTTTAAGTATAACACTTACAGGGACGACTGATTCGTCAAAGAACGATGACCATATTTGTATGAGACCCGTCCCCCCCCTTCAACAGAACTTTTGTATGTATTAGTAGGTTCACAAAGGTCTATAAAAAGACTAGCAACCAGTTTTAATTTCAAAATCCATGGGGTTTAAAAATAAAATAAAAATTAAAAAATCGTTTTATTAATTTTTCCTAATTCGCTAGGCCCGTCCCCCGCCCTGCAACAGATCTTTTGTATGTGCTATCAGGTTCATAAAGATGTGACGTTGCAAAACTAAATAGTAGCGACATCTGTCGTGGAATAGCAGCGGGCGTTTGTCATGGTGGTTTACGTAACGCAAAGACGGTTTTTTGTGTTTAGTAAATTAATTACAGTTTATCAGTTAATTAAAACAAATAAACAAACATAATAATCTTATATAGGATAAAAATCGATAATAATCTTATATAGTCTGTGGAAGATTATTCGAGAAACTGTCAGATTGGTTTGGAAAAAAAAAAACGGTGTTCCGTGTCCGGTCTTTTACGACCAAGAACACGAGCCTGGGGGCTGTTTGAGAGGGACTTTATATCCTGAGAGGAACGGGATGTGCCCAAATAACCCGATGGGTTTTTTAGTATAAATTCCAGTAAGAGCAGAATCCTGTCTGGCTTGTTATGCTAGCCTTCATTTTGATTGGTGCTATGCGCAGCTAAATTGATGCCTGGATGTTGCGCCGTTGTGTGATGATTTGGAATTCATCAGAGCGCAGGCGGCTTTAAGGTTATCCCTTGCGGTGTGGTCATCCGACGTTCAGGAAGGCCTTACTTAGCCGGTTCCCGGTTATGAGGGAAGTACGCCACTCCAGGTAACGAAAGCGTCACCATCTAGTCCGCAGGCCGCGTTCGCGTGTGCTCACAGGAACCTCCTGTGAGCGAAGCCAAGGACCGACGATCCGTCAACTGACTGAGGTCAGAACTAACTGATTGGTATGAACTGAATGTGGTCAACTGACTGAGAGACTTCAACTGACTGAGGTCAGAACTAACTGATTGGTATTAACTGAGTTCAAAACTGAGAGGTTATCCGTGTAAGATAATAATTTAACCTATGAGAGAGTTAGGCCTTTTGTAAAAAGGCTAGGTGTTAAGACCAGTTGTTGTTAGATATTGTGTCTCGGGTTTGCTTAGCATATTAGTTATTTTCCCCATATGAGCACAGTCCAAATAGGTCGACACATGTACGTGAGCTAGTAAGGTTATTGATCTATTCCCTCGCGGACTCGCATAGCGACTCTGAGAAACTGCTATTTGTCTCATGCAGGTTTTCACCCATACCACTAGGTACGGAGACTAGTTGTGTGGGTGAATGCCATAGTAGCAGGGAAAGAGGCATTATTTTAGTGGCTCGCCACTTTGTTTGTATGTGTGCCTTAATTATGTATTAATTCCAATAAACTTGTATTGTGTAAGAAGGTACTTGTTTAATTGAATCTTTCCCTAGCAGAATATACCCTATAAATTTACTTTAGCACGGTGGTGAGTAGTATAGTTCAAATAGAAACCATCATCAGCTTGTTTCCAATTAATTTCTGTAAACTACGCACGGGCCAGTGTTACAAAGATCTATAAAAAGACTAGCAACCACTTTTAACTTCATAATCCATGGGGCTTAGAAATAAAATGAAAATTAAAAAATCGTTTTATTCATTTTTCTAATTCGCTAGGCTCGTCTCCCGCCCTGCAACAGATCTTTTGTATGTGTTATCAGGTTCATAAAGATCTATAAAAATACTAGCAACCAGTTTTAACTCCAAAATCAATGGGGTTTAGAAATAAAATAAAAAATCGTTTTATTTATTTTGGGATAAAGTAGTGTCTTGTTGTCGCGGGCGCTATTTTGAATCCTGAACGCAACGAAGGATTCTAGGTTTGAGTTGACTCCTGAGCGAAGTGAGGGAGTTAAGACTTGAATCCTGAGTGCAGTGAGGGATTCAAGCTCGAGACGAAGACACTCGCGTCTCCGTCGTGGACGAGCATATGGTAGTTGTCCCACCGCCGGCGAGGAAGCGACTAACTGTCGGCTGTTTTCTCGCTCAAGAAACGTACAATAGATATACATTCCGTGTAAACAAAAGAGATGCATATATTAACAGTTGATCGCTGACTGTTCACACTGCCGGCGAGGACTCGCTTCACTGGTTTGTCGCTGAGCGACAAGAGCTATCAAAGATAATACTCGCCTAGCGATACTCGCTCAGCGATGGTCGCTTGGTGGTTAGTGCTCACGCCGCGAGAAACCCCTGTGAGACTAACCGCCCCGAGCGAGTGGTGCGAGTAATCGCCCGTCGCACTCCAAAACTCGCTGATAGCCCAGCGACAAAACTATCGGAACTACACACACGCTGCTCGCTGCTCGCCAACTCGTTTTCAGTTGCTAGTTCTACTCGCTAATCGTTCATCGCCGCCGGTGGGACAACCACCTGCCTATAGGAATAGAAAAAATTGAACGAGTAACGAATGACGTTTTCTGTTTTTTAAATGGCATCTCCTAATTGATCTTGAGAGGTTTGAAAATCAAAGAATATGAATTACTTACAAACTCTTATTTTGTGCCAAAAATATTAACATTAAAACATGATTTTTCTCGGAATATCCTGCACTTTTGAGAGATGTCGTCGTAGTAAAAATTGATCACCTTGCTAAGACGGTTTGAATGAGATACATTTTAAGTTTGTTGGTCGATGTAAGGCTTGGGGGGACGTTGTGACGAAATTAACACTAAATCATTATTTTCTCGGAATATCCCGCACTTTTGAGAGATGTCGTCATAGTAAAAATTGATCAGCTTGCTAAGGCGGTTCGAATGAGATACCTTTTAAGCCTGTTGGTCAATGTAAGATTGGGGGGACGTTGTGACGAAATTAACACTAAAACATGATTTTCTCGGAATATCCCGCACTTTTGAGAGATGTCGTCATAGTAAAAATTGATCAGCTTGCTAAGGCGGTTCGAATGAGATACATTTTAAGTCTGTTGGTCAATGTAAGGGTTGGGGGGACGTTGTGACGAAATTAACACTAAAACATTATTTTCTCGGAATATCCCGCACTTTTGAGAGATGTCGTCATAGTAAAAATTGATCAGCTTGCTAAGGCGGTTCGAATGAGATACATTTTAAGCCTGTTGGTCAATGTAAGATTGGGGGGACGTTGTGACGAAATTAACACTAAAACATTATTTTCTCGGAATATCCCGCACTTTTGAGAGATGTCGTCATAGTAAAAATTGATCAGCTTGCTAAGGCGGTTCGAATGAGATACATTTTAAGTCTGTTGGTCAATGTAAGATTGGGGGGACGTTGTGACGAAATTAACACTAAAACATTATTTTCTCGGAATATCCCGCACTTTTGAGAGATGTCGTCATAGTAAAAATTGATCAGCTTGCTAAGGCGGTTCGAATGAGATACATTTTAAGTCTGTTGGTCAATGTAAGATTGGGGGGACGTTCTGACTCATCGTCCTTTTAGTACAACATTTTTCACAATTTCTGATGTATCTACCTTCTACCTATACGTTTTGGTTTATCAAATATAGTTCAAAATACGGATCTCTCAGTTAGGACGATCGACAAAAAACAAGATTTTCATTTTCTCTTGAACCAGTAAGATTTCAATCACGATTTTTGTTTCACAAATTTTCCCAGAAGTATAATTTGCAATAAACATGATAATTATTCATACTTTTTCAGTATTAGGTCGTGTTATACAAGATCTCTCAGTTGAAAATTGTCCACTCTGAGAGATCCATATAAACCGTTATAAATCTTAAACGTGGCTTTGAAACGAATCGAAATTTTGTTTGGCAGCTTTTACAAATTCTTCACAATTAATTAAAATGCAAATTATAAACACATAGGCAGTATATTCTTGGATACGCGTTATGGCTTTTTCTTCAGTTGTCCAGATTGAGAGATCCAGTTAATGAGTTCTAACTTTCTTTGTTTAGGTTTCACAAATTTTATACCTTACCATGAAGTTTTCACAATTATTTCCTAAATCCTCTTATAATTTGGTTGGGATTGGAAGAGTTTTTCGAAAAGATCTCTCAGTCCACACGCACATATATTATTTCTCTCCACCGTGTAAACCTTATCCGTCTCAGTAGGTGATTATCAAGTCAGTTCGAGGCCCCGTTCACGGCCTCAAGCGATGCGACTTGCTTGCGTCAAGCAACACGCGCGCACGTCTCCTGTTAGAGTGAGGCCACACGATGCGTTAACGATGCGGTGCGGCGCCGGAGCGGTGCCGCAACATCATTCTACATATAAATCACTATACCATGTCACACAATGCGTTGGGCCGCCGCGCGCCGTGCGGCGTCGCACCAAAGGCGCGCCGCGCTTGTGACCTGCGAGACGAGGCGGGGTGGGGTGACGCGCTGCGGCGCGCACCACGGTAAACAGCGTTCTACTGCGGTGCCGCACCGCCCGTGTGGCATCCTATAGCTCGAACGCACCGTTAACGCATCGTGTGGTCTCACTCTTTGCTCTTACCGTCCGTCGCTCCGCAAGTTGCGTCGCGATGAGTCGTGGCATGAAACAGCTGCTTTCATTTTGTTCTCTCCGTGTCGGTCGGTAAAAGTGTAACGTGTCAAACTTGGTTATTATGTAATTCTGCTACAGTCCGTTCTGTTATTTAAGCTCCGACTTTGCATCACTGTCCGAACCACAGTGATCTTTATTCTCTTTCTTATAAGGTTGTTATTGGGTTTGCTGCCACTGACAAGTCTGTCAAAATAACTGTGATATTTTATGCTCATTACAAGTTACGTTGCTGCTGTCAGGGGTAAAATATCTGTTAACGAACTGTATATAACGCTAGATGGCGTCACTGAGATATTGATATCACCGTTTTTCTATTAAAACAAAATTCTGATAGCCTCTCTATAATTATTTTAAATCTCTGATTATACTTACCTTACCTTGGTAAGACTTTCGGGCTTCTGACAACCCGTAACGACTGCCAAGGATCCACGAATGACAGCCGGGATCAACGGCTTAACGCTTTCCGAGGCACGGAGGGGTTCTTGATATGTAAAGATGGTCACCCATCCACGAACCAACCGCAGCAAGCATAGCTCACCGATTGACCCGTGTGGCTGTTATTACTTGGCCACAAGCCCCTCTAGATCTCATTGATCGTAACGTAATGCTATAAAATGAAAATGAAAGACAAAAAATTATCTACACAATTGGCGATCGACTTTATAAAACTTAACGTACGTCTTTGCAAGTACAATAATTATTCCTCCATGACGAAACCGAACAATTGTAAGATTTTCAAAAATAAATCGACGATAGAGGTATACAGCATGAGAGCAGCCAACGCCCAGTCATCCTCACTGATTTCAACGGTTCTACCGCCAAGTATCAGCTGCAGTTCCGTTATGAGAATCTAAAAAAAATATAGGGTATTAGAGCAAGACAACTGTCCTACCTAGCAACTAAAAACGCGTTGGCGAGCAACGGACTGCAAGGACGCGACGGAGACGAGCGATCAGTCGCTGGCATGCTTTGGAACAAGCTTCAGTCTCTCAGCGAATGTTTTTCTTGCCAACCAAGCGTCGCTGAGCGAGTACTCCGATAACTCTCCTCGCTGCGACACACGAGTACTCGCTGGCGGTGTAAACAGTCAGCGATCAAGTATTCGTTTAACTATAAGTTTTTCCCATGTTTTAATAATTATTCTGCTATTCGGGGCGGCAACAAATCCAATAAATCAAAGATTATAAATATCAATCCAGCCGTTCTTGAGTTATAAATGTAACTAACCTTTTTTTTTATGTATGGAAAATAATCAAATGACCCCTCCCGCTCTGGGTGGAGCGGAAGGGAGTGTCAGACTCGTACTGACTAAAACCCATACGTGTTCCTTCCTTAGCCCTTTATGTTCCGGGGTAGCGGTAACCCTTTCGGACAATCCCGCACCCCCGGCAGGCTTTGGCCCTGGCAGGCCCCTTCCTTTATGCTGACATCTCTTTGAGGCGCGCGTGGAACACGTACGCGCCGTCCGGCATGGGCCTGGTCCTGATCGGACGGTGAGCTACCCATTACTCTCCGTCCGCAGACCCGCGCCTACGGTGGCCGAGAGTCGTCACGCGGCTCCCGACGCCCGGAGCGTCTCCCGCGGCGGCTGGGGCATGAGGCTCTCTCCCTCAGCCGTTCCACCACCTCCTTCGCTAGCATGACTGCTTCGCAGAAGGAGGTGACCGCCTCCCACTCCCTCTCGCCCCGGACCATGGCTTGAACCAGGGTCGGACGCGAGAGGTTGCCGCCGCTGTCGATCGCCTCTACGAGGGCACGGCGGTGCTCCGCCCATGCGGGGCAGACCTCCACCGTATGCTCCACCGTGTCCTCTGGGCGATCCTCGCAGTGGTGACACCCGGGCGTCTCCTCCCGCCTGATGATGTGCAGGAACCTCCCAAAACATCCGTGTCCGGTGAGGACCTGCGTCAGGCGATAGGTGAGGACGCCGTGACGCCTCTCTAGCCACTCCTTAAAGAGGGGTCTTATCGCCACTATCGTGGCGTGCCCGGTGTAACTAACCTGAGGGGCAATTCTCGTAATTTTAAGAACGTTCACAGTCTCAATCTGTCAAAAATACCTCTAATTCCCCCTACATTTTAACAAGTTTTTGACATTTTTTTGTCGCCGAGATGAGACTGCGACTAGATTTTGAACGTTTTAAATTACGAGAATTGGCCTTCTGACTTTGTTTTATTTATATAGATACCAGGCCACTCAGAAAGTATTGCGAAAAAAAGTTTGTATGTATGAGACTGCAGTCTCATACATAAAAACTTTTGGCCAGTTATAATCTATTTTGAAAATATGATTATTTGGAAGTAAAAATATGTACCGTAACGGTCAGTACTGCATTAGCACCGTAAGGATTGTTTTGCTGTGAACACGCGCGGTACAGGCCGTATATACGTATGTGTGTATAAGTGATGTATTAACACAGAACGCACACCTCAGAATTTATACACTGGTGTCGAGCGAAGTCAGCGAAACAAAAACATATCGCTTTTTCACACACGCAGCGTACTTAATTAAGTATGACCTTGGTCGGCTCAAACCATTGCTAAAATTGACAACATTGTTATAAGGCCCGATAGCTGACAGTGTAACGCATCGGATTAGCAAACATATAGGCCCAAGTTCCAATCTCGAAATGAGATTTTTTTTCTTTTCATCAATTATCTTCATCTGTTCTTTTATTATTCGATAAATTAATAAACGAGAATAATAATTTAATAATTGTTTTTATTATTATATAGTTAGTGAAATATGGGGTAAAGAATAAAAATGTTTTATAAGTGATTACAAAATGTGTATTCGTTATAATTTTATAAAGAATAAATAAACTTCTAGTTTAGGACTTATTGTGGTTATAGCTTATGTATTCATTTTCATTACGAAAAGAAGATTGAAACTAAACCTCAAAATAATCCTTATTACGAATATGCTACAGTATAATTTTATTATTACTAGGTATAATCAATTTATAATTTAATCCTTAGTATAATACCCATTATTATCAATGCAATCTTGTAAACGCTGGCGCATGGGCCCTACGATATTGCATAGGTTTTTGAGCTGGTTTTCGTTTGCACGGCGAACGGTTCGTAAAGACGTGTTGAATAATTCGGCAAAATATCTTGTTGGTATATAACCAATTGTTTCATATTCACTGACCAGCTAGGGCATTCCACGCAGCAAGGCTACCCTCTTCCTTATTTATTGACCCTCCAAGTCACAGTAGGTAATTTCTCTAAAACAAAAAAAGAGTACTGTTAGTCTACTAGCAAAATACGAATACTATTGAGAAACAAAATTATAATGAATATAGAAATGTTACATATAAGGATAATATAATGTTATATTCATCATTTAAAATCTAGGACTTCGAAATTATAATTTTTTCTTCTATTTAGACCTTATAATACGCTTAAAAAAATAACTAAAGGATCAGCAGTTCTATTTTAATAAAATAAATGTTTGAAAAAATAATTAAATCATATTCATAATACTCACATTCAGTTCAGTTTCATAAGATATTTGTGTTATATTAAATCCACTTTTACGCAGCGCAATCACATTCGCTTTCATTTCAATATTCTGCATTTTAAAAGGAACTACAACACGGCTAATAGAACACACGTCGCTAACCCACAATAATTAACAACCAACAAACAACGTTCTATTTAATCGCGGTGAATGACTCGTAACTTAACTGTTACTGTATCTACCTTATAAGTAATTTATTTAACTGTGGGTATAATCATAAAGTTTTACGAATTAAGCGCACAAGACGAACATGGCAAGGAAATATATTATTATAGTCATAAGCGTCATTATTCGAAGTAATTATTAAAAAACATTAAAAAAAACTATCACCGCGCGTGAGATTCGAACCCACACGGCTCGCTACGCAGGACGCGCTTACCCAAATGTGATAACCGCTAAGCTATCATGCCACATACCGTAGTGGTTGAATTAATGAAATACAATCAGTTGCAAATGAATGTGAGTGTGTGTGTCTACAGTAGAGAAATAGCTAATTAAAAGAAGGTCGTAAGTAAAACCAAAGTGTCAATCTATTGCTTTGTGAAATTACTACTCCACTTATGACCGTGGCTGTACGTTCCAATTTCAAAATTTCCCTCCACGTTGTTTGGGAGCTAATTTAAATTATCGTGTCTCATTAATAAATGGATCTGCGCCGGGACCATTTTCGCGCTACGATTTTATACGATTTCAAGTGTCGCCTGAAACCAGACGAATAGTACGATAGACTTTAAATGGCATTCATAGATGAAGGCCTTTCTAAAGCAACCGTTTATCGTTGGTATAACGAATTCAAGTGCGGTCGACTAACTTTGGGGGATGAAGAAAGAAGTGGTCGTCCTTTGACGGCTGTTACGGAAGAAAACACGCTAGCAGTGAAAAATTTGATCCAAAACAATAGGCGAGTTACGTATCAAGAGACTCAACACAAATACTGCAGGTTGGATCGAGAAGCTTTCACGAAATTCTACACGTGCATCTTCGCGTGAGGAGGATAGTTTCACGCTGGGTGTCGCACAACCTCACTGATGCTCAGAAGCAGGCCCGGGTGAAATGGTGGCGTGATATTATGATAAACAAATTTGAAGCAGGCTCGTCTCGGCGTGTTTACGACATCATTACAGGTGATGAGTCTTGGATTTATCAATAAGATCCAGAAACGAAGCGCCAGTTGACGGCTTGGGTGTTTCAAAACAAAGAAGCATCAACGCTTAATGGTATACTACCAAATGCTTAGCAGAAGTTTTCTCTGTTGTGAGCAACAAGCGACCAAACACAAGGCTCCGCGGGCTACTGCTCCACCACGACAACACGCCTTCGCACACCGCGCTCAAAACGAGGGACTTTCTGGACAGCACGCCGGTCAAACTTCTGGGTCACCCTCCTTACAGCCCTGACCTAGCACCGTGTGACTTAATTTTATTCTTGAAAATTAAAAAAAATACTTGCATACGAAATTGTTCCGTAGACTCTTACTGATAAGGAGCATGATCGCATTTGCGAAAACTAACGCGGTTGAGTACCTACGTATTTGAGCGAGTAGCCGTATAAAATACTTTATAGTCTTGCAAGTATTTTGAGGCAGTAGGTGTGTGTACTTGGAAGCAAATACCTGGTGTAAAAACCTGGTCGCGTAAATACGTACCTTCCCTAGATCACACTTTTCGTAACGCTTACGTCACGCGTTCGCCAGCTTACTCCCCAAGTCAAGCGTGCGTAAAGAAGTTTCACTTCAATATAAAAATATCAACAAGATCTCGCCCTCGGTGGATTACAAAAGGTCTTAGAATGTGCTGTAAACGTAAGCGACAACTCTTATGGGACTACAGAAAAAAAACCTACAGAAAATAATAAAACATCATTAAGTTAACGCAAAAGTCTCGCAATGATAATTACATAAAAACTGTCCGAAATAAATCGCAAGCCACTTGGAAGATTATAAATGCCAATAAACAAAATATACCAAAGGATCACATACAACAGATTACTGTAGATGGTAGTATAATAACAGACCCTAAACAGATTGCAAACTGTTTTAATAATTTCTTCATCGATAAAAATATAACTTCCATACCAAACCATTCAAAATGCCGAATCCCGTTCGAACCAAACTCAATATTTATGCGTCCAACTATACCAGAAGATATACACAAAATAATTAAAGCCCTAAAGAACACAAATAGTACCGGATATGACAATACAGGGTGTTACGGAAAGGGTATATCAATACAAACGGGTTGAAGAGTGTATCTGGTCTAGAATCTCTGTACAAAATTTCAGCTCAAAAGCATTAACTTTGAAAATGCTTAATATTTTTTTATTTCGACATCACGGCGCTGCACTGGCGCGCGGCGGCGTGATGTGCGTATACTAGGCGCACAGACACACTACAGATAATGGATAATGACCCTCGTAGTGCGGTGACACGTTTATTATGATTTCAATTTAATAAACTATCGAATTAAAAAAATAATAAGCATTTTCAAAGTTACTGCTTTTGAGCTGAAATTTTGTACAGAGATTCTAGACCAGATACACTTTTCAACCAGTTTGTATTGATATACCCTTTCCGTAACACCCTGTATATCAACAAAAGTTCTAAAACACGTATCCATTAAGTTATCATCTATACTTAGTCATATAATAAATTTAAGTATAGCAAATGGAGTCTACCCATAAAAATTAAAATTAACTCTAATTAAACCTTTATTTTTAAAAAAAATGACAGAGTTGCTATCGTCCAAGAGCGTTTGTACCATTCATATCGAAGATATTCGAGAAAGTGATCCATGATGGTATTTATAGTTACTTTGAAAGGAAAATTTACTTTGTAAAGAACAGATTGGCTTTCGTAAAAATAAATCTATTAATATAGCAGTATATAATTTTCTCCACGACATAAATTAACCCACATGGATAGAGGTAAACAAACGTGTGCACTGTTTATGGATCTCAAAAAGGCTTTCGATTATGTAGACCACAAAATACTTTTGGAAAAAATATACGCCTATGGTGTCAGAGGAAACGTTTATGACTCAATTAAATCTTACTTAAGTAATAGAACGCAAATAACACAAATAACAAGGATATGTCCTTATGTGAAGAAAATGATAACTTATTCATCCTCATGTAGACAGGATACATCTGGCGTTCCACAAGGAAGTGTATTGGGTCCACCTCTTTTTATAATATACATCAATGACCTTCCAAAAGCGACTAAATACAACACAATCCTATTTGCCGATGATAGTACAGTACTGTTTACAGGAGACAGTAAGTCACATATGGAACCTGAGATAAATATGACTTTAGATAGCATTATAGACTGGTTGGCATCAATCAATTTACACATTAATCTCGACAAAACAAACTTCATGACATTCAGAAGTAGAGTAAGTAAAATAGCAAACATGAACATAAATTACCGAAATAATAACTTTTTGGGGTAATTCTACTAATAAAGAAGCGGTATTTAAAGCCCAAAAGAAATGTATACGAGCCATAAGTAGTATAAAAGTAACTGACAGCTGCAGACCAGCATTTTTAAAATTAAATATTCTTACTTTACCATGTATATACAGGGTGTTACGGAAAGGGTATATCAATACAAACGGGTTGAAGAGTGTATCTGGTCTAGAATCTCTGTACAAAATTTCAGCTCAAAAGCATTAATTTTGAAAATGCTTAATATGTTTAGGGTTCCGTAGCCAAATGGCAAAAAACGGAACCCTTATGGATTCGTCATGTCTGTCTGTCTGTCCGTCCGTCCGTATGTCACAGCCATTTTTTTTTCGAAACTATAAGAACTATACTGTTAAAACTTGGTAAGTAGATGTATTCTGTGAACCGCAGTAAGATTTTCACACAAAAATAGAAAAAAAAACAATAAATTTTGGGGTTCCCCATACTTACAACTGAAACTCCAAAAATTTTTTTTCATCAAACCTGTATGTGTGGGGTATCTATGGATAGGTCTTCAAAAATGATATTGAGGTTTCTAATAACGAATTTTTTGATGCCCTTTGATTATTTTCCCTCCCTTTTTATATACTTGTACATATTATTATTTTAAGATTGTTAGTTTTTTAAATTATGTAAATATACAAAGAATTTCAAACTTGATTTTATAAATGAAAAGAGGTTTCTAATATCATTTTTTTCTGAACTGAATAGTTTTCGCGAGAGACACTTCCAAAGTGGTAAAATGTGTCCCCCCCCCCCCGCCTCTAACTTCTAAAATAAGAGAATGATAAAATTAAAAAAATATATATAATGTACATTACCATGTAAACTTCCACCGAAAATTGGTTTGAACGAGATCTAGTAAGTAGTTTTGTTTTTGAATACGTCATAAATCGAAAACCGCAATTTACCTTTCACAAAGTTACAACGAACTACAAGAACTTTTATATTATGTTACTTGCTGCTACGGAACCCTTCATGGGCGAGTCCGACTCACACGCACCGTCGCACTTGGCCGGTTTTTTTATTTCGACATCACGGCGCTGCACTGGCGCGCGGCGGCGTGATGTACGTGTACTAGGCGCATAGACACACTACAGATACTGTATAATGACCCTCGTAGTGCGGTGACACGTTTGTTATGATTTCAATTTAATAAACTATCGAAATAAAAAAAATATTAAGCATTTTCAAAGTTACTGCTTTTGAGCTGATATTTTGTACAGAGATTCTAAACCAGATACACTCTTCAACCCGTTTGTATTGATACACCCTTTCCGTAAAACCCTGTATATACGAGTATTAGAAGTTATAATGTTCGTAAGGAAAAATACAAACTACTTTAATAAGTTAATTAGCAAAAGATACAAATTCAATATATGTTTTCCAATCAATAAAACAGCGTTATTAAATAAAAATATATTGTGTATGGCTCCACGCATAATATAACCATTTACCAAATTCACTTCTGGAGATAAGTGATATAGATATATTTAAAAACAATATAAAAACGCTATAACTAAACAAAGCATATTACTCTGTTACTGAATATTTACAGGATAAAGATATATAATGTTACTGCATACAATATTTTAAAATAATGTCTTTTATTGTTAAATTCTAGTTTGTGTATTTGTAAAATTGCATGCCTTAGGGTAGAATATGGCTAATGGACACTATTGTTTGTATGAGAACTTTTCTTTTGTACCCATACTCGCAAATTAATAAATGTTTATGATTATGAAAAATTGCATGCCTTAGGGTAGAATATGGCTAATGGACACTATTGTTTGTATGAGACCTTTTCTTTTGTACCCATACTCGCAAATTAATAAATGTTTATGATTATGAAAAATTGCATGCCTTAGGGTAGAATATGGCTAATGGACACTATTGTTTGTATGAGACCTTTTCTTTTGTACCCATACTCGCAAATTAATAAATGTTTATGATTATGAAAAATAATTTTGACACAACAAAAATCGAATTTGACAATTGCGACTCGTCGACACGTGGTACTTATTTGCCCTACCCCGTGAATTGTTTTTTAGAGCCGCAGGCGCGGAGGGGGCAGCCTTGACGTGTTTTTATGGAATTTTTCACTTTTTGTATGGAAAATATGAAAAATGATTACCTACATGTTGAGTTTTAGGAGTTTATGGGCTTTAGAAAGGGGGTCGAAATTTTCATTATTTTTGCGATAGGACACACCATTTGCGAGATATAAGCAAAAGAAAAAAAAAGATATAGACAGTACTGTTTTTGCACCTGATGTCGAGGTGTTGGTGTGAATTTCTATTCATGACAACTAATTTTATTCCACACCTTTTTAATCGCGATTAAAAATAGTCAGATTTAGTTCGATTTAGTTAGACAATCAAAATTTTAGGTGAAAAACGTGAAATTCAGAATAGCAAAATTGACTCAGTGCCATCTTAGTGCTGTCAAACTAAAATATAGTTAAGTTGTGTCACTTTAGTCAATTTCAGAATGGGAAATCGTCGCTTGACAGGAATAAACTAAATTTTAGTGATTTTTAGTCCAGTTTAGAGGCATTTGTGACAAGAGAATCGGCACCATCATCACGTAAAAAAATATATGTGGTTTAATGAATCAAGTTTATTTATTATACTATCCTTAATCCCGTCCTTTTTATGAAGCGAGCCGCTTAGTAATTTGTATGAAGTCGGCGGCGCGTGAGTATGTCCGATGGAGACGCGCCGGCGAGGAGCGAGGTTATATAAACGACCGCGTGGGCGAGCAACGTTCACCCCATCAGTTTGCTCAATGTCCTCGGTAAGGTTTACGAGAGGCTTATTTATAAGCGTCTCAGAGACTATGCTGAAACAAAGGGCCTTATTCCCAACGAGCAGTTTGGTTTTCGAACCCAACACTCCTGCGTACAGCAAGTCCACCGTATTACCGAACATATACACGCGGGATTCCAACGTAGTTATATGACAGGTGTGATTTACTTCGACATAGCGAAAGCCTTTGACAAAGTCTGGCATAACGGCTTAATATACAAGCTATACCAACTCGGTGTGCCCGACCGTCTCGTGCTCATCCTACGAGACTTTCTGTCAAACCGCACATTCCGCTACAAAGTGGAAGGAGCGCTATCCTCCCCACACCCCATCCGAGCAGGAGTCCCCCAAGGCTCTGTACTTGCCCCACTCATTTTCACGCTGTTCACTAGCGATATCCCCACAAACAAAAAGGCTCAGTTGGCTTTGTTCGCAGACGATACTGCCATTTTTTTACTCCGGCCGCAGCCTAGTCCAGATATCTCTCACTCTCCAAACCGCAGTCAACAAACTCGCTGCTTGGTTTAGGAAGTGGAGAATAGAAGTCAACCCTGACAAGAGTCAAGCGGTTCTCTACTCCAAACCGCCACGCAACCCCATACCCCCCCGACCTATCTCCATGTTCGGCAAGCCGATCCCTTGGGAAAAGCGAGCCAAATACCTAGGTGTTATACTCGACAGGCATCTTTCCTTCTCAGAGTATATAAAAACGGTCCGCTCGCGCGCCGCTTTCGCTCTAGGCAGACTCCACTCCATTCTCAATGCACGCAGCAAATTGTCACTAAAGTGCAAATTGCGCATTTATACAGCGTGCATTCGTCCAATAATGACATATGCCTGTGTAGTCTTCGCTCACGCAAAGCCCCACCACCTCCATAGGATGCAAACACTTCAAAACCGTTTCCTCCGAAAGGCTACGGGATCCCCTTGGTTCGTCCGAAATGAGATCCTCCATGTTGACCTCAAAATCCCCACTATCCAACAATTCATGAAACGCCTTTCCAAGCGTTTCTTTGATACCGCCGCCAAGCATCGCAACCCCCTGGTTGTCGAGGCCGCCAGGTATACTTCCTCCCAAATCAGCAAATGTCGCCGTCCGAGGCATGTTCTCTTAGACCCTGACGACCCCATTACCCTCCTCCAGGAGAGTAACAAGGCAACTAGTACAGTACACAAAAACAAAAAACCGACATTCCGACCTCGCTGACGAGGTCCCTCGCGACGTCCCCAATTAAATACCCCCCCCCCCCCCCCCGACCCTTGCTCGATGAAGTGCCAGCCCGCGCCGCAGCTGAGCCTGTAGCTTTAAATTCCCGACTGTGACCTCTGAGTTTGTTTCGGCATTTCTTCTCAGAGCAGTCAGATAGGAAATGCCGGCCCCATCAAGCTTAAATAATAAAAATCTGATCCAGCCTGTCCCATCTTGCTGCCCTCTCCAGCGACGCCCTAGTATAGTAGAGTAGATATTCGCCCTGGCTGGAGGCTTTGAGTTTTCTTAAGGCAACCACAGGATAGTCCGGTTAAGTAGTCACGACCTCTCAAGGTCAACTACGAGATGCCATTTCTAAAAAAAAAAAAAAAAGAGCAACGTTCAGTGCCGGTCCGCGCGCCGCGCGGGTCAGTCGCTTATGCTCCATGTTTGTATACCGGTCTGTCTCCCACACAGACAATATGCCTGCACTGTGCTTAGATATACGGAACGTATTTGGCTATGAGAGGAAGAGAGAAAGAAAATATGCGCGCGCACTGCTTTCTCTTGCTTATATCCCCCACTCAACTCCCGTTCACCTCGCCCAATCACACTTTTCGTAACGCGTGCGCCAATTTACTCCCCAAGTCAAGCGCGCGTAAAGAAGTTTCACTTCAAACAAAATACTTGCATACGAAATTGTTCCATAGACTTACTGATAAGGAGCATGATCGCATTTGCGAAAACTAACGCGGTTGAGTACCTACGTATTTGAGCGAGTAGCCGTATAAGATACTTTATAGTCTTGCAAGTATTTTGAGTCGGTACCTGGTGTGCGTACTTGGAAGCAAATACCTGGTATAAAAACCCGGTCGCATAAATACGTACCTTCCCTACTCGCCCGATCACACTTTTCGTAAGGCGTTCGCCAGTTTACTCCCCAAGTCAAGCGCGCCTAAAGAAGTTTCACTTCAAAAATCTGCTCAAAGGTATACAATTTTCGTCGCCGGAAGATGCGCTGTCAGCGTTCGAGCAGGCTGTAAAGGAGGTGTCTGCGGCGGACTGGAAAAAGTGTTTCGAAAGCTGGTTCAGACGCATGAAACTTTGTATAAAGGGTAGTGGGGAGTACTTTGAAAATATTTAACCTTTTGAACGCCAGAGTATAAACGTATCGCCGTACCCCTGACGCCAGGCCACTTTAACAAAACAACACACACACACACTTAAAACAACAAATTTCTCGATATTGGTGGTTTATTTATATTAGTTTCATACAATACAATATAGACGGAAGCTTAAACTTTTAAATTAGGTATATAAATAAAAACACACAAAAGTAATGATTAAATTGTTTATTTCATAGTATGATGCGACCCGTGCGATGCGTATTTTGTCATATATTTGTGACGTTGGCGTTCAGGGTAAGATTTCGTTTGTCACATATATGTGGCAATGGCGTTCAATAGGTTAATAAAAAAATATTTACCTATAGAACATTTTTTTTTTTTTTGCAAAACTTTCTGAGTGTCCCACGTATATAGGGATACGGACGGGTCCACGGGACCTAGTTTGTGGTTCCAAAACTTAATAACAACTGTTAGACAGTATAACCGCATGTATCAGAAAAGTGTGCTCACACAAGTGTGTGGTACAGACCATCTAACAACAACTTTCTCCATGGGATCATTATCACCAAATATCCTCTGTCTGATACAAAACTTTTACTCGATCCAATAATGTCACCATTACGATGCCATGGAGAAAGTAGTTCAGCTTTGAAAGTCGTTTTGCTATGCATAGATTCTGCTTTCAAGTATAGGTATCTAGTATAAAAACAAGGAATTCCAAAAAGTACTCACGATAACATTGAGGATTGTTCCAGCGAAAAGTATACCCAAGTACATAGGTTTGTATCTGAAACCTGTGGTTAAGCTCACGATGGAGATCATGATGACCAGCGCACCGAATGCTACGGAGATTGCAATGATATACAACAGGAACTTTGTGAAATCAAACTGTTGGAAAAAAATTAAAAAAAAATGAGCACCACTAAGCAAATGTATTTAAAGTGGAGGGTAGATTACTAGGTGAAAAGAGAGAGTCAAGAAAAAAAAACAAGGTGGTCAGCGCCCTTTGCTCTAAGCTGGCGCATGGACAACAACTTTAGGGATATGATGACCATTCGCCACATTGGCCATTTCGTCGCTATCCTTAATAGGTCACATTCACTAATCCGTCACCTTGTGCATCTGGTCAGTTTCTTAACTTGTTTCATGCTGTATTTCGACTCATTCCCAACTCGTCCGATGGATATGTACAATTAAGCACAAAAACAAACATTTTCAGTACAACAAAATTTTATTATAAATTAGGTAGTACTCGCACAATCTTGTTTGAATTTTTACTAGAAACACAATAAAGAAAAAAAAAACTCAACTTAAAAAATATGATTCTCAACTTAAAAGTTATGAACATTAAACTAACCCAATGACACAAGAAATGTTTTTGAATGAACACAGTATCCAAACAAAATAAAGTTTAACGTTTTAGGTGTCGAGATCATTATGAACAGTCTGTTCATCCCGACATTTTTAACCCTGACTGTACGTTGTCGGATGAGTTGGGAATGAGTCGAAATACAGCATGAAACGAGTTAAGAAACTGACCAGATGCACAAGGTGACGTATTAGTGAATGTGACCTATTAAGGATAGCGACGAAATGGCCAATGTGACGAATGGTCATCATATCCAACTTTAGAAGCTACCGATGCGCAGAGACATGATCATATTTACTCAGATTGAAAACGAATCAAGTGAATTTATTGAGAAGACTGTCAAGTTTGTCGAGGAGATCTACATTCAAGTCATAGTAGCACACATCACCAGAATCGATGATAGGGAAAAAACTAATATGAAGATGCACATGTAAATAGCTTATGGCTCCCGCCGTGTCTGAGCGAACGTTTATCATCATCATCATCATGAGCTGTCCATCCCTAGCATCACGTGGAATGACAACTCACTTCACCCAAGTTCACACGGTATTTTTTTTTCTAGAAGCTAGCTCGGCAGGTGGAATAAAAGTTCACTCCGAGCTCACTTCACCTACGTTTTCTCTGTGAGATTTTTATAGAATACTAGCTGCGCCCCGCGGTTTCACTCGCATTAAGTGTTGATCCCGTAAGAATATCGGGATCAAAACTATCCTATGTCCTTTCCCGGGACTCAAACTATCTCTATACAAAATTTCATCTAAATCGGTTTAAGCGTGAAGAGGTAACAGACCGACAGACACACTTTCCCATTTATAATATTACTAGCTGCGCCCCGCGGTTTTACCCGCATAAGTCTCGATCCCGTGGGAATATCGGGATAAAAAGTACCCTATGTCCTTTTCCGGGACTCAAGCTATCTCTATACCAAATTTCATCAAAATTGGTCCAGCCGTTTGAGCGTGAAGAAGTAACAAACATATAAACACACACACACACTCACAAACTTTCGCCTTTATAATATTAGTGTGATAGTATGCAGGGCATATGCCCTGCATACTATCACACTAATATCATAAGTCTCGATCCCGTGGGAATATCGGGATAAAAAGTACCCTATGTCCTTTTCCGGGACTCAAGCTATCTCTATACCAAATTTCATCAAAATTGGTCCAGCCGTTTGAGCGTGAAGAAGTAACAAACATATAAACACACACACACACTCACAAACTTTCGCCTTTATAATATTAGTGTGATAGTATGCAGGGCATATGCCCTGCATACTATCACACTAATATTATAAAGGCGGCAGGAGGCATATGCCTCCTTACTCTCTTTCCACTTCTCTCTGTTTAATGCTGCTCAGGACCAGTTCTTGTTGAAGGAGAATTTTTGTAAGTTGGTAGTTTTTCGTACTATACTTACACTTGTTAAGGCCAAAAGGATGCACACAAAAATTGTCACCGACGTTCCGACCAGTGCATAAAAGATGACATCGGTACTATAAGTAGCTGTTACGTACGCTGCAATCAGGGACATGAAAAGTACCTAAAAACACCATCATTAATAAATCATGAGCAATATTTATATACAGTTATGAAGCAGAGCAGTGGTGGCCCCGACTTACGAGTTGTAGGTCGTGGGTTCGAACCCAGACAAGTGTTTTACTTTACGTAAATAATTCATCACCGCTGCTCTCAAAACGGTTAAGCAAAACATCGTGGGGAAACCGGCATATCCTCGAACCAAAAATCCTTAGACATATAACATCTATCAACCAGTACGCTTGCGTGGTATATTATTAGCCCACTCCCCTCGAAGAGAGGAGGCCTGGGTTTCAGCAGTGGGAACATTATACTCTGATTGTGTTACAAGATATTTGAAAGGCTAATGAAAGCTTTCATCAGCAAAGGTTGCAACATCATTATCTGCTTAACCTTTTTCTTACATTGTCGGGGTCGGCTTCCAATCTAACCGGATCCAGCTGAATACCATATATTTTCAAATAGAGCATCTGACCTCCTCATCGACTTGTTAGGAGACAGGTTGCCAGAATTTCGAGTTTCTTGATTAGTCAGTTAAAGATCTAGGAATGATCGACTGCTTGACGTGCTTTCCTGGGCACAGAGGGGTCTCGGCATAAAATGATCAGACATACGGAGAGATAATGCGAGATACTTTATGTAAATATTGGGTTGTATAAAAAGTCTTGCAACATTTTTAACTTTTTTAAATATTTTATTTATTTGATTAAATTACAATTTTAATCAGTAATATATTCACCATCATTGTCTATAACATTCGCCCAACGCTGTGGTAGCTTTTCTATTCCTTTCGCCCAATACTCTGATGAACAGGAGTTAAAAAAGTGAGAAACCTCATTTTCGAGATGAGCCCGATCGTCGAATTTTTAATCCCTTAAATATTTTTTTAAATCTCGAAATAGGTGATAGTCGGACGGCGAAAGGTCCGGAGAATACGCAGGATGTGGTAGAACTTCCCATCCTGGCCCCGAAATTTTTTGGCGAGTCCTCTTTGCTACATGTGGGCGTGGGTTGTCATGGAGGATAAAAACTTTTTCGCGTTTTGGGCGATTTTGGCGAATGACATCGGCCAACTTCTGTAATTGTGCATCATATACTTCCGCCGTTATAGGGGCACCGGTATCATGGAACTAAAAGTAAAGCATTCCTTGAGCGTCCCACCAACAACAAAGAAGAACCTTTTTCTCAAATGAACCTGGTTTTGGCTGTTTCGGAGGCTTTTCGCCGCTTTGAAGTCACTGACGCTTCCTCATATGGTTTACGTACAACACCCAGCTCTCATCTCCAGTAACAATATCTTGCAGAAACTCCTTCCTGTGGAGACGAAGTAGCAGTGATTCACAAATGCTGATGCGTGAAGGTTTGTTTGAGTCACTAAGTTCATGTGGGACCCATCTTGACAGAAATTTCCGATAACCAAGCTCTTTTAGGTGATTAGCAACAGTCATATGGTTACAGCCGAGTGTCCTCGCCAATTCCCGGGTGGTAGCATTTGGCGCTGTTTTCAATGCGCTTCGCAAAGCTTCCTTGGAGGAACTCGTAATACACAATCGCACGATGTGATGATTGACTTATTAAAGACATTATTTCAGTTCACTCTGCACGTAACGCCCTTATATACTCTGCACGTGTTAGCTACGAGAACCTTCTACCATGTTCCACTACTAATCTAAACCGAAAATGTTTCTATAAAATTCTAGAAACAAGAAAAATGTTGCAAGACTTTTTATACAACCTGATAATTTCATCACCATTGTTCTCACAACAGTGAAAGAATACATCGTGAGGAAACCGGCATGTTCTAGTACCAAAAATTCGAAGACATGTGACATGTACCAACCCGCACAGGCCTCGCGTGGTGGATTACAGCCCACTTCCTCTCGAAGAAAAAAGGTCGGTGTCCCAGCAGTGGGAACATTATAGGGTGATTATACTACTACGGCGAGATATAGTCTTTTATTTGTATCTGCACGCTGCCGCAGGTGATACGAAATCCAGATTGCTAGTAAAATGTATAAAACTTGCGACCTTTAACTTACCGCTAACGCTAATACTACGACATTGCAAGGTGGCGTGCGGCAACATGGGCTACACGTCATGCCATAATTCAGCATTAGCATTCCGACTCTAAAAGAAAAACAATATTATGTTTTAAAGATTCTGAAATAACTTGTTAGTACTTTCGTAGCGGTGTCTACAACGGCACATGCAAACTACACGTCATACTGACGTCACGCAAAATCTTGCATAGCCCGGTC
This sequence comes from Amphipoea lucens, assembly GCA_947508005.1. NCBI lineage: Eukaryota > Metazoa > Arthropoda > Insecta > Lepidoptera > Noctuidae > Amphipoea > Amphipoea lucens. Next base: position 11,815,232 of record OX382379.1, read on the forward strand.
AAAATAGACATTCAAGGTTACATTAATTCGCATAAAGTTGAAATTTGGTATGAATGTTGGGAACACCATTAAAAATAAATTGTCAAAAGTCCCCATCGATCCGACGTGTGCAAAAAAAAATATTCAAGGTCAAATGTTGCAAAAATCGTTTTCTGCATTTTTCAGCTAAACGGTAAGTTTTATCATAAAAATAGGTGAGACAAAATTGTTCATCGTGCAAAATCTAAAAAAATTCTTTCTACACTTTTTTCCTAAGAATCACCATTTCGGAGATATAGCGATTCAAAAAGTTGAAAAAGTTGTGTTCTTCATAATAGGTATGTATGTCAATTACCTTTATATACGTTACAGAGCCGTAATACAAGTGAAAATATTAGTTTTCGTGGCGTATACATACATATTATACAATTCTAAGAATATAAACTTTCTTTGAACATCTATAAACTTTTCTTTGAACAATTTACTTGTACCTAACAGAAAGACGAAGAAGGAGACAATATGCTTGAAGTTCCATTAGATGATCAGCCGCGGCACGTGCACTGTGGCCTAACAGAAATTCATACAGGTACAGAGTTCGAAGTTATCGCTCGTCCATTATTGCGTATACTGAGTTAACCGTAAGTGGGAGCCCGCTTATATACCCTCGGTGCGAAAGCTTCTAGAAAGTTCTACAACATACTAGAATCCTCTTGAAAGCAATGCAAATGAAAGCTTATATTTCACGATGTTTCACAAGTGTCTCATTAATTTCGTGCCAACCCGATAGTAAGCGCCAAATGCATTTTACTCAATTATCTTTTAAAATAGACATTATTTTAAAAAATCCCTAGGTTACCCTTAGGGGCGTTGCCCACACGAGCTAGAGTCGAGGCGGCGTCGAGGCGCGGGCGCACGTTTTCTATAGGAAAAAAACTTTTTTACAAAAAAAAACAACCGACTTCAAAAAAAAAACACTACAAAGTGAAAAATAACTTCAATTTCGGAAGTCGGTGTCTTTGGTTCCACATTTTCGTTTTTTGACACCGACTTCCGAAATTGAAGTTATTTTTCACTTTGTAGTGTTTTTTTTTTTGAAGTCAGTTGTTTTTTTTTGTAAAAAAGTTTTTATTTTTCACTTTTTAGTTGTTGTTGTAGACACAACTCGAAGAATCATCAAAATTCGCATAGAAATGCCGGAGATGCAGTACATTAATGCATATAACTTCGTACATAAGAATAATTACCTAATGTATTATATACTAAAACCTTCCTGAAAGTATGTAGATCACATTAATGAAAGAATTATCAAAATCGGTTCAGTAGTTTTTGAGATAATCGCGGACATACAAACATACATACATACATACATACATACATACATACATACATACATACATACATACATACATACATACATACATACATACATACATACATACATACATACGGGTCGAATACAGAACCTCCTTTTTTAAAGTCGGTTAATAATAAATAGGTACGTGAGCGCACTGCCATTTATTCCTATAGAAAACGTGCGCCCGCGCCTCGACGCCGCCTCGACTCTAGTTCGTGTGGGCGACGCCCCTTAGCTTACGCTCTAGGTAATAATGAGTATTATTATTTATCTAATTTGTGGTTCAGTAGTATGCACCAAAATAGAATGCAAACCAAAATAGTTGAAAATTAGAGGTAACTTTGTGATAGTTTTCTATCGAGAAAATTTTATCGTACTATGTTTTCGTTAGGGTCGACCCTTACATTTATAATGAAGTTTCCTGCTATATACGTTTTTTTTACTATTTGAACATGATTTACTACTGTTTAAATCTAATCTAAGATTGAAGATTTTGCATTGGGCCCGCTCTTAATGTAACCTTACCCCTATTTTTGAAGCTAACTTGACCGGACTACAAGCAGAGTTTACCGTACAACTAGCATAATTATACACCGTGTTCCGGACGATATACATAAACTTCGACCAGATGTTCAGACCATGGTAAGAAGCATTTTTCATTATGAACACATGAATGAATTCTTATTTTTTGTTAATTCTCATACAAACTAAATACCTTGACGTAAATCACCCGATACGCATGCCTCTTTATCCGAATTGACAACGACACGTATTTTCCTTCATAAGATTTGGCGGGCTGAAACTTGTCAAAACTAAGTTAAGACCCTTTTCTACTGCATAGCTCAATTAAATTTCATTAAATGAAATTACAAATATCTTTGTAACGAAGCCTTTTTATGTACTACTTCCTTTGTTAGATTTAATTTGTAAAAGCTATAGAAGTATTTGACAAAGTTTATGGATAACGTGAAGAACACGGTGTATACAACGTCTCGACATCAATCTTCGGGCAGTTTCCCAGCAAACACAACAACCGTCTAGCCGGAGGATCCTCCCTTTTCTATGGAGGATGAGTGTACTTTACACCCTGTTCCTCATGCCTCTATACTTTTATTGTGATCTTTAACACCACCTCAGCTGGAAGACGTCAACTGCTGGACATAGGCCTCAGCCAACCAACGCAAAACGGCCTGTATTGCGCTGCTTGCCTTCATCAAATTCTCATAACCATCAGTAACGAGGAATTGTTACTGATGAATCCTTAATACTGGCTGTGACATAACTCAAATGAAATGTTGATCTTAGGATCTACCGAATAGAGCTGGATACCGCTATTTTACATGGAGTGAACGCCTATCTGACCTCCACAACCCAGTTACTGGGTAACACCCCTTGGCAAGACTGGTTGTCAGACTTTCTGGCTTCAGACTACCCTTAACGAATGCCGGGAATCCGAGTCACGGGGGGGTCTCAGTAGGTTATCGATGGTCACCCATTAGCGGACCGACCTCAGCAAGAGTTGCTTAACCTTGAACATCGACCCATGCGGCTGTTATTATTTAGCCACGAGCCCCTCTCAAAGCCAGCAACTTCAGAAACTAAAATAATTTTTCACGTCGAAATCACTTTTTTTTAAATCTGTTTTTGTTTCGTTTTTTTATACTTACATTCCAATAACTAAAAGATATCCTCCATCATATATGAAATAATCCCGCCCATTTTCTCTGTAAATAAAATCATTGTAGAAATGAGCATAAGATAAGATTTAGTTATAACATTACTGCTATTGAGCTAAAAGCAGATTCTTGATAATACAGAAAAGGAACTTTAACAGTTATTACTTACTAACTTCTGCCCGCAACTGCGTCCGCGTATTTTAACATAAAACATATTCTTTAGCACTCAGCAATCCAGACAGGCACTTTACGTTGTGTAAATGATTTTTTTTTTCATCACCACTGCTCTCAAAACGGTGAAGGAAAACATCGTGAGGAAACCGGCATGTCATAGTACCAAAAATTCGACAAAAAAGACATGTGACATCTAACAACCCACACTGGACCCGCGTGGTGGAATATGGTCCACTCCCTCTCTTGAAAAGGAGGCCGGTGTTCCAGCAGTGGGAACACTAAAGGATGATTATGCATACAAACTCACAAAAATTACCTCTTTAAAATTTTAGTACAGATAAAAAAAATCTTAAAGAAATTTCTCAGTAACTGCCTGGAATCTGGTTTCGTACACGGCTGCTGTTAATAGACTGTTCTGAATGTTCTTCACGACACCTTGGTGGTCTGTCCCCGCCAGGTGAGACCCCCATTTGCCTGGGGGAGGCCCGGCGGGTGACGACCAGCGACAGAGTTGTCGACTCGACGCTCCTACAGAGTATAGGTGAGTTGCTTCCGCCCGCCCCGCTTCCAGAGCTAGCCATTGTGAGCCGACGATCGATGGTGACACCCAGGTATCAAATGAAGGGGAAGGAGAAACAGACGGCGTAGGCCTCATAATAGGTACCCGTTTACACCCTTGGCTACTCTAAAAAGGACTCAGTGAATAGTTTGATGTACTTACGAAAAGTATATGTATCCAACAAATAAAGCCGTTAAGAGAAGCATGATGAGCGTTATAATAAAAACAACTGCAACAAATGGATTTCTATCTGGATCATAGGAAAATGGTGATGAGCCCTCAGGCATTTCAGCTGCAACTAAAAACCAAACGTTAAAACCAAAATGACTTTACGAAATTAGTGATAAGATAAGATAAGATAATATTTATTTGCTTAAACATGTGTGATACATACAAGAAATTACATGCATGCAAGATGGTATATAAAAACCATATATATGAAATAAATGATAGGGTGACTATATCGTTGGTGACAGTCTCGTCATTGTATATGAATGGCGCTTGATACGTATGAACTTACAGTCGTGACATCACTAAACTTGTGTGTCAGTCCCGTCTTTGTTTAACAGTTATTTTAAAACGTCTACAACATAGCAATGTCTTAAGCTTTAACCCCCTTATTCATAATCCTATTTTATCTCTATTTTAGCTAAAATAGGTTTATAGAACGTTTGTCTTTATCTGTCACGTTGTCATTTCTGTGTGTAAGAAAGAGACAAACCCCATTTTAACTAAAATAGGTTTGATAAGTTTTATGAATAAGGGGGTTAGACTTTTGTTAGCACTGCAAACAACTTTTTTTTGTGTTAAAATAAATACATTTTTTAGGTACAATATTAATGTCATCATCCCTAATATAATTTAATGTAACATGTTGCATGCCATGTGTGTATACTCATGTTTTGGTCAAATAAACGATCTCATCTTTTCTTACCGGCTTATATTTACAAGCGAGCTTACTAGTAAATTGCACCCAGTAATGTTTTGGGTAAATTCCCTGTTTATTGCTTTTAGGATAACGATTAAACTGTTTTCTGAAATTTGTTCGCCCTTTCTCCATTCTGTATATGTTTGTAACTGCAGCTTTGATTCCATGTCCTTGCACATTCGAGACAGCTGTATCCACATTTTTAACGTTAATGATTTCAGCATTGCTTTCATGTTGCACTGCGTTTTCCTGTTTAAGTATTTCACGAATTTTTACAGAGGTTAAACTTTTATTGACAGGTTTTTTAATTTCTGTGCTATTGATTTCATTTTGTAGTTCAATTGTGGTTATATGGATTTCTGGACATAGTGTATCAGGGATCATTTTATTTCTTCAATTTTTTCATGTAGTATACGCATAACGATTTGTCGCTTGTATTGTTTAAAAATATCTCTAAAACATCGATCTCACGTTATATCTTTGGGTCTCAATCTCATAAATTGTCAACAATGTTGAACCTATTGTCAAAAAAAAGTTGTTTATGTCAATCAAAAAGGGCAAAGACAAAATCATCAAGAAGATTTTATTATTTTATTCGACAGAGTATCTATACATATTCTAAATACAGCATGTTGTAAAAATATTCATTACAAGAGCGTCGTCCACGCTACGCATTTTGTACATCAAAAACATTGTATAAAAATGGGTTTTATTTTGTTTTGTAAAATAGCTGTTTACAGAAGAGCGCTTTTTAAGTGTAACGCACGCCACTCACCAGTTTTTTCTAACCAAAATCATGGTTTGAAAAAGTATGAATAATTTGTTATTAAAAAACCATCGCCTACAAATGAGGTTATAAAATTACCCTCAATTGTCAAATGACCATGTAACACCCACTCTCATGAAGATCGGAGACGCTACACTCGAAGTCGTGGACGAGTATATTTACCTAGGACAAACTGTCCAGTTAGGTAGGTCCAACTTCGAGAAAGAGGTCAATCGTCGAATCCGACTCGGCTGGGCAGCGTTCGGGAAGCTTCGCAATATCTTCTCGTCCCACATACCGCAGTGTCTCAAGACGAAAGTCTTTGACCAGTGCGTGTTGCCAGTGATGACATATGGCACTGAAACGTGGTCGCTCACAATGGGCCTTATTAGAAGGCTGAAAGTCACCCAAAGGGCAATGGAGAGGGCTATGCTTGGAGTTTCCCTGCGGGATCGAATCAGAAATGAAGAGATCCGCAGGAGAACCAAGGTAACCGACATAGCCCGAAGAATTGCCAAACTTAAGTGGCAGTGGGCAGGGCACATTGCTCGCAGAACAGATGGCCGATAGGGCCGAAAGGTTCTGGAGTGGCGACCGCGTACCGGAAGGCGTAGCGTTGGAAGGCCTCCCACAAGGTGGACCGACGACCTTGTGAAGGCCGCAGGAACTCGTTGGATGCGAGAAGCACAAAACCGGTCGAAGTGGAGGTGCTTGGGGGAGGCCTATGTCCAGCAGTGGACGTCTTTCGGCTGAAATGATGATGTCAAATGAATAAATTTTTGAGGAGTAAATCTCCTTTTTGAATTTCGGGTCTAAGTTTACAAATAATCAAAATATCAAAGCACTCAACTTGTAAGCGGCATTACAAATTGGCATCAACGTACGGTACGGTAAGTTTTCTGATCCCTTGGTTGACATTTTTATCAGATACTTTTGGAACAGACCGAGAGGCTCATGGCTAAGTAATAACAGCCGCACGGGTTGATCGATCAGGTTGAGCTACCCTTCCAACGTCAGTCCGTGGATAGGTGACCATCTTTACGTACCGAGACTCCTCCGTGCCTCGGAAAGCACGTTAAGCCGTTGGTCCCGGCTGTCTTTCTTGGATCTTTGACAGTCTTTACGGGTCATCAGAAGCCCGAATGTCTGACAAGCAGTCTTACCAAGGGGTATCGTATTACCCAGTAACTGGGGTGTTGAGGTCAAATAGGCAGTCGCTCTATGTATAATACTGATATTCAGCTGCATCCGGTTAGACTGGAAGCCGGCCCCAACATAGTTGGGAAAAGGCTAGGCAGATGATGACTTTTGGAACAGAGCATAATTCAGTTGGTTTATGAACAGTTCCACATTGTGCGAAAAGGACATAGAGAGAAAGGAATAGACTGCACAGTGTTCTTCCTTTCCAATCTTTACATACGTCCATTAGTAATGCAAAAGAAACTTTATGTCCGACGTTTAAAATACGTTTCCATTTACAATTTGAATGACAAAAAGCACTTCGCTCACCTGAGAGCTGTCAGTTAAAATCATAATTAAAATATTTTATTTTACATAAACCAACATTGGCACTTATGAAACGTCAGAACCTCGGCACGGTTCCAATTGCAAGAAACTCCACGGTTACTCTTTTAAAAATAAATGGCTTTTATATTTGTTTTCAAATTACAGTGTTAATAAGTATGGAAGGACAGTGTAGGTAAAAAGTACCAGGTACTTAACAAAATAAGAAGTGACCAGTAAATCAAAACTTCTATGAGTCTACAAGGCTTACAACGTTCTCACATTTACAAAATAGAAGAGAATCGATAGAAAAGAAATGTAAAGTAAACAAAACCGGCCAAGTGCGAGTCGGACTCGCCCACGAAGGGTTCCGTACCACCGCACAATATTTAACACTACATACCTATATAAAAGAATATTTCATGTGCCTACCTTTTACCATTTATTGATATCGAGCAAAAATAGGTAAAAAATGGCGTTTTTTGTATGGGAGCCCCCCTTAAATATTTATTTTATTTTAATTTTATTATTTATTACTTATTAAATTAAAAATACAACTGAGCATTTTGTGAATATTTCAAGTGCCTACCTGTTGCCATTATTGATATCGAGCAAAAAAGGGCAAACAAATCGCATTTGTTGTATGGGAGCCCCCCTTAAATATTTATTTTATTTTGTTTTTAGTATTTGTTGTTATAGCGGCAACAGAAATACATAATTTGTGAAAATTTCAACTGTCTAGCTATCGCGGTTCTTGAGATACAGCCTGGTGACAGACAGACGGACGGACGGACAGACAGCGAAGTCTTAGTAATAGGGTCCCGTTTTTGCCCTTTGGGTACGGAACCCTAAAATTACAACTATTTAAACCAAATGACATGATTTTCATTGTCATTACAACTGTAACAAATCTGGAGTGGATAACATGTCCACAAAAACCACTAATGAATAATATACATATCCCCCCTTACTAATAAAAGTTGTATAGCGTATGTATAGTTACACAACTTCTTCTTTCGAAAGTCAAATTACTGACGACTGAAAGAGAAAAATCGGTGTGTACCTATTCATCTGATATAATACGTTTATTAGTAACGGGGTTAATGTCAAGATTTTGTCACAGAAAAAAAAAAATAAGATTTAAAAAATAATCATCATAATTTAGGATTTACATAATTATGCCGTTTATGATGTACCAGGGAAGTCACGTGTACAGAGGGTATTATTGCTAAACATTCTTTTCTTCAACATAGTCTATAACTTTGTAATATGCTTTTTCGATAAGGGCACGTTTGATGTGTTTGAAACTTTCCAGAACCTAACTTTCCGTAACCAACTTTGGCAACTTGTTATAAAACCGTATATTATTTATAAGAAACGTCTTGCTTGTTGTAGTTAATTTAAATTTAGGTATCACAATATCGTGTTTACTTTGTGTAAAATTGCTACTAATTTTGAAAACTCCTAAGTACTTGCGAACATACAAACTGCTTTTTAAGATATATAGCGAAGGCAAAGTTAGTACCTATATCGATTTCTTTGAATTTATTTCTAACGGAATCACGAAGACTAATATATCATGCGGATTGCTCTCTTTTGTAATGTAAAATATGAACCTACGTCAGCTGACGTAGATTCTAATAACGCCATAAGACCTCATAAGACATAATACTGTGGAAATACGCAGAGTATACTAACCTAACTGTGGCTATATCAGTCAACTGCCTTATTCAATACAGCATATGCAGCTGAACTTAGTAGTCCTGTGTTAGTCCAATCAACTGCACCATTTTTAAGAACAAATCGACGATAGATGTGTAGATCATAAATGCTGCTATGGCGTAGTCAGATTCACTTATCTCTACTGCTCCGCCACCTAGCACCATTTGGAGTTCCATTGTGAGTAACTGAAAATAAATATGAGCCTTTAGACATCGTTCACACCAAACGTATTGTCCGCCACCGACTGTGAGTATAGTGTAGTGACAATGCACTACGTAATAGCGTATAATCGGTTCGGTGTGAACGAGAAGTTAAATTTATATGGAAAAGCGATAAACTGCGTAACGCGCGCTCACAGTCAGCGGCCGACAATACGTTCGGTCTGAACAATGCCTTAGTCCGCACTCAAACCCTGATTCTTTGTTTTGAGAAGGAACTATCACATCAAGATTACCTAATAGAGCTGGTAATCTTGGTGTGATCGTAGAAATTTTACGATAGATAGACCAACTAACGATTGGCATGACGATAAGAGTTACTCCACACACAATGGAATTCGATGTGAGAGAAACCTACCCGATGACGTATTGCCGAACCAGCTAATTGGTCTCATCATCATTAAGAAAGACGTCCACTGCTGGACATAGGCCTCCCCCAAGCACCGCCACTTCGACCGGGTCTGTGCTTCTCGCATCCAGCGGATTCCGGCAGCCTTCACCGGGTCATCACTGGGCTATTTGTTCTATATGGTATATAATATTATCCAGGCAGCTAACTTAGAAACAAATAATGCTGTGGGTGTGCTGAGTAGTCCATTCTTTTAGATAAATCACTCTCTTTAGTGCGATGCCGAAACGTGGCACTGACAGTCGGACTGGTCCAGAAATTGACGGTCGCTCAGCGAGCTATGGAGCGGGCCTCACTCGGAGTTTCTTTGAAGGATAAATCAGAAAAGAAAAGAACAGCAGTAACCGCCATAGCTTACAGAGTAAGCAAACTGAAGTGTCAGTGGGCTGGCCATGTTTGTAGAAGGACCGATGGCCGGTGGAGCAGACGAGTCCTGGAGTGGAGACCGCGTATCGGCAAGTGTAGTGAGGGACGCCAGCCCCCCAGCTAGAAGGACCGACGACCTTAAGGTGATTGAGCTAGATGGGATGCGAAAGGCGGAGAGCAGGGTGTTGTGGCGCAGCCTGGGAGAGGCCTATATCCAGCAGTGGACTACGATAGGCCGAGTTGTCTGATTTGATTGATTCTATTTAATAAGCAGTGATCGGAATAGGCTGAGTATATTTACCTAAACTTCGGGGAACAGAGACAGAAAGTGGAGACTTCTTTACGACGACATTTTTTTTTTCACGGAATTCCGGGAAAAGTCTAAATAAGTTGAAAATAAGCTTTTTTTAAGATGGGTAAAGGCTATTTTTAACTAAACTTGCAATTACCAAATTTTAATAAATAGTCTAACTTTAATTCATGTATTCCAATTATATGTAATGTATGATACAACGGTTAGTTTAAGGATCATAAATATAATTCGAATAGGTACATGAATTAAAGTTAGACAATTTTTTCGGGATTTTACGTGAAAATCCCGAAAATTTGGTAATTGCAAGTTTAGTTAAAAATAGCCTTTAGCCATCTTAAATAAAGCTTATTTTTAATTTATTTAAGATTTTTCCCGAATTCCGATGAAGAAAAAATAAAAATACGATTGAATTCGAAAATGATAATTTTGGAAAGATACAATACATGTGCATTTTCATTACAAATTACAAAAAGAAAACGGCTAACTTTGTTGTACATTACACGTAATTTCGACTAAAGGTATCATGCAAGTTGATAGTAGGGTTTTCAGCCAAGATAGATTACATTAGCCACATCAGAGCACACAACCGTAACCTATAATTGTCGCAAACAAAAACAGTCACCGTAGCCGAAATCGGCTGGGGATATATAAGGTGTAAAAAAATTAACCGTAAAAACTTTAAGAGGTGCTTTAGACCATCGAACTGAACAACTTTCACTATGGGATCAACTCTGAAATCACGAAAAAAAAATGAGCTGTTTCATACATTTTGGCCGAGTAGGTATTGAACTTTTGTATGAAACAGCTGACTTTTTTTTCGTGATTTCGGAGTTGGTCCCATAGTGAAAGTTGTTCAGTTCGATGGTCTAAAGCACCTCTTAAAGTTTTTACGGTTAATTTTTTTACACCTTATATAAATTCCTATTATAATCAACGCATCACGTTTTTTTCTTCCATTTTGGGGTGTCAGCCGTCACTCTATCATTCACTCCTTTTTCTTTCTTATCATCCCAAAGAGATATACATTTAAACGTCTTTGTATCATATCTTACACAATCCATCAACCTTTTCTTAGGACTTCCTCTCCCTCTCCATCTATCAACATTTATTTTGATCACTCTTTTGGTTACATGCGTTTCATCCTTCCTCATCACATACCAAGACCAACGATTCCATTTCATCTTTTTTATAGCTGGCGCCACTTTTAAACATCCTCTAATATACCTACTCATTTCTTACTTTATTCACTCTTGTCACTCCACACATCCATCTCAACTTTTGAAGTGAAACTTCTTTACGCACGCTTGACTTGGGGAGTAAGCTGGCGAACGCGTGACGTAAGCGTTACGAAAGTGTGATCGGGCGAGGCGAACGAGAGTTGAGTTGGGGATGAAAGCAATGCGCGCGCACATTTTCTTTCTCTCTTCCTCTCATAGCTAAAAACGTTTGAAGATTCACTTCAGTCGTATGGTCATAAGCACACTCGGTTTTTTTTTTATCTCTGCTGCATGTATCTTTCCTCATCAGTCTTCTTCACGGCCCAGCATTCCGACCTATACAGAAGGATAGGCTTTACCACGGACTTGTAGATTTTCACCTTTAACTTGAGGGGCATCCGTGGGTTACAAGTTGTTCCTGTGACCATTTCATCCATCCTAAGTTGATCCGGTGCGTTACGTCATGGTCTATTACGCCATCCCCTTGAACAAGCGACCCAACGTACCGAAAGTTGGAGCAGATCGGTAAGGGTGTTTTAAGAGAGATGGGCACAGGACTGAAGAGACCACCGAAAGCATACTCTGTTTTGGTTCTGCTCAAACTACACATCACTTCACCATACACCACCACACTTCAGTCTGTCCCACTACACTTCAAATAAGCTTTAGACCTCTAGGCCACTCTCTGCAACCAATGTCGCCGGTGAACAACATACATGACCGATGACGACCGATGTCTGACTTTAGTGCCAGTCCACATGGTGCGTTGCGTCGTCGCAACGCATGAATTTTAACGCATTGCCGGCCCCACGGGCGCTGCGTTAACGCAGCGTTACTAGGACGCAGTCGTAACGTTCCGTTGACGCAGTTTCGGTTTCAGTTCGCAGTTCCGCGTGTCTCCTCTTTATCAATGCAACTGAGCGGTAACGCTCAGGCGTCGCAGGTAATTGCACCCCTCCCGCTTCGTCTCGGGGGCTGCTGTCCGTCATGTGTGCGTTGCGACGACGCAGCGCACCGTGTGTACACTATGGTTATTTGTATGTAAAACAACGCAACGACAGCGCTGCGCCGACCCAACGCTGACGCAACCCGCCGTGTGGACTGGCTATAAGAGCGAACATTATCACCAGAATCAGGTAAGGGCTGAGTTAGTTCACTAATTTACCTCATACGTCTTTTACGAAAATTGGAAAACAACCATCTTTTGGAGAGAAACAAAAAAAAACAAAAACAATTTTAAGTAATACTCTTTAATTGAAACCGTAATTTATGATTATAAATGTTCCTTTCACCATAATTTACGAATAACTTTTTATTTTAACTGCCAGACTTCGGGTGCAATGATATTTCATCGTGTCATCATAATATTAGTTTCGGAAAATATAAGGTAACGGACCTTGTACGAGTATGTTTGGCTTTAACTGTGTTTATCCTTTTCGACATCTTTAATCGGATTCAAGCCCAATATGTGTATAATAGTTGTTAACAATTTCAAACACACCAACTCTTTTGTCATCTCTGAGTTCCATCTGTATATAGCAATATAAGATTACTAAGTGGGTAACTGAAAGTCGCATAGGAAACATGAAAAAAACACATGTGGCCCCTATCCCAAGCAGCATAAACTAGGGCAGGATGAAACAAATGTCAATTCTGCCCTCGAATAGACTGTAAGGACTCGTTTACCATCGTAGTAAACCTACCTACTTATTACAAGAATTTAGTAGTTATATTAATAGTTTAGTTGGACTGGTCGACCAACCTGAACTGGGCCCGCATGGTGGATTATGGCCCACTCCCTCTCACAGAAAGGAGGCCGGTGTCCCAGCAGTGGGAAGATTATAGGCTGATTATGGACTGGTCGATTTAACACAAACAATAAATTAAAAACTTTCTTTTACGTAAATAAAAATCCAATTCAGTGCAAATGTGATTGATCTATTAAGTGTGTGCACGAAACTTAGGTTCAAGTCACATCCCACTTCTTCTGAAAAACGATGGAACCTTTGACCGTGGTCGCACTGTAGAAATTTAGGGGACGGATGGTCGTTCCTTCTGATGGTAAAGAAACGGTCAGTGTTATTTAAAGTGGGCCAGCAAATGCAAAAATATTTTTTCAAGTCCGACTGGTACTTCCAGAGATTCAAACTCACAAACTAGTTTTCTCAAACATGCTTGGAAATTTGAGCATTATTTTAACAGCCTTCTTCGAGATAAATCGAAATTGCTGTACTGGCCAAATACATGAGAGCAGCGGCCGGCAAAAGTTGTATGAAAATCCATATCTGTCGAGGTTTAACGGCCAAATAAATTACATAGTAAACTCATATCTGTCGTGTAATTTAAAAATGGAACGATCTTTTCCTCCGAAACATGACTACCAAGGAGGTGACTTATCAAAGGTTTTATTTAAATTTCGAACTGGCTTGCAAATAGAAAGCTGTTTCTTGAAAAAAAAATTAACACTTTAACGCGGGAAAAATATTCTTGTTCGTCATTGGTTTTGAAAGTAATTGTATTTGACAAAAAAAGTTCTGCCTAGGTACTACTTAGTTTTAATTTCCGCGCATTATTTGAGAAAAGTACTATACAAGCCTTGGCCACAACTAGGCATTAATCAATGCCTCTTTTGCTGACCGCTTCAGTAATGTACTATTATAATAATATCTTGTGATCTTCTACGGCCTTAAAGTAATTCTAAATCTCCGTGTCGACTGACCCACGATACAGAAGTAACTTTAGTGACTTCGAACAACGTTTAATACGTTGCCCAAAGACGTAGTCCTAGTCCTAGCATACCTAGCACTTGTCCTCCGTTGTTATATTTTTGAAAATGGCGGCAACGCATAAAACTAAATCGATAGCTGACACCAATGAACGAAAGAAATCAAAAAATGGATGTTACGTGATCAACTTTGAACGTTAATATCTCGGAAACGTAACTCTTTACAGGTTTAGCATTGATGTCGTCAGCTCTCGATTTATAATTGTATAGGTGTCAATCGTGGCCGCAATTTAAAAAAAAAAACAAAATGGCGCGACAATTAATTTCAATCTGAATCAATTTGAAGGATATTGCTAATCCACATACAGACAGACTGACAGACAGACAGATAGAGTTACTTTCGAATTTATAATATTATATATGGGTATATGGATTATGGATATTACGGATATTATGGATTATGTCCGAAAAAATTGTCTTTTCAAAACGTAACGCAATGAATGTTGTTTAACTGTCAAAACGAAACCCATTGCTACTGATAGTAGGTATGTTACGCAATTACCCCGCAGGCTCCATATAAAAATCTTGAAACCCCTTACTACTTTAATTAATAAAACAATAAAAGCTAAAGCTATTAAACTTACCACGACTTGTATAATGGTTCCCACAAGCAGAATACCGATCAACAGGGGCTTCATCATAGTTCCCGAAATCATAGTAACAATTAAAATAATCATTACGATCACACTAAACGCTGTAGCTATACCGACGATGTATAGCAAGTAACTTGTAAAATCGAACTGAAATGCAAAATGTAAATTAGTCAGTGTAGGAACTACAGGTAACAATAATGCTATGTACAGACGCCAGCACATCAAGCTACCCGAAACTGTCAAATTTGCCCAATCAACATTGAACCTTATGCTGTAGCGATACAGTTGAAAATCTATTAAAGAAATTTGACAGATTGTAGTAGCTTGATGTGCTGGCGTCTGTACAATGCTTAAGGGGACTACATGACCTAAAGCGCGGTCACTGTCGGACTGCATAGAAAAGAAAGAGAAGCGCGATGACACAACACAAGGTCGGTAGACCACTATACGGTTTACTACAAGAGCGGTGACAGCCCACATAGCGACGGTTATATACCGGTCACTAAAACGTTGTTTTTAGTAAGTTGGTGTGTTTTCCTAGAGAGAATTTTCACACCGTAAAGTCAAACCCCGCTGCCCAAAGATTTAAATCGCTAGATTTTCCCTCACCGTACTTAGTCACGCGAAAATGTTTCCATATTGAGAAGAGAGTGAGCCCAAGCGTGACTATATAGCGTTTACATGACAATAAGTCAAGTCACTGCGACATTGTGTGTCAGATGCGTAAAAACGAAACAATAATGCGACTATCTTTAGACGCGTTTTTGGCGTATCTAACGATTTAAATCTTTGCTGCTGTCATGACTTTCATGACAGTTTCCACTGCGGCCGTTAAGTGCCGTCACCGTTTTTCTCGATAACCGTAGATTTAAGTTTATCAGCATCTTTAGAATACGGGGGTCAGTAGAAGTCATAGAATGGAGTGACTTACACTTGAAAAAGATAGCAAAATGCAAACCATCACCACAATCGTAGTAGCAATGAGCGCATACATTATAATTTCAGTTCTAAAGAAAGCTGTAACTCTTGCAGCTACCAAACTCATTGCGATCACCTGAAAAGTAATCCAGTTGTTAGGAAAAATAAGATTTTTACTATAAGTGAATTGTAATTCTTTTGAGAAAATAAATATCTTTAACTTTAATGAAGACACGTTTATTTGACCACGATTTTCTATACTTCTGTAAAAAAAGAATGAGAATAAGAGGGATTTAGTGTGAGAGATAGACAGAGTTATAAATATCTTTCTTCTCTCTCGTGTAATAAAATGTGCCTAAACGTGACGCGTCCTTGAAATTTCACTTTCAATTCTCGTCCAATTATTGAATCACCGCTTAATAAGTTTCACTGCAAAAACGAAGACATTGCTATAACTCTGTACTTTCAAGTAATAACGCACGAGTACCTTCCTATGCTTTGAAAAGTAATGACGAAATTGACGTAGGGTATTCGTCGCGTGAATCATCACGTCGTGTCGCATCGTGTCGTGTTGGTCGTTAACGAAGCAATCCAGTTTGACTTACCGCTAGAAATAAACAGACAAAATTGCCCGGAGGTTCCCTAGCGCACGCAGAGGCCATCAAACAGCATTGTGCACCGATTAAGAGTACTCTGCAAATTAAAATAGGGCCTTAGCAGACATCGTTCTTTTAGAATTGGTGGTCAGCGATTTAGTCACTTTTCGAACTCTCACTGACTGACAGGATCGCCGTCCGACGATAAAGGCGCAATTACACATGGTCGTTAGCAAAATGACTAGTCGAATTGGGGACACATCATAAGCATTATCAGCCTATAACGTTCCCACTGCTGGGACACATGCCTCGTCTCTGTGAGGGGGTGTGGGCCGTATTCCATCACGCGGACCCAGTGTGGGTTGGTAGATGTCACATCAATCAATCAACTCAGCCTATCGCAGTCCACTGCTGGACATAGGCCTCTCCCAGACTGCGCCACAGCACCCTGTCCTCCGCCTTCAACATCCAGTCTTCCTCAGCCACCTTCTTTAGGTCGTCCGTCCATCTAGCTGGTGGGCGTCAAACACTACGCTTGCCGATATGCGGTCTCCACTCCAGGACTCGTCTGCTCCGATGTGGATTACTATTTCGATGTGGATTGGACTTGGCAAGACGTGCGAATTGTACATGACTTTTGTCTTGTCCAAATTCATGCCGATGCCAACCCTCCATTTAGGCTGTGCAGCATTTGGTCTAGTTGTTCTAGCGTCTCTGCCATTTTGACGATGTCATCGGCAAATCGAAGATGTGAGATGTACTCGCCGTTCATGTTGATACCCTGTCCAGTCCAGTCCAGCGTCTTGAAGACGTCTTCGATATCCGGGATGTCCTCCGTGTAGTGGTGCGTTAATTCGGCTCGATGGTCATCTGCACTATGCCCCACTGGTTTCATCGTCCGTGTTGAGTATGGGTGCCCATAAATATCTTCGACTTCCTCGAGAATCTCGGACTTCGAAGCACGATTCTACCATCCGCAGTTCTTAGTTTCGTCAGTTGGGACCTCCCTAATTACTGAGCGAACACTTTCGACACTCGGTTCTGCTCAATCGCGTCCTTAATGTCGTGGGTGTTGGAGCACTGAAGGTCTCGTCGCGTCAGCTTGCTCATTTTTAGGTTTAAGGCCCTCTTATCTGACGAAGATGGCTGCATAGATGTCACGTGTCTTCATTTTTTTTGGTTCTAGGACATACCGGTTTCCTCACGATGTTTTCCTTCACCAGTTTTGAGAGCAGTGGTGATGAAATAAATTACACAAAGTAAAGCGCCTGCCTGGGTTCGAACCCACGACCTCGAACCCTGACTCGTAAGTCAGGACCATTACCACTGGGCCACCACTGCTCTCATTTGGGCAGCCGATGCATTAATAACACTGGTTATCGCACTGGAATTCGAGCTAACAACTACGAGAAGTTTGAATGCAGTCGAGCAGAACTACTCATTGTGACAACTGGCAAAGCATAGAAGTGAAAGGAATTCTGGCGTCGGGTATCCGTATTCGGGTAACCAAAATAATGAAGCTGGACTAGATTGTTCGTAGACGAGTACTCGACCCCGTTCATTTACACTAGGTCGTGTGCCCGAATTATATAGGCAATCGAATTCTGGAAGATGACCAGGTGTAATTGTACCACAAGCGTAGCATTACTTCAAAATGAACTTACAATGCAGGTATCATAATCAGCCATCCAGATTGTATGAAAAATATTCTCAAACCGGTGCTGAAATAAATAGATTTATAAATAAAAATCTTATATGCTTAAGAAGTGATAACCTCTAGATTTAAGTACTAAGTGCAGATTTCACCAAAGAAACTGAACGCCATTAGGACTTCTAAACCGCGTTCAAGGGCTGTCAGTGTCAATATCCCTGAGCAATTTTGACACAGACAGCTCTTGAACATCATCTTCCTAGACTTTCCCCAACTATGTTGGGGGTAAGCTTTCAGTCTTACCGGATGCAGCTGAATAACAGTATTTTACATGGAGCAACTGCCTATCTGACCTCCACAACCCAGTTACTCGTTCAATCTCAGAAGATTCATTGGCCAGATCCATGATGGATCTAGTGACGATTGTTTTCTCATTGGATCCTGATTTCAAGATGGGTTATACGATACCCCTTGGTAAGGCTGGTTGTCAGACTGACAGCTCTTGAACGCGGTTTAGATGTACTGAACGCGTTCAGTTTCATTTATGAACTTCACCCCTAGTGTTTAAGTCAAGATAATTTGTAAAATCAAAAAGCCCGGAAAAGAAACAAAATGGGTGAATAGACAAAGGGATATAGAGTGAGAGAGAGACATTACTAACTTTATATAAACAACAAATATGAAGAAACCAGTGAACATTAACATTACAAGCACTAAAGACATAACTAGTCTGACAAAAGAGTTTCGAGATTCAGGATTGTATTGTAACGGCGGCCCATGTCCTGGGTATCCGTGTTGTTGCGGGAATCCCCCTTGTTGGGGGTATACTTGCTGTTGAGGGTATCCCTGTGGTTGAGGATACCCTCCTCCTTGACCATACCCTTGTTGAGGATATCCTGGACTAGAAGGATATCCTTGTCCAAATTGTGGACTGGGAGGGTACGTGGGATTTTGAGGATAACCCTGGGCCTGAATTGGACCTTGAGGACCCTGGGCCTGAACAGGACCTTGAGGATAACCCTGGGCCTGGACAGGACCTTGAGGATAACCCTGGGTCTGAACAGGACCTTGAGGATACCCCTGGACTTGAAGAGGGCCTTGACTTTGAGGACCTGAAACAAGACAAAACAATTGTTTAGTTATTTTAACAAACATATCAACACACTTGTTTTTCCCGAAGGATTAGGTTACTCTTACATAAAACGGCCATTGGCTAACTAAATATTTAGTTGAAGACAGTAATTAAACTAATAGAATTTTTGAAGTAAAAACTTCTTTAGGCGCGTTTGGCATTTTTTGAGATGGGAAAAAACCATTGAATTCGCACCACTGTTACCGTAACTGACACCGCTTCGGATACGTTCGGCTGTCCACGGGATTTATTTATTTATTTGGGACAAACAAACAGTAACACATTATATCTGCGCAAATAATATAAACAAAGATATAATACAAATGTGAAACTCGCACCGTTATCCACAGCATATGTACTCGGTTTTAATGTATATCCGATATGTCAGTGAGTGATGGCAAAGTATTCTGTTTGTGTTTTGTTTTCACTTCCGGCGGCACTCCCGGAGTGCCACTGTTTTTTTTTTATTATTTTGGCCCGGCTACATGCTCCGTCTTACTTTTTCGATTTGCACAAACAATACTGCAACGCTAAAGCACAGGCCACACTGGGAACTGTGAACCAAATTATGAAAAGACGCAGTAGCTACATGAGCGAAGCTAAACGAACTTAGCTTCGTTTCCAGTGTGTCTGGCGCTTAAGGCGGAACAACGGTATACCATGGTACCCGAGCCTTTAAGTACGGGTATTGGGCGCCATCTTCACGGGCGAGCAAATCGCGGCGATGGTCATGCTGTGCCATCACATACCTACGTACAACATGACACACCCACGACACATAATCAGCCTGTAATGTTCCCACTGCTGGGACACAGGCCTCCTCTCTTCGAGAGGGAGTGGGTTGTAATCTACCGCGCGGGCCCAGTGCGGGTTGGTACATGTCACATCTGTCTATCATGTACCATTTTTGTAGAACCGAAACTTAAAATACCTATTGATATATTTTTCTCGATAAAAACATCAAGAAGTAACCTCCAATTCTCACGCATTTTTAATTTGAACTTTATTTACTAATTTGAGAAAAAAAAACAACCGACTTAAAAAAAAAACACTACAAAGTGATAAATAACTTTGATTTCGGAAGTCGGTGTGTTTGGATCCGCATTTTCGTTTATTGACACTGACTTCCGAAATTAAAGTTATTTATCACTTTGTAGTGTTTTTTTTTTAAGACGCTTGTTTTTTTTTTGGAAAAAAATAGTACATTACTGCAGCGGCCAGCAAATGAGGCATTGGTGGACGAACGTGTAAATGTGGGCCGAGGCGAAGCCGAGGCACACACATACGTAACTCCATCCAAGGAGAGGATGATCGTTCCATTTTAAAATTACACGACGAATAATATGAGTTTACTATGTAATTTATTTAGCCGCTAAACCACGAAAGATATGGATTTTCATGCAACTTTTGCCGGCCGCTGCGCCCATGTATTTGGCCAGTACAGCAATTTCGATTTATCTCGAAGAAGGTTGCCAAAATAATGCTCAAATTTCCAAGCATGTATGAGAAAATTTTTATTTTTCACTTTTTAGTTGTACCTACCCCACACAAATTCAACTAACACTAGTGCATTGAAGAATTAAAGACACCGACTAGAAGGATCATCAATACTGGAGATTCAGTACATTTATGCATATAACTTCGTACATAAGAATAATTACCTAATGTATTATATACTAAAACCTGCCTGAAAGTAAGTAGATCACATTAATAAAAGAATTACAAAAATAGGTTCATTCGTTTTTGAGAAAATCGTGGACATACATACATACGGGTCGAATACAGAACCTCCTTTTTTGAAGTCATTTAAAAAATGGACACTTTAAAATCAAGTTATTACAAAGTCTTGGAGAATTTAAAGTAACGCAAGATCACAAGGTGAGTTAACTCAAGACTATGGTCTTGAGTTAAAATTATGATTTTACTTGGTTATGATTATACTGACTGTACTGCGCCACTATCGTTTGCTGCGGTGGTCGAGCTGGCTGTTCTTGACACAAAGTCTGTGGTGGCTTCCCAAAACGAACCAAGTTATCGTAAAAGCCCTTCAATGTAAACTTTGGCTTCGGAGAACCTATTATATGCACTCTCAACTCTGTAACGTTCACTACACTTCCTGATTCTGTTTCTTCTATTTTATCAGTGGGAAGTTCTGTACTATTTTCTATCATATCAACGCACAGGTAATCTTTGCTTTTGGCTAAAGTTACTGCTTCTGGTGTAACTGTTTCTTTTTTGACCAAATCCATATCAATGGCACAATCAAGGTTTTCTTGTTTAATAGCATTACTATTGGCACTGTCATTTTGTGTTTTTGTGTGTTTACTGGGCTCTGCAATACTCATAGAGCAATAAATAATTAAAAAAAAATATGTAAATACTAAATAACAACGAATGCACCGAATGTCCTACAGCAAAATAACTTTTTATTTTCTCTGATTGTCAAAACATAGGTTTGACAGTATTAATTAGAAAAGAGTTTTTAACCAAATTAGTATTTATCTCAATTACCTATTTATTTCCAAGTTCACACATGATTTTTTGTAAAATGAAAATAGTGTCTGCGTTGATTTTAAATAAAGTTTCTCATGACACAGGAAAATGATCTGTAGGTACATTGTGCACCATTTGTCTAAGTTTTGGCATTCTTCGACCTAACTTTGGAAAGCCAGGCAACAACCCAAAATAGACACAAGCAAAATTATGTAGAAAGTTGAATGTAACTTCATTCAACTTTCTACATAATGGGGATAAAAACTGCCACTTGCTCACTTCAGATGTCGCTACTATCAAGCGTCTAAGAATTTGTCACCTAGCTGTCATTATCCATATTTTTTTGCAAACAAACTATAAACAAACTATTTGCCTAAGATTTTAAAAGACAGAAAACTGTGGGTTTTTTGTGTTAATTTGTGATCGACACAAATGTAAACATAAACAAAACAATGGCTGCTTGTAGACGGTGAACAGTGCTGCCACCTATGACGAACTTTCAGTTTTTAACCCCATTGGATTCTTATCTATTTCGTTAGCCAACCCGCACTGGGCCCGCGTGGTGACGGCCAGCTCCGTCTCAAAAAGAGGAAGCCTGCGCCTTAGCAGTGGGATCATTATAGGCTGATTATGACGATTACAGGTATCCAACCACTGAACTGTACTCTGACTGTAAGGTCCTTACAGTACGGCAACTCTTTGTGCTTCGATCAATTCTTAGAACACATGTCGGCCTGCCACCGCCAAACCCAAATAAGCGAGTAAATCTCCTTCCCAGAACTCAACACAAAACCACATTCGCAAAACGCCAATTCTATATATTAAGTACACACATATACCAAAAAAATAATTCGTTATAGTAACAGAGTGGCTACTACAAAAAGACTATGCCTACACGGAGTCCTTGCTCACATACATCATCTAGTGATCCGACTCAGTAGGCAGTAGTAGTCTTACAGCTCTTAGATTAAGAAGGCACATAATTAGGCACTTAGCATAAACTCAAAGGTGTAACAACACATTTCACTTCATTTACACTACACACACCACAAAATTACAGAAGCTTAATAACATCGACACCGTTCATTTGTTGTATTATATCATGTTTAAATAATTATTTGGCAGAACACTGTCTCTTAGAATACAGGCTCTCCTAGTCTAAGGGACAGGGTTATATACATTTTGTACAGATTTTGCAACTTGCAATGAATTGTAATGGACATTGTAAATTTGTTTCTGTATTTTTTTGTGAATAAACTTTTATTATTATTATTTTTTTTATGATTATGCTATGTTAGCCATCAGCAGGGATATGTTCATTTACTATACCATACTTTATTACTCTCAAGCAAATCAGACCGACTACCAAAAACCAGACTGTTAGTAGCTCCAATGCTGCTCCAATTTCCAATATACAGGGTGTCCCAAAACTCAACGTCAAGCCGAAACGGGGTGACAGGATTGATCATAACCATCACGAGAAAAATCTGAAAAAAAATCTATCCCATGCAGTTTGAAAATTATGGGCATTTTAAGAAAAACCTAGGATCAAACTGTACCATTTTTCGGTTATTGTGGTTATTATTTTTTATTTTTGTTCATTTGAACTTTAGAAACGTAATCCTAAATAACATTTCTAGAATCCCAATAAAAAATAATGACACAATTGCCTTAAGTTCCCGAGAATTGAGACTATTTGTTAAACTACGAATTTAAAATTTTCAAGATTCGTCGACTTTGACAGGCCCTCCTATAAAAAAAATGTACTAGAGTGCCTTGGCAAGTAGCATTAAAAGTTGGCGCATTTAATCAGAATTCTAAAATGGTACAATACTTGTTAGTTCCATACAATAGAAAAGAGTAAAAAAATTAAAACCTCAAGTAACCCGATTTTTGCTATCAGATTTTACTCAGTTAAAATGTTTTTAATTCGCACAAGCTCTAGGTAGGTTCTTAATTTTAAGGCAAAATGATGAGAGAGATGGATAATGGGTATGTTTGCCATGAGTGAGCGAGACAGATAGTGACGCCACGCATTGAGACGGAGATGCGTCGTTTAAACGAGTGCGAATGAAACAGATAGATGCTATGGCATCTATCTGTTTCATTCGCACTAGTTTCAGCCAAGCAAATGGCTACGCTACCAGTCCGACACCAACCAGTTAGTACGTTTCGCTCATTCGTCTACTGCGCACGTTCGTATTCGCTTGTGTTGATTTAGTACTGACAACTTTGGCTTCTCTTTTTGGACTTGAATCTTTGTGAATTGGACTTGTTGATAACATACCGGCAACTTTGGCTTCTCTCTGGACTTTTGTGTTGGCATCCTTTTTATCTACCATGCCTACGCGCTACACTTCACAAGAATATGCGAACATGCACCTCATTTATGGGGAATGCAGATGCAACGCAAGTGCTGCCGCTAGACTTTATCGTGAAAGATATCCAAATTT
Source organism: Amphipoea lucens (assembly GCA_947508005.1). Lineage (NCBI taxonomy): Eukaryota > Metazoa > Arthropoda > Insecta > Lepidoptera > Noctuidae > Amphipoea > Amphipoea lucens. The sequence continues at coordinate 11,839,037 of OX382379.1, forward strand.
AGAGCGCTACTCGGATCACCGCGTGTTTGTTAATGTGCACCGTTCACTCACAGAGGGCGGCCATTTCCCGAATCAAATACAGGCTGGAGGTAGACCTGTGTTTCCTTTCCAGGAAGAAGTATTGCAAGAGGTCTCACGTGACCGAAGTATTTCCGTACGTGGAATTGAAGAAAGAACGGGAATACCGAAAAGCACTGCTCATCGTATTTTACAAAGAGCCGAAATGCATCCGTTTCACGTACAACGAGTTCAAAGTCTTCTACCTCGAGATTATCAGGAAAGGATTTCTTTTTGTAGAACAATGCTACAGAGGCATAATGAGAATCCCCAATTCATCCAAAAAATTCTCTGGTCAGATGAATCGACATTGAAAAAAGATGGTTACATGAACTTGCACAATTATCACGAGTGGCATGTGGAGAATCCACATTTAATGCGAGAAGATAGATCCCAGTATCGTTTTAAAGTAAACCTGTGGACCGGAATTTTAAACGGTAAAATTATTGGGCCTATTGAACTGCCTGAGAACTTGAATGGAACTAATTACCTACATTTTTTAAGAGAAGATTTACCAACCCTGTTAGAGGACGTACCACTAGCAGATCTTCGCGACATGTGGTTTCAACAAGATGGCTGCCCAGCGCATTTCGCAGTGCAAGTAAGAGATTTCCTTGACCAGGAATATCCGGGAAGGTGGATTGGACGTTCGGGCACTATCTCGTGGCCCGCCCGTTCACCAGATTTAAATCCCCTGGATTTTTTCTATTGGGGAGTTCTCAAAGAAAAAGTTTACTCAAAGCCCATTGAGAACGTAGCCGACCTGCGTGAACGCATTTCTCAAGCAGCTGAGGCGATCAACTCTCGAAGATATGCCCGACTAATAAGTAGATCTTTTTTAAGAAGATGTAGGGCTTGTATTGAGGCTGATGGTAAACAATTTGAACATTTATTGTAATAAAAAACGTTATTTCTCTATCATCAGACTTTTATTCCAACAAACCTAATTATTTTACTAGTTTTACTAACTTTTTTTCACTTTGGTAAAAGTGGCGTCACTATCTGTCTCGCTCACTCATGGCGAACATACCCATTATCCATCTCTCTCATCATTTTGTCTTAAAATTAAGAACCTACCTAGAGCTTGTGTGAATTAAAAACATTTTAACTGAGTAAAATGAGATAGCAAAAATCGGGTTACTTGAGGTTTTAATTTTTTTACTCTTTTCTATTGTATGGAACTAACAAGTATTGTACCATTTTAGAATTCTGATTAAATGCGCCAACTTTTAATGCCACTTGCCAAGGCACTCTAGTACATTTTTTTTATAGGAGGGCCTGTCAAAGTCGACGAATCTTGAAAATTTTAAATTCGTAGTTTAACAAATAGTCTCAATTCTCGGAAACTTGAGGCAATTGTGTCATTATTTTTTATTGGGATTCTAGAAATGTTATTTAGGATTACGTTTCCAAAGTTCAAATGAACAAAAATAAAAAAGAATAACCACAATAACCGAAAAATGGTACAGTTTGATCAAATTTCTAGGTTTTTCTTAAAATGCCCATAATTTTTAAACTGCATGGGATAGATTTTTTTTCAGATTTTTCTCGTGATGGTTATGATCAATCCTGTCACCCCGTTTCGGCTTGACGTTGAGTTTTGGGACACCCTGTATAAAGGAGGAAAATGAGCATCTCTCTGCAGGGTGTAGTCGGTCTGATTTGCTACCTTATGTGGTGCACTTGGAAGTCTCCGAACCGTAAGAAGACGTAACTCTACCCTGGTAAAGTGAGCCTACCTCGACGGAACGGCAGTAGGGTATGGATGTGGAGTTATGTCGCAAACTATGCTCTATCCTGCCTCTGTGTCCCAAATATGCAGACAAAGTGACCTCTTCGCTGCCACCGAAGACACCGTGGAAGTGGAGAAGTTTTGGGCCATTACATAACCTACCTACTTAAGAAAGTTACCAATTACTTCCCAAATCTGTAAATACTATAAGGGCCCGGAACACATCTGGCGAGGCGCAACGCCGCGCGGTTGTCACTGCCAAACAAATATCAACGTTGCATGCCTAAAAATAAAGTTGAAAATAAATAACCTGTGACGCGCGCTTCTTTCCGCTTAGACACGCTCTCGAGCTAATGAAAGTTAATTTATTTTCAACTTTATTTAACTGGTGCAAGGTCGATGTTTGTTTCGCAGTGACAACTGCGCTACGCTGCGCCTCGCCAGATGTGCGCCGGCCCTAAAGAGGTGAATAGGAGGTACTCTTCTGAACTACTGATTACATTCCAAAAATCCTCAAGAAATTTCGCGCGGAAGAAGTCTATACAAAATAAGTTTAACATTAGGACACCAGAATTAGAGAACCGAATTACATTGGTATAAATAGGTAATTGAAATAATACGGAATTGTAAACAGAATTAAGTAGGAAATTGGAAGGGACGGGAAATGTCTTCTAGCGATCGTTAGGGACAATCCTATTAATGCTATTGAAGCACAAATTGTATTTTGCCCTACATTTTAGTCTGGAACGGAAAATGTCTAGTTTAGACAATAAAGTTTTATGTAAGTACTAGCTGCGCCCCGCGGTTTCACCCGCATAAGTCTCGATCCCGTGGGAATATCGGGATAAAAAGTAGCCTATATGTTAATCCAGGGTGTCAGCTACCTCCATACAAAATTTTATCGAAATTAGTCCAGCCGTTTGAGCGTGAAGAAGTAACAAACATATAAACACGCACACTCACAAACTTTCGCCGTTATAATATTATAGTGTGATAGAAATGTCTCGTGAAATGGTAGAAATTTCTCATGTGCCTGAAATTACACCGGCATCGAGAGCCTGCAAAACGGATCACAGCAACGCTGCGTGACGGCAGAAATAACAATATAAATCATAGAAACAAGAAATACTCAAAACATATTACACAAATATTGCAGCCCACAACGCTGTCCACAGATTCACGAAAGGATACAATACAGTGAAAATAATTGCTAGGGTTACAAATTCATTTTTTTTTTTTGTACTATCTTATTAAAATAACTTTCGTGTTTAACATTAAGACATTATTTGTCGGTTATCAAAAAAGAAATCAGTTGTTTCATAGAAAAGTGAGTGCAATACCTACACGTTCAAAATGTATGGAATAGCAAATTTTTTTTTAAACCTACGAATTTTTTCAACTCACAGGGCTTCAGAATATATTATTTTGTATCACTTTAAGTTACACGGGACCTACAATCTTCTGAAGCGAAGAAAATCGGTGTTAGAGCTTCCTCGCGATGGGAATAGGCACAGATAGAACTCCTATTATAAATCAAATGTAGCTGAGTGAACACTTACTCGGCCCTTTATTAGTTCATTGTCCGTACGCCGGGGTCTATTCCCCAGCTATCGTATTTCACAGCCTAAAAATGTTCAGAACATTACCGCGTGTCCACGAGCTATACGCTCAAGCGTCACGCGTGTTCCGACAAAGACTGCGGAGAAAACAAATGAAAGAATTTATTTAGTGTGCATACACACGAGCAACACGTGTCAACTCAGGCAACTGCAGCCGTCGACACCCGCCAACATGCAACTTGTGTATTTCAGCACCGTACATAAATTAGTTAGTTTCTTAGTGTGATAATAATGTTGTATGTATTTATAGTATTTTTAAGTTATATTAATATTGTATTTTATGTGTTTTTATATGGGCCTTGATGCCTGAAATAAATGGATAAATAAATAAATACATGAGCGGCACGTTGTTGACAGCAGCTACCGACACACGTTGACGGCAGCCGTCGATACTAGTCGACGAATCGACGGCTGAAATTGACTATACCGTTGATGCGTGTCGCTCCTGTGTAATAGCACATAACATACCACGAGTCACCGCGACGCGGCTTGCGTAGCGACGGAGGGAAACAGGGGACGCGCGTGCGTGTCGCTTGGCGCAAGTCCCGTCGCAAGTCGCATCGCTCGAGGTCGTGAACGAGGCCTTAGACTTACGACAAGCTAGAGTTACTGACACAGCTTGCAGACAGCAAACTGAAGTGGTACTGGGCTGGCCATGTTTGTTGAAGGATCGATAGCCGTTGGAGCAGAAGAGTCCTCGAGTGGAGACCGAGCATCGGCAAGCGTAGGATGTGACACATCCAGCTAGATGGACCGATGAAGGAGGAGAGCCGGGTTTTGTAGAAAGAGTATTGACATTTTTCGGAAGGAACTACTTTTTAAACATCCTCGTATATTTACTCCTATTGTACCGTTTACAACACGTCTGATTTTTACTTTGTATTCCCGCATTAGTGCGGTAAAGTGTGCACAGATAACTGGTTCACTAATGTTTCACCAAAACTCCATTGACAAATTTTTAGTTTACAACCAACGTTTCGTATACTATTTATTTCAGAAACAACTCATTCCGAAAATGTTTTATTTTATAAACACTCGCTTTACAAACATTTATTTGGCAAATGCTTCTCTTTACAAATGTTACGGATGATATTTTATCATTTATACATTTTTCATTTAATATTTAGATTCTTTTGGAAAAATAACGTTTATACAAAATATCATTTTATAATACACTAGCGACTGCATTAAAATCCGTTGCGTAGTTTAAAAGATCTAAGCTTACAGACAGCGGGAGTGACTGTTTTATACTATGTAAAGATTTTCTAAACCAGTCAGTAAGACAAAGTGATCATGACGGTATTCTCCATTTGGGTCAAATAATTTTCAGGCAAGTATTTTTTTCTATATAAACTAGTCGTTTCTGGCACTCGCCGGCCGCTGCCGCGGCACCGCTCGCTTCGCTCGCTCGGCTCGTGGGAAGGGGGTCAACTAACTTAACCGAACCATTTTTTTTTAATAATTACCCTAATGTAACTAGTTCGGTTCCGGGTCGCCTACTAAAAATAATCTCTTTTTTTCTTCTATTAGCGCAAGTCGTTTGTGGCACCCATATTTTGTGTAAAGTATTTTTTTTTCTATATAATTTAGTCGTTTCTGGCACTCGCCGGCCGCTGCCGCGGCACCGCTCGCTTCGCTCGCTCGGCTCGTGCGTAGGGGTCACAGTTTTAACCTAACCTAACCTAACATTTTTTTTTAATAATTAACCTAATCTAACTAGTTCGGTTCCGGGTAGCCCACTAAAAATAATCTCTTTTTTTTATTAGCGCAAGTCGATGATAGAATGAGTTTCATTTTTAAGAATTTGCGTAATGATAAGTCAATATGTAAAACGTTTTTATTCCAAACGTTGTTTTATGAGATAAAATGAATAAAAAATGAATTGTTTGTCAAATAACACGTTACTAAACAAAAGTTTATAGGGTGATTATTTTGTAAAGTGAATTATTTGGCAAACTTGTTGTTGTATAATGATGAAATGACGAATCATGTTTTTGCCAATCGTTGGTTGTCAAGTAAAAATTTGTAAAATAATTTTTGGTGAACTGACAGGGCACCCAGATAACTAGGTATGTTAGTCGCGGAAGCGCGATTTTTAAGCTTAAAAAAAAATAATGATAAGTTTCATTGAATATTTTATATATATTTTTTGTTTTAAAAAATGTATTTTGCACGCTTGCTCCAAAATGTACATTTACATTATAATCTTACTTGTTTTTTTTTTAATTTAATTTTTATTCTAACGAGCTGACCCAACAGGAGTTGTACAAAAATTCCACAGAAAAAAGGTTCACTTTTTCTCGAATTAGAAAACTTCCCGGGAAACTTTGCCAATAAAAAATATAACCTAGATTTTGGCTAGCCATCCACTCCGGCCAATTCCACAAATCAACTCTTAACATTAACTGCGACTTTAAGTGAGTTCCAATAAATCTAGCTGAGTCTAGGGTTAGTAAAAATACAGTTGGCCTGGCTACATGCGACGCGACAAACGGATGGTGGGTCGAGCGGCTGACAAAACGAAGATTTACTCGCGTGCGGCCTGCGATATGGACCAGTGGGGCAGAAGAATACGTGGATACGGCCTTACTACTTTTATCTTTGGATTTAATACTGGCGCTCACCAGCCGGCACGGAAACGTATGTCAAAGGATTTTCGTAAGCGTAAATGATTTTTAATCTTATTTAAGGCGGGTTAGCACTCACATTTCGTTGATATCGACACAAGGAAACTTGAGCATACCGTGGAAAGCAACCGTATGCAGGGGCAGGCTTCGGCCATATAAATGTGACGTCATATCACCCAGTCCCCTTCCGCATCCAATCAAATCAAAAGTCATTTATGAATTCAAATTAAGCTGCTAGTCAGCCATTTTTAAACGACAAAATGCCATAAGACGCCTTCTCTCCACGTAACAAACTTCAAACCAGCACAGCGGTCTACTAATTTAGAAGATGTTGATTATTTAGAATAATCCACTTCGTCAACATATTTATTACCAAAATGTACCACAGTAAGTCCGCTCCACTGCCTTTCCTATTCACAAATTGATCTCTGTAACTGTGATTGCTATAAATAGGTGCTCGCATCGCCCAGCAGTGTTCCTACCTGAATCAGAATAAGCGCACCTTCTAACGTAGGTACTTGCAAGAAACTTAGTTGTAAAGACAGACCCCAAGCAACAATATTTGATGATTTCCCATCCATCAAAAAAAGCAACAATATTGTGAGTCGTTGAGCTCCTCAAGTTCTAAGTCAAGCTACAAGATTACCGACAAATGCTTGCATTGACTGAAGTTCTAAGTCAAGCTACAAGATTACCGACAAATGCTTGCATTGACTGAAGTTCTAAGTCAAGCTACAAGATTACCGACAAATGCTTGCATTGACTGAAGTTCTAAGTCAAGCTACAAGATTACCGACAAATGCTTGCATTGACTGAAATTCTAAGTCAAGCTACAAGATTACCGACAAATGCTTACATTGACTGAAGTTCTAAGTCAAGCTACAAGATTACCGACAAATGCTTGCATTGACTGAAGTTCTAAGTCAAGCTACAAGATTACCGACAAATGCTTGCATTGACTGAAATTCTAAGTCAAGCTACAAAATTACCGACAAATGCTTACATTGACTGAAGTTCTAAGTCAAGCTACAAGATTACCGACAAATGCTTGCATTGACTGAAGTTCTAAGTCAAGCTACAAGATTACCGACAAATGCTTGTGTGCAGGAGGTGGTCAATCGTCGTGATGAGAATGTTAGTTCTTATTGAACGGCTCGATGTTGAAGAACGGTTGAATTTAATTATTATAATTTACAATGATTTAGTATGTAGGTACTCGGTCGCCGTGAATATATGTAGTGTCGTTTTTTTAACCGCCGCGCTGGAAGCAAAAGAGGCGGAACGCGCTGCCCCCTCCACTCGCTGGCTTCCACGTCGTTGCTCTTGACGCTGTTGCCCATGGCGTCCGCTTGGTGGCGTTGGGTACTCGTAAACAGCTTGCATTGACTGGGCCGCCCGGCCGGTCCACTCAAATATGTGTGATACTTTCCTCAAAAGACCATTTCAGACATCAATCTACATGATCTGACCAAGTTTATGCCTCGACTTTAAAGGAGACCGTGACCTCTGTGTTTCTTTAAGTCTTACTTCTCAGAGTAGTCAAATAGGAAACGCCGACCTCATATAACTTTTTTTTTATATAATATAATACTAGCTGCACCCCGCGGTTTCACCCGCATAAGTCTCGATCCCGTGGGAATATCGGGATAAAAACTATCCTGTGTCCTTTCCCGTGACTCAAGCTATCTCTATACCAAATTTCATCGAAATCGGTTCAACGGTTTAGGCGTAAAAAGGTAACATACAGACAGAAAGACAGAGTTACTTTCGAATTTATAATATTAGTATGGATGGCGTGTAAAAGTGATTCCGATATTCTATTTACAGAATAAAATTCATTTTATTTCATTTGAGGACTTCATTTTGAGTTATTTAAGTGACCCGTTCTTCAAAAGTAAAAAACAGAACCCTTTTAGAATCACTTTGTTTTCCGTTTGTCGAGACCCTTTAAAAATATTGCTCCCGAGATGCCCCGCACCCGATAAGAACATAAAAACTTAGACAATTTCAGACAAGTTTTTTCTTAGTCGTCTTTAAAAGGTCTTTTTAGGGTATGTTTTACCTTCTAGTTCCGCGGTCATTGATCTTCCAAAAAAATTACACGATAATATTTTGCTCCCCTAAAGGCTCCACGCCCAATAAGACCATATAACATAAGCTGCATTTGGGACTTATTTGCCAAAAATGTAAACAAATATGAGTTTTTGGAAAAATAACTTTAATTCCTACACAATAAAGTGCACAAGAATCGCCAAACTTAAGTGGCAGTGGGCAGGTCACATTGCTCGCAGAACAGATGGCCGATGGGGCCGAAAGGTTCTGGAGTGGCAACCGCGTACCGGAAGACGTAGCATTGGAAGGTCTCCCGCAAGGTGGACCGACGACCTTGTGAAGGCCGCAGGAACCCGTTGGATGCGAGAAGCACAGAACCGGTCGAAGTGGGAGTGCTTGGCGGAGGCCTATGTCCGGCAGTGGACGTCTTTCGGCTGAAATGATGAAAGTGCAGTTTACGCTACAACTTCTAACATTTTTATAACTGTTTCAATACTGCTAGTCACTCTGAAATCAACTTTATTACATTACAATAAAGTTGAAATTTGTTTAATTTGAAACATAAGTTTGAATAGACTTTACATAAACTCACGCCTTCTTTCCATGGGCGTAGTCAGGAATCACAGAACGTCACCTGCTATAATCGTTACATAGGTACTCCCTTTGCCTCGTTTCCGTTCATACATCTGGTATGCCGGTTGCGAATACTACGCACATGACCTTTTTGAGAAAGGCCATAAAAATAGGTACTTAATAAAAATTCTAATTCTGCACTGTAATTTAACTTTTAACCTTTTAACCGTGTCCATTTCGCCAGGGTCGTATAAATACGACCAAATACCACAGCTGGTTTAATCTGTATTATTATTACATCATCACAGCTCGTTTAATTGGTATTTATTTTTAGTTTTTTTTTTTCGGGCGCTGGATGCACGACAACTGATATAAAGTCGGCTGGTTAAAAGGTTAAGAATACATTGTGTCGTTATCCATTTCGTAAACCTCATCATCTGCCTAGCCTTTTCCCGAATATGTTAGGGTCGGCTTCCAGTGTAACCGGATACAGCTGAATACCAGTATTTTACATGAAACGACTGCCTATCAACAACCCAGCCAACCCATTTGGTAAACCTAAAAAATAAATACAAAAATTGCCTCTAGTTTGCATAATCCACAATGCTACATGATAATCGCTTAAACTAAAGTCTGCAATATACAAATTTTAAAGTAACAGCCTATAAATAAATTAGTGTTTTATCTACACCTATGCTATAAATCCTCTATAAAAGTTTCTGAAACAGTTAGCTTATTGCCAACATTAAAACATCCAAACGAGTGTTATAATATTGTACTAAATGTCATTATGCAACTCGTTTTCAAAAAAATAACATTGTAATGCACGCGCGTTTCACTACCACAGCGCCGTAATTTAAAATAAGAACTTATAGGTTATTCGAATTCACGTCGTATCCCGCCGGCCGCCATTTTTTTTTCATATTAGTATGGCAAAAAACTGTTTCAGAACCTTTTATAGAGGATTATCATGGTTGTATGGTGGTGGTCTTATGTGCAACTGTACATAAGGTATTAAAACAGTTGCATAAATAACTATTATAATATTCATTATTTATTCATTCATTTACACGTCGCCTACATATGAAGGCATGGTAAACGGTAACCCGACAAGCAATACACCGAAATAGATCGCTGTTCCATTTCTTTTTCCACTTGCAATTGTCGGTTATTTCGAATAATCACCCCGGTTTGTGTTAGGGGTGAGGACATAGTGAAATATATAGGGTGAAAATGAAAACATGCGACAAATCGAAATGGGAGATTGTACTCATCATTATGAACAACTTTTACTATGGGACCAAACCTGAAATCGCGAGTATATAATCAGCTGTTCCCTACATTTATGTTCACCTAACTCGTCAAAATGTAGGGAACAGCTGATTTTTTTTTTTTTTGGAGTCTGAATTTTTTATGCCCGGTTGATGGCTTTTTACATAGAAATTTAACATAATTGCATAATAGAAAAATTAGGATTGTTTTTTTTTTTGTCGCTAGGTCTAATTAACAAAAGAAGAAAGAAAGAAGAAAAGAAAGAAAGAAAATACATTTATTTAGCACAGACTAAAGGACACACAATACACCGGATACATCAGATAAAAAAACAAAACAAAGATCAAATAAAAAGCGTAAAGTCCGATGTAAGTAATTAGCAGGAAAGTGTGCCTCACGGCTGCGCCAAAAAGGCCTAGTTCAGCAATAATGCCAGACAACTAGTGCCTGACGCTGGTTTTCAACTGGACCTGATGTGTGAGGTGACGAATGTAAATCAGTTTTACGATGCAACGTGATGTGTGTATGCATACTTACTTAAAAAAACAACCGACTTCAAAAAAAAACACTACAAAGTGAAAAATAACTTTAATTTCGGAAGTCCGTGTCGTTGGTTCCGCATTTTCGTTTTTTGACACCGACTTCCGAAATTAAAGTTATTTTTCACTTTGTAGTGTTTTTTTTTGAAGTCGGTTGTTTTTTTTGTAAAAAAGTTTTTATTTTTCACTTTTTAGTTGTACCTACCCCACACCAATTCAATTAACACTAGTGCATTGAAGAACTGAAGACACGACTCGAAGAATCATCAAAATTCCCATAGAAATGCCGGAGATGCAGTACATTTATGCATATAACTTCGTACATAAGAATAGTTACCTAATGTATTATATACTAAAACCTTCCTGAAAGTATGTAGATCACAGTAATGAAAGAATTATCCAAATCGGTTCAGTAGTTTTTGAGATAATCGCGGACATACAAACGTACATACATACATACATACATACATACATACATACATACATACATACATACATACATACGAGTCGAATACAGAACCTCCTTTTTTAAAGTCGGTTAATAAAATATGCGTAAGGCAAGAAAAAAATAAAAATAGTAACAAATACTATTTTTACTTTTTTCTTGTCTTACGCATAACACACAAAACGCTCAGCGTATCGCTCCGCTCATCACTCATACACCCTTCGCGAAATCGCGAGTAGAAGCTAGTTCTAAATACAAAACGCTCAGTTTATCGCCCCGCTCATCACTGTACACTCTCTTGTCAACTGGAAGCCTTTCGAGCCATCCCAAAACTGGTAACACTCACGTATTCGCTTTCAGGATTTGTTTTAGGGGCCCATCGTATTTTTGTGAAACGTATGTGTCAAACATTTACTTAAGTGTTTCCAGTCTGTATACATATTTACTGTTACGTCGAATCGTCGAGTCGAGACAAATGTCAAAGTAAATGTATTTTTAGAAAGAAAAGTGTTTTCGTTCAAATAATTTATTTGGGTTGTTTTATTTTTGTGGTATAGGGGCTTGTGGCGAAGTGGTAATATAGAGGTATGAGGAACAGTGCATAAAGTTCACTCATACTCTATAGAAAAGGGAGGATCGTCCGACCAGACGAGTGTTGTGTCTGGCGGGTAACAGCCCGATGATTCATGTCGGGCCGTTATATCTATGATATAGTTGCGCGGTAAACTCTGCTTGCGAGATGCAGGATTTTGCGTGACGTCAGTATGACGCGTTGTTCGCATGTGGCGTTGTAGATACCGCTACAGTAACAGCCAGACGGGTCATCAAAAGATTAAGCCACGCTGGCCGCCATCGGCTCGTGGTTCTCGTGGATGGATGACCATCCATTACATATCGAGACCCCTCCGTGCTTCGGAAAGTACGTTAAGCCATTGGTCTCGACTGTCATTCGTAAATCTTTGACAGTCGTTACGGGTAGCCAGAAGCCCAAAAGTCTGGTAATCAGTCTAACCAAGAGATGTCGTGTTACATAGTTACTGGGCTGTGCAGGTAAAATACTGTTATCCGGTTAGACTGGAAGCCGACCTCAACATAGTTGGGAAAAGGCTAGGCAGATTCATTCTTGGGTTTTAGTTTTGGTTCGTATAGCAGGTTTACAATCTATTATGCTATCTCATATCACAGCCGAGAGTCTGGATTTGTGCCTGGTTAAAGGCAATAGGCTCGCTCCCTTATTAAATGGGACTTGAAACATAACTGGCGAAATATGGGTATACGTTCGGTATACCTCTTCCTAACGAGTGATACAGTCGTGATATTATGTTTTGTGATTATGAGACAAGTAGCTCAGAATAGCCCTCTTTTGTCTCAACACCTAGAGATAAAGGTGTGACGTCAGAGCGGATGCGACGGACGGCCGGCGCCGCTGCGCCGCGCCGTGTCCTCGTGCGGTTTCCGCCTTTGTAGTCTGTGGTACAAGTCATCGGCGTCCAGAGGTTCTGCGTTACTATAAAGCATATATTTGGGATGCTTGAAGAAGCCTCCTCGTGTAGCGCAGTTTGTTCCGCCAGATACTCAACTGAACCAAGCGCTCGGCGCATCCTGGACAATCACACCCAACACCTTATTTGACTGGCTAATTCTTCCCTTGCGGTGGTAGGGCTAACGCCCGCCTGGTTTGCGACCATCCTCCCACCGGAGTCCGGCGTCATGAGCCTGCTATGTTTCGTCGATGCATGTGAGTTCCAGTGCCTTAGGCATCTTTTGGGCATCAGTCTGACATTAACAATAAATAATGTTAATGTCAGTTACTTTCACATCACACCACATCACTTACATCACGTCACATCACAACACTCACATCACACACATCACACCACTCTCACACTTACACCCCCACCCCTCCTGCTTCATATGCGAACACACGTAGTTTTAACAATATTTTGTAAAATGTCGTAGTTTTTTTTTAATCATCTTTAGTCAACCTAAGAAAGAGCGGCGTCTTCTAACACAGGCATTATCTGCTTAAAAGGAGGCGCCATTCACCAACAAAATGTAAACAACTTTATATTGAAATAAACAATTTTGTATTTGTATTTTGCATATACTCTTTTAAAAGTCTTCAGTACATTCCATGAGCAAAAAAATCGTTGAAACCTAATCGCTTCCTCGTCGGCTATGAGGCAGGTGCCTAAACCCTCAAAATTCAAAGTTTCAAATACGCTTCTAATACAGTCAAACACGTCCCGAATTAATAGGACGTCATCAATACTCAAGCGTCCCGAACTTGCCGCTCCACAAACATGTGATCGGATATCAGTCAGTTCGAGCGCTGAGAAATGTACACACATTTGCTTCTCGAGTGTAAATCTAAGTTTAAGTTTCGAATGCTGCGATTTGTGTTTGTCTGTAATCGGCTTTATACAAATACGGATTTGGAAACGGAGAATGTTAAAAATAAAATACATAGAATACTCTTTATTATAAAACCCTACAGAAGGCCAATCCATTACTTACTCTATGGCCTATCCCGTAATTAAAAACGTTCAAAATCTAGTCGCAATCTCATCTCAACGACAATTAATGTCAAAAATGTAGGGAAATTAGAGGTATTTTTGACAGATTGAGAGTGATAACAGACTGTGAACGTCCATAAAATTACGAGAATTGCCCCTCGGATATAAATGTGTAAATTTCACATAGGATGACACGGCGGCTCTTATCGCTAAAAGCGATCTTTTGAAGACAACCTTTGGATTATATTTGATTTAAAGAGAGAAATTTTATGTATAGAGAGAAGGACATATATGCAGTATGTGGTGTAAAATTTACATTAAAAAAATTAATAAAACAGTGTGATGAATTTTACAGCCTTGTTCTAGCATACTTTTATGTGATTATCAACATCTTTATTAAAGTATCATGAGGTTTCCTTTCGGTTCTTTTTAAACAGATCGGCTAAATTCGGACTGCGAAGTGGAAACCTCGGTAGAGTGTAAAATGATAGAAAAGCAAAAGGCCCAACAAAAAAATTAATAGCCCGGGGAATTTACGCCTTTTAGGCTACTACTTGCACTAATTTAAAACAATGTTTTTGTTTTTCATTTATCGTTTAGAGTGACAGGGGACTATGTTGAAATACAATACCTACCGTGAAATATTCATCCCCACGGGTACATTTTTTTAAGAAAACATCAAATTTCCATTTTACTTTGTTGAAAATATATATTCATACACATACATATTTGTATGGAGTATTTGTCGAAGAGATTAGGTGTTACAAGTTCAGTGAACTAAATATTTTCATCCACGGAAATTCAGATTAAAATTTAACTGTACTTCAAGCAAAAATTACCACCAAACACACACACTAAAACTACTATTAACAGAATTAAATTGATTTTAAATCTAGTACATTTTTCCCTGAACTGCTATTGCAAAAAAACGCTTAATAAAATCTTGTGCTATTACAATATTATGCTTAATTTTGTTGGATAGTATATTAAAATAACAATTCGATAATAAAATTAAATTTCGTAACAAAATTATGATTTTTTTTATTGAAAAACCCGTGAACGGAAATGTTTTATTCTGAATAAATATATTGGTTTTACCAATTTTTTTTCACATATTTTTATCTACCAAAATCTATTTCGTAACAATTTTCCTCGTAAATATTTATTGTTTTTACTTTTGTGGTCCAAGAAAATGTTTAAAAAAATCGCTGATTTGATTTAATGCATGGTTCCAGCCTAATTTCCCCGGCCTAAGGCCGCTTTCCCACTGGCGTTTTACGAGCGTGGGCGCTTCTCCAACGTCTGCGCAGCGCAAACGTTGCGCAGACGTCGCGAGTTTCTTGCATTTTTGGGCAACATGTACAATCACGCCGTCTCGCTCTGTCTGTGTGAGCGCGGGTGGGGGTTACCACTGATGATACTCGCGACGTTAACGTCGCGTCTGCGCAACGTTGGCGCTGCGCAGACGTTGGAGAAGCGCCAACGCTCGTAAAACGCCAGTGGGATAGCGGCCTAAAGGCCCGTATCTGGCCGCCCGACGAGGAAGCGGCTATCTATCAACGATTTTTTCGCTCCAAAAATGTAAAAACTATTCTAGATCCCGTGCAAGTAAAAGAAATACATAACTATGAATACCATTAATAGTTGATCGCTGTCTGTTCAGACTAGCGTTGAGTACTCGTTTATTGCAGCGACAAGAACTATCAAAGAGAGTATAGTGCGTGCCACGAAAGATGAGACATGACACACCACGTGGTTTGACTTGCGCAGATTCGTGATAGTCTGAATCAGGTTTCAGCAGCAACAATTTTTGAAGTGAAACTTCTTTACGTACGCTTGACTTGGGGAGTAAGCTGGCGAACGCATGACGTAAGCGTTACGAAAAGTCTGATCGGGGGAGGCGAACGGGAGTTGAGTTGGGGATATAAGCAAGAGAAAGCAGTGCGCGCGCACATTTTCTTTCTCTCTTCCTCTCATAGCCAAATACGTTTGAAGTTTCACTTCAGTCGTGTGGTCATAAACACACTCGGTTTTTTTTTTAAATCCCGGTTTTTCATATTCGATTGAAAAACTGAACGTCCTTTTTCTTTGGGAATTTGGTGTGAATTAATGAAGTTTGGACTTGACAAAGTGTCAGGCCAGCTCATTAGAAATAAATGCTTCTTCTCAATACCTATAAATTTTAATAATTAAATTAAGATTCTAAATAACTTAACACAATATAATTACGTAAAGCACTTGTATACACAGTTCCTTCTAATGAAACAAACATTTTGTAGAACGTCTTCAATCTTACAAAATAATCCCGATGCCTTTCATCGCAATCCCCTTGAAGAATAAATCCGTAGCTAAATATCTTCTGTCCTTTTCTCTCCCATTTTATTAAACGTAAGCCTATGTTACACGGGCGCTTTTTAAACTAGGTATTCGCGCACTGGATTGTGAACTCTTGGCTCACCACCCAGAGTTGAAAATTCAAGAGTGCGTTTTTCTAACGGGCGAGGGATACCCTCTATTGGATTCTCAAGGTTCAGTTCAACGCCGAGACTTGAAAATCCTGAACGAAACGCCAGGGTTTTAGAGTACAATGCACTGCTGGCCAAGCGAATCAGAGCGTTTGTTTTAGCTGGAACATTCATTTTGTTTGATATGGGTGCGAAATGCAATTTACTGTACTTTTGATTCGCTAAGCACGTAATCATCTGCCTAGCCTTTTCTCAACTATGTTAGGGTTGGCTTGCAGTCTAACAGGATGCAGCTGAATACCAGTATTTTACATGGAGCGACCCTACCTGACCTCCATAACCCTGTTACTGGGCAACACGATACCCCTTGGTAAGACTGGTTGTCAGACTTTCGGCCTTCTGAGGACCCGTGACGACTGTCAAAGATCCACGAATGATGAATAAAACGTGCTTTCTGAGATTTAGATTTTTGAACGTTTTTAATTACGGGAATTGGCCTTCAGTTATCATCCTTCAATCTTTGGACCTAAACTAACATCAGTTCATCTTTGACTTTACTTACCTGCAATTTTGGCCAAACTGTACGCTCCGTAAAAGTACCTGCTATAGTTTTTGCATTTTAGCATGATAATAGCGGTCATCGCCCTTTCCCTAATATTTCTCCTTGGGAACCCAAACAATAAACTATGTATGGGTTTTCGTTATTGGAACATGTTGAAGACCATGAGGAAACCGAGGGCAACAACTAGGCTTACATAAAACTATCAAATGCCTTCAAAAAAGAATATTCTCAGAAATATAGACACTTTCATAAATATGTAAACATCTTTCGCACAATATTAGGAGGTTACATATTTATGGGTTACATGTACTGTCAGCAAAAGAGATAAGTCTATGGACAGCTAAACACAATTAATTAGACACTTATCCTACTGTCGACGACGAGCTATCAACGATTTTTTCGCTCAAGAAGTTGTAGGTCCCGTGTAAGTAAAAGAGATACGTAATAAGTATATTAATAGATAATCGCTGACTGCTCATACCGCTGCGGGCGAGTACTCATTTCTCTCAGCCACAAGAGAGTACTCGCTTTGCGACACTCGCTTGGCGCGCAGAACACTCGCTAGTTGATTCACGCTTTCACATACCATTTTTAGTTGCAAACGAGTACGAGTCAAGCCTCTGACATTGCGCTAGTATGTCACTTGCAATCATAATGCAAACTGCCTGTAAAGATTTAAAGTCAGGGAAATTAATTTCAAATCAGGTAAATTGACAATTCAATTGTCCGTATATGTCAAATCACAACTGTCATTCTTTGAGAAGTGTATGAAATTCTTCTTACTAATCAGACAGTTCTATTCTGCTGCTGGCGAGTTTGTTGCGCACCCGCACTTCTTCTAAAGCACTAGGAAGTAAAAGAGGGAAGTGAAGGGCGAGCGTTTTGAGGGACTGTCTTTTGTAATTTTGACATTAAAAAAATGCCAATTCTAAGGCCGAGAATCAGATTTTTTTAATGTTTTAATTTGAATAAATGACTTATGATTTTGATTTTGAAATGACGATACCACGGCAAATTGACGTAGGGTCAGTTCGCTTAACAATTAATTTCCGTCACTGTATTTTTATTTTAAGCCTGTATACCTGACTCTTTTGTTCTTTGTACCTGATTACATATGTATGTATTCATCTGTAGTGTAGGTACATAATCTGTGCTTTTCAATTTGTTTCCCGTTTAATAATTCATGTAATCAGTTTATGAGTGCGTCGCCATGTTTATGCTTGATAAGCTTATTTATGTGTACAGTGGAGCATTTGTGAAAACAAATGTTTAATTTTATATAGGCTGGCAGGGACATACGCGCACCCTTTTACCATGGATTCAGTATATGATTCTGAGCGTTGACATTATTTGTCGATTAAAAAAAAGTAATCTGCTGTTTCATATAAAAGTGCAAAACCTACGCGGTCATAGTGTATGGAAAAACCGTTCTTTTGTTAATAAACGACGAAAAATTTACCCCCTTATTCATAAAACTTATCAAACCTATTTTAGTTAAAATGGGGTTTGTCTCTTTCTTACACACAGAAATGACAACGTGACAGATAAAGACAAACATTCTATAAACCTATTTTAGCTAAAATAGAGATAAAATAGGATTATGAATAAGGGGGTTAGGCTCTAAAGTCCCCGTCACGATAAGCTATACATTTTGTAAATAAAGAACTTCTACTAAGTAAGGGTCTTCCCAAATTTATCGACGCGAAATCGGCTAACGCCGTTAAAAAAAGCCTTTATGTCTACGTAATAAGGGTGTTACTAATACCATTCGCATCGGCTCGGCTCGGACGACGCGGCGCGACGCCGATCGACGGCGAAACGAGCCGTTTGCCTATTAGCTCGGCGATAAGTCGAGTAGTTTGGTCGCGTCGATAAATGTGGGTACACCCTTACGTAGCGACAATTCAATCAACAACAAATAATCCCAAATTCAATCAACTCAAAGTAACATACGTGTAATACTAAACTAACGAACTATTTCACTTAGTCGGGTTATATTTTAGCGACATAAAGCGCTGTCGTCTAATGTTTTGTGGTACTGGAACGCGTCTTACTCATGATTCAAGAAACCGACGATTATCCCTATGCACTTTGCAAGTGCACACAAAGACAACCCCCGGTTTGTTATTATTTTAAGACTATTAGCATCTATAGGTATACCTATTATGTAAATATTTTACACGGTACTCGAATAATTTATAAAATTTTCATTTATTTTCTAAGACCCGTGCAAACAGTATTGGTGTCACTCAGGACGCGTTTCCAAAGAAAAGGGGTGACTTCAAAGAAAAAGGGGCGATTATCTTGTACTACAATGTCGACAGGATAAGACAAGGGAATAACAGGTATAAATAGGCTTACAGGCAGGGAGATAAATTGCGTAATTATGTTGAGATGGAAAGGGATCTTTGAGTGCGAATAGCGCCCTCTTTAATAAAAAAAAAACAACCGACTTCAAAAATAGCAACTACAAATTGAAAAAATATTTTGGTTTTGGAAGTCGCAGGCTTTGGTTATGGAAAAAATCGACCGATTTCCGAAACTACAAAATGAAAAAGGAATCACGTAAATCAGTCGATCGTACATACATGAACAAAAAAAAACTCGTCGAATACGAAGTATACAAATACTCTTCACCTTTTATGAAGTCTGTGTTGCAATCCCAAACTAAATGTTACTAAATCCATACTATAATATTATAAATTCGAAAGTAACTCTGTCTGTCTGTATGTTACCTTTTCACGTCTAAACCGCTGAACCGATTTAGATGAAATTTGGTATAGAGATAGTTTGAGTCCCAGGCAAGGACATAGGATAGTTATTATCCCAATATTCCCACGGGATCGAAACTTACGCGAGTGAAACCGCGGGGCGCTGCTAGTAAGTAAATAATACGAACATCACTAGTGTATTATAATGATGTTGTCGAAATAAAAGAGAACTGTTTAGTTCCACGATTCGTATAATAATGTCAATAATTAGTGTGTGCAGTTACATATATAAGGTTAGGCGAGCTGCACACTACACCTCCCCTTTTTTTTAAAAAAAAATGGCTTATTATCTAAGTACATAAAACATTTTTTTTTACAAAATTTTCAAAACAACATATTTTTAATAATGATACTTTTTACCATTACATTATATAAAAAAATAACATCATATCAAAACCAAAGTATATTATGTAACAAACAGTTTTGTATTGTTTTTATGAATTACAAATTCTTTGTCACCTTTTAAAATTTTAACATTTGGTGATACATCTTCAATCACTCTATATGGTCCTAAATAAATTTTATCTAACTTATTTCCTACTTGATTTTTAATTAGAACTAAATCTCCACTCTTATATTTTAATCCGTTTACATTTTTATCAACATTATATTTTCTTAATTCCTTACTAAATAATAAATAATTTCTAGCTTCAGCTTGTGCTCTTTGAAGTCTGTATTTTAGTTCCAAAGGGTAAGAATCTGGATTATATAATGGATCAACATAAGAACTTTGTGCAATATTGGATGGTAAATTACAATTCTTTCCAAATACTAGTTCAAATGGAGTGTATTTTGTCTCAGAGTGTACTGCAGTGTTAAATGTAAAGCACCAGAATGGTAGCCAACTGCTCCAATCTGATTTATTATTATCACACTGAATCCTAAGATAAGCTCCTAGAACCTTATGAGTGTTTTCCAATCCTCCCAGAGTTTCATGATGATAGGCTGTTGAATGCAGTTTATTTATATGCAACAAATTGCAAATTTCAGTAAAAACTGATGACATAAACTCTGTTCCCTGGTCTGTTATTATTTCTTTAGGGATACCATATCTCAGAATAAAATTGTTTACAAATAACCTAGCTACAGAAATAGTATCTTTCCTCTCTAAAGGATAGGCTTCAACGTATTTTGTTAAATCGCACTGTAATGTCAGAACGTACTTATAATTTAAATTATCTACATCTAAAGGACCCATTAAATCTAAACTTACTCTTTCAAAAGCAGTGGATGCTGTTGATGTTATAACCATCGGTTCCTTTGTATGTCTATTGGAATGCTTTTGAATCTGACAACTTCTACATTTCTTTACGAATTCTGTTACATCATTAGTCATTCCTGGCCAGTAATAGTTCTTCCTAATATTATTTAACATTCTGTTTATTCCCGCGTGGCCGCTGGTGGGTAATAAGTGGAAGTCATTCAAGATCACTGTTTTCGTGTCTTTGTCAGAAACTCTTGTCACATCTTTAATAACATGTAGCTTAGGAATGTCATTCAAATGACTCATTTCCTTTATAAAATTGTTAATAAAAATTTCATAGCGCTTCGTTTTAATTATTATGAGCTCGTTTATTTTGATTTGCTTACAAAAACGTTGTAATTCTCTCGCTAACACACTTACGGTCGATAACGATCGAGAAATCACATAAATTGCTGATTTTTCAGGAATGAATTTGCAGTTACCATTGTCACTAGTGAAATGTTTTGATTTTTCTATTTGCTTTATAGTATTTTTATTACTAAATAATATCAATTCAATGCTGTCAGTTGGTCGTTTGAGGATTTCCACTACCTTAGGTTGATCAGGCCTTGGAGTAGAGGATACCTCAGTAGTCATGTCGTTGTTGTCACAGTCAGTGCGCAACCTTCGAGTCTGTGCCCTTGTCATGACTGATACTGCATGTTTGTTCAAATCCTTTAAACTGTTGGATGTAATAGGTATCCGGCTCAATGCATCTGCAGCTGCGTTGTGCCGTCCTGGTACATAGCTGATTTCAAAGTCGTATTCTTCAAGATATAATCTAAACTTTGTCAACCGGCTTGAAGGATCGGTCATATTAAATAAATAAATCAATGGCTTATGGTCTGTTTTTATGTAAAACTTTTTCCCATATAAATAAGGTCTAAAATGTCGAACTGCCCAAACAATAGCAAGTAATTCTAACTCAATCACAGGGTATCGCGTCTCAGCTGGTTTCAAGTTACGGCTTGCGTACGCGACTACTTTGCCATTGCTATTAGACAGTACGGCGCCTAATCCTAGTTTTGATGCGTCAGTTTGTAACGTGAAAGTGTTGTTGTCGCTAAAGTCTGGATAGTCAAGTATAGTCGGACTAATAAGAATCTGTTTTAACTTGTAAAATGCTCGCTCGCATTCATCACTCCATACGAATGCTACATCTTTTTTACATAACGCATTCAAATGATAGGCTATTTCAGCAAACTTTGGAATAAAACGTCTATAATAATTTGCGAATGCTATAAATCTCTTGACGTCGTCTACATTTTGCGGGACTGGATATTTTTGTAGGCATTCTACCTTCGATGGATCGGGAAATATTCCTTCTGAGGTTATTTTATGTCCTAAATAAACGATTTCTTTACGTAAAAATTCACACTTTAGCGGATTTAGTTTTAGATTCACTCTTCTTAGGCATTCTAAAATTTTTATAAGATTCTTGTTATGCGTTTCGAGACAATTTCCTACGACAATGCAATCATCTTGATATAAAAAGCATGATTTATAATTTAATCCTGACATTGCTATTGTCATGAGACGAGCAAAAGCACTAGGCGATGTTTTAAGTCCCATTGGACATCGTTTCATTTGATACTGCTTGTCTGTTGTAAATGCAGTGTACTTCCTAGACTGTTCTTCTAAGGATAGCTGATAGTAACCTTGACTAAGATCTAATTTTGAAAAATAGATGTTATGAGATAACGAATCTAGTATCTCAGTGATATTAGGTAACGGAAATTTATCATCCTGTATTCTATTATTGAGTTGGCGATAGTCCACTACAAGTCTCCATTTCCTTTCTCCTGACCTATCTGTCTTTTTAGGTACTAATAGAACTGGACTTGACCATTCTGAAATAGTCTCTTCAATAATATCATTTTTAACCATTTCATCTATTTGTCTCTGTACCTCGCCTTTCAATGCTTTAGGCAATCGATAAGGCTTGACGTATGCTGGTGAAGTATTTTCTTTTAGTTTAATTGAGTGTTCTATTAAATTAGTTGTTGTGAGCGTATCTCCTGGCAAATGGATAACATTTGGCACATACGTTTTCAATACCTCTTTGTTCCTCTTTATTTAAATAGGTATTTAGTTGTAACGTAGTAAGTAAAGTTTTAACTCTATCTACAGAAATATTATCGTCGTCAAACTTGCAAACGTAAAAATTATTTAAGCAACTAATACTTAAATCTGAAATATTTATGTCAACCGAATTATCAGTTGTATTTAATATCCTAACAGGAATAAGTCCATTATGTGGCTTCGATACTACACCTGCAGTGAACACACCTTTATAAATTTCCTTTGACAAAACGACGCAATCACTGTTGTGTGACGTCGGGATGTGTTTAATAACTTCACAACGAGGCGGAATTGTAAATAAATTCCTATTAACATGAACACTAACAGACTGGTCTCGGGTTTCCAAACTCAGAGTACCATCTTTATAGTTTAATACAGCGTTGTACCGCTCAAAAAAATCTTGCCCGAGTATACCTTCTGCAACACAAGATAAGTGTTCAAATATGTAAAACTTTTGTTGAAAATTTACATTATTAATTATAATTTCTAAATAAATGTATCCCATGGACTCTATATTACCACTAATTCCTTTAATGACTATCTTATCCTGTTTTACTAAATTCAATAAATTCCTATGTCGCGACAACCATTCATACTTTAGCACACATAAGCTAGCTCCACTATCTATCAGTAAATTAAGATCAACATCACTATTTGTTAACCGACAATTAATAATACAAAAATTACAAAAACTAAAAATAGAATGTGTGTACGATTTAGGTACGAAAAAATTCTAGGCTTTCATTTGCTTGGCTTGTGCGATCATTGCGCAAGTTGTCATGGATATCGGTCTGTTGCGCGTTATGTTGAACACGCTGACAACGCACCGGACGTCCGCGGAACTGCTGACGTTGTTCACCTGAGTTTTTACCTCGATTAACGCTGTTTAAAGTTCTTTGACCTGTGCTATTTTCATTATTTTTATCATAATTATGGTTATACGTTTTATTTCTGTTAAAAAATTGTCTATTTCCTCGGCCTCGAGAGCTTCTTAAGCTACCTCGTCTATAATTTTGCTATACTCCTACGGCCTAGAGTCGCCGTAAACAATTGACTTTGTAAAGCTACATACGATTTCTTCGGTAACAAATAAATGCGAATATCTTCTACCAAACTTTCTATATCTGTATAGTTAGTTTTAAGACGCAATTTTGCACTAGGCGAGAGACGCGTTTTTAACACAAACTGTATTAATTGACTTTTACTGGCTTCATTAATAAGCGAACTATAAAGTAAGATACCATCTATAAGCTGATTTGTCACCTGCTCCTGGCCATTCAACACTGGCAACAGGGAAATTGCAGTTTTAATATCAAATGCGTCAGCCATTTTTGTAAGGCAATCAGTATACTCGTATTCTATAAAATCTTTAGAACTAGTTTGACAACTACTATCTACTAAGGAAAGTAAACTTTTTATTTTCTGATAATTTGATTGAATTTCATTAATTAATGTTTGGAAAACCTCACAAGCATCTTTGTCTAACTTGCGATCTATAACTTCTTGGTTCAACTGAGTCAAAATACAATCCAATTTACTATATTCTTTTTCTGCTTCTTCTAGTTTCTTTAAAGCTAAATCTTTTTTACGCCTATCTGGACCTAGTTTTACTAAATATTCTCTTAGATATTTTAATCTAGCGTGCAAATCTTGTAATTGTTGGGACATTCCTAATCTCCAGAACAAAATATACAAAAATGCATGATCCAGTTACAATAACATGAAATATAGTAGAATATAAAAAAAAATGCTAGCGTTGCAAAACTTACATTGCAGTAGTTACTTATTTTACTGACAACGATTATGTAGGTCACGACGTCTCACGTGGCTTGGACGAATGAACTCCTCAGCACTGGACTGGAACTGACTCCCAGCTGCTCCACATCGGACCCGTACTATTCAACTCCCGGCGCCCTGCATATCCTCTCATCATAAGGCTTGAGCATTCTCCCAGCACCCGGCAGCAACGTTCCTTTTCTGTCTTCTTATTTAATGATTTCACCTCTTCAAACAAATTCTTCTATTGGGATTCTGATTCTTCTATAAATTTTTTAAATCTTCCTCATTTTCTTTCTTCTAATTTCCGTCTTCATAAACTTCTATCGGTATAATCTTCATAATTTATTTGACTCGTCCGTAGTCTTCTTTATCGCGTAGATTGCAAAATTTTAATTGCTGGCTAAGGGTCGCCATGTATTATAATGATGTTGTCGAAATAAAAGAGAACTGTTTAGTTCCACGATTCGTATAATAATGTCAATAATTAGTGTGTGCAGTTACATATATAAGGTTAGGCGAGCTGCACACTACACTAGCGTGCGCTCTCGATAGTAAATTATTTGAATTTCTCGTTCACTTTCCTCACGGGCCGGGCCGCGACAGATCGACAACGTGCTCTCCCCCGCCTCGCCTACTTGATTGATGGTGATTATTGGTGATTGGTGAGAACATATCTCCTTATTTGGAAGAACTGTCGGTTTTCCTGGCCAACAAGTATATCACACAACCCCACACACGGTTAAAAATAATACTGGAATCCCTTTTTTTTTTTAAAGTGAAAACATCTTTAGCGGCGTTGTACACTTTTTTTGTAATGAGTAAAAATGTTAAACTCGCGTCAGGACACGTGACACTGATCGAAAATTCGTAAGACGGATGGAGAGTAGACAGCCGGCGCGGCGTAGGAGAGGAAGTATCCCCCTCTCTTTCTACGGCGCGGCGAAAATGTATGCCTGCTGTTTCGTTTAGGCGGCGCAGGGTGCTTGCGCGAAGGTTCGTGTGTGTTTATGTTACAGCGTGCCACGCGCATCCATGGATGGTGACAGCTGATGGCTCGACCGTCTGTGTAGTGGCCACACTGCTGTATATTCGTAAAAATATTATAAAACAAAAAATAGCTACTTTACTTTAATTGCCATGTTTGTGTACGATAGCGCAATAAATAAATATTGTATTCTACCACATAAATGATAGTACTTTTATACTGATAATTAAAGCAATTCGTGCAAAATTATTCCCTAACCATTCCAAAATATCAAAAATGCACAACGTTAATATTCAAGTTTTCACTTCTGCCGGCACTCTCCGAGTGCAACCCGTCTTTTTTTTATTGCTGAATGGGCTCGCTCTTGACCTAGATCACGCCTGATGGAAAGCGATGGATGAGGTCTATGATGGAACGAGCGTGCCCAGAAGATGCCTAAGGCACTGGAACTCCCACGCATCGACGAAACACAGCAGGCTGCTTGACGCCGGACTACGGTGGGAGGGTGGTCGCAAACCAGGCGGGCGCCAGCCCCCCACCGCAAGGGAAGAATTGGCCAGTCAAACGAGGTGCCGGGTGCGACTATCCAGGATACGCCGAGCGCTCGGTTCAGCCGAGTAACTGGCGGAACAAACTGCGCTACACGAAGAGGCTTCTTCATGCATCCCTGCTTTAGAGATATTTTTTTACATATATAATACCTACGTGCCAATTAAAAGAAATATTTTATTTTTGGCAATGTTGTGCCATCCACTTTCTATGAAAAGTTAGGCAAAATGAAAATAGCCCTGTCAAATAGACCTGAAAAAGATAGCTCATTGAGCTCCGCAATTGATTTTCTATTGTATCGTGCTACATAGGGTACACGCGAAGCTTGACAGGTAACAAGCCTGTGATGTCCCACTGCAAAGCCCAACTTAATTTATCCGTATATTCACATCACAACTGTCATTTTTGACAGTTGTGTAAAATGCTATAAGATGTGTCATTTTGCTTAAAAATTATTTTCTCTGGCTGTTCATTGAAATTGATAGCCGACTTTAAAACAAACACAATTTGAAAAGAAATCCATCCTATATTTGTAATACTTGAATTCGAAACATAAAACAAATCATTCATACTTTAATAAAACTCAACAATTCTATAAATCGGCCACATTTGTACTTGTAGAATTCTAATGCAATACCCCATTTTCAATATGACAAGCAGTTTCTAGGATTCTGTTCGTGGCTTTAGATGAAAATGCTTTTCAATTGCTGAGATTTTTTACTTACACGCAGTCTTCGATATATAAGGTCCCATTAAAATAGATGGACAAACTTTTAGAAATCATTCAGACTACCAAAATAAGGACGATGGCAAAAAAATATAAGAAATACGCATTTGATACTTAGGTACAAGAAAAATATTCAGCTAACGAAAATACACTGGTGTGCCGGCAATTTATTATTTTAGGTCAAAATAAAATCACTTTAATCAGTGTTTTTTTTTTTTTTGCTTGGATATCTTTGGTTAGACGTAAGCGTTGTGGTAAAATTTGTCCACCTACTTTAATGGGGCCCTTTATACGTCATCGCGTCAGTAGCTACGAATCAAGTTAAAAGTCAAAGACATACGATACGTTATCCTTACATATCATAAATAATCATAATCAGCCCATAATGTTCCCACTGCTGGGACACAGACCTCCTCTATTCGAGAGGGAGTGGGCTGTATTCTATCACGCGGGCCCACTGCGGGTTGGTAGATGTCACATGTCTTCGAATTTTTGGTTCTAATACATGTCGGTTTCCTCACGATATGTTTCCTTAGACCGTTTTGAGAGCACAGCATAGTTACTTTTATATATCATGATGTAAATTAAAGTTTCTTTTCGTGTCTTTGTATGACCGCTTGGATCTTCTAAACTACACAAAAATAACGTGTATATTTAATGAAAATGTTACAAGGTACAACCCACGACAATTTAATTCGCGACAAGCCTCATCATGGTCAGCTTTTTATGAATTCTTAATCCATTGTTCCCGAAAATCCTTGTATAATGAGTTTTTTATTGTTATATACAAACATTTACCAATGGACACGAAGATCGTAATATTTATATGGACTCGCTATAATTTATTTTTTATGCAGACTTTAAAGTGGCCGTTTGGAATAATAAAATTTCATGTTCTTCTATGCGATTTTATTACATCGTTTAATATCTTTACTGCTGCCTGAAAGTGGCATCGGTGACTGAAAACTTGTGGAAATCGGTCGTTATGGCATTGGCATGTGACGCGGAGGAATGAGGAAAACTTCGTGAGCAAAGTTTTGAGTTTTTATTTATTTATTGGTCTATATCTACAATCGTTACACTGTTCAACCAAATTAAAACAAGCAAAATTAGAATGGTTAGTGCACAATATTAAGCCATAGACACAGCATTCAAAAACAATAATATTAAAAAAAATCCGAGTGTGCTTATGACCACACGACTGAAGTGAAACTTCAAACGTATTTGGCTGTGAGAGGAAAAGAGAAAGAAAATGTGCGCGCGCACTGCTTTCTCTTGCTTATATCCCCCACTCAACTCCCGTTCGCCTCGCCCAATCACACTTTTCGTAACGCTTACGTCACGCGTTCGCCAGCTTACTCCCCAAGTCATGCGTGCGTAAAGAAGTTTCACTTCAAAAAAACACAAAATTACAGTAGGTATGAGTACAGAATTGATGCATAATTTTTACAAAATTTTAACACGAATAGTTGACAATAGTTGGGGAAATCGTGCGTTACGTATCATCATCATAATCAGCCTATAATGTTCCCACTACTGGGACTCAAGCCTCCTCTTACTGAGAGGGAGCGGGCCGTAACCCACCAGTCACGAATTTGGTATGGATCTGGTACATGCCGATTTCCGCAAAATGTTTTCCTTCTTCCTTTGGAGAGCAGTGGTAATAAAAAATTTACACAAAGTAAAGTGTCTATCTGGGTTCGAACCTACGCTCCGCAGCCGTTTACACTGGGCTACCACTGCTCCAGCAACAATTAATTAAAGTAACAAAAAATGCCACATCCTAATATACCCGTTTCATGGACATCAGTGTCCGGAATTAGGAAGTGGGAGCGGTCAGTCGTATAACCGGACGGCCGGACAAGCGAAACAATCCGTGCGTTCTGTTTACAAATGAGTCCTTGAGCTCAAAAGATGTGGAATTGATGGAAGCGGGATGGGGGATGTCCTATATTTTTTGGGCTGTACTGATGGTTGATGTTTTGAAAAAAGCGCTTTTGTACCTGCTCTGAATACGTCTATGTTTACTGTGGTCGGTTTTTGCGTAGTTTTTGTGTCCTTTTCCGAGTATCAGGCTACATCGCATTTATGATATTAGTAAGTATTCGTATGGATCTGTTTACTCAAGAGTAGCCCCTTTTTTTTTCTTTTTTCTGTGGGGAAATCCTCATGGACACCCTCCGTCTGGGAAGAACGGAGGGTTATGTCGGACTCCTACCGAGTAAAACCCCACGGTTCCCTCCAATACCATGAGTAGGGGGCCCGGGAGATACTAGTACATTCGCCGCACCCCCGACTGGTATCAGCCCGCCCTGCCCAGCGAGCCCCATCACCAAGTCCGAACACCGAACCCACAATTGCAAGTCCTCCCATCCTACCACACATTCTTTTATTATTTTAGAAGGATAATATCATGCAAAAATTCAAGTGCAATAAGAAATAAATTTATATTTTATATGCCATGTCCTAAAAACGCGGGCTGATCAAACCACAATATGTTGGAAGTTGGAACTACTAGTATTCCCAATCAAAATAAAACTTTAAATTAAACCGCATCCATTAAATTAAACCATACTCAAATATTCAATGTTATTCTAAGTACTTAAAGCACACAAACCCATACTAATACGATTAGTGCTAATAAAATCATATGATACTAGGCTTTGGCCGCGGTTTTGCCTACGTGAAGGTTGAAAATTATCCCAAGAAAACACATTACCGGGACTAAAATTAACCTATATGTCCTAAGTCCTAATCCAGGGTATGGCCTACATCTGTGAAAACATTTAATCGAAATCCAGTCAGCCGTTAAGATATGAAACGGTAAGAAAGAATAAGAAAGACAAAAACTTGTTCATTCTGCATAACCAAGAAGCACATTACAAAAAACTATACTGTAGCGGCATCTACATCGCCACATGGGAACTACGTACCACACTGACACCCACGCAAAATCCTGCATCGCGCAAGCAACGTTTACCGCGCAACTAGCATATATTACAACTTCCCGACATCAATTCTCAGGCAGTTGCCCACAAGACACAACACCCGTTTGGTTGGAGGATCCTCCCTTGTCTATGGCGGATGAGTAAACTTAACACCCTATTCCTCATACCTCTATAGTATAAAATACACACACTAATACAACAACAGACAGACAGTCACAGTTACTTTCGCATTTATAATTTTAAGTAATATGGATTCATCTGACGGACATCATAATTCGATCCATCTTTGTAAAGGCCTTTCACTGACCAATGTGGTAAGCACGCTTTTGTTTTAATCAAACTACGCATAATCTGCTTTTAATAGGATGAATGTGTATTTCAAAGACGAGAGGTTGTTGCTCTCCTATGTTTAAGACCCAATTTCATTAAACTCTGTTAGTTGACGCC
Organism: Amphipoea lucens; assembly: GCA_947508005.1. Lineage (NCBI taxonomy): Eukaryota > Metazoa > Arthropoda > Insecta > Lepidoptera > Noctuidae > Amphipoea > Amphipoea lucens. The sequence goes on from OX382379.1 coordinate 11,869,027, forward strand.
CAATGAGCTGTGGGCCAAAATAACCACCACCATCACAAAAACAAGTATAAAAAATATACTTGTTAAATAAATAACGACACCTGTAACCCGTAATTTACACGTGTAATTTTAATAAACACATATTTGTAATACTGATTTTTTTTACAAGAAAAATGCTTGCAATACAAGGCTTGTAAGTTTTGATAAACAGGGCACTGGAGCCCTGACACAGCTAGAAGGCGTTGCGGCAGACCCCATAGAAGATGGCGGGACTATTTTAGCCCTGGATCGAAAGAGCAATAGGATTATGCAGTAACAGATGACGACTGACTCACTATGCAGGCAGAGCGTCCGTCAAGATGCAACATGGCATTGTATGTCTATCGGCTGACCGCTAAAATGAGACGTTGCCTGAGGTAGCAGCGCGGTGCGGGAGGGGTGTGGTGACGTGATGCAAGAGCTCAGTGATTCGTCAACTTATGACAACTATCACCCCTGCCGCACCGCGCAGCTACCTCAGGCAACGTCTCAGTTAAGCGGTCGGCCTATAACAGCTTATATGACACCCCTTAGTAAGACTGGTTGTCAGACTTTCGGGCTTCTTAGGACCCGTAACGACTGTCAAAGATCCACGAATGACAGCTGGAACCAACAACTTAACGTGATTTCCGACACACGGAGAGCTCTTGGTATATAAAGATGGTCACCCGGCTTAACCTGATCGATCGACCCGTACGGCTGTTATTACTTAGCCGAGCGCAAAAAGTATTCAAAATCAGAATTAATTCCTTTACAAATTGAATTTAACAGTTCCATAATTCCACAAAACCTAAACATGAATTAACTTAACGTTCTAATAACTCTTAATAAACTTACAAAACATAGTTAAACTCAGATTAACTAACTCCATGTTTTTAACCGAGTTTACTAACAGACTCGGTTAAAATATGTGTTACTAAGTTATCTGTTCCTAGATTTATTGCAGAGCAGATTATTCTGTAATTTTCTGCTAATATACTGCACTAGACGTGAAAGAAATACGGGTCATTAAGCTTTGCGAGTTATTAGTTACTTAAACTCATGAGAAATGATCTAGCAACTGTGCTTTCGCATAATTAAGAGCTAAACTGCTTTAGCATTTATAATGAGAGTCTAAGCGTTGGAAGGCCTCTCGCAAGGTGCCTGATGACCTTGTGAAGGCCGCGGGAATCCGCTGGATGAGTGAAGCACAAAACCGGTCGAAGTGGCGTTGCTTGGGAGAGGCCTATGTAGGCGGACGGAGAGTAATGGGTAGCTCACCGTCCGATCAGGCCCGTGCCGAACGGCGCGTACGTGTTCCACGCGCCCCTCAAAGAGATGTCAGCATAAAGGAAGGGGCCTGTTAGGGCCGAAGCCTGCCGGGGTTGCGGGATTGTCCGAAAGGATTACCGCTACCCCGGAATATAAACGGCTAAGGAAGGAACACGGGTGGGTTTTAGTCAGTAAGAGTCTGACACTCCCTTCCGCTCCACCCAGAGCGGGAGGGGTCATTTGATGATTTCCTATCCACAAAAAAAAGACCTATGTTCCGCAATGGACGTGTTTCGGCTGAAATGATGATGAGACTCTTTAAACTGCCTCGTTGGTTTAGTGGTCGCAAGCACTATGGCGGAGCATGAGGTCATGAGTTCGATCCTCAGTTCAGGCAACTGGTTATTGGGTTTTCCATTAGGTGCCTGGTTGATGGCTAGAGGCTCGTCCCCTATCACATGGGACAAACATAACTGACGAAATATTGGTGTACTATAAATAAAACCCTGGCTAACCCTTTGCCGAATATAAGCGTGATTTTATGTTATCTTATCTCTTTAAACAAAGAAGTGCCATTGGGCCGTGTAACGACTCTGAGCTCTAGTTTTTCCCCGACTACGGCGAAGCAAAAAAGAGGGTTATGATTTTGACCGGTATGCATGTATGTTCATCTGTTCCCTCATAACTTAAAAAGTACATATAATAATTTGACAAATGAGGTATCGTTAGAAGCGTGATGTCACACTAAATTCAATATGGCGCCCTCTAGAGGACATAAAGTAATGAATTTAAAAATAAACATTTTGGGATGGTGCCTTGTGGGGTATCAAATGAAAGGGCTTAATAGTATTAAGAAATAAGCCCCAAAATAATTAAATAAAAAAAAAGTTTAACAACTAAAACCCGACTACTGAAAAGGATGAAACAAGAAAGTACCCGTGGTCGCATGCTACCATAGCTTATTTAGTACAGTAGTTATGCAACCACGGAAAGGTACTTTCTTGTTTCATTCTTTTCAGTAGTCGGGTTTTAGTTTTTAAACTTTTTTTTTGTCTAGTACTGACCTGCAAACTTGGAAGATGCCAAGTTAAAAGTGTCCCTAAACTTCATTAAAAATAACACTAACATTCCACCATGAAGTTTCTGTAAACGTCAAAACGAATCATCTACACATTAGGTCCAGTGCCCTAATGTGTTTGCGCTCTAATTGCTCGTTACAACGTTACAGCTTTAAACAACGTTTAAACGTCCGTCTAATGCTTAGTTAAACGCTCACCTGAACGTTTTCAACAGCAGTCGCGTGCACGTTAATTTTAAATTAGTTCAAAATATGTTTGTTGTGCTTCGAGTTGTGGGGAGTTAGTTCCGCTACTTCTCCTTTCCAGATAAAGTACTAGGAACTGGTGAAGGGCAGGTATTTTGGAGGACTGGCTTCGTTCAAAAAGTGATGTATTTCAGCCTAGTTGAATAAATGACTTTAGATTATTTTTTTGCGGGAGTTAAACGGAGTTTTAACAGTTTTGGTAATTTGGGACACTTGACGAGTGTAAACGGATGGTCGACGGGCAAACGTACAGACGCCAGCACATGAAGCTACCCGAAACTGTCAAATTTTCCCAATCAACTTTGAACCTTATGTTTTAGCGATAAAGTTGAAATTCTATTAAAGAAATTTGACAGATTGTGGTAGCTTGATGTGCTGGCGTCTGTACATACATAACATCACTCCTGTATTTATAATATACCTACCTCCGCAAACTAGTTACTGGTTATCACGATACCCCTTGGTAAGACTGGTTGTCAGACTTTTTCGCTTCTGACTACCCGTAACGATTGTCAAAGTTCTACGAATGACAGCCGGGACGAACGGGAATAGAAAATCAATTGTGTCTCATTAGCGGAGCTCGACAGATTAAAATGTCAACTAACTTTTGGAGAGCACTGTATACAATAAATGTAACATAAATTAATGCAAGACCTCATACGCCCCAAATACAATATTGAGTTAAAACCACATTACTTTATGCATTTAAAATTGATTCTTATTGCTTTAGAATAAGATTTAGGTAATTTTCTTTGGCAGTATAGAAAAATACATCATTTTTGAAAAAAATACCTAAGTACCTATATTAAAAGTGACTGAAATCGATTCAGTAGTCAATTATGAACAAACTACTTTCAGGACTTGCGTTTATTCTGTTACACAATCAAGAATCAAGTTTTTATCGGTAGAGTTTCAAAGCCAGAGGTTACAGCGGACGCAAGAGTTATATACGACAAGTTTCTAAAAATAATATCAACAGAGCTAAGTAAATAAAATACACGTAACAAAGATTCCCTCGGAGACTCAGTGGTTTATGTATACCTGCCAAGAGCGGGTTGGCATAAGCGTTAAGGTTCCGTAGTCAACAACAGTCGGCAAATCCAAATCGAAAGATCATTAATCTTCAAATTACTGTTTCGTTGTTTAAGTGACCGCAAGCCTGCAGCCACTGAAAGCTGCAGCCGCAGACTGCTTAGCATGCGGTCGAAAAACACACAAAAAAAAGGTATATATTGAAACAAATTTTTTTGCCTGAATCTTTTCACATTTGATTTATGTTTTACTAGGTGTGCCCCGCAGTTTCACCCGCGTAAGTGTAGATCCCGTGGGAATATCGGGATAAAAAGTAGCTATGTTAATCCAGGATGTCAGCTAAGTCCATACATTTTTTTATCAAAATCGGTCCAGCCGTTTGAGCGTGAAGAAGTAACAAACATATAAACACACACACACACACATACAACCTCACAAACTTTCGCCTTTATAATATTACTAGCTGCGCCCCGCGGTTTCACCCGCATAAGTGTCGATCCCGTGGGAATATCGGGATAAAAACTATCCTATGTCCTTCCTCGGAATGTAGTCTATGTCTGTACCAAATTTCACACAAATCGGTTCAGTAGTTTAGGCGTGAAGAAAAGACAGACAGACAGACATAGTTACTTTCGCATTTATAATATTAAGTTTGGTGATGTGATGATTTGTAAAGACCAGCACCCTAATTACGTAACACACTATCAATCTCAGTCTGAATCATTTTGAAGGATATTGCTAATCCATTGCTTCATATGTTCGAAATATATGTCTGCTCAACAACGTAAATAACGCAAAGTGTCAAAATAAAACCTATTGATACTGATAGTGTGATAGTGTGTTACGAAATTACTCCGCAGGCGTTTATATGGCATATCACGCTTTTGAAAGTGTCAGTGGCACATCCCGCCGGTCTATTCTGCAAAAATCACAGCGTGAAAACTTAGGTGAAGTGAGCTTGAAGTAAGCCGTCATCCACATGATGACATCACTACAAGCTCAGAATAGATCGCAGATATAGAAAACACTCCATAAAGTCGATCCTTTCTCGATGTGTCATATCAACGGCTGCGTAGGTACAGTCACCAAAAGAGATATGTAACCAGGGTTGCGGATATAGTTGAAGTTTAGTAAGAAGCCAATGGATGTTTTCGAATGTAATTTAGTTTGATAATCGAACTGCTTGTTTTCTATTATTTTAGTTAAATTTCATTCGAAAACATCTGATGTTTTCGAATGAAATTGAATTAGATTATATCAGTATCTTACTAAACTTCAACTATATCGGACGACCCTGGTTACTTATCTCTTTTGGTGACCCTACATCGTTTTAATGTGCAGTCCTAATAAAATTAAAATTATTTATTATCTCACTGCGGAACCCTGAAAACTTGCCTCATGAAAATAATATAGGGGCTCCGTCGTTGCTACGACTTCAACTAAGTCGAAGAAATGGTTCATGCTTTGCAGGATTTTCTGCTGCATTAATACACGAACGAACTCATGTATGATTTCTGTTCCTTTTGAGTTATGGCACAAAGGGAGTAGAGGCAGTAATTTTATACTAAGTTAAGAAGGTTATTTAATCCATACCAATATAATAAATATTGGGGTCTCGTGGCTAAATAATAATAGCCGCACGGGTCGATGGTACGTTACTGTTGCCGCGGTCGTTTCTTGGATGGGTGACCATCCATTACATACCTTTGCCCCGGAAAGCACGTTAAAATAAAAAAAATCTGGTTATTTAAAGGATTACTTTTCAACATTTTTTATGGGAATTATTTATTCATATCATGATAATATTTACACAATATCAGCTAATATTTAATTTAATAATATGTACATTTATATGAAAAAATAAGCAAAAGAATCATAGGGAATCAAGAAATTTGTCTGCATCGCTGTCAACAGGAACAATGCCCAAAAGGCTGGCAGCATTGCCACGTTGTATGGCGATGCTAATTCTTTGGCCAAGAAAAAGGGATTATTTTTATGATAATTCATAGGTTGTTGAATTAGTCAATAATAACTTTATAGCAGTTCAAACATTTGGATCACTAGAATTTTGTGATGCGTCACAGCTGAAGTGGAAAAATGTCAACTAACTTTTGGAGGCCACTGTATAATTATTCATTCATTCATTCATTTATTTATTGCATTTCATGTTGTTTACAGGTTGTTACATTATGATAGTTCCAAACAATGAACCCTGCTAGGGCACAGCAATGTATAGGCGATTGGTTTTAATTTATTTAACATGCTATCATTATTCATATAATTTGTTGATATAGATTAATTTAAAAATTATTAATTATTATTATACATTATGTCATTCTTATAAACTAAATAAAATAAATAAATTATCATTTTCATATTATAATCTCATACTTACTACAATTTACGTCATTTGCAATGAGCCTAAATGTCATTATTATCTCAGTTAATTTAATGTCAATAGATTAGTTTTACATTATAATATGTCACATTTTCAGATAAAATAAAATAGAAAGTAATCACTAAAAATACAGGAATGAGGTAGTAGCGGACTGATGTTTTATAGAGTACCCAGTTATGTATGTGTAATGTGTTCAAGTCGATATTAATTTATTTATTTCTCGGTTAAAAATTCATTTAGGCTATAATATGATTTTAAGTGTAAGTGGTTTTGTAGGTCATTTTTAAATTTGTTGTCATACTCTGTATCCTTAACTGAATTCGGGAGTTTATTATAGATTTTAACGCACATGGCCAGAGGCCCAGAACGAAACATAGCTAGTTTTGAGGTTGGTACCGCTAATTCGTTTAGATATCGGTTTCTAAGACTGCGTTGCTGTGGGCGTTGCTGTTTTGCTAGCGGAAAAAGCGATGGGTATTTTCTCACAAATTTACTAGCTTCTAGGATATAAATACCTGTTAGCGTAAGTATTTTATGTTCTATAAAGTATTGTTTGCAACTTTCCGTACTTTCTATATTTACTAAGATTCGAACGCATTTTTTTTGTAAAATGAATAGTCGCTCTATATCTACACTATTTCCCCACATTATAATTCCATAGTTTAGCCATGAATATGCGTATGCGTAGTAGGCTGAAAGAGCTGTTTTGAAGTCGGTTGCTTTTTTTAGTTCTCTTAAGGCGTATATAAAGCTGGCCAATTTATTTGATAGGGTTTGTATATGAGCTTTCCAGTTTATATTTGTATCGACAGTCAGGCCTAGCAGTGTAAAGTCGTTTACACATTGTAATTTTGTATTATTATATGAGAAGTCGATATCTACCTTTTCTTTCTGATATGGTCCATATTGCATCAGCTTCGTCTTCGAGAAATTTATTTCTAAATTATGGTCTTTCAACCATGCCACTATGTTAGTAAGAATGTAATTTAAGATTTCGTTAAGGGTCCCGTTATTATCATAAGGAAAGATTATTGAAATGTCGTCAGCAAATAGGACACTGTATGAATTTATTTCTTTAGGGAGGTTATTTATATATATTAGGAACAATAGGCACCCTAAAACACTACCTTGAGGAATTGACATGGTTACTTTTGCTCTATCAGATTTAACACGCGTTATCAGGCCAGTCTGTGCATCTTTATAATCTACTTCTACATATTGTTCCCGATTTTCTAAGTAAGAGCAAAACCATTTGTAGGCTGTGCCTCTGACACCTATTTCATACAATTTGTTTAGAAGGATCTTATAAGACACTCTATCGTAGGCTTTGCTCATGTCTAGCAAAATCCCTACTGCATGTTTTTTATTATTTATAATATTTAGAGCTTCTTGTATATATTTGAATATTGCCAGTGTAGTAGATTTATTTTTCCTAAAACCATTTTGACTATCGTTGAAGATTTTGTACTTTTCACAAAATGAGTAAAGTCGTTTTGACATTGCTGTCTCAAAAATTTTCGCGAATGTAGGTAATGCGGCTATAGGCCGAAAGTTATTTGTGTCGGTCTGATCTCCCTTTTTATGGATCGGTTTTATTACTGCTACTTTAAGCAGGTCGGGAACACAGCCTTCGTCAAGGGACTGAGTTATTAGTAGAGTCAGTGGCATTACTAATTCCTCAGCGCATAATTTTATTAGTGTTGGTGGTAGCTCGTCGTGTCCATAGCTTCGTTTATTTTTTAGTTTTTTAATTATAAGTTTTATTTCGTTTGGGTCCACTGGGCTAATGTAAATAGAGTTTTCGCTTTGTGAGGGCCCCGGGCGGCCAGTTGCAGCACTATCTCCGATTGTACTGTCCGATTTGCCAACTGATATGAAATAGTCATTGAAAGCGTTTGCTATGAATTTCGCATTATCTATAAGATTATTATTCACGCGCAATTGCATATTACCTGTTGTTTTTTTGTTTTGTCTATTTGTACGCTCTTTAATTATTTGCCACATTGTTTTGGTTTTATTTTCAGATTTGTTTATTTTTTTTATATAATTTAGTCTTTTGGAGTAGGTTACCGTTTTCTTGAGTATTTTTTCGTATTGTTTGTAATGTTTATGTAGTATATCATTATTGGTTGTGGTTATTAGTGCTTTTAGTAACCGTTTATGTTTGCATGCCACTTTTAAACCAGTAGTTAGCCACGTTTTAGGGGGCGTACTTTTAATTCTTATGTTTTTCTTCGGGATACACTGGTCTAATATTTTTTGTAAATGGTTATGGAAGGATATGTAATTTGTGTTAGTGTTTTGATCTGTATCAATTGTATTACTCCAATCTACTTTCCGTAGTTCAGCTTTGAACGCTTCCATATTTTGTTTGTTGTAAAGTCTCTTTTGAGTTGTCATTTGTGTCATATTTTTTATTATTTGGTCGTTGGTAGGTATAGAAATCTTTATTCCTTTATGGTCTGAGAGTCCCAGGTTTAAAACTTTTAAGTCAATTTCATGAATGTGGTTGTTTGTGAATATTAGGTCGATACATGTTGAGCTCGTGGCTGTTACTCGCGTAGGTTCCGTCACCAGCTGTCGGAGGTTGTAGTTAGTCATAAAGTTCAGGATAGCAAAAGAATTTCTATTTTTTTCTAAAATGTTTATGTTAAAATCTCCTCCGATGATTATATCTCTTTGTTTATTCTTTACGTTAAGTTTATGTAAGAGTTTTTCTAGGGAAGTATAAAATATTTCAGTTTCCCTGTTCTTCTGCGGCCAATAAATAACTATAAGTAAAAGATTAAGTTTAGGTATCTCCACTCCACAGGTTTCAAAAATGCATTCAACTGACATGTCTGCTATGTCATGTCGGAACTTAAATTCAATATTTTCTTTTAAAAATACACAAACACCACCTCCCGTGTGGGTCGCGCGACAGTATTTAGCGGCTAGGTTATATCCCTGTAATTGTAATAAGTCTTTTTTTATTATTGTAATCCAAGTTTCTGTAAGACAAAGTGCTTCTATTTTATATTCATTTGTAATTGATTCTAAGATGTATCGTTTATTTTTTAAGCTTTGTATGTTTTGATAAATAATATTTAATTTCTGTGGGTGTAGGTGTAAAGTGTTGGGATTGGAGTTTTTAGTGGCGAAAAAATTTTGTATTGGCTCGTGTTGGTGGGTATACATCTGCCGTTTCCTGATACGAAATAGGATTATTTAAATTCCTTATTGATAGTACAAAATCTTCCAAATTTGATATTATAATTTTTTTGCCAACATGATTTATTGCTCCGGAACGCTGATTATACATATCGCGATCGTACGAAAGGTTTAGGTTGGAGTCCAATATGTGTGCGTACTCGTACGTTTGCGCATCCATAAAAATAAGATTATTGAATTATTCGTGAACAAGTGCCGTCCGTTGAGACTGGTCATCTCTTTACTGCTAGGGCTTATTTTTAATCTTATGTTTTGAATTGTTTCTTCATTTTATTTTTTACATTGTTCTTGTTTGTTGTTTTTTAAATAGAAGCAACAAGAATAATGTACCCAGGATTTTGTAATATCTCGATTTAAAAGTGTGACTTTGGAGTTTCTTGCCCGTTCTTCCCCATAGAGATCTACGTTTTGGAATGGGCAACTAACTTCAACTGACCGACTATTTAATTTTGACAATTCAAAAGTGGTTTGAGTTTGAAAACAGCCAATTTGTTCGGTAAAAGAATCTCAATGTGAAAACTTAAGTGAAGTGAGCTTGAAGAGAGTTGTCGATTGTGTCAATCCCTGGCATAAGGTGGGTGGCGAAACAGTTTCTTAAAGTGTGTCGTCTCACTCACTGGCGAACCACCCCAAGAAACACTGAAGCTGTGGCGAGACAGTGCTTCCTTACCCAGACCGTTCGTTCCACCTGCTGAGGACCTCCCACCTGGACATGAGTTACCTTGGGTAACCTGGAAGTCTTTAAACAGTCTCCGGACCCAGGTTGGCCGAAGCAAGGAAAACCTGTTCAGGTGGAGATTTATAGACGACTCCGCCTTGAAGTGTAAATGTGGTGCTGTTCCACAAACGATGGAACACTTAATATCGTGCCCTGCGTGTCCTGTCAGATGCACGTTACAGGAACTGATGGACGCTAGTGATGGCGCCAAACAAGTGGCCGAATTCTGGGCCGAGTACATTTAGATTGCTATCGACACGCCAAGAAGATAAGTTGTAATGACAGCTCACTTCAGGCTCTCTTCACCCAAGTTTGCGCGGTGAGATTTTTTAAGACTGGGCTGACAGTTTTTTAAGTCTGTTACTAAGAAATTGCAAACTGAAATGGCAGTGGGCTGGCCATGTTTGTCGAAGGACCGATGGCTGGTGGAGCAGACGAGTCCTGAAGTGGAGACCGCGTATCGGCAAGCGTAGTGTGGGACGCCCCTTAGCTAGATGGACGGACGACCTAAAGACGGTGGCTGGGGTAGACTGGATGCGGAAGGCGGACGACAGGGTGTTGTGGCGCAATCTAGGAGAGGCCTATGTCCAGCAATGCACTGCGATGGGCTGAGTTGATTGACTAAGAAATTCCTAATGGAAAAAAACCCAATAACACTTCGCTTGACCTGGGAATCGAACCGAGGACCCCACGCTCAGAAGCCGCACTTGAGACCACGAGATCAACGGGGCAGATGTAAATAGGAGGCGATGACCACATCCACTTATTTGACGTTTAATGAAATAATAATAAAAGCCCAATATTGTCCCACTGCAAGGCCAAGGAGTCTCCTAATACAGAAGAGGCCAAGCATTGATCACCACGCTTTTAAATAAAAAAACACTACAAAGTGATAAATAACTTTAATTTCGGATGTCGGTGTCATTGGTACCGCATTTTCGTTTTTTGAGACCGACGTCCGAAATTAAAGTTATTTATCACTTTCTAGTGTTTTTTTTTTAAGTCGGTTGTTTTGTTTTTTTTTGTAAAAAAGTTTTTATTTTTCACTGTTTAGTTGTACCTACCCTACATAAATTCAATTAACACTAGTGCATTGAAGAATTGAAGACACCGACTAGAAGAATCATAAAAATATAAAATAACTTCATACATAAGAACAATTACCGAATGTATTATGTACTAAAACCTTCCTGAAAGTAAATGTAAATCAAATTAATGAACGAAATTAATGAACGTCCGGCGCACCCTGGGCAATCAGCGAGTTACCCACGCTGATTGGCTAATCCTTTCACCACGATGGCAATCCAAAGTCCACTTATAAAACCGGCTCTGTGCGTAGTCTCGATTAACATCGAAGGGTTCTCTCGAGACAAATCTGAAATTCTTTCTGATGTCTACCGCAAAACTCACTGCGACATTCTTTGCGTTCAAGAGACCCATCGAGATGAAACCCAAAGCCGGCCACACATCCCTGGACTTACGCTTATCGCCGAGATCTGTCACCCGAAGCACGGTAACGCAGTGTTTGCTGCTCCCGGCGTAAGCATACTATCCACCAAGTGCTCAAACGAGAACGGCATAGAAATCATCACCGTTGATGTTGGTAACTGCACCATCACTTCCGTTTACAAACCACCTGGCACCACATTTAATTTCGTCCCACCGGAGAATTTCAACAGCCAACCAATTAAAGTTATAATCGGTGCCTTCAACAGCCATAGCTCCAACTGGGGCTACAATGACACGGACATTGGCGGAGATGCAGTCGAGAAATGGGCGGAGACGAATGATTTGACGCTAATACATGACGCCAAACAACCGGCGTCGTTTAATAGTGGGCGATGGAAACGCGGATACAACCCCGACCTAATCTTTGTCAGCTCGTCTATCAGCTCACAGTGCACCAAAAGCGTATGTTCGCCTATCCCTCGCACCCAGCACAGACCTATTATGTGCTGCATCGAACCAGTGGTCCAACCTATAAATGTCCCATTTAGCCGCCGATTTAACTACACCAAGGCCGACTGGGAATCGTTCACGCAGTCGATTGATGACGCCCTCCTGAAGGTCTTGCCAACTCCACAAAACTACGACCAATTTGTTGAGATTGTGTCAACTATTTCCCGAAGACACATACCAAGGGGCTGCAGGACTTCCTATATTCCAGGGCTGTCAACAGAAACCAGTGATCTACTGAGCCGATACGAAACACTGTATAACACCGACCCCTTTTCGGAGGAAACCACACAGGCTGGAGAAGAGCTGCTATCAAAACTAGGTGAAATCAGACGGGAGAGATGGATAAACACTGTTACTAATATCGACATGACCCATAACAGTAAAAAGGCATGGAGCACTATAAGAAAGCTGACCAGCGAGTCCCCTCAACCAACTCCGCCAAGCCAAGTCACCGCTAACCAGATAGCCCACCAACTGCTTGTTAACGGTAAACCAACTCGCCGTTCCAGCAAAGTCCCTAAGGCACAAAAACCCGATGGCGCTTGTGACGATATCAGCAAACCGTTCAACCTTTCTGATATCGTCGCAGCGATTAAGGGTCTTAAGTGCGGTAAAGCCTCTGGAGTGGACGACATCTCAGTTGAGCAAATCAAACAGCTTGGCCCAGTTGCTGTGTCGTGGCTGCTGCGTCTATACAACATCTGTCTGGAATCAGCCTCAATACCCCGTCTCTGGAGAAAATCAAAGGTCATAGCAATTCCGAAGCCAGGTAAAGCAGTGGACGATCCAAAAAACTTTCGTCCAATATCTCTGCTCTGCCATACGTTCAAACTGTTTGAGAGAATGCTGTTGAACCGACTAACGAGGGTTATTGACCCGAAGTTAATCCCAGAGCAAGCTGGTTTCAGACCCGTCAAGTCTTGCTGTAACCAGACCCTCAAACTCGTTCAACACATTGAGGATGGTTTCGAAATAGGAATGGTCACAGGCGCGGTTTTTGTAGATCTGTCAGCTGCCTATGATACAGTCAACCTCAAACGGTTGCTTTGGAAGGTGGAGACATTGATAGGCGATCAGAACTTTGTCCGCAATCGTCTCGTCGTTTGTCTTCTCCACAATCGTCGGTTTCAGGTCCACCTTCTCTCGGAAAGAAGTCGTTGGAGAGCGCAGAAAAACGGCCTACCTCAAGGTAGTGTCCTGGCACCGCTTCTTTTTAATATTTACACCAACGACCAACCGCCCAGCCCCAACACGTCCCGCTTCCTCTATGCAGACGACCTTGCCCTCACGTCCCAAGCCACCACCTTTGAGGAGGTTGAGGCCCACTTGTCAGACGCTCTTGGTGATTTAGCCACATACTACTTCACTAACTCACTTAAGCCCAATCCAAGCAAAACCCAGTCTTGCGTATTTCATCTTCGCAACAGAGAGGCGGGCCGCAAACTTAACATCGTTTGGGGTGGGGTGTCTATCGAGCACAGCAACTCCCCTAAATACCTTGGTGTTACTCTGGACAGGTCTTTAACATTCAGCAAAAACTGCAAGAACATCAAGCAGAAGGTGCACACTCGCAACAGTCTTCTTCGCCGACTGGTCTCATCGAAGTGGGGTGCTTCGCCTGACGTTATGCGGACTACTGGACTGGCGCTGTCCTTTTCTGCGGGAGAATTCGCGTGCCCCGTGTGGAGTCGTTCTGCCCATGCAAAGCTAGTGGATACAGCTTTGAACGAAACGTGCCGGATCATCACTGGTTGCCTAAAACCGACCCCGGTACAAATGCTGTATCCGCTAGCAGGAATAGCGCCACCAGTGGTTCGCAGAGCGGTGGCAAGCTCCAACGAAAGGGCCAAAATGGTCTCCGACACACGACACCCTTTGCACGACAACACCCTTGTGCCACAAAGGCTGAAAAGCCGAAATAGCTTTTTAAAGTGTGTCGTCCCACTCACTGGCGAACTACCACAAGAAAGACTGAGGCTGTGGCGAGACAGTGCGTCCTTACCCAAACCGTTCGTTCCACCCGCTGAGGACCTCCCACCTGGACATGAGTTACCTTGGGTAAACTGGAAGTCTTTAAACAGACTCCGGACCCAGGTTGGCCTCAGCAAGGAAAACCTGTTCAGGTGGAAATTTATAGACGACTCCGCCTTGGAGTGTAAATGTGGTGCTGTTCCACAAACGATGGGACACTTAATATCGTGCCCTGCGTGTCCTGTCAGCTGCACGTTACAGGGACTGATGGACGCTAGTGATGGCGCCAAACAAGTGGCCGAATTCTGGGCCGAGTACATTTAGATTGCCATCGACACGCTAAGAAGAAGAAGAAATTAATGAAAGCATTATCAAAATTGGCTCATTAGTTTTTGAGAAAATCGCGGACATAGAAACATATATACATACATACATACGGGTAGAATACAGAACCTCCTTTTTTGAAGTCGGCTAATGAAGTCGGAAAAAATCTTTGGGCTTTATTTCAGTCCACTATCGACTAACCATCATCCATTTTCAAGGTTAACTTTTCGCAACATTAGGTACGTAATTCATAAAAACCTCTCCTCGATATAAATAATTTGACGAATTAGGGTAATTTAGCAAGGAAGTCACAAGTGTTGGTAAAGAACAGGTGATTAGCAATTAAGGGCTCTACTGGCTCAATGAGTGGAGCCGACGGACCCTCTATCAATCATTTAGCCCTGGCGAAAGTAATTACCGCATTGATGTTTTTCATAAAATTGCTGCTCCGAAAAAGATGGTCGGGGAAAATTTGTGTTATTATTTAAGGTATGCTATAACGACTATGTAAATACTATGCAGATGACCTTTTTGAAAAGTAATCCTATGCTAATTAATTAATATGTACTTCTAATTAGAGAGAGCAGAGGAGGCCCAGAGTTAACGGCCGCGACTTCCGAGTTGTAGGTCGTAGGTTTCCGAACCAGGCAACCGAACCGCCCAGACAGGCACTTTACTCTGTGTAAATTATATCATCACCACTGCTCTCAATACGGTGAAGGAAAACATCGTGAGGAAACCGGCATTTCCTAGAAGCAAAAATTCGAAGACATGTGACATCTACCAACTCGTACTAGGCCCGCGTGGTGGATTACGGCCCGCCACTTTTTGTTACACAATTATGTATACCTATAGTTAGAAGAAAAAGTTTATTAAAACTGCAAGAATTGTAAAAAAAAAATAAGCCGAGTGCAACAGCAGATGACGTCAGGAAAAAGATAAACACGTTTTACTCTTCTTTGCAACGACGATTTCACCCAGCGTTTTCTTTGAAAGAAAAATATTTTATTTTTGACATACACAGGAAATACAAAAAGTAAAAAAACAAAATAAAAAACGGTTCATCTGTTCGGGAGCTACGATGCCACAGAAAGACAGACACACACACATACACCCCCCACCCCCACACAGACACGTCAAACTTATAACACCCCGTCGTTTTTGCGTCGGGGGTTAAAAAAGAAGCATTTAAAACTAACAAAGTTACATTACAAACAACCAGAAAAATGTAAATAAACCAAAAAAAGTGCCGTGGGAGGCCAAAAGGCTGCTCTCAGCACAATGCTGCGATATTTAAAAAATAAATACCGTAGCGCTGGTATTCTGATAGGGCCCGAACACGTTTCCTTAAAGATATTGCAAGGATACACGCAATTCATGCTTTAACTTTATTAATATCCATGTTTGTGACTGATCGTCTAGGCATCGCTTTAGGCTGCGTTTCCACCAGAATGTGCGAGAATGCGTAGCGAGGGATGTGTGTGAAACAAACCAATGACATCGCTTCATTTTCATAGCTTGAACTAAGTTAGTGTTGTTAATGGTCAGTTTTACACACATTCCTCGCTAGTGTCCGTTTTAATGGCGCGGCCATGACAATATATAAAAAAAAACTTGCCAAGATTTTATACGCATCCTTGCTCATCTCTGGTGGAAACACAGCCTTAGTCTTGCTTCAGTCCATGATCAAAGATCAATCAAATGCTGTCAGTTAGGTTGAGCGTCTAATGGCCGCCTTAGGAACTACTAATCCGATACCGAAAATTCTTTCATGAAAGGGTTTTCAGTGTAAAGACTTTATTTAAAAAAAAATGACAATTTTATTTGAGAAAGTCTGCTTCACACGCGGGAAAATAAGTAGGTAATTAATAAAGGCACCTAATTTCATTTGATGTTAAACATGCAAATACCTTGCATTACATAGCTAAACACCAAAAACATTGTTAAACAAACATCTAGATAACATACAAAGTATCTAACGAAATTTCCATGCAAAACGCGAATTATATCACGTATTCCCATTGAGTGACCTCAAACAAACTTATTGAACGATCTCCAAAACTAATCTACAGACGAAAATGAGTCTTCCTGCTTCACAATAAAAGTGCTCGAAGTTAGAGTTGGTGGTAAAGGAATTTTGGTGAATCGAAGGCCGTCGACACATACAGGTTTCGATTTCTCTTCCAAATTAAAAGGGGACTCATGATTCCCTGAAGGTCGGGTTCCGTAGTTATAATAGACACGTTTTGCGCAAACGTACCTCAGCACCGTTAGACCTTCTTTTTCAGTTAAACCTTAGTACGGAAGTGTATTACCGAAATAGTGGCATGCGACCTTTTTCAGGTGGTTTCATTAGAAAAGGTATTTTCTGTTTCACAAGTAACTGACAAAAGTGTAAACAAACCCTGTTTAGCAGGGTAATTGCATGACATACTAACACCCTTATTTCTTTTTTGAAGTGAAAACTTCTTTAGCGGCGTTATACACTTTTTTTGTAATGGGTAAAAAATGTTAAACTCGCGTCAGGACATCGCGTCAGGACACGTGACCTGATCGAAAATTCGTAAGACGGATGGAGAGTAGACAGCCGGCGCGGCGTAGGAGAGGAAGTAACCCCTCTCTTTCTACAGCGCGGCGAAAATGTATGCCTGCTGTTTCATTTAGGCGGCGCAGGGCGCTTGCGCGAATGTTCGTGTGTGTTTATGTTACAGCGTGCCACGCGCATCCATGGACGGTGACAGCTGATGGCTCGACCGTCTGTGTAGTGGCCACACTGCTGTGTATTCGTAAAATTCGTGTATATAAAGTGTTTAAAATATGGAAATTGAACAAAGTGCATCTATTAATGAAAAATATCAAAAATGCACAACGTTAATATTCAAGTTTTCACTTCTGCCGGCACTCACGGAGTACAACCCGACTTTTTTTTTTCTGAATGGGCCCGCTCTTGACCTTGATCACGCCTGATGGAAAGCGATGGATGAAGTCTATGATCGAATGAGCGTGTCCAGAAGATGCCTAAGGCACTGGAACTCCCACGCATCGACGAAACATAGCAGGCTGCTTGACGCCGGACTCCGGTGGGAGGGTGGT
Source organism: Amphipoea lucens (assembly GCA_947508005.1). Lineage (NCBI taxonomy): Eukaryota > Metazoa > Arthropoda > Insecta > Lepidoptera > Noctuidae > Amphipoea > Amphipoea lucens. Next base: position 11,886,325 of record OX382379.1, read on the forward strand.
CGCAAACCAGGCGGGCGTTAGCCCTACCACCACAAGGGCAGAATCGGCTAGTCAAATAAGGTGTTGGGTGTGACTGCCCAAGATACGCCGAGCGCTCAGTTCAGTTGAGTAACTGGCGGAACAAACTGCGCTACACATCTTCTTTATGCATCCCAAAAAAATCCCTTAGGTACTAATAAACGTAGTATATCAGATGAATAGTTACACACCGCTTTCTCTCTTTCAGTTGTCAGTAATTTGACTTTTGAAAGAAGAAGACATAGCGTTGTGTAACTATAAATACGCTATACAACTTTTATTAGTAAGGGGGTTACAATGAAAATACCTTTAATTTTGCCAATTCAGCAACACTTATTAAGTTATTTATGTTGTTGGCAAAACGAATTTATCAAACATATGAAGCAATGGATTAGTAATTAACTTCAAAATCTTTCGGATTATGATTGAAAGTTGACGCAATTAGGGCGTAGTTTAAATGCTTACGCAGTCACTGAATAAAGGAAATTAGTAACACATTCATCTGTATTTAGAAGGTCAACACTCAACATCTCAATACATTTTCCAAAAATCATTGTTTGAATAAGTAACATTATTAAATTGAAATTGAAAAATCATCGACGAAAATCCATACTTAATATAATACTATAAATGCGAAAGTGTGTCGGTCTGTCTGTACCCTCTTCACGCTTAAACCGCTGAACCGATTTAGATGAAATTTGGTATAGAGATAGTTTGAGTCCCGGGAAGGGAGATAGGATACTTTTTATCCCGATATTCCCACGGGATCGAGATTTATGCGGGTAAAACCGCGAGGCGCAGCTAGCTAATATTATAAAATTAAACTCAATTGTCATATAAAAAGCATGTTTAAGGCGATATAAAATTATAACCAAGGGATTAAGTATTCAAATAATCAAATAAAGCACTGTCTTTGTTAGTGGCACTACAAATTGACATCCGCAGGAAACTTTTCTGATCCATTTGTTTACATTTTCATCATATACTTTTGGAACAAAGTACAGGTGACAGTTCCGAGGGTGAATTCGAAAAGGAAAAATGTATAATGTCTTCCTTGCAAATTGGTTGGGTCGAGTATGGGAAGCGGTTTGTTTTGGTTACCGAATAAAAGTAATATTTACTTTAAGTTAATATTTTCCTGTAATACAGTTCCGTTTTTGTAACGTTTCCTTCCGTGCAACACAGTAATTTGTTTGCGGAAGTAAGAAGGTTACCATATATTCTCATAGCAGCGCAGCGGGGGAATTGCGTAACACCTATCAATCAGAATCTGAATCATTTTAAAGAAAATTGCTAAACCATTGCTTCATAAGTTCGAAAAAGTCTGCTCAACACGTAAATAACGCAATGAATGTTGTTGAACTGTCAAAATGAAACCGATTCCAATTAACAATGCTGGTCATAGACAGAACAATAAATTGTGATGTGTACTCTTAGAACTTACCACAGAAAAAAGCAAATCTTTCATAACCTAAACCATGGTACAATTATACTAAACGTCATTTTTAAGTCAAATACTTGCGCGATCTTGCCTCGATCTTGCAAATAATAATCTTAATATTATCACAGAGTGTTTACTTAATGTAAGCTTGGGAAACATGTTCCTAGATATAAATTTGAAATCTATGGACGTTTTTTTAATAATGGATAACAATATAATGATCGTCATGTATGTTTCTATGGCCCTAGCGTTGGTGCTGATCCCGCTGCTAATGTATTTATTTTACAGACTTACGGGTTCATTTTTGTTATTAATATAAGAGTTGCTGAATTATACTCGTTCGTTTTTCTTTCACTTAAGATTTTCCTGGCAGTGTTGTATTTATTTGTAGGTATGGCTTTGAGGTAAGCGACCTGTGCTATTGATATTGGGTATTCAGAAACCTGAAAGTCTGACAACCAGTCTTGCCAAGGGGTTTCAGTTAGGTTGTGGAGGTCAGGCAGGTAGTGAAGGCAGTTGCTTCATGTGAAATACTGGTATTCAGCTGCATCCAGTTAGGGGCCGTCTCCACGAGCGAGGGAATCGCGGCGATATATTATCGTAGTGCCACGTATTTCTATAAGAACGTGTCTCCACACTGCGATATCATCGCGGCGAAAATTTGATGGCACGGCGAGACTATCGCCGCGATTGTCTCGCTCGTGGAGACGGTCTCGTGGACATGAAGCTGACCCCAACATAGTTGGGAAGCCATGGTAGATGATGAGGTATAAAGCATTGTATAATCAGCCTATAATGTTCCCACTGAACACACACAGGCTTCATCTCTTCGAGAGGGAGTGGGCTGTAATCTACCACGCAAGCCCTGTTTGGGTTGGTAGATATGTCTTCAAATTTTTGGTTTTAGGACATAGGTTTACTTACATACTCCTTTTGCCTCAATTACGGTCAAACACAGGGGCTTGTGGCTTTGTAATAACAGCCGCACCGGTTGATCGATCAGGTTAAGCCACACTTGCCGCGGTTGGTTCGTGGATGGGTGACAATCTTTACATACCAAGACCCCTCCGTGCCTCACAAATCGTTGGTCCCGGCTGTCATTAGTGAATCTTTGACAGTCGTTACGGGTCGTCAGAAGCCCGAAAATCTGACAACCAGTCTTACCAAGGGGTATCATATTACCCAGTAACTGGGTTGTGGAGGTCAGATAGGCAGTCGCTCCATGTAAAATATTGGTCTCCAGCTGCATCCGGTTAGACTGAAAGCCGACCCCAACATAGTTGGGAAAAGGCTAGGACGATGATGACATCTGGTCAAACACGGACGCCGGTTGCGAGTACTACGCACCTTTCTGAAGAACATGAGCAATGAGGTCATTTTATGTTCCCTAGGGCGTCCCGTAAACATCTCCACTCCTAAAGAAAGAATAGCTCCTCACATTCAACTCTAGTCTGCTGGCCCCACAGTGAACACCGGTAAACGCAGCAGACGTGTGAATGGCGCTATCTCAAATGAGTGTCTGAACCACGCCGGTGGTGAACCGAAATAAATAAAATGCAACCTGCTTGCACCTTCCTACGTCTTGTAAGTATTTAAATCTTTGCGTTCGTATTTCATATGCAAGCGCGAGTTGAAATGGAAGGAGATTGCCTGCTATTTATTACCCGACTACGGTAGAGTGGATGGGTTATGTTATAAATGTCATTGGCAAGACAATGTATGTATATGTATAAGTTTGTGCCACGTATAGCCTCTAAATAAACTACTGAACCGACTTCAACAATTGAGATGTCCTTAGATTTTTCTTGATCCAGATAATGTCCTAAAGTATACATCACACTAATATTATAAAGGCGAAAGTTTTTGAGTGTGTGTGTGTGTTTATATGTTAGTTACTTCATCACGCTCAAACGGCTGGACCAATTTTGGTAAAATTTTGCACGGTGGTAGCTGACACACTGGATTAAAATATGGGCTACTTTTTATCCCGATATTCCCACGGGATCGACATTTATGCGGGTGAAACCGCGGGGCGCAGCTAGTGTCATAATATAATACTAGTTGTTTGTATGCGTGTATTTTGAAATGAAATGAATTCGTTTATTCTGTAAGTAGGATAAGTATCGTAATCACTATTACACGTCATATTTAAACAAATAAAAGAGAGCTAGATGTAGTCGACATATCTGAAGAGAAAAAAATGGCGAAATAAACTTAAAGATCACAGTCTCTTTTAAACTCCAGACATAATCTTAATCAGATCATGTGAAGACAATGTATATTAGCGCCTGAAATGGTCTTTGAAGGAAAGAACCACACAGATTTATATGGAGATAATTAATTTATATGTCATGGTTTCGTTTTAATTCTTTTACCTATTGTGGTAGGTATAGTAATTTTATTTTAAGTGCATTGTCCTCACATATTATTATATAATTAATGTACCCATGCAAAATATTGTAAAACATTTTAAAAGAGTAAAGGTGGAGTTTCTTGCCCATTCTTCTCCATACGAAAACTACTTTTTGGAAGGGGCGACTAGAATCAATTCTATTTTAAGGTAATTTTTGACGTTCAAAAGTGCCTTTTATGTGCCTATCACACTATCACACTAATATTATAAAGGCGAAAGTTTGTGAGTGTGTGTGTGTGTGTTTATATGTTTGTTACTTCTTCACGCCTAAACCACTGAACCGATTTAGATGAAATTTGGAATAGAGATAGTTTGAGTCCCGGAAAAGGACATAGGATAGTTTTTATCCCGATATTCCCACGGGATCGACATTTACGCGGGTGGAACCGCGGGGCGCAGCTAGTTTGAAATAAATGCTTTGACTTTGATTAGTCCAGTCAGTACAAGCATTTGTCAGTAATCGTGTAGCTAATAGATGACCACTAGGTATTCTTCCGACGGCTATTTGCAGTCGGGGACTAAGCAAATCAGGTAACCCGTAAATGTGTCATTTTCGACTCTGAAACTTGTTGGTTGTGAATAGTTATGGTGCAACCTAATAGCGTAACACACTTTCAAACACAATCTGTATCATTTTGAAAGATATCGCTAATCCATTTCTTAAAATTTTCGAAAAAATTGTCTGCTTAACAACGCGGCAACGTAAATAACGCAATAAATGTTGTTGATATGTGAAAATGATAGCCGCTGCTACTGATAATGTGTAAGACAATAACCCCGTTGTTCTGTAGCCGATTCCGTGTCGATAAGATCACCGAAAAAAAAAAGTAGTTGCCACAATCAAGATTTTGTTTAGATTGACTAAGTAACTTGTTTGCATCTGAGTCTATCAAGCACAATGATCACAGCTACCACTTTTATTTGATCAGTGTACCAGTGTTTGCATGATGTATTTGATAAACACAACCAAGGAACTTATTTAGCGCAAGATTTGATCAAGTTGTATGATTAATACAGTAAAATTAATTACAATGATAGATGCTATCAAGTCAAATCAACGTAATAAAGTTTCAATGATCTTTATTGAAGTAATCAAAATGCTTGATTGACACAACTAACTTACTTTGTTTTTTAACTCTACAATGATGTCATGTTAAAGGTAATCAAGAAACTTGTTTGAGCGTTCAATCATTCGAACTAGTATTGCTGTGATCAACTTAACTAAGATTTCGATTAATCTAAACAAGATAGTACTCGATATGACTTTAAACTGTCGTGCATTTAGTATTGAACTAAATGTAGAACGCCACCTGTAGGCTATGGGATAAATACACCCAAATAAGCTCGGATGGAACAGTCGATATTAGTGCAGGATATCAACTCAGGGCGGCGGCTGATGAACATCTAGCACGTCAAAGGCGGCGCTCACGGACCCAGTCAGGCGGTCCACTGTACACCCACCAACTCGCACTAGACAAGCGCGGTGGGTTAGTTTGTCTAAACCCCTACTCTCTCATTAGAGAGTAGGGAGGCCTTTGCCCAGCAGTGGGACGTCACGGGCTAATAATAAAAATAAACAAGATATCGTCAATCAAGCTAAAAAGTTACTTAATTGGAGTGCATTTTTTTCCAGTGTGTGGTGACTCCCTTACAGAGAGCTCTACAGACTATTACTTTTGTCCCATAAAAAGCAACAAAATATTCCATTTTCCTTTTCATTCCTAGACGATAAAAGAGTGTTAGTACATTAATCAATCCTCGGATAATCTTGGCTAAGTCTCGCTACTACCAACGAGGCGGTATTTATTGGGACGCGGATATTAAAGTGTCCGCGAAGAGGAATGTTTTCACAGGATTATGTGGGATATCCCAGTAAGACGGGATTTCCGCTTTGTGCCATATATTATTTTATCAATTTGAGTGCTGTTTGGTGTATACGAAATGTAAACGTATGCGACCAGACGATCTATTCTGTAGAAATCGCAGCATGAAAGCTTAGTGTGCGTACACACGAGCGACACGCGTCGACGACAAAGGCAATTCTGCAACCGTAGACGCATGCCACCGACACGGTCGTTTTGAAGGCTGTCGCCGACTCGCTTCGACGGTTGCAGTTGCCTTTGTCGTCGTCGCGTGACGCTCGTGTGTATGCACACTTAGATGAAGTGAGCTGTCAATCGTCAGCATCTGGTGGAATGACAGCTAGAAAGAAAAAAAGGAAGAATAAAGTGTATTTGGACACAGTTCGTGAAACACAAAATAAAAATAATGTTTCTTAACATTTTGAACGCCAGAGTATAAACGTATCGCCGTACCCCTGACGCCAGGCCACTTTAACAAAACAACACACACACACACACACTTAAAATAACAAATTTCTCGATATTTGTGGTTTATTTATATTAGTTTCATGCAATACAATATAGACGGAAGCTTAAACTTTTAAATTATAGAAATAAAAACACACAAAAGTAATGATTAAATTGTTTATTTCATAATATGGTGCGACCCGTGCGACGTGTTTTTTGTCATATATTTGTGACGTTGGAGTTCAGGGTCAGATTTCGTTTGTCACATATATGTGACAATGGCGTTCAAAAGGTTAAACATCAATAGTGTGGGCCTCCCGGCTGCGCCAAAAAGGTTCATTTCGGCATTAATGCCAGACAGATGCTGTCTGACGCTGTTTTTTCTAATGAACCTTACTCAGCTCACTTCACCTAAGTTTTCACGTTGAGATTTTTTACAGAATAATCCGACAGGTAGTACGTAAAAATACTCGTACTGCCCCGTTGGTCTAGTGGTCGCAAGTCCTCCTGCTGAGCCTGAGGCCCTGGGCTCGAATCCCAGGCCGGAAAAAGTGTTTTTGGGTTTTGAATTTTTCACAAGCGGGGGTGTTTGGAATTATGCCCGGATGATGGCAATAGGTTCACTTCCTATATGGGACATAAATACAGGGTGAAATTGAAAACATGCGACAAATCGAAATGGGAGATTGTACTCATCATTATGAACAACTTTTACTATGGGAGCAAACCTGTAATCGCGAAAAAAAAATCTGCTGTTCCCTACATTTATGTTCGCGTAACTCGTCAAAATGTAGGTAACAGCTGATTTTTTTTCTCGATTTCAGGTACGGTCTCTTAGTAAAAGTTGTTCATAATGATGAGTACAATCTCCCATTTCGATTTGTCGCATGTTTTCAATTTCAACCTGTATAACTGGCGTTATATGGGTGTGTTTCCCCTTCAGTGATTACAGGCGTGATGATATGTTTTTGTATCTATACAAATAATAATAAAGCTAAAGAGTTTCTTTGTTTGTTGGTTTGTTTGAACGCGCAAATCTCTGGAACTACAAGTCGGATTTGAAATATTATTTTCGCTTTTGACAACCCAATTCTTGAGCAAGGCTATAGCTATTTAACAACACGCTAGGACCCTTTGGAGCCGAGAGAAATAAATAAAAAGTGAGAAAGAACGCTAATGAAAACGAAGAAATACCACGGCAGGCGATACGATACGACGGGGTGGGTCGGGGGAACAAGAAATTTCATGCGGACAAAGTCGCAGGTAGAAACTAGTTAGGTATATAAAATAACGACTGTATTCCGAAAAGATTTTTGGATAGATACATTCACATTTCGTCTTTTACGTCTAAGTCAAATCCCATTCAAATAGCAATAAGCTCACTAGGGCGTCCCTTGGGTCGGACATCTTTGTATAATCATTCGGGAATACGTAATACTGTTTTCCTGTTAAGTATTTCACTAAGAATGTAAGAGATTTTACTGACTGTCCTGTTTTTACTGAATATTCCATTTGCCTTTGATGATTTTTGCAATGGTTTATTACACCTGGTTTATTGCCTTTTTCTTATATTTTTTATATTTATGTTTCTTTTTTGCGTCATTTTCACCGCAAATAAACGTATTTTCTTTCTGACATATAACTTTTTTGTGTACGGATCGTGTAGAAGTGGTGAGAAGTCCCGTGGCGCGCCGAATAAAAGTGTTCTGGGACATTCTAGAAGATGTCATGGGGGGAGCGGGGCATGTCAGTGGATAATGAAGCAGTGGTGGTCCAGTGGTAACGGCCACGAATACGAGTTGTAGGTTCGAACCCAGACAGGCGCTTTACTTTATGTTAATTACGAGTATTACAACACCACTGCTCTCAAAACGGTGATGGAAAACATCCGAATCCGGTGAAGGAAAAGAACCAAAAATTCGAAGATACGTACCCACACTGGGCCCACGTGGTGGATTACTGCCCACTCCCTACACCAAGAGGAGGCCTTCTTAGTATGTCGATAGCAATTTAAATGGACTCGGCCCAGAATTCGGCTACTTGTTTAGCGCCATCACCAGCGTCCATCAGTTCCTGTAACGTGCAGCTGACATGACACGTAAGACATGAAGGGCTGATTATTATGCACACACATAGGTAAACTGACGCCATCTTCCAGTGGGGGTAAGCAGAAGGAGGAGGAGGAGGAGCTACGATCCTTACATACTCCTTTTGCCTCGTTTACTGTTAATTATAGGTTTGAAAGTGGATTGGAGGTGCTTGCGGGAGGCATATGTCCAGCAGTAGATGTATTTCAACTGAAATGATGGTGATGATAGTTTAAAAATTCAAAATAAAGTTTTTTTTAAGCCCCATTCCCCGCTGATAAAACCCGGTACAGCTTAGAAACATAATAAATACATTTGCAGCTGTAAAGCGTCCGTAAATCTTCTGAGGAGCGAACATTTGACCGACACTATCTAAATAGAACGGCGAAGGGGGCCGCAAGCCGCCTGTCTGTAATATCATCACGCTTTTTAACTTTCTGGGGTAAACAGTGGTATAGGAAGGAGGTTTTTACACAGTACATATCCTTCTTATTCTGCTTATGAAATATCTTTTAAATTAGTCCAATATTGGAAGAAAAAATAGCCGAGAGCCAAACCTCGAATTATGGCTTTTTATAAAAAGTCTCTCCGACCGCATTTGCTCTTAATCTCCAGCGATGGAACAAGTACCTTTGACATTAGAGAGAAAACATTCATGTATTCTTAATTACGACTTTTTGTATTTAATGTTATACGTCGAGTAATTAGTGCTTCGTAATCTACCTTGTGACATATCTACGTTATATTTAGCTTGATGAGTCTGAAGATATGATGAGTACCTGTTTTATTATTTATTTATTTCTGTAACTGCCCGTGAAATCACATCGGGCCTATATTATTATACCATGATCGGCACCCTAATTGTGTAACACATTATCAATCGGAATCTGAATCATTTTGAAGCCAATTGCTAATCCATTGCTTCATAAGTTCGTAAATAACGCAATGAATGTTGTTGAAATGTCAAAATGAAACCGATTCCGATTGATAAAGTGTTACGCAATTGCCCCGCGGGTCCTATCAGAATAGCAGCGCTGTGAATTTTTTTTTTAATTTTGCAGCATCATGCTGAGATAGGAGCCTTTTGGCCTCGTATAGGACTTTCTGTTTCATTTTTCTTTTGTTCCTTTTTTTTACAACACTTGTTTTTTTTTTACTGTGTTTAGTATAGTTTGCGATCTTCCTGTACGAGTCGCAATAAATACTTTTTCTTTCTTTCTTTCTTTCTTTACTGAATAAATTATGTGCAGTATTAGGCCGTTAATATGGCTCATCGAGTTTTAGATAAAAACCGTCCAAATGCGTGTCAGAGCACAAACACAGTGAGGGTTCCATTGTTGGAATAAATATTTACATAGTATTTCTCGTATTTTTATAAGCACTAGAACCCTCAAAAATGCCGATTTAAACCGCTGTCAACCGAAGCCTAGTGTACAAACTTGATAACTATTAATGAAAAAGAAAACATCCCTATATTTTTCTTTTTTCATTAATAGTTGTCAAGTTTGTCCCTACACAGTATATATCCTTCTTATTCAGTTTAAGAAATATCTTTTAAATTAGTCCAATATTGGAGGAGGAAATAGGCGAGAGCCAAACCTCGAATTATGACTTTTAACTAATGATTTTTCGAAAGTCTCGCCGAGCGCATATCCTCTTAACGCGTTCAGTTTCATTGGTTAAATTGGCACTTAGTAAGCAAGCGTCGCACAGTTGTTGTATCGATGTGATCATTACGTACGCCTGCACTCACTCACGTAGGCATTTTGATTCAATTCCCAGCAAAACTGACTTGGAATTAGTACGGAATTAAGTTCCTCTCAAGTCAGATTGCCTGAGGACGTGTACCCCTGGATTAGATTTTATACTGCGTCTTAACGTAGCGGCTTAGAATGTAAGCTGACAGAGGTGAAAACAGTTTGGTGGAATACTATCTGAAGGTCTATTCTGTAAAAATCACACCGTGAAAACTTAGGTGAACTTGTCTGTCATTCCACCACCTGCGTAAACCAGCATTACAAAGTTTTTACCATCCAAGATACTCGACTATTGATATTCTTTTACATTTTATCTGTTCCGCAACTCTTGTTTTTTTTATTATAGTAGACTAGCAGCGTACCACGGTTTCACCGTCATAAGTATCGATCCCGTGGGAATATCGGGACAAAAATTATCCTATATGTCATTCTGATGTATAAGCTATATTACTGTAAAGTTTCATCAAAATCTGTTCAGTAGTTTTTGTTTGAAAGAGTAACAAACATCCATCCATGCATCCTCACAAACTTTCACGTTTATAATACTAGTTGCGCCCCACGGTTTCACCCGCCTATAAGTGTCGATCCCGTGGGAATATCGGGATAAAGAGTATCCTATGTGTTAATCCTGGTTATAAACAATCTGTGTGCCAAATTTCATCGAAATCCGTTAAGCCGTTTGTGCGTGAAGAAGTAACAAACACACACACACACACAAACTTTCGCCTTTATAATATTAGTGAGATTAGTAGGAGTATACGTGTTTCAAATGGTGAAGTTCCTTTCTTTTTTTTATTTCGCTACAAAATGGTCCCTGTAGAGGTCATTCTATGACGTGGCAATACCATCATTGTTCCACTGTAAGAGACAGGTGAAGCTATACAAGATTAATAGCACTATCCCTTTTAAAGTGGAACACTGGTCGTTTGTTTTGTCCAGCTCGTCCCGCCATCTTCTTCGGGGTCTGCCGCGACGCCTTCTAAAGTTCTAACTGTGTTAAGGCTCCACGTGGTGGTTATTTTGGCCCACAGCTCATTGGGCATACGGCAGACAATAATTGAAAACTATATTAACACTCTCCCTGCCATAGGAACCGCCGGCGACCCCTAAACATTTTTTTCAGCAGACCAATGCACGTGTTTTAATACTTTTATCACATTTTCCATAACAGCACGCCAGTAGTTGTAAAAGTTATTTAAATTCGGGAGGTTAGGTTGGATCCCACGGCGTCCTGAAAGATTTTTTTTTACCCGCCGGCGTATCCCACGGCCTCTTGTAATAATTTTGACTTTTGACTCACGGCGTTCACAAGCAGAAACTTTGGGACTCGCCGGCGACCTCCATGGCCTCCTGAACTTAAAAAGTTTTATATATTGTCAGCAGGGAGAGTATTAAAAGGTGCACAGTGTTAAGATGCTGAAACTTTTGGTATTACCTAACTTAATAGCATTCAACGGACAATCAGAATATTTTGTGTAAATAACCTTTATTATGAAAGTAGATGTTAGAACTTCACGACATGAAAATGACGTAAGGTTCTAATTATGAAATCAAAAACAGTACCTAAAGATAGGGCTGCCTAAGACTTAGGCCGCCACATAGCGCTCACAATTTACCGTCGTATGACTTCACTCAAAATCAAAATATTTTATTTCACATAAATCTACATGGGTATTTATGAAACGTCAGAAGCTAGGCGCACGGTTCCAATTGGTCGTTTCCTATGAAGAAGAGCCGGCAAGAAACTACACGATCACTCTTTTAAAAATAATTGGCTTTTACAATGTTTTCAAATTACAGTAGGTATGGGAGGACAGCGTAGCGCCTGTCAACAAATACCAGGTACTTAATAAAAATAAAAAATGGTCTACAGATCTAAAGTCTGCAAAGCCTACAATGTCCTCATATTTATTCATATTAATTTATTTTGCGTTCCACAAAGTAAAAAAGATGTTTACAAAAGGCTTAGAGCTAAGAGCCGTTGTAGACCCTGTTAGGGCACAGCAAAAATTATTATTTGATACATAGCAGCTATTACTTAACATTAAAAATCTAAATTATAGAAACTAAAGTTAAAATAAAATTATACATGAAAACGGAATATGAATATATAAGTAGGTTGCTATTTTCTTAAAATACTATTATTACATTTAGATAAACTTATATTTACTTAGGTAATATTATCACAAGCACTTATTTAATAAGAGATCAATTTAGTGGTTCTTCAAACCGAATTGGGATTGTTCTAAATTCGGACGGATAGAGTTCGGATCTAGTGCGCAACCCCTCATGCAAATAGAATTCGGATCGGATGTAGTGCAGAACCGGGTCACCATTGCGAGGATCGCCCAGAGGACACGGTGGAGGTCTGCCGCGCTTGGGCGGAGCACCGCCGTGTCCTCATAGAGGCGATCGGCAGCGGCGGCGACCTCTCGCGTCCGGCCCTGGTTCAAGCCATGGTCCGGAGTGAGAGGGAGTGGGAGGCAGTCACCTCCTTCTGCGAAGCAGTCATGCTAGCGAAGGAGGTGGCGGGGTGGCTGAGGGAGAGAGCCTCACGTCCCAGCCGCCGCGCGAGATGCTCCGGGCGTCGGGAGCCGCGTGACGACTCCCGGCCACCGTAGGCGCGGGCCTGCGGACGGAGAGTAATGGGTAGCTCACCGTCCGATCAGGACCAGGTCCGTGCCGGACGGCGCGTATGTGTTCCACGCGCGCCCCAAAGAGATGTTTTCAGCATAAAGGAAGGGGCATGTTAGGGCCGAAGCCTGCCGGGGTTGCGGGATTGTCCGAAAGGGTTACCGCTACCCCAGAACATAAAGGGCTAAGGAAGCAACACGGATAGTTTTAAGTCAGTAAGAGTCTGACACTCCCTTCCGCTCCACCCAGAGCGGGACGGGTCATTTAATGATTTCCTATCCACAAAAAAAAAGGGTACCTATATTTCACCAAAATTTGACCAAACTTTTATACGTAGAATAAGTCTTATCCTGAGAATTAATTTTGAATTTTTACAGGTTTTCCATACAGACGTCAATTTTATTCCAAGAATAAAAGATTTCTGACTTTGGTCAAATCAGCCCCGACATTATGAACCTCGCCTGTAAAAACCCCTGTTATGCAACAGTTTCATAGACTACTATTATTAAATCGCTATAGCCCATGCTTTAGTCCAAATTGATTAAGCAGTGGTACACACACAGAGGCAAGGTGACACGAATATCCTGTGATGAAGAGCCGTGCTTTGAACTCGGCTGCAACTGCGGCAAGCATGTGGAAGTACTTAGTTGTTTTTGATTGGTCACTAGGAAATTAGGTGGTGTAGGTGAAAATTGAAATTATATCATACACTAGCTTCAGCCTGCGACTTCGTCCGCGTGAAATTTTACCCTCTTAGGGGTGGAATTTCGAAAAATCCTTTCTTAGGGGGTAGTGGACTCTTCACAAAGAACACACCCTCCAAATTTCATGTCTCTAGGACCAGCGTGCAGCGGTTTAGGCTGTGCGTTGATATATCAGTCAGTCAGAACTTGGAATTTTATATACAATGTGTTTGAGAGGGATGTGACCAAACTTGGGGGTGTGGCACAGGCCATCAAACTGAACAACTTTTTTCCGGGGACCAACATCGTAATCGTGAAAAAAACATCAGCCGTCACATACAAAACTTCAATACCTACCTAACCACATGTATGAGACGGCTGATGTTTTTTTCACGATTACGATGTTGGTCCCCGGGAAAAAGTTGTTCAGTTTGATGACTTGTACCGTACCCCCAAGTTTGGTCACACCCCTCTGAAACACATTGTATAAAGATAAACTAGCGTGAATCCTATCCTAACCTACTTCTTCTTACTGTAGGCCGACCGCTTAACTGAGACGTTGCCTGAGGTAGCTGCGCGGTGCGGGAGGGGTGTTAGTTGTCACAAGTTGACGAATCACTGAGCTCTCGCATCACGTCACCACACCCCTCCCGCACCGCGCTGCTACCTCAAGCAAAGTCTCAGTTAAGCGGTCGGCCTATAATTCCTACTAATAATATAAAATGTGAAAGATTGTATGTTTGGATGTTTGTTACTCAATCACGCAAAGTCGGCTGAACGGATTTGGATGACATTTAGCACACAGATAGTTTATAACCTGGATACTTAGGATTACAGTATATTTTTATCCCAATAGTACTTATGTGCCCGTTGGATTATTTCCGATATTCACGCGGGCAAAGTCGTTAGCAAAAGCTAGGGTATAGAAAGAAAGAAGAAAAGAAAGAAAAAATATTTATTTTGCACAAACAAAACACACATTACAAATAATAAAAAAGACATAAAATATACTCATTCAACGTAGTCAAAAGCCTCGTAATATAATGTGTATCATGTATAATTTTGGTAGTATAATTTTAATCTTCACTGACGCCTTTTTGCCATAGGGGTAAGCCAAATTTACCGAAAACGCTGGTATTCTGTAGTTTTTCCCTCCCCTACATACTCTTTGAGAAGGGAGGGCGTTTTGGGGAACTGTCTTTTGTAATTTTAGCGATTAAAAAGAGTTGATTCCCAGCCAATTTTTCTTTGCCGTTAATATCGCACTGCTGGGCAAAGGCCTCCAAAGAGAGTAGGGAGGCCTTTGCCCAGCCAAAAAATAAATGAATTTTTATTTTGATTTTTTTGCTTCGTTTACGTTTATACCTAGGCTAAGCGCGCACTGCGATGCGTTTTTTTTTTTAATCGCATAGCATAATCAGCCTACCTATGGCCACATGCGAACTTTGCATCAAACTGACGTCACGCAAAATCCTGCATCGCGCAAGCAGGGTTTACCGCGCGACTAGTACCTACATTATAATTATAAAACGTCCCGACATCCGACGTTGGGCAATTATTAGATGGTTGATCGGTTGGTTGGTTGTTCTTGGTTTATTTTTTAAATGTCGCAGCCTCACGCTGAGATAGGAGCATTTTGGCCTCGTACAGGACTTACTGTTTTTTTTTTTTTACTTTCTTTTTATTTATTTTTTTATTATTTGTAATTGTGTTTAGTTTAGTTTGTGATCTTCCTGTACGAGTCACAATAAATACTTTTTATTTATTTCTTTCTTTTCACCCGTCTTGTCGGAGAATGCCCCCTTTTCTATGGAGGATGAGTGAACTTAACACCCTGTACCTCGTACCACTACAAAGAAACCACCAACTACGTAGTAAGCCCAAAGTTTCAGTAACATCTTGCCGCCACAGCCTAAACAAGGTCAGTAGGACAACCTTAGCCTGTGGACTCTGTGGTCGGCCCAAATAGTTTCTGAAACATAAAGCCTCCTACACACCTCTCAAGCTATCGCCACGATGCTAAGGTGGTTTCGATATTGTCAAATAAATTGCTCAACGTATGCACATCTGTTGAAAACTGGATGTTGTGGTGCAAGTTGGGAGAAGATGAGTTTATAAATGTATTTGTTGTCGGCAATACTATTTAGCAAGCCATATTTTAGATAGATAGTGTATCCAAAAGACGAAGGGCTTGGACTAACGAGAACAGTTATTTATATTTACATAATATATACTTAAGCTAACAGACTTAGGGCTGGTTTTTCAATAGACAGATAATTTTTAGTCGCAGAATAAAATTGACGTCTGACAGATTTTGTATAGAAGAACTGTCAAAAATTCACGGAACTTGGTCAATGGGACTAGTGGGAAAGACCGCATGTGACAGGTGTGGCCAGTACAGTTCCACTTTCATTCCAGCAGCTGTGCGACCAGCGTCCGCTGATGAATGATTATAAACAAGCCGTGATGATAAGTGGTCACATCCATCTGAAAACATTTGCAATACCTGAGGCACCACAGATGCACCGCCATCCCATAGACAAAGCTAATTTGACGCAAGTGCCTGTAATTACGCCGGATCCCACGCCCTTCAAATCGAAACACAGCAACGCTAATCAGGGCTCCCGTTTTCCTGTTTTAGATTGGCCGTTTCAGCAACATTCTTTCCACAATGATTTCCTCGAATTACATGACCTGTCCATTACCATTTTAACTTATCTTAACTTCCTTTCGGATTTCCTCACTTCTGCCAAGTAAATACGGCAGTCATGGCGATTTTCATGACCAAATGTTTTCTTTTTTTCGTGTCGACGGTACTTTGGTTGATGTTCGATACCGTGGATGGGTGACCATCTTTACATACCGAGACCCCTTCCCATGCCTCGGAAAGCACGTTAAACCGTTGGTCCCGGCTGTCTTTCTTGGATCTTTGACAGTCGTTACGGGTCATCAGAAGCCCGAAAGTCTGACAACCAGTCTTACCAAGGGGTATCGTATTACCCAGTAACTGGGTTGTTGAGGTCAAATAGGCAGTCGCTCCATGTATAATACTGGTATTCAGCTGCATCCGGTTAGACTGGAAGCCGACCCCAACGTAGTTGGGAAAAGGCTAGGCAGATGATGTTTGATACCAGTAGGTGGCCATGTTGAATGCGGCATTCAGTGGCTTTCTCATCAAAGGTGCATGTAAATGACCACTGAGGACACTCCAGCAAGAGGGGCATGGCCTGTATTAGTTAGTAATTCCCCACTTCGTCGAATAGTGTTTGCAGCGGCTTAATTAGGTACGCAATCGATTGAGAGCTTTCCATATAGGCCAATGCAGATCACGCCTGGGAGGCAAATGTTCCTAGGGTTTAACGGATTCAGAAGATGGTGGACGCTTGTCTTCCCACAATTTGACAATCCATCCTCCATGACCTGTGTAAACATGAAATATTTTACATTAATTTCTCACACCCTGACTTATTACTTGTTAATTTTTTATTAATATCATTTACTTTTACCATGTTTGTAAATATGTGAGCACCATATATCTATCAGATATTTAATTTATATGTCATGGTTTCGGTTTTAATTCTTTTAGCTATTGTGGTATAGTAATTTTATTTTAGGTGCATCGTCCTCACATATTATTATATAATGATGTACCTACTCGTATGTCAAATATTGTAATACATTTTAAAAGAGTAACGGTGGAGTTTCTTGCACATTCTTCTCGCTACGAAAAATACCTTTTGGATGGGGCGACTAGAATGAATTCTATTTTAAATGTAATTTTTGACGTTCAAAAGTGCCTTTTATATACCTTTTTGAAATAAATGCTTTGACTTTGACTCTGATTTCAGTTCTCGTTTAAAGTAATAAAAATAAAAAAACCCGAATTTCAGCCACGAGAGCCAATTTAGCGCAGAATAGCCATCCACGCAGGAGATACTCGTAATATACTTGTCTAAGTGTGTGTGCAGATATATTCATACACTTTGTCTTTAATCACTCTCATAGTCCGATGGGACGGCATTCCGACACGACCGAAGAGAAATCAGGCGCAGGACCAACGGCTTAACGTGCTTTCCGAGGCACGGGGGTCTCACCCCGCCAACTTCCAAACTCCGGGCTGTTCCTTAGAAATTCCTAATGGCAAAACCCAATAACAGTATTCGGTAATCACTCGACCTTTGTCTGTACTTAGATATCGATTTATTGGCAAATATAATCCTCGTTCACTTTAAAAGTAAAGCTTAGGTACTTAATATTCGCATCAAATGTTATGGAGTGTAATGAAAAAGTACGTAATGTCAAAACAAACTGGAGAATTAATATTCGTCGGTGAACACCACCCGCGGGGAACATAAATATAGGGGGAACAATATAAACTTGTTTAATGTTGTCATATTATGAAGAGCTAGACGAATATCTTAGAGCCCAAGGGGCAGTCTCCACAAGCGAGAGAATCGAGGCGATAGTCTCGCGGTGCCATCAAGTTTTCGCCGGGATGATATCGCCGCGTGGAGACACGTTCTAAGAGTGTATAGAAATACGTGGCACGATAATATAGGCCTTCTCCTTCCCGATTTTCAACACGAAATGTTTATTTACAAACATTAATTTCTCAGTAGCAAACCCTGTGTCTAGTTTTTTGCCCTTTTGATGGCAAATACGTCAGCATAAAACAGACTTCCTTTGAGAATATAGCTTCAATCATTATACAACGTATACTGTAACTGTTCCTATAAATTCAGCAAATATCTCAGAGATTTCTGCTTACTCCTTCATTTAAAAAATACGAAGTTATTACTAGCGAAAACTATTTCTTTCCATGCCATAAGTTCCTATAATAATTCAGAGCTGGCACGCGCTTCGCCAATTTTTCTTTTAGCCCCCATGTCAGCCAAGAAACATGGCTGGGAGTTTATCAAATAGAGTACTATGTTCCTATAGGCACCTATGTAATTTATTATGGTGTTATATCAGAGTTCTAATATGGTTTTCAAAGAGTTATTTTTATGATTCAGTCGTATTACCTACTGGAATATAATTTCACGTCGGATTGAGCTCAACTGTCACTAATGAAACATAATTCCTTTTTTTATATTATTATCGAACTTATGATTTTTAATTTGTTTCTATAATATAAGCTAACATATAAACTATAATAATATGTGCAATTATATGAAAAAATAAACAAAATAATCATAGGGCATCAAAGAATTCGTCCGCATCGCTGTCAACAGGAACAGTGCCCAAAAGGCTGACAGCATTGCCACGTTGTATGGCAATGCTAATTCTTTGGCCAGGAAATAGGCCAGCCCTCTGGTCACGTGAAGAGTCGATTAATAAGCTTGCCTGCGGACGAGGGATTATTTAAATCAGCTGCTTCATACAAAAAGTGCAATACCTCCAACACGGTCAAAATCAAAATGTCCTATAGATTTTTTTTTATACCCGACGTAAGGTTTCAACGCAGTGGGTTCTAAATCATGTACATGAAGAATTCATGGGAACAGGATGCGCTTCGATGTCCCGCTACCCCATATAGTAAAGAAATCTCTGTTTTATCAAGTCACTAACTCTGAACCCAACCATGAAAAAAAAACTTTAAAACTTTCTAGAACAACACAACCAGGGTATGTAACAGATATTTGTCTCCATCTCCAGTGGTTTGCGTCGACCGCGGTAAATGTGTTGCTATTTGTCTTAAGAAGATGATGTACTCACATGTCTGTACTCGTTGTTAGAGTATGTTTGTGCGACACAGGTGCACAATGTTGGTTGATGTTTGTTTTACTGCAATGGGAACAAATATTTCTTTTAAAGTTTCAAAGAGAAACAAGTGTGGGGCACAAGAGAGAAACAGTGGGGGAATCTTTACTTTTTTTTAAACTTTAAAAGAAATTCGGTTAGAAGGGCAATTCTCGTAATTTTAAGAACGTTCACAGTCTGATCTCAGTCTCAATCTGACAAAAATACCTCTAATTTCGCTACATTTTTTATATTGATTGTAACTGAGATGAGATTGAGACTAGATTTTGAACGTTTTTAATTACGAGAATGAAGCAGCATTATTGATTCATTCACAAAACAAATCAACTCCCCGCTTAAAACGCGAACTCACCAATTGTCTTCTCAAATAGATAAAGAATTCAATTAAAGACACCAATAAATTAAGATGGAGAGATAAATTAAATCGAGTTGGCTAAGTTGGTAACTGAGTACGATACGGTCTTGATCACGCAGCGATCACGCGGCGATCACGGCGCGACCACGGTGCGATCACGCCGCGATAACGCAAAGTTTACGCGCTGCACTTGATCTGACTGCATCTTGGCACGCGAACATGCTATTTCACTTATGTTAGTGGTTCTAGATTGTATTGTTATTTGCTATTTTAAAGCAGAGTGTATGTTTCTGTCTTAGTAAATGTTTTCTTAAACAATAAATTGTTACTTCCATTGCGTTTTCTTTTCATACAAACTTTCAAGCCTTTGTTTTTCAAAATAAATTAACCGATTTTAATGAAACTTCCTACACATAAGCAGGATACAAAGATCTAAAAAGTTAGTAAAGAACATTTTCGAAAATTTGTGTTACAGCCAAATTAGACCGATTTTAAATTTTCCAGTTATCTTTTTTTAAGGACAGAGCTGTCTTCAGCCTGGACGCAAAACCTCTAGGTTGGCGCAGTGAGTATCTTGAGGGTCAAGGAATAGCTTCTGCTAGCTAAGCAAGCAGATGTTCAAATCGCCGAGTGTTCTTAGAAAATTTGTGTTGTTCCTAGAGCGGTCCCTTCCGGCGTTCCGACGCACATCTGCCTAGTAAACCTTTTGTTATTCGCCTATAATTATTCTTAGTAGACAATGCTATCCATAAAGTAAACCCCATTTCTTAATCGTCAAGAACCCTAGAGAATGGTAATATTTCGAGGACAGCGCGGCAATAACTACTGAAGGGCAATAAAACAAAGGTTATTAAATGCTTATCATAAATTCTGCCGAGCGTAATGGTGTATAATATAACTGGCATTACTCCTAGTTCTAGCCATCTTGTAGGACGAAACTCTTTTAATATGAGAGAAAGGAAACAACAATTTTATTGTGATGTACGACTTCGTATAAATTGTCTCTGAACATTATTCGGTCAAACGCAACTAATATAATAATGCCACAAGTGTTAAGAATAAGTGGTATTTCTGCCGTTAGCTATTTAGGGAAAACATTACACTATTTTGCTCTAGTAAGTCTAAGACTAGTAACGCACTTACATATCAGCATATAATGTTCCCATTGCTGGGACACAGGCCTCCTCTCAGTGAGAGGGAGTGGGCCGTAATCCACCACGCGGGCCCAGTGCGGGTTGGTAGATGTCACATATCTTCGAATTTTTACTTCTAGGACATGCCGGTTTCCTCGCGATGTTTTCCTTCACCGTTTTGAGAGCAGTGGTGATGAAATAATTTACACAAAGTAAAGCGTCTATCTGGGTTCGAACCTGCGACCTACAACTCGTAAGTCGCGGACGTTACCACTTGGCCACCACTGCTCCACGCACTGCTTACGCACTTAGCGAAGTGAAAACCGCTCTATAATTTTCGCAACCGGCCGGCGGCCGCACTGCGCGCTTGGCGCCTTTGTTAGTCACCCGGCAGAGCATGCGTAGTTCATACAAACGTAATACCAAAATTATTTGTAAATCAAACATATTACTAATGTAGTGTGTATTTATTCCGATTGGATTACAGAATACCTAGGTTCCCAAATACATATATGATATTTTGAATGGACACTGATTTAAAGACGAGTTATGAGAAAAATAAGTTTTGTATACAAATTTGAAATTCCTCGTATGTCGTCTTTATAACAGAGTCCTTTCAAAATATATATTTGGGAACCTAGATATTCTGTAAGTTAAGAATATGTTTGATTTACAAATTATTTTGGTATTACGTTTGTATGAACTACGCATGCTTCGCCGGCCCCTTAGTCACTAGGCTCTAGGCGCTAAGCAAGGCAGCGGTCAGATGAATCCGAGTGAAGTAGGTGTTAAGTACTGCCATTCGAAGACATAATATATTAAATACTAGCTGTGCCTGCGACTTCGTTCGCGTGGATGTCGGAACTTAACAATATCCTGCGAGGATACCGATTCAAATCTTTATTTTTTATTTAAGCTAGTGCTTCTCTATTAATAACATTAGTTGTGGAACCATCTGAAGCGTACACAAAAAGGTTATTGAGGTTGTTTACGCGTGAAAGAGCTACGTATAGTTGACCATGGGAAAAGCATCCAATACTTAGGTCCACCCCCGCAACGGATAATGTCTTCGTCATGGCATAACAAAGACTGACTGGGAATTGCACTCGTTTGAAAGAGAAAGGAAAGTTGTTAGGAATAATAGGTATTCTTGGAATAAAAACAATATCA
Organism: Amphipoea lucens; assembly: GCA_947508005.1. Taxonomy (NCBI): domain Eukaryota; kingdom Metazoa; phylum Arthropoda; class Insecta; order Lepidoptera; family Noctuidae; genus Amphipoea; species Amphipoea lucens. The sequence continues at coordinate 11,908,088 of OX382379.1, forward strand.
CCGGCACCGCAACCGGTTAATATTTCAGCTTCGATAATGTTTTGCTGCAGATTTGTGACTTTGAGCTGAGTGCCGTTACAAAGTTTGGGAGGACATCAATTTCTGAGGAGAATTATTGGAACACCGGTTTTTAAAACTATTTTGTTGGCGGGAAGTCCGGGTGTGTTGAGGGAATCCAAAAATTCCAACGGGTAGTGCGTGGCGTCATCTTCTTCCATAACTGTATTTATAGAGGTGTATTCTCTACTATTCCCGGACACATGCATCAATATTTTTAAATTAATTGCCGCAGCTTGGTCATTGCGGGGAGTCAAAATAGCTCGCTGACATAGCCAAGAACCGGCTTGATTTCCCATATTTGTGGAATCTCCGTACACAGAAGAAATTAGCTCTTGTTGTGATGTAACGCAAGAACAGAGATTAGCGACCAAATTAACTTTTCCATCTTCTTGTACGGGGTATGTGCCATCGCCTATTTGTAACAATAAATTGGAAAACTCCTGTGCATTTTCGCAGCCTCCTAACTGTGCACGCATATTTACGCTCAGGTGTGTAGATGATATATTGCGCCATAAAACAGAACTCTTCAGACATGCAGCAATTTCATCGGCTCTCGTTCCTCGGGGTACTATCGGGAGTGTCTGCCGAAAATCACCGCAGAACAGTACCGTAATGCCTCCCATCGGCCGGTCATTTTGCCTTATGTCCTGCAAAGTTCTATTCACTGCTTCTACAGCTTTGCGGTTTGCCATTGTGCACTCATCCCTAATAATTAAAACACAATCGCGTAAAACCTTTGCTTTATCGCTATTTCGTGATATGTTGCAAACCGGGCTTTCCGTACGGTCCAAGTCGATAGGAATTTTAAATGTTGTGTGTGCCGTTTTTCCTCCAGGCAATAATGTGGCTGCTATCCCTGAAGAGGCGACAGCAAGGGCAATTTACTTTGGTTCCTTATTCGAGCCAAAATAACATTGGTTAGGAAAGTTTTCCCTGTGCCACCCGGTGCGTCTAAAAACAGGATTTCACCCGAGGCGTTAACTACACTGCAGCATTTCCTATCAAACGTCTGGCGCTGTTCCTCTGTCAAATTTGCGCAGTCATTTTGTAAAATTTCTTCGAGTTCCACGGGATTGTAACTAATTTCTGATACGTACTCTCTGTCCATCGACTACCGGTGTGGGCAAACCATAACAACGCCATCTATCGAAGTGCTATTAATATTCAATACTGCACGTAGTTTATCTCCAGATGTAGTCCATATTATAATTTTCAAATTTACATTTTTGAAGTGAAAACTTCTTTAGCGGCGTTGCACACTTTTTGTAATGGGTAAAAAATGTTAAACTCGCGTCAGGACATCGCGTCAGGACACGTGACCGTCAGGAGAGATTTCCCCCCCCCCCCCCCCCCTCTCTTTCTACGGCGGCGCCAACCGAAGTGAACCAAGTGACACACGACAATGGATGGATATCCATCCATTGTCATATCCATCCGGATGGATGGATGGATGGACGTGGACGTGGACGTGGACGTAAAATGAAAAAAGTGACGCAGGAGTAGTGAAACAAAATTAGTTATATTAATTAAATTAATAATTGATTAATTTCAACGTTAATATTCAAGTTTTCTCTTCTGCCGGCACTCCCGGAGTGCAACCCGTCTTTTTTTTAGGTGTGAACTGATTACGATGAAACAAAAAACTCAATGTTACTTCAATTTATAATTTTTAACGCAAATATTGTTGCGTATAAACGTGAAGTTGTGAGACCAAGTGCATATTAACACACATTAACTAATTTTGTCCAGAGATGGCGCTGTTTTAATATTTATTTCTGAAACACTTAGAATTTTCTAATTTACAATTTTTAGGTGTGTGTGAACTGATTACGATGAAACAAAAAACTCAATGTTACTTCAATTTATATAATTATTAACGCAAATATATATAAACATAAAGTTGTGAGACCAAGTGCATATTAACACACGTTAACTAATTTTACTTCTGGTAGGTACACTTTAAATTCAAAAATCTTTTGATAGACTGAACCGATTGCAATGAAACAAAAACTAAATTTTACTTCAAGTTACGCTAAATCGTTGTGTATAAAAGTTATCTACATTTATTTCGTACATTTTACGTGATGCTCGGATAACTAAACATACAAACAGACAAAAATTCTAAAAATGCTGGAATTGGGTTCTATTGGTTGTCCTTTAACACCCTGGCTATATTTTTTTATTTTTTTTTTAATGTACAAAAACTTCTTTTCTACAGTTTTATTATATGTATAGATATAATAATATTTTCGTCCTTGCTGTCATCCGTAGATCTTTGACAGTCGTTAGTGGTAGTCAGAAGCCCAAGTCTGACAACCAGTCTCACACTCAAATCCATTTATTTGCCAGAATGTACTTAAGTTACATTTTATTTTTTTATGTTTGATCTTAAAACTATAATAGTGTTACGCAGTACCATAGAAATGTATCTATGCGCAGTACCAAACTGGGGTGTGAAGGTCAGATAGGCAGTTATTCCATGTAAAATACTGGTATTCAGATGAATCCGGTTAGACTGGAAGCTGACACCAACATAGTTGCCAAAAGGCTAGACCGATTGATTGAGATGACTTAGAATAGGTACTTCTACATTTTCAAAAAAACACTTCTCAAAATATTATTATGTATGATACGAGTATATCTATGACCACATATACAACCTAATCTTAAAGCTACCACGACAATAACATCAACAAACAACTGGGATTTATGCTCTAACGATTCCTCCAAATCCAAGAATGAAACATCGCTTAAAGAGATCAGAAAGTTTTGCAAGAACTCATAAAAACTAAATGGTAAACTCGTCAAAGAAAATGAATTTAACTTCTGTATATAAGCTGATTCTACGAAGGATGAATACTGAAGTATGGAGAATAATCTGGCAAATACTTTCTTAGGACCCATCATGAAGTAGGATTGATGTTTTCGTTTTTATGTTCAGGTGTTTTCAGAGGGGCAATTCTCGTAATTTTAAGATCGTTCACAATCTGATCTCAGTCTCAATCTGTCAAAAAAACCTCTAATTTCCCTACATTTTGACAAGTTTTTGACGTTTGTTTGTCGCTGAGATGAGACTGCGACTAGATTTTGAACGTTTTTAATTACAGAATTGGCCTTCAGATTATTGTGAGAGTTTGATTTTGAGTGCCTTAGCATAATCAGCCTATAATGTGCCCACTGCTGGGACACAGGCCTCCTCTTTGTGAGAGGGAGTGGGCTGTAATCTTAGAGTGAATTGCTATAGGCTGATGATGATCATTTATCATGAGTCATCATGTCTTTTGTCAGCTGGCTTTATCAATAAATAACGTACCGTAATATTATTTAATTAGAGTACCTATATCACTCAGTTCACCACTACGACATGGCTTCTGCGATTTGTTTTATTTGGAGTGTTCATGTCTAGTAACTGTTTCATTTACGAGGAATTGTACATCTACTCATGAACTCATCATCTGCCTATTCTTTTCCCAACTATGTTGAGGTCGCCTTCCAGTCTAAATGGATGCAGCTGAATACCAGTATTTTTCATGGAGCGACTGACGACAAATGAAATGTCATGCGACTATTAATTTTCGTTTTAATTTGCCCTGCACATCACCTACGCTGCAAATAATTATGGGCCTAGTGGAGTGCTATTCTGTAAAGTTCACTTGGAACCTCACTCAAGTGAGCGCACCCAATTTGAAAGCGAATTCGTTTGTTTTTAAAGTAAATCATTGCGGATTCAGAACGAGACAACGTTCTAATTTCGAAGTGATGACAATTCATAATCAGCCTATAATGTTCCCACTGCTGGGACACAGGCCTCCTCTCGGTGAGAGGGAGTGGGCCGTAATCCACCACGCGGGCCCAGTGCGGGTTGGTAGATGTCACATGTCTTCGAATTTTTGGTTTTGGGACATGCCGGTTTTCTCACGATGTTTTCCTTCACCGTTTTGAGAGCAGTGGTGATGAAATAATTTACACAAAGTAAAGCGCCTGTCTGGGTTCGAACCTACGACCAACAATTCGTAAGTCGATGCCGATACCACTAGGCCACCACTGCTCTGCTCTGCAGTGCTCTGCAGTGATGACAATACAGGGTTAAATTAAATTCGTTAGCGAAACTTCACAGACGATGGGGCGGTCGTTGACCCGCCAAAAAAAAACAATAAATATTTAAAAAAAAAACAATAAATATTTCAAAAAAAAAACAATAAATATTTAAAAAAAAAACAATAAATATTTCAAAAAAAAACAATAAATATTTAAAAAAAAAACAATAAATATTTAAAAAAAAAAACAATAAATATTTCAAAAAAAAACAATAAATATTTCAAAAAAAAACAATAAATATTTCACCCATCACGTGAGCAGAGTTTTGCTAGCTTATTTAATTTGACAACAGTGGTGGAGAGTCCTTACTCCCCTTTTCTGAGGCATTATGTGGGGATAATGGTCAGGTAGATAATTCAGTACATTAACCATTGTTATATAATTAATGTAATGACAAACAAACAAATGACTCAAAGGTAGGCGTATTATTAATAATTTTTATTTTGTTTGATGCTTTTAATTTAATTTTATAATTTTGATTTTATCATTTTAATTTAATTTATATTATTTATTTTTAAATATAATGTATAATGATTAAAGTTTTAATTTTAATGTCATTTTAAATGTAGTATATTATATAAATTATGATCAAAAATGGTTTGGAATAAATAAGTTGTGAATTTACTAACATAGTTTATAAGTTTTCTGTAACTAACACATGGACCTCTGATGTCTGAGAAATAAATAAATTATTATTATTATTATATAAAAAAGCAGGCATATGTGATATTTAGATGAAAAATAAAAGCAATCAATGCAACAACTCTCACAGGTAATATCACACAATCGAATGTACTATCTAAAGCAATCCCGACAATGTCCAATCCTCAATTACAATGTCTCTATGATCCCCACAAGGGAATATGATTGTGTACGTAATTGTGCAGAGGCCAGCACATCAAGCTATGCCTATCTGTCAAATTTTCCCAATTGAATATGAACCTTATCACGTTGTAGTAAAGTTGAAAATCTATCAAAGAAATTTGACAGATTGGGGTAGTCTGATGTGCTGGCGTCTGTACATTTGTAATGCGTATAGAAGGACCAACAGCTAATGTTACTATGAATTTTGAAGTGTCTGTTACTTCGTGTTGAAGAAAAAGAAGAAAGAAAATATGTTTATTTATTTGCGGTAAACATGCCGCAGAAAAAGAACACAAATAAGTTGGGGGAGAATATGCGTCACATCCACGCACCACGACCATCGCTCAGAATAATGCTACGACCCTAAGCGAGACAGAACCCCAGCGCTGGTTTTCAGCGACAGCCGGCGTTGACGTGATGACGTCAATCGATGCAGCATACGATAAGATAAAAATAACAAAATCTATACAAATAAATAAAAATGCATATGGATATAATATACACGGTACATATACCAAAATAACATTTTTTACAATTTTTGACTGTTTGTTCCGGCTAATCTCTGAAACGGCTAGACCGATTTTGACGGGATTTTCACTGGCAGATAGCTCATGTAATAAGGAGTACCTTAAGGTACTTTAGATTTAGAAAAAAATAGGGTTCCGCGCAAAAAATTAAAACGTTTTCCGTCATGCACGCGAACGATGTCGCGGGCATAGCTAGTATGAAATATAATAAATACACAATGCCTAGTTCTAAATGTTTATTTAAACGTAATATTTATAAAATGGTAACATTCCGGGCAACGATACACGCGCCGCCAGCCTTGCGTACTTCGTGTGCGAGTCCGATTCGCACTTGGCCGCTTTTTATTTTCGTCCTTTGCACTATACACATTATTAATATAGTTTCTTAATTACCCTGTTACAGAACCAACTATTTGAACTTTAGTTTTTACCCCCCTTATTCATAATCCTATTTTATCTCTATTTTAGCTAAAATAGGTTTATAGAACGTTTGTCTTTATCTGTCACGTTGTCAGTTCTGTGTGTAAGAAAGAGACAAACCCCATTTTAACTAAAATAGGTTTGATAAGTTTTATGAATAATTTTTGGACATTACTAACTACAGAAAAAGTACCTAATTTGACAACACGTATCGGAGATATGAGACATCGTTACGGAACAGGAAAAAGGAAAATATCATGAGGAAACCTGTACCTGAAAAGGTTTGACATCAGGGAGCAAATGTGGCGAACAATTACCGTCTCTTCTCTGTTTTAGAAAGGCCCTGCGTTGGTACTTGGTACCGTCAATTAACGTATATCAAAGTAACACTACGAAAAAACTATTCTACGGCTACGACATTAAGGCGCTGTCAAAAAACAACAAAACACACTTATACACGGAAACAGACTTATAACACACCACATTACGCGACATCAATGAAGCTTACTCATTGGCCACATTTTTCATCTCGATGAGCTATTTTCGTCATTTGGCCAATAAGTAAGCGTGGAATGGCGTCGGGTGTTACAAGTGTGCTGCGGCCTTAAATGTCAAAAACTTGACAAAAATGTAGGGAAATTAGAGGTATTTTTGACAGATTGAGACTGAGATCAGACTGTGAACGTTCTTAATCTGTCAAGCGCCGCTAATGAGACACAATTGATTTTCTATTGTTTCGACGCCGATCGGCGAACCGCGACGCTTGACCGATTAAATTTACGAGAATTGCCCCTCTGATGTGTGTGTGTGTACACACGGCAAGTCGAACCAATGCGAGGTCAGTTTATACTGGAAATGTATAGCTTGATAGGTAGCCGTGTGTACAATACTGGCCGGTAAGAACACATGAGTAAACTCGACTTGCTACGACGTGTGAACACCCATGAAGTTTCATAATTACTGACGCCAATTTTCTCAGTGCTGAAATACGGTACTTCATAGACTGCTTGCATGAAATTGCGGATATGGACACGACAAGTTTGTTTGACAAGTTGTCAGCACCATAAAGGACGTAGTTGACTTAGTTGGTCACTCACACGTGATTAATATTCAATCAACGACGTACAGTCAGGGGAATTAATTGTTTATCAAATCAACACACCATGTTAATTTGCCGTGTTTAGCAATTTGATGCAAAGAATTACAGTTATGATTTACGGACCATTTTAGTCGGTAGTGATAAACAATTAATTTCTCAGACTGCAATTTATTGATTATTTATTTATTTTAGCTTGGCCGACAAAAAGTTATGATAATACTATTTGTGTTTTTATTAAGGGTTCAAATATTTACATAATTTAAAAAGCTAACAATCTTAAAATAATAATATGTACAAGTATATAAAAAGGAAGGGAAAATAATCAAAGGGCATCAAAAAATTCGTCCGCATCGCTGTCAACAGGAAACGTGCCCAAAAGGTTGGCAACATTGCCACGTTGTATGACAATGCTGATTCTTTGGAAAAGGTAGATTAGGTATAATTTTCTTGTTTTTTTTTATTGAGAATCGAGGGTCAAGGACTTTAAAACAACTTTGAAATGATCTACATATTATTACATCTCTTTGGATGGCAATAAATTAGTATTTCAGGTCACTCAAGGGACATATAACTTTTTCACTTTACTCGTACATTTATTTCATTGTCTTAAACATAAAACTTGACACTTGATCCAATAAAAACTAAGGACCCATCCTCGAGACTTTATAGCATTTAAATAGGTGCAGAATTGAGCTCCCTAATTCGAAGTTCAAAAGCCATAAAGTCAAGCTTTCGAACATTTGGAGGAAACATCAAACATCTCCAGGTCAGCTGATTTAACTGCCGAAGTGCCCCGAGAAGTTCCGAAAGTCTTCAAAATGGCGGAACTGCGTCACAAATGAGCGCTGTCGTTTGGGATTCAGCGAAACGATATCTAGGGAGTTAATTAATGTGGGCTGGACGTGCCTCGCTTTTGTTTGTTTTTGCAGGTGTTTAATGTTCTGGAGAAAAGTTTGGAATGATAATGGAGTATTTTTGCCCGACTACAGCAGAGAGGAAGGGTTATGAATCTCACTGGCTATTACTCCGTATTATTTCGGTATGTTTGCTGGATTATACCTACAATGTATAACTGAATGTATGCACATAGTGAAAGTAGTTTGTTCAGAATCGTTTACTAAATTGATTTCTCTAATCACACTAATATTATAAAGGCGAAAGTTTGTGAGTGTGTGTTTATATGTTTGTTACTTCTTCACGCTCAACTGCTGGTCCAATTTTGATAAAATTCTGTATGGAGATAGCTGACAACCTGGATTAATATGTAAGCTACTTTTTATCCCGATATTCCCACGGGATCAACACTCCGCGGGGCGCAGCTAGTAGTTAATAAGTTATAAATTCGGTCAATCAAAACAGCAGTAGATTTATCAAGTGTGCTGGTTAATTTTGTGTTGATCAGAGGGGCTGAAGTGCTATTCTGTAAAAATCTCACCGTGATAACGGGTGAAGTGAGCTTAAAGTGAGCTGCCGTTCGATTCTGTAAAAATCTCACCGTGAAGAGTTAGGTGATGTGAGCTTAGAGTGAGCTGTCTACAGTATCAATCCTTAGCATCAAAGTGGACTGACAGTTCACTTCACCTAGGGTTACCATGTAGAAATTTGAAAAGTCCTGACAAAAAGCCTGACATTTTAATAAAAGTCCGGACATTAGTCACAAAATCCAAACATTAACCACTTAGTTACAGTGGTATGGTAGGCATGGCAGCAGACGCTCGCGAGAAGAAAATCCGGACAAATTAAAGAGCCGGACAAAGTCCGGAAAAAAGTCTAGAAGTCCGGACATGTCCGGACAAATCCGGACGGATGGTAACCCTAACTTCACCTAAGTTTTCATAGTGAGTTTTTTACAGAATAGACATGCTGTAATTAGTGTCAATCCCTAGCATCAGCAGTGGTATTCTGTAAATAGCTCACCGTGAAAACTTGAGTGAAGTGAACTGTCAATAGTGTCAATCCCTCTTGAAGCTCACTTCGCTTACGTTTTCGCGGTAAGATTTTTACAGAATAGACCAGCTGATGGAATTTTATTTTGTTTTATTAGGGAAACATACAAATGTAAATTTTGTCTTACATAAAGAAAGAAAGAAAGAAAGAAAGAAAGAAAGAAAATACATTTATTTAGCACAGACTCAAAGACACACAATACACCAGACACATACATCAAATAAAAACAAAAAGTAAACTTAAAAAAAAAAAAGTATAAAGTCCGATAATATATTAAAAAAACAAAAAAAAAAAAAAAAATACGCAGGAAAGTGTGCCTCACGGCTGCGCTAAAAAGGGCCAGTTCAGCAAAAATGCCAGACAACTAGTGCCTGACGCTGGTTTTCAACTGGACCTGTGTGTGAGGTGACGGATGTAAATCAGTTTCATACAGCAACGTGGCGTGTAATTAAAAAAAAAAAAAATAATAAAAATTTCAGATAAAACAATAATGAATATGTATAACTAGTGTGACATTGAAAACATTGCAAAAAAAAAAAAGAAATAAATAAACAAACAAGTTAAAAAAAACAAATACCTACTGATAAATAAATAAGTGAGATGGCCGCATGCTAGACCTACGCAAATAACGCATTGCCATAATAATAATTTATTTATCCGTGCACTGTGATGTCATCGCACAATACGCTGCAAGCAGCCGAGCGCGGCGGACTATTTTCGGTCAGATTTCAACTTGTGTGTGTTTTGAACTTGTCATAGCTCTTGTTTTCATTGGGATTATTAACTAAATAACGTCTATACATAAGTTAGCTAAAACAATTTTGGCGAAAGTGGAAAAGGAAATAAAAATAGATGCACATCTGAGTACCTATACAATAAAGTGGGTTAACGTACAATCAACAACGCTTCCACATATTACAATGAGCATTAATTTACTTACATACAGTATGGATGAAAGATAGCCCTGTGTTTCTTCACCTAACTTCTCACGGTGAGATTCTAACAGAATCGAACGGCAGTTCTCGTAATTCTAAGAACGTTCACGTCTGATCTCGTTCTCAATCTGTCAAAAATACCTCTAATTTCCCTACATTTTTGACAAGTTTTTGACATTGATTCTCGCTGGGATGCGACTATATTTTGAACGTTTTTAATTACGGGAATTGACCGTCAGGTTTTCTGCAACCAGTTGAAATGTATTGTTAATCGGATACTAGGAATAGTCAACATCCATCAGTAATCAGTAATTCGTATCTTCTAACCGCCGCCCGTCGCCACTTGTCACCACGTGCCGATAATTTCACGTAATTAATTAGCTGAACATTCAATCAGTTATGTGCAAACGGGAACAATACCATTACGTAGGAGTGGGCAATTAATTTACTACGCGGGCCCAATGCGGGTTGGTAGATGTCACTTGTCTTTGAATTTTCGGTTCTAGGGCATGCCGCAGGGCAATTGCGTAACACATTATCAATCGGAATCGGTTTCATTTTGACAGTTCAATAACATTCATTGCGTTATTTACGCGTTGAGCAGACAAATTTTTCGAACTTATGAAGCAATGGATTAGCAATTGGCTTTGAAATGATTCTGATTCTGATTGATAGTGTATTACGCAATTAGGGTGCTGGTTTCCGATCACCAGCGTTCAACAACGCACCCTCGGCCGTCAAACACCGATATAACTTGAATGAGTTATCTACCAAACGTTAAGACGGCCTGAGAAGGCTCTTAAAGTGTTAAGCATTCGACTATAACTATGAGGAATTTAATGTTCAGTTTAACGATGATCGTCAGTGGCTCAAGATCATAGTTCTCGAGTTTGAATGACATTATGATATGATGAGATATGGAAATCGTTGATATAATATTTCATACTAGCTTATGCCAGCGACTTTGCCCACGCGGAGGGCGAAATTCAATACAACATGGCAATGCCGGCAGTCTCCTGGGTATGTTACCAGTCGACAGCGATTTGGAAGAATTTTTCAACGCCATGTTTTTAGAACATTCCCAAGTCGGATTGAAATCAGATCTTGAATTCGGATTCGGATCGCAGAACCGCTCTTAAGCAGTCGTCAAGCAAATACATATATTTACGTCAACAAACATTAACCTAATAAAGTTACCAAACCACTAAACCGCTCCAATGTGTGTTTCTAGTCGCACTAAACATCATGTTTGTTCTCAAAGCAAAGCATCTCTCAGTTTTCGGGAAGCAAGACAAATAGTGCGGGAACGAAACATGCCAGTTGTGTTTTATGTGACGGATAAAGTTGAACTTAAATAATCCATTCTCCTTACTAATACACTAGACTGCTTTACCATGATTCCCTTATCCTTATCCAAAATTATGTGTAGAAATGGCAGGGCAGAATTTTCTGGCACAGCATGTCTTCTTCCTCTATAGTTATTTATTAATTGTCATCTCAGTGTTCACCTCGTTTCCAGCCATATGGCTAGAATGCCCCCATTCTAGCCATATGGCTGTATCTCCATCCATATACTGTCCATCCATCGTTATCGTTTTATAGCTATCCACATTTATAGTCAAAACGTTCCTCTCGACATTTTCCTCTTTGCTCCGCATAACAAACCCATACCATGACAACTGATTTTCGATGCTGATTCTCCATCTTTAAACAAGAACCTATTTAGACAGCAAATTACAGACAGACTGTACGGAGTTAACTACTACAACCCGCACATTTATAACCTACTTCAGACCAACGATGCGCGTCATAATTTAGTATAATAAAATGACATGACTAACAAATTAAAATATAGTGAACTTATAACTGGGTAGCTATCAACAACTGAGAGAAATAATCGCCTTACACTCTAGTATTTACTCTTAACTTAAATAAACTTTTCTACTTAGTGCATCTCAGTGGAACGTGTTTCTCTATTCCTACTAACTGAACTTACCAACCTTCACGACAAATCGGTGTACGGAGTTAACTACTACAATCCGTACACAGACGATCACAGTAATTTCCTCGTACGAATGTCACGCCTTTTCAGAAATAGGTCTGTCCACTCAGTGCAAATTTGTCCAAGTCTACATATGTGAAATCACCAAAAACTAGTCGCTCAAGACAATTCAGTTTTCCGACACGTTATAAAACGTTTACGAGCGTCCATAATATTAACGTTTCGATTCAATCAAGGAATTAATAACGTTTTTACACGAAAATCAACTCTGTGCCTCAGAAAATAGACAGTGTTTTAGCTTGATGAACAGAGATTCAGCTACATAAGCGATTACTCAATGCCTACCGAAGATTGGCGTCATAAACCAGCATATCTTAGTAAGTATCGGTCATCAGTCGACGAGGTATGGCCATAGAATGGGAACAAAATGGCTACTTATAGAACGGGAGCAAAATATGGTGAAAAGCTGAATTACTGAACGGTAATTTACGGGTACATATTTGAATGTCGAACATTAAAATACCTACGTGTAAAATGTCAACGTTCAAAACATCGAAAATTTAAATATCGGTTATATCGTAATATCGAAAATTGTTATACCTAAGCATAAAATGTCTAACATTGAAATGCCGAGTTATAAAAATATCTAATGATTAAAAACATCGATAATCATTATACCTAAGTTCAAAATGTCAACATTCAATACACTTTAGTTCATTATATTTACGTTAAAAATATCTACTAGTTAAAATATCGAACTTGCAGGCAGGCATGGTTGCAGGATGCAAGAGAGAGCGAAGGGCACCCCGGTGTTAGGTTAGGTTACTTTAAACCCTTTACACAGAAATAGGGGCCCCGCGTAGCGGGGCTCCGTCGACATAAGATGCAAGAGCGGGCCCGGCCTACAAATGTGTTTTTTTTAAGTTATTTACTTATGTGAAAATAGCATGCAGAGTGCAAGCGAGCATGCATCATGCAGCAGGCATGGTTTCTGTCACGGCTCCGGCGCTGCGGGGCTCCGGCGGTCCCACGCGGGCTTATCGTCGTCGATGGTTTCAACGCTCACCACCGCCTCAGCTCGCGGGCCGCCTCGCCCCTCTGCGCCTACGCGGGCTTAAATTACACTCTAGGGGTAGGGCAGACAAGACCACGTGGAGTCGGTTTTGCAACGATTTGTTTCTGTCACTAATTTTTGTAGCACAACATATAAATAAATATCGATATTTAGGTCATTCGATACTCTGTACTTCGATACTCTGTACTTCGATATTTACATCATTAGATAATCTGTACTTCGATATTTAAGCCTTTCGATGTCATGTTTGTCGATAATTAGATTGTAGATATATTGGACGTAGGTTATCTAACCATTCGACAATATAAACTTACGTTATTTTAATTTTCGGTTTTATGGTCGTTCGATATTTAAATTTTCGATGTTTTGAACATTGACATTTTAACCGTAGATATTTAAATTTTCGAAATTCAAATATGTACCCTAATTTACACCAAGTAGGATGAAACCCAAAACCACAGGCTCAAGAAATTGCGCTTACAAATAGATACTAAATCAATAAGACAATCCTGCCTACTACACGTGAGCAGTGGTGGCCCAGTGGTTACGACCGCGACTTACGATATGTCGATCGTAGGTTCGAACACAGACAGGCGCTTTACGTTGTGTAAATAATTTCATTACCACTGACCTCAAAATTGTGAAGGAAAATATCCTGAGGAAACCGGCATGTCCTGGAACCATAAATTAATTAATTTATTATTATTACTAGCTGCGCCCCGCGGTTTCTCCCGCATAAGTCTCGATCCCGTGGGAATATCGGGATAAAAAGTAGCCTATGTCCTTTCCCGGGTCTCAAACTATCTCTATACCAAATTTCATCTAAATCGGTTCAGCGGTTTGAGCGTGAAGAAGTAACAAACATATAAACACACACACACACTCACAAACTTTCGCCTTTATAATATTAGTGTGATTTTTTACCAACCCGCACTGGGCCCGCGTGGTGGATACCACTTCCTCTCACAGAGAGGAGGCCTGTGTCCCAGTCAGGGAACATTACATGGCTGATTAATATGCTATTATCATCTTTATTCAATTAAATACATATAAATTATATTTTTAAATATTACAATATTAAAAAAATAGTAGCCCACCGGTATCGGGAACAGGGTCCAAGCTACCGGCGGTCAGGACTCCAGAGAGAGGAACTTCCTGACAATGCGAGCCGTGTCCAGAAATACTGCTTTCTGAATCAAGCCCTTGATCCAGCTGCCCAACGAGAGCCTCCTCAGCTGTTGGTCGAAGCTCTTGGCTATCAATCCATTGGCTGTAACGACTATCGGCACAATGACTGCTGAGTCAACATCCCACATGTCGACAACCTCGCGAGCCAAGTCAAGATACTTGCTATTATTATTATGCTAATTTACACAAAAGAAGACCCATGACGCTATGAACAGCAGTGGCTAAGCAGATTCTCTATAAACGGGCCTAAGGCCATGATCATGGCCTCGAGCAATGCGACTTGCGTCCAGCGACTTGAGCGCGCGTCACTTGTTTCCGTCTGTCGCGTCGCGGCGACTCGTGGCACGCTCTACAGTCCGTTCACAGGTTCGCAGTTATTCAACCTCTGACAGCAACAACCTAACTGCAACCTTATTGTAATGAGAATTAAGATCACAATGATTTTGACAGACTTGGCAGTGGCAGCAACCCAACAGCAACCTTATTAGAATGAGAATAATGATCACTGTGATTTGGACAGTGATGCAAAATCAGAGGTAAAATAACTGTGAAAATACTCTCCAACGTCTTTCTTTTGTTTTCTCCGCAGTCGTGTTGTTTGAGCGTGTGGTGACGGGGTGAGTCGACGTTGTCGATACACGGTTTCTTTCTCAAGAATACGTCTACCCGAACGAAGGTCGGTTATATAGCTAATATGGCCGACCCAACACCTCTTTTAGCTCGCTAGTTCTCTCTCATATCACCTCACTCCGGATCCGAAAAAACAATAACGAAGCATTAAACCCCTGACTTTCTAGCTTCACAAACCTAACACACATGGCATAAACTTGTGCCTACAAAGTCTCCACCATAAAATTGATCCGCCCCCGAATCAAGACCAACGTTCAAACACCATACCATTAGATTGTTAGGTACAGAAGGTCGACTTCGTACAACGAGTAAAAACAGGCGCACGTGCCGGAATATGTAGCTATATAGAATACTAGCTGCGCCCCGCGGTTTCACCCGTATGAGTCTCGATTCCGTAAGAATATCGGGATAAAAAGTATCCTATGTCCTTTCCCGGGACTCAAACTATCTCTATACCAAATTTCATCTAAATCGGTTCAGTGGTTTAGGCGTGAAAAGGTAACATATAGACAGACAGACAGACATAGTTACTTTCGAATTTATAATATTAGCATGGATAATCTCGATTTCTTTTCCTAAATTGCATGGAATTAGTATGTACTATATTCTTGCCAAACTGTCAAGAGTATTTCTAGACGAATATTTTTGACATTGATTGTCGCTGAGATGAGATTGCGACTAGATGAATTAGCCTACAGGCTGTAGCCGACCTTCTGTACCAATCTACTTTGTGCCTACACGCTCACCATCCCAGAAAACTATTACACGAAACGAGTAAATCACTAGTTTTATTCCTACGACACTCATATTGTTTTATGGGGCACGCAATCTGGTGTAATGGATAGTGTTGGGGCTCTCGATTTAGTCGATTATCGAGTACACGATTTATCGGGGTGTGGCGATTAGTGACGGGTAATCGTTATGGATTACGGGAAGATTGGATAGTGATGTTTAATGAAATTATCGGGAGATGGATAGGGTCTTTGTTTGAAGTCTGTAACGTGATAGTGGATACACATTTTAGGGAAAAGAGATACGTGGGTCTTGCTTGAGTATTATTCAAAAAGTTTTGAGTAGGTACAGACGCCAGCACATCAAGCTGCCCGAAACTGTCAAATTTTCCCAATCGACTGTGAACCTTACATTTTAGTGATAAAGTTGATTTTCTATTAAAGAAATTTGACAGATTGTAGTAGCTTGGTGTACTGGCTTGGCTGGCTTGGTATATCAGTATATTATTGCCCCACTGCAAGGCAACGGCCTCTTCTCATACAAAGAAGACATTATTTATTCAATTTTAATTAAATATTTAAGCGGAAAGAGCTTTTAGAAAGAAATTTTCTAGACATGCATATTCAGCAAGAATGTCTCGAGTTCTCGACTGTACGAAACGTTTATCGAGAGTGTTATTCGAGAGGTTTGTTCATATCGATGTCGAGAAAACGACTATGAATAGTTTCCTTGTCCGAATGTGTACTCAGTGCAGTCATAAAATAAATGTCAATTGGTCTGGAGTGCTTCCATTTAATAGTAGGTATGGAGTTTAGTCATGTTAGTATGGTGAAGATCTTTAAAAACACAGAAAATCCTGGAAAATGATTACCTACCAATTTATTAAAACGGTTATCATTATAATACCTTAGATATGTATCTACCTGTCCAAAGAATATTTAAAGAATGTTCACATTAAGGAAGTTTTAAAATAATATGAACATAAATACCAGACACATACATGTTATATACTTAGATATATAAAAGGTCAAGTTATCTAGCTTAGGCGTGTTTCTTTATGTATTTACTTTACCATTAAGCCGCTGCTGGTCCCGGCTGTCATTCGTGGATCTTTGACATTCTCTGCGGGTCGTCCGAAGCCCGAAAGTCTGACAACCAGTCTTTATTTTTATAATATCGATACCGGAAATATGAAATAACGTAAGGGACATTTTGTCGAAAATGAGTTATATATATCATTGGATTCGAAATTTCTTGCTCTATCGATTGGTATATTTAAAATCTCAATATCTCAAAAAAAATGTCCCTTACATTACATATTTTCCGCAGGTCTAGACCATTTTTTTTATAAAAACTGGCTGTATAGGACGTTTTAAATTAATATTTTTATAAAAACTAATGTAAGTCTCTTTACTGACAGTATTTGGTATTTACATTAAAAAAAAATCGAGAACATTTTACAACAGGTCTTATACATTAGTGTTCCCTGAGTAGATGCAAATACCATGTCCCTTACGGTAAATTGTGGCTCGAATTATCATAATCATTTTGACCCATACGTTAATTTGTCAGCATCGAAAGTAATTGACCTGTCCTTTACATC
Organism: Amphipoea lucens; assembly: GCA_947508005.1. Classification (NCBI taxonomy): domain Eukaryota; kingdom Metazoa; phylum Arthropoda; class Insecta; order Lepidoptera; family Noctuidae; genus Amphipoea; species Amphipoea lucens. Next base: position 11,925,268 of record OX382379.1, read on the forward strand.
TAAAACTTATCTAAACGAATATTATTATACGTCTCTGTCACACGCAAAACGGTGCAACATGTCTGAGCTAGATAGCAATACGGATTTTGTGTTTGATTTTACCTGCGCGGTCGTGACCCTTAATTACTTAGTATTTCGTAACACTGTTTGTGACATTACACATCTTCATTTAAGTAATACATCATCGTTTTCATTGATCTAACTACAAGTACCTAGTGAAATTTTTATCTGGATTCTAAACATGAGTGATGAAAAGTTATCTTCACTTCTCTAGCCCGCAGGCAAAAATTTATGAACATTATAGGAATCACATAAACAGGTTAATTATTTCTTACTACTTATGGTAAATTATTGTTTAGTCATAAATGGAGTGCAGTAATTAAAAAATTGGTCTATTTAGATGGAATAAAACCTTAAATCCTTGCTGAAGAACTATAGACCCATCTCACTTCTGAGCCACGTATACAAGCGTTCTCGAGGGTCGTCACAAACCGTCTCGCCAGAATACTTTACGATTTCCAGCCGCCAGAACAAGCCGGTTTTCGAAAAGGCTTCAGCACCGTAAACCACATCCATACTGTTCTGCAAATTGAACAGAAGACCGAGGAGTACAATCAGACGCTGTGTATTTCATTTGTGGACTACGAGAAAGCCTTCGACTTCATCGAAATATGGGCAGTTCTGGCCTCTCTGCAACGATGTCGAATTGACTGGCGCTACATCGAAGTGTTGAGATGTTTGTATGACACTGCCACGATGACTGTCCAGATCCAGGATCAGAAAACCAGCCCCATCCAACTGCTCAGAGTGGTGAGACAGGGGGATATTATATCCCCTAAATTGTTTACAAATGCGTTGGAGGACATCTTCAAGACGCTGGATTGAACTGGACTATCAACGTGAACGGCGAGTACATTTCAGATCTTTGATTTGCCGATGACATCGTCATAATGGCAGAGACACCGGAACAGCTAAACCAAATGCTGCACAGCCTAAATGTAGCTCCTCGGCGGGTTGGCCTCGGCATGAATTTGGACAAGACGAAAGTCATGTCCAATTCGCACGTCTTGCCGAGTCCAATCTACATCGAAGGGTCGCTTCTCGAAGTTGTGAAGGATTATGTCTACCTAGGGTAAATAATCCAGCTCGGTAGACACAACTTTGAGAAAGAAGCCGACAGAAGAAGCTGTCAAGTCTTCTCGTTGCCTATCCCGCAGTGTTTGAAGACTAAGATCTTCAACCAGTGCGTTCTGCCCGTCATGATATATGGTGCCGAAACGTGGACACTGACGGTCGGGCTGGTCCACAAATTCAAGGTCGCTCAGCGCGCTATGGACCGACCTATGCTCGGAGTCTCTTTGAAAGATAAAATCAGGATTGAAATTTTCCGGAAAAGGACCAGAGTTACCGACATAGCTTGCAGAGTAAACAGTTGCCACCCCACCAGCCCCACACACACAGTGGGTTGGGGCCAGCCCACTGCCACTTCAGTTGAAGTGGCAGTGGGCTGGCCATGTTTATCGAAGGACCGATGACCGGTGGAGCAGACGAGTCCTGGAGTGGAGACCGCGTATCGGCAAGCGTAGTGTGGGACGCCCCCCAGCTAGATGGACGGACGGCCTAAAAAAGGTGGCTGGAACGGACTGGATGCCGAAGGCGGAGGACAGGGTGTTGTGACCCAGCCTGGGAGAGGTCTATGTTCAGCAGTGGACTGCAATAGGCTGAGTTGATTGATTGAGATAGAATAATTCGAATCCTAATAAAAATATACCTTCCATTAGGTAAAATATTGGTAAGTATGATATATAATTGTGTGTAGTAAGTAGGTCATGTAAAAATTACATGATGAATAGACAGCATGCATGTTATCATTCAAAGGGAGATTAAAAAACTGATGGTTTGGGGACCATTCCAGTGGCCATCATTTATGGAATCAGCCAGAAAAAGTACTCTTGCTTATCGAGCAATTATGTTGTACTTGGCATAACTTATGTGAGTTATTTGCGTTTATAAAAGAGAATTAGTGAGTACAAATAAAAGTTTTAATATTTTATTCGTTTATTTTTTATCCTTTTATGTCAGCAAGTAGGTTTAAACTATATTGATAGGCGCAGTAGGTCATGAATGTATTAAATTCTATTTTTTAAATTTATTAATAACAGCATAAGCAATAAAGAGTACACCGTTAAGAGACCTTTACTTTGAAAAACACTAAATGTTTATTTCCTATAATGGCCCTTACATCAAAAAACATTATTTGTTTATTTCCTATAATGTCCCTTACATCAATGCTGTTCATTTACATCTCAAATTTTGTTAACGTATGTCACCCGTATTCATTATTATTTAACGTAAGGGACATGCTATCTTTAAAACTATAGGTTTTAATAAATTTTTGCTATTTTAGCTTAAAAGAATGAAGAAATCTAAGAAACTTTGTCCTAGACACTTTTTACATAAAACATATAGTTAAAAAGTTAGTCAGTTTTTGTAAAAAAATATTTTATTTTTGCTCTCCTGTAAACCTTAGTTTTGTCCCTTACGTTATTTCATATTTCCGGTATCGATATACGATTGTATGTAGTAAACCAGATAGTGGTTCAATAGTTTCTTACATAATCCTAACTAATATTATACCTAAATGCGAAAGAAAGTTTGTTTGTTTGTTTGTTTGTTACCTTTCACGTCTAAACCACTGAACCGATCATCCTGAAATTTTGCATAATACGTTGTTAGGTGTACAGAAACAGACATAGGGTACCTTTCATCCCGAAAAAAACTGCTGATCCCGAGGAAAACAACCATAACGTTATTATGATAATTGATGGCGCCACGTGTCTTTCGAATCATGATTGAATTGTATTAGAAACTCGAAACGCGGGTAAAACCGCGGGGCGCAGCTAGTAAGATATAATATTAACCTCCATAGTAAATTCCACATAAACAACACCATAGTTCTCAATATCAACGTCACCTTTATCGTTTCGTATTCAAATCGTTCCCGTATAAAAGCTGATATAGGAAATCAAATTCCTACGCCTAAGGAAAGACACGAAATATATTTGTTAGGTACTTCCATGTTCAAGACCGTTCTCTATATTTTATATTCGTAGAAGATTTTTTTTTGCTCCAAATTGGTTCTTGAATGGATTTGCATTGCTTTGGCTTCAAATACAAATGGTTTTTGTAAGGAAAAGAGAAATTTTCTGTGAAGTTTTTTTTTTGGCCAAATAACAGTTCCGCGTTTTTATTGAAATTGGGAGAATTTAGCCACATTTTATTTTTGTATTTTTATAGTGACAATAATTTTGCCTAGCCTTTTCCCAACTGTGTTGGGGTCAGCTGACTGCCGCGTTGGTCTCGCGGTCGCGAGCGCGACTGCTAAGTTATTGGGTTCTATTCCCAGGTCGAGCAAAGTGTTATTGGGTTTCTCCATTAGGGATTTCTTAGTAACAGCCCGGAGTTTTGAAATTGGCGGTGTAAAACCCCCGTGCATCGCAGAGCACGTCAAGCCGTTGGTCCTGCACCCGATCTCCCTCCGGTCGTGTCGGATCTCCACTCAATAAGACTATAAAGTGAATAGCGAGTGCAACTATGTCAGTACACACTCTTGGACAGGTATCTCCCGCGCCGAAGGCTAGTCACCGTTGAAATTTACTGCCATGGCCGTAATACGGCCTGGAGGACTATTATTTTGGGATCAGCTTCCAATATAACTGAACTCCAGTATTTTACATAGAGGAACTGCCTAACTGACCGCCACAACCCAGTTACTGAGTAACATGATACCCATTGCAGCGCAGACGACACACTTTTTGCGCGATCGACTCTGTGGCGCACAAAATGTCTCTTTGATACAAGTCAGCTTTTAGTGTAGTAGCCGAAAATTAGAACGCGACATCATCCTATGTTTATTTCAACTATTCCAGGTATATCCTGTTATTATTTTATCTACAGTTTCCATTTTATAAGTAGGTTACAATAAAAAGTGCGTCACGGATAGTCTGTCGTCTGCGCTGCATCTAAAACTGGTTGTCAAGACTTTTGGGCTTCTGACTACCGGTAAGGACTGTCAAAGATCTACGAACGACAGTTAAAACCTACAGCTTAACGTGCTTTCCAAGGCACGGTGGGGTCTCGATATGTAATAGGTGGTTACCCATCCCCGATCCCGTGTGAATATCGGGATAAAGTATCCAGGGTGTCAGCTACCTCCATACCAAATTTTATCAAAACTGGTCCAGCCGTTTGTGCGTGAAGAAGTTACAAACACACTCACAAACTTTCGCCTTTATAATATTAGTGTGATTTCGTGCTAACATGCAACCTCCGCGAGTCCGTTAACCTTTTGAACGCCGTTGTCACATGTATGTGACAAACGAAATCTTACCCTGAACGCCAACGTCACAAATATATGGCAAAATACACGTCGCACGGGTCGCACCATATTATAAAATAAACAATTTAATCATTACTTATGTGTGTTTTTATTTATATAATTTAAAACTTTAAGCTTCCGTCTATATTGTATTGCATGAAACTAATATAAATAAACCACCAATATCGAGAAATTTGTTGTTTTAAGTGTGTGTGAGTGTTGTTTTGTTAAAGTGGCCTGGCGTCAGGGATACGGCGATACGTTTATACTCTTGCGTTCAAAAGGTTAAAAGTTATTTGCAAGAAATATGAGATAAACAGAATATATAAAACAAGTAGGGTTCTGTCTAGCTGACAAGCGAGAAGACATAAGATATAAAAATAAATAGATGTAAAAAAAAAAATCCATTCTAGGAATAATTATGGATGTTAAACTGATGACTGTTGACGTTGTTGATGTCGATGTTGTTGTTTGACTGTTGTTTGTTGTTAAACTGATGACTGTTGACGTTGTTGATGTCGATGTTGTTGTTTGACTGTTGTTTGTTGTTAAATTGATGACTGTTGACGTTGTTGATGTCGATGTTGTTGTTTATTTGACTGTTGTTAAACTGATTGTTTAATTTACTCATCCCACCTCATGACGATAACACAAAGATAATTTTTGCTCAATATTAAACAGGTACTGCACAAGGACACAGCTGCAAAATAACAGCTACTTCTATATTCTTCTTTATGAACTTTTATATCCATGCTTCTGTAAAATCTGTATTTTATTGTAATATCATATGCGAAAGTAACTCGGTCTGTTTGCCCGTCGGTCTGTCTGTTACTTTTGCACGCCTTAAGAAAGAGAAATAGGTTAATTTGTCACAGAAACACATCAGTCAATTTGTTTGCAGTTTGCAGTCCACTGCTGGACATAGGCCTCTCCCAGGCTGCGCCACAACACCCTGTCCTCCGCCTTCCGCATCCAGTCTGTCCCAGCCACCTTCTTTAAAGATCGTCCGAAACACGACGACGACGGACATAGAAACACGTGCAATAAGTAATTTGTACAAAAATATAATTAGGTCGAGTTGGTAAACAGAAAAGTAATACAAATCACACTAATCATCACATCACACTAATATAATAAAGGCGAAAGTTTGTGAGTGTGTGTGTTTATATGTTTGTTACTTCTTCACGCTCAAACGACTGGACCAATATTGATAAAATTTTACATAGAGGTAGCTGATACCCTGGATTAACATATAGACTACTTTTTATCCCGATATTCCCACGGGATCGACACTTACGCGGGTGAAACCGCGGGGCGCAGCTAGTTAGATCTATAATCACGAGCACGAAACAGAAACAGTCGACAGCTGCACGTCATGACTGTGACAAGAAGGCTTCCTCTCAGCATGATGCTGTGCTATAGAGGACCCACAGCACAGCGCTGATTTTCAGTGGTTGCCCGAAAAGGAGGTACGGAAACCAAGTCAGCATAGCTATTCGCAACCATACGGCAGGCTATCATATCGAAAACCTGACATTTCGATAACCTGATTTGGTTTGCCCTCAACAGCAAATAGCTGTTGGAAGAATAGCGGGCGTCTATTTGATTTAAACTGACAAAATTTTCCGGTTTTGGAGTTGTGAACAGCGTTTAGAAGATTAATATTCGATACGATACGGAAGCGTATCGAGTGTTTGTGAATAGCTATGCAGGTTAATGATTTAGTACTTTAAGTAACAAAATAACATAAAACAAAATAACAGCATTATGCTGAGCGATGGCCGTTTTGCGTGGATGTGAAGCATATTTTCCCCCAACTTGTCCTTTTTGTGTTTTTCTTTGCGTCATGTTTTATCGAAAATAATGTATTTTCTTGTAACTATTTCGTTTATTTTTTGTAGGAGTAACATTTTTTCAGAGTTCGACGTAACCCTCCATTCTGACAAGACAACGAAAAATAAAATACATAAAACCATTCCACAAATGAATCCTCACAATATATCTACAAGAATAAAACGTAATCAAACTACGAGGCTAAAGGGTTATCCTGTTGTACCATTACCAACGTTATTGCGTTACAATGGTCCTTCAGCCCCTAATTAAGGCAAAGGGTTCCGTCTGCTATGAAACAAAAGTAAGGATGTGCTAACATGGGTTTTTTTTTTGCTTTTATTGCCGACAGTAGTTGGTAGTAATCTATTTTATTAATTTGCTCCTTATCGGTTAATATGGTGGCATCTATTTCTTTGGCATTTGTGCTAAGTTAAGTCAATCAGGTTAAGCTACGCTCGCCACGGTGGGTCAGTGGATGAGTGACCATCTTTACATACCGACACCCCTCTGTGCCTCGGAAAACACGGCCGTAGGTCCCGGCTGTCATTCTTGGATCTTTGACAGTCGTTACGAGTCATCAGAAGCCCGAGAGTCTGACAACCAGTCTTACCAAGGGGTATCATGTTACCCAGTAACTGGGTTGTGGAGGTCAGATAGGCAGTCGCTCCACGTAAAATACTGGTATTCAGCTGCATCCGGTTTGACTGGAAGCCGACCCCAAAATAGTTGCGAAAAGGCTAGGCAGATTGTTTTTTTTTTTTTTTTGAGTAAGTTGGTCCATAATGTGACGTATTTTTTATTAATGTTGCTCAGAATTGAACAATACAGCTGCCCTTACTCGAGCTATAACCGCATGCGGTAATAGCATATTGCTATTACTATTATACGGAGCAACTCTCCTTCGTATGGTTCGATACCATGATTGCTGGACTACAAACTGAACTACTGAGATTGATTGAGCTACTTTATTATTTTGCTTCATTTCCACCGAAGCCGGCAATCATTTCTGGAAAACATGCTTCTGTATGCACCTTAACATCGTGGCTACACGAGTTATTCCGACGCATCTTGCGATAGCAAATGCGGAGAAAACAAATGAAAGAAGTTGTTTGACTTGCGGAGCGACGGACGGAAACAGGTGACGCGCGTGTTAGAAAATGGGGTAGAATTTATTTATAAGTCTATATTACCCAAATATAAAGCTTTGAATATCAGAATGGTTACTAGTTATTTAATATGTGTAAAAGTAACTATGAATATGGTATGTAGGGGAAGGATTTTTTTAAATAAAGTACAGAAAGACAAGCTAGATATTTATTTCAATTTAGGCTTGTCAGTAATTAATCAGTAAGCTAGTCCGTTCCAAATATAGGTCATCATGGAGAAGAAGGACAAGAAACTCCATGGAAACAGTATTAAAGTATTCTCTCAATAAATTTCTTAATTGCCATAAATTACCGTTATTTTAAAAACAATTATCTCTTGGACAATAGTCCAAGCGACATAATAACAATACTTTAACACATTGGCAATATTCGCCATATTATAACATATTTAGAACACTATAGTTATCAGCAATAATCAAGATAATAATATCAATTAACTTACATGACACATCTGGTCGATCATTTCCACATAACAAAGTCACTAGTACTAATCAACTGAACATCACTGTAGGCCGGAGCTCCATTCTGGTCGATGCCTCGAACAAGAATGAACCCCGCCATTTTTTTTTTGATTGAATGATTCTAATGACTATGATTCTGTAAATACATGTCTATTATTGTCGCGAATCATATTTGGATCAAGATACAACCTGACACTGATCTGCAAATTGCAAAAAACTCAAGAAAAATTGAATTTCGCGGGCTACAACTACCCATTCACCTTAACCGGGATGATCCCCGCCACTCGGAGCTCCCCCTTTTATAGTCATGAATAAACAACTTAGACGTTTCTATCTACCGTCATCCAAAATATCAACGACATAAAATGTGGATATCCGTTTGGAATATTTTCTATGTTTTGCTACATTATTCCTTAATATTTTAACTCGTCTACTTTTACAGACATGTTTTAGGTTAAGCAAAACATTACTATTTTATCAAGTACTAGCTGCACCCCGCGGTTTCACCCGCATAAGTCGCGATCCCGTGGGAATATCTGGATAAAAAGTATCCTGTGTCCTTTCCCGGGATTCAAACTATCTCTATACCAAATTTCATCTAAATCGGTTTAGCGGTTTAGGCATGAAAAGGACATACATACATACATACAGACAGACAGCCAGACTGACAGACAGACAGTTACTTTCGAATTTATAATATTAGTATGGATTAACAGTAAAATGATAACAATAACATTACCTATAATTAGGATAATCTATTAATCTATTACGCGCGTGTGTCGCTTGACGCAAGTCGCGTCGCAAGTCGCATCGCTCGAGACTGAACGGGGCCTAAGGCTGCGTTTCCACCAGAGGTGTGCGAAGATGCGTAGCGAGGGAAGTGTGTAAAAGAAACCAATAACATCGCTTCATTTTCACAGCTTGAACTAAGTTAGCGTTGTTATTTGTTAGTTTTACACACATCCCTCGCTACGCATCGTCGCTCATCTCTGGTGGAAATGCACCCTAAGAGAAGAGTCTGTTGTTGCAAGCGCACAGTTTACGTATGTTTTACAAAGTTATACTTTACCTAGAAGAGAAATATGCTGCGATGTTGTTTGTTGTTCTTGATAGAAGCATGTAAACATGCAGTTTGTTTGTCTTTCGGGTTAGAGCTGCATATGTTTGTGTGGCGTAAAATCTACACTAATGTTGTAAATATGTAAGAGAAAATGCGGTCGGAGATACTTTTGAAATATCCTAATTAAAAATTCGTAATTCGAGGTTTGGCTCTCGCCTATTTCCTCCTCCAATATAGAACCAATTTAAAAGATATTTCATAAACTGACTATGTTCCCATGTTTTTCTTTTTAGGGTTCCGTACCTCAAAAGGAAAAAACGGAACCCTTATAGGATCACTTTGTTGTCCGTCTGTCCGTCCGTCCGTCCGTCTGTCAAGACCCTTTTTCTCAGGAACGCGTGGAGGTATGAAGCTGAAATTTATATCAATTACTCAGGTCTACTGTCCCTTGAAGCTGTGAAAAAATCAAACTTCTAAGCCAACGCAATCAAAAGATACAGCCGTTTATGCCGCAAATTTTCGACACTTGCAAGGGAATCAAAACCTACAGGGTGCTTCCCGTGAACTCAGAATCTTGAAATTTGGTACGAAGCAACGTCTTATAGTACAGATAAAGGAAAAATTGCGAAAACCGTAAATTTTTAGTTACATCATATAAAAAAAAAACTTTTTGAAAACTTTAAAGTTACTACTTCTTTTCTCATGAACGCGTAGAGGTATTAAATTGAAATTAATATCAAATACTCAAGTCAATACCTTTAAGCTGTAACAAAATCAAACATCTATGTCAACGCAATCAAAAGAAACAGCAATTTAAGCCGCATATTTTCAAACTCGCAACTACTCGCAAGGGAATCAAAACCTAAAGGGTACTTCCAGTCGACCTAGAATCTTGACATTTGTCATGAAGCAATGTTTTATACCACACATAAAGGGAAAATTCCGAAAACCTTAAATTTTTATACGGAACCCTCGGTGCGCGAGTCCGACTCGCACTTGGCCGGTTTTTTTTTTTATTTTGTTTATAAAAATTTTTTTTGGTATTAAAATTGATAAAATTATTACAAAAAGTCTTAGAAATTAATTACATAGGTATGATAAAGTTAGATGCCTGTACTAGGATAAACCTGTATCACAGGCGGCGCATGAGCATACTATATTGACAGCCGGGACTAATGGCTTATCGTGCTTTCCGAGGCACGGAGGGGTCTCGATATGTAAGATAGCTATCCATCCCTTAACATTGGATCGACCCGTGCCGTGCCCCTGTTATCATTTAGCCACGAGTCTCCCAAGAGAACTGAGATACCGAATAAATTCTTGAAAACTTTAGAAAGAAAGAAAATACGTTTATTTGCGGTGAAAATGACGCAAAAAAAACATAAACACAAAAAAATAAAATAAAAAGGTAGGGGGAAACATGCGTCACCTCCACGCAAAACGGCTATCGCTCAGCATTATGCTGCGGCCCTATGCAAGACAGAGCCCCAGCGCTGGTTTTCTCCGACAGCCGGCGCTGACGTAATGACGTCGTCCGGTGCAGCAAACAATTATTAAAACACTGTACTGGCACACCCCGGACACTCCATACAACGCTCGCAAAATAATTACCTACTACTACTACTACATTAACAAATGAAGTTTGTATACGTATGAATGTGTGCGTGAAATCTAGTAGGGCTGGCAGTCGTGCGTAGGCGGCGGCGCTGCCCACAGAGTACTATGCCCGAACGTGTGCAACAATGGGGCGCGGGCGCCGCGCGCCGCGACAAAGTTAGTGCGCACTACTCACAGAAATCTAATTAATTAGATTTCTATTGTACTACTTTTCAAGTCGAAGAATGAATAGAACGTGAAAGAAAGAGACATAACTAAGACAATAAAGAGAGAGAGCAATAATTTAATAGTTGGTATGTTAATATTACGGAAGTTTTAATTGTTCTAAAACGAAGAAAACTTGGAAAATAAATGAATAATAGAGAAAATTATGAAAATAAATTATCACAACACTGGCTTTTTTAACTTGTTTGTCTGTAATAAACTAGCTTTAATTTTTTATGGGTTTAAAGGATATTTGAGTTATTGTTCCATACCCTCTTTCATGTTTCGGGAACCGAAAGAAACTCCTGTCGTTATCGTTCCTCGATGAAGATAAGCATCCAAATAATGCACAATATACAACCATCGTGATTAACACAAAATATAAAACTTTAAAAAAATAATGTGTTCGTGTCAGCAGTAGGTAGGTACAGCGCTGCGGTTCTTGTGTATGCGAGCGCCATTGTCAAAGAGCCGGCGACGAATACCTCTAAGTGCGGGGTGAGGTGCGGGGTGAGGTACGGTAACTGATGTTAGTGCGGGGAAGGGAGTGTCCTTTCTGTACGTAGTACTTTAAGTGTTCTGTGGTACTTGTACAGTATACTTAAAGAAAAATAATTGAATTTATAAGTGATAGAATAATTATACTAGACAGGAAATAGACATAGGTACAGTACATGCTATGAGAATATCATCCTCAATAAACGTTAATCCTCTCTTACAATCCCGAAGTCATAAGTACACACGGCTACACATCAAGCTGTACATAAGCTGACTTCTGATTGTACTAAACACCTATACAATGCGAGGTCAACTGAAACTGGAAATGTGTGAAAAAATGTCTCGCTGATGGTGGCGCATGTGTTGGATCATTTAGCTCCCTTCAAAATGGTTGAGCTGAATGGTGCTAATAGATGCGTCATGTTCGTGAACGGGCGCCGTCTGTAGGGACTGGTTATCTCTTTGCTCATCTGCATCGTTCTCAAATGTATAATTAGGGTTCCGTAGCCAAATGGCAAAAAACGGAACCCTTATGGATTCGTCATGTCTGTCTGTCTGTCTGTCTGTCCGTCCGTCCGTATGTCACAGCCACTTTTTTCCGAAACTATAAAAACTATACTATTGAAACTTGGTAAGTAGATGTATTCTGTGAACCGCAGTAAGATTTTCACACAAAAATAGAAAAAAAAACAATAAATTTTGGGGTTCCCCATACTTACAACTGAAACTCCAAAAATTTTTTTTCATCAAACCTGTACGTGTGGGGTATCTATGGATAGGTCTTCAAAAATGATATTGAGGTTTCTAATATCATTTTTTTCTGAACTGAATAGTTTGCGCGAGAGACACTTCCAAAGTGGTAAAATGTGTGTCCCCCCCCTCTAACTTCTAAAATAAGAGAATGATAAAATTAAAAAAATATATATAATGTACATTACCATGTAAACTTCCACCGAAAATTGGTTTGAACGAGATCTAGTTAGTAGTTTTTTTTAATACGTCATAAATCGAAAACCGCAATTTACCTTTCACAAAGTTACAACGAACTACAAGAACTTTTATATTATGTTACTTGCTGCTACGGAACCCTTCATGGGCGAGTCCGACTCGCACTTGGCCGGTTTTTTTCATTAATAGTTCTCAAATTTGTATACTAGGCCTCTGTTGAAAGCGGCTTCAATCAGAATTTTTTGAGGGTTCTAGTGCTTATAAAAATAATGTATCATCAAAAAGGAAAACATAGAGTCATACAAGTAGTTAATATTTATTATTCTGTAAAAAAATCATTGCTTTATGGTCATTAACCAAACAGAAAACAGGCGAGAGCGTTTCTGTGGAGAAACGACCGGCACCCTAATTGCGTAACACAATATCAATCCGAATCTGAATCATTTTGAAGCAAATTGCTAATCCATTGCTTCATAAGTTCGTAACATTTGTCTGTTCAACACGTAAATAACGCAATGAATGTTGTTGAACTGTCAAAATGAAACCGATTCCGATTGATAATGTGTTACGCAATTGCCCCGCTGGTCCGTATTTCCTCTTAAATCTCTGTGTCTATTCTAATGTTTTATTAGCGTAATGCTTTTGATTAACTGTCTCGTTGGTTGAGTGGTTGCAAGTGCTACTGCTGAGCATATGGGGGTTTGATTCTCTGGTTTATATTGGGTTTTCCTATCAGGAATTTCTCAATAGTAACCCAGAGTCTGAATTTGTGTCTAGTTAGACAAAAGGCTCGCCCCTTATTATTCACTTAAACAAAATTGGCGACACGCCAATTGAAAATACAGGACCAAAAAGAATACCATCAGAGATTTTTGCCTCGTAAGTTTTCCAAGACTTTTGATATTAGGACATTATTAGGATCACGTAAAAACAACTCGGGTAATTTAGGTTTTCAATATTGTGTCAATACCTGTGGATATGACGAAACTACAAGAAATATATTTCACCATTAACAAAGTAATTGAGGCAAAGAATAAGCTCGAACGAAGTTACTCACGAAATGTGTTCAATAAATATTTTCACGTCGATTGCGAAAATTGGGAAAAGATTTGATGTGATTACGGTAACGAAATTATTTGCTTCGTTTTCTATCTGGAGGAACATCAATTGCGAGGTAAGTATAAATGAAGTAGTGTTACTTTATTCATAGTAAACTTTTTAACGGTATAGGTTCTGGCTACTCAATAACTGTGTTGTGGAGGTCAGATAGGCAGACGCTCCATGTACAATGCTGGTATTCAGCTGCACCCGGTTAGACTGGAAGCCGAGCCTAACATAATTGGGAAAAGCTGGGCCTGGTAGCTGGTCCTGCTCCATAAAATAATCTAGAGCCTAGACTATATCAAACTGGTTGCCAATTTTATTTAATTTTGATGACATTGATTTTTACATTCTGTGACTACAATAACTCACACACTTGTTAAAATTCTATAAAAATCAGCTAATTTTACAATATTTTCAAATATGTAAGCATCATGTATCTATCACATAATTGATTTACCTGTCATTGCTTTATTTTTTAATTCTTTTACCTTTTGTAGTAGAGTAATTTTATTCTAGGTGCATTGTTTTATAGAAAAGTGCAATACCTACGCGATCAAAGTGTAAGGAAAAATATTTTTTTATTAATAACCGACGAAAATTTTCAACGCAGGCTTGCAGGCACTTGGGGAGTTTGTTGCCTGAACAGTGAAAGGCCCAAGACGGCGGCGCGCCGTGTTCTGGTGGAATGGTGGCCGTTTGCAACCGCTGAGGGTGACGGGGTCCGCATGGATTCATGCGAGCCAATACCTGGCCGGGGGAGCGTGACGAAATGCGCAAGCACTCCGGCGCCCCGGCTAAAGGTAAAAGCAGGACACTAGTCAGTAAGAGCCTGACAGACCCCTCCACCCACCCCAGGGTGGTGGACATCCATGAGGATTTCCACACGATAAAAAGGGTGTTCCAGAATCATGTACTGAATGGTAACAGGTTGCGCGCCCATGTGCCACCCTGTATAACTCTGTTTTCCTCCCCACTTACCTACACTTGACCCGCAGCGACCGCAGCGTGTACGACTTTCTTAACTTAAACTTAAACTCTGCATACTAACATATCGTAAGTAAAACTTGTCGGAAGTTACGGAACTTTAAAATTACTCAGACAACTTTGTGCGACTTAAACTTTCAATTGCTATGTGAGGAAGACGTGAAATGTGGAAGGATGCAACTTGGATAAGTTTTTTAGCAATTAACATAACATCGCGCTTGTTCATTTATTCCGCGAAGAGGTTAGCAGAGGTGTAAAGTTCACCTATATTTCAAATATGAACATGTTGGCCTTATTTATGGGAAGAAAGTGAACCCCACGACACAGGGAATCCTATCCTGTTGTGGGGGATTCAGGGACTCTGATAAAATCTAGCGCTAAAAGCTCTTCATACTTATTATATTATAATGTATTTATCTATATATATAAAAATGAAACCCGTTTTCCGTTGTCACGACATAACATGAAAACGCATGGACCGATTTCGATGAAATTTGGTATAGAGATAGTTTGAGTCCCGGGAAAGGACATAGGATAGTTTTTATCCCGATATTCCCACGGGATCGACATTTACGCGGGTGAAACCGCGGGGCGCAGCTAGTTGTTTCATAATGTTGTAGCGAATTTTCTGAACCAAATAAAACTTTTCCACATGACATACATACATACACTAGCTTCTACCCGCGACTTCATCCACGTGAAATTTCACCCTCCCCCCATTCATCCTCTTAGGGGTGGAATTTTGAAAAACAGTTTCTTAGTGGATACCTACTCTTCGCAAAAAACACACTCTCTGAATTTCATGTCTCTAGGACCGGCGGCTTAGGCTGTGCGTTGATATATCAATCAGGACTATAAATTTTATCATCATCATCAGCCTATAATGTTCCCCACTGCTGGGACACAGGCCTCCTCTCTGTGAGAGGGAGTGGGCCGTAATCTACCACGCGGGCCCAGTGCGGGTTGGTAGATGTCACATGTCTTTGAATTTTTGGTTCTAGGACATGCCGGTTTCCTCACGATGTTTTCCTTCATCGTTTTGAGAGCAGTGGTGATGAAATAATTTACACAAAGTAAAGCACCTGTATAAATTTTATATATATAGATAATCAGCCTATAATGTTCCCGCTGAGGCCTCTTCTCTTCGAAAGGGAGTGAGCCAACACGTGGGCCCAGTGCAGGTTGGTGGAAAGCTTTAATAATAATTATTATTATTTCGCCAATTATGTTTAAGCCCCATGTTATAGGGAGAAAGCCTTTTGCCATCATCATCATCATTTCAGCCGAAAGACGTCCACTGCTGGACATAGGCCTCCGCCAAGCACCTCCACTTTGACCGGTTCTGTGCTTCTTGCGTCGAACGGGTTCCTGCGGCCTTCACAAGGTCGTCGGTCCACCTAGTGGAAGGCCTTCCAACGCTACGTCTTTTGCCATCAACCGGGTACAAATTCTGACTCCTGGCTGGTGCTGAGAAATTCCTGATGGAAAAACACAATACCACAGTAATAAACGTGAGGATAGAACGCAAGACCCCATGTTTAGCAGTTGCGTTTACGACCGCCTAGCCATTTCCCAACTATGTTGGAGTCGGCTTCCAGTCTAACCGGTTGCAGCTGAATACCAGTATTTCACCTGAAGCGACTACCTATCTGACCTCCACAACTCAGTTACTGGGTAATACAATACCCCTTGGTAAGACTGGTTGTCAGATTTACGAGCTTCTGACAACCCGTAATGACTGTCAAAAATCTTCAAATGACTGCCGGAAAAATTTTGGACCAAGTTATGCAACAATACACCATAACCTAGTTATTGAGGACTCGACACGTCATGACTAAATTAAATCTTCTTCATTGCAATGCAAGCACGCGCTAGACATATACAAGGATTACTAATGAATATAAATTCCACTTAAGGCGATTATAGCCTCGAATGTCCTTGAGCGTTTGGGCGGAGCATAGGCAAACTCAGTGCCTCACCCCGCGCGCCCGCTTACCTCCCCAATGTCAAAGAGTGTCGTACTCGTACGTAGCGCATGCAGATGCGGCGGCGTGGGACGCATTTTATCTTAGGCAGTTTTATGACGCTACCTACTGAGTGTAGATGGATCGAGAATACGTACAATATTTATGTTGTGAGTATGAATGCTATTGTACAGTAAAAATACTGCTTTCTTAGAGACAAATAAAAAATAATAATAATATCGATAAAAAACGTTCATTCAATATACAGTTCGTTTTTTCACGTATACAGATTATAAAAAAATACAATTACAAAAAAAAAACTTATGACTAATACCGCTTTTAACCGTGGTAGTTTTTAGGGTTCCGTACCCAAAGGGTAAAAACGGGACCTTATTACTAAGACTCCTCTGTCCGTCTGTCTGTCTGTCACCGGGCTGTATCTCACGAACCGTGATTGCCAGAAGAATACCATTACTATAGTTTCAAACTCAAATGGGTCCCGCCTGCTTCCAACTTTTATTTAATTTAAAATGGGCTTGTTTTTAGCTTTTCAGTTAGTTTTAGCATAAGGTTGCAGTCGGGTTTTTTAAATTTTACTGCTTTTTAGTTTACAAATGTGAAAGATTTCGCAGACGATTTAGTTCTTGGTAGGTGTTTTTTTACGATTTGTCACTTTGAATTAGTTTTTACCATATTATAAGTTGTATATATTTTTGTAATCACATTTTAAAACCTTTTATTTTGATACCCCACTCGATAGGTTATGAGAAAAAAAAAATTTTTTGAAGAAATAATATTGCGCCAAAAATCCGCCGTTTTGTATTTTTTATTTTGGTATACCCAGTGTCACTCTCACAGTACATACGAATCTAACGACACCTCTCAAGCTAAAATCCATCGAGCCGTTCAGGCCGCAGAGCGTGCCAAACAATTATACATACATACATAATAATATGTGTTTTCACTTCTCATGCTCTAAAAGTCCGTTTTTATGATGTGCTTAGGCGACATAAAATCGCTTTTTATGTTCTAGTGCATAAAGTAATTTTTTTTTTCTAAGACTAAAGTAATCAGGCCCAACAGCCACACGCACAATAGAACTTCGCAGATTAAAGTCGTGATTTATTTAATTTTCTTTAATTTATACTACTTCCGTGTTTTCTATCGTTAATTTAATAAAATCAGGTGAAATAGTTGTCATTTATTATTTAAAAAGGCAAAGAAACGTTTTAATTTTTTGGCAGTATGAAGTACCCAAGTCGAATGACAAATGTTGAAAATTAAAAAAAAAACTTTTAAAAAGTTTCTTGGCGGTATTATCTGTGGTGGCAGGAATTAGCTATGGATGCAACATTTTTGATTAATTATGTACTGTATACTTTATGTCTGTTTCATTTTCTCGCAATCGAAGTGTACCTAAAGCAGAGTGTATAACTCAGGCGTAAACGAGCCATTTTACCCCTCGACTTAACTATCCACTCTCGCCTGCGGCTCGGGTGGATATAAACGTCTCGGGGTAAAATAGCTTCTTTTATGCCTTAGTTGTACAATCTACTATTATGTATGTATAATTGTTTTTCGAGAGTATATATTATATACTCTCGAAAAACATAACCCTTCTTCTGGCTATCACGGTTCGTGAGATACAGCCTGGTGACAGACAGACAGACGGAGAGAGGAGTCTTAGTAATAAGGTCCCGTTTTTACCCTTTGGGTACGGAACCCTAAAAACTACCACTGTTAAGAGCGGTATTAGTCATAAGTTAGTTTTAATTTTTTTTTTTGTAATTGTATTTTTTTATAAACTGTATACGTGAATAAACGAACTGTATACTGAATAAACGTGTTTTATTGATATTATTATATTAGTATTCAATAGACAATAATATAGCGTCCACTCGCAAACAAACTATCACTACTACTAATACTATCAACGTCCAAGCGTAAACGAACAGTCCGAGTGTACTATCTGCGCTATTTAGTCTTTGCCACAAAAATGCAGATCGGAGCGAGCCGACATGCGACACAACCTCCCCGTGCGAACGATACAGCGAGACTGGCCGGGCGGCTGCTGCCCGCGCCCGTATAGGTAAAACCATGGTGTTATTGATTTTTTCCCACTTAAATAATAATTATTAAAAAAAACAAACTTAATTTTTATAAACCATTAAATTTGCTATAATTTGGTGAAAGAATCATCAAAATCGCTTCAGGCGTTTGAAAGTAGAAAGAAAATTCTTGCGTAAAATAAGAGGATGGATATGATTTTTTATTGTTAAAACTAACAGTAATATTAAAAAAATCAAACTTAAATTATATTTGTAAACATATGTCACATATCATATATTTTTTTAAATATATTTGGGCTATCCATTTGGGAGGAGTAGGCCTTCAAAGAGAGGTCTACTTTGAAGTTTGGCGTAACCATTCGCCTTAATTATGTCTGCATCTTGCAGGTTTAATTAACTTCTATTCGAGTCTCACCTTCAGTATCTACGGTCGAGGGCAAAAATATGAACACACTGCGAAATTCAAAAGCTCCTTTTTGCTAAACTACTTCTTTTTAGCGTATAGAGGTTATCACGTTGGGGTCACTGGTATAGAGGTATGAGGAACAGGGTGTAAAGTTCACTCATATTCTATAGAAAAGGGAGGATCCTCCAACCAGACGGGTGTTGTGTCTGGCAGGCAACTGCCCGATGATTCATGTCGGGCCGTTGTACCTATGCTAGTTGCGCGGTAAACTCTGCTTGCGAGATGCAGGATTTTGCGTGACGTCAGCATGACGCGTTGTTCGTATGTGGCGTTGTAAATACCGCTACAAGCGTAACGACGGCAAAAATAATCAATAGAAAAGGTGCAATTAATGACAATTTTTTTTACTGTTCTCTTTTCTATAATACATATTCATATGCAATGAAACCAGCTCATAACCCGTTTATTCATCATCATCAGTCTACAGCAGTCCACTGCTGCACATAGGCCTCTCCAATTGCCCGCCATTCAGCTCGATTTTCGGCAACTCTCAACCATCTGCGACCAGCCACCCTGCGAAGATATTCGCTCCATTTAGGGTCCGTTCACACAGACCGGCTCGGAGAGGAGAGCAGATTTTTATCACGTTGAAAACAGAGTTTTTAGTATTTGTAGTAAGGTTTATTTTTGCATGTGCACTGCTTTTGTCATTAAGAATGCTTGAACGCGCTTGGTGTGAAATAATAAGAGGAGCTGACCGGCTCCGATCGCGTACTTTTTCTCGTTCGCGCAGCTGTTCGGCTCCGATTGCATGCTCTTTCTCGCTCGCGCAGCAGATCGGCTCCGATTGCGTGCTCTTTCTCGCTCGCGCAGTCGATCGGCTCCGATTGCGTGCTCTTTCTCGCTCGCGCAGCCAATCGGCTCCGATTGCGTGCACGCCGCCACAAAACTTGGACTGCGTGGAATACTGGTACTGCCTTTGTAGGGTATCCACCCGGCTCCGAGCGCATCCGACCGGCTGCGAGTGCATCCGACCGGCTCCGAGCGCATCCGACCGGCTGCGAGTGCATCCGACCGGCTGCGAGCGCATCCGACCGGCTCCGAGCGCATCCGCTTTCAGATAGCTTCCAGCCGGTCTATGTGAAATAGTTGGCGGCTCCGCTCCGACCAACTCCAAGCGTATACGATCTGGTCTGTGTGAAAAGAAAAATGCGCGCCGATGCTCTCCGAGCCGGTCTGTGTGAACGGACCCTTAGCCTGAGAGCGTCCAACCATCGTTTATTGATATTGAAAACTAATTTCGAAAATCGATGGTCTATAATCAAATTTCCACAAATCCATAAAAATGAAATTATTTTAGGTCTACATCAGTTTTATTCAGTTTGTGTAAAAACAAAGACTTGAAATGTTACTCCTAAAAATGTTTTTCTTATTTCTCAAAATTCGACTATCTATTACAATTGTGAGATATTGAACCTAATCTGGTGAGAGTAATATTTCAAAATGTAAGTCAAAACTTTAGCAAAAACTCGCGTTTCAATTTATGGATTTCGTTATAATCCATCCATACTAATAATACTAATATTATAAATTCGAAAGTAACTCTGTCTGTCTGTCTATGTTACATTTTCACGTCTAAAACGGTGAACCGATTTAGATGAAATTTGGTACAGAGATAGTTTGAGTCCCGGGAAAGGACATAGGATACTTTTTATCCCGATATTCCTGCGGGATCAAGACTTGTGCGGGTGAAACCTCGGGGCGCAGCTAGTAATAAAATAAGACTAAAGACTCCGAAACACATCGATTTCAACAACGATTCAAAGACAACTGACAAAGGCAAAGAAAGATGTGACTTCTCGAAACATGAAACTGTCAAAGTCGTCAAACGTCATGTCAAACACAACTGTCATGGCTGCCCTAAAAAAAGAGTTAACTTATTAGAAAACTTCCCAAATGATCATTTTTTACGCCTGTACCCTTATTCAAATTAATTTGTTTGTATTTTTATGAAAATCCCCTATTCTTTTCCTATGCATCTATGTAATGTACAGTCAACAAAAGAGATAAGTATGCTGGATCGTCGGATATAGTTGAAGTTTAGTAAGAAACTGATGGATTTTCTCAAATTTTATTTTATTATTAGAAAACAAACAGCTCATTTATCAAATCAAATTTCAGTCGAAAACATCCATCGGGTTCTTACTAAACTTTAACTATATCCGACTGTCCTGCATATTTATCTGTTTTCTTTTCATAGTGGTGGCCCAAAATCGAACATATCCTTTGTACATTACAATTTTTTTTCGTGATAAACTATTTACATACCTACCTGTTTTTATATGCATGTAAATTATTATTTTAAGGGCTGATTTTTCCACCGCCACATAACTTTATCGAAGGAATAATTTTGAATTTTTGACAGTTCTTCCATACATCAACTGTCATAGGTCAATTTTATTCCACGAATAAATATTATCGGTCGATTGAAAAATCAGCACTTGGCCATAGTCTGTTAGCTCACATTATGTAAATATTATCTTGTTTAATAATAATAATCTTTTTAATCTTTATTTTATTTCAAACAACTTTGAGTACATGTAACTTAAATACTACATCATGAGCGACGGATAGGAATATTTAGTGGATAGTGGAACAAACCCAGTCCCGTGCTAGGAATTAACCTGTGTTACAGACACTAAGGCCACTCCATCACCTCACTAGAAACATTACTTCAAACGTTCGTAGTAAAAAAATTATTGAGTTACTGGATTCCCAATATAGGCATGCCTGTATATAGGGAATCCATTTAAAATTAGGTACTATAACATGACGCCTTACGCCATCTACCGGACTGTGTGCACAACACTACGCCACCCGAGTAGATCACAATACAAACAATCAATCATCAATAAGACGACTACTAGCGACATCTAACATGCGACGTGTGAAGTGTCCATGACGTCAACGAAGGTCACCGCTACATACAAGCATGAGATAGTGAAGACACACACATTGATCGGTCCAGCCGACTATATAAACGGTCGCCCGTTGAAGAACGATCACTCGCAGCTTAGAAGGCACAGGGGTTTTATAGCCACGCAGTCACCACTGTTGTCATAAGCTTGACCTGAGCGAAGGTCCCGTCGCCCTCAGGAATAGCAGAGTTAGGAGGTTAAGGGATAGGATAGACACGCAGTCCATCCCTGGAACCACCCATAGGTTTTGTCTAGACAAATTTTTGTACACTAGAACTTAAGTATTGTCTACAGTGAATAAATTCCTAACTGTCATCGTTGGTTTCATTCAACCGCCACCATTATAGTACTAAAATACAAAAAGAATGAACGTGCCACATTCACGACATAATAAAATACTGTAGGTATACATAGTTTTGCACGCTACTGTACTTTCAATGTGGATTAGTTACATTGATGTAATCTCTGAACACTGAACTATGCGGTGTTACATAGCCTATATATTGTAGAATAGCATACAAAGCGGATTTTAGCTAAGTCCCGTACATGTGTACAGTGTAGGAGGTATGATCAGAATGCAAATAAGATCAAAACACGTATTTCGATCGCGTGTTATTGTATCTGTAATCTATTATTTATCATCAGCTGCCGAGGGGTCGGCTTCCAGTCTAACCTGATGCTTACATGGAGCGACTGCCTATCTGAGCTCCACAACCCAGTTACTGGATAATACGATACCCATTGGTAAGACTGGTATCTATAATCTATAACAAACTCGCTTTTCGTGTCTTTCTGTGTGACCGCAGATCAAAATCTATTGCGTAGCTTAGAAGAACTACTTCTTATGACGTTATGATTATGTTAAAGCCGATTTTGAACATACTGAGATCACCACATCATAAATGATAAAAAATGATGAGATTTTAACACTCGGTTACTACGCCGTAGCTAACGTAGCGTCTACTACGCCGTAGTTGACGTAGCCGTTACTAAGCCGTAGCAGTCGTAGCGATACCTACGCCGTAGCTTGGTGATTGGTTGCCATTTCAATATGATATGTGCCATAGACACACAATAAAATCAACTAATAACAATCAGACATCAATCAGATTCTCATCTTCATAAAAATCAAACATTTATAGTAAACATCACTTCACAAAAACGATGAGTCCCAAACTTCCCAAGACTTGTTACCATAACAACGTAATCCAAAAAACTTATTTATCACAAAGCGCTAACTAAAGGAACAATTCTTACTTCTTTCCTCTGGCCGCTGGGACTCAACTTCGCCATTGTTGCCACCTTAGCTTTATAAAGTTTTCACAAAGACTTGCATTCAGAAGTTTACTCACTACGAGTGTTTTAGTACTAAACCAGGGATAATCAACCTATGGAAAAGAAAAAGAAAGAAAGAAAATACGTTTATTTGCGGTGAACATGACGCAAAAAAGAACATAAACACAAAAAATAAAATAAAAAGATAGGAGGAAACATGCGTCACATCCACGGCTATCGCTCAGCATTATGCTGCGACCCTATGCAAGACAGAGCCCCAGCGCTAGTTTTCAGCGACAGCCGGCGCTGACGTAATGACGTCACACGGTGCAGCAAACAATTAGTGACATTTTTCATTTTTTTTTGGTATTGATTTTAGTTCACACGATTTTGTAAATTATACAATACGAATCAGTAAATATTATTTTCTCCATAAAACAGATCTAACAATTACATTGCATCCGCATCATCCATATTTACTAATTATTTTTCATTTATTTGGAGTCGGTGCAGCTTGCCTTTTCTATGCATTCTATGAGTCCATTAGGCGTCGTGTCTGTAATCACTTCTTTTCTTGCTATTGTATAACCAACCAATCCACACGAATCACCAATCTACATGGTCTTCAAATGATCTGACCAAGATTATGTCTGGACTTTAAGGCTACGGTCACGAAGTCAGCGGGCGCAGCGCGGCGGCGGCGCAAAGAGTGGCGCGTTTCAATGCATAGATTTATATGGAACTGGCTTCGAAGGCAGCGGCGCGGGGAACGGCGTACGAGCGATGCGCACCAATCTAGCAGTGCGCGTGCGTCTGCATTGACGTAGTGTTATGCATTTTATTTTTTGCTTTTAACGACTGACGTTTCAAAATGTTGTAACAAAAAGATGTTGTCGTCGCTGTTTAGACATTTCGTTCGCGAACAAAGACACTAATTTCTTATAACACAACACTACGCCGCTCTAGCGCCGCGCGATGTGCCCGTTGGTTTCAAGACCAGGTCTGCGTTGCAGCGCCGCTCCCCGCGCCGCCGCCGCCGCCGTAGCCGCTACCGAACAATCGCTGACTTAGAAACCGAGGCCTAAAAGAGACTGTGACCTCTGAGTTTGTTTCGGCCTTTCTTCTCAGAGTAGTTAGATAGGAACCGCTGACCTCGTCTAGTTTTTAAAATATGATTGACTTGTAGAAGTCCATTATAATTTCTTTATTTACATCCGTGGTAAATATTTTACCTTACTTTTCTTATTTATCTGATCTTGGATTTTACCGTTTTGCGTGGTTTTGAAGCATATTTACCTCCACCTTTTTCTTTTGTGTTTATGTCTTTTCTTTGCGTCATGTCTTATCGCAAACAAAAAGTTTCTCTGTTTTTCTTTTTAGTATAAAATGTTTGTCTACATAGGCAATAACATTTTTTTAACTATGACACAATGTGAAAAGGTTCGTCACCCCTGCACTAAAGTATTTGCCGTCCACTGTGGGTACTTAGATTTTGGTACAAGGATTCTTTTAGTAAGTTTATAAGACAAATACTTCAAATGTAGTGTTTATATTTTTTAGTTTGCTTTTAGTTGCAGAAAACGGTTTTAAGAGCCATGTACACAGAGATTTTGATGAAGTCTATTGTTAAAAACAGTTGCTTTGGTGTATCTTGAGTGTTTGTATCGCAGATATTATACAATCATATTTTCTAGTAAGTACTACCACCGGTCGTTAACCCCGTATTCAGATGTAAGGTCCGGCGGCGTTTCAAAATTTGCCAAAGATGTAAACAACAATGGCCGCTCGAAATTGAATAAAATCGATATACAAGAACATTAAATTTTAAGTAATGCTTGATTTCGTCTAAATCTCCGATCTAACTAGACAAGACTAAATAGTCTACAAATGTCGTTGATTTTGTGTGAATAGTTCAACAGTGTGTCTTACGTACATATTTACACTACCGCCGTGAATGAGTCGCAAAATAAAAAAAAATAAAAGTAACAGAAAACGTGCCTAATACATGCCGCAAAGGTGTATCTATAGTAGACCCACATTTCGCCAGTTTTTTTAAGTCCCATTTAATAAGGGGCGACAACCGGGCACAAATTCAGAATCCGCGCCCCTACTGAGAAATTTCTGATGGAGAAACCTTATAACACTTGCTCAACCTGGGAATCGAACCAAGGACCTCCTGCTCAGTAGCAGCGCTTGCGACCACTAGACCAAAGAGGCAATTACAAAATCTAAAGAAAAATAATAATTATTTAATTTTTAATTTTATTTGTTTTATTTTATTTTATTTGGCCGTACCACGTGGAGCTAGTGCGGGTTGAGATAGATGTCAAATGTCTTCGAATGTTTAGTTCTTGGACATGTCGGTCTCCTAACGATTTTTTTTATTGATATCTATTGTTTATTGAAATAATTGATTTACATAAATATTTACAAAATAGGGCCTTAAACTAGAGGTAGGTAAGAAATGATTGGATTCTACCTGAACTAGGAATAAACCTGTATCTCAGGTACGATGTTTTCCTTCACCGTTATTGAGAGCAGTGGTGATGAAATAATTTACACAAAGTAAAGCATCTAAGTGGCTTCGAACCTACGACGTACAAATCGTAGGTCGCGGTCACTATCATTTGGCCACCTCTGCTCTCAATTTAGTTTAACTTGACTTAATATTATTAGAACCTCTGCTGAAACTAGTTTTACTCACTTATTCCCTGGTGTAGGAACCGCAAACTTACCTACTATACCAGCAGCGGCAGGGGAGCGCTTGCCGAGGGCAACGCGAAACTCGATAAACACACACAAGAGGCGCTAGCACAAACGCATGACTAAAGGTCATAGCACACATGTCAACTCGGAAAGGGATCGTCACCGTATCGCCTTTCGCCTCGCCGTCAAACAGGCGTCAACCTAACATAAGCACGTAACCACAGCGGATCAGACGCTCCGATACGTCGACTCTGCTACGGCTAGGCACCGGATGCCGCGCTTACGACTCGCCGACCGCTTGTTGATGGTGGTGCAGGCAGGCGGCGGGAGGGGTGAGAGGGGCAAGGGTGGACGAAGAGACGTAAGCTCGGGTACGGAGAGACGTAAGCGCGGGGACGACGAGCCGTAAGCGCGGGAACTGCAAGTTGACCACGCACCGCACCGCGGTTCGTGAGCTTGTCCCGAGGCGAGGCGATTACGTTACGATTCCGATTAGTGTGCGTTGCAGTAGAGAGTTTCATATAAAGAATACTGAATGGCTCGAGTTGTTGATACGGTGACGATCCCTTTCCGAGTTGATACGTGTGCTATGACCTGTAAACGTAAAATAAACCCGAACGATTATTTATTGAACCGAAAATAGACCTAACCTATAGCATTAAGGTTTCAGTATTAAATACGAGAAGCACACAAAGCCCACGTTCACACGAACGTAAAAATATCGCTGCGGGATTTTATTGCGTACTGGAGGGAAGCCGCCATAAAGTTTAAATCGGGCTGTACCCGGAGGATAATAGGGCACTTCAAGCTTTAGGAAGATACTGTCACACAAGAATGAGTGAAAGAGATGACGTTAAATAGTTATTAACTTACTGTAAGTATAACATTTTGTACGTGGCAGAATATTATTCATCATTGCTCTGCTTAACCAAGAGAAGGAGCCGCACGGTGCGACTGATCAGGTTAAGCTACGCTTGCCGCGGTTGGCGCGTGGATGAGTGACCATTTACGGGCCGTCAGAAGCCCGAAAGTCTGACAACCAGTCGAGCAGTCTTACCAAGGGGTTTCGTATTACCCAGTGACTGGGTTGTAGAGGTCAGATAGGCAGTCGCTCCATGTAAAATGCTGGTATTCAGCTGCATCCCGGTTAGACTGGAAGCCGACCCCAACATAGTTGGAAAAAAGCAGGCAGATGATGATGATGCTCTGCCTAACCAAACGAATTAAAATGAAATAGCAATAATTGGAATCCAAGCGAATATATTCCACTACAATAGCCTCTCACTAAGACGAACTAGCCGGGGATCAAAGAGGGAAGGGGGGGGGGGGGTGGAGGTGGGGCTCAGGGGATCAGACCGAAAAAAATCCTAATAGAGCATATAATATAACCTTTTCTCATTTTGTTGCCAGAATGTACTTCGGTGAGTGTGCCCAAGAACTCCACGACCTCATTCCACCGGCCCCATTCTACCTTCGGACATCCAGGCGCACTGCAAGTTACCATCCCTACCTGGTTGCTGTTCCACCAATTCGCACTAAGCGTTTGCAAATGTCGTTTATAATGCGCACAGCAAAAGAGTGGAACTCTCTACCTGCGTCTGTTTTTCCGAGCGCATACAACCCGAATCTCTTTAAAGTGAGAGTGAACAGGCTTCTTCTGGGTAAGCTCGCTCCATCGTCGACTTTGTCTCTGTCACCTTTGACGTAGGCTAGAGTCAAGAGCAAGCCCATTTCAAATTAAAAAAAAAAAAATTGAAACTAAAGAAGAATAATTACAAAAAGTTATGTAATTACACAGCTCGATTCTTGAACTCTTGAACACCTCCTTCTCTGAATATAAAGTACTCAAGTAATCGCAGACAAAAGCAATGTGGCTTGAAATTAGCAGAGCAAACTTTCTACCCCATTCGCCTCAATAATCGTTAAAAGAAATTTAAAAATTAAACCGTTGCTGCATACTTAAAAACACTGGCTGAATTTTTAAATGAAAGGGAAGGGTCTCAACAAAAACAAAGTTTAAATGTCTGCCTTATTATGAAAGCCCTCCCTAAGGGTTATTATTGTGTTAATTAGATAGAATAATTTATTGGAGCACGTCCAATTCCTTTCGTGTTTTGTGGTAAATAATTATAATCTTAAACTTTAGAGTAAGAGGAAACGTTGAGGGATGTCATCTGTCGCTTTTGTGTTCAACAATGAGTGCAAAAACTGAGAGACAAGTCTAGTAATTTATAGAAGTTGCAATGTTGTTTTAAGGATTTAAGTTTTGTTACGTGTTTATTTTTATTATAACTTAAACATTTAATTTAAAAATTGTATTAGATCAGGTACTTTTATGTATATTCTGTATATCTTATTAAAATAAGTACCTATTAGTAGTATTCATGTAAATTTTTTTTGTCATCTTGGTATATTTTTTGCAAATAAATTATTCTTATGGTCTCTCCATTGTGAGTTTTAGACAGAATTACCTACTACAAAAAATCTGTAAAAAAAAAACACAGTGGAGAGACCATTGCTTCATTGATAAATTAGTAGACCTAGGTTAGGTCCCTGGAGCTACCACAACCATTAGCAGAGCAGCTCAAGGTGTCAGGTAACAGCTGGATCAAAATCGCTTGGTACTCCTCCTTGGTAGTGGCGATAAGGCCGCTCATTGTTTGTTTTCTAGTAATAATCGTATTTTTTGTTATGTATTTTCTAGTGTACAGACGCCTGCACATCAAGCTACCCGAAACTTTCCCAATCAACTATGAACCTTATACTTTAGCGATAAAGTTGAAAATCTATTAAAGAAATTTGACAGATTGAAGTAAGATTGATGTTCTGGTGTCTATACAGTAAAGTATAAACTCCTATTTTCATCTAATATTCACCTTCCGTTCTATTCTGTGAAAATTCATCGTGCAAACTTAGGTGAAGTCAGCTTGAAGTGAGCTATGAAAGGGATTGACACTATTGACAGCTCACTTCACCTAGAGTCCGTTTCATGAAAGAAGTCCCGCGGCAATAATTGGAACTAATTAGGTACTAGTAGTTAGCAACATTCCCACAACAACCCTCCTACCTAATACACCTTTTTCTGTTTAGGATTGTGCATTTAATTAACCATTGCCTATAATATTATGTCGAGATAAATCAAACAATCTATATTTATGATTCCGGCACACGTCAGTGGCGCCGCGTTCGCGAGACCTCTTTCGTAAAACAGACTCTACCTTACCTTTTTACATTATTACTCACACCCTGACTTATTACTTGTTTTTTTTATTTTTTTTTAAATTAACATCGTTTTGGTTGTACCATGTTTGTAAATATGTGAGCACCATGTATCTATCAGATAATTAATTTATATGTCATGGTTTCGTTTTTAGTTCTTTTTGAGGTTCAAAAGTGCCTTTTATGTGCCTATTTGAAATAAATGCTTTGACTTTGACCTAAGTTCCAAATCACAACACCACACATTGAACCTCTACTGCTGCAAGATATTGGAGCTGGTATGATAAAAGGGCTGTATTTTTATATTGCATTTTCTTTTACTCTTCCGAGTTAAAAACGATCCTCTTCGGGAGATTCTTGAGAGCAAAACTTCCTTGAGCTTTGCATAAAAATATGGTTTTGTAAATTGTTTCGTCAATCGCGTGGTCGTTGTACTCCATTATAGTATCTGCTATAATAATAATAGTTTTGCGTGCAATGCCTGCGTCTACGACTTAAAGATATTTTACCTTAAAGCCTTGCAGGTCGCAGTAATGTCGTCTTTGCACACACCTTCATTATCCCTACGATCAGAGGTTCAAAGCCCTCGGTCGGTCGATTCTGCAGGCTCTATCCAACTGTTAATTGGAGCGCTTGTCTAAGCCGTTTAATAAAGCGATTCATAGTTTGTCAACAAGATTTGTTCGTGACGCCATCCTGGGAGGAATTACGTGGAACTTTACTTAACTTACCTTGTTATCACAGGTATTGTTTGTAGCTCAGGACGATGGATAAATTAATCTCTAACCTCAAGTTTGTTTTATTAACTTCGGAGACAACCTCACGTAATTTTGTTTAGGGCTCAACATATTTATAATTCTGTAGACGCATATTGCTGAATATGAATCCTTAAGACAGTCAACAAACAACCTCTTTGTTTTGTTAATAAAGCGTTGTTGACTTATTAATATTCATTTTTAGACACCTTTGTTTGTTGTAACTAAAACTAAAAAAGCAAGTTCAAAAACGAAAACCTGACTACTGAAAAATCATGCGGTAAAAATATGAAACAAGAAAATATTCTCATTAGATTTTTTTATGTACAAACTAATCAATATTTATCGTCTATTAAATAAACAACTTACATGCAATATATTTTAATGTATTTTATAGATATTCATAGTGATATCCAGAGGACAGCCTAGCCAGCGGACGATCGAGACGCTTCCAACGATACCTCATTTTTGTCAATTTATGATAAGTAGTTTAGAAGTTATGAGGGTACAGATGAACATACCTACATACATACCGATCAAAAACATAATCCTCCTTTTTGCTTCACCCTAGTCGGGTAAAAACGAAGGTAAATACAGGGTGTAAAATGACCCTTTACGAACCCGTCGCGCGTCGTCTACGCATTCTTTACATCAAACTAAGTAACTTTGCGCAAAAATAATAGCTGGGAACAACTTTATTTTTGGTGTAAAAAATTCGCTTTTTACAGCAGCGCGCAATGAAACGCACGCACAACCCTTTTTCTTATGGATGCATGCAACGGTACTTAACATTAAATACCTTCAAGACTCTTGTAGTCTTGGAGGTATTTAAAGTTAAGTTACAACATTTAAAATGTGTTTTGGAAAAAAAAACATCAGAAAAAGTTGGAACTTTGACCTGAAATATTTTTGAACAGAAGGTTCCCAGGTTTGGTCCATTACAAAAAAGTGTTCACAATGACGGAAAGAACAAGTGACTCTCGACTTCATTGAGGGTATTTTTACACCTGTTATAGCTATAAATAAGTCTAATAACCAAGCTAAGTAATGACCGCATTAAGGTCGATTGATGAAATTCCCAGAAAGACAAACTATGTTTATTGAAGGAATACGTAGAAATGTAATATGGTAATTGCCTTTCATTATCCAGTAAGTATCAAGCTGCGGCCAACATTTACTTTAAAAAACTTTGGGAGCCACTGACACGGGAAAGACGAGAATCATTGATGAAGTAAATAATAGCTGGTCTATTCAATATTTGTATCTATACATAGGTACGGTCAGCATCAAAAGTCGATTAACACTATCATTTTTACATGTTATTAAATTGACAACAACTTTTTTCAATAAACTGATTTTTAGCTTTTCACATAATAGACAAGAGTACCTATATATTCTAAAAAAATTTCTTCTGCTGCAATTTTGAACAAATATTTTGCTCAATAACTAAGATTAAAAAAACTGAAGTGTTAATCAACTTTTGATGCTGACCGTACTATAAAGTCGCTTTTCTTGTATTTTCTTTTGCACGCCGCGTTGTTCTTCTAAATTCTGAACTCATCATCGTTATCTGCCTAGCCTTTTCTCAAATATGTCGGGGTTGGCTTCCAGTCTTACCGGATGCAGCTGAGTACCAGTATTTTACATGGAGCGACTGCCTATTTGACCTGCACAGCCCAGTTACTGGGTAACACGAAACCCCTTGGCAAGACTAGTTGTCAGACTTACGGGCTTCTGACGACCCGTAACGATTGTCAAAGACCCACGAATGATAGCCGGGACCAACGGCTTAACGTGCTTTCCGAGGTACGGAGGGATTTTGGTATGCAAAGTAATGCGCTGCAGTGTGTCAATCGCTTTAGAGAATCTATTCCGGAGGGTTTATGTGTATAATACATTAATATTAAGCTTACAAATAATTAAGAAATGTCGATGTATTGTCAAGTCGTAAAACCTGTGCGAAGCAGCACCCTAATTGCGGAACACGCTATCAGTTACAATCTGAATAATTTTGAAGGATATTGCTAATCCATTGCTTCATATGTTGGAAAAATGTGTCTGCTCAACAACGTAAATAACGCAATGGATATTGCTGAACGGTCAAAATGATCCCCATTGCTACTAATAGTGTGTTACGTAATTACCCCGACGGAGAGGTTCAAAAAGTATGCTTAGATGTATTTGTTACTTCGACGCTATGAAACTCACGATACAAATAACGCAACGCATGTTCGCTGCTGGGCCAAAGGCAACTATTTCAGCGTCTGAATAAAATTTCACGTTCCCATGTGCACCGGAGTCTAGTTGCTTTTACACTGTCCAATCACGAGATGGGTGCAATTTAAAAATGGAATCCATTACCGTTTGTGCGATATCGTCGTATAAATACTTGAGACTACCCTCACATTTGAATAAAAGTATGTTCTGTTTACCCAACTGCAAAAGTTTACGTTTATGCAAATGAAGTGTACCATATGTTGAAACGAAGATGCCGTCGAAACACCTATCCGCAATGCAACATGAAATGTAACACGACAGCCAGGTAAGTTTGTTTCAACGTGTGTTATATGTATATTTCATGTTGTATGTATGATATTTTCATTAAACATTTTTTAATAGGTCCCTACTGATCGAGAATATGTCATGCTCACTTAAATATCTTACTGATGCGTGTTTTGGATCATTCGGTTTCCTACAAAATGGTGGAGTAGTGCTAATCCACGCGTCATGTTCGTGAACGGGCGCCCGTGTCGGTTGCGACTGGTCATCTCTTAACTGCCTTATTTTTAATTTAATCTTATATTTTGAATTGTTTCTTAATTTTTTTTTGTTAGTTGTTCTCACATATAGAAGTAACAAGAATAATGTACCCAGGATTTTGCAATATCTTGATTTAAAAGAGTGTCCTTGGAGTATCTTGCCCGTTCTTCTCCATAGAGATGTACGTTTTGGAATGGGCAACTAGTTTCAACTTTCTGACTAACTGACCGACTATTTGACAATTCAAAAGTGCC
Source organism: Amphipoea lucens (assembly GCA_947508005.1). NCBI lineage: Eukaryota > Metazoa > Arthropoda > Insecta > Lepidoptera > Noctuidae > Amphipoea > Amphipoea lucens. The sequence continues at coordinate 11,957,907 of OX382379.1, forward strand.
TGTAAATGTTTTAATTCAAATCAATGCTTTGAGTTTGAATGATTCAGATTGAGATTGATAGTGTAATTACGCAATTGACAACATTTCATATTTTTAACCTGCATGTATTATTACGTTATAATTATACCTAAAAGTAAATTCAAATCTAGGGCACCCATATTTTTTCGTTTTTCGAAATTATGTACTTTTCATTCATAATTTTAACTTTGAAATTCGGTGTATTCTAAAAAGACGTAAGTGCCAGATGACGGAGAATGGCGATATTACCTTTGCTTTATTGTGACCCGTCAAAAAAACTGTTAGATGTCACTTGTCTCAGTCGTTGTTTTGGTTCCGTCATTGGCGTATATTTTTCATTGGGATCCATTTTATTGGCGAAATATCAATCAAAAATTGATAATATTAACAGTAAGCAGCGTGTCGAGTTGATAGGAAAAAATATTGTTGAATTCAATTCAGTTTTTAGGGTTCCGTAGCCAAATGGCAAAAAACGGAACCCTTATGGATTCGTCATGTCTGTCTGTCCGTCCGTCCGTATGTCACAGCCACTTTTTTCCGAAACTACAAGAACTATACTGTTGAAACTTGGTAAGTAGATGTATTCTGTGAACCGCAGTAAGATTTTCACACAAAAATAGAAAAAAAAACAATAAATTTTGGGGTTCCCCATACTTACAACTGAAACTCCAAAAATTTTTTTCGTCAAACCTGTACGTGTGGGGTATCTATGGATAGGTCTTCAAAAATGATATTGAGGTTTCTAATATCATTTTTTTCTGAACTGAATAGTTTGCGCGAGAGACACTTCCAAAGTGGTAAAATGTGTGTCCCCCCCCTCTAACTTCTAAAATAAGAGAATTATAAAATTAAAAAAAATATATATATTTTCCATTACCATGTAAACTTCCACCGAAAATTGGTTTGAACGAGATCTAGTAAGTAGTTTTTTTTTAATACGTCATAAATCGAAAACCGCAATTTACCTTTCACAAAGTTACAACGAACTACAAGAACTTTTATATTATGTTACTTGCTGCTACGGAACCCTTCATGGGCGAGTCCGACTCGCACTTGGCCGGTTTTTAGTTGTTTTCTAGTTACACTTCTTAGGTGACATTGACATGTCTTGTTTGATATAATGTTTTCAATCAAAGACATTGGAATGCGCAAAGGCAACTACCTCATTCCGCCGTTTATGTGACGTCATCACATGTTTTTTGATTTTTATTTTTTTTCTCAGAAATTTAGAAATAAAAAAATAAAATAAAAATATATTTGAACTCAGGATACGAAAATAAAGAAGTAGTATTTTTGTTTTAAGGTCGTGTCAGGTTTGAAATGTTGTCAATTAGGGTGCAGTATGGCCTCTTATCATAATGAAACTCCGTACTACGACAGGCCAGTTCAAGGTCAGTGTTCCCACAGACGTGGACCTAATACAACATCTTAGAAATACGACCAAAAGCTTTTTTCAAATAAAATAGTCTTTCATTTTATTTAAAAGTTTCTTCATTGTAAATGCTCTGACCGTTACATCGTAATAAATGTAATTTAGAAATGACATTAATGTCCGTAAGAAAGAACTGCGATCTAAGCTAAAGTAAATCGAATCGATTGTTGAAGAAATGATTACTTTGCCTATACTTGGTTTCAAAGAAATTCGCATAGAGAGGTTAGTACTATGCCACACGCGTTATTTTTCTTAAGCTTTGTGGTGTTTTTAGGTTTCCATAATATGATATTCCCAAAATACGCTTTTCCCAAAATAAGATATTTTCAATATACAGGGTGCCAAGGCCAACTGCCAGGGACATCGATGCGCAAATACCTAACCATGGATTCAGTAAGTAGGTACATGATTCTGAAACCCCTTTTTTTATGGATGGGAAATCATCAAATGACCCCTCCCGCTCTGGGTGGAGCGGAAGGGAGTGTCAGACTCTTACTGACTTTTTAGTCAGGAAGGAACACGGATGGGTTTTCCCATCCGTGTTCCTTCCTTAGCCCTTAACTTATGTTCCGGGGTAGCGGTAACCCTTTCGGACAATCCCGCACCCCCGGCAGGCTTCGGCCCTGGCAGGCCCCTTCCTTTTTGCTGACATCTCTTTCATCCGGCACGGGCCTGTTCCTTATCGGACGGCGAGCTACCCATTACTCACCGTCCGCAGGCCCGCGCCTACGGTGGCCGGGAGTCGTCACGCGGCTCCCGACGCCCGGAGCGTCTCCCGCGGCGGCTGGGACGTGAGGCTCTCTCCCTCAGCCGTTCCGTCACCTCCTTCGCTAGCATGACTGCTTCGCAGAAGGAGGTGACTGCCTCCCACTCCCTCTCGCCCAGGAACATGGCTTGAACCAGGGCCGGACGCGAGAGGTCGCCGCCGCTGCCGATCGCCTCTACGAGGATTCTGAAACCCCTGCGTTCGAATTTTTCGTGATGTATTAAAAAAAATTGCTGTACCATACATTTTGACCGCTGAGGTATATTGCACGTTTCTATGAAACGGTAGATTTCTTTTTAGATAACCGAAGAAAAATTTCTACGCTAGAATCATGTGCTCTGAATTCTAGATTACAGTTTGCGCGTTTTTGTTCCTGCCACTCAGTAGGTATATGATAAGTACAGTCATCTCAATATTTACTAAACGCAAACAAAGAAAATTAATGTGAGTTGTGACCTATTTCGTGAGCAGCATTCGTTAATTTATCATTAGGTACTTACTAATTTTATTTTATTTAAATAATCGTACTTTAATTTGACAAACGTTCACTGTATCTACCTACAGGTTTACAGGCAGTACAAAGCATATTTGAATGTTGAATCCCACTGCGCCCTACATCCTCTCTCTGAAATTCATGAAATGAATCTTTGTGTCCGAACCGAGCCTTTTTTGTCCGCAATCTAAATTGGAATGTTTTGAATAGCTGAAATCCGGCCACAGGTGCGTTCAAAGGGATTCCTTAATAAACCATTTCCGATAAAATGTAATACGTATGTAAATTGGTATATTTTGACGCATTAATAAAGGTTATTTTTTATATAGGTAGGATTCGATGAGGGTGAAAATTAACTGGATAAAGGGATAAATTATTTTAATTTGTACCTATTTATGCTTCCGGGAGTTTCATGACTTCGTTCTTGTATTAATAGGTATCTAAGTCCCAAGGCCAGAAATGCACTTCGTGGGGTCGAAGTCTGAACCAGAGACAATAAGTAAGAAATTTATTTTAAAATAATAAGATAATTATAGTTTTGCATAAATACGAATTTTATTAAAAGGCAACAGACGTGGATGATCGTCTAAACCAATATTATATTAGATTGTTTGTGTATATCTGTTTGTTACGCTTTCACGCTATAACAGCTCTACGGATTTAGATGAAATTTGGCACATATACCAACGACCTGGATTAGGACATAGGTAGGATACTTTTTATCTCGATATTCCCACGGAATCGAGACTTATACGGATGAAACCGCGGGGCGCAGCTAGTCAGAAATAAAGCGCGCGAGAGCGATCTCTGGATTGAGGTTCCGCATTCCGAATCCTAGAACCTAGAACGATGCTCAAACTTGAATCTCGATTCTAGAGACATTATTTCCTTACCTAATAACCATCATTGACCTCATCCATCGCTTTCCATCAGGCGTGATCGAGGTCAAGAGCAATAAAAAACAAATGTAAAAACTTTTTTGTTCAAACAGCAATACTTTTTAGATCAAAAATATAACCCAGTAACCTCTGCATGTTTTGTGAAAACAAGCAACAAAATCTTAAAATGGGTTGCATAATATATTTTCACACAAATGGAATATATTATATCAAACCAAACTCAGTAAAATTGAAATACCCACAAAAGCTCGGCTCGCTACATTGTTTCTCTAGCTTTATTTAAAAGTATATTATTTTACAAGCAACAGTCGTATCTCTAAGAATTTTTCTCGAGAAAGAGAGAGATCGATCAGGCTATGCTTGCCGCGGTTGGTCGTTGGATGGGTGACCCTCTCTTCATACCGAGAACCCTCCGTGCCTCGGAAAGTACGTTAAGCGGTTGGCACCGGCTGTCAAGGGCTATAGTGTTACCCAGTAACTGGGTTCTGCAGGTCAGATAGGCAGTCGCTCTACGTAAAATACTAGTATTCAGCTGCAACCATCTGCATCATCATAACAAATTTACAAAGTAGATGTGAGTGGAAACGCCGCCCGGGAGGGGGATGCCCTAGAAGGACATGTAATGACCTATGATAAAATGATAAATGATTTTATTTTTGTAAGTAGGTTTGCACAAACACTTTTACACGTCAACCTATATGGTGATATTCTTCAGAAAGGTCAGATGTGCAGTAGTCGCAACCGGCGTGCGTGTATGACCAAATGTATGAACGTAAACGAAGCATAAGGAGTATCATCATCTGCCTAGCCTTTTACCAACTATTTTGGGGCCGGCTTCCAGTCTAACCGGATGCAGCTGAATACCAGTATTTTATATGGAGCGACTGCCTATCTGACCTCCACAACCCAATTACTGGGTAATACAATACCACTTGGTAAGACTGGTTGTCAGACTTTCGGGGTTCTGACTACCCGTAACGACTGTCAAAGATCTACGAATGACAGCCGGGACCAACGGCTTAACGTGCTTTACGAGGCACGGAGGGGTATGTAAAGAAAGATGGTCACCCATCCACAGACCAACCGCAGCAAGCGTAGCTTAACCTGATCGATCGACCTGTGGTGGCTACTATTATTTAGCCCCGGCCCCGCAGCAAGCAAAAGGAGTATGTATATCTATGGTAAGGATCGTAGCAGGTGGCGTAGGTTTCACCCCTGGGAAGAAGGCCATAGTCCACTAAGCTAGTATGTATGTATAACTAATTCTGAAATACGTTTTACAATTAGTCGTCGAAGAAAATAACAACTAGAAGCATAGTACCCAGGGGTCAAATTGACCCCTCCAGAGTGTTAAACGAGGCCGCAAAAGATGTTTATTCGCTTACATTCGCACCCTTTTCACCTCCTACAGGTCATTAGGCGTTGTCGCAAAAACACATTAACCGGGAAATTTAAGTGTTTTTCAACCCCACTAATTACTTATTTGGCCCTAACGGCCTTTCCAGATTAGGTTGTATAAATCGTTGCCAAGTGAAGGGTTATTTTTAGAGAGCGTTTATTTCTCGCTTTCTTTTTTAATCACAGATGCAAAAAAGGAGTGTTAATAGTTTCAAGCCTTTTTTTGTCAACCTCCGCCTGTCTGTCTATCTGTGGAAGTCATGGAGCTGGAAATTGGTTTCTTTAATTGTAGAGCCGCTGAGTTTAAACACGTTGGATATTGGTCTAAAGAATAGACGCGGTGAAGACGACCTGCAACCTGCAACCTTATTGCGTATACAAAACTTTTAATAATTACAATCCGACGGATTTTTAAAGAAATACATAATCCTTTGCTACCTACGTAACAAATTTTGTTGACTGGCAAAATGGAAAGCACGCCATTTTAAGTGTGTTACGAAATTGCCTGGAGATCAAGTGAGTATTTTTCCAGAAATTAATAATTTAAAAATCAATGTAGTTCTTAAACAGCGAAAGTGATTCACTGATTTGCACGCAAAATTGTTAACTTTGTTCTAGGATGTTTTATGTAATTTAGCGTGGATAGATTATGTCAATTAAATTTTAATGAAATTTAATTCTGTTACATTTACCTACCTAAGCATCATTTTAGATGCCTACCTACCTACTTTATTGATATTTGTACGCCGTGAGCGGCAAAACATAATGTACCTACCTATAGGTACATATTTATTTTCAACACCTGTTTTTACACCCTTTTGCAATTAAAAACTTTGACTTTGATTCGGACAGTCGTTGGAGAGAGAGAACGTCTAAAAAAATGTTTGGACCTGTATTCCCAGGCTACCTAGGTACTAGCTACCTAGTATTTTCATTCCAGTCAAAGTAACAATTTCGGCTGACATTAATCTCGTCTCGTGTCGTATTGGGATTTGAGATGTGGGTAACACGTCAATAGTAGGTACAGGCGCCAGCACATCAAGCTACTACAGTTCAAAGTTGATTGGGAAAATTTGACAGTTTCGGGTAGCTTTGAAAAACAAAAATCACCTTTGTTACTACGAAATAAAACAGCTGTCAATGTCTAATTGTGAGTGTGACCATGAAAGTGTGCTAATATTACTGGTGCTTACTTGGGTACCTACTTCTAGTTGACCTAGAATCAAGAACTTTTCCTATAAGTGTGCTATCACAGCACAAGTAAAGGAAAATGTCCGAAAAACGTTTCTTTTTTTGTAGATACTTCTCTACACCCACGGCATGCATTTTACTGGTTGTGCCGCCTGTTACACCCAAGCGTAAGGTTTGACAAAAAAAAACCTCGTCAGGATAGACAATCATTTGTTACAACAAGAATCTCATCGTCATTCGCTTGCCCTTATCCCACTTTATTTGGGGTCGGCGCAATGTGTCTTCTTCTTCCCTAAGTACTTCTCTATTAGTCGTCATCTCGGTAGTCAGTCTTTTTCTAGCCAAATCATCTTTCACACAGTCCACCCATCCTTCATTTGGTCTTGCCCTACTCTTATAGCCATCTACATTCATACTCAACTGTCCTGTTATTTACTCGTATCTAGCAAAATAAATCCCCCGCTATTGTGTCAACTTCGACAAAGGTTAAAAACAAGTACTTAGGTACCATAATGCCATTTTGATATCACGGGTGTTCTGTAAGTAGGTTTGTACAAACACTTTTACATGTCAATCATATTTTTAAAACTAAAAAATTTGATTGAAATGAGGTCAGTGTTGGTTGTTTGTCTAGTTGATGCCAGCTATCGCTGATGTGGTTCCACTTATCTACCTATAGTAATTTTAGAGTGATTTTACCTCTAACAGCAACCTGCTATGAACCTTATAGCAACTCCCATAAAGATCACTGTTATGCTAAATCAGAGGTAAAATAAGTGTTAAAGGATCTTACAGTACCTGGCCGCAAATACGGCACAAGTCTAGTTCATGGACTTATAATAAGTCCATGGTCTATTAGTTATAGAAAAGTTTAAAGCATCGGAGCGACGTCTCTGTCACTCATGCCTATGTGACAGTTTCTTTGTAAAACTCGAATGTGCATGCCATATTAACATCCGAGTAAGTACTTACTTACCGTACCTGCCTTTAAGCTAAGCACAAATTACAGCCGCAGCGCATCGAATTTCAATACAAAAAAGCGCGGCTCAGCTTGCCTGTAGATTGCACACAAATGCTGGCCACACCGCGTTTTTTGAACCATCGCACAGGGTCATATAAATTTAACGAAAGTGTTGTAGGAGGATTGCTTGATCCCAATACGGTACGGTCTGCACGAATCTGTGCCAGTATTTTACACGGTACGGTGTTAAAGCGTCCATCGTTTTCAATCGTCAATGGAAATGGATGCAACGATTCGACGTCGCGCCTCAACGTTCCGCTCTTTATTTATTTAAACTACAAAAGCTCCCATTCCCATGCAACCGTTTGTGCCTAACGACAGCACTATTGACTAGTGCTCCGCTAAAAGCTCGCTCCTTTAAGCTTTATCCTTTAGGTACAAAGCTCCGATAAAACACCCAAGTTTTGTTGAATAGATTTATTCAACAATACTTGGGTGTTGATTTGGACGAAAGGTCCTGCCATAATCCGGTTCCATCTTTCGACTCCTGGGCAGGTGGGTTTAGGTCTTCTCTTTAGCATGCATTCCAACATTAGGTATCTTACGCTTATAACACCCAGACCGGGTGATAGTCCCGACTTGTTACCCATCTTGTTGCAGAGCCTCTCGTAATTTTGGTTTTTCATGTTTTTGTTGTTTTGTTTGTTCTTAAAATTATGAGAATTGCCCCTCTGGTTTCGTGAGCGTGTCTGGTTTGTTAGAATTAATGTCCGTGTTTCATTACGTAGGTAGGTACAGAAAATGTTTTTCTGCCACTGGTCCATTTGATTTTATTTCTGCCTATACTGATTGAAGACATTAATAAACATCTGTACCTAAAGAGGCCAACGTAGATGAACTTGATGAGGTACTTTTCCGAAATAGAGAAGGCAGAGAGGAAACAAGTGTCCAGTGACAAACAACAGACACCTAAAAAATATGAACCATCCTTCAACATCCAAACCGCCCGAAACCATGTAGAATCTACAGAACAAAAGAAAACAGGTCAAAAAGGTCTAGTTTGAAGCTCTTAAAAGCGGAACAATTGAAGGTAGACGTGAAACAGTAGTCAAACAACTAAAAGTAGCTAGGTAACAAGCAAATAGCGCCTTTAGACACTCCTAACTACATAACTCTATCTTAGCAAACTAAGGAGAAGTGAATTAGCCTTAGGAGCGAAACTCACGTCTTAACTGAAATTGGAATATTTTCACAAAGGAACTACGTACTTATGACATGCGCGGAGTAATTATTTCGAGGCTCCGGGACTCGCGATTGGGGATACGATATCTTAATTATTATGTGAGGTTTGCGTTTCGAAATTATTATGGTAGGCGGGATGTTGTGGGATGTATTCATGTGGATATGAGTAATGGTGTTTGGAATTAATTCATGCGCAAATCGGTAGTGCGAAGTACCTACATACCTACATTAATTATTATTTATTCATGAGCTAATTTTAGCAGCAATGCTTCTACCAAGGAGCCTATTCCAAACGTTCGCATTCTAAACCCAGTTTCAATCTAAAAAAAAAAACTTGTTATTTAGGTAGGTACCTACCAGAGGGGGCAATTCTCGTAATTTTAAGAACGCAGTCTGATCTCAGTCTCAATCTGTCAAAAATACCTCAATTTCCCTAAATTTTTGACGTTTTTTGTCGCCGAGATGAGACTGCGACTAGATTTTGAACGTTTTAAATTACGATAATTAATTGGCCTTCTGTAATTTTGACAAGTTTTTAACATTGATTGTAGCTGAGATTAGATTGCGCCTTGAACTTGAACGTTCTAAGTACGAAAATAGATGCTTTTAGAAATAAGAGAAGTACGAAAATTGGTCTTGATTTAAATTCTAGACACTGATTTTATTTGCTCTAATTAAAATTTACCAGTACCAATCAGTGTTTCTACTAAGTAATCCGTTTGAAATAGTGAGAAATTAAGCTTGCTATTGAGCCCCGCTTAATATTCACGCTGACTGTAAGCAGAATTATAAAAACAGGCAAGAACAAGAATAATAAAAAATGTTTTACGATCCGATTCAGCCTATCCCTTGTTGCCTAAGCCTGAGCCGAGGTCCGTACCCCACAGGGAGTGCTCTTAGAGCGTGTATTCGCTTTTTTTATAAGTTTAATGCCCTGGCTAGAGGCCTTAATTTATTAAGGCATTTACAGAAAAGCCCGGTTAAGCCGACAACATCCTAGGTTGACTGGCGAGATGCCGTACTAAAAAGCTTGTCTCTACTTACGGTAAAGCGCGCTTGGAATTAACGTAAATTTTCATTTGTTTGTAGACTTAGGGCGGGTTGCTTCACGCCCACTTGCACGCGTGTAAGTCAAAAATGGCGCTAACTATCGTTAAACCAAAAAAAGCGTTGTTTCAAATTACAATGAAAAAATTATGGCCTTGGCGTACCTACGTCAAATAATAACAAGTACGTAATCGTTATTATTTGACGTAGGTACGTATGTTACGTTAACTTAATAACTCTAAAGCATTTCAGTGCTTTTACGTTTTACACTCGAGGTAATTTCTTCATTAATTTAATTAAGCAAACTACACAACCCGGGCGTTAATTAATATGACACCCTGAGCTTTAGAAAGAGAGACATTACAAAGATGAACATTATGTAAACCCGATGTAGATCACATTTATCGAACATAGGTAAATGAAGCAATGGATTACCTAGCAATGTCCTTCAAAATGGTTCACATTGAGATTGATAGTGTGTTACGCAATTAGGGTGCAGTATAACCTCTTATTCTTTTGAAAGTCCGTACTACGCTGTGTTACCAATTAGGTGCGGCATACTGTACAGACTGGCCAGCACATCAAGCTACTAAAATCTGTAAATTACTTAAACCGCCCGACTTTATATATCAGTCGTCGTGCCCCCAGCGCCCGAAAAAAAAAAAAAAAAAAAACGAAAAATAAATACCGATGAAGCGAGCTGTGATGATGTAATAATAATACAGATTAAACGAGCGGTGTTATTTGGTCGTATATATACGACTGGCGGAATGGACACGAAAATATTTGTCGGATTAATCCGACATAAGCGGTTAAAAGGTTAATAGATTCTCAACTTTATCGCTAAAGCATAAGGTTCAATATTGATTGGGAGAATTAGACAGTTTCGGGTTGCTTGATGGGCTCGCGTCTCTCTGTACCATATTGGTACCTAACGATCGTGTATTGATATGTGCTTCATTCTACGTTATTATTCTAAGGGTACCTAATAACTTTTACAACTGTTATTTAAAGATAATGATCATAATGAAAAAATGAACGGGCAATCATTTTAACTTTCGGTGGTGGGTAAATCAATGTAACAGTAAAACTAAAAATTGGTCTGTTATTTTATCCTACAGTGTCAGTACCAAAAATACTCAAGTATTTGGTGTACTAGATAAATGGGCAGTAAAAATGTTGGAATGGGCAGTAAGATAAATAAGTAGTTCATAGGTTAGGTTGGAACTGTCACCAACCGAACCGAATTGTTAAATTGTTGAATTGTCACGAGCCGAATTGGTTGCAGCAACTAAGCCCGACCAAATGGATTAGGTTGGTTAGGTTCTGTGACCAACCAAATCGCGCGAGACGAGCCGGCGAAGCGTGTGCGGTGACTGCGGTGCCGCAATAGCAGCCGGCTAGCGCCAAGTTCGAATTCTTAAAGACTAATTCCGATTTGCTGAACTGCCCGTTCAGTCATTTTACTACTCAATTATTAATTTAATTACCTACCTATTTAAATATTTGTTATGTTATGACTCATATGAGTTATTTTTATTTAGTTTAAGACTCGGTTTTTAATGCCGAACTTGTTAATAAACATGCATTTTTAATTTACCAAAACTACAATAAACAATTGCCGCTTTAAATTAGTGCCTTTTTTATAGGGTAGGTACCTACTTAACAATGGCCGATTTCACATCTACCCGCTGTTTCACAGGCCCCAAAAACAACAAGTGCTTTAATCCTAATACCGTAGTGTTTAACTTGTTAGTGCTATGTTGTTAAGTAAGTGCGTGGGGGTTTCCTTGTTTAAAACTTCGTTGTTGTTCCTTTAGCACGTGAACTTACATTATACGTGTACGTTGTCGGTAAATCTGGTGAATATGAGGTACCTACCTACTAGTGAAGGTTTTGAATGGCGTTTTGGTTATCCAAAATATATTTGCGATACTTAAATACCGATATTTGCCTCTTAGATCTATTGGAAATCGCACATGCTATGCGCGATTACACGAAAAGATTCGCAGAAAAACCAAGGTTACCGACATAGCCCGAAGAATTGTAGCAGTGGGCAGAGCACATTGCTCGCAGAACAGACGGCCAATGGGGCCGAAAGGTTCTGGAGTGGCGACCGCGTACCGGAAGACGTAGTGTTGGAAGGCATCCCTCATGGTGACCCGATGACCTTGTGAAGGCCGCAGGAATCCGATGGATGCGGGAAGCACAGAACCGGTCGAAGTGGCGGTGCTTGGGGGAAGCCTGTTTCCAGCAGTGGACGTCTTTCGCTTGAAATGATGATGACCCGTAGGAGTCGAGCAAAATGAAAAAAAAGTAAAAATAAAAAAGAACACTAATGAAAACGAAGGAATAGCACGGGCAAGCGATGCAATGCGGAGGAGTGGATCGAGGGAACAAGAAATTTCACACGGACGAAGTCGCGGACAGAAGCTAGAGTAGGATAAAAGTTGGTAAAGATTACCTAAAAACCCCGCTGCAGAGGCGGCGTAAAGCGTGGGCGACGTGGGCCATCGCCTACGGCCTCGCTCTCCTAGGGGCCTCGCACGGACTCGCACCTCAAAGGCAGGATGAGCAAATTTTTTTTTCGCGTTTAAAACGATGAAACTCTTCAGTGGCTACAAGTAAACCCCTCGAGATTGGGATCATATGATTCGTTTTGAAGAGTTCAATATATTGCACTTGGTGTCGAGCTTTAAACACTTTCAATGTTTCCTACCTATAATTTACGAGTAGGTACAATAGTTTTTTTTGTAGCTTTTTGACTGTCCATAATGGCGCAATTTCATTAGTCGATAGGGTCCGCATGCCGGGTGCGAGAGATTTCTGGAACGCGTGCCACAGGGCCCGCATTCGGGGAACCGTTTTCATTATGGCGCAATTTCATTAGTCGATAGGGCCCGCATGCCGGGTGCGAGAGATTTCTGGAACGCGTGCCACAGGGCCCGCATTCGGGGAACCGTTTTCATTAGTCGATTGGGTCCGCATGCCAGGTGCGAGAGATTTCTGGAACGCGTACCACAGGGCCCGCATTCGGGGAACCGTTTTCATTAGTCGATAGGGTCCGCGTGCGGGGTGTAGGAGAACCTCCATGTTCGACGCCAGTTATTAACAAGAATGGCACTACAGACGTTCTTGCCATGGATCAACAATTAATGTTATGTGGAGCAATTTTGACTGTCTGTGTCTTATTGAAGAAGAAACTATTAGCCTCACTGAAGAAAGAGAAAAAAAGATTTTGGGTTTGCGAATCCGTAAAGCGATCAGCCATTTTTCGCAGCGTCTTTCTAATCCAACAAACACTCACGAATGAAATTGAATAATGAAAAAGTATCTATTTGACTTACGACCCGCAAGCTGTATATCGACCGATGAATTTCATTGGTCGATATCACGATCGGTATAAAGCAAGCGGGGAATCCCTGCAGACGGTGTAACGACAACGTATCGACTTGTAACTTTCATTGGTTGTTATCTCGCCTGCGGGGACTCCTCGTATGCTGTATGCCGAACGAGTTAACGACTAATGAAATGGCGCAATTTCATTGGTCGTTAACTCGTTCGGTATACAGCATACGAGGAGTCCCCGCAGGCGAGATAACAACCAATGAAAGTTACAAGTCGATACGTTGTCGTTACACCGTCTGCAGGGATTCCCCGCTTGCTTTATACCGATCGTGATATCGACCAATGAAATTCATCGGTCGATATACAGCTTGCGGGTCGTAAGTCAAATAGATACTTTTTCATTATTCAATTTCATTCGTGAGTGCTTGTTGGATTAGAAAGACGCTGCGCAAAATGGCTAATCGCTTAATGGCGCAATTTCATTGGTCGTTAACTCGTTCGGTATACAGCATACGAGGAGTCCCCGCAGGCGAGATAACAACCAATGAAAGTTACAAGTCGATACGTTGTCGTTACACCGTCTGCAGAGATTCCCCGCTTGCTTTATACCGATCGTGATATCGACCAATGAAATTCATCGGTCGTTATACAGCTTGCGGGTCGTAAGTCAAATAGATACTTTTTCATTATTCAATTTCATTCGTGAGTGCTTGTTGGATTAGAAAGACGCTGCGCAAAATGGCTGATCGCTTTACGGATTCGCAAACCCAAAATCTTTTTTTCTCTTTCTTCAGTGAGGCTAATAGTTTCTTCTTCAATAAGACACAGACAGTCAAAATTGCTCCACATAACATTAATTGTTGATCCATGGCAAGAACGTCTGTTTCAGTGCCACTCTTGTTAATAACTGGCGTCGAACATGGAGGTTCTCCTACACCCCGCACGCGGACCCTATCGACTAATGAAAACGGTTCCCCGAATGCGGGCCCTGTGGTACGCGTTCCAGAAATCTCTCGCACCTGGCATGCGGACCCAATCGACTAATGAAAACGGTTCCCCGAATGCGGGCCCTGTGGCACGCGTTCCAGAAATCTCTCGCACCCGGCATGCGGGCCCTATCGACTAATGAAATTGCGCCATAAAGCATACGAGGAGTCCCCGCAGGCGAGATAACAACCAATGAAAGTTACAAGTCGATACGTTGTCGTTACACCGTCTGCAGGGATTCCCCGCTTGCTTTATACCGATCGTGATATCGACCAATGAAATTCATCGGTCGATATACAGCTTGCGGGTCGTAAGTCAAATAGATACTTTTTCATTATTCAATTTCATTCGTGAGTGCTTGTTGGATTAGAAAGATGCTGCGCAAAATGGCTGATCGCTTTACGGATTCGCAAACCCAAAATCTTTTTTTCTCTTTCTTCAGTGAGGCTAATAGTTTCTTCTTCAATAAGACACAGACAGTCAAAATTGCTCCACATAACATTAATTGTTGATCCATGGCAAGAACGCCTGTTTCAGTGCCACTCTTGTTAATAACTGGCGTCGAATATGGAGGTTCTCCTACACCCCGCACGCGGACCCTATCGACTAATGAAAACGGTTCCCCGAATGCGGGCCCTGTGGTACGCGTTCCAGAAATCTCTCGCACCTGGCATGCGGACCCAATCGACTAATGAAAACGGTTCCCCGAATGCGGGCCCTGTGGCACGCGTTCCAGAAATCTCTCGCACCCGGCATGCGGGCCCTATCGACTAATGAAATTGCGCCATGGCGCAATTTCATTAGTCGATAGGGTCCGCGTGCGGGGTGTAGGAGAACCTCCATGTTCGACGCCAGTTATTAACAAGAGTGGCACTGAAACAGACGTTCTTGCCATGGATCAACAATTAATGTTATGTGGAGCAATTTTGACTGTCTGTGTCTTATTGAAGAAGAAACTATTAGCCTCACTGAAGAAAGAGAAAAAAAGATTTTGGGTTTGCGAATCCGTAAAGCGATCAGCCATTTTGCGCAGCGTCTTTCTAATCCAACAAACACTCACGAATGAAATTGAATAATGAAAAAGTATTTGACTTACGACCCGCAAGCTGTATATCGACCGATGAATTTCATTGGTCGATATCACGATCGGTATAAAGCAAGCGGGGAATCCCTGCAGACGGTGTAACGAACACGTATCGACTTGTAACTTTCATTGGTTGTTATCTCGCCTGCGGGGACTCCTCGTATGCTGTATACCGAACGAGTTAACGACTAATGAAATTGCGCCATTAGTCGATTGGGTCCGCATGCCAGGTGCGAGAGATTTCTGGAACGCGTACCACAGGGCCCGCATTCGGGGAACCGTTTTTGCTTTATACCGATCGTGATATCGACCAATGAAATTCATCGGTCGATATACAGCTTGCGGGTCGTAAGTCAAATACTTTTTCATTATTCAATTTCATTCGTGAGTGTTTGTTGGATTAGAAAGACGCTGCGCAAAATGGCTGATCGCTTTACGGATTCGCAAACCCAAAATCTTTTTTTCTCTTTCTTCAGTGAGGCTAATAGTTTCTTCTTCAATAAGACACAGACAGTCAAAATTGCTCCACATAACATTAATTGTTGATCCATGGCAAGAACGTCTGTTTCAGTGCCACTCTTGTTAATAACTGGCGTCGAACATGGAGGTTCTCCTACACCCCGCACGCGGACCCTATCGACTAATGAAAACGGTTCCCCGAATGCGGGCCCTGTGGTACGCGTTCCAGAAATCTCTCGCACCTGGCATGCGGACCCAATCGACTAATGAAAACGGTTCCCCGAATGCGGGCCCTGTGGCACGCGTTCCAGATTTCTCTCGCACCCGGCATGCGGGCCCTATCGACTAATGAAATTGCGCCATAAACGTGTCGATGACAATCTAAATGTGTTATAAATGGAGTCGGCCCAGACTGCTTGAAAAGTAATCATGTTTTGAACATTTTAGTTGGAGGCAGTCGGGTTTTTTTTATTTTTTCAATTTTGTATATTAGGTCCTTACATATGAAATTGGCGTTTTGTATGGAAGGAACAAAAAGTCGAATATTTTTTAATATAATATATTTAATTAATCAAAGTATGAACCATTGTTTTCAATGCACTTTTGCCATCTTATAGGTAGTTCATTGATCCCTTTACTAAAAAAACCAGTCGGACGGGAATCAATAAAATCTTTGAAGGCGATTTGGACTGCCCCATCGGAGTTGAATTTTTTCCCTTGCAAAAAGTTATCCAAATTGCGAAAAAAATGGTAATCTGTTGGAGCAAGGTCCGGGGAGTACGGAGGATGTCTAAGACATTCCAATTCAAGTAATGTAACGCAGCAGTCGACGCGCGTTTGCCGGTTTGCTTCAGTCAATTCGTGAGGTACCCACCTTTCAAGCTTTTTAATCTTCCCAATTTGCTTCAAGTGAATTAAAACAGTTTTATCATTAACATCGAAGCCTGCAGCTAACTCGGACGTGGTTTGCGATGGGTCCGCTTCCACAATAGCCTTCAATTCTCCATTATCAACTTGGGTCTCAGGCCGTCCACGGGGCTTGTTCTGCAGGTCGAAATTTCCAGAACGAAAACGTTGGAACCAAAAACGAACTGTGTTTTCTTTTGCAACATGACCGCCATACACATCATTCACCCTTCGAGTCGTTTCCGCAGCACTAGTGCCACGGCGGAACTCGTACTCGTAAATAATGCGATATTTTAAATTTTCCATTTTTTAAAATGAGTGACGCAAACAGAAAAAACAGAAGAAAAAAAACAAATGAATGACGGTCATCGAAGCACAAATACATGAGTAAATAGCTGTACAAATTTGAATTTGGAATTCCTTACCAAAGAGGAGAAATTCGTGATTAAAGTGGCCAGTACGAAAAACGCCAATTTCATATGTAAGGACCTAATATTTTCAACTAATTAGTCTGTTATGTTTTTTTAAACGTCTTCTCAAGCCCTAATGATACCCGAAATGGTCATATGGTACAATATATTTTCAAGACTTTACTTATTGACTAAAGTCCACGATTTTGATTTTATAAAAAATCTTAGGTACATCCATCGCACGATCTAGAGTCGATGGACACCTAATGTATTTAAATCCGTCCAGTCGTTAGAATCCTTCGAGAGTATGAAGTATACCACAGACCGAGATACAATATAGATACCGACCTAAGTACAGACGCCAGCACATCACGCTACCCGAAGCTGTCAAATTTTCCCAATCAACTTTGAACCTTATGCATTGGGTAGCGATAAAGTTGAAAATCGATTAAAGAAATTTGACAGATTATAGTAGCTTGATGTGCTGGTGCGTGAAAAACATAACCCTGTCTTTACTGTCGCGCAGTCGGGTAAAACATGCACGTACAGTTCGACACAACTTAGATGTAGCATCGGCAAAATTCTTAAAACGTTCGTAATTCGTATTCGTAAATCTTTATTACTACTTAAGGAAAAATTGATAATTTTTTCCTAAAGTAGTAATAAAGATTGGTGATTTTGAAGGCGCACTTAGTTCGGATGTGATCGGTTTTACGAATTTTGCCGATGCTACATCTAAGTTGTGTCGAACTGTACGTGCCTTCTCATTTGATAGTCACAACACAACCCAATTTGATCAAACACGTTTAGTTCAAAAGTGAACACAACCCTTTTAGTTTCCCGGTAGCAGTAAATTACAAAGCCGAAACTCCGGCCCGTAGACAACCTATCCTAAAGTGTGGATCCCCGTCTATCAAGTTATGCCCAAACTTACTAACTAACGGTCTCGATTCGGCCCGAGCTACCATTCAACTTACCACCTAGTTATTCTGTCTGTGGAATATCTTGCAGCAGTTTGGATGTTAAATTCAATGTCTTTGTACTTACCACAAATGTTGTGTTTAAGCTGAACTTTTGGGTAGGTTGGGTTTTGGGTGGACTTTTTGATGTTGTTCATAGAAATTATGAATTTCTGAATTATACCTAACTAGCGACTTAGAACATGGCTTCGCGCGATTTTTACGACTTGACAAAATATCGAGATTTCTTACCTTATGGTTAAATATAAACGCATTACGCACACATACCTTTCCGAACAAATTCTCTAATAATAAAGAAGATATTTGGAGGTCGTGGCTTTTTAAACGCTAATACCCTCCACAATCGCGAGATATGCAGTCTCAGGGAATATTTTCTAGAAACCGAAGTGGGGATGCATCGAGATGTAGTCGCGGTGGATAAGGGCCTCACCCCGCTCTCCTTGGGTAAAGAGAACGGTGAAAGCCGAGAAAGATAAACAAATCAAGAAGTATCTTGACTTGGCTCGCGGGGTTGTCGACATGTGGTATGTGGGCTCAGCCATCATTGTGCCGATAGCCGTGACAGTAAATAGGTTAATAGCCAAGAGCCTCGACCAACACCTGAGGAGGCTCATGTTGGGCAACTGGATCAAGGGCTTGATTCAGAAAGCGGTACTTCTGGACACGGCTCGCATTGTCAGGAGTTTCCTCTCTCTGGAGCCCTGACCGCCGCCGGTACTTGGACCCTGTTCCCGATACCGGTGGACTACCTACTATTTTTTATATTTTTAAATGTTTTTATATTCTAATATTTAAAAATATAATTTAGGTAGGTATATGTATTTATTGAAATAGAGGAAGAAGGAATAAGAGGATAACCGTTAACCGAGTCAAATTCCGTTATCCAGTTTGAAACAACAACGCGGTCATACAAACAGACACGAAATGCAAATACTAATAAATATGTACTTATTGATATTGATTAGGGTCATCTTGATTACGAACTCCCATATAGTTATGTAGGTAAGCCGCAATCAAAGCTGTTCTTAATATACAAAAACCGAAATTCATCAAAATCCAGCCTTTGCGCTAAGAATCTAGGACCCAACAGGGATAAAATTGATGTCAGCCCAAAATAAATAGATATGTTTGCAGAACATTTCTCATTTAAGTCAGTGTTCGAGGAAAACGCGTGGGAGCTTAATTAGGAGGTCCATCCCTCAACAAGTCAACATCAACAATGGAGTCAAACCCACATGTAGATAAATACAAATTCTAAGTTCTGCAGAGTTTCGTGTACCGTAAAACCAAGCAAGAACATAATTTGGATCTACCTACGTGTATCTTTAGTAGGTATCATTCATTCTCCTGCCCTTATCCTAATTTATTTGGGCAGACCCCACATGGCAACATGTCGTCATCTCGGTAGTTTCACTCAGAGTTGTCACTAACATACGAATTTAGAAGACGAGGGGTATTTAAATTAGTTTCCTTTTAATATTATGCACGTGTTAGTTGATATCATCATTCACAGTCCATACATCGTTGCTTTGGTCTACCCCTACTCTTATAGCCATCGGGCATCGGCATTCATAGGTACAAAACTTTTCACACGATTTTTTCCTCATTTCTCCGTATCTCACACCCATACCATGACAACCGATTTCCACAAAACTTTTCAGTTACCGGTGCCATCTTCAGACTTCCTCTTACATACTTTAGTAGGGAAGTAAAACGTAGGTAAATAAGTAGGTATTATAATTTTTTTCGAAAAATATGGACTACCATCGTTGGGTTCCCTACTTGAAATCAAATGACGCAAGATCGAATAACACTTGCTCGAAAACGTTAAGTCGATAGTAAATGCAATCGATGAATTATGAGCGCGACAGAACAGAGTGAAAAGTTCCTCATCATCCATAGAAAATGGAGGATTCTCTGACCAACAAGACGGGTGTTTTGTCAGTTGGGCTAATGCCCGATGAATGTTGTCGGGCTGTAACGTTGTATAGGTAGGTACCTAAGTAGGTATAGGTATTCTAATCTCGCGGAAAACTCTGCTTGTGCGATGTAGGATTTGTGTCGACGTCAGATGTAATGTGCAGTTCGTATGTGGCGGTATAGCACACATCCCGTGTTTTTGACACCAAACTTTCGTAAAACAGACTGTTCTATGGTAGGTGCATAGAACAGTACCTAGGTACCTTCAATATTATTTTCAAGGTAACATTTTACTAGATTTCAACACCTACCTACAGCGCTTAATTCCACATAAGGTAATGACATAACATTTAATAGTGGGTAACAAGAGATCTTGACTTATAAAAGTAAGTCTTAAAATCTTACGAATGCAGAAAACATCTAAAATCATATTTTTTGGTGTTGTTTAATCCCGCTAGCCTGTAACAAACTCCCTGGTCGGTGCAAGAAGTAGGTAAACGTGTTAGTATTCAATACAACACAAACTAGCCCGCACTTAGATTGGCCAAGTTGACGCTAACACAATTTTAGCACCGTCGTCGGGGTCACGCGCAAACTTCGTTGCAGTTTCGATACAACTTGATACAAGTATTAATATATTGCACTTAGCCTCACAGTTTTGAAGTAAATTGGATACGGGAGATTGCTAGTCTTTAATGTTTTGGCTGAAAATGGAACTGTGGTATAATTGCGTAACACATCTATATCTAAGTATACTGATAATAAAGCTGAAGAAATTAACGCGTTCAAAAAAAAATTTTTTTTTGTTTGAACGCACTTATCTCTAGAACTACCAGTCGGATTTGATTTATTTTGTCAAATCTGACCGGTAGTTTGGAAGAATTGTCTTGAGGAAAGCTATAGGCTAATTAATACCACGCTAGGACCCTTAGGAGCCGGGCAAAAACAATAAAAGTCAGAAAAAACGCTAAGCGAACACGAAGTAATAGCGCGGGTAGGCGATGCGTTGCGACGGGGTGGGTCGGGGGACCATGAAATTTAAAGCGGGCGAAGTCGCAAGCAGAAGCTTGTATTTACATAAAATGGCAAACGGTCGCAATCCCTTTCATTTTGACAATTCTGGCTAAATCGTTCTTTGTAATAAACCTATAAGTACCTACTTTGTTATACTCGTAACAGACGAATTTCCCAAACCTAATATGAAGCAGATTAGGAATTTCCTTTAAAATCCTCGGATTGTGACTGAACGTTTTTCGCAATTCGGGTTCTGGTTATAACAACACGCCACAACAGTAGGGTTGAGCAGAGGTGCATAAATAGCGAAATCCTATAGGTACATAATAGGGGGAGGGGGACGGGGTGGGGGGAGGCGGAGGGGGGGGAGGGGGGCGAGCTTATTGTCATGAACCGGCACAAAACAAGACTCCGCGGTGCGACTGAAAAATTCTAATGAACCCACCCAATGAAATTGGCCGAAGGCCACTACCGTAGCGGAGATCGCACGCAGCATAGGTAGATACGTTACGAGATGGACCCTCCAAATGGATCGATGACCAGTGAAAGTTGTACTAATTCTCTGGTTGAAAGAAGCTCAGTGTCGGTCACTGTGACGATGTTTGGGTAGGTATATGCCCAACAGGCAGCAGTGATCGTTTCTCGGCTGAATGATGATGATGATGATGATATTGCTGCGATTGTGTGCTGTTTTTTTTTTGAATTATCCACATAAATATTCAGAAAATTGGCCTGCAACGCTCGTCTTCAAAATGGATTTCTGAATGATAAATGCATACAACAACTCTGTGAGAGGGAGTGGGACATAATCCACCACGCGGGCCCAGTGCGGATTGGCGGATGTCAAAAATGTCTTCGAACTTTTGGTTCTAGGACATGCCGGGTTTCCTCACGATGTTTTCCTTCACCTTTGTAAAAGCAGTGGTGATGAAATAATTTACACAAAGTAAAGCGCCTGTCTGGGTTCGAACCTACGACCTACAAATCGTAAGTCGCGGCCAATACCACTGGGCCACCACTGCTCTCCGAAACTTGAAACTTGTACTAAAACTGAATACCAACATAGCAAAAATGACACAGACTATGCACAGACTGCAGATGTTAAAGCGAGACAGCGATAGCCGCCATTATGTTTAGTACACGTTTCAGTTTCTTTTTTTATTAGACAGTTGCTTCAGACTGCCACCATTGCTATAGGACGTGTAAGAGCTATTAATATGACACATCGAGTTTAGAAAAAGTTCACCTTTGTAGAGCGTTGTCTCTGTCACTCCTGGCACTCATACCTGTAGGCCGAACCCTGTAACCCGAAGGGTTAGGCAGGGACACCCCTGAGAGAGGTACACACCTCTCTCGGTCACTTTTTCCAAAGCTGTATGAGTCATATTAACGCATGGTTTCTGAAAAAAAAGTTTGGCCTTTGGTATTTCTTACTTTCAAGTTCTTGTAGGCCGTACAAAAAAAATAGAAACTCGCTGCTCTCGTAGTTGACAGTACATAGTGTAGAATAGTGATTTATTTTCTACTTCCAAGGACCATACCCCAAAAATTAATTATTTGTACAGGGATTTTCTGCATTATGTCTTCGGACACAAATTTTATTGGAATAAACCCGTTGAAATAAACAAAAATAACTCGAATTCGCTGAACCTCTCATTCAAATTCCCTATTTTTACAAGTTTTTACGGCTGTCTCCGTAATGGTAGTGTATACCGAGAACTGCATTCCAACTGCAGTATGATTGTGGACCCTAAGCACTTGGGTTCTGTCAAGATGTACGTTTGCACTTTTTGATGTGCAAAGCGCATTGCCTTTGGGCATCATGAAAGTGCAAAATTGTGCGTCACGTCCAGTTGGCCCTTTATTCCTATGCAAAATGAGGACCGTAAGGCCGTGTCCTTACCGAAAGCGACTGTCGCGCGATAACTATATCATCGCACTAGTTTATATGAATATGTCGTACTTGCGCGATCAATCAAGTCGCGTTTGTAGTCATAGTTCATGTAAACGATCGCGATACCGCGTATTCACGCGACAGTCGCTTTCGGTTAGGACACAGCGTATAGCTTGAGCATCCTAATATTGCGGTAGGCGTCACATAACAGCCACAATTATGGCCGCCAAGAAAACGATGGCCACGGTTTTTTGACTCTGCCGTATCAAAAAACATCCAAGGCCGTCATTAATTGTGCGCGTTTAAGTGACGGCACCGGTTCACTAATGTTTCACCAAAACTCCATTGACAAATTTTTAGTTTACAACCAACGTTTCGTATAATATTTATTTCACAAACAACTCATTCCGCAAATGTTTTATTTTATAAACACTCACTTTACAAACATTTATTTGGCAAATGCTTCTCTTTACAAATGTTACGGATGATATTTAATCATTTATACATTTTTCATTTAATATTTAGATTCTTTTGGAAAAATAACGTTTATACAAAATATAATTTTATAATACACTAGCGACTGCATTAAAATCCGTTGCGTAGTTTAAAATATATAAGCTTACAGACAGCGGGAGAGACTTTGTTTTATACTATGTAAAGATTTTCTAAACCAGTCACAAAGTGATCATGACGGTATTCTCCATTTGGGTCAAATAATTTTCAGGCGGGTTTTTTTTTCTACATAATCTAGTCGTTTCGGGCACTCGCCGGCCGCTGCCGCGGCACCGCTCGCTTCGCTCGCTCGGCTCGTGCGTAGGGGGTCACAGTTTTAACCTACCCTAACTGAACCATTTCTTTTTTTAAATAATTAACCTAATGTAACTAGTTCGGTTCCGGGTAGCCTACTAAAAATCATCTCTTTTTTTCTTCTATTAGCGCAAATCGTTTCTGGCACCCATATTTTGTGTAAAAGTCTTTTTATTTTCTATATAATCTAGTCGTTTCTGGCACTCGCCGGCCGCTGCCGCGGCACCGCTCGCTTCGCTCGCTCGGCTCGTGCGTAGGGTGTCACAGTTTTAACCTAACCTAACTGAACCATTTCTTTTTTTAAATAATTAACCTAATGTAACTAGTTCGGTTCCGGGTAGCCTACTAAAAATCATCTCTTTTTTTTCTTCTATTAGCGCAAATCGTTTCTGGCACCCATATTTTGTGTAAAAGTTTTTTTTTTTTCTATATAATCTAGTCGTTTCTGGCACTCGCCGGCCGCTGCCGCGGCACCGCTCGCTTCGCTCGCTCGGCTCGTGCGTAGGGGTCACAGTTTTAACCAGACCTAACCAAACATTTTTTTTTAAATAATTAACCTAATCTAACTAGTTCGGTTCCGGGTAGCCCACTAAAAACAATCTTTTTTTTCTATTAGCGCAAGTCGATGAAAGAATGAGTTTCATTTTTAAGAAATTGCATAATGATAAGTCAATAATATATAAAACGTTTTTATTCCAAACGTTGTTTTATCAGATAAAATGAATAAAAAATGAATTGCTTGTTAAATAACACGTTATTAAACAAAAGTTTATCTGGTGATTATTTTGTAAAGTGAATTATTTGGCAAACTTGTTGTTGTATAATGATGAAATGACAAATCATGTTTTTGCCAATCGTTGTTTGTCAAGTAAAAATTTGTTAATTAATTTTTGGTGAACTGACAGGGCACCGACGGCACCGCTGACTTAATATGCATACACACGAACGGCACGCGTCAACTGCAGTCGTCGAAACGCGTCCATGGCAGCTGCCGACGAGTGTCGACGGTCGCCGTCGACGTGCTGCAGTTGCCTCTGCCGTTGACACGTGCTGCTCTTGTATATAAACACTTAGGAAACCCAAGGTGGAAAGGTAAGGCCGAAGACGACCGCAACCTAAAACCAAAGCCGCGCGTAGGCTATGATATACCGCAGCGACAAGACCAGTTTCTATACAATTCTATGAAAACGCTTCCGCAGATATATAGCGAGCGACATTGCCGCCTGTCACCGTCCTCATAAGAGTTACATAGAATCCAGTCGTGTCGCTGCGGCTGGCCATTGCGATTGTGCGACGTTGCCGCTGCAGTTAACAGTTGCGGGTCGCTTTCGGCAGAGCACCTTAACGCAGCGCCGTTCATACTGCCAAAAAAGAGAAAACTGCGCAGCGCTTTGCTAGGTATGCGCCGGTCTTTATCCTATGGAACAAACGGTCGAACTAAAAACGATAGCGTTAGCAAAATATAAAATAATGTGGTCATTTACCCCGGTTTCTGAAGGTCAATGCCCGCTTGCCATTCAATCATGAACCTTTACTGCTAGGATTTGTCAAAATAACAAAAATAGGCTGGGACATAAGTCAACTTATTATTATGTAATCAAATCGGATGTTAGTTACTATGTGGTTTCTTATGAATGGAGCATCCCGTCGAGATTGGGAAGCAGGAGTAACTGCGACCGAAGGGTGACGTTGGTGGAAGGTGAAGGGACCCGCCTTAGTAAAAAAAAACAACATAAGTAGTCATTTATTCAAATTACGCTTAGATTCAGCATTTTTCAACGTCAATCCATTCTAATATCATAGATTCGAAAGTAACTCTTGTCTGTCTGTCTGTATGTTACCTTTTCACGCCTAAACCGCTGAACCGATTTAGATGAAATTTGGCACAGAGACAGTTTAAGTCCCGGGAAAGGACATAGGGTACTTTTTATCCCGATATTCCCACGGGATCGAGACTTATGCGGGTGAAACCGCGGGGCGCAGCTAGTATTACATAGTGTCCCCCAAACTACTCTAGCTTATCATCTGGCAGGACCATAACGCCAATGAGATGAATAAGTGCTCTTGCCTCCTGGGCAGAGGAAATGAGAAGAACAGTGTGGTTTTGGTTAGTAAGACTAACAGACTTTTCAGAAAAACAGACAGTCCAGCTCAGGCACTTCTGTAAGCTCACCGTCCGATCAGTAGCAGGCCCGCGCCGGACGGCGCGTACGTGTTCCACGCGCGCCTTAAAGAGATGTCAGCAAAAAGGAAGGGGCCCGCCAGGGCCGAAGCCTGCTGGGGGTGCGGGATTGTCCGAAAGGGTTACCGCTACCCCCAAACATAAAGGGCTAAGGAAGGAACACGGATGGGTTTTAGTCAGTAAGTCTTGACATTCCCTTCCGCTCCACCAAAACCGGGAGGGGTCATTTGATGATTTCCCATCCATAATAAAAAAGGCACTTCTGTAGCGTTAGTTAAGTTCAGGAAGGACTGGTCGCCAGCCAGTCAAAGAGAGCTTTTGGCGTTGCAATATATTTTTGCCGCATTTCGTATCAAAGTTGGGTAAATCTGGGAAGAAGCTACGAACTTCGCAACTTCTTCCCAGTTCCGCCGGTTCCTGTTGTTCAGAACCTGATGGTTCCGAACAACAGGGACCAGGGACAGAGGCGCAGTAGGCTCAGAAGATGGCATGACGAGTTCTATCTAAAAGAATGGGTTCAAATTGCAAAAGAAAGAGACAATAAGAAGACGGAAGGGAGGTCTTTGCCCTGCAGTGGGACACAACAAGCACATATTAATAATGTATTTTGTGGACCAAAACAATAACTAAGCAGAATCCGACATGAATTTTGACAACAGTCGAACGAGCTTCCAGATACCAGGGGTAAAAGTCGAACGCAGAAAATTCTATGAAATGAGAGTAAATACAGCCAGCGCTAAATATATTAGACCCAACAAACTGTTAAAAAAAATGAGCGAAACAACTAAGAAAATTAAACTTTATCTCAACTGTATAAAGTCCTTGTCAGAATGACAGTTAAATGTCGCGTACTGTGTTCATTCTAAAAACAACCCTTGTGTCATCGAGATATAGTCCTTTCCCAGTTATTATACCTCTGACAGCTGCAACCCAACAGCAACCTTATTACAACAACAATAAAGATCACTGTGATTTTGACAGACTTGACAGTTGCAGCAACCCAAAAGCATCCTTATTGTCACGAGATTAAAGATCACTGTAATATTGAGTGATACCAAATCAGAGGTTAAATACTGAGAATGAACTATAGCTTAATTTTCTTAGATAGTCATTCATTGGGTGATCATTTTGGACAGTGTGGTCGTCCCGATATATCAGTTCCACAGTATAAAGGGATCATTAAGCTGATTTGCAGATGGAATGCAGTTCTCCAATATACACTAGTTTGAATATTCCCACTCTCCCCTTATCCTCTTGACTAAGTTGTGTTATTCAAAATACTTTTATTTGCAGGTAGGGTGAACTAAATACTACAACACGAATTTAAAATCTTTTGTCACACAAAGAGTTTATTAAAATAACTTTGATATGTGTCGCTATCCCAAAATATAAGCTGATGCGTATCTTTTTCAGCGACCTTTTATTTAATGCGCCCAGAGACAAAATAACATACAACCTTATTGTTAAGCTTTATTAAGAAGCAAAAAAGAAAATAGCTATTTATTTTAAAATTCTAACTATATTACTGTCAACCTACTTTGTTTTATAACGAGACAAAAGCGAGTTTCTATTTTAATGTTATATTAATTTAAAAAAAAACAACTTGGCTGTTATTTTTTAGTTTGACAGAAACTTTTTCGAACATTATCTTCGGGTAGATGTGCTAACACTATGTTCGATTTATGATATTTACGTAGGACAAATTCTATAATAATATGATCCCAAATTATTTGATTTTCAATTATAAGAATAATAATTGATAGTGTGTTGCGCAATTATGGCGCAGTATAAAAATCGTTGGAATCTGAAGGATACAACAGATCAACAATCAATTTTATACAATGTTATAACTGTTAGCACATCTTCGCAACAATATTTTCCCAAATTTGAGCCGGGTAAACAGTCAAGTTGCTCACTACACATAATATGATGATTACAGACTAGAAGGAAAAGATTATATGTGTGTAACGTTCTTTGTATGGTATATCACACAAAAATTACACCAGACGTCACTATTGTGACTCTATAGATCTTTTTACAGACATCAATGTAAGTATTAAAAATATATATACAATTTGACAAACATTGCGAATATCTGACCGCCGCCGAGACAAAGTTACTGCGTGCGGTATCTGTACCGCACGCAGTAACTTTCAACAAACGACAACTGCCCCCTAAACAGTCACAGCGCGCGTTCTGACGCGCGCAGTAACTTTGTTTAGAGGGGACTTTGTTTTTAATATGCATACAGTATATGTTGAGTATTCATTCGTTTTGGATGAAATATATTATCATCAGCTAGTAACTATGGAAGACGTATTTGAACAGTATAAAGCAGCATTATTTTTTAATCTAAGTATACAAACTGGTATTGCTTTGAAGGCGGGTTGTTGTTGACCCTCTAATTCTGTCAGCCTGATCCAATATCTGAAGGCCGATTCCCGTACTTAAAAACATTCATATTCAAATCGCAATCTCATCTCAGCGACAGTCAATGTCTAAAGTGTAGGGAAATTAGAAATATTTTTGATAGATTTAGACTGAGATCGGAATGTGAAGGTTCTTAAGATTACGATATAAAAAAACCATCACAATTTGACAGCAAATTAATTGAAGGCCCCATTTGCATCACAAATCACTCAAATCAACCACAAATCCATTTAACGAGAAACGTATTTGAAAAATATAATGATATTAATTCGTTTAGGGCTAAATGTATTAACGGACTTGCGTTCGGAGTACGGAGTTACAATTTTATTTGACTAAATAACTTATCCGCCCTTATAGTCTTTACACATAGTTCTAGAATATATAAATACCACTGCAATGTCTGTGTTACATCTTGTCAGACATCCTTTAAAATTAGATGACTAAACTTAATCAAAGAGTACGTCTTTTTTTCGAGATTTGATAGTTATGAAAATAACGTACCTATACTGTATGCATACTAAATATGAGGCACTCGATTTGCTAACAAGACCCTTTAGAATTGAGCAGCATTTGGCCACCTCAACATAATGGCTATTAAAACCCAGTGTAGTTACTCAGTTACAAAACGTCATAACTTATTAACAACTGATAGTATACAGTCCGTTTACAGTTATTGTACCTATAACAGCAATCTTATTGTAATGAGAATAAAGATCACAATGATTTCGACAGATTTGTCAGTGGCAGCAACCCAAAAGCAACCTTATAAGAATGACAATAAAGATCACTGTGGTTTGGACAGTGATACAAAATCAGAGGTAAAATAACTGTTTAAGGACTTAGATATAGAACAAATGCTCTGTCATTGAGTAAATGTGTAAAACATTTGAATTACATAATTGCCATTAATTTCATACACATCGCATTGGTAGTACTTATATTTTTTTATGTAACAATTTCTTTTCATTCATTCTGTACCTTATACGGTACCTAGAAACTTACTAGAATGTCCAGTAATGTCAACAACAACTGGTCAATACGCAGATTATCCGAAAAATACGTAAAATTATCAGAAAATACAGGTATTAATTACCCAGTCATTATCAACATAATACAATTTCAAAATGTGCAAGTAAATTCACATATTCTAATTCGTTTATTCGTTCAATTACAACAGTTGAATGTTCGCTAAATATAACAGTCTAGAACATCCTTTCTCATGCCTACCAATGTATACATTATATGCAAATGTTTGATCAAACATTTCTTACCATTCATCTTCAATGTTGGAGACAAATGTTGGACAAAATGTTGGTCGAGACTTATGGCTAGCGAAGCTGAAAACAACATATAGGAACAAAATATTAACTCAGCTTATTTCAGTTTGTGATAATACTAAAACACTAGTGGTTGTAAGGCCAATTCCCGTAATTAAAAAAGTTCAAAATCTAGTCGCAAATCTTTTGCGAAAATTGTCAAAAATCTATGGATTTTAAAGGTATTTTTGTCAGATTGAGACAGATCACTGTGAACGTTCTTAAAATCACGAAAATTGCCCCTCTGCTCTACGCCATTTCAGAGGACTGGCAACCTACAGTCGCGAGAATGCCATCATGACACCCGTCAGTTTCATATAAACGAATACGTATTTTGCGAATTTGATATTTATTAGTTACTAGATTTGTCGGACTGACTGTAAATGAATTATTTTTGTGGTCAAAGGCAGCAACGCGCGAAAACCACGTATCTTATTGACCAAGATTTCTCACCAAATAAATAATACACGGCTTAACATTCCCATTCCTCCCACATTTCATACAATAGCTGCTACCGTCTTCAATGTAAAATGACTGCCATACACACCGATTCTAATCAATTAATGTATATGAACTAACGATTTATTGAATACATTGTATAGCTCATATAAAAAAATTGCAGAATAACCCTCTCATAACTGAAGTACTTATAATATTCATATTTACAGAATTTCGAATTGTATCGATATTACTAAACTTCAGTATCTATAACTACGAACACAGTCACATATGACGTTAAAACTAGTCTTTTCTACGTTCTATTGTAGTCTCATTTTTACATCATTAAGAGTGCTGTATTGATTTTCTTTATATTGTACTAAAATAGTAGAATGATTGTGTTATTGCAGTTGCCTAAAACAAACCATTAGAGGAAAACTATAGATCATTGAGAACTCGTGCTGCACAAAACGTTGATTATCTTGTGGAAAGGAATTTGTAAAGGGATCAAAATGACTTAGGAACCTATTGATATGAAACTCATTACGTTATAGAAAAATAGCTAAGGGACAACTAGGTATTAAACATGTTATATCTAACAGTATAGCAACATTATGTTTAATCGGTCGGCAACACGGAGTATTAGACAAAAGATCTCAATGCTAACGAATCTACAAATGATTCTATGAAAAAATCACGAGAACACTCCATTTATTTATTACTCCGTGGTTCTATTGTAAAATGAAAGTCACTGATACTGCCTTAACCAAGTCTTTTATATAGAAACCACACTGTCACACACAAACACTTCACCAGAACCTTGGCCTGGGGCCCATCCATCGGTTCGGGGGACGTGGCCCATTCCTGGGCCAGGCCTGCTGGGGTGGGAACCCTGGCGACCTGAAATTAGTCCTGGGACCCCAATTCCTGGGGAACCGTGGGTTCATGAACCTCGGATGTTGTTGGTATTCATCGCTCGTAAAGTCTTCGAATGGTGGGGACGGGTTCCGAATCTCTTGTTTAGGTGTTTCTAACCCTCTGTTTCGTAAGTCTTCTTCGTAAGCGCTGTCGTTTGAGTTTTCTTCTGTTAGGTCGAATGTTTGTGGGAAGTTGGCAGGTTTTTGAAAGTTCATGTTAAAGTTTTTGAGGGAGGGTGGCATGACATCGAAGGGGTTGACCATGGGGGGCATGATTGGGGCCGAATGCGACTCTTTCTTGGCGTTGTTGATTTGTATTAGGTTCGTGTGGTTGTGATCATTGTGGTGCGTCTTGCCGTTGTCGCCTCCGACCAGCACTTTGTTGTTGTTGAAGCTGTGTCGGCGCTCCGCTTGGTTCCCGCTTGTGTACATGCCTTCTGAAAATATTGGAAATGCTGATTTTACTTCGATCATTTTACCTTATCGATTCCACAACTATGTTTGGGTCGGCTTCCAATCTAACCGGGTGCAGGTAAAAACCAGTTTTACATGGAGCGACTGCCTATTTGACTTCCACAAACAACCGAATTTCTGGGTATCAAAATAACCCTTGGTAAAAAACGGTCTTTTATGAAGATAATCTTTGCAAATTATTATGACATTCAATGTGTATACTTAACGCCAAACATTCATTCACCTGAAGTTATAGTTAATAAAGTCCAAAATCGCTAACCCGTAAGCAAGCGTGGTGATCAATGCTCGTGCCTTTTCTGTATGAGAAAAGGCCTTTGCCCAACAGTGGGACAATAATAGGCTGATATTACAACGTACTAGTTGCGCCCCGCGGTTTCACATGCATAAGTGTCGATCCCGTGGGAATATCCGGATGTAAAGTAGCCTATATGTTAATCCAGGGTGTCAGCTACCTCTATACAAAATTTTATCAAAATTGGTCCAGCCATTTGAGCGTGACGAAGTAACAAACATATAAACACACACACACTCACAAACTTTCGCCTTTATAATATTAGTGTGATGTGCTAGCTTACGTTGGTCCTCATCTTCAGACAGGTCCATGTCGACGCTTTCCACGATGTCCGTCGGAGGCACCATTGGAGGTACCCTGTAATCCTGTTTACAGCGAAACATATTAGTTTTTTTTTTTTTTTACTACAGATGATGCTCTATATAGTGGTTTCCAGCGAAGTTCAATTCTTCTTACGTTTTAAACTTATGAAAATTTAAATTAGCAGTCACGAGCATAAATACCTTACACTTGCGCAAGATTCAAAAACGATTTTCTCTTAAAGTTTGGATCGTGTTACGAACACGGTATTCTCTGAGCCTATTTCATAATAATTATGTATCATATTATGAAATAGGACTATAGGATCATTATTTCACGATCAGTTTTGAATTTTGCGTAACTGTAAGTGTTCATACACACTAGCGGTACGCGTCAACCGGCAGTGGCAACTGTAATCGTCGACAACGTGTATTTGAGTACGGTACTCAAATACACGAGCGGCACGTTAGCAGCCGTCGACGGGTCTACGGCTGACGCCGACTAGTGCCGACGGCTGCGGTTGTCTCTGCCGTTGGTAACGTGCAGCTCGTGTATATGAGCACTATGATATAAAATTATGCTCGTGACCACAGATATAGATAGACCTAGATAACGCAAGTATCACGATCTGTATGAAAACCAAGCGTGCCATTTTTTGACTACCTACTATGACGTCACAAGTACTACTTAGTGATGGGACAATCAAAGTGATTCATAGACACCGCCGCGTGCGGCACCCGTCTCGCCCCACCCCCGGGGCCTAGCGCCAGCGCTCACGCTCACCCAGCCAGCAGTACACAGGACTGAGCGCGAAAGTGGCGGCGTACGATTTTTGTATGTAAGCTGGTGCGATTTTTGGCACACGAAGTAGTTACTCTTGCGTTATCTAGGTGTATCTATATCTGTGCTCGTAACTATACTTTTACGTAACTTACTGTATCTTCGTTCAAATTCTAAAAAGGAATAATAGAATCAGTTTTCGCTAAAGTATATGAGCTTTTCAAATCATATTTCGAGTATTCTGCCTATGATCGAGACTAGTAAGTTCACACGAAGCTCTAGATGCTCACGAATCTCGTTGGAATAACTCGTATCAGATAACAAAAGAACATTATTATTTAAGGGGCATGTTTCACCTCCTACAATTAAGTTCCCGGTAACTTACTTGGCAGACAATTTCATACAATTTCTGTTCCATTTTTGTATTTATTCGTTGAGTAGTGGGTATGCGGACATCGCGAAACAGGCCCTAAGAATAGTATCAGCATGAAACAGGGCCACTTCATTAGACTTATAGGACATCAAGTTTCATACATCATCATCTGACTAGCCTTTTTCCAACTATGTTGGGGTCAGCTTCCCGTCTAACCGGATGCAGCTGAATACCAGTATTTTACATGGAGCGACTGCCTATCTGACCTCCACAACCCTTTCGGGCTTCTGTCTGACGATCCGTAACGACTGTCAAAAGATCCAGGAATGACAGCCGGGACCAGCGGTGTGTAACGTGCTTTCCGAGGCACGGAGGGGTACTTAATATTATCTGTAGCTAGATTTTTTATTTTAGATGGTAATATTATAAAATGTTACCTTTTACGCCTTAACGGCTGAAAGTATTTCGATAAAATTTGACGCACAGGTAGACCATGACTAGGGTTAGGAAATACTATTTATCTCGGTAGTTCGATGCCGTGGAATAATTTTCGACATCCACACAGGCGATACCGCGGGTAAAAGCTAATGTACTGATGCCAGCACATCAAGCTACCCGAAACTGTCAAATTTTTCCAATCAACTTTGAACCTTATGCTTTAGCGATAAAGTTGAAAATCTATTAAGGAATTTGACAGATTGTAGCAACTTGATGTGCTGGCGTCTGTACTAAATAAATAAAAACTTACTTGGTCCATTGAGGGAGGGTTCATTGGCCGTGGGATTGGGGGCTGATGCGTTAAGGGTATTAGATTTCTGTGGTCTACATCTGAAAAATAATAATAGGCAATTTTATTTTCACTCGTTGGACACCCAAAAAGTGACCATAGCAGTGTTCATAATCTCAGATAAATTACATTCCATCGCCACTTACTTAATCAGTTATCTCCTTTAGTGAAATGTATTTTAAGTTGATTTTTGAGTGACTATTTGTATTAAAAAGGTCCTAATACGTTTTTGGTTGCAATGGAATTTGAGCTTTGTTAAGTATGATATTAAGTTTGTTGTTAATTCAATTATACAATGTACACAATAATTCTAGGTTTGAAAAGCGCTGTGAAGTTTTGTCACCGACTTCCGAAACCATGTCGGCCCAGAATTCACTGAGAAATCGGTGTAGATACACAAAAAATACTCGTTGATTGCATAACCTTGTTTTTATAAGCCGGTTACCACGTAAATCTGCTGAGGATTCACCGAGCAATCGGTACACTAACACAAAAAAAAATCGATTACATAACCTCTTTTTTGAAGCAGGTTAAAAAAAGATTTCTTAGTTAATAAAGTTGTCGTTTTTAGGGTGAATGCTGTGTATAATAGGCACACATACGCTGATATGTCCAGGGTGCTGTCCCTAATTGCGTAACACACGGTCAACCACCATCTGAATCATTTTGAAGCATATTGCTAATCCATTGCTTCTAATGTTCGAAAAATTTGCCTGCTCAACAACGTAAATAACGCAATGAATGTTGTTGAACTGTCAAAATGAAAGCAGAACTTTTACTATATGTTCTGTTTTAATTCTTTGCATTCGTTGCTGTTGGTGTAACAAATAAATAAATAAACTATAGTAAAAGTGCGCAGTGCTGCACACCCCCACCCAATTTCAAGTTAAACAAATATTTACTTTATTTCAATGACAATTAAGTTGATTTCAGAGTGACTAGCACTATTGAAAAGTTATAAAAATGTTTGAAGTTGTAGCGTAAACTGAACTTTATTTTGTAGACATTAAAGTTATTTTTCCATTAATTCATATTTGTTTACATTATTGCCCAATAAATAGACAAACGCAGATTAGTAAGTACAATGAGTTACCTTGATGTACTACGGGATGCCTGAGTGGCGCGGAGTTGATGATAGGCATTGGTGGCAGCGGCAGCGACGGTAACAATCTGTGGTCCACGTCTTCAAGCTCTGCAAGTTAATAAATAGAATGAAAAACATGTACTTCGTGTAAAAAACATCAATCAAGAAGTCTACGCATTCTGTACATCAAAAACTAAGTAACGCTGTACAAAAAATAATTACTGGGAAACGACTTTTATTTGTGGTACACACTCAAAACATGTGCCTATGTGTGCATGCAAAGGTACAGGAATCGTGGGTGTATTTAAAGTTAAAACATGTCGTTAAAAAACGTCAAACACAGTTACAGCTTTGACCATCAATATCTCCTTAACCAGAAGGTTCCCAGGTGGTATGGTCCGTATGGCCCAGTACAAAAAAAAAAACATAATAACGGGAAGAACAAGTGACTCTCTGGTTTGTTCACAATTTAGTTTCCGATTTATGTAATTTTGGAAAAGAAACTTTTCTACCTATGACCTTGCCCACGCCCCTATTCGATTTGATCCATACTTCCAGGGACACCCTGTATAATTATGTATTATTAAATAGCAGATTGTTTTCCAAGGGAACAAACAACTATTTTGCAGGCAAGTACGTCACTCGAGCTTAAAATAGTGTTGCTCCCGAGGTAGACACTACTTTTTATCACCCTCTATGAAAAAATAAGTAAATGCAACTTATGAATAAGAATAGTACGTTTATTTATTTACATACAATGTTGAGTAAACAATTACGAACGAAGGCAGAATAAAGAAATTAAACAGAAGACAGATTTTTTTTAATTATTTCACAAACTTTTATTTTCAATTTGGCTGGCGCGCCTTTTTCTTTATTATACAGCCTGTTACTTGTTTATACAATGTTCGTGATTGATCTCTTTGGTGATTGGAAGTTTTACTAACAATAGCCACATTCCAAATCACTTTTAGCCCCTAGGGATTAAAGAGCTATTTTAGTTCCTGTTTACGAAGAATACACTAGCTCCTTTTGAATAGATGTGATAAAACTACATTGGAGTGGGTGCTAGTATGGTGCAATTGGGTAGCATGCTGGCTGCCAATGCATGCAATAAATTATGTGCTAATGTTTGACCCTGTGAAGCTGGCATAGTCATCCAGAGAAACTTTAACACAAAAAAAAATTAACAAACAAAAAAGAAAGAAGCGGAAATCATAACACTTACGACCTAAGAGTGGCAATGTCGGCGGCGGCGGAGGTGGAGGTAATATACCTCTGTGGTCTACATCAGCAGGGATATCCTGAAAAGAATAACGAAAATAAATAAATTCAAAAATTTAATATCGAGTTGTAGGTTCGACCCCAGACAGGCGCTTTACTTTGTGTAAATTATTTCATCACCACGGCTCTCAAAACAGTCAAGGAATCAATTATGGTGATAATTTTTATGATGTAAACAATAAAGAGTATTCTCTTTGTCAAAAAACGTGATCTACCTTCTTATTGTCCCCGTACTGTATTTCATTTCTCTCAGGCTCGGACCCCAAGAAGATAGGAAAAGGAATCATCTGTGTATTTAATGCTTTATGCACAAGTTTTTACTTGTGCATAAAGCATTAAATACACAGATGATTGAACTGCAAGTCTTCTTTTTCTGCCCGTCTATTTTAGGGTCAGTTCACACCGCGACGTGACGCGGCGCGCAGTTTTCAAGAGGACAATACAATTATAGACCTTATCTACTACACAAAAAGGTACACAATTCAGTGAGGTGGGCCGCGCGGCGTAGACTTGACGTAGGCACTACCTCGCTGAATTGCGTACCTTTTTGTGTAGTAGATGAGGTCTATAATTGTATTGCTATCTTGAAAACTGCGCGCCGCGTCGCGTCGCGGTGTGAACTGACCCTTAGGGTAGGGAATGTAATGTTGTAATATTTATTTATTTACACAATATAGCACGATCAATCTAAGCATGTGTAGTTTTCATTTTATTTAAGTTCAAGAATTTTTTATTTAAAAAAAATCTAATTATTTATTTAAAAAAAGTATCTAATAAATAATAGTATAATCTCGATCTAGAAAATCTAGAGCGACATCACGCCTGATTGCTGGGCGAGATCTTGAATAGCTAATCTCGACACTAGACTTAGCATGCGAGATCCCGAGTTGCCAATCTCGGCTCGAGATTGCATTCCTTATCTTAGGATAATGCAGAGACAAAACATGTGTCGCGCGGAGTAAGAGTTACATATATTTACCTGTGGATACCGCACGGGCTCAGGCGGCGGGATGGGTCGTGGTGCGGGCGGGGGCGACTCCGGTGTATCAGCGAAGCCCGCCCCTAACGCCGGTACGCCGCGCTGACGTAACAGTGCATACTTTACAATACTGTCATATAACAATAGAGTAATTCATGTAGATATTTAGGATTTATTATTTCTTATTCAGTCTTCTTTACATATTTGCATAATTTAAAAAGCTAACTATCTTAAAATAATAATATGTACAAGTATATAAAAAGGGAGGGAAAATAATCAAAGGGCATCAAAAAATTCGTCCGCATCACTGTCAACAGTAAACGTGCCCAAAAGGCTGGCAGCATTGCCACGTTGTATGGCAAGGCTGATTCTTTGGCCAAAAAATAGGCCAGCCCTCTGGTCACGTGAAGAGTCGACCAACCGCTTACAATAGAGTAAGAATGACTACCCAAGAGGCTGCCTACCCTTAGACCAAGATTGATAAAGACGTTACTTAACTCGTCCTTTGGCTAAGCATTATTCCTGTCACTACCGCAAAACTGTCAAATTACAAGTGCAAGATGGAGGCGGAAACATGTCTTAGACAAGCAAAAAGACGCGAAAAAAATCAGATACAGGAACAGACCATAGACATACGTCAGCAAACGCTAATCAGGTTAAATTGACTAGTGTTAGTAACATTTATTCTAAGCTGCGTGAGGCACGCCGATCTTGGGGTACGTCTACCGGACTGCATGCAGTCGTATCCACCGCCCTAAGATCGGAGAGTCCCACCTATCAGCCAACGTTCTAAGAATGGTGTTGGGGCTGTCGCGAACACGGCGTAGCAGAGATGCGCATGATGGCCGAAAAACTATCAACGTCCGCGTCGGCAAACATACCAGATGCGCTACAAAACCGCGGCAGCCCCATCAACACCCTGAACGTGTTGTTATATTGTGTGCGCATGCCACTATATGCCCTTTGCGGAAAGTTCACCCACAGGCTGCACGTGTAAAAGGATTGGCTGTAGGCTCTGAAAAGCGTCACCTTTACCTGAGCCGTGTACCGCTCTACAAAACAATTGTTTACATTTTCATTAGACAGTTTTGGAACAGAGTATATATTTAAAGAATGCAAATTCAATAACAGTAGCGAATAAAAAATCTGTAAACTTACAGTCACAGGCCAGCTACTACTCCATGGGCTAGTCGGTTCTGGGTGATAAGGTTCTGGTTCATCTGAAAACAAAACATTACTTACACTAACCTCGTCTAGTATAGCAAACGCAATGGTTATGGGGAAAAGTTAATTTATTTATTTATCTCCCTATACTACAATACACGTTTCATTACCTATTCCGATAGTGCGGTCTACTAGCTGCGCCCCGCGGTTTCACCTGCATAAGCCTCGATTCCGAGGGAAAATCGAGATAAAAAGTACCCTATGTCTTAATCCAGGCCTTGGTCTACCCATGCGCCAAATTTCATCCGAATCCGTTCAGCCGTTTTAGCGTGAAAGCGTAACAAACAAACGTACATAAAATCAAATCTTTTTCTGTATAAAGTTTACCAGTAAGATCCATGGTGCCGTAGAAGGACGTGGGAGGCGGCGGATTGCCGGGCGTGTCGGGTGTTATCAAGTCTAACCCGGGCAACATGTCCTGCGACTTTTGAGACATCGGCGCGCTATTTACTGTGAACAAATTGTTATATGCCCGTTTTAGCACCCGCTATTTAAGGCGAAACCACCCTGGCATATTGATGAAGCTAATAATTATAATTCTGTGAATACATATTTTCTGCAGACGCGAATCATATTTTGATCAACATAAAACCTGACATTGACCTGCAAATTGCAAATAACGTTAGAGAAAATTAATAATTGAATTTCGCGGGCTACCCTTTCACATCCCCCTTAGAGTAGGTAGGTAGAGAAGCTAATCCTATTCTATTTAATATTATAAATGCGAAAGTGTGTTTATTAATTTGTCCTTTAACGCAGCGTGTCTCGTGACTACAATAATAGCCGCACATGTCGATCGAAGATAGGCAATCGCTCCATGTAAAATGTTGCATCTACAGACTGGAAGCCCACCCCAAGATAGTTGGAAAAAGGCGTGATTTTCATATGGGCCATATTTTTGTGTATCATAAACTGTTGCCAAATAAATGTTATTCTTTCATTATTTTCCTTCAATTTTTTGAATTTCAAAAGTATCTTTATGTTCTGATTGAAATAAAAGATCTAGAAAATCAAACGTATGGATGTTGCATTTCACGAAGGCGCGTCAATCATACCAATTTATACCTTATTACAGTGATGTAAGAGTCACAGGACGCGCGCTCGTAAATTGCATTATCTGTCTGTACCATAACTAATTACTACACGACACGCATTATGAGAAACGAGGAAGAAATCAAAATCAACTGCACGTCTATGGTAACAGGTCGACTTTGACGCCTTTATTTCGTAGCAGTAAGGGCGATATTCGTAATTAAAGTGTTACTGCTGACGTGCAAGCAATCAAACAGACAAACTGACCTGAGTTATTATCCGAGGCGTTGGTGTTATTGTCTGTCATGAGGTTCTTCAATACATCGTTTATATTAAAATCTTGTTCGGCTTGCTTGTTTGGCCTACTGTTTATCACCTCGATTTTGTTGGCTGAAACACATTCACCATTGCATACAACTGAGGTTTACATTTTTATTTAATCTTTTCGCATACAAAAAAGGTACAGACGCCAGTGCATCAAGCTACCCGAAACTTTCAAGTTTTCCCAATCAACTTTGAACCTTATGATTTAGCGATAAAGTTGAAAATCTATTAAAGAAATTTGACAGATTGTAATAGCTTGGTGTGCTGGCGTCTGTACAAAGGCGGACTTAAGGTTCACTTACTTTAGGTTTCATCCGCGCGCAAACTGAAACACATGATTCTAGACTCCCTAGCATAGGCTTTCGTCGGTTATCAAAGAAAAAAATCAGCTGTTTCACAGAAGTGGGGGGTCCAGAATAATGTATTGAATCCATGGCAACATGTTGCGCGTCGATGTTATCATGTTACAGTACCCGGCGATAAATATTGCACATCGATCTTTGGAAAGAGACAATCGGCTAATTTCGGCTTCGTAGAACGTTATCTCTGTCGCACGAAATACAAACAGTCCGGTATCTATTAGGAGCTGTTAAAACAATTATGATTTGCTTCTTTTGATAATTCTTTTTATTCTTTGTATAAAATACACCAATTTTTCTATAAATGATTGCTTTAGATTGGGGTAAAATAAAAAGGTTCCCCTATTTTTCCTAAAGATGCCATAGTACAACTTTAAATTATTTAAATTTGGGGGTGTTAACAACTCTAGATATATATTTTGAACTGGACGCGACCGCACTCTATCGCACTTGAACAACGACTGACAAAACGTCAGTTAACGTCACATAGGTAGTGTGCGACAGAGATAACGCACTACGAAGCCGAAATTAGCCGATTGTTTCTTTCCAAAGGTCGATGTGCAATATTTATCGCCGGGTACTGTAAGATATTGATACCAATGACGTCTGCGAAGTTTCGCTAGCTAATTTAATTTGACCCTGATAAATAAAATGCTGTTCGTCGGTACGCGCTTCACTGGAGAACGAACGGCTGGACAGATCTGGCTATTTTTTGTTTTAAAATGTTCCTAATAGGCCTAATAAGGTTTTTGTGGAAATACATTTCTTTTTAAGTTTCCCGTATAAGTTTCAAATTCGGGAAAACGTCCTTTTTTCTATGGGAGTTTTGTGTGAATAATTGAAATTTGGTCAGGACAACGTCTGTTGGGTCAGCTAGCCATGTATGTAAAATAAAACTCACCATTACTAAGAACTTCGTTGGACTCATTAAACAACGCTATAGGGTTATCGGATGTGAGAAACGACGTGAGTCCTAGGTTGTATAGCGATCCATCGGCGGCTATCGACGAGTTGAATGTCTGATCGATGTTGTAGCCAACTGCAACAAGATAATTCGTTATTTAGTTAAGCCAAAAAGATCTCCAAGGAAAAGTATACGCTTCGGTAACCATCGTATATCTTCGGAAATACGAACGCGCGATGACGAGATCTAATATAGAGCTGTTGCAACCATGGAAGTGCCGGCCTATTTTGTATTACCATGATAAGAAAAGGTTAATTTAACAACTCTATGCAATTCCAAAAATAAAGATTACAGAAGAGCATACTTTTTCTGGTTTTACATACACTCATGCTTTTCTCGTGGAGGTAGGCAGAAACTAGAAACTACAGAAACCAACCCGCTACGATATTGCGCGTTCGTTCATCAGCGGGTTGATTGCGTAACACACTATCGGTAGCATTGGCTTGCATTTTGGCAGTTCAACAACATTCATTGCATTATTTAAGTTATTGAGCAGACAAATGTTTCGAACATATGAAGCAATGGATTAGCAATATCCTTCAAAATTATTCAAATTGTGATTGAAAATGTGTTACACAACAAATTAGGGTGCTGGTATTTAAGAAGATGAATGAACGCTTGGTAGCGAGTACCTACTACTACTAGAAAATGCTGGCACATCTAGATTTATTTTGTCTTAAAACAACTACTTACAAAAATAAATATCACTTCATCATGCCTTTAATTATTTATTTAACCATTCAAGTACACACATATAAACAGACAAGAAAAAAGGAACGGAAAAAATACGTACAAAGATAATGCTTATTTCTAAAGAAATCTCTTCTAGCATACCACCAATAGGAGAGTAGACAAAAATAAATGTAGACAACGTGTGTAAGAGTCACGTGTCGTTACGTTTCATTACGCAACTGAAGGCCATTTCCAATTAATAAAAACGTTCAAAATCTAGTCGCAATCTCATCCTAGCGAAAATCAATGTCAAAGACTTGTCAAATATATAGGGAAATACCGACCCGCACTGGGCCTGCGCACTAGGCTCTCTTCGAGAGGGAGTGGGCTGATCTACCACGCGCACTGGGCCCGCGTGGTAGATCAGCCCACTCCCTGTCGAAGTGAGGTGGCCTGTGTCACACAGCAGTGGGAACATTATAGGCTGATTATGCTAATGCTATGCAGGGAAATTAGAGGATTTTTTGACGAATTGAGACAAATCTGAATGCGAACGTTTTTAAAATTACGGGAATTGCCCATCCGATCTTTTTGAAAGGCATCACCAATAAGGTATATCGTGTCACCAGGACATACGTCTTTGGTATGTCCTTCTGAAAGATGTTAACGTGATGTGTGTGATGTTGAAAAAAATGGAAACTACTGTAGGAGACCAGGAAGTCCTCTACAGGAGTTTTCACATGTTCGCATTTTTTTAGAATAACAAAAGTCTAGCCTTTTCCCAACTATGTTGGGGTCGGCTTCTAGACTAACCGGATGCAGCTGAATACCAGTATTTTATACGGAGCGACTGCCTATCTGATCTCCACAACCCAGTTATTGGGTAACACCCCTTGGTAGGACTAGTTGTCAGACTTTTGGGCTTCTGGCTACAGTCCGTTCACAGTTATTTTACCTCTGATTTCGCATCACTGTCAAAATTACAGTGATCTTTATTTTCCTGGCAATAAGGTTGCTATTGGGTTACTGCCATTGCCAAGACTGTTAAAATTATAATGATCTTTATTTTCGATGCTATAAGGTCGTGGATGTATTCGGCTTCTGCTGTCTGAGGTAAATGTGAAAGGGCTGTACCCGTAACGACTGTCAAAGATCAACAACAATAATAACAAAAGCAAGTATCCAGTTGGAATCTGCAGAAAGTGAACTCATGTTCGCTCATAATCGTGAAAGTTGGTCCCGCGTCGCGTAATCAATCAGCTGCAGTTTACGACCTAGATAAGGCTAACTGCCTTATAAAACTTATTACAGTTACATAACCACAAAGTTCAGGAACTCTCTCTGCTATATTCTCTGTTTCCAGATATCTAAAAACTGAAGAAATCCGCAGGAGAACCAAAGTTACCGACATAGCCCGAAGAATTGCCTAACTTAAGTGGCAGTGGGCAGGGCACATTGCTCGCAGAACAGATAGCCGATGGCGCCGAAAGGTTCTGGAGTGGCGACCGCGTACCGGAAGACATAGTGTTGGAAGGCCTCCCACAAGGTGGACCGATGACTTTTTGAAGGCCGCAGGAATCCGCTAGACGCGGGAAACAGAACCGGTCAAAGTGGCGGTGCTTGAGGGAGGCCTATGTCCAGCAGTGTATGTCTTTCGGCCGAAATGAATAACCTGAAGGCCAATTCTCGTATTTAAAAACGTTCAAAATCAAGCCATCTTGTATTATAATACATTTTGCTATCTTAGTTTCTGCCATCTTTTTTTTAATACACATTGCTTCAAACCGACCCCGGTCAGCGCACTATATCCCACAGCTGGCATAGCAACTTCACAAGTCCGAAGAGAAGTTCAAAGCGCAGTGGAGAAACAAAAACAGGAGACTGACACTAGACAACCTCTATTTGGCGCTCAACTACCAACGCAACTTTAAGTCAATGAGCGCAGGCGCGACGCTCGTTGCAAACTGTGGCAAGATACCCTACAACAAAACGAACATCTTCCTGCAGGGTGTAACTTTCCGTGGTCCACTTGGAAGGCCCTGAACAGTCTCCGAACCCTAGTGGGAAGGTGTAAATCGAACTTTGTAAAGTGAGGCTACCTTGACGGAACGGCAGCAGGGTGTGGATGTGGGGAGCTGTCATAAACTATGCTCCACCTGCTATCCTGCCCTCCGTGCCTCAAAACATGCAGCCAAAGTGAGCCTCTGTGCTGCCACCGATAACGCCGTGGAAGTGGCGAAGTTTTGGGCCAACACAATTTGAAAATAATTGTCGTGCCAG
This sequence comes from Amphipoea lucens, assembly GCA_947508005.1. Taxonomy (NCBI): domain Eukaryota; kingdom Metazoa; phylum Arthropoda; class Insecta; order Lepidoptera; family Noctuidae; genus Amphipoea; species Amphipoea lucens. The sequence continues at coordinate 12,001,651 of OX382379.1, forward strand.
CAACACGGAGAGGTAAAAGAATACATTCCAAGTGACATTTCACAAAACAATAGCAGAAATTACCAACAGTGCACTCCTGTCAAAGTCATTCGGGTGCCAATAGATGAATAGGGTATATTTTTGACAGATTTAGGCTAGGATTAGAGTGCACCCGTTCATCAAAATCCGGGAATTGCCCCTCTTGACAGTCTTCAGGTTTAAAATGAATAAGTTACTTCTATCTAGAGAAGCGTGCACGTTCGTGAGCAAATCATCACTTACCGTCAGCTGAGTATATCACTACAGGCAAGCGGAAAAAACGTCAAAAAAGAAACTTAAGCCCAACTACTTCACTAAGGGCGCATTCCACCAAACTTTTATACCTAAAATAAGTCTTATCCCGCGAATATTATATATATTAATTTTGAATTTTTGACAGTATTACCATACTAGAACTGAAATACTAGAAAGTCAAATTATCTGCCTTTGGTAAAATCAGCCCTAAATATGTCATGTAATTAAGTCACAAATCGTACAGATTACGTGCGACTCCGGTTAAACGAAAACCGATGTTATTCTCTTACGATTTCTTGTTTTACCTTTTTAGTTGGCGTTTTCGTCGATAAAACACTGTGATATATTTTACTGTCTTCAATACTTATAATTTTTCGGTATTCTACATCTGCTATGTTTGTGGTACGCCACCATGCCACATTAAACAAGAATAACTCACTATCATCGTCATCATCTTTAGCGTCCATGGGTACAGGCAGGTCGAAGTCTTCATCAGGCTCCGGGGACGGTACATCCTCATCCCGCTGCGGCAGCGTTGTGGCAGCGTTCGGTAAAGGTGCTGTCAATCGTGGACCAAATCATCTCTTACTGTCAGATGAGACAGTGGTCAAAGACGGCTAAATTGAACAAAAAATACTCACTATCGTCATCATCTCCAGCGTCTGTGGGTGCAGGCAAGTCCAGGTCTTCATCAGGTCCCGGGGATGGTACATCCTCATCGCGATGCGGCGGCGACGGAGCAGCGTTCGGTAAAGTTGGGGTCAACTCGTCCAGTTTCCGCTTTAACGCTCGCACGCGCGCCCCAAAGTTTTTATATGCCTGGAAGTGCATAGTATTTGTTTTGATAAAACCGTTTTATAGAGGCACTGACTGAATTTCCAAGGAGTTGGTCCGTCAGAAAGTTGAAGCAAGTTGTTGGGAGCGGCGAGATGGGCGGACGATATTGTTGCCATCGCGGGTAGAACTTGGATGAGGCTGGCACAGAGGCCTATGCAGTATGCTCAGCAGTTGGTGAAGTCGGACTGAGGATAATGATGATGGGAGTCCACACTTATCGACGCGGAATCGGCAAGAGCCGATCACGGATCACCACACTTGTCGCATTATATTCGACGGGGTGTCGAGTGTGTTTAGAATAAGTTAGATGATAAGATACGTAAATGATAAGTCCTCTTCTCCACATATCTTTCTTTTGCTGTGCCCGACAGGGCCCATGATTGTTTTTTTTTTGGCAAATATTTACCACCTAAGCCTACATTGTGGAATGCAATAAAGAATTGAGTATTGAGTGGCGTCATCCGATCCGAAACGAAGCGAATGACGTCTTTTTCGCTTTTATTGTATAACCCTATAAATCGTTTTAGACAATTTGGTATTCTGCTAGTTAAGACCACAGGTTTTCAGGAATTTCGAGTCATTGAATTGCATTTTTCTCATAAAAAACACGACAAAAACAGCTAACACAACAACATCAAAAACCTCTCAATAATTCGTCAAGCTGCCTCCGTTGCTATATGGTTGCTATCTAATATAAAATTTTGTTTGACTATGAAATCTGTTCACACACAATGCTAATTGAATCTCAAAGTCAATTGTGTGTGGCTGGGATGGCAATTGAATATAATTTTACATAGTTTAGCAGATGCGTTTACAGCGTTTTTTTGTTGCCTTTTAAAGTAATATAACGGACTAGCAGCGCCCCGCGGTTTCACCCGCATAAGTGTCGATCCCGTGGGAATATCAGGATAAAAACTATCCTATGTCCTTTCCCGGGACTCAAACTATACCAAATTTCATCTAAATCGGTTCAGCGGTTTAAGCGTGAAGAGGTTACAAACAGACACACTTTCGCATTTATAATATTAGTATGGAAGTATGGATGTAAAAAGACGCTTCCACGACATGGATGGACGCACAACCTGTTACCAAGGATTCAGTACATGATTCTGAAACCTACGTAGAAATTTTTCGTCAGTTATTGAAAGAAAAATTAGCTGTTTAGTACATTATGACCGCGTATGTATTACACTTTTCTATGAAACAGAAGATTTATAACCAACAAAAATTTTCTACGCTATGGGGTCTAGAATCACGTGCTGACTTTATGGTTACAGTGTGCGCGTCAGTGCCTCTGCCACCAAGTAACAGCAGTTATAATAAATAGCAGATAATGCGCCATCGACACGTAAAATATGTTCATTACTCACATAAGCAACAACTTTGACTTCGCCCCTCTGCGTCGAGTAGAACTGTGTCGCAGTTGACAGCAACGCTAGCAACGCCTCCCTCGCCACTATCTCTCTTTGTAATGCCGCTGTATATCGTTCAACGCAAGCTATTCCATCATTCAACTCCTTTTCAACATCATCTTTATTACCCCTTTCTGGAAATGAAAAATGTTTTGTAACAAAACTCTCTAAGAGACCTGTGTATTGATTCTAAAGGAAAAGAAAAGAATTCTACATTGCAAAGTATATTTATAAAATGCAGTTTTACTGCTGCGTAACTACTGAAATCTCTACAAAACAAAGTGGTTGGATAAAAACTACTTTTTCCTGGATACCAAAAGCCTTTTTACAAAATTCAGATCACATATTTTCTGCCGAGATAGCGGGACGAGCTGGAGAAAACAAATAACGAGTGGTCCACTTTAGCCCTGGATCGAAAGAGCTGGAAGTCATGGGGGAGTGGGATGATGCAGGCTAACAGTAACAGTAATATTATCTGCCAGATAAAATATCAGTTTTTGTGCCTACTGTAGAATGGAGAAGTTAGCGTGCATTAATAAGATTGGCCTATAATATGCTTGGACATAGTTTTTATTCAGACTGGCGTAAGCCCATCCAGGGTATGGATTCTGCCATCCATACACGACATCAATAGGATAATAATATCAGAGACTTACAGAATTATTTCCAGATGCTAGGTCTTGTACTGCGGCAAACATTTTTTTTTTTTGTGAGTCCCATTACTTCATGGTACTTAATGAATCCCACCAGACACAAGAAAAATAAATATAAACAATATGAAAAGGTAAAAAATAAATAAAAGCATAGAAAAAGCTAGCAAACCTTCATACAAACCCTTGAGACTGGCCCTCAGTAAATCTGCATCAGATAGTTCTAAATGACTTTCATGAATATCCTTTAGCCTCAAGTCTGTGTCTTCTTCCAATACTGCACATTGTTTTATCTTGTTCACTAGATGATTAGGCTGAAAAATTATAGTGTTTATAACCCGACTGTGGCGAAGCCCAAAAGGAGGGTTATTTTATTTTATTTCTTAACTAGCTGACTGAACTTCGTACCGCCTCAGTTTTTTTTGCCATGTTTTAATAGTTATTCTGCTATTCAGGGCGGAGACTAATCAAACATCATAAAAAATCGGTTCAGCCATTCTTTGTATTTGGTGTAACTAACCTGACTTTGTTTTATTTATAAAGATTTTGGAAAACTTACAGTTAGGAATGTATTAGTATAATAATAATCCTTCAAACCGAATTTCGGCTATGGCAGCCAATCTCAACGGAGACTAGCCATACACAAGATATCATAGTGCACAAGTATGGTCTCACATCATAATCTCAATCACAATATCTAAAAAAACCTCTAATTTACCCAGAATTTTGATGCGGTTTTCAACATCATTTAGAGAACTTATTCTGCAAGGTTTATGTGTATGGCTACATTACTATTTACATTAATATTAAAGTTGTTTTGTCAAGTCGTAAAAACCATGCAAAGCAGGAGCGGGTCACTCATATTACATTAATTAAAGCTTACTTGAAACTCTGAATCATCATCTTTCTTAACAGCACCAGCACTAAGCAAGCCTGTTAGATCTGATAGGAACTCCTCATCATACACCGATCTTTGTTCCCATATCTTGAATATTCGCAGGATTTTTGGTCTCACTTTATCATCCCTGAAAGATGAAGGTTATGAAGACAAGCCTGCTAAATATTAACATATAAATATTTACTGGGTTTAAGTATACAGGGTGGTCCAAAAGTCGTGGATCAAACGAAATAGGGAGATGAAGGAGGTCATTTCCAACAAAAAATCTTTCTACAGCATGGTCATAATTCAATTACCCTAAAAGTTATGAATATTTGTGTATACCGAGTTCTTTTACAATTAGACGAATTTAAAAAAAATGTGATAAAACAATAAAACAAACGGTGTTGTATTACTACTAGATAATGTATCAGCACTACAAAGTTCTATTAGGGCTCTGAGTATCAAATTTCAAGAGCAATTTATTTTTTTCCAAAAATTTTGTAACATTACCAAAAATTTTTTCTCACTTTAAAAGCGTTGGAAATTACCTCCTTTATCCCCCTACTTCGTTTGATCCACGACTTTTGGGCCACCCTGTATAACATGACATTGCACCTTTATTCCTTAACCTTTTGAATGCCATTGTCACATATATGTCACAAATATATGACAAAATGCATGTCACACCATATTATGAAATAAACAATTTAATCATTACTTTTGTATGTTTTTATTTATATAATTTAAAAGTTTAAGCTTCCGTCTATATTGTATTGCATGAAACTAATATAAATAAACCACCAATATCAAGAAATTTGTTGTTTTAAGTGTGTATGTGTTGTTAAAGTGGCCTGGCCCCTGGGGTACGGCGATATGTTTATACTCTGGCATTCAAAAGGTTAAAGCGCTAGGCAGAGGAGTACACCCACCTTTAGCCAGTTATGTTCAAGTCCCATGAAATAAGGGCAAGCCTATTGTCATCAACCGTTTAAGTATATTTTGATAGTTATTCAATACCTATAGCATCCGGGCAAACTAAACTATTGCTATAATTATGCATTATATGTTTGAATAAATAAATAATTTATGTAAATTTTTTTTTCAGGAAGAAAATTACTCCATTAGAAGCTTAAAAAGAGTATGAAGATTTTTCTCAAGGGTTTCACTACATTACCAGGTCAAGCTCCGCGCGCGACCTATGGGTCACGAAACAATAAAAAATCAATTGTGTCTCATTAGCGGAGCTTAATGAGTTACACTTAAAACATCATCAAATATCTTAAAATTCGGCCTCATACCAGAATTATATAAGAAGAGCAATGGCTTTGTATTTTTTTAACAATTTACTACTTTTTCTTTTGTTATTATTTTATGACTTACAGTATTATATTATTATTTATATTACAACATTTGGAAGTTACAAGTTTTATGACTGTTTCAGTGTATTTTTTATGTTTTAATGATTTACTATTTAATTTTTAACATAAAAAAGTCTCAGATTCGCTGAAAATACATAAAATAACCATAAACCATGCAATATTTATCAATATTGACTAACCTGACCAAAGGCGTAGCTTTCTGGAGATTGAGCCCCCAGCTCTCAACAAACTCGTAGTTCTTCCTTTTGCTGTACTGAATCACATCATTAGCCAAGTAGAATAATACCAGTCTCTGTTCCACCTTCACTCTCTTCAACACATTCAGCCAACTTTGCACTATCCTTTTGTGGTGAGGCCTTTGTTTCAGGCACCACGAGGATAGCCCCTGTATACTCTCCTGAGTATCCTTCAGCTGACTCAGGCGTTTCTCGAACGCTAAGGTGTTAAAATCCTCTGCTTCTGCCATTGTTATCAAACTAACAAATTATCACTGACACATTATACTTTTGAAGCGTCCCATAACATGACAATCACTTATTTATTACACTCTACTCGTAAACACAACCATAATTATTGCAATGGTCCAGTGGATTTATATTTATACGAACAAAATCAACACACAGCACGAAAATGTGAACAAATAAACTAAACGAAAAACCGCGTTGTTAGCACTAATACAGATAACATGTCTAATACATATTAATGCGTGAAATGTTATATTAATTTAATTTTTGTTTGTAAAACTGCGTACAACAGTGTTATTTTAAAGTTTTGACTTGTTATTTCCAAACAAATACAGAGAAATAGGAAATTATTACGGAACTATATTGCCAGAGACAAGAACCGCCATTTTCTCTGTGATTTGTTTTTATTGAATTCACAGCACAACGCCTAGCATAAGTATTACGCATTCAGCCTTTGTGAGTTCAAAGAAAAGATTTACTGTGTTGATTTTGTTCGTTTATATCCACTGCAATAAATATGGTCGTCTAATGCGAGTAGAGTGTAATAAATTAGTGATTTTCGTAGATTTTTAATCAAATCCCTTTGAGGGTGGAGCTGGAACCGTCTACGTATGCAACGTAGGGAGAAATGTAGGGAGCTGACTTTAGCTCTTGAGCTCTTGCGTCTTATATTCTCTTATTTTTCAAACTTTTCTGCTTTCCTAAGTGACAAAGCTATTTCTATTTATATACTAGCTGCTGCCCGCGAATCCGTCCGCGTCAAATCCTATCCTAACTAAAAATAAGTTTGTTTGTTACCTTTTCACGCCTAATCCACTAAACCGATCATCCTGAAATTTTATATTTATAGTTGGAGCACGGGACCCGATCACGGGACCGTAGATCCCGTGCTTCACCCAGGTGGTGAAACCAGGTGAAGCACGGGTCCTCCCTTCTTCAAGGGTCCCCCTTTTTTCAAGTCCTCCTTCGTCCGGGGCGGCTGCTTTTCCACCAGACGTGCGTATGCTACGTGGATGCGTTTGATATCTACCAATCATGTTATTTATTGGTCCATATAGCATAACGCTGGCGGAAACGGGGAAGGATGCGTGACATGTATGCGTGCTACGGATGATGGATGCGCGAGTGGTGTAGCTACGTACAGAGCAGAGTACCCAAAATAGGCGCGCGTTTGTCACCGAAATTAGACATGCTGCCCTTGCCTTCTCTACTGCCGATGCATCGCTTAGCTCGAGCTGCGCATCTTCCTCGTATGGCTACCTTGCGGCAGCGTATCTGCATAGCACATCTCTGGGGGAAAAGCAACCTTATGCTCCATCAGCAGTAGCCTGCCTGTAATGGTCGTGCAGTGAGGCACCATCAGTGCTGGTTTAAAAAGTACAAACACTAGCTGAATTAGATCCTGGATTAAGGGTGTTACCTACATCCTGAGCCTGCAATTTGCCCCCAAACTGACGGGGTGGAACACCCTAAATCCAAGATCCAGTTCAGCTAGTCTTTGTATTTTTTCATTGGCCTTCACCCATGAAGATAAAAAAACACCGCACTTGGCGTTCGTTTACTCTCTCTTTTTATGAAGCCTTATGGAAGAAAGATATGCAAGATGTTTTGGTAGCTGTCATCGCGCTGAGACTGAAATGGCAACCATGGACTTATGTGGCAACATTGTCGTTAACATTACAAATTGGGAGCGAGACAGCGAGTGTATTGTCTATGGTTATGATTAGTAGTTTGACTTTGAGTGAGTTTGTTTGCCAAGTGTTGGTTGGTGGGAGTGAAAAACGTTGGGTGCATTTATTTACTTTTTTCAATACCTATTCTAACTCATAGCATAGTTTCGTTATTCTTTTCTTACTGCTGAGCTAATTCATCTTTCTTCTCGGAGGAATATTATGTAAGTATACAACCTACCTACCTATTTATAATTTAATTAATTACAACAAGACTTGTTATGACTCACACTTACTTTTATCTTGAATTTTTGGCTATCAAATTTTTCGATAAGTGCCTTAATAATTAGTACGAAATCTATGCATATTTATCAAGATACCCATGAACATGTAGAATTTAAAATCATTATACTTGCCAGGTTATTATTATTAAGTATTACAGGTACAGTCAACCGCACATCCTTGGTAACACTATGATTTTGACAGCGCCTTTATTTCGTAGCAATAAGGGTTTTTGAGTTCAATTACATGTTACTACCTATTTGCGATTGAACGTACCTGTCTGTTGATGTTGATGACCGGTGCGCGGCCAAGGCCAGTATACTTACTTTCCTCTTTGTGCGCGGCGCACCGGCGTTTCCTGCAGTTTCGATACACCCCGCGAACTTTTTCCTGTTCACTGTTTCGATCACTCTTGTGCAGTTGAATTCAGTGGGATAGGAAAGTAAAATGATTCGCTCGTACTTAATTGTATTGATTGCTGCGTTCGGCGATGGGATAAATATTATAGGTAGAAGGTTAGGTAGGTAGTGTAGGTACCAGACGAGATGAGATTGATTTATCTAAGCCAGTCTAGACTGGCTTTGGGTTCGAGTGGGAGCACTACCACGCCGGCCCTTTGTTTCTGAATTCAAAACCAGTTCGAAGATTTCGTGAATAGTTTGAATGTATTGGGTAAGTATGTAATAGTCATTTGTATCTTTCTGCTGGTTCACTGTGCTAGCTAATTTGCCATAAGCTCTGCGATTTGTTTGTAACGTTTTAATAATATACAGGGTTACTGAAAACTCGACCACTTCCTTGCAGGAGGTGATAGGGGGGCTAAAATGTGACAAATTTAACCTCTCATATGTATGGCCGAAAATTAATACTTTTAGAGATATTTGAATTTTAGGTATTTTATAAATTACTCCGAATTTTCACACTAAACTTTTAATTTAAAAAAACAAATCATGTTGGTTGGGTTCATTTTTATTTATAGCTAACATCCTAACAAAGCTAATACAGCAGTAAAATATCTAAAAACATCAAATCATTTCAAATAATTAAAAGTTTAGTGTGAAAATTCGAAGTAATTTAAAAAAGACCTAAAATTCAAATGTATTAATTTTCGGCCATACATATGTATGGGGGGTTAAATTTGTCACATTTTAGCCCCTCTATCACCTCCTGCAAGGAAGTGGTCGAGTTTTCAGTAACCCTGTAGGTATAACACGGCGGGTGTTTGGCACTCACTATCCCCCCCCCCCACCCTATTTTATCGATGTCTTGCAGTCTGTCTAAATATTACCATTTTGTTTTCCAAAACCTAGCAAGTTCTCCTGGCTGGTTGCAGATTGGTTAGTTTTTAATTAGGTACCTACTTATTTAATTAAATAGTGTGTTATCTACTTTCCGATCTCCTGCAAAGCTAAGTTTGCTCAGCTTGTCCGTTTTTTTTAATAATGGCACAGCGAGGCATGGTTTTCAACCCAAACAAATATCAACATTGCCCTTTCTTCTTCTTCTTCTTCTATATCTACCTATATCTTCTATACATATTTATAGAAGTTTTTATAGTTTAATTCCGTTAAAACGTTTTCCTCAAAGGCACAATTATTATTAACAAACCATGTAATTGTAAGGTACCTACCTACTACCTAACTGTGTTTTATATACCTACATACATATACTAAAATGGTAAAGAAGTCAAAACTGTACATAGAGATCTCGTTGCCTAGCTAACCTATTAGTTTAGGATCTCCGAAATTCGGACTTCCGAAATTAAAGTTAAGTATTTCATGATTTTGAGTTACTTTCTTTTTGAAGTCGATTTAATTTTTTAAATTAAGTACTCTTTTATTTCGTAATTTTTAGTTTTAAGTATAAACTGGAATATTTTTATGTACTTAATAAGTAGGTAATAGTTTTGATGTTACATTAGAATTTGACAAAGGTTTTGAGATGTTTTCCCTTTGACACTACACCCGTAGCTCGTATCAATAAGCCAGAACACGTATTAGTCCATATCTTGAAAATTACTGAATCGATTTTGATGAAACTTGCACTATGACCTAAAATGCGTGGACAGACATACATACCTACATACATCTATGAAGTTTTGTATATTTGTTTGGAAGCCCTAATAGATTGTCATAAGTAAATATATTGCAGTTCCAATAATATTACATACATACATACGTGTCAAATTGATAGCCTCCTTTTTTTTTAAGTCGGTAAAAACAGCAGCTTGTACTTAGATAAGATAAACAACAAAATATTGGTTTCAGGAATTTTAATCACAATCAGTTTTACAAAATACTTAAGTCATTTACGTAAGTACCTGCTATCAATCATAGTAACGACCTCTGATTATATAAGGATACATAGGTATATGTATGCAGGGGCTCGTAACTAAATAATAACAGCCGCACGGTACCATAGAAGGTTAAAATACTCTTGTCGCGGTCGGTTCGTGGATGGGTAAGTATACCGAGTATCCATTACATAACGATACCCTTCTGTGCCTTGGAAAGCACGTTAAGCCGTTGGTCCCGCTTGTCATTCGTATATCTTTAGTTACGGGTAGTTAGAAGCCGAAAAGTCTGACAGTCTTACCAAGGGGTATCGTGTTATTTTTTTACTGGGTGTAACTGGGTTGTGGAGGTCAAATAGGCAGTCGCTACTTGTAAAATACTGGTACTTCAGCTGCATCCGGTTAGACTGGAAGCCGACCCCAACATAGTCAAGAAGGCTGGCTAGGCAGATTGATTGACATAGGTATACGAGTATGCATGTAGAATATTTATATGCATTTTCCTTGAGCTGATGTGATACTCAGATGTTTTGTCCAATCTTTCCAAGAATTCCTTTAAATTAATTAATAGGCAATGTCGTGGTGAAGTGAGAAAGGCACCGCAGGACGGCAGGGGGGATTCTTGCCCTTCATGATCCAGAAATATCATCATCATCATCAGCCTATAATGTTCCCACTGCTGGGACACAGGCCTCCTCTCTGTGAGAGGGAGTGGGCCGTAATCCACCACGCGGGCCCAGTGCGGATTGGTAGATGTCACATGTCTTTGAATTTTTGGTTCTAGGACATGTCGGTTTCCTCACGATGTTTTCCTTCACCGTTTTGAGAGCAGTGGTGATGAAATAATTTACACAAAGTAAAGCACCTGTCTGGGTTCGAACCTACGACCTACAACTCGTAAGTCGCGGCCGATACCACTGGGCCACCTAGAGAATGCAAATCCGTCCTGTTTTAAAATCCGGATTATTAAGAACGGATTTTTGGTCCAGTCCGGATTATCCGGATTTTACGGATTTTTCATGAAAATAAACATATCTACTTATATCAGTTTATTAATATGATGTTTCTTATATTTGTGTTAATGGATTAAAATAAAAACACTGGAAAATCAAATCATACGATTTTTATTTTGTTTTTGATATTTGTAATTATTCAATTTCAAATCAAAATAATAATAAGTACAAATTAAAATAAACTTTGGAGATCAAAAATAAACACTATTAAAACTTCTTCTCAAATTATTAAACATTACACACGAAAATAATCTGCATTATTAAAATAATCAGTCTATGACTCGTGACTTCGTGAGCTGTTAGCTGAGTAACGTTATTAAAATAATAAGCACAAATTAAAATAAACTTTGGAGATCAAAAATAAAGATAAATTAATAAACTTCTTCTCAAATTATTAAACATTACACACGAAAATAATCCGCATTATTAAAATAATCAGTCTGTGACTCGTGAGCTGTCAGCTGAGTAACGTTACTAAAACAATTAAAAGTAAAAAATAAAAGAAATTCTGGTAAACATAAATAATTGACTTCTTGACAAATTAATAACATAACAAAGGTAACAAAATAATTTAACTTCACTTTAATCAACTTAATTTAAAAAAAGATTATGTTATTTTATGAGACATAAAATGTGACCTCAAAAATAATAAAGCATCTAAAATGCTATCGTTTAACCTGCTGCGAATTCGGTTACACATAATTCCTGCTGCAGAAAAAGCACGCTCTGATTCAACGCTTGTTGGGGGAATGCATTGAAGATGCTTGTAAGCGGCCTCCAAATATCGTCCTCGTGAACCACTATCCTCGAATAACGCCATCTCCACTCGCACTAAACTGGGAATATCAGTTTCAGGCTTCCGGCTGATAAGCACATTTTCTTCTCCAGCCTTGTTGATTTTGTTTAACTCAAATGCTAATCTCTCTCGAAAACTCATTTCTTGATCTAAAGACTCTTATTCTCTGGAAATAGTTTTATGTGATTCAACAGACACTTCTATAGGATTAATACGGCTTTCTACAGTTTGATTTGATTGTGTAAGGTTGATGTACTGCCTTTAATCTTAAAAATTCGTTGACAAATTTTGCATTTTGCTTTCGAGCTATTCGAGGATCTTAAGAAATGAGCCCATACACTTGATGCATCGCCAGATTTTTTGGAATATTCTTTGAAATCCATAGTCTATAGTTTATACTGAAACAAATGAACATTATTATGCAATATAACCAAATGCAATTTACAAATTCCGGCGTGAATTATACACAAACGGCCGCGGCGTAAGGTGAAGGCGAAATTTAGGCGCATAGCTGATAGCAGGCGTGGACCTTATTTTTAGTTTATGAAAGTATGTTTAGTATATAAGCATCTACTGATCCATACATTTATGTTCGTACTAGCTTTTACTCGCGGCTTCACCCGCGTTTATTACTTTAAAAAAAATTAGCCTATGTCCGTCTCCAGGGTTCCAAACTCCCAACTATCTCTGTACCAAAATGAATCAAAATCGGTTTTGCCATTTAGGCCTGAAGACGTAACAAACAAACTTAATTTCGCTTTTATAATATTAGTAAGGAAGTAAGGATAACTCAACATAATGCATGGAACTGAACTGATTTTTTTTTTCGCGATTTCAGGGTTGCTCTCATAGTAAAAGTTGTTCATAGTGATGAGTACAATGATCCCTTTTAAGATTTCGCATAATATACTAAAAATAAGGTTGTATCGAAGAGGTGAAGAGACTTTACTATGCGACATACAGGCTGACTTTGTTGCGATAGCATGTCTAAAGGCGAAGTAGCGCTTGCTGTATTTAATAACTTATTAAATAATTATATCTACCTTATTTAATAACTCAATATTTTACTTTTAAACTATTATAAACCATTCCTATTAACATACAAAAAAAAAGAAAGGCGTTATTGTACTAACAGTGTAACACTAAATCAATATTGTACCTACTTCTAAGTTCATAGGTACCGATTCGAATCAGATACTCTTTCCAAGAAACATTTATATGTACCTATGCAATAAATGTTTCTCATTGTAAGTGAATAATTGTACTCTATTTTAAAGAAATAAATGTCTTAAACCATAGAATTAAAGAACAATGAATATAGATAATTATTTTATCTACTTACGTACGAAATCACCGGTCTAAACCGATTGCGCGCACAAAGATGTTTCTCTCGCTCGTCGCTGTCGTCGAATGAACGGAACGATCCGATCAAGGACGCACTCGCGTCCCACGTGATAAAGTAATTGCGGATTACAATTTCTTATTATTCAGAAAATCCGCGGATTTGATTTTCGAATCCGGATTTACAAGTCGAGTAAAAATGGGCGGATATCCGGATATTTCGGATTACGGATAGTCCGGATTGCATTCCCTAGCCACCACTGCTCAGAAATATTATGGGCGCGACAAATCGACAGCTCTTGATACCTTGTGGGATTTCGTACTTTTTAGACCTACGAAAAGATTTTATTGTTGTTTATTATGCAATCTTTTTTTATTTCCCACCCTGAACAAAACCTTGGCCACACCTATGTCAATATGCACACACCTGTAGGCCGATTCCCATAATTAAAAATGATAAAAAATATATTCACAATCTCATCTCAGCTATTTTTGAATGACTGAGACGTGAGGTTAGAATGCGAACGTTCTTAAAAATACGGAATTGCCCCTCTGTTACCTACTCTACTACTTTATTATAAAAAAATATCTCTTTTATTTCAGATCCTACATACATCAAGATGATAATACTAACGGGGAGTACCTTAGGCGAAAGGCAGCGGGAGTTGAACGCTAAAGTGAAAGAAGCCACAGCAAAGTGTCTTAACTTCAACGATATAAAAGACAAGGCTGAAGAGTCCGATGTCGACAAGTTATTCAAAATAGATCTTGCGTCCAAACACTTGAACATGGACTACATCATCGAAGTTCTAAAGTCAGGAGACAGTTTGTACGTTTCTCGAGCTCTAAAATGCAGTTGGATATATGGTGATAGTTACTCATACATTATAAATGTTGATAATCTTCACAACAATGTGATACCTTTCATGTCTAGCAAAATGAAGAAGAAACTACTTACAGCTATTTCCACACACGTCAGGGATGAAGTAAGGGCAGCAGAATTTTACAAATACTGCATGGATATCAAACTAAAAGCCATTGCATTAAAATTTCTTAATTTCACCAATGACACGTTCAAGTTAGAGTTACTGAAGAAACAGACGAACTGTAATCATCTGATTTTAGAAGGTGAATATCTTAAGAATTTTATTGGATTCTCATTCACTCTAGCAGAGGCGTATGTCAAGGTATTAAATGATTCCAACAGAATTCTAGTGTTTCGGGGGCTTAGCTATTTATACACAGTTTCGGAAGTGAAATATTTATATCTGTTGGAAAAATATGTTAAAGTATGCTCATATAACAGTACATATTTAGGTTTGCGTATTTCAAAAAGTATTATGAAACATCATAAGGACCGAGTTCTCAAAAATCCATCACTATATGTTAGAATATTGAACGAAAGTGCTATAGCCAAGTATAGTACGGCAGAAGATGCAAAAATTTACGCAGCTGCTGTATTGCCTGATAATGTCGAGCATTTTTGGAGTCAAAACTATTGTAACAAATACAAATTCTTCCTTGACAAGATCACAGTAGGAAAGTTTCAATTCGTAAAACAGATATTCACAGCCAAGTATCCGGAACAATACTTAGAAACGAATCCATACTTTTATCATAAGCAGAACTACAAAATAATGACAGCCGAAGAACAAGAAACTTGGGCTTTAAAACAAATAGCCAGTGAGAATGAAATTCTAGGCATAGGCAAAGACTATCTTTGGTACAAGTTTGTCAGCTTCGAAAAAGCTTTGGAGGAAATCAAAAAGCTTGTATTGACCACTACGGATAACGCTAAACGGGCAGACATGATGCTTATTCTGGTTGATTCTGCAAAAAACCAACGCGATGTGGAAAAACTTTTGAAACATTATTATGAGAGACATGTCAATGAACAAAGGTTTATTAAAGAGAATTTCCTTGACAGGGTTATGCAAAACTTTAATGTTTTCGAATTTGATGAAGATTGCTGGACGGCTTTCAATAAAATGTTTCACAATTTGGAAGTTTACAATACAACTGACTATAACAGTAAGACTGAATATAGAATAGTCGCTCTTGTATACTGTATCGTTAATCAAAAGAAAGTTCCTGAAGCCATAAAAAATCAAATTAATTCTAATATACAATTTTATACATTAAAAACGACAACAGATCAGTTGCCAAAAAAGCAACAAGAAATGGTATTTGAGTATTTGTTTAAATTTTACATGGACGAAATAAGAAAGTACGAAAGTGTACCTTATGAGGATGAAGTTAAATATAGTCTTAGAAAATATATTTATTTCACTTTGGATCTATTGAACCAATACGATAGAACTAAAGAGGATTGCCCTGAACTTGTTAACAAATTTATGAAGTTGGACTGGGCGGAATTTGAATGCCATAGGCTGATTCGTGACAAGAGCAAAAGAGAAATAACCCGGGTGGATCTGTTACGGGACTTAAAGAAAGATGCGAAACTCTTAGTTGAGCACCTTCCGCTCGTCAAAACCAATATCGATAGCAGTTACAAATACGATATTAGTACGGTGCTCAAGAAATTGAAAATATATTTCTCGAACGATATTGCGAAGGATTATCTAAAATTCTTTGAAACATTATTGTCTGAAGATCAGCTATGGCATAAAGTTACCCAAGCCGCAGCTCATGGTATTTTCCAACTCGGAGACGAGAAAGTCAAAGTGGATTTTATGGCGAAATACGCCCCAAAAGATTCTGCGATTAAACACGGTGAAATAGACCAAAAGTTGTTAAGTATCCAACAAGCTATATGTGCCCACGCCTGCTATTCGCGCCCTCCAGTCCCGCTCAAGTCAATGCTCATGTATATAAAAGGAGACTATGTACATTTTTGTATACCGATATTTCATTCGTACTTGGCTAACCTGCCACTACCAGTTTGCATGGAATTCATCGAAGCAATATTAGATACTCCGGTATCAATTCAGAAACATGGAATTCGTCTCGCTTTTGAATGTTTCAACGCAGAAAGTCTAAATACACTTGTATTACGCGCTTGGAAGAAGACCAAAAATGTTTCACTCAGAATGATTATTTTCAAAGCAATCGTCAACAAAATTTCTGAAGTTACAAGTGGACAAGATTTGTTATTTGACACATTGAAGGTATTAACATTATCATTACGACCAGATGATGATGATGATATATTTCGTCTTCTAATATCCCATCAACTACCCAAGCATTTGACGCCGGAATGTATTGAGATGGCTTGGAAAGTAGTGAGCCAATTTCCGCCGAAACCAGCAAACCTGACTCGCATGCATAATATCTTAATGTTCATGTGTACCAAAATTGATACCATCCGCCAAGAATTTGTTTGCGGTATTATAGAATCGTTTATTGCAACGGTTTTTATTCAAGAAGAAGAATACGCAATAAAACCGAGTTCCGAAGCTTCTGATTTAATTGATGCCAAGTGGAAGCTGACTGCCTCATATATCATAAACGTTACGGGCGAAGATGATCTCTGGGAAAAAATGGAGTTAACGAAGCAAATATTGAAAAAATGTTTGAAGGACATCGGAATACGTGAAAGGAAGCGTGCTTTACTAAAAACTTGTTTTATTATCATCCATGATCTTGAGAGCAAAAGTTATTGTCAAGACTTTAACCGTTATGAAAACGTGAATAAGATAATGCAATTAGTACTGGAGACGCTTGAAGAAACATTACCCATTGAAGAAATTTATATGGAAGTGTGGGAAATACGACTGGGAATCGTGGCTAGGAAAGTGATAGCCGATAGTAAAGTAAAACATACAAATCAAGAACAAATTGATAAGCAGGTGATAAAAGAAATTGCAAACAATTTTGCCAACGAGCTCGGAATCCTAATAAAGGAATTCGTAGAAAAAGAAATGTTCTTTGCCACATTCTCTTCAGATATTCAAAACAAAATTATTAGTAAGACGCAAACATTGAAGAATCTAATAGATTCAAACACTAAATTCACAGATATGATGACTAACGTATGTCTAGGACTGATGTCGTTCGAAGTCACTCAAATATACATACTTGTCCTAAATCTTCTACCGGCTAATTGCCGCTCTGAGTATGAGGAAGAATTTAAAGCTGTCATTAAGCAGGTAACTAAAATGGATAATAAAGAAATTCGTTGCAATATGTTTAGGAAATTTGCTAATGCCGACTTTGATAGCGGTGAATTTATGTAATCGAGGTCTTAAGATAATGATTATAATGTACAGACGCCAGCACATCAACCTACACGAAACTGTCACATTTTCCTAATCAACTTTGAACCTTATGCTTTAGTGATAAAGTTGAAAATCTATTAACCTTTTAACCGCCCAACTTTATATCATTTGTCGTGACCCCAGCACCCGAGAAAAAAAAAAAAAAAAAACGTAAAATAAATACCGATGAAACGAGCTGTGATGATATAATAATAATACAGATTAAACGAGATGTGTTATTTGGTCGTATATATACGACTCTGGCGGAATGGGCACGAAAATATTTGTCGGATTAATCCGACGTAGGCGGTTAAAAGGTTAAAGAAATTTGACAGATTGTAGTAGGTTGATGTGCGGGCGTCTGTACGATGGTACTAAAATCTTTTGGCGCTTGGCTAAACTCGGAACTAAAGCCGCCATCTAGTTTTATCCATACAATTTCACAGATGATTACTAACAATGACCCCCTGTCAATGTAATTCAAGCGGCAAAAGGTTCTTGTAGCACCCCGTTTACTTACTTATTTTTATATAACTTGTATTTTTTTAGTTTTTTTTTACTGTGTTTAATTTAGTTGTATTTTTTTAGTTTTTTTTTACTGTGTTTAATTTAGTTCTTAAACTTAAATTACAGATACTTTCTAGAACTTGCTGTGCCATATTAACCCCTGCTTACTGTAATAGTCCGTAAGATTTTTTATATGTCTGTAAATGACATTAAACATTATCATGTATCATGCGAGTGTTTCATTTATTTCTTAATCTTTTTTTACCTACGCTCTTTTCAAGTCGAAAGCTGGCCTAAAATCTTTCTTAGATTGTCACATATTTAGGAAAATTGCATTATCTTTGCTAAGATGTGCTGGCCCGTGAAAATAGCCGTGAATATATTTGAGCTTTAATAATCCTACTAATATTATAAATGTGAAAGTTTGTATGCCTGTTACTCAATCACCGGGCTGAACGGACACGGATGAGGCATACAGATAGTTTATACCCTGGATTAACACAAAGTACACTTTTTATCCTGGTATCTACTGTGCCAAGCTCATCTAAAATACCTAATACAATATTTTTACCTTTGCCATCGACTCGAAATGAAGAAGTAAATGCGCAAACAGATGTTTCATATTTGTATGCATTTTATATTGAAAATAGGTACATTTCATATTTTTACGAGATGGCGGATTAATTTTAGGCTTCTAGGA
Organism: Amphipoea lucens; assembly: GCA_947508005.1. Classification (NCBI taxonomy): domain Eukaryota; kingdom Metazoa; phylum Arthropoda; class Insecta; order Lepidoptera; family Noctuidae; genus Amphipoea; species Amphipoea lucens. The sequence goes on from OX382379.1 coordinate 12,020,365, forward strand.
TTGTCAAACACAATATTTGAACGAAAAGGGTTTTAATATAAAGAAAAACACAAAATCCATTTTAATTCTGCGAATTTAATCTGTAATCTACACAAAAATGCAACATTTATCAATATCCCGTATAAAAAATAAGTACAACAACAAATTTAATATCTACGACACATTACTATTTAGAATGAAGCTTCTTTACTATTTCATTAATCAACACCATGTAACATAATTATTATTATAATGAAGAATTAACATCTACATAATATTTCACCCCGATTTTGATTAGCGTAGAAAGTTAGACAAAGAAAGGTGTCGTTTCAACTTAAATCCCGTTTTGATCAAGTCTGACGCTAACCTATCACCAAGTCTTATGTTGGCTGTTGTAGGTAGAGCGATTTTGTGTAAATTAGCCGATTAAATCACGATCGTGGGCAGTTTATTTATGACCGGTTGTTCTGGCAACGAGCCCAGCTAGGGAAGGCCTATGTCGACCAATGGACGTTTTTTTGTCTATCGATGACAATCATTACAAAAGAATAAGTAGGTTTCAGTAAGCCACATGGTCTCTGCTGCAATATGCTCTGTTTAGTTTGTGATCTTCCTATACGAGTTGCAATAAATACTTTTTCTTTCTTTCTTTCTTTCAATATACAGGGTGAAAGGGACATCGACGCACAAGCTGTTACTATAAGCTCATTAAGAAAGAAAGAAAGAAAATACGTACGTACGTTACACGTTAGACTCACAAGAGATGCAATTTGTGGTCGGTTATTAAAAAAATCTGCTGTTTCATACATTTTGACCGTGTAGATATCGCTCTTTTGTATGAAACAGCAGTTTTTTTTTTAAAACCGACGTAAAATTTCTACGCTGCGTTCCTAGAATCGTGCTAAATTTATGGTAACAGTTTGCGAATCGATATCCCTCAGTGTATATACGTTTTGATGTAAAGATAAGCTTGCTTAGGTATTTACTGCAATCATGTACCTTTGTAGATATTAATCGTTCATAATAATAACATAGTTGTTTTTTGTACCGCAAGATTTACAAAATGGAAGAATACTGATGATGAATCAAACATTTAGAATTTCGTGTTTGAAACGAGAAGTAAAGTTGATAGAAAATTTGGAAAAGTATATTTAAGTGATTAGGAAAAAAGTGGGGATGAGATGCTTTGGTCGTAGTATGTGGCACTGCTGATAAATGACATGGATTAAGAAGAAATGGATAAACGAAAATAAACACAGTGCCGTTATTGAAGAATAAACTTTGGATGGAGCAAAGGCAGGAGTAAGTACTTAATAAAGAAGAAACAAAGTTTCAAATACAGCAGTAGACAAGTAAATAGCCTTTTTTACAAAATTAAAATCCCATTTAGAAGCCCAACAAAGGAATATTTTACTTGCATTGAATTATACAGGGTTCACACGGTTTCATTTTTGTTGATAAACTGCTAAGTCGGAATAGCGATTCGAACCGTATAAACAGACTTTCATTCAAATTAAATTTCCAATTCAAAGGATGTTTTGTTGAATAACAAAAGTTGTTTAACACATTAGCTGTCGAAGTTTTATCGTGTACCCCTTTTTAGGGTTCCGTAGCCAAATGGCAATAAACGGAACCCTTATGGATTCGTCATGTCTGTCTGTCTGTCTGTCCGTCCGTCCGTATGTCACAGCCACTTTTTTCCGAAACTATAAGAACTATACTGTTGAAACTTGGTAAGTAGATGTATTCTGTGAACCGCAGTAAGATTTTCACACAAAAATAGAAAAAAAACAATAAATTTTGGGGTTCCCCATACTGACAACTGAAACTCCAAAAATTTTTTTTCATCAAACCTGTACGTGTGGGGTATCTATGGATAGGTCTTTAAAAATGATATTGAGGTTTCTAATATCATTTTTTTCTGAACTGAATAGTTTGCGCGAGAGACACTTCCAAAGTGGTAAAATGTGTGTCCCCCCCCCCCCTCTAACTTCTAAAATAAGAGAATGATAAAATTAAAAAAATATATATAATGTACATTACCATGTAAACTTCCACCGAAAATTGGTTTGAACGAGATCTAGTAACTAGTTTTTTTTTTAATACGTCATAAATCGAAAACCGCAATTCACCTTTCACAAAGTTACAACGAACTACAAGAACTTTTATATTATGTTACTTGCTGCTACGGAACCCTTCATGGGCGAGTCCGACTCGCACTTGGCCGGTTTTTTTTTTTTTGGGTGGGAAATCATCAAATAACTTCTCCCGCTCTGGGCGGAGCGAGAGGGCGTGTCAGACTTTTACTGACTAAAACCCACCCGTGTTCCTTCAGTTGCCTGTGCCAGGAGCCACGGTATCTCTTTCGAACAACCCGCGACCCCGGCAGGCTTCGGTCCTGGTAGACCCCGTCAGTTAGTGCTGACATCTCTTTGAGGCGCGCGTGGAACACAGCGCGCCGTCGACCCGGGCCTGGTCCTTACCGGACGGCGAGCAGCCCATTGCTCGCCGTCCGCAAGCCCGCGCCTACGGTGGTTATCGTGTACCCCTGATTTTGTTTTAAATAATTCAACAAGGCATATCAATTTCGCTAATGCTGTATTCGTTCAATACGGTAACATTATAAGAAGATAAGAATAAGGAATCATAAAGAAAGCGATTTAAAAGCTTCAACACTGGACGTCAAGTTTCAATTTATCATAACATACATTTGCAACATAATTTAACAGTATTTAGATGCAATTTCTTGACGTAAATGTATTATCTGCCAACGGGGTGCCGAAAGCATTCAGCCAAATGTTATATGGTTTCATAATGGGCTCGTGGACTGCAAGTATAAGTAAATGGGCACAGGAGTACCAATTCTATGACTCATTCACGCTGCATAGAATCCGATATAGACGCAAACCGTTCTTTTTACTTCATTAAAAAGACATTATGGCATTAAGTCTTCAATAATACTGATGTTAAGGCATGCGATAGCGAAAAGATAACATAACTAAATGTATAATCATTTACTGTTCAAACAGTACGGCTATGGAATGACTTGCCCGTGTCGGTAAGGCGTGCTCAATCTTTGTCCACTTTTAAAATTATGATAATAAAGCACTTCCCTCTCTCCTTAAACATCATTATTATATTTTGTTTGCTCCTGTTTCATATTTATTATTATACCTATATATTTATTAAGATTAGTATAATACACTTTATGTAAGTATATATTTATTGTATTATGTAAATGGTACACCACAGACTACCTACAGTATTTGTTTCTCCTTCCCCTTTTTAATCCAACCAAACGTTGTCTTTAAAAGATCGCTGTTAGCGATAAGATCGCCCATTGTGTCACCCGTTATAAAATTTCTATATTTATGTCTGTAATTTATATGGTGTACATAATAAAGAGTATTCTATTCTATAAAAACGTCCATCGAACTCAAGCCATAACGTTACTTAGCATTTGATTTGGCTGAGACATGTTCCCGTCTCTATCTTACACTTGAAGTTTCACAGTTGTGCGACAGTGACAAGCATAGCACTTAGCCAAGGGGCGTGCTAAGTAACGTTGATATCGGCTTGAAAGCCAACCATCCATACTAATATTATAAATTCGAAAGTAACTCTGTCTGTCTGTATGTTACCTTTTTACGCCTAAACCGCTGAACCGATTTCGTTGAAATTTGGTATAAATGTAGTTGAGTCCCGGGAAAGGACATAGTTTTTAACCCGATATTCCCACGGGATCGAAACTTATGCGGGTGAAACCGCGGGGCGCAGCTAGTATAAAATATTGTTAGCAGACGATACAAATACGTCAGTGTTCAATAACAATTACAACGCTAAATTTATCCGTACACTAAGCTAACGATATACAAAACTCTTATCTATAAAAAGCTCAACTAAATCTATTGAGTCTATCATAAAATACGATAAAAATAATTAATCTCTTTCAATTACAATTTTGCGTTTTATATTAAAGAATTTTTGATGACAGAGTAGAGAGAAATGGAGTAACAGGGACGTGATACACATTTGCACAACAGTTCAAAGTGAGCAGGAAAAACTGCGAGAGTTTGGCCTGAGTGGATGCACCCACATACACGAAACATTAACATTGGCCATAGTGCGCGTTGTCCTTGAAGCCCTAATATTCACACTAGGTACTGATTTTTTGGGATAACGTTTTTCATATAACTGATCATGCCAACATATTCAAACATATTCGGTTTACGAAATTTTATCAACTGAACACTCCATTTCTTACTACTCCATTACTAGATACAATTCACAACGATAGCATAAAAATTAAGGACTAGACAAGACGACAACCTAATTTAATACTTCGTTAACAATTACAATGGAAGTAGCTATACTTGAATCCAGAATCATAGATATTTTTCAATCAACTATCTACTTTAGTCTATGTTGACTTTTGAGTGATCATTTGTAAGAAGATCCTAAATAAATTTTGGATGCAATGGAATTGGAACTTTGTCATGTAAGACATTGAGTTTCATTTTCTAACATGTTAAAAAAATCTAAGATTCTGAACCGAAGTTTAAAAGGAAGATAGTTACAATGTTAATTGACTGCGCTATTGAGCGATTGGTAACAAAAATACATGACATACGATTGGATGGGAGCTGCCTTCGACTACAAAGTTTCTTTATATCGATAAATACCTAGGAACTAATTTTATGTAACAATTTATAGTATTGTTGTATGGTTTGAATTAAAAGACACGCTGTCGAAACATTTGAACTTAGACAAATCTTTAGGCCAAGCACTTGCAATGAAACATTCAGAATTATAATAAAACATAACGACATCACGCATGATTCACTAAAGAGGTTGGCAGAGCTGTATCAAAAGACTTTAGTGAACATTTAGTTTCCAAAGGCATGTCTTTTAATTCTAAGCCGAAGTTTTAGTATTCATCATCGTATAGCAACATGTCACAAAGTATTGCAAAACAAAATGGAAGACCTGTTACTTTTTGAATGTTGATAACAACACCTTTATAACCCTTCATAATCATTATCATTTTCTACCCTATCATCAGAGCTTAAGGGTCAATTTACATTGCTGCAGAAATAAAGAAAAGCATTAATTTCGCTTAGGTGTGCGAGAATTCATGTCAAGACGAATGACGACGTACCCGTTTTTGTGTCATGTCTAATTTGTATGTTATATAATGAAGATAAGAGTTCAAAATACAAGAAAAACAAAATTTATCCCTTTGCCTCCCTTCCCATCTCTTCCACCGCAATATAAATTGACTTTCAGGCTTCCTGTACATGACGCCGGAGCCGCACCGGCCCTTCATGCTTGTACCAGACCGCATGTTTATGTATAGGTACGAATCACATATATAGATAGACCTAGATAACGCAAGTATCACAATCTGCATGAAAACCAAGCGTGCCATTTTTTGACTACCTACTATGAAGTCACAAGCACTATTTAGTGATGGGAAAATCAAATCGATTCATAGACGCCGCCGCGTGCGGTACCCGTCTCGCCCCACCCCCGGGACCTAGCGCCAGCGCTCACGCTCACCCAGCCATCAGAATCAGATGATTCTGATTTTGATTCAGCCAGCAGTATGCAGGAATGAGCGCGAAAGTGGCGGCTTACGATTTTTGTACGTAAACTAATGCGATTTTAGTCACGTGAAGTAGTTGCTCTTGCGTTATCTACGTGTATCTGTGGTACGAATGAATATCGCGCATCGAATTTCGGTTCCGGCGTCATGTACAGGGAGCCTAAGATTAGGCAAGATAGTGGCCCACACACACAGCGAACCCGCCCAAAGTAAAATAAACCCTCCACACAGCTTACAAAGATAAAGCCACTTTTAAACCATCGCATACAACGAATCACTTAATTATTTTCTAATTTCTCTCTATTACTAAATCATGACATGTCACTTTACGCGAAATATCCTACATACGATAAAGAGGTGAAGTAGTCTAGCAGTGTTTAAAAAGGGTACTAGAGTGGAGTACACATTTATTACTAACTAGTTCTATTTACATGCTGACTGGGACGCGAAACTGATTAGAAGGATATTAGAACCGTTTTTTTTAGTAAAGATGCTTTACCACTTTGGTCAATTACCCAATAAATTGAAAGTTCATACAGTTTGAAACTATCTAACTGTCATATTGGCACTGAAACAAAAAAAAAGACCTTGACGTTTTACGACGTAGGTACAAGTGACTTTTAACCAGAGAGTGGTAAGGTAATTACGAGGTGTATTGCACATTTCGTGCTTTTTTAAAAGTGTCAATACAAAAAAAGTATTTACACATATGCAAATAGTAACCCAACAGTATTGGAACTAGACTTACCGGCGGTCAGGGATTCAGAGAGGAACCACCTAGTATACGAGCCGTGTACAGGATTACCGCTTTCTGAATCAAACCCTTGATCCAACTGCCTAACGAAAGCCTCCTCAAGTATTGGTCGAGGCTCTTGGGCTATTATACCATTAACTGTGGCAGAATAATCGCTAAGTCTTCTTCCTACATGCCGACAACCTCGCGAGCCAAGTCAAGATACTTGATTTCCTGATCTTTTTCTAATTTATTTATTTATTATTTCAAGCACACAAATGTATAGAGGCGGACTTAATACGCAAGGTTCGCTTAAGGTTCTCGTCATGCAGGACTGTTGCCAAATGTGTGCTTGTGCTTGCCTTTAGAATAAAATTGCTTTTAGTAAAAGAACACAGTGTCACAAACTATGCTCCACCTCCTTATCCTGTCCCTTGTGCCCCAAAACATGCAGCCAAAGTGACCTCTGCGCTGCCACCGACAACGTCGTGAAAGTAGCGAAGTTTTAGGCCAATAACATTTAAATAACTGTCGTGCCAGCGACTCGGAGTAGAAGAGTAAAAAAAAACATTTAAAAAAAATCACATCCCAGTCAGATTAAAGCAAACAAATGAAATAACACCCATTACAACAGAGAGCAACTCGAAATTATTGTCAGACGATTGCTTTAATGACATAAGCTTAGGAAACTATATTGCGGTACGACGGACCTTAGAACAAAAACATTAAGCGCCGGACGCACTGGCAACTTTTGTAAGAAAACTGATGGCCGATTCATTCGTTATTCAAAATATGTTTTGAATTGACGTTGCAGTTTATAAAAGTCTATGCAGTGTAATCAATGGTCATATCTTTATAGTATTTGAGTGCAGTTAACCAATACGTGATCTATAATATATCATTATATTAGTAAGACAATAAAATTAAAATGTCAACACCATCTGAGATTTATATCTATAGATGCTGAAAATTTGTTTCACACTCAAACTGTCCCGCTGTTATTGTTGCCAGCAACATGTTTTGTTCAATACACGTTGCTGAAACAATGTTGTGTAACTTTTAGTTTTTCAAAATCCAAGAGTAGTTTCCACTATATTTAAACTTGATCTAAACACAATTTAATAACATGTTCCAAATTCCAATTCGCAAAAGTTTCCGGACAAAAGCCGCCATTCCGAATCTAGGCTATAACATCGAAAAATCTCATCGAAACACGTAAAAAGACATCAAAAAGCCTTCACCACACGAGATGTGTCTGATATTTCTTTCTCATACAGTATCACAAATCTTTTACCTTACTTCCATATAAATACGATGTTACTTCCAATACTTATTGGAAAATGTGCCTTATGCAGACGCCATTAAGGTTTAAAATTGTTCGACACTAAGGCCCATTTGCACCAAAGACTGACATGTGCGCGCTACCTCGATGTCACCTCCATGTAAAACAAATGCATGCTAATAGAGCACACATGCCAGGCATCGAGGTAAACCCCCCCAAGCAGCCCGCGATGTATCGCAGCGAGGTCTCCTTCGGCATGTCGCATGCATTTGTTTTACAGGAGGGTGACATCGAGGTAGCGAGCTATGGGGCTGTTCATTTATTTCGTAAGACAATTTTGACCGCTTTCAGACCCTCCCTATATAGGAAAAAATAAGACTTAGATGAACACCCTCCCCCCCTTTAAATCTTACGTAAGATCAGTATCTACCAAAATTGCAAAGAAAAAGTATCAAAAAAATTAAAAACTAATAATTGTTGTTTACTTTTGTGATCTTACGTATGAACAATGAAAGACCTCTCCCACCCCCATGTAAGAAAAAAAAAAAAACTTTTTGGACCCCCTCCCCGGGGTCAAATCTTCTTACGTAATAAATGAGCAGTCCCTAAACTGCGACCGCGGCGTATTGCAGTGAGGCATCTTCGGCATGTCATTACCAATTTATCCAACAGTACTGGAAGCAACATCCAAACTCCTCGCAAAAACACGCTTACAAAATTTGTACTTCACAAAAGAATTGTCAAAACACTTCAAATGTAACACAATCAACATCAAATCGTTCACTAAACTATGTCAACGAATGGAAAACGAATCTAAAAGAATATTCCTACGTTATTATACATTGTACGAGTATGTCTATTCTATTCTATGCTAGGGTCTATAACAGGCGCTTTCTAGTCTAGCTATAGTTGTACTCCGTTTTGTTGGGCGTTTCTAGTTGTTGAATATACGCGTTTTTTGTTGTTGAATATACGCGTTTTTTGTTGTTGAATATACGCGTTTTTTGAAAATCATAACATCACGTTGAAGGGGTAGGCCACATTTTGACAGTTATAATATTTCAGTCCCATTTAAATACCTCGTTATCGTTAAGATAAATTAATATATTTAGCTTGAAAAAGATATTTACCAATTTCTTGTTTTTTTTTTTTATTATTTTAGGGTTTGGCTAGTCTAAACCAGGCATAAATCAAAACTCCAGAAAGCTGCTGAAAAATGTTTAGTGAAAAAAAAAAAAAAACCTGCCTTATTATATTTGTTATTCTTTGTTTATTTCAACCTTATTCATAAATACTTTTCCCAGAAATCCAACAACATGTAATAGAAACCATAATAAAATAGATTCCGTATATAAAAAAAAAAACAAATAATATGCGCCTATTATAACAGATTAGAAGAACGTTGGTCAATCACTTTATTCTTTCTAAAATTCTAAATGTCATATTAACGCCTGTATAACAGGTTTTTGCCAAATTCGACGAAAACATGCCAAAATGTTCGCGTTTATTCAACAACTGAATACCAAAAGTACCAGGGGAGCATGTATAAAAGGAGCTAGTACCATTCTACGTGGACCGCGGTTTCACGTCCTCGACTTGTATGAGCTGCTCTATCGGGATCAGGGAGAGCTCGCCGCCTAACATCGGCGCTGGGAGTAGCTGGAAAATAATTATTCAAATTATTACAAGTATCAAATAAGTTCTGCTAGTTCAGGAATTAATATTATACTTTTTTATTGGTTCACAAATCAGGCTGTACAATATAACTTACATACTAGGTAAACGTAAAGAAAAACATAACATAGTGAACATAGCATGCACAATGTATTTGTATGAGCTAGGTAAAATTAATTATTAATGAAGTTATTTTAAGTAATAGAGATATTTCGTATGGTCCAAAAAAAATGTCTTAAATTTCAGTGCTTGCTTGCACCTGTGATTGTGTGTGCTGATGTCGAAAGGTTGGTTAGCATTCAAATCTAAGATGGCGTCGATAAAAATAAGATAGTCTGATAATAAATTAATGGCGGCTATAACGATTTGCGAATTTTTTGTCAAGGTTTTTTTTCGGTCTAGTCCAATACTCATATTGGTACCCGTTCCAAATCGAAGACGTCGTCGATAAGAAACAGAAAATAAAAAACAAATTAATTTCATTCAATCATAACAAGTCATTTTCAAGGTGATGATGCAGATGCTGATGCTGAAAATGGCATTTGTGTCGTCATGTTTGGCAATTTACCACTTTTTCACTTCTTTGAGACGTTATTGTCGAAAAAGATGGCGATTCTGAATTTCAAGCTGACTGACTGCTACATAAAATTGTTAATTGGCTAAGTTGCTGATGACGAATCTAGAGCTGCCTACTACTCACTTGCTTGTCGGGCGTGCGCGGCGTGTGCGCGTGCTTGTCGCCCTGCGCGGCCGCCTCGCGCGCGCGGCGCAGGCCCAGCGAGAACACTGCCACCGAGCGCACGCGCTACACTAGAGCTGCCTACTACTCACTTGCTTGTCGGGCGTGCGCGGCGTGTGCGCGTGCTTGTCGCCCTGCGCGGCCGCCTCGCGCGCGCGGCGCAGGCCCAGCGAGAACACTGCCACCGAGCGCACGCGCTACACTAGAGCTGCCTACTACTCACTTGCTTGTCGGGCGTGCGCGGCGTGTGCGCGTGCTTGTCGCCCTGCGCGGCCGCCTCGCGCGCGCGGCGCAGGCCCAGCGAGAACACTGCCACCGAGCGCACGCGCTACACTAGAGCTGCCTACTACTCACTTGCTTGTCGGGCGTGCGCGGCGTGTGCGCGTGCTTGTCGCCCTGCGCGGCCGCCTCGCGCGCGCGGCGCAGGCCCAGCGAGAACACTGCCACCGAGCGCACGCGCTTCACTAGAGCTGCCTACTACTCACTTGCTTGTCGGGCGTGCGCGGCGTGTGCGCGTGCTTGTCGCCCTGCGCGGCCGCCTCGCGCGCGCGGCGCAGGCCCAGCGAGAACACTGCCACCGAGCGCACGCGCTACACTAGAGCTGCCTACTACTCACTTGCTTGTCGGGCGTGCGCGGCGTGTGCGCGTGCTTGTCGCCCTGCGCGGCCGCCTCGCGCGCGCGGCGCAGGCCCAGCGAGAACACTGCCACCGAGCGCACGCGCTTCACTAGAGCTGCCTTGGCTCGGGAACGACCTATGGAATTGTACCAAGGGCTTACTACCGGTCAAGCAGCGCGCGTCGCCTATTGGCGACGAAACAATAGAAAATAAATTGTGTCTCATTAGCGGAGCTCGACAGATTAATGAAACCCGACAGGCGACAATTCGACATTTTTTTAAGTTTATTTCATAGTGTTTTGCTTTATCTGTCAAGCTCCGCTAATGAGACACAATTGATTTTCTATTGTTTGGTCACCGATCGGTGTCCCGCGGTCCTTGACCGGTTAAACAGTACCTGCCGAAAAATGTGACAGATATGGATTTAGGCTATGCGTTGTCTGATGTATATCAGAACGTTCGGCCAGTCGAGATAGGGAGCTGGCTGCTACTCCAGTTTTTAGTGACGATTATGTGACGCATTAAGATGCCATTCAAAGAATTTGTGACGGAACAGTTCGAAAGTTAGAAGCATTTATTTATGGCCGAACGACCTGATATCAGGTCGTTCGGCCAACCTGAATCTTCATAACTGAGGACCTTAGAGAAACTGTTACTGAATAAAGATTTAGTGACGATTTGGTGACAAACAACCAATGCTTTACTTTTACTCGTAATGCCACCGGTTAAAAGAAAAATGAATTTTGCTTCCTGGAACATCAGGACGTTCGGCCAACGTAATCTCCATAACTGAGGACCTGAGAGAAACCGTTAATGAATAAAGATTTAGTGACGAGACTGAAACGAATTTTTATTGCTTTATTTTTTTTTGTGACGGCCCCTTTAAATAGTAAATTGAAAATGTAACATATATAACCTCAAAACATTGGGATTATCGATTCCTCCACAACGAAGAAGCCCAGAGAAACCGTTAATGAATAAAGATTTAGTGACGAGACTGAAACGAATTTTTATTGCTTTATTTTTTTATGTGACGGCCCCTTTATATAGTAAATTGAAAATTTAACATAATATTATATAACCTCAAAACATTGGGATTATCGATTCCTCCAAAACGAATAAGCCTAGAAGACTCGTAAAACCCCTGATGTGTTATAGGTTTTCAGTGCAATGGTGTCAGTATTTTTGTTGATTCACTATTCCGCAATATGGCGGATGGCGACTGAAATAGGGTGACCATGTATTCCAACGAAACAAGTATTTATCAAGTACTTAATTACCTACCCTACCTAAATAATGAAGCAACACACGTCGTAATATTAAATTATATAAGTACAAGCAACGTTGAGCTGATGCCTGCATACCAGTGTCCACTTGTGAGGTTTTGTTATATTACTTGAGTCTATTTTGGCTAAAAGCAAACGAAAGTGGAAAGGTGACTGACATTGGAGATTGGGAAATTTGACTAAGTACAAGAATACTTAAATAAATAGGTACACAAATTAAAAAATGCTTTATTTGTAATCAATCATCCAAAAATAGCGGTAGGTTGTTAGGTGCATAATAATTTGTACTTTTTAGAATTACAGTTAAATTGGTTCACCACGAGAGAAATTTGACAGCTTCTTGTGTTTACTGCTAGGTGATTGACTTGAAAGGTTAATGGACCTTTTAAATAGCGCTGAAAAATACTATATTAATTTCCTTAAACCGTTCCTTTAGAGAACCGCGCCTGCGGAGATTATAATATATATGGCTCTTTTCTGCAGAATAAAAATAGAATCGGTGTAGTTATCTTACTGTGATTTATCTATAGAACTGTTATTTAATTGTAAAATGATTGTCGGGCCACCACCGAAAGAAATCCGATTTGACAAGTTTCAAGTCAATCACCTAGCAGTAAACACAAGAAGCTGTCAAATTTCTCTCGTGGTGATCCAATTTAACTGTAATTCTAAAAAGTACAAATTATTATGTACCTAACAACCTACCGCTATTTTTGGATGATTGATTACAAATAAAGCATTTTTTAATTTGTGTACCTATTTATTTAAGTATTCTTGTACTTAGTCAAATTTCCCAATCTCCAATGTCAGTCACCTTTCCACTTTCGTTTGCTTTTAGCCAAAATAGACTCAAGTAATATAACAAAACCTCACAAGTGGTCACTGGTATGCAGGCATCAGCTCAACGTTGCTTGTACTTATACAATTTAATATTACGACGTGTGTTGCTTCATTATTTAGGTAGGGTAGGTAATTAAGTACTTGATAAATACTTGTTTCGTTGGAATACATGGTCACCCTATTTCAGTCGCCATCCGCCATATTGCGGAATAGTGAATCAACAAAAATACTGACACCATTGCACTGAAAACCTATAACACATCAGGGGTTTTACGAGTCTTCTATAGTCCATTTATTATAACATTAGAAAAAAGAGGCTCGCAGAAGCAGGAGTACGAAACCTTTTATTTTCAAGTTAAGTTCAAACAATTTTAATAAATAATGTATGTGCTTGTTTTGTAAGTAACAATGTACGGCATACAATAAAGCATATTCTATCTATATACTTGTCACGATGCTTCGATAGGTACATGAAATGAAATAATTTTTAGTAAAAATCAGTTTATAAAAAATAACTTTATATAAACCGACAAAATTAAAAAAACTCGTGCTGCCACAACTTATGAAGGGAATAGGTAACATTTTAGATTTGGTAGAGTTATAGTGACATGAAAAACGTTCCCGGTACTGTCCGCCCCTGCTTCTTTTAGATTTTAAACATTGACACGACAATATTTTATGTAAAAACTAAATAATATTAAATGAAAGCCTTGTAATTTCAGAAGGTAGATAGGTTAAATAAGTACAATTAAATGTAACTGTTGCTATTTAAATTGATTATATTTAACTCCACATCAATCTTGACTGTAATAATGTTTGTTGTACTTTTATTACAAAGTGTGCCCCTAAAAGAGCCTTTTTTAACTTCTGTCTAATGCTATAGTAAATGGACTATAGGCTTATTCGTTTTGGAGGAATCGATAATCCCAATGTTTTGAGGTTATATAATATTATGTTAAATTTTCAATTTACTATATAAAGGGGCCGTCACAAAAAAAAAATAAAACACTAAAAGTTCGTTTCAGTGCCGTCACTAAATCTTTATTGATTAACGGTTTCTCTGGGCTTCTTCGTTGTGGAGGAATCGATAATCCCAATGTTTTGAGGTTATATATGTTAAATTTTCAATTTACTATATAAAGGGGCCGTCACAAAAAAAAATAAAACACTAAAAGTTCGTTTCAGTGCCGTCACTAAATCTTTATTCATTAACGGTTTCTCTGGGCTTCTTCGTTGTGGAGGAATCGATAATCCCAATGTTTTGAGGTTATATGTGTTACATTTTCAATTTACTATTTAAAGGGGCCGTCACAAAAAAAAAAAAAACAATAAAAATTCGTTTCAGTCTCGTCACTAAATCTTTATTCATTAACGGTTTCTCTGGGCTTCTTCGTTGTGGAGGAATCGATAATCCCAATGTTTTGAGGTTATATATGTTAAATTTTCAATTTACTATATAAAGGGGCCGTCACAAAAAAAAAAAAAAACACTAAAAGTTCGTTTCAGTGCCGTCACTAAATCTTTATTCATTAACGGTTTCTCTGGGCTTCTTCGTTGTGGAGGAATCGATAATCCCAATGTTTTGAGGTTATATGTGTTACATTTTCAATTTACTATTTAAAGGGGCCGTCACAAAAAAAAATAAAGCAATAAAAATTCGTTTCAGTCTCGTCACTAAATCTTTATTCATTAACGGTTTCTCTGGGCTTCTTCGTTGTGGAGGAATCGATAATCCCAATGTTTTGAGGTTATATATGTTACATTTTCAATTTACTATTTAAAGGGGCCGTCACAAAAAAAAATAAAGCAATAAAAATTCGTTTCAGTCTCGTCACTAAATCTTTATTCATTAACGGTTTCTCTCAGGTCCTCAGTTATGGAGATTACGTTGGCCGAACGTCCTGATGTTCCAGGAAGCAAAATTCATTTTACTTTTAACCGGTGGCATTACGAGTAAAAGTAAAGCATTGGTTGTTTGTCACCAAATCGTCACTAAATCTTTATTCAGTAACAGTTTCTCTAAGGTCCTCAGTTATGGAGATTCAGGTTGGCCGAACGACCTGATATCAGGTCGTTCGGCCATAAATAAATGCTTCTAACTTTCGAACTGTTCCGTCACAAATTCTTTGACTGGCATCTGAATGCGTCACATAATCGTCACTAAAAACTGGAGTAGCAGCCAGCTCCCTATCTCGACTGGCCGAACGTTCTGATATACATGTTGTCTGTCAGTAAATTAATTTAAGATTTTTGATCTGTATAGAAAAAAGAAATAATTTCTTCCATTCTTTCTTTCAAGTAGATTTATCTACTTACTGCCTTTATCCTTCGGTTTATCATCTTCGCTGGAGGTGGCGCTGGCGTCGATGGAGGGCGCGGACGATGGCACCGCGTTCAGATCAGGCTCTGAACCGCCCGCGCTCACGCTTCCTGACAACTCCTGAAGGAAAAGCATTTAAGCATGTACTATTTTTTTTTTCTTTCCTACTCTTTTTTTTATTGTATGAACAAAACGTTTACATTTACGAAATTGAGTTCTACCCGTTTGGGTCAAGTACTCGCAAGTTGAACAAATGAACTAAGAAAACGCTTGAGATGAGAACATTAAAGATTTATTTATTTATTCACTCCAAACATACAAATATCCTTACAGACTAGACCCAATGCGATATTGTAGTACACTCAAAAATTAAATAGTTCCAATGCTTGTGCCATAAAAATTCTATAGGTTGCTATTCTTTCAAATTCACCCAAAGCGCAACAGAATATGTCTACGTCATCAGCAATGAGGTTGAGAGTGCGGAGCGCGCTCGTCAGCGGCGCCTCACGCAGCAAGTTAGTTCGCGCGCGCGGTACCGCCAGCAACCGCGGCTGCCGACGACGACCCATATACCCATCTGATGGGTAAGATGGATGGTATGGGTCAAGATGGATGTGTATGAATGATAACATGAGAGCCGTGGACGACCGCCCCTCTTGTACCCTCTTGTCGTCGATAGACCGCTTTTCACGAACACTCAGCGCAATCTCTCGCGGCAAACAACTGCATTATTTACCTGCAACGTTGGATTGACGAGCGGTCTATGTTGTGTGGGATGCGGGATGCAGTGCGCTGACCTATGTAGCGGCTCGTCTCTAAGCCCTCGCACTCCGAGTAACGATAGCGGAGCACCGGGTACTCCTTCCTGTGGACATGGGTTTTTATATCTTTGAACAGCATGACATAGAACGTATCGGCGTAGCCAGCCTGTACGCCAATAGGCTAGTTGACCGTTTTTGAGAAACCATTCATAATAATCTTTGTGGTTTATTTCCCTCAAAATATGAATATTTCAGTAAAAGAGCAACATTACAACAAGAATTTTACGCTTTTATAAAGTAATTTAATTTTTAAGGTTCGGTAGGGTGCCAACGGGACCCTATTACTAAGACTCCGTTGTCCGTCCATCCGTCCGTCAGTCTGTCACAGGGCTGTATTATTTGAACTGTAATAGGTAGACACTTGAAATTTTCACAGATTGTGTACTACTGACCGCTATAACAATGAATAATAAAAATAAAACTAAGTAAAAAATTAAAGGGGATCCCCAAACAACAAACGTGTTTTGTTTATTGTCAAAACGGGGCATTCTGTCATGGCAGCTCGAGTGACTGCAGTTCTTGCATTCTGTTAAATCTGTGAGTTTCCTCCATGTACTAAAATAAATTAATAAAAAATACATAAGGTTTTTTTTTTAATTTGTCTTACTGTCAACTAGCCTATTTTCAAAACGTGTAATGTTATATGATTTTCTTACTTTCGTATACAGTATTTTTACGGCCTTTGCTGACATTAGCGCCCAGTGCCTTTTGTTTAACCGTTGCCGAGGCAGACTTAAGTGTTCAGGCACCTGTCTGCGGGCGCCCTTACATTGAACAACACAATACGAACATTATCATAGATGCAAAACCTTCTCAGAACATAGTTATTTAATACTTTCACGGAAGCACCAAAACAACACTAATTTGTTCTATTCTATTTTTCTCTATGGGAATGTAGACAATTCTGCCAATGTCAGAAGTGATAAGAGAAAACGTGCGAAGGAAAAAACAAAAGAAACTAATAACCTAAATTCAATACTAGTTGATTAATAAATAATCAAATTTAATGGGAAACGACAAGCTTCACATTAAATCAGTACACTGAAAAAAAACAGATAAAAAATATTTGTTGCTGGAAACAAGATTTACACGTTACTTCAAGCAATGTTGCTAGCAACACAAGATACGTTACTGCAACAATACTACGAGACTAAATTTATATTTCGTCTAGGTTGGTAGTCTAGTTATCCACACATATCAGAGTCGTGCCCTGGACGCGGACGGACCGTCGTACCCTGCACCGTAAGGGGCTGAAAAAAATGTCGGTGTTAATATTTTATATGAACTCTTTCATACACGTCCGTGTCCGGAGCGGCCCCGGAGCTTCAATGTGTGCCTAGGCTCCATAAGCACGAAATCCGTAGTTTCGACCAGGGGTTTCCTACTTACGAAAATACGACTAGTTCAGGGCCCGAATCAAGAATGAATGACAATACGATTTGACAGTTGTCCCTACTCCTGATATGTATTAGCATTAGCCCGTCCGAAAAATTTAATTCGACACTTATTTTGCGAGATCGACTACTTTCAGATAGGCCCGTATCTTCGTTGACGGATTTAGAGAACAGACCCCCGTCACGTCCCAGCCACGACTCTGATGTGTGGATAGACCTTTAACTAGTTAAAAGAGTAACGGTAGAGTTTGTTGCCCATTCTTCTCCACACGAAAACTACCTTTTGGAAAAGGCGACTAGAATCAATTCTATTTTAAGGTAATTTTTGACGTTCAAAAGTGCCTTTTATGTACCTATTTGAAATAAATGCTTTGACTTTGAACTGACGTCATGGCTAGCAATAACTAACTCTTAAACTATTAATAAACCCTTTGAAGCTAAGTATAAAAGTCTCTACCTTACGTCGCATAGGCTTGGTCGGGCTGACATCTTGTAACGTCTGCAGTGAGCCGGTAACCGTCACAGGTGGTTCAGAGGTCGTTATGGACGCCGCCTTAGGCCTGCAATGTCACGTCATACAATATCAAGGTCACTATGATGTTGTTAGAGAGAAAAGTAAGCGGTACTTTGGTTTACAGAGAAGAGACAAATGGAGTGCAAAACGTGCATATTTTTCAGTAGCATGAGCGATCAGCAATTTGACGCTTTTCGGAAACTCAATAAAGCGACTGAGCTTTATCTCACTTACTTTAAGAATCGGTAATAAGCTATTTAGTCGTTTTTCAGAAGCTTGATACAGCGATAGACAGAGAAGGGACATATAAAAAAAATCGTAATTCTGTGTCACCAAAACAGGATGCAGAATTAAAGCAATCGCTGAAATGCGTGAATGTGCTATCGCAACGGAACGCAGAGTCGTCTTAACTCGTTGCAGCATTGATGGAAGTAGCAAAATTACCGGCCAACGATGCAAAAAAATACGTCTGCTAAGGCTCAAAAATAAACGTTTTGTAACATTCGAAAACAGAGGCCAATCAATCAATATTTTTACAATAAAATTAAATTGGAAAATTTGGAGATTTCGCATGTCGTAAGGTAGAATGTATTGAGACTATGTACAAAAATTCCGTGTTATGTACACCCACATTGTAAGCAAATAAATGATTTATATTTCTATAAACCTATTGCACTCCATTTACTTCTTACTCCGTGTTAAGGGAAACGTGAAATGTGCTCAAAGTCAGTAGTGTTAAAGGTAAGATTAAAACAACGCAAATACGCATTTATTATGACTAAACATAAAATACAATTTACACTACCTGGCTATAAATATGGCACATCCGAGTTTTAGAGAAAGTTCGGCTTCATAAAGCGTTGTCTTTGTCACTCATACCTGTATGCCTCTCTTTCTAAGGCTCGATGTGTCTTATTTACGGACGGGTATTGTACATAGTTAGCATTAGCACACAGGATGGCAGAAGATGGGTGATGGTTTTAGCAAAGATACAAAATAAACGCACACAGGTGATTACCATATTACCTTTTAAAATGCGGAGAGATAGTTGACAGATACTCTTTGATCGTCAGGTCACAGATGTCAAATAATTAAAATTTAATAATCGTTGAACGTATTTATAATGTTGTTCTTTGCAGAATAGGCAGAGAGGTAGGTTTTATAATTGTGATTTTAGAAAATCTATACAATTTTATTTGTTGTCAAGAAATTCGGTTTGGCGACGATATATCTGACAACCAATTTCTTCCCAGCTCAAGCACTAAGTCCCGTATTACAGAACGTCACTCAATACTCAAGCATTACTTAAAACTAGTTGCAAACAATCAAATGGCTTGAATCTAGTTGTAAGTAGCGCTTGAATATTGAGTGACGTTCTGTAATACAAGCCTTAGAAGCGGTGAATGGTGGGCGTTTTCGGAGACTGTTTTGTCATTTTGACGTTCGAAAAGTGCTGATGCTCAGCCTAATTTTAATAAATGACTTTATATTTTGATTAAGTTGTTATTTGTGGTGTTTGACCACAGATTTTCTGCTTATCCTACCGTTAGATAGATATACACACAGTGTAGTAGCCAACTAACCAACTCACAGTACTATAAAATGACCTGTCAACCTTATTAAGGAATCGGATAAAAAAACTGTTATTACGGTTAAAAAAGAGATTTATTGCAAAAAAACTTAAATATAAAAAAAAACAAGCTTAAAATACTGTTAAGGAATAAAACTTATATAAACAATATTTCGCTACACACCCATCCATTTAATACTTGTGCCAAATTAACTGAAAACAAGAAAATAAAAGTAAATTAAAATTTGGAGAGTAGCCAGCAAGCGATATTTACTGCCGATGATGGTTGATTCGCGATATTACTAATGAACATTAATAAAAATTGTTTGTATTTAAGACGAAATTTTGTGCAATATCAGAGGGGCAATTCTCGTAATTTTAAGAACGTTCACAGTCTGATCTGAAGGCCAATTCTCGTAATTTAAAACGTTCAAAATCTAGTCCCAGTCTCATCTCAGCGACAAACAAATGTCAAAAACTTATTAAAATGTAGGGAAATTAGAGGTAGTTTTGACTGAGACTGAGATCAGACTGTGAACGTTCTTAAAATTACGAGAATTGACCCTCTGATCTCAGTTTCAATTTGTCAAAAAATACCCAGATTTCTCTACAATTTTTCACATTGATTGTGGCTGAGATCAGATTGATTGCAACTAGATTTCGATTATTTTTAATTACGAGAATTGGTCTTCTGGAATTCACAAGACCAATAATATTTTTGAAGTGAAAACTAGTTTAGGCGCACTTTGCGCTCTTTCTAAACAGTCCACAGTGAAGCATCAAGGGTCGGCGACGCTGAATTGCGTATAGTCGGCTCCAGTAGTAAGTTTTCACTTCTACCTAGTGGTCCTAGTGGTCTATTCTATTCTATTCTATAAGCAGACACCTCTTTTTTTTTGCTTCCTGCCATAGCTGTATAGGTTACATTTCATTTTAAGTCTGTCGAATGTAGCCTAAATTCATTTCTTAAGTCTCGTTTATACAACTGCGGTAAGAGACTCGTAGACGAGAATAAATTGTAATAACTTTATTCAACCTCAATTTAACTTCTACATTTCCATTTCCACTCTTTTTGTGAGCATGCCCTTAGAAGGATGCGTTTACTACTCCTTGTACCGTATTTTTTCCGTAAATACAGGATTTTTTTTTTATCACCATCTAAATTTTTACAGGGTGTTCTACCCATGAATATGAACAACTTTCACTATGAGACCAACTCTGAAATCACGAAAAAAAAAATCAGCTGTTTCATACATTTTGGTCAAGTAGGTATTGAACTTTTGTATTAAACAGCAGATTTTTTTATCGTGATTTCAGAGTTGGTCCCATAGTGAAAGTTGTTCATATTCATGGGTAGAACGAACACCCTGTAAAAATTTGGATGGTGATAAAAAAAATCTTCCTGTATTACTTCTTCAATCACTAATAATCACTGAAGCTGACTACTGTACGCACTACAGTCAAGTACACGTCTACGGTAAAAATTTGGCATTGAAAGCGCTTTTATTTCGTAGCAATAGGAGCGGGATTCGTTGTTCCATGTTTAAACTGACGTGCGTTTGACCGTAGCATCTAATTATAAACACGCTATGTGCCACTTACCTGAAAGGCGGTATTTCAGGTATCTTGCCAATACACAACTTCTTCTTGTCGATGGATTTGTCGATGGGTGGTTGTTTTGGAGTGGTTGGTGTGACTGTCCGGGGCGTGTTGCGGGCCGACGGTCGGATGTCGTCTTGTGAGGTACATTCAGACTTGAAGGAAATGTATGGTTGTTAGTGCTGAGTAATATTAATATAGGTATACAACATCACGCATAACTAAGCACCACGCGTGGTTTTCCCAAAGGGTTTGGCAGAAATGTTTACAAAGTCAAAAGCCAGTAATTAAAACAGTATGTACCTTAATTGCGTAACACACTATCAATTACAATCTGAACCATTTTAAAGGATATTGCTGATCCACTGCTTCATATGTTCGAAAAAATTGTCTGCTCAACAACGCAAATAACGCAATGAATATTGTTGAACTGTCAAAATGAAAGCCATTGTTACTGATAGTGTGTTACGCAATTACCCCGCAGGTGCCCTTTTTTTGGAGGCTATTAACGAAACTTAATATGTTTAGTAGAAATTAACACAATAAACTAAACTGTTATGGCAGTAAAGCTTAAATGTCTATTCAGACTAAGGCGATATCGCTGTTCGGTAGCGATACTGGTCCGCCTTCTGGTTAGTCACTTTGGACCGGTATCGCTACCGAGTGCGACAGCGATATAGCTTATATCTGAATATTACTTAAAAATCAGACCGAGCAGAGTTCAAGCATTTTCTACAGGGTGGGTTTTGATATGGGACTTCAGGGCATAATCTGAAAATATGGGGAGTACAGTAAAATGGTCGAGACGAAAAAAAAAAAGTTTAATCTATCAAGCTCCGCTAATGAGACACAATTGATTTTCTATTGTTTCGTTACCGATCGGTAACGCGCGGGGCTTGACCGGTTAATTAAAAAATGTAATTGCTACAGTAAGTAAGTCGCTACAGTAGGTGGCCTTTAATATGGTACATCGAGTTTTAGAAAAAAAAAGACGGGTTGCACTCCGGTAGTGCCGGCAGAAGTGAAAACTTGAATATTAACGTTGTGCATTTTTGTTATTTATCATTAATAGATGCACTTTGTTCAATTTCCATATTTTAAACACTTTATATACACGAATTTTACGAATACACAGCAGTGTGCCCACTACACAGACGGTCGAGCCATCAGCTGTCACCATCCATGGATGCGCGTGGCACGCTGTTACATAAACACACACGAACATTCGCGCAAGCGCCCTGCGCCGCCTAAACGAAACAGCAGGAATACATTTTCGCCGCGCCGTAGAAAGAGAGGGGGATACTTCCTCTCCTACGCCGCGCCGGCTGTCTACTCTCCATCCGTCTTACGAATTTTCTATCAGGTCACGTGTCCTGACGCGATGTCCTGACGCGAGTTTAAAATTTTTTACCCATTACAAAAAAGAGTGTACAACGCCGCTAAAGAAGTTTTCACTTCAAAAATGTCTACATCGTCTCTGTCTCCCATATCTGTCTCTTTCTAAACCAACCGAGTAATGTATTTGTATGCATGTTCTTACCATAAGCGGGGCATGTGCGTTCTTGATAGCCTCTCGCCTTTGGAACTCGACCTTCGCCATCTCAGTGGCCAACCACGCTGGGATCTCTGGTATGGCTATGCGAAGGGCTAGTACTATCACCAGGATTACATGCTGAAATTAAATCACATTACATACATTGTATAATCACTCATGTAACTCACATTAAGCAAGTTAATTTATGTTTTAGTCCTATGAAACTTCAGGGAAATTAACTATTAAACAAATTGACTACAAACGTAAATTGCCCGCATATTCAAATTAAAGCTGTCATTCTTTGACAGTTTTATTAAATGGCTATAACCACAGATATAGATAGACCTAGATAACGCAAGTATCACGAACTGTATGAAAACTAAGCGTGCCACTTTTTGACTACCTACTATGACGTCACAAGCTCGCGCTCTCGCTCACGCTCACCCAGCCAGCAGTACGCAGGACTGAGCGCGAAAGTGGAGGCTTACGATTTTCGAACGTAAGCTGGTGCGATTTTTGGCACGCGAAGTAGTTGCTCTTGCGTTATCTAGGTGTATCTATATCTGTGGCTATGACACTGCAAATTGAAGTTGGGTGTCAGTTTGCTTAACAATTAATTTCCCTGACTGTACTAGGGGGTGAGACCATTGCCATCAAACAGGCAAGGCACAAATCCAGGCTCTAAGCTGCTGATGAAACAATAAGGGAAAGCCCCAGTTACACTTGGCCAGACCTTCAGCAGTCGCACTTACGACTAGATCAGCGACCACACAATTTTAAATGTTAATAATTTCGTAACAAATCCAAAAGAAACTGCTTCTTACCTCTAAAGCCACAATGACGAGTATAGTCTGCGCGGGAGTGGCGTCGGGTAACATTCTATGTACCGGTCCTGATAGACCAATCAGCGCGCAGTTTACTAGAACCGCCACTGCTACCATGGCTTCCATTGCGTGCTGAAAATAAACAGTGACATAACTTTCTTGAGGTAAATTGATTAGATACCACGACACGTATGGTGGAACGCCCTCAGGCTAGGTGGAGTGACGATCATTTCAAGGTGACTGGTAGCAGATGGATGAGAGTAGTCGGAAATCGAGTTAAATGGCGTGCTATTGAAGAGCTCATAATTTATGCCCAACTGTGGAGTGCCCAATAGAGCAGTGGTGGCCCAGTGGTAACGACCGCGACTTACGAGACATAGGTTCGAACCCTGACGGGCGCTTTACTTTGTGTAAATTATTTAATCACCACTGCTCTCAAAACGGTGAATAAAAACATCGTGAGAAAACCGGCATGTCCTAGAACCAAAAATTCGAAGACACGTGACATCTACCAACCCGCACTGGGCCCGCGTGGCGAATTACGGCCCACTCCCTCTCACAGAGAGGAGGCCTGCGTCCCAGTAGTGGGAACATTATACTCATTATGTGTGGAGTGATATAGGCTGATGATGGGCAAATGAATTTGTTTACACGAAACCTTAATTTTTTTTGGGAACCATTTAGGTTCTGTAGCTTTGGCCCCTTATGGTAAACAAGGTTTTACATTTTTTGCCCGCGTGGATGTAATATTTTTATGCCGGGGCGATTCTTGTTCAGACCTTGCACAAGTATCCCCTCCTTGGTTTAGCTTCGATACCCAAAAATTCCACATACCTGCCAACTTCCAATACTCTTGACTCGTTCTCCAAACGGTCTTTGCGCGACGTGGCACAGTTTAAACGCGTCCGCTCGTATTTCCGCCGCGTTGTTCAGAAGCGCACACACAGCGGCCAGCGGGAAGGCAGATGAGAACAGTACCACGTGACCCAGTTGTGTTAGCATCTCCAGGTATTCGGCGAATGTGCCGTCGTACTGTGGAAAATAAGACTATGTTAGTTTTTCGAGGTGTTAGGTATGAATTATAAATTTGGTTATTGGCATTAGAACAAAAAACATTTAAAACTATGAAAAGAAAGAAAGAAAACAAAGTTTGCTTAGCAATGTCCGAATGGGGTTTAAAGCGAAGGGGAAGGCGCGGCGCAGGCGCACGTCGCGTCCGTATATTTGTGCCTGCGCCGCGGCTTCTCCTTACGCCGTCTCTGTATAATTCACGCCTTAGGGTTACAACCCGTCGGGATTTGTCCGGACATGCTTGGCTTTTTAAACCCCATTCGGACATTGCTTCGCAAACTTTGTTTTCATTCTTTCTTTTCATAGTTTTAAAATGTGTTTTGATCTAATGCCAATAGACGCATTTTAAAACAAAAAAAAAACTTTCAACGAGTAGTGAAAAAAAGAGTATAAGGTAAAATGTCTGGACTTGCAAAAGACCGGCTTTTTAGGACTTTTTGAATTTCGAAATAACCCTACTCGGGGTTAAGTAACACTGGCACGGTTTGATCGAACAAGGTTAAGCTACGCTGGCTGCAGTAAGTCCATGGATGGGTGACCATCCATTCCATACCCTTTGTACCTCAGAAGGCAAGTTGAACCATTGGTTCCGGCTGTCAATCGTGGATCAGGCAGGATAGGCGATAGTAGCCTTTTTGACCTCGTTTACATTTGTTTTTATAGGCTTTTAATTTACTATAAGCATCTCAATAATAATATTTTTTCCTTCTTTATTCACACATACGCCCGTCTGGTCGGAAGACCTGTCCTTTTCAATGGAGAAACTTGTTACCTTGTTCTTCTAAAGTAGGAAAATAAACTCATCCTACCTTGAACAACTGCGACTCCAGCTCCGCCTGATGCAACACCTTCTGTCCGACAAGAGGCTCGGAGTCCTTATCCGTGCTTCCGTTCACGAGACTGTTCTCTGGAGGATCTCCCGAGGAGTCTGTCTTCTTGTCGAATAGGTCCATTAGTTCGGCTGATGTTGGCACTGTAAGGGAAAGTGCCACGTTATAATATACAAGACATTTTGTCTAAAATGGCGTCTGTATTACCCGAGAGGGTAGACAAGTGTGCATAATTAAACATAACTGACGAAAGTGGGTCAATTAGTCAGTAAGGTGAAATTTCAAGGACTCGTCACGTTTAGGCACATTTCGTTACATGAGAGAGAAGAAAGATATAATTCTATCTATCTCTCACTCTCTGACTTTTACTCTTTCATTTTTTAGTTTCACTTCTATCACGTGTACAGCTAACAAAAGAGATAAGTATGCAGGATCGTCGGATATAGTTGAAGTTTAGTAAGAAACCGATGAATGTTCTCGAATAAAATTCAAATTTTATTAAAGAGATCTCATTTGCACCTTTTTTGATACGGAACCCTAAAAATAGTTAGATATCACATATACTTACTCTTGCTCGGACTGATAGCTCCGAATACATCAACACAAATCTTGGCCAGTCTCAAGTTTTCAATCAAATAAGGCAGAGCCGACTCTTTCAAATTACCAATCACTTGTCTAGTTATCAACAAAACGGCTAGTTGCTGTAAACAAACGTATAGTTTTAATCATTATTGTTATGAACGGTTTTAGTACTGCGGGGCAATTGCTTAACACTTTATCAATCGGAATCGGTTTCATTTTGACAGTTCAACAACATTCATTGCGTTATTTACGTCTTGAGCAGACAAATTTTTCGAACTTATGAAGCAATGGATTAGCAATTGGCTTCAAAATGATTCAGATTCCGACTGATAGTGTGTTACGCAATTAGGGTACTGGCAATGAGTATTCAGTGAACGATACTATTTAAAAAGTTTCATAAATCATAATCCTTCTGGCTTCAAGATATAAAACCGTCTAAAACGCCAGTTTACAATAATGCGATTTGACAACAGAAGGCCAATTCTCGTAATTTAAAATGTTCAAAATCTAGTCGCAATTTTATGTCATCTCGGCGACAAACAAATGCCAAAAATTTAGGGAAATTAGAGAGACTGAGACCAGACTGTGAACGTCTAAAGTATTTTTTTTTTAAATACTTTGGATTTTTAACGCTTTTTCAAATTGAAAGTTGTTTTTGTTACACGAATACTGATATTCAATATGATAGAGCTATATGTTTGAGCCGTTTGGGGTTGAAACTCTAGGGCCTTGGGATCCGAGTGCTCATCAAATATTTCGAGACATCGCCAAGCGTTTGGTTGACTCTTCGCGTGACCAGAGGGCTGGCCTATTTTTAGCCCAAAGAATAAGCATTGCCATCCAACGTGGTAATGCTGCCAGCCTTTTGTTATACATTTGTATATAGTATATATATATTTTAGTTTGCGTGTACATATAAGGTAAAATAAAAAAAAATCTCATATGATAGATACCAACCTCTTTTAATTTATCCATATCCTGCAGGTAGAACGCAATATAGAATAAACTCATGAACGAGTTGAGGAATTGAAACTGAAAACAAAACAACACATTTCACTAATACAATCTAAGTTAACTCTAAACACATCAAAAGCGAACTATGTACGGTCTACAACAAAATACTTTAATAATAATGGAATTTATTTATGATTAAAATTATATTAGTCAGTGTTTCAACTTAAATCAAATATATTGAGGGCTCATTTGGCTATAGTCAGATAATTTTTATCTTAAGAATAAATGTGAATCTTTGACTTTTTTTAAATAAAAAGCTATCAAAATACGACATTCATTCATCAATAAAAAGCTATCTGGTGCCGTATTATGACGGTTTAGTGCCATCATGATTCCAGTTTAAGAGAGAGACGGAGCTATGCATGACAGATACAGTGGCGTGCATTGCATATAGGCATATAAGCAGCGCCTACCTCGATATATCAACATGCCTGTCAATTACATTTTAGTGTGTGTGCCCCACAATTAAGAAATTCACTAAATTATCATACCTAACATAAAAGAAAATTTTCATACAAACACGCGCGGCAGTAGGCAGTCGCTGGACGGCCTACTCGGCTCCCGTTTTATTCGCACATTGTCATTGGTCTTTACTCGTTCAAGTTAATACGACAAAATTAAAAATACGTACGTCTCACGCGTAATACCATGACGTTCGACCTTCGCAATTTATCACCCTTAAGTAGGCATGCCTACTCAAATAACCACACTTTTGACCTCACTTATTTTTTCTGATTAGTGACCGCGTTTGACTAGACTAGACCAGGCCTAGTGCCTACCTATTCTAAAAACCAATGCACGCCACTGGACAGATAGCACCATCCTTTGCTCGCACTGAAATCATGACGGCATTAATACTTCGTAACACGGCCCGAGACTATTGAAAAATCAGCCTTAAAACTAATATCTACGTAAAAAAAAGTTTTAAAGATGTAAAAATTAATATAATTTTGTCAAATATTATTAGATATTCTCTTTGTAAGATTTATTTTAAGGACTTTAACGCCCAAATATTTAAGTTATTTACATTGGACCAGTGCTTATAAGCCTACATAGAAATGGGTGTTATTAGGCGTAATTATTATATCAAAACCCATAGCAGTGGTTCAGGGCCAGTTCTGTTTTAACTTTACAAGAATTAAAGGGACAACAGAAAGTATGAATTCAAATAAGGTTGAATACTTAAATGTCAAATGTACAGTCAACAAAATAGTTGGGTTGGGGGAAGCAGGATAATAGTGAATTATCTTTGCAACGGGCTTGAAATATAGCTTTCTGCAATACGCACGAAATATTCACTGTTATTGCGTGCGTTATGACGTATTTTTTAACATAAAGCCTCGTATTCATGGTTTAACATCTGCAAAACAGTCACAACTTTTGCTTCCAAAAACATAACACAGAGCATTAGATACACGTGGAAGACCGATATTACGCCATAACTTGACTTCTAAACTTGAATAAGTAGGTAAGGGTATGGAGGGGGGTAGGGTAGGTAGGTAGGTGGGGCCTAGTAACTAATTTTGTTGACAGTACACACTACAAGAAAAGTTATTACTTATTAAATTCGCATGCAAGCGAAAAAGAACAGCGTGCAAGCTAAATCACTGTGCCTTCAGATTATTATTCCATTTACCAATCTGTTTTGGTTAATAACCTTCTCCGTTTACTTTCTAGAAGCAAAGCGTGATGAAAGCTTAGCTTTTGAGTATGGCGTTAGTTTTTTTTACAGCATTTTTTTAAATACAAACCAATGCTATTTTCACAATCAGGTGATTCTCATACTTTGTCTCGAGTCGATAGTTCTCTGTTCAAATAAAACGTCAACATTTTCAGTGTTACCATTTTTTTTTGTTTTTTTTTTTGTTGTGTCCAGTCCCATTTGGTAAGCAGTAAAGAGAAAAAAATAATATGCGCTATAGTATATGTTCTACACACTGTGTTTTTCTACTTATTATTGTAAGTACTAGTAACTAAATGTGTCTATTTAAAGTTCGATTGATCGACTATTTATTATTAATATTGTTAAAATAATTGATGTTCTAAATAATGCTATACGAAGGAAAATCTCAATTTCAAAACTAAGTGTCATGCAGAATTTGTCAAATATTTTTGTTCTCTTCGCACATATCCGTTTGGTAAATAGCTAAATAAAGAGAAAGATATAACAAAGTTTAATAAAAAGGAGAAGTAGATTTTGAATGGTTATCTAGCATTTTTGGAAAATAAAGAAAACGTACAGAAGAAAATACTTCTGAATACGTGCGAAAAGACTACGCGTAATTTTTCCAATTATATATTTTACCATAGTATTAATTTGGAACCAAAAATGTACTAATTTACGGGTTATCTACGTTAGAATCACACCTCGTTTCGACTGTTATTAAAATGTATCCAAACTAAAGAATTGCTTGCACACAAATGAAAACGTCACAACATAAAACATTCTTAGGTCAGTGGTTTTTAAAGAAGGGATATCTATATTCTTACATAGTTAGGAAATGGTTGAATGCTTTCTGAATAGATAGGAATCACTCGCGCAAGACTTTAGGCGTTTCGCGTTAGAGAATTTTGCGAAGTGCTTGACACTTTAAGCCTCGTATTGAATAGGAGACAAGTGTCCCGCGACAGATCGCTAGAGATCTCGGGCGAGTCTTGCGACATGAAAAAAATGAAAAGGTCGTGAGAAAAAATGTCTGGGGAAATTGGTCGACATCGCAAGGCGTCGCCAGGTATCTAGAGACAAGTCTCGCAGGAAATTTGACCTCTAGTGAAAACGTGGCTTTACTGAGTATTCTGAATTGTATGAGTCAACAAATAGTCAATTATTTTTAAACAAAGGCGACGGGCTTAATCCTATAAGCTAAACAAATCAGTCAAAACTTTGGTTTAAGGGCTTGTAATAGTTCAGCTCAAATTCAGATTTTGCCCCCACTTCCCCGCGCTATGTATCATTCTATCCCAGTCGCACTGACATACTGATTCAGTTAGGGTGAACTGAACTATTGTTGGAAGGATGTCAAGAAATAAAATGATTAAACTTAACATTAATTTATTACATTCACATTGTATGTTCACTATATATAAAATTCTTTTAAATGGGCAGGTAAATAATAAGTAGGTATAACAAAACAAACATGAGACACTCATCATTCGCATAGCAAATACAGTTTACATCGAAATCCGCAATATACCTACTGCATTAGTGTTCTATGACCGACCAAAGACCATTGCTCTACCGCCATATATTTGTCACCATAAGACATCGACAGCCACATACGAGCCGGCGCTCAGCTCACTGACAGCGTGCCACGGCAGGTTGTGCTGCGGCATCCCGCGGCGTTCCGTGGCATCCTGCTGAAAGCCCGCACAGACCGGACTGCGTCCCAATAACCGAAATGACCGCAGCACAAGTTTCAATCTTATTTCAACTAGCTTAGCAATCATAATTCCTCGACACAACGTGACCCACACGTCCCGCGGGATGCAATGGCGCTCCGCGGCATTACGTGGAATGAAACGGCATGACACGTCATGCCGCAGCATCCCTCGGCGCGTCGCGTCATGCCGCAGCGTCCCGCGGCACGTAGCGTCATTTCCCGGCATCGTGGTATCGAAATAAAGTAACATGAATTCTAAACTCATTGAAATAAGATTCAAAATAACTTGATTAGTAATAAAATCCTTTGCCATGACAAAGCCTTAAAATTACTTTCTTTTTGCTGAATCTTTGGCCAAAAAGTAGGCTAGTCTTCTGGTCACGTGAAGAGTCGACCAATCGCTTGGCGATTTCTCGAAAAATTAAGTAGGCACTCGGACCTTATGGCCCTAGTGTATCAGCCCCAAACGGCTGGTACATATAAGTCGGAATAAGATTAGAGTATCTATTTGCGCTGTTTGAGGTTTTCTGCACCCGCAGTAATCGCACTAGCACAGCCAACCGTAATAGGAAGATGGGGTGGCGCAAGGTAGTCGATACATGTTGCATCACACACCAAAGGCCGACCTAACTTCTAAGGCATTATGGTCAATCTGTCTGGTCTTTTCCAATCGTCGCGAGCCATTGGGTTCTAAAACAGCTGGCAACCCAGCACTGTCAAGAGCACGCAATGGTTATAACGCATAATAATACGTCATCGGAATGACTGATGTCCATTATAAAGTTTCATACATTTTGGCTTTAACGGAGGTTTAGAATAGAACGAATTTTAAAATAAGTTGTTATTAATGAAGACATTTAAATTAAAAAAAAAGGAATCAAGAACATTTATGTGAATTCCCTTAAATCCCTAATTTCCACATTAGGTGTATGTCTGGGATCACATAACTCTGGCAACATGTATGATGGATGAGTAAAAATTTGTTAATTTAAGTAGGTCTCATGAATTTTGCCCAATAATGATCGTCTTTCTGTATAATTTCAGTTTTGATATGATTTTTACATCCCGACCATACGGCAAAAATACATGTTTTTCTACCAGTTATGTGTAGTTGTCCCTGCACCTGAATGTACCAAGGATGTTTCAAATTTATGGAAAATTCATCTTTCGTTTTCCTCCAAAACCTTATTTTTTTAAATCTATTGCATCGTCCAACGAAGTCCTGAATGCAGAAATTGGACACTTTATTTCTACTATTGTGTCTTCTCCCTGCACAACTCCGTCCGGAGTTGCACCTAGAAAAGGTAACTCTTTATCAATAAAAAGACCACAAGGCTCTATTTTTTTAATATTAAATTTGATGCTAGTTGTTCCATGGCAGTTGTTTCACTTTCTATTCCATGTTTTATGGACGGCACATTACATACATTTTTTGGATATATAAGATTTTTAACTAAAAATAACTTTAATTTCGGAAGTCGGTGGCAAAAAAGTAATATACAAATCCAAAGACACCGACATCCGAAATTAATGTTATTTTTCACTTTGTAGTATTTTTGGGAGTCGGTTTTTTTTGTCAAAAATTTTTTGAAGTGAAACTTCTGTAGGCGCGCTTGACTTGGGGAGTAAACTGGCGAACGCGTTAAGGCCCATTTAGATGGAGAGAGTTTCTCGAACGTTTCTTGGCGAGAAATCGTACGCTACTATCGCAAGCAAAAATCGCCATAAGACTATCGTATCATAATGTTTACATACAGGCAAGAACGAAATTCTCGCCTACGATTATGTCATACGAGATTCGTAAGCAATTATCGCTAGGCGATAAATTACTGCGACTGTTTAGACAACGAAATATATAGTAAGAAGATTCTTGCTTACGAGTTATCGACTTATCTATACACGATCTCGTATGACATTTTTTCAAATTCATACGAGTATCGTACAAATCGGTTTGAACGGATTTGAGTGCGAGATTTGCCATTCGAGTCCAGTGATTAGGTACTACGATATTGTTCTCAAAATGACACAAAAATCATTCAGGTACTGCCGATAGTGTTAAGTTCATTGAAATTTATGCTCCAAAAGTACTTCTTGCTATCCATTTTTTAACCCAATATCTTTTTTTCCGTTTTCGTTTTATTAATTATTGTCTCAGAAGAGCAGATATAATTAAAGCACTCTCGGGCACTGCACTCGTGGTAGCGACTAGCACAAAAACTCGAAATACAATTCTCGCTTTGTAGTTCTGTTTACACGGAGACAGATATATTCTATTGCGAGGCAATTGTCGGCCAAGGGGCAGGGCGACAATCGTGAATGTTTACACGAAGAGACTTTTTTAATGTTCTTTCGATAATCGTATCTTCGAGTCGAGAAACTCTCTCCATCTAAATGGCCCTTTACGGAAACGTGTGATCGGGCGAGTAGAAAAGGTACGTATTTATGCGACCGGGTTTTTACACCAGGTATTTGCTTCCAAGTACGCACACAAGTACGTAGGTACTCAAATAGTTCAACAACCGCGTTTGTTTTCGCAAATGCAATCATGCTCCTTATCAGTAAGAGCACAGAATACTTAATAGTACTACGTACAGAAAGGACACTCCCTTCCTCGACCTCATATCAGATACCGCACCTCACCCCGCACTTCGAGGTATTCGTCGCCGACTCTTTAGCAAGGGCGCTCGCGAACCGCAGCGCTGTATTGCTGATACGAACACACAATTATGCGATTTAAAAGTTTTATTTAAGTTTTAATCACGATGGTTGGATATTGTGATGCTTTTCCGAATTCGTATTTACATAAACTGTTTGTAAGATTTCGCATTTTTAATAACATTCGATTTAATAACCGATTATTTACAGATAAGTCATTTAAACTAAACTATTTTAGTGTTTTTATTTCATTACGAACCCGACTATATAAATAAACAATTGAACTACATGGTCACTTCATAATAATGCACACGTTCGGGCAGCGCCACCGCCGTCGTCGTTCGGTTCCCCGACACAAATTGCTTTCCGCGCCAATTTTTTTTACGCTACTAGATTTCACGCACACATTTGCACGTATAAAAACGTCATTTGTTTATGTAGTAGTAATAGGTAATTATTTTGCGAGCGTTGTATGGAGTGTCCGAGGTGTGGTAAGAGTCTATGGAACAATTTCGTATGCAAGTATTTTTACTTTAATGGTTTGTAAAATTATTTTATTTTTAATTATAATTAAAAATATACCATTAAATTTCTGATGCCAAACTGCATTCAGTGATGGATTATTTTTTATTAAATAGTTTTTGTAAATAGATAATAGCTTCATATTTGCAATAAATTACCACCGTTGTGTCATCGCGCTTCTCTTACTTTTCCTACCGAACCTACGGTCCTGCATGCGGCAGCAGCGGGCAGCATTATATGTGTTTATTTCCTTCAAAGGAACTATCTAGTCTCAGTAGTTCCTTCATCTTTTGCAAAGGGACTACTGATCAAAAAGTTCTCAGTAGTTCCTTCAAAGGAACTGCTAAAGGAAATATCTAGTCTCAGTAGTTCCTTCAGCTTTTGCAAAGGAACTACTGATCCAAAAATTCTCAGTAGTTCCTTCAAAGGAACTACGCGAAGGAACTAGTGAGCATAAACGATATTTTTTACGAAAACAAGTTTTGATATTATAACACAACTTTAAATACCTCCAGGACCCCTGTACAGTTACATGCGGGTGCAAAATTTGCTGTTTGTGGTAGTGCGCATACAGCAAATTTTCACACCAAAAATTAAAGTCGATTTCCAGCAATTACTTTTGTCACAGATCTTTTGTGCAATGTTACTTAGTTTGATGTACGACGGCTATTAGTCTTTTTACACCCTGTATCAATAAATAGATAAAATTATTTATAAAAATAGTTTTGCTGAATATATTGAAAACACCATTACACATTGGGAACTGTCTAAAATAGGTACGTTTACCTCCCTAAATTTCTGACAATGTTTTGACATTGACATGAGATTACGATATTAAACCATTTCAAAAATTATTTTATGAATGAAAACTACAAAATTTGGAAAAAATAAAAATACGAGGCCTTATATTTTACATCTATATTTCATTTTACTTTATTACATAATTTCTTCAGAACATAAAACGTTGTCAATCGGGTCTTTTGAGCGCAAGCAAAGTGACACGGGTTCCCCGTCTGATAGCCGAAGCGGTACTGACAAATACTGAATCGGGGTCCTGTCGGGGGCCGGGCGGCAGAGCGGTTCAAGGTATGAGTGGTTATAAAGCTGGATATTTCGGATCTCATCTTTTTACGTTAAATTTAACGATTAAAAAAATAAAAACGAACCTATGACACCTGCTTTATGCATAGTTCGATTAGCTTGCAAATTTTCATGGCCTAATTTGAAAATTTTCATTGAATATTCTCCTTTTATTTTGCGGTTTAGAGGTAACTTTGAGACTTCTTTGTATCGAGAAAATTGTATGCAATCGTGTTTTCGCAACCGATGACACCTCGCAGTAGTCCTCATCTTTATCGTATATTAATTTCAAAGTGAAAACTGCAGAACTGTTGGAACTACAGCCGTTAATGCTAAGGCAATTTTCGCAATCTGAACTAGTACCGGTCCTTAAAACGTAACACGAAAACAAAACAAGATCACTGCCCTAAGACCACAGACAAACAAAAAGAAAACTCAACCTCTTTCACACTTTTATTCATAGAAATAAAAGCAAAAAGCTACATTACCTTTATCGTTGAGCCACCTCGCTATTCTGGCGTACACTTCCTCTTCAACCGCTATGATAATAGCGAGCAAGGCGCGTGGTATCCATGTCAAATATATAATGTTTGTTTCCCACCAGTCCTGTTGAAGAAAGTTTTCCATTCATCATCATCATTTCAGCCAAAAGACGTCCACAGCTGGACATAGGCAACTATTAAATATTCTTTTATAGAGTAGTGGTTGTGTTTTATCGAGCTCAGGTAGGTATGCACTTGTAGCGGTATCTACAACGCCACATGCGAACAACGCGTCATACTGACGTCACGCAAATCCTGCATCTCGCAAGCAGAGTTTGCCGCGCAACTAGCATAGATACAAACAGCCCGACAGAAATCATTGGGCAGTTGCCCGCCAGACACAACACCCGTCTGGTCGGAGGATCCTCCCTTTTCTATGGAGGTTGAGTGAACTTTACACCCTGTTCCTCATACCTCTATACACTTCTCTTTGAGCAATTTGTCTCTGACCTCCACAGTAACAAATAAACGATAAGTCAAATTGTGCCTAAACTGCTACTGTTTTTTAGTTATGAACCTGGCGTGCTGAGCAGAACTAAGCTTATAATCTGTATATTTGTAAGACAGTATGGCGGTAAAAAGGTTAAACACTACTGCTATAAAAACGCTGACGGAAAACATCGTCAGGAAACGCGGTGTCATAGAAGCGAAATTTTTTTTTCAAGACATCCACTTACCTACATTGGGCCCGCTTGGTGGATTACATCTGACATCTCACATACTGAGTGGAGTCTGTGCGGAGGCCTGAGTTCTAGTAGCGGGAACATTGTTGGCTTGTGACCTATCACTATACTCGTTGTACAGACGCCAGCACATCAAGCTACCCGAAACTGTCAAATTTTCCCAATCAACTTTGAACCTTATGTTTTAGCGATAAAGTTGAAAATCTATTAAAGAAATTCTACAGTTTGTAGTAGTTTGATGTGCTGGCGTCTGTACTCTAACACATGAAGGTGAGTACCTGAGCCCGCAGCAGTGCGAAGGTAGCGGAGGCGGCGACACTGAGACACACGCACATGAGCGGGAACGACACGCAGTGCCGCCACACGCGCCGCCGCCACGCCGCGTACACGGGCTCCGGCCGACCTGTCACTGTACTTGTACTCATGTCACCCTGGAATAAAAGAGTACCATTGTGTATTAGCAAACAAACTTAACATCAGAGGGACAATTCTCGTAATTTTAAGAACGTTCACAGTCTGATCTCAATCTGTCAAAAATACCTCTAATTTCTCTACATTTTGACATTTATTTGTCGCTGAGATGAGACTGCGACTAGATTTTGAACGTTTTAAATTACGAAAATTGGCCTTAAGGTCATTATTACCCGAAGGTAAAGTATTTATAGTACACCTGCATTTAGTCAGTCTTAATGCAATTAGATTAAGGTCGATCGATAAATCGACAGATTTATACAGTGCATAGTATCTGGATCACGGGCGATTGACAACAGCTGATTCGATTGATTCGATCGTCCAAACAGACCGATGGTCGGTCGTTTATTGATTGTTATAGACAGTCGTTTATGTATTGAGCCGATCGACTAGTCAACGTCGATCGACCTGCGGGGCAATTGCGTAACACATTATCAATCGGAATCGGTTTCATTTTGACAGTTCAACAACATTCATTGCGTTTAGTTGAGCAGACAAATTTTTCAAACTTATGAAGCAATGATTTGCAATTTGCTTCAAAATGATTCAGATTCCGATTGATAGTGTGTTACGCAATTAGGGTGATGAATGTAGCTCTAGTACCTTTAGTCTTTAAATAAGAATGAAAATTACCTGAAATAATGGTCTTGGTTCAACCAGCAACTCATCTCTCTGATCCAATGTGCCCCATTTATATGCCAGCACATTAGAATATCTGTAATCAAACAAATAAAATTATAATACTTGCATTACCTACACAAAATAGGTGCATGCCTAATATACAGGATGGATTTTTGTATGTAGCTGCAATGGATAAGGTACTTGACCTTATTGCCGTGTCTCATAAATCCACCCTGTATACAGTACGTGGCCGATCATATAGCACATCAAGTCTAGCAAGTTCGGCTTCAGTGTCGTCTCTGTCACTCATACTCTGTCTCTTTCTAAAGCTCGATGTGAAGCGATATATTATATTAACACCGAGTTCAGTACATACCTTTTCCACGTTTCTAAATATACACACGCCCATAGGACGTTGAACAGCGAAAACAATACATAAGCTATATCTTTCCAATTATCATTTGCTGTGCCAAGCCAAATCTGAAACGAAAATGAATACAATATGTCTCATAGTTATAAAATTACATTACTCAATAAAGCTATTAAGTACAGCCATATATTATTTTTTCCACTAAAGTTTACGTCCCGACTGCGAGTCAATTGCCATTATATTTATTACTGGCGTTGCTCAAGTTGGTTATCGAATCCACGACTCCACAATTATCTATTGCGCGATAACTAAATCAACGAGGCAGTAAAATATACTTACTCAAATATGTAAATAAAGAAACTTACCCAAAATATAAATCCTACAGCTGCAGGCACCGTCAACGACTGTGTATAATGTCCAAGCCAAGCGAAGTACATTGCTATTTTAACACCAAAATATTCACTAATTTCATCTGAAATGCAACAATAGTTACCATTAGTAAGACTGAAAATAGTGAAACTAGTACTTAATTAATTTTGTTTGTTTCTTACTAGCCTACTCTGTCCCACTCCTGGGCAAAGGCCTCCCTCCACTCCTTAAATCTTTTTTTGAAATTATATTAACGCCCGAAATTAATAATCAATATTGATCCAATTTTTGTCAATTAAGAAGATATTTTAATTATTTTTTGGACGAAGTTTGCCCATAATCAACTACTTACTTAATTAGCTTGCTATTTTTAAAATCAGTAAATCAAAAATTTATAAATCATTCGTGGAGCCTTCACCGATTAAAAAACAACGCTCCGCTCGAAAATAATAGTTTGCGTGTCTATAACTCTCGCTAATATAATATGTTAATTTTGACATTTGGATATTGTGATAACAGAGTTGATTTATTAGCACGCAGATAGGAGCAATATACAGTAGTTAAATATCGGGATTGAAATTGGAAAGAAGATACAATGCGCGTCACGAAAGTTGAGACTTGACCCCGCCTCCCACGCTCTTTCCGCTGCCCCTATGACGTCCGGTCCCATCCCGCGCTCAGACCTCATACCGCTAAAGAGACCTTAAATCGTGTACTGCGCAAGTCAGTCCACGTGGTGTGTCAAGACTCATCATTCGTGACGCGCACTATACATTGACCACCCTCACACATCTAAACAATAGTTGGTATTTAAAAGAGACCATGACCTCTTTGATTATTTCAAACATCTATGCAACAAGAAAAGAAAATTTAATAAAAATGGATGTCACGTGATCTACTTTGAACGTTTATATCTCCGAAACGTGACACTTTACGGGGATTGGTCTTATTATGTTCTCTGTTTGCATTGATGTCAGCTATCGATTTATATAGGAATCATGCGTAGCCACCATTTTGAAAAAAAAAGGCGGACAGGTAGGTATCCAACGGACCTTGGAAGCCCTTGTTTGTAAGTGTCTTAGAGGACCTTCTTACAGATATAAACATTTCATATTAATCAGAGTTCTTCGCATAAAATAAACTTACCTATAGGCTGTGGAGAGAACAACGTCTTCACCCATTTCCTTCTGAGGTTCTCCAGAGCGTTTCTCTCGTGGAGGGGGAACATACTGGCTACCACGCCTCTGCTCACACATGCTGGCACTATTGATGAAGATATATTCATTTGCAGTAAGATGAAAATACTAATAAATTCAAGAAATAAATAAATAAATAAAAGAAAGAACAATAATCAAAAGATTAATTTTCTAGATCTCACGGGAAGCGCTGTTGGGCAAATGAGCGATTATTTTATCCCTAAGGCAACTTTTTACGATTCCGTACTCAAAGGCTGCAAACCGCGGAGTCCACAGACATAGATACACCTAGAAAACGCAACCACAACTACACACATCAAAAGTGTCTAGGGATCAACATATATTTTTGCAATAACTTTTCTCCTGATTGATATTAATTAAAATTTTCTTTAAGGATTCATCAAATAAAGTGTTTTCGTTTGTCACAGTAACGATAAACCAAGTCACCTTTGCATTAATAAAGAAATTTGCCATTTTCCTAATAAAGGGATTTTTGACATTTGAACCACTAACACAAAAGTTCGAAAAAAAGAGTGAAATAACAGTTTTCTTTAAAATTTTATTGGGTAACTTAACCCTTTGAACGCCAGAGTATAAACGTATCGCCCG
Organism: Amphipoea lucens; assembly: GCA_947508005.1. NCBI lineage: Eukaryota > Metazoa > Arthropoda > Insecta > Lepidoptera > Noctuidae > Amphipoea > Amphipoea lucens. The sequence goes on from OX382379.1 coordinate 12,059,691, forward strand.
CCGTACCCCTGACGCCAGGCAACTTTAATGTAGTTTTAAATAATAGGAAAAAGAAACACAGAAAACGTAATTTAGTATATTTTATTTTGTTTTAAAAAAATGTCGTTTTCTTGTCGTCTATAGACGATGGTGGCGTGTTGGGCACGTTTTCATTTGTCGGCTATACACGACCGTGGCGTTCAAAGGGTTAAACAATTAATAATCCGTGTTTCTACCGCGAACACTAACAACACAAGAACATCGGTTTGGCATACTCAAAATGAGTTCATCCAAATCACGCTGTGGAATGGCCGCCCATGTTCGTTGCAACAACAAAAAAAGGTCTTGACTGGATACCCTCCATATTCGGCTGAGCTCTTCTCTGTAGCATATCCCATGCATGCTCAATCGGGTTCAAGTCTGGCGACTGAGCAGGCCAGGGCAGGACATTGATGTTAGCTGCGGCGAGAGTCTGTCTTACAACTCTTGCGGTGTGCGGTCGTGCATTATCATGCATTAACTGAAATAAGGGACCGATTTGCACTTGTAGAGGAACGATGACGTCTGATACAATCGTCTCAGCATAAATTTGAGCGTTGAGGTTGCCTCTGATCCAAATCAACTCAGTTCTTCCGCCGATCCAAATACCCGCCCATACCATGATGGTTCCACCACTATAAGGATGGACTTCCTGGCAGGATTTTAATCGCTGTTGGCGTCCAGGGGTTCTCCAGTGTCGTATACGTCTTGTATCCGGTCTCATACCAAAACGAGACTCATCAGAAAAGCACACGAAACGCCATTGTTCTTCTGCCCAATTTCTGTGTTCAAGAGCCCATTGATATCGAATCCTACGATTGTGCATTGCTATAGGTGGTACCCGTAGCGGTCTTCGGGAATGAAGGTTCACTTCATGCAAGCGGTTTCTGACTGTTTGGTCGCTAATTAAGTTCCCTGAAGAGTGATGAAGCCTCACGGCTAACATCATGGCGGTTATTGTTGGAGCTCTTCGAGTTAAGATTTGAATGTATCGGTCTTGTCTCCGTGTGGTGCAGCGATACCGTCCTCCATGGCGCTCAGCCACGGTACCAGTGCTTCGGTAACGTGTCCAAAGTCGACTGATAACACTCTGACTTGTATTCAGAGCTAAAGCCACAGTACGTTGCCGGGAACCAGCTTCTATCATTCCCACGGCTCTGAGCATTTCTTCCCTGCTTAAATGACGTCGCCGCTCCATAATAACGTTGGTTTTAATCAGTAGTAGGGAAACAGTAGCACTAATAATGTCTTCAATGCGTTGTATGTTTTTATAGGGAAAATATTGACAGCTGATTTTCATCTTTTACTCGAATTTGATTCACAGTTCCTGATTCAAATTATGAAATGCACCAAAAAGGATCCATATAAATTTATAAAATCATAAATTTATTACAAAGCCACATCTCAATCTCAAGAAATCCGCATAAAAATGCTTGATCCCTAGACACTTTTGATGTGTGTACTTCGCGTGCCAAAAATCGCACCAGCTTACGTACAAAAATCGTACGCCGCCACTTTCGCGCTCAGTCCTGTGTACTGCTGGTTGAGTGAGCGTGAGCGTTGGCGCTAGGCCGGGGGCGGGGGGGGGGGGGGGGGCGAGACGGGTGCCGCACGCGGGGGCCTCTTTGAATCGATTTGATTTTCCAATCACTAAATAGTGCTTGTGACGTCATAGTAGGTAGTCATAAAATGCCAAGCTTGGTTTTCATACAGATCGTGATACGCGCTATCTAGGTCTATCTGTGCTGGAGCCTGACTGTCTGTCATTGGTCTATCTCTAGAATCGTAATAGCTATAATCAGTTGAATTTTCCACGCAATTTGTGTAACTATTTTTTTTAGGACTAGAGTTCCGTCGGTACTCTAATTTTCTTGGTAGAGTAGTGCTGACTTCTCCGTCTAAAATTCCTTTAAATTTAATTATTTGTCACTCTATTATAAAAGAGGATTTAATAAGGCCTATATGTATATTAAAACAAAACACAAAGTACAATGTGCTCTTTTCTGTTCTTTACAAAGTTCAACTACAAGAGAAAGTGACCTTCCCGATGGACTCATTGACTTATTGTGTTCTAACCCGTTCAAGGTGAGTCGTTCAATAGTGCACTGTTGTATTCTATGGCCCTTTGTATGTCAGAATGGGTTAATAAAGCTAATCTTGTTGTATATTTACGTTTTATTTGATTAAAATCTGACTAAAAGGGAGATATTATTGGTATAGGTTTTTAGTAGTAGAATAGATAAAGTCGAAATAAAAAGTTGCTTACTGTTTCTTGGTATCACGCAAATGACCCGACATGCGGACATGGCATCCGTCTGTATGACATACGGACAGACTAACCGACATCTTATTGCTTTGGGATTTTCTGTATTGCTATAGTATCGCTATCATATAAATTTTACTCTTGCACAAGGTTCAAAATAAAACTATGAATGTAAACAAGACTTACTGTAGGCAAAACTGTTATTGTAGGGATTTTAGTCTAATGTTTTCGCCCGACTTCGCACGACTTAGCGTCATCAAAAAATACGAAATTGATATCGTTAGCATGCCGTGCGAAGTCTTTGGGGAGACGTGACATTTTTCCCCTAGTGTATACCTGGCTTAACTTACCAATACTCTGTCCAGGTCTGAGCGTGAGAGCTGGTTCTAAAGCATGCTCATCGCCGGGTTCAGCTCGTGCTGACTCCAACGCATGCTTGACTAATGCTCCCCGCTCTTGCGAGTTCAGTAGTTCGGCGGCTGAGGAACCCTGGAAAGACATAATCTAGTTCTAGTAAAATGGTAAAAAGGATGTACTAGGTTTTTCTGTCAAGAAAAGTTGGTGGTGTGACACCCCCGTGTCTCGGAGAGCATGTAAAACTGTTGGGTTCTATCAAAACAGACACTTTATCGTGTCGCGCCGAGTGGAGTTTCTTGATCATTCTTCTCCATACGAAATTACTTTTAGGAAGCGGAAACTAGAATCAATTCCATTTTCTTGTAAATTTTGATGTTCAAAAGTACCTTTTATGTGCATATTTTAAATAAATGATTTGACTTTGACTTTGCTATCCACTTTGTATTGAAATTGTAACAGCGCCCCATATCGCATTAGATCTAAATCAACATCGACATCAAGGTGAAGTGAACTCAACAAATGTATGGGAATTGGTAGCACGAACCCATATTGAGCTTATAGAACAGTCAACAGTAGGTATTAGTTGACCTTGAAAATATCAGTAACCTCAAAGCGTGAAAGGACATTAAAACCTATATTTTTTTGGTAGATACCTAAAACGTATGGAGGGGCCCGTGGCTAAATAAAAACAGTCGCACAGGTCGATCGATCAGGTTAAGCTACGCTTGCCGCAGTTGGTCTGTGGATGGGTTACCATCTTTACATACCGAAACCCCTCCGTGCCTCGGAAAGCATGGTAAGCCGTTGGTCCCGACTGTCATTCGTAGATCTTTGACAGTCATTACGGGTTGTCAGAAGCCCAATTTTCTGACAGCTACTCTTACCAAGGGGTATAGTGAATCGTTTTACCCAGTAACTGGGTTGTTAAGGTCAGATAGGCAGTAACTCCATCGAAATACTGGTATTCAGCTGCATCCGGTTAGACTGGAAGCCGACCTTGGGGAAAGGCAGGCAGATTGATAAGAGCAGTTTTGAGCGCACATTATTACTACTACTGATGTCCAGATGACAGCACAAGTATTACAAATTACAGAAGTAGACTATCAAATAACACGTTTAGTTAACGTAACGCAAACCCCTACGTTGTTGCTAGGTTCTATTCTACGATCAAGACAAGCTTTACACTGCGAACACGTCTCAAAGTTACACAGCAACAATCTTTCTTGAGCCAATTTTGTAAAATCCTCGACAGTTTCGCTAGTTTTCCTGCAGAAACGAAAAGTTTGCGTCTTCCAAGGATGAAAGATAATACAACCGCTTTGAGTTCAACCGGAATTTATGCTAGTCTAAATCTTCAACTTCTCTTGTTTAAAGATGCCAAGTTATTTGAGTAAACAATTAGCAATTTAGATTGTGATAAGTTTAAGAGCGCTTTAACAAGCGAGAAATAAAGTGAACTCGTAAAGTGGTTAGAGCTACGAGTCGTCAAGTAATTTACGATGACGAAGGCGTCCCGTGTTTTGATTGTCTTACATCTTTATCTTCATAACACCTTGTCTGTATTCCTCGATGGGGTAGTGTACCGCATTGGCCACACGTCAGTATAAGCTGGCCTGGCATTCTATTGAAACTCCTTACTACGCTAGGCCAGCTTAAGGTCAAAGTGTTTGTGTTGTCGACTATATGTAAATCCTAGCAGCACCCTGCGGTTTCACACGCATAAGTTTCGATCCTGTGGGAATATCGGGATAAAAACTATCCTATGTCCCTTCCCCGGAACTCAAACTATCTCTATACCCAGACAGTTTCGCATTGATAATATTAGTATGAATAGTACACCAACATAGGTATTGGCAGTTTTATTTTTGGAACGAAGTTCTTGCGGTAGGAGTAAACTGGGAGAAATTGACACGTAGGTAACGACAAAGCGTTATACCATGCGTCTTTTTATTACATAATTACAGTAGAGGGAGTCGGAGAAAGAGAAATACTTTTCATGCTTTTCGAGGGTAGTGAAGTCGATATCGATAGTGTGGTCAAAATGAAAACCCAAGAAGGCGGTTGCCAAAATTTTCAAATTTTTCATCATGTTTATCGTTTTCATGGTTTTTGTGCTGAAGCCGATAGTAAGGTCAAAATGAAAATTGAAGATGGCGGCTGCAAAAAAATTCAAATTTTTCGTCATGTGTATAGTTTTTGAGGGTGTTGGAGCCGATAGTATTGTCAAAATGAAAATCCAAGATGTCGGCTGCGAATATTTTTAAATTTTCGGAGCCGCCATCTTGGATATTCATTTTGAACTTCGTTCCTGCCGGGGGTCCCACACGTTTTTTTTTTTTCAATGCAAAATGGGCCAGCTCTTGACTTCAATCTCGCGTGGTGGAACGCGGTCTATGACAGAACGAGTAATCCCAAAAGATACCTATTAACGGCTTTGAAGGCTGTCGGGTTATACGTTGAAGGTAACACAGGTGCTGACAAAGAGTTCCCATACTTTGGCCGCGCGCATAAGGAGAAGCGCTGAGAACGACTAGTAGGTCATATCGACCAAGTGCGGATGGTACCCTGCATTACGTCTGGTAGTCCGATAGTGAAAGAGAGATGGTGGAGTCAGGTCCATGAGCTCCTGCGCACACTCTCCGAAATACAGTCTGTAGAAGACCGACAGGCAAGCAACATTACGTCAATGAGCCAGGCTGTGAAGCCTTGCCTAGTTATGTTTAAGTTCCACGTGACAAGCCTTTCTTTATCTTCATCAGCCTGCAAGAGATTAGGGCCAGCCAGTGACAGTCTTTCATCATCATTTACAACTGTTATCAGAAAGTACACGGGACCAAAAATAAATAATACCGCTGGTTCCATCATAGACCTCATCCATCGCTTGCCATCAGGCATGATCGAGGTCAAGAGCAGGTAACATTCAGCGAAAAAAAATGCAATCAGACGCATTGTAACACCCGACGCCATCCCACGCTTACTTATTGGCCAAATGACGAAAATAGCTCAACGAGACGAAAAATGTGGCCAATGAGTAAGCTTCAATGATGTCGCGTAACGTGGCGTGTTATAAGTCAGTTTCCGCCTTTAGGCAAAACATAGCTAGATCCTTAAAACATCAGTACAAAAATACTGCGTGCAACCATAGGAAGCCATGCGCGTGTCGGAAACGATTGTTCCGTGCATAACATAAATAATTCATAACTAATATTGATTCGTATGATATGACGTCGCGGTTTCGCAATCAATTGATATCTGCGGAAATTATGCGATGCCTTTTTACTAGGCCGTAATTTTTTATCACAATGAAATTTCATTCCCAAATAAAGTAATCCTGAAAAGAAGTGGAAAGACGCCTACAGGTTGGAGAGCTAGCAAGCTGAAGTAGCAGTGGACCGGTCATGTCTGCCGAAGGACCGACAGCCGTTCGAGCAGACGAATTCTCGAGTACAGACCGTTTACTATAACTTGTCCCTTGCCGCCATTTTGGCAACAAACAGTTTCAATATTGAAACCGCTTGGCAAACTATGGTGGTCCGTGCGGGATTGTCCGAAATGGTTACCGCTGCCCCGGAACATAAAGGGCTAAGAAAGGAACACGGACGGGTTTTAGTCAGTAAGAGTCTGACACTCCCTTCCGCTCCACCCAGAGCGGGAGGGGTCATTTGATGATTTCCCATCCATAAAAAAAAAAGCTATGGTGGCCACATGACGAGGGACAAGTTATAGTGAACGGTCTGTAGATACCGCGTATCGCTGAACGCTTTTAGACACGGAGGGATGGAGTGTTGGGAATCGAACCCAGCACAACACGTTGCACGTGGTCTGCACGCGCAGGCAGCGTGATCAGCGCGTCCCCGGACAACAAAGGCGCGGCGCGGCGTTGACACGACCCGATGACCACTCGCTTTAACGGACTCCACCGCGATGGACCATAATATCGCTCTCGCTCTCTTAAACTATACCATTAATTGTTTGTCCGGGAAAGTTTATTTTGTAAGTTCAGACGGCATTAAACCATTGTCTATTATACAGTCCACTTCTTTCATTACTCCTCGCGCTAACATGGACTGACGACCTTAAAAGGTGACTAGGACAAATTGGATACGTAAGGCGGAAACCGGGGTGTTGTGGCGGAACTTGGGAGAGGGCATTGTCATGAAGGTTCGATAACTTTATAACCAACCGATTTCAAACTTGTAGGCGGTACTCCCGCACCCTAATTGCGTAACACACTGTCTATCAGAATCTGAATAATTTTGAAGGCTAATCCATCGCTTCATATGTTCGAAAATTTTGTCTGCTCAACAACGTAAATAACGTAATGAATATCGTTGAACTGTCAAAATGAAAGCCATTGCTACTGTTGGTGTGTTACGCAATTATCCTACCAGTTTGGACAGCGATATTAAGTTATTTCATTTCGTAATTCTCACTACGAGCGAGATGTTATTAACTTATTATGTTAAAGGAAACATTTATGTTCGTTTCGAGGCTTATTGCTGTATCTATTTAGCTAAAAGGAAATGATCGTAAAACAGTCCCAGTTTTACCAGCGCAGTGGCTTTTCCGAATAGATAGCAATAAGTCTGAAAACGCTAAAGAGAGATAAAATGCGAACGAACCCAACCGAAAAACCTACCCAGAAAGGCAACCTACCCAGTTCCAGAAATATTTTGTTATTACTTAAATGATTAATGATTCCGTAAGTTATTTGTACAAACACTTTTACACGTCAATCATATTTTTAAATCTTGTAGATGAGGTCGGCCTTTTCTATCTGACTGCTCATGCTCCGAGAAGAAAGGCCGAAACAAACTTTAAAAAAGTTAACAAGGTTTAAAAGAGGTTTGAGGTTTTAAAGTCCAGACATAATCTTGGTCAGATCATGTGAAAACCATGTAGATTGGTGTCTAAAATGGTTTTTTGAGGATTTAAGAACCACACATATTGAGTGGACCTGTCCAGTCAGTGCATTCATTAAGTTTAAAACAGAAGACGAACTAGCAGGGGATGAGTGGAGGGGGGGGGGGGGTCAGGGGATCAGACCGCAATAACTCCGAATAAATTATGTCCGAACATAGAACGTAACCTACGTTCTATGTTCGGACATAATTTATTTTTATCTTCGTCTGGAACTTATTATGAAGGCATATTTATTCTGTAACTCTGCTCGAGTTACAGAATGAATATGCCTAAAGCTATTCAGAAATGCTTACCCATTTCATGTCAATCTTTGATCAAGGAAAACTGGAAAAGGCACATCAATCAAAACATAGGATTGACGTTTACGAAAACCATTCGATGAATCATACCAAATACGTTTCTTTGTTGATACATATTTGACTAGCTTTTGAAAGCGGCTTCGCCAGCGCGGTTTTTGGAAATTCACACCCACGGGAACGTTCTACCAGGAAAAATAAAAAAAAACCGGTCAAGTGCGAGCCGGACTCGCGCACCGAGGGTTCCGTACAAATTTGTAGGTATGTAACTACAAATATACAGTTTTTAGATTTTTTCCTTTACTTGTGCTACATGACATTGCTTCTTGCAAAATTTCATGATTCTAGGACGGGAACGGGAAGTACCCTATAGAGGTTTTGATTCCCTTGCGAGTGTCAAAATATGCGGCATAAACGGATAATAAACGCCTGTATCGTTTGCGTTGACTTAAAAGTTTGATTTTTTCATTGCTTCAAGGGATAGCAGCCCTGAGTATTTGATATTAATTTTAAGTTAATAACTCGACACGTTCCTGAGAAAAAGGGTCTTGACAGACGGACAACGAAGTAATTATAAGGGTTCCGATTTTCTTTTTGACGAACGGAACCCTTAAAAGAATAAAAGATAACCCAGGCCATGGTCTGCCTGTGCGCCAAATTTCATCGGAATCCGTTAGACCTTTAACCCATTGAAGGTCACTGAACGAGACCCAATAGAAGTTTTATTGTTATTACGTCGAGGGGCGTTTTTAGTGTCCCGCAAAGTGACAAGGCGTGAACAGGTAACAGACAGACAGAGTTACTTTCGCATTTACAATATTAAGTATGAAATAAGTATGAAAAGCATCTGTTAGCATCTGTGATCAGCAATTCAAGGGCGCTACACACGGCTAAGATACTATAATATTTTATCTTAAGATACAATATCGCTCGCCATACAATTCAATGGACCATTACACACGACGAAGATAATATTTATTTTATATTCCATTGAATTGCATGGCGAGCGATATTGTATCTTAAGATAAAATATTATAGTATCTTAGCCGTGTGTAGCGCCCTTTATTCGCTTTTCGAAAGCTTTTTACAGCGACAGAGCCTTTAGTTACGTAAGCAAGCCAAAAGTCTTTACACTTATAGAGGTTACATATTCAGGTACCTGCTATCTAGCACGGTAGCTACGTAACATTTGCTCGCTAACCTGGTACAAGTCCTATTGTACGCGAAGCTACCTACTGCAATGCTGAAGCAAGGCATGAATACTGAATACAAGATTGGGCTACCTAGTGTAAAATTTCTGAGAAAATCAGTGTTTATTTTCACGTTGTTGTCTTGAATTTGGACTAGGTTGTTTGTTTCCTAATCAGAAATAATTTATTTTGCAATGAATGTGGGTGCAAAATAAGATGTAAACATTGCAAAAGCGGTTCCAACACACTCTCTTTACCTTAGGGCATGCAAAAGTAAAAAAATATATTTATATTTACACAATTATACAGCCATATACAAAAAGAAAAACAAGTACAGTTGCGTGGATCTACAGTACTAAATTTTTTACAAAAAAAAAAAAAAAACAACAGACTTAATTTTAAACCCCACGCCGCAGAAATTATTCGCAGTTTATTAAAAAAAAAAAACTGACAAGTTCGAGTCGGACTCGCGCAACGAGGTACAAATCTGTAGGTACTTATGTTTACGGTTTTCGGATGTTTTACTTTACTTGTGCTACATGACATTGCTTCTTGCCAAATTTCATGATTCTAGATCAACGGGAAGTACCCTATAGATTTTGATTCCCTTGCAAGTTGCGAGTGTCAAAATATGCGGCATAAACGCAACATAAACGCCCGTATCTTATGATTGGGTTGACTTAGTTTGATTTTTTCACTGCTTCAAGGGATTGCAGCCCTGATATTAATTTCAACTTGATAACTCCACCAAGCGTTACTGAGAAAAAGGGTCTTGACAGATGGACAACGAGGTGATCTTATAAGGGTTCCGATTTTACTTTTGAGTTACGGAACCCTTTTTTTTTATTTTTATGGATGGGAAATCATCAAATGACCCCTCCCGCTCTGGGTGGAGCGAAGGGAGTGTCAGACTCTTACTGACTAAAACCCATCCGTGTTCCTTCCTTAGCCCTTTATGTTCCGGGGTAGCGGTAACCCTTCCTTTATGCTGACATCTCTTTGAGGCGCGCGTGGAACACGTACGCGCCGTCCGGCACGGGCCTGGTCCTGATCGGACGGTGAGCTACCCATTACTCTCCGTCCGCAGGCCCGCGCCTACGGTGGCCGGGAGTCGTCACGCGGCTCCCGACGCCCGGAGCGTCTCCCGCGGCGGCTGGGGTGTGAGGCTCTTTCCCTCAGCCGTTCCGCCACCTCCTTCGCTAGCATGACTGCTTCGCAGAAGGAGGTGACCGCCTCCCACTCCCTCTCGCCCCGGACCATGGCTTGAACCAGGGCCGGACGCGAGAGGTCGCCGCCGCTGTCGATCGCCTCTACGAGGGCACGGCGGTGCTCCGCCCATGCGGGGCAGACCTCCACCGTATGCTCCACCGTGTCCTCTGGGCGATCCTCGCAGTGGTGACACCCGGGCGTCTCCTCCCGCCTGATGATGTGCAGGAACCTCCTAAAACATCCGTGTCCGGTGAGGACCTGCGTCAGGCGATAGGTGAGGACGCCGTGACGCCTCTCTAGCCACTCCTCAAAGAGGGGTCTTACCGCCACTATCGTGGCGTGCCCTGAGTTACGGAACCCTAAAAACAACAGTTGTTTTTTACTACAACAGTGCAATTACCTACACCATGTTATACATGGTCAAAATGTATGGAACAGTTGATTTTTTTTTTAAGAGATAAAACATTTCTGCGGCGTAGGCTCTAGAATTATGTGCTGAATTCATGCGCGTTGCTGTCCCTGCACCTTATATTTTGTAACCGGCTCTCTGGAAAATAGTTTGTTACCCAGCTGTAGGCAATATTTTTTTAAGCTACTCCTGTCATGTCGTCTCAACTTGTGTTAGAACCTATACAGTATGGAAACCACATACATATTTGCAATAAATTATACCGCATACTTGTTATCGCCTTTTCTGACAATATACAAAAAATTTACGAAATCGGTCACGAAAAAAAAAAAACCGCTGTTCCCTACGTTTATTTTCGCATAACTCGTCAAAATGTTCTTTAACTAACATGCTGACTCACGCGAACCCAATTCAACCCTATTAATTATCTTCAGAGTGTTCCCGGCAGAAACGGGTCATTAATGTTTCAAGTCCGACGAGCAAATTGTGTTTTTTTTTTTATATTGCACAATGGGTCAGCTCTTGTCCCCGATCACGCCTGATGGAAAGCGATAGATAAGGTCTATATTTAGACAAGGTTATTTCTCAACGATAGACTATATATTCTGTAATTAGGACCCATTTCAGCCTAAAAATGTCCACTGCTGGACATAGGCCTCTCCCCAGCATCATCACTTCGACCAGCACCCTAATTGCGTAACACACTTTCAATCACAATCTGAATTATTTTGAAGGATATTGCTAATCCATTGCTTTCTTAGTTCGAAAAATTTGTCTGGTCCAAAACGTAAATAACGCAATGAATGTTGTTGAACTGTCAAAATGAAAGCCTTTGCTACTGATAGTGTGTTACGTAATTTCCGCGCTGTTCTGTGCTTCTCGCATCCAGCGAATTCCTGCGGCCTTCACAAGGTCAGCGGTCCAACTTGTGGGAGGCCTTTCGGACTACCTTTGTTATCGAAGAAGCATGTCGTCGAAGTCGTTTCCTAGTTAAGTCATGTCGAATCGAAGAAACGCTTTGTCGGAGTACAGTAATGTCGGACTTAAGATATTTCGAACCAAAGTATTGTCGAAATGAAGACGTAGGAGTTCCATAAAATCTTGTCGTATTACGGTTTGTCGAAATTCAGTTGGTAAGTCTTCAACGCTACGTCTTACTGTACGCGGTCGACACTCCAGAACCTTTCGGCCCCATCGGCCATTTGTTCTGCGAGCAATGTGCCCATTTACAGAATTGCAAATGACTAACACACAGCAGGTAATGGCCTGAAACACGGGTTTCTCAATAAACGCAGATCGGGTAGGTTGCTACCTAATATTCTAACTACGAACATTACTTGCATTTGTAATAAGTATACTTTAGTTATAGATTATTAATTTTAGGCACTAATCAACCATTGTATGGAAAATATTACTAAATGTGGCTTGAAATGTACACTTATTGTAAACGTTCTTAAATAAGAGGAGGCCTGTGTCCCAGCAGTGGGAACATTATAGGCTAATTATGATATTTATTATTACTATGTAGCTTCTGCCCGCATGGAAGTCGAAAGACACCATAATATACTGTAATAACAGCCACTTTCCCGCCCGCGCTATTACATACTTCGATTTCGCTTAGCGTTCTTTGTTTTTTTTTTCTTCTTTTTACTGGGTTCCTAAGAGTCGTAGAGTCATGTTAAATAGCTTACAACCTTCCTCGAGAATTGCACTACAAAATTAAAAAACAAATTTGAAATCCGAATGGTAGTTCCAGAGATTAGCGGCCCGCCCCAGCTTCACACGGGTGCAATTTTTTTTTCGAATTTCCGAAATTTTCTTTCATACAAACCTTGTCCTGGCAATGCCGAACACAACATAAATTAAGTATTCAATTTGGTGCAGTCATTTGGAAGTTATGCGCGTACAGACATTTCGGCGACTTTATTTTATACTATGTATGGAATCGTTATCAAAAACCCAAAACGTTAAAAACATTACGTAATTTCATAGCCATTAGCCCAAACTTTCATTAACTTATCCGCCGATATCTAACCCTTATCATCCAAATCGATTGAGCATCGTGAGTCTTCCAACTACGAAAAACTTTCCGACGATCGGCCCAAAGAATCGAAGAGCCGTGAAAACAGTTTTTTATACCCACGACCTTTACAAAATTTAATTTATTAGCTGCTCGAATTACGTCATTAATTTAAGGGCGAGTACAAAGCCTCTTGATTGGTGAGCTAGTAATAACAAGCAGTATTCAGAACGGTGCCTGTTACTTTTGTCCTGGAGTACAATTACAATATTCGGAGCCCAGCGAAGTGCTTATAATTAAGAGCTCCGGTTGCTCGGCGTCTCCGAAAAGTTTGTCATGAATAATGCTGTAGATTACATTAATATTGCAAATGGGCAAGTTTGAATTTTCCTCATTCGATCTCGTAGTTACATTTAGCTTAATGTATTTGAATGAGTATTTCATTCAAATACATTAAGACAATGATAAATAAACCGGGTGTACCGTGCAGTAGTTTCCGTACGTTGCGAGTGAAACCGCGGGCAATATCTAGTATATCTCCATGAATGACGCTAGGCCCATTCATATGTCATTACGCCTTAATAGATTATGGATAATAACGAACTGTTTCACGTAATACATCATTGAGGATAACTGAGGTGACATTCATTACATAATATAGGTAAAATTGTAGGAGAAGTTCCAGGCTGAATTTAGATGCTTGGAATGGAATCAAAAACCGCTGAAAATCTACTGCTTTTGGTTTCATTCCAACATTTTCTGGTGTCGCTAGATAAAGTTTGAGACAGGTATCCATTTATTAATCAGACAAGGTTGAAGTCACTTGCAAGTCACAAATACAGGGTGGGCCACAAAACGAAGACCAAATTATTTTTTTAGAAGACTCTCTCCAAGGGTTTCCCGAAACGCCCCCATGTAAGTTCAGCTATTATAGTTTAGTCTGTAATAAGACAGAACAGTGTGCGCAGGTATTTTTATCTCCCATAAAACACTTAATTAAATTATGCCTAAGAAAAAGTTCTCTCGTGACTTTCCCAGAAAAAAGTTGTAGATATTTGGCGATAATTCAATGGAAAGCTGATGGTTAAATAATCGCTGAACATACATGGGGATGTTTCGGGAAGCCCTTGAAGAGAGGCTCTAGAATTTTGCTTTGGACCTAGTTTAGCGGGCCATCCTGCATATCAAAAATCGTATATTTAATCATCAGCATTCCATTTAATTAGCGCCAAATATGTACAACATTTTTCTGGGAAAATCACGAGATCTTTGAAGTACTATTAGTGCGATATAACTTAAGCGTTTCATGAGAAATAAAATATTCTAGCTGCGTAGTCTTATACCAGACGCCATTTGTCACTTTGACAGTTTTCATAAAAGTATCTTTACGATATAGTCGTAAAGACGCAAATTTGTGGTAGAAAAGTCGTTTGTTTTGACGCGCCTTTGTTGAGAAGAAAGTTTTCTTTTTCTTAGTTCACAGCTACAAAACACTTAGCGTAACTGTTCTTCGTCAAAAACTTAAGCTGTCATATATGTCGTTGATTGATGTTTGCAAAAAATACCATACTTCTTCTAAGCCCAGTTAACTTTGTGATACAAACCTATGAATTGTAACTTCGCCATTACCGCCGTAAGATATTGTCAGAAAATTAAGCCCAAAATATAAACTGCGCTGGGCCTTATCCTAATCAAGGCCTGGTTTAGTTTGGATATCAGTTTCAGTACCTTATGTATAAATAAATATTGTATCCATGAACAGACGCCAGCACATCAAGCTACTACAATCTGTCAAATTTCAACTTTTATCGCTAAAGCATAAGTTTCAAAGTTGATTGGGAAAATTTGACAGTTTCGGGTAGCTCGATGTGCTGGCGTCTGTACCAAATTCTTGTGAATGCTTCTTGTGACAATAAACTTTTTACTTTTGCTTTACTTTAATCATTTGCAGGGCAGGCCGAGGTGACAGCTTGAAGTTGGTACAAAATTATGATTAAGTATATTGTTAAGTTGGTTATTTAAAGCGTCGAATGCCCACCGCCAAAACTGGGGTCCTGCCTTATGGTGGGACACCATGTTTGACGTCGGGCATAATTTTGGTCATACAAATTATTATTCATTAGTAGGGTAACTGTTGTGCAGAACAGGGCAAGACGGTCTACAGTTGCACCGCATATGATGCAAAATCGCATGACACATCAGTTTTCTTCTAATATCGACCTGCTATGAGTAAGCCCCTTGTCTCACTACGAAACGCATAGCATATTTCCATAAAGCTCTCGTTATATCATGGATGGAAGCATTAGAACACTCGCCAAGGAGCGAGCAGCCATTACTTCAAGTATCGCAAACTGTGACAATAGACGGGGAACACATTAGAAAGAGAAGTGAGCATTAAACGTTGTGTAAGTATACTCCAGATCCATATTATTTGAACACGGATTTTTACCGCTATAAATATCTAAATGGAAGTCGTATTTAAAGAAAGGTTTTTTTTTTGGAGCGTCTCGACTACGCGTAATGCTGTTTATACTGATTTAGAACTTTGTTGTATTCAATTATATGAATTCTGCGAAAAAAATCGCTTACGGTAGGTGTAGTACTACTACACTGGTTCCATCAATAACATTCGTTAAAACACTATCAGTTCCGGGCAGGTATTGTTAGTCAAGAACAAGTCGTTCTTGACTCTAAGAGCAATAGCGCACTAGCGGCTAGGCCGCAGCGGCCAGGTCGCGGCGGCCATCGAGATAGATACATTAGTATGAAATCGTCATAGAGCACACGCATCTGGCCGCACGCGGCCAGCGGCCACACCAAGCCGCAGCGGCCAGCGAGATCGAAGCGACGCATTAGCGGCCCATGTTCAGTCGCTGGCCGCTGCGGCCACTGAGATCAATTGCATTGTAGTTAAATCACCAGTGTGCGCGCACTAGCCGCGGCGGCCGCACGTATTGTGGAACTACAGCGTGATTTGTGATCATCGCGATGTCTTTCGACACGGAAAGGTTTATAACAGAGATTGAGACAAGGAGGGCGTTGTGGGACATGTCCTGTGAAGACTACGCCAACCGCGACTTAAAAAATATGTATGAAATAATCCCTTTGTTCGCCTTTCACGTAGCAAGGGATGAACCCAATATTTTTTCCTTTTCTTTTTCCGCTGCTTACAAAGATACAAAAGTACTGCTATTTCCTCAACGTCCATTTTGAAGCGCGCTGTATGTGCAACTGACGATCGTAGCCGCGGTTTTGGCCGCGTCGCAAATCGCAAACCCTGCGGCCGGGCCGCGCGTCGTGGCCGCGCTGCCAGGTCGCTAGTGCGCTATTGCTCTATCAACTCCTGCCCGAAAAAAAATTAATGAGTCGTTCTGAACGACTAATAACTGATGAGTGGAACCAACTTACGTCGTAAGTATTTCTACTTCTAGAATCATATTTATTTAATAACTAGCTGCGCCCCGCGGTTTCACCCGCATAAGTTTCGATCCCGTGGGAATATCGGGATAAAAAGTAGCCGTAGTAGTAGTAAGTGTCAGCTTTCTCCACACAAAATTTTATCAAAACTGGTCCAGCCGTTTGAGCGTGAAGAAGTAACAAACATAAACACACACACACACACTCATAAACTTTCGCCTTTATAATATTAGTGTGATATATTCCTTACCTTTTGAAAACAGTGCATATCTCGAACGGTGAACTCCTTGTACCCGCCACCGAATTCTGGCTTCAGCTGCTTCGGAAGATGCATCTCTTCGGCAGTTTGGAGAAGGCTATAAGAAACAGTTTAATTATCAACATAACATGAAGCTTGTATTCTCTGAAAAGTAAGACAGAGGTGGGCTTATAGCACAGTCAACAAAAGAGATGAGTATGCAGGATCGTCGGATATAGTTGAAGTTTAGTAAGAAACCAATGGATGTTGTCGACTAAAATTTAATTTCATAAAAGAGCTGTTTGTTTTCTGTTAATAAAATTAAATTTTATTCGAGAACATTTATCGGTTTCTTACTAAACTTTAACTATATCCGACGATCCTGCACACTTATCTCTTTTGTTGACTGTACACCCACATTTCGCCAGTCATGTTTAAGCCCCATGTAATAGGGGGCGACCCTATTGCCATCAACCGGGCACAAATCCAAATTCCAGGCTACTATTGAGAAATTCCAGAGGGAAAACACAATACTTAACTGCCTGACCCGGGAATCGAACCCAGGGCCTTATGCTCAGCAGTAGTCCTTGCGAACACTAGACCAAAGAGGTAGTCTCAATTTGGTTAATTACTATTCAAGATATTATCATGAGTTACTGGAAATGATTTTGTCATTTTGTTCTAGGGAAATTGCATAGATAAGCAATAGAAATTGATCGACATATAAGGTCAAATTAAATTATCTAGCGAAACCTCACAGATGTGTTTGATATCGATATTTAAAACATAAAATACAGTTCCATAACATCTATGCTATATCTACCTAGCTATCTAAAGCAACTATACACTAGTATTTAATTGAAAACAATTATGTAAACGTGACATAATTAAAACAAGAATATAGACAGAAGGTGAATCATTGAATGACTTCATAATATTTGCATTTTTAAACTAAGTAACATAGGCAAAACGGAATGAGGCTGAGCAGAAGTCGGTGGATTTTTGTTTTTGTAAAATGTTTTTATTTTTCACTTTTTAGTTGTACTTACCCCACAAAAATTCGTATAACATTACTTGCTATGTAAATAATCAGTGACAGGAAGTTATTATAACATTATCTGTATAAACTAATTGGAAAAATTAGTATTATTGTAAAATTATACGGGACCACCCCTGAGGCATACACTATCCATTAAAAAAAAAACAAATAGAAATCGATCAACACTTGCCGGAGATATCGTGTAAAATACATACAAAAAAATACAATCGAATTGAGAACCTCCTCCTTTTAGAAGTCGGTTAAAAACAAAAGTACTGGACCATTTTTGCAGCAAATAGAAGTCTAAATGGACGGAGTATTTAAAAGCTTTTGATTTTTGAGGCATTTCAGACATTTTTTTATAGCCCAGTGGTACAATTCTAGATAAATAACGAAGAAAATTAAACAGTATTTGTACTCGTTAAAAGTTTTTTAGCCGTTCCACTGCGGCCTTGCGACATTCAGAGGTCTTTTTTGTGGCAAAGCGTTGTTTATTTTTAAAGTTTGTTGCCAGAATATTTTATTTATTAGCACACTAAGCATACTTTCCAAGTGTACTATTTTAGTTTTTATTGCGTTCCGAGTTGGTAATAACTTCAATGTTTCAATAAATTCTCAGACTTCTGGGAAGCCTCCCATTCAGCATAATCAGCCTATAATGTTTCCACTGCTGGGACACAGGCCTCCTTTCTATGAGAGGGAGTGGGCTGTAATCCACCACGCGGGCCCAGTGCGGATTGTGTCACTTGTCTTCGAGTTATTGGTTCTAGGACATGCCGGTTTCGTCACGATGTTTTCCTTCACCGTTTTGAGAGATGTGGTGATGAAATTATATTTATACACAAAGTAAAGCGCCTGCCTCGGTTCGAACCCACAACCTACACAACTCGTAAGTCGGAGCCGTTACCACTGGGCCACCACTGCTCTATGTCCATTCACCTGATATAAATCAGTAACATTTAAAGACCCTAGCCTCCATTTCACGCCAATTCGTAGACTAAACAACTAAGTTAATCGATTCCTTTTATCACACGCCAATCTAACACCTCGAACGGGTGTTTATGTGTCAGATTTGCCTGTAATAACGCGGCGAAACGAAAACGTTAGTTATAAAGTAACCACATGTACGGACAGCGTCAGAGAAACCGATGGATGTTGTCGAATAAAAATTTAATTTTATTAATAGAAAACAAACAGCTCATTAATTTATCAAATTAAATTTCAGTTGGTTTCTTACTAAACTTCAACTATATCCGACGATCCTGCATACTTATCTCTTTTGTTGACTGTGCATGATTCTGAACCCGTTGTAATTTTTCATCGGCTAGGGGGTCTAGAATTATGTGCTGAAGCGATGGTTTCAGTTTGCGTGTCGATGTCTCTACCATCCTGTAGATTTCTCTTTGCTTGTGGTTATCTCATGCCCTCGCCAGTCTCTCTCACATAAATAATGAGGATAGGTTTCGTTATTTTTAGGGACAGGAACGAACCGCCTCAGGCTAGGTGGAGGAACGATATTCAGGTGGCTGATAGCAGCTGGACCATTCTCTCGGCCTTATCGCTATTTATTTGGGGTCGGCACAACATTCATTTTTCTTCCATACATCTCTGAGGGGCTTGTGGTTAAGTAATAACAACCGCACAGTTCGATGGATCAGGTTAAGCTACGCTTGCCGCGGTTGGTCCGTGGATGGGTGACCATCTTTAAATACCAAGACCCCTCCGTGTTTCTTCGATAAGCCGTTAGTGCCGGCTGTCATTCGTGGATCTTTGACAGTAGTTACGGGTGGTCAGAACTTCAGAAGTCCGAAAGTCTGACAACCAGTCTTACCAAGGGGTATCATGTTACCCAGTCACTGGGTTGTTTAGGTCAAATAGGCAGTCACCCCATGTAGAATACTGGTATTCAGCTGCATCCGGTTAGACTTTAAGCCAACCTCAACATAGTTGGGAAAAGACATCTCTATTAGCCATATCATCTTTCACATAGACTATCCATCGCTTCTTTGGTCTTTCCCTACTCTTATAACCATGCACATTCCTAAACTTTCCTGAGTAGTCGACGATCGAGTTAAATGGCGTGTGTTGGTAGAGAAGAGGCCATAGGTATATGTCCATCAGTGGACTGATATACGCTGATGATGATGACGATCTTAAGGGAAGCTTAAAGATAAAAAGGTATAACAATTTCTCACTCACACATCGTCATCAGCAGTGATGTAGAAGGCGGAGCATTGTGACGAGGCGTGTTGTCGTACGCACACACGCAAGCGAGGCCGACTCCCGCGCAACTTCTGCAGTAGCCATAGCAACATACTGTCGGGGAGACCTGTGAAAGAACTACGGATTAATAATCATTACCTCATTAGTCTTCCCTTAAGAGGGCCTCAAAGTAAGACTGATAGAACATTACTAGTAAACATGGGGTTATAAAAGATGTCGTAAATATCAAAATATTATGAGATTTCTTCAAACACAATCGTAATGGGGTTTCTGTTCTTGTGTCAGCATGGTATCCTCCATATAGATCGAAGTCTAGATGTTGTGTGTGTGTGATCTCGGGTAATTCGCCTCTAGGGCACCTTTCATATAAAGAATGCTCTCCTGAGACTACTTGGGATAACGAACTGAATCTTGGGAGTGGCAAAATCATTGTTCTATCGATTTTTCCAGGATTGGATACTTCCTATGATTGGATAAAGCTCGGTGTACAGCCATCTCTTATCTGTTGTACCATCCGATTGCTACTTCATATCCTCTCTCACAAATACAACGAAAAATCGCGTACTATTTTCTCGGAAACGTAAGATAGTTTATTCCTGCGTACTCCTACTAAATCTTTCTTTTTCTTGATTTGATTTGTTGGCGTCTCGCCAGTTTCCGCTTTACATAAAGGATAGGTTTGAGCGCTCATTAACAAGTTCATGAACAGTTCGTTCATCCGTACTACTGCGTTTTCCTTACAAGGAAACCGGATTTGGCAATCAGCCAGTACCTACATATCTACGGAGTAAAGATTACCGTAATTGAGATAGATGGCTGTAATCGAGATTTACTGTCGTTTATTCGTAAGTGGTAAATATTGTCCTTTGATCATACAGTAGCCATAAACCGGCCAAGTGCGAGTCGGACTCGCCCATGAAGGGTTCCGTAGCAGCAAGTAACATAATATAAAAGTTTTTGTAGTTCGTTGTAACTTTGTGAAAGGTAAATTGCGGTTTTCGATTTATGACGTATTAAAAAAAAAACACTTACCTACTAGATCTCGTTCAAACCAATTTTCGGTGGAAGTTTACATGGTAATGTACATTATATATTTTTTTTTTTATTTTATCATTCTCTTATTTTAGAAGTTAGAGGGGGGGGGGGGACACACATTTTACCACTTTGGAAGTGTCTCTCGCGCAAACTCGCAAACTATTCAGTTCAGAAAAAAATTATATTAGAAACCTCAATATCATTTTTGAAGACCTATCCATAGATACCCCACACGTACAGGTTTGATGAAAAAAAATTTTTGGAGTTTCAGTTGTAAGTATGGGGAACCCCAAAATTTATTGTTTTTTTTCTATTTTTGTGTGAAAATCTTACTGCTGTTCACAGAATACATCTACTTACCAAGTTTCAACAGTATAGTTCTTATAGTTTCGGAAAAAAGTGGCTGTGACATACGGACGGACGGACAGACAGACTTGACGAATCCATAAGGGTTCCGTTTTTTGCCATTTGGCTACGGAACCCTAAAAACGAACACCATAACTCATTTCAATGAATTTCGCGTTTACTTTTTAAATGCCTGTCTAAATGAGTTTAGGCGGGTCACGTTAGCCCCTTGAACAGTGACCGCTGGGCAACAGTCTCCACACGGTGGGCACCTGAGTAAGGACGGCGCCGCCAAGGCCGTCCCAGGAAGAGGTGACGAGACGACTTAGACGCATACCGCAAGGGTTGGGTCGAGGTGGCTCTAGACAAGATTGCCTGGAAGAACTTGGGGGATGCCTTTGCTCAGTAGTGAACGGAAAATAAATAAATAAAAAAAACTGTCTAAATAGTTACGCTACCAGTTAGGGGTAGCATAGTTACTTGAAACCCGGAAAAGAATATTACACTTATTTGCTACCGCAAATTAAAAACTTTAAAGGTAGCAGCAGCAGCCCGTTCTAAATAAACCATTAACACCTTTAATAAAGGCGACCTCTCCACCTTACATTCTAAAGCCCTGACGTGAAAATTGTATGTACGCAGTTAACTTTCAAAGCGAATAAAACGGTAGCCGTTAACACGAACATTTCTGCCCCAGAATGGCGTACATCAGACAAAATGTAAAGGCTAGCTGAATACGAAGTCTGGCGTTAGGCCAAACTTTTATACTGAAAAGAAGAAAGATATTCCAGCCAACTTGATATCTAAGCTAGCATTTGTTTCAAAGATGAAATGAAGGCATTTCTGGACGCGTTTCAAAGCAAACATCGCGTACAGGAAGTGGTTATAAAGTTATTTAACAAAATAGTCATATAAGCAAATATTTTCTGCTTATTCTAAAGACATTTCACTTTACATAATAATCAAGTCGAATTAGAAGACCAACCCGCACTGGGCCCGCGCCGCGTGGTGGTTTACAGCCCACTCCCTCTCAAAGAAAGGAGGCCTGGTGTACCAGCAGTGGGAACATTACTCATGATGATCTCATGAGCTGATGACCACTTCCTGGTAATCTTGACTTAATCAATCAAAGATATTGCCTTTAAATATTTTATACTAACTTTAGCCCGCGGCTTCGCCTACGTGGATGTAGGAAAATATCCAAAGGGAACACATTACCTGGATTAAAAGTGAATAATTCCGTAATACATTGTTTTCATATAACTCTATTGGTTTCCGCGGCGCTCGCCAGTAAAGCCCCAGTCAGCATGATTTTTTCCGACATCTTCAACAATCATTATTTCATTTCATTTTCATTTCAACCAATTTACACAAAACCCTTAATTAACCCTTAATACACCTAAACCTTCCTCATGAATCACTCCGTCCATTGATGAAAACCGTATCAAAATCACTTCAAAAAAGCGGAGGTTCTCAATTCGACTGTATTTTTTTTTTGTATTACCTATATTTTACGCGATATCTCCGGCAATAATTCAATTTCGAAAATTCTAAATATTTTTAATGCATAGGGTATAAAGATTTTGTAAAAATATTTTTTTTTTTTGAGTTTATCGCATTTAGACAGACACACAGTCGCGGCGCGGCGGGGGGACTTTGTTTCATAATTATGTAGTGACGAGCTGTGTTCCAATCTTGGTGAACAAGTAAAGCACTTTATCTATCTACCCAGGCAGCAGCCGCCTGACCGCCCCTAACCCTCAGGGAGGGCAGATGAAAATAGACCTTCAATTAAATTACTGTCCACTTGGATACTGTCGACATTAATCACTTCATGAGACTAACTAACCACTGCACCGACTACTTGATAATCGGCAACTTGATAGTGAGGTGGAAGGTTCTCTAAGGGTTTGGGAAATAGAACCAGCATCCTAATTGCATTTTAACACACTTGACACGTTGTGAATCATTTTGAAGGATGTTGCTAATCCATTACTTCATATGTTAGAAAAAATTGTCTGCTCAACAACGTAAATAACGCAATAAATATTGTTGAACTATCAAAATGAAAGCCATTGATACTGAGTGTGTTACGCGACTACTCCGAAGATCTTCGTTTTCGTTCCCATATTAATTAGAAGACTGTTAAATTGGGTTCAAAAATACGTATTGCTCGGTTATTCCGTTTATCCACCCCAAAAAATCCACCCTAAGGTGGATACGCGGAAACGCATGTCCGAGAATCTACCATAGGCCTATAAAGGGTCTCGCCGGGTTTCCATATGAAATCTGCACTGGCGTCTTTTTTGACATTGGTGCCTTTAATATGTTGCTAGTAGTTTAAAATATTTTTTGGCCAATTATCAAACCCCTAACTCCATTCATTTTTGGAAAATGAGGGTTGCAACCCCTAACTTCAAAATTATTTTTCTACGAAACTATGATAGATATTCGCATAAAACCAACGCGACATGAAAGCTCTTAATTAGCTTTACATTACATATTTTTTTTATAATTTTTTATATAACGATAGGGCTGCAAAAAAAATATTGAAAAAAATAGGGATGGTTTTTAGTAGCTATTTCTTGAGATACACCGACCAAAAAAATACCGTATAATCAGTACGTATCCAACTATAATATGTAATAATTACATAGATGTGAGATAGGTGGAACATATTAAAAAAATAAAAATTTTATGTAAGTGGACACATATTGAATTCTAACTAATTCAATAAAAGTCACTTAAATTAAAATTAAAACAGCATTTTCCATGAAATATTAATCTTTTATTTTCCATATAAAAATATTGAAATAGTTTAATCTTCGTCACTATTTTCTTCTATAGTTGTAGTATTTGTAACATCAAATATATGTGTTAATATTTCAGCGAGCTTGATGATCTCCGATTTGTAACGGCCATGTGACAAATAATAAATTATTGATGCTACATGTGAGCAACAACCTATAGTCATATTTCCATTAGCACAATCACCGGTGTATCTCTTTATGCCCTTATAGTTATTCATATTTGGTTCGTATTCAATAAAACATTGATATGTCTTGCTATTGATGTGTCGAGAACGAACTTTCATCCTTATTATATAATCGTTTTCTTTTAAGTATTCAATATTAATATTGTTGTCACTATCCAGCAGCTCAGCGAGGTAACATACCGCTTGTGACATTTGATATGTTCCTGTAAAGAGTATTTTGAGGTCGTTTTCGGTTAATTCTGGAAAATCTATGAGGCAAGTAGAAGACAGTGTTGTAAAAAGTTTCTTGCGACGATTTATTTATTATTATAAAATTGTAAAGGCGTTTATTAATCATGATACGACATAGAAAAAATCTAAACAGACGTCAGGTTAGATCAAGTTTAAGTAACAAAATGAGATTTTTATTTTTTTGAATATGTTCCACCTATCTCACATCTATGTAATTATTACATATTATAGTTGGATACGTATTGATTATACGGTATTTTTTTGGTCGGTGTACCTCAAGAAATAGCTACTAAAAACTACCCCTATTTATTTCAATATTTTTTTGCAGCCCTATAGTTATTCAAAAAATAATAAAAAAAATATGTAATGTAAAGCTAATTAAGAGCTTTCATGTCGCGTTGGTTTTATGCGAATATCTATCATAGTTTCGTAGAAAAATAATTTTGAAGTTAGGGGTTGCAACCCTCATTTTCCAAAAACGAATGGAGTTAGGGGTTTGATAATTGGCCAAAAATTATTTTAAACTACTAGCAACATATTAAAGGCACCAATGTCAAAAAAGACGCCAGTGCAGATTTCATATGGAAACCCGGCGAGACCCTTTCGTTTATCCAACTAGGCCTAGGGTGAATTCTCATGCGTTTAAATTAAATTATCTATACACTGGTTATACATTAACCCCCTTACTAATAAAGGTATAGCTTCTGTATATTTACACAACGCTTTGTCTTCTCCTTTCGAAAGTCAAATGACTTACGACTGAAAGAGAGAAATCGGTGTGTAACTATTCATCTGATATAATACGTTTATTAGAGGGGGGTTAGTAGATTCAGTGCAATAGCAGGTGTATAACAATAGAAACAATTGCATGAAAGAGATAAAAAAAAAAATTCGATCGTAAAGCTCTCTCTAATGCTTCGCATTATGAGTCGTGCAATAAAATATATAAAATTACTGTCTGCAATCATTTTAAATCCTGTATCCATTATATAATTTATCCATTATATTATTATAATACTAGCTTCTACCCGCGACTTCGTCCGCGTAAAATTTCTTGTTCTCCCGACCCACCGCATTGCCCGCCCGCGCTATTACTTCGTTTTCGCTCAGCGTTCTTTCAGAGTTTTTTTTTTGTTTTTGCTCGGCTCTTAAGGGTTATAGCGTGATGTTGAATAGATTATAACCATCCTCAAGAATTAGGCCATGAAATGCAAAAAGATTTTTAGAGATTAGCGCGTTCAAACAAAATTCTTCAGCTTTATTATTAGTAAGTACAGAAGATAGATATGACATAGATTTAAAATGGCTGAATTATGTGCCAGAATAGCAATAGAAACTATAGCTATGCCATCTATAGTAACATTTTAAGCCGGAGATATTGAACCCAAGACACGACATCTTGGCTCAAATAGCCATTATTTGCTGGCAATCTAGCCTATCAAGTTTAATGTCAAATCATGATTACTTGAGATCACACTTGAGACTATGCTTAGTGGCTTATGCTCGGTTCCTATAAACAAAAACGAATCGTTTTGCTTACCGATGGTAACGTTTTTTTATTGCTAAACTGGGCACATAAATAGATTCGTAAGCTACCTAATTTAACATGAGATATACCAACTTCCATATAGTTGGGTCTACTATGCAAAGCTATGAGCTCTTTGCTTCATGAATGGTAAAGATACATAAGTCTTAATTTTAACCAATAACGGTCCGTAAATTATAAGAGTCGGCCATTACTTATTCGTGTTTCTACATAGACCTTTTACGAATAAAAACGCGCAAGACATTAATTTCACATTTTACCATTCGCCGCCACAATACGTTTTGACGTTAAGAATGTGCTTAATATTAATAAATTCATGGAGGTACGCCGCAGAACCTATTACCGTATCAATTCATACAGCTGGAGAATCAATTCGACGTCGTTTACTAAATGGAGCAGTAGATAAAGACTGTATTTTATCATTCGTACGCGCAGTATGTCTGCTACATAGCTGCTACGTGTATGAATTATATTTGAGGCTTTACTTTGAGCACCAACCTACATAGGTTTATGAGGATTAGGACGAATAACGCTATATTTTTGGTAAGTGCGGCGTTTTTCGTTCCAGCTTTTGTACAGATATATTGGCAACTGTAATTTATGGACAAAATTATAATAAAATTCAAAATAGTAGTATGCTTAGATGGTTTGGTAATGTTGAGAGGATGAATGAAAGTCGACTAACAAATGGTGTCTAGAAGGCAGATGTGAGTGGAAACGCCGGGACGGACGGGCTCTAGGACATACAGTGACCACACCATCATATTCTCAAGGTGGCTACTTGCCGCCCTTTTCTTTTCCCCACTAACATCCTTTATAAATCTTGTAAAGTACTCGTACTTACAGTTCGTCAATTATTTATAATGAGCGCTGTACTAAAACAGCACGCAGCACTTCCATACAGCACTGAATTTACAAAAAGGAGACAGAAAGACATACCTAGTTTGTCCTCAAAAAAGCACAAAACATGCTTTTACAGCCAAATTTTATATGTACCTCGGACCGCTACTCTATAACAGGCTAAATGATAAAGCAAAGTAACTGCAAGAAAATCCTTATGGAGGCTCTTCAAACTATGAAGATCTATGGAAATGACCTTGCCAACGCCCCTATTCGATTAGATCCATACTTCCAGGGACACCCTGTATATGTTGGGGTCGACTTCCAGTCTAACCGAATGCAGGTGAATACTAGAATTTTACATGGAGCGACTGCCTATCTGACCTCCGCAACCCAGTGACTGCGTAATACGGTTACTCCTTAGTAAGACTGGTGGATAAAATTATAGGAGACTTCTAATACTAATATGGCAAAAAAAACAAAGTCGAATTGAGAACCTTCTCGTTTTTTGAAGTCGGTTAAAAAGAAAATGCCTTTTTCTTAACGAAAAAAAGGGATGACGAACAGGCTCGAACATGAAAGGTGCTGACAGAATATCAGGATTATATTTCGTGAAGTGTCAAAGTTAAGTGCAGTGAGAGACTTCCAGAAAGGCACAAAGTGGTCCTTTCCGGGAAAATCGAGACCCACTTAGCGCCTGTCAATTCTCAAAGGAAGTACCTACTTATTACTTCAGTTCCATAGAATCTGTCGTACCTATTCGCATTTTTATTCTTTCTTTCTTTTCTTTTTAATTTAATGCTTTTGAAGCCCGACATGAATCGACCGGTGCTTGACCTCTCATTATAAGCGTGCAAACCGTTGAATAAGCAAAGAAAAGCTTATTTCTTTTGCCGAGTGGGTCAAAGAGGTCGAGTAATACCTGTTTGATTAACTCTATCGTGCTATAAAACCACCTTATCTCATTCAGAAATAAATACGCAGGTATTATGAAAACGGGTCAGGTTTGTGCAAGTAGAAATTTTAATTTCAACAAATAACTAAGGCGTTAATTTATAACGTTGCTTGAAGACTTTTAAACGTGAAAAAATATATAGTTAGGCAGACGTTAATCGTTACTTAATTTTTAAAGCAATAAGCATACCGTAAAGAAAATTTTGTATAGTATGTTTATCTCACGACATAACGCGCGCTTTACTTGTGGTACCTAACCAAGTGTATAAAAACACGCTGTGAATGTGTGCGTGAACTCAAGTAGCGTCAGCACACACACACTTGCGACTTCGCTATTGTCTCGGACATTGAGATAATAATCATGTAAGTACCTATTAGCGATTTAAGGCTGCTTATTAGGTAACGTGTGGTTAAAGAGTTTAGTTTGCAGCGTTCTATGTTTTGATTATCTAATCGAACAGTTCAGGCATGTGCAAAAGCTATTGAAGAACGGATTTCAAGGCCGCGCCAAATGTTTCGAAGATCGATGATCGGCCTTCGAAATTGCATGTAGGGTGATATTGATAGTACGATACCTCCGTTGCCTGTTAGCTCGAAATAATATATCAAACGTGAGTTTCCTGTCTAGAAGCATGCCGTAGTCATAATCTGCCTGCCTTTCCCCAACTATTTTTGGGGTCGGCTTTCAGTCTAACCGGATGCGGCTGAATATCAGTATTTTACTCAATACTCAATTCTTTATTGCATTCCATATGTATTACATAGATGGTATTACAAGTAAAAGATCAATATGGACCCTGTCGGGCACAGCAACATTTTGAGAGAGGAAGACGGCTAAGTACAAATTCAATATTATTATAAATTACTAGATGTGCTTAATTGGGTGTATAATTATGTATATATATTATTAGGTTTGTGTGTGGTTGTGGTTTGTGTTTGTGTACGTGGAGCGACTGCCTATCTGGCCTCCACAACCCACAACCCCTTGCTAAGACTGGTGACTTTCGGGTTTTTACGACCAGTAACGACTGTTAAAGATCAACGAATTACAGCCGGGACCAAGAGCTTAGCGTGCTTTCCGAGGCCCGGAAGGGGCTCGGTATGTAAAGATGGTAACCTATTCACGGAACGACCGCGGCAATTAGCTTAACCTGATCGATCGACCTGTGCGGCTGTTATTACTCAGCCACGAGACACTATAATGTGACCTGTGTTGAACTTCATGAAATAGAGATATACATTACCCATAATAGATGATTAATTATAAGGAACTGTCTCTGAATGTACAAAAATATTTTCGCTCGAAGAAAAACTATGCCCGAAATACTAAAATAATTTCCCATCCTTCTTAGAAACATATGAGGGATATTTTCATCGGCGAAATAAAGGTGTAGGATAATAAATCTGTCGCCTACCCTTATCGGGTATTCCCTAAAGAGAATCTGGGCGAGACCGTTACTAAAATATTAAGATAACAACAGATTTGATTATACTCGTACAACGAAAATATGTCTTCACAGGAACATAAAGTCCTGCCAAGTTAGATCGTTACTCTATCAAAGAGATTCATTAATAAATGTCAGCGGCACTTGATTGATTTGGATTTTAGTGGTCAAGTAATAGAAATAGACAGAATCCATTTACAGGATTGCGCCACCCACGTTTTATTTTATTAGATTCGGTTTGATTTCATTTTGATCAACCTAAATGCTCGTAGATTAGGGTCCGTTCACACAGACCGGCTCGGAGAGCATCGGCGCGCATTTTTCTTTTCACACAGACCGGATCGTATACGCTTGGAGTTGGTCGGAGCGGAGCCGCCAACTATTTCACATAGACCGGCTGGAAGCTATCTGAAAGCGGATGCGCTCGGAGCCGGTCGGATGCGCTCGCAGCCGGTCGGATGCACTCGCAGCCGGTCGGATGCGCTCGGAGCCGGTCGGAAGCTCTCACAGCCGGTCGGATGCGCTCGGAGCCGGGTGGATACACTACAAAGGCAGTACCAGTATTCCACGCAGTCCAAGTTTTGTTTGGCGGCGTGCACGCAATCGGAGCCGATTGGCTGCGCGAGCGAGAAAGAGCACGCAATCGGAGCCGATCGGCTGCGCGAGCGAGAAAGAGCACGCAATCGGAGCCGATCGGCTGCGCGAGCGAGAAAGAGCATGCAATCGGAGCCGAACAGCTGCGCGAACGAGAAAAAGTACGCGATCGGAGCCAGTCAGCTCCTCTTATTATTTCACACCAAGCGCGTTCAAGCATTCTTAATGACAAAAGCAGTGCACAGGCAAAAATAAACCTTACTACAAATACTAAAAACTCTGTTTTCAACGTGATAAGAATCTGCTCTCCTCTCCGAGCCGGTCTGTGTGAACGGACCCTTACGCGTAAGTCGCAGAAAAGTAACTCTTTTTGCTTTTTTTACCTAGCATTAGTTGTAGACATAAATTTTTTAATTAGTTATCCCTGGGTACACGCTACAACTTCAACTATTCTTATAAGTAAGTACTACTAAGTATTTTCTGAGGGCCTTTCGTCAGGGTCAGTCCAAAACCCTTACCAAAGTTGGAGCTAAATCAAAGAGGGTGCCATCCGTACCAGACACAAAAGATGAAGATTTCATGAATTTCTGGGAGTTATAAATACTTCAAAATTTTCCTTTTAAGACAATTTTAGAGCCAAAGAAAAACATTAAAATGAACCAACAAGTTAGAAACCGACTTTAAAACCTGCTACAAACTGCGTTTACAAAGCATCATAATCGGATGACCACTGAAAATCAGCGCTGTGCTATTGGGTCCCCCACAGCATCATGCTGAGTGGAAGCCTTCTTGTCATAGCCTCGACGTGCAGCCGGTGCAGGTGCCGACTATTTCTGTTCTGTGCTCGTGATTATAGATCTTTGTTTTTATTTTTATTTTTCTTCTTTGACATATCTCGGGACCTTGGGGTCCCGGAACTTTGGAAGGCGTACAAGGGGCCGAAGCCAACTCGCAGGGGCCCGTTAGACGTTTTCAATGAAATGAGACACCAACCGACGATAATCCCTGTTCGCACTATGCAAGTGCACCCAAGGACAACCCCCGGTTGGTGTATGACTATTGCAAGACGTGGAAACAAAAATATTGGATTACTAGCGTCAGCCCGCGACTTCGTTCGCGTGAAACTTCTTGTTTCCCCCGAGCCACCCCGTCGTATCGCATCACCCGCCCGCGCTATCACTTAACGTTCTTTTTGACTTTTTTTCTTTTTGCTCGGCTCCTAAGGGTCATAGCGTGAAATTAAATAGCCTATGGCCTTCCTCAAGAATTGGACTATCAAATGCAAGAAGAATTTTTCAAATCCGACTGGTAGTTCCAGAGATTACCCCCTACATACAAACTTACAAACAAATTTTACCTCTTTATAATATTTATATTGGACTAGCTGCGCCCCGCGGTTTCACCCGCGTAAATTTTGATCCCGTGAGAATATCGGGATAAAAACTATCCTATGTCCTTTTCCGGGACTCAAGCTATCTCTATACCAAATTTCATCTAAATCGGTCCAGCCGTTTGAGCGTGAAGAAGTAACAAACATATAAACACACACACTCACAAACTTTCGCCTTTATAATATTAGTGTGATAGTGTGATGTGATTATGGGTTTGAGTGGGTAAAGTGAACTGGTTATCTAGGACTATGGAAAAACTATAGCCCCTGCCTGACCGATGTTCTATATAAATTACACACATTTTTCTTTATTATTAGAGTTAATTATCTTTTATTGATGCACTTCTTTCTGTGACAAATAAACCTATTTTTATTTCTTTCTTCTAATCAGAACTAATCCCAGTTCTCGCGTCAGTATAAGGCAATAGTTGCTTGGATAGTACTAACTTATGAGTAATTTCACGTTCTTATAACAATCCAAAACATAGACAGAAGTTAAGTAAATGGCCTCAGCAACTGTACAATGCATTGGCAACATGGCAACATGCCAACATGCTAATGTAGACCATATATCAATAATAATAACAATGCGAACTCAGTATGTGTGCGTAAGGGTCGGTCCAGCCAGTCATCGTAGTACATTAGGTCGGGTTAATGCATGCTCGGGTTCATATTAACTTTTTTTTTGTAATTTTATTATCAGGAAAACTGATGTTGCTTTTACTCGTTGGAATAGAAATAGCTAGTTCTCTATTACTTTATTATACTGCAATGTTTTAACGAGATACCAATTTTAATTATTACTAGTTGCAATTGAATTTTGATGTTAGGTAAGCAAAAGCGCGGTTATTTGTAGTGTACCATCTGGCGCTACCTTTAAAACGTTTCATGCAAACGAAACCGTTCCTACGTAATTTTGGACTGCAGTGCACCACCTATTCTGCGTTCGCAATTTAGTTTCTAAACATGTAAACAAATATTAGTTTCTGGAAAAATAACTTTTAAAGTTCAGTTTGTGCTACAACTTCAACTTTTTTGATGACTTTTCAATGATAGACACATAAAAATTATCCAAGAAGAAAATCTGGTACTCGTTTTGCTGATTACGGATATTTTTGTAACTCAGTTATAGTTCCTATTGAATTAATAAACACTTGTATAAAGTTGTTATTTGTTAAAGTGGAAATAACATCAATTGGAAACAAGGATTTAAATAGACTATAGCGACAACATTTGCACAAACCACATAAGTACTACATTCTGAATATCTGACAGTCTGACTATCTACGATAACATGCGATGGTTTATATTCAAACACATAAAATATCGTACATCAACGTTGAATGTGTCGAATAAAACAGATCGAATTCCACGCTTGCGATGAGACCGATATAATATGTAGTAATATTATTTGAAATTCTGAAACAAATTGTCATAACTTGAAACCAGCGGTGTAATTGCGTGACACACTAACAGTAGTAATGGCTTTAATTTTGACAGTTCAACAACATTCATTGCGTTATTTACGTTGTTGAGCAGACAGATCTTCGAACATATGAAGCAATTGATAAGCGATATCCTTCAAAATGATTCAGATTCTGATTGATAGTGTGTTACGCAACATGTGCGATCATCGAATGCAGGTTAACGCTGATGCTAATTATTAAGTATCTACTGGTTTGGAACAAATAACTGACGAGTAAAATAACATAATAATAATTAGCCTGTATTATCCCACTGCAAAGCAAAAGCCTCCCTTTCCTTTTACAAGCTTTTATTTAACTTGCAATGATTGTATGATGTTAGTTTGTTTAGGTCAAATCTTGCAACTGAATTTTAAAACAGTTATCCCCAACCGATTGAGCTGAAATTTTGCATACACGCATAGTTTGGATGACAATGCATGGTTAGTTAGTTATTTTTTATGCACATCCATGATATGGATATCAATTAAGTTGAAGAATGTTTTTGCTATTTATTTTTCCACTCAACTCAATCCAGAGCCAATATGGACCAATCCATCCTATAAGCGTCAAGACTCAAGTTCGTCTGATGAAACTTTATTTTATTTTACAACAATATTTACATTCTACCGAATTTAACATAATTATTCCAAATGAGTATCGACTTTTGTTACTGACTGTACACATTTTTGCATATTAAGTTACCACATTATGAATTCATGACCTATGCCAAGATAATACAATTTTGAACTTGTTAAATTGACTTAAGTATAGGCCGACCGCTTAACTGAGACGTTGCCTGAGGTAGCTGCGCGGTGCGGGGGGGTAATAGTTGTCACAAGTTGACGAATCACTGAGCTCTCGCATCACGTCACCACACCCCTCCCGCACCGCGCTGCTACCTCAGGCAACGTCTCAATTAAGCGGTCGGCCTATAGCTATTTTCCTATTATCATACTATCCGCACAATACTATACTATCCATACTAATATTATAAATGTGAAAGTGTGTCTGTCTGTTACCTCTTCACGCTTAACCCTTCGTATGCTTAAACTTTTAATTATGCCTGTAATTACGGCATTCAACCGGTTAAACCGCTGAATCGATTTAGATGAAATTTGGTATGGAGATAGTTTGAGTCCCGGGAAAGGACATAGGGTAGTTTTTATCCCGATATTCCCACGGGAAACTTATGCGGGTGAAACCGCGGGGCGCTGCTAGTTCTTAATATTTTAAATGCAAAAACTACTTTGTATGTCTGTTGCCTTTTCTCGCCTTAACGCCTGAATGGATTTCGATGAAATTTGGCACACAGGTAGACCCTGACTTGTTAACCCAAGTTGGGCATAGCATACTTTTTATTCTGGTAGTACGTTTCAGTGGGATCATTTCCGACCTCCACGCGGGTAAAGCTTTGGGCAAAAACGAATACTTACATAAGCAAGACTTTGTTTGTTGTCACTTTCATAATTAATTACGTTGTTAGGCAAACAAAGGGTCCTCTAAGTATATTAAAACGTCATTACTGAATCATAAACTATGCCTCTACTCTACTTTACGTGATACCTTCAAACTGACGCAACATAGAGTCAATTGGATTAATTATCATGTCCGACATGCAGGCTGAGTTACAAATGCTTACAGAGTAGTTATGGGTGAACTGTTTTTATCTAAAAATTATAGAAGGATTTTTTTTTATTCTGCACTAATAAGACACACATTAAATCTATGCAAATAAATAAAATGGAAGAGTCAGTTTGTAATGTCAAAATAACAGCTTTTTACTAAATGCATATGAAAGTATATACTTACGGTAAGTACTTATAAAAAAAAACAATTTTTAAAATTTTTGACTTTTGTCTGTCTGTTTGTTCCGGCTAATCTACGAAACGACTGGACCGATTTTCATGAAAGGACATTGCCCATTTTGTTAGGAGTTTTGGGCCCCTAAAAAACTTCGCATGTCACGGTGGTTTTAACTTGGTTTTGTAGACCTGGAATTACCTTTTCATATCCTGAAATCGATTTTCAATTATTCACCCTAGCTTAAGAGAAATCTTATTTTTTCGGGTGATGAAATTGAGGTTATAAAACAAGTTTGTTTTTTGTTTTAAACATAAGTATTTGAAATTAAAATAATAATAATGTTTATGCATTACTATTGATTCCAGAATTTAGAAAATACTACACAACTTCTTCTCTTGCTAGATATTATGTAGGTTAAGAGCTTGCGCTTAAAAATATCTCTTGCCGTGCCGGCAGTCAGCGTTAAGTAGGCTGTGCCCTCACCACTAGTGGGTAGTGTTGTTAAAAATAAATACTTACGACTAAAGCCTTAGGTTAGAGGAGCATATGGCTATGTTACAACAACCGCACGGATCCATCTCAAGTTAAGCTAAGCTGCTCTAAGGCTGCTTACTTTGTGGCATGCGGGGCCCGCCAGCTAGGCGGGCATGCGCCGGGAGGGTTGTGGAAGTAAAGGCTGAGCCGGTTTCCCATGGCCCTCCCATCACGGCGATGTGGGGACACCGCTGAGTTTTAGTGGGTATACTGTCGGTGTGTAATTCCGACAGGAGTCCCACATACCCCGTCTCGTCTCCCACGAGCGGGGATGCGTAACGCATTTCTCAGCGAAAAAAAAAAAAAAACAATATATAGTAGGTAAAACATTTATTCTTCAACGAATATATAGTCTAGAAAGTGCGCTGGGGCGCTTATATCATTAAGACGACCCCAACTCAAATACCACAAAACGGTCATAGTATGAGCGCAGCACCCTACTGTACAATTTCCCACCAAACAACTACAGTAATAAGCAATGATACTCTCTAAAGAATTTGCCCTATTTGGATATATATATCCATGGAGCTTATTTCATTGAAATCCAACTGTCTTTCAGTAGCTTTTTCAAGTTATGTGAAAATATCATCTACTTGAAATCCAGTAAAATCTGAATATGGGGCTTCTAGTTCATCCCGACGATTGCTATGTAGATGATATCTGCAGATTCTTTCAGTGAAGGGAAATATATACCTTATGATGTAACAACAAAAGTTCTTTTATAGTGCCTGGTACTAACAGACGTTCAGTTTTCGCACAACCAAGGAACAGGCAATGTTGTGAACTTGCCGAAACCCGTTTGTACTTTAGTGAATTAATTTTTGAGTATGTTCGAGGTAATTGTTGTTCCTGAGGTGGTGGAACCGGCAGTGGTAGTGGAGGTGGTACAGGAATCACAGGGTCTGCGATGTTATCGTCCACGTCATCAGCAGACTCCACTGTGGGCCTGTTAACGCCACCAACGGCCTGACTCTGTATTCCTCTCGATGCAGCCTCCCAACAAGCACGACAAACTCATTCCAAATTCAAGACCTAAAAAGAATAAAACATTATATATTATACTATTTGTTTTTGTTCAATCATAGTTATTATAACTATTAAAACACTTACGTAATGAGCTGGTGTCCATCTTAGTATAACATTCCTTTGAGGACAGTCTTGACTAACCCTATGCGTTCTGCGACTTGCAATTGACATGCCACACGCAAAACATATGTTGAGGTGTCCAAGAGCAGAAATACAAGGGATAGAGTTGTGGTTGATGATGTCCGGTTTTGTAATAATACAAAACATTCAACACACAAGATGTCATCATCGGATATCTGAAAGATAACAAAAATAAATCAGCAAAGTCCTAAATAGATATTACGTACATTTATTCATGTGCTCATTGCAATGGTCTAGACTCTAGGTTTTCTCACAGATTACCATACACTGCCTAAAACGTTAATTTCTGTTATAGTGGAAATACTTCGAGATTTACAGTTGACAACCCCTTGATTGACCAAACACGGGCATCCTAAATGTTCGGACCTATAAGTTTTGTAAATGACACATTATAAACTTACCGGTGTAGGTGCTACCCAGGATCTCAGAAGGATAAGCATTGGTTCATCCCTCTGTTCGCATGAGTCCACTACTATTTGTAAACGCTCAACTCGACAGCTTCAAATTGTAACGAACAGAAGTAAATACGGAGGAATAAATTCAACTCGATACAAAACTAACGGCACGAAACAATTTGATTGATGCATTGATTTGACATTTAGATGATAGATCCACAGAAAAGTGTGACCATGTTAAATATTTTGGTAATCGATTTACCCAATCGATTTGTTATAAATAATATTATTCACATAATTAAAAATATAATAATAAACTCTATTTAGGTATGTATGGGAGGTACTAACCTGAATTCTAACCACAATAATGTCTGTGGTACTAACTTTTGTTTTTTAAGAAACTAATCAGGTATGAATGTAGCGGAATATTTCTAACAGTAGGAAATACCATGAAACATACGATAATATTTTTTTTTTAAGTTTATTTACTACTTTTATTTTCTTTATTTGAGCCCGCCTGTCGTCTAGTTTATTTATTTATTTATTTATTTAATTAAGGTTCACCAACAGTTGCTACAGACATTATACAGTTAGGAACATACAAGTAATTGTGTCTTAAGTCTAGCTGCACAACCAATTACAGGCAAACACCACATGCAATAGTTCGCGCCTAATCAGTTACATGAGAGTGTTAGCTAGATAACGACGGAAGAAAAGCTATTGTAGCCTATCTCCGGTCATTTTAGTCGGAGGATTAGTAAAATATCGATATTTTTAATCGATTACAATTATTTAATTGACATAGTATAGTCTGTCGTGTGGCAACATTCAGGTTGTTTTAATGGCGGAACTGATATTAATTCAATAAAATAAATATTAATTTTGTTTTCCAATGCTAGGGTAAAAGAAATGTCGATAAAATAAACATAAACATGTAAAAATACGACTTAATTTTTGAGAAGTAAATAGTCTTGACACGGCACCAAAACTAGGGGCCCATTGGTTGTCATTCTCCTTTGGTATGGGGATACTTTGAACCTTGGGGAAGGACAAATGCTATTTTTTATCTACATAGCACGCGGGCGAAGCCGCGGGCGAAAGCTAGTTAAAAAATAAACTTAATATAAACTAAGTACTTATAATAAAATGTAGCTACCTCCTGGGCCAACAGTATTAGCAACATATACATTTCGCCGAAACGAAAAGAAGAGGAACTAAAACTATAAATAAAATATAATTTGTTTATTTATAAATGCAGTTTAAAGCAAGCAAATTAATTAATTTGGAGGGGAAAAACGCCCAAACAATAGTTTATGGAGTTAAAAAAGTTAAGCATCTCAAATTAAATGGTTACTAAATCAGTGTTTAGAGCAGCAATAAAAACTGTATGTTTCCTAAAATTCAGTGTGAGAAAATAATTTAAACTAGTTATTGTTTGTACTCAGTTAAAAGGTGATCTCCAAAAACCTGATTTTAATCACTTGTCATATCAAAAAGAAAGAAAATACGTTTATTTGCGGCAAACATGACGCATATAAAAAAAAACACAAACAAAATAACAATTACGGAGAAAAAATGCATCACATCTATGCAAAACGTCCATCACTCAGCATAATGCTAAGACCCTATACGAGATAGAGCCCCAGCGCTGGTTTTCAGTGACAGCCGGCTCAAACTATGGTACTAGAATGCAATCTAGATACATGGAGTAGTGGTGTGCGTATACTTATTTA
Source organism: Amphipoea lucens (assembly GCA_947508005.1). Classification (NCBI taxonomy): domain Eukaryota; kingdom Metazoa; phylum Arthropoda; class Insecta; order Lepidoptera; family Noctuidae; genus Amphipoea; species Amphipoea lucens. Next base: position 12,097,766 of record OX382379.1, read on the forward strand.
ACATAACATTTATATTAATTGAAATAAATACTTGGTAGGTATTAATGGAAAATTAGTCCTAAACAGGCAAAATATTAACTGTATGTATACCACCAACTTTTACAACTAGTACACCTGATTTTTTGCAAATAAATAGTTCCTGGTTCAGAACTTGCATCACAGATTTAGTTCTAATAGACCTATTTTGTAATAAACAACTTTGAAAAATTCATAGACATAATTTATGAACTGCTGTTAAGCCATGTTTTGTAAAGTCAAAGCATTTATTTCAAATAGGCACATAAAAGGCACTTTTGAACGTCAAAATAATACAGATTTATTTAATCTATTGTAATAATACAGATTAATCTAAGCCTTACTTTCCATAGACTTACCCTTTGGGAAAATCAACACAACATCGGTATGCTGTGTTGGTGTAGAATGCAGCAGCAGGCGCCGAGGATGTATCAGATGAGCACCAAGCTGTCCGGCCATGGGGAGACGTCGCCGAAGCTCCCGACCAGCTATTCAAAATACAAAAATACCTGTTTTCAAATCTATTTATCATAAAAATTACTTAAAAATACATACACAGGCTGGCAGTTGACATAAGGGGTGATTCTACCCACCATCATCTTCTCCCTTTTTTGGTGTAAATAACGTTGTATCAATCTATCTTCATCATTTTCTAATTTTTTTATTATAATTTATGAAATATTTATAATTTTGCACACTGTAATCAGTAGATCATGGTGAATTGCACATTCACTCAACACCTTTATTTACTGTGTTACATACTTTTTTTATTTACTGTGTCCATTCATGAAAAAATATTCACAACTTTTCATAAATGCACCACAATTGGCAGGTGATGTTGTTTTCTTTTAAATTTGGCTAGTGCAGAATTTTGATGCAGTGTTGACATAATAATTAAATTTGATTTTCCTTCTTGTCCCAAGCAGTAGCACCAGGCTGGGTATAATAATAATATTGTTGATACACATTTGTACATCAATATGAATAAGTAAAGTACTTAAGTACTGTTAAAACAATGAGCATTTTTTTTAATTTTGATTACAATATTGTTATTGGAATTAAATATAGAAAATTACTGAATGAAAACTTGTAGGTTTCTAATATATTGTATTTATATTTTACTCTGTAATAATATTTACCAACATGTTTGTTTCCACAAAATGTTATTATTCTAATCAAGCCATTTTTACACTAATGAAAAGTCTGGGAATTCTCCATGAATATTATTTTATTGTTTACGGATATCAAATACCTACACAAAAGGACAGCTGTTTACAAATTCACAAAAGAGAAATACGCACCGCTATCCAGCTTGTCTTTAGCAAACTCTGCGAAAGACCTGTGTTCTTGTGGAGTTGAATGGGAACTGCTCTCATAATCTTCTTTTTCGGGATTCCCCACACTTCCATCGTCACCTTCCATGGCGAAAAGTCTTGAAACAGTCCTCGAGACAATAACAATAAAACTATACACTCACAAGATCAGCGAGACCTTCAGTTTCTTACATCATCGACTATTATAGTAACTACGATCATATGTTGGAACTATTGCACCTATTTAAACAGAGAAAATGTTAAGCCCCATTTAGCGGACAAAGACGACTAACATTTTCAGTTGTTAACGCCGAGAACGCGCTTTATTTACTTGATAAATAATTTATTTTGTGGCAAAACTGCGACCGCGGCTGTCACAATTCAAAATTGATTTTTGGCCGCCATTTTTTAGATTTGGTGTTGCCAAATAACAAACAAGTTCAATCTAAAGAAATGTGCTGTTGAACCGATGGTATTTTAAAAAAACTTCATGACTAAAATATATTATAAAATGAGATGAAGTAATAAGATACTTTATCGTGATATTTTGAAAGGCTGCTCCAATAATTGAACTTTGCATTATTATATTTTAACTAGCAACATCGTTAAGTATACGTCAAACAAGTTGTCAAAAAAATTCATTCGGATACCCATAACAAAAAAGGCTAACATTTTACTGGCGATAAAAATAACAAATTGCAACTAAAAAACTTTTAAGTGTGGTACAGTTGCCATTTTTCTCCAAATTTTAATAATTTTGACTTAATTTTCATACATTTTAATGCATTTACATAAACGAAATGAAAACATTTACAAACAAAGGAGTCTGTAAATACCGTTGCGGAAATCCGAACGTGTTAAAATATTCGCCTTTTCTGTAATTTCTGTCATTTCATTTGTAAACGTTCGTTAATTTGCGCGATAATACAAGTTACAATGGACGTGTAAACGAACATAACGTCGCGACTTTCTCTTAATTGTAATAAAAGTGTTATAAACGACAACATTCGCGCAACGGAGAAGGAGAAAAAATCCCAAGCCTGATAGAAAGCTTGTAAAAATACAAGGTACGTAAACCTGTATTCATTATGACCTTTCTTTGTACCCATGTAATCGTCGCAATTTTCTAAAATTACATTTCTGCATTGACTTTCTCGTGTGAAACTGCACATCTGAGCTGTAAAGTGTCTGCTGATTTGAAGTAAATGGTTTATTAGTGTTTTCTGAGGTCTATTTATTGTTTTTGTGGTAACCCACTTTCACAAAAAAAAAACAGCTGTTTAAGTCGTCACGCCTAAATATTTAACAGCTGAGCTGTGTCATGATAAATTATATGTAAAAATACGTGTATCCTTCTTGAAATATTTACAACAGTTACTTCCATATGGTTCAACAATAAATAATAGGTACAATTTATGCAGTTCCTTTTTAAGAAGGTGAGTATTTATAAAAATCCTCAAGTATATATGTTCCTTCCTGTTTACTATTTAAGCTAGACTTGTTTTAAATTATTGTTTCTTCTCATTTGCCTCGAAAAGGGACTTGGCCTTATTAATTTCATTTTTATTGTGCGAGCACTGTACTCTATTCATTCAACTTAATATCTCCTTGCTTTGGATAAAATAATCAACAAGGTCCTACAAGAGTATGAGAGAACATACTAATTACTATTTTTATAAGAAGAAATACAACTAACAAAAACCACAATCAGCAACTTTTTAATACAATATTATGTCACAATTATTTTTGCTAAATTGTAAAAACTGGGCCCCTATTTGTGTCCAGACCGTACTTTAATTGTGAATGCTTCTGCAGCAAGACATATTTCTTTTCCATGAGAAAGTATATTCAGCTAGCTTAATATCTCGGTTAGATATCATGTCCCATTCCAATGTTTAAGGGAGACCTTTCATCATATTCAAAGAGGTCTTATTTCAAAGTCAAATCATTTATTTCAAATAGGCACATAAAAGGCACTTTTGAATGTCAAAATCCAAAAAAAAAAAATAGATTCTAATTAATACCGGATACTAGAAGCCCATCTTAAACCCAGGACCTTACCCACTGACCGGGTATGTGGGAGTCCTGTCGGAATGACACCGACAGTATACCCTCTAAAACTCAGCGGTGTTCCCGCATCGCCGTGATGGGAGGGCCATGGAAAACCTGCTCAGCCTTTACTTCCACAACCCTCCCGGCGCATGCCCGCCTAGCTGGCGGGCCCCGCATGCCCCCCAGGCTGGGAGGCTACGGGAATGGCCGAGAACACCTGGCCATTCCCATCCAACACTGATGGAGGCCTGTGCAATACAGGCACAGGTGCCCCCGCACCTGTTGCCTGCTGGCCTCCATCTGGGAGGAGTCGGAGATGACTGTCAAACTGACGTCTTCTTCAACCCCTCCTCCGCCTTTGGAGCGGCGCCGCGTGAGGATCCTAAGGTCATAAGGTGACCTTATTATCCTGATATTATGTTGGGGTCGAATCAAAGCATTTTCTCATCAATAGTTTTTAATGATAGCAGATTATAATTATTGTGTAAAATAAATTTCTATGGTAATGCCACATCAACTGAGCCTGTTACCTAAGATGACCTTATTAACCTGATATTATGTTGGACATAACATCAATAATGGGCAGTCAAAGCATATTCTCATCATGAGTTCTTAATAAAGGCATAACAGCAGATTAGACGGTGGAAAATTTCTATAGTATAACGCCACATCAACTAATCCTGTTACCAAATTGACCTTGATTTTATGATTGCTTATCTCATGAGTATCTATTTCCATACTCCAAACAGTTTTATAACTTATTGATTGATGTGTTAAGCCTTATGCAATATGCAACATATTGTGTTTTTAAATTATATTTACAAACATGTATGATAACTATTAGAGCATGATACTTACAGAGCTGTCTGTCACCAACAATTCTTTTGTTTTTGTAAAATATACAAGGTGGCAGGGATATTAACGTGCAAACTGCTACCATGGATGGATTCAGTAGAGGATTCTGAACCCCTCTGCGTTGATATTTTTCGCTGTTTATTAAAAAAATTTTGCTCTTTCATACATTTTGACCACATAGGTAAATTATTGCACTTTTCTATAAAACAGCAGATTTTTTTTTTTTTTTGATAACCTACGAATAATGTCTATGGGTTCAGAATCATGTGCTAAATTCATGGTTACAGTTTGAGCATAGATGTTCCTATCACCCTGTATGTTAAGTTTGTTATTATTCTGTACTTTTTTTAAAATAAACATCATACATAACATCTTGCCTTGTTTCCCAGAGGGTTGGGCAGAGGTGTACCTATAGTACATTCACATTTAAGTCCAATGTAATTGGTGGCAAGTCTATTGCCATCAACCGGGCACACATCTAATCTCCGGGCAGCTCCTTAGAAATTCTAGATTGAAAACTCAATAAAACTTTCCACCGGGGAATCGAACCCAGGCCGCAGGCAGCGCTGCTCAGTAGTAGCGCTTGCGACCTCTAAACCAACGAGGCTTTAAAATTTTTACTTTAAAATAAAATAAATAAATAATAATCCTTTGTACAGATGAGCGATTGGAGCACCTTGCCGCTTCTTCCTCTGACGTGTATTCTGGAGTACCTCAGCCCGGAAGATGCTGTTAAGGCGATGTCAACCTGCAGACACTGGCGGAATGCTGTTCTGCTATACGAAGGACGCAGGTGAGTGGAGGTTTCCTAATAAAGCGGTGCCGTCATATAACGGACGAAAAATAATAATATAGAGAGCGTTATAATTTATCGATTTTGTAGAATTGTAGACTCGAAGTTTTGTGCTATAGGGCCCAAATTTGACAGAAATATCGCAAATATCATTTGAGCGCAGAAAGACGAATAGTAGTCATAATAATTGAGAGCATAAGGAAGTGTAGCTGCCACTACCTACAATGGGGATGCATCAATAAGTACCTATTGTAAAATATTATCTTTTGCAAGTAGGTTAAGAAATGTCTTTCTTTACATAACATGCATGATCAGCCTATAAAGTACCCACCACTGGGACACAGGCCTCCTCTCTGGGAGAGGGAGTGGGCTGTAATTCACCATGGGGGCCCAGTGCGGGTTGGTTGATATCACTTGTCTTCGAATTTTTGATTCTAGGACATGTTGGTTTTCTCACGATGTTTTCCTTCACTGTTTTGAGAGCATTGGTGATGAAATAATTTACACAATGTGAAGCGCCTGTCAGAGTTTGAACCTACGACCTACTACTGTAACGGCCGTTACCACTTGGCCACCACTGCTCTCTAAACCAAAATAATAAGCGTTGTAAAATATAATGTAGTTTTGGTGGAGTGGAAATGTCCTTCTTTGCATCTCTTGATAAATTATACTTAGGTGCCTAAAGACCTTATTAGACTGTGCTGTTTTGATAAGCTAGCTCAACTATAATATATCTGTACAAATATTACAAAGAAGTAAAATTTGTTTTTTGTAAGTTTGTTAATCTCCGGAACTAAAAGTCGGATTTGAAAAATTATTTTTGCATTTAATAGCTCATTCTTGAGGAAGGCAATAAGATATTTAACATCATGCTAGGACTTATTAGGAGTCGAGCTAAAAGAAAAAAAAAAGTAAGAAAGAACTTTAATCGAAAACGAAGTAATAGAAATTTCACGCGAACGAAGTCGCGGGCAGGAGCTAGTGTTACAATAATATGAGTGAAAGTAATTGTAATTTGTGATAAAAGATTAATTTCCACATTTAATACTTAAAGTTTTATACTTAGAGTTAATTTTATTTTAAGTATCTCTCTTATAAATATACCACAATTAAAAGTATATAAACTTCCTAAGAGATAATTATGGTGAACATTCTTAGTGGTCATCATAACTTTTTTTATCTTGCATATTGTTCAGCGAAAGTGATTAGTAAGAGCAGTTAGCAATTATTATTGTTTATTGTAACTCATTCTGTTTTCAATGTGCTTAATAATACTCGTAATGCTCCATAAACATAATAATTACTTATAAACATTTGTCACTTGTGTGTTTCATTGTTTGCTATGCTTCAAGTTTGGATTTAAGTATTCTAATAAAATCAATAAAATTGTTCTTTTTATTTTATCCATCATGCACCTGTGCACATCACACCTGTGTACAAATAAATAAATTTGAATTTGAAAATAGAGCAGTGGTGGCCCAGTGGTAACGGCCCCAACTTACGAGTTTCTCTTTTTTTCGAGTTACGAGTTGAATTTCTCTTTTTTCGAGTTACGAGTTGAATTTCTCTTTTCGAGTTACGAGTTGAATTTCACCACCACTGCTCTCAAAACTGTGAAGGAAAACGTAGCGAGAAAACCATCGTCCATAATTAGGTGGTCTGAATGATTTTGAAAAGTTTGTCCACCTATGTATTTTAATGGGACCTTATATAAATAAAAGTATAATAAACATATTATTAAAATTCTTAGAACGGCCTTTCCTTTGGTGTCCCCCTTTAGCCCTAACTGGTTACTTATTATTATTGGTTCCTTCAACTTTTCTTTCTTTCATAGGGATCCACTAAAGCTGAACATCAAGCAGCTTGAGAAATGCAAGTTCTTGGCCTGTTTGTTCAAGAAGAACGTGCGGAGACTACACCTTTACATAGACTGCAATGAGCCAGAAATCGAGAAGTTCATGAACCAGGTCTTCCCACTGTGAGTATTTCATTTATTTAGTGGTACAGACGCCAGCACATCAAGCTACTACAATCTGTCAAATTTCTTTAATAGATTTCCAACTTTATCGCTACAACATAAGGTAAAAATTGGGAAAAATTTACAGTTTTAGGTAGCTTTATGTGCTGGCGTCTGTACAACATGGTCGCTCACAATGGGCTTCATTAAAAGGCTGAAAGTCACTTATAGGGCAATGTGGAAGGCTATGCTTGTAGTTCTTCTACGTGTTGGAATCAGGACGTCGATTCCCTAAGTACAGCATCCGTAAGTTTGGCCGGAGTAAGGGGCGACTCCTACTCTGTGTCATCTACTGACATAATATGATTAGGGGCCCGCTTTAAGAAAGAATGAAACCACAATGTGACAATTTTATTGTCCTTAACCCCGAAGTGGTTTTGCACGTCCGTAAATCTATCCGCCCCCTAAACTAAAGAGAACCGTAGGTAACTGACGTAGCTCGAAAAATTTCCATACTTAAGTGGCAGTGGGAAGAGCATAAGTATTGCTCGCAGAACAGATGGCCGATGGGGCCGAAAGACCTGGAACAATGTGGACCAAAGACCTTGTGAAGGCCGCAGGATTCCGCACAGGGCCGGTAATTGCGTAACGCACTGTCCACCACAGTCTGAATCATTTTGAAAGATATTGCTAATTCATTTCTTTATAAGTACGAAAAATTTGTCTGCTCAACAACGTAAATAACGTAATGAATGTTGTTGAACTTTCCAAATAAAAGCCATTTTAATGTAGTCTCAGACATAAATCTCACATATTCAATGCAGGCAGGCTTATAGAAGCCAAGAAAAATGATTCAATCGTTCTAACATTGTGTCATCAATGAAAGTAGTGTGTTTAAGACATCCGCACTCAGGCTTAACATAGCTTAGCCTTATCCGATTACGGAATACGAGGGGAAGTGTATTTCCTTTTAGTATTACGATAAAATTTTACAGACACTTTGTTAATACATTTTTACAATGTAACAGCTGAATACCAACAGTCACCGCTATTATGAAATTTATTGGCCTAGCTGTTTCCCAGCTGTGTTAGGGTCAGCTTCCAGTCTAACCGGATGCAGCGGAGTACTAGTATTTTACATGGAGCGGCTATCCCGTAGGAATATCGGGATAAAAACTATTTTACGTCCTTTCCCGGGACTCAAACTATCTCTATACCAAATTTCATCTAAATCGGTTCAGCGGTTTAAGCGTGAAGAGGTAACAGACAGACACACTTTCGCATTTATAATATTAGTATGGATAAATGGAGTGTAGGTAATCGAATCTGACCTAATGCGAATAATAAATTGTAAAGCGAATCTGTCCTTATGCTAACAAATGATCTAGTCTTGATTATTTCTGCAGATGCGTAATAAGATAACGATCTATTGTTAAAAAAATAGGCTTGGCAGTAACGACTGTGAATTGAATGAGCATTGAAATTATTGAATTGCAAATAGTATCATTCAATACGAAATAATTGTTCAGTCCCTGATATCCTAACCGTGACCTTATTTATACAAAGTGTAAAAAAAATAACCTTAATTAAAAACTTTAAGAGGTGCTTTAGACCATCGAACTGAACAACTTTCACTATGGGACCAACTCCGAAATCACGAAAAAAAAAATCAGCTGTTTCATACAAAAGTTCAATACCTACTCGGCCAAAATGTATGAAACAGCTCATTTTTTTTTCGTGATTTCAGAGTTGGTCCCATAGTGAAAGTTGTTCAGTTCGATGGTCTTAAGCACCTCTTAAAGTTTTTAAGGTTAATTTTTTTACACCTTATACAGGGTGAAATTGAAAACATGCGACAAATCGAAATGGGAGATTGTACTCATCATGTTGAACAACTTTTACAATGGGACCGAACCTGAAATCGCGAAAAAAAAATCAGCTGTTCCCTACATTTATGTTCGCATAACTCGTCAAAATGTAGGGAGCAGCTGATTTTTTTTTTCGCGATTTCAGGTTTGGTTCCATAGTAAAAGTTGTTCATAATGATGAGTACAATCTCCCATTTCGATTTGTCGCATGTGTTCAATTTCATCCTGTATAGGTCAATCAGTCTACCCAGCCTGTTCCCAACAATGTTGGGGTCGGCTTGCAGTCTAATCGGATGCACCTGAATACCAGTATTTTGCATGGATCGACTGCCTGTCTGACCTCCACACTGAACCATACTCCTTGATGTCATGTGATTGCGTGGATGTCAAGCGTAACGACTGTCAAACATCTAAATGACAGCTGGGACCAACGGCTTTACATGCTTTCCGAGCCACGGAAGAGTTTCGATATGTAATGAATCGCCACCCATCCACGAACCGACCGCGACAAGCGTAGCTTAACCTTTGACCTATTCTTACCCCACATAAATTTTATTTAATGCTACACCCTTACATTTTATTTAACGCTATTGGAGCATACTGCCTTATTTATAAGTATACTCTCCAATAAATAGCATTACGCGCTCCTGCAATATTGATCGGGGGTCTCGTCCGGGCTATAAATAGAGCCTGTTTCTCCGAATGACACCTACGCGTCAAACGGACTGATCTCGAATGAATTTGCATTATTTACCTACCTGTACCTGTGATTTCATAACTGTTATTGCGAATTATTATATTAAAGCCTATGTGTTAATTCTGGTTATAATGTATATCCGTCTTATTACAAAACAAGTTCTGACTTTATTCCGGCCGCGCTAAATTTGCCAAAGGTGTAAACAACAATGGCCGCTCGAAATTGAATAAAATCGATATACAAGAACATTTATTTTAAGTAATGTTTGTTTTTGTCTAAATCTCCGAACTAAATAGACGACCTCTCACCGAGAGGAGGCCTGTATCCCAGCAAGTAGAAACATTATAGGCTGTATATGCTATTCTTATGCTCAAAGTACTTACCTATACAAAGTGTTAAAAAATTTACCTTAAAAACTTTAAGAGGTGCTAAGACCATCGAACTGAACAACTTTCACTATGGGACCAACTCTGAAATCACGAAAAAAAATGAGCTGTCTCATACATTTTCGTCGAGTAGGTATTGAAGTTTTGTATTAAACAGCAGATTTTTTTTTCATGAATTCGGAGTTGGTATCATTGTGAAAGTTGTTCAGTTCGATGGTTAAAGTTTTTAGGGTTAATTGTTTAACACCTTATATCGATGGTCATACGTTGACAACTCGTAACCCAAATTTTTTCGCAAAATGAGTTACGTATATCAAATTTTTTTAAATAATTTGGCGCTTTATTTCAAAAAATTTGGTATATGTAACTCATTTTGCGAAATAATTTGGGTTACGAGTTGTCAACGTATGACCATCGATATACGAATCCGTTCTGCAGCATAGCATAAATAATTTTTAACCGGCTTCAAAAAAAGGAGGAGGTTCTCAATTCGTCGGAATCTTTTTTTTTTTTTATGTATGTTCCCCGATTTCTCGAAGACGCCTGGACCGATTTGGAAAATTTTTCTTTTGTTTGAAAGGGTATACTTCCCAAGTGGTTGCATGATCATCAGGTCAGGATCTGATGATGGGATCCCAGGGAAATCGAGGGCAACTTTCAAATTTTATAGGCGCATAGTACCATTTTCATATATTTTCTAAAGCTGTTTAAGTTAGTATCACCCAGGATTCACCACATAGCACTGTATTTTGAGAGATAAGAGTGTAGATTTTTTTTTTTTTTTTTTTTGCCATGTTGGTAGTCGTGCCCTAAACCTCCGCTTGTATTTGCATCTGATAATCATCATCTCAGGTGGATGAGCTCCTCAACGGCTTGGAGTTAAAAGAAAATCCTTTCAAAATTATTTATAGTAACACTCGTGCATTTGCTCTCGGAAAGCACCATTTGGTGAAGTGGAACTGATGATGAAAACCACAGATGGCCACCGGAACTACTCAATAATATCTCCGTACTATTTCACGGGTTGCGATTCGATACTTTAACATGGTTGCTAAGCAATTTATGCTCGTCACAATGTGAATGGTGATATGGAGCTGATGGTGGACCAGGAGAACTCTTCAACAATTAACTTCCCTGCATCGGTAAAAGCAATATTTTGTAAAAGGCGATGAGAAAGTTGACACTAGGTTATTGTAACTGAGATAAATTACCACCACACACCACAGACCCACAAAAAGCGTGAAATAAAAACTTTTTAACAAAAAAAAAAACCGACTTCCAAAAAAACACTACAGAGTGAAAAATAACTTTAATTTCGGAAGTCGGTGGCAAAAAACTAAAATACAGATCCAAAGACACCGACTTCCGAAATTAAAGTTATTTTTCACTCTGTAGTGTTTTTTTGGAAGTCGGTTTTTTTTTTTGTTAAAAAGTTTTTATATCAGCTTAAAATTTAGAGCTAGGATGTAAAAACTGAACGTAGGAAAGGACGTATCAGTGCAGTTAAATCAATTTTATTAGCATGAGATAGTTACATGGGACTTAAACCACAGAATACTTAAAGTACTACGTACAGAAAGGACACTCCCTTCCCCGCACTAACATCAGTTACCGCACCTCACCCCGCACTTCGGCGTATTCGTCGCAGTTCTTTAACAAGAGCGCTCGCAAACACGGCTTATTCCACTTTTCCCCGTTGGATGATCCCCATTGATGGGGATTAGTGAACTTTTTGTTCACTATTCCCCGTTGACCCAAAATTTTTATTTAATGGGGATAATTGAACTAAAAAGTTCAATAATCCCCATTAGGTAGGTACGTTAAAAAAATAAAATATATGAATCATGTTACATTTATTAATTAAAAATATAACTTTCTTATACCTAATAAAGTCACAGATTGTTACAATCATTAATTTAAAATTGTAGCATGAAAATATTTCTTTCTTATACCTTGTAAAATCAAAGATTACAATCACTTAAGTTTTTCTAATTAGGTACGTTAAATAAAAACAATATAAAAATAAAATATATGGGTCATGTACTTTTATTTTTATAAGGTAAGAACAAAATTTTAAATTACCTACATACCTACTTTACGATTTTATTAGAACGAAAAACAGATTGTTGCCCCAACGAAATTGTTCTAACGATGTTTGGGAATAAGACCTTATATCTATCTATCTAATAAGATACACAATACTGTAAAAGATGCTCATTTTCTAGAGGCGCGCGCGCAAGGCGGTGGCGGAGCGGGGTGCGAGTTAGCTCGTATGTGATTGGTCGACCCATCTTTTGTTTTTGTTTCGTAGTCGTTAAGGGTTAGTAGTGTGTAGTGTAGTTCAAGCGTGCAGTTCTTATCAGTTCGCAGTTATTAGTTTAATATAGGAATAAATAAAGGAAATGGCTGGTAGTTCAACTGACGTTTGTTTAGAGTACGTTAAAAAAGGTAAAGCTACCATACTTCTCCGGGCCGGACATCAATACAGTAAATTAATGATTGTAACAATCTGTGACTTTATTAGGTATAAGAAAGTTATATTTTTTATTTTAAATTAATAATTGTACAATCTGTGATTTTACTAGGTATAAGAAAGTTATATTTTTTATTTTAAATTAATAATTGTACAATCTGTGATTTTATTAGGTAAAAGAAAGTTATATTTTTAATTAATAAATGTAACATGATTCATATATTTTATTTTTTTAACGTACCTACCTAATGGGGATTATTGAACTTTTTAGTTCAATTATCCCCATTAAATAAAAATTTTGGGTCAACGGGGAATAGTGAACAAAAAGTTCACTAATCCCCATCAATGGGGATCATCCAACGGGGAAAAGTGGAATAAGCCGCAAACACAAGTACCTCACGCACACATTCATACGTATACAAACGTCATTTTTTAATGCAGTAGTAGTAGGTAATTATTTTGCGAGCGTTGTATGGAGTGTCCGGGGTGTGCTTAAACGTAACTGGCGAAATGTGGGTGTAGATAGTGTAGATACTATAGGTAGGTACTCCCCTGCCTAACCCTTCGGTAAACATAGGCGTGAAGTTATGTGTAGATAATAATTATCCTAAACGTAGTACAAAATCTTTGTACGGTCAAACAAGCTATTTGGTATACAGGCAGCTAACTTGCAACTACTTTTAAACAATGGTGTGCTGAGTTAGTCAATTCTTTTATACCACTCTATTTAATTAAGGATGCCATAAGCTGAAAAAGTTATAACGCACAAAATAAAACTAAATATTGGCTGTGTAGTGGAAAGATGAACATTTTTGCCTGTGTACCAAATGGCTTGTTCAACTGTACTATGACATTATAACTCTTCTATGAAAGTCCCTAGTGCGGAAAACTGAATGTGACGTATCTAACCGTCTTGCAGCAAATGGACACAAACATGACGTATACAGTCAGCCCGCTCTATTACAGCCATGTAAGTATTACGAGCAGCCAGACTGTCAATATCACCTCTAAACTTGCACATCGATTGAGTCTTATATTAGAACGTGTTTAATCAATACCGGCTGTCGCATAGCGTCGTCGTCTTACGAGTGATGTAACAATGACACAACTACGTACAACGCCAATATGAATGGTTCTAAATCCAATCCATGCGTCTTGTTCGTGAACGGGCGCCGTCAGTAGGGACTGGTCATCTCTTTGCTGCTAAGGCTTATTTTAATTTAATTTTTTAATTGTTTTTTTTATGTTTTCATTACGGACGCTTTTAACATTCTGCATCGTTCTCACATGCATACTTTTTAACATGAATGATGTCATTATTATCAATGAATGATGTAAACAATACTTAGTTACCATATTATTTTGATTTAAAAGAGTGTCCGTGGAGTTTCTTGCCCGTTCTTCTCCATAGGTACCTACTACGCTTTGAAATGGGCAACTAGCTTCATCTTTTTGACTGACCGACCCCTTGACAATTCAAAAGTGCATGTAATTGGTTCATTTGAAATAAGTGCTTTGAGCTTGATATGATTATGAAACCATCTCGTAATGTTGAGAATACCTATATAAACCAGTTCCTTTTGATCGCATTTGACTTTCTCATGTGATTCGTCGCACGGATGTGGTAGAACCACAGCTGCGGAGCCAAGGACCAAGAAATCCCTTAGCGCGAAATCCGTAGTTTCGGACGATTTTATGGGCGATTCCTACTCGGTATCACCTACGCACATAAGGGTGCTTGCACAAAGAAGCGGGTTCCCGGTAAAGATAAGTCGGTACCGATCTGTGCGGGTGAAATAGTCCCACATTACCTTATGCGTTCTCACATAAAGAAACAGGTAAAACATGTAACCGTTTCCTTCCGAAGATCAACCTGCAAACACCTGTACCGGGAGTCGGGACCGAAAACCCGCTTCTTTATGTAAGCACCCTAAGATTAGTTTGGGCCCGACCTAAAAATGAATGAAACCACGATTTAATAGTTGTCTCTACTCCCGATGTGTTTTTACCCGTCCAAAAATGTTAATTAATCGGGTGTAGACTCGCTACTTAATGTCTAACTACTTTCGGACGGGCCCGTATATTCGTTAGGCCTCCTGTATCGAGCGTGTGGTCTTTATAATGTTGTTATTCTATTCTATCCCAAATTTTTAAAGACAAAGGTCTTGTCGTTGCTTTCTGGATCTCCTTCTGAGTGGGCAATAGTGCGGGTGGGTTACATGTTTACCACGCCTAATTTTAGAAAGAAAGAAAGTCTTTGATGTTGCAGGATTATTTAGAGCGGGCAGAAACTGCTATGGTGATAAAATGCCATGAACCTTTGTATTTGGTTTCTCGTTTTGCCAGATTAAATTCAATGTAGGAACTGACGGAAACCTACCTAATATTTCTAGTTTGTAAAAGGTACTCGTACTTTTACGACTGCTCCGAAACGTTGTTCGCTTTTAAAGAAGCCTTTCAAAGTTGTATAACGTCGAAAGACGTCAGGACCAAGCAACATTTGTGCGACCTTTTAACTTATACAACACAAAGGGTTCACGCGTTATTGTTGTTTAATAATATAACAATGAATGCTACTGTAGAGGTCACGCCAGAGACGCGTCTGCAAGGACCAGTCTGGAAGTTTGAGCCTCATCTCGTTCGATATAATTCGCGCCCGAGATTTGCGAAGCGGATGGGACTTGTTAAAATATTTATTTAATGTGAAATTAATTTTATTTATCGCCGAGCTTGTGATCCCTAAAGGGAGAGGCAGAGACAATGATGATTTTAATAGGTGGTGTTAAGTTTTAGGCTCGAGTTCACGCCACTTGGATGTCCTGCTCCAATTCCTAGTTTAGTTTACATTTCTAAAGTTGTAGGGATACAAGCCGTGTGCCTGATAGGATTTCCCATCGGAAAAATTACAAATGCTAAACGATTTTATTTCTGTAAGTAGGTAAGTGTACCAATACGTACCTACACCGTTTAATGGGGTGTTGGAAGAACCGAAGCACAAAATAAAATACTTGCAGACTTGGATGTTGATATCATTTTTAACCCCCGACGCAAAAACGACAGGGTCTTATAAGTTTGACGTGTCGGGGTGTGTGTGTGTGTGTGTGTGTGTCTGTCTGTGGCATCGTAGCTCCCGAACGGATGAACCAATTTTGATTTTGTTTTTTTTTTTGTTTGAAAGGTGAATTAGTGGCGAGTGTTCTTAGCTATGTTTGATGAAAATCGGTCCAAGATGGCCGCCGCCACTAAATGGCGGATTACATATGTTTTCAAAACTCCTTCAATATGGGTATCAAATGAAAGGGCTTGACAAATAGAATACTAAAGACTATGATAAATTTCAAAACCAAGATGGCCGCCACCACAAAATGGCGAATTATTAATTTGGAGATTGTATTTTAGGAGATAATTTCATGCTCCTAGACCCCAGCGGTTTAGGCTCTGCGTTGGTTGTCATGCCGGGGCAACACCAAAAGGAAACGCCGATAATAATTATCGCGATGACGGGCGTTAATCGTAGGTGCAGTACCAACTTATCGCGATAATTATCGGCGTTTCCCGTTGGTGTGGCCCCGGCCATCAGTGAATATTTTTTTTTTGTGGATTTGGAAACGAAAGCGGGAGGACGTTTGTCTCTAAAGACCAAATTACACTGCACGGCCTAGAGAGCGTAACCTAAGATCCTCAAGTAATCTTTTGTAGAAATTCAAGCCGCTTCCGACCTACGCGTAGGTTTCCTTTTATAAGTAGCCATTAAAATGTATTAGAAACAAACGAAATACTTAACGATGCAACGTCATACGAAAACTTTCCAAAACTCGCCGTTCGACGTTCTCGTTATGTGCATACATACATAATTACGTCAAATTTTATTTTGTAAAGACATTCGAAGTATCCACTGTTTATATGCTCAGTGCGGCGGAATTTCGGTGAGGCCTATGTCCAGCAGTTACTGCAATAGTCTTAGTTAAAAGGAAATTTACAACGTAATCAGCCTATATTGTTCCCACTGCTGGGACACAGGCCTCCTCTCAGTGAAAGGGAGTGGGCCGTAATCCACCACAAGGGCCCAGTGCGGGTTTGTAAATGTCACATGTCTTTGAATTTTTGGTAACAACAGTTATTCAGTACTGTATTTAATTAAGAAACATGCAATTTACATGTTGTATAAATATGTTAATTAACTAATTAAGATAAGGAATGCTGTTCTTTCACCCAACAAACCGGAACAAATATTTTTATTTGCTATAGAGCAGTTTGTTTCTACTTTTAAATGAAAAGTTACGTGGTAAGTGCATTAAGTGCATGGTCTTCAATGGAATGAAAAATAAATGAAGGCAGCGAGGCCTCGCAATCGATAGTAAATTAATAGAATATGAAGCAATTGCCTAGTAGAATATGCACGTCCTTCTTTTATTGCCAACATCGTAAGTAATAACAGAGCCGCACGACTCGATCGATCAAGTTAAGCTACGCTTGCCGCGGTTGGTCGGTGGATGGGTGACCATCTTCAGATACCAAGACCCCTCCGTGCCTCGGAAAGCACGTTAAACTGTTGGTCCCGGCTGTCATTCGTGGATCTTTGACAGTCGTTACGGGTCGTCAGAAGCCCGAAAGTCTGACAACCAGTCTTACTAAGGGGTATCGTATTACCCAGTAACTGGGTTGTGGAGGTCAAATAGGCAGTCCCTCCATGTGTAATACTGGTATTCAGCTGCATCCAGGTAGACTGGAAGCCGACCCTAACATAGCTGGGAAAAGGCTAGGCAGATGATGATGATCCATACTATACAAAGTGAAATTGAGAACATGCGACAAATCGAAATGGGAGATTGTACTCATCATTATAAACAACTTTTACTATGGGACCAAACATGATATCGCAAAAAAAAAAATTAGCTGTTCCCTACATTTATGTTCGCATAACTTGTCAAAATGTAGGGAACAGCTGATTTTTTTTCGCGATTTCCGGTTTGGTCCCATAGTAAAAGTGGTTCATAATGATGAGTACAATCTCCCATTTCGATTTGTCGCATGTGTTCAATTTCACCCTGTATAGTATATACTATCCATACATACTAATATTATGAATTCGAAAGTAACTCTGTCTGTATGTTACCTTTTCACGCCTAAACCACTAAACGGATTTCGAAAAAAATTGGCAAGGAGATAGATGGCATCTTGTGGAAGGACGCAGGCCCATAGAGAAATACCGTAACCTAAACATACATATTTTTATATTAAAACAGTACTTCACTAGCTTGTTCTTGTGCTGTACTGTGGTACTACTTGTCCGCGGAAGCGACGAAACACCGCGTCCTGCGGCGAGAAGTCTTTTTCCATGACGAAGGGTAGATAACAATTCGGTACGCGCACCAAGAACGCCTTGAAGTTGACGTTGCGGTGCGACTCCAGTAACTGCACCCTCGGCGTGTACCTCGTCTTCTGGCGCACGTACTCCACGATGTCCTCCGCCTTAGTGGTGTAGTGTAAGCGGGAGATGTACACCGGTGTGTTCGGCTTTGCGGCACGCAAGCTGACTTCGGGCTCCGTAGGAGCTTTGCCGCAGTGGTTCTTGTTCGTTCGCGATCGGCGCTTCCTGAACGCTCCTTTGCACTGTCACGAAACCCTCATCATCAGCCCTGTTCGGTGGTGAGTAGTGGTATATAGTCTCTTTGTCCCAGTAGCACGTTCCCGTGGGATAATTTCCGACATCCACGCGGGCGAAGCCGCCGCCATTTATATTATAAATTCGAAAATAATGAACTCTGTCTGGTACCTTTTCACGCCTTAACGGCTGACGGGATTTGGACGAAATTTCGCTCACAGATAGGACATAGGATACTTTTTATTCAGGCAGGTGGTATGTTCCAATTGGATTTCGCCCTCAACACGGGCGAAGTCGCGGCAAAACCCAAGTTTAGATATATATTTTGAACATCACGCTTGTATCTCTGGCAGCTGCAGACATAGGTGTATGGCACACTCGCATTCCGCCAGTTGCTACTAATCGGACAAAAATCCAGACTCCGAACCGAGAAATCTCTGATGGACAAATCATTGTACAGACGCCAGCACATCAAGCTACCCGAAACTGTCAAATTTTCCCAATGAACTTTGAACCTTATATTTTAGCGATAAAGATGAAACTCTATAAAAGAAATTTGACAGATAGTAGTAGGTTGATGTGCTGGCGTCTGTACATTGCCCGAACTGAGAATCGTAGTCCCAAGCATCCAAGATCGATAGCCACGCTTGCAACGATTTTTGAAATATTTTATTTTTTTCCAGATTTTTTGACTCATCGCGTCTACAAGAGTTATTATTCATTGGACCAAGCTACGTACAGCAAAGTAACCATGTGCCATTTATAAAATTGAGGAGGTAAGGAAAGTTGACACAGTCTGATCTGTCTCAATTTTTTTTTTTTAATAACGTACGTTATTATTTCTACGCTTGGGGGTCTAGAATCATTTGCTGAACTCATAGTTACGGTTTGCGTGTCGATAATGTCCTTGCCACCCTCTATACATGACCGATAGCACCATTCCTGTTTTGGACTAGGACCGTGATGCCGTTAATACTTCGTCATACGGCCTGTTTACATTGTTTATCATGTAATTTATTTTCACTCTTTTCCCTTTTTTTTGCGAGTTTTCACTATAGGACTAAGGACTAAAAAAGTCAAAGGACTAAAAAAACGATAAACAACTGAAGAGTCCTGGTGAATGTGGCAAACAAATATAATTTTTATTGAAGAAAAAATTACTTATTTTAAAAACTCTTTTTTGGTTTCATCCACTAGAGAACTTATGCAATACCTACAGAATTGCGTTATATGAATTAGGTACTGGTCTTTTGTAGCAACACCAATATTTGAAAAGCACAATTTCGAAACTAAACTGCGTTATTTCTTCGACTTCTAGTTAGAACATTACTAAGGTTTCTTTTAAAAATAACTAGAAAAAAGGTTATGAAAACTTGTTTAACTTATCCTTTGTCGTACAGACAGCAGCAGAGAAAAGGAACCCCCTTTGGTAATGACTCATTACCAAAGGGGGTTCCTTTTCTCTGACGCTGTCCGTACCTTTAACGTACTATCACGCCTGTATTACCCGAAGGATAAGGCAGAAGTGTACCGACACCCTTTGACATTTATATTGTAATTTTCAGGATACCAATCGAAAGTTTGATATATAAGAACTCGCTCAGCATGCAGAAGCTGGGCTTTATGGGGTGCAGTTTGGGCACACCGAAAAATGTAAACGAGAGACAAGTAAGTAGTATACTAGTATCCCATCCTTTCCTTTTTTAAGTGTTGGAAAAAAAAACGCTATTAGCTAAAGTTTATTTGACCCGGGTTAAGTAAGGCACACAAAACCAGAAAAAAAAACTTATAATAGTATCGTGTGTCTCACGGCTGCGCCAAAAAGGCCCAGTGCAGCATAAATGTTAGGCAACTAATGCTTGACACTGGTTTTCCACTGGACCCTATGTTACGGGGACGTCTTACGGATGTAAATTAGTGTAGTCAGTGTTGGCACGAGCTGAACGATTTTACCACATGTCGTAGTAAAAAAAGAGGTACAGACGCTAGCACATCAAGCTACCCGAAACTGTAAAATTTTCCCAATCAACTTTAACCTTATGCTTTAGCGATAAAGTTGAAATTCTACTAAAGAAATTTGACAGATTGTAGTAGCTTGGTGTGCTGACGTCTGTACCTTCCCAAATGGTCCAATCGACCGCACGTTGTTGGTAACACATTTTTAGGGAAACATACTCAAAGGGTGCAACGGGACCCTGTTATATAAGCCTCCGCCGTTCGTCCGTCTGTCTGTTTGTCAGAGGGCTGTATCTCATGAACCGTAATAGGTAGACAGTTGAAATTTTCACAGAGTGTATATTTCTATCGCCACTATAACAACAAATAATAAGCATAAAACAAAGTTAAAAAAGGGGTGTCCACACAAGAAACGTGTTTTTTCCGAGTTTTTTTGCCTTGTGGTACAAAAACCTTCGTCTGCAAGTCCGACTTGAACTTGGCTGCCTTTTTTTCTATGGGTTTTTGGATGAACTATTTCAAATTGAACAGCACCCTAATTGCGTAACACACTATCAATCGGAATCAGAATCATTTCGAAGCCAATTGCTAATCCATTGCTTCATAAGCTCGAAAAATTTGTCTGTTCAACACGTACCTAAATAACGCAATGAACGTTGTTGAACTGTCAAAATGAAACTGATTCCGATTTATAAAGTGTTACGCAATTGCCCCGCAGGACAACGTCTGTCGGGTCAGCTAGTAGTAAAGAAATATATTCCGAACTTCAACACACTTATCAGACATTCTAAACAGAACCTTCACTTGACAGCAAGGAGGCTGAACTATAAAGGTCATACGTCGAACTCAGAAGAACTGCTTTCTTCCTCTTGCGTCATAGACTAGTCTTGCCATTTAAAGGCTGAACCTTCGCATTCAATGTCGGAACCACTCGAATTTGTTCTGTGTTGTTGTGAAATGGAACTGGTTCTAGGAAACACTTTTTTGATAAGATATAGAAATGTCGTAGTTTTAGATAAGTATATACTTTTTTTTAATAACGGTTTTCACAGCCCAACTGTACAATAACACGGGAGCAGGGTAATTACCCTAAGATAGTGTGGCGGCATCTATATCGCCACATGCGAACTACGCATCATACTGACGTCACGCAAAATCCTGCATCGCGCAAGCCGAGTTTACTGCGCAACTAGCATATACAAGAATATGTTTTCATCACCATCCAAATTTTTACAGGGTGTTCTACCCATGAATATGAACAACTTTCACTATGGGACCAACTCTGAAATCACGAAAAAAATCTGCTGTTTCATACATTTTGGTCAAGTAGGTATTGGACGTTTGTATTAAACAGCTAATTTTTTTTTCGTGATTTCAGAGTTGGTCCCATAGTGAAAGTTGTTCATATTCATGGGTAGAACACCCTGTAAAAATTTGGATGGTGATAAAAAAATCTTCCTGTATACAACGTCCCGACATCAGCTGTCGGTTGAATATGACAGAGACATAATGCAGTTTGAAACTTTCCGTGTCCTTTTCTTAATTTTAATTATAGCACTCACAAAATGTCCTAAAAAAATTTGGGTTTAATTGAAATTGTCATGTATGACATGCATGAGTTTTATTATTAAACAAATCAAAGTACCTTGATTGACAACAAATATTATTACAGCACAATTCCTTGGAACAATACTCGCGAGCGCTGAAGTTTGACTGCGTCCCGAGTCCAGCGGACCAAATCTTGACAAGAGCCAACCTATGCGCGATGCAGTACACAAAAATCCGTGTAAGTATAGCTAGTTATTTTTATTTATTATACAGGGATTAAAAAGACCATTCACGAAGCTGTCATGCACGCATTCAGTAAGTACAGGGCCATTTCGCTCAATTAGGCCGACTTTTATTTGCAAATGGTAAGGACATTTGGTGCGTGTTGATTGCAATAATAAATTAAATAAAGGTGTTATACTTTTTTAGATAGCGGCGCCATACGTAAAAACATGTAAGAAATGTCATATAAAGTAAAAAAAGAATGCAGCTATGATATTTAATTTATTATTAGCATATATTCGCCGTTAGTGGATTTCCGCGGATTGACCCTACATCAAACTAAGTAACTTTGTGCAAAAATAATTGCTGGGTAACTTTTATTTTTGGTGTGAAAATTCAAACAAAACATACAAAACATTGTGCTTATGTGGTGCATACAACAGTACAGGGGTCGTGGAAGTATTAATCTCGCATCGCACATAGGAATTTTACATATTTTGAATTCATTACTTTTTCATTACAGTCCAAAATCCGTACCGAACTGCCTTACTGCAGTTTGGGACATAAGTCCGTCAATTCTCACGTTGTGTCGTGAACTGAACCACTGTAAATACTCCCCCTATGGTTATAGAAAAAAAGAGAGAAAATACGTTTATTTGCGGCAAACATGACGCAAAAAAGAACATAAACACAAAAAACTTTTTTACAAAAAAAAAAAAAAAAACAACCGACTTCAAAAAAAAAAACACTACAAAGTGAAAAAATAACTTTAATTTCGGAAGTCGGTGTCGATGGTTCCGCATTTTAGTCTTTTGACACCGACTTCCGACATTAAAGTTATTTTTTCACTTAGTAGTGTTTTTTTTTGAAGTCGGTTGTTTTTTTTTTTTTTTTTGTTAAAAAGTTTTTATTTTAAATAAGTACCAAAACCGCACAACATGCTTCTCACCAGAATTCCTGGTACCTACTGGTATAAAATCTACTAAAAACGCTAGACGATGTATGTCAGGCCGAATTCTAGTGGCCGCACTAAAGGCAAGCCAATGAAAGCCATACATTTGAGTTTATTTCAACAAAAAATAAGTACTTATCATTCGCGAGCGAATCGCGACGCGCCAAACACCGAGTTTTAGTACCTGTTTTGCATCTAGATGGCGTTGGCGTCGAATTAAAAGTCGCAATGGTTTCGTTACCGTGAGTGGTACTAGTACGCCGTGATTTATTCGGTGACCAGACTTTTTGGTTTACTATGTTGTATCGCAATAGCAAATATATAAAATTTTTGATAATAGCGATTCGCACGCATCAACGCATGTGGCGATAGCTATTTTAATATTTTATAAACAACTAGCTTTTGTCCGCATGAAACTTCGGCCCGATCCATCGCGTCGCATCGCATCGCTCGCGCGTGTTATTACTGTAGGCCCCACGACACCCTGTCCTACGCCTTCCGCATCTAGTCTACCCCAGCCATCTTCTTTAGGTAGTCCGTCCATCTAGCTGGGGGGCATCCGACACGCGATCTCCACTCCAAGACTCGTTGCTCCACCAGCCATCGGCCGTCTCCGACCTGCTACTTAAAAAAAAAAAACAACCGACTTCAAAAAAAAAAACATTACAAAGTGATAAATAACCTATTTGTAAATAACTTTAATTTCAGAAGTCGATGTCGTTGGTTCCGTATTTTCGTTTTTGGACACTGACTTCCGAAATTAAAGTTATTTATCACTTTGTAGTGTTTTTTTTAAGTCGGTTGTTTGTTTTTGTAAAAAAGGGGTACACTACAATAATACGAAAAACTTTATTCCGAAAGTCACAAATACGAATTTCAAAATACCGATTTTCATAATTCCGAATGGTTCAAAATTCCTTTAATAACAATTCCGATTTATCATTCATCCTATTTAAATAATTCCGAAATTTCAATATCCCTAACGTTTATAATTACTATTCTCAAAATACCGAGTTTCAATAGATCGAATAACAAAAAGTCCGACTTAATGATAATTCGAAACATCAAAAATACGAATTCCGATTATTAAAATACCGATTAATTAGAATTCCGAAATAATAACGCTTTGTAAAACTGAATAGCAAGACAAATAAACACATATTTCCAATCATAAGAATATAGATTGCACAAAACCAACAATAGTGCCCTTATTTCTGTGTAAAGGGTTTAAAGTGACCTAACCAAACCGAACCTCGGGGTGCCCTTCGCTCGCTCTTGCATCCTATGTCGACGGAGCCCCGCTTCGCGGGGCCCCTATTTCTGTGTAAATGGTTTAAAGTAACCTAACCAAACCGAACCTCGGGGTGCCCTTCGCACGTTCTTGCATCCTATGTCGACGGAGCCCCGCTTCGCGGGGCCCCTATTTCTGTGTAAAGGGTTTAAAGTAACCTAACCAAACCGAACCTCGGGGTGCCCATCGCTTGCTCTTGCATCCTACGTCGTCTATTGAGTTCGTTGAGTTCGGGTGCGGTAACGGTAACGGAAATAATTCGGAGTATTGAAAATCGGAATATCGTTTTTCGGACCGAGAACCCATCGAGCATTTGATTCTTCGAATATTTGAAAATCGGAAAACAAACAAATCGCATTTATGACTTTCGGTAAAATAAATTTCGTGATTTTTAATAATAGATATTATGATTATTAGGTATTATGAAATTCGGACTTTTGAAAATCGGAACATTGAAATTCGGAATAAAATATTTCGGAGTATTTGGGTGTTCCCGTAAAAAAGTTTATTTTTCACTTTTTAGTTGTACCTACCCCACACAAATTCAATTAACACTAGTGCACTGAAGAGTTGAAGACCGACTGGAAGAATCATCAAAATTCGCATTGAAATGCCGGAGATGCTGTACATTTATGCATAGAACTTCGTACATAAGAATAATTACCTAATGTGTTATATACTAAAACCTTCCTAAAAGTATGTAGATCACTTTAGTGAAAGAATTATCAAAATCGGTTTATTAGTTTTTGAGAAAATCGCGGACATACAAACATACATACATACGGGTCGAATACAGAACCTCCTTTTTTGAAGTCGGTTAAAAAATAAAAAAAGGTTAGGGGAAACATGCGTCACATTCATGCAAAACGGCATAGAAAACACGTAAATATGTCAAATAATATTATTTAACCTTTTGAACGCCAGATTATAAACGTATCGCCGTACCCCTGACTCCAGGCCACTTTAACACAACAACACACACTCACTTAAAACAACAAATTTCTCGATATTGGTGATTTATTTATATTAGTTTCATCCAATACAATATAGACGGAAGCTGAAACTTTTAAATTATATAAATAAAAACACACAAAAGTAATGATTAAATTGTTTATTTCATAATATGGTGCAACCCGTGCGACGTGTATTTTGTCATATACAGGGTGAAATTGAAGACATGCGACAAATCGAAATGGGAAATTGTACTCATCATTATGAACAATTTTACTATGGGACCAAACCTGAAATCGCGATAAAAAATCAGCTGTTCCCTACATTTATGTTCCCATAACTCGTCAAAATGTATGGAACAGCTGATTTTTTTTCGCGATTTAAGGTTTGGTCTCATAGTAAAAGTTGTTCATAATGATGAATACAATCTCCCGTTTCGATTTGTCGCATGGTTTCAATTTCAACCTGTATTTGTGACGTTGGCGTTCAGGGTAAGATTTCGTTTGTCACATATATGTGACAATGGCGTTCAAAAGGTTAAGGTTCCTTACCCACCGGATACTATTAGGAAGTCGAATGCCAGTCTCGCACAGGATTACATCTATTTAACTTTAATAACTTAATATAAAATCTTGTAAATAATGTTTCTATGGTGAAACATGAACATCCTATGTACCGGGTTCTGACAAATAAAATACTAACCCCCTTACGAATAAACCGAACCGAGCGCTCGGCGCATCCTGGACAGTCATACCCAACACCTTATTAGACTGGCCAATTCTTCCCTTGCGGTGGTAGGGCTAACGCCTGCCTGGATTGCGACCACCCTCCCACCGGAGTCCGGCGGCGTCAAGCAGCTTGCTGTGTTTCGTCGATGCTTGGGAGTTCCAGTGCCTTAGGCTTCTTCTGGGCACGCTCGTTCTATCATAGACCTCATTCATCGCTCTCTATCAGGCGTGATCGAGGTCAAGAGCAGACCCATTCAACAATAAAATAGTATAGCGTCTGTATATGTAGTTACACAACGCTTTGTCTTCTTCTTTCGAAAGTCAAATTACTGACGACTGAAAGATAATCGGTGTGTACAGTACCCGGCGATAAATATTGCACATCGATCTTTGGAAAGAGACAATCGGCTAATTTCGGCTTCGTAGAGCGTTATCTCTGTCGCACGAAATACAAACAGTCCGGTATCTATTAGGAGCTGTTAAAACAATTATGATTTGTTTCTTTTGATAATTCTTTTTATTCTTTGTATAAAATACATCAATTTTTCTATAAATGATTGCTTTAGGTTGAGGTAAAATAAAAAGGTTCCCCTATTTTTCCTAAAGATGCCATAGTACAACTTTAAATTATTTAAATTTGGGGGTATTAACAACTCTAGATATATATTTTGAACTGGACGCGACCGCACTCTATAGCACTTGAACAACGACTGACAAAACGTCAGTTAACGTCACATAGGTAGTGTGCGACAGAGATAACGCACTACGAAGCCGAAATTAGCAGATTGTTTCTTTCCAAAGGTCGATGTGCAATATTTATCGCCGGGTACTGTAACTATTCATCAGATATAATACGTTTATTAGTAAGGAGGTTTGACTTTTAACCTGATGTAAAATCCTTGTTCCAGCACATCATAGCGGACATCGATCAGATAAATACGAGCTCACTGGAGACGCTATCCGGTCTCGGCAACCTCCGCTATCTGTCAATAAACATCACGAACAGGAAACTGCCGGATCCATACGATGGTATCGACTGGTTGGGTCTGGAAGACTTCTACCCGACTCCGCTGAAAGTCGCTGTTAATATTGTAAGTAATAATATAACATGGCAACCTCTTCTCGTTCTTAGCGTGTCGATAGCAATCTAAATGTACTCGGCCCAGAATTCGGCTACTTGTTTGGCGCCATCACTAGCGTCCATCAGTTCCAGTAACGTGCAGCTGACAGGACACGCAGGGCACGATATTAAGTGTCCCATTGTTTGTGGAACAGCACCACATTTACACTCCAAGACGGAGTCGTCTATAAATCTCCACCTGAACAGGTTTTCCTTGCTTCGGCCAACCTGGGTCCGGAGTCTGTTTAAAGACTTCCAGGCAACCTTCACTATGTGCCAATAAACATCAAGAACTAGAGACTTTTGGGCTTTTGAATACCAGTAGCGACTCAAAGATCTGCGAATTTCAACCGGGATCGAAGGCTTTCCGAGGCACCGACAGACCGACTTCGCCAAGCGTTGCTTTACCCTGTTCTTACTTAGCCACAATCCCCCCCGCGCCCCCCTCCCTTATTATATTTAAGAATTGTATGTTGTTTCAGATTGGGGTGCCCTACAGGAGATTCGACGATATCATACAGAAAATTCTAGTGGAGGGAATGACACTAATATCGCTGAAAGTCATGTTTTGTAAATCTGTGAGTAATGTTGTACTTTATTTTACGTAAGTGCTCTTGTACACGAGCGGCACGCGCCAACGGCAGAGGCGGAGCGCCGATGAGTGTCGACGTCTGCAGTTGCCATTGCCGCCGAAGAGTGTCGGTAGCTGCAGTTGCCACTGCCGCCGACGTGTGTCGATAGCTGCAGTTGCCACTGCCGCCGACGAGTGTCGATAGCTGCAGTTGCCACTGCCGCCGACGAGTGTCGACGGCTGCAGTTGCCACTGCAGCTGAAGAGTGTCAACAGCTCCAGTAACCTCTGCTGCCGACGAGTGTGAACGGCTGCAGTTGCCTCAGCCGTTGGCGCGTGCCGCTCGTGTATATGAGCACTTATTACTTGCTTTTAAAAGTTAAAACCTATCTGATTAAATATTATGGCTGTTACCAAATGGCACTAAATTTTAAAATGTTTATTACTTGGCTGTTTAATAAATATGTTATGTTTCACATAATTTACAATTTAAA
The DNA here is from genome assembly GCA_947508005.1 of Amphipoea lucens. Taxonomy (NCBI): domain Eukaryota; kingdom Metazoa; phylum Arthropoda; class Insecta; order Lepidoptera; family Noctuidae; genus Amphipoea; species Amphipoea lucens. Next base: position 12,125,612 of record OX382379.1, read on the forward strand.
TAAATTATCAACAACCCAATTAACAGCTCTACAGACAAAATAATTCTTTCGGAAGGTTCTTTAACGCTGGCATTTCACTTGTCGTATTTGCCCAAATAAGTATTCGCATTTTTCTTAAAACTATATCCTATTTCCATTAAAATAAAGTATATTTTTATTTAACGAAATAACGCAACAAATACACCAAGAGTATTGCCAGCATACGATATATTCCTCCATAAAAATAAACGTGTACTTACATGTTTGTTACAGCTATACCACCCTCTAATATCGCACGTCTCGAGTCTGTACCAGAACAGTCTGCGGGAGGTGATGTGGGTAGACAGCCCCTACGACTCGACCGACCCCTACCACCGCATCGTCAGGCCCCTACGACACAATCAGGTAGCCATTTTGATCGAAACTTTATGTACAGGCACACCCCGGACACCCCATACAACGCTCGCAAAATAATTACCTACTACTACTACATTAAAAAATGACGTTTGTATACGTATGAATGTGTGCGTGACGTACTTGTGTTTGCGAGCGCTCTTGTTAAAGAACTGCGACGAATACGCCGAAGTGCGGGGTGAGGTGCGGTAACTGATGTTAGTGCGGGGAAGGGAGTGGCCTTTCTGTACGTAGTACTTTAAGTATTCTGTGGTACAGGATCTATATTCTGTAATAATCTTACTATAAAAACGTTGGTGAATTGAGCTGTCATTTCACCTGATGATAGGGATTAGCATGTATTGGCATGTCCTAGAACCAAAAATTCGAATACATGTGACATCTGCCAACCCGCACTGGGCCTGCGTGGTGGATTATGGCCTACTCCCTCTCACCGAGAGGAGGCGTTTGTTCCAGCAGGGGGAACATTATGGACTGATTATGTATGTATGTATGTATTGACAGCTCACTTTAATCTCGCTACACCTACGTTTTCACTGTGCGGTTTTTACAGAATAGGCCGGCTGATCTCCAAGAATAAGTATACGCTTCGGGGATCATCGTTTATCTTCGGAAATATGAACGCTCGATGATGAGATCTAATATAGAGCTGTTACAACCATACTTGCCTTTTTTGTATTACCATGATTATAATATTATAGATTAACAACTCTATGCAATTCCAAAATATTTTTCTAATTTTTGAGTGACTTATGAAGATTGCTGACCAGAATAGGTAACACGACAGAGAGGAAACTTCATACAAACGCGCAATGATAGGTGCACTACTACTAAGCGCGGCAGTACAAAAATTAGAAGCAATGATTTTTTATATCATTCACTTCGTCCGCGATCCAGGATGAAAAGAAGCCTGTCTTTCTCCAGGTCATGGCCTATCCATGTGCCATATTTCATCCAAATCCGTTCAGCCGTATTAGCGTGTCAGCGTATCAAACAAACAAATAAAAAATAGCTTTCGCATTAATAATATTAGTTTTCTATGAATATCTTTTCACATAATTTATGATAAGTATATTAATTTACTTTTAAATTCATGATAAAAACGAGATCTATAAACACCACTTAGCACTTGCTTTGACTTAGACATGTTCCCGTCTCTATTTTGCACTTGTAGTTTGACAGTTGTGCAACAGTGACAGGAATAACGCTTCCAGTCTATTCACAGTTATTGTACCTCTGATTTTACATCACTGTCCAAGTCACAATGATCTTTATTCACGTTACAATAAGGTTGCTGTTAGGTTGTTGCTGTCAGAAGTAAAATAACTAAACCGACTGTAGTTGAGGTACGTGCTAAGTAACGTTTATAGGTCTAGGCCTGAGGTTAGGATAAAAATGCTTACTGTTTGCTTCACAGCCCGACACGTACGCAGAAGTGAATCCGTTCGTGTTAATGTGCTGGCAATGCTCTAACCTACAGCGACTCGTCATACATGGTGAGTGGCTTATAATTATGAGTGGCGCGACTCTGCCTGAAGGATAAAAACGTCCAAAATCTAATCGCAATCTCATCCCAGCGACAACCAATATCAAAAACTTGTCAAAAATGTAGGGAAATTAGAGGTATTTTTGATTGAGGAGACTGAGATCTCACTGTGAACGTTCTCAAAATTACGATATACGAATTGTCTGATAACGCTTCTCACAACCCCACGAATATGTTATTGCTAATATAGTTATATTACTAATAGATACTATAGTCAAAAATTGTTTAACTGTAGAGGAATAAAATAGGTGCCATTATCTTTCTTCAATAATATGCATTTGCATAACAGCAAAGAGCATTTTCTGAAAACTATCATTTTATAATTGGCATTATTTCCAATTTCAGGCTACTGGATATGGCAATACGACGTCCTCGGCTTCGTGCGCCTGCGCAAAGATCTGCGACATCTGGAAGTGTCAGCGATATACTACAGGCAGGACAGATTCACAAACTTTATAAACACGAGCGAAGAGGGAGCCATTCGAGTGTTGAGCGGTGACTCGCCGCCACTCGTCGACCCGGATCATATACATGTGAGACTACTAAACTAGCGTTTTAAACCGACATATTTCTTTCTCCAATCCAAGATACAAGCACTGCTTAGTTTGGGGGTCAACGGTGAAACCAAAAAATTCAAACTTCACAGTTAAGTTTGCACATCTGAAATTTTAAGTAAAATTACTGTCGTGTCATTCATGAGTCCTTTTCTTTTTTCCAGTAAAACTTTTTTTTTAATTGTACTGTTGTATACAACCAATAAGTTAGATTACAGTACCTTTTAATCATAATTGCTGAATCTTTACCGATGTGATGAGTCTGAATATTCAGGGTGGATTTGGAACGGGGCCAGCAAGGGTTAGCGGTAAAAATTTGCTGTTCCATCCATTTTGAATGCCTAGGTCACTTTTCTATGACACAGCGGATTTTGTTTTGGAAACTGACAAACAGTTCCTACGCTAGGGTCACGTGCTGAATTCCTGGTTACAGTTTTCGCGTCCATGTCCTTGCCACCGCGTATAATAGAATAGAATAGCATAACTCTTTGTCGATGACACCCTCCATTCGGGCGACTACATTTCTAGTCATCTTAGTCTCTTAGAGTGAGACTGCATGTTTTGCAAGCTTGTGGGGGGCTAAGATGAACAGCGAACCTGTACTTTGCTTGCAGGAGGTGAACGAGTTCACGGAGTACCCGTGGCTGCCGACGCGCTGGTCCGAGCTGCACCCGGCGCTGCGGGCGCGCGCCACGTGCGTGCAGCGCGCCGAGTACGTGCTCGCGCAGGTGCGCGCGCCCGTCGGCATGTGCGAAGGCTCGCGTGAGTCACTTTTTTGAACCTAATGGAATATATTTCAATATTTTAAAGTATTATCAAAAAATACGACGAAATTAACATTATTATTATTGGTTTGTATTGATATTTATTGTCGATCGTTGTCTTACCACTTCCACGCGAACGAAGTCGCGGGCAGAAGCTAGTAAATAATAATGTTGTTGTTGTATATCTCGAAAATACAAAATTTCCTATTAATTACGTCTAGATAGGATTTCAAATTCAACATAATGGGTTAAATTCAGATTCGAATAGAATCAAAATATCATTTAAGCTTGCTTATGTACAAAAATGCACCCTAACTGTAAAACTGTAAGTTTATATTACTTAATTAATTATTTGTACAGGTCTACCTAACAACGATTGGTGAACTGCTACAGCGGAATACGGAAGACTCATATCTGCTAAGTATTACATTTCGATATAACACCTTGTGATAATTGGAATAAAGTCGAAATTACGGTAAAGGGAGGGTATTGGATTAGTCTAAGTTGGATTACTACTTAAGAAAAAGCTTTTGATGCTATTGTTTTTACTCTTGACTGATTTTTCGAGCATTTGCATATCATTTGACAAATATAATATATTTTTCGTTTGACTATTTATTTTGACTGTTGTTCGAATAAAATGGAATCTCACACAGTATTAAGAACAAAAAATGATCCAATTTAGATGAATCCTAAAAAGTTTGATAGAAAAATATACAACCGGTATAACGAGTTGCTTTCAATAATATTGATGAAGCAACGAACAACAAAAATAAAAAATATGTTCTACAAATAATTCTATGCTATATTGGAAGTAACTAACGACTTTAGATAAACAAAAACAAAAAAGGCATGGGTTTCTAAGATTTATAGTTTCTTTATATCTTTAATATTATACCTGTAGTTGTAGGGAAAATTTAAAAAGTATAAAAAAAATGTTTTTTGCTCTATAAATGTAAAGTTTATCGAATTTAGAGCCGAAAGTTTGATCAAGTCAAAATTGACGGCCTAAAGTTGTCGGGGAAATCTCTTTACTTGACGAAATGTGTCAATAATTAATCAGTACTTTCTAGGTGTAAAAGCAATGATATTATAAGTAAATGGTACATAGTTTATACGCGCTCCGCAAGTGGCACGTCAACACTTGTCTAATTAGCCTAGTACTACGTATAGCTACGTATCGTTTTGTCTCTTTTTCACTCTCGATAATTACGACACGCCGTCCTGCTTCCACGTGTCATCTAATAATATGACATTGTGTCGTTTTTGAGGATCGAATGTTGACTAGGTAACCTATGATCAGCCTATAATGTTCCCACTGCCGGGACACAGGCTTCCTGTTTTCGACAGGGAGCGGGCTGTAATTTAATTCACCACACGGGCCCAGTGCGGGTTGGTAGATGTCACATGATGAACCTGTCTACCTATTTTTACTTGTAATATCATTGTGTAAAAGTATTAAAAAGTATATCTTATATGAATATGGTCGCATATCTAATATCTGTTACCAAAATGCAAGCGATCTGTTTACATTTATAATTATCCGGATGATTTTATTACTGTCTGGAAAATAATTATGGCGTGCTCTGTGAGTGGAATAGAGGCCGTACACGAGAATATTTGCTTAGTGCCATTGAGATAGTAAAAGTTCCGAATATAAATTCCGCGCATTTAGTAGGGTGCGCATGATTTGAATTTCCATATTTCTTAATCATTTTTAATTAGTAATTAAAATGTGTAGTATTTCTTGATAGATCAATTGCTTTCTATGTTATTGAAAAATAAAATAATAAATATCTATGCCATATGGCTTCTGCTCCGTTCACCGTTATACCCAATTTTTTTCAAAGACGGTAAAAAAGTCAACCGGTATACCACTGATATCAGTATTTAAGGCGGTATTAGAACGATGCGCGGGCGCACTGTTAAACATTTACAAATATATAAACTTTTATTAGCAACATTATAAATATTGCTTCTGTGATCTCTTTATGCGCGCCGTAGTATTCAAGTGTTTTCTTGTACCGCTTTAGTGTCGGTTACACGATGAGAGTTTCTCTACTCGAACTGGCGATTATTTAAAGGATACTAGAAGATGACTGTTGAGGGTTGAAATGAATCTCTCAACTTCCTTTGATTACATACATTTATTGTATTACTAAAAATGAGACGGCACTTTTCAGTTTACATCTGTAATGGCGGACACTCGCGATCGCGACATTAAAGATCGATTATCTAAAAATTTTACAAATTCTTCAAGAGAAGGCAGGTGTGTTAAATGACCTTTGTGTTCTTCCCATTTACCCTTAGTTCTGGGATCTAACTTAGCTGAGACCAAGAATATAACTAAAGGATCCCAGCCAGTTGTGGGAATATCTAATATATTTAAAGCATATAAATTCTTTTGAATTTGGTCCATAAAATATCTTAAAGCTTTGAAAGATTATATTTTTGGAGCGGATTGATAGCAACTAATGCCTGCAAGTGATTATTTATAAGAATATTTTTGTTATTGAATCTGTCGCATAAAGACTTGCTATTTGATAGTTTGCTGCAGTAAAGTCATTAGACCTTACTATATTACAAGCGCTACCTACTAATGAATTTCTTAAATAATGAAACTTATTTATTAATGGTATTGACTCATTGTTATTAATTAATGAGTCAAATGTGTCTCTGTACTCTAGCCATTGAGAATAGTTCCCATCAAACGTGGGCAAATTTATGGTAGGCAATTTAACCGAGTTGTTAATTTTACTACAACTGGAATTGCATTTAATACTATTTAGGCGCGTTCAATGACTCGTGTAAACTGTTGGTACGACCTTGAGAGGTGAGAATCGCCTCGCTTTTAGAAATTGGTAGCGTCTGTGGAAATAATAAGAGCCATTCTTCAACGAGACGCTATGGCGGCGCAGCCAACACCCTAATTGCGTAACACACTATGAATCAGAATCTGAATGCATTGCTTCTTATATTCGAAAAAACTGTCTGCCAAACAATGTAAATACGCAATGAATGTTGTTGAACTATCAAAATAAAAGCCATTGCTACTTATAGTGTATTACGCAGTTACCCCACTGGTCGCGTCGCCAACATGTATGGTTGGCTGCATAACCAAGCGGACGTCAGGTGAGCCACCCACTATATAACTGCACACAGTCTGACGCAACCGTCTAATAAAAAAAGAAACTATAAAACGTATACTAAACATAATGGCAGCTATCGCTGTCTCGCTTTAACATCTGCGATCTATGCATAGTGCTATGTTGGTATTCAGTTTTAGTACAAGTTTCACACAAGCGACGTTTTTCATCTTGTTCTATGGGACTCCCGTCTCTTCTTACATGTAATGAACATTACTTACTATATAGCTGTACACATTTAGTTGACAGTGCGACCTGGCGTCGTCGCCATGGCGTCCTGGTGAGGTATGGCTCTTAATCGGATTTCGAGTTGCCAAATCGCAAGTAGAGAAATTCGCTGGGCGCGTCTCGAATGATAGATACATATAATCATATTCGAGTTTTTCTTTCTCGCCAGTAGATTATCGCCTTCTAGTATCGCATGGACTCGACGGTTGAGTAACTCTCCTCTTGTAAACGAGGCTCTAACTAAGTACCTGATCAAAAATACTGGTTTCAGAGGTATACCAATTGTTTTTTAAATTCTTTTGAAATTATTCAGTATCGATTAACAGAAAAAGTTCCTGATTCAAATATAAAATACGGCATGATTATAATTTTTAATTAAACAATTTCTTATCAATTATTTATTCACAATCACTGGTGTATTTAGATGTGTTAAAAATATCAACACGCTGTAAATAAGCTCTAAGTGTAGAATTCTCTCTAATAAGTATTAACAGAAGGATTTTTTCTGTAATAATAATGTGTAAAAGACGTTACTGTACTATAAAAGATGAAAAGACAAAGTTTATACCAAAATTCTAATCAGAGATATTGTAATCATATTTATAAGACATTTACTTATATTATGGTTCTTTAACACTATTCGTTTTATCGTTGTTTTCCATCACGCATTATACCTGAAGGACAATTCCCGTAATTAATATAAATGTTCAAAATCTAGTCACAATCTCATATCAGCGACAATCCGTGTCAAAAATGTAGGGATGTTAGAGGTATTTTTGACAGATTGAGACTGCGATTAGACTGTAAACGTTCTTAAAATTACGATAATTGCCCATCTGGCTGTCTATTCCGTAAAAATCTCACCGTAAAAACTTAAGGGAAATAATAGTAATATAAAAAAAACTGTGGTAAAAAAACTATTCAGTTCTGAAAAAAAACACGGTACAATATAAAAAACAAAAACTATTAGCAGATTACAAGGATTATTGTTACAATAAATATAATTTCACAATTTAGGGATAAATCATAAAGAGAATAACAATCAACAGTATGGAAATGAGCTGTCAAGTCACCTGACGCTATGTTTTGACATTGACATTTTTGACAGCTCACGTCACCTAAGTTTTCACGGTGAGGTTGTTACAAAATAGGTCGGTTGAAATAAAATGGCCGTGACTGACCTACCGCATTTTTGTATAAAATATTATAATTGACTAGTCCCAGCGGTAAAACGACTTGTATTAAGAACCCATGATACTACCCCACCTTGCCTAAAAAGAACATTTAACCATTTGATTCGATAAAAATTTGCTTTAATTTTGTTTCTTTAGTAATAGAACTGTAATAATATAGGTAACATAGAGAAAGGCCGAATGATATGTTTACTGGCAATATCTCTCAAAAATCGCGAATTTATCATGTAGTTGTAATAATTGCAATGTTAGAGAAAAAAGTTTTTTAATTAACGTCACAGTTGTAATGAAACCTGCAAAGAGTTATTATTCAAATATAGATCTGTTTAATTATATTGTTAGAAGATTTTATAAAATGTTTGTTAAACATTCCTAAGAGCGAATTTCACCATTAAAACTTAACGCGATCAGCACAGCTAAAACGAGTTCAAGAGCTGTCAGTGTCATTATTGTTAAGGGAAATTGACACTGACAGCTTTTGAACGCAGTTTAGATGTGTTAATCGCGTTTTGATCGCGAAATTCGCCCAGAATCAAAGATAGTTTTTATTACAAGTTATTGAACGCTCACATTCTTATTTAATGCGATAAAAGACAATACATATTAAATCTAAAAAGTATTATAACAAGCAGGATTGATTACAGCTTCGACAGTCTTCACGCGCCAAAATCGAAGTCGCCGAACTATAAATCGCACAAAACTTACATCATAGCGACATTGACCAAACATAGAACAATTTTTGCGAGTCATACGTACTTTTGGTGTGATGTAAAGTGATAATGATATAAATACGCTTCCGAACTCCTAACTCAAGCTACCGTGCAAATCCATGTGAGGTAGGAAGGCCTAAAACATCACAATAGTTCGGATCAAAGAAAAAGTTTTTATGCAGTTTTAATGCCGACATACTGGCCATCATTTTGGTGTCGTCATTGTTCCGAATTTGAATACAAGACCATTTAAAAACTTATAAGTAGACTTCTCTATAAAAAATGCAGGGTAGCTCGATTCAGGAGTCCGGGGAGTATATCTAAACGGGCGTTAAACATCTATCTAGTCAAGGGACCCGTAATAATTGTACATATAGAACAGATGTTAACCAACGGGTTCACGAACATTGCACAAAACGAATAACAAAGTATTACAAATACATAATGTATATCAACGTAGAGCTTTAAGCGAAAATTCGCGATACTGTATGAAATACAGTGATTTTTATTATACAAGTGCCACTGCGAATAAGCTGTAAACAAGATTGAGAATGTATCAAAAGACAAACGAATATAGGAATATTTTATTAGTGAGTGTAGACAGACTTTTGAACCAATGCAGCTAGAATCTAGATTAAACAAAATATTGAATATGCATTTTTAAAAGATTGACGAGACAGTAGTTTGCTGTGACGAAAAGCGTTTTTTCAATTAAGAGTAACGATTAGAACGAACGATACATAAAATTCGACAGCATGGGCGTGACTTGGGTGCAAAATTTCGGACGATTACATAATATGGGTTTCATTGATATCGGTGAGGGATAACTTTGACAAAGTTTCGTTTCACGGTTGTTTTTTTACTAAACTGACATTCTGAACTCAATATCGATACTAACAATTTGTGGTAAACATATTTACATACCATACCATACTATTTTAGGGCCAGAAATTTCAAGTAATTTTCAAGTTATGGAACAATAAACTGAATGTCATACTTAACAAAATTCAAATTCCATTGCAACCAAAAACTTATGAGGACCTTTTTGTTACAAATGGTCACTCAAAAATCAACTTAGAATAGGTACATTTCACTAAAGTAGATAACTGATTAAGTGGTGATGGAATGTAAATTATCTGAGATTATGAACACTGCTATACATAATAATATTTGAAAGTTTCAGAATTTGTCCTGCCAAAGTTCCTAAAGGATTTGAATGAATACTTATGAGTCTAAATCTAATGAGCCTTGCAACTCATTTTTTGCTACATAGATAGACTATAACTGTGCTATAACTAGGCATTTTATTGCTAATGTTTTATTGGGGGTTCCCAAGTTGCGCCTATGTTCGTACATTCGCGATAAACCTTCACAATATCCGGATGAAGTGACATAATGCTCCGTCCCCCATCATAAATTCAAATGCATTTGAAAGTATAGACTGACACCGCTCGTTCAGCGAATGTAGATGCAGGATTCGACGAACCTAAATAAATCTCTATTTAATACCGCTGCCGTTCTATGACAACTTAATTTAACGTATTTGTAGCCCCTTTTTCTGACAAGCCTGATCATTAGTGTTAATGAATAAATTAACAATTTTTTTCTTAATTATAATCCAAATTGGTTATATAAAACACAGTAAATATAATAAAAAATCAGGCTTCCAGAATAGGTATTATTAATATTATTATCCTAATTAAAAATCCGATTGTTATAATCAAAATTATAATTCGAAGTTAATGATAATCTCAAATATATAGTCACGCACAATCTTTGAGAAAGAATAACGAACAAAAAGACAAAAATTCTCACATGCCTTTATAGTATAACACATTACTACTATAAACATTCGAAATTCCATAATATTTTCAATTTTAGATTATATATTAGTATAGATAAGTCTTGTTTGATTGGGACAGTGTTATAAAAATAGGTATAATCATTACTACCTGATTCGTATCGGGTTAGTTGTTAACATTAATGTTCTTAAATCTAAGTGTAAGGCTGCGTTTCCACCGGAGATCAGAGAGGATACATAGCGTGGAATATGCGTAAAACTAACCAATAACAACGCTAACTTAGTTCAAGCTATAAAAATGAAGCGATGTCATTGGTTTGTTTCACAAACGTCCCTCGCTACGCATCCTCGCACATCTCTGGTGGAAACGCAGTCTTAAGCCTTGGTTTTCTAAGAAAGCGGTGAACGGTCACACAATAACTGCTGTCCAAATACAGAGCCTTTTTTTGACACCTTAATATCAAATACTGGTGAAAATTACAGATTTTATTGACGGCCGTTATAATATGACAGCCACCTTTCTTCTAGGAAACCGTAGCGTTAGGCCCTTCGTCCACGACGCTACTCAAAAGTAACCAGTTACAAACTCAAATCACCAATGGGTAGCCACCAGTGGCGAAGGGTGAATTTATGACAGAGGCATGGAGCAAAAAAAAAATGACAAAAAAAATTTCAATTATGAATTGACTATAGTGTGGTTATGTTCTGAATTTTCGAAGGGAAGCCGGTGGGAATCGAGTTGTATGGTACCTTCGCCACTGGTAGCCACAATGTCACAGCACTAGTATTTCAATGGCGGTGCGCAGACGCCGTAATCAATCACAAACTAGTCAGTAACTCGTTAGTAAGTCGCGTAAGGGCTCCATAAGATATTTGGGAACATTTCTCCTACAGGCTGCCCATGTAAAAGGTTTTCAAAAACGCTGTTAACAGCATCACCGAGACGCGCGCTTTACTTGTGGTTACCAAGTGTAAAAACATGTTACGACGTTGTGCTGTGCTGACGCTACTCGTCTTCACGCAAACATTCACAGCGCTTTTGTATACTTAGTTACCACAAGTAAAGGGCGCGTCGCTTAGAGAGATAAAAATACTGTACAAACCTGCGGGCTATCATATTCACGTGTACGAACCGTACGTACGGAGCCCTTCGTTCCCTCTCAATGTTGTGATTATAGCCTCCCAAATGTCTTCCTTGACATGAATGATAAAACTATTGCAAATGTGTTAATGTCAATAAAATAAAAATTGCAATAGAAGCTCTCTAAATGGTCTTAAAGACAAGCCAGTTCTCCTATAACATACTAATGAAACATATATTTTTTTTTTTCTACTAAAACGAGTAATCAATTACGTCACGAAATATCTCCTGTCCCAATCGAACAAGGCCAAAAGGCCAATATAAGAGGCCAATAAAATTATCGCTTCAAGTAGTTTGTAGTACTAAGTACTCTTTAAACTTAGAGCACGATAAAATTATATTAAAAAAAAATGTTTAAATAATTTCCGTCAAATATTTTTTATGACATTTATAAAAGTTCGAATGCGTATGAACATAATTTGTAAGGCAACGAAGAGACTTACCAACATACATTCCCTGAGACTGAGAATTGCATAGAAGAGGCTAAGATCATAGTAACAACGTTATAAATATTAAAAACAAAATAATATTAAGAATTCAGATCGTATGGACAAGAGGGACTGGAAAAAGTGGTCGTTCAAACTGCACCTTTATTGCGTAATACACTTTTCATCACAATCCGAAGGCCTTCGAAGGAGGTTCATAATCCATTGCTTCATATTTTTGTAAAGTTCGTCGGCACGAACACGTTAATAACGCGATGAATATTGTTGAATTATAAAAATGAATGGCATTGTCATTAGTAGCTTTTGTACCAAATCATCCCAGACCTACAAAAATTTTACATGGGTATGTATCTACCATGAATACATATATCGCTGACATGTGTTTATAAAAAAATACCGCGGACTCCTAGCGTGGTCGTATTTGAATTAAATACCAAATGCGGTCCACGCCTATAGGTAGTATGTTCGAAATAAAGGGATGCCAAAAAGCACTAGAAACTTTTTCGTGTGTGTTGAAGTGCTAACGCTAGATAGAGACTTATTTTCAATGTTCAAAGTCAAATCATTCATTCCTAGTAGGCCAGTAAAAGGCACTTTTGTGCAGACGCCAGCACATCAAGCCACCCGAAACTGTCAAATTTTCCCAATCAACTTTGAACCTTATACTTTAGCAATAAAGTTGAAAATCTATTAAAGAAATTTGACAGACTGTAGTAGCTTGATGTGCTGGCGTCTCGACGTCAAAAGACAAGAAAATATAATTGATTCTAATTGCCCCTTCCAAAAAGTAGTTTCGTATGAAGAAGAAGGGCAAGAAACTCCATTTTATATCCAGCAGTTTGACGAAAAACTTTCTTTTTAACAGGCAACTGTTGTTCCTACGGTCTGATATTAAGAACTATATGACAACACAAATCGAGTGTTTATTTTTGATTGTGGCAATATCGTCACGTGTTGTACTAAAACAATAACTGAGCATCTTATTCATTCCCGCCTCTTAGTTTATACAACATTATTATTTAACTCTGTCCTAGAATGAATCTCTTTTGTACGTGATAATAATAATACTTACAAAAAAAATGGAAGGTGCAACGAATTACATTCAACCTTTTGACTTGCTCAATACTTTATTATAGAATGTATTAAATATTGTGATCGAAAATATCGAAGTTGTTTATATTATACTGCCGAAACAGCTGTAAAATATTCTGCTCAGATAATATTTTTTATAGCAGAGTATACTCACGCTAGAGATGCTATACAAGATGAATGAAAAGTATCGATATAATCGGCACTATAATATAAATTGTTAACAAATAATCGAAAACAACAACCTCAAAATTTATTGTAATGGATTTAAAATCCTCCATCTTTATAATATTAATATTTGACCTTCCTAACCAGAGATTGTCTGGTAACAAAAAAATATTTACAAAGTAATATTAACCGTATTTTAATGAGGACAGAGTTCAAATAGCAATTTTTATACCACCAAGACTCAATAAGGCTGTGAAACAACTGAGATCGGTTTGGCATCTTATGATGAACAAATATCAATTTATATAATAGGGAATAATCATTGTAACATATTATCTTACACGGAGAGTTAAAAACTCTGACATTTGTTACTAAAAAATGCCATTTATATACAGCGGGTATTATTTTTAATATAAATAGAAAATAATGAATGTTAAATCATCCCAAAAATGGGTTATAGTTCGCCTCAGAATTTGTAACTTTTCGTGTACTTAGGCGAACATAATGCGATTTCTTTCAGCACTCTTGTACTGACGGTGTTTTAGAAGTACTTGCCATAGAAAAGTATTGATGGAAATCGCATTCTGTAGCATTCTATCGCTAAACCGAATTGCCTAGAATTAGACGAATTGTTTGTACTTATCCATCTAATAGTGATAATTAAAGGGAATGTCGACGGAGGGGGGGGGGAGGGTTGAGGAGAATTGATAGAATAGTTGTGTGTAAGGTCCTTCCTTTTGTTTTTTTTTTCTTTAATGATGATATTTGTTATAGTTGAACGGACCTTCAATATTTTTATCTATATTGAGAGTCTATTTGAGTTTGAAATATTGAAATCTGATTGTTTCTGTGTCTTTGAATGGTGTGTCAAAAATTATAAAATTTTTTGAAATTAATAAATATTATAAGTCTATGTATATGTCTAAGTAATGTTTTCAGATTTAATCGTTTATATGGAATGTGTAATTGCATAGCTTTTGCATGAAAATAATAAATTGAATAATGAATATTTTAATATTCTATGACTTGTAGTGATGTACCCTACCGCCTCTCCACTGCTTTTATTGTTAATATAGGCAAACTTCTGTGTTAATGTGTATGTAAAGTATACAAATTCATAGATGTTATAACATTTTCTAAACTAAAATTTCGACATGTTTTGACAGTTATACTTACTTTTTTATCGCCACTGCCTTTAAGTTATTTAAAAACTATACAATATATAAGTATAAAAAACACGTTAACTGATCTTTATTTTTTAACGAGTATGCTAATAATACTTTTGACAAATGCTAGATTATTCCATGTCTTGTCAAAACTGTCAAACATGTGAAATAGCACCGGGAGGCCCGTACTTACTATTGAATGAACATTCTGTATGTGTATCTGTTCTATATTATGTATTTCACGATTAAATAAATATTCATATGTGTAGTAGTTATATTTTGTTTCATTTAATTCGGCGAAAATCCCAACGGCGTTTCGTTATTGACATAATATAGATTTTGTAACAGTACTGGTAGGGGAGCCCAGAGGGTTTTTGAGCAAGCATATTATGCAAATATTTGCTCTAGTATCATTAACCAGGGAGAAAACAGAGGAATGCGTTCTTCTTCTTCTTAGCGTGTCGATAGCAATCTAAATGGACTCTGCCCAGAAATCGGCTAATGGTTTGGCGCCATCACCAGCGTCCATCAGTTCCCGTAACGTGCAGCTGACAGGACACGATATTAATTACTATCCCATCGTTTGTGGAACACCACCACATTTACACTCGCAAGGCGGAGTCGTCTATGAATCATAGGAATGCGTTTGTTTGGAATGAACCCCAATGACTACGTCTCCTCTTAACGTCAGGATGGGGTGGGAATTACTTACTTCCGATATACGTTTGAAGTTATTAATCTGTCAAGCTCCGCTAATGATACACAATTGATTTTCTATTGTTTCGTCGCCGATCGGCGAACCGCGCCGCTTGACCGGTTAAAATCCATAGGATATTGGCGCTAGGCCACTAGGGTCACAGTACTCTTACTTACGACTTGCCAAAAAAGTAAGGAAGCTAATTCCATATTGCCAAAACACAAATTGGCATGACCCGAACTCTTGGTTAGAAGTCATGTCAGGTGAATGGACGGACACAAAAACATTAACAAAGTTACCTCATAATAATTGATTATGCTACAAAATCGATTATCATTGTTATGCCACCAATTTTGTTTCATAATGCTAATTTCCCACTTATCTCGAAAAAAACTCACTGAAAGCGACCGCTGGCTTCTGGCTTTCAACCAGTGCACAAAAAATATACTAAAGAGGATTATTATCGGGAAAGTGAAACTTTCTGTGTATCTTTAGTTCGATTTTCATTTCAAAACATCAAGCCGATGAGTCATTTGATGGTAAGTAGTCACTGCCGCTCCTGCAATACCAGAAGCTTCACAGACCAGCACCCAAATTGCGTAACACACTATCAATCTGAATCATTTTGAAGGATGTAGGGAATGCAATCCCGGGATCCCGAGATCCCGGGATCCCGGCTTTATTCCAGTCCCGAAAATCCCGGGATTAGATTTGTCCAATTCCGGGATTTTCGGGATTAACGAAAATGCTAAAACTTTATAACTTTATTTTTTTTTTATAAATTACTCATCGTTGCTTTCTTTGTAAACGCAATGTTACAGTCAATGTCACAACACAATGTCGGCCATCTTGAATTGACAGCTGATTATTATTAGTCGTACGTATTGACCGACGCAGAGGATCGTACAACTTCGACGCGTGTGCACTTATTTTTGAGTAAGTCTTGTGTTTTTCTTACTTATTAGGTTCTAAACTTGTTTATATTACATAACATATATTACGCCATAATGTTTGATATCAATTTGCCGTGATTAAAACTATTTACTTATCCGAGTTTATTATGTTATGCTTTTTGGTATGTAATGCGTGTTTGTCTTTTTAAAGGTATTTAATGGTAAGAAGCTTCAAAAATCATCACTATGTCGCTTTCTAAGGAGAGTTTATTTATTCAGCATACGAAAGATGAAGATCCATCTTCAATATGGAGTCATTTTCTAATTGCTAAAGACGGTGGCGGTACAGCAAATTGTAAAAAATGTCCGGCTATACTGAAGGTATTAGGAGGATCAACCAAAGGATTACACACTCATCTGTCATCAAACATAATATGAAAGTGACCAGACCGTCCTCGTCTAGCCTTTCCAATGAAGAACCACCCCCAAAACGGAAACATAGCTCTGTAGCGGACTTTTTTAGTAAATCTGATACTTTAGATGACGTCTTAGCTCGAATGACGTCCGTAGATGGCTTTCCTTTCAAAGTGTTTGTGACTTCAAAAGATTTGAGGACCTTGTTATTGTCAAAAGGTTATACAGATTTGCCAAAATCTGCAAATTCAATTCGCAGTCGTGTTGTCAGTTACAGCCACAAAATAAAAAATGAAATCAAAGCTGAAATGAAGGCTTTAAAAATTGAAGGCAAGCGCTTCAGTTTGAGCTTTGATGAATGGACCTCATCTTCTAACAAACGATACATGAACGTTAATGTTCATTCGCTTACAAAGTTTTGGAGTTTGGGCATCATTCGCATTGATGTATCCTTGACGGCGGAAGTGTGTGTTCAGATCCTAAAAGAACGCCTTTTACAATTTGATCTTTGTTTAGATACTGATATAGTGGCAATCGTAACGGACGGACCGAACGTCATGCTTAAATTAGGACAGCTTTTGAATGCAGAACACCATGTTTGCTTTGCTCATGGTATCCACCTGGCCGTGTGCGATTTATTATATAAAAACAATGTACAATTAGAAACCTTGCCAAGTGAGTCCACTGATGCTGCAGATTCAGACGATGACGAAGACGATCTAGGAAGTGGGTTGGTAATTGAAAATGAAACTCCTGTGGATCTGACTAACGATTTAAATATAAAGGAAGTGATAAAAAAAGTACGCAAAGTGGTGCTCATTTTTAAGAGATCATCACTAAAGAATGACACAATTCTTCAAAAGTATGTACGCTTGGAACACGGGAAAGACCTTTCTTTGTTGCTCGATTGCAAAACAAGGTGGAATAGCCTCTTTACCATGCTTGAACGATTCGGACTTTTAAAAATCAGCATTCAGAAAGCTCTCTTAGACTTGAATAATCCAGTTCAATTGGAAGAAACTGATTTTCATCTGATAAATGAAATTACAAAAGTTTGAGCCCCAGTCAAACTGACTGTGGAAGCGCTTTGTCGTTCAGACGCAAATTTGTGCACTGCTGATGCTGCGATGAAGTTTCTTTTTAAACAACTAAATGAAAACCGTTCAGTTGGCTTCCAAATTAAAAACTTATTTAAAAGAACGCGTGCAAGGTCGTCGACGAAATGAGCTTTCTGGTGTTTTAGGCTATCTCCAAAATCCTGATGAAAACGTAAGCCTGGATCTAGATGAGGATCCTGAGATCAAAGACTTATTTTCAAGACCTAGTAAACTTTTTATAAAAAGGCAGATCGTTTCGTTAATTCAAAAGATGAGCAGTAAAGACGGTGAGCAAGAAGACACTTCAGAAGAGTTGTCATTCAATGATGGCTCTTCTTCTTCTACTAACACTGAACTCACGCTACAGGAAAAACTACAGCTGGAGATAGACAATACCATGAGAACTTTTTCCCCGGGTGAACCTAAAGAAACGGACCTTTCGAAAATCGTAAAACAAGAAATGAATCTTTTCGAAGCTACGGGTTCTACTCGGGGCTACAATCTTGAACAAGCTTATAAATGTTTGATGACGGTTCCCCCGACTTCCGTAGAGCCTGAAAGAGCATTATCAGCTGCAGCATTTATCTATACATATAATAAAATCGTAGAAAAGTCAAAACGGTACATTGAATATTTTTTTAAAAGAATACTTGGGGCGTGATCTACAATCGATATCGAAGCCAAAAATATAGTTTTTAGAATTTTCGTCTGTTTGTCTGTTTGTCTGTATGTCCGGGATAAACTCAAAAAGTACTGCATGGATTTTATAATATTACTAAGAGGTCGGGTCAACATATACGCTACATATTATCACGCTATCACCTATGGGGGAGGAGCTGTGAATCTTTATTTTTCTTACGCATTCTGTGACAGCGTGTAATCTAACGACGCATATTTAAATGTTGTTTTTCAGTAAGCCATGCTATTATCTAGCTTTACACTATAGTAACTTGGGCAGAAAAAACATAGTTTAATGAATTTTAGTAGTATAAAGAAAATTTTGAAGCAGCGCCATCTATGAGATTTCATAAAAATCAAATCAAGTTACATGTTGACACTTTTTGGAAATTAATAATTTAAATTTGATCATGTTGGCGAGGTTAGTAGTTAGTTATTCTTAAAATTTATAGATGGCAATGTGCATTTTCTTCATAAGAGTTGTATCGCATAGTTCGTTTTGACAAATTCAAGTTCCAACAAAACCCTTAAAATCTTGAGCAGAGTTGAGGACGACAATTAAAAAAAAATGCGGTGTTAAGTATTACAAAAAAGTTATGTTTCTACTGGAGACGAAGTCGGAGTAACTGATGAACGCGTGCTAAACACCTGTCTCAGTTCACTTCAAGATGTGGTCATTTCTATCGGCGGCAATCCACTGATCGAATATGGGTTACCAGCTCCCCAATCATTACCGCATCAAGACCGTGTAAATCGGGTCGGGAGTATAACGCTGAGACAAATTACGATCCGGGCGAAATGACCATGTCGCTTTGTTCTCTTCAGAGCAAAAACAAATTTATGACACCGTCCTTGAAAGCGTTGGGAAAAAACCAGGGTCAAATGTTTTTCTTGGAATGCGTCTGGTGGAACAGGAAAAACATTTATTACCACTTGCATACTTGCAGAGGTCAGCAGGCAAGGCAAAATTGCTATTGCTGTAGCGTCGTCGGGAATCGCTGCCACACTGCTTCCGAGTGGCAAGACAACACATGCCAAGTTTAAAATTCCTATCGATTTAGAGAGCGCCGAAACGCCTGTTTGTGGTGTGTCACGTAACAGCGATAAGGGACACGTGCTCAAGGATTGCTCTTTGATCGTATGGGATGAGTGTACGATAGCCAATAGGAAGGCAGTTGAGGCCGTGGACGGAACCCTGCAGGACATCCGCAGGAACGAACATTTGATGCGTCGTATCACAGCTGTTCTGTTCAGTGGCGATTTCCGGCAAACGCTTCCCGTGGTGACACGGGGATCGAGGGCTGACGAGGTGAATGCTTCGTTGAAACTATCTTCGTTGTGGTCACGAGTTCGTACGCTGCGCTTGACCATTAATATGAGAGCTCGGCTCGGCGGCAATGCACGTGCTCAAGAATTCTCCAATGTCCTTCTAAATCTTGGCGAAGGCACTCTACCAGAAGAGAGAGGTGGACAGGTGGTGCTTCCAGAGTCTCTCGGTAGAGTGGTATCCAGCTTAGAAGAACTCATTTGCTGTGTGTACGGGGACATCAGTCGTATACTGCACCTGCAGAATTCTTGGGTGTGTGAGCGGGCCATTTTGACGTCCAAAAATGATCAGGCTGCAGCAATTAACGAATGCATTCTCTCGGAAATTGAGGGGAATGAAGTGGTCTACACCTCGATAAACACTGTTGTCGAGCAAGATGACGCCACACATTATCCCGTGGAATTTCTGAACTCCCTGTCAGCAAGTGGACTTCCAGCGCATACCATCAAGCTGAAGGTCGGTGTCCCGATTATGCTTCTTCGGAACCTATCTCCTCTGAAGTTGTGTAACGGGACCCACCCTAAAGTCATTTCGCTCTACAGACACACCATTGAGGCGGAAATTCTTACGGGTTGTGGCGTTGGCGAGGCAGTATTTATACCACGCATTCCCCTCATACCTCATATCTTCCCGTTCCAGTTCAAGCGCGTACAGTTCCCCGTGAGTGTTTGCTTCGCGATAACCATCAATAGAGGCAGACACTGAGGGCAGCGGGTGTCGACCTCAGGACGAGTTGCTTCTCACACGGACAACTGTACGTCGCTTGCTCCCGCGTCACCAGTCCTGACTCTCTTTACATTTTGGCTCCTGGCAGCATAACTACCAACGTTGTTTATAGGGAAGTGTTTTAAGGTATGATGCTTTTGTACGTATTTTTACTCTTTTGTAACCTGGAATGTATTCCTGCATTGTTTTCTCTATTTCCTTCAGTCACATCCCCCACACCACACTGAACTCAGCAGGACTCCCATATAACTCTCTTCACTTGCTTCGCTTGCAAAAAAAAACTTATATTTTAATGCTATTTTAAAAGTTGTTTACTTATAATGCTATAGCGACACTGGCATCTTAGGTATTTTTGGTGCTGTAGAGCCTTCAGGCAGACGACGTCGCGGGCAGCAGCTAGTATGTAATAAATTGAGAACACGGCTTGGAGACGAAACTTTAGATGCATTGATGTTTTTAAGATCTTATTTTCGTAATAAGTAGATCTCAAAGTTGTTTTCTTAGTAAATTTTTATGTTTAAGATAATTTCAAGTCATAGTCTAATTGGTTAATGTTTTAGAAGACTAGTAACCTAAAGTTCCTAATTGTTTCCTAAGAAGAATTTTCTGTTTAATTTGTTATTTTTAAAGATGATTTAAGTTGAAGTTGTTTTAGTTAAAAAGAAGTTCATTTTTGTTTTGATTTTGTTCACATTGACACGGAAGTTGACGAAAGACTGCTGAGTTTAAATAAAAATGATAACCGATGATTTTTTGGTCGTTTTTAATACAAATTTTCAATCCCGGGGCTATCCCGGGATCCCGATGTTGTCTTTGTTCAATCCCGTAATCCCGGGATTGAAAATAGGAGCCGGGATTGCATTCCCATATACCTAATCCATCCATACTAATATTATAAATGCGAACGTGTATCTGTCTGTTTGTCTGTTACTTCTTCACGCTTAAACCGCTGAACCGATTTAGATGAGATTTGGTATAGAGATAGTTTGAGTCCCGGGAAAGGACATAGGATACTTTTATCCCGATATTCCCACGGGATCGAGACTTATGCGGGTGTAACTGCGGAGCGCTGCTGTTTGTTTCATATATTCGAAAAACAACTTGTCTGCTCAACAACGTAATTACCGCAATGAATGTTGTTGAACTGTCAAAATGAAAGCCATTGCTACTGATGTGTTCCGCAATTACCCCGCCGTTGTCATTCCAGAGACAAAACTGAAACGTCTAGTCTTATGTGCCTGTAATTACACTGGCGTCCCTCAGCTTTACTCTTCGAACAGGAACCCACACTTCGCCAGTTTTTTAAAGTCCCATGTAATTGGAAGCGAGCCTAATTACATTGGAGCAGGAGCAGTGGTGGCCCAGTCCCTCTCACTGAGAGTAGGCCTGTGTCCCAGCAGTGGGAACATTATGGGCTGATTATGCTTATGCTTATTCCATTAGTCGAGCACCAATTGCCGTGTCCCTAGCGCGCGGCTACAAATCGACAAAATCATGATAAAATAATACCTACAATGAATTAGGAGGAGAAATCATTGTATCGATTAAAAAATAGTCAAAAAGTTTTTTTCTCTATTTAATAATAGCTTTAGTTTTACCACGCAGTTAATAGGTAAGACGAAAATAGAACGAAAAAAGCATGCATGTTCTCTGTCGCAAAAATACTACACGAGCGGTAGGAGCACGGAAATATGTGTCGCATATATGCGACAAGCGGTTAAAAGGTTAAAAAGCCCAATAACACTTAACCCGACCGAGAGGAATCGGACCCAGGAACCATAAACAGCTTTATAAAAGTTTCGGCAAAATCATCTTCCGACTATTACATTTCGTAATTCCATTGTTTTAACTTTTAATAACGGGTAGGCGTGTTAGTGGCAGCTATCAAAACCTCGAGTATGTCAAGATGAGTCAACGGCGGGCGTGAATGTAATCTTCATTACGTGATGTTATGCGCCCACTAAACACAGGTTAAGGTTATAACATACAGTTATTAACCGAGATTATGTGTAGAGACAGTTTGTGGGTTGGTCTATTGATGGTTGATGAAGTAGCAGATTTTATAATTAATCTTCAAATGTATCTATGTATTGTCAAAATCAAAGATGAAGGATTGGATTGTATCAAGAATATCTATCGATTCGGCGTATCTCTGTCTCAACACAATTTCCCGTCTCAATCTCAACACCCTGATTTTCTGCCTTTAGCGTTGAGTTAACAAACTTCTTCAGGTCGTCTGCCCATTAGCCAGATTGAGCGTGTGAAGAGTTCTGTGAAGGTGGTAAGCTTCAATTAGGTACTATTTAAACCAGTAATTATATGTCTACTTTTGTTTTAAAATCAAATGCAAAACTGCAACGAAATCGTCGAAATTCTGGGCTCTCAATTCGAGTAGGTAGGTACACGGGATTCGGAATTGGACTGTGGGTTTTAAATTATGTTTATCGCTAAATGTATTTTAGCGTTTTGTGGCATAAGCGGGCCCATGGCTCTGCGGAATAACACCATAGTTCATGAAATAGTAGTACCTATGCCCTTTAGTTTTCAAGGAGCTAAGTACAGACGCCAGCACATCAAGCTACCCGAAACTGTCAAATTTTCCCAATCAACTTTGAAACTTATGCTTTAGCGATGAAGTTGAAAATCTATCAAAGAAAGACAGACTGTAGTAGCTTGATGTGATGGCGTCTGTACCTAGGTACACGTTTACACGACCAGAATAAAATATACGTCGAAGATGCTCCCATGATAGTAGGTAAGTATTTGTAAAGGAGAGATGTGTGTGTCGCTTTCGCTTTTAGACTATAGGGGAAAGTTCAAACGGTATCTACTTGTAGGTACGTACGTAGATACTAAATATGTGGGTACCTACGCACAGCAGGAAAACACGTAGCGACAATAATATTGTGTCGACTTGAAACCGTTAGTGGTAAACTGTGTTAGCATTACTAAGCAAAGAAGAATGCTTCCTTTTGCCGTGAACTACTGTTGACAGAGACAAGTCCAGGTAACTACGTTTTTGAGATTAAATGCAGGAATTATGGATTTACCTACGTCATCATCTGCCTAGCCTTTTCCCAACTAGGTTGGGGTCGGTTTTCAGTCTAACCGGATGCAGCTGAGTACCAGTATTTTACATGGAGCGACTGCCTATCTGACTTCCACAACCCAGTTAGTGGGTAATACGAAACCCCTTGGTAAGATTGGTTGTCAGACTCGGGCTTCTGACGACCCATAACAACTGTCAAAGATCCACGAATGACAGCAGGGACCAACGGCTTAACGTGCTTTCCGAGGCACGGTATGTAAAGATGGTCACCCATCTACAGACAACCGCGGCAAGCGTAGCTTAACCTGATGGATTAACCCGTGCGGCTGTTATTACTTAGCTACAAGCCCCTCAAGTGGATTTACCTACGTAGGAACCAAAAATACTCTTCGAACGGGTTTACCGGTTATCCACCCCAAAAAAAATCTATCGTTTATCCAACTAGGCCTAAGGTCGTTTCTCGGACCATCGCTGCATCGCATTCATGCGTTTATGCGTATCCAACTTAGGGTGGGCTGCGGGTGTGGGTACGCTTTTTTTGGGGTGGATAAACGGAATAACCGCTTCGATCGTGTAAATTGAGTAACTTATTTACTACCAATTTTAAATGCCCGTATATTCAAATTACATTTGCTATTCTTTGACAGTTATATGAAATGTCTATAACACGTCAAATTGAGGTAGGGTGTCAATTTGCATAGTTCGCCGTTAGTATTAGATCCTCAATGAACGAAACGTATTGCTATTTACCAGGGACAATAGCAAACCCCTTGTAAAATGTATCCTAACAAGTAAATTTAATTCAGAATCCTTGAGAATTAAAGCTTGTACTACCTACTTCAATTGATTCAAAGTACGTGTACCCAGTCCTTGCAAGTACGTGCCTCTACCAACCAAGCATCCGTTCTACTGAGCCATTCGCTAAAGTAAAAGTATGTCCCATTCTAGTTACGAGTACTTTGTAATACACACGACATAAGCAAGACAAATCCCACGGTAAATCACTTCAAAAGTGAAGATTAATGTTTTCTTATACACAAGGCTTTTCGTTCTATGTAACTATGTCCTACAATCGCTTTGTCTCTTTCTTTAATAGGTTTTAGATGAGGATGGGAGATCTATTGTTCTATAGTCGTGGGAAATCTACTGAGTCATTGCTCTGCTTGTAAGGAAAACGACCCTCGGAGTACTATGTATAGAATCAAAGATTGTCGTTTTCCTGCAATTGATAAAATACATAAAAGAATTATTTTTATAAAAGGTAAATAGATTATGTATTTTTCTCAGCAAATGTCACTTATGGTCATAGTTTGTATCTTATCGCATCAGTCCCTTGCCGTTTCTGTTAGATACAGAGTCATGGAAAATAATTAATAAGCTTGTTAGTTTTCGCTCTTCAAATATAAGCTATGATGAAGAGTTCAGCGGGATCGTCCGAAAGGCTTACCGCTACCCCGGAACATAAAGGGCTAAGGAAGGAACACGGGTGGGTTTTAGTCAATAAGAGTCTGACACTCCCTTCTGCTCCACCCAGAGCGGGAGGAGTAATTTGATGACTTCACAACCTCAGAAGAAAAAAAGGCTTGATGAAGAGGGCAGTTGTGGTAGTAATAACGGCCCCGACTTCCGAGTTGTAGTCGTGGGTTCAAACCCAGTCAGGCGGGTTACTTTGTATAATTTAATTCATCACGCACTCAAAACGGTGAAGGAACATCGTGAGGAAATCGACATGTCCTAGAACAAAAAATTCAAAGACATATTACATCTACCAACCCGCACTGGGCCCGCGTGGTAGATTACAGCTCACTCCCTCTCAAAGAGACGAGGCCTGTTTCCCAGCACTGTTCACACTGCTATGACACAGGCCTGTATAGAGTCATACCCCTTTCGTTTTTCGAGTTTTTGGTCCGATCCCATAAATCTTGGTCACTGTTGGGTCCGATTTAAGGATCAGCACCCTAATTACACACTATCAATCGGAATCTGAATCATTTTGAAGCAAATTGCTAATCCACTGCTTCATAAGTTCGAAAAATTTGCCTGCTCAACACGTAAATAACGCAATGAATGTTGTTGAACTGTCCAAACGAAACCGATTCCGATTGATAATGTGTTACGCGATTGCCCCGTAGACCGAATTAACTCCGTTTATTGCAATCTTCAGTCTAGTTATTCTTAGCTCCCATGACTTACCAGTCTGAAATGGGTCGTCTCGAAAGCTAGTAAGTAAGTATAGAATCAAGTTTTCCTAACTGAACTGAGTTTGTAATTGCGCCACTTCTTCTTCCCAGCAAAAGCCCTAGGAAGTGGTAAAAGGCGGGCGTTTTGGGAGACCTTCTTATGTAATTTTGACATTCGAAAAGTGCTGATTCTCAGCATAATTTGAACAAATGACTTTTAATTTTGAAAGCACGATTTAAGCGATGTCCCTTCCAGCAAATCACAGGGGAAGCATACATGACTTTGCTGCGAATCTTTTTGTCAATTCTACTACCTTATACATACTCGTAGGATCATCCAAAGAAGGTCGCCCTTATCTATTTTGTTTTTGATTTACATAGGTAAAGAACACAAGTCACCAGCTGTTTCCAACAGGTTTCCAGAATGATCAAAACTAGAGCTACAACAGCTATCAAGCACAATTGAACCTCTTGCCTCAGCAAATGATTCACTGATGGAATACTAACCAGCCAGGCACAACGGGCTTGCTATAAATCAAACTGTTGCTATTTTTATTGCAAATGTATGTTTATGTATGAACTAACATAAATGGGTTTGCGATGACGGCGTCACTTTGTCTGCAATATGGTTTTCTATGTAAGGAGTGGTGCTAGCTATAGGCCGGTCGCTTAACTGAGACCACAGAATACTTAAAGTACTACGTACAGAAAGGCCACTCCCTTCCCCGCACTAACATCAGTTACCGCACCTCACCCCGCACTTCGGCGTATTCGTCGCAGTTCTTTAACAAGAGCGCTCGCAAACACAAGTACCTCACGCACACATTCATACGTATACAAACGTCATTTTTAAATGTAGTAGTAGTAGGTAATTATTTTGCGAGCGTTGTATGGAGTGTCCGGGGTGTGCTGAGACGTTGCCTGAGGTAGCTGTGCGGTGCGGGAGGGGTGATAGTTGTCACAAGTTAACGAATCACTGAGTTCTCGCGTCACGTCACAGTACCCCTCCCGCACCGCGCTGCTACCTAAACGTCTCAGTTAAGCGGCCGGCCTATAACAGGTACCTTTTAGACTATAGGTAAATAGAATGTGACTGCTTTCGCATACAAATCTCCCTCAAAAGGGGGAAGGTTTGTGAGCGCCTCGCTTGCACCTACTTTTCAGCTCATTCCTTCTCAGGATTTGAATGAAGCAATCTTCCAAAATTGACGGATCCATTCATTTCTTGCAATCCAGTTCTTAAACTGTGCAAAGTAGGATGGATTAAAACATAACACAACTAGCAGCGCTCCGCGTTTTCACCCGCATAAGTTTCCCGTGGGAATATCGGGATAAAAACTATTCTATGTTCTTTCCTGGACTCAAACTATCTCTATACCAAATTTCATGTAAATCGGTTCAGCGGTTTAAGCGTGAAGAGGTAACAGACAGACAGACACTTTCGCATTTATAATATTAGTTTGGATATCACGCCTGTAGGTATTCTCCGAAAAATTAGGCAGTGGTGTACCATGGTACACCCACATTAAGTCACTTGTAATACAGGGTGAGTCTATTGCCAACAACCGCACAAATCTAGACTGCTACTGCTGAGAAATATCCAAAAGCGTTGCAATAATTACATTTAGTCACAACTTTGAATTGCCCTTTACGTTGCAATGCACTAGAGGACAAAAGTCGGTAGGTAATTCTCACTATAGATAATTTTGGAACCTTCGACGTTTCTATTGTGAGCAATGTGCACTACCTTATCATTCTAGAAATAGCTTTAATATGGGGAGAAATAGCATCAATTTCAGTCACGCATACTAACCTCCACCAGATTAAGACTACTTGATGCCGTAAGCAATCCACGCCCGTGGGTTGCTGGAAATAATACGTCAAATTACAAATCATTCTGTATGATATTGATAAATCATCGAGCCTTTCCAACGTCAACGCAATGACGTCTCCCGCCAACAAAACGCGCGGGTTTTCAAACAGCCTTGCCTTTCATGTGCTAGCAAATCTTTTTTCGGTGCTGTATATGATGCCCCCGAGACGTGATACCCTAAGTAATTGCTTAATTTGCTTAGGGGCTGATCCGGAACTGTCTCCCACAAAGGGAGGTGAGAATGCTTCTCAGTCCTAAGAAATCTTCTTGAATTCACGTTTATATCTTGGGTTAAATGAATTGCATGTTGCTCTCTGAAATTGGGCAAAGTTGGACGGTTTAAAAGCAGTGTTATAAAGTAAGTCGCTATTTTTTAATTAATTTACGAAACATTGTTCGTTAAAATACACTATAATACAAGAAAAAATGCCCGTAGGTAGGTAATTCTTAGTATTAATAATTTGGAACCTTTCAAGTAAATACCATTGCAAGCAATGTGCACTAACTTATAATTATAGAAATAGCATCCATTTCAGTCGTGCAACATCTAGGAATATCGGTCGCTTTCGCTGCGTTCACAAAGCATTCCGAACCGACACTTGTAGATCGATAATTACAAAACTGAAACACTGGACGCTCCATTTAGATCAAAGTAATTCAGCGCGCGATTGCATTCAACGATAAATTAATGAAAAAAATTATTGCGCCATGCATTTGCATAGTCAACCTGTTAGTATACGTCATTTGACATATACGTTCCCGCGCTTCAAACGCCAATCAGCAGCCAGTATCGCGTTGAATGCGTGCGCGAGCGCGCGTTCCACTTTCAAATTTAAAATCACGTTCGAATTGACAGCCAGTGTTATTTGAAATAGTGTTAAGTTTAGTGTTTATTTTTTTTATGAATTAATGTGGATATTGAACCTCTTTGGTTGAACGGAATTGGAGTTTCTAACTGAAGGTTTGTCATTAAGTTATTATTGTTTGTGGTTTGGGTTAGGTAAGGCTAAGTAAATAATAAATAACTCTGGTTGTCTTGCGAAATATTTTTGTTGTGATACCAGTCTGGGTCAGGCGTATAAATGACTCGTTTGTAGTTCAGTAGTAAAGATTTCGACAGTTTCTTCGTAACAAAGAATTGAAATATTTATGGAAATTATGAACATTTGTCATATAACAAAATAATTATTTATACACATAATACTTTCATATTCAACTTATCTAAACTAATTTATACTTAAAAACAAAAGATTTGATTTTCTGTATGTTTGTTTCACATGGTAAGACGGAACTCAGGACAACAAAGACTCACGAGATCAAAATGTATGGAGATAAAACCGCGGGGCGCAGCCAGTAATTTACATTCAAAAGTTAAACTGCATGTAACTTGAGTTCTTCACTTCAAAAAGCACTTTACATGCTTAACACTTACTTGTGCTCACTTTAAGTGTGTTGACCTAGTACACAAAGTAAGTAGCTACATATGCCTACAACATACCAATTTGAATAATTAACTAATTTTGAATATAAATGGGCATTTATATCAACATAACTTTGTAGTTAAGGCGAATGGGTAGTTGTAGCCCGCGAAATTCAATTTTTCTTACGTTTTTTGCAATTTTCAGGTCAGTGTCAGGTTGTATCTTGATCAAAATATGATTCGCGACAATAACAGGTACGTATTTACAGAATTATAATAATTAGAATCATTAATACATCTTTCTAAGTTAGATTTCTACCGTTAAGAACAAATCTCGTATGGAAAAGTGTTGGTGGTAGAAATCTAACTTAAACAGATGTATTAATGATTCTGATGATTATAATTCTGTGAATACGTACCTGTTATAGTCGCGAATCAAATTTTCATCAAGATACAACCTGACACTGACCTGAAAACTGCAAAAAACGTAAGAAAAATTGAATTTCGCGGGCTACAACTACGCATTCACCTTAACTGAATTAGTTGCAAGTTTGCAACATAATATATTTACATACAAAAGACATCAACGAGCGAACGGCTTATTTAATAAGAAATAGAATTTAGATGTTCACGAAATTACTTTTATTATTTAACAAGGCTGATGGACTCCTTTCATAAGGATTGGTCCTTGGCAGCTCTGTACATAGAGAGGTGGAAAGAGGGTAGGGAGGTCTTTGCCCAGCAGTGGGACACTAACGGCTAATAAAAAAGCCCGATAGGATTTTCTATCGGCCAAAAAATGAACTTCCATATAAACGATAATCCCCTAATTAACACCTTTATACTTAGCCGATTCCTGTAATTTACCGAACGTTATTGGTTCAAATAAAGACTCTTGAATTTTCATCAATAACTAGCGGCCCGCCCGGCCTCAGCTTCGCACCGGTGCAATACAGGCTGAAATTGAAAACATGCGACAAATCGAAATGGGAGATTCTACTCATCATTATGAACAACTTTTAATATAGGACCAAACCTGAAATCGCGAAAAAAAAATCAGCTGTTCCCTACATTTATGTTCGCATAACTCGTCAAAATGTAGGGAAGAGCTGAGTACAATCTTCCATTTCGATTTGTCGCATGTTTTAAATTTCAACCTGTATTTTTTTCGAATTTCCGTAAATTTCTTTCATACAAACCTAGGCTTGTCCTAGTAATAACGAACACACCAAAAAAAGAATTATCCAATTTTGTGCAGTCGTTCGGAAGTTATGCGCGTACATACATTTCAGCGATCCATTTTTATTTACATAATAAGAAGATGAAGCAAAGACCTCACAGCTTTGAATAGTAGACCCTCCCCCCATATCATCGCTAATCTAAGTGACGTAACTGATTCGAAGCATATTTTACAGGACAAGCTATTTGCAGTTGAGGGCTACCTATGATTGAGGGTAGCTTGCTCTTTATAAATTCTACTGATACAAAATTGAGCACGTGTATAGTTCTGACTAAGATCTTTATATTGGTATTACTACTATTGTTATCGTGTTAATATTGTTTTAATAATAAATATTTTAACAGATGCGTCACTTCGTAAGATCTTTGTTTTTATTTTGTTCGGAATACAAATGATCCAGATATATTCGACTTGGAAAATGTATCAATTACTTACTTATTGTTAGGTTCGGCTTAGTCCAAAATGTCAGATACGTCAGTTAGTTAGATTAGCGACGATATGGAAGTAGCTATCACAGGTAAAATTAGCTAACGAATCTGTTTGTATGCTCAGTGTGACATTAAAAAAATACTGCCATTGGTAAGCAAAACGATTCGTTTATAAGAACCAAGCATTAAAGGATAAATTTTCTTCTGGACATAAAGGTTTAGACTGTGTGTTATCAGTCAGTGAATGAATGAAATTAAGATCTGTATTAAGTAGATTGTATTTTATCATTATCTGCTTGTTTACCTGCTCATGCGTCACAAAAAGACAATAAAAGTTAAGTTTCCATTTGCGGTCCTAATCTTCGAAAAAGTAGACAAAACTCGAACATTTCAAGCTGATAAACAATGGAAATGGCCCATATTCGGGCAATAAGTACTTTATAATAAAAGAGTTAACCCATTTCTAAACACAACCATGATCGGATGACAAACATGATCTGACCAAGATTATGGAGTTTATTTATGAACGTTGCTTTTAAAGTTAAGTAATGATGAGCGACTGTTTAACCATACATTTTTGACGTTAAAACATCCATACTAATATTATAAATTCGAAAGTATATAACACTGTCTGTCTGTAAGTTACCTTTTCACGCCTAAACCGCTGAACCAATTTAGATGAAATTTCGTATAGAGATATCTTGAGTCCCGGGAAAGGACATATGATACTTTTTATCCCGATATTGCTACGGGATCGAGACTTACGCGGGCGAAACCGCGGGGCGCAGCTAGTGTCTTATAAACCCTAAAGTCTGTACATACTTTAAAAGAGACTTGGACCTCTGGGTTTGTTTCGCCCTTTCTTCTCGCCGATCTCATCTAGTTTTTAAAATATGATCGACGTGTTTACAGAAATAATATAATTTATGATCTATGGGTAGCCTTAAAAAAAACTTTACTTATCGACTTCACGGTTATCAGCTGTCACTAAATCAACAAAGCAATGTTGTAAGACACACAACCATATACTTATAAATCATTTATTTACTCATTTGGACGCAATAAAGTGTAATAACGTGTGTTAACGATGATAGATTAGCACATTGACGATATGTTCAGGCTTTGTTTAACCAACAAAGACATATGATAGAATTACTTTAATAATGTTACATTTAATTATTGTCAGGGGCTGGTCGTCACTTAGCTGCCTCGGCTTATTTTTCACATATAATTATAAATTCAACATTAATGATGTGTATTTTTGTAGAAAATAAAATTTAAGAGTGTCCATGGAGTTTCTTGCCCGTTTTTCTCCATAGAAAGCGAAAAAAAAATCAACTGTTTTTTGCATTTATGTTCACATAACTCGCCAAAATGTAGGGAAGAGCTAATTTTTTTTTCGCGATTTCAGGTTTTGTCCCATAGTAAAAGTTGTTCATAATGATGATTACAAGCACCCCTTAAAAGGATACCCATGAATTCAGTTTTACCCTGTATAAGGTAAAGCTAAATAGATAGCCTCTACAGTACAAAATACATAACATAATCAGTCTATAATGTCCCCACTGCTGGGACACAGGCCTCCTCTCAGTGAGAGGGAGTGGGCCGTAATCAACCACGCGGGCCCAGTGCGAGTTGGCAGATGTCACATGCCTTGGAATTTTTGGTTCTAGGACATGCCCGGTTTCTTCACGATGTACGAAAACCTGACCCCCTCTACAGTACTTTGTCTTTACTTAACTCAATCTCAGCATCTACTAAAGGTTCTTATGAGTGGATTCCAAACTCAAAAAACTCAAACTCAAAGCATTTATTTCAATTAAACCATGTACAGGCACTTTTGAATTGTTAAAATTAAATAGTCGGTCAGTTAGTCAGAAAGTTGAAGCTAGTAGCGCATTCCAAAACGTAGATCTCTATGGAGAAGAACGGGCCAGAAACTCCATGGACACTCTTTTAAATCAAGATATTACAAAATCCTAGGTTCATTCAGGCTAGATATTTTTTGCATGTAATAAGTCGACAAACGGGTGATTAAGAGTTATGTTATGCGTCCTCCCTCGACCAGAACTAATCTGAAAAGTGTTACGTTGAAAGTTATAATTTACGACGATACGAACAAATTTAATTAATTGTGTATAATCATAACATAACATCGCATAATCGTCACGGTACACTTAATTGGTTGTAATAATACTTAAATCTAGATTGATTAGTATTATTATCTAATTCATCGAATACGTAAAGATTTGCCTCGAGCCTCGGAAAGCACTTTAAGCCGTTGGTCCCGGCTGTCATTCGTGGATCTTTGCCATTCGTTACGGGTCGTCAGAATCCTGAAAGTCTGACAACCAGTCTTATCAAGGGATATCGTATTACCCAGTAACTGGGTTGTGGAGGTCAGATAGGCTGTCGCTCCATGTAAAATACTGGTATTCAGCTGCATCCGGTTAGACTGGAAGCTTACCCCAACATAGTTAGGAAAAGGCTAGGCAGATGATGAATCAATATACAGGGTCCCATTAAAATAGATGGACCAGCGTTCAGTACGTCTAAACTCTAACCAAAGATATCCAAGCAAAACACTGATTAAAGTGATTTAATTTTGACCTAAAATAATAAACTACCCGGCACATTAGTGTATTTTCGTAAGCTGATTATTTTTCTTGTAAGTATCTAATGCGTTTTCCTTATATATTTTTTTACCATCGTCCTTTTTTTGGTGGTCAGAATGATTTCTAAAAGTTTGTCCATCTATTTTAATGGGACCTTATACATCACTGGACGATTACTTTATCTTTGTCTGATGTTCTGAAGAAGCAAAACCGACGTAAGCTGGCATAAGAATGCAGTCTGAAGGTACCATTTCCCAATCTACAAAGAATCTAATCAAAAATAAAATAAATCTCTATAAAGCAGGAGAGGCGTGCGTGATTGATGAAAGTTCCAGATGTATTAACAGTACTAGAATTATAGCGGGCCACACCGTATATTATGTGCCATACAGTTGATACGGTAGATACCGCAAACCCGCAATATTGTATGGAACATGTTATTTTAGGAGTGCGAAATTCACACTGGATTAGAGCTGGCAAAAACAAAAAAAAAATGGCGAGCATGAAGACCTCAAAGCATTCAATCATTAAGTACGTAATTAAAAAAAAAAACAATATTTTTTTGGCTATAATATACAAGGTTATTGGAAAAACACTAACAACCTCTTAAGAGGTCATTGTACTCATCATTATGAACAACTTTTACTATGGGACCAAACCGGAAATCGCGAGAAAAAAAATCAACTGTTCCCTACATTTTGACGACTTATACGAACACAAATGTAGGGAACAACTGATTTTTTTCTCGCGATTTCAGGTTTGGTCCCATAGTAAAAGTTGTTCATAATGATAAGTACAATGAGCTCTTAAGAGGTTGTTAGTGTTTTTCCAATAACCCTGTATATTAAAATACGTAGGGTTGTACTACAGGTAAGCCTTGGGCATCAAAAAATTCGTCCGCATCGCTGTCAATGGGATATGTACCCAAAAAATTAATGATTAACTTTTGAATTAAAGTATGTAACTCATGATACCCTAACCCATTCCATAATTCATACAATAGCTAGCGTTATCCAATGTCCTTACGTGGTCCAAGGCTCACAATTCTCTTGCGGCATCCTTGAGCTCGTTGCCTTCATGTGCTCTGTTTAGTTTATTCTACAACCGCTGCCCTTTCTATGCACTATACTTTGTTATAAAGGTCGTTGGTAGCGAATGTGTAGGAGGCGTGTATATGTAGGCATAATGTATGAAATAAACCTTTAATGCTTATCAGACGGAAATATAACCAGTACCTAACATCCATGTCGGTTACTTAAACGTTTTTTTTTATGTTGTTTTTTTTTTTAATTAACGATTTATTCACTTAAAATTTCTTACGCTAAGTACATTGCCCCACAAAACTGTTTACGCAGTTGAACTGTGAGATCGTTGAGTCTCTCTTAAAGTAAACTTAATATCAGGTACATCTATAACCTGTATATACTTAATACCTAATTACCTTCACTTACATAGAATCTAATAAATATTTTTTAAGTTTACGTGCGAATTTCACTCTATTATTTTCTTGTCTGATGTCAGCAGGCAAAGTGTTCAATAAATAGGGAACGTGTTTTATTAAGATTCTATCGCCGTAGTAATTACTAACTCTGGGTACATCATATTTACCTGTTGTCATCGACCTGTTAGAAACTAATGAGTCACTATCCCGACTGCCATGGTTATTAACCAATAATAGGTATTAATCTCATTTAGTTTTAATAGGTGACTATTGAAAAGCATTGGTTGATTTCCTAATATCTTTCTTGTATCTTATATCTACACTGTTTCTAAACATACCAAAACAATTTCACGCCTGACTTTGATACTATCTAACGATTAAAAGACGAGACGAGAAACGAAACGTTAGGTGAACTGAGCTTACTAAGCTGTCATTCCACTCCGCTAGGGCTGATGCCTGCCAGGGTCGCGGGTTGTTCGAAAGTGTTACCGTGGCCCCTGGCACAGGCAACTGAAGGAACACGGGTGGGTTTTAGTCAGTAAAAGTCTGACACGCCTTCCCGCTCCGCCCAGAGCGGGAGAAGTTATTTTGATAATTTCCCACCCAACATAAAAAGGTGTTATTCCACCTGATGCTAGGGATTGACTTGACACTATTGACAGTTCACTGCATCAACGTTTTCACGGTGAGATTTTTAGAGACTAGACAGGCTGATCTTCACACGAGCTAGAGTCGAGGCGGCGTCGAGGCGCGGGCGCACGTTTTTCTATAGGAATAAATAGGTATGTGAGCGCACTGTCATTTATTCCTATAGAAAACGTCTCGACTCTAGCTCATGTGGGCGACGCCCCTTAGACGTGTTTAGAAAGGGTTTTTTGATTTGCTCCTGCCCTGAACACTTTAAACTGGGGCTCAAACAATTGTTTCATTATACCTCTACCTACCTACAATCTATGCAAGTCTTAACAGTTTAAAACACACCACACATTAACCGTTTATAAAATATTCATGTATAAAATGGATGAACTAACAAACATTACGTATGCGTCGTATTCACTTCTTATGTCAATATTTAAAGATTGTCGAGTGTCGATATTCAAATATTGCCAAACTATTACCTAGTGTTTATTTATTTAACGTTCAACATGATGATGCTAAAGAATGTGTTAGATATTTGTTCATTCTTCACATAACTTGTTGATACGCATTGCTAAATACCTAACATTAAAAATAGTCAAGATGTTGGGCTGTCACGATCACTTATGCTTTTTTTTTTATAAATGGCGTCTCGCAGGTCAGCTTAGGAGGTTGTCGGCTGCTTAACTGGGGTTGCCTCAATAAATTAAGGCCTCCGACCCTTGTTTAAATTCCTGAACTAAGCGACTACACGTTAAGGTCACCCCCTGTGGGATACGGACCTAAGCTTAAGGCGTCGCTGGAGACCTCTTGCGTCCGGCCCTGGTTCAAGCCATGGTACCCGGGGCGAGAGGGAATGGGAGGCAGTGACCTCCTTCTGCGAAGCAGTCATGCTAGCGAAGGAGGTGGCGGGATGGCTGAGGGAGAGAGCCTCACGTCCCAGCCGCCGCGGGAGACGCTCCGGGCGTCGCGTCGGGAGCCGCGTGACGACACCCGGCCACCGTAGGCGCGGGCCTGCGGACGGAGAGTAGGATGGGTAGCTCACCGTTTAATCAGGACCAGGCCCGTGCCGGACAGCGCGTACGTGTTCCACGCGCGCTTCATAGAGATGTCAGCAAAAAGGAAGGGGCCTGCTGGGGCCGAAGCCTGCCGGGGGTGCGAGATTGTCCGAAGGGGTTACCGCTACCCCGGAACATAAAGGGACTGGTTGTCAGATTTTCGGGCTTCTGATGACCAGTAACGACTGTCAAAGATCTATGAATGACAGCCGGGACCAACGGCTTAACGTGCTTTCTGAGGCACGGAGGGGTCTTGGTATGTAAAAATGGTCACCCATCCACGGACCACGGACATCTGATCGATCGATCCGTGTGGCTGAAATAACAGCCACAAGCCAATACGGTGATGATTATGATGATTATATTTATACGAGACAATAAATCGTATAAGCAGTGCATATTATGCATGCACAATGCAATATCAATAGATAATAGTCTGTAGCTTGTAGTCTATTCTCGATAAGTTTTATCTGGTCCGGAATCGAACTCGCGACCCTGAGCTCTGAAAGCGAGCATTCCACTGCTGAGCTATTTAGGTCGTCCGTTACAAGTACTTATAGGTAATAAAGGTATCAAGCTAGATCATCTAATTTTCAAAGGCAGATTGGCTATAACCTGCTACTCTGATCCCTTAAAACTTCAAGTTCAACCATCATTCGGTTAGTTTCGCAAAACCCTTTCTTAGAACTTATGTATTACCTATCTCTGCAAAATTTTTAATGCTTGATGCCCGCTTCGCTAACACTAGGCGAGACCAAAATGTAATAATTCAACAAAAGCGCGCAATAATAATTTAGGCATTTCATCAGTCATTTTTAGGTGTCGTCTAAGAAGCATTTTCTACCTATCATGCTAATATTTATTTATAATTACAGACACACACACAGAAGTTACAAATTAAATATAAAATGACATAAAATAAATTTTATGTCATTTTATATTTAATTTTTCTCTCCCAAAACTCTTTCGTTATCTCTGGAAAAGTTCACGCTTTGTAAGCTTTGTTTAATTTTTTACCGACTTCAAAAAAGGAGGTTATTTTAAATGCTAATTGTTTTACTTAAATTATGCATGTTAGATTCATATAGTCTACTAGAAGTCAAACAGAAATATTGTATTGTAACTTAATGCATTTCGATACCTTAATCCGCAAACCAGCCAACTCCATTTTGCTATAGTTTACAGGAGACACATAAAACTTTCTAGTTTTTATTTTGACTAAAAAACGACATCATAATATTTTTTTTGACAAAAATGGAGTTGGCTGGTTTGCGGATTAAGGTATCGATTTGTGATTAGCACACCAGCTACTACAATATGTAAAATTTCTTTAATAGATCTTCAACTTTATTGCTACAGCATAAGGTTCAAGGTTGATTGGGGAAATTTGACAGTTTCGGTTAGCTACTTTCGGGTGTAGGTACATCAGTTTTGTAAATTATATTTAAAAAAAAAATGTGTTTAATGACTTGTCAGATAGTCAATCATTCACAGAACTATTTGGTATGAATAGATAGATACCTACTTCGTTGTTGTCGCTTTGTTGATTCCCAATCCCAACGTCTCAGTCTTCATGAGTCATCGCGTTGATTATAATTTTAATTATGACTCAACATATTTTGCGTGTAATTACTTGCTAGGTAGGTACAGACGCCAGCACATCAAGCTACTCGAAACTGTCAAATTTTCCCAATCAACTTTGAACCTAATGTTTTAGCCATAAAGTTGAAAATCTATTAAATAAATTTGACAGATTGTAGTAGCTTGATGTGCTGGCGTCTGTACATAGCCCTCGACTATGAGGCACGTGCCTTCAATTCGGTGCCCGAGATCTCTATTATAGAGATAGAGAATTATAGAATGGTTGAAGGTGGTTGATCTTTAATCAGCAAGATAATTGAGTTGAGAAGATGACAGATTATAATCTGTCATTAAACTTGATACTTTCTCAAGGTCCGTAGGGTGTGGCTCAACCACGTAAATACCGCAATGAATGTTGTTGACCTGTCAAAATGAAACCCGTTTGTAAAAATCAAATAAAATTCCTATTTAAACACAATTCAGGAAAAAAACATTTAATGAAAATATAGAATATAGAACCCACATAAAAATAATACGGAAATAAACCACATACTAAAACCATACCATACGATCATTAAGTTCATGGGCGATCACCAATTCGTAGTTGTACAATCGTGTACCGTTAGCCAATAATTCACATCAATTCTTTGGTCTTATGACCATTCACAAGTTGTAAATGGCCATAGTTTACCAAAGTCAGCCTTCAAAATGGAAGAGAGGGGGCAAGCTATAGTGTGTCAACATCTGTAAAAGTTAAAAATTAAAAGTAAGAGAGCAGTAGTATAGGCACAGAATACTTAATAGTACAGAATAACTAATAGTTGGTATATGGCGTGGTAGGTACTGTCAAATTATACGACGTTATAATTATTACGTTTATTCCAAGCGAGCGTGTTTACATCAACGCGTCTATACTATCACTGTTTTAGTGCGAGTCCACACGACGCGTTGCGTCAGCGTTGCGTCGACGCAGCGCTGCCGTTGCGTTGTTTTACATACAAATAACCAAGGTGTTCACACGGCGCGCTGCGTCGTCGCAACGCACACATGACGGACAGCAGCCCCCGAGACGAAGCGGGAGGGGGTGTACTCATTGCGGCGACGGAGAGGCGGCGCTCAGTTGCTTGTGCGTCTTTTCCGATCCATGCTTTCCTATAGACTGACTGCGATGGTTTTACAAAAATGCTTGCCGCAACTGTGCGTCACCGCTGCGTCGACCGAACGTTAAGACTGCGTTGTAGTAAAGCTGCGACGACGCAGCGCCTATGTGGCCGGCTATGCGTCAAAACATTTGCGTTGCGACGACGCAACGCGCCGTGTGGACTGGCTCTTAGGGCTGATTTTTCCAACGCCAGATAATTTTATCCGAAGAATAGTTTTGAATTTTTGAGAGGTTTTCCATACAAAATCTGTCAGACGTCAATTTTATTCCATGAATAAAAATTATCTGTCGATTGAAAAATCAGGCTAAGAAAAAACAAAAACCTAATATATTTAAATTAAGAATTTGAGATAATTTTCAAATTATGGAATAAATAACTGAATGTCAGACTTAACAAAGTTCAAATTCCATTGCAACCAAAAACTTATTAGGACCTTTTGGTTTTGTCTCTCAAAAGTCGACTTAGAATGCATTTCTCTAAAGTAGATACTTAACTGATTAATGGTTGATTTTACCTAAGTCGGATAACTTTTATCCGTGAATAAAATTGATATCTGATAAGTATCAAAAATCAAGGTTGGACCGTGGATGGGTGACCAATGACCATCTTTACATACCAAGACACCTCCCCCCCCCCCTCCTTTGGGAAAAGGCTAGGCAGATGATCACAACATCACCAAAATGTTCAA
This sequence comes from Amphipoea lucens, assembly GCA_947508005.1. Taxonomy (NCBI): domain Eukaryota; kingdom Metazoa; phylum Arthropoda; class Insecta; order Lepidoptera; family Noctuidae; genus Amphipoea; species Amphipoea lucens. The sequence continues at coordinate 12,165,161 of OX382379.1, forward strand.
TTCTTCAAAATCACCTTAATGTATTCGAAGCTTCCAAGAAGAACCATTCATTCATGTCAAACTATAGTAGATAGTTTTTCCTCTAAGCGTATTCTAGTAAAAACGAAAAAGAACTGTGTGTGACGTAATTTACGAACGAACGTTGTATGATATTGAGTAAATGCAAATGCTGTTGACTCACTACATTAGCATGCTGTCTGCGTAGGCGACACTGCGTGCCCAATTCACATTGACACTTCACTGCGGCGCCACTAGCAAGGAGGCCCTTCAAAATCCTTTACAATTTACCTTAGTTCCCTTTTCTGCCACGGGTCACGTTAAAATGGCCAGTAAACACGAAGCCTTTACCACTATACAACAATATTTTACCATTACAAACTCCTTTTATTTGTTGCATTACGAATTATTCGCTTGTTGTTCGATGAAATATTGGCAGTTATCTTTATTTGTAAGACTGAGTTGGTGCCGACTGCTGATGTCGAATGGACATTCCACGATGTAATTTATTGCTAGACGAGAGATAATATCCTCCATGTTCAAGGTTTGGTTTATAAAACTATGGTTTATAATCGTATGCAAAATGACTTGGAAAAGTGTGCAATGCAATGCTGAAGGACTGGACGTACAGTCACCTCCATAAATACCTTACAGTTAGGCAAAATTCAAATGCGATTTTCCACTTCTTCCCAGTTGAGCTGTAGGACATAGTTTTTACTACCGACCATTTTTAACCGACTTCAAAAAAAGGAGGAGGTTATCAATTCGACTGTATTTTTTTTTTTTTTTTTTATGTTTGTTACCTCATAACTTGCGACTGGGTGAACCGATTTTCATGATTCTTTTTTTATTTGAAAGCTGGTGCTTCCCGTGTGGTCCCATTGTCACCATTTCAATATCTGATGATGGCATCTTAGAGAAATCGAGGGCAACCCTCAAATTTTATAGGCTCACTTATTGTTTTTCGCATATTTTATGAAGTATCTTGTGTATTTGCGTATGGTTGTCACCATCTCAGGTAGCTGGGCTGATGATGGAAGGTACAACTCCTTAACAGTAAGAAGTTACTCGAACAGGCAAGGGCTGTTTTTAGTAAATTGTTTTGACGTTTGATAGGGCATTTGTCACATTTGGTCTTATGATCATCAAGTCATGACCTGATGCTGCAGTCAGGATAGTCTGCAGAGTACCTAACTCCTCGACAACTAACAGCAGATATATCGTGTTTAGGCTCATTGAAAAGGGCTCGATGTGTGGATAAACGTACTGTTAATGAGGAACACCGAAGTACATAGAGACCTGATGCTGAAGCTAGGAGCATCAGAAAAAGTACAAACCTTGAAATTACAGCACAGTAGTCGTGTTTGGGCTCATTTTAAACAGGACTAAATTTTAAGTTCAATGCAATGTTGACATAAGTCTGGCCTGATGCTGCAGCCAGGATTATCAGCATCTAGTCTAAAAACATCAGGTCAGGATTTGATGATGGGATCCTGGAGAAATCGAAGGAACTCTTCAAATATTATAGGCACACCTATAGCGATTTGGGTATTTTTTATAGTAACTCGCGCACTTGCTCTCGGAAAGCTCCATTTGGTGAAGTGGAACTGATGATGAAGACTACAGATGGCCTCCGGAACTACTCAATAATATATAAGTATTTCACGGGTTGCTATTCGATTACTTTAATATGGTTGCTAAGCAATTTATGCTCGTCACAATGTGAATGGTGATATGGAGCTGATGGTGGACCTGGAGAACTCCTCAACAATTAACTTCCCTGCATCGGGAAAAGCAATAATTTGTTTGTAAAAGGCGATGAGCACTAAGCTATTGTAACTTAGATAAATTATAAGCAGACCCACTAAAAAGCGTGAAATAAAAACTTTATAAGAAAAAAAAAAAACCGACTTCCAAAAAAACACTACAAAGTGAAAAATAACTTTAATTTCGGAAGTCGGTGGCAAAAAACTAAAATACAGATCCAAAGACACCGACTTCCGAAATTAAAGTTATTTTTCACTTTGTAGTGTTTTTTTGGAAGTCGGTTTTTTTTTTCTTAAAAAGTTTTTTATGCTCTATAGCTCAACTATTTTTTGTTCAACTTAGTTGGTCAGTAGGTCATCCTGTCATAAAATCGAACATATAACCTACTGCTCAACTGCTCTCTCTACAAATATCTCGAATTCCTTTTAGCTGATTTTCACGGCGATCAAACGCGAATTTTGGTGTTTTGTTCTCCTGGAAATAAAGAACAGCTTAAAAATGTGACAGATTTTTTTGTCGATGGAACTTTTAGCAGCTGCCCCGATCCTTTTACCCAACTATTTACTATGCTTGGGGATAAATAAAAATTGCAACTTTGAAAAAAAAGTCCGGCCCGTCGACGTTCCTGACACCTTCGTCAGTGCGACAATATGCGCTGACGTCACGCGAAGCCCTGCGCCCAATTTGCAAAACGTAACACCATTAAATATTTATAAAAACACTAGCTGCACCCCGCGGTTTCACCCGCATAAGTTTCGACCCCGTGGGAATATCGGGATAAAAAGTAGCCTATATCCTTTCCCGGGACTCAAACTATCTCTATACCAAATTTCATCTAAATCGGTTCAGCGGTTTGAGCGTGAAGAAGTAACAAACATATAAACACACACACACAAACTTTCGCCTTTATAATATTAGTGTGATAGTGTGATTATACAATATGGCCTTTAAATCTTGCGTAGGTGTAAGATGACTGATGATGCTCGTGACTGCCATGTACCTACCTAGGTATTCTTTTGGCTATATTTTTTTTTACTTTAGCTACGAAGTTCACAGTATTATATCTACACATTTGAAGATTACTCTTGATGCGAAATGTGCTGTTAAAGTCAACAAGTAAACATTACACAACAAATTGTATTAAAATGAGAAATGTGATCATTATATCCTTTTGATGTCAAATAATTCAACGTTCGAAAGTTTTACACACCGGCTCCGACAAAATTAAATGAAACTAGCCCTGACGTTTAGCCTTTGGGCAACGTTTGGGTCCCTAATTAAACCTCTAATACAAAACTCATTATTTTTATCGCTGCAAAATACAGAAAGTTACATTACGACCCGCATAAATTTATTCGAATACATTGTTTTTCACATTAAAACGCCTACATTTTATGCGTTGATGTAGCAACACAACATTTGCTGATTACTTGACTACGCTTGACTCCAACAAACAAAACTGTAACGCTGTTCTCCAAACGTATCTGTATGACTGCAGTTCTCAGTAGTCAGCCCAGAATCTGAAGTTGAGGCTAATTATCATCAAAAAAAAAAAATCTGCTGCTCCATGCCTATACACTTGTGTTCGCATAACTCGGCAAAATGTAGGGAACAGTTATTTTTATTTCATACTAGCAGCGCCCCTCGGTTTCGCCCGAATAAGTTTCGATCCCGTGGAAATATCGGGATAAACAGTATCCTATGTGTTAATCCTGATTATAAACAATCTGCGTGTCAAATTTCATCCTAATCCGCTCAGTAGTTTTTGCGTGAATGAGTAACAAATATCTGTCCATCCATCTTCACAAACTTTCGCGTTTATAATATTAGTAGGACTAGCTTCTGCCCGCAACTTTGTCTGCGTGAAATTTTCTGTCGCATCGCATCGCATGCCCGCGGTAGTACTTCATTGCGTTCTTTTTGATTTTTGCTCGGCTCCTTATGGTATGATTCCGATCTCGGCAGCACGCAGCAGTGCTGCCGCGGCAGTGCGGTCGCAGCACTACTGGTCCTCATACATTTTCTATGGGTTTATATGAGATTACATTCCGAGCACGGCAGCAGTGCTGCGGTAGCACTGCTGCGTGCTGCCGAGATCGGAATCATACCTTTAGGGTCCTGGCGTGTTCTTATATAGCCTAAAGCCTTCCTCAAGAATTGGACTATCAAATGTAAAAAAGGCTTTGTCAAATCCGGCTGGTAGTTCCTGAGATTAGCGCGTTCAAACAACAAACAAAATAAACTCTTCAGCTTTATTATTAGTATAAAAAAAAAACAAATATCAACTTTATTTCAATGATGATTAAATTGATTTCAGAGTGTATATAGATGTATATATATTATGTAGGTATGTAGAATACCGAAGTTATGGTAATATACGTTCGCACACATTATTCGTATCCTATAATCATTTTATTCACATCTGCATACCCAGAATGTAGTGGAACCGGTCCCTCATAAAAAGACGAGCAACCATTTTTATCAGTCCCATCTGTTTCGTAGTTGGCTGCATAAAAACGCAGCTAAACTGAAGTTTTAATAATGGCGGTGCACATTTACTGCTGCGCTAAAAGGAAGGTGAAATATAACCCTTTTCGCGATATGGCGACAATGTGCTCTTTAATATGTAGTTTATTGCTTTTTGCAGAGGGACTTGTGGCTAAGTAATAACAGCCGCACGTAAGCTACGCTTGCCGCGGTTGGTCAGTGGATGGGCGACCATCTTCACATACCAGACCTCTCCGTGCCTTGGAAGTTGGTCCCGGCTGTCATTCGTGGATCTTCGACAGTCGTTCCGGGTCGTCAGAAGCCCGAAAGTCTGACAACCAGTCGTACCAAGGGGATCGTATTACCCAGTAGCTAGGTTGTGGGGGTTAGATAGGCAGTCGCTCCATGTAAAATACTGGTATTCAGCTGCATCCGGTTAGACTGGAAACCGACCCCAACGTAGTTGGGAAAAGGCTGGACAGATGATGTTGATGCTTTTTGCAGTAACTATTTTGTGCAGAAAATATATGCTAATTCTGGGGAAAGTGACTCAAGATTAGTAGATAAAGCGAAAATACAAAGTAAATAATATGCAAGTCCTAGCTGAGCCTGCGAAAAATCCGGGTTTATGCACAATTAACTAAGCGAGTCCTTTGAGCACAGAAATCTTAAGATTTCTGTGCCTTTGAGCCTTAACTGGTCTTGGATGATAATTATTGGCCCTTGCACCTCGCTTTATACATTACTAGCTGCGCCCCGCGGTTTCACGCGCGTAAATGTCGATCCCGTGGGAATATCGGGATAAAAAGTAGCCTATATGTTAATCCAGGGTGTCGGCTACCTCCATACAAAATTTTATCTAAATTGGTCCAGCCGTTTGAGCGTGAAGAAGTAACAAACATAAAAACACACACACACACACCCTCACAAACTTTCGCCTTTATAATATTAGTGTGAAAATAATCCTTATTATGTTCGATGCTTAGATGGTTTGGTCATATAGAGAGGATGAATGAAAGGCGATTAACAAAAGCTATTTACAAGGCAGATCACGGCAGATGTGAGTGGAAACGCCGGGTAGAGGAAGGGGGCCTAATAGGACATAATATCGTCGCTAATCTAAGTGACGTAACTGATTCGGAGCATATTTACAGGGCAAGCTATTTGCAATTGAGGGTTACCTATGATTGAGTAGCCTCAATCTCTATATAAATTCTACTGATACAAATTGGAGCACGTGTGTAGTTCTGAGTAAGATCTTTATATTGGTATTACTAATATTGTTATTGTGTTAATATTGTTTTAATAATAAATATTTTAACACATTCGTCACCTCGTGAGATCTTTGTTTTTATTTTGCTCGGAATACATGATCAGATGATTCGACTTGGAAAATGTATCAAATTAGTCAGGACGGCTTAGTCCAAAATGTCAGATACGTCAGTTGGCTTTACTTTGCTTTAGATTAGCGACGATATAGTCACCTTATTGGTGATGTTCTTTTGAAAGGGCAGGTGCATAGTAGGTACTCGCGACGGGCGTGCGTGTATGACCAAGATATATAACGTAAACGTGTAAGTATGTAATAATCTTTAATGATCGCCCACCAGAAATAAAGATAGCCTAGTTTCGGAGTCAGAAATACTTAGCTATACTTTATTTGCCAAATACAACCCCTAGATACAGTAAAAAAAAGCGCTACAATAAAAAAAAAACTAAAACCATGTAAAACATTCATAAGTAACTTCTATTTTTCTCTATGGCAATTCTGCCAATGTCAGACGTGATATGAGAAAACGTGCGGGAAAAAAAAATCTAAATTCGATCAAAATTGTTGACGAATGTCAATAGGTACACTGAAACAAATTAATAAAAATATCTAATGTACCAGGAAAGTGCAAATACCTTCTGGTTACATTTTCAAGGCAAACAGGCAGTAATCACAGCACAACAGGTTAAAGAAAGCCTCATGTCTCGCCTTGCCAAGAATTATAGTTATCGGCTGCAATCTTACTTTATAGACCAGAAAACAGGCAACACGTAAAAACACACAAAACCGAAACAAAATTTTAGCCAAACAAAACGATCATGAGCGTTGTTTTGCCGCAAGAATGTTCCCACTTGATCAAACGAAGATGAACAATACTAATATAAGCAATACAGGGTGAAATTGAATTCATGGGCATCCTTTTAAAGGTTCATTGTCATTATGAACATTTTTTACTGTGGGACCAAACGTGAAAAAAAATCAGCTCTTCCCTACATTTTAACGAGTTATGTGAACATAAATGCAAGGAACAGCTGATTTTTTTTCGCGATTTTAGGTTTAGTCCCATAATAAAAGTTGTTCATAATGATGAGTACAATGACATCTTAAAAGGATGCCCATGAATTTAATTTCATCCTGTAAGTATATGTATATCGACAAAATTTAGTAACCTAGTAAATTAGTTTTATTTCATACACATTAAAATGATTACATACGATATATATAACAGAACTAACTATTTACACTAGATACTAAATTAAGTGACTAACTATAAAAATAAATAACCTGATGATTTCATAAATTTACTTTCAAACTCTTACCCCCTTATTCATAAAACTTATCAAACCTATTTTAGTTAAAATGGGGTTTGTCTCTTTCTTACACACAGAAATGACAACGTGACAGATAAAGACAAACGTTCTATAAACCTATTTTAGCTAAAATAGAGATAAAATAGCATTATGAATAAGGGGGTTAGTGTGCTTTTTTGAGGCGAGCGAAGCACATGCCAGTGTATACAAAGTGTAAAAAAATTAACCTTAAAAACTTTAAGAGGTGCTTTAGACCATCGAACTGAACAACTTTCACTATGGGACCAACTCCGAAATCACGAAAAAAAAATCAGCTGTTTCATACAAAAGTTCAATACCTACTCGGCCAAAATGTATGAAACAGCTCATTTTTTTTTCGTGATTTCAGAGTTGGTCCCATAGTGAAAGTTGTTCAGTTCGATGGTCTAAAGCACCTCTTAAAGTTTTTAAGGTTAATTTTTTTACACCTTATAGTATATCTGACTTCCGAGTTCCCGACACTAAATTAGTATCAAGGTTTTTATTTCGTAGGAGTGACAGCACATTCAAAAACCTCTATTCGCGCCAAATGAAGATTATTTGTTTTTATTTTTTGCCCGCTCTTGACCTCGATCTCGCTTGATGGAGATCGATGCATAAGGTCTTAAGAGAAAGACATTCCTTTGTAAAAAAAGATTAAAATAATGACCACAATATTCCCCAAGCCGTTGCCCTGAGCTCTGAACTCCATATCTAAGTGCAATAGGCAACCTAGATCTTCAAAACGAGTCTCAAATTGTTTCCTCGCATCTACATTCCGTCCACGTTACTCCCTGAGGCACCATTGAACTGTTCCGCAACCCAACTCACGCACCACGCCATATCATCACGCCTTCAGAAACGGTGCTAACTGTAAACTGACCGGCAATGCGAAAAGGACTCTATATTTTTGTTACAAGTAGGTTGATTATTGAGGTTATTGTGGTGTGTTGGGGCTATCTGCTTCCGATTTATATGATACTGTTTCATTTTGGAGTCCTTTTTAGATGATAGGTGTATCTACACTGCGTTAGTGATTTAGTTTCCAAACGTGTACCTAAACAAATATGTATTTTTGGTAAAAACAACTTTAATGCTCACACATAAAGTACACACACACACACATACACGCACCCCCACCCCCACGCACATATTTATGTCTGTAATTTATATGGTGTACATAATAAAGAGTATTCTATTCTATAAAGCTAGTTCCTTAGTTATCGCATTTTTCTCATCGTTCTGAAGACGATTTCCCGTATTTAAAAACGTTCAAAACCTAGTCGTAATTTCATCTTAGCGACAATTAATGTCAAAAACAAAAAGTAAAATATGTAGGGAAATTAGAGGTATTTTTGAAAGATTGAGACTGAGATCAGACTGTGAAGGTTTTTAAAATTACAAGAATTGCCCCTCTCATTTGGTCCTAGTGCCAAAGACAATAAATACAGTTAGAAACCATTTTTGGGCATTGTTATTTGTAACTCGGGCTGTTGATGTCTGACCCAGCTCTTATCGAAGAAACAATCGAATATCATTCTGTAGGTACATATTGGTTACAGTTACATAATAACCATTGAGATTGTTCCGATAACTAGTTAATTCATTACCCGTTATTGTATAACTTGACTTCCCAAGTTTACTATCTTTTGTTAATCTTAAGTTTTGCTATAATTTCTGAATTTCAGTCTTTAGTTTTATGTTTTTACTTACCTCGAGACCATGGGGTCCCGGTCCTTTGAAAGGCATACGAGGGACCGAAGCCAACTCGCAGAGGCCCCTTAGAATGAAATGCGGAACCAACGGACGATTGTATGCACTATGCAAGCGTGCATCCAAGGATAAGCCCCAGTTGGTGTAGAACTGTTGTAGAATACATACATACATAATCAGCCTATAATGTTCCCACTGTTGGGTCACAGGCCTCCTCTCAGTGAGAGGGAGTGGGCCATAATCCACCACGCGGGCCCAGTGCGGGTTGGCACCGGTGGCATAGACAACTCATACATTTTTATAATGGGTGTTTGTATCACCTCACAAATCCACGCAAACGAAGCTGGAATAGCACTAGTATTCTTATTTCTATAGGTACTCAAAGAACATCCTCTTAGTCTCTAACATTATAAAGTAGTCTGACGGATTCACATCCCAAACTCTCATGTAGAGAGAAGTTAACAAGAAAATTCAATTTTACTTGCCGCTAACAAGTTTTAATGTAATTTTCTTAGAACTTGGAGCTCACCTTATTGCCGTGTTAGCAGAGCCCGACCAAAGTTCGTTTTCGGTTTTCAGAAATTTTCTGCCGAAATATTTATTTTCCACGTCTCGGGTTTTCGGATGTAAAAAAAGTGCTGGCAAATTAATACATTCATTAAATAAGTACATTCATTTCACATATACAAAACCGATAGTCCCAACAACTAAAAGCACAATAACTGTGAAAATGCAGAAAAAATAGCTTTCTTATCGCTTAAAACATTCGATTGTTTAACTATTAACTAAATAATTATGTGTTTGAGAAAAGTGTAAATTTCACACGTGTCATAAATATATTTAGTGATTTAAAGATGGACCCAGAATTTCTTTTACATTTACCAAAGAAAAATCGTTTTCAGTTTTCGGCCGGAAAAGCAAATTAGGCCGAATTTTGCGTTCGTTTTTGACCTAAAAAAAAAACAGTCTTTAAACGGTCGGACTCTATAACTAGAAAGTATAACTCTATACGAGTACCTAATGAAGTACTTCACCTGGTTCTAGGAAAAACAAAGAATTTACTTTGTCTGTCCTAGGAATGTTGTTTTATTATACAACTGTTATGACTGCAGGAACTGCATTACCTTGGTTTGTTTTGTTGTATTGTCTGTTTAATAATACAATGAGGTTATTGATTAAATTGTTATTTACGAAGGTGGTTAAATCACATGTAAATCGGAACATAGATTTTGATCTCGGGAACTTTTCGACTCGAAGGACCTTAAATTTTTTGGTGCTAACTCTTATTTTGTTAGGATATTTTTTTAAGCGTAGGTCGTTATATGAGCAAGTTACTTATGCACTTAGTTACCCGATACCCATTGATTGGTAAGACTGGTCGTCAGACTTTAGTGCTTTTGACTACCCGTAGAGACTTATCAAAGATTTACGAATTACACCCGATACCAAAGCCTTCACGTGCTTTGCGAGCCACGGAGGGGTTCCGATATGCTAAGGGTGGATATCCATCCACCGACCGACCTTAGCATGCGTAACTTAACCTTCGATCGCCCCGCGTAGCTGTTATTATTTAGCCACAAGCCCAAACGAGGTATTTATGGCCGATTCCCATAACTTACGGACCTTTATTGGTTAAAATTAAGACTCTTGTATCTTTACGAATAATGAAGCAAATACCTCATAGCTTTGAATGAATAGGATACCCTCCCATATACGAAAGTAGCTATCACAGATAAAATTGGCTTACTAATCTGTTCATATGCACAGTTTGGCAATAAAAAATGCTACCATTGGTAATCAAAACGAATCGTTTATAGGGACCGAGCATTAGATAGTAAAATTAAATAACATTATACTTAGTTACAGTAATATTTAGGCCACTATTTGCTGCAACAGACAAAACATTTGGACTCGGACTTAAGGAAGAGACACACCATACCATTTGTGTAAACTAAACCACCTGCCCTACTTACACACTTCGATGCTCAAACAATGGAGCATCGCGCATTCGAGCATCGCTCTCTCGACGCAACCAAGTTTAATAACAAAAGTTAGTTATTTAATCATCGTGTTGCATATCCTTCCGTGTTAGCTGTAATTAAAGCATTTCTTTTAGTTTTTGTGGCGTTGCATCGTTAGTTAATAATGGAGTGCTATAATTGATTCGGACGTTGTTTATTGGTGCTAAGTGGGTGGTAAGTGTAGAGGAAGCATCTCTCTGAATTGCATACAGGGTGTACCAGAAAGGTGTTGTCAAATTTAAAGGTGTGGTACAGACCATCAAACTGAACCACTTTCTCCGATAGGACTAACATCGTGATCGCGAAAAGAATATCAACTGTCCCATATAAAACTCAACAGCCCCCTTATTCACAAACACTCGATATGCTTCCGTATCGTATCGAACATTAATCATTGTTATCGCAGGAGTCTTCTCAATGCTGTTCACAAGTCCAAAACCCGAAAATTTTGTCAGTTTAAATCAAATAGACGCCCGCTATTCTTCCAACAGCTATTTACTGTTGAGGGGAAGTCAAATCAGGTTATCGAAATGTCAGGTTTTCGATACGATAGCCTGTCGTATGGTTGTGAATCAGGGCTCTGATCAACAAATCACACTGTACTATCATTTAATCTATAGACTACAGTACAGTGTTGTTAGTTGATAATATGATACAATTTAACACACTTGCTGGTCCATGGATAATAAGAGTTACCTATGACCAGCATTAAGTAAGAAGTGCTTATTCACAAAGTGACAATTTACCAGCTATTCCATTGCATTGCTGTTGCATTGCTCTTGCAGTGCTATTGCATTGATATTGCATTGCTATTGCATAAATCGTGTATTTGACAAAAAACTACGACAGCCAGCGTCACTCAGTGTTGAGTATGATAAGACCGTAATAGGTACTCCATGTCCCCATTAGAGCGTGAAACTCTATAGTTAGTCTATAGTTTATACAGACAAACTGCAATGATTGCAGGAAATATACATAAGTATATTTCCTGGAGAGCAGTGGTAGCCCAGTGGTAACGACAGCGACTTACGAGATATAGGTCGTAGGTTTGAACCCTGACAGGCGCTTTACTTTGTGTAAATTATTTCATCACCACTGCTCTCAAAAAGGTGAAGGAAAACATCGTGAGGAAACCGGCATGTCCTACAACCAAAAATTCGAAGACAATGTGACATCTACCAATCCGCACTGGGCCCGCGTGGTGGATTACGGCCCACTCCCCCTCACAAAGAAGAGGCCTGTGTCCCAGCAGTGGGAACATTATAGGCTGATTATGTATATTTCCTGATCAGCAATCGAACCTCATAATATGTAATTGCTTGGTTTCGTAACACTTCTGACTGATAATAATTATCAAGGAAATAGTCGATACAGTCCAATGCTTTAGTCAAATCTAACCTTTTTAACCGACTTTAAAAAAGGAGGTTCTGTATTCGACCCGTATGTATGTATGTTTGTATGTCCGCGAACTTCAAAAAAAAAACACTACAAAGTGAAAAATAACTTCAATTTCGGAAGTCGGTGTCAAAAAACGAAAACGGAACCAAAGACACCGACTTCCGAAATTGAAGTTATTTTTCACTTTGTAGTGTTTTTTTTTTGAAGTCGGTTGTTTTTTTTTTTGTACAGAACTTACGTATGAATAATCTCGTCTAATCAGCACCCTAATTGCGTAACAATCACAATCTCAATCATTTTGAGGGATATTGCTAATTCATCACATCACGCTAAATATTATAAAGGCGAAAATCTGTGTGTGTGTGTTTATAATGTTTGTTATTTCTTCACGCTCAAACGGCTGGACCAATTTTGATAAAATTTTGTATGGTGGTAGCTAACACCCTGGATTAACATATAGGCTACTTTTTATCCCGATATTCCTACAGGATCGACACTTATGCGGGTGAAACCGTGTGGCGCAGCTAGTTGCTTCATATGTTTGAAAAATTTGTCTGCTTAGCAACGTAAATAACGCATTGAATTTTTTTGAACTGTCCAATTGAAAGTCATTGCTACTGATAGTGTGTTTCGCAATTACCCCGCAACACTACATTCTTATCTGTCTACGATAAAGAATTAACAGCGTTGCTCAGCTTTTCTATCTTTGCTTTTAAATGAGGTCTACGCCCCACATCTAACAACAAAGTAATATTACGTGTGTATTCACCAGTTTTTCACCAGTTAAGTATAACTAATATACAGGGTGACTGGAAATTAGTGGCGGAGCCGTTAAGGGGAGGTAGTCTAGGGTTTTTCCGACAGATATCACTATGAGACCTACCGTCCTTACTTAACCCTTTCCAAGATATTCCTACTTAAAGAGATAGTAATAAATCCTAAAAAAAAGTGATTTTGGCCTACTTTTTTTTGTTTTGCAACAAAGATATTCTAAATAAGTAATATTAATTGTAAAATTTCCGCTACTGTCATTATTTTATGCAAAAACTGCTAAACAAAAAGTAGGAATATCTTGGAAAGGGTTAAGTAAGGACGGTAGGTCTCATAGTGATATCTGTCGGAATAACCCTAGACTACCTCCCCTTAACGGCTCCGCCACTAATTTCCAGTCACCCTGTATATAAGTTTTGCAAAACTTCGCCGCACGTGATGTTTTTTGAAGTGAAAACTTCTTTAGCGGCGTTGTACACTTTTTTTGTAATGGGTAAAAAATGTTAAACTCTCGTCAGGACACGTGACCTGATCGAAAATTCGTAAGACGGATGGAGAGTAGACAGCCGGCGCGGCGTAGGAGAAGAAGTATCCCCCTCTCTTTCTACGGCGCGGCGAAAATGTGTGCCTCCTGCTGTTTCGTTTAGGTGGCGCAGGGCGCTTGCGCGAATGTTCGTGTGTGTTTATGTTACAGCGTGGCACGCGCATCCATGGATGGTGACAGCTGATGGCTCGATCGTCTGTGTAGTGGCCACACTGCTGTGTATTCGTAAAATTCGTGTATATAAAGTGTTTAAAATATGGAAATTGAACAAAGTGCATCTATTAATGAAAAAAGTGACGAAGAAATAGCGAAAGAAAATGAGTTATATTAATTCAAGTAATAGTTGATTTATTTCAACGTTAATATTCAAGTTTTCACTTCTGCCGGCACTCCCGGAGTGCAACCAGTCTTTTTTTTTGTTTTGTTTTGATAACGATACCAATCACGTCTGCGAAGTTTCGTTAGCTAATGTAATGTTTTATTTAAGTATCATGTAGTAATAGAGGCTAAGAGGCAGACTTGGAGCTGATAATTTCCTAAACTAAGCTAAATGCCTACGATAAATGTCTTACGATGATGCAAAAAAGTAGCGTTATTTTTGTCAATTAGAATATAACCATAATTTGTGGTAGATAAATTATTTACTTACTATTTGTTTAAGGAATTTTAGATAATACTTATGTATAAGCACTTGAGTGAGATACCTGAGATACAGGTTCATTCCTAGTTCAGGTAAAATCCAATTAATTTTACCTACATCTAGTATAAGGCCCTATTTTTTTTGTAAATACTTATGAAAATCAATTATTTCAATAAACAATTTCAATAACATTTTTTGGCCCAAGGACGCTCAAATGTTCCACTTGTGAAGTTCGTACCACTATAGATCAACGAGATTCAAGCAACCAGTAGTACTCGTAGTTGTATAATATTGAATCACGGAACCACCAGCCAGTCTAACAAGATAGAAACAACGTTGAATATCGAAAGTTTCTCCCACAACGAACTCTAAACACCCGTATTCACCTGCACAATCATATCTCCCGTCTATTACCACAACAAACAGTTCATTGGACTGAGATAGGGACTTTTACCAAAGAATAAAACCTTATAGAAGTGAAACTCATGTGTTTTTTTATATGTACCCAGTACCTACTACATACTATGAGCGCCGGCGTAAACACCTATCTGGTACAGTCAGAGATAAAAGTCGATTAAATTAAAACACTTCGCGAAATATACAGGGTGAAATTAAATTAGTTAACGAAACTCTGCAGATGTGATGGTAATCGATATCTAAACACGATGACAGGCGTGATCGTTTGTTCATCATCTGCCTAGCATTTTCCAAAATTTGTCGGAGTCGGCTTTGAGTCTAACCAGATGCAGCTGAATACCAGTATTTTACGTGATTTTTTGTTAGATAAAATCTGCCTATCCTTTTCCCAACTAAGTTGGGGTCAGCTTCCAGTCTAACCGGATGCAGCTGAATACCAGTATTTTACATGGAGCGATTGCCTATCTGACCTCCACAGCCCAGTTACTGGGTAATACGATACCTCTTAGTAAGACTGGTTGTCAGACTTTCGGGCTTTCTGACTACCCGTAACGATTGTCAAAGATCCACGAATGACAGCCGGGACCAACGGCTTAACGTGCTTTCCGAGGCACGGAGGGGTCTCGGTATGTAAAGATGACAAGATAAGATAATTTTTATGGGTCCGTTATCACATCACACTATCACACTAATATTACAAAGGCGAAAGTTTGTGAGTGTGTATTGTGTATTTATATGTTTGTTACTTCTTCACGCTCAAACGGCTGGACCAATTTTGATAGAATTTTGTATGGAGGTAGCTGACACCCTGGATTAACATATAGGCTACTTTTTATCCCGATATTCCCACGGGATCGACATTTACGCGGGTAAAACCGCGGAGCGCAGCTAGCGATAAGTAAAATTATGAAATGAACTTATTCTTCGTCTATGCTTTTACCGAGGAAAGCGAAACAGATCAATGTACACGCTTCTTTATAACTACGTGCGTAGAATATTAATGTTAACAGACAACAAGCAACTGTACCAACAGTTTTGGAAGGTAGGTAAGTATTGTTATGTGTTGTGGAAGTAATGATTGTAGATTAGTATGCGGGTGAGGTTGATTCGCTTAGTTACATCCTGTGGTTGGTTGAATGAGGACGAGAGGTAGGGTAAAGTGGAGCTGCAGTACGCGCGCTGCGGTACGAGAAGTTTTATTGAGTATCTACATGTGGTTAATGAGAGCAGTGGTGGCCCAGTGGTAACTGCCGCGACTTTCGAGTTGTAGGTCGTAGGTCCAAACACAGACAGGCGCTTCATTTCATCACCTGTGCTCTCAAAACGGTGAAGGAAAAAATCGTGAGGAAACCGGCATGTCCTAGAACCAAAAATTCGAAGACTTGTGACATCATCTACCAACCCGCGCTGGGCCCGCGTGGTGGATTACGGCCCACTCCCTCTCGAAGAGAGGAGGCCTGTGAACATTATATGCTGATTATGATATGATATTATGGTTAATTGTTCAAACTCAAGCTCAAAGCAATTATCCATAATAAATGCGAAAGTGTGTCTGTCTGTTACCTCTCATGCTTAAACTGCTAAACCGATTTAGATAAAATTTGGTATAGAGATAGTTTGAGTTCCGGGAAAGGATATAGGATAGTTTTTATTCCGATATTCCCACGGGATCGATACATATGCGGGTGAAACCGCGGGGCGCTGCTAGTTTCAAATAAACCAATTACAGGTACTTTTGAATTTTCAAGAGGTCGGTGAGTCAGAAAGATGAAGCTAGTTGCCTATTCCAAATCGTAGTAGGTACTTATGGAGAAGAACGGGCAAGACACTTCACGGACACTGGGTCTGGGGCATTGTTAATGGATATTATAAATTAGGCACGGCAAAGCACGTCACGAGAGCAGGGGTGGCCCAGACGGCCGCGACTTACGAGTTGTAGGTCGTGGGATCGAATCCAAGCTGGCACTTTACTATTACTTAGTGTAAATTATTTCTTCACCACTGCTCTCAAAACGGCGAAGGAAAACACCGCGAGGAAATCGGTATACCACTACAACCAAAATTTAAAGACACGTGACATCAGCCAACCCGCACTGGGCCCGCGTGGTAGATTATGACCGACGCCCTCCCACAGAGAGAAGGTCTGTTTCCCAGCAGTGGGAACATTAAAAGCTGATTATGCTGGTTTGAATCAGTGTAGCTACTTGAATAAATATCCCCAGTAATCTATAATGGCAATTCTCATATCGATAGATTTGGAAGAGAGCATTTAATACAACAAAATAAGGGCTATCTAGCAAACGGACCATTTGTATAATTTATCCATCTCCTAATATGACTGACAGAGTTATTTGGCAAGAGAAACATTCTATTTATCTCCTGAGATCTCACATTTATCGACAATTTTACGTTTTCTCACAAACTTGTGAAACTAGTGAAATGCAGGCGTACACCTCTGCTTAGGTAATCCTTTGGGGAAAGTGCTGTATTTTACTATTCAAGAATATTTATTTTATAATCATACCGGAAATATCCATGGGAACAAAAGATCGGAACTGTGAAGAGTTCGAAGGCTTAAATCAATTCCTAATTGATTAACGAAGGCGTTAATTGTGCAGTCGGTTTCACGGCCAATGGATTGTTGTGACAAATCGAACGTCCCGCTCGCCCTTGCATTGTTTAGTACCTACTAAGTTGATGAGTAAGTATTAACAATAATGAATAAAGTGTTAACGCGATCGATCGATGGTCGACATTACACAGAGATTACATTGAGACAGAAATTAATTGTAATGACACTAATATTAAAGGCGAAAGTTTGTGAATATGTGTGTGTTTATATGTTTGTTACTTCTTCACGCTTAAACGGCTGGACCAATTTTGATAACATTTTGTATCGAGGTAGCTGACACCCTAGATTAACCTATAGGCTACTTTTTATCTCGATATTCCCACGGGATCGACACTTTTGCGGGTGAAACCGCGGGGCGCAGCTATTGAGAACACAAAGAGAGGCAAGGTCATACCTGACCATGGACCACGTTCGGCGATTGCAGGAAGTAAAAGAAAAAAGAAAGAAAATACGTTTATTTGCGGCAAACATGATGCAAAAAAATAATACAAAACACAAAAAAGAACAAATTGGGGGAAAATATGCGTCACATCCACGCAAAACGGCCATCGCTGAGCATAATGCTACGACCATAGATACATATAAGAAATCAACTCTAGGTATGTGAGACAGAGCTCCAGTACTGGGGTGTGGCAGTGGGTAGCTGGACGGCTCATCCTTTCGAAATAAAGTCTTTTTGGTGAGTTTTTTAGCTGTTTTAGCTATCTACCATACCTTGTCAAAGCTATGTTTAGCCTTACGTCTTGATTTTCAAGAAAGCACTTAGGCATAAGCCTAAGTGCTTTCTTGAAAATCACTTAGGCTTATTGGCTGAACTTGTTGAGTGTCTAGATTTTGTCTCGTGATAGAATTACCAATCCACATCTCCCCCTTTTTTTTCGTGGGGAAATTCTCATGGCCACCCTTCGTCTGGGAAAAACGGAGGGTTATGTCCGAGTACCAGTACCATGAGTCAGGGGCCCGGGGGATACATTCGCCGCACGTCCGACTGACCTCTCTTTCTCTGACAAAGCTTTTACTGCTTGAATTTACAAATTAACAAATTGCCATTGAATAAACCTACGGGCAGATGCATCATTACAAAAAGCAACCTACACCAGAATTTAAAAAAGAAGTAAATCCCACTCAGGTCCTCATCAAGGAACCTTGGCTACACCTTCTATTAATTTTAATCCACACAAACATTTTCAAATCCAAGGAGAATTAAAATCAAGATATTAATCGCTGTAGGAGTCCATTACCTAGAAACAATATGGCGGAGGCGTATGCAGTAATAAGTCTTCATGTCATCATATACTGTACTGCCTACCAACCTTGGCACAGTCGATCTGCTGATTGTAGATACGATTTCCTTTAAATATGCTTGTAATTATTTAGATATGGCATGTAGGTAAAGTGTGGAGGTGCTTGTTGTGGACATATAAATACTTCGTAGGGAAATTGAAGGTTGCAGATCGACGTTGAGGCAAAGTATTATAATTATTGTAGATAAAACTCAAAGTAATTTACAGGCACTTTTGAATAATCAAGATGATGAGATATAACTCTTTACATACGAATAATCCTAAGTATTAATCTGTAGGAATTTGGTTGACCGTGACGTCATCCTCATGAGGTAGCGCTCTAATTAAATTTGAAAGAAATATTTTTAATTTTATTTGCGGCAAACATGACGCATCAAAAAAGAAAAGGCGGGTTGCACTCCGGGAGTGCCGGCAGAAGTGAAAACTTGAATATTAACGTTGTGCATTTTTGATATTTTGGAATGGTTAGGGAATAATTTTGCACGAATTGCTTTAATTATCAGTATAAAAGTACTATCATTTATGTGGTAGAATACAATATTTATTTATTACGCTATCGTACACAAACATGACAATTAAAGTAAAGTAGCTATTTTTTTGTTTCATAATAATTTTACGAATACACAGCAGTGTGGCCACTACACAGACGTTCGAGCCATCAGCTATCACCATCCATGGATGCGCGTGACACGCTGTAACATAAACACACATGAACAATCGTGCAAGCACCCTGCGCCGACTGAACGAAACAGCAGGCATACATTTTCGCCGCGCCGTAGAAAGAGAGGGGGATACTTCCTCTCCTACGCAGCGCCGGCTGTCTACTCTCCATCCGTCTTACGAATTTTCGATCAGTGTCACGTGTCCTGACGCGAGTCTAACGTTTTTTACCCACTACAAAAAAAAGTGTAGGTACAACGCCGCTAAAGAAGTTTTCACTTCAAAAAAATACAAACAAAAAAAAACAAAATAACAATTAGGGAGAAAACATGCGTCACATCCACGTAAAACGGCCATCACTCAGTATAATGCTTTAAGACCCTACACGATACAGAGCCCCAGCGCTGGTTTTCAGCGACAGCCAGCGTTGAAGTGATGACGTAAATCTCTTTCTTGAGTCGACATATTTTAAATGTCGTCACCATCATCATTATCATTCGGCTGAAAACTTTGCTGGACATAGGCCTCCCAAGCGTCGCCACATTGATTGACCCTGTGCTTCTCCATATCTCTTCAAATTCATAGTTTCTTCCACAAACCTAGTACCGAATGGAAAGGAACATAAACCGGCGGCGGGGCAATTGCGTAACACATTATCAATCGGAATCGGTTTCATTTTGACAGTTCAACAACATTCATTGCGTTATTTACACGTGTTGAGCAGAAAATATTTTCGGACTTATGAAGCAATGGATTAGCAATTTGCTTCAAAATGATTCAGATTCCGATTGATAGTATGTTACGCAATTAGGGTGCACTCAGATATAAACTGAAGCAACAGTTGCTGCTTCAGTATAAACTCAGGTGTTACTGTATATACATTATATGTCAGTACTTACCACTACATAACTTCTGCCTCCACTGTCATCAGAAAGTAATGGTCAGATGAGTACGGTCTATAGTAACGGTTCATAGAGACATTATCTTTTAGTTCCCAAAGTTATAAGTGGGGTAATTGATAACATTCCGAGAGCACGCAGTTTTACGTTAATGTGGAAAAACTTTTTCACCTACAAAATCCTGTAATATCTAAGTACCTATATTTTGATGAATCTTTGGCAATCATTTCGGGTCGTCAGAAGCCTGAAAGTCTGACAAACAGTCTTACCAAGGGTATCGTATTATAACCCAGTAACTGGATTCTGGAGGTCAGATAGGCAGTCGCTCCATGTAAAATACTGGTATCCAGCTGCATCCAGTTAGACTGGAAGCCCATCCCAACATAGTTGGGATAAGGCTAGGCAGATGATGATGATGATTTTGGTGGATCCAGGTAATGCAATAGTTACTTTGAATAGTGGCTCTTATGATTCCTTTCTGATAAAGTACATAACTAGCATTTGATTTTAAAAGAAACGATGCAAAAAGAACTAACACTCTACTAGGTATCGCAGTATACTCGCCGAAAACATTTGTTCGGAATGCAAACAAAAAACAAAATGCCATCAAAATAACAACGATCAATGGTTTTATAATTTCGCAAAGACGACCGTGAATTTGAAATACACATAGGTATTCAGGCACTTGGAAGTCGCACTGCTCAGTGAAGTGAGAGTGTAGGTCGTAGGCTCGAACCCAGACAGGTGCTTTACTTTGTGTAAATTATTTCATCACCACTGCTCTCATAACTGTGAAGAAAAACATCGTGAGGAAAATTGGTGCGTGAGAATTGCGTGTTAGCACAAATTATGTGATGAATATATAATGTGGCCAATTTGGGCGTACTTATACAATTTTGATTTATTCATTCCGGTCTGATCCCCTGAGCCCCCTCCAACCCCCCCCCCCCTCTACGATCCCCTGCTTTATAGCCCCTATTCTGACTTGACTCCAAATTTTGCAGTTGTATAATGTCTATTATTTAGTTAAAATGTGGCTAATTCGTTATGTATATGTTACAGCCAAAGTAATAAATCCGGATATTATAATTATACATATATTATCTAGCCATTAATTATAATGTCGACTCAATTTAGATAAAGTGATAATTGACACAGAATTAATCACATTAACTAGCAATTTTATATAATATCTTAGCATACCTTACTACTTATATGTGTAGCAATATTATACTGTTATTTGAAAAATAATATTTATACTTAATGTTTATTTTAAGAATTAAAATAACATTGTCATAGATCGTAATTCTACGTTAATTAACATTGTTATAGAGTTATTTAACTTTAATTTATAAAGTAAATTTAAAGCTCACTAGCCATAAAACAAAATTTATTGAAGAGCGGGAGGGGTAACCAGTCAGTTAGACCGTATTTATTACTTTGGGTAACTTTGACCCGGTATTATGAATAATATCCGGATAAAGTGATTAATTTATCACATTGTCTAGTCAATTTGCTATTATATATAATGACCAGTCATTATGTATAATAGCTATTTAATCACTATGACTGTAACATATACACAGTTTATAAGACGCTGACCACCGCAATACTTTCAATAATTTTATCCTTAAGTTCTTGGACGTATTTAAAAACGACCCATTTTTTATAAAAGATCATTAAGAGCTACGAATACCATTTTGATCAGTGAAGATTTCGCGACACGTCCTGTCCTTTTTCTGTAAAGATATCTAAAGGGACGTGTCGTGATCCATCTTGGATACGAAAGCAGAATATTTAAGACTTTGTTAGTGGGATAGGTTACCTAATAAAGTATGTGAAAATTTAATGAAAACCATGAGGAAAAGCGATCGCATTTTTAAGTATAAAAACCGGCCAAGTGCGAGTCGGACTCGCCCACGAAGGGTTCCGTACCACCGTACAATATTTAACACTACATTTATATTAAAAAAAACACGTTTGTTGTATGGGAGCCCCCCGTATTTTAATTTAAATATTTATTTTTAAAGGGAATATACAACTAACTACCTATTCTGCAAATATTTCAAGTGTCTACCTGTTGCCGTTAAAAAACGGTTAAAAAATCACGTTTGTTGTATGGGAGCTCCCTTTAAATATTTATCTATTTTATTCTGTTTTTAGTATTTGTTGTTATAGCGGCAACAGAAATACATCATCTGTGAAAATTTCAACTGTCTATCTATCACGGTTCATGAGATACAGCCTGGTAACAGACAGACAGACGGCCATTGGAGTCTTAGTAATAGGGTCCCGTTTTTACCCTTTGGGTACGGAACCCTAAAAAACGAGATTAGGCAGATCTGATTTACCGTATATAGAAAAATATTTAGTTATGAAATCAATAATCGAGTTTGTATAGTTTGTAACAGAACTCTAAATAAAACAACTTGATTAACAAGTCGTTATTAAAATAAAACCACTAGATTAACTTATCAAGAAGGCGTTACGTTTACTGCGCTTTCTACACTCATACACAACTTCAATGACCTACATATTATACAAATTCACTGCCAAAACAATAAAATAATTACAATATCCGACTTATTTTCTACTGGTACAATTTAAAGTGTTAATGCGTATGCTGCGAGGTCGACGGACGCCTTTACATACGAATATAAAGTACAGGTTTCGATGCGAGCGACGATATGACTGGAATTTGGAACGACTATTTTATATTTGGAGCTAGGCTAAAAGTAGCTTGGAGACTGTATTATTTTCAGCAAAGGCTTACATTTTTAAACTATTCTTCTCTTATAGCTTGTGCCATAATTGCTATGGTAAAAGCAGAACTAAAGAAGAGAAGAGAAAATCTTCTTGTAAAACAGCATGTACTCGTGTTTTTTATTTATTAAATGGTATGCAAACTACTTACTAACTAAACAAAATACTTATTATATTACCAACAACATTATCCACTTATTACTAATTTGTTGATTGTTAATGCTACGTGAGGTAAAAATAAAAACAGAGTACATGAATGAATTGAGTGAAAGATTAAATGATTGATTAATTGAATGAATGCTTTCCAATAACGAAATTTATGGGATAGATAGAATAGAAAAAGGAAAAAATAGTGATGAAAAAAGTCACTTAATGATTTATAAAGCTAAGATAATGCTCCATTGATGTTATAACACGAAGGAAAAGGAAGGGCTCGTGTCTAAATAATAACAGCCGCACAGGCCGATTTTTCCGCGGTTGGTCTGTGCATGGGTGAACATCTTTACATACCGAGATCTTTGACAGTCGTTACGGGTAGTCAGAAGCCCGAATTTTTGACAACCAGTATTACCCAGTAACTGGGTTGTGGAGGTCAGATAGGCAGTCGCTCCATGTAAAATGCTGGTATTCAGCTGCATCCAGTTAGACTGGAAGCCGACCCCAACATAGTTGGGAAAAGGCTAGGCAGATGATGATGCAGGTCACTGGTCAGTGTCAGGTTGTATGTCGATAAATATGTTGGAAAATATGATTCACAATCTGAAACATTTTAAAGGAAAGAAAGCTAATCCATTGCTGCATATGTTCGAAAAATGTGTCTGCTCAATAACGTAAATAACGCAATGAATATTATAAATTAAATCCAGTGCTACTGTTCGTACGTTACACAACTATCCCGCAGCTATAATTAAGTTTATTACGACGCTTATTAATATTACAGCTAGAACACCACCTGGTTCAATAAATACCACAACTTAATCCTTCAAGATTATGCTCATATCCTGTACGAAGTAATTATCATAAGAACTTGTTGCGCTAGTAGTTAAAACATAGTGTTTCATTAAAGTATGTCAAGGCATTCAACTAATCCATGTGAAATGGACTGTCCCTTCTGAGATACTAGCTGTTACCCGCGAATTCGTCCGCGTGGAAACTAACAAAAAACTTTTTGTTTTTCTGAAATAAAAGTAGCCTAAGTTACTCCTTATTACATCAGCTATCTGCCAGTGAAAGTCCCGTCAAATTCGGTCCAGCCGTTTCAGAAATTAGCCGGAACAAACAGACAGACAAACAAACAAAAATTGTAAAAAATGTTATTTTGGTACTAGCTGCGGATAATCTCCGAAACGGCTGTACCGACATTGACGAGACTTTCACTGACAGATATGAGGGGTAACTAGGCTAGATTTATTTTAGAAAAAGAAAGAAAATCAAAAGGTATTATGAAGACGCGAACGAAGTCGCGGGCAGCAGCCAGTTCATTGTATATTTGTTTTTCCATCCTTATACACACCTATTAATATTCATTGTACTTCCATCAACATGAACTCGCTGGGAACATCTACAAACTCACAAAGGGGAGACTGCCATTCCTTAGAACAACAATTCAATGATACGTTCAGTTCCTCCGCTTTTTTAGACACCGTAACCTTACAGTGGTTGATGGTATAAACACCATTTTCTGTTCACAATTAGATTGGTTCCCACCATTCATGGCGGACTGGTGTTTCCCATGGAGTCAATGATTCGGCCCTTGTACTGAGCAAATCGGGATGTATTAAGGCTTTTGCTCTGTGACTGTTTGCATTTGTTTCTTGTGTGATTTAATTTAATTGGCTAGGAAGTTATTGTTGTCGGATGTTGACTGATGTTGTTTAGCAATACGATCAATCTTGTCACTTCATAGTTGCTCTCTTACTGGTGCCGTTGTTATTGTTTATTCAAATACTTATCTCTAGCCACATTCTTTCATAACATTCACCATCTCTGTCATCGACCACTGTCTAGCCCACCGTCTCTCACTCCTTATGTTCGGCAAGATCTACGACAGCGTTGTAAATTGATTTTCTAAAGAAAATACGTATAAATTTAGTATAAGTAATTTGATCCGTCTGGTAGACTCCCACAGTTTATCAAGCTTGTATTGTTTTATCCTTACTGTCCATTCAGATTTATTCCAAGACTTGCTCAACAACAGACAAGTAATTCACAATCTCGGAAAATCTTATGGGAACTAAATACCTACTATGCGCAAAAAGACTCGTCATTTGCGCAACAGAATGATCCCATCAACGTGAAACTAACTCATTATGCAAAATTAAAGTATAATACTAAGAATATACAGCCACGCCATTGCGTCTGTACTCCTCGAAGGTGAAGGCAGAATGTAGATACAAATTTAGAAACAAATTCAGTGTATGATCCGCCTAATAGGAAGGCATTATTGATTAAAAGCAAGTGATTACCTTTATTAAGATCTGAAATAATATAAAACCTGAAGTTGGTACCGATATTTCTTCATCTGAATGTTCCAACTTTAATTTTTCTACAGTTGATATAATAGCGTTAGCTCAATACTACTCGTACATACTCGTAGATACAGAAAATTAATGAAGCATATTATTGACGAAATAGAAATTAAAATTAATATCGGATGGCTAGCTACGTTAAACAAATTACTAGTTTTTATTACAACAAAAACATGGAATTATTGGTGGCGGTAAAAAATGTGAAATAGATAGACGTTGCAAACATTAAATGTGTTAACTGCTGCACTTTTTGCAGTATTGCAACCAGCATATCCATTTCTAAACTGAATTCCGTCATAAAAAATATAGGCGCTACATTATTGGTGGTCAAGTTTTAGCCACAGTTGCATATGCGTTCTTAAATATGTATTACTAGCTGCGCCCCGCGGTTTCACCCGCATAAGTGTCGATCCCGTGGGAACATCGGGATAAAAACTATCCTATGTCCTTCCTCGGGACTCAAACTATCGCTATACCAAATTTCATCTAAATCGGTTCAGTAGTTTAGGCGTGAAGAAAAGACAGACAGACAGAGTTACTTTCGCATTTATAATATTAGTTTGGATTGTACCTAGTAAGTGATAGAAATTGATTCCATTGTCCATCTCTGCAATATTGTTATCGGGTTAAAATGTTTTCCTCTTCTATTCTCCCCTGTTAAGTTTTTATTTCCTCCCTTTTCATTCATAGCAACTCTCACACATCCACCTTTTGCTAAGTCTAGATTTAATCATGACTTTAAAGAGCGAATAACTAACATGCTTCTTTTTTATTTTCCAGATAATCGCCGCCCACTGAAGACATCTAGAAAACCGTCTTCTTGTTCTTTTGAGAAGATGTAGTATTTCAAAACACAAGAATCTTGAAACCTTTTACATCCAAAAACAGTCCATCT
Source organism: Amphipoea lucens (assembly GCA_947508005.1). Lineage (NCBI taxonomy): Eukaryota > Metazoa > Arthropoda > Insecta > Lepidoptera > Noctuidae > Amphipoea > Amphipoea lucens. The sequence goes on from OX382379.1 coordinate 12,191,195, forward strand.
AAAACCATGACAATTAATATGCAAAGGAACAGACTAATAGATCACAAAGAATTATGAGAATCAACGAAAGTTCTAGACCATTTTCCAGATCACCAGAAACGAAATTAAATACTTACTGAAGAATAATGAGAAATATCGAAACTTCTAGAGCATTCGGGAGATATCCAGGAATGTAAAAAGGTTGTTTTAGAAATAACAGTCCAAAATGTCGACGAGTAACGAGCTAAGTGACTTGGAGTCGCCGAAGCTTCGGATGAAGCCGGCAATCAGCAGGATATTCTGCTGCAGTGTGACGGCTGCTTCGGGATTCATTGCAGCTTACGCTTTGGTAAGCATTTACCTTTCATATTGAAATTATAGTATTTTTCTAATAAAGTTTTACCAAGATTTTAAACATTCGATTTTATACATTATACAATTAATCAGGTTTTTTATTTTTGCATTTTCCGACGCTTACCTACAAACTTTTTGTCTTTTGGTGTCACACAAGGACTTATCATTGGCCTTATCCATATAATTAGAAAACATTGTCTTGAAGGTCTTTTTCTGATAGTTAAAGCCTTTGCGTGTGTAAAACTCATCATTAAGGTAATCTTATGTCTTATCATGCTATTTCCGTTGAAAGGAAGTGAGTAGTGACGTGCGGCCATTAGTAAGATACCGACTGTGTAGTTCCTTCGATAATTATTTATTTATGGCTTGTTTGTAGGACTTACAAGAGTCTGTAGATTTCACCTGTTGCATGACCATTCATCGATTTTTGTAAGTACTGTGGGGATTAAATCAAAATCCCTTTTATATTTGTTTAGGATATATTTAAAAAGACTTTTATCCCATTTACATATTAATTATAATACTCGACTTATTTTATAGACGTCAAGCCTACCACTCTCATATGACATCTGTTTGAATGTTCGAAAGGAACTCGTTATAAATATATGCAGCGGCCTGACCCGCAAGGAGGTCTGTAACCCTCAAAGAAGTCTCTACATCAGCTACGCCCACCTTAGAATAAAAGTATGGGCATAGCCGGAGACTTTTATTCACACCATTCGAATATCCAAACCCTATCTACCTATCCTATTGTATATTGACCTAACTCCGAGGAACAAATTTACATGATGAGGTCCGTCTCTTGCAAGAGTAAGCTTAAGTCAGGACGTACGAACCGCGAATCCAACACCACGTTAAGTGTCAAGCAAATTAACATCTATATGTGCCAATATGCACCCATACAAACTAACGTCGTCATGCTTAAACCTCGTCGTGTCAAAACCTCGGTAAAAGGCGCGACGCGGCCTCCTAATAATAACACTTGATGTGAAAGTTCACATCGACCTAGAAGAGGCTTGAGAAAATTAACTGATCTTAGCATCAGATTCTTTTAACTCCATCGGACGGGATTGAGCCAGAGGGAGGGAAAAGTTTAAGAGGCCAGGGTTCAATAAAAAACTAATAAATTATGCTCCTACTCCAGCAAAGAATGTCAAATACCTATTTCGAAAATCAATTATTTAATATCAGTATAAAACTGTTGGTCCTCAAACACAAGTTGAACCGAAAGTGTCAACCAAACACACTTTGCAAGGGTTATACCCCTGTTAGCAAAGTCGGTGACAACTTATGCTGAGTGTCTGTCACCCTCCCTTCTATAGGAGTGACCACAGTTTTCACAATAACTATCCTCCTATCACTCGCGTCATTAAATATGCTGGAGTACGAGAGTCCTACGCCTACTTGTAATCACGTTGAAATCGACAATCTATTCAGGCCTCCCTTCGGCCCGTTGTAGGTGTGAGGGCGCACCTCACAGCCCTCTGGGAGGTGCGGATACCTCACACGCTCCCGGCCGCGTCCGATGTATTTTCTCACAGCATATGTAACACACAAATGGACACATATTAATAAATTGTAACAATCATACAAACTAAAATAATGCACTAAAATATGATGTTTACATTCAAGTGACATATTTACATTACATGACAAGATACATGACAATTAAAAAAAACAACAACTATTAACATACTAATATGAAAAGGTTTTAATTAAATAATCTGAATTAAAAAGGTTTCTATCTCTAAACTTCCTTTTTCTAAATTTATATTTTAAAATCGAAAACTTCTTTATAAAATGATGCTTGTTTATAAAAAATGTTTTTATAAAATTATCAATTATTAAAAAACTTTTTGGAAATAATATTTTAGTTTTCGCTTTCTTAATAAATGGGATTCTTTTCTTCTTTCGTGCTTTTCTCTTATTGTTTGCAGCACATCGTGAATAAAACTTATTAAAATTAGGGACATCTACATGACATATTATACAATTACTACGATTACGAACTATAACTTCATCCGTAGGAAAACTAAATGAGTCTATTGATCGTACGGAGTCGTTCAACACCTCTGCATCTTCATCTCTGACTGCATCCAAGTTCATATCATCCTCAACTAACTCATCACTAATCATCTTATCATTATTATTCATGTCGATGATGAAGTGATCTTTCTTCTCTATTTTGGAAAAATCGAAATGGCCATCGTCCTTTATTTCGGAAAAAACGAAATGACCATACTCCTTTATTTCGGACGAATCGATCGACTCATTATCCACATCAAAATGATCAGCGGCGATGTTAATTTTATTTATTCCCACATCGCGATCATCGTGCTCATTCTGTGGCTCTGAAACATTGCTAATTACATTAATAATTGGACAGAACTGACCCGATTCGTTGTTTTCATCATTGTGTTCGCTCTCGACCACTTCTATCGGCTCCTTCTCCTCCTCTGCGGCGATGCACGCCTCGCTGCTGCGCTCGTCCTCATCTCCATCACTGCCAACTTCCACGCTGCTTTCTAGGCAGCACTGCTCGTTCTGTAGCGGGTCATTTTGTCTTCCACTAAATGATATAGAAGCATCATTATCTACATTTACAATATTTACAACATTTTCTTGTCTGTTTTCCCCAGACAGATCTTGTGCTATCTCGACTACTTGCACCTTATTAATTCTTTTGTCTCTGTGACATTTACATGGAAGCTCCTCCCATAACACTTCACATATCTCATTAAATGACATGTCGTCATAGTATTTCCACTTATGAACTGCTAGGGCAGCACCCTCAAGATATGCGCTTAATATGAGCGCCCAGTCGCTCTCACGCCATTTATTATAGGCGGCAACAACTTCAAATCGCCTAAGAAAATCTTCCAGGCATACACCGTCCATGCCCGCAAAAACTTGAGCCATCTTTCTCTCCTTATATAAAAAAAATACATATAACCACTTAGCTTTATATCCTCCTGGCGACGTTTCTTCGCATCTAATAAATACTCACAGGTATACTTTGAGGCCTCACTTGGCATACGAGAGGTTTTTCACTTCTATGAGTGCTGAAACAAAAAACTATTTCGCAAGCTTAGCGAAAATCCGGCGATCGTAACACACCTCCACCATTTATAGGGATTAAATCAAAATCCCTTTTATATTTGTTTAGGATATATTTAAAAAGACTTTTATCCCATTTACATATTAATTATAATACTCGACTTATTTTATAGACGTCAAGCCTACCACTCTCATATGACATCTGTTTGAATGTTCGAAAGGAACTCGTTATAAATATATGCAGCGGCCTGACCCGCAAGGAGGTCTGTAACCCTCAAAGAAGTCTCTACAGTACTTACATCGTAATTATTATTGTAGGTACCAGCTCAATACAACATTTTTATCGGGTTCAGACGGTTCGATTTTAGTTGATCAACTACTACTTAAGTCGAAAGCGATTTAAACCGTCTCACTCAACAGACTTTCAATCGAATTGCATTTCAAATTCAATTTTTTTATTTTTATTTGTCCAACTATAGTCGAACCGTGTTAACGCGGTATGAACGGTTAGGCATAATATACGATATCGTTAATTCAAGGTTGCAATAGATATCTACCAAACAACCTTTGCATTAAACTTTTTTTCTGAGTAATCATAGCCATAGAACAATACAATACTAGGTATGTAACTGTTAGTTGGAGAAGATAATTTCTAACCTTCTCTTACATTCACGATTTGAGAGTTACGCCGCAATATCTTCCAATCTTTTCCTATCTCCAATAAACCACGCGCGACACAAAACTTATCTAACGACAAAACCATTCGCTTATTTAAAATTCACCCGACATCTCACTAAGGAAGTACAAGACGAAACTTCCAAAATACGTTGGTCCCTGACCACGTCATTTGTTTCGGAGTGTTTATGGGTTTTGTATGCAAAGCTCGGTCCAGTTAGACTGGTCAGTTGTAAGGCCGTGCATTTATCTTGGGAGATGACGACGCAATAGTGAGAGTAAACTTACTGGAATTAAGACTAGTCTGAGATGTTGTGTCATTACAATGATGTGTTTGTAAGGTGATGCTTTGGTATATTAGGGGAGGTGTTTAAATGAAATGACCCATAGGGGATGAGAATGATTAAAAAACGGTTTTAATAATAATCCTCATACAAATTGAAAAAAAAATTATTGAAATAATAAATTTACCAAAAGTGTACATATGGTTCAGTAGTATATATTAATCTAGGCCTATAATAGGATTATATAAATCTGGATATATACTATGGTATGACAAATATGAGATTATAGTCAAAATACAACTCTGAAGGTAATGTAGTACGTTGCCTGATCTAGGTTTATTTAAACCTGTGTTTAAAAGAAAGGGTCGTTAGTGATTCTTCTAAAGTTAGACGAAATGGTCCCATATAGAGATGGTTATACGATAAATAATTTAATCACTTTTGAATACAAAAAGAAGATTAAATAACTAAACCAAAATCGAATGGCCGCATTGATCAAAACCTAGCCACTTAAATTTTATTTACCCTCAACATTTTATAAGGACAAATATTATGACAAGGCGTATATTTTAGGAATGACAAAAACCAATGGGTGCGCCGGCACCCAGCGTTTAGAACCTGATTTATTTCTGAGAAATGGTAAATTAGTAGGTACTGTATGCAAACCAGTTTGTTCGTGGATCTAATACAGATTTTTTCCTACTGACAATGTCGTGTTCCTCGCGACCAAGTGCTCAATCACCTTCAGTTTCACCATATAAAAAAAATACACCACACAATATTTTATGTGGTGTATTTTTATTAGTGTAGGTATTCACTGGATAAAGAAACATTCTAGACTTGATGATGATGAAGATACAACAAGAGGGTTGACTCTATTATCACCACAGAATACTTAAAGTACTACGTACAGAAAGGCCACTCCCTTCCCCGCACTAACATCAGTTACCGCACCTCACCCCGCACTTCGGCGTATTCGTCGCAGTTCTTTAACAAGAGCCACAGTATAATATTATACTGTGCAAGAGCGCTCGCAAACACAAGTACCTCACGCACACATTCATACGTATACAAACGTCATTTTTTAATGTAGTAGTAGTAGGTAATTATTTTGCGAGCGTTGTATGGAGTGTCCGGGGTATGTTATCACTTATCACTAAGGGCCTTACTTTTGAAACTATTTTTTCATCTCCTTTTCCAAACGAACTTTTTATCTCCTTCTATGTATTTAGTTACTTGACCTTAGAAAACCCGACCTTCCCTAGGGTCCAACGGAATTTACGTCATTATTTGTACAGACGCCAGCACACAAGCTATAACCTAGAACTGTCAAATTTTCCCAATCAACCATAAACCTAATACTAATAGCGATTAAGTTGAAAATCTATTAAAGGAATTTGACAGATTGTAGAAGCTTGATGTGCTGGCGTCTGTACATATAGCTTCCATAGTTCACCCACAGGGTCAGAGGCCTCCACCATAAACGGTTTCTTCTCAGGCTGTCAGATTTTAGAATGTAGTTCCTAAATGAATGAAACACCGTTCCGTTCGCTCAAAGGATTTCCGGTGTCGTGGCTGTAAATACGCCTACACGCGTATAAAACAAATTACAAGCTATTTGGCATTTATTGCCTACAATTTACGAGAAGTAAATTGATTAATGACTTAATTTGATGGACTCTTGAGTCTTGGTCAAAGATTGACGATATAATCCTGAGCTAATAGAAAGAAGAAATATAGTACTGACAATAGAACTGGGCATGCATGTGGTAATCTGTAATTTTATTCAAGTTCAAGTAAATAGATGGCATATATTGTACAGACGCCCAGCACATCAAGCTACCCGAAACTGTCAAATTTTCCCAATTAACTTTGAACCCTAAGCATTAGCGATAAAGTTGAAAATCTATTAAAGAAATTTGACAGACTTTAGCAGCTTGATGTGCTCACATCTGTACATACATAGGCGCAAAGTGAAAATTGTCATGAGCACCAATATTTTAATATAATTTCCGTTCATTTGAAAGTAGGTATCAGTTCCTTAAACAAGGTCCTTCATTAGCGTTATACGCAAAACGTTTAACTTAAGGAACTGACATGATAATTCTTCAAGCCATCAAAGGCAAGCTACGAGTAAAACAAGTTTCACCATTATGTTCCAGGTGGCGTACGCGATCGCGTTGATCTACGAGATCGTGTGGGTTGTGGAGTCACAGAGCGGTCTACCGCTAGCGTCCGCGCTGCTCATGGTGTGCTACTGCATCGTCATCGCCGCCACCGTCGTGCTGGTGCACGGACTTATATCTGTAAGTATATACATCAGAAGGCTAATTCCCGTAATTAAAAACGTTCAAAATCTAGTTGCTATCTCATCTCGGCGACAATCAACGTCAAAAAATTTACAAAAATTTAAGGAGATTACCTAGAGGTATTTTTGACAGATTGAGACAGTGATCGTTCTTAAAATTACGAGAATTGCCCCTCTGGGCCCATTCGTTAACATCATTCAGCCAAAAGACGTCCTCTGCTGAGCTTAGATCTCCCCCACTACTCATCCTTCAGACAAAAGATGTCCTCTTCTGGCTTAGATCCTTCATGCTTCATTATATGAACATTTTGCTATGTTCCGAGTTCCTCTAACATACGGGTTGGCGATTGATCACTTGCATCCGTCAAGGGGGTGATTCTACCCTATTTTAAACAACTTTCGCTATTAAACGCGTTACCGAATCTTAAAAAACAAAACTAATTTCTAAGTACAACAGTAGACAGACTATTTCGATGCATGTATGAAAAGTTTTTTTTTAATAATTCGGGTAGGTACGAGTTTCATGACGAAAGCTGTTTAGAATTACGTGTAGAATCACCCCCTTGATGGATGCAGGTGACATCTTTATTATGCTCACTGCTTATAAGCTAGAGCGATACAAGAAATCTGTCTTCCCTTTTCTTTTTTGTTTGGTTCCGTGCTCCAATGTGGATGTAGAATGTTACATGCGTTTCAACTTTAGCCAATGTTAGTAAAATCAACTTTTAAGTATATTTCCGTCTCGTTCTGCCTGCAGCATTATCGAATGAAATTGTGCTTTGCATCTAATGTAAGTTAATTAATGCTCGTCTTAATTATTTCACAGAAAAACAACAGATGCCTGCTGGCGTGGTTGATAGCAGTCATACTAGTTCTCATACCAGAATGTGCTCTAGTCTTTTACATGTCTATAAGTCATTGGGTAAGTTATATCTACATTTTAGTTGTTTATTGCAACCATAGATTTCATATATCTGTATCTAGATATCCCTTTTATCTTTTTGATATGGTAGATTGGTAGAGACCCTTAGATCTTATGGACCTTGTAAGATCATGTAGCCAAAAAAGCCAGTTGTCTTTTATAATTTAGGTATACTGAAAAAGAGTCCTTTGCACAATTTGTCAGTAAGGGTCTCCCCACATTTATCGACGCGGAATCGGCTTAAGCCGTGTGCGTATCACGATCACCGCACCACTCGACTTATCGCCGATCAGCTGTTGCGACGGCTCGTTTCGCCGTCGGCCGGCGTCGCGACGCGTCGTCCGAGCCGAGCCGATGTGAATGGTAGTAACACCCTTATTACGTAGACATAAAGGCTTTTTTGACCGGTGTTAGCCGATTCCGCGTCGATAAATGTGGGGAGACCCTAAGTCAAAATAATCTGCCGCGTCTTCAGCAACCGTGGCAAGGTTGTAGTGATTCTATCATTAACCCAAGTTTTTGAGGGTCCAAAATTTTTCTATGTACACACGGCTACACATCAAGCTATACATAACCAGAATAAGCTGACTTCTGATTGTACGAAAAACCTATACAATGCGAGGTCCGATAAAACTGGAAATGTATAGCTTGATGTGCAGCCGTGTGTACCTATTTGAACTTTCCATCTCGTACTAAATGGCATGGATAATGGATTTTGAAAATTTCTCTTTATGATTCCAGGGTCTCCAAGGAGTGTATGGTGGTGCTGAACTGGCGTGCTACGTGGCGCGGCTACCAGCCATCGTGTGTGGGGTTGTCCTCGTGCAATCAGCATACGCACTTAGGGAAGCTAGGTGAGTTACAAAATACACCTGTGCCTGTAAACACAGAAAAAAATAATCATTACAGTGAACACACTGAAATGATTATTTTTTTCTGTGTTTACAGGACTAATCGTCGCGTCCTAGTACTCTGACGTATAAGAAGAAAAAAAAATCTAAATTGTATTTCTCTAAAATTATAATACGATACAATAAATATTCAGATAAAATTCTACAGGTGTATTGAGACCTTCATTTATTTTCGAACCGGAAAAGCTTGTCAAAGTTGCAGGGCCAATAATAACCATTGAATAACCAAATCTACGTACGAACCGATCACACTATTTCGTAACTTGTCTTACCTTGTACAGACGCCAGCACATCAAGCTACAACAATCTGTCAAATTTCTTTAATAGATTTTCAACTTTATCGCGTACGTATAAGATTCAAAGTTGATTGGGAAAATTTGACACTTTCGGGTAGGTTGATGTGCTGGCGTCTGCACTAGTAAGTTTACTGCTTATTAGGCCCACTTGCACCACAAGTCGCTAAACGTATTTAAAACTTTATTCTATCTCTGCCATCTTCAAACGATTGTTAGAAATCGAATGATGTCTATAATTCATTTAACGCCAAATCCATTTAGTGGTGCAAGTGGCCTTAGTCTGTACTGTATACAGGGTGTTACGGAAAGGGTATATCAATACAAACGGGTTGAAGAGTGTATCTGGTCTAGAATCTCTGTACAAAATTTCAGCTCAAAAGCATTAACTTTGAAAATGCTCAATTTTTTTTTATTTCGATAGTTTATTAAATTGAAATCATAACAAACGTGTCACCGCACTACGATGGTCATTATCCATTATCTGAAGTGTTTCTGTGCGCCTAGTACACGCACATCACGCCGTCGTGCGCAATTGCAGCGCCGTGATGTCGAAATAAAAAAATATTAAGCATTTTCAAAGTTAATGCTTTTGAGCTGAAATTTTGTACAGAGATTCTAGACCAGACACTCTTCAACCCGTTTGTATTGATATTTACCCTTTCCGTAACACTCTGTATAGATACTACAAGCTCTCCTTACACAGTTACATAACAAGCCACAAAACCAACACCAAGCGTAAATTCCTTTGAAAAACCTCTTTGCACATTACTTCCTTTACTTTTCCAGGAAAGCTGGTTACAGCGCAGGCGGAGCGGTGAGCGGGAGCGAGTTCGATGCAAGCCACTTTGTGCCCGACGCGTCGAACGCTTTCACCAATGACGGCTTCCTGCAAGACAACGGTAATGCGGAACTGAAGCGTGGAAGTAGATTATTATGGGTATTTCGTATTAACACAACACCAAGCCTGTATTTTCCGAAGCGGTAGGCAGAGATGTATACAGGGTCAAATTAAATTAGTCAGCGAAACCTACAGACGTTAGGGTGTCGAAATCTAAATATGATACAAAAAAAAAAAAAGTCTGAAAAAAAAAAATTGCGTCAACTATCGTTGGTAGTGTAATTACTTGAAGTCATCATCATTCATCTGCCTAGCCTTTTCCCAACTATGTTGGGGTCGGCTTCGAGTCTAACCGGATGCAGCTGAATACCAGTATTTTACACGGAGCGACTGCTTATCTGACCTCCACAACCCAGTTACTGGGTAATACGATACCCCTTGGTAAGATTGGTTGACAGACTTTCGGGCTTTTGACGACCCGCAAAGACTGTCAAAGATCCACGAATGACAGCCGGGACCAACGGCTTTACGTGCTTTCCGAGGCACGGAGGGGTCTTGGTACCTATGTGAAGATGGTCACCTATCCACGAACCAACCGCGGCAAGCGTAGCTTAACCTGATTGATCGACCCGTCCGGCTGTTATTACTTAGCCACAAGCCCCTCGTAGTGTAGTTACTTGAAGTATGAGTTAAGAAAATCTGTTTTTTTTTTTGTTTTCATGTTTGAAACTATTATCATGTGTGAACATGTTCACACAGAAAAAATACAGATTTTCTAAACTCATACTTTTTTTCGTTTCATCACATACTTATTCAGCCCCTGTCTATCTAAGTAGGTACACCCACATTTCATCAGTTATGTTTAATTCCCATGTATGTACACACGGCTACACATCAAGCTATACATAACCAGTTTAAACCGACTCCTGATCGCACGAAAAACTTATACAATGCGAGGTCAGCTTAAACTGGAAAATTATAGCTTGATGTGTAGCCGTGTGTACCTACAAGGAACTAACCAATTCTCATCAATTGGGTTACCCAGTTGATGCCCGGAGTCTTGATTTGTACCCAATCTGGGTACAAATCAAGACTTGGCTGCTACAGAGAAATTAGTAAATGAAAATCCCATGTTTAAAGGGACGGTCTTTAGGAAATGAGAGCGGTGACAGCGGCCTTGGACCAGCACCTTAATTGCGTAACACACTATCGATCGGAATCTGAATTATTTTGAAGCAAATTGCTAATCCATTGCTTCACAGGTTCGAAAAAATTATCTTTTCAACACGTAAATAAAATAACGCAATGAATGTTGTTGAACTGTCAAAATGAAACCGATTCCGATTGATAATGTGTTACGCAATTGCCCCAAAGAAAATATTAAGTACCTGAAAAGAACTGAACCACCCAGATTCCTCTCATATCCTTTACTTTACTTCAACATTCATCAGTCAGTATTTGTAAAAATAATTTCCAATTTCCAGGTAAATCCGGCTCTATGCCAGATCTCCGTCGTCACCTCGCAAGCCGTCAGTCCATGAACATGGGCTACCCACCGCACATGCTACCGCAGCCCCCACCAGCATACTGGCAACACCTAGCTGACAGGCAATACGCGGCCAGCCTTAGAGGCTACCCCAAGTCCTACCAGTCCCCACAAATGTACGGAACCTGGGTAGGACCCAGATCAGGGCCCTACGACAACCCTTACAAACGAAGACACTCCGTAGTCGGCGCATTCCAAACAGACGAATACCCACCAAAAGGATACGAATACGAAGACAGAATGGACTGCAAAAGCGAAATGGCTTACCCTTACTACCGCTCCTCTTACCCTTACGACCCGAGAGTTTACCCTCCAGATTACGACCCGAGATTTTACCCTGAGTATAAAAGGGAGGATGCGGCGTATGGGGTAAATCTGCTAAGACATGAACCGTATCATTTTAGTGGGTCAAGAGAAAGAGTTTTCTATGGTTTACGAAACAGTCATACTTCTGTAGGTAATGAGTCGGATGATTTGACTAAATATAAGGATGTAGCTTTGTAGGAAACTATATTACTTACGAATTATTTTTACTTGACTGTGGCGAAGTCAAACAGAAGGAAGCCACTTTGTACACACAGTTTCCTTACGGTACAGCCTATAAACCGCGCCGTAGAATAAACGAGTCTACAAGCTTCCATAGTGATCCATACCTACAACACTGACGACCGTGCCTACACACACACGGCGAATAAATCGTAGTTTTTCACGGTAAACGAGTGTGTGTACAATGGGCTTAATACCTATATAGATTGTTCTGTCTTTGAAAGCAAGAATTAAATGTTATTGTAAACATTATATTTTCACCGATTATCCTTTGGATTTTTGCTTAAGAAGACACTCAAAAGAATTAAATACATTAGCAACTAAGTAAGTCCAGTAGAGACGTTATTTTTAGATGTGTATTCTGAAAAATAGTGTATTTTTATAGGTTTATTATAGAATCTGAATCAATGTAAGAATACTTAAGTATTATTTTATAGCTAGTTAAGTTACCTAATTAACCAAAGGTATTATACAGTTAATTATAAGTAGGTTTTTTAGATAACAATACATATTATGTAAACCAACATGAAATCAGTCACTACGTTTTATAAATTGAATCAATAAATTTGTATAGAAAGTTTCTTCATTTATTTTGCACGTAGGTACATTCATTGGGCCGGCCAGCACGCAGTAACTGGCGATTACACCACACCACACACCCATCTCTTTCACACTACAGACCCCTGACCACAGAGCACTATTACCCTAACGCCTCTGACGCACATCACGCATATCATTTACATACTTAGGGATGATTAACGGGCCGTGGCCGGGGCGTGCCGTGTACGTGGCCCGGACGGGGCACGGATTTGAAACGTTACATGCATTTTGTATGAAGCATTTTACATTACTTACACCGTGCATGATCCGTGTCCCGTCCGGCCCGGACTGGACACGCCCCGGGCACGGCCGTTCTAATATAAATCATCTCTTACATTGTCTTGTCCCTATATTAGATAGAGAAAGATAGTTTTTCCACTCTTATCGCCTGCAAGCAGACCACGCCCGGTGTGGAGGTAGGTAGGAGATATTGAGTCATTGCACTCTATGGACCGATAAAGTTACTCTCACCCGCTCCAGGCCCGATGTACCAAATCTCTCATTTTGTCAATGTGTAGCTGCATAGTAAGCGGCCCTTATCAGTAAAAAGCATAAATACACATTAATATTTACTTACATGGGCGCCGGGAGCGGGGTGCACGTGCAAGAGTATGCAATTGGACCTTCCTGGCACAAAATAAAATATCGGTGTAAGAAAATGACCGAAAACGCATAACAGAATAATAGAGGACTCAACCTATCCGAGGCAAGATGCAAAAATGTTCACTCTACAACCATTCATACTAAAGCCTTTGTGCTTTGTGCATTAGTAGTAGGGTCGATTAGACTTTCTACTTTGTCCGAACTCCTATTCTAATCGACCCTAAGCGGGGTGATAACATTATCGAACTTGCTTCGCTTGCTGTTACATCCTTCTTAAGCTTATTTACATAAACGACACGATTAGTCCTTTTGCTGTAAGTTCCTATGCATGGACAAAATAAAACCTATCCAATACGAGGCGAGATGCAAAAATTATCGAGCTCGCTTTACTCGCTCTTGCATCCTGAATGGACAAACGATAACCTAACATATCCGAGATGAGGTGAAGTGCAAAAATGATTGAGTTCGCTTCGTGAAGCTGAAAATGCACCCTTGATTTACGTCCATTGTTATTTTATTTATTTATTTACTTCAGGCATCAAGGCCCATATAAAACACATACAACACAATATTAATATAACTTAAAAATATACTATAAATACATCCAACATTAATTACCTACACTAAAAAACTAACTAAACACGAAGTGTCTGCGTCGTGTTTCGCTGACTGGTGTCATGTAGCCGGCCACGAAACCGGCGATACACAACACCCTTCGGCCAGAATTCTTCCTTCAGGAACTTCTCGAGATGATGTGTCAGAACACGCACCACGAACGACTTGAAGGTCGTGTTGTGACGCGACTCCAACTTCTCGACCCTCAAATTCCAGTTGGTCTTCACACACAAGTACTCCACGATCTCCTCAACCTTCGTGGAGTGGTGCAGTCTGGACACGTACAGCTGCGTCATCGGGATTGAGGTGATTACCTAAAATTTCCAGCAGCAAAATAGAAATCGGGCATTGGTCGTGGTATTTTTTTAACTTTAATCAACTTTATTTGTTAACCACCTACAACAACAATAAACAAAGGAACGTAAGGGAATTAAAATGTCTGTATGTCATTGTCGTGGTCATCCACGTAATTTACTCTATAATGGTAATATAATGCGATACTTATCAATTAATTATCGCGAATAAACGATCCTACAACCAATCAAAACAGTTTTCTCAAAAGCGCTTGTAAAGAATGCTCAAAAGCCTTTGTTTCAATTTTCGCATTTAAATTTTTAATTTCAAAACGTTTAGTTAGTCAGGCACTGCAATAAAATAATGAAACATAATGATTTCGATAATTATTAACAGACTGCTTTATAAAGAAATTGAACAGAACCTAAGCAACATTCCAACTTGTTACAACTTGTACTCAAGTTAGTTCTTATTAGCAAAATCAGGTAAGTGCGATCTTCAGGAGGCGTTAATCGATGATCGCTTTCCGCCACCTCAAGATCGCAATAGCAATAACTAAACGCCGTACTTCAGCATCAGTGTTGCTACCATCTATTTAGTAATTTGCTATATTTTATTATTTTTATCTTGTTTTTCTATTGAATTAAAATAATGCAGTTTTATTCTACAATATTTGCATCAATTGTACGGAAACTAAGTTAGTAACAGAAAAAGCAACGACATGCAAACTATGGGTAACTTGCTAACCAACGCTGAAGCACACAAGCGTATTTTGCAAGGTTCCACATAATTTAAATAAGCTACCAGCCAAAAGGAAAAAAAAGGATGAGTCTTATCTTAAGAAAAAACATTTGCGTATCTTACTTACAGAAACGGTATTAATAAAAATTTGAATATTTTAAAAACTCCCAAGAATTAACTCCCATAGTACTTTCTCCATCTATGATGAATATTCCTTACATTTATATCTTTCCCTGTATTTCTTAGAATAGTTCTTGTACATTGTTTTTTATTCGAAACTAGCTCGTCTGTACATTCTGCACTTTAGGCTACGTACGATGCTATGAATTTTATAAAGGTTTAATTTCTCACAAGAATGACATGACATGACGTAAGTATTTAATTTTCCCCCGAAAAGGGGAAACTTTATGGAAACTGGTATCAGCTATAACTTGTTTTCCAGCTACGCGTACTGATAAATTAAAGTCACAAAGCGAGCAATTATGAACTCTATACAGACGAATTAAGGTAACTATTATCCTAAGGTATCACACAGTGCGTATTGAATGACACTGTGCTTGTTTAACGTGTCGAAACAACTCAGCCGGCTAGCGTTGCATATCGTGCTATCTCTGTCTATCAGTCAAAAATTCAAGAGTTTAGTTGTCGACACGGCTAAAGTTTTTAAAGTTTTTACGATAATCCAAAAGTTACTTTGTGCATGTAATCTTGTGTTTTGAGGCAACTGTTTATCATAATAAAGTGAATAAATGGTGTGTGATCAATGTGAAGTTTGTTTTTGTGATGTTTGAAGGCTGTGTAACTGTATTGTTTTATGTAGGTGGCTACCTACTGTTGTAGTGGGCCCAATGTGAAAGTGTTTTGGCATAAAATTCAGATCCCATTGTTCGATCTTTCCGGGTATACGCTGGGAAAAACGCTAATAAGTGTGACTTGCGTAAGACGTCGCTTAATATTGGTGAAATGTGTGTTATTTTGGTGTTTAACTCTGATTAACCATTGAATTTAATATTTGGTAAGTGTTCAAACGTGACATTCTTTTAAAACACACTCGAAATACTGTAAACACTCCACTTTATAGATCCATGACGTCGCTATATCACGCTATACTGCGAATTCCTATGTTTTAAAACTTTTAAATTGGAGCAAAACTTGTTCAAAGTTAAAAATATTGATGGAATTTGTCAATAGATAATACACCTTTTTATCCAAAATGTCATGATTGTCTATGGGAACTGAAAGGAATATTATCGCTTTTAATCAGGACATAGTTTATATAGTTCACTGCTTTGTTTGCCATTATTAAAAGTAAGTGTAAATGATTCTTGTGTCCAAAATGAATGGACATCACCTGTTGCATAAAATAAAAACTTTACTCCAAAGATCATAACATAAAGTCATGGTTTCTTTGCAGAAGTCTGATATTTTTGGTGAAAATCCACTGCAAACATTAATTCCAGCAGATTTAAAGGAGTTTTTTATAAAATTTTGGTCAGTGGGTCGTCTTAGTTTGAGCTTTATACAGTTGTGTTGAAAGGAGGAGGTTCTCGATTTAACCACACAAAATACACTTCATTGTGTATCTCCGACATTTTCCAATCTATTCAAGATATTATTTTATAGAAGAAGAATATTTAAAAAGATAGGTCAGTGGGTCGTCTTAATTTTAGAAAAAACACAGCTGAAAAATTGAATTCAAAATAATAATTACATTAAAGATTTCAATTTATTGGATAGTTCCAGGCACATTTATTTCATTATTTTCGTCATTGGGTCGTCTTAGGGGTTTCTCTGATCTCATTATTTTTAATAACCTGTCATTTCTTAAGTATGGTGATATCGAGAGCAGTGGTGGCCCAGTGGTAACGGCCACGTCTTACAAGTTGTAGGTTGGGGGTTCAAATCCCAAGCAGGCACTTAACTTTGTGTAAATTATTTCATAAACAAAAATGAAGGAAAACATTGTGAGGAAATCGGCATGTGCTAGATCCTTCAAAGACATGCGAAATCTACCAACCCGCACTGGGTCTGCGTGGTGGATTAAGGCCCTCTCCCTGTCACTGAGAGGAAGCGTGTGTCAAAGCAGTGGGAATAATAAAGGCTGATTGTGGGAATAATAAAGGCTGATTATGGTAATAGCGGTAAAGTCATTGTCTGTTCAGTATATACTTAGCTACATCATACATGTTAAGGTGAATGGGTAGTTGTAGCCCGCGAAATTCAATTTTTCTTACGTTTTTTGCAATTTTCAGGTCAGTGTCAGGTTATATCTTGATCAAAATATGATTCGCGACTATAATAGACATGTATTTACAGAATTATAGTCATTAGAATCATTAATATATCTCTATAAGTTAGATTTCTACCACTAACACTTTTCCATACGAGATTTGTTTTTAACGGTAGAAATCTAACTTAGAAAGATGTATTAATGATTCTAATTATTATAATTCTGTAAATACATACCGGTTATAGTCGCGAATCATATTTTGATCAAGATACAACCTGATACTGACCTGAAAATTGCAAAAAACGTAAGAAAAATTGAATTTCGCGGGCTACAACTACCCATTGGCCTTAAACTATATATTTTGAAACTGGAGTTTCTTGCCCATTCTTGTACAAATTAAATGAAACCTTATGGAAGGGGAAATTAGAATCAAATCGATTTTCTTGTAAATTTTGACATTCAAAAATGCCTTTTATGTGCCTCTTTGAAATAAATGATTTGACTTTGACTATACAATTTCATCCTTAAATCTTCTAGAAATAGTTATTGCACAACCTTATGCAACTTGACTTGCTTCCAACTAAAAACTTTAACTGGTGATAATAATCATTGAAGTACATGACCTACAAATCCCAACTATGAAGAAGGTTGTAGAAAGGTCCTACAAGGTCGCAAAATACGTGCATTGACGTGGAGTTGCGGACACCAGCCCGTATTACCTATTACCTAAGGTCCTACAAGAAGTAACTTGCTCACTCGCTGTGACACTTCTAAAAGTCCTCAGGCTCTACCTTTAGACTTAAAAGAGAACAATTAGTGTCAATCTAACTAGCACTGATAAATCTAATAATGAGATGAGGCATTTCTGGATGAGAACAATCTTGAACTGCCAAGCGAAGAAACAACCAATCTGATTAAAGCTGAAGCCAAAGGGCTGATTGCGGATCTAAAAACAATAAAAAAAAAACTTTGACTTCCTGCAAGTCTTACTAACCATCATCATCTGCCTAGCCTTTTCCCAACTATGTTGGGGTCGGCTTCCAGTCTAACTGGATGCAGCTGAATACCAGTATTTTACATGGAGCGACTGCCATCCGACCTCCACAACCCAGTTACTAGCAAGTCCAGTAGGACTTGCTAGTAACTGGGTTGTGGAGGACCAACGTGATTTATTTTGATATAATGGTTAGTAAACCATTATATCAAAATAAATCATGTTGGTATTCTCCAAAGGGTAGACAAATATATGTTCTATGCTTAAATCGTGCCAGTTAAAGTAAAGTCACAGATAATAAGTGGCAAGCCCATTGCCATAAACCAATCTAGACTTCGGGCTGCTATATCGAAACTTGCCCATAGCCATGGTGAATCTAAATAGTAACAGCCGCAAGGGTCAATCTTCGTGGTTAAGCAACGCCTGCCGAGGGCTATGCGTGAATGGTTACCATTAATTAAATACAGAGACTCCGTGCCTCAGGTTGAGTCGTTACTGCTAGGTAGAAAACTAGTGTTACAAAGGGTATTTTTATACCCAGTAATTGAGTTGTGGAGGTCCGACAGGCAGTTGCTCCGAGTAAAATACTGGTATTCTGCTGCATCCTGGAAGACTCTGAGATGATGAGGCATGGTGCATTATGATGATCATCTTGACTACTGCTTTGTTAATTAATTTATTATTATTAATTTATTTATCAAAATTTCCCTTACTACTATCATTACAGGTGTATACCTAATACAACATCATGGTCTTAAAATTAACTTAAGTACTTACAATTATTTAAAACTATGAAACGCGTAAAAAACTAGTGGTACTTATAATTTTATTACTTACATCTAAAAATAATATTATGTAGGTACTAATTGTACTTGTTAACCTACTGCCTGTATTACAAATTCCTAACAGTTGTTTTTAATATTGTGGGAACCTCGGGCTCCACTTCTATTTTATTTATCATGAGAAAATAATTCAAAAATAAGTTGTAACCATAAAACAACTTGTTTTGATTAATAGACTATTGTTTTGTAGTATTTGACTGTTATTACGAAGTCTTACCAAAAGGTATCATATTACCCAGTAACTGGGCTGTGGAGGTCAGATAGGCAGTTGTTCCATGTAAAATATTGGTATTCAACTGTAGCTGAACCAGTATTTTAGATCCCAGCTTAGTTGGGAAAAGGCTAAGCAGATGACTTTGTGGGATGCTCCTTTTAATTTTAATTTAATTTTAAAACATGACAGTCTAAACATGATTTCTGCTTGTAGGACTTTCTTCCAATGGTGCCCAGTGTCTGAAGTCTTGAGACAATAGATTGTCTCAATAGATTTTGATTCGACTTTATTTATCTAAGCGAATTTCTTCCTTTCTTGTTTAGAAATCTAATAATATATGTTTATTGTACGAGTATTATATTCTGTTCGGGAAACTTTCTGAAGCTGACCCCAACATAGCTGCGAAAAGCTAGGAAGGTGATGAGACTGTTATTATACTGAATGTATAATATCTTATTACATTTATTTTGTGAGGCATGGTTATATTGAATCGCAAAAATAACTGGGTACTGTAATATTTTCTGTTTCTGCTTTTTACATTTAGTACAGAGACCTTTTTCTCCTCTTGTGTTATCAAATATATTTTAAAATTTTTCATTCTCACGTTTCAGCATGGAAGCCACGGCAGCTACAATGAATTTGCAACCTTTGGAGAATATATTTTCTTCAGGTAAGAAAATTTTGTTTTAATTAATCCCACTAATCAATCACTAGAGCAGTGGTGGCCAAGTGGTAACGGCCGCGACTTACGAGGAGTAGGTCTTAGGTTCGAACCCAGACAGGCGCTTTACTTTGGGTAAATTATTTCATCACCACTGCTCTCAAAACGGTGAAGGAAAACATCGTGAGGAAACCGGCATGTCCTAGAACCAAAAATTCGAAGACATGTGACATCTGCCAACCCGCACTGGGCCCGCGTGGTGGATTACGGCCCATTCCCTCTCGCTGAGAGGAGGCCTGGGTCCCAGCAGTGGGAACATTATAGGCTGATTATGTAATCACTAGAAAATGATCAACTAAGAACTGAATCAATCATTACAAGAATTCATGCCTGTATTTTCTCCAGGACTACTAAGAGGCGGTTAGCATACGCACTTTGTGCCCATACAGGCAGGACATCCATAACGAGAGCCTATTGCCATTTTATTCAGTTTATTTTATTTATACCCTTATTTCTAAGTAATAGTTGTTGTACAAAATACATTTAATATCAGTTCTGAGTCTCTGTGTGCCCTTTGGCAAAGGCCTCCTCCAACCCCTTCAAATTCTCCCTGTTCCTTGCCTGTCAAGGCAATGTCTTTCTTATGACCATTAACTGGGCATAAATCTAAGGAACTACAGAGAATTTTCTTAGCAGAAAAACTGCAGTAGGCAAGGCGAGCAATCGTCAGAACCTTACACTCAGGAGTCGCACTTGCAACCACTCCACCAACGAGGCAGTAAGTCAAATATGCTCCCATAAAGAAACCTATTCCCAAACATTATGTAGCTAATTTAGCACTGACTGCAACTCATAGCCATGTGAACCAGACAATGCAACACAAACAACGGTTTAAAAATATATCTACCAACTTTAAACAATTATAACTTGTCATTATCAACTGCTATGCATTGTCTAACGGCATCCATACACGTCCTAAACTAATTACCTTTTACATTTCCAAACAATTAAAACCACTACTTCGTAGGTTTTAAGTTCAAAATCGCGTGTGTGCTACTGATAGCTGTGTCGCGATTGTAGCAAAATAAATGAGGTATTTAGAGAATCCCATTCTGGTAGTACTTTACAATGGAGACTGTTTCGTAAGTGTGACTATGTTACTGTTTAAATCTCACGTTGTTGCAAGATTTTCTTGTATCTTTGTGGCAGCTACTTAGGCTTGTATGAGCGGGAGTTATTAAACTTTAGTATTGAGCCCTTCAATCATTTCATGACATTAGGCTGAGATCAGCACTTTTTGGATTGACGAAGGTTACAAAGGAGAGCCCCGAAACGCCCGCCCTTCATAGCTAGGAAGAAATGGCGCGTAACCAAATAATTCCCCAACAGAACAGAAAACGAATCAGTAGTTACATTAAACATACGAACGACCTGTAAAAAAGCTAGTAAGTAAACTAATTTAGGCTTTGCGCTAGTTCAAGAATTCATAATAATCGACTTAATTTCCAAAACCCATGCAAAGAGGACGCCCAAAAAGCACCTCAGAAATAATATGCCTCTCCCAATTCTTTTTGGGTTCAGGACCTAGGGGTCCTGAATATACTCGTATGAAAAATGACGCCCCTGTAGGCAGTGGCGTCATATTTCAGCTAGCACCAATAGTATAATGATCATCAGAATGACCGCCAAGATTAAGGGTCCACAATCTCGACGGTTTAACCTGTTAACAATCTGCCAAATAAAATTAAATTTTCGAAACATTTTATTCATTTTTACGGATTTTCCAAAAGTTTTTCGCATCCCAGTCTCGCGGACTCCCCGCAATCGACTGAAGGTGTTGAATACTTTAGCCTCAGTCAGATATAACCATCAGTTCAACCATATGACTTTCAACTTGCTTCGCCTGTTCTACGCACACATACGCAAATTTTGTTCGCACAAAATCTAACGGGGAATTGAGAGAGCCCTCGCGGATTTCGTGACGTCAACTCAGAATTATTCTATGTAAAATAGCGGTGCGTTGGTGTGAGTACGATGCGTGACGAATTTGGGGAGTGAAGTATCTGAGTCGTTGTGCATTCCGTGCCTCACTGGAAGGCTTCAGAGGGATCGATGCCGCGCGTGCGCCCTCGCCCTCGCCCGTACAAAGGCAAGGCTGCTCCCTAGCAAGCTGGGCCTGTCAAAATAATACACGGTTTTTGCGAATTTCGCACGCGAGCCCCTGAAATATTGTTTAAAAAATAATTTTACTTCAAACTCTTACTCAAAAATGTTTTTTGGAAGTATCAAACAATTATTTGTCCCCTAAGTTTCGTTTATTGATTCCAGTTTCTTACTTTGGATTTTTATTTTTTTTATTTGTTATGTTAAATCTTTGATGTGATGGTGTCTTTTTGTGTTCGACAGTTAATTGAATTAGTGGTGTCATACAAAAATGTAGCTGGTTCGGTTTTTGCTGTATAGGTATGTATGTGACTTGTAGCATTCGTTTACTTGTTGCGCTTGATTTTAATGTACGGATTACGTAATGCGACATTATAAACTTTAATGATTCCCCGACTTGTTGAAATTTCGTGCTGTCTATAAAATGTAAGCGACATTTTGTTTTAGTGCTAATCAGAACTGTTAAATAATATTTACTTAATAATTGGGAACAATTATTATGTTGTAATCTAACTGGTTTATTAATGAGTCCCAGTTGGGCGCCACTATGTTGCACAACACTGCGGATCAATGAATTACTTGAAATCTATAAATTATATTTTCTTTCTACATAACTTGATTCATTACATTAAAATATTTGGTTTTGTTTGTTCATATTAAAAACAAATATTTTAGAATATATTTAGGGGAGCCCTAAAACAAGGCCTTTTGGAAAGCCTAGGTTACAAAGACTCGGAGATAGATTTTCCAAAAGGCTATTCAAAGAATAATAAACTATTCGTTGTTCCCGCGGGTGTGGCAAATAATGCAACCGAAAGTCAATGAAAAGGTACACAAGATGTCAGCTAGAAACCTTTGCAGCCCCCCGACCTTTCGACAGACCACAGTCAACGATACCCCGAGAACACTAGAATTCAATTACACTCGCCCAGTACCAAATAAAAACAAATAACTGTGACCTTCGTCACGTATTAAAGGACCCTTTGAGGGGTTAAACGTCTGTAGCCGACTTTTATGATCGTCTTAACGTGCAATATTTCTTATGAAAAGTACGGGGCTTATATTATATTACCTGAATTTACTTCCTAATTGAAGTCTAATATACCGGATAATCCTTTTAAGCGAATATTGGCAAGAATTTTTGGAGGGTATTTGGATATTTCGTTTGATGTTTCGCCCGGTTTACAATGTTACAGTTCATGACATTAAAAGATCCATACTACATACTACATATTTAGCAATTGATAGTTACAATAAACATTTTAATATTGTATTCACCTGATAGTCTTTGGTTCTTGAACATGGGATTATTCACCTTCCCTGGGTCCCTTAACAGATCAGGGGTACACCAAGGCCACGCGGTCATTATTCTTGAATGACCATTTTATGTACACCTCCCTCAGGGATCCATCAATCCTGAGCTCGTAATGTTTGGCAGAGTGAGAAGTTGCAAACGCATCATGCATGAAATTACATCAAGACTAGTCTGCAAAACACACGCCTTCTTCCTATGTGGATAGGCAGAAACTACAGAACGCCACCTGCTACGATCCTTGCATACCTTTTGCTTCGTTTTATATCTTCTAGGGCGTCCACTCCCTGTGTTTCCACTCACATCTGCCTTTTACCTTTTGTTAGTCGGCTTTCATTCATCCTCCCAACATGACCGAACCATCCCAGACCGAATTTCGGTCATGGCAGCGAATTTCAGCGGAGACTAGCCATCTACGCGGGAGATATTATAGTGCACAAGTGTGTGCGCAGACACAGGGGCACTCACTCTTCTCTCACTCTCATAGTCCGATGGGACGGCAATCCGACACAACCGGAGATACTCGTATATCAAGCGCAGGACCAACGGCTTAACGAGCTTTCTGAGGCACAGGGGTATTATACCGCCAACTTCCAAACTCGGGGCTGTTACTGAGAAATTCCTAATGGGAAATCCCAATAACACATTGCGCGACCTGGGAATAGAACCCAAGACCCTACGCTAAGCTAAATTAGTATATTTAAATACGTCCGGCACACCCTGAAATACTCAACCCCGCTACCCTGCTGGCTGGCTAACCTTTACCACGATGATCTTAGGTAATACGGGCTGGTGTCCGCAACTCCACGTCAATGCGCGTATTTTGCGTACGGGCCCCTAAAGTCACGATGATCTTAGCTCATGATGCTCTTGGATAAGAAGTATAACGATAACATAACATAACACCACACCTGTAATCCCCGCAGGGTTAGGCGGAGATGTATAGTCAACAAAAGAGATAAGTATGCAGGGTCGTCGGATATAGTTGGAAGTTTAGTAAGAAACCGATGGATGTTGTCGATAAATGAACTGTTTGTTTTAACATCCATCGGTTTCTTACTAAACTTCAACTATATCCGATGATCCTGTATACTTATCTCTTTTGTTGACTGTACCTATAGAACACCATATTGCCATCAACCGGGCACATATCCTTACTCCAGACTGCTACTGAGAAATTCAGATAAATTATTTTATTTCTGTAAGTTTTTACAAGCATTTTTACCTACACGTCAATCGTATTAAAAAAAAAAAAAAAAAAACTAGATGAGGTCGGCGTTACCTATCTAACTACTCTGAGAAGAAAGGCCGAAACAAACCCAGAAACAAACCCATAGGTCTCTTTTAAAGTCCATGTAAATTGGTGTCTGATATGGTCTTTTGAGGAAAGAACCACACAGATTGAGTGGACCTGTGAATCTGAATAACGATACTCAGTCCAATTTCAACGCACATCACTTAAATCCCAAAGCGTATAACATCAGGGCCACTCATTGTCTCCCATATAAAGAACATCTATCTTCTCATAATTCACGTGAACTAATTAGAAACGCTTTTGATTATTGTCCATCGTATGGACGAACCGTAGCTGGAAAACTATATTTGGCTATTGTATGGGTAATGTATTCTACACAACGATCGATTTCTGCCAGATTTCAGTTTAAGTACGACAGTAAAAGATTAGTATATGGTAAACTGGACAAAACCTATAAGATAAACGCGAACGCTCTTCATTATTGCTTTGCTATTCTGTCTCCTAGGTCTTTTTCGTGGGCAAATTTTCTGGGGCTATGGCCTTTGTACATACCATTGACAATCTGTGCTAGTTTGTTCGTAAGTTGATTCTGCTAGTAGTACTTGATCATATTTTGAAACAGTCCAAATTATATATTTTACGTTACAATTTCTGGTCTTAGATTCATGTAAACTATCAATTGGTGGATGAACTGCATTATCAAGACACGAATCTGATGTAAAATATAAATGATAACTTTAAGTTTACTGTTAAAATATTCTAGTCCCGAGTAGTGGCGCTTTACTTCGTGTAAATTATGCTTTATATCCCGAATCCAACATATTACTAAAGTAGTATTTAAAGTATAAGCATACGCATCTTCTCGTACTTTTAACCAAAATTAGGTAGGTACATGTGTATTCAAGAAATATAGTAATACTCTTTGGTTAACGTTATAAATTCGCCTCGCTGGATTTAACGTGCTTCACGCGTACTGATACGTTCTGCTGTTTTTGTACTAATGCGTTCCAGCGATTTGTTACTGACCATATGTCTTTGTTGGTTTACGAAATAGACGCAATTTCAACTGTTAATGTAAACACCTACGCGTTATTACGAGATTTTAATGTTCACAGTGACTTTAGAGTGGCGAATTTAAGAGGTCATAATGATATTGTGGACTAAAGTTGGTCCTTGTAATCGTTATAGACCAAACATCTTCGTCGAATCATACATCGGCAATCTACACTAATATTATTAAGAGGTAACGTTTACATATTGTTAATATCTGGAAGTTCTGATCTGATTTCCAAAATTCTTTTACTGACAGAAAGCGACAGTATTTCCGAGTGCCATAGAGTAGGGTTTTTTAAAGTATAGTTGACTATCACGCGGGCGAAGTCGCAGACAGAGGACAGTCGTTAGATAAAGTTAACGATGATCAGTTATACAGGCCTGTTCTTGGTCTAATGAAACTCATTTAGAGCACAAGCCCGAAACTCTAATATAGTTGTTAAATAACATTCGAAATATCTTCAATAACAGCAATATTGAAATGAAATAACTCTGTTCAATACGAAAGTAAGGGTGGGCTACATTTTCTTCGAACCCCAAATTGGCTAAAGGCAATAGATTAATCAAATTTTTCCGATTTGTCCTCACAACTTCGCTTTTCCATTAGGGGTCGCTACATCGTGTATTTCGTACAATTTCGGATGACTTCATATACTTATCTAAGTTCTTTTTTTCGGGCAAAAAGCTCCACAATTTTTCTCAACTTCAAATATAGCACTCATCATCATTATCATGTGCAACCTTGTTTGACCCACTGTTGAGTATAGGCCTCCTCCCTTTTCATAATCATAATCGTTTATTGTCTTTTGTGCCATGCTTTCCTGGTCTGTGCGAGTCTTATCCAAGTATTCCCCGCGATCTTCTGTAGGTTCACCCACCTGGCTGTTGGTCTGCCAATACTTCGTCTACCGTCTCGCGGCAAACAATCCGTTAGAGCTCTGCTCCACCTGCCATCACCACGTCTAGCTATGTGTCCTGCACAATACAATAACAATACACCATTATATTTAAAAACTGCGCAGTTAAATTGCATTTACATCAAAGTAAATTTCACTAGGCACACGGGGTTAAATGTACGTCAAAACTCTGCATTTTTCCAGGAACTCGCAATATCCTGACTGGAAAAGCCGTGGGCTTTTTAATGGGCGCCCCGACAGTTTCTTTGAGCAATATGAAACCTGGAAAAGGGGCCGGAAAACGCCCGAGTGTAGCAGAAAATCTTTTCACTCCCGTTCGTCGGGACAAACTCGAGCAATTTACCTTTGGAGTCGAATAGACTTCCTTTTAAATTAGTCTCGAAAAGTCTTCTTGTAAGCCTGGAATCTGGAATCATAATCATGACCTTTAGAATAATCTTTGTTATATCCCTCGTAATAACCGAGACATTGTAACAAACAAACCGTAAACCTACGGTCGTTAATATGGGGATATGCAATAAACGTGTATTATATCACACAACACAACCTACGGCACGTGCCGACATAATCCCGTTATATGACATGCTGTTAATTAGATTCCTCAAATATCGTCCAATCGGAAAATTAGAGCCCTTTGCCCTTGAGTGAGCAGCGGTCAAAGAGCTGAGTAGACTTAAGATTAAGGGTTTAGGATTTAAAGTGGTGTGTGCCAAAATTTGCCACAGCATTTTGGCTAACCCTTCAGCAAAACAATTCTTACTCTCCTTTGTGACAAATCGTTTTTTTTTTTTATGTTTTTTGCAGTTGTTTTATGATTAGTATTGTTTATATGTTTTAGGTAAGTATGTATGTATTTATTGAATATGCATGACATACCTGCATAGACTACCTGCAGTATTGTCTCTCCTTTCACCCTTAATCGTTCGCTTTTAGCGATTCCGTAAAATTTCTACATTTATATTTATATATGTAATATTTATGTTGTACACAATAAAGAGTATGCTATCTATCTATATTACATCGTTTGTAATAAAGCATTCTGCTACGTTGAAGAATTCGAAAAGTCTAAAAGAAGTTAAAATTAATTCGGGAAGAACTCTGTCTTTGCCAAATTGTCTGCGATTGCCAAATACAGAACGCCTAAACTCCAAGAATTTCAAAAGTTCGAAAACGTTCGGTACTTTTTGTCCCGACTGTTCTGACTTCGGAAATCAAAACAGAGCTCATTTTATACTACCCCCCTTTATTCCCAAACGTTGCTTAAAGTTAAGTATTGATTAGCAACTGTTCTTAACTTTAATCATCGTTTATAAATAAACCCTTATGTATATCATCATCATCAATATAATAAAGTTGAAGAGTTGTTTCTTTGAACGCGCAAATCTCTGGAACTACCAGTCGGATTTGAATAATATTTTTGTATTGATAGCCTAATTCTTGAGGAAGGCTATTTAACCGGTCAAGGGGCGCGCGTCGTCCATTAGCGACGAAACAATAGAAAATCAATTGTGTCTCATTAGCGGAGCTTGACAGATTAACATACTTATTAACTACGACCCTTACGAGCCGAGCTAAAGGAGAAAAAGAACGCTAAGTGTAAACGAAGTAATAGCGCGGACAGGCGATGCGATGCGACGGGATGAGTTGGGGGCGAAATTTCACGCGGGCAGAAGCTTGTTACCCGACTATGGCGAAGCAAAAAGGAGGGTTATGATTTTGACCGGTATGTATGTAAGTTCATCTGTTCCCTCATAACTTCTAAACTACTTGTCATAATTTGACAAATGAGGTATCGTTGGAAACGTCTTGATCGTCTGCTGGTTATAGGCTATGTGACATCACATTAAATTGAATAAGGCGCCCTCTAGCGGAAATAGTCATGACCTAAAAAAATTATTATCATGCCGTGTTGGGTATCTAATTAAAGGGCTTAATTAGCACATTTCAAATATATAAATATTACTGAAATAAGCCCCAAAACAATTAAATAAAAAATAAGTTTAAAAACTAAAATCCGACTACTGAAAAGGATGAAACAAGAAAGTACCTTCCCGTGGTCGCATGCTACCATAGCTTATAAGTATGTTAGTACAGCGGCATGCGACTACGGGAAGGTACTTTCTTGTTTCATCCTTTCTTTTAGATTTTGAAGTTTGTTGTGTCTACATTTCAGGAATGTGCAATATTATCTTAAAAACACGTGTTTTCTATCTCTTATCTATAATGCCCTACTGACCGACGATCTTAAGTCTATAATCAGTTTTCTTAACGTATACGCCAAGCCAAAGAAAGCGATAATGTTTATCTATTTATTCGCCTCCACGCTCAACTGATTGCTGCGACTTGAAATTCAATATCTGGGAATCTCGTTATCTGATATCCAGTTTATTTTCCCACAAGAAAACTAAAATGTGCCTCTACGGTGTTTCTGTACATTCCAGAAAAATGTATTTACTATTATCCTAGTCTTGATCATGTTTTCTGACAATACGTAACATTTTGATCTTGTTCTTCGAAGCTTTGACATTTGGTCCTCACATTCAGTATTAAAAAGTGCATAAATCTGTATATAAAATTCAAAGTCCTGACTAACTGAAATACCAACGCACAGTCTAAACCGCTGGTCGTAGAGACATGAAATTTGGCGGGTGTATTCTTTGTGAAGAATAGGTATCCACTAAGAAAGGGTTTTTCGAAATTCCACTCCTAAGAGGGTGAACGGGGAGAGGGTGATATTTCACGCGGACGAAGTCGTGGGCAGAAGCTAGTATCTAATATGATAGTCTATTACTGTCCCACAACAGGGCGAAGGCCATTTTACAATACAGTGACGGCACGAGCATTAATCACCACGCTTGCTCAAGACGAGTTGGCGTCGTTGGCGATTTCAGAATTATATTAACTATACAAAGTGTAAAAAAATTAACCTTAAAAACTTTAAGAGGTGCTTTAGACCATCGAACTGAACAACTTTCACTATGGGACCAACTCCGAAATCACGAAAAAAAAACAGCTGTTTCATACAAAAGTTCAATACCTACTCGGCCAAAATGTATGAAACAGCTCATTTTTTTTTCGTGATTTCAGAGTTGGTCCCATAGTGAGAGTTGTTCAGTTCGATGGTCTAAAGCACCTCTTAATGTTTTTAAGGTTAATTTTTTTACACCTTATATAATTCTAGTTAATAAAAATCCAAAATTCATTCATTTACTGACAGACAGCGCACAACTGTGTCTAGAATCATGAAATTTTGCACGAGAGTATTAAGGAAGCCTTTTAAAAAAAATCTTCCTCCTAAAGAGGTTAAATAAGGGATGAAAGTTTGTATAGAACTCCCATCGAGCACATGTCTGGTTTCTAGTACTACAGACCTCTTTGTTTTCGCGATAGAATGTTACGTCAGGCTCTGTTACATATTGACCTAATAGTGACCTCGTACAGCGTAGGGGCTCGTGGCTAAATGATCAGAATCAGAATGCTTTATTTGTAAACATAGTACAATAGTGTGCGAGATGGTACAGATAGGTAGATCTTCTATGTTTTGCCCAGAGGCGTACAAATATATCTATTTAATTAACATTGTCTAATTTTTTACTTTTAACACAATTTAACTTTTGAAATATCATTAAAGTGGTAGAATTACGTAATGATAACAGCTGCACGGGTCGATCGAAGGTTAAGCTACGCTTGCCGCGGTCGGTTCCTGGATGGGTGACCATACATTACATATCGAGACCCCTCGTGCCCTCGGAAAGCACGTTAAGCCGTTGTTCCCGGCTGTCATTCACAGATCTTTGACAGTCGTTATGGGTAGTTAGAAGCCCAAAAGTCTGAAAACGAGTCTTAGCATAGGGTATGATGTTACTCAGTAACTGGGTTGTGGAGGTCAGATAAGCAGTCATAATCTGCCTATAATGTTTTCACTGCTGGGACACACGCCCCCTCTCTTCGAGAGGGAATGGGCTGTAATCTACCACGCGGGCTCAGTGCGGATTGGTAGAAGTCACGTGTCTTTGGTTTTTTTGGTTGTAGGGCGTGCCGGTTTCCTCACGATGTTTTCCTTCACCGTTTTGAGAGCAGTGGTGATGAAATAATTTACACAAAGTAAAGCGCCTGCCTGGGTTTGAACCCACGATAAACTCGTAAGTCGGGGCCGTTACCATGCACTGGGCTGCTACTGCTCCTGATAAGCAGTCGCTTCATGTAAAATACTGGTATTCATCTGCATCCGGGCAACAAGGCAGGGCAGATTCATCGAGTGACCTCATACAACACACATGGGTCGCAATAGGTGTTCTTAAGTTACGGAGTTTGCAACATGATTTATTAAGTCGTGTTACCAAGGTACCTCTTCAAATTCTTAAAAGTTCCTCCTAAAATCCCTTTTATAGTATCTCTAGAGATATTTAAACACTTCACAGCATTCACGAATACTCTTAGATGACGTCAAGGGGAATCAAAAGCTTAAGCGTTATTGTCTGTTCACTGATGGCCCTTTGTCTTTGGTATCAACCCCCGAGACCTTGCCTTTTAATAAAATCCCAGGAGACTCCTTTTAGGGGCTTAAATCTGGGACCGGATATCACTGAGCGTAAAGCTATAGTTGATTATAAGCGTTGCTTAAAGTTTAGAGACGTTTAAACAGCAAAAAATGCATGGGCTTTGGTCTTATTATATTTTCTGTTTGCATTGGTGTCAGCTATCGATTTATATAGGCCTCATACGTAGCAGCCATTTTGAAAAAAAAAATGGCGGATAGGTAGTGTGCCACGGACCTTCAAAGCCCTTTGAGCAACATTTATGAATAAAGGGGTGTATATGCAGGATACGTTATTGACGTGTAGTGCAGACAGTCAATGCAAACATGACCCAGATATCGCCCGAATGGCTGCGTATCGACTGTGAAGGGACTTAGACCCGAAACCACGGGCTTACGGGCACTCTGGCTGGATTTAACCGACTTCAATCTCATCCGCTGGGTTTTATTGCGTATGAAGCCTAGCTTTACCCGAAAGCTTGGGGCAAATGCGTGTCGATCGACGAAAAATACTCTTTGTAACAGCTGCGCAGTAGTTGGAGCCAATATTGGCGTAGGTTGGGTCCAATGTGTGTAGTCGGGGGTAAGCTATGTGCTCAAGTGTGTATTAAGTTTGTTAAGTCGCTTCTGAAGTTGCGAAAGTACGTGTACCATCTTAAATTTAATGAAAACAGTTTGCGATGAAGACAAAGGGGCGTGTAGCAGAAAATTATACCGGAATACAGTCATGGAAGTTAGTGGAAGTATGTTTTTAGGTTATTGTAATTATTGTCGTCTTGGATTACCATGGTATAATTATAACGGTTGGAACATGCGTAACCATGTTGGAGTATCAAATATGCCAAAACGTAAAACATGCTGCGCGGTATTTTTTTATCAACCTGTTTTCTAGTGAGCTTCGCGTTACTGAATTTTGGGCCGAACATATTGGGAAATAAATATTTCATGAGTAATTTTTGCCATCGACACATTTGATTGAGCTTTTTTATTTCGAGTCTGCAACATAAGATATCCAGGCATGATGCATGCATACCTATGAGCATGATGTCCAGGGTTCGATTCCCGGGTCGAGCAAATTGTTATTGAGTTTTTCCATCTAGAATTTATCAGTAGCAGCCCGGAGTCTAGATTCGTGCCCGATTGATGGCAATAAGTTCGCCCCCTATTACTTAGGACTTAAACATAACTGGCGAAAGGTAGTTGTACTAAAAATACATTACTGCCAAACCCTTTGGGGAATACTGGCGAGATGATATGTTACTACCCCTTCCTGATCTAATAAAGAACTGCTATCGATCCTGCCCACTCTCCCTGACCTGCTAGCTGTGGACGAACAACAACAAAAATAAATATAGAACTGGCCACATTTATTACGGAGTCAGTAAAGTCTGTCTGTGAAAGTTCAGATAGCCGTATTGACATTGCAAAGTGGCGACAAAACTCCAGGACTCGGATTTGGCTTCGTGCCCATTGTGTGAGGCTGGTATACGAATGCGAATGGTCACATCTTTGAATTATCCGCCTCTTACATAAACATTTCCGTACTTAGGTAGGCGTTGTCTGTGCGAGAAATTCTTCTCTAAGGGGCCGTCTCCACGAGCGAGAGAATCGCGGCGATAGTCTCGCCGTGCCATCAAATTTTCGCCGCGATGATATCGCCATGTGGGAACACGTTCTAAGAGAGTGTATAGAAATACGTGTCACGAATATAGATGGGCCATTCACCGGATTTAAACCCGGTGCTTTTGATAAACACCCGACTAACACCCAGAAAATTCGGTGTTTATCGGGTGTTTACCAAAAGCACCGGGTTTAAACCCGGTGGATTGCCCATCTGTAGCCACGACGATAATATCGCCGCGATTCTCTCGCTCGTGGAGACGGCCCCAAAGACGATAATGGAATGACGTTTCTAATCAAAGCTATTTATATAGGAAACTGAGTAGAATAATGTGTTTGCATTTTGAGAATATGTGATAACTTCATGAGCTGTTAAGCCAGCAACGATTAATTAACGATGAACATGATAGTGAATTTCAAGTGTTTTATGAACGTGTGATTAATATTCATAGTTCATACAACATACTAGTGTAATCTTAATTATCTGCGCCGTATTCGTTGTAGAGAAGTGGTGGCCGAGTGGTGCGGCCTCGACTTACTTATCTTGTTGTAGGTTGTGGGCTCGAACCCAGACAGGCGCTTTACTTTGTGTAAATTATTTCATCACCACTGCTCTCAAAACGGTGAAGGAAAACATCGTTAGGAAACCGGCATGTCATAGAACCAAAAAAATCGAAGACACTGACATCTACCAACCCGCACTCGGTACGCGTAGTAGATTACAGCCCACTCCCTCTCACAAACAGGAGGCCTGTGTCTCAGCAGTGGGAACATTATAGCAGCATAATACACCACCACCACCAACACACCCACCACCACCTGCACCTTTACTTCTATAAGCATAATCAGCATTATGCTTATAGAAGTAAAGGTGGAAAAAAAAGGATTTAGAACCCAAGGGTCTAAAATTGTGTTTGTATGCGAACGAAGTAGCTGTCGGCAGCTCGTCAATTAATTACTTGAATATTTTAATTGGAAGTGAGAACCGAGTGGAATGAACCATTGTTATCGTGTCACAGAATGTCAATTAACATGAACTAAGGTAATGCGTTGTCGCACGACACACGAAACTAGGTAAGGAGGTTCCTTTATCGCTACGTAAAATATTATTTTGACACTCCTGAATGAAATATCCCTATTACATGGGACTTGAAATATACAATTGTGGGTGAATATGTTTTCGTGATAAAGAAGGCTAGCTGTGCCCCGCGGTTTCACCCGATAAAAGTATTATATTCCTTTTTTATTGATTCCCTTTACAAATCTCCACCCCCCTTTTTACACCCTTAAGGGATAATTTCGGCGGTAAAAACTATTTCCTTTCCCACAACTCAAAATATCTCCCGAAACCCAACCGAAACATTTTCACCTAAATCGGTTCAGCGGTTATTGATTCGCCATACAAACTTCCACCCCCCTTTTCACCCCCTTAAAGGATGATTTCTGGGATAAAAACTGTCCTATGTCCTTCCCCGGGATGCAATCTATCTCTCTGCCAAATTTCATCTAAATCCGTTCAGTGGTTTAGGCGTGAAAAGCTAACTTACAGACAGACAGAGTTACTTTCGAATTTATAATATTAGCATGGATTCTGTTTTTGGTTTATTTGGAAAGTAACTCTGTAGTGATATACTTCTGCCAACTGGTATAGTAACTCTTAAGAAATCTTGAAAGCATTGTAAGAGAACCTCAAATTTTGCTTGATATACATATAATACATCAAGCAAAATTTGAGGTCCTAGACACCTAGTTGGCATTGTTTTTGATTGCATAACATTTCCTTGCTCAGGAATTGCGTTTAAGAAAGGCTTCGGCTGTCTTATCCTTCACCTTAAACATTCACGATCAAACACTTCAGTCTAGCATTTTGATCTACGGATCAAAGCGTATTTTGCATAAACTACAGCCAATATCGCCTTTGTGTTAGAAAACGATACGAGATCGGTTTCGTTATGGCTTTTATACTAATAATAAAACTGAAGAGTTTGTTTGAACGCCCTAATCTCTGGAACTACCAGTTGGATTTGTGAAATTCTTCTTGCATTTGATAGCCCAATTCTTGAGGAAGGTAATTATAGAATTAACGTCACGCTATAACCCTTAGGAGCCGAGCAAAAAGAACAAAGTCCAGATATAACGCTTAGCGAAAACGAAGTGTTAGCGCGGGTAGGTGATGCAGTGTGACGGGAGGGGCCGGGGAAACAAGTTTTCGGTTATGTGACATGCCGGTTTCCTCACGATGTTTTCCTTCACAGTTTTAGGACGAGACTAGCTTATGCCGCAGTGAAAATTTTAGCTAGAAAATTTTACATTACAAAAGAACAAAGTCAGAAATAACGCTAAGCGAAATAAAAGCGCGGGCGGGCGATGGGATGCGACTCATGCGACGCGATGGGTCGAAGTCCTAAATTTCACGCGGACTAAGTCGCGGGCAGAAGCTACTCCTTTTATATGGCGATTTGGTTACACTTTTTACTTAACATATAACATCACGCCTGTATTTCTCGAAGGGTTAGGCAGAGGTGTACCTATAGTACCTACACCCAAATTTCGTCAGTTATGTTTAAGTCTTATGTAATAGGGCTGAACCTATTGCCATAAACCGGGCACAAATCCGCCGGCGTAGTGTGGGACGCCCCCCAGCTAGATGGACGGACGACCTAAAGAAGGTGGCTGGGGTAGACTGGATGCGGAAGGCGGAGGACAGGGTGCTGTGGCGCAGTCTTGGAGAGGCCTATGTCCAGCAGTGGACTGCGATAGGCTGAGTTGATTGATTGATTGGGCACAAATCCAGACTCTAGGCTGGTTTTAAGTAATTCCAGATGAAAAAAAACCCAATAACACTACCCGACCCGGGAATCGAATCCAGGACTCCTCATGCTCAGCAGTACTTAGTGCTTGTGACCACTAGACCAAACTGTCACTTTTACTTCTGAGGGACCTATTACCCTGATATGAAACGTAGCAGCAGAAATAGAAAGCCAAACGCCCATATCGATGCCATTGCCAAATTAAGTAGGTCCTTTGTATTCATTATCTCTCTCTACCTCTTAAGATGCCCACGCAGTACCCGGCTATTCATAACCCCAGCAATTCACTCTCAAAACACATTCAGCCATTTGTATCACGAGAATGCACAACAAAAGCGTGACAAGTAAAACAGACAGTTACAATCTGGGATCTGTCCAACTTTAGATGAGCTGTCGCCATTCTGCAAGTTTCCGTTCTCCCAAACCTTTTGTTTGGGCGTCACAGCGTGGTAGGTCTACTTACGTTGGTTCAGCTTAGCGCTCAACAGGGTTGTATTCTAAGCCTTGACCTCCGGGAAAGTGGGTCAGGCCGGGCGGCCCTGTCTCCGGATGATTATGCATTTTGTATGCCGCTAAATGGGGAAATATGGGATGTGTTTTTTCTTTGTTTAGCTTTTTTTCTGCGTGAGAATATAAGGGATCAGTGTTAACGAGGTTGTATAATGTTTTGTACGTGGTTTTCACAGCTGCGATGGTGTTGTGTTCGTGTTAGGATATTGGATTCTGATATTTTTACGGTGCTTTGATTGTTTGGGTTTAAAACGTGTGTGTTGATTCAACGTTAATTAACCGTTTTCTGTTTTTTGATCGTGTTAACGATTCCCCTTTTAAAACGTATCGTATTTTTCAGCACGTGTCGCATTCGAGAGTCGTTTAAACTTTAAGTACCAACATTAACCATCGATGAAACTGTCGAACTGGGAACTATTAAACCCAATCGCTTGTAAACCCCAAATCAATACGACATTACGCGTACCAAATTAGAATTTACATACGGAATGGTTATAAGCATTTCCAATAATAACAAACGACCAAATCAAAGCGGAGTTTCCGATGAAACTCGAGTAGTCGATGCACCGGAACGTTTGCAACCTTTTCATATTCCCTCCGATAGGGATGTCCGACTTGCAACCAATATCCGTTTCCGTTGTCTGCATCTGATAACTTCCCCGCGATGGATTTATTCGTATTTAGCTCTGGGCGTTGTTCTGGAGTTTCCTTTGTTCGAAGTTGATAGATTCGTGAGAGAAGTTGGAGAGATTTGTAAAGATTTGTCATGTTGCTTGGTACATCCACTTGTACACTGTTTGCTTCTTGGTAGAAAAGATAAAGCAAGAGCGACAACAGAAATTATATTTAGTGACTGTCATGTTTTAAAATTAAATTTTAATCAAAAGCAGCATCTCTCGAAAGTATTTTTCGTAAAACCACGAAGACGATGTCTTGCATTTGCAATTTTATGAAGCCGTAAAATTCTTGTTCTTTGTGCAAGGTACAACTTTTTGGTACAACAATGTTTGATTAAACGAAAGCTGAGATTTCATCTTTTCAGAATTCTTTGAAAAGTTTGCAAAGGGCTTGTTTACAGAGCATCTTTTCTTCATAATTTAATTTATGTTGGACAAAGAGGATGCATGGATAGAAAATGCAGTGACTTAGCTTTGGCATTTGAACTCTTTTGCCAAAGCATGGCGTATTTCTCACTGCCTCAAGTTCCTCACAAGAAAATTCTCTTCTTCTTCGTCGTTCCCTCAATGCTGAGAATCCCGACCACATACCACGCTTCTGCAAGTTATGCAGTCTTCTGTCGTCTGGACCGCTCGGTAAATGCTGCCTCATTCTTGACGCGTCTGACCATCTTGCCGGTGGTCTGCCTTGATTGTGTTTTCCTTCCACCCTGCCCTGTATCATAAGCCTTTCCAGACCATGCTTTGGGGTACGCATAATAATAATATGTACGAAAAAGCTGAGGGCACGCTCCTGGTATATTGTAGATATCCACTTTGTGATGTTGAGTACTTCCAGTATGGATTAATTCGTTCTCATGGCCGCCCATGGTATGCGAAGTAGCCTCCGCCAACACAAGACAATTATCGCTGTGTATTTAGAACCTTCATCCTTGACCTTTAGAACGATCGAAACATTGAAATTGCTTGCAGAACAGATGCCTGATGGGGCCGAAAAATTTTGTATTGACGACTACGT
Source organism: Amphipoea lucens (assembly GCA_947508005.1). Lineage (NCBI taxonomy): Eukaryota > Metazoa > Arthropoda > Insecta > Lepidoptera > Noctuidae > Amphipoea > Amphipoea lucens. Next base: position 12,228,577 of record OX382379.1, read on the forward strand.
ACCAGAAGACGTAGCATTGGAAAGCCGCCCACAAGGTGGACCGATGACCTGGTGAAGGCCTCAGGAATCCACTGGATGCGAGAAGCACAGAACCAGTCGAAGTGGCGGTGCTTGGGGCGGCCTATGTCCAGCAGTGGACGTTTCTCGGCTAAAATGATTTAGAACCTTTAAAAGAATTTGATGCAAATAATGTAGAAAACAAAACATCGCTTTTGCCTCAGACTGTCAGTCTCAGCACAAGTCCCTGTTTAAACATGTATGCATCCTCTCCCGGCATTAAATATTCCAAGCATGTTCACGTTTATACGTAAAGCACTACGCTATTCTAAATATCTTTTCGCTATAAAGGCATACACCGGGTCGATTTGTAACAAATACCCTGGCATATCAAAGTACCTACATTGCCTGAATTCCTTTCCGGAGTGAGGGCAAAGTTGTGAAGTTCGCTTGTGAGGCTTTTGCCAGCGCTCGGGAAGTTACGCTTGATAAACATTTGTGTTCAGTTTCAGAACACGGCTTTTAATGGACGAGATATAAATGAAATACCTTTTTGAAATTAAATATACCTAGTTGGAGTTTTGAGCTGGGAGTTGATAGGAATAGTTTGAATGGGTATTTTTAGGAGCTAGCTGTAGAGTGTGTTGTCTGGCGAATACAATACCTTCGTGTGTCATATAGCCACTGGAGTAGAGCTCGTGCACACCTATTTCTGCCGATTTGAAAAGTATGGGTGTTAGTGTAGTTACATGCACATACGGCACTTCTTAGTTCGCACCTGCATTACCTCTGGTATTGCAGTCAGATGTCCACAGCTGGTAGTGGCCACTTAACGTCAGGTGGGCCGTTTGTTTGAATGCCAAGCAATATCCTATTAAAGAAGTCACAACGATGCGAAGCTAGATAACATGTAGGTAAACACTAGAACCATCTACTACCAGGTCTAGAAGCATGGATTTTTGCACAAGAGTTCAATTTGTAACCAAGGATTTTTGAAACTTTCCCCATAAAGGGATTTTTACCGATGAGAAATCCCATCGGACACACGGCTTGTATTCAATGAAAATGTCACAGGGCTTCTCCAATCCAATATATCAATCACAAAAGCTTATGAACGAACGCCCACTTCCCCTTCTCACAATTTTACGAAGATATGTGTCAGTGAGGTATTCGCTTTGACAGGCATGTTCTTGTATCTTGTTGCCTGTTGCCTGTCGATGCCTATTAAACTAATTGACACCTTCGGAGCACAGGGTGTTATTCGGAAGCTGTCGATACTTCCATTGGTCTCGTTAACAGCAGTTATTTATAGATGGAGGTATTTCGATCGAAGCATTGATGGTGCTCGTCTTTGGAAAGACTAAATGTGTAATGGTCAGTGTTATTTTGTAACCGTGTGCCTGATAGAATGGTATTTCCCATGGGCAAAAATGACGAACTTCCATTATAAACTTTCATCCCCTGTTAAACCTCTAGGGTGTGAACTAAAAATCCTTCATTAGTGCTCCCAATCTTTATAGAAAGAAATCTTGGGCAAAATGTCGTACCTCTAGACCCAACCGTTTAGACTGTGCGGTGTCAGTCTGTGAATGAATGCATTTAAGATTTTTAGTACGTAGGAAATAGTCTCTCTCCACAATATTACGAAGAAATGTGTCAGTGAGGTGTTCGCTTTTACAGACATATTCTTGTAGTACTAGCAGCGCCCCATGGTTTAACCCGCATATGTTTCGATCCCGTGGGAATATCGTAATAAAAATTATCCTATGTCCTTTCCCGGGACTCAAACTATCTTTATACCAAATTTCATCCAAATCGGTTTAGCGGTTTAAGCGTAAAGAGGTAACAGACAGACACACTTTCGCATTTATGAATTGTATGAATGTGTATGAATGTAATGTATGAATTCTGTTGCCTGTCGATGCCTATTAAACAGATTGACACCTTCAGATAAAGGCAGTGTTATATCGGAAGCAGTCGATACTTCTATTGGCATTAGGAGCAGTTATTTATAGATGGAAGTATTTAGATCGAAGCATTGTTGGTACTCGACTTTGGAAATATTAAGTTTAGCAAGGGAGTTTGTTCATTTAGATGCGAGGAGAATGGATTGGTTTCATATAATTTAAAACAATACCATTCGAGATCTGATCATCCAATACAATGCTTATTATTAGGCCCACCAACGACATATATTTACAAGGATAGTAACAATCACGAATCTTCAATACTGTGTAAATACATCACTTATTCTTGTTTAACCCTTCTGCACAACATTCTTATTAAAAGTAAATAATTAATCAATTAATAATCATTAAAATATTAGCAAAAACATGAAACTATGAATCAATTAGTTCAACCTATCGCGGTCCTTAGCTTCTGCACAGGACGTAGATCTTTACTAAATTACGCCACAACACCCCGTTGTTCACCTTTCGCATCCAGTTTATTCCAGCCACGTTTTTCAAGTTGTCGGAAATATGACTTATTATTAATATGATTTTTTTGTATACTTAATTAATTATATATTTTTGTAATTCGAGAATAATTTATAGCTCTTTTGAAATTTGAGCCCAATCCTTTAGACGGCGCACCCCCGACCATAGGTAGAGGTGGAACACCGCGGTGGTTTTAGCCGGTAAGAGTCCGGCATGCCCCTCTGTCACCCCCATGATAGAGGAAGTCCATGAGGATTTCCACCGCGAAAAAAAAAGGCGGAAGTCTAACTCCGCGCCACGCCATCTCGTCATCATCTCCATCTCATCTTCTTCTGAGGTCGTAAATATGCTCCCGAAAAATTACCCACTTACCCAACTTCCCAAAACTGTAATCGCTTTCTAATAAGACGATATTACAACAACGTTCTACCGAAAGCTAATAACTTGATTGAGGTACAGGCGTACCGCGGCTAACGTATTTACGGTAACCGCTAAGATGTTGCCAATATAAGCAACAACATTATGCTCATTACGCGTGTTTTGATGATCAGGTGTGGCTGAGGATAAACAGATTTCGAGTATTTTGGTTGCTCTTGATTCTTTGAGTTGATGTGTTCTATTATGGGAGTTTAGCCAATGATAAAGAATGTAAGTTACGGCCCCTATGTCCAACTCTATCAAGAGTGTTGTGAGTCTATACATAAGTACTAAATCAAATTAGGTTTTGGTGTCTGGCTGCGTGATTGCTTTGTTCTTCTAAACAAAACGTATCTTGGATTAACTTAGAAATCCTAATCCTATCTTCTATCTCTATTATTATCCATACTTCCATACTAATATCACAGTCTAAAAATCATACAGTCGTCCAACGAAGACGTCTAGACAGGGCAATCGTGCGGGGTGTGAGGGGCGAGACGCGGGTGAGCCGATCCCGAACTGCGAACAAAACGATGTTAATAGTTCGGGATATATCATTGAGGGCTGACGCATGCTTGTTTTTTATTTGTTATTTTAAAATGGTGCATACGACGTGTGCTGTGACTGATTGTAAGTCTTCATCTCATATAAATAAAGATGTGCGGTTTCATCAACTTCCACGTACAGAAGAAAGGTAAATAAAATATCTATTTTGTTATTGTAGAGTGCATAAATAATTTTATTTGTAATGTCGTGCCATGTTGATAACGCTAATAAAATGGCTGACCGGCGCACGGTAAAAAAAATAATAGGGTATCACTACGTATGATTCCTATGTTCTGTGTTTATCACACAAAGCATCTGTTTGGAAATCCTACTAATATTATAAATGTGAAAGTGTTCGTTTTTATGTTCCGTGTCAAGATGGTGGACTTTTTTATTATTTACTAAGGGTGAATTTTGAGATGGTGGCCGTAATTTTTTATAAAAAGATGTGAATCTCAATTTTGAGTATAATTGGAGTGCTTATTACGAAAAAGCCATCCTTTTTGAAATCCAAGATGGCGGACGTCATTTTTTTATAATTTGATATGGGTGTCAATTTCGAGTATAATTGGGGTACTTGTTACGAAAAAGCCATCCTTTTTAAAATCCAAGATGGCGGACGTCATTTTTTAATAATTTGATAAGGGTGTCAATTTCGAGTATAATTGGGGTGCTTGTTACGAAAAAGCCATCCTTTTTGAAATCCAAGATGGCGGACGTCGATCGTTCGTCGAAGATCGATGTTGATTTGCAATAAATAAATAATTATATAAATATTGTTTATTTGTGACAACCCTGGCCGATGCGTTACTGTCTAGACGATGTCGGCATTTTACACGAGATCAAAGGCGTCGTCCTACTGTATGATTTTTATACTGTGCTAATATTATAAATTCGAAAGTAACTCTGTCTGTCTGTCTGTATGTTACCTTTTCACGCCTAAACCACTGAACCGATTTAGATGAAATTTGATATGAGATAGTTTGAGTCCCGGGGAAGGACATAGGATAATTTTTATCCCGATATTCCCACGGGATCGACATTTACGCGGGTGAAACCGCGGGGCGCAGCTAGTATTATAAATGCGAAAGTAAACTTTTGTTACCTTTTCGCGCCTAATCCACTAAACCGATGATCATGAAATTTTGCTATACGTTGTCAGGGGTATAGAAAAGGACATAGGATACCTTTCATCCAGAAAAAATACTGTTCCCGAGGAAATGAACAATAACTATCGACGACGGTCACAAATTCACAATTGCTTTAGGACGCTAGATGGCGATGTGTCGTTCGAATCATGAAATAATCCCCGAAATTTTTTATTCGATTGAAATATGACCCGACTTTCTGAGTAATAGATATCCTAACAAAAAGTACTAGGTTTGCATGAATTTACGATAGTATTTCAATCAAAATAGTATCTGTTTTTTAATGGGATTTGGATGAAATTTGGCACACACATAGGTTATTATAACCTGGATTAACACATATTTTATGATACTTTTTATCCCGAGAATACGTTTCCGTGGGATAATTTCCGATCTCCACGCGGGCGTAGCCGCGGGAAAAAGCTAGCAGCATATAAATCTCGATGTTTTGGCATGTCCCCACCTCAGTAGGTTGCACCCGTGCGAAGCATGGGCGGGTCACTACTTCACTAAAAGTCGAACCTATTTATATACACACTAGCTGTGCCCGCGACTTCGTTCGCGTGGATGTCGGAACTTAACAATATCCTGCGAGGATACCGATTCAAATCTTTATTTTTTTATTTAAGCTAGTGCTTCTCTATTAATAACATTAGTTGTGGAACCATCTGAAGCGTACACAAAAAGGTTATTGGGGTTGTTTACGCGTGAAAGAGCTACGTATAGTTGACCATGGGAAAAGCATCCAATACTTAGGTCCACCCCCGCAACGGATAATGTCTGGCCCTGAGCTTTATTAATCGTCATGGCATAACAAAGACTGACTGGGAATTGCACTCGTTTGAAAGAGAAAGGAAAGTTGTTAGGAATAATAGGTATTCTTGGAATAAAAACAATATCACCGGTACCGCAACCGGTTAATATTTCAGCTTCGATAATGTTTTGCTGCAGATTTGTGACTTTGAGCTGAGTGCCGTTACAAAGTTTGGGAGGACATCAATTTCTGAGGAGAATTATTGGAACACCGATTTTTAAAACTATTTTGTTGGCGGGAAGTCCGGGTGTGTTGAGGGAATCCAAAAATTCTACCGGGTAGTGCGTGGCGTCATCTTCTTCCATAACTGTATTTATAGAGGTGTATTCTCTACTATTCCCGGACACATGCATCAATATTTTTAAATTAATTGCCGCAGCTTGGTCATTGCGGGGAGTCAAAATAGCTCGCTGACATAGCCAAGCACCGGCTTGATTTCCCATATTTGTGGAATCTCCGTACACAGAAGAAATTAGCTCTTGTTGTGATGTAACGCAAGAACAGAGATTAGCGACCAAATTAATTTTTCCATTTTCTTGTACGGGGTATGTGCCATCGCCTATTTGTAACAATAAATTGGAAAACTCCTGTGCATTTTCGCAGCCTCCTAACTGTGCACGCATATTTACGCTCAGGTGTGTAGATGATATATTGCGCCATAAAACAGAACTCTTCAGACATGCAGCAATTTCATCGGCTCTCGTTCCTCGGGGTACTATCGGGAGTGTCTGCCGAAAATCACCGCAGAACAGTACCGTAATGCCTCCCATCGGCCGGTCATTTTGCCTTATGTCCTGCAAAGTTCTATTCACTGCTTCTACAGCTTTGCGGTTTGCCATTGTGCACTCATCCCTAATAATTAAAACACAATCGCGTAAAACCTTTGCTTTATCGCTATTTCGTGATATGTTGCAAACCGGGCTTTCCGTACGGTCCAAGTCGATAGGAATTTTAAATGTTGTGTGCCGTTTTTCCTCCAGGCAATAATGTGGCTGCTATCCCTGAAGAGGCGACAGCAAGGGCAATTTACTTTGGTTCCTTATTCGAGCCAAAATAACATTGGTTAGGAAAGTTTTCCCTGTGCCACCCGGTGCGTCTAAAAACAGGATTTCACCCGAGGCGTTATCTACACTGCAGCATTTCCTATCAAACGTCTGGCGCTGTTCCTCTGTCAAATTTGCGCAGTCATTTTGTAAAATTTCTTCGAGTTCCACGGGATTGTAACTAATTTCTGATACGTACTCTCTGTCCATCGACTACCGGTGTGGGCAAACCATAACAACGCCATCTATCGAAGTGCTATTAATATTCAATACTGCACGTAGTTGATCTCCAGATGTAGTCCATATTATAATTTTCAAATTTACATTTTTGAAGTGAAAACTTCTTTAGCGGCGTTGCACACTTTTTGTAATGGGTAAAAAATGTTAAACTCGCGTCAGGACACGTGACCGTCAGGAGAGATTCCCCCCCCCCCCCCTCTTTCTACGGCGGCGCCAACCGAAGTGAACCAAGTGACACACGACAATGGATGGATGGATGGATGGATGGATGGACGTGGACGTGGACGTAAAATGAAAAAAGTGACGCAGAAGTAATAAAAAAAAATTAGTTATATTAATTAAATTAATAATTGATTAATTTCAACGTTAATATTCAAGTTTTCTCTTCTGCCGGCACTCCCGGAGTGCAACCCGTCTTTTTTTTAGGTGTGAACTGATTACGATGAAACAAAAAACTCAATGTTACTTCAATTTATAATTTTTAACGCAAATATTGTTGCGTATAAACGTGAAGTTGTGAGACCAAGTGCATATTAACACACATTAACTAATTTTGTCCAGAGATGGCGCTGTTTTAATATTTATTTCTGAAACACTTAGAATTTACTAATTTACAATTTTTAGGTGTGTGTGAACTGATTACGATGAAACAAAAAACTCAATGTTACTTCAATTTATATAATTATTAACGCAAATATATATAAACATAAAGTTGTGAGACCAAGTGCATATTAACACACGTTAACTAATTTTACTTCTGGTAGGTACACTTTAAATTCAAAAATCTTTTGATAGACTGAACCGATTGCAATGAAACAAAAACTAAATGTTACTTCAAGTTACGCTAAATCGTTGTGTATAAAAGTTATCTACATTTATTTCGTACATTTTACGTGATGCTCGGATAACTAAACATACAAACAGACAAACAGACAAAAATTCTAAAAATGCTGGAATTGGGTTCTATTGGTTGTCCTTTAACACCCTGGCTATATTTTTTTTTTTTTTTTTTAATGTACAAAAACTTCTTTTCTAGTGTTTTATTATATGTATAGATTACACATACACATTCACATTCTTCCATACATATACATATTCATTCATTCATACATTATACATTCTATTGATATTGATGTTTTGTCTCTGCATCACCCTAAGGTTGACTGGTAGATAATGCCTCAGGCATTAAGTCCGCCTTTGTACAGTATTTTTTTTACTTGTGCATAAAGTTTTAATAAATAAATATAGCCAACAAATAAACGTTAACTTCTGAAATGGCGGTTAATAGAGATGTACGGTAGAATGCTGTGCGGACCAAACTTATATTGGGATAATGGCAGGAGGATGACGCCTTCAACCGGATTTTCAAACACTGCTTTTCCTTGTTTTAACATTATTTTGCTGTTGTTTGGTTCCAGACGAGGGCGGCGGCAGTTCGGACTCGCGCTCCGACAGCAGCGAGGACGAGGTCACTGAGCACGTGACGAGATCCACGCCACCGCCAGACATGGCCGCCGCCAGGGCACAGGTAAAACTAACGGTAAATCTTGAATAATACAGAATAATTTGGACTTTCTTCCTTCTCTTACACGATTTCAACTGCACGCTGAGCACCCACCGGCTATCTCCGTCAAAAATACTCTGGGATAACTCAATGCTATTCATCTTTTCGGGTTTCTCCCAAAGAGTATACTTGTAGTTACTACGATGATGGTTGAGCATGACCACACTCTTTATACTTACTTGAGGTAGTTCTTATCATTCAAAATCATAAAAAAGTTTATTTAAAAAATTAGGCTGAGTATCAATACTCCCAATACGCCCGACTTTTCCACTTTCTACTGTTTAGCTGATGAGGGGCTGTTCATTTATTACGTAAGACAATTTTGACCACTTTTTGACCCCTCTTCCCCCTATCTAAGAAAAGATAAGAATTGGATGAACCCCCCTCCCCCCTTTTTAATCTTACGTAAGACCTACCAAAATTGCAAAGAAAAGTAGCAAAAAATTAAAAAACTTATAATTTTCGCTTACTTTTGTGATCCTATGTAAGAACAGTCTAAACCCACCCACGCAAGAAAAAAATAAGACTTGTTTGGACCCCCTCCCCCCTTAAATCGTCTTACGTAATAAATCAACAGCCCCTGACCATTGATCTTCAGTGGATTCAGTATTAATATAACCCCCCTGCGTTGGAAGTATTCGACGATTATAAAAAAATTAAATTGCTGTTCCATACATTTTGACCACGTTGTTGGTCTTTTTCACGCACTTTTTTTATGAAACAGCAGATTTTTTTTGATAACCGATGAGAAATTTTTACGCAGGGGGTCTAGAATCATGTGCTGTATTCATGGTTATTGTTTACGCGTCGATGTCCCTACCACCCTGTATTAGAAACCAAAAAGACTAATTTGCATTCGCGACTTAGTATTTGCCAAAAATGTAAACAAATATGAGTTTATGGAAAAAATAAAACTTTAATTCCTACATAATAAAGTTCAGTTTACGCTACGGCTTCAAACATTTTTATAACTTTTTCAATAGTGCTAGTCACTGAAATCAACTTAATTGTTATTAAAATAAAGTTGATATTTGTTTAACTTGAAATAACATCAATTTGAAACAAATCTGAAAAGACTAAATATTATTATGAGCTATAATGGTTGCTACAGTTTTATGTACTTACAGGTGCCAACGATAAGCGTAACCCCGCACAGTCCGGGGTTACTCGAAGACAGCTTGCAGCAGCTGCGGCGGCTGCATGCAGCTGTGCAGCGCATGAGAACTGCGCCACTGCCATTACTAGTAATTATTTATTTAATTATGTATTGTGTGAGAAATGATATGAATGAAAAGGGATATAATTAACATCTGACAGATTTTTTATGGAATAACTGTCAATAATTCAAAATTATTCTTCGGATAAAATTATCTGGCAATGGAAAAATCAGCCCTAAGTACACACAAGTAAAACGATGATAGCTGCAAAAGTATAAACTGTAGCGCAGCTAACAACTCCCTTCTCCAGATACAAATGGAATGATGTTCCATGCAAAAAGTGCGATTTACTTAATTAATAATAAAAACAAAATAAGACAAAAATAAACAGTGCAGGATATATGATTTGGGATGTATTTTGAAGTTGTTTTGCAGTAGTTGTATTTAACCTCAACTTGTAATTTACGTACGTGTAGAGTTTACGCACACATTTGCACGTGTACAAACGTCATTTGGTTATGTAGTAGTAATAGGTAATTATTTTGCGAGCGTTGTATGGAGTGTCCGAGGTGTGCCTTAACTTGTAAATTTTACCTTGAAGAATTTGGGGCAGGCCTTTAGCGAACAGCGGGCTAGGGCTGGCAATTTTTTTTGGAGTTATTGGTTCCTGGAGAAGAAAGAAATGGAGAGCAAAAGTACGGTTAGATGTTTTCGATGGTATTGATGGTGATGGTTAGGTAGGACACAGCCACTTGCCATACGAAATGCTGCTACTGTCGACATATTATGCGTCATAGATATCAACGCACGATTTAATGCAGCAAGCATATAGTGCTGACTAAAAGGTCCTGAAAGGTCCATCCATCCTAGGGGATTAAAGGGGAATCCAGCAATGGATTCTTGAGAGAACTATTATTTATGGACTGTTGGCCCATATTGACATACTGTATGGGATTTATACATCATCTGCCTAGCCTTTTCCCAACTATGTTGGGGTCGGCTTCCCTTCCAATCTAACCTGATGCAGCTGAGTACCAGTATTTTATATGGAGCGACTGCCTATCTGACCTCCACAACCCAGTTACTGGGTAATACGAAACCCCTTGGTTAGACTGGTTGTCAGACTTTCGGGCTTCTGACGACCCGTAACGACTGTCAAAGATCCACGAATGACAGCCGGGACTAACGGCTTAACGTGCTATCCGAGGCACGGAGGGGTCTTGGTATGTAAAGATGGTCACCCATCCACGGACCAACCACGGCAAGCGTAGCATAACCTGATCGATCGACCCATGCGGCTGTTATGAAATGTGGTTGTACTTTGGTTTTGTCGGAATTTGTATTTCCTTCTAAAACCTGCTCTTCTTTTATTCAGGCGACCGGCACCAGTCGTCTCAGCACGTCATGTCCCTCACTATGTAAGGACGGCACGGCGGATGTGGACTGCTCGTCACCGACACATCTCGACTTCTACCCACAGAGCCGGAAGGGCAGCGGTAAGGATTCTGATGGAAATTCCTAATGTTATGTAATTATCAGTGATAGGAATAGGTAGTGCCTATTTGCCTAAACTTCGAAGAACAGAGACAAGAAACGGAGACTTCCTTAGGACTAATTTTTTTCCGATACATCTGTCCCGGAATTTCGATACAACACTTAAATACATTTTAAAATATGTGTTATTTGGAATAAGTAATTCGTCTATATTTACCTAAAGTTTGCTACTAGATATATCATAATAAATAACATATACAGTCGTTACAACCATAAAACTTTCTGAATTTTTTTGTTGGAGAACTTTTTGTAAATGACTGGTTGATACACAATGAATCACAATATTTGTATAAGAAGCCGTACACGTTTCGAAGTAAATATCTTCTTTCTAGCTCACTCTAGGCGTCGCTACGTTTAATGAGATTTGTAAAGTTCAAGTATAATAAAAGGCATTTTGTCTTTAAAATAATAAAACGGTATTTTTTTATCATTTTAGCATTCTCTATAGTAGAAAGAATTTATCATTAAAAAAAAAGTATTTAAAATAAATAAATAATTCATTTATTTGCCAAAATGTATGTATACAAAGTGTCTTAATATTAAAAATCTTAATATTAATGAGGTCCCTTTACATTCTACCATTATACATGATTCATGTACCTATAATTGGAAAAAATTCAAAACAAATTTGCTAGATTTCTTTACCGTAAGCAGTACGGGGTTTATCCCTTTTATCCCCTGATGTACCCGAGTCTGTTCGTCCTGGGCATGGTCGGGTACACCAGGCTGGAAGTAAGAAGGGACGTTGCGCTGGTCAAGTACGTGGCGAGCGTACTGCTAGGGATGCGGCACCACCCGGAGGTGCTGGCAGCGCTGCGGCTGCGCGCGCCGGACGGGTGCGTAGGTGCGCGCCGCCGCCCCGCTCTGTTAGAAGTGCCAGCGTCTAGGACAAACCTACTCAAGTTTGCCCCTATGTCACGAGCTGCACGTATTATTAACATTAGTACAGTATCCGAGGATATATTTGGGCAAAGCCTGCCGAGATTTATTCAAAAGGTACAATTAAGTCTTGAAAAAGGTCTGATATTATAATATCAGACGTTTTTTCTATGATTGTCAAACCGTGTGGGCGGGGTTGCAGCAGCGTTATTACGTTGTTGCAATTTTGCTTACATGGCAGGTGATTTTACTTATTTTTGTAATGGAATAGACATTGTAACTTATAACGTCGCCTTGGATGATTCTGTAAAGGTGTTATAATTGTGGTTTAATAAATAAATAAATAAATAAATAAAATAAAATAATGGTAGAATGTAAAGGGATACAAATATTGTGATTCATTGTGTATCAACAAGTCATTTACAAAAAGTTCTCCAACAAAAAAATTCAGAAAGTTTTATGGTTGTAACAACTGTGTATGTTATTTATTATGATATATCTAGTCGCAAACTTTAGGTAAATATAGACGAATTACTTATTCCAATATTAATTTAATTGGTATGTTTAAAAAATATGTTTGCTCGACAACGTAACCAACGGAATAATATTGTTAATAAATGGTCAAAATTAATGGCATTGCCATTATAAGTGTGGACGAAATTAACCCGCAGGCATTTTCGCGTGACTTTTAAAACGAAATTATACTTAGCCGTAATGGAAACCGAGGTAAGCCATGCGAACTGGACAGGATAAGCCGATTACCACAAGACGTGTTAAAAGTGATTATGTTACCGAAATATTAGTTTCAACAATATATGGGTGGATCAGCATTATGGTAGTATCTGGCTCGAAGCAGAGAACACTCAGAAACTTTAATCTTGTGCTTAGATCTTCTAAATTTATAATGTGGTGATGGAAACCAATCGAAATGGAAAAAAATCGGATTTTATTACTGCGGGAATCTCCATGCGGGTGAAAACGACACGGACATGATATTTTTTCTCGTCTTTCTTCTTTATTATCCTTTATTAAAGATCTAAGTTCTTATTAATTAATTACAATCGAGCCTAAAAGACTATTAAGCAGTGATCGGAAATAGGTGAGCTAATATACCTAAAGTTCAAAGAACGGAGACAAAAAGTGGAGACTTCCTTACGACTAAAATATTTTTTCGGGACTAATGTCGGGATTTCGGGACAGCACTTAAGTTTAAAATTAATTTAATTATATTAGCTTCCGCGCTTACTTATATCGTTCAAATGAAGATAAGGAGATTACCTTTATTTTTTTAAACAATAAAAATCGTGCATCATCTTTTTTTAAAACAAAGACAGGAAATGAATTCGATAGTTGTTTTACTTGATTAATTTTAGTTGTACTTAAGTAATGGTCCGAAACCCGGGACATTAGTCCCAAAAAATATTTTGTCGTAAGCGTCTCCACTTTGTCTCTGTTCTTTTTCGAACTTTAGGTATTTTAGCTTAACTATTTACGATCACTGCTAATAAGTGATCATTATTTTAAAACTTAGAGTATTGTTGATTGTAGGTACTTTACACAAGTCCGTTCCACTATCTTAAGTCTGATATAATAATATAAACACATTGTTCATGTGTTCTTCCAATATCCTAATTACATTACACATATTTACAGGCGAATCTCGGCAATGGGGCTTATGGGAACGTCGCGACGAGGGCCGCCGCAGCAGCTGGGCGGCGCTCGAGCCCGGCCCCCGCACACACGACTCACACAGGCAGCGCAAGTATGTAGCTCTGTCTCTTTCCCGTACATAACAAAGTCCATTACAAGACCAACCGAGCTATTTCTTCGAGAGAACTTCGGTGTAGTGAGGTGTGATTCCACCTGATGCTAGGGATTGACATTGACATCTCACTGCAAGTTTACTTCACCTAAGTCTCCTTGGTGAGATTTTCACAGAATAGTTCGGTTGCTCTTATAATCTAACATTAAGACCCACTTGGAGAACACATCACTCTAAGGTCCGGCCGCGTTAAATTTGCCAAAGATGTAAACAACAATGGCCGCTCGAAATGGAATAAAATCGATATGTAAGTACAAGAAAATTTATTTTAAGGAATGTTTGTTTTCGTCTAGTTAGCTCGGAGATTTAGATGGACGACTTGGATGGAACTTGGATGTACGACTTGCTGACGAGGCGTTAAAAAAGCTTGGGCCTTAAACTACAGTGCGGCCGTCAAGAGAACGCGGTCCTGGCACCTGTCAGTGCGAAAATTCTAGTAACTAATAAACATCAAATTCGCCAAACACGTATTCATTAGTATGAAACTGACAGGTGTCAAGAACGCATTCTCTCGTCCGTCAGCCGATCTGTCGACCGGGCAAGAGAGATTATGAGATTCATAGATCACACTTGGACTTTGCTAAGTAAGCGTCGCACACGAATATGAACATTATTTTGTTTTACGTTATCGTTCATATTCGTATGCGACGCTTGCTGTCATTTCCTTATACGAATATAAACATTATGCGCATAAAAATATGGTTCATAATCGTATGAAACGCTTACTTAGCAAAGTAAAGTCAAAATGCGGTCTATGAATCTGGCCCCTAAGATGTTATTCACTTGTCTCGTCTTTCGAGATACATTGTTTTCTACATTCCAGTGCGTTGAACGGTCACAGCGCGTCGCTCTCGTCAATGGAGTCAGAAGGAGAGGTGCCGCGACCTGTCAGGCATTCTACACACTCGCTCAACGACAATGATCTCGCTGTAAGTAGTACTTAGTTTTAATGGATTTAGCAGTAAATGCGAAGAATAGCTGACTATACAGGGTACAATTTTAATCACCGTTTTCCTCTTAAGGGGTCATTGTACTCATCATTATGAACAACTTTTACTATGGGACCAAACCAGAAATCGTGAAAAAAAAAATTAGCTTTTCCCTACATTTATGTTCGCATAACTCGTCAAAATGTAGGGAACAGCTGATTATTTTTTCGCGATTTCATGTTTGGTCCCATAGTAAAAGTTGTTCATAATGTCATCATTATGAACAACTTTAATTTTAATCACCGTTTTCCTCTTAAGGGGTCATTGTAGTCATGTACAATGACCCCTTAAGAGGAAAACGGTGATTAAAATTTCACCCTGTATAGAAACTATAAGTAAATCAGAATCTATGTTACAGATTCTGAATCCGAGTCTGTGTCTCAATTTACCGTCGTAAACTCTTTCAAATTAGAATGAATGTTTTTATATGTTATAAGGGAAAACAAACAGTAGTCGGTTGTAAGTATTAAAAATAACTTAAAAACAGATTTTAATATTTTATTAATATTTTATATTATTGTTACTAAATGCATGCTATCCAGAATGTAAAATCTAAATATTTGTATGGCTGAAAAGCCGAATATAGTGAAACTCATTATAAATGTTAAGAACTTATGTTACCTATATTCTTGCAAATAAATATATCATTCATTCATTCAGAAATAACTTAAAAATAAACTTAAAAAATATGCACAGATTGTTATAGATTTCGATTTGAAAGAGTTTTTGTTTTATTTCTTGACTACTTGGGAACCAGGAGCTAGAAAATAATTTATAGAGGGTTCTGGAAAAATAATGCTTAGCATAACGCTATGTCATGTCTAAAGAAACTAGTTTAATAGGGACTTTCTTTTGTCAAGACAGCATTTCACATTAAAAAAACAATCTGGTCTGATTAAGCTTACATAAGAAAGAGTAATGATAAAATGTAGTACTCGAGACCCCAGAAAATTAAAAATAGAAATGAAACACCTTCGTCTATTGTGAAATTAATCCAACCTCGCACTAATCGATCACGTTCATACGGCTAATTTTTATAGTGCTTGGAACGTTGCTCAAAATGTCACCTTCTCTCTCACAGAAAGATTTCGAGAAAGTAACAGCGGCCCTCCGTGCGGGTGGCATCACTCCGGGCTCGGGCGTGGTTGCCCCGACGGAGGGCGCGCGGCTGGCTGCGCGGCTGCCGCTGCAGAAGTCGGTGTCGACGCCCAGCATCGTGGCCGCAGTGCAGCCGCATCTCACGCAGCCGGCGCCTAATGTGTACGTACTATTAAGGTTAAGTCCCTTATTATTTGTCTTGTAAACGATTTTAGACTTTAAGGGGTGTGGTATGCTCAATTTTCAGGGCCTAAAGTAGGTCATTTGCGATCGATGTTAAACCATTAGTAAGTCATTGCAATTTAACTCTTATCTCCGTAACGTTAGGTATAGATTATAATGATTGCCGAGAGTTTTTTTAATAAACTTACGGCAACTATTCAATTTTAACTTTATAAAAATGAGATAAGGTTTACATTGCAATGACTTTCAAATGGTTTTACTTCATTCAAATTTGATCATTCTTTAGAGACCTGAGCGGTGTCTAAGGCCTAAGCCAGATTTTTAGACGTTAGCTCGTGCTATGACTTGGACATATTCCCGTCTCTGTCTTGCACTAGTAGTTTGACAGCTGTGCGATAGTGGCAGGAATAACGCTTAGCCTAAATATGTGCTTAGTAACGTTTAAATATCGTGGCATTAGACTCCATGATGGGGAAGTTAAGGCTAGAATGTAGGTACACTTCTGTGACACTGGTTGATAGGATATAACCAGTGATCGGAATAGGCTGAGTATATTTACCTAAAGTTTAAAGAACAGAGACGAAAATCGGAGACTTCCTTATGACAATATTTTTTACCGGAACTTTAATTATGTACCTAACTTTCAATATCTTACTCGTATTTTATCATTAAAATTATTTAAAATGCTTTAATGAACCGTAATCAATGTTTTGAGAAATAAAACAACTAATATTAAAAATGACAACAACATGTGACATTAACATGAATATATTAATGAGTCATTAACATTAATATATTCATGTTATATTGTTATGTTCAGCCAAAAAAAAAAAAAAAATTTTTGTCATAAGGAAGTCTCCGATTTTCGTCTCTGTTCTTTAAACTTTAGGTAAATATACTCAGCCTATTCCGATCACTGGATATAACATACAATGTCATTTTTTAGTAAATATGAAACAATTTTTCACGAATTTTACATAGAGGACAGCTTCAACATAATTAAAACTACTCCCAAGCTAATCATAATTGCAGCCTCATAATAAACTATGACTGAAAGCGTCGAAACTGGTTTAAAAAAACAAATGAACAGATACACTCACACACTCGCTCTCTCAGATATACTCTTGGAAGATTCCGTGGTGAGACTGGTGACACTAATTTACCAATAACTAAAGATTACCAAAGAAATCGAAGCTAATGACACCACGCAATACAATGTTTTTAACAAGAACACCTGTTAATAAAATACTAATCTAACATTCTTTCATTAATCTTGTGTACATTGCAGTAGTCTTAAAACATAAAGTAGATTGCCCCTTATCAAAAGTTGAACCATTATAATAGTTGAACAGCAAATCCAGACACCGCACATGACACACAATTAGCCGGATCATAATATTAATAATCAAACTAGACTGGTATATTTCACATGCTTTAAAGAGTCTAGAGATACTATACAAATCCTATATTACTCAGTGTCGATTTCACCAATAAATTGATCACGATCAGCACATTTAAACAGCGTTCAGGAGCTGTCAGTGTCAATTCTCCACGACAATGATGACACTGACAGCTCTTGACCGTTGCTTAGAATTCTAGACGTGCTTTTCGGGTTCAGTTTCATTGGTGAAATTCGCCTTCAGTTACTAGTGTCGATCTTCCCCGTATTTATTAGTCCCCTGACACTTAAAGTAGGCCCTAATTAGGCTACAAACGTATGGTAACATAATAAAATTACTTATGTATTTTGAACATTTAGAAAATTAAAAAAAAAAAACAACTGCAACATGTTTTAAGATATATTTAACACATGTAATGTCACAATCAGACCTCCATTTAACACACAGTATACAACAGTACAAGAATCTTTTGGCGCGTGGCGGGAATCGGAACTAACGGCGCCATCTTGTTTTTTCAATACAATTTCAACTAACAGCGCCCCCTTGTCAATGTCATTGAAACGCCAAAAGATCCACTGTACAAATATTTAAGAGAAATAGAGTCACAGTCACACCTCCATTTACACAATAATATTATTTATTTAGTACCGTTAATTACATCCAAGGCAATCCGTAGAATATTTTGTGCATGTCCTGTAATGAAATTGTCCAGTTTTGATAATTTTTTTATCGTTGTTGTAGCACATTTTGAATGAACAACCTGCTTTCATGGTAGACCCAACATTTACCTTTATCTTTCTAACTTAGTTGCGATCATAAAACGCGCAAGAAGGATCATGAATATTAAGTTCGACGTTTCTTAAGACCGTTTCTCAAGTCATCTTTCTCCCGCGTCTTACGTCCGCGGGTGCCACAAACATCGGCGGCTGCCACCAACGTTGGCGTTTGCTATAGATATCACTGTTCCATTAGTTGCCTTTCGCTTGCAGAGTATGTGAGCAAGCGAGATAGAAACATCTTGAACCAAAGTGGGCGTGGAATTTCTACTACTTACCAGTTATTGACAAATATTTTAATGCAGTAGTATTTCAAAATGTTGGTTCCATTATGAAATTAGTTTTATGCATGTGTGAGTCGATGTTTTTGATTTGTTGTCGCACTGTTGCTTTGCTCAGGTTGAATTTGATAGCACTTCCGAATCAGTACACAGACAATGTTTGATTTTTTTTACATTTTTATTTGCACTTATAATGTATTACTATCGTGATTTATTATTTAACGTCCTTTTTCCTTATGAGACATTGATTCTGATTGTATTGCAAAGAAAAATTACCTCCTGGACACTTTAAACTTGCTTTCCACTTTTTAAAAACGGTGACCATTTCTAATTTAAAAACTATTTAATCAACAATCAACTAACTCAGCCTATCGCAGTCCACTGCTGGACCTCTCCCAGGTTGCGCCACAACACTGTCCTCCGCCTTCCGCATCCAGTCTATCCCAGCCACTTTCTTAAGCTCGAAAGAAGGGAAGGTTCTGAAGATTGAAAACTATTAGATGCCGAAAATACTTTTTGGCTCCTTCGAGACGAGACAAAATTATTACGTTCTTGTCATTCGTTTTCATTTCCACTTGCTGAATCGCAACCCCAAAGCCGTTTACAAGTTAAAATCATTACCCCAACTCGTTTCTACTTAGTCCCCAAAGCCCCCAAACTAAATCACGTCAGTACATACATACACGAGCATCATAAGCGTGTGGTTAGCGGCGGCGCGGCGGGCAGCGACTCGGAGAGCGACGACGCGTCGGCCGCGACCGTCGGCGTCGCGCAGCCTGCCCGGCACGCGCCCGCGCAGGACCATCTGGGGTTGCATCGACTTACGTTCTTGGAACAGTGAGTATTGTTGCAGGGTTAGGCAGGAATCGAACATGTTGAAATTATATAAGTAAAATCAGTCGCAGGTTTACTTAAATTAGGTGGATGAAATTTCCCTAAACGAGTGGCTAAAGACCCCAAATGAACAGCTGAACTCTCTAAATAGACGGTTCAAAAGCGCAAATGTATGAATAAAGCCCACAAACGGGTTGTTGAAATCAGCAAATGTATAACTTAGTTATCGAACGGGATTATGGAAGTTCACAAATAATTGCCTGAAATTCTCAAATAAAGTGTTCGAAGCCCCAAATGAGTGGGTCAACATCACAAATAAATGGAATTGCACTTTGCAACATAGTCATGTTGTATGTTAAACGAAATGATGATCACGGCCATCCGTAATTTAGAAAATCTTTTCAAAAGGAATAATTAAATGGTAGGGAACCTCCCATTAGCATCAAAAACAGGCTGTTTTACGTCAGAGTCCACGATATGAATTGAGTAAGTATATAATAAAAGACAAAAAAGCACATTTTTTTAAATTAAAACTAGCATGCTAAAGGCACAGGCTTCGCTTGATGTGTTCGTTTGATTTTACACTTATTTTTATTACAAAATAAAACAATTATTATTATTAATGTTATTTTTCGCTTTTTTCTGCATGTCACAAAAACAAAACACGAATACATTTTACACGAAAATAATGAGAGCTTCTCTTGTGCTCTAAAAATTCAGGGAAGAAATTAAAAAAAGTGAGGTTGTGTTTCATTGTACTTAAAATGTTGATTGTTTTAAACAGAGCGGCTTTCGACCATCACGCTGAGAAAAGGCGAAAACGGGGTAGCTTGTTCTTCAGGAAGAAGAAGGTAATTAGTGTTTATAATACTTTGTTTATTCGTGTTGCCTAGCCAAGCAGTGTTTCTGTGTTCCTGTTTGAAGGTTATTTCAGCTTTATCGCCTGAATGCTTTCTTGTGTGTGTGTTGGTCAAAAGTACAGACATCCAGCACATCAAGCTACTACAATCTGTCAAATTTCTTTAATAGATTTTCAACTTTATCGCTAAAGCATAAGGTTCAGAGTTGATTGGGAAAATTTGACAGTTTCGGGTAGCTTGATTTGCTAGCGTCTGTACAATAAATAATAAAAATAAACCCCCTTATTCATAAAACTTATCAAACCTATTTTAGTTAAAATGGGGTTTGTCTCTTTCTTACACACAGAAATGACAACGTAACAGATAAAGACAAACGTTCTATAAACCTATTTTAGCTAAAATAGAGATAAAATAGGATTATGAATAAGGGGGTAAGTATTTAAAATAAATAATAATAATCTACCTCTAAGGAGATTGACAACTTCTAAAGGCTACCGAATATTATTTCATCATGGGGGCGAGCTCTTACTTTAGCGGCGAGGTCTTATTATAGCGGCACCGCGACGCATCGCATCGCATTGCAAAGAGGTAGAATAGGATACTCTTTATTATGTACACCATGTCGATTACAGATATAAACAGACTAGCAGCGCCCCGCGGTTTCACCCGCGTAAGTTTCGATCCCGTAGGAATATCGGGATAAAAACTATCCTATGTCCTTTCCCGGGACTTGGAACTATTTCTATACCAAATTTCATCTAAATCGGGTCAGCGGTGTAGGCGTGAAAAGGTAACATACCAACAGACAGACAGAGTTACTTTCGAATTTATAATATTAGTATGGATTAGTAAAATTAGTAATAGTAAATTAGTAATTAGTATTAGTAAATTAGTGATTAGTATGGATAGTGGACTCCATTTACCTTATTCCACATTCATCGATATACGAAAACAAATAAATGTTCTTGTATATCGATTTTTATTCAATTTTGAGCGGCCATTGTTGTTTACATCTTTGGCAAATTTAGAAACGCCGGGACCTTAGCTATCTTTAAATTTAAAAGACAATTAAATAAAAACATATCGTTTAAAACCGCACCGCGATATTACATTCGGGTTAAGAACGTTTCACCGATAAAGTGTCACGGTGCCATTGGAAGTACAGTCTGTTCATACGTTCCAGGACAAATCCCGTAAGACCGCGCATGCGTGGTCCGCGGCGTGCTCCGGCGGCGACTGCGACTGGTGCGGACGGGCGCTGGCTGATAAACCCGCTTTGTATTGTGACAGTAAGTGTTAATTATGAACTTTATTTACATACTTATAACCCCTACACAGCCCTATCGCTCGATCCACTTTACAACAAAGTCCTCTTGTCATTCAAAGAAGAAACTTGAGGCTATTTCGGGCGTTGGGTGTTGACAATTTCAGATACATAATTATTTTTGGGTTTCCTTCATTCTCATAAGTCATCATTGGCTAAGCCAGAGAGTTTAGGTAGGTAAATGAGGAAATAAATCAATGATTGTACATAATATTATATTGATTTATCAGAATTATAATATCGCTTGAACGCCATCTAGCGTTCAACTTTCTGAACTATCGCAATCATGGCGCTTTCTTTTGCTTGTCAAAACTCACACTACTAAAGAAGTGTCAAATTTGCCTGGTTTCAGTCTTGTTTTTCTCGGTAAATAATGTAAGTTATTTCTTAAAAAGGTCAAACGCGACCACATTTCATTGTAGCAGAAAAGTGATAAAATTATTCGTTTATAAAAATTGTGTATGTTTAGAGTATAATCCTAACCAAAGCTGTATCGGAACATCCATCGGTATTTCAACACTTCTACTATGGTTGTTTCAAATGACAAATTTTCATTACAGATTGTACAAAGACGGTGCACCAGAATGTATGCAAAGATTACTTTGACTGCAACAAGCCAAAACCATCAAAGGTATGTACCTATTTTACGAAGAGAAAACCTACTTGCTCCTCATTCTCCTCCTTTCTGGGAGTATGTTGCGATGAAGCCAATCTGTAACGCGCTATCCATTGCTTAGCGAACATAAGGCTTAAAGAAAATCAGCTAGCCATGATGCAGTGATGTTTTAGAAAAGAAAGAGATAAAGAAAAATGATTTATTTGGGGGACATACAGGAAATGCAAATAGTAAATAAAAGGAGCATTTAAAACGAATAAAGTTACATTAAAAACCACAAAAAAAAAAACAATAAAAAAGATCCGTGCGAGGCCAATGAGGCTCCTCAGCACAATGCTGCGATATTTAAAAAAATAAATACCGCAACGCTGGTATTCTGATAGGGCCCAATTGATACATTTGTCTTTGCCGAACTTCTAAAACAAACTCACTGAAATTGTAAACCCTTGTAAGCCAACATCTACTCACAAACGTATATCTTCACAGACTTCAGTGGCCAAATCCCTGAGCGCAAACAGCGGTAAGAGCAGCAAGCGTAGCTCCGTGTCCAGCCAATCACAAAACACCAATAGGTAAGTACGCCATCTGTCTGCACACTGATGAACTAAATCTTGAGGGGGTCACGTCTCTTCGCTGTTCCATATGATGATGTTTCTCAAATCTCAACACATTTTTGAGGATATTTTTATATAAAAAATATTAACCGCCTGATATTTACTTCACATCCTATTTAGAGTTTAAAAAACAACGTTTATATAATAAAACAATGTTTTTGTATCAGTTTAGAACATGGCTTGCTTGAAATAACCGAACCGCGACTTTCAAACCAAAATTAATAAGAATAACAACTGTTTAAACTGTCTCTATTGTTTTGGGCGTATCATACTTTCAACCAGTCAAGATTGTACTGGGTGCAATCCTGGATCAGTCCGACTGACACCCGGGTTCAAAACCGCACTTCATACGGGGCGTATGATACGCCCCAATGTGGCTCTTAAACCACGTTTTTTTGTGGTTTAGCATACCCAAACGTTTATATCCGTACTTTGAGATTTAAGAAGCATCATAAAGTAAGGAGAAGCGACCAGAATATCCCAATTAATATGATCAATAAACAGTCTTATGCCAGAATGCGTAGTGACTATGATGTATGGCATATGTTTTGCAGCTTTATATTTGATTGCCGACGTCGGCGCCGCGCTGATGCATTTTTATTGTTTTGCGTGCGATAATGTGCATATATTGTGAGGGGGTTGAAAGTGGTTCTTTTGATTGGTGGTTTAGAAAGTAGATAATTATGGTAGGTTCAAAATCTGATTTTGTTACTAAGCCGAAAAATATCAGCGTGTAAAGTGTGTAGTGAATGTTCAAAATTTTATTAAAATCGACTTTAAAATAACCCTTAAAACGTGTGTTACATCAAAATCAATGATGCTATGATAGATTCTAACGCTATGATGTGACTGCTTTGCCTCAAAACCTTTGTGGCAGATTCTGCAAAAGCGAAAATTTAGATAACTTTATTTGCTCACAAAGCTATGTTCTTATTAGAAAGAGAACGAGATAAACGAGCACTAAATGATACACAATACCACTTTTCTAAACCACTTATCAAATGAAACTAGACAATATTCCCAACACCTTACGATTCAATTTCGAATAGCAACATACATGACAACAGGACATAGGTTCGTCAAAACTCAATGTCATACAATATAAAAGATACACAGGGTGTTATTAAGTCTACACCACAGATTACATACTATACAGATACCTCACTTTCACATTACATGGCATTCACTATTTTACGAGCGCCTTATCATGATGGTAGTGGTTTTCTGGAGTCGGGCAACAATCAATCTACCAACTTGGGATTTGTATTGACGTCACACACATTTTTGAAGTTCATACCGTCGCACTTTTTATGAATTTAATCAGTAGCTTGCTGATCCCCTTCATAATTATGATGCCAAGCTAAATTGACATCTAAGTACACTTGTTTTGGCTACATCGCTAGCACGGATATTCCTTCTATTTTATATTTAAACGGAGAGAAAACGCTGACGTGTCTTACCACACTGCACAGGCGTTCGTCTACTGTTTCTCAAAGTCTTTACTTCTTGAAAATGTGAGGGGGCGGGCGTAAAAAGTCAGAAGTTATCTATCTGTATACTACGCAATCTGTGCCAACACTATCTATATTATATTTTGCTTCGTATTCTCGCTATTTATTTACTCTTTGTATATACCTTCGAGTTTCGACTTTGTTCAGCTATTTCTATGCTATGTTATGTTTCCTGTAAGCTATATACTTCGTGTTTTCGTTGGTTTTTTCATTTTATTTCGGTGAACGGAATGGTTTTTCTATAAGTATCATTTGGGTTGTGTAGATGTTGAGGTGGCATACTATGGAATCTTAAAAGCATACATAATTACCGTAAATACTTAAAGTAAAAAAAAAAAATACATTGAAAGAGTCTATGGTTTATTTTATATATTTCTTGGCCGTTTCTTATTACAATTTCCTATTTTTTCTTATTTTTTAACTTTAAATGTTAGCTTTTATTAAAAACTCATTGACTACATTACACCATAAAGCCACAAAAATATCTCAACAAAACATAAGTTTGCTACCTCGACCTCTCCACTCGCGTCACAAACGAACCAACAATAAAATATATACCAAAAACTGCCAAAATATACCACGCACACATATGTACCCGTGTGTTATTCGTGTGTTCGCGGCAACAACAGCAAGAAGTCCGGATGCTACTCGCCGTGGCGCCGCGTCGCAACCAAGCTGGGCGTGCAGTAAGTTGCGGGAATGCTGCAAACAAGCTGCCTATATATTTCTATCTCTCTCATCCATACATACATTCACATACATCGTTGTTTGTTAATGTTCTGTCTCTGTCTTGTTCACTTGTTATGTGCGGTTGTCTTGTGTGTTCCTGGTAGGATGTGGGTGTTTGCAGGGTCTGTTGTTGTGTTTTGTGATGAAGTTTACGAACTATTAACATAACTACAGCTAGAAACTATTTGAAATAACATATGATTAAAAAAAGAGGTTTTGTTGCTAGCCAAAGAAATAGAACCATACGACCGTCTAGATTATTTGATTTAACAACATTATTGGGATTTCTGGTAAGACTGCGACTTTTTGATTGCGTATTTGTGATATAAGCAAGAGTAAGATAACACTTTCAATGTTCGCGAACCAGACACAATAGCTGAACAATCACCCTGAACATTATAATATGGTTCATGGGGCAGGATAAGGGATAAGGGAGGGATTGCAAGCTTTCTGTCAGTAGAAATAAAGTTTATTTTACAAAAACCGAAATTTAAGATATTTGAAAGCTTTAATTTATAGGTAGCTTAGTAGTCAGGGCTTCTCGCACAGTATTGTAATATACACCTACTTACGTATCGTTGCACAAACAAAAGGTCATAAGACACACAGTACGATCCGGTACGATTCCGGTACATCCGGGAAGTACAATACCGGCTGGAAATATGTCACACCGAGTTTTAGACAAAGTTCGGCTTTGTAGAGCGCCATCTCTGTCACCTTTGTGACTGTCTCTTTTTAAAGCTCGATGTGTCATATCAACGTCCGGATACGGTCACCTTACGAAAACGTTGAATACTTTTGGGATTTTGTCACATTAAACCCGTTCACAGAACCCGTCGAGCACCGCCAGTAGTAGCGGCCGCAACTTACGAGTCGTATAGGTCGCAGTTTCGAGCCCAGACAGGCGCTTTACTTTATGTAAATTATTTCATCACTTATAGGCTGACTATGTTATTGACGCGTCACATTTTTGACGTGGCCATTCGCATCGAATAATATGACAACCCGCACTGGGCCCGCGTGGTGGATTATGGCCCACTCCCTCTCACAAAGAGGAGGCCTGTGTCCCAACAGTGGGATCATTATAGGCTAATTATGATGATGAATATGACAAGGCTCTAAGTATAGTTAACGTTTCGTAAGTCGACCGTATAGTACGATCATTTAATTGCTTCTTTTCGCGAAAACACCGCGCTCAGTCATGACGTCATCACATCGAGCAGATTCTTCTAGAACGTTCTCGAATCATTCACGACGCCTTACTTGTGTATCTTTCTGTCTGTAAAGACGGTAGTTTGAACTTCTCTTTGACATTGTCGTAGCACTTGTACAATTTAATACGTTTTTTTTTATTGTAATTTGTCAAGTTATGCTGGAGAATTTTTTCTTTTTTTGTTTCTTATAGGTCACAGGTTTTTGTCTGTGGGAGGTTTTAGCATGAGTTCGTCTGAAAAGAGATTTTTGTATATAACTTTCGACTTTCTTCTAGTATGTTTGAATTGAAATGGCATGTTGTTTTAAACTTATCTGATAGTTTCAAAAATTGTATAAAGCAATCAACTATCACTTTCTACACAAGAGCCTAAAAACATGGTCAAATGCTGCAGGATAATAATCTCACACTATGAAGGTCTAATTTCACCATTGAAAAAGAACGCGATCAGGGGCTGTATCACCACCATTTTTCCAGTGTGAAAGAGAGACGGAGCTATAGAAGGCCGATATCAACATCTCTTTTTTGCAATGGAATTATGATGGCATTAATACGTCATAATACTGCCCCAGAACCACTAAACCGCGTTCAAGAGTTATCAGTGTCAATATTCCACAACAAAACACACTGACAGAAAGCTCTTGTATGCCGTTTAGATGTGTTGATCGCGTTTAGATTCATGGTGAAATTTGCCCTTAATAAGTGAACAATTGGCCAACAGTCATTTGTTACTGTACAAGGCGATTCTAATCAACACTGTAGTTGCAAAGGTTACCATGTCCATAAGCTCTTAAATAGATTGTAACAATCCAAAACTGTTAGCATTTCACTTCTTCTGATCAATGAAAGTAGCACCTTAATCCCTTTTCAGTAGAACATGTTTTACCTCGAACAGACAGTAGAATTTCTTCGACGCAGCAACGAAGCTATTTTTATATACTTAAATATTTTATTTTTCATATTTTTATCAAAGTTCTGCATGACACGTATTGTGAGTTCTCTGCTTCTTCTTATTATTTAGGCTTTGCTGAACTTTAAATATAAGAATTAAATAAATTGAGATTAATATTTATGTGTAAGAGTATTTGTTAAGGTCCAACCAGTATTGTCTTTTGTGACGTGTCAGTTGAATTGACCCTGTCTTTGTCTTTCGATTTTTTTTTTTGTATGGCAACACAGAATATTTTGTAGAGGGTAACACTGAAGTCACTGATCTTACTTTTATGTAACTGTTGTTAAATCGATAGAAGAAAAAATATTCGAAACTCAACTAGAATTGTAATTGAATTAAAATTAAAGTAAGTTATTAAATGAATAACTTACCTTCTCCAAAAAAAGACAAACATAAAAAAAAACGTTCTTAAAAAAAAAAACTTAATTATTCTGTGTTGTCTCTTCATTGAATTTATCATAGCTACAAATATTGACGATATGTTTGTGTTTACAGCACCAGCCACATCTATAACGACGACAAAGATGGCTCCGACCACAAACATGACCAGAGCAAGTAAGTATTAACGTCAAACCAGCTTTACTTAAGAACTGTAGCAAACAACAACCACACAGATTTCAATGGACTTGCCCAGTCAGTGCACGCATTTGTCAGTAATCGTGCAGATCAACTCAGAACATACGGAGGTCAACGATTCGACGAACAGTACCAAAAATGTCATTTGTGTAGGCCGCATAAAGTACTCAAACTGTTAGACTAAAACTAATAGAGAAATAAAAACACTTACCCACACAGTCCAGCAATTAAAATAATACTAGAGGTCCGCCCAGCTTCGCGTGGGTGATTTTTTTTTATTAAATTTTCGAAATTTTCTTTCATACAAACCTTGTCCTGGCAATATCGATCACAACAAAAAAATAATTATCCAATTTGGTGCAGTCGTTTGGACGTTATGCACGTACATAAATTAAGGCGATTCATTTTTATTTATATAGATAGATAATACTTCTGTTCTCCTAATTCCCAGTGCATCAGACGACGCGGGCGTATCAGAATGGCCGGAGGTGTTCCTAACACCAGATCAACTGGGCGATGAGGCGATACGTTTGGGACTGGGTGCCTGCGAGCCGGATACATGGGCTGCAGGAGCGCCTAAGGGACTGGCCAAGTAAGTCATCAACCATAAGCAATAATTACTTTCATTTCTTTCCTACCATACACTTTTATAGCAGGGAGGTAATTGCGTAATACACTATCAGTAGCAATGGGTTTCATTTTGACAGTTCAACAACATTCATTGCGTTACTTACGTTGTTGAGCAGACATATTTTTCGAACATATGAAGCAATGGATTAGCTACATCCTTCCAAATGATTCAGATTGAGACTGATAGTGTGTTACGCAATTAGGGTGCTGGTCAATATTTGACAAAAACTGAAGTGTCAAGCGATTTTGTGCCACAATGCTGTGCTACCAAATAAAGTGACAACTTGCTGGAAAATTATTATGGTATGGGTTATGATGACTGTAGGCCGAATTCTATTGTGTCCTAACTACAACATACTTAAAAGACCCTGCCGGGGGTGCGGGATTGTCCGACAGGGTTACCGCTACCCCGGAACATAAAGGGCTAAGGAAGGAACACGGATGGGTTTTAGTCAGTAAGAGTCTGACACTCCCTTCCGCTCCATCCAGAGCGGGAGGGGTCATTTGATGAATTCCCATCCAAAAAAAAAAACATACTTAAAAGATGACTACATTTTATTAGCACAAGCATAAGAAAGAAGAATATATTAGAAATGCTTACTTTTATTGTTCTTTATATTTAAACCTGAGACGGAACGGTTAGATAACTTCAAATCTTTTAATTTATTTTCAGACAACTTGGTGACAGGGAGACAAAACGGCAAGAACACATTTACGAGTTAATACTGACGGAGAAACATCATTGTTTGACGATTAGACTCATGCAAAAGGTACACATCGTTCACGCTTTTTTATCCAACTACGTCAAAAAGAAGGTTATTGTCGTATTTATGATAACCTATACCTAAACATAATTACGTTATTTGACAAAAAAAAAACTGTTCTTTCTCGTCGGAAGCCCGGCCATTGATTGCTGTTTCCTGTCAACCTATCTCGCTCCAACACAGGTAAATCCTATCTTCCTTCTTATTCATATTGCCAATCTTTCTCAGATGTTCGCAGAAGGTATGGTCCGCGGCGCCGGCGTATCATCCGCTCAAGTAGCCCGAATGTTCCCGCGCGTAGACGAACTCTGGGCTCTTCACGCCGCGCTACTGGCCAGGTTGAGGGCTCGGCAGAAGACGAACCCGGCTGTGGCTACTATAGCCGATATACTGTGCGATACCTTCGCTCCGCCTGCGCATCACAAGCTGAAGGCTGCATATGGTAAGATCAAATCTTATGTGGGTTGATTACTGCGTTTGTTTAAGTTTCTATGTATCGTTAAATACACTGGAAAATCGATGAACACCTGTGGGATCTGAAAATATAGAAATACATTATAGTCACCACTTGTCGCCATCGATACTTTTTGCGTTGGAACTGGTTATGAAGATAGATATTTTCATAGCAGTTGTACCCAGAACAGTACAGTATCCGGTTGTAAATATGGCACTTCGGGTTTTAGAAACTGTTCAGCTTTGTAGAGCGTCTTCTTTGTCACTAATACTACTGTGATAGCCATTGCCGTTGGGAAATTTATGTCCAGGAAGATCACTGTCCATTCCAAGGTTGCTTGGAAGAGATCGCAGAAAGCGATAAGGTCGCCCATTGTATATTTTTAGTATTCGATCAATGTTTTTAGTTTTATTAAACAATAATTTTTGTTTTAATAACAATATAGTCCTTTACTAAAACAAGATGTGTCACATTTACACCCAAGTTCTGTATAACTTTTCCTAGGGAGACAGTCACTCGGAATATACAGAAAACTGCATTAAACCAATATGTCATTCTCTCCAGGTGAATTTTGTTCCCGCCATCGCGACGCAGTGGAGGTATTCAAGGAGTGTTGCACGCGGGAACCGCGCCTGTCCAGGTTCATAAGGAAGTGCCAACAGAACCCATTGCTCAGGAAAAAGGTAATAATGTCACTAGAAAACAATACTGCAGTCAGGTTTGAACTTTGCCACATCTTTCATTTTGTAGCATAAATAAAAAAAAAACTTCACCATTTTAACACGTAAATATAATTTTTAGCAAATTTTTTTTTACTTGTGTCAAAAACTATGATTAAATAATAGTATTTAAACACGTAATTTGAAAATTGATTACTGATTTTTCCGTCGGTGCTCCATGGACCAATTGAAATTTGACCAATTGGTCTATGGGGAAAATTACATGTTTCCATCGTCCAAATACCAACTGGACTATGGAGAACACTTCTTCGAAAGTTCCTCTGCCTTAATAGTAAGTAATAACGATGTCTTGTTTAATCCACAGGGTGTCCCAGAATGTGTGTTGTTCGTCGCACAAAGGTTAACCAAATACCCGTTACTATTAGAGCCGCTGTTGAAGACGGCAGGCGATGACGTCAATGAGAGGGAACTATTGCAGAAAGCGCTTTGCGGTGTCAAGGTATATTGAACTTTATTTTGGGAGAGATTAAGTTATTTTTGCAAATCAACATCGTATACTATTTGTCGCTTACAACAGATTTGTGCCTTGTCAAGGTATATTGAACTTTATTACACTAGATTCAACGTTTATATTAAAACGACAGTTTTAGCAGTGGTCACACTTGAACTATGAAAATAGGGCATTTTCATAGTTGAAGTGTGATCACTGCTAAAGCCGTAGTTTACTGTACTGCCCTGTACAGCCCGATTTAAACTTAAAATGGCCGCTCGGAACACTCGGGGAGTCGCTGCGCAGGAACACATTCACGTGTCAGCGGGAGGGGGAGCTACTGCGCAGCGAATGGCGCACTTCAGAGCCAACATACAGTTTGAATTGGACTGTAATACACTGTCAAAATCCAATGGTTACTAATTATACTTATTCTAATCAAGGTTATTTTCTAGGAAATCCTCGTAGACGTCGACAACCAAGTAGCTGCAAAAGAGCGCGAAGACCGAAAACTGGAGATATACCACCGAATAGACGCGAAGTCCTTCGCCAACTTCAGGGGACGCAAGTTTAAGAAGAGCGACATACTGCAGGGGAACAGGAGCTTGAAGTAAGTCATCTGCCTAGCCTTTTTCCAACTGTGTTAGGGGCGGCTTCTAACTGGATGCAGCTGAATACCAGTATCTTGCATGGAGCGGCTGCCTATCTGACCTCCACAACCCAGTTACTGGGTAATACGATACTGGTTATTGGATCCCTGTTCAATCAAAATACAGTCTCTAAAAACTGATTATGATAAATGACATCTCTCACACGTCAAATCGATCATTCTGTCCGGCATCTCTTCGACTACGAAACTCACCTATGCGAAATCAAAAAGAGATATAATGACCTGAAAAATAAGTGCTAAAGTTTACCTTCTCATTTTCAGGTTTGAAGGCGTAGCAACTCTAATGCAGGGTCGCAGCAAGATGCAGACGTTACTTGTGATAGTACTGACGGA
Source organism: Amphipoea lucens (assembly GCA_947508005.1). Lineage (NCBI taxonomy): Eukaryota > Metazoa > Arthropoda > Insecta > Lepidoptera > Noctuidae > Amphipoea > Amphipoea lucens. Next base: position 12,260,173 of record OX382379.1, read on the forward strand.
TGTGCTGTTCTTCTTGCACGATAACAACAACAAATATACCTTCTTTACGCCTGATAATAAGGTAAGCTTTAGTTTCAGTTTACACAAATAGATAGGCACACAAAATATTCTTATTATACATATCTTTTCATTCTTACACAATCAAGGAACTTCTAGAGCTGAACGCACACTTATCTGAGCCGAACGCATCGAACGAAACGAATTCTGTATATGAAATCTCGCACAATTACCCGCGTCGAATCGTCCGAAATGCAAGTGTGCGTGGTTTAATAAGATTTCATATACAGAATTCTAAAATTAGTTTCGTTCGATGCGTTCGGCTCGGATAAGTGTGCGTTTACCTTTAGGCAGCTAAGTGGAATGCGGACTATCTGCCCGATTTGTATAATAACCGAATCTACTCTAATGTTGTCTTCAAGGTACTCTTGGGTCTCGATATTTCCAAAATTCTTCAATCACTTCAGGGACGCACAATCTTCGATCAACGATGTTGTAGACGTGATAATATCGAAAATACGTCGCGTAAATGCGTCATAAGGTTTTGGTTTGCTACACTAGACCGACCCTAGATGCGGAGGCATCCTTATACAATATGTAACATAATTAACGCAAGACCTCATACACCCCAATAGAGTATAACGTTAAAAGCATATTACAATTGTTAAAACTTTATTTTATTAAAGCTAACAATTTTATTGAGAAAATAGTGTTGCCCCTAGCATTACTTTATGCATTTAAAATTGAGTCTTATTGCCTTGTAATAAGATTTAATTTTGTTTGGCTCAGTCGGCGGTCAGTATGGCAAAAAACATAATTTTTGAAAATATACCTATATTAAAAGTTACAGAAATCGATTCAGTAGTCAATTTTGAACAAACTACTTTCAGGACTTGCGTTTATTCTGTTACACCTTGTATAATTGTTAATCTGGTGCTATTTCTCTCTAAATGTTCTTGTTGTCTACAGACCGGCGTAGTATCCCTAGTAAAGCTACTAGTCCGAGAGAAGGCGGGCGCAGAAGGGCGCGGACTGTACCTCATCTGTAGCGGACCCACCGAGCCCGAGATGTTCGAGCTGCGAGTGCACCGCCCCAAGGACATACACACTTGGATACAGGCCATCAGGTATGACGAATAAAATGACATAATTGTACTATTTTATAGGCAAATAGTCTAATTCTTCGTGAAGGAAAGCTGGGTCAAGATTCATATACCAAATTACTATGTTTAGATGGGAAGTCGGAGCGAAACTCGATCTACGGTACCCCAAGCTTTCTTCTCCAACACCACATTTCCAGAACGTCTATCTTCTTCTCGATGTCACGCAGTGTTCACGTCTCATTAGCGTATCATAGGAGCATAGGGGAAGCCAATGTCTACACAAGCCCGATCTTAGCGGCTTTTGTAAGATATCAGAGGGGTAATTCTCGTAATCTATCGTATCTAGTCGCTATCTCAGTCTCAAACTGTCAAAAATACCTCTAATTTCCTAAAAGTGTTTGACATTAATTGTCAAATGAGAAAATTGTTGAGATGAGATTGCGACTACATTTTGAACGTCCGGTCAAGCGGCGCGCGTCGCCCTTTGGCGACGAAACAATAGAAAATCAATTGAGACTCATTAGCAGAGCTTGACAGATTAATTACGGGAATTGGCCTTTTGTTCCTCCCTTTTTTTCAGCTTGTCCATGTTGATTTTGTTATCGCTATACTTCTCTTAATTTCATCTATGCATCGACCCCCGTTTGAGATAAACGCTCCAAGTTAAATGTAGGAGTGGACCACGTCGCAGTTGACAATTTTAGAGACTTTGAGCGAGTTGTTGTTAGCGCGGTCCACGATCAATACCTTAGTTTCTTTGCGGTTAATCTTTAATTTTGCTATTACATAATATGACTACAGTCTACAATTAACCTCCATTCGAGATTGAAAATACCAAAAAGCATATTTTTGCATATGGTGTTTCAAAATTGACAAATGTTTTTATTTCTGTAAGTAGGTTTGCACAAACACTTTTACACGTCAATCATATTTTAAAAACTAGATGAGGTCGGCGTTTCCTGGCGTTTCCTATCTGACTACTCTCAGAAGAAAGGCCGTAATAAACTCATGGGTCACAGACTCTTAAAGTCCAGACATAATCTTGGTCAGATTATGTGAAAACCATGTACAGTACCCGGCGATAAATATTGCACATCGATCTTTGGAAAGAGACAATCGGCTAATTTCGGCTTCGTAGAGCGTTATCTCTGTCGCACGAAATACAAACAGTCCGGTTCTATTAGGAGCTGTTAAAAAAATTATGATTTGCTTCTTTTGATAATTCTTTGTATAAAATACACCAATTTTTCTATAAATGATTGCTTTAGGTTGTGGTAAAATAAAAAGGTTCCCCTATTTTTCCTAAAGATGCCATAGTACAACTTTAAATTATTTAAATTTGGGGGTGTTAACAACTCTAGATATATATTTTGAACTGGACGCGACCGCACTCTATCGCACTTGAACAACGACTGACAAAACGTCAGTTAACGTCACATAGGTAGTGAGCGACAGAGATAACGCACTACGAAGCCGAAATTAGCCGATTGTTTCTTTCCAAAGGTCGATGTGCAATATTTACCGCCGGGTACTGTAGATTGATGTTTGGAATGGTCTTTTGAGGAAAGAACCACACTGAGTGCAGTTAGTGCATGCATTTGTCAGTAATCGTGCAGCTCAACTCAAAACATAAGGTGTCTAGTGTCCATGGAATCTAGTTATTGAGTCTTTCAAATGTCTTCTAACATATTCTTTTGTTACTAGGGCGGTAGTCCAAAGCTGTCCCGACGAGATAGAAGAGTCAGAAGTAGGAGCGACGGCGCCGTCTGCTGAGGAACGGCAACGGCAGCTCGACGCAAGGCACGAGAGTATAAGACTGATCACTGGTATGTACGATACTGAGGCTTATTTGTTTTGTAGGAAGGTTTTATTTGTAATGCCCATATTTCAGTACTTATTTTCCTTCAGATTTCGAGTCTAATGTAAGACTTATTTGTTTAGCGGTAAAGTTCAATTTCTAACACTCGTTTTTCAGTACTTAAAACATTTCAATTTTGGATCGAGATTATTGCCCGAGTTCTGAATGCGAATTTAATTTTCAAATATTTATTGAACGTATCAATCTTATTTTTATGCCAGTATGTATTTCAGTTTTACTACTTTTTTATAAAAAATAAAACATACTTTTTTATTAACTTGCATGTTTCCGACTCATAACAAGGCAATGTCAAACTATTTCGGTACTTTCTTATATAACGACAAAAGAAAGTTCATTAATCGGGTGGAGTTTCTTTTGGGCCGCAATCACGAATTCAAAGGAACTGAGTTTGGAATTTATACTTTATTTTTTTAATATTAAGGGTTAATTTGTGCTGTCGGAATTTGACACATTTTGTATTTTATTTTCTTAGTAAGGGTTATTTTTGTACTTTATTTTCTTATTGTTAAGGGCTATTTTGTACTGTCTTGTGGCGTAAAACTTAGTCTACTACAAAGTGTAGAGACGACAATTGGCAACTAGTATTCAAAATAATTATATATTTCTCTTCAAAATTATTTTACCTACTTTGAGCCAGTATGGGGTAGTCGTTCAAAAGTAAGTGCTATTTATACTTTTGTATAAATTGTACTTTAGGGTCCGATCACATTAACGGCAATAGGAATTTTATCATCGTCAGCCTTTTGAAATTAAATTATGGAATTTATCACCAATGACAATGATTTAAAAGAGTCTTGCCTTGGAGTTTCATAATATGCCCGTTCTTCTCTATAGAAATCTATGATTTGGAATGGGCAAGCTTTAACTTTCTGACTAGCTAACCGTCTCCTTAAGAGACAAGCGCCAGGGTGACCCGCGAAATTAAAATTAAGAACGAACGAACGATTATTTTAAGATAGACTGGTAGAAAATGCCCAAGGCATTAAGTCCGCCTTTGTATTTTTTACTTGTGCATAAAGTTTTAATAAATAAATAAATAAAATTTTCTTACGTTTTTTTGCAATTTGTAGTTCAGTGTCAGGTTGTATGTTGAACAAAATATGATTCGCGACCGTAAGAAGTATGTACCATATTGATTAATATTTCATGAAATAGTCGTTCAACTCAATAGGGTTATATGAACTTAGAGAGTTGTCCTCTAAGTTCATATAACCCTATTAAATGACTGAAATTTATGATTTTAATGATTATAATTCTGTAAATACATACTTGTTGGGCTACCCTGGGGCTTTTTTCGATTTTCAAAAGACAGACTAATGAAATTAAATTCTTATATTTTTGCCGTCTTTGTGATTTGACCTTTTCTTTATTACTCATAAACTTTGAACAACAACGAATATAAATTTTGTTATTAAACAGAGGAGACTCCGAGGTGGCAAATAGAAGGTGACACAATACTGAGTAATAAATGCCTGTTGCATGACAGCATGTTACGTTACAGTGCGTTACGCAGAGGTGGTCCTTTGGTAGCAGTGCAAAATTGATAGGTATGAAGCCCAGTTCCAAAACCGACACGTCCTGAGTTTGTTACGCCACTTCTTCTTCCCAGCGAAAGCACCAGGAAGTGGTGAAGGGCGGGCGTTTTGGGGGACTGTCTTATGTAATTTAGACGTTCGAAAATTGCTGATTCTCAGCCTAATTTGAATAAATGTCTTTTGATTTTGATAAAAAAAACCTCATGAAACAAATTAATAAATGTAAAAAGTAAAGGGCCTTAGCCATCTAAAGCACGCTTCGCTTAGCGCCGAGACTTAAAAATCGAACAGTGTATTTTTTTAACACGCTGGGATGCACTCTGTTGGATTCTCACTGCTCAGTTCAACACCGAAAGTTGAAATTCCAGTGTGCGATAAAAATCGCCCATACGAATCTGGGATTAGTGCATAATCAGCCTATAATGTTCCCACTGCTGGGACACAGGCGTCCTCTCTGTGAGTCTTGTTCTTGGCCCCAGTGCGGGTTGGTAGATGTCACGTCTTCGATGTTTTTTGGGTTCAGGATAGGCCGGTTTTCTCACGAGGTTTTCCTTCGCCGTTTTGAGAGCAGTGGTAATTAAATTAAATACTTATATTAATTAAAGTGTCTGGGTACGAACTCACGACCTACAACTCGTAAGTCGAGGCCGATACCACTGGGCCACCACTGCTCTAGGGTCTTGGGCTTAGGGAAATGATGCAAATTACAAAATTATACGGAACTTTACGACCCCTTGGTTGCTAGTAAGCTCTTGTAGTGCTATTCTGTAATTTATATCACCGTCAAAACATAGGTGAATTGAGCTTAAAGTGAGCTGTCAATAGTGTCAATCCGTAGCATCATCAGGTGGAACGACAGCTCACTTTAAGCTCACTTCTCCTAAGTTATCACGGTGAGATTTTTACAGAATAGCACCGCTGAGCATGCTTGAGCGGGCTATGAATACAGATTTTTTAAATATGGAGTATAGGAACTATTATAATTGGCCTGAATGTAATAACCGCTACCATTTCGGACTGCCTTTCGATTGACGCACTCGGAAAAGGTTTATTTTCATTAAATATTATTTTACATTACACTGTGTGGATTAATTTACCATTTGTGTAGACTTGGTATATAAATGTTTTTATTTCGTCGGTATATTAAATGTAAATAATGTGAGCCCTTAATAGTGTGTATATCCTTTGTAAAAAAAAAACAAATTCGCACTCCATCCATTTGTGCAACTCTTTAGAGCATTTACACTAAAGACGTGATATAATTGCTTTCTAAACGAATTAATATGACACTTGGCAAGGTCCAAACCAAGAAGCTTATAGATAAAAGTGGAGGCAACACTCTAAATACTTAAGTGAAAACGACTGTGGACGGACACTCTTTCTAAATACACACATAAGAACGAGACAATGTTATGTTTTCTTTGTCATATTTAGAAAGAGAGTGTCCGACCACAATAGTCTTCACTTAGGTACTTAGAGTGTTGCCTCCACTTTTATTTATAAGCTTCTTGGTCCAAACAAACCCCAGAGCACGACAATGAGTTAACAGTCAAATAATGGTGTATAACACGGAGTAGCAAGTGAATGGAGGACTCATGCGTTATGAGAATACGTCTGCTACAAATTATTGCATAGGACTTAACATTTGCCGACTAGTTAATCAGACAGACTTCACTCACTCACACTTTCTCGTTCACTCACTCACTCACTTTTAGACAGGTCAGGCACATCCTTGGCTGTCAATTCTTCTACCAACCGTGTCGACACAAGAAATACCTCAGTCCTCCAGTTACTTACTACCCCGTGGTCTATAAAGAGGACCAAAATCAAAATTACGCACGTAAATGTTCCATACCCTCTAGTCAAATTAAAAAGCAAGAACACCGTCAGTGTAAATGCTCTAAGCCGATACCAGACGCTTTACTTTTCGTTATTTTTTGGATTTCATTCGACATCATTGACTCGAAGTGAAACATCTGAACATGGTGATGAATCTATGGTGAAAAATTTATTAATTAGTGAACCGATTCAACGATATTAGATTTTGGCACTGGGCATCTTTCACTCGCCTTCCAAATGATGGAAAAAATTAAAGGAGCGGATTGTCAGTTGCCGCGTTCCGAGTTAGGAATGTAATCGATATAATCGATTTGAGCGTGCTTAAACCTAATTCGGCACGGGTTTAAGCACGCTCAAATCGATAATATCGATTACAGTCCTAACTCGGAATGCACCCAGTGTCGTGTGAACGTGGAATGAAAAAAGAAATGAACATTCGAACCATTCACTGGAGTGTAGCGTCTGATATCGGCGTAAGATCGAAAAAAGTATAATAACAATTTCCTATACATTGATCGTTTTGTTGGTACAGAGGCGCTAAGGGCTAAAGACAGGGAGCATGCTACATTGTTGGAAGAGAAGATGGCGTTACAGATGAAAATGGTGGGCATTACGGATGAGTCGTGGCTTACGTTGCCACATACAGGTCAGTTGCGTTAGTATCGATCCATTATTTAGTATGTTGATTTCTTTTTTTTTTGTTTGTTCGTTTTAGCATATGACATTGTCTATTTGTGAAATTAAATGTATGTTTTTGTTTTGTATTTTGACTGTTTTGTGCTTTGGAATATTGTGTGTGCATTTTTACAAGGTTGCTCTTTTGGGTCACGTATATTGACACAGTCAAATCAAATCGAAGCTTCAGTTTTGTCTAAAAGCAAAGAACATAGACTGCATGAATGGAAGTACCCATTCTTTATAGTTTAATACAAATAGTCAAAATAAATTCTAAATTACTGCCTGACTGGTACTGTTGCACTGAAAAATGCGACGAGCATTCATATTAACAAAGCGGTAGAAGAATTTTACTCCAGCCGCAATTTCCAAACATAAAATTTCATTCATTTTTTTTTGATGTCATGTACAGACGTAAGCACATCAAGTTACCCCAATCTGTCAAATTTCTTTGATAGATTTTCAACTTTACTACAGAGTAATAAGGTTCATATTCAATTGGGAAAATTTGACGGATTGGGGTAGCTTGATGTGCTTGCGTCTGTACGTATCCATAAATTTTAAAGAGCAGTCCCAAATATTACTTGCTACAAAGGCTTCATGTTGTGGTGTTATTCAACAAGATTTAAAGAAGAAGAGACTAACATAAAATGTTATGTATTCAGGAAGCAGTACTGCATTCCCGGGGCTTGTATTTCCCGATTATGTGCGACTAGCGGCGCCGTCAGCTGATAAATACGCGCTGTGGCAGGATGTCTGCAAAGTTGTTATGGTATGTCGGGTTTTTGTACTTTATATCTTACTTCTTTGTTACCTCCTTACTAATAAACGTTGTGTAGCGTCTGTATAGTTACACAACGCTTTGTCTTCTTCTTTCGAAAGTCAAATTCCTGACGACTGAAAGAGAGAAAACGGTGTGTAACTATTGACCTGATATAATACGGTTTATTAGTAAGTGTGTTAGGTTGTAACCTTTAGTTTACGCCTTCCTTCAATACCACGCCTTCCTTGTTTCAACTGAAGGAAGGCGTGGTATTGTTCAGTTTAAGTCTTGGTAGGTACTTACATCCTCAAAATGATGTTGTTTCTTTTTAGACTACGCCTTGACATTGTCCAGTGAATAGTAATTATAGAGTTTTAGCCAGATCCAGTGAAAAGAGTATTTAATGCGAAGGGAATGCAATAAGCCTTTCATCATCATCATAATCAGCCTATAATGTTCCCACCGCTGGGACACAGCCGTAATCCACCACGCCCAGTGCGAGTTGGTGGATGTCACATGTGTTCGAATTTTTGGTTCTAGGACATGTCGGTTTCCTCACGATGTTTTCTTTCGCCGTTTTGAGAGCAATGGTGACGAAATAATTTATTGAAAGTAAAGCGTCTGTCTGGGTTCGAACCTATGACCTAGAACTCGTAAGTCGCGGCCGTTACCACTGACCCACCACTGCTCCATGTGCATTAGTAAAGAGTTATTTCTTCTCAATAATTAAATGTGTAAACCTGTCCCCTGCAGCCTGGAGGCGACAAAGGTGACACCTTTGTAATTAAATAATTTGAGGATACAGAAATATCTACCATCTGTTTGTATGTTTAACTGGCTGACTATTCACTTCGAGCTGACGACGAGGGCAAGTCAGTATTTCGAGCCACCGATCAGTACTCGGATCGGTCTTTAAGATTGAGACATTTAAAAAAAAAAAAAAAAACCTATGTTATGCTAAACCCCTCTCTCTCACTCCTAGGACGCCCTAGAAGCCAGTAGTGGACCCTGGCAATGCGGCGGTGCATTAGGCCGTAGTACCAGCTCGGCCGGCGAGAGACACTCCGTCGCCTACGAGAGCCCCGCGCTCCCGCGACGAGCTGACACCTTCGCGGGCTTCGACGCCAGTCGGCATAGAGGTGTGTATGTAGTATAGTGAGTTGCTAGGAGCTGGAAATACTAGCTACGAGAGGTATGCACTTTTAGGAGTGGAAAAATCTGAAGACACATTTCTGGCAACGTAATACCGTGTGTAGTGGTGTGCCGCGGGTCATTTTTATCCGAAAATATTGAATACGGGAATGTAATAAATCACACTAATATTATAAAGGCGAAAGTTTGTGAGTGTGTGTGTTATATGTTTGTTACTTCTTCACGCTCAAACGGCCGGACCAATTTTGATAAAATTTGGTATGGAGGTAGCTGACACCCTGGATTAACATATAGGCTACTTTTTATCCCGATATTCCCACGGGATCGAAATTTATGCGGGTGGAACCGCGGGGCGCAGCTAGTAAAATATAAATAAATACATTTATTTAGGTCCTTTTACAAATTTATAAATACTTAGTAGTACCAAGTTTTTAACAGATTGGTTTAAATACTAATGAACAAGATAACAGGTTTATTATACCGTTGAAATTAAATTGAAATTTAGTTAAAAATCTTAACACATTTTCTTAACAGATTGGCTTAAATACTAATGAACAAGATAACAGGTTTATTATACCGTTGAAATTAAATTAAAAATTAGTTAAAATGATTTATTTTAACACATTTTTCTTTTTTGAACTCGTCTACCTAATAATATTCATAACGAACATTCACCAGTTTCAGGCGTAGCCCTCCGAATGTCAACGGACACGCCCACCGAGGGTGGAGAGCCCGAAGCAGAGCCGAAGATAGTCGAAGGTGAACGACTTGAAGTGAGCGGCGAGGCGGCGCTGAAGCTACAACATGCCATATACACGCTGACCTGTATCGTGTGGCAGCAGCTCACTACTATACATAGGTAAGTGAGAAATAGGCGGTAAAACTGTGTTGAATAGCTGTGCTGGTCGGTGTTTCTTGTCCGGCTACTTTGAAAAGAAATACTGAAACAAACTTAGAGGTCGCAGTCTCTTTTAAAGTCCAGATATAATCTTGGTCAGATCACGTGTGTAAACAGCTTTTAATGTTCCCACTGCTGGAACACAGGGCTCCTCTCTACGAGAGGGCCGTAATCTACCACGCGGGCCTGGTGCGTTTTGGTAGATGTTGCATGTCTTCGAATTTTTAGTTCTAGGAAATGCCTGTTTCCTCACGAAGTTTTCCTTTACTGTTTTGAGAGCAGTTGTGACGAAACAATTTATACAAAGTAAAGCGTCTGGCTGGGTTCGAACCTACGACCTATAACTCGTAAGTCGCAGCCGTTACCACTGACCCACTGCTCCATGTACATTATTAAAGCATTATTTGTTTTGAATAATGAAATGTGTACCCCTGCGTGCTGCAGCCTGGAGGCGCAGGTGAGCGCGTGGCGCTGGCAGGGCGGCGGCGCCGCGCGGCCCGACTGGTCCGACGCGCAGCTGGAGGAGCTGCGGCATGCGCAGGCAAGACTCACGAGGGACCGCGCCGCCTTCGACGCGCAGCGGGCCAACGACCACGCCGCGCTCGCTGCAGGTACACCATCCAGACCATTCATTTTTAAGACGACGGCGACAAATAGAAGACAAGCCAAATTGTGCCCATCACGCCAGTGGGTAAAACAAAGACCGTTGCAAGGAAGGAAAAAGAAGGAAGGAAGGAGAAGGGTAGGGGATACCTGTATTCAAAATTCATAACAATAAAAATAGTAACAACTTCACCAGAACATAGAATACCTATTACATTTTCATTTTGTGTTCCAAAATAAAGAGTCTACAACATATTTTGTGATTAAACGTGATTGTTTTTTGGTATAATGTAAACTTTTTTTTTGAAGTGAAAACTTCTTTAGCGGCGTTGAACACTTTTTGTAATGGGTAAAAAATGTTAAACTCGCGTCAGGGCATCGCGTCAGGACACGTGACCGTCAGGAGAGATTTCCCCCCCCCCCATCTCTTTCTACGGCGGCGCCAACCGAATTGAACCAAGTGAGACACGACAAAGATGGCCGAAGAAAATGACATTTGACGTACAAATGTTTGAAAAGTCAGTTTCACAGAGTACTTTTTGGTTTCCATGACGACCATGACGTTGTCGCGTCAAAACTGTTGAAACTGCAGACAATAAATTAGTTTTTCATACGTAATAATGTCTATGGACACAAATATTCGGTTCATAGACAGATATTCTCGTATGCCGATTTAATGTGTTGGCCAATTTGTTGGATGACTTCATTATAATGGCAACATTTAGAAGTTGTAGGACATTCTAGTTATAGAACGTTTATGAATACAAAATTTTATCGAATGTTTTAAAGGCCTATTGAGCATTTTAACTAATGAATGGTTTAAACCTTCAATAGGCTTTTTTTATGAATAAGACCGAAAGTGTTTAAAATATGGAAATTGAACAAAGTGCATCTTTTAATGAAAAAAGTGACGCAGAAATATTGAAAAAAAAATGAGTAATATTAATTAAATTAATAATTGATTTATTTCAACGTTAATATTCAAGTTTTCACTTCTGCCGGCACTCCCGGAGTGCAACCCGTCTTTTTTTTTTTTCTTACAGTTAGTAATTGTGTAAATTTTCATTTTCGTATTCGCTTTAAAATACACAGCACTTGAAAGTTTTCATGTTGCACATAATATCATCACTAATTTCTGCCCGCGACTTCATCCACGTGGCAATCAACTAACCCATTATAGATACATAATTATCATATGGCACTCGTTAATACTGCAGCTTTCTATCAGTGAAATAATTTTTGTAATCAGATCAGTACTTTCAGAGATTACCTCTTACGCGACACCGTGACACGTACACCTAAACCGTTATACCTAAATAAACCTAACCGTTATCGGCCAATCTTTACTCGGGCTTCTTCACGCCCGAGTAAAGATGCGCCGATAACGGTTACGCCGGTAATGGAGTTCAGCCCAAAGGCTGAACTCGGGCGTTCGCAAACGTAATTTAAAAGAAAGTGAGGGCCGACAACGTACGAGCATAGTTTGGCTGACGACGAATTAGGTGTATCCGAGCTTTTACAATGAAACAAACAATTTTACCACTTTATAATATTAAATTTACATAAATCTTACAAATGTTACTGTAACACGTTACAGAACGCCAACAGTTGCAGGCTGCTAGACTAGAGCTGGCCGAACAGCAGAAGGACGTGGAACAACAGCGAGAGAGGCTGTTCAGGCGGCTGGAGCGGTTGCAGCAACATGGTATGTTATGTTTTGATATTTTATTGTTACCACTAGTAGGAAAAAAATCTATAGATTGGAAAAATCTCTATAGATTTACAGTTGCCTTGGTAGTCGTTTGATTCCCAGTGTAGCGGTATCTACAACGCCACATGCGAACAACGCGTCATAGTGACGCCACGCAAATCCTGCATCGCGCAAGCAGAGTTTACCGCGCAACTAGCATAGATACAACAGCCCGACATGAATCATCGGGCAGTTGCCCGCCAGACACAACACCCGTCTGGTCGGAGGATCCTCCCTTTTCTATAGAGTATGAGTGAACTTTATACCCTGTTCCTCATACCTCTATACCCAGGGTGGGGGAAAGAGTTACTGGGTTTACTAGAGAACTTCCAGCAGCAGCCCGGATTCTGGATTTATGCCCGGGCAATGGCAAATGGGCTCGCCCTATTGCATGGATGTTACGCATAACGAAACACTGCCCCTACGGGGAATACAGATGATGTTATGTTTATGGAAACACACAGTCAAGTTATGCAGTCGAGGATGTTTTTAAATACAAGTTGGGCTAGCTTGAATATTAAAACATGGAAACTAAACTTTATCGTGTAGGCATTAAAGTTACTTTTCCTACTAAATAGTGAATGCAGTTTAAACTTTCTCTTAGCAGGCGGTTCTCAGGAGGAAATAGCGAGCGTTGGCACTTTGTCACCGGATTCCAGTGTCAGCGATACAACGCGGCGGAAAGAGCCCAAGTGGCGAAGTACGTTTATAATACAGTTTCCATATGCATGCACATGACAACTCTATGCACTTTCCTTACCTAACCTAACCGCACATGCTATCTCTCTAAACTTTTGACATCTGTCACTTTGTGTGACAGACGCGGTGATTCGTACAGTGCCACTATCTTAGCTATTCAGGCGGGCAAAATTCGAACTACAGCCGCCATTTTGAAATCGTCATTCCGCTGTCAGTTTCTGTATAGTTGAGTGCTTAAATAGCAATACTAAATTCTCCACTAGCGACGCTGTCAACTGAACAGATAAGATGGTAGGACTGTACTTATAGCGCTACGAGGTTGTTTTGGCACCTATACAAAATCGGAACTAACGCCGCCATTTTGTTTTTTCAATACTTTTCACAAAACAATTGCACAAGTGTTTACCAACAGCGCCCCCTGTCAATATCATTCGGGCGCCAGAAGATCCTTGTAGCACTCTACTTTCACTGCACGTTCTATCTCTGTCTAAATCTTTGAGATCTGTCACCTTGTGATGGACGAGGCGCCGTACTTATTCGGAAATATAATATTGCCGAGGCGCATAACTTAAATCTTAGTACTGTACCTACTCACTTTTAATATGCATGATTCATATTTAATTGTTGAAACTAAGTCAATATGGTGCGAGGGTAAAAACAGGGGATAAAATAAAACTCAGTCACAAAAGTAACAATCTCCATTTGCTGTTACAAAGCATAGCATTATGCTGTGGTGCACTTTCAGTGTCTGTCTCCTTCACCTTTTTTTAACTGTCTGTCTACCGGTTTAGGAGCCATTAGAGTCAATCCCCACTGAAAGAGCAGCTGCACGCAGCGGCCGTAAGAGCAAGTGACTTTCCTTCTTTTGACTAGTCGCTAGAAGGCTCGTGCAGCCTCGCAGGGTGCCGCGCTTCCTTTGCCTTCAAATGACTACGGATAAATGGTTCCTGCCGGCCGCTGCTATTTCACTGTGGATTTACCCTTAAAGGCGAATAGCATCTTTCCTATAATGCCTAGTGGCTAGCCAGGCCTGGTAGTTTTAATTACTGGCAATCATACACGAAGTTACAGTAGAATACTGACTCCTAAGTCACAGGGCCCCCCCTAGTTTAGGAGGCAGGGTTCTCACTATTTAAGCAACCTTTGTTTCCCAAAGTTTAATGTTCCTATGTGTATTGTATGCTAAGCTTTGTATATTAAGGTTTTTGTGTTAATAAACTTATTATTATTATACATGACTATAAATGTAACTAACATAATAATATAGCGGTAAAAGTTTCATTTGGCGCGTGGACAGTATCGGAACTAACACCCTCATTTTGTTTTTTCAATAAACTTCGAAACCCCGATGGCATAAATTGGTCGACAGTTTATCGAGAACCTCGGAAGCCTGACGTAAATGGGAATTCCAATTATTACCTTAACAAAAATATAATGAACACTACAGATAACCGCGGCTCGACGGGCTCCGAGTCGTCAGTGAGCGCGTGCAGCGTGCGGAGCGGTGTGCTGCCGCCGCCGCAGCTGCTGTCCGCGCAGAACGAGACGCGCGCCACCGTGCATGCCTCGGCTATATCCGTGAGTATTGTATTCTAATAACTTCAATAATCATTATCAGCCTAACATTTTCCCTACTTGTGGTCAGCTTCCAGTCTAACCGGATGCAGCTGAATATTAATATTTTACATAAAGCGACTGCCTATTTGACGTCCACAACCCAGTAACTGGGTAAAACGATACCGCTTTGTAAGACTGGTTGTCAGACTTTTGGGTTTCTGTCTACCCAAAAAGACTTGCAAATATCTATGAATGACTGCTGAAACTGACGATTAATGACTTTGTTTTCGCATTTAAAGAAGGAAAAAGAACTGAATTCGTTGTACAAAGGCGGACTTAATGCTAGAAACATTATTTGCCAGCCTGCCATAGGGACAGTCAGTTGCGGAATGTAATACCCATCTTCAGCTATGTTCGCAACAAATTGCACTTGAAATTCATACAAACATCATCCATTAAACTTCTTTATGAAAAAATAAACATTTCCTTACAGCAAATGGTAAAACAGCAGCTGCCACTGAAGCTGGCGAGCGGCAAGAGTCAACAGCCGCCGCCCGGTTACCACCGACTTCACGAGTCACCTAGTGATGTAAGTACTTCTAGAAATTGGCAGTGTTTGTGTGTTTGTGGGGTCTTTCTAATAATTGTTATAAGCATAGCTAATTGGTAAGAGCATTGGTAACTGCCCCGACTTACAAGTTGTAGGTCGTGGGTTCGAATCCAGCCAGGCGCTTTCATCATCATCATCATCATTTCAGCCGAAAGACGTCCACTGCTGGACATAGGCCTCCCCCAAGCACCTCCACTTCGACCGGTTTTGTGCTTCTCGCATCCAACGAGTTCCTGCGGCCTTCACAAGGTCGTCGGTCCACCTTGTGGGAGGCCTTCCAACGCTACGCCTTCCGGTACGCGGTCGCCACTCCAGAACCTTTCGGCCCCATCGGCCATCTGTTCTGCGAGCAATGTGCCCTGCCCACTGCCACTTAAGTTTGGCAATTCTTCGGGCTATGTCGGTTACCTTGGTTCTCCTGCGGATCTCTTCATTTCTGATTCGATCCCGCAGGGAAACTCCAAGCATAGCCCTCTCAGGCGCTTTACTTTGTGTAAATACTTTTATCGCTATTGCTCTCAAAACGTTGTAGGAACACATCGTGAGGAAACCGGCATGTTCTAGAACCAAAAATTCGAATACATGTGACATCTACCAACCCGCACTGGGCCCGCGTGGTAGATTACAGCCCACTCCCTCGGAGAGAGGAAGCCGGTGTCCTAGCAGTAGGAATATTACAGGCTGATTATAATATCTAATTGGTCAAGTGATCACAAGTGAAGGCTATTTAAACCTGCGCTCTTAGTTGCAAAATAGTATTTTTATTTTCCGCGACTGTAATAAATTATAAAAGTCAGTCACACGCATTTAATTCTTAATTAATTGGTGCTCTGTTCATAGATTTAATTTACTTAAAGTATATTCAGAAAATCATAAATTATGTGTTATAAATAGAACCATACAAGGCTTATTTGTTTTTAATCCATACTAATATTATAAATGCGAAAGCGTGTCTGTCTGTCTGTTACCCCTTCACGTTTAAACCGCTGAACCGATATAGATGATATAGAGATAGTTTGAGTCCCGGGAAAGGACATATGATAGTTTTTATCCCGATATTCCCACGGGATCGAGACTTATGCGGGTAAAACCGCGGGGCGCTGCTAGTTCTAATATAAACAAATTATTTGTTTCATATAAATTAGTAATTGGCATATTCAATATTATTGGTAGTGAGCAGATTTAATAATACTATACATAAGCCCATGTACGCACGGATATAAAAATATTATTAACACTGGTTTTCATCTCTCGGTAATTGAGCTAAGCATTGATTAAGGTTGACTGGTAGAAAATGCCTCAGGCATTAAGTCCGCTTTTGTACAGTATTATTTTTACTTGTGCATAAAGTTTTAATAAATAAAAAAATAATTCAACAAAGCCTATCCCCTGCGCGTCAAAACACCACACTGTAGGATTTTCAACTTTCGTCGCTAAGCAGTGCGTTCAAAATCCAATGCGCGAAAAATTGCCCGCGGGAACCAGCACCCTAATTGCGTGACACACTATCAATCTCAATCTGAATCATTTTGAAGGATATTGCTAATCCATTGCTTCATATGTTCGAAAAATGTGTCTGCTCAATAACGTAAATAACGCAATGAATGTTGTTAAACTGTCAAAATGAGACCCATTGCTACTGATAGTGTGTTACGCACCCCGCTGGGCTAACATAGTTGCCATTCTGATCTTGGATTTTAAAAACTCACCCTGTTTAATGATAATTTAGTATCATAATTTTTCATTCTTGAGGTATGGTTACGACTAACGTACTACATTATTTCTTTAAACCCATTTCTTAAAAGTAGCGAAACAGATCAAATGGTTGATTCCTGTTGCAGGAATTCGAGTATCCGAACGTTTTTTAACGTGAATATTAGTTTATACTGTAAGTAATATTAATGTACAGTAGTATTGAGTATATCGTATTTGTGGTAAATATGTGTTAGTTTGAAATTGTAGATAATTATAATATGGCGCTTAGATAGTTAACCTAAGTAAATAATACTATAGGTATATTTATTATGAAAAAAAAAACAGTGGCACTCCGTGAGTGCCGACAGAAGTGAAAACAAAACACAAACAGAATACTTCGCCATCACTCACTGACATATCGGATATACTTACATTAAAACAGCGTACATCCGAAGCGGTGTCGGTTACGGTAACAGTGGCGCGAATTCAATGGTTTTTTCCCATCTCAATAAATGCCCAACGCGCCTAAAGAAGTTTTCACTTCAAAAATGTTGTGTAGGTCTAAAGGGTAAGTTAATAGGACGGGCCTACTTTTACCCCCTTATTCATAAAACTTATCAACCCTATTTTAGTTAAAATGGGGTTTGTCTCTTTTTTTACACACAGAAATGACAACGTGACAGATAAAGACAAACGTTCTATAAACCTATTTTAGCTAAAATAGAGATAAAATAGGATTATGAATAAGGGGGTTAATCTTTAAAAGATATAAAACTAAACTATAATCTTGAAAGAAAATGGCCAAAGTAGAAAAAAAATAATTTGAAAAATATGGTTTCGTGTCTTGTTTAGTCAAACATATAGGCCACGTCCTATTGTGTCAGAATTTAGAGGAACATGTTACAACCCAAAATGTAAAACAATATGGTCACAGTGAATTTCATTAGTCTATTGAAATAATAATATTTAGATACTTATCCTTACATAGTATAAAACAAAGTCGCCGAAATGTCTGTAAGCGCATAACTTCCAAATGACTGCACCAAATTGGATAATTCTTTTTTTTTTGTTGTGTTCGGTATTGCCAGGACAAGGTTTGTATAAAAGAAAACTTAGGAAATTCGAAAAAAAATGCACCCCTGCGAAGCTGGGGCGGGCCGCTAGTTAATTATATTTTTAAATATTTGTATTAAAAAAAAATTACTCTTTAAACTTATTATGAAAACTGTTTTTAAACTTTGGATGTGCCTTCAGGCCTAAGGCACCAATCGGCAAGCCAAGCTTCAATATTACCGTTATCAAAAAAACTACACACAAATAATACAGTATCTATACTCCATAGGTTTAGGTAGTTAAATAAAAGTAAACAGAAAAAACACGTGATTTAGTTAACCGACTAAACGTAATACCAGTCTACAGTTGTCTAGCTACGTCACAGTTGTACTCTTCAATTTAGCAACGTTATTAACGAATTATAACATTGCTAAATTGAAGAGTACAACTTTGACGTAGCATGACAACTGAATAGACTGGTATTACGTTTAGTCGGTTAACCACGTCACGTGTTTTTTTTTGTTTGCCTTTATTTAACTACCTAAACCTATGGAATATAAGTTAAATACGCGCCCACTGTAGCTTCGGTAGTTAAATTAAAACTATACTGTACCACCGTGCAATTGGCTTCCACGTCTGTTCTCTTCAGTAATCGATGTGTTTACAACCATTTCGTCTGTTCCGCTTTCGATGTTAGAGCATGCTTCGCTTAGATTTTTTATTGTATTCATTATGAGTATTAATATTAAGAAAAGTACCTTTATGTCTATTAAATTGACAAAGAACTTTTCAGTTAAGTTTCAGTGTTCATCGATATTAATTTTGCTATACCCAATTCCAAATAAAATATTGTATTAAATCGTAATGTAGCACACAATATGAAGTGTGCATGGTGGTCTATTGGTAAAGAGCACTGTTGGCCCAGTGGTAACGGCCGCGACTTACGAGTTGTAAGTCGTAGGTTCGAACCCAGACAGGCGCTTTATTTTGTGTAATTTTTTTCATCACTACTGCTCTCAAAACGGTGAAGGAAAACTCAAAACCTATGTCCTAAAACCAAAAATTCGAAGACATGTAACATCTACCAACCCGCACTGGGCCCGCGTGGTAGTTTACAGCTCACTCCCTCGAAGAGAGAAGGCCTATGTCCCAGCAATGGGAACATTATAGACTGATTATGCTATAAGTATTAAGATTAACAATAATTTTAACTTCATATAAGTAACAATCTAGCATTTTAACGTGTGTGTGACAAGAATCATCAGTTTTAGTCTACAAATCGACGCAGAATACACTTTATTAAAAAAGCTGACCAAGTAATCAGCAGTACATATTTTTTCGAAAATATATTGGTTGGTATTCGAATGAATCACACCCCTGTGATGCCAACTCAAAAGGTGCGTCTACGCTAGACGAGCCGAGCACGAGCGGAGCACGAGCCGAGCATCTGTTCGCGGCGTTAAGTGTGGACGTACAACGTACCTACAACGATCACTGTCTTCGAGCGCGATGCAAATCCCTTTGTGTTCGTCAAAAAACCGACAATTGGCGGAGCACAATCGAGCACGAACCGAATGCTCGAAGCGCGCTCGTTTGAGGCTCGTAAGTCGGTGCACAATACACGAATTTGTGCTCGGCTCGTCTAGCGTAGACGCACCTTAAGACTACGTACGCAAAGACAGGTGACTTACTTAGCGCCTAGACTCCTAGAGACTTACCCCCTTATTCATAATCCTATTTTATCTCTATTTTAGCTAAAATAGGTTTATAGAACGTTTGTCTTTATCTGTCACGTTGTCATTTCTGTGTGTAAGAAAGAGACAAACCCCATTTTAACTAAAATAGGTTTGATAAGTTTTATGAATAAGGGGGTTAACGTCCTTCGATACACGCTAGGCGACTATCGAAGGCGCGTTCGTTTCACTTGCTACTCGCAAGGTGACTCGCTAGGCTTTAGGCGCTAAGCAAGCCACCAGTCAGTGCGTATGTAGCCTTAACGTTAGCTGTCGTAATTGTTTCTACCGAAATAACAATAACACAACAGTCTCAGTTGGATATGCTTCTACTAACCGATGGATTTTGACTGTAGATGCTACTTTTCCATGTCAACCAAAGCAGTGATAATTGTGTATGTTACAGCATCAGAGCCAAGGTCTCGTGATCCACCACACTCGTACAGGAAGCTCGCCTGCCCCGCTGCCCTCGCAGCAGCAGATCAACAACAAAGCTACCAGGTAACTTAGTCACCGACTTTTTGGGGTTAAAAGAAGTAACTCTTTGTACTAGTACCATACCTATTTGTGTCGCCAAGATGCATCGCTGTGTGTTTAAGGGTGTAATTTCAGGCACCTGTGATCGTTCAGCTTTGACTCTGGGATGTTACCGCATTTGCTGTGATGCTCCTAGCGTTACCCACTCAACATGAGGTGGGTGGGACGTCGGCTCGTTTGCCGTCCAATAAGATTTAAAAAACGCTTAAAACATTACAAAGATATTACGTCAGATAACTGGCGGGTGAATTAAGTATGTTCATATAAAATGAGCAATTAAGATCATCATCATCACTGAAGATTATATTATAGATATTAATCTTTCAAGGACCTTTATGATATGAAGACTATGTAATATTTTATGTCACCCGGAGGAATGAGGAAAGTGCCGTGAGGAACGTTTTGAGTTTGAATGTGGATGGCTATAAGAGCTTAGTAGGGGAAGACCTAAGAAACGATGGATGGACTGTGTGAAAGGTGATATGGTTAGAAAAGGGGTGACTACTGAGATGACGACTAATAGAGAAGTATGGACGAAAAAGACATGTTGCACCTGTAGCGGTATCTACAACGCCACATGCGAACAACGCGCCATACTGACGTCACGCAAATCCTGCATCTCGCAGGCAGAGTTTACCGCGCAACTAGCATAGATACAACGGCCCGACATGACTCATTGGGCAGTTGCCCGCCAGACACAACCCCCGTCTGGTCGGAGGATCCTCCCTTTTCTATAGAGTAGGTATGAGTGAATTTTACACATTGTTCCTCATACCTCTACAGGGTGTTACGGAAAGGGTATATAAATAAACGGGTTGAAGAGTGTATCTGGTCTAGAATCTCTGTACAAAATTTCAGCTCAAAAGCATTAACTTTGAAAATGCTTAATATTTTTTTATTTCAACATCACGGCACTGCACTGGCGCGCGGCGGCGTGATGTGCTTGTACTAGGCGCACAGACACACTACAGATAAAGGATAATGACCCTCGTAGTGCGGTGACACGTTTGTTATGATTTCAATTTAATAAACTATCGAAATAAAAAAATATTAAGCATTTTCAAAGTTATTGCTTTTGAGCTGAAATTTTGTACAGAGATTCTAGACCAGATACACTCTTCAACCCGTTTGTATTGATATACCCTTTCCGTAACACCCTGTATACACCAATCCCTAATAAATTGGGTTAAGGGCAAGAGCATGATGATAACACAACAGTTACAAGTTTGTTCCCCCTCCCACAGAACGAACACGTACCCGAAGCTCCCGGACAAGTTCCGCGTGCGCTCGCCCGAGACGCCGGCCGCGCCGGCGGCGGCGGAGGAGGAGGTGATCTTCTTCTGACACCCGCCACGTGCGGCGCCGCACACGCGCTCCTGAGACTGTCGCCTCTCATAAGACCTTCCCACACTTATAGCGCCCTGGTACTTTTCATTTAGTGATGTAGTTTTTTGTTGGTTATTTTGCTAGTTGCGTTGCCTTCTGTAATGTCATGAAATCTTTGTACAGTCTAAACTTTTATATGTTCGTCAGATTTCAAATTCATTTCTTTATCCAGGACACATAATACCTTTTTAACATACGGCACTGAGCAGACTTGCGTATAAAACTATATTTTAACACCTTCATAATAAATATCAAAATAGCATACATCTTTGGCCAATGACGGATTAACATGAACCTAAAACCATTTTAATGGCATGAGTAAGTCTTAAGTAACATGGATTCCGATTAATATTAATCCTATGGCCTGGCCATTTTATGAAAAGTAATCAATTCTTTTTATATTAATAATCAGATCAATCAATTCTTAATTGAGTGTCACATTTTTAATTCGGTCTGACATGTAAAGAAGATGGCTAAATGTTTCTGCGGTATTACGGAACATTACTTACATTGTACATATTCTACCATACAATGAGCAGACAAAAATAGTCCTTAAGGTGACGAACATATTCTGGATGTGACTGTACTTATGGATATTTTTTTTTCTGTTGTATTGTTTTTGATAATATTGCCTTCCGCGATATTATAAGATCAGGCCCTAATACAGTCAAGGACAAAAATATGAATACATTTATCGAATTCCAAAAGCCGTTTTTTTCTAAAGTTATAGATAAAATGTGTGAGACATTTATGCTATTATGGTGAGAATAATAGTTCGAAACTTTTGGATAAAACCGCTTTTGAATTTAGCTAAGTGATACATATTTTAGCCTTTGACTGCTATGAAGTTCATTTACTAACCATACTATTTAAACTTTTCTTCAGTAGTTTTGATGATTCATATAACGGATGATAACGTTACCTTCTAACTACTTTTAATCGAATTAAATTCACCACGCACGAAAAACTACAAAGATCTAAATAAATAATTAAACTATTACTTTAATTTCTAAACGATTACTACTGACTGTCTTCGAGATTGGTTAAAAACAACTCTAGTCAGTATTTATGACTGACTTATTTAACTTAACCTTCATAGTTAATATTAGTGATGTGCTTTCTAAAAGGACAATGAGTCATTTAAATTGTCCATTGTTTATCGATATATCGAAACCTAACGAGTTGCATAGTCGTTAGTCAGCACATCCCTAGTCTAAATACTAACTTAATAATTACGATTTAGTTACATTTTATTCATAATGCATCTACATTTTTTTAAATCAAAATTGAAGAAATCAATAAAAATATTTTTACCGACTATTTTAACTCTTGAAACATAATAATTTACAAAATATTTCAACTCTATTATATTTTCTAAAACAAAGTTTTTTTTTAAATTTTACAGCAGCTATATTTTATTCCTAAAATCATTAAATTTTTAATATTTATTATAAAGTACAAAACAAACAATACGAGCTTATAACAACTATCAGACATTCCATTTTAACTAAAATGATCTCTATTTTAACCCTATATAATCTATTTTACTGTAACGGTATTTTAATCGCAGCTTTTTACTGAGGCAACTATATACACTGTTCCTTTTTATTTAAATTATTTATATTTAATAGGAAGGTCGAGTGAGGTGAAACTTAAATATTTAGATTAGCATAAACTTTCATGTATACATAAAATAATAATAAAAAAATGTGACGCATTTAGTCGAATGAGTTAAACCAAACGTCGGAGAATCGACTGAAAAAGTGGTACATATAGGAAAATAACACTAAATAACGCGAGAACGGACTATGCGTTCGTGGGAGAACACATTTAGACAGTAAACTAACCAAGACAATTATTGTACTTTGTGTCAAAGTTCAAACTAATGAAGATCTGAGAGCAAAAAAACGTTACGGCTACTCTAATAAGCCGTTGCTGTAGAATGTTTAACGAAATGTATATTATACCCAATAAAGCAAAGAGGTGGGCGATAATATTACATTTATTCGAGTTTCCTTGTTATTAATATATGGTTAGTCGATCCATTTTGCTCGATAATCGATTTGATTCTGCTCTAAAATCCTTCAGAACTGTGTAAAGACAAACAAACCACGTTCGTTGGTGTGTGCTTAATTAGTCGATATCTTATTCGATTTTGTATCGAGTCGATAATCGATTGACGATTTATGTAAAAGGGAAAATACTTTAAGATTTTAACTGTAGAAAAATGTCTACACTTAGCGGTCTATAGGTAAATAATAGAAATTGTTATATTAGATGTTTTGGAAATAAATGAAAAATCTTGTTGTTGAATATTATACATTGATAAATGTATATGATTACGTCTGTTCGGAGCATTTATTAATATAATGGCAATAGTAACTGTGATGAAAAAGCATAAGACCTTTTAGAAATTAAACGGATTGATTGTAAAATACGAAAGTACGATATTGGTAAATGCTCCCAACACAAGTACTTAAAATTTTTAATAAATTAATAAAATTGTTTGTTATGAACCATTTTACATACATTTTAAACTTTTTGAATCACTTGTTTGTTGCTCGGTATTATTGCTATCATTTATGTTGGTCAAATTAAATAAGCTAGCGTAACTCAGATACTTAAACTTGTTAAAATAAAAAAAAAAAGATTTCATGTTTTTTTCTGGGGTCAATGACCACTGGTAATGTAATTACTTGAAGTAGTTAGTAAAACTGATTTTGAAACTGATATTTCAAGTAACTACAGTCGTTGACCCCAAAAAAACCATGCATATTTTATTTGTTTTCGTTTTATCCTATTCTTCTTCTTAGCGTGTCGATGGCAATCTAAATGTACTCGGCCCAGAATTCGGCCACTTTTTTGTTCAACGGTGATGATTTCTATGCCGTTCTCGTTTGAGCACTTGGTGGATAGTATGCTTACGCCGGAAGCAGCAAACACTGCGTTACCGTGCTTCGGGTGACAGATCTCGGCGATAAGCGTAAGTCCAGGGATGTGTGTCTCTTGAACGCAAAGAATGTCGCAGTGAGTTTTGCGGTAGACATCAGAAAGAATTTCAGATTTGTCTCGAGAGAACCCTATCCTATTTAGATATCGATAGTAATCGATTCCCATCACGTCTGCGGATTTTCGCTAGCCAATTTAATTTGACCGAGTATAAGTGAGACTCGATATGACATAAATGGTTTAAAAAAAAAACATGCGTTTAGCCAGGGTAGGGATTACAGAAAAGAAGGGAACTAAAAACCTTTGCTGGTTTTTTAGATGTGACATGTCAATCTGACAAATAAGAGAAGGAAAACAATATGACGGATGTTTACAACGGGGCAGAAAGAGACAAAAACATGAGATTCGGACCTACAAAGTCCTTGATCTTCAGCTCAAATAAGGCATGTTATTAAGATTACAGGTTGACAAGTGCCAAAAGATTTTGTGACGTAAATATATGTGGAGAGAGTTACTATTTGCTTGACCGTGGCTAAGTCTATGCACAGACAAATTTATATAAAATATAAAACTATATTTCATTACCACAGATTATCTTGAAGCACGCTGTTTCAAATCAAATACATTATATATTTTCAATAGTAATGTAATTGTTACATTTTATAAGCAACTTCGTTTTAACTAAATAAATAAAATATAACTGTTAACTGTATATATGTTGGCATATTTACTATTATATGTAATAGAATGTTATCCGAATATACTTGTAATAATAATTAACGTTTCGGATTGGCAATTGCATGTTTTGTAAAAACACTATTACGGATTACGGATTTTCGCGACGCTTGACTTTGCTGGATAAAGGTTTTGCGGTATCTGGACAGTTTAAGAGCTTATTAGGGTAAGCTTAACTTCGATAAAAGACCGTGGTTGGCAGAAAAATGAAATTCTGTTGAATTTGTATCGAAGGAATATAAAATGTTTTTCATCATGATTGTTAAAGAATAACTAACTGAAGAAGTGCCGTAAAGCCTTTTGTAAGACGACATTCAATTGCTAGTCTGTCAGCCGAGTTAACAGACTCACTTCCTAATAGACCTCAAGCCAAAATCGACTTTAAACTAACTAGCTCAAGGTTGATTTTCCTTCAACAAATACTTTTTCGTCTGTAAATTCGGCTGATCTCATTTATTATAGGTTTGTGTGCAGCTATTGTGTGTTTAAAAGTTTCAATAATTTGAAACTGTGGCGGGCGCCTCTTACGGCAATAATCAGAACTAATAAAAATACACTTCTTTGTAAAATATTACTTTGTCGTGAATGTATGATACCCGCACACAACAGTTGTTTAGCTCATTTAGGGCGGATTTCACAAAATAAACTGAACGCGATAAGCCCAATCTAAACCGCGTTCAAGATGACAGTGACAGCTGTCAGTGTCATCATTGTTGTGGAATATTGACACTGATAGCTTTTGAACGTCTTTTAGAAGTGCTGATCGCGTTCAGTTTCATTGATGAAATTGGCACTTAGAATACTGTTGTTATAAAAAAAAAACTCATAAGACTATGTAACTATTTTTCGTGCATTTACTGTAATCCTTTTTACTATTTAGTCTTTAGACGAGGTGATATTTAAATCTATTTTCTTGTTTAGGAATACCTTTTCATACTGTGTGTATATATATTGACGTTGATGTTTGAACATATTAATCTTAAGATATATCTTATAAACAGATCAATGAAGTTAGGTTTCCATCGCGAGATCGAAATTTTCAACTTGCAATAAAATTTATTAAATACAAAAAGTTTAATAATAATAATAAGAAAGTATATGGCAATTTTAAATGAGTAGTTAAAAAATGTTTTGAATGAATCGGATTTAGAGTTTATGATACTTAATTTTTATTATTTGTATAGATTGTCGGCTGTTCGCCGGAGGTTTCGACTTTAAAACATCATGACAATAAAATATAAAAATAAATGTTCTATTTTTCTGAACGATAACGACATCAAACTCATGTTTGTATAGAGACCTTTTTAAAGAGTATCGCTATATATCATTTATTTCATGATGCTTTCAACGTGGCCATTGATATTTTCTAATAATATTCAATCAAATTATACGCTTTTTAATACAATCGCATTCCAATGGCCAGAAACGATGCATTTAAATAAATAATTGTTCCTTAAATAGGATATAAATAAAGTTTGTCTTATTCATTGGGTATTTTGCTATTATAGACCTAAGCATAATATTGCATTTAGATAATTGAACTGCAACCAGAAAGGGGCTTATTTTATTAAACGATCTACTCATTAAAATATCTAGTGGCCTCCAAGAGTTAGTTGACATTTTTCAACCTCAGCTGTGACATTACGATTTAAAATTCTAGTGATCCAAATGTTTGAACTGCTAATATAACGTTCTTACTGACTAATTCAACTACATTTGAATCGTCATAAAAAATAATCAAGTAATCCCTTAGGAGTAACTGATTATATTTTATTTTGAACTAGCTTCTGCCCGCGACTTCGTCCACGTGAAATTTCATCCTCCCTCCATTCACCCTCTTAGGGTTGGAATTTCGAAAAACACTTTCTTAGTGGATACCTACACTTCACAAAGAACACACCCTTCACGTAACCTACGACAAACTTATTATTTGCGGTTGGTACAGTAATCGGGTCTAGGGATCGAACCGCAAAATTAAGTTTGTTTTTTATTGTATATACTTTTCCGGGATAAAAAGTACCCAGTGTGGTGCCCAGGATATTAAAGAATAATTATACCAAGTTTCATCGTAATCGAACCGGTAGTTTTTGCGTGATGCCTGAACAAACAGACAGACAAAAAATGTATTAATCACATTTTTGGGTTCGGTGTCGGTCTAGTAACACCCCCTGCGATTTATTTTTTTGATATTTTCAATGTACAGAATTTTCACTTCTACAGATTTATTATAAGTATAGATCATAATTTGGTATCACAGCTGAAGTGGAAAAAGAGGCCAGTGTACTTCATCTTTATTAAATAAATATTAATGTAGTGAGCAAAAACAGCATTATATATTTTCATAAAAGTCGTGGAATATTTTGACCATTACAAATCTATGAGGCATCTTTATCTTATCCTTAGTGCTAGATGTCTCTTATGTCAGTCTTTCCCCAGTTATATTACCTATACCATTGAAAACGTTGCTATTTCAAAGTTTTAAAACATTTAAATGCGAGCTTCTAGTGCAAGACTGGCATGCAACGCCCTTGCGTACAGGAACTCAAAGAGTCCGTGCCTTCTATGATAATTACATTCAGTTAACAGCTTTCTGTTCTGCAATTTTTATCATTTTCAACCTACTTAAAGTTTTTCATCGCAACCCAGTTTTTCATTAGAATCCCAGGATTGTAATTGAAAGTGTGTTACGTTTTGAAGGATATTGCTTATCCATTGTTTCATATGTTTGAAAAATTTGTCTGCTCAACGACGCAAATAACGCAATGAACGCAGGTGAACTGCCAAAATAAACCCATTGCGATCAATTGTCGTAATTTTATGCGTGATTACCCCGCATGTCGTCATAATCGCCCTTTGACTGCAAACTTCAGTTTAAATAAGATAAGGCAGCTAACTTGGCGTTTTTTAATGTTTCATATTCACATCAAAATATATCTAGAATTAGTACTCTGTCCTGATAGCCTATATCGTCGGTCGGAAACAGTAATGGAACATTTCAAAATGGCCTGTTCTGAGTAATTAAGGTTTAAAGTTTTTTAATATTCAAATGCTATTTTATTTTTTCTAGAGACCTATTTGTAATTTTTTTTTATTGAATAATATGCAGATTATAGCCAAGTTTATTGTGTATTACTTTGGATAAAATATTCAATTCCCTACCATTCTACATACTCATCTCAAAACACGTGATTTTGGAAATGTTCCGGTAATGAATCCGGCCGACGATATAATTATGAATCAAGAATTTGAGATAATTGTCAAGTTATCGAACAATACTTAACAAAGTTCAAATTCCATTGCAACCAAAAACTTATTAGAACCTTTTTGTTACAAATGATCACTCAAAAATCAACTTAGAATACATTGCACTAAAGTAGATAACTGATTAAGTGGCGATTGTATGTAAATTATCTGAGATTATAAAAACTGCTGTATACAGTATGCTCTCAAAACACTGTCAGAGTTTCAGTTATATACATAGTAGATACGCAACCATCACTATAATTTATTATTGATGTAATTTCTTTTGATTACGCGTTCAGTATTTCAAGACCGTTGATAATACATAGACATTATGTTAGTGAGATATGAATCAGTACTTTAAATTGTAGCCTTAATTTAAGTTCACACGTTGCAATATTTAAAAAAAAACTTATATAAGCTTTAAAGTACTTATATTTATATTTTAGTTAATGTTCCCTCCAAAATTTCTCCTATTGTTTTGTGGCAACGACAATACGTTATGTATTGCTCAATTTATGCTCATTTTTAATCCTTGTACTTATTTCTAGTGATATTCAAATTCTATTTGTGTATAAACGGTTCGTATCGTTTTGACTATTTTAAACTTTTAATTTGTTTATGTTTAATATCTTGATCTGTGAAGATTAGCGGGTTATGCCTGCCTTGTATTTAGAATAGATGACGGAAATAAACATTTACCTAGTATCATTTTATGTGTTTTTATTTTATTTACTAACAGAATAAACAATGGCAGTTCAACGGATTGTTAATAATTAAACTCTCAGGCCTCATTTACGGAGACGCGGGGCGTCGTGCGTTGCGTTGAGCGGCGCGGCCCGCACTGAATTCAAATATATGGCGTTGTATGAGTGCGTTTACGGAGAAGCGATTTTAGACGCGTTTGTTTGAATTAGGGCGTTTTTTGCGGCCGAGCCCGCGGATGCCACCGACGCGTCCCACGCGGCGTTTATCGCGGCGGCGCACGCAGCGGCAATTCTCGGTGAAGCTATGTCCGAGGCGGAATCTTCTGTCAGTCTTATTTAGAAATCGCGCAACACAGACGTAGTCACCGTCGCAATGGAGTATGATATGATCGACTTTTTTTTTCGTCGTTGTTTTTCGTCTTTTTTTTGATCGAGGCGAGCGTGCGCCGCCGCGATGCCCGCCGCGTGTTTCGCTACACGCTAGAGGACTCGCCGCGGGCACCGCCACGCTTCCCGTCTCAATTCTCTATGAACATGGTCGTATATTGCTATAAGTTTGTGTTTACGCGTGCGATGATGCGTGCCGCTTCACGCGCCGCCCCACCGTAAACAGAAAAAACGTCCGACGCGCCGCGAGACGCCACGCCACACGCGACGCGAGACGCCCCGCGTCTCCGTAAATGAGGCCTCAGGGCAAAATTCATTTTGACTTTCCTTTGCTAAGGAAAATAGGCGTTTCATACGAATATCATATTTATAGGCAACACTAAGGTTTCTATTTGTATGAAACTTATTCAAATTTGTTCATAGGAATAAAAACATTATTCACATAACAATAAGGTTCATATTCATATGAAACACTAACTTACACAGCCCAAGTACGATCTGTGAATTTTGCTCATGGTGTTAGCGAAAGTGTAGTCTTCGAAACGAGATATAAAAGCTGATAATATCGTTGCGGAAACTGTACACATACAGTGTTACTTTAAATTGGCTAGCTTAACTCCGCAGACGTGATGGGTATCGATATCTAACACAAGAAAACAGTTTTTCCCAACTCTAATTTCAAGTAACAACGCTAAAATCTGTCGTTGATGTCCGAAGAAAGATATATATTTTATTTTATCGTGTTTAGATATTGATATGGCCGGCCATCGCGTCTGCGGAGTTTAGCCAGCCAATTTACAATAACCCTGTATAACAAACAAACTTTGAATAGATTTCATCAATTCTCTAATTAGAGCAGTAATCACTTGAATATTTATTGCAGTCGCTTTTAAATTCAGTCTTACGAAGTCGTTATTAAATCACAAGTAGCACATATTTGAAGAACCAAGAACTGATGAACTCCACTCAAATAAATGAATTAGTTTGTTCAAATACAAACATTAAATAAACACTAATAAAATTGCTTTTCCATTGACAAATGTTAACAGACAATAAAAGTGCGATATAGAGTTGTTTAATCTTAGTTTTAGTATCGATACTGGACTAGGGTTAGGTTGAATACATTGGTTGTGCACGTAAGTATTTATCTTATAGAAACTATGTGAAAGTAACTAATTTATGTACTAAAAGTATATTTTTTGATCAAAAGTAATGTGGCTTAAAATTTAAAGTGTTAGCGAACACTGGATTAAGGGAGAAGGTCGCAAAGTGCTTGAAAAATGACACATTCGAGAGGTGCTTCAAGGAAATATGTACCCTAGCCGGTTAACCTAAGGTTCAAAATTTCATGAGAACGCAGCCTTATTGGCTGGATTGATGATCATTAACAGTACTAAGTCAACATACTATCAAAAACAAAATGGAAGGTAATATAAAACATGTTAAATGCAACACAAACAAAATAATACTTTTCCAAAACAAGCCTGACTTTGATTACGACACTATCTCTCAGGACTTAAGTACTAGTAAAGTTCCATAGATCGCTTTCCGCCATAGAAAAAAAAGTTAAGCCCTCAAGTGTCCACTGTACACCAAGTGTACATAAGAGTAAGTGCTCGAAACGTCAACGGTACACCGAGTCTACACAACTATTGTCATTGGGAAAACAATGACTTCATTGCGTCCATTCAATTACTCCGACACGTGGGGTGTGTCGACAGGTAGGCGGGCAAACGTGTGAGGGTGTTAGCGAAATTGGCGTATAAAGGGGGATTTACACTAGGTCGATTTTCGCCGTGCGTTTGGTCGCTTACCAAAACGCCTTACAAGCCGAATTGCCACCCCCTTACACAAGTCGATAAGAATCGCAGGTGAATATAGGCAGACCGCTTAACTGAGACGTTGCCCGAGGTAGCTGCGCGGTGCCTGAGGGGTAATAGTTGTCACAAGATCACGAATCACTGAGCTCTTATATCACGTCACCACACCCCTCCCGCATCGCGCTGCTACCTCAGGCAACGTTTCAGTTAAGCGGTCGGCCTATAGTTCATTTTGCATCAAAATTTCGACCATTTTCACGATCGATTGTAGGCTCCCGCCGCAAGCTATACGTCGCACGACAAAAGTCAAAAGTTGCTCTATTTCGGAACTTGCGAATTTAGTCACCTGCGGCCTAGCCAAATTGCCATTTTGACAATCGTGCGGCTATAGTCACCTGTGTGAATCCCGCATTACACGATTTTGATGCGTTTGTAGCAGGAATTTTGCGTTTTTATGAACTATAGGAATGTGTAGTATTATTTCTACACTTCTACTTCTATACCGAGTCTAATTAAACTGAGGTAACCTCTTGGAAAAAGCCGTATGCTTCTCCCAAGAGTTATCTCAGTTTTATTGTGTGTCGCATTCAAAACCAGGCTTCAATAATTTCAATAACGAATTCAACCTTGTTCTGAGATCTAAATCATAATAATATAATTTCAGATAATAACAAAACAAAATAAAGGGACATCTTTTCTCCAAAAATTAAGTTCCATTGATAATTATAAAGACTGGAAGAACAGGATCAGCGATTGTTCAAAAAGCAGTCTTATTTTGCTACACTTAAAGATGAAAATTGAGTAGGTATCTATCTAGCTAGCCACCACTATAATCAAGGCACATCTTAACGATATTCTATAACCATCTATCTATTCATAATCTAGGTAATATAGTAGTGAATAACAATTAAGTTGAAAGACAACATAAAAAAAAAACAAATGTTAGCTTGAATTTAATAAAACAAAGTAAGTATAAAAAAAGCATCACTATTACTTTCAGGCATATATAACATGTCTTAAGCCCAGTATTCATGGTAAACATTTGTTTATAAACAAAGTTTAATCAACATGTTGCTGAGTTCCTGGCAACACTGCGTGTTGCAGAGTTGATGACGTTATTTTGCAAGTTCTCGCTCGGCGAGCGACAACATCTGTTTATCAACAATTGTTGACAAGGGTAGACGTGTTTGCAACCAGTTTATAAACACACAGTAGTGAGGAATACATTAGAACAGAAAACACATCAACACTACATCCGCGGGCAACAATAAGACGCAGACTGGCGTGTGGACATATTGATGCAAACATTGTTTCCAGGAACTTTGTTGATGCTCATCAACAATGTCGATCAACTGTCGCTCAACAAAAAGTTTACCATGACTGTATTCATGCTTTGGCCATTCTATTAAATTCAATAAATCCTTATCTTCAGATAACCATCTTAACAAAATCATAAAAATAATTCGGTCAAGTACATTCCAATCAAAAACAAAATATGTGTTAATGGTTTTATACAATCTTCGCTATATTTAGTCATGACCAAAATACAAAGAATTTGTTTAATATATTATGGCAGTTAGGTCACAACTATTTTAGACTAAATTGTTATATATTTGAGCCAATACTACGTCCTAATGAGGAAAACTATTTGCTGCTCAATGCATTCTGAAACTACCTAAAAATGGAAATTTTGCTTGGCATTCAAGAGACTATAATTCTCTTGATTTTGTAATATGTTTCTATACAATATTCCCTCATTATTTCCAATTCATATCATGTCCCTAACAACTTCGTTGGAAGCCTTCTCCCAAATCTTGCCTGATATATACAGCCTATAGATTTGATTGCTAACTAAATTCTGCCCATATTTCATCATTGAACCTTCAAACTTATGCTGGAATACCTGCATTTGTGTCTCATTGTACCCCACCCCACTAGGGTTGATTATTTTAGGATCTCTACATTCAGTATACTTATGTGACGCTAATATTTCTACTGGCAATACCTTAATACTCGAGTTTACACTAAATATATCTTCAAAAGTTTGCATGGCATCTAAATTCCTTACATTTACCGACTTTAAGTCTTGAGACATTATATTATTATAGTAATGTGTCTTCTTCATTATTTCTGGGTAGCCTTCTTCTGTGTTATCATCATCAGCTTGATTCAAGCAGAACAAAAGAGGTTTCACTTCCAAAGTCTTGAATTTCCTTGTCGGATCAAAATCATTAAATATTTCCTTCACATTATTGTGGACTCTTGGTACTAAGAACTCATCCCAAGCCAAAACCATAGCATGACTTACTTTTTCAGCTTCTTCTTTATCAAATCTAAAATGTCTGAATAAGCAGTCAAGTTCAATAGCATCTCGTACAATGCTGTAAGACTTAGCAAACACAAATGGATAGTTCAGAGGAAAGAATTGTATATTCCACTGGGTTATATCAGGGGGCAGTAAGTTCAGTCTCCGGATAATATCTTCAG
Organism: Amphipoea lucens; assembly: GCA_947508005.1. Taxonomy (NCBI): domain Eukaryota; kingdom Metazoa; phylum Arthropoda; class Insecta; order Lepidoptera; family Noctuidae; genus Amphipoea; species Amphipoea lucens. Next base: position 12,293,962 of record OX382379.1, read on the forward strand.
ATATCATGCTATCGTATATTGTAAAGAAATTCACTCCCATCATATGGTGGAAAACTAAGAACTCTATGAATGCATCTCTTGATACCAACGGCACTTGGTTTGGTATCACACAAATAGCAGGTTCTATGTTGTTCACAAACTTAATGCTACTACTCTCCCTAGGTTTTCTCTTAGTGTTCACTTCAATAACTCTGTTAATTGGGGCATGAATTGGGTTGATGTTGTAATCATTGATATAGAAGCTTATACCCTTTGGCTTTCCCAAATTCTTATTCAATGAACACTGGAAGATATATAAACGGAAATCATTGATAGGTTCTGATACAATTTTGTAATTGAACCTTCCTGCTTTAGGCTTCATTGTGTTCTCCAACCAAATGTTGCACCGAAAGTTGGGTGGTACGTGCGCCTTGCCGATGACAATAGTGTCAATGTTGTGAGCATGGGACGGCGTCAATTTGTCATACTTTTGATATGATCTCAAGAATGACGAGTAGGAGTAGAAATTTTCATCAATCTGCTGAAACAGAGGCGGCGTTTCACGGATTTCCAACGAAGAATTGCGAAGGATTTCGGACAGCATCGTCGCGTTAAAGCCGGGGCCGCAAAACTCGATTTCCGAAAGGCCTGGTTTGCCGAAGAAATTCAATACTTCTAGCACATACCTAAGCCTGTAGTACTCATGGCGGTATATGAGTAATGTTACGACGCTTATAAAGCATACTATGACGAGAATAAGTTGATAATATTTCCTCATTGTGGTGGTCCCTGATGAGTTTCGAGAAGTCTTCATTTATTCACCCGGCATCTAAAAGCATTACATGCCGTTAAGAAATTGGACAGCCACTTTATACATATCGATAGAATATAACTTATTAACTTACCAATTCATTTGAGAACACAAATAAAAGTAAAACAATAGTTTTCGAAGAGGAAAATCATTTCACAGCATTGCAGATGATTGTGATGAATGAACTTGAATCATGAATGAACCAATGAAAGAAGTATGAATGGATGAAATGGATCTAGTTCAAAATAACTACTGTCAGACTGATTGACAGTGACATCAGTGACACATGAATGACTGAAGACGTTAATCTTCTGTATGTTGGTTAAGCTATTTCTACTTTTTGGTTTAAATAGAGGTGGAATTTTGCCATGAACCGTAAAAACTAAACCCTTCTATGCAATCAGCAAAAATACATCTTATGCTAAGAAAACACGCAGCGACTAAAGTCACCACTGACTCGCTGGGAATTTTAAAATCTCACGTCCACACACAGATTTTGAAATCAATAAGCAGGGTCTTACAGCTTAAAGCACAAGTAGAAGAATAAATTTCAAAATTTTAACACATAGAAAAAATGCGATTACAAAATATTTCGGGCAATGCTTGGAGATGGAACCCTCAGGGCGCGAGTTCTACTCGCACTTGTCCGGTTTTTTTTTATGTGAATGGTGTGTCTATGCTTTCACAATAGACCTCGTTGGCTACCACCTCTAGTTAATGTCAATTCTGCCAAAGTAACAAAATAAAACCAAAAGCGAGCAAGTCATCGGCGTTTTCATGGAATGTCTTGATAGTTGAATAGAAAATAAAATAAATTCTAAATATGTCCACCAATAAGGACGAGACTTTGAGACAGTTTTGCGATGTTACTGGCGCCGATGAGGGTCGCAGCAAGTTTTTCCTGGAGTCTTCTAACTGGCAGCTAGACGTAAGTGAAGTCCTTGTTTTAACACCTTTTTGCTGTTTTTCTCGTCATAATAACGTATTATCTGCTACGAAACAACGTCAGTCGACCGTTTGAATCAAAATAAATCAGTTTTGTTTTGGTATTGACCTCATTATGAGGTTTTCATTCTGTATTGGTTAAATTTTTGTTTTGCTCGAAACAAAGATCATTATGCAGCTAATTTAAGTATGTAGCAATTCTACATAGTTGTATTATGGTTATGTTGCGTTTCCATGAGTAATGAGTTGTTTATAATCAATAATTTCGCACGACTGTATGAATCAATGAACTGTATTCCTGAAGCTAAGTGGTTGCTTTGTTGGCCATTTGTCCATTGTTGACTTATGTATTCATGATCGACGGCAACAATGAGTTTTATATTGTAATTAATCCAAAAAAGAATCTTATTAGCATGTTTCTGAATCTTACTGCCATGCCCAAGAAGCCTGTAATGGTTACTTAGAGGAGTTAGAGGCTTTCATTTTCCAATGAAATACAATTTTGCTTTCACAGTAAGTATTAATTTTCTAGTGTATGCAGTGTCACCTTATAACCTAAAAATACTGTTGCAGGTAGCACTATCCAGCTTCTACGAACACGGGGGCAACGCAGACGAGGCCCCTGCAAACCCTGCTACCGCTGCGTCATCCCTGCCTACTCTCTCAGACAGTGACATGGAGTCACCTCCAGGGTCACCGCTAGCGCCTCCCAAGAAAGACAAGAAGAAGATACCGGGCCAGAAATTTGCTACGCTGGATTCATTGCAGCAAGAGAGTTCAAGTGATGAGGAAGAAGGTGATTATTTTATGCATAGACAACATGTTTTATTTTTTGTTATTCATAGACAGAATATTATAGTCTATGTTGAGTCTGAAGCAATATTTTGATCTGCTTTGTGGACAGTAATGGTGATAATTTTCTATATGTTCTTTGATATTGTCACATGAAAATAACTTGAAAATAACGCATGAGCAGTCAGCTAAATTGGTAGGCAGGACTTACTCCCAGGGTTACCATAAGTTGTTAAAGTGTCATCACTCTATAATGTACTCCAAAGGATTGATTTACCCATAAATTACATTGGAGATTCTCTAATTATAGTAAAACAGTAATTACTGCCCAAGTGATAAGGTTTAGAATCCCAATAGATTTTATAGAGACACAACACACCAGCTTTCTTCCAGTATCAGAAGAGACCACTACAAATATCTTGATAGTGCTAGAGTGATTCATAGTATCAAAAAAAACCGAGTGTGCTTATGACCATACGACTGAAGTGAAACTTACGTATTTGGCTATGAGAGGAAGAGAGAAAGAAAGTGTGCGCGCGCACTGCTTTGTCTTGCTTATATATATCCCCCACTCAACTCCCGTTCGCCTCGCCCGATCACACTTTTCGTAACGCTTACGTCATGCGTTCGCCAGCTTACTCCCCAAGTCAAGCGTGCGTAAAGAAGTTTCACTTCAAAAATCTATCTGCCTAGCCTTTTCTCAACTATGTTAGGGTCGGCTTCCAGTCTAACCGGATTCAGGTGGGTACCAGTATTTTACATGGAGTGACTGCTTATCTGACCGCCACAACCCAGTTGCTGGGTAACACAATACCCCTTAATAAGACTTTTGGGCTTCTGACTACCCTAGTGATTCATTCATAGTTAAAAAAAAACTAAAAGTAGGTGTTTGTTAATGTAGTAAGATCAGAATAGAGTTGATTTATTAAGGAAATACAAAGATTACTAAGGACATACATTTTTTTGGCGATACAGCTTCATGTTCAAAATGCAACAATACGCCAACACAGACAGTTAAGGATGAGTTGGCAGAAGATTCTGAATATGTGCATGAGATGAATAAACTGAAAAAAGAAGTGGAGAGATTGTTATGTGAGAATAGTGCGTTGAGGAAAGAGTTAGCAAGAGTGACTAATAAGCAACTTCCCGATGAGAATGAGGCAGGTGTGTGTTATTCTGTCTTGTAGTGTGTTGAGTGTAGAAACAAAAGGCTTTCCACAATGTCTTGTGCAATTTCACGGTGTCCTGCGATATCGTACATCTCGCAATGTTGCATGATATCTTACGATTTCGCACGGTTTAGCGATTTCGCCCGATATCTTGCGATTTCGCCCGATATCTTGCGATTTCGCCTGATATTTTACCGTTTAGTTAACATCAAACTTTTAAGATAGACACTACAGACAGATTGAACTGATATATAAGGCACTGATAGACCTCAACATGGTTAAAACATATTGGTGGTTATTTGGCGGTCCAACCCAACCAGTCTCTTTCGCATCACCATCCTAGTACTTATGTTTTACTGATTTGCATTCTGACTAGGATTGTTTGAAGAACTAGCCCAATTTGGTTTAATGTAATCAAATTGGTAGTTTAGTCAGTAAACCATAGTTATCAGTGTGTTCTAAGAAAGTTCTCCATTGTTTCAGGTCAAGCGTTCTACGCGGGCGGTTCGGAGCGCTCCGGACAACAGATTCTTGGACCAGGGAAGGGGAGAAAGGACATAGTCACTGAAGTGTTCAAAAGCGTTAGAGAGTGAGTTGCGTGTTTTATACTATGTTAGGGTAGTTGATTTTTTTTGGCAGCTGTTTCAATGTCTTTGTCATTTTTGGCGAAAAATAGACCAACAAAATTATAATTACCCACGAAATTGTTTGCTTACTTAATTTTGCTAGTCACTGTTATGAACTCAAAATGTCGCAGTCCCATTTTGTTCGTTGACTCGAATGCGGGCCACCCCTGCCCAAGCTTAAATAAGCGAAGCGATACACCTGCAACGCGACGGAAAAAAAACACGTCGAATGTCCGTCGCGTAATCTTTGGCAAGTGTGTCGTTAGAGACGTCTTCGGGCGAATTCAAGCTTTGACGTTCAATTCCATGGAAACCCACCCGAATTTGTCAAGACTGCAGGTGCCAGGCCCCTGTTCCTAGCGGCTAGTTATCGACTATTTTCTCGCTCAAGAAACACTAAAGATTGTAGGTCTCATGTCAGCAAAAGAGATTCACTGAGGGCACTGGAATATGTGTCGCATAAATGCGACACAAGCGGTTAAAAGGTTAAAGAAACAACTAGTTTTTTGGTGGCTAGCTCTACTCGCTTCTCGCTAATCGCCGGTGGACATGTGCCTAAGGCTATAATTTCAGATAATAACTAAAACATTCTCTTATTTAAATACAGGCGCGGAGCGGTGGTGTTTGAAGATGAACCCTCTTCCACAAGCCGAGGGGGACGCTCCGCGTTCAGTGGAGTGGGATATAGGCTTGGTAAGTATATTAATTTATAGCTCTATTCCTCTACATAATAATATTGTAGAAGGGCTCGTGGCTAAATAATGACAGCTGCGATAGAAGGATATGCTGAGCTTGCCGAGGTCGGTTCGTGGATGGGTGACCATCCATTATTATATCGAGATCCCTCCGTGGCTCGGAAATGTTAAGCCATTGGTCCCGGCTGCTATTTATAGATCTTTGCCAGTAGTTATGGATAGTCAGAAGCCCGAAAGTCAGACAGCCAGCCTTGACGTAGAGTATCCTTGGTAAGACCCTGTTGACGAAAATAAAGTACTGACTGCTAATGTCTGTTACAGGTCAAACAGCAGATGATGCCGAGACACCATCGGCTGATGCCGCCGGTGGAAACCCGCAGGCTCCACAAGTAAATCTTTGGTGTATACTTTCAGAACATCTCGTGGCTTGTGCCATCATCATCCACAGCCCGAAATCATCCACTGGGGCCCGAGCACACGTTCAACAACCACAACCAAACCACAACCACACTACAACCATACTACAACCACACTACAACCACGCCACATTCACACTACAACCACACCACAACCGCACTACAATCACAACCACACTACAATCACAACCACACCACGTGCATCCTTCGAAGGGATTTTTAAATAAATAAATTAATAACGTAATCTCCAACCAGGGTGCCGACCAGCCGCGCTCGGTGCGCCTGCGGCTGTACCGCGAGGGCTTCACCGTGGACTCGGGGTCGTTGCGGCACTATACTGACCCTGACCACGCCGACTTCCTCAACTGTATACGTCGGGGGTGAGTAGTAACAACATAATCCACTGCTGGACATTAAACTAAGCAAACCTTCGATTCATTTCCCAAAAGATCATTTCAGACACTTATCCACTTGGTCCTCATATGATCTGACCTAGATTATGTCTGGATGACATGGACGTGATGAAAAAAAAAAAACTACCGGCTTCCAAAAAAAACACTACAATGTGAAAAAAATTCTAATGTCGCTAGCTAGAAAATCTCTGGGTCATGACGAAATAATAATTAATGCTCTTATTTTTTCCAGTGAGATTCCCCCCGAACTATCTGGCACGGGCGGCGAGGTGCGCGTGTCTCTAGAAGATCGGCGACACGAGGAGTGTCCACGACACATCGCCAAGCCGCAGCCTTTCTCCGGCAAGGGACATCTGCTCGGCAGGTAGGGAGATGAAATCTCATTGAATCAAATCTCTCAATGAATTCGACATACCTGTAAAAACCCTATGTACCGGTATCTACAACGCCACATGCGAACAACGCGTCCTACTGACGCAAATCCTGCATCTCGCAAGCAGAGTTTACCGCGCAACTAGCATAGATACAACGGCCCGACATGAATCATTGGGTAGTTGCCCGCCAGACACAACACCGTCTGTTCGGAGGATCCTCCCTTTTCATATAGAGTATGAGTGAACTTTACACCCTGTTCCTCATACCTCTATATGTACCTATTTTAGATTATTATTCCTGGCTATTCGATCGGTTTTTGCCTGCCCTCCTAGTATCATAACGTATAGAGTAAGTTATATGGCGTAACAGTGTGTCTCACCGGTGCAATCGTATACCCCGCGGTGCAATTGTATCACAATTATTTAAGTGAAAACTTCTTTAGGCGCGTTGGGCATTTTTTGAGACGGAAAAAAAACCATTGAATTCGCGCCACTGTTACCGTAACCGACAGCTCTTCGGATGTGTACGGCTGTCCTCGGGATGTATTCTGTTTTAATGTACATATATCCGATATGTTAGTGAGTGATGGCAAAGTATTCTGTTTGTGTTTTGTTTTGACTTCTGTCGGCACTCTTGGAATGCCACTGTTTTTTTGTTTTTTTTTTTTTTTTTTTCGTTTTTTAGCAACAGGTCAACCCAAACAAACCTCGCATTATAACACACATTACACATTACATTTACACTTATACAGGGTCACGGGGTCATTGACGCGGACATTAAACTGTTACCATGGATTCGGAACATAATACTGAACGTGCCCCCTGCTTTGAAAATTCGTCGGTCATTAAAAAAAAAGTATTTCACTTCTCTATGAAACAGCAGATTTTGTTTTTGATAACTGACGAAAAATTTCAACCATGGAATTGGAATCATGAGCTGAATTCATGGTTTCAGTTTGCGCATCGATGTCCATGCCACCACTGACAACAATGACTACAGTTACAACACAAGTCACCTTTCAAACAAACAAAAAAAATAATCAAAATCGGTTCAGCCGTTTGGGAGCTACGATGGCGCAGACAGATACACAGACACGCAGATACACACGTTAAACTTATAACTCCCCCCTGTTTTTGTCGGGGGATATTATTGTATTCCGGCTTACGATACCCACACATGAACTATGAATCTATTTACGGCTAGTTTGATAGAATGTCAGGTAGACATGTTGCAGCGGATATAATTTTGTTAAGTTTGTCAGTAAACAGGTCCATCTCTTACGTACATTTATGAGCGTATTGAGAAGCGTTCCATTTCTAGTCCCGCGGGTGCGAGCTCAGTGCACGGCCAATAGGGGCTGCCCCCGACGCAGACCGCGTGTATGTCCTATAGTGCAACTGCATGTCCCATATTGTCCATTTTAGTTATTTTATGCAACCTTATGTCCTATAGTACAATTGACCTGCTTTTATCCCCAGCCCGACGCCCCCGACAGTAGGAGCCACCGCCGCAGTAGCGGGCGACGTGGCCGACCGCGCCGCCAACCAGCGCGCCGCGCAGGACGCCGTCAAGATCAACGACACAGAGCCCATCACCACTATACAGGTAATATTTATACCTATAACACCGTGATTACACCAAAATATAAAACATCAATCTGTCAAGCCTTTTTCCAACCATGTTGGGGTTGGTTTCCAGTCTAACTAGATGCAGCTGAATACCAGTATTTTACAAAAAGCGACTGCCTATCTGACAACCACAACCCAGTTAATGGGTAACATGTTACCCCTTAGTAAGACTGGTTGTCAGATTTTTTGGGCAAACTGCCAAAGATCTATGAATGACAGCCAGAACCAAAAGCTTAACGTGCTTTTCGAGGCACGGAGAGGTTATACCTCACCATCTTCAAATACAAATGCAGTATGAATCGCAGACTCGTACTGAAATCGATGCCAGACGAACCCAGAAATGATAATAAAATTCATATTTGAATGTCTTAAATATGAACCCAATGTGCTAAATATTAACTCATTACCATGCAGTATTTCAACTCTTTCCAAGAAGAAGACGTACAGTTGCAAAATGCAGCACCGCCCGCAAAAATATGCACATGCAGAAGATGCAACGCTGCATTCTGCATCCAAGTCTGGATATAGTTATTGCGGAATAAAACTATATGTACATACCGTTTCACTGAAATGTATTTCCTCAAAGTGACGGCTGATTCAATAACTTATCTTAAAATTTCCCTGTTTGGTTTCAGTTCCGCCTCGCAGACGGCAGTCGGCTGACCGGCCGGTTCAACCACACACACACGGTCGGCGACCTACACGCCTACGTGTCGCGCGCCGAGCCGTCGTACCAACTCCAAGCGTTCGTTCTCCTCACCACGTTCCCGAGCAGAGAGCTCGCTGACCCCGCGGCAACCCTCGCGCAAGCCAACGTCTTAAACTCCACGCTGCTGCAGCGGCTCAAATAGGAACTTGTGGCGAAGGCATTAGGTCCATTCTAGGTTGTCGGTGCCCGTTCTTGGGTGTTAAACTTCTTGGCTGTTTTTTTGGGGTGTGTAGTTTCCGTAAAAAGAGTTGTCATTTTATAAATCTGTACAAGGATCTTTTGGCGCGTGACAAACATTGGAACTTCGCCGCCATTTTGTATTTTCAATACAATTTCACAAATGTTTAATAACAACGCCATCTTGTCAACGTCTTTCAAGCGCCAAAAATTTTTTGAAGCACTAAGGGAAGTTTCTGTCCATATCTTACTATTTTAAATCTGTTAATTCCAACTAATGAGCTCAGAATGGTCAAGAAGTTTAGCGCAGTCTAAACACACGAACGGAATGCTCCAAATCGCATTTATAGATATCGGCTTTTAGGGATTTTTTAAATATTTAAAATATTGTTACGTTTTGTTCGTGTGTTTGTGTATTTTTATACGTAAGTGTGAACGGGCCGGAGCTATTATTACGCGATCTCGCGAGTGAAACAGTGTATTGGTCAATAAATAAAGTTTTTAAGTTCCTTTATGATTGTTTTCCTTAATACATTTCATACAACTCTTCACATGACCAGATATAACTTCCAATAGGCATTTTGTTTATGGGATAACTAGCTGCTGCCCGCGACGTCGTCTGCGTGAAGACAGTACCAAAAATACCTAAGATTAGTGTCGCAAAGTCAAAGTCAAAGCATTTATTTCAAATAGGCACATAAAAGGCACTTTTGAACGTCAAAAATTATCTTAAAATAGAATTGATTCTAGTCGCCCATTCCAAAAGGTAGTTTTCGTATGGAGAAGAACGGGCAAGAAACTCCACCGTTACTCTTTTAAAATGTTTAGGTACAATATTTTGCATGGGTACATTAATTATATAATAACATGTGAGGACGATGCACCTACAATAAAATTACTATACCACAATAGGTAAAAGAATTAAAAACGAAACCATGACATATAAATTAATTATCTGATAGATACAGCATATAGCATTATAAGTAAACAACTTTTAAAATAGCATTAAAATATAAGTTTTTTTTTGCAAGCGAAGCAAGTGAAGAGAGTTATATGGGAATCCTGCCGAGTTCAGTCATAAGATGTGACTGAAGGAAATAGAGAAAATAATTCAGGAATACATTCCAGTACACAAAAGAGTAAAAATACGTACAAAGGTATCATACCTTACAACACTTCCCTATAAACTACGTTGGTAGTTAGGCTGCCAGGTGCCAAAATGTAAAGAGAGTCAGGACTGGTGACGCGGGAGCAAGCGACGTACAGTTGCCCGTGTGAGAAGCAACTCGTCCTCAGGTCGACACCCGCTGCCCTCAGTGTCTGCCCCTGCGACTTATTGATGGTTATCGCGAAGCAAACACTCACGGGGAACTGTACGCGCTTGAACTGGAACGGGAAGTTATGAGGTATAAGGGGAATGCGTGGTATAAATACTGCCTCGCCGACGCCACAACCCGTAAGAATTTTCGCCTTAATGGTGTCTGTGGAGCGAGATGACTTCAAAGCGGGTCCCGTTACACAACTTCGGAGGAGATAGGTTCCGAAGAAGCATAATCGGGACACCGACCTTCAGCTTGATGGTATGCGCTGGAAGTCCACTTGCTGACAGGGAGTTCAGAAATTCCACGGGATAATGTGTGGCGTCATCTTGCTCGACAACAGTGTTTATCGAGGTGTAGACCACTTCATTCCCCTCAATTTCCGAGAGAATGCATTCGTTACTTGCTGCAGCCTGATCATTTTTGGGCGTCAAAATGGCCCGCTCGCACACCCAAGAATTCTGCTGGTGCGGTATACGACTAATGTCCCCGTACACACAGCGAATGAGTTCTTCTAAGCTGGATACCACTCTACCGAGAGAGTCTGGAAGCACCACCTCTTTTGGTAGAGTGCCTTCGCCAAGACTTAGAAGGACATCGGAGAATTCTTGAGCACGTGCATTGCCGCCGAGCCGAGCTCTCATATTGATGGTCAAGCGCGGCGTACGAACTCGTGACCACAACAAAGCATTCCCCCTCGCCCCCGATCCCCGTGTCACCACGGGAAGCGTTTGCTGGAAATCGCCACTGAACAGAACTGTGACACCACCCATCAAATGTTCGTTCCTGCGGATGTTCTGCAGGGTTCTGTCCACGGCCTCAACTGCCTTCCTATTGGCCATCGTACACTCATCCCATACGATCAGAAAGCAATCCTTGAGCACGTGTCCCTTATCGCTGTTACGTGACACACCACAAACAGGCGTTTCGGCGCTCTCTAAATCGATGGGAATTTTAAACATGGCATGTGCTGTCTTGCCACCCGGAAGCAGTGTGGCAGCGATTCCCGACGACGCTACAGCAATAGCAATTCTGCCTCGCCTCCTGACCTCTGCAAGTATGTCAGTGGTAACAAATGTTTTTCCTGTTCCACCAGGAGCATCCAAGAAAAACTTTTTACCCTGGTTTTGCCCAACGCTTTCAAGGATGGTGTGGCGGACTCTGAAGAGAACAAAGCGACATGGTCATTTCGTATGGTGGTCATTTCGCCCGGATCGTAATTTGTCTCAGCGTTATACTCCCGATTTCCACGATCTTGATGCGGTGATAATTGGGGAGCTGGCAACCCATATTCGATCAGTGGATTGCCGCCGATAGAAATGACCACATCTTGAAGTGAACTGAGACAGGTGTTCAGCACGCGTTCATCAGTTACTTCGACTTCGTCTCCAGTAGGAACATAACTTTTTTGTAATACTTAACACCGCGTTTTTTTTTTAATCGTCTTCCTCAACTCTGCTCAAGATTTTGAGGGTTTTGTGGAACTCGAATTTATCAAAACGAACAATACAACTTTTATGAAGAAAATGAACATTGCCATCTATGAATTTTAAGAATAACTAACTACTAACCTCGCCAACATGATCAAATTTAAATTATTCATTTCCAAAAAGTGTCAACATGTAACTTGATTTGATTTTAATGAAATCTCATAGATGGCGGGCGCTGCTTCAAAATTTTCTTTATACTACTAACATTCATTAAACTATGTTTCTCGGCCCAAATTACTTAAATGGCGTAGTTTTCATAGTGTAAAGCTAGATAATAGCATGGCTTACTGAAAAACAACATTTAAATATGCGTCGTTAGATTACACGCTGTCACAGAATGCGTAAGAAAAATAAAGATTCACAGCTCCTCCCCCGTAGGTGATAGCGTGATAATATGTAGCCTATATGTTGACCGGACCTCTTAGTAATACTCATGCAAAATTTGAAGTAAATCCATGCAGTAGTTTTTGAGTTTATCCCGGACATACAGACAAACAGACAAAAATTCTAAAAACTATATTTTTGGCTTCGGTATCGATTGTAGATCACGCCCCAAGTATTCTTTTTAAAAAATATTCAATGTACAGTTTTGACTTTCCTACGATTTTATTATATGTATAGATTATTTACAATAGGCACTTTGTGCGTAAGGGCCAACTTGCAATAGGCACTTTGTTCGTAAGGGTGCGTCTAGTGTTGTAATTATAACACGTCCAAATTATTTAACATTGCTAACTTCTCTATAGAAACATGTGATATAACTATGATATTTAACATATTATAATGTTAAAAATCGTAGTTACATCTATGTGGTAACCGGAAACCGTAAATAAAAACAACTTTTTCTTTAAAAAAAAAGATCTATTTCAATATAGGTAATACAAGATATAATTTAATAAAAATATTTTAATTATCGTAATTTACTGCTAATAATATCCATATCACTATGTTAGATTAATTTATAATATAATAAAATCAAACATGATTTGTTAATCCCTGCAGTAATCGTTTCACATAGGCTCTCATTTGAGCTCAATCGTCGAATAGGCGCCATTTAATTTACCTACGCTTGAATTTTGAACGTGTCGCAATATGGCGGCTATGAACAGCAAGCCGCTCTGGGGAAATTGCACGCACACGGGTCGGTTGTTATACACTCTGCGGGGCATATGCAGCTGCAAGCTGGAATATTATAAACGAGGATTAGTGTATAATGCCTTTTCTGCAATAGGGCCAATAGCATTCAACTGAGTGATCCCCAATAATTTATTGATAGGTGCAGCTACCGGTGCATTTACGTTAAGTATCTTTGATAAATCAGACTTAACCAGTAGAAAGGCTTGGGTAAAGGTTCAGACTCTGGCGGACATGTTTTGGCGAAAGGATGTGTCCTCACTCTTCAAAAGCACCAAAAGTGGCTGCACTATACACAGAAAGAAGAAAGAAAGAAAGAAAATACGTTTATTTGCGGTGAAAATGACGCAAAAAAGAACAAACACAAAAAATAAAATAAAAAGGTAGGGGTTGTATGGGCACTCAGTTGAATGCAATTGTTGTTGGTCATTGTCATTTCTTACAGTACGGTAAAAAGACATTCTATATTAAAGTACAGAATAGGTACTTAAAGTACTACGTACAGAAAGGACACTCCCTTCCTCGCACTAACATCAGTTACCGCACCTCACCCCGCACTTCGGCGTATTCGTCGCAGTTCTTTAACAAGAGCGCTCGCAAACACAAGTACCTCACGCACACATTCATACGTATACAAACGTCATTTTTTAATGTAGTAGTAGTAGGTAATTATTTTGCGAGCGTTGTATGGAGTGTCCGGGGTGTGATTAAATTCAGTAATAAACTAATTAGGAAGATGAAGCACAGTAACCTATGATGTGCCAATGACAAAATACTTCAATCACCAGCTTTTAGGTCTTTTTAATTATGCTAATTACCGGCGCTCTCTTATTTGCAGCTATGATGCATTTTAAGGCAGTGTCTTAACCAAATCGTCGCGCAAACACGCGATCGTCGCGCGAACACGTGAACATCACGTCAATTTTATTCAGCGAACCCGAATACGCCCGTCGCGTCGACTGGCGTTTTTCGATTTAACGAACCAATGAGTGACATAATTGCGACGATCGCGTAGTGGCGCGACCGATCGGTTTGGTTAAGATATCTACGGGGTAATGGTAGCAAGTGAATGCAGAAAATATACTGTCAGATTTTCCTTTCACATAAAATGGGTAGGCACTCTATTTGTATATCAATGAACTCGGCCACTGCCCACTGCTGGACATAGGCCTCTTCCAGGCTGTGCCACAACACCCTATCCTCCGGCTTTCAGTATCCAGACTGGCCCAGACACCTTCTTTAGGTCGTCGGTCCATCTAGCTGGGGGGCGTCCCACACTACGTTTGCCGATACGCGCATTTGTTTAGGAGGTAGGAACTCCCCTAAAGTGCCTTTCCTATTTGGGAAGGAATCGTCTTCTGGCGCTAAACAGATAAGAAACTAACAAGAAGTTCTGGTACTCACGTTTGCAGTCGCCGTACTGGCACGGGTCCATGTACTCTGTGCAATCTTCGCCTGGCGGCAGGAACGATGACCGGTACACGGTTGTGGCTTCCAACTGCACACAGAGATCACAAAATTAACTTTTAGAAAAGAGTAGTTTGTGCTATTCATAATCAATATTTTAGTGTTTTACGTATACAGCGATATTTCATAAATTAATTTAGAAACATTTACAAATTAATCAAGATAGCGAAATGTCAAAATCACAGACGCTGCGGGCGCGATTCCGTACTAGAGTAAGTACGGAAATGCCGTTTTTAGACACGATTCCGAACTAGTTTGGAATCGTGTCTAAAAACGGTATTTTGACAAAATTCGTGGCACCGAAAGCGCGTGGATCGTACAACTTCTGTCATGGGCAGCTTTTAAAGCAAGTCAAGCATGCGTTTTTATCAGTCAGTTGTGTTGTAGTGCGAAGTAAACGTGTCACCGTTTACTCCGCACTGCTCACTCCGCTTGGTTTGTACGAAAAATGTGAGTCGTGCCATCTCTTCGCTGAATTTAGTAGTCTTAATTCAGTCATTACTGAATTTAGTGAAGTATAGGTAATCGCATTCAGCAATGCTAGCTTCCTAAATTCAGAAGCAAGGATGGTTTCTGACTGTTGACTGTGTGTATTTAGAAGCCCAACTAGAAACGTATTTAGGAAGGTGTAAATGGTGTAATCGCATTTAGTTGCTGATTTCAGTCGCTCGTGGCTATTCGTGCGTGAGGACGTATAGTTTTGTACTTATTCTCGTCAGCGAAGTGTAATAAGCGCTTTAGGCTTCTCGGTGCTCTGTGGTCAAAATGGACACTTTGTTTAGTAATACACTGACCTTTTGGCATGGTTTAACGTACTGTCCCTTGCACGCCCATGGCGGTTTCTGCGGCTGCGGCGCGCACACCGGCTGGTAAGACATCTTCTGCGTCGTCGACGACTCCATTTTAGCTGAAACATCATAGTTTTCTATTAAGTGTAGGTGGTAAAGTAAACCTTTAGCTACTCCGCTATTGACTCATGCGCGGTCCGAGGGGGGGGGTCGTGGGGGTCATGACCCCCCCCAAAATCATTCAAGCTGTCAAGAGTCTGAATGATTTACTTGCCTTATTAAACTTAAAACTGTACATGAGCCACGAAAACTCCGATAGGCATATTCAAAAACATTAAGAACATCGGCAGACATGGGGACTGCCGACTGAAGTAAAAACTTAAAACTATGAAATGACAGTGGGTTTTCTAACGCGCCTAAAAATATTTTTCTTTAAAAGCGAGCGAAGCAAACTCGGGATATTGGGCACCCCACTCGTACGTAAGGTTGAAAGGCTTAGGTAAGGCCAGATTCCAAAACCTAAACTGCTGTAAAACGAGTTTAAGCTTTTCGTCATAATTCGATAAAGTAAGTTCTCTTTTTGTAGGTATGATGGGTAAAAGAAAACAGAGACTATTCAAGGTGGGGTGCTAAAATTTTGAGGCTCGCTACGCTCGTTCTTGCAATTGAAATTGGTTCTTGAGCTTTTCTTCAAAAGTCGACAAAACAAGTAATTCCTAGTCCTTTTGGAATGATCGAAATTCGAAAGAAAATCGAACCAAGAGTGTGCAAAATTTTCGAGCTCGCTTCGCTCGCTCTAGTTTCTTCTGGCTGCTTGAGCTTGCCTGCACAAGTCGACAATGTAACCCCTATTTCTACTTAAAAATATAAAACAAAACCTAATTAAATAGAGGCGGGTTGTAAAAATTTTCGAGCTCGCTTCGCTCGCTCTCCCCACTCTGCACAATCTGTCATTCTAATACATACAACGAATTTGGCAGCATTTAAGTAACACCCCCCCTCCCCATGTAAAAGCTGCGTCCCTGAATAGCATAAGTAATGTGGAGCTGGAGATGTACATGAACCTTAACATATCATCACGCCTTTAATCCCCAAAGGGTTGGGCAGGGGTCTACCTTCATATAGTACATACACCCACATTTCGCCAGTTATTAAGTGAAATGTCATAGAGAGCGAGCCTACTGCCGCCAACCGGGCACAAATCCAGACTCCAGGCTGCTTCTGAGAAATTTCTGATGGCAAAACCCATTAATACTTTACCCGACCTAGGAATCGAACCCAGCTAGGACCTCATGCTCAGCTGCAGTAACGCTTGCGACCACTAGACCTACGAGGAGATGAACCTCCCTTAAAATATTCCTCGGCAACCATGATGACCCCCCCCAAAATCTTGGGCTGCGACCGCGCCTGTTGACTAAGGGATGATTCTTATTAGAGCGGGACGTGCCGGCCATGTACGTGGCCCGGACGGGGCACGGATTTGGAACGTTACATACATTTTGTATGAAGCAGTTTATATTACACTGCGCATGATCCGGCCCGGATGGCCCGGACGGGATACGCTCTAATGAGAATCATCCCTAAACCGGTAAATTCGAGAAGACACTCTTTTGGTTTACACAACTGCAAGGAAACGACTTTAAAGAGAAATGCAGCAAGAACCAAGAAAGACCCGCGAAAATTTACCAAATTAAAGCTCACATTGATTCTAGATTTTTTGACGAAAACAAATGCAAATTAAGATTTATTCAACAAACGTTTTTGCACTACCTACATTGTTTGCTTTTGGTAAACTCTTGACATTATCTAACTTGATGATCATAAGGTTCCTCATAGGTAGGTACTAGTACTTCTTAAGTTTACCAACTAAAAGAACAATAGCTTACCTGCTGGTTTTTCGTAGCATTTTAGTGGGGCGTAGGAGTTGGGTACTGAACAGCGGCCGGGGTCCAAGAATGACATGCGGTTGATAGTTCGATCTGTTGACAATATTGTAAGGATATAACAATACGTTACAACCATATTTCCATTAAAAGACCACAGAATATAAAATTTTGGGCTGCCAACTGCTCTGAGAAAAACAAAATGAAACTTACAAAAAATAGGTGGATATATGAGCTTGATAAAGTTGGGGGAGCTTTTATAGGTGCGGTAGGTCACACGTCAATGGTAACAAAATTAGTATAATATGGTCTCTTATTCTATTGAAACATCGTACAGACGCTAGCACATCAAGCTAGGTACTACAATCTGCCAAATTTCTTTAATACATTTTCAACTTTATCGCTAATGAAAAAGTTCAAAGTTGATTGGGAAAATTTTACAGTTTCGGGTAGCTTGATGTGCTGGCGTCTGTACTATGCTAGGACGGCTAGTGTTACCAGTTACTTGCAGTCGGCTGTACTGCTACTTCTCATAAGATGCAATACCTAATGCTTCCTCACAACCCGTGATTTCTAAAGATCATGTTTGTCCAAATGTTTTCAAATAAACACGCGATTAAAGAATCTCTTCTGACAGATAAACAGACTTTAGCGGAGCGATAAGCCGATAAAAGTTTCTTGTCTGTGGCGTACCATAAAAATTAAGCAAAAAACGACTTTTATCGTTGCTTTCAAGTTATGGTATGCCACCGTCAATTATATCG
The DNA here is from genome assembly GCA_947508005.1 of Amphipoea lucens. NCBI lineage: Eukaryota > Metazoa > Arthropoda > Insecta > Lepidoptera > Noctuidae > Amphipoea > Amphipoea lucens. The sequence goes on from OX382379.1 coordinate 12,311,542, forward strand.
CACCGTGTGTATTAAGGATTTAGTGTCTAGTTTTGCACACCAATAATCGTCCAAGCAGGATATCTTCTGCCAAAATTTCAAAGGGACTCACTCTCAAACGGCTGCTCAACGCAGTGGAACTTATGTGGAGGCTTGCAGGAGTCCCTGATGGCGCAAGGTTTCGGCACGTAGTCGTGTCGCTGCGTCGTGAGGTTCTGCATGGGGCCCTGACCCCACATGTCGTGGTGACACGGCCGGATTGCTTGAGTCACGCAAGTAGGATTTGGCAGGTACGATAGCTGGTAAGGAGAAAAAAGTTGGCGTGGTTACATCTAAGTCCATTGATGAAAAGCTTATTATATGTACCTATATATACGATTGGTATTCATTTTTATCGAGAGCACGACCATGGGAAGAAACTATGAAAGAGGTGGTGTTATGATGATGCGCTTCTAAATTATCCGGTTTGCGAAGTCTGTTCGTCCTAAGACCAGAATCGTCCTAATAGTCCAGTCAAAGGATTTGTAAAGTGCGTGAGCATGGACCTAAGCGATTCCTTCAGAAACTTGTTGAGGATGCTTAGGAAGTGAACAAACGAAAGTCTTCACTGACGTGACTTACAAGTCGAAGTTGGGGCCACAAATATCCCACTTTGGGTTTTTCGCCCTATCTCTAAAATGGTGTATCGTAGGGTTAAATGTCTTATACCAAATTAAAGCTCATAAAATTCTCTACAAATTTTATGTGTCCACTTTTTCCTAATTTTCAACAGTTTCCGAACTACGCGCTCCGGGAAAGGAATCGCTTAGGTCCCTGCTCACGCACTCTACACCCCCTTTTGGGCCGTTTGTTGACTGAACTATAAGTCTAGAAGCTAATATTTTCACCAGCTAACCAAAAAGCTAATGGATTCTACCTTTTGGACAGTATCTCCTTCCATTTGCGCTGTGGAGGGCACCAGGTTCGGCAAAGGCTTTATGGGCACCGGGATGGGAGACTTCGCCGGCAAGTAACTGTGGAAGGAGTTGCGTGTTAATAGGTTTGCGAAAACAGTGTTGTAGTGTATTATTAGAAGCCTAAAAAAATCTAGATTAAGTAGTCCGGACAAGAGCTTTACGAGATACTATACTCGTAGTCTTTTTTTATTATTTATTTAATAAAAAAAAATCATAAATAGAAAAAAAAAACTGTACAAAGGCGGACTTAATGCCAGAGGCATTTTGTACCAGTCAACTTTAGGGTGATGCAGAGAGAAAACAAGGTAGGCGCAACATACGGGATAGATAAATACTAATACACAGATACATAAGTACTTATAAGCAATATGAACTTTAGTCAGGAGAAATAACGATTGGTAGAGGAGAAAACGAATCCAACACAGCGCTGGGATGTTTCTGCCAACTTCTGACGAATATATTATGTTCACGTACCTTCACTTTAAAAGACAACTGTTCGACATACATGTATTGGGCACTGCTGCCCAGCTACCTACCATTTTTCCGACTAGCTAATCGTTTTACCTCGGCGTATGAATGAGCTTTTTTCGTGCTGAAATTTATTTCGACCCCTTTTCGCTTTTCGAAGATGACATCCTTAAAAAGCATTTACCTACTGCAACTGTTGTCAATAATTTGTACCTGTTCTTATAGATGGTCTGATCTTCAAAATTCCTGGACGCTGTAACGGGATTCATGCAGCTATCAGGAATGATGGCTAGCCGGCGGCAGTCACTCGCTGCGTTCAAGTAACTGGAAAAAGGAGTCGGATTATTAATACTCCATGACTCCTACACAGATCAAACGATCTGTGAGGTTCAGTTGCGATAGCTAGACGTTGACATGCTTAGATGGGTGATAGTTGGTGCGGGATTGTCCGAAAGGGTTACCGCTACCCCGGAACATAAAGGGCTAAGGAAGGAACACGGATGGGTTTTAGTCAGTAAGAGTCTGACACTCCCTTCCGCTCCACCCAGAGCGGGAGGGGTCATTTGATGATTTCCCATCCATAAAAAAAAAGATGGGTGATAGTTCTTAGCACATCATCGGAGAATAGCGGCCCCCGCTATGCAAAGTCAAAGCATTTATTTCAAATAGGCACATAAAAGGCACTTTTGAACGTCAAAAATTATCTTAAAATAGAATTGATTCTAGTCGCCCATTCCAAAAGTTAGTTTTCGTATGGAGAAGAATGGGCAAGAAACTCCACCGTTACTCTTTTAAAATGTTTTAGGTACAATATTTTGCATGGGTACATTAATTATATAATAACATGTGAGGACGATGCACCTATAATAAAATTACTATACCACAATAGGTAAAAGAATTAAAAACGAAACCATGACATATAAATTAAATTGCGAAAGAGATCAAGCTATCGAAAGATCAGCCTTGGTCGAAGATTAAAAGAGATGAAACATGCTTACCTCATAGTGTAGGTCGTGTTGCCTTCCAGTTTCTGACAAGGCTTTTGATATTGTCCCTTGCATGCCCATGGTAGAACTTCTTTAGGCATAATCTAGAAATAAAATATTTTTTTTACTGTTGTCCAAACAATTAGGCAAGAAGCCGTACACTGTACGGTTTCTTTATAGACTGCGTATAAACTGTGCCGTAGAAATAACGTGTCCGTTACAAGCTTCCATAGTGATTCATACAACACTGACGACCGTACCTACAGTCCTACACACGGCGAATAAACCGTAGTTTTTCACGGTAAGAAAAACGCGTGTGTACGAAGGGTCTTAGGCAACAGAAGAATTGGATACGAACACGTGATTATGGTTGTTAATTCAGCGAAGATGTCTTTGGATGCGTAAAATCAGAAGTTGCCAAAAAAAACGACGACATTATTATTCTAAACTTAAAATTCAACCATCAGAATCGTATTTCTTATGGTTTAGAATTTGTCAAGCATTACTTAAGTGTATACACACGAGCGACATGCGTCAACGGCAGAGGCAACTGCAGCCGTCGACGGGTGTCGCTCGTGTGAATGTGAGTGCTAAGGCGAGAGTCCGCGAAATTCAAAATTTCTTCGCAAAATACGTAAGCAGGTAATGTTATAGAAGAGTTTGACATGTTCTCAAAACCCCAAATTCTCAATTCAGAAAGCGGGTAGGTTACATGATCAGCCTGCCCACTGCTGGGACACAGGCCTCCTCTATTCGTGAGGGAGTGAGCTGTAATCTACCACGCGGGCCCATTGCGGGTTGGTAGGTCATGTCAATAGATATTGGTCATGTCACATGTCTTCGAATACTCGGGAATAGTTTCGTCACGACGTTTTCCTTCACCGTTTCGAGAGCAGTGGTGATGAAATTATTTGCAAAAATTAAAACGCTTGCCTGGGAGTCACGACCCGACGTGACTCGTAAGTCGTGGCTGTTACCACTGGGTCACACCACTGCTTTAAAGCGGGTATAGTAGGGGTTAATGAAATATGGTAGTGAAGAGTATACCTGGTTAGGCATGTAGCTCATCTTCTGTGTGGTGGTGCCTTCCATCTTGGCAGCAGGTCGTTCGTAACAGCGCTCGGGCGCGAAAGACTTGGTCGGCACCATCTTCTCAGGTGCCAGGTACGATAACTTGTTTATTGTGCGGTCTAGAACATGTGGAGTGCAATGAAAAAAGGTTATTAAAGGCTGTTACAGATGTCGGTGGGCTGTACCGCATTGAAAAATCGTCCTACATCGCCTTAGTACATTTTGTACATGAGCCATCGTATCGCTCTTTTTACCCAAAGGGTGCCAACGGGACCCTATTACTGAGCCTCCGCTGTCCGTCCATCCATCCGTCCGTCTGCCCGTACGTCTGTGCGTCCTGTGTAGGCTGGCTGGTAGATATTTGAAGTTTTCACAGGGTATTTCTATTGCCGCTATAAAAACAAAAATAAAATAATTTGGCGTTTTTTGCCGTGTGGTAGGTAACCTTTCGTGTCCGACTCGCACTTGGTCGTTTTTTTGTATCGAAATGCAATGCGCTGCAGCCCGACTCTGCTGTAACGTGAGCTTAGCTTTAGAACGACGTCTCTAATCTCCAATCATATTATGTTCTCTTGTACTGAACATATGTCTACAACTGACTAATCAGAATGGGATAAAAATTACCCGTTTTTGTCATTCAATGTTCAAGTGGATACAATACATACAATGGAATCTTAGAGGCTCTCGAACGAAATCGTTCTTAAGTTAACTTGGGATACCCAATCTTGTTCTGTCAATCAGCTTAAGAGGGCGCTTAAGGGGGGAGGGGGGGAGCTTAAGAGGGGGCGGATAATAGTGGCCACTTTTAACCGTTTTAATGATTATAATAAAACTACACAATGTAAAACTACCGTTTGCAACAATATTAACGTACAATCTTGTGGAGCACAACTTAACGTGCTTATTTACTGCATTTTCATTCTAAAATAAAATAAATAACCTAAAAAACGATGAGGGCGCCGCTGTGCGGTCGACTATGATCGGCGCCCTCTTAAGAACTTCACCCTAATTGCGTAACACACTATCAATCTCAATATGAATCATTTTGAAAGATATTGTCGTTTGATGGATATTTTTTGTCTGAATAAATAAATAAATAATTGCTAATCCATTGCTTCATATGTTCGAAAAATGTGTCTGCTAAACAACGTGAATAAAGCAATGATGTTAAAACGAAACCCATTGCTACTGATAATGTGTGTTACGCAATTACCCAGTAGGTATGTCTATAAGTACCGTTTGTGCTGACTTTTCAATTTATTTGAATTCTATTTTTTCTTTTCACGCAAAATTTGACGACACAAAGTTTGTTCATGAGCAGTTCTGGATAGAATTTAAAAAGGTTATCGTCTCCTAACTTTCAAAAGGCTGTTCGACGCAGTGGAACTTTGCAGGCGGCTTGCAGCTCTCCCGAAGGACGCAGGGCTTTGGCACGTAGTCGTGTCGCTGTGTCGTGAGGTTCTGCATGGGCCCCTGACCCCACATGTCGTGGTGACACGGCCGGATTGGCTGTGTAACGCACGTTGGGTTCGGCAGGTACGATAGCTGGAGGATAGACAAGGTTTCGTGAGGTTTTAAGCTAAAAAAAGCAGTGCTGTCATATAGGTAAATGCCGCAACATGACGGCATCATGGAATTTTGTAGAAATCTTGATAAAGTATAAGGACACTCCTTAAAGATAGAATACCGAAAAAGCACAATCCCAGAGGATCGATTCTTAACTGTTCCGGAACCCGCAGCAAAATTAATCAAAAAGAACAACGGATGAGTGATCCCACTTGCCGACGGTACTCGTACTCCCCCAGTACAGTTTCCCTTGGGGTACCACGAGCAAATATTTTTGCCCGTAGAACTCCCTGAATAACAATCTTCCGCTTAGCCAGTCAGAAAGAGCATCATTGTCCTGTCCATGCAATAAAAGCGAAAAAGACGTCATTCGCCTTGTTCGGTGGGACGATGCGACTCGACGCCGCGTCTTCAAGCGACAAATGTGATGATACGTGATCAGCTCAAACTGCTTCCTCGTCGATAAGGTGTGGTCACTCCCGCCTTAGTCACTAACTTGCTAGATTATTCATGATGTGTTCAGCATTACCTTCTGTACGGTACATCCTTCCATAGGCTCGCAGCTGGGCACGAGATTTGGCGCCGGCTTGCGAGCCTCTCCGCGCAGGTTTTTACATCCATCTGTGGGCAGGTACGACAGCTTGTATGTCGTGCAGGACTCGACCGGCGCCTGCGGCCGCATGTAGCAGCGACGCGGGGCGTACGAGTTCGGGATTCGAGGTTGTTTGTAGCACTAGAGGAATAGATAGGCTTTATAAGAATTAGTGGCTTTGTGGGTGTAATTCCAAGTGTAAGAGAGAACTTTTTGGCCTTTTTCGTAAAAGGAGACAAGCAAAGACTATATAATCACTATGGAGACAAGTAACCAAATGCTTAAAACTAAGAATTCCACAAAGAGTGTGAGGCAGAACGAAAGGGAGAACACGTAGAAATTAAAAATCTTTTACGAAAGAAAGAAGAAAAATGTTGTTTTAAGCAGCAGTATAATAGTTTTTTTAATAGTCTATGTAATTTTGACGTTCAAAGTGCTGATTCTCAGCCTATAGTTTGAATAAATGACATAGGGATCAGAGTTAAAAGCTTTTATACCTTTCTTATCTTTTGTACATTGCATCTTGAGACAGAAAATGCAATCTTGAGTCTAGGTACAGACGCCAGCACATCAACCTACCCGAAACTGTCAATTTTTCCCAATCAACTTTGAACCTTATGATTTAGCAATAAAGTTGAAAATCTATTAAAGAAATTTGACAGACTGTAGTAGCTTGATGTGCTGGCGTCTGTAACTAATGGGTGAGTGCCAATTCTAAAATTAACTAGTAAAAAAGATCCGTGTATGGTGAGTCTGGTCAAAATGAAAGTCCAAATGCAACGTGCAATAGTCTTCTGAACACCATGTTTTTATCCATCCACTCTAGCGTTTCATGCAACGTTTAGACGTAGCTTTAGCCCACGTTCGCACAGACAAAAAAATCACGGCGAGATTTTATCGTGCACTGGATTTTTAACTCTAAGCGTTGAGCCGAGAATTGAGAATCCAACAGAGTGCTAACCAGCGCGTCAAATAACACTGTTGGATTTTTCAACGCAGTGCGCGAAACAAAATCGCCGCGGGAAAAAATCACCCCTGGGAACCTCGGCTAAGGAGATAAGGTGCACTCTAAATTCAAATTTTCATTTTCATCCGCTGACCGTCTCCTTCCCAAGCATCTGCAGCATGACACATCCTTTGCGGTCTTCGTCACACCAAGCTAAGTAAGGAGGGAGCGGTGAATGCTGTTCGCGCCCCCGGCTATAGGTAGAGGTGGAACACCGCGGTGGTTTTAGCCGGTAAGAGTCCGGCATGCCCCTCTGTCACCCCCACGATAGAGGAAGTCCATGAGGATTTCCACCGCGAGAAAAAAAAAAAAAAAAGCTAAGTAAGGAGAGTACTGCGCCGCCGCTACACCCAAGAGTCTTAAACGAATTGCGACCATAGACCTCTGATAACCGTTTCCATCGCATTGGCGCTTTCACCTTACGAGAATAATATGAGTAACGTGTACATACGGGTTTCACGGTGGGAGCTTGGCCACAGCAGCAAGTCCGGCAGGGGCAAGGGTGCTCCTGGTTGCCATCGATAGGCTTCCCGTCGCGCGGTCCCGATTTTATGCCCGCCGACGGAGCGCAGGGCGCCGCCGCCGGGCACGGTACGCAGCACCTACAATCATGCACGAGGGAATTAGCTAATCAAAAAACCAGTCTGCCTAGCCTTTCCCTGTGTTGGGTCCGGCTTTCAGTCGACCTGGATGCAGCTGAATACCAGAATTTTACATGGCGCAACGACTTATTTGACTAATATAAATAAGATTGAAGTGTCTGTTTGTAATATCAAAATAACAGTTTTTTCACTAAATGCCTTAGAAAGTATATACCTAGCTAATTATAACAAAAAAAACTTTTAAAATTTTTGTTTGTCTGTCGGTCTGTCCGGCTAATTTCCGAACCAGCTGGACCGATTTTGACTGGACTTTCACTGGCAGATAGCTGATGTTATATATAGAGTAACGTATAGGCTTCTTTTTGTCCAGGTAGCAGGTTCGCGTGGGATTATTTCTGGTATCAACGTGGCGCTGCGGGGCAGAAGCTAGTTTAATCACATTTATCACACTAATATTATAAAGGCGAAAGTTTGTGAGTGTGTGTGTGTTCATTATTGTTTTTATTACTTCTTCACGCTCAAACGGCTGGACCAATTTTGATATAATTTTGTATAGAGGTAGCTGACACCCTGAATTAACATATAGGCTACTTTTTATCCGGATATTCCCACGGGATCGACATTTACGCGGGTGAAACCGCGGGGCGCAGCTAGTTTTTAAAATAAATATGAGGCCTGCAATCTGCACTAAACCAGCGCCATATGGCCACCAACCCGACCTTAGTTTATCTAACGCCACATTTAAAAATCGGTCAAGTGCGAATCGGACTCACGTACCGAGGGTTCCGTACAAATTTGTATGTATGTAAACAGTTTATCATGGGATTTTTTTCTAAATGTAACTACAAATTTACGGTTTTCGGTATTTTTCACTTGAATTGTGCTATATGACCTTGCTTCTTGACAAATTTCGTGATTCTAGGTCAACGGGAAGTACCTACCCTATAAATTTTGATTCCCCTGAGTGTCGAAATATACGTTTTTTGCGGCCTAAACGGCCGTATCTTTTTTTTACGTTAACTTAGAAGTTTGATTTTTTCACAGCTTCAAGGGACTGTAAACTTGAGTATATGATTTTAATTGCAACTCGATACCTCCACGCGTTCCCGAGATAAAGGGTCTTGACAGACATACGGACAACTAAGTGATCCTATAAGGCGTATAAGGTTTCGTGTTCTCTATTGAGGTAGTAACCCTAAAAACATATTCTATTTTTATTTCATTTTTATATAGAAGATAAACAGAAAGGACATAAGTTTATCAGCGTGCCCTTGACCTACAGTTGCTTGACCTATAGTTGATGTAACAGTAAAATAATACTGTAATCAATTGTAATCAGTTGTAGTTAGTAATCAGTTGTGTTCGATAACTGCGACACGCGTACGTCTAAAATAATAACGGCCATTTTAATTTTTGGGACGGTGATAAGTGCGTACGATTGGTAAGTCTGTGTGTGATAAAAATGTCGTTAGTGTGATTAGTGATAAGCATAATGCATTTTTTTTTTAGAATAAGTACTAGGCTCGCAGCATTAGATAGATTTGTTAACTAAAGTGTAAGTGCTGATAACTGCCTTCGCATTTGTGATATTACGTCATGAATTCATGATTCGTTGGTGATGACATCATCATGGCTCCAGGATTTGAAATTTTGATAATATTTTAGAATAACCAGGAGTACAAACTATGCTACAGTTTGCTTTTTCATCTTGCTATTTACCCCAGAAACCAACCAAGAAAACTTAAGATGTAAAAAATATAGTGACTAATCGATCTGCCTTAGACCCTTTTGCCGGGGTCTGGTTCATAGTATGTTAAAACAATCTATCTGCCTAGTCTTTTCCCAATTATATTGGAGTCAGCTTTCAAGTGTATCCGGATGCACCTGAATAACATTATTCTATAGGGAGTGACTGCCTATCTGACCTCCACAATCCAGTTCCTGGGTTACACGATACCCCTTGGTACCAGTGGTTGTTAGACTTATGGGCATTATGGGCTTTGATTATCCGTAACGACTGTCAAAGATTTATGAATGACAGCCGAGACCGGCTTGACGTGCTTTCCAAAGCACGGAGTGGTTCTTGAAATGTAATGGATGGTCACCCGTCCACGAACCGACCGCGGCAAGCGATGCTTAACATTCGATCAACCCGGCTGTTTTTATTTAGCGTTTAGTAACAAATGTTGGTACTTACTCTGTCATAATTTTGTAGTAAACCTTATACTAAATCCACTGTATAAAAATAATGTTAAATAAAAACTAAAACTATTATGAAATTAACTGAAAATAATTTATAAAAACATTTCAGTCTAAAAATGGATCATAGAAAAATGACATTTTGGGAAATTGGCATTTGTTTAGGCTGTCTCATTTCTAGAGGGTCGCATTCCTTATTTGAACAAGTACGTAAAAAGTTCCACACGCATAATTATTCGCAAAAGTTTCAACGTACAATTTTCAGAGCCCAAACAATATCATTATTATATAACATTTTTTGCTAGCTAGCTGGGCAATGACAAACTTGAACCATTGATGAAGGCAATAAATAATAGGGGCAGTTCTTTGTCACCTCTATGTGGCGGCATCTATATCGCCACATGCGAACTATACGCGTCTCACTGACGCCATGTAAAATCCTGCATCGCGCAAGCAGAGTTTACCGCGCAACTAGCAAATACATATACAACGTCCCGCCATCAATCGTCGGGCAATTGTCCACCAAACACGACACCCATCTGGCCGAAGGATCCTTCCTTTTCAATGGAGGACGAGTGAACTCTACACCCATTCCTCAAACCAAAACAGTATTATAGCTAATCATCATGTCAGCCCGGAATCCATCCACTGCTGGGTGTACGCCTCTCCTTTGCTTTGCCATACTGCTCGTTTTCATGCGTCTCTCATCCAAGTGTTTCCCGCAACTTTCACGATATCGTGAACCCAACGCTCTTTTAGACGGCCCTGGTTTCTTTGGCCACCGATCGGTCGAAGCTTCACTACTTCACTATGCCGTGTTAAAAATATTAACCGGTTACTATTATTCAGCAAAGGGGGCACTAAATAACGAATTGTTTACGTCACCCCTGAGCAGAATGATCCGTATAGTCAACATTTTCTAGCTCAAGTATGTAACCAGAGTTTCATTATATAACATGAGAACCTCTGCAGTCTAAGAGAGGTTAGTGGCGCCATCTACAACGCAACATTCGAAGTACGCATCTCACTGACGCCACGCACAATCCTGCATTGCGCAAACAGAGTTATCTGCGATACTAGCATTATACAACATTCCGACATCAATCGTTGGGCAGTACCAGACACAGCACCAGCCTGGTCGCAGGATACTCCCTTTTCTATGGACGATGAGGAACTTTACACCCTTTTCCTCATATCTCTATCCCTCCGTCTATCTATACGTCCGTGTCGGACTGCTGTCTTATTAAGCGAGACAGGGAAAAGAGAGTGCACCTGTGTCTGCGCAGACAATTGTGCACTATAATATCTCCCGCGTCAATGGCTTATCTCCGCTGAGATTGGCGGCCATGGCCGAACTTCAGACTGGAGGATCATGCCAATAAGTTTTCTTTCACTCACACTGATCCTTCTCATCACTAACCTTGTAAGTGTTGAATGGTTATCACGAAAAAGTATTTTAATCACGTCACTTTTCGATGGCTAACATCACTCTATCAATGCTACAGAACATACACAAGTTTAGCGTAGATTTTAAATACATTAAACTATATTTTTTAAGTCAAAACTTAGGCGCACTTTGCGTTCTTTCGGAACAGTGAATGAAACTGAACTGTCAGGCTCGGGTTGGTGACGCTGAATCGGGTATATTCGGCTCTAGTCGTAATTTTTCAATACAATCGCACACACCCTCTTTTTTTGTCTTATATTTTTCGCTTTTTTCAATAGACGAAAATGTATATAGCGGGAACTATTGTGTTCTAATGCCGTAGTTAAACTAAAGCTAGCTATGCAGACACAAAACAGCGAGGGAATCAAAAAGAAACATGACTTGCGACTTCAATATTACTAGCAAAGCGTTTGTCCGTCTGGCAGTTTTCTAGCTGATATTTTCACTTCGGTATTAGCTATTTTCGTTCTAAAACTGTGAAGGAAAACATCGTGAGGAAACCTGCATGTCACAGAACCAAAAAAATCTTGTTTCCCCGGTCCATCGCAGTCACATTGCATCACCTACCCGCGCTATCACTTTGTTTTCGCGTAGCGTTCTTTCTGACTTTTTTTTCTTTTTGCTCGGCTCCTAAGGGTCATAACGTGATATATATCCTACATCAAAAATTGGGCTACCAAATGCAAAAAGAATTTTTCAAATCCGACTGGTAGTTCCAGAGATTAGCGCGTTCAAACAAAACCAAATGACAAACTGTTCAGCTTTATTATTAACTAGCTGCGCCCCGCGGTTTCACCCGCCTAAATGTTGATCCCGTGAGAATATCGGGATAAAAATTAGCCTGTATGTTAATCCAGGGTGTCAGCTACCTCCATACAAAATTTATCAAAATTGGTCCAGCCGTTTGAGCGTGAAGAAGTAACACACACTCACAAACTTTCGCCTTTATAATATTAGTGTGATACCTAATGGTAGGTAATAGATTATGCATACTTTGCATAGTACGTATCAGAGACATCATCACCATCATCTGCCTAGCCTTTTCCCAACTATGTTGGGGTCGGCTTCCAGTCTAACCTGATGCAGCTGAATACCAGTATTTTACATAAAGCGACTGCCTATCTGACCTCCGCAACCCCGTTACTGGATAATACGATACCCCTTAGTAAGACTAGTTATTAGACTTTCGGGGTTCTGACTACCCGTAACGACTGTCAAAGATCCGTATCAGAGACCTAGTGTTTTTATTAGAGGACAAAAGACAGCTAAAACCGGGGTACTTTGCTTATAGATCAGATACTTACAGTATCTATAATCAAGGTAAGCCGGCGCAATGCACCACGTATCGCAGCTGCATTCAGTTTAACGTGTTTATTTTCCGCATAGCAACAAGCTAGGTTCGTTATCGGTACTTCCTTACCATAGGTACCTACTATAGCTTTTATACCATAACTAAGTAAGTAAGCTAACTAGGTAAGCTCACTCCATCGTTGACTTTGTCTCTGTCACCTCCGACTTAGACTAGAATCAAGAGCAAAACCATTTCAAACAAAAAAAAAATAAAAAAAAAAAACTAGCTGACCCCACGAACTTCGTACCGCCCCAGAATCAATAAATACAAAGTGTATGAGAAAATGAATTATCTTCATTGTATTTTTTTATCGTGAATTATTTCCCATGTTTTAATAGTTTATTCTGATATTCGGGGCGGATACATTATCCAACAAATCAATATCATATAAAAATCGGTCCAGCCGATCTTGAGTTATAAATGGTGTAAGTAACTAAACCAACTTTGTTTTATTATTATATACAAGGAGACCCGACAGACGTTGTCATGCCCAAATTTTAATAGTCCATACAAAAATCCCACAGAAAAAGCACGCTAAGTTTTTCCCAAATTTCAACATTTCCCGGAAACTTTTCCAATTTTTCTTTCCATCAAATTCCGCTGGCACAACCAGCGGCGTTGTTAAGTACAAACGACAGCACATCAAGCTACTACAATCTGTCAAATTACTTTAATAGTTTTTCGGCTTTATCGCTAAAGCATAAGGTTCAAATTTGATTGGGAAAATGTGATAGTTTCGGGTAGCTTGATGTGCGTCTGTACTTGAAGTATGTGTGGGGAAGTTTTTTTTCGTTTTGTTTCATCGTGTTTAGATATCAACCCAACGCGTCTGTAAAGTTTACACAAAATAAAACAGATTTTTTTAAACTGATAGTGCAATTGACTATATAAACTGCGGTGCAAGTTGTAGTTCGTAGGTTCGAACTCAGACAGGCGCTTTACTTTGTGTAAATTATTTCATCACCACTGCTCTCAAAACGGTGAAGGAAAACATTGTGAGGAAACCGGCATGTCCTAGAACCAAAAATTCAAAGACATGTGACATCAACCAACCCGCACTGGGCCCGCGTAGTGGATTACGGCCCACACCGAGAGGAGGCCTGTGTCCCAGCCATGGGAATATTATAGGCTGATTATAAACTGACCCCACAAAAAAAAAATCAAATTAATTTCTTTTTTGTTTTAACATGCTTTGATATCGATACCACAGTAAATATATCGATACCCACCACGTCTGCGGAGTTTTGCTAGGTTTGACCCTGTAAAGGCGCGTAATGATAGATAGGATGACATTATTGTGACGATAAAGGACATTCTGTGTCCTACCTAAGTTAGTGTTGGTGCCTTCGTTGCAGTAACCAGACGTCTGTTGATTTCATTATAATAATTATTCAAGGTTAGTATATCAATAGTTATTCGTTCATGTTATTTGTATTTACAACAAAAATCCTGAGCAAGATAATGTTTCGGGATCTTGTTTTTTTTTTAACCATTTTTTTTTCTATTTTTATAAAAAAAATAATGAAAAGTTTTTCGCCAAAGGACATCATTCATTTCGTACCTAAAAAATAAAGTGCCAGCCGGAAATATAGAAATACTGTTTTCTTATGGGAAATAACCATCCTGAACGTGTTTTAATATTACAACGAAAGTCTACAATTAACCCCCTCCCTGACTGCTATTTAAGTTTGAAAGTAAAATGAAAAAAAAAAGACCTTAATTTTTTGGTACAAATTGTGGGGTTGGATTTAGTATCGTGTCGCAGGAGTTGGGGGGTATATGATGATGGGGCTCCCTTTTCCGCACTTAGACTCCCATTTGGTCCGTTGTGCGTGTTGTTGGGGGGTATAATAAACATGGTTAAAACTGGTAGGGCTTAGGCCCCCGATTATAACGCTACCATTTTTATTAAAAGGTAAAGCATATTTTTCGACACCTGAATAATGTCCTTTTAAAAAACCGTGTAGGTTACTAGATTCATTGAACTTATTAAAAGGCTTGTGCTCTGCAGGGTAATAGCGTAACACACTATCAATAGTTGTGACTTTCATTTTGACAGTGCCACAACATGCATTGCGGTATTTATGTTGTTGAGCAGACAAATTTTTCAAACATATGAAGCAATGGATTAGCGATATCCTTCAAAATTATCCAGATTGTGATTGATAGTGTGTTACGCAATTAGAATGCAGGACTTGTGTTTCAATTAAGGCCTGAATATAAGTACATGAAACGAAGACTGTAAATCAGAGTCAAGTGGTAGGTCTGTTACGTAGCCGCACGGGTCGATCGATCAGGTTAAGCTACGCTTGCTGCGGTCGGTCCGTGGATGGGTGACCGTCTTTACATAATGAGATCCCTTTGTCTCTCGGAAAGCACCGTTAAGCTGTTGGTCCCTGCTGTTATTCATGGTCCTTTGAAGGCTGAAAGTCTGACAACCAGTTTTACCAGGGGGTATCGTGTTGCCCAGTAACTGGGTTGTTGGGTCAGATAGGTAGTCACTCCGCGTAAAGCACTGGTATTCAGCTGCATCCGGTTAGACTGGAAGCCGACCCCAAAAATTGTTGGTAAAGGCTAGGCAGATAACGAGAGAATAAAACAGAGTCATGTGGTATGTCTGTTAGAAAAGGAAAGTGAAAACTATGAGTTTTTTAACTGACTTCAAAAAAGGAGGAGGTTCTCAATTCAGTTGTATTTTTTTTTCTTTTTTTATGTTTGTTACCTCAGTACCCCGTCATTTATAAACTGATTTGTTTACTTTTCTTTGTTTGAAATGATATACTTTCAGATTGGTCCCATTGTTATCAGGTCAGGATTTGATGATGGGATCCTGGAGAAATCGAAGGAACTCTTCAAATATTATAGGCACACCTATAGCGATTTGGGTATTTTTTATAGTAACGCGTGTATTTGCTCTCGGAAAGCACCATTTGGTAAAGTGGAACTGATGATGAAGACCACACATGGCCACCGGAACTATTCAATAATATCTAAGTATTTTACGGGTTGCAATTCGATTACATTGATATGGTTGCTAAGCAATTTATGCTCGTCACAATGTGTATGGTGATATGGAGCTGATGGTGGACCAGGAGAACTCCTCAACAATGAATTTCCCTGCATCGGGAAAAGCAATATTTTTTAAAAAGCGATGAGCATGTTGACACTAGGCTATTGTTACTTAGATAAATTATAAGCAGAGTCACTAAAAAGCGTGAAATAAAAACTTTTTAACATAAAAAAAACCGACTTCCAAAAACACACTACAAAGTGAAAAATAACTTTAATTTCGGAAGTCGGTGGCAAAAAACTAAAATACAGATCCAAAGAGAATAAGGAGTAATTTAGGCGACTTTTGTTTTAGAAAAAAAAAATTAGGGTTTCACGCAAAAAAAATACCTAACAATAATAGGCCTCTTTTTATCCCGGTAGCATATTCCTTCCCGACATCCTCGCGGGCAGAAGCTAGTTAGTAATAATAGAGACCCTTATTACCTAATTAGTGACGGAGGCTATAAGAACCTTATTAGCATAATACCTAATCACACTAATATTATAAAGGCGAAAGTTTGTGAGTGTGTGTGTGTGTGTGTGTGTGTGTGTGTTTATATGTTTGTTACTTCTTCACGCTCAAACCGCAGAACCGATTTAGATGAAATTTGGTATAGAGATAGATTGAGTACCGGGAAAGGACATAGGATACTTTTTATCCCGATATTCCCACGGGATCGAGACTTATGCGGGTGAAACCGCGGGGCGCAGCTAGTTGTTGCATAATTAGTGCGATTAATAGGTCCACATATCGCTCATTTGGAGAAACATCGACGTAACTGCTACTTTTTTTACCTCTTTGCTTTCGTAAATACGCTTTCTAAGTGCTTTGTCATATGTAACTCATTTTTGGGAAAAAATACATTACGTCGGTTTCTCCAAATGAGCGACATCATAATGCTCTTACTTATTAATATTTAAAATTATTATAATATGAGTACTAACGACTTAAATTACATTCTACGAAATAATTGTTATTGGTTTCCGATTATTGTTTATCTAATGTACTTACCGCGTTTATGGGTATAGTCGCAAGTGAGAGTTGAGACAGCCGAGGTACCAAGAAAAGCAGTTATTGGTGGCCCGTGAAATTCAAATTTTCTTACGTTTTTTGCAATTTGCAGGTCAGTGTCAGGTTGTCTGTTGATTTAAATATGACTCGCGAATGTAAAAAGTATGTACAATCACGTCTAAAAGTATGTATACACTTGGCTTTATTCAAAGGCGATTTTCTCCTTTATTTTTTAATGATATTTTATGTTATTACGAAAGTAGTATTTTCGAACCCATAGGTTTATGTTAAATATTGTATTTCAACGTTGCATTCGTTATTTCACGAAAAAATCGCAATTGAAAATTGCCAAGTGTATACATACTTTTAGACGTGACTGTACATATTCACAGAATTATAGGTAATCATTAAAATAGTCAATGCAACCTTCTAAGTTCATATAATCCTATTGAATGATTATATCATATAGACAATCATTCAATCAACTCAGCCTATCGCAGTCCACTGCTGGACATAGGCCTCTTCCAGGCTGCGCCACAGCACCCGCAATCATATAGTCTAGATCTCTAATCGTATTCATACAAACATACAACCTGACTCTGACCAGCTTTCAAGAAACGTAAGAAAAAAATGAATTTCGCGGGCTACCCTCTGGTGCTTCACGTGGTCCTTGGCGTTCATTCTATACTAAAGTATTCCTCTGTTTTCTCCCTGAACTAATGATATTAGTACAAATATTTTTTTACGATTGGCGAGCTAAACTCCGCAGACGAGATGGGTATGTATTTAATTATTAGGCTTTTGAACTATCTATCTAGTCACGATAAAATATACAGGGTGTTACGGAAAGGGTATATCAATACAAACGGGTTGAAGAGTGTATCTGGTCTAGAATCTCTGTAAAAAATTTCAGCTCAAAAGCATTAACTTTGAAAATGTTTAATATTTTTTTATTTCGACATCACGGCGCTGCACTGGCGCGCGGCGGCGTGATGTGCGTGTACTAGGCGCACAGACACACTACAGATAATGGATAATGACTCTCGTAGTGCGGTGACACGTTTGTTATGATTTCAATTTAATAAACTATCGAAATAAAAAAAAATTAAGCATTTTCAAAGTTACTGCTTTAGAGCTGAAATTTTGTACAGAGATTCTATACCAGATACACTCTTCAACCCGTTTGTATTGATATACCCTTTCCGTAACACCCTGTATAAAGACAGTTTTCCTCAACTCATACTTACTTCAATTAACAACACTAACAGCGGTTGCTGACCTCCAATCAAATCCTTTTATTTTATCATGTTTAGATATCCCTGATAGATAGCCCTGTAATTCATTATAGAATAGAACAGAATACTTATTATTATTTACACCACAGATATAGATACACCTAGATAACGCAAGAGCAACTACTTCGCGTGCCAAAAATCGCACCAGCTTACGTTCGAAAATCATAAGCCGCCACTTTCGCGCTCAGTCTTGCGTACTGCTGGCTGGGTGAGCGTGAGCGAGAGAGCGCGAGCTTGTGACGTCATAGTAGGTAGCCAAAAAGTGGCACGCTTAGTTTTCATACAGTTCGTGATACTTGCGTTATCTAGGTATTTCTATATCTGTGATTTACACCATTAATATTACAGAAATAAATTTATCGAAATCTAATGTTTCCTAATGCGTGTTATGATGTATCCTACGTATAACATCACAGTGCAAAAGATAAATTGTAACTTTACTCATTATACCTACTTATAGGTTTTAAACTCTAAAACGAAGTTTGTTTAATTCCTAAACAAAAAATGTAGAAATTTTACAATGGGTGACAATGGACGGTCTTATCGCCAAAAGCGATCTTTTAAAGACAACCTTTAGATGGATTTAGAGAGAAAGGAGAGACAATTTAATGCTGCAGGTAGTCTGTGGTGTACCTTTTACATACCTATCTACAATAAATACATACATAGGTACACAAAATATATAATTATCTATATAAATAAATGTACATATACAATAATAATCATAAAACAAGTGAAAAGAACATAATAAATGACGTTTAAAAGGAGATGCAGTGGTGGCCCAGTGGTAACGGACTTGACTTACGAATGTAGGTCGTAGGTTCGAACAGACAGGCGCTTTACTTTGTGTAAATTATTTCATCACCACTGCTCTCAAAACGGTGAAAGAAAACATCGTGAGGAAACCGGCATGTCATAGAACCAACAATTCGTAAACATGTGATATTCACCAACCCGCACTGGGCCCGCATAATGGATTACGGCCCACTCCCTCTCACTGAGAGGAGGCCTGTGTCCCAGTAGTGGGAACATTATAGGCTGATTATGATGAAAAGGAGAGAGAGATAGTGTTTAATTCGGAAGCAATCTCTTACTTCCCGGCGCGCGCCGGCGCCGAGACCAATTCCCAAAAACAATTTAGTTCAACTAAATGGCGTTTGCGTATGCAACACATATCTCGACCAATCTAACCGGTCACTTGGATGTATCGGAAAGTGCATCCGCGTTATCGTGGTTATCAATATCCATGCAATCATCATTTAAAAAAAAAAATTCTTATCACTGTCCTTGGTACTGTCAACAAAAGAGATAAGTATGCAGGATCGTCGAATATACTTAGTTGAAGTTTAGTAAGAAATCGATTGATGTTTTCAAATGAAATTTAATAAGATGAATTAACTGTTTGTTTTCTATTAATTTAATTAGATTTTATTCGAAAACATTCATCGGTTTCTTAATAAACTTCAACTACATATGTATATCCGACGACCCTGGTTACTTATCTCCTTTGGTGACCGTAAATTCTAGATGAAAATATTTTATCTCACATAAATCTTCATGGGCACTTAGGTATGATTAAAGATTATTTATTTGTCCAAAACATGAGTACACAAACGAGTATTAGTATGAAACGTTAGAAGGCAAGCTAGGTGCACGGTTCCAAATGGTCGTTTCCTATGGAGAAGAGCCGGCAAGAAACTCCACGGTTACTCTTTTAAAAATAATTGGCTTTTATAATGTTTTCAAATTACAATAATTAATAGGTATGGCAGGATATCGAACATTAATAATGTGCTTTCAAATGTAGTTTATTTTTCATAATTATTGAGTTAATAGCCTCTGAATAACGAAGAAAAATGCGGTTTAGGTCGGGGTACCGCCTTAAATAAAAAGTACCATATCACAAATGCCACAAATCGATTCAGTAAACGATTCCGAACAAACTACTTTAATAATATGCATTTAGTCAGTTACACATAGTAGTGTACTTTTTTCTATAATTTTATTGTGTGAACATTGTTTTAGACAACTACACAAAGATGCAGTGCGACTGTGACTACGTGACGACTGGCAATGAGAGCCTGGAGGCGCACTACGACAACTGTAGCATGACATGGGAGGAACTGCATCCAGGAAAACCATGTCCCAAGTAAGGACCCTCCTATTACATACTTAGCATAACATAACATCATAACATAATCTGCCTATAATGTTCCCATTACTGTGACACAGGCAGGGCCGGCCTTAGCCATCTAGGCGCCCCGGTCGAGTCATGCCTTTGGCGCCCTTTTAGGTATACTTATTTCATTACAATTAAAAAAACTTATTTTGAATTTGTACATAAATAAATAATTCGTAGGTAAGTTAGTGACAACGTTCAGGTTTTCTAAAAAGGTTTTTTGATTTGCTTGTGAACTTACGAGTAAGCAAAGAAAGAAAAGTATGTAGGTATAATGCAGGGGGGCTAATACGAGTTGCAATTGCAGTGAGAAATACGATACCTAAGGGACAAAATGACAGCTCGTGTTTGTTAGCTATAGAATACTCATACTCACTCCTACGAGATAAGTCTATAAAAGTGAATACGCTGAGTCTAGTTTTCCTTTAGATCGATAAAAATAGGTATTCAAATTAAGTGGTTAAGTTGTGAGCTGGCGCGTGCGGCGCCCTGTAGTACCTGGCGCCCCAGGCAGCCGCCCCGGTAGCCCCCCCCCCCCCCCCCCTAAAGCCGGCACTGGACACAGGCCTCTTCTCTATGAGAGGGAGTGGACATAATTCACCACGCGGGGCCAGTGCGGGTTGGTGGATGTCACATGTCTTAATTGGTTCTAAGATATTTGGCGGTTTCCTCACGATGTTTTCCTTTTTAAGAACAGTGGTGATGAAATTGAATACAGTCATGTAAAGATGGCCAATCCACGGACCAACCGCGCCACTGATCGATCGACCCGTGCGGTAGCCACGAGCCCCTCCTGATACACTCTGTATAGGTACATAAAAACCTATAAACAGTCGTATCCAAACTACGTTATGGAGTTACAGACACATGTCTAGTACAAAGTGTGTAAACAAACAAGAAACGTGTAGTACACACGTTTCTTGTCTGTTTATATATGTGTGTATGTCGTGACCAGATCATAGAATTGATCATTTCATGAAGTGTTCGGTCATTTCATGAAATGGTTGTGTATCATGAAATGA
Source organism: Amphipoea lucens (assembly GCA_947508005.1). Classification (NCBI taxonomy): domain Eukaryota; kingdom Metazoa; phylum Arthropoda; class Insecta; order Lepidoptera; family Noctuidae; genus Amphipoea; species Amphipoea lucens. The sequence goes on from OX382379.1 coordinate 12,332,324, forward strand.
CCAGCTAAGATTGACCATATCGTTTAAAAGTCAACGTTCAATGATACCTATATCATTCGACGTTTGGCCATATCATGAGATTAGGGTTCGCATAATATCAAACGACGTCAGGGGCACCCCGAGGTTCGGTTTGGTTAGGTTCCTTTAAACCCTGCAGACAGAAATAGGATCCCCGCGCAGCGGGGCTCCGTCGACCTGTCGTCGTTAGAAATAAAACGAGCATGCTTTAGAATTTTATGCTTAATCATTATTATGATTAGAGAAATTATGCGTAAGCTGTTATGCGAAAATATAATTAGGAGAAACAAAAGTATGCCAAGTTATATTTTAGGTCTTAAAATTTTATGCAAATGGATAGGGAACCCACAGAGGAAACCGACATCAACGCCTCTACCGGCGGATATTCTAATTATTTTACGATATGATCACTAATGTTTGGCCACATCATGAAGTAGTCGTGCGTTTAACTGTTCATATCGTCAAACGTTGAGTAATCATTGATCTGGCCAGACCACATCATGATGTTGCCAATAGACAGTGAAACATTTTATGAAATACGGCCATTTCATGAAATCCTTGAACATTCCATGAAGTGAGCAAATCTACGATATGGCCACGACATGTACCAAAATGGTAAAAACACGTGAAAGTTTATTAGTGCCAATTAAGTATAGGTAGTCATTTGATAAACAATTGTAGTATCATGAGTTCATGACATACATTGTAAAATTTGTTTGCAGGAACAGCGATGGCAGTATCAGGCTGCCAAACAAACATCTCCAAGACCTGGACGTGGACATCTTGTATCATCTGGGCTATGACACGCACAACAATGACCTTCCCGCTCTGTTTGGAGACGTTAAAGTGAGTTCGAACCTTAGGAGATACAACCTTTTGCCTGTATCTTCTAAAGGTCTCATAAATTCCTTTATGCTCCCAAAACTAATTCTAAGTAAATTCTCGCCAAGCTCGTGTTTTAAGCAACAAGCAATGCACTGGAGACTTTTACAGAATAAACAATTTCATTTCATCCATCCATACTAATATTATAAATTCGAAAGTAACTCTGTCTGTCTGATGGTCTGTCTGTCTGTCTGTATGTTATCTTTTCACGCCTAAAACACTGAACGGATTTAGATGAAATTTGGCAGAGAGATAGTTTGTATCCCGGGGAAGGACATAGGATAGTTTTTATCCCAGAAATCATCCTTTAACGGGGTGAGAAGGGGGGTGGAAGTTTGTATGGAAAATCAATAACCGCTGAACTGATTGAGATGAAATTTGGTATGGAGATAGTTTGAGTTGTTGGGAAGGATATAGAATAGTTTTTATCCCCTAAAAAAAGGGCGTAAAAAGGGGGATGGAGATTTGTAAAGGGAATCAATAAAAATGGACTATACTACTTTTATCGCGGGTGAAACCGCGGGGCACAGCTAGTTTCATATAATTCTTCTCTCGTACACTCAAATAATCGTTGCACAAATTATACTAGTGTAAATTTAGTTCTTTGGAGATTGTATAAGTCGGCAAAGTTGGCAGCCAATGCCCAGTGTGACCCGGATGTACTTCAGCAAATATTTTGTCCACACAAATTCTGCCGATCATTTAAAATCTCAGTCAGACGCCCAAACGTCAGACAACCAGTCTTAGAATAGCATATATTTATTTGCTTTAAAACATTTCACATTAAGGTCCTATTAATCTTACATGTTTCGCCATGGAGTGGCATATACATATCTACACTTGTTAAATGTAAACATTTAAAATTACACATTAATTTGTTGAAATGATTACTAAGGGGAGCCGTATTACCCCGTAACTGGGCTGTGGAATTCAGCTTGACAGTCACTTCATCTAAAATACTGGTCAGCCGCATCCGGATAGACTGGAAGCCGACCCCAACATAGTCGGGAAAAAGTTAGGTAGGTTGATTGATTTAGAACCTTAGTTACAAAACTATTAGAACATTTATCGTACTACATGTCCTATCATGTTCAGTGGGCTAATGTTTTAGCTTATCAGGAAACATGCTAATGTAGATTGGCCTTCATAATAATATCCTGTTTGTGATAACGCAGTAATCTTTACTTTAATATATTGCATTAAAGTGCACTGTATCGATTACCTACGAGTACACATATTTATCAGTAAGGTTATCGTTTATCATGGAGTTAGTAATCATTGCTGGTTGAGGTAACTGCACTTCTGTTATCTTGTTACTAGTTACACACACACATCTTCTTCTTCTTAGCGTGTCGATAGCAATCTAAATGTACTCGGCCCAGAATTCGGCCACTTGTTTGGCGCCATCACTAGCGTCCATCAGTTCCTGTAACGTGCAGCTGACAGGACACGCAGGGCACGATATTAAGTGTCCCATCGTTTGTGGAACAGCACCACATTTACACTCCAAGGCGGAGTCGTCTATAAATCTCCACCTGAACAGGTTTTCCTTGCTTCGGCTAACCTGGGTCCGGAGTCTGTTTAAAGACTTCCAGGTTACCCAAGGTTACTCATGTTCAGGTGGGAGGTCCTCAGCGGGTGGAACGAACGGTTCACACAATCTGTGTATATTTGGCAAAAATGTAAACAAATATCCTTTCGAGTGTCGGCCTCCGTACACGCACATTACGTCAATGTCAACGCTGTTACGAGTAAGGTAATAACATAGTAAAATTAATAGTGAATGAACCATTTTTTTCATATAAATACAGAACATATTGCTACTTGCAACACAACTACAGATATTTAGCCACCAATCCTGACTTAGCCCTTAAGTGTCACTGTCCGACTTAAGACACTTGGAGCATTTTTTCTTATGTACCACAGTGTAACTTAAGACATTCGAGAGGATATGAGTTTATGGAAAAAATACTTTAAATCCTACGCCATAAAGTTCAGTTTACGCTACAACTTCAAACCAATAGTGCTAGTCACTCTGTAATCAACTAATCTGACATGTAAGTCTTTTGTGTTTTCGTATAGAAGTTTGACATTAAACTTGTCAGATTTGTCTCTGGGATTAAAAAACGAACTATAAATTGCCGTATTTAATTATTTATTTTAAAAATGTCTATTCTTCATTTGTTTCTTCTCCATAAAGGTTTCATAACATTTCTATTGCCTCAATAGTTCAATATGCATACCAGGAGGGAAAAAAAAACAAAAAAATCCTTATTGTTTTCGACTTATATTTCGGTGAAAAACTCCGGAACCTGACGCTTTAAGGATATTATGTTATATAACATTTTTTGTTTGTATAAGTGTCCTCTATCTAAATAAATAACTTTTTTTTTGTGCACCGCAATTGACAACATTTCAAACCTGACACGACCTTAAAACAAAAATACTATTTCTTTATTTTCGTATCCTGAGTTCAAATATATTTTTATTTTATTTTTTTATTTCCAAAGGGGTTAGAAGATTTTTGTATGGAGGGTGGCCCTAAGGTCGGTCGCCATTTTGATTTTTTTTCAGAATCGCGGTGCACAACAAAAGTTATATATTTAGATAGAGGACACTTATACAAACAAAAAATATAATATAACATAATATCCTAAAGCGTCAGGTTTCAGAGTTATTCACCGAAATATAATTCGAAAACAACAAGGATTTTTTTGTTTTTTTCCCTCCAGGTAAGCATATTGAACTATTGAGGTAATAGAAACGTTATGAAACCTTTATGGAGAAGAAACAAATGAAGAATAGACATTTTTAAAATAAATAATTATAAACGGCTAACAGTGGTGGCCAAGTGGTAACAGCCGCGACTTACGAGTTGTAGGTTCGTAGGTTCGAACCCAGATAGGCGCTTTACTTTGTGTAAATTATTTCATCACTACTGCTCTCAAAACGGTGAAGGAAAACATCGTGAGGAAACCGGCATGTCCTAGAACCAAAAATTCGAAGACATGTGACATCTGCCAACCCGCACTGGGCCCGCATGGTGGATTACGGCCCACTCCCTCTCACCGAGGAGGCCTGTTTCCCAGCAGTGGGAGCATTATAGGCTAATTATGTATGTATGTATTATGTATGTATTTATAGTTCGTTTTTTAATCCCAGAGACTAATCTGACATTTAAGTATTTTGTGTTTTCGTTTTTTTTTAGTATAGAAGTTTGATACACTTGTCAGATTAGTCTCTGGGATTAAAAAAACGAACTACAAATTGCCGTGTTTAATTATTTATTTAAAAAATGTCTATTCTTCATTTGTTTCTTCTCCATAAAGGTTTCATAACGTTTCTATTACCTCAATAGTTCAATATGCTTACCTGGAGGAAAAAAAAAAACAAAAAAATCCTTGTTGTTTTCGACTTATATTTCGGTGAATAACTCCGAAACCTGACGCTTTAGGATATTATGTTATATAACATTTTTTGTTTGTATAAGTGTCCTCTATCTAAATATATAACTTTTGTTGTGCACCGCGATTCTGAAAAAAAATCAAAATGGCGGCTGATTTTAGGGCCAAAACCTTCAAACCCCTTTCTGAGAAAAAATATAAAAATCAAAAAACATGTGATGACGTCACATAAACGGCGAAATGAGGTAGTTAGTTACCTTTACGCATTCCAATGTCTTTGATTGAAAACATTACATCAAACAAGACATGTCAATGTCACCTAAGAAGTGTAACTAGAAAACAACTAAAAAACTGAATTGAATTCAACAATATTTTTTCCTATCAACTCGACACGCTGCTTACTGTTAATGTTATAAATTTTTGATTGATATTTCGCCAACAAAATGGATCCCAATGAAAAATATACGCCAATGAAGAAACCAAAACAACGTCTGAGACAAGTGACATCTAACAGTTTTTTTGACGGGTCACAATAAAGCAAAGGTAATATCACAGTATAATATACAGTAAGTTATCTAAGGCCGCCCGCCGAGTTATTAGCCTACTCTTGCTTTGATCCCCAGGGTTGTCACTTTTACTTTTAGTTAATTTTTTCGAACAAGCAGCACTTGATCTAAATTTATGAAATAAAAAAGCATATTATGATTGAATATTTTACCAATTTATAAATTTAGTAAAAATAAAAAGCCTTTATTCACATAACATTTATAATACTAAGTTACAAATTCGATACCGAGAAAATTTTTCTCCTGTTTCTGCACGTCCGGAACGCTTTATTATTATTTGTTAATGTAAAGTAAATTCTTATTCTTATGTAAAGTTTTTGTAAAAAGCTTTTGGGAAAGCATGGACAGGGCATCTTAAATTCTATATCATTCAGTTGATCGTAAATTTACCGGCCAATTTTAATGTTGATGTGGTCCTTTTCGAACGCTTTGCGAAACACCTGCTCCATCCTTTCTACATTATCGACAAAATCATCAGGTGGGATCATGAGTAAATTTCGATCTTTGCCGTAATTCCTGTAATGGGTGTATAAGACACCATATTTGGATTGAACAACACATCAGACAATAGAAAAAATAATAATTTCAATAGTAATTAATTTGCAATATTAATTATTGTGAAATTGCCCTTATTACATCTATACGCGACAAATACGTTTACCTAAACGATGTTTCGAACTCAATCCTCTGTTTTATAGTAAAACTAGACTTCTTAAGATAAACTTTAGCTCAAAACATAGTATTCAGAAAGTCAATTTGGGAATACATTTATATGGAAAAATGCGACTCGGCTACGCTCTTAATAAAGCAAATAAACTGTGAAATAAACAATACAATACCACATTTTCTAATAATATTTAAGTATAAGTAGGTACTTACATTTCTGGTTGAGGAGGAACTATGAAGAATGATAAGTCCGGGTTTGCGAAATCATTATTGAGGCACCCGAAAACACTACAATATTTGTTTCCCCTTTTTGAAGTCATGATACTCGTAATTTAAGTGGCCGCCGCCGGCGAGAGTTGACGAACGCAAGCGGTCATGTAGCGTACGCGCGTGCTCACAGTCGCGCTGCACAGCCCGCACTGCCGCCACCTTATTCCCTCATATATTATGCTAGCGTGTGCGTGAAATCGCGTGCCGACATGGCGCGCGGCGCGCATGCACACATTCAAACCGAGAGCGGCACGTTTGTATGAAGATGTTTTACTGTATATTATACTGTGGTAATATCGCCGTTTTACCGTAAGGCTGACGTCATCTGGCACTTACGTCTTTTTAGAATACACCGAATTTCAAAGTTAAAATTATGAATGAAAAGTACATAATTTCGAAAAACGAAAAAATATGGGTGCCCTAGATTTGAATTTACTTTTATATAACGTAAGAATACATGCAGGTTAAAAATATGAAATGTTGTTAATTCTGAAATAATCAAAATGGCGGCTGATTTTAGGGCCAAAACCTTCAAACCCGTTTAAAGCTAGTTGCCCATTCCAAAACGTAGATTTCTAGGTATGGAGAATAACGGGCAAGAATCCTGTGTGTCGTATCTCCAAGGACACTCTGTGTGTTCACTGTCTTCTTCGGACATTTACATATTACCATTTTACTAGTTTCACACACTTTAAAATGTTGCGTGACTTTGCTCTTGTAATTCATCAATACAACAGTCATCCTTGCAGCCTCCAGACCAATGACACAGTCTTCTATGCTTATTGAAGGCTAATTCTAGTAATTCGAAGCGTTCAAAATCTAGTGGCAGTCTCATCTCGGCGACAAACAAATGTCAAAAACTTGTCAAAAATGTAGGCAAATTAGAGGTATTTTTGGTAGATTAAGCTGAGATTGAACTTTGAACGTTCTTAAAATTACGAGAATTGCCCTCAGCACGTCGATTCTGTAAAATTCAAACAACAACTTGCATCTCACATCGCTATTCACTCTCACTTCGCATAAGGTTCAAAATGATCTTTATTTTCTAGAGATCTGTAGATTGGGTAAAGTGTTATTGAATTTTTCTGTTAGAATTGTTTTGTAGCGGTCAAGGTCTGTGTGGTTTGTGCCCTGTTGGTGGCAAAAGGCTCACCCTTTTATTTATGGATGGGAAATTATCAAATGACCCCTCCCGCTCTGGGTGGAGCGGAAGGGAGTGTTAGACTCTTACTGGCTAAAACCCATGCGTGTTCCTTCCTTAGCCCTTTATTTTCCGGGGTAGCGGTAACCCTTTCGGACAATCCCGCACCCCCAAAAGGCTCACCCTACAGTCAACAGTGAACTGCTATTAATGTTAACATTGCCTGTTTCTAGTTCGTCTGCATGGGCGGTACCAAGCATCGGATGCGGGAGTTCGCGCAGTACATGACCGAAGTATTGAACCTCCCCAACAAGGGGGAGAAGCTGGTGAACCTCACCAAGCACTCGCAGAGATACGCCATGTACAAAGTTGGGCCTGTACTGTCTGTTAGCGTGAGTATTTGTTTATGTTATAGGTAGCCTTAAGGCGACTACATGACCTAAAGCGCGGTCACTGTCGGATTGCATAGAAAAGAAAGAGAAGCGCGATGACACAACAATGGTAATTTATTGCAAATATGAAGCAATTATCTATGTACAAAAACTATTTAATAATAAATAATCCATCACTGAATGCAGTTTGGCATTAGAAATTTAATGGTATTTTTTTTATTATAATTAAAATTGTTAATGAAGGGATGAGTCCAATTAAAAGGTGTATTTGAACATTTTTTTTGCATTAATGTATGTTTAATTATGATTTAAGTTCCATCACTGTATTAAATGACTTGAAAATATCATTTTTTTAGGTCAAAATTATTTACAGTTTAAGCACTGCTTTAAAAAACCAACTTTTTTACCGTTTTCAAGAAACCTCCGCCTTAAGGCGTTGCTCCATAGTAGCCCACGGCTATGTTACGCATGTGTATTATAGTTTCACTTTGTACGAATTTATGGGCAGGATCGTCCCAAATGTCCTTTCTTTGGTATTGTTCGTCTAATCGTCGAGCTCCTTTCTGAGTTGACTGCACGATATTTCACGTGATTCTTTCCTCAAAAGACTGACACCAATCTACATGGTGCTCAAAATGATCTGAACAAGATTATGTCTGGACTTTAAAATGACCTCTGAGTTTGTTTCCACCTTTCTTCTCAGAGTATATAGGAAACGTGTAGTTTTGAAAATATGATTGACGTGTATAAATTTTTGTACAAACCTACTTACAGAAAATAAAATCATTTATCATTCGTCCACTGCGACGCAGTCACACAATGCACGGATACGTGACTGGTAAACAAATGAACCGCGCAGCTAACATGGCAGTCGTCTCCGTACCGTACACATCGTACGTAGTAGTGGCCGACCTAATTTACTGATGGCAAAACGATTTGACCAGCACCATTTTAAATTAGACCATTTACATTCTACCCAATGGAAAGCACGTTAAGCCATTGGTCCCGGCTGTCATTCGTGGATCTTTGACCGTCGTTACGGGTAGTCAGAAGCCCGAAAGTCTGACAACCAGTCTTACCAAGGGGTATCGTATTACCCAGTAACTGGGTTGTGGAGGTCAGATAGGCAGTCGCTCCATGTAAAATACTGGTATTCAGCTGCATCCGGTTAGACTGGAAGCCGACCCCAACATAGTATGAAAAGGCTAGGCAGATGATGATGATGACATTCTACCCAACATTTGAAGGACAAAAATGATCAAGATAACGGAATGGAATGGTTTCCAAAAAGATTGTTTAACATTGATGATTAATGGGAAATTATTACCAGATTTTGGACACCACGGGAATTTTAAATGGAATGATTATGTATATTGAATATAGTCTCTGCCATGCGATGAGCCATAATCGGTTTTGGTAATTTAGCAATTACGATATACAGGGTGAAATTAAATTCATGGGCATCCTTTTAAGGGGTCATTGTACTCATCATTATGAACAACTTTTACTATGGGACTAAGGCGCTCCACACACTGCACCACGCAACCCTTAACCTAAACCTAAAATCGCGAAAAAAAAACAGCTGTTCCTTACATTTATGTTCACATAACTCATCAAAATGTAGGTAGGGATGAGCTGATTTTTTTTTTACGATTTCAGGTTTGGTCCCATAGTAAAAGTTGTTCATAATGATGAGTACAATGACCCCCTAAAAGGATGCCCATGAATTCAATTTCACACTGTAGAGTACTTAAGTCACACGTATCGTATACTATTTTATAGCTCGTGTGATCTAAAACCGCATTTAAGTCACGCTTTTCGGTGTAAAAATGGCCTACTTAAGTCACAGAAAAGGGTTTGGGTCACACAGTACTATAAAGTCTTGTTAAACATATTTTTTAAATTAATCTTGAAATAATAGCCACTGATTAGAGTACCTACGTAATGGGTGGATTACCAAAACAATTAGTTACGGTCTATTAGTAGGAACTAATATGCCATAATAAGTAGTTAAGTAAGTAAGTGTAATTGGAACCGTGAAAATAATATATACAACGTATCTAATTGCAGAGAGTTTTATTAAATAAAACTATCTCACTACTCATTGTGCATCTTTGGGGAATTTCCGCATTTTTAAGGTTTGCGTTCGAATCTATCTCAATCGGTCAAACATATTATAATCTCTAAGGCAATTCTCGTATTTTAAGAACGTTCACAGTCTGATCTCAGTCTCAATCTGTCAAAAATACCTCTAATTTTCCTACACTTTTGACAAGTTTTTAACATTGTTTGTCGTAGAAGACAGTCAGTTTTAAATTACGAGAATTGGCCTTCAGTTATTTTTTAAGAGCATTACCAAAATGGACCCCTGTCGGCTGTCGGGTGTTCCTTTCATTTTGATTCTTAACACTAATGAGTCCAAATGAACTTTTCGGAGTCGAGTTTTCTTTTATTACTGGAAAAAGAAATAAAGAAAGATAATTATTGTGTATTCTGGACAAATATGATGCACAAAAGCCCACACAACATTGAAAAAATAATTCAAGTTAGGCACTCCACCCACTGCACCGCATTACGCGGCGGGGTGCGGGAAACAGAGCCAAATTCCACGCGCAGAAGCGCGTTTTTATTGAATTTGTATGTAAAAAATCACACGCGGTGGCGCGTTTTCTGCTCGCCGCGACGGGGCGCGGTGCAGTGGGTGGAGCGCCTTAAGTAAAAGTGGAATTCTCTACCTGCGTCTGTGTTTCCGAGCGCATACAACCCGAATCTCTTCAAAGTGAGTGTGAACAGGCTTCTTCTGGGTAAGCTCACTCCATCTTCGACTTTGTCTCTGTTACCTCTGACCTAGACTAGAGTCAAGAACAAACCCATTAAAAAAAAGTTCAAGTTCGCTTCAAATAACAATAATTTGCAAATCAGCAGTGAAACTCGCTACGTCGCGTCCTACGTTAGAGTTACAAACTGAATTGGTTCCTCTCCTGGGAAATTAACTAAACGCTACTTGAAACAAAGCCTCTGTTCAATCGTATATAAATGGAACTAATAATGATAGATTTATTTTAAAGAAAAGGTATTTATTGGGAATCGTACAGGAATAAACTAAACATAAATAAAAAAAAAAAACAAAAGTATCTATAAAAAAAGAAATTAAAAAAATAACAGAAAGTCCTGTAAGAGGCCAAATGGCTCCTATCTCAGCATGATGCTGCGACATTTATCTTTTAAATGTCGGAGCATCATGCTGAGATAGGAGCCATTTTTTTTGCAGCCCTGATATTTTGTTAGGGCCCGTTATGACGTCATGGGCAGTCAGCAGGCGGACAGCACAGGGTATAGTAGGGAGCTTAGTAGAGAGGTTAATTGGAGGTGACGCGAAACGAATGTAGGTTTATACCTATCGTCCTCTTATGATACCGTTCAGAGACACGTTTAGACGAGACGATAAAATTCAAATTTTTAACCGACGCAAAAAGGGAGGAGGTTCTCATGTTGACGCAGATATACCTAATTACAGTGCAGTTTTCCAAATTTATCAAAGATACAAACAACAATGACCGCTCGAAATTGTCTATATGCTTTAGTTAAGCGCCAAACAAACAATCAACAAAGATCAATTCAAAAGCAGTCATGCTAGCGAAGGAGGTGGCGGAACGGCTGAGGGAGAGAGCTTCACGTCCCAGCCGCCGCGGGAGACGCTCCGGGTGTCGGGAGCCGCGTGACGACTCCCGGCCACCGTAGGCGCGGGCCTGCGGACGGAAAGTAATGGGTAGCTCACCGTCCGATCAGGACCAGGCCCGTGCCGGACGGCGCGTACGTGTTCCACGCGCGCCTCAAAGAGATGTCAGCATAAAGGAAGGGGCCTGCCAGGGCCGAAGCCTGCCGGGGGTGCGGGATTGTCCGAAAGGGTTACCGCTACCCCGGAACATAAAGGGCTAAGGAAGGAACACGGATGGGTTTTAGTCAGTAAGAGTCTGACACTCCGTTCCGCTCCACCCAGAGCGGGAGGGGTCATTTGATGATATCCCATCCATAAAAAAAAAAGGTTGCCATATTTTTAACCGACAAAAAAACGGAGGAGGTTCTCAATTCGACGCGTATATATAATATATTTTTTTTATGTATGATCACGCATAACTTTTTACAGAGCAGTCCGATTTCTTTTTTAAGCTTAAAGTAATTAGGTAATTTGTAGTTGTCGGTATTTTTTTTTTGTTAAAAAGATATTTTGTCCGGCCAAATTTTCTCAAGATTAGACCTGTCTAAAAATTCTAACGTAAATATCAATTAACACAATTGCAGCATGGCGTCGGCATTCCATCAATGACTACTCTTCTCCAAGAGGTGATCAAGCTGGTGTACTACGCCAAGGCTAAGGACCCCATCTTCTTCAGGATCGGAACCTGTGGAGGCCTCAACATACCAGCTGGCTCCGTCGTCGTCTCCTCCTTCGGGCTTAACGGCAACTTGGAGAAGACTTATGATGTTGTGAGTATAAACATGTCTTGGAAATCTGTTTATTAAGTTTTGTCATCATAAAAGACTGACTGACCTACCCCTTGACATTTCAAAAGTGCCTATAAAAAAAAGATTAAAAACTAAAACCCGACTACTAAAAAGGATGAAACAAGAAAGTACCTTCCCGTGGTCGCATGCCGCTGTACTAAATAAGCTATGTTAGCTATAATAAAGAGTATTCTATTCTATTCTATGGTAGCATGCGACCACGGGAAGGTACTTTCTTGTTTCATCCTTTTTGGTCGGGTTTTAGTTTTTAAACTTTTTTTTTATTTAATTATTTTGGGGCTTATTTCAGTTATACTTATATTTTTGAAATGTGCTAATTAAGCCCTTTCATTTGATAAGTACCCCACAAGGCACCATCCCAAAATATTTATTTTTAAATTCATTTCTTTATGTCCTCTAAAGGCCGTCATATTGAATTTAGTGTGACGTCACATAGCCTATAACCAGCGGACGGTCAAGACGCTTCTAACGATACCTCATTTGTCAAATTATTATAAGTACTTTTTAAGTTATGAGGGAACAGATGAACATACGTACATACCGGTCAAAATCATAACCCTGCTTTTTGCTTCGCCGTAGTCGGGTAATAAATGGTTTGATTTTGACCATCCATTTTTAAATGTAAGTCGTACACTCAAACTCACTTAAACGCATTCATATAAGTAGATCGTGTTTACAAAGGGCTCGTGGCGAAGTAATAACAGCCACACGGGTCGATCGATCAGGTTAAGTTACGCTTGCCACGGTCGTCTGTGGATGGGTGAAACCCCCATCATGTTAAATGATACATGTTAGCTTTATGAGCTAATCATTATAATACACTCATGACATGCGCGGATCGCATTGCATGCATTTTGATTGATTGCATATTTGATTAAATGCAGCGCTGCAATTTGCAGAAGTGTAGACTTGCATGACGTTGGGTTATTTATTACTATTGTAAACCAAACCTCGGGCTATGTAACAGCCACAAGGGTCATTGTGCATGAGCGACCAACTGACCATCCATTTCATATCTAGAACTCTCCGTGTCTCGGAAAACACGTTTAAGCTGTTGGTTCCGGTTATCATTCGTAGATCTTCGACTATATCTTTATGGGTAGTCAGGAGCCCGAAAGTCTGACAACCAGTCTTACCAAGAGGTATCGTGTTACCTAATTGTGGGGTTTACATAGGCAGTCCTCCAAAATACTGGTATTCAGCTGCATCTAGATAGATCGGAAGCCGACACCAACATAATTGGAAAAAGGCTGGGCAGATAATGGAACTGTATAATTTTGATATTTTAGTAAACAAAACTATAAACTAAACATTTAATGTAGCTGACCGACCAGAAGATGATTCATATGATGGTTTGTTATATCTTTCAGCCGGTGCTGGGCAAGACCCGCAGGTGGCCCGCGATCCTGGACAAGCGGGTCTCTCAGGAGGTTCAGTCAATGGCATCTGACAGCGATAACTTTGGCACTTACATCGGAGGAACTATGGCTGCTGATGACTTTTACAGAGGTACTTTATACTTGAACGTCTTGGTTTACTTAAAATGGCTATGTATGTCTTTGAAAGTATGGCTCAAAAGGGAGGTCTATTCTCAGCAGTGGATATAACATAGCTGTTATAATGTTGTGTATGAAATAGTCATTAAGGTTTATGAGGAAATGCATGAGGAAATGTGATGTCTTCATGGGGGCCATTACTTATTTTACTGTATCTAAGGGTTTAAAACGTAGGCTAGATTTGTGTTAGTCGAGTAATTCATTCATTCCAAAGCAAATTTTCCCTTCATGTGATTTCCACAGATTAACATCAATATTTTTTGTTTTTAATTGTGAAGAACTCGTTAACTCTTGACTCAAAAATCTCCGTAATTTCAGGTCAAGCCCGTTTAGACGGTCCCTTCTGCGACTACAGCGAATCAGACAAAATGTCTTTCTTGAAGACTCTCACCAACCTCGGAGTACGTAACATTGAGATGGAAGCCACTGCCTTCAGCGCGTTTACCAGGGAGGCAGGAATAAGAGCCAGTATCGTTTGCGTCACTTTCCTCAACAGACTGCAAGGCGACCAGGTTTGTGAGATGGCCGATAGATGGCACTGTTTTTAGTTTTAGTTCTGGATGACTTTCATAGATGGGGTTGATTATAAAGCTGGTAAAAAGAGATATATTTTAGTAACTTGAAACTTCGTATTGAAACCAATATGAATGCTGTGTTTTTCTATCTAAATACTGTGATGACGGCCTCATTTTCTAGTGATCGCAAGTACGACTGTCAAGAATGGTTATAGGGTTCGAAGTGTCTTTTGAACCCCTGGTCAGGCAAAGTGTTAATTGGATTTTTCATCAGGAATTTCTCAATGGCAGCCCCGAGTTTTATTTCGTGCCCAGTTAGTGGCAAAAAGCTCGGCTCTGATAACTGTAGGCTACCTGCGTTATCTTTAAATGCATAAAAAAAGAAAACTGTTTTTATTTCCAGGTGACGCCAAGCAAAACTATGCTGACAGAATGGCAGAAACGACCCATGATTATTGTAGGTAGATACATCGCGAAGTACTGTGAGAAGAAATGACTTTACGTTGAACAGAGGCGTAAATACTTAAATGAATGAAATAAGCTTAATTTTATATAAGTACAGGAATCTTGAAGACAAATAAATCATTTTTACGATGTAAGGCTTGTTTGTTGTATACTTCTAGACAGTATAATCAGCGAGGAAATTGCGTAACACGCTATCAGTAGGTAGCAATGGGATTCATTTTGACAGTTAAATAACATTCATTGCGTTATTTACGTTGTTGAGCAGACACATTTTTCGAACATATGAAGCAATGGATTAGCAATATCCTTCAAAATTATTCGAATCGAAGTTGATAGAGTGTTACGCAATTAGGGTGCAAGCAGATCCTGTAATCAGTTTGTGCAGTACTTACGTACCTAGGCGTTAATTAGGGTCACTGAGCTTTAGATAGAGACTATATAAGTGATATAGAAGTAGGAATGACAAAATATAATCAGCCTATAACATTCCCACTGCTGGGACACTAGGCCTCCTCTCTTCGAGAGAGAGTGGGCTGTAATCTAACTCGCAAAATTATGGCTTTGGCTCAAGTAATCGTTATTATTTGACGTAGTTATTTTCCGTTCCCCAACCGTTTGAAGCAACCAGCCCTTAGATGTCAAAGTATACGAGATTACAATTAGGATGTCAAAGTATCATGTTTAAATAAATAAAATAAAATTAGTTTAATTCAAGTAACAAGACTCGTATAAAAACAGATACATAAAAGGACAACAAGCACAGACAAAAACTAACTAACTAACAGTCACAATATAACAATATGTCTGCTGCAGCATTGCCAGATATAAGGGCAATCCAGTCTGTTAGCGATCATCGTCAAAATTTTAATAGACTCCTATTTAACCCTTTATAATTTTATGGAAAATGTTTTACGTCTAAGTATTTATATTGGCCCGCTTTCATAATGTATGCTTTATGGGTTAATACATGCCATAAATGCCTTCTCTTACGAGAAACGCCACATGTGGCATAACTAATGTTATGTTCGCATAGCTTATGGTGTTTTCCATATTAAGTAGGGGGGAAGCAGGGGTATAAATTGTGTTAAAGATTACGAATATTTTCTGCCTTATTGGTGAAGTATGAGGTTGTACAAACCGCAAGAGTTAATTTGATACCCAGGCAAGTCTCAAGTTAAATCTTGCGGGGTGTAAGTTTGATACCCTATATCCTATGAAACAGTGTTTTTGAGTTTCTCCGTCAAGATTTTTTTGTAATTGGGGTGAAAATAAAAAGAGGGGCCCGTGGCTAAATAAAAACAGCCGCATAGGTCGATCGATCAGGTTAAGCTACGCTTGCCGCGGTTAGTCTGTGAATGGGTGACCATCTTAACATACCGAGACGCGTGTCTCGGAAAGCACGTTAAGCCTTTGGCCCCGGCTGTCATTCGTGGATTTTTGACAGTCTGACAACTAGTCTTACCAAGGGGTATCGTATTACCCAGTAACTGGGTTGTGGAGGTCAGATAGGCAGTCGCTCCATGTAAAATACAGGTATTCATCTGCATCCGGTTAGACTGGAAGCTGACCTCAACATAGTTGGGAAAAGGCTAGGCAGATGATAGGGTGAAAATAAACAAAAATGTAGGCATTTAGGGTCAATTCCCACTGAAAGAGCAGCGGCGCGCAGCGATCGTAAGAGCAAGTGACTTTCCTCTTTTAATAGTCGCTAGAAGGCTCGAGCAGCCTCGCGGCGCCGCGTTGCCCCTCCTTTGCCTTCAAATGACTATGGATAATGGCCGCTGCCGGCCGCTGCTCTTTCTTCTTCTTCTCTTTCAGTCGTGAACTTTATTGTCAGTCATTTTGTCGAGATATTTTTGCTAGTAGGGCAGCACGTTTAGTTACATCTAAAATAGTAAAAAAACATACTTTTAAAACCTAAAAAATCTTGATAAAAATAGGGAAGGTACGCAGTTGATATAAAAGTGCTGTTAATTGTTTTTATTCTGTCCAGAAAATACAAGAAAACTGTTCATTCTTTGTGACATAACGTAATGTAGTCTAACAATGGGTACATGGAGAAAATGAATATTACGTAAAAGCTTCCATAATTGAAGGTTCCTTCATAATACATAGTCCTATGTTTTCGGCTGACCGTATTCACGTTGAGCAAAAAATCCGTCCCCGCCATTATTTTGTGGGTTTTGTCAAAACGGTTTGCGTCCCGTCGTGACAAATGAATTTTTATAAGTGGACGCGAAGACGGCCGACTTTAATAAAGTTGACGAATTAGGGACCGAATTTAATCAGGCAGGCTATAGTCAAGCGGACTATTGTCGTTATATTTTAACAGGTTAAGCTACACTTGCCGCGGTTGGTCCGTGGATCTTGACTTATAGAAGAGACCCCTCCGTGCCTCGGCCTGGCTGTTATTCGTGGATCTTTGATAGTCGTTACGATTCGTCACAAGCCCGAAAGTCTGAAAACCAGTCTTATCAAGAAGTATCGTATTACCCAGTAACTGGGTTTTGGAGGTCAGATAGGCAGTCACTCCATGTAAAATATTGGTATTCAGCTGCACCCTGATAGACTAGAAGCCAACCCTAACATAGTTGGCTACGCAGATAACTATTGTCGATATATAATATAAAAAGGGTACGCAGATGACTATTGTCGATATGTTCTATATAAGGTGTTAAGGGATGAAAACACCCTTTGGGTATTATGCGATCAACGCTGGAATCAGGGAAAAATCTCAAAAATCGGTGGGTAAAGCTACGGTTTCCTGAAAGAGCGCATGACCCACATAGCGTCCGCAATTTACCGGTGAATGACGTCACTGAAACGTTATCTATGAAAAGTTGGTGTGTTTTGTTAGAGTACGTTTTTGACACCTTAAAGTCCCAAAGATTTAAATCGCTAGATTTGCCCTCACTGTACTTAATCTCGCAAAAAAGTGTTCATATTGAGCAGATCCGAGTGAGCTCACACATTACTTTAAATCATTTTCATGACAATCAAGTCAATTCACTGCGTCTTTGTGTATCAGAGGTGTCAAAACGACACAGAAACGCGACTATCTTTAGACGCGGTGTTAGCGGTTTTGCCACTGTCATCATTTTCATTACAGCCGTCACTGCGTAGAATAAAATATTTCTAACTGAACAGACAGTTGTGCTGCTGGGGAGTTTATTGCGCCACTTCTCCCCAGCGCAAGCACTAGGAAGTGGTGAAGGACGGGCATTTTGGGAGAATGTCTTATGTAATGTTGATGTTCGAAAAGTGCTGATTCTCAGCCTACTTTGAATAAATTACTTTTGTTGTAATGACTAGGAATTTATGCGACTATTCGCGCTTTAAACAGGTGACTATTGCCGCACGATTTTCGCCACACGCCGAATGTGGCAATTTGGCTAGGCCGCAGGTGGTTAAAATCGCAAGTTCCAAAGTAGAGTAGGTTTCGACTTTTGTCGTGCGGCGGGTGACAAAAATCGACCCTGAAAATGCTCAATCGCAGGCGATCATTTTGATGTACAATAAACTAGTCACCTGCGATTTTTATCGACCTGTGTAGATGAGGTGGCGATTCGCCTTGTGGAGGTGATTAATAAGCGACTAGCCGCTCGGCGAAAATCGAACTACTTAGTGTAATTTCCCCATTTGTTTGCACATCTCCATATACGGTGCGAGCGAATATCGTCCTGGATCCCGCTCGTTCGCTCGCTTCAGTTTGGCGAGGACTTAAGAGGAAATGCGGGTGGTCGTTTCTCCATAGAAACGCTCTCGCCTGTTTTATTTCTGGTTAATGACCATAAAGCAATGATTTTTTTTTACCGAATATTAATATTAACTACTTGTATGTCCCTATGTTTTCATTTTTGATGATACATTATTTTTATAAGCACTAGAACCCTCAAAAAATGCCGGTTTAAACCGCTGTCAACAGAGGCCTAGTGTACAAATTTGACAACTATTAATGAAAACAGAAAAACATAGGGCCACAGTATCCATTGTGTCCCTATGTGTTTCTTTTTTTATGAAATATCTTTTAAATTGGTCCAATATTGGAGGAGGAAATAGGCGAGAGCCAAACCTCGAATTACGACTTTTTACTTAGGATTTTTCAAAACTCTCTCCGACCGCATTTCTTCTTAAGACTAATAACACAAGGTTAGCATACAAGACGTTTGCGAAGATGGTTCGAATAAAAGCAGCCGCCTTGCAAAACCTTATTTTGCTGGTTCAGCCTGATTCTAAATAAGCCTTCGCTTATAAATTGTGTGTTTAGAATAAACTAGTGCCAGGCTCGGGCAGGCAATTTTGTTGACAATAGAATCTTATCCTGAACCACAGAAGTTATGTAGTTGAAATATAAATGTGCTTGAATTTAGAGGTTGTGGCTTGGTCATCTTTTTTATTTATTTATTTATTAAGGAACACCAATAGATTCTATGTATACATTATCTTAAGTACTATAATCACAAAAGTCTCAGTTTTACACAGTCGCCAATTACAGGTTTACCAGCAATCTCAGAAATAAGTATAACTTAAAAAAAAATATGGCAAAATACGTCTTAAACTTAAGATTAATAACAAAAAGTAAAATAAAAAGACGAACAACATTGCAATTTTGCCCACATACTTAAAACTAAGACTAAGTAAATAATATAAATAGAAATGAGATCATAACGGAAAGTATAGCTTCTAAAAATAAATTGTAAAAAGGTGAAGGATTTCCAAAGTAGGTATATTATCATAATAAATTATCAGATTGTGTTTTTCGGGACTTCAGTATTTTGCTAATAAATATATTATGGTTTCGTATCTTATATCTATACCAATATATACTAATAATAAAGCTGAAGAGAGTTTGTTTGTTTGAACGCGCTAATCTCTGGAACTATTCAGTCGGATATGAAATTTTTTTTTGCATTTAATAGCCCAATTCTTGAGGAAGGCTACAGGCTACATAGCATCTGGCTAAGACTTTTAGGAGCCGAGCAAAAACACAAAAAATCAGAAAGAACGCTCAGTGAAAACGAATTTATTTATTTATTACAGCATGGAAGACTTATAGTTAAAAACAAAAAAAACAGTGGAGGACGAACTAGCAGGGGATCGAGGAGGGGGGGGGCTGAGGGGGGTCTCAGGGGATCAGACCGGAATAAATCGGCACTCCGGAAGTGCCGACAGAAATGAAAACAAAACACAAACAGAATACTTCACTATCACTCACTGACATATCGGATATACATTAAAACTGAGCACATCCCGACGACAGCCGAACACATCCGAAGCGGTGTCGTTACGGTAACAGTGGCGTGAATTCAATTGTTTTTTCCCATCTCAAAAAATGCCCAACACGCCGAAAGAAATTACACTTAAAAAAAAAAATTAGTAGCGCAGTCTGGGATGCGATGGGTCGTTTTAGTATATTGTAATGGCTTACGACTGCCACGCAAACGAAGAACCTATGACAAAGTTACTTTACAACGATGTGTGGCTTAGAATTATAATTTAACAGTACACATTGCATCCGTGACTCGTAAAGTACGTTAAGCCGTTGGTCCCGGCTGTTATTTGCACATTTTTGACACTCATTACTCAGTTAGCAGTCAGAAAGTCTGACAACCAATCTTACCAAGGTGTATCGTAATACCCAGTAACTGGGTTGTGAAGATCAGAAAGGCAGTTGTTCCATGTAAAATACTGGTATTCAGCTGCATCCGGTTAGACTGGAAGCGAACCCCAAAAAATCGCTTTTTAAATTTCGATGTTAGGATTTATTAAAGAAAAAAAGAAAAAGAAAGAAAAATACGTTTATTTGCGGTGAAAATGACGCAAAAAAGAACATAAACACAAAAAATAAAATAAAAAGGTAGGGGGAAACATGCGTCACATCCACGCAAAACGGCTATCGCTAATCATTATTAGATAGTTTCATAATACTCCTATGCATTAGTATTGCCAGAGCTTTCATTTTCTGTCGTTTTGTCATCTCCACATTGTATATTAATACCAAAAAACACACACGACAACTTATTTCTAAATGGACACCTAATAGAATTATCTTAAATGTCCGTAGCTTCCATGCAAACTTTCTGCCTCTATGATAAAACAAATTTTGTCGACAATGTAGTACAATTTTCGGCACTACACCGCTACGCCGTAGCAACGTAGAGGCGCTGTAGCGCGTAGACTTGCTACGTGACTACGGGGATGTAGCAAATTAGGGTCAGATTTATATTTTTATTATTGTAAGAATATTCTTTGTGGAATGTTTCGTGTTATTCTATTTGTGGTAGAGAAAATATTTTTCCTTACTGCTTGTCTAGTGAAAAGCGGTTTATCATTTAAAGTACTAGAGACCGAATTTTGGCCTTGGCGACCAATCTCGGTGGAGACTAGCCTTAGGCGCGGAAGATGTGCATAAGTATGTAAGTGCAAATGTTGTGCATGTAATGGGGTTAGTTGCAATTATAACTCCAATGGACCGATTTTTATGATCCTTGATTTGTTGGATTTTTCTACGCCCGGAATAGCGTAATAACGATTAAAAACATGGGAAAATTCAAGAAAATAATAATCCATACTAATATTATAAACTCTGTCTGTCTGTATGTTACCTTTTCACGCCTAAACCACTGAACAGATTTTGATGAAATTTGGCAGAGAGATAGATTCCATCCCGGGGAAGGACATAGGATAGTTTTTATCCCGATATTCCCACGGGATCGACACTTATGCGGGTGAAACCGCGGGACGCAGCTAGTATTGAATATATTCCATTTTCTCATACATTTTGTATGGAGCGGCTTATTTGATGAATAAGTTTTTTATTATTTGATGTATTAATAAAAATAACAAAATTAAAACCTAACTTAACTAAAACTAAATACAAACTAAAATATATCGTCGAAAAATTCATCCGCATCGCTGTCGACTGGTAATGTACCCAGGAGACTGGCGGCATTACCACGTTGTACGGCAATGCTTAGCCTTTGGCCAAGGTAAAAGCCAGTCCTTGGGTCACGGGAAGTTTCAACCAGCCGTTTTGAAATTTCCTTAAAAAGACTCGAAAAGGCTCGAAAATATGAATAAGTTAACACAACATTTATTGATTCTGAGGCGGTACGAAATACGCCGCGCCGCTAGTATTAAATAAATAAATAAATACTCGTAAGTTATACTTACACCTTTTTCTATCAAGAGATATAAATGTGATCAGCCCTAACGCCTGGCCCCTAGAGTGGGGGATAAGATCCCCCGATTTATTTCCAATAGCTTTATAGGTAGGTACAGTCAACAAAAGAGATAAGTATGCAGCATCGTCGGATATAGTTGAAGTTTAGTAAGAAACCGATGGTTGTTCTCGAATAAAATTTAGTTTTATTAATAGAAAACAAACAAAGAAATCAAATCAAGTTCTGAGTTGAGCCACACCCCGGACACTCCATACAACGCTCGCAAAATAATTACCTACTACTACTACATTAAAAAATGACGTTTGTATACGTATGAATGTGTGCGTGAGGTACTTGTGTTTGCGAGCGCTCTTTGTTAAAGAACTGCGACGGTAACCTCGAAGTGCGGGGTGAGGTGCGGTAACTGATGTTAGTGCGGGGAAGGGAGTGGTCTTTCTGTACGTAGTACTTTAAGTATTCTGTGGTTGAGCTGCACGGTTTTTGACAAATGCGTGCACTGACTGGACAGGTCCGCTCAATCTGTGTGGTTCTTTCCTCAAAAGACCATTTCAGACACCAATCTACATGGTCTTCACATGATCTGACCAAGATTTTGTCTGGACTTTAAAAGAGACTGTGAACTTTGAGTTTGTTTCGGCCTTTCTTCTCAGAGGAGTCAGATAGAAAACGCCGACCCCATCTAGCTTAAAAAAAATATGATTGACGTGTAAAAGTGTTTGTGCAAACCTACTTACAGAAAATAAATCATTTATCAAATTACATTTCAGTCGAAAACATGCTTTGGTTTCTTACTAAACTTCAACTATATCCGACGATCCTGCATACTTATCTCTTTTGTTGACTGTACATGATAATATACGGCGTTTTATATGTAGATAAGTAGATGGAAATCTAGAGGGCATAATGTGAGTTTTATGTGTATTGATATAAGATTTGAATTACAATGATTTATGTGCGTCATTATGTAGCAACTATACCTGTAATGAACTAGCTTCTGCCCGCGTCTACGCCCGCAAGGATGTCGGAAATTATGTCCTTATTATATAATTATGCGCTTTTTTCATGATTATCATTGTATATTTTTGTAGTAGTAGTAGTAGTTAGTTTTGTGGGTTTTTTTTTTATTTTTGTTTTTTTTTTTTTTGTATATTAGGTATGTTTCAGGTATGAATGTATTTATTGTGTATATGTAACGTACTGGCAAAAATAACTTATTAAAGTTAGTATTAAGATTGATAGTACTAATTTATTTCTCATTGCTTAATCTCAAAAGTTATTCAATCAGTTGTCAGATCCACGATTTCTTTACAGTTTACTATAAAACTTCGCCACATACTTTTTTTTTTATTGATCTTGATTTCGATTACGCCTGATAGAAAGCGATAGATGAGGTCTATGATGGATGATGGAACGAGCGTGCCCAAAAGATACCTGTTCACTCTTGATTTGAAGGGCGAACGGGTTAAATGTGGGAGGGATTACAGACAGAGAGTTCCACACTTTGGCTATGCGCATAATAAACGTAGAGGAGAAGCGCTGAGTACGACTCGTCGGGATATCAACCAAGTGTGGATGGTACGCTGCAGTACGTCTGGTTGTCCGGTGGTAAAAGAGCGATGGTGGGATCAGGTCGTGGAGCTCCTGCGCACACTCTCCGAAGTACAGTCTGTAGAAGACCGACAGGCAAGCAACATTACGCCGATGAGCCAGGCAGACTTACATAGACTTCATACACAAACAACCTAACAACAATCTGAGTGTCATACAAATATTGAACCCCAACACATAGTACAGCTGCTCATCACTTAGCCACTGTGCCAATGGTACCACCTAGGTACTGATGGGGTGCCTATATTTGTTGGGCAAAGTTTCATGCGAAATATAAATAACTAGCAGCGCCTCGCGGTTTCACCCGCATAAGTCTCGATCCCGTGGGAATATCGGGATAGAAAGTATCCTATGTCCTTTCCCGGGACTCAAACTATTTCTATACCTATCTAAATCCGTTCAGCGGTTTAAGCGTGAAAAGATAACAGACATGGAGATATACTTTTGCATTTATAATATTATAGTATGGATATAATAGTTAGGTACACTTAGAACCTATAAAACATTACCCATGCAACAATTCGCCAAATTCTTCACAACCTTTTCAATAACCAAGTATCAAAACGCGACGGTCGGCGTTTCGTGCGCAAATCTATTTCCCTCCAACTTGCTACGGGCTACGTGCTACGTCAGTTCGTAGCGGCGCTCGTAGCGGGCGGGCGGATCTACGCAGGGTCTACGCCACCCCAAATGTTTTTGCAAATGTAATTTTCTCTATGAAAATTCTTACTAGTGATATTTTTTAGTGTGTGAATTAGCACAGTGGGTGAATTGGAAGTGATTTGTGTCGAGATAGAAGTGAGAAGTGAACGTGAATTTGGTGTTAAGTCAAGGTTTTCGTAACGTGAGATAACGTTTATTTTTCACGGGGTTTCTGTGTATTATCTGCATGTATCGTGGACAGATCATGTGTAAGTATTCTTATTTTAAAATACCATATTCAGTTTATAAAAAAAACAATAAATCTTTGTGTGACTTAATTTACATTTTTATACAGGGTGACTTAACAAAGGGTGTCGTATATTTTCGGGTCTCGTGTTTACAATGCTGCATTTTTAAGGCTTCAAACAAAAGAGGTCGTAATGCCTTCTATATATAGACCAGCCTTCTGATTCATGCTTCTGTTTCGGTACATAGAGGTCAATATGTCATGAATATTTTTATCTTTTGAATTTGTGTTGGAATTATAAGAAAATGATTAAATGATAAATAATTTTATTTCTGTAAGTAGGTTTGTACAAACACTTTTACACGTCAATCATATTTTTAAAAACTAGATTAGGTCGGCGTTTCCTATCTGACTACTCTGAGACGAAAGGCCGAAACAAACTCATAGGTCAAAGTCTTTTAAAGTCCAGACATAATCTTGGTCAGATCATGTGAAGACCATGTAGATTGGTGTCTGAAATGGTCTTTTGAGGAAAGAACCACATAGATTGAGTGGACCTGTCCAGTCAGTGCACGTATTTGTCAGTAATCATGCAGCTCAACTCAAAACTTAAGGAGCTCAACGATTCGACGAACAATACCAAAGAAAAGACATTTGGGTAGGCCGCATAAATTACTCAAACTGCCAGACCATGACTAAAACTGAGTAAAAATAAAGACAAAAGAAAATTAACCCACATACAGCTAGTTTCTTCATCAATAGTAACAGCCAAAGTAACGTCACAAAAGTCAAAGTAACGGTTAAATTGGTTTCTTCACTATTTTAGCTGTTACTTGAACGAAGAAACACATGTGCCGTAGTATCAGTAATGGTCAACTAAAAGTCAACAGTAAAAGTCAGTTTTACTGATTACTTTAGTTGTTGATGAAGAAGCTGACCGTTAGTCTTCACATTATTACGATTACACTAAAGCCATAGTGTAATAATCCGCTGGATAAGAAGCACAACTGGTCGACGTGGCAGTACTTAGAGGAGGCCGATGTCCAACAGTGGACGTCTTTCGGCTGGATTCATTCTTTGGGATCGCTGTGTGGAAATTGTTCAAGCATTAGTAATGCAAAAAAAGTGTTTAAGGGCTATATTTGGGTTCAAACATATAGATTCTTGTCGCCCATACTTTACAAAATATAACGTGCGTTTATTTAACGTGCATTTATATCTTGGGATCCTGTATATTTGTCTTTAAGCATAAGTCTTTTTCAGCAAGCGACAGGCTACTATGCCCCTCGATCTCATTATACTAACAAGTTATACAGGGTGAAATTGAACACATGCGACAAACCGAAATGGGACATTGTACTCATTATTATGAACAACTTTTACTATGGGACCAAACCAGAAATCGCGAAAAAAAAATTTGTTGTTTCCTACATTTTGATGAGTTATGCGAACATAAATGTAGGGAACAGCAAATTTTTTTTCGCGATTTCAGGTTTGGTCCCATAGTAAAAGTTGTTCATAATAATGAGTACAATCTCCCATTTCGATTTGTCGCATGTGTTCAATTTCACCCTGTATAAATCCAAGACGTATCTCACACTCACATCGAACAATATAATATGTATTATGTGTATAAATTTGTATAACAAAATTCCAAGTAGGTACCATAAAGGCACTCCCATTTTTTTTAATTCAAGCGTATTCTAATAAAAACATTAATGCATTATTGATAAATGCTTTTACTTGAGTTCCTGGAATCTAAGTAGTAAGTCATGAATTTTGTAGTATTATGGTTGTCACATTATGAATAATGAATTGTTACCAAATTTGAATAAATGTAACTTACTTTAATTTATTTAATGCATGTGTTACTGGCCAAACCCGATTTCAGGACAAACTAGTTTAGCCTAGGCTAAACTAGTTCCGTCGACATAGGATGCAAGGGCGAGCGAAGAGCACCCCGAGGTTCGGTTTAAGAACTAGTTTAGCCTAGGCTAAACTAGTTTGTCCTGAAATCGGGTTTGGCCGGTAACACATGCACAATTCAAATTAAAGAATTTTTCTTTAGATAAATAATTATGTAAAATTTGCATTAATGGCAGAATAAGAGATCAATATATCGTTAAGAACCGATGACCGTTGGGGTAGATGTGTGGGACGCCCTCAGGCTAGGTGGAGCGACAAAATTCGCAGGATGGCTGGTAGTAGCTGGATGAGAGTTGCCGAAAATCGAGTTGAATTACTTACGTGCAATAGGAGAGCCCTATGTCCAGCAGTGGACTGCTTATAGGCTGATGATGATGATATCTTTAAGATCCTTCTGTACCTTATTTACGCAAACAAATGATTTTGATTTGATTTGGAATGATGATGATACTGATGAAGTATAATAATCTAGCTCCAAGAAGTAAGACCGTAAAATAAATATGTACTTTCGATACAAATCGTTGGAAAAAAAGCTTACAGTTGAAAGGCCTGGCAATCCGACAATTCCTCGTGCGCTTGGACTACTTTTGAATCGTCAAGTCATGGTAAATGTATGTCAATCGGTCGCGTTAAAAGATTAAAAAATATTATATTCGCTTGTAATAAGCCTGTTTTTGTCCAACTCTGACAAAGGTCAAAAGGAGTCAATTTCACAATTTGTTCAAGCAAAATGTTTGGCAATTAGGGCGCCGTATGTAGGTTACACATAATTAATTGTTTCAATATCATGGAGCAAGTCATTCGGTGATGTGTTATCTATACATACAGGGTGTTACAGAAAGGGTATATCAATACAAACGGGTTGAAGAGTGTATCTGGTCTAGAATCTCTGTACAAAATTTCAGCTCAAAAGCAGTAACTTTGAAAATGCTTAATATTTTTTTATTTCGATAGTTTATTAAATTGAAATCATAACAAACGTGTCACCGCACTACGAGGGTCATTGTCCATTATCTGTAGTGTGTCTGTACGCCTAGTACACGCACATCACGCCGCCGCGCGCCAGTGGAGCGCCGTGATGTCGAAATAAAAAAATATTAAGCATTTTCAAAGTTAATGCTTTTGAGCTGAAATTTTGTACAGAGATTCTAGACCAGATACACTCTTCAACCCGTTTGTATTGATATACCCTTTCCGTAACACCCTGTATAATAAAATCGTAGGAAAGTCAAAACGGTACATTGAATATTTTTTTAAAAGAATACTTGGGGCGTGATCTACAATCGATATCGAAGCCAAAAATATAGTTTTTAGAATTTTTGTCTGTTTGTCTGTATGTCCGGGATAAACTCAAAAAGTACTGCATGGATTTACTTCAAATTTTGTATGAATATTACTAAGAGGTCGGGTCAACATATAGGCTACATATTATCACGCTATCACCTATGGGGGAGGAGCTGTGAATATTTATTTTTCTTACGCATTCTGTGACAGCGTGTAATCTAACGACGCATATTTAAATGTTGTTTTTCAGTAAGCCATGCTATTATCTAGCTTTACACTATAAAAACTACGCCATTTAAGTAACTTGGGCAGAAAAAACATAGTTTAATGTATTTTAGTAGTATAAAGAAAATTTTGAAGCAGCGCCATCTATGAGTTTTCATAAAAATCAAATCAAGTTACATGTTGACACTTTTTGGAAATTAATAATTTAAATTTGATCATGTTGGCGAGGTTAGTAGTTAGTTATTCTTAAAATTCATAGATGGCAATGTGCATTTTCTTCATAAAAGTTGTATCGTATAGTTCGTTTTGACAAATTCAAGTTCCAACAAAACCCTTAAAATGTTGAGCAGAGTTGAGGACGACAATAAAAAAAAAATGCGGTGTTAAGTATTACAAAAAAGTTATGTTTCTACTGGAGACGAAGTCGGAGTAACTGATGAACGCGTGCTGAACACCTGTCTCAGTTCACTTCAAGATGTGGTCATTTCTATCGGCGGCAATCCACTGATCGAATATGGGTTACCAGCTCCCCAATGATCACCGCATCAAGACCGTGTAAATCGGGAGTATAACGCTGAGACAAATTACGATCCGGGCGAAATGACCATGTCGCTTTGTTCTCTTCAGAGCAAAAACAAATTTATGACACCGTCCTTGAAAGCGTTGGGAAAAAACCAGGGTCAAATGTTTTTCTTGGAATGCGTCTGGTGGAACAGGAAAAACATTTGTTACCACTTGCATACTTGCAGAGGTCAGCAGGCAAGGCAAAATTGCTATTGCTGTAGCGTCGTCGGGAATCGCTGCCACACTGCTTCCGAGTGGCA
Source organism: Amphipoea lucens (assembly GCA_947508005.1). Taxonomy (NCBI): domain Eukaryota; kingdom Metazoa; phylum Arthropoda; class Insecta; order Lepidoptera; family Noctuidae; genus Amphipoea; species Amphipoea lucens. The sequence goes on from OX382379.1 coordinate 12,360,669, forward strand.
AGACAGCACATGCCATGTTTAAAATTCCTATCGATTTAGAGAGCGCCGAAACGCCTGTTTGTGCTGTGTCACGTAACAGCGATAAGGGACACGTGCTCAAGGATTGCTCTTTGATCGTATGGGATGAGTGTACGATGGCCAATAGGAAGGCAGTTGAGGCCGTGGACGGAATCTTGCAAGACATCCGCAGGAACGAACATTTGATGCGTCGTATCACAGCTGTTCTGTTCAGTGGCGATTTCCGGCAAACGCTTCCCGTGGTGACACGGGGATCGAGGGCTGACGAGGTGAATGCTTCGTTGAAACTATCTTCGTTGTGGTCACGAGTTCGTACGCTGCGCTTGACCATTAATATGAGAGCTCGGCTCGGCGGCAATGCACGTGCTCAAGAATTCTCCAATGTTCTTCTAAATCTTGGCGAAGGCACTCTACCAGAAGAGAGAGGTGGACAGGTGGTGCTTCCAGAGTCTCTCGATAGAGTGGTATCCAGCTTAGAAGAACTCATTTGCTGTGTGTACGGGGACATCAGTCGTATACTGCACCTGCAGAATTCTTGGGTGTGTGAGCGAGCCATTTTGACGTCCAAAAATGATCAGGCTGCAGCAATTGACGAATGCATTCTCTCGGAAATTGAGGAGAATGAAGTGGTCTACACCTCGATAAACACTGTTGTCGAGCAAGATGACGCCACACATTATCCCGTGGAATTTCTGAACTCCCTGTCAGCAAGTGGACTTCCAGCGCATACCATCAAGCTGAAGGTCGGTGTCCCGATTATGCTTCTTCGGAACCTATCTCCTCTGAAGTTGTGTAACGGGACCCACCCTAAAGTCATTTCGCTCTACAGACACACCATTGAGGCGGAAATTCTTACGGGTTGTGGCGTTGGCGAGGCAGTATTTATACCACGCATTCCCCTCATACCTCATATCTTCCCGTTCCAGTTCAAGCGCGTACAGTTCCCCGTGAGTGTTTGCTTCGCGATAACCATCAATAGAGGCAGACACTGAGGGCAGCGGGTGTCGACCTCAGGACGAGTTGCTTCTTACACGGACAACTGTACGTCGCTTGCTCCCGCGTCACCAGTCCTGACTCTCTTTACATTTTGGCTCCTGGCAGCATAACTACCAACGTTGTTTATAGGGAAGTGTTTTAAGGTATGATGCCTTTGTACGTATTTTTACTCTTTTGTGTCCTGGAATGTATTCCTGCATTGTTTTCTCTATTTCCTTCAGTCACATCCCCCACACCACACTGAACTCAGCAGGACTCCCATATAACTCTCTTCACTTGCTTCGCTTGCAAAAAAAAACTTATATTTTAATGCTATTTTAAAAGTTGTTTACTTATAATGCTATAGCGACACTGGCATCTTAGGTATTTTTGGTGCTGTAGAGCCTTCAGGCAGACGACGTCGCGGGCAGCAGCTAGTGAATAATAAAATTATCCGCCTAATTCCACGGTAGCTTCGATGATTCATGAATTATCTTACATGATTAAATTGTTGAATACATTATAGTATTTATTTTTAATTGCCTTTTAAATCTGAATCTATCTATCTATATATATAAAAATGAAACCCGTTTTCCGTTGTCACGACATAACATGAAAACGGCTGGACTGATTTCGATGAAATTTGGTATAGAGATAGTTTGAGTCCCGGAAAAGGACATAGGATAGTTTTTATCCCGATATTCCCACGGGATCGACATTTACGGGCGCAGCTAGTATAAATATAAAATTCAAAGTCCTGACTGACTGTTACATCAACGCACAGCCTAAACCGCTGGTCCTAGAGACATGCAATTTGGAGGGTGTTCTTTGTGAAGAATAGGTATCCACTAAGAAAGGGTTTTTCGAAATTCCACTCCTAAGAGGGTGAATGAGGGGAGGGTGAAATTTCATGCGGACGAAGTCGCGGGCAGAAGCTAGTTTAATATAAATAAAGTAAATAAATAAACATTTCACAGTCTGTAATAAGTTCATCCGCACAGTTCCGTTTCTCTTGTAACTTGCCGCAGCCGTAATTATGTGTTTGCGTGCCTACATTTGCTCTAAGCGTTCCAACCGTATTGCGTTTCATACAGTTTATACCTTCATTACTTCTACGTCTGTTTTTTGTATCGTATTATTATACTCGCATACTACAACCAGCACGTTTATTTTGCAAGAAGTTAGTTTTTTAAATCGGCATGTAACGATATTTTAATGTTAGGTTAATGAGGGTCTTAGCACACCTCCGCCGCGAAAATAATGACAGGAAACCGCTTTACGAGTTCCGCTAAGAAATGCTACTATGTAGATACATTATGTCCCGATTCGAGTAGCTGAACAATATGAGAGTCAGTTGTATTGTTGCAATGGGGGCACAATGTCGTCGTTTTCGACTTAGTAAATCCAATATAGGTCTACTTCGGGCCCCTTAGATTAGTTTTCCGTAAAATCAACATCCAATTTTCCAAAAAAAGTTGAAGTTTCGCTTTATAATGTAGCGGTATCTACAACGCCACATACGATCAACGCGTCATACTGACGTCATGCAAAATCCTGCATCTCGCAAGCAAAGTTTACCGCGCAACTAGCATAGATACAACGGCCTGATATGAATCTTCGGGCAGTTGCCTGCCAGACACAACCGTCTGGTCGAAGGATCCTTCCTTTTCTATGGAGGATGACTGAACTTTACACCCTGTTCCTCACACCTCTATGACTCTATAACTTGCTGACTGCTACAAATATGTGTGAAAAAACGCGGCACCGCAACAAAATAGGTGTAACTGGCTTCCGAACAGTTACCCTAATTGCGTAACATACACAATCACAAAATCACAATCGGAATCATTTTGAAGGATATTACTAATCCATTACTTCATATGTTCGAAAAATGTGTCTGCTTAACAACGTAAATATCGCAATCAATATTGTTGAACTGTCAAAATGAAGACCGTTATAAAATATATAAATAATATATAAATTAAAGTCGCTTTTCGTGTCTGTCTATATAGATGTGACCGCCAGAACCACTTGGATTAAGCTAACATAATATATGAACGCAGTCATTATAGGTGCGTTTCGTTAATATGTGACGCAATACGCCCCGCCTTCTTGTCAATTTAAGTTTTTATATAAAGCGTCAGTGCGTATACCACTTCCGTGCGTGTGTATTACTTGATTTCCACCTACCAACTTAACAGTAATCCATTCACACGTCACGTTTTTCAGCATCCGAAAAACAAATAAACTCGTATATAATATACCGCTCATTTGTTTAGGAGACTCCGAAAAATTGTTCTCTCACGGGAAAGGTACGAAACACACAATTTGAAATGTAATTTTTCAACGGTAACACCCGCACTCCCTTTGACTTTGTGAACACGAATGTGCCTTGATTCTGAAACTTTGTGACACAAGATATATTAGGTACTACGAAAGGTCGGCGCTATACAACGAGAGGAAAAGCACGCACACATTCATAATCACGCTTCACTTGAAAGGTACGCGGCTCGACTCTCTTTTGTGACAGTTTGAGATCTTCGTACGATCTCCAAATAAAAGTATTTGCTTCGTAAATCATCGTGTATATTCGGAAATACGAACGCGCTATGATGAGATCTTATATAGAGCTGTAAACCAACAACCCACACAACTCACCCACGCAACTCTATACATTTCCGATAAACTTTTCAAAACAGACTCGTTGGTCTAGTCCCAGACGCTACTGCTAAGCATGAGGTCCTGTATTCGAATCCCATGTCGGGCAAAGTGTTATTGGGTTTCCATCAGAAATTTCTCAGTAACAGCCCGGATTTTGCCCGATTGATGGCAATAAGCTCGCTATTACATGAGACTTAAACATAACTGGTGAAATATGGGTCTATTATAGCTACACGTCTGACTAACCCTTCGGGGATTGCAGGCATGATGTTATGTAATGTTTTCAGGACTCTTGAGTGACATAATAGCGATCTGCAATCGGAGTAGATAACCGGAGATATAATTGCATCATCATCATCAGCCTATAGCAGTCCACTGCTGGACATAGGCCTCTCCTATTGCACGCCATTCAACTCGATTATCGGCAACTCTCATCCAGCTGCTACCAGCCATCCTGCGAAGATCGTCGCTCCACCTAGCCTGAGGGCGTCCCACCTTACGTTTACTGATTGCATATAATTGTAAAATTGTTGTTTATAATTGCTTTCAAACGCCCAATAATAGGTGAGTACTGCAAAGAGCAGCAGCGGGGTAATTGCGTAAAACACTATCAGTAGCAGTGACAGTTCAACGACATTCATTGCGTTATTTACGTTGTTGAGCAGACACATGTGTTCGAACATATGAAGCAATGGATTAGCAATATCCTTCAAAATTATTTAGATTGAGATTTATAATGTGTTACGGGGTGCTTGGCAAGTTAAAAGCTTTGCCTCTGTGGAGGTTTACTATGTGGCGCGGCGTTTGTGCATTTTTACCTGTTTTCGCTCTTTGCACGGAGCCGACCTTCTGTATCTTATCTTTTTTGTGGTTATGACGCACCTCTGTTATTTGCTTTTCTGAATATATGAGGCTCAAAAATAGGGCGTGAGGGAGAATTATGATGCTGCGAAAAGGGTAAAGGCCGAATGAGATACGCTCAGTAGTAATTAGTATTTAGTGGGAATTACGAAGATTTAGGGTTATTGTTAGGGTACTTTTACTAATTTAATCTAATAAACGGGCTAATCTCTGGAACTACTAGTCAGATTTGAAAAACCTTTTGCATATGAAGGGATCATGGGAAGAACCACTTTTGTCACCTAATGAACAAACTGAGATATTACTAATTAAAGAAAAGATCTTAATAAAATAGTGTCATTTACCTATACCCAAGGCACTTTAACTGTAATAGGTATAATGGTATAGAGGGTAGGAGTAGGTATAGCTGTCACAGTCGACCATTGACAATGGTTGCTTTTTTCCGGTCCGGATTTTGTACGTTTTTTCCCTGTATCGATATTTTAAAAGCATGAAAGCTCGGAGACTATGGATGTTAGTGCCGTGTTGTTTTTGACAGAACATAGTGACAGGTATAACCATTCAGACTGCATTGCCAGTTGAAAATTTTTTAAAATGTGACAAGAGTTGTTCTTCCCCTGATCCCTTCATATGATAGCTCAATTCTTAGACCTAAGGGTCTCGGGAGTCGAGCAAAAAGAAAAAGTTAGAAAGTACGCTAACCGAAAGCGATGCGATGCGACGGCCTGGGTCGGGGAGCAAGAAATTTCACGAGGACGAAGTCACGTGCTTAGTACTTTCATATTTTTCACCATGAAAGTATACAGGGTGAAATTGAACACATGCGACAAATCAAAGTGGGAGATTGTATTCATTATTGTGAACAACTTTTACTATGGGACCAACCCTGAAATCGCGAAAAAAAATCAGCTGTTCCCTACATTTATGTTCGCATAACTCATCAAAAATGTAGGGAACAACTGATTTTTTTTTCGCGATTTCAGGGTTGGTCCCATAGTAAAAGTTGTTCATAATAATGAGTACAATCTCCTATTTCGATTTGTCGCATGTGTTCAATTTCACCCTGTAGTTAGTCAAAACTTCATCAATTTGCAACTCTATTCATTGTAACACAAGACTTATTCCAAACCGATTCATTTGAATAAAACTTTTTCATTCCCCTTTTTCATTCGACGACGGACTGTTTTATTTCTTTACCGTAACTAAGATTCGATCTCTCACGATTGCGTTTCCGGACCGTTTGTTACTGGAGAAATTAGTTTGACGTTTCTTTGTATATCTTTTATGTTACCTGCTACAGTTGTTTGACTTGTTTCAGTACTTACCTATTTTGGGTTAGTCAATAGCCGTGTCCTAGAATCAGAAATACACCATGTGAGGTATACCAACCAGCACTGGGCCCGCGTGGTGGATTACGGCCCGCTCCCTTTCATCGAGAGGAGACCTGTGTCCCAGCAGTGGGAACATTATAGGCTGATTATGTTTTATAGCTGTGTCTGCTTGTTGGTAAGTAGCTAAAATAGTCGTAAAAAAGTAATTATCTAACAAGATCGTGAAGCGAGCTCGTCTTGGCGTGTCCTACCACTATAGCCATTTCTGCCACTAAAGCTACGGTTTTCTAAGACTGCGCTGGCCACCACATAGCGACCGCAATTTAGCGGCGAATGACACTAAAACATTATTTATTTGTATTTTTCTAGAGAGTATTTTTGACACCATAAAGTCTAACCTTGCTGGCATAATTTTCATAACAACTGTCACTGCTCTCAAAAACGGTGAAGCAAAATATCGTGAGGAAACTGGAAAGTCCTAAAACCAAAAACTCGAAGACATATATGTGACATCTACCAACCCGTACTGAGCCCGCGTGGTGGATTACGGCCCATTCCCTCTCACAGAGAGGAGGCCTGTACCCCAGCAGTGATATTATAGGCTGATTATGTGATATACCACTAGAGGCACTTTGCCGCGTTGACGGAAGTCACCGACGCGTCAACTGCAGCCGTCGACGCGTCGCAGGCTGCCGACGACAACTGTGATCGTTTTGTGGCTGGTTGTAGCTTTAGTAGCGTTGTCGTGTCTTCGACGTTAACGAAACAGAAAAAATAAATCGGCATAATTAAAATACTAAAGAAAATATTGAAGTAAAAGTGTACTCAACAAGAATTTTAGCAAAAAAACCGTTCGGAACTTATTTTTAGAAACAACCATTTCAACCTATTTTCTTTACAAAAGTCTTGTAAGTAGATGAAAACTTAAACTCCGTTGGGAGTTTTGCCTTTTTTATTAAAAACTTCTACATGTTAGGTCGGAGCGTGGGTACTTGGCAGTCCCTTGAGAAATGTAGTACTTTCTGAGGGCATAAGTCGTGACTTTAAGGAGGTCGAAATGAGAGATCAACTATTCCAGGAATTTTATTGTGAAAAAGTGTTATGTCAAATAAATATTGTAATTCTGCTTCACGGTAGCGGTGGTCGCAAGCGTTCGATTTCCGTGTCGGGCAAAGTTTTATTGGGTTTTTTCTCAGCCCCCCCATTTCGTGGGACCTAAACATAACTGGCGGGCTGGTTGGCTGACCGACTGGGTAGTGGCTGGACTACAGGGTTACCTCTGCCTAACCTTTCGGGGAAATCAGGCGGTATTAGCTCAACTGTGGCTATTGAGACGGTTGAATTTCTATTGTTATAAATCAAATTTTGATTTTTCAACAGTTAAGAGGATGATGTTATGTTTTTGCTGAACTGGGCCTTATTGGCGCAGCCGTGAGGCATACTTTCCTGCTAATTTCTTACATCGGACTTTACACTTTTTTTAAATTTGGTTTTTGTTTTTATCTGATGTACCAACGTATGTCTCTGGTGTACTGTATGTCTTTTAGTCTGTGCTAAATAAATTTATTTTATTTCTTCTTTCTTATGACCCTAATTTTTGGGAAAAAGGTAACCTATTCTTTTACTGGGAACCACGCGTGATATTAGCATAACTTCTTACTTTAATGCATGAAAATGCTATCACACTTTAGTTCCCGAAGGGGTATGTAGTCGCCCATTTTCGCAGTTCCACCATTTAGCAGCGGCAGGCGAGGCTTATCGCAATGCACTGGGCACAGTTCCAAACTTAAACTCCGAATCTGGTGGAAATTTTCTAAAAGGAAAAAGTCGAATGCTTTCCGATCAATATGGAAATAAAAGATTAGAAGAGCTTTACAAGCGATGTGACTTTGATTAGCTCTAAGGGAATAATTTTTGATGAATAATCGGACAGACTGAACACCTAACTGTATATTGAACTGCTATATTTTTACCCCGGGCATCAAACTCTTTGACGCCAGCATAGGTGTAGTTTGAACAGTCAAAATACATGTTGTCCGTACGGTGTAGTTTTATATTATCTGTGGTACGGTTGACATTTCGATTCCTTGCCGTTAACAAGACGCGATATTGACGTGGTTTGGACGTGGTAAGATTTTGCAAGGAATAATACAAAATTGGGGCCCTGATGTGAATAAGATGTAGTACGTAGTACCTATTTGCGTGCCTATTAAATAGTTATAGGTACTACGAAATTGGATCTGCATTCTACCTGCCAGGTGCTGCGATAACAGGCTTCGTTTAAGAGTCTTTGTTAGAAATACTAGTTATACCAATGTTTTCATATTTTCATAGGGTTTTCATTAGAAACCCAGCCTTACGTAAAAGCCCTGAAACACAGCCTATCTATAGTCTGGCGTTTCTAAATTTGCCAAAGATGTAAACAATAATGGCCGCCCGAAATTGAATAAAATCTATATACAAGAACATTTATTTGTTTTCGTCTAGTTAGCTCGGATAATCGAAAACAAACATTACTTAAAATAAATGTTCTTGTATATCGATTTTATTCAATTTCGAGCGGCCATTGTTGTTTACATCTTTGGCAAAGAGACCTTAGTTCTGCCAAAATCTACAGGTCACCAAGTACATGCATTTGGTCGTGACTGTGAGACATCTTACTAAACATCCCGTAGATTTTATAATAAGGCAATCAAAATTAAACAAGTCTAATTTATTTCCTAACTCCAACAAAGTTACTTAGAACTTGCTCCCGTGTTAAAATAGTTGGAGTTAGTTACTTAATTGTAAGTTCGTGACAGCAAAGTTATAAATAACGTTGCTGTAACGTTTGCATAATATGTAATTTTTATTAAAGAAAGAAAACCCTGGCGTACTTATTTAGGTATGTTGTACTTTTAACGTCACACACACGCAATCTTGAGTTGCCTGAGTAATAGCGGTAAATCCCATGATGTGTCAAAAGCGGTATTACTTACTCCTTGGCGACAAGCTACACGCTCAAGCGACACGCGTCTTGCGACAGCGACTGCGGAGAAAACAAAAGAAAGAAGTTGTTTAGAGCATGCCACGAGTCAACGCGACACGACGCGCGAAGCGACGAACGGAAACAAGCGACGCGCGCACGTGTCTCTTGACGCAAGTCGCTTCGCTAGTCGCAACGCCAGAGTCCGTGAACGTGGCCTTAGGTTCTTGTATTACGACTACAATAATTAGAAGCATATGCCGTGGTAAAAATATTTGCCAGTCGGGCAGTCAGCCAGGTAGTGGCGAGGTTGAAAGCTCATGGTTGGCCGAACGTCCATTTAAAAGTATCGCCACTGGTGAATGCTACTTTAATGAATTAGGAACCTATATTAGGCAATTCATCACTCATTTCATTTAAAAAAAATCCTCTTTCATATCTGCTTGAAAAAACACTGGAGGATATGCGGCAAAAACATGTTTTTATAGGGACAATATTTATATATTTTAGCTACAAAATTGTTTTTCTTTGCGAACTCAAGGCTGTCATGTACGCCAATATGAGGCACTTTGAACGTCAACATGTACAAGAAAATAGAAGTGATTCTAGTTGCTTCTTCAGTTTTTCCAAAATTTAGTTTCGTATGGAGAAAAACGGGCAAGAAACTCGCAAGGACACTCTTTTCAATCAAAATATTGTTACAAGTCAGCAAATTAACGTTTCTTACAGTCATTAGTTTATTAGTCCCAGCATCTGACTTTCTAATTACGAACTCCGGAATCCTTTTTCCTCTCTTCACGACGTTATCGCGACGTTGACACTCTCCATTCACCGAATTATGTCTAATCCCTTAAGCCACTTTTGACCACGCTCTCGAGAAATGTTGGCAGCTCATCTAGCATTTGATTTAGAAAATTTTCGACTTGGTGGAGCGTTTGCTCTGTTAAATCTTTGTCATAACTTACAAGCTTGGGGCTTTGTGACCAGAGCCCTGATTCACAACCATACGACAGGCTATCGTATCGAAAACCTGACATTTCGATAACCTGATTTGACTTCCCCTCAACAGCAAATAGCTGTTGGAAGAATAGCGGGCGTCTATTTGATTTAAACTGACACAATTTTCGGGTTTTAGACTTGTGAACAGCGTTGAGAAGACTCCTACGATAACAATGATTAATGTTCGATACGATACGGAAGCATATCGAGTGTTTGTGAATAAGGGGGCTGCATTTTTTTTTTTGGTAACTTACTAAAAATTTTAACGCACCCCTGCGTTAAAATTTGAACCATATACTGAATCTCATACTGAATCATATACTGAATACATGATAACAGGTTGCACATCGATCTCCCTGCCACTTTGTATATGACATAATGCTGCAGCCGGAATCGTCTCCGTATTAAGGACATTTATTTTATTATTACATGCTGCACTTACAGTAAATACCATATCGTCTTGTATGCATGTTGAGGTTGGATAGCAAAACGAACCTTATGATAACTAGCATGTTTAATAAAAGCTAGTTCTATTAATATTGCAGTATAATAACTGTAAATATAAAAGTAATTAACCGTTACGTGTAATTTATGCATTGAATCGGTTGGCACGATATTTGCGCTAGTTTACTTTATGCAAATATAAGCGACCTTTTGTTCTGAATATTAAACGTTTATAATAGTTAGTAGTAAATAGTTTAAGTACCTAAAGCTGACGCCCATTAACTCAGGATATCTGGGTTAAAGACTGTATTTGCAGAATGAATATATGTATTTGTATGTGAATGAATGTACTTTTTTTTGTTATGTTTTTTCTGGTCTACAATAAAGTATATATAAATAAATAAAAATAAATAATGAAATAAGGAAGACTCGGTAAGGACTTAATGGGAACTATATTTTCTATCACCAAAATTTATATTTGTCATCAAGTTGTATCACCTAATAAATAGATCTATCGCCACGAAATATTTGTATCACCTAATAAATAGATCTATCGCCACGAAATATTTTCGTTCTCAGATAGCGGGGCTCCGTCGACATAGGATGCAAGAACGAGCGAAGGGCACCCCGAGGTTCGGTTTGGTTAGGTTACTTTAAACCCCTTTACACAGAAATAGGGGCCCCGCGAAGCGGGGCTCCGTCGACATAGGATGCAAGAGCGAGCGAAGGGCACCCCGAGGTTCGGTTTGGTTAGGTCACTTGCATTGTTTGGTGACTACATTTTGGTGACAGATCTACTATTTGGAGGACAAACCCTATTATTTAAGAAACACAAAACTAATTAAATTGGTGATAGCTTAAATGATACCCGGACTTAATTGCTTGTGCAAAATTTCGTTTAGGGTCATAATTTTTTCGTTTGTGTTGTTATCTATTTATAGAATTAAAAGAGTGAAAGAGTTAATTCACCGAAGAACAACCAACATGTTTATTTTTGCTATTATTTGTGTTGCTGGATTGAACAGGGTCAAATTGAGCTGGACGCCTTCTTAAAGGATTGGCCCACAATCGTAGTAGACCGGGACAATTGGAAAGAGGGAAGGGAGGCCTTTGCCCTGCAGTGGGACAACACAGGCTTATAATAATAATCAGACACCGGCGGACTACTATTTATTTATATTTTTAAATGTTTTTTGTACTAATTTTTTTGTAGTATTTTAAGAAATATTTTAAAATGTTATTAAATATGTACTAGCAAAACCCCGCAGACGTAATAGGTATATTTCAACACGATGGTGCACGGTAGCGGTGATGGTGCTTGTGTGCACTGGTGTGCCATTGCACACCAGTTTACTTGGACAAGTGTGGCTGAACTCTGGATACTTAGGCTTAACTCTATTGTTTTTCCAATCGTTAGGACTAAACAGTAGCGTGCATTGCATATAGGCGTATAAGCAGTGCCTACCTGGATATATCAACATAAGCCTGTCAATTACATTTAAGTGTGTGCGCCCCACAATAATTAAGAAACGCACTAAATTATCATACCTAACAAAAAACAAAATCTTCATACAAACACGCGTAGTAGGCAGTCGCCGGACGGCCTACTCGGCTCCCGTACCTACTATTCGCACATTGTCATTGGTGATTGGTCTTTACTCGTTCAACTTAATACGACAAAATTAAAAATACGAAAGTCTCACGCGTAATACCACGTCGTTCGACCTTCGCAATTTATCACCCTTAAGTAGGCATGCCTACTCAAATAACTACACTTTTGACCTCACTTTTTTTCTGATTAGTGACCGCGTTTGCCTAGACTAGACTCGGCCTAGTGCCTACCTATTCTGAAAACCAATCCACGCCACTGGGATTAAACCATTTCATACCATTTTGATGACACGTGTCTGTTGTTAAAAAGTGGTCTTCGTTTACGCAAAGTTTCACAGAAATAACAATCTCGCAGCGCCACAGTGTATGTCACCGCATAAACTCAGTGGACCAATGTCAGTGTCTCCAGTCGAGCTAATTGGACAGGCTGTGTCTCACAGGATGGAACGGTTTCTATGTCGATTTCCTAACATCCGGCTATTCGTATGGCATACTAGCTTCTGCCCGCGACTTCGTCCGCGTGGAATTTTACTGACCCCCCATTCACTCTCTTAGGGGTGGAATTTCGAAAAACCCTTTCTTAGTGGATGCCTCTTGCTCTTCACAAAAAAACACTTACCCTCCTAATTTCATGTCTCAAGGACCAGCGGTTTAGGCTGTGCGTTGATATATCAGTCAGTCAGTACTTTGAATTTTATATACATAGGTACCTACATAGATATTTGCGTTGTCTAAAAGAATATAGTTTATCCAGGATTTGCTATTTTTTTTAAGTTTTTTTTTTTCATTTTCTTACTGTGGGTTTCGATGCTGCTGTACAAAGGAGATTTTTAACTATATGGTAGTTGCTGTGATCACTAACGCAATATGCTCGCTACAGATAGCGCCATCCACGAAGATGCGCCCCACTCTTCTTCCTAATCGCTTACAGTACAAGTGTGCAACATTCCGCTAGTGTTTTAGTTTTGTCGATACACAGTAATTACTTATTAGTGGGTAATTTGTGTGTATCAAAAAACTAAAACACTAGCGGAATTAACTAGCGATAACTCCTAGCGAATAGTAAGAAGAGTGGGGCGCGTGTTCGTGGATGGCACTATCTATACCACTTATAGCCACGATACATAACATTGCTTTTTCATAAACTATCGGGGTAATTACGTAATACACTATCAGTAGCAATGGTTTTCATTTTAGAAATTCAGCAACATTCATTGCGTTATTTACGTTGTTGAGCAGACACATTTTTCGAACATTTATGAAGTAATGGATTAGTAATAGGTATCCTTTAAAATGATCCAGATTGTGATTTTGTGATTGTGTATGTTACGCAATTAGGGTAATGCTCGGAAGGCAGTAACACCTATTTTGTTGCGGTGCCGCGTTTTTTTCACACGTATTTGTAGCAGCCAACAAGTTTATTAATTATAATTATTTTTGACGAACATATGAAGCAATAGAATTGTAATATCTTGCAGATTTATAGTGTGTTATACAATTAAGGTGCTTGTACCACTTAAAAAAGCACAATTAGCAGATTATCTCTTTGCAGCTGTTTTTGTAGAAGATGTGGTCGCTACCAAAAATAATTTTCTTGTTTCAAAAAAACCTAGGCTCACATAATCATTTGTGTACAGACGCCAGCACATCAAGCTACTACAATCTGTCAAATTTCTTTAATGGATTTTCAACTTTATCGCTAAACTATAAGGTTCGAAGTTGATTGGGAAAATTTGCCTGAAAAATTGAAAACTTACCTGGATTTCTCTAGCAACCCATTCAGCACCCATTATTCGTCTTTTACGATTGTATCCACAATAAAAATCACTGAAACATTAGCGCCCCGAAGACTCTCGAAGGATCGTTTGGGTTCCGATAATAGCACAAAATCCTCTTAGTACTCCGTGGCGACCGTTTGTTGGGTCAAGGCCGGTCGGTGGATTACCGCATTGGGTATTATGGTATTATCTACTTGTCTTGTCTTAAAGATGCTAAGGTGTTTGTAAGATACTGGCTGTATGTCTGTAGTGGATGGAAATTAATCCTAGGAAATCTGGGAGTTGCTAAAGGTTGCGTAAGTAACGGTTAGGCCTGTTGTACAGTCACCAAAGTAGATAAGTAACCAGGGTCGTCGGATGCAAGCCTGTGGACGGAGAGTAATGGGTAGCTCACCGTCCGATCAGGACCAGGCCCGTGCCGGACGGCGCGTACGTGTTCCACGCGCGCCTCAAAGAGATGTCAGCATAAAGGAAGGGGCCTGCCAGGGCCGAAGCCTGCCGGGGGTGCGGGGTTGTCCGAAAGGGTTACCGCTACCCCGGAACATAAAGGGCTAAGGAAACACGGATGGGTTTTAGTCAGCAAGAGTCTGACACTCCCTTCCGCTCCACCCACAGCGGGAGGGGCCATTTGATGATTTCCCATCCAAAAAAAAAGGGTCGTCGGATATAGGTAGTGGAAGTTTAAGAAACCGATGGATGTTTTCGAATAAAATTTAATTTAATTAATAGAAAACAAACAGTTAATTTATCAAATTAAATTTCATTCGAAAACATAAATCGGTTTCTTTAAACTTTAACTATATCCGACGAGCCTGGTTACTTATCTCCTTTGGTGACCGTACACACACGTTTTTTTGCCGTGAAAAAATTGATTCGCTGTGTGTCAGTCGCACAGTCGTCAGTGTTGTATGGATCACTATGGAAGTTTGTTGACAAACGCGGCGGCACTTCGGCACGGCGCCGCCACACGCCGTGAGCGCCGAGGCTGCCTGTTTCTTAGGGGCCGTCCCCACGAGCGAGTGAATCGCGGCGATAGTCTCGCCGTGCCATGAAATTATCGCCTCGATGATATCGCCGCCGCCGTGTGGAGACACGTTCTAAGAGAATGTATAGAAATACGTGGCACGACGATAATATCGCCGCGATTCTCTCGCTCGTGGAGACGGCCCCTGAAATCGGGTGTATTCAATCTACATTATTTTCCTTTTTTCTCCAACCTTATTTTCGTTTATTCTTGTTTTTAAGTTTTCTATACACGTAATAAGGACAATCTTCTCCTAGTCTTCCTTCCCTGCTTCTCATACTTCTGACTTTGTTCATTCTTCCTTTCATATTCAGCCCATTCTACTTTGGAATGCGTTTCCTCTTGATATCAGGACGGCCACCAGTAGGAATGCATTTAAGCGGAAATTGCTGAGTTATTTTCAAAACAAATAGCGTAGATTCATCTCAACATCTCTCTCCTTTGAATTTGTATAATATATTTACAAGTATATATTATAGTATACTTATGTATGTGTATATAATCTATTTATGTATTTGCGAACCAAGTTTACTTATAATAGTTTTTTTGTTATCAAGCACCAGCCATCTTCACCACCCTTGGTTGACTGGTAGAGAATGCCTAAGGCATTTTTGCCTTTGTACCTTTTTGTGCGAAAAGATTAAATAAATAAATAATAACAAATGATAATCTCTTTCGTAAATGGATTCTTGTAGCTTTTTTTCTGGTAGGTACAGGAAAAACACAACTGCGCCGTACCTAGCCGTTGTCCTGTCCGGTTTGCCGTGTCATATACAAGCTCACACGAATATTCTGTGGCGCGGTTGACGGCCGTACCATTAAGAACCGTGCCAACCGTGCCGTGAACAATAGACCTTAGTCTTAGTGTAATGGCTTCCGTCTAAGTTAGTTACACAACAACGATCTTTGCCTGAAGTACGCTCGTGTTAATGAGTTTTATTAAAGATTCAAATATTTATATAATTTAAAAAGCTAACAATCTTAAAATAACAATATATACAAGTAAGTATATAAAAAGGGAGGCGAAATAATCAAAGGGTATCAAAAAATTCGTCCGCATCGCTGTCAACAGGAAACGTGCCCAAAAGGCTGGCAGCATTGCCACGTTGTATGGCAATGCTGATTCTTTGGCCAAAAAATAAGCCAGCCCTCTTTTCATGGTTGATTTTTTTCTTTGTATTTTTCATTTATCTGAGTGAAGGGGCTCATCTCTAAAACACCAACGTTGTGGCTACTTTCTAGGCCTAAGCAACAAAATAAACATGGTTCAATCGGCACTCTTCGCCTATAATAGGTACTAAGCTACTACTCTGCCAAAATTAACATTGGTTTAGTTACTTAGCCTAAATATCGTCACAAACAGACAAAAAACTCATAACATATACGTCACGCGTGTGTTCCCTTCAAGGGGTTAAGGAGAGGTGTAGGTACAGTCAACAAAAGAGATAAGTATGCAGGGTCGTCGGATATAGTTGAAGTTAAGTAAGAAACCGATGGATATTCTCGAATAAAATTTGATTTTATTAATACGAAACAAAAAGCTCATTTCTCAAATTAAAAACGTCTGTCAGTTTCTTACTAAACTTCAACTATATCCGAAGATCCTGCTTACTATCTCTTTTGTTGACTGTACACCCATGTTCCGCCAACTACACTTGCCTTTGAATTTATATCGTCGTGTATATGGAACACACGGGCACTGAAAACTAAGGAGAGGTAGTTTTTGTTAACATTACCTACTTAAAAAACTTCTTGTTTAACACAAAAAGCTTTTAAGCAACCCTGAAACTGTTACATTAGGTCAGATTTACAGCATAATGCTAGTTAAAACATTATGTTTGAACAGTTAGCGTAAGAAATATCGGGTCAAACAGATTGTTCTGGTTGAATGATCTGGTTAACCTAAGTTCTGATTTTTCCAATTTTTCTAACGGCAGATATAGTTTTATCTGTGGAATGAAACTGACGTCCGACAGTTTTGTACGGAAAAACTCAATAAATTTAAAATTATTCCACGGATAAAGGTATCAGAAGGTCAATTCCTGTAATTAAAAACGTTCATAATCTAGTCACAATCTCATTTCAGCGACACTGAAGGACAAAAACTTGTAAAAAATGTAAGGAAATTAGAGGTATTTTTGACAGATTGAGATTACAATTCTAAGGTGCTTTAAAATTCGGGAATTGCCTTTCTGGGACAGATTGAGATTAGGTACAATTCTAAGGTGCTTTAAAATTCGGGAATTGCCTTTCTGGGACAGATTGAGATTAGGTACAATTCTAAGGTGCTTTAAAATTCGGGAATTGCCTTTCTGGGACAGATTGAGATTAGGTACAATTCTAAGGTGCTTTAAAATTCGGGAATTGCCTTTCTGGGACAGATTGACATTAGGTACAATTCTAAGGTGCTTTAAAATTCGGGAATTGCCTTTCTGGGACAGATTGAGATTACAATTCTAAGGTGCTTTAAAATTCGGGAATTGCCTTTCTGGGACAGATTGAGATTACAATTCTAAGGTGCTTTAGGTGTTTTAGGTGCCGTTTTGCGTGGATTTGACGCATGTTTCCCTCTACCTTTTTATTTTATTTTTTGTGTTTATGTTCTTTTTGCGTCATTTTCATCGCAAATAAACGTATTTTCTTTCTTTCTTTAAAATTCTAATAAATAAGAAAATTAAAGGAGAAACCCAAACTCCATAGAAACGTGGGCCTGGCGTTACAGGGCTGAAATTTGGCCATAAATTAGGGCATTTAGTAAGGTTTCATGAGCCTAATTTTCACGTCTCCCAGCAATGGCCAAATTGATAAAATCAGACAATGTTTACATTTTAGGTTATTTTTATTATTTGAGTTATTTATGTAAATTAAAATGATATTTTCGAGGCTTTGTTTCCTACGTAAATCTGGAAGGCCCATGTGCTGTGCTGCAGCGTACTTATCACGGTGAGGTTTTAGGTAAGTAGGTATATAAAAAGCGCTTACGGGGCGACTTCAGATTTATCTGATTGATCTTACTTAAAACCTCAGCTGAAAACTATGTTTAATAGACAAGGCCCACTTAAGTACATATCTACTGGCTTGCATTTGTTAATATTGTATATACTAGGATTTGAAGCAATCTCGTATTACAGTAATCTGAGATTGCAATAATATATTAAAATAAAAAACACATTTGTGTTAAATGTTTTTATTAATCACCTTCTTCATTCGGATTATCATAACATAATAATACAGTATCTAGAAACTGTGCAGGAGGCAATTGACTGCCCTGGTGCCGAGCCCAACCAAGATACCATACCATATATATACTCTTATAACTTCGTGTATTCTGCGTTCTTGCATTGTACCAGTCCTAAGTTCTCGAACTCTTCTCAGAAGAGAACGTCCACAGTGAATACACACGCGTCGGTGTCCAATAGGTGTCTGTTCACTCTCTTCTGGTCTATTTTCATCAAGAGATAAAGCATTGGCATGATTCCAGCAAGCTTGGTAGATAAAGTCATTTTCATTTACCTGAAGCAAACATTTAACATTTGACTATTAGGGTCTAGCACTAGCGTTTAGCAATAAACATCTGAGTGGCATATTTGGGTAAACATAAGCGCCCTTATTACATTCCCACTGCAGGGACACAGGCCTCCTGTCTGAGAGAGGGAATAAGCCGAAATTAACCATGAAGGTTCAGTCTGCATTAGCGAATTGCGATGGCGAAAGGTTTTATTCAATTCTTTCGATTGTTAAAACCTCTCGGAATCGCCCATCGCTAGTCTGGATTGGTGATGTTGAATATGAATTTGTTGCACATTATGGTATCATTTTATAAAATAATATACAACTATCAACAGACAACTAAACGTAAGCGATAACACTATTTAGTTTGATTACACTTAATAATTACATATTACAAAAGCGTTACGTTAAATAGAAATATCGGATACTAACCGTTTGAGGCGCGACCCATTCCTGTACAATTGAAAGAATCATTTCGTCTTCCAATCTTCGCCTTCCTATTGTATTGCAGCGGCCCGTTGCTATGCCGCAATTAATGCACAGGCTAGCTCATGATGTTATAGGCCGTCGTCAAAAGAGCAAAATACAGATCCGGTTTTCCAGCAAAGGTCAGCAGGGGTGGCAGGGTACGGTGTCCAATGTTCAAGCGAGGGTCAGTCAGAAGGCAATCAATTTCGGAGTCCAGTATTCGATCAAAGGTCTTATAATAAATCTCGAGAAATACGGAAAAATACATTCACTTGCGCAAAAATACGAAAAGCGAATGACAATAATGACATTGACAAATATCAAATATGACAATTGACAGACGTTGACAGTATCAGTGCATTCCGTGGTGCAGCCGATTTTATCGATAATATATTTCTTTAATTTTTTAATGTTGCTTACGTTAAAAACCAATTAGATTCCGGATTTTTATTTTAATACCTATTAAAACAATCACACTAACACAATGGAGTATTATTTAATTATTTGTAACAGTATCGATTTCCACTAGACCTTATTTAGCAGTAATAATAGAGGTTGAAGCCGCGTCCGCCGATCGGCGAACGCGCTGCCTGACGGTTGGGGCCGGGTGTCGCCAATGTGGGGAGCAGCTGCTATATCGGTTAAATGTTGGTTACGTTAAAAACCAAATAGATTCCAGATTTTTATTTTACATTTATTTTAATACCTATTAAAACAATCACACTAACACAATGGAGTATTATTTAATTATTTGTAACAGTATCGATTTCCACTAGACCTTATTTAGCAGTAATAATAGAGGTTGAAGCCGCGTCCGCCGATCGGCGAACGCGCTGCCTGACGGTTGGGGCCGGGTGTCGCCAATGTGGGGAGCAGCTGCTATATCGGTTAAATGTTGGTTACGTTAAAAACCAAATAGATTCCAGATTTTTATTTTACATTTATTTTAATACCTATTAAAACAATCACACTAACACAATGGAGTATTATTTAATTATTTGTAACGGTATCGATATCCACTACATCGATCATATTCGTAGGGTACGCTCTATTGATATAATGACAGCGTTTGTGAAGTTAGTGACATATAATGAAATAAGTGTTGTAACAGTTTACAAAGCTTGTTTAAAACAATAAAATAGAAATCTACTTATTTTCTACACTTGGCCATTGTTAATGAAGCTAAGATTTAAATGGGTTAATCAAGCAAAACCGACGATTTTTTTGGTACATATCTGATTCGTGGAACAGCTAGGCCCAGAACCGGGTTTCTCCTTTGTATCCCAATGTCATTCTGAAATTTTCTCAGTTGTGTTGTTGTTCATAGTGAACCGCCTATTCATCCCGATATTTTAACGCTGACGGTACCAACACAAACGGAGGTTCAAGATAGTACAGACGCCAGCACATCAAGCTACTACAATCTGTCAAATTTTATCACTAGAGGATAAGGTTCAAAGTTGATTGGGAAAATTTGACAGTTTCGGGTAGCTTGATGTGCTGGCGTCTGTACCTAACATCAAATGTTATCATGACGCGGGATCCTGCCATTTCGTTAAGGAACATTAAACTTGATGTCTTAATACAAAGGAATATAAACGGAAACATATTATTATGCTTTGTTTTTCACGTCTATATTGCAAGAATAAGTAAGCCAGATAGTAGCTTACCGCTTATCTTACCATTTCTTATGTAACATGTTTCTGTGATTGTGAGATCCTGGGGTCCCCATTTTTTGTTTCTGAATAGAGCGATATTTACTAGTCCCCTCAAATCTAATCTGCATTCGCTATTTATTTTCCAAACATGTACTTAAACAAATATGAGTTTATGGGAAAAATAACTTTAAATCCTACACAATAAAGTTCAATTTACGCTACAACTTTAAACATTTTTATAATTTTTTGGATAGTCCTAGTCACTCTTAAATCAACTTTATCTTACTACCTTACCTTTCCTTCTAACTTAGGCTACTTTTAATTTAGAAAAAGAATTAGGGTACCGCGCAAAAAAAGTTGAAACGTTTACCGTCATGCACGCGAACGAAGTCGCGGACACAGCTAGTTTATGGATAAATTCATTTGGATTAATGAATTTTTCCTCTTTCCTGGAACAGATCCTGTGCGTTTACAAACAAATCTTATACGCACAACCTCCCTCTGAGAGGTCATGTCCCCAGACAAATTGGAAGGTCTGGGCCTGTCCGGGCCGATTTGATTCATAAATATGTATATAGTCAGAATTAAATAACCATGACTCAAGGTATTTTTGACAAGAAATAAGAAATAACCTCACGTAAACTATACTAATATTATAAATATTATAAAAGATTGTAAGTATATTTGTTACTTAAATATAAGCTCGAGCGGATTTGCATAATATTAGGTAATTTGGCTCACAAGTAGCCCATGACATTGATTTATAAACAGGCTGGCATGGGCAGGGACATCGACATGAAGTTACTGTGGATTCACTACACGATTGTAAAGTTAGAATTTTAAGTATTAAACAAACAGTGGCACTCCGGGAGTGGGACGACCTAAAGAAGGTGGCTGGGGGGTGGCGGAAGGCGGAGAACAGGGTGCTGTGGCGCAGTCTGGGAGAGGCCTATGTCCAGCAGTGGACTGCGATAGGCTGAGTTGATTGATTGATTGACTCCGGGAGTGCCGACAAAAGTGAAAACAAAAAACAAACAGAATACTTTGCCATCACTCACTGACATATCGGATATACATTAAAACCGAGTACATCCCGAGGACAGCCGAACACATCTGAAGCGGTGTCGGTTACGGTAACAGTGGCGCGAATTCAATGGTTTTTTCCCATTTTAAAAAATGCCCAACGCGCCTACAGAAGTTTTCACTTCAAAAAAATTCTATTCCATACATTTTGGCTGCATTGCACTTTTCTATGAAAAAAAAAATTCTTTGATAGGTAACCTATGAAACATTTCTACGCTATGGGGTCTAGAATCACGTGCAGAATTCTTGGTTAGAGCACACCCCGGACACTCCATACAACGCTCGCAAAATAATTACCTACTACTACTACATTAAAAAATGACGTTTGTATACGTATGAATGTGTGCGTGAGGTACTTGTGCAAGCGAGCGCTCGCGCTCTTGTTAAAGAACTGCGACGGTAACCTCGAAGTGCGGGGTGAGGTGCGGTAACTGATGTTAGTGCGGGGAAGGGAGTGGCCTTTCTGTACGTAGTACTTTAAGTATTCTGTGGTTAGAGTTTGCGCGTCGATGTGCCTGCCACGGGTTGTATAGGATACTTTACATCCGTGCACAGTCAACAAAAGAGATAAGTATGCAGGATCGTCGGATATAGTTGAAGTTTATTAGGAAACCGATGGATGTTGTCGACTGAAATTTAATTTGATAAATGAGCCGTTTGTTTTCTATTAATAAAATTAAATTTTATTCGAGAACATTCATCGGTTTCTTACTAAACTTCAACTATATCGTCGACCGTAGGTTCGATTGAGGTAAGGGACAAAATACCCAAAATGAGTTGAGTATACAGTTTTGTTCAGAATTTTTCGCTCTATCGAATGGTGAATATGAAAAAAATTTAGCTTAAGAAAATGTCCCTTACCCTAATGATTTTTGGATCCAAATTTCGAATCAGCCCCATAATAACGTCCGAAAAAAAAACTTTGTCGGCCTCTCCTGAAAAATCGTATTTTGTCCCTTACCTCAATTGAACCTACGGTCGACGATATACGACGATCCTGCATACTTATCTCTTTAGTTGACTGTACAGTCACGTCTAAAAGTATGTATACACTTGGCAATTTTCAATTGCGATTTTTTCGTGAAATAACGAATGCAACGTTGAAATACGACACAACATAAACCTAAGGGTTCGCAAATACTATTTTCGTATTAACATAAAATTTCATTCAAAAATAAAGGAGAAAATCGCCTTTGAATAAAGCCAAGTGTATACATACTTTTAGACGTGACTGTACATGTAGCAGTTTCATTAGGATACGAGTGAAACCAGCAATACTTAGAACAATATAATCTCCCTTACAGCCGGCTAAAGTCACAAGTTCAATTTGGCTTACGAGCGGCAAACACCACACCACAGCAAATTGTATAGCAAACCCAATCCAGCTGCGTCGCATAAACTATACAAATAGGTATGTAGGACAACAAAAGCCGCATATTTGCGCGCAGTAGGACAATTGGTTTATCGGATATCAATATCAATAAAATTGTAACAAAAAAAAAATGCCATCCTGTATCATTGTTGGCTCGGTTGTTGGGTCATTCCGCGGAAATCCAGTAACGGCGAATATATGCTAATAATAAATTAAATATCATAGCTGCATTCTTTTTTTACTTTATATGACATTTCTTACATGTTTTTACGTATGGCGCCGCTATCTAAAAAAGTATAACACCTTTATTTAATTTATTATTGCAATCAACACGCACCAAATGTCCTTACCATTTCCAAACAAAAGTCGGCCTAATTGCGCGGAATGGCCCTGTTGTTGGCGGAATATCAATTGATTGCCGGTAACGATGTGCAGGACAAGTTAAATGGAAATTGGGGTATGTATTCCAGTTATGTCAGTAAATGGTTCACTGCGGAGGAATTAAAAATGGGTTTTTGAAGTGAAAACTTCTTTAGTTGGGCATTTTTCGAGATGGGAAAAAACCATTGAATTCGCGCCACTGTTACCGTAACCGACAACGCTTCGGATGTGTTCGGCTGTCCTCAGAATGTACTCGGTTTTAATGTATATCCGATATGTCAGTGAGTGATGGCAAAGTATTCTGTTTGTGTTTTGTTTTCACTTCTATCGGCACTCCCGGAGTGCCACTATTTCTTTCATAGACTCATTTGGAAAACGGTTTTATGATTAGAAAATCAATGGTTAACTGGATTCAAAATAAACCCGCATGTTTTTAATAGATTTTATTTTGCCAAATCTCTCAAATAAAAAAGGGAACAGCTCATTGGGTATCAAAAAATTCGTCCGCTGTCAATGAGAAAAGTGCCCAAAAGGCTGGCAGCATTGTCACATTAGATGGCAATTTCTCTTTGAGTTAAAAATAAGCCAGGCTGGTCACGTACGTCCAACCGCTTGGCGATGTCTCGAAATACTCGATGGAAAATTGTTATAAAATACCTCGTTCCACGTTTTTACGACATCTACGAAATGGGGACCGTTGCTTACCCATTGTTTGCACCCCTACTGTTTTACATACATATGTGGCCAATATTTACCGTGGCTTTTGATACTAAAATGCTGCCATATCAAGACTGTTATCACTTAGGACTCCAAATTCAAAGAAGTCAAAAGTGACAGAATTATCATGACTACATCGAAAACTGGCAGGAGGTTTCTATCCCCAACTTTGAAAGCGCAACTATCAAAGTTCTCCTTATAAATATAAATAATCATCTGCCTCTAGCCTTTTCCCAACTATTTAGGGGTCAGCTTCCAGTCTAACCGGATGCAGCTGAATACCAGTATTTTTTATGAAGCGACTGCCTATCTGACCTCCAAAACCCAGTTATTGGGATACGATACCTCTCGGTATGACTGGTTGTCAGACTTTCCGACCTCCAGACCCGTAAAAACTGTCAAAGATCCACGAATGACAGCCGAGGCACGGAGGGGTCTTGATATGTAAAGATGGTCACCCATCCACTGACCAACCGTGGCAAGCGTAGCTTAACCTGATCGATCGATACAAGCCCCGCCTTATAAATAAAAAAAAAATGGGATGTTTTATTTTACAGTTTTTGGCTACGGTGGCTATTTCTTTTTCTGACGTCTGTAGATTACTAGCATGTATTCCACTGGTCAATGAAAATGGTCTTGAAGATGCTCAAAATAGGAGCAAGCTTGTCTATGTATTACTTCCAATGGACTGCCGTAATTTATGAGGTTCCCGAGTTCTAACGCTATTGTACTCTATGGAATGAACCAGTGGCGTAACTATACCGTTTGGGGCCCGTGGCAGATTCAAGGGATGGGGCCCTCCCGCAATATAAAGAAGGTCAACCAACGTTGTAGTTTTTTTTTTTACTAACAGTTCTCCCGCGACTTCTTCCGCGTAGATTTCATATTTTCCTCTACAAAATTTACAAACCTGACATCTTCGTTGGTCTAGTGGTTGCAAGCGCTACTGCTGAGCATGAGGTCCTGTCCAAAAAATTATACAAACAATGGGAAAAAGGTACAAAATGTTCGAAACCTGAATCATCATTCAGGTTTTCAAACTTTTTTTGAAAATGTGCAACAAAGGACATCTCTTTTGTTGCACATTTTCAAAAAAAGTTTGCTTTTATAAACTTATGTTAGGAACCTACTGTGCTCATGGCCCTCTCGGGCCGGGGGCCCCCTCTGGCTGGGGGCCCGTGGCATTTGGCCCCAATGCCACCCTATAGTTTCGCCACTGGAATGAACATATCTCTTGATACTGATGCCGAAATATATTAGAAACAAAGGAATAGCGGTAAATAAGACCTTTCTTGTTGAAGCTTAATAAAGAAGGATTAATTAGGGAAGCAATATAGCCTGTATTCTTCCAGTTTGTTGCCGGAAAAGAAACAAAAATCCACCTATTTGTTCTGTTTCATTTGTGAGGAGTTAGACGCGATGACCTTTTACTGCACATTTTTTTGGAGCTTAAAGGTTGGGTTAACACGGTAATATCCGGCTGTTGATGCGGGCACTGACACGCTAAAGAGGCGAGATTATGGTATGCCCAGCTATACGAGAAACTAGAAAGTATTGGCTCGCCAGATTTTGCGCCTTACATCTATAGAGATATTATTATGAGTGGGTGTTCAGTTCACTCATCCTCCACAGAAAATAGAGGGTACTCCGACTAGATGGGTGTCCTGTCTGGTTGGCTACTGCTCAACGATTGATGTTGGGACGTTATATACAGGAAGATTTTGTCAAGGGTCGGTCAGTCAGAAAGATGAAGCTTGTTGTGAACTTGAAAATTCCAAAGCGTAGAAGGTACCTATGGCTCAGAATAACGAGCGAGAAACTCCACGGACACTCTTTTAACATTTTGAACGCCAGAGTATAAACGTATCACCGTACCCCTGACGCCAGGCCACTTTAACAAAACAACACACACGCACACTTAAAACAACAAATTTCTCGATATTGGTGGTTTATTTACGAGTATATTAGTTTCATGCAATACAATATAGACGGAAGCTGAAACTTTTAAATTATATAAATAAAAACACACAAAAGTAATTATTAAATTGTTTATTTCATAATATGGTGCGACCCGTGCGACGTGTATTTTGTCATATATTTGTGACGTTGGCGAGATTTCGTTTGTCACATATACTTATGTGAAAATGGCGTTCAAAAGGTTAAATCATAAAAGTGCTTCGTCTTCCGGTACGCGGTCGCCACTCCAGAACCTTTTATTTCTACCCCGATTATATTTTGACCTATAAACAAGAAACAAAGATTAAATACAGAAGCTCAGTAATTTATTGAAAGCTAACAAACAAAGATCACATTTCGAAACTTTATCCATTATTTTAGTCAAACAATACCACTATTTATCTTTTCTCTACCCATTTATGGATTCTAGGAATAATAATAATAAACTCCCGTCCGATTTCGGTCACGGTGGCCAGTCTTAACGGAGATTAGCCAGGTACGCACGAGATACTATATTGCAAAAGCGTGTGCGTAGGTAAACACAGGTGCACTGTCTGTTCCTTTACTCTCATAGTTCGATGGGCCGGCAATCCGACCCGACCGGGGAGAGATCAGACGCAGGACCAACGGCTTTACGTGCTTTCCGAGGCACGGGGGTATTAAACCGCTAAGTTCCAAACTCCGGGCTGTTACGAAGAAATTTCTAATGGAAAACCCAATAACACTTTGTCCGACCTGGGAATCGAACCTAGAACCCCACGCTCAGCAGTCGCGCTTACAACCACGATACCAACGAGACAGGTACAATTCTATAATTCTGGGAATATATGAATCTATACTCTATACCAGGGATGTAACGAAGGTAGTTTTATCGGAACCGAAGTCGGAATCGGAGTTTTTAAATTTGATTTATCGGAGTCGGAATCGGAGTCGGAGGCAGGGTCAGAAGTGGTGGCATGAGAAAGAATTTTTATTTAAGGACAAATAAAACATTATTTAGTAAATTTTTTTAAATTATAAAATAAAACACAAACTTTTAGCAACTTTTTAGCATCCTGAAGGGGCGTCGAAGTCGAAGGCTGTACAGTATTTTTTTTTCGATTTCTTATTTTATTAGTTCTTCATATTCAGTGGCATGGACAGACTTCAAATGGCCTTTTAACGACGTTGTCGTACCTCCCTTTCTTGAATACGTCTTCATACACAGTTTACACTTTGCGGAATCTGAATTAACTTCAATGAAGTAGTTCCAAATACAACTTGATTTTGGTTTCATTGTCCAACACAAAAACAGATCACTTTTATTGATAATAAGCCGCAAAAATCAAAACAAATATCCATAGGTAACCTATGAACGTGTCGTGTGCGTAACAAATTAACAACAAGTGAAAAAATAATTGACGATTGAGTGCACGGGGGTCGGCGAGATTCCCCGCGCGACATGTATGAACCTGTTCATAACAGTCGACACTATGTTATGCTTCGACCTCCGATTAAAACCTCCGATTTAAAAGTGTCGGAGCCGAAGTCGGAACCGAAGGTGTAATAATAATCGGAAGTTCCGACTTAACGGAACCGGAGTCGAAGCTCCGTAACATCCCTGCTCTATACAAATAAATAAAATTGGAGTGTCTGTTTGTAATATTAAAACAACCGCTTTTTGCTAAATCCATATGGATGTATACACGGTACATATACCAAAATAACATTTTTTACAATTTTTGTCTGTCTGTTTGTTCTGGCTAATCTCTGAAACGGCCGGACCGATTTTGACGGGACTTTCACTGGCAGATAGCTGATGTAATAAGGAGTAACTTAGGCTACTTTTGTTTTAGAAAAAGAATTAGGGTTCCGCACAAAAAAAAAAAAACGTTTTCCGTCATGCGCGCGAACGAAGTCGCGGACACAGCTAGTATTAAATAATATAGCTTGAAAGCTTGTGTGCATATATTGCCAATGAAACGCAAACAGGAATACATCAATAGTTTCTAATGCCGCTGGAAGTTTTGGACACAAAACTAGAGTAAACGGTCTAGTTTAGACTTTGTATGTACGTGGATTGCAATATTGTTCCTGGTATGCTGACGTAACTTTGCTGAATATTGTTGCCCACATCATGTCTGGATTTGGCTACAAATAATAGAGTAGGTAGTGCTTTATTTTTATTGCGGTTGTAAGGAGTTGTCTTCATAACGCACCTGACTTCGTGTTGAAACTACGAGTATAGAACGGCTCTGGTGAGAGTCAAACAAACCAGGGGGTGTCTGTTTAAAAAAAATGGTTTTATAGGAAACTAGCAGCGCCCCGCGGTTTCACCCGCATAAGTGTCGATACCGTGGGAATAACGGGATAAAAAGTAGCCTATATATTAATTCAGGGTGTGAGCTACCTCTATACAAAATTTTATCAAAATTGGCCTAGCCGTTTGAGCGTGAAGAAATAACAGACATATAAACACACACACACTCACAAACTTTCGCATTTATAATATTAGTGTGATTTGTTTTCTTCACGTTTCGTGGTGCGGTGTTCGTTTGTTTGATTAAGTTAGGTGCCTACTTAATTGTCTCCCAATCTCCCTAGGCTTCTCCTGGAAACTTTTTCTTGGAAACTAAAATTGCGACTATAAAAGACATTAGGTTACCGCTATAAAACTTGAGAAATAAATGAAAAGGATAGCAGTTATTAAAGCAACGTTTTTATGGCGTAATAGTGGCGATACGAAAATATTAATTCCACTGAGTTTTCAAAGGCAATTTCTAGGAAGTTTATTCTTGATCAATGTAAAAAAAAGACGGGTTGCATTCCGGGAGTGCCGGCAGAAGTGAAAACTTGAATATTAACGTTGTGCATTTTTTATATTTTTCATTAATAGATGCACTTTGTTCAATTTCCATATTTTATACACTTTATACACACGAATTTTACGAATACACAGCAGTGTGGCCACTACACAGACGGTCGAGCCATCAGCTGTCACCATCCATGGAAGCGCGCGGCGTGGCACGCTGTAACACACGACTACTCTGTGAAGAAAGAACGAAACAAACTCAGTGGTCACAGTCTCTTGTTTAC
This sequence comes from Amphipoea lucens, assembly GCA_947508005.1. Lineage (NCBI taxonomy): Eukaryota > Metazoa > Arthropoda > Insecta > Lepidoptera > Noctuidae > Amphipoea > Amphipoea lucens. The sequence goes on from OX382379.1 coordinate 12,389,556, forward strand.
AAGACCATATGCCTGACCAAGATTATATAATCTTGGTCAGGCATATGACAGCTGACTGAAACGACTTTTATTTTTGGGTTCCCTATACATTTGCATAAAATTTTAAGACCAAATATAACTTAGCATAATTTTGTTTGGCATAATTATATTTTCGCATAATATATTTACACATAACAGCTTACGCATAAATTTTTAAAGCATAATTTCTCTAGTCATAATAATGATTAAGCATAACATTCTAAAGCATAAAATTTAGCATGACCGTTTTATTTCTAACGACGTCAGGATGACGGAGCCCCGCTACGCGGGGCTCCTATTTCTGTCTGCAGGGTTTAAAGGAACCTAACCAAACCGAACCTCGGGGTGCCCCTGACGTCGTTTAGTATTATGCGAATCAAATTTATGCCAAAACAAATTAGTCTTAAAGATGATTATGCCAACATAAAATGTAGGCCTAAAAAAATTATGCCGAAGTATTATTATGCCAAAACAAATTGTGCCAAAATCGTTATGCCGAAGTATATTAGGACAAAGAACATTATGCGAAAAGAAGGGATCCCTTATTTTTGGTGTGAAAATTCGATTTAATCCGGTCTGATCCCCTGAGCCCCCCTCCACCCCCCTCCCTCAATCCCCTGCTAGTTCGTCTTCTGTTTTAAACTTTGTCTTATCCACTTTATGCTAGGTTACTCTTTTTGACAGGTAAGTACAGTCAAGAGAAAATAAACGTTTCATGTTTTAGGTACAATATTAAATAAAGAATTTTTTTTAATGTTCTTGTACAGACGCCAGCACATCAAGCTACTAGAATCTGTCAAATTTCTTTAATAGATTTTCAACTTTATCGCTTGTGCTGGCGTCTGTACCATGCGTGCTCGATGGGATTGAGGCCACGGCAATACCCGAATGTTTTCCTTGGCAAGTGCTCCGTGCGCAATGTGAGTAACGCACACAAAACATTGCTGTCACGCCTTTTAGGCCTGAAGACTTTATGCTGTGAAATCTCGCCGTGAAGACTTGGGCGAAGTGAGTTGTCATTCCACATAATGCTAGGGATTGACACTATTGACAGCACACATCAAGTTCACTTTACCTTAGTCACCTTAGTTCACCTTCACGGCAGTTATGTGAAAATAACACAACATTTTTGTCATCCATCTTTGAAACCGTGATATCAATTCAACCTGTTTTAAGCTTAAAAGTCGCCCTATAAAGATAACATAAATTCTATCTACGTCTATGAAAAAGGTCGACCTCAAAACAAAAATGTCATAATAGAAGTTCCCCAGAATACTAATTTGTAATCGTATTATTTTAACATTGTAATGTTACAAATTAAAAACGAAGCAGAGATCGTTTTACATAATATTTGTAGCTTTCGTTATTTTTTTAATAAATTCCAGTCAGGTACCAAATTGTTTTTTGAAACAAAATACCGTTGTTTTGAACAACTGAAGAAATATGTGTGGGTGTGATAGAATAAAATTACTTATCTTTCAGCGAAATACGCGTAAAATTTTTACACTTGAATAATTTAAATATGGCTTCGCTCTGTAGAATTAGAATAGTATGGTGGAGACCTTTGCCCATGAATGGAACAACATCGGTTAATATTAATAAAATGTTAAATGTTTAAAATACACGATAGTATCACAGATAGTATGGTGGACTTGCAACGCTACGAGATTAATTTGGCGCGTGGCCAAGAACAGAACTAACGCGACCATTTTGTTTTTTTTTTTTTCTTAAATGTTTACCAACAACGCCCTCCTGTCAATGTCGTTCAGACGACGCCAAAATATCCTTGTAGCACTCTATACGTAACCAAAACGTTACAGAACAGCGATTGTAATTAATTCTGATTAAAACCAACCATAAATAACAACGATCAATCCTTTTGAAATAGACGTTTAGTCGGATGACAAATCAAATTAATCACTAATCAAAAGCAAGTTACAAACGAAATAACCCGATTACCATGACAAATTGAACTTGGCTTAAATGTTCCTTGAGAAAGGATAAACTCAAAGGCTATCCCAACGGATGGTAAAGTTATCCAGATGGATAACTTTCTATCTGTTCCCAACTATTTTGGTGTCAGCTTCCAGTCTAACCGAATGCAGCTGAATACCAGTATTTTACATGGAGCGACTGCCTATCTGACCTCCACAACGCAGTTAGGTACTGAGTAACGCGTTACCTCTTGGCGACACTGGTCATCAGTCTTTCAAGCTTCTATGACTACCCGTAACGTCTGTCAAAGATCTACGAATGACAACTGGAACCAACTGCTTAACGTGACTCTTTGCATACCCTTCTCATCAAACACGACGAAAACAAAACACAATCCCTTCCCGCCAGCAGAAACTTTTTGCCCTTTCGCCCGGCGTATATCTAGCTGTTTGAATTTGAATATTCTGTAGTAAATATACGCAAAATATTCAGATGAAATAGCTGTATTCAATGTACAGTCAACAAAAGAGATAAGTATGCAGGATTGTCGGATATAGTTGAAGTTTAGTAAGAAACCGATGGATGTTCTCGAATAAAATTTAATTTTATTAATAGAAAACAAACAGTTCATTTATCAAATTAAATTTCAGTCGACAACATCCATCGGTTTCTTAAAGTCAAAGTCAAAGTCAAAGCATTTATTTCAAATAGGCACATAAAAGGCACTTTTGAACGTCAAAATTATCTTAAAATAGAATTGATTCTAGTCGCCCATTCCAAAAGGTAGTTTTCGTATGGAGAAGAACGGGCAAGAAACTCCACCGTTACTCTTTTAAAATGTTTAGGTACAATATTTTGCATGGGTACATTAATTATATAATAACATGTGAGGACGATGTACCTACAATAAAATTACTATACCACAATAGGTAAAAGAATTAAAAACGAAACCATGACATATAAATTAATTATCTGATAGATACATGGTGCTCACATATTTACAAACATGGTACAAGCAAAACGATTTTAATTATAAAACAAAATACAAGTAATAAGTCAGGGTGTGAGTAATAAATGTAAAAAAAAAAGAATAAAAAAATTAACAATTAAATTAGCAACCAGTTTGATTTTGTCTAGACTCTAGATTGTCCTATGGAGCAGGACCAGCATGTTTCCAAGCGTTCTTATCTTGGATATAATCTTCTAATTTATAGTATGCTTGTTTACAAAGTGTACGTTTAATGTGAGTTTTAAATTTTCTTTAAATTTTCTTATTAAACTTCAACTACCGGGTGTTACAGAAAGGGTATATCAATACAAACGGGTTGAAGAGTGTATCTGGTCTAAAATCTCTGTACAAAATTTCAGCTCAAAAGCAGTAACTTTGAAAATTCTTAATATTTTTTTATTTTGATAGTTTATTAAATTGAAATCATAACAAACGTGTCACCGGACTACGAGGGTCATTATCCATTATCTGTAGTGTGTCTGTGCGCCTAGTACACGCACATCACGCCGCCGCGCGCCAGTGCAGCGCCGTGATGTCGAAATAAAAGAATATTAAGCATTTTCAAAGTTAATGCTTTTGAGCTGAAATTTCGTACAGAGATTCTAGACCAGATACACTCTTCAACCCGTTTGTATTGATATACCCTTTCTGTAACACCCTGTATAACCGACGATCCTGCATACTTATCTCTTTTGTGGACTGTACCTAAGTATGATAGCTTTGTAGAAATAGATATATTATTCAATATAATAATATGTCCGTGAATCTGTTTTAGCTACAAGCCCGTCGAACGGATGGTAAACTGTAAGGCAATAAATCGTCAGACCATCTAACAGGTGGGCTAACGACCCGTAACTAAAACGCGTTGATTAACCACGGTAGTTAGGAGATGTACGACCCCTTCACACCCTTACGACATTCATTCTTAACTAATATTTATGTTGGACTAATTATTAGGGTCTAACTAAACGTTTAAACACGCGAAATTATACGGTTGAGAATGGAAGATAAATAGGGGTACCTGTGAAGATACCTAATTTAGAGTTGCCTCTTTGTGACTACAGTAAAGTCAGAGAAATTAATTCTTTATTAAAATGACTATGATAAATTGTTTATTGAATTGGTTTCTTAATTTTTCCGTATATTTGAATTATAACCGTTATTCTTTGAGAGTTGTCTGCAATGGCAGGAAAACGACGCAGTTTTTCAATTTGATAAACAATTTCCCTGACTGTAAAATAAGACTAGCCCGCATGAGCATCCAGTTTGATATAAACCTTCTTCAATTTATTTATGTTCAATTCAATCGATTGCATTTAGATGTATCTCACCCGTATGGGGGATAAAACTGGTAATGTCATAATGTGAACAAGTAATAATACAGTAGAGTCAAAAGGTGCCAAGTAGTTCGATTGGCTTTTTTTATATCACGCAATCCGCAAACAATCGATTTATTCCGGTTCGATCCCCTGGAGTCACACCTCCACCTCCACTCCCCCCCCCCCCTTAGCGCTTAGGTACAGACGCCAGCACATCAAGCTTTTACAATCTGTCAAAATTCTTTAATTGATTTTCAACTTTATCACTAAAACATAAGGTTCAAAGTTGATTGGGAAAATTTGACAGTTTCAGGTAGCTTGATGTGCTGGCGTCTGTACAAGAGATGTAACAACAGCTGTTCTGATCATAGCCCTAATTTACTATGACCACTTAACGATACCTTACTTCAAAACCACGCCAATTCCTTAGACAATCACGACTCTAAGTCACATCGGTATCTGCCCGGATTTGAACTCACAACCTCGTACATGAGAGGCGATAGGCCATTACGACATTATTGCCTTTACTAACGAGAAAAGAGAATAATTCTTTTCTTTGCCAAGAAACTAAAACCAAGTCTAGATATTACTAAAATAGACGAAAAATGTGCACTAGACAATTCAATGTGACAATACTTTACGAGAACTTTGACCCAGTAAACTTAATACAGTAGTTTGTTGACCCGAATATTCTGGCAAGGAGCGTGCCGAGTTTACAGACGAGGTAATATAAATATTTGTGAGACAGAGACGGGAATATTATACGAGACTAATGGTAGAAAGAGAAAAAGGATACCGTCATACCATATGACCCCTTAGTAAATTACCCCAAAATTATAAGAAAATGCCGAGAGAACATAAATTGAGGAAAATTATACCTAATACTGCTAATGAAAAATAAACAGTCTAGTCGAGTACTCAAATAAAATATCTAGATTTAATTTTCTGTCTAGCCGACGTTATTGAATCCTAACTTCCTAACCTAATATTATAAATGAGAAAATTAGTTTGTTACCTTTTCACACCTAAACCACTGGACCGATCATCCTGAAATTTTGCATATACGTTGTCAGGTGTACAGAAACGGACATAGGGTACCTTTTATCCCGAAAAAAGTGCTGTTCCCGAGGAAAACAACAATAACGTTATTATGATAATAGATGGCGCCACGTGTCTATTGAACTTTGTCACATTATTTAATTCTGAGGCGGTACAAAGCTCGCCGGGTCAGGTAGTCTGAAAGATTTGACGCCATAATTAGGAGATGCAACCATGAATGGAGTGTGTGCAAGATGATGATGATGTGAAGATGATAGGTTTGGCTAGAAATGGGGTGACTATGAGATGATGACTAATAGAGAAGTATGGAAGGAAAACAAATATTGCGCCGACCTCAAATAAATTGAGATAAGGGCAAGAGAATGATGATGATGCCGAATTCTGAACAGCTTTTCGTATATAGCTTGCAAATGCAGACTGGGAAACTGCGTTTTTGGTTCGCAAAACGTCATTAGCCAATCAAATTGAAGTCTGCCACAGAGGATCAGTATGGAGGCGCCTTGGCGGCCGCTGCTAGATGGGCAATTTTTTTTTTGAATATTTATGTTTTATTGAACCAGTGTTACAAACTTACAAACTAATGTTCGATCATCATTTGGATCTTTACGGCGGTCCCCAAACTAGGCGGCGCCTGTATCTTGGGGACCAGAAAGGAACACACTGTCAACACTTTCCTTATAAACCAATCGTGCCATGGTTTACTTGCATTTAAATCAAATCAAATCAAAAATATTTATTTGCTAGAATATGGTACATAAGGTGTTACAGTAAATTTGTTTCAGCATATCCTGCCATAACATGGCATGCAAATGTATTCACAATCAGCGATGTCAAATAATCTAGCTTACAAATTAGCGCCTTACACTGAATTTCGGCCAATAGCGGCTAATTTCAGCGGAGACTAGCCATCGACGCGGAAGATATAGTGTACAAGTGTGTGCGCAGACACAGGTGCACTATCTCATTCCTCACTCTTATAATCCGATGGGACGGCAATCCGACACGACCGCAGAGAGATTAGGTGCGGGACCAATGGCTTATCGTGATTTCTAAGGCACGGAGGTATTACACCGCCAACTTCCAAACTCCGGGCTGTTACTGAGAAATAACTCACACAGCAACCCGACATCAACTTTAATGCGACGAGAATAAAGATCACAATGATTTTGACAGCCTTGGCAATGGCAGCAATCCAACAGCAACCTTATGAGAATGAGAATAAAGATCACAATGATTTTGACAGCCTTGGCAATTGCAGCAATCCAACAGCAACCTAATGAGAATGAGAATAAAGATCACAATGATTTTGACAGCCTTGGCAATTGCAGCAATCCAACAGCAACCTTATTATAATGAGAATAAAGATCACTGTGATGTGGACAGTGTGAAATCCTCATGGATGTCGACCACCCCGGGGTGGGTGAAGGGTCTGTCAAACTCTTACTGACTAAAACCACACGGTGTCCTGCTGCTACCTTTAGCCGGGGTGCTGGAGTGCTTGCGTTGCGTATTTCGTCACGCTCCCCCGTTTGTATCGCCTGCCATCTCTAAACGCTGCGGTTCTGTGATCTATGCGATGTTAATTAAGCATCGATCAATCAAAATCATAGAGCCGTACTTCACGTTTGGATAAGCGAAATCGATAATCCTTCGTCCAACCAGACGCGGGAAGATTAATTAGCAGGAGGCCACACGTCAGTCGAAACAAAACCAGTGTAAGGTGGCCTTATATTCTATTGAAACTCCGTCTTACGCTAGGCCAGTGGGGTAATTAGAATTACGTAACACACAGCAACGTAGCAATGGATATCATTTTGACAGTTCGACAACATTCATTGCGTTATTTACATTGTTTTTGTTGAGTGGAAACAATTTTGGGACATTTATGATGCAATGGTTTGAGGGGCCCGTGGCTTAATAATAACAGCCGCACAGGTCGATCGACCAGGTTAAGCTACGCTTGCCGCGGTTGGTCTGTGGATGGGTGACCAACTTTATATAGCGAAACCCCTCCGTGCCTCGGAAAGCACGTTGAGAGGTTGGTCCCGGCTGTCAGTCGTGGATCTTTGACAGTAGTTACGGGTAGTCAGAAGCCCGAAAGCACCCCACCAGTCTTATCAAGGGGTATCGTATTACCCACTATCTGGGTTGTGGAGGTCAGATAGGCAGTCGCTTCATGTAAAATACTGGTATTCAGCTGCATTCGGTTAGAATGGAAGCCGACCCCAACATAGTTGGGAAAAGGCTAGGCAGGTGCAGATGATGATGATGCAATGGTTTAGTAATATCCTTCAAAATGATTCGGATTGTGTGTTAAGCACTTAGGGTGCAGCTCCAGGTTAGTGTTATTTCTGAAGTTCGGACGACTGTATCTGACTGTACTGTTGTAACTCTATTCCTCTGTCTGACGGTATTCAAGCTAACTTACTTTTTTCATATATGCACGTGTTTCTGTGTCAATAGATCATATTTTCTTTTCTTTCCACTACCTACGAATAAGTATAAAGCATAATCAGCCTATAATGTTCCCACTGCTGGGGCTTAGGCCTCCTCTCGGTGAGAGAGAATGGGCCGTAATCCACAAAGCGGGCCCACCCTGTGCGAGTTGGTAGATGTCACATGTCTTCGAATTGTTGGTTCTAAGACATGCCGGTTTCGTCACGATGTAATTATTCTTAGTCGTTTTGAGAGCAGTGATGATGAAATACGAACACAAAGAACACAAATTTACGAGTATGTAAACAAAATACTCTTAGAACTTATGTTCGAACTTGTTCGTAAGTCACGGCCGTTTCCAAAGGGCCACGACTGCTAATTATTATGCTTCAGAGAAAAAAAAAAAGACTGAGCCAGCAAAGTCGAGCTACATGAATTCGAAATGTATCTTTCTTTTTATTATTTTTCATTTTAGTAATAGAAAGGAAAGAACGGCGAGCTTCATTAGACTTTTCGGTGAACCGTCCAAAGATTCGTCGGGGGTTGAATAGAAAATCGAACAAAAAACAAATTAATGTCGAATTCCACGTAGGGTGAATACACAAATGTGTGGGCTCAATGCATATGTTAGGAACCCAAATATGTGGGATGTCTCGTATAAATTGTCTCATAAGGCAAGCTTTGCGTTGATAATTACGTATAATGTCGTTGTGTTGAGTGCTGAAGCGCGCTTTTGTATTTTCAACGTTTGGTAAGCATGAGTTAAGGTGCTATTTGGAACCGAACTGCCAACTGCAACTGCCGACAGCACGTGCAGCGGCTTCATACAATCGGCCGCTGGTTTTTATGTATTTATATGAAGCCGCTCGCGCTGCACGTGTTATCGGCAGTCGCAGTAGGCAGCTCGGTTCCAAATAGTGCACCTTTAGACGCGACCTTTTTTCCTACCAATATTATATCGTCATTCTCCTGCCTTTATTCCACTTTATTTGGGGTCGGCCCAACATGTCTTTTTCTTCCATAATTCTCTATTAGTAGTCATCTGAAAGAAAGAAAAAAGAAAATACGTTTATTTGCGGTGAAAATGACGCTAAAAAGAATATAAACATAAAAAATTAAATAAAAAGGTAGGGAGAAACATGCGTCACATCCACGCAAAACGGCTATCGCTCAGCATTATGCTGCGACCCTATGCAAGGCAAGACAGAGCCCCAGCACTGCGCAGCGCAGAGCAGCGCAGCGCAGCGCTCGGTAGATATAACCTTTCTAATCATCACGGATCGACCTGTGCGGCTGTTATTACTTAGCCACAAGCCCCTCTGTAATACCACACCGGTAATTCAACTTGTGCGTTCGGATCAACCTTCTAAAGCAAATTAACCCAGTTTCAGAGTTTTTCGGGAAGAAATTGCGCTGAAACATCAAAGCGTCAAAATACATGACGTTACCTCGTTAAGGCTTTTTGCTGGAGTTGCTTTATTTTTGGGAAAGAACAGAGATTTATTATGGTGAAAAATTTTGAGAGCCTTTTCCGGGTGTCTTCAAGATTGTTATAATATTTATCCATCTTTTAAAGTTATGTGAGTATTGCGTTTGTATTCAGTTTTTATCATGTTGGACGTTTTTCAAATGAAATTCTTGTTATAATTGCCAACTGCCTATCTGACCTCCACAACCCAGTTACTGGGTAATACGATACCCAGTGGTAAGACTGGTTGTCAGATTTTCAGGCTTCTGACGACGAAATGAAATGAAAATGAAATCACCAACCATTTTATAATAAATTACGAGTATGTCATCGGACGAAAGTAGGTACTGCTTACAAACACAGCACTTATACCATTACATCCAATTGAGCCAATTCTCTACGACTTCATTCAGTCAATTCCTGAATATCGGTTGAATGAACACGTCGGCCGCCTGCAAATTGGCCAAGTTATGTGATTTGGCTCGTCGAATGAATTGACGGCAAATAAGAAGGAAAAAATATGTTGAAAATTTTAAAAAGTTTTCCGACATTTTGACGACCACGTCATCATCGGCCTAGCCTTTTCCTAACTATGTATGTTGGGGTCGGTTTCCAGTCTAAATGCATGCAGCTTAGTACCAGTACCATGGCGCGACTGCTTATCTGACCTAAACAACCCAGTTACTGGGTAAATACCCTTGGCTCAAAAGACTGGTTGTCAGACTTTCAGGCTTCTGACGACCCGTAACGATTGTCAAAGATCCACGAATGACTGACTACTGTTATTAGCTGACTTACTACTGAATGCTGTTATTAGCTAGCCAATGTTTTTATAATGTAAACTAGGCTCTAATGATAGGTAATAATATCCTCTTTCCATTAAATATTCTATCAATCATGTAAGCCTTGAATAAATAACAATACTTTGACATTACAAGACGTACATACGTACTCGTAGTATTGATTTAGACCTCGAGGTATTTGTGTCAACAGCTCCAAATAGGTATATCTTTGATTGATATTTGCTTTACTCTATAGTAATCAATAAATGTAATGTACCGACATTGTATCTAGGGCTTACTATGTATTTATACACAAACATACATATGTAGACTCACGTCTTCTTCTCATGGGCCCAGGCAGAAACTACAGAACGGCACCTGCTTTTTTTTTTTGGATGGGAAATCATCAAATGACCCCTCCCGCTCTGAGTGGAGCGGAAGGGAGTGTCAGACTCTTACTGACTAAAACCCATCCGTGTTCCTTCCTTAGCCCTTTGTGTTCCGGGGTAGCGTAACCCTTTCGGACAATCACGCTACCCCGGACTATCCCGCTACCCCGGGCAATCCCGCTACCCCGGGCAATCCCGTTACCTGCTGCCATTCTTACATAACTACTCGTTTTATTTCGTTTACGTTCTGTAGCGAAAAACGTCGCCACAGAAATACGTATAATTTAGTTGATTTTTCCGAATATAAAATGTATATTTAGAAAAGTTAAAAAAAAACACTCACGGAACAAAAACTGATATATACAAGCACAGCGTGTTATATATAATTTAGAAAGAAATAAAAAAAAATTACGTAGGCGTATGTGTTATATTTTTTTAAAAGCGTTACTGTGTTTCGCGACGAGATAAGATTCAGTTGCAACCAGACCCCAAAAACAAAGACGTAACTTAAGTTGGACCGGGTGTAATAGGTACGACTAAGTGTATTCAAAGTTTAAAAATTAACAACAAGATTTAAAAAAAACTTAAAATAACTGAGTTGTAGCAATGTCCTGAACTATAGGAATGATATTTTAAAAAGGATTAACTAATTCTACTAACGAAATGATTTAAAAAAAAAAAAATTTTTTGGATCATGACTTTATGTCCGCTAGAGGGCGCCATATTCAACATAATGTGACGTCACATAGCCAATAACCAGCGGACGATCAAAACGCTTCCAACGATACCTCATTTGTCTAATTATGACATGTAATTTAGAAGTTATGAGGGAACAAATGAACATACATACATACCTACCAGTCAAAATCATAACCCTCCTTTTTGCTTCGCTGTAGTCGGGTGAAAAAAGGGTCCTAAATATCTGCCATATTCACACCAAAGCTATTGTGGTGTCGTGACGATGAGACTCTGTCTGCTGTTCCGGTATCTTTCTTAGTCAGGAACTTCCAAGACATTAGGTTATGAAATTGCCGATCAAATCAGCTCGCTGCTTACGGCAGCCTAGCCAGAAGCTAGTTAGTAGGTGGGGGGACTGCAATTCGGCTTGACAAAATCTCGGATGAAACCAGAATGGAAATAATACAACACATACATAATATGATACCAACGATCTAGTACTTGGTTTTAAAAAAATTGTACTTTTGCTTAAATTAAATTAAATCAAGAGTGAACAGGCATCTTCTGGGCACGCTCGCTCCATCATAGACCTCATCTATCGCTTTCCATCAGGCGTGATCGGGGTCAAGAGCGCGCCCATTTAGCAATAAAAAAAAATAAAAAATTAATAAAATAGTCCCGAAAAACCATTAGAAATGCGACACGTTGCCAGCCCGCGCGGGATGAACGCTATTAACAGTTAATTTACCTCATTCTACATATTCAAATCATGAAACCTAAAACCAAATTCTAAACATTAGGTAAGTACTTAAAAGCTGAGTAAGGTTTAATGAGACCAATTTCTCAAATACACTGTGTAATTAGGACCTAAAGTTCTTGTAGTTAGACCTAACTAATGTACCTCTTTAGTTTAGTGTTAAAGTCTAGAACAAGTTCAGAGAGGTTTATAACATTACATACTCAGAAACCAAGTTTACAACTACAAAAGTCCTGGAAACATACTCGTAACGTAACATTATAACTACGCTTGTATTCTTCGAAGAGGTACAGTCAACAGCAAAAGTAGATGATGAAAATCAGAAATTCAATACTAATGAACGGAGTTCGCGTCAGAAACTCAGAACTGTGTGACGTCGAAGTGATTCAAAAGTATGTGATTGTAAATTATACCAAACATTTACTACTAGTACAGCTGCCATATATTCGTGATCAGTTTTGACTCCAAAAGTTATAAACTCAACCATCATGTACTTTTGCTGCCGACTGTACAAGTATTGGAAATTAAGCAATGTAAGATTAATTAATTGTGGTTGAGCCCCATGTATCTAACATGGTGTTCACATTTACAAATATTGTAACCGTAGTCGATTTCAAACAGTGTGTGTGTTCAATAGAATATGAAAACCCGAATTATTGTTAAGTATATTTTTTTGTAGTAAAAACTTCTTTAGACGCGTTGGTAATTTTTTGAGATGGGAAGAAACCATTGAACTCGTGACACTGTTAACGACACTGCGCTACATTCGGATGTGTTCGTCTGTCCTCGGGGTGTATTTTCGATATGTCAGTGAGTGATGGCAAAGTATTCTGTTTGTGTTTTGTTTATATGACGATTCAAAAAATACACACGTACTTAATTGTTTAAGTTTTCACTTCTGTCGGCACTGCCGGAGTGCCATTTTTTTTTTCTGAACGCGACACATGGATGGCATAAATGTTCATTACGACGAGAATTAATGAAAATCTGTGTCATGCCACCCGTATGGCTCGGCTTTACGCAGCTACATAGGTATTACTTAATTTTCAACCGTGTTACCGTGAGTTGAAAACTCCTACTTATGTATGGAAAGTTACACGAATTTTTCAGCAGCCAAAAATGTAATGAAAAGGTCGAAATGTGACGTTCTTTATTTATTTTGTCTGCCAGCTACCTATATTCAGTGTTATGTGGTCTTATTTTTTGAGTCTACTTACCTACTGGCATGATGTACAGTGTGCTTCAGAAAAAAGGTGCCCCCCGCCACGCCGGCTGGTGCATAACATACATAAACAGCCTTTAATATTCCCACTGCTGGGACACAGGCCTCCTCTCTTCGAGGGTTGGTAGAATGTCACATGTCTTCGAATTTTTGGTTCTAGGACATGCCGGTTTCCTCATGATGTTTTCCTTCACCGTTATGAGAGCAGTGGTGATGAAATAATTTACACGAAGTAAATCACGTTAAAAATCCATTAAAATCCCTCTGGGGTGTGATTTCACACACATCACAATAATTTGAATAATACTAAGTGAAATTTTCCTAAATCAAAACCATGACTGGTCATCCGGCTACATTTTGTGACACTTGTAGCACTCCACACACAATAGGACGGAACCCATGTCATTCAGTAGGTAACGATCACTTCATGTTGTTAGCGGACTGGATTCATTTTTTGTGTGACAGTTTTGCTTTGTTTTTAATGAGCCAGGCGAACATACTGAAAATTACTGGTTCAAAACTTATTCGCTTGTCTTAGGTTATAAAAACTTCGACTATAAAACAGGTTTAGAGGCAATTCTTATAAAGGCAAAGGTTATCTTAATAGTCCATATTAAAATAACATCAAGTTGAAACTTTTTAACTTGACTATGTACTTTTTGTTTGACCAAATAAAATCATGAAAATTGGTTTCATGCAAACAAAAGACTACAAAGTCAAAGTATTTTATTTGTTGAACATAGGTAATATGGTACATGGTATAAAATTTGCGTTGTATCACTATGTTTTGCCTTGCAAGGCGTACAAACTAGGCGTAAAAAACAACAAACTAAATAAAACTGTTTCAAACAAGTAGCGTTGTAAACAAGATAGAATAACAAGTGGATCGGACACTTTTTATTTTATGCTTCTATCATCTAAAAACTCATTGATAGAGTAGTAAGCCTTTTCAATCAAGATTTTTTTAAGTTGCGATTAAGTTTTTGGTACTACTTAAAACGTTAGTCACTTATAGGCCGACCGCATAACTGAGACGTTGCCGTAGCCCCCCCCCCCCGCATCGCGCTGCTACCTTAGGCAATGTATGTTTAGTTTACACTTAATGCTATAGGCTTACCTACTTGCATGTTTCCTCATCAGCCAAGTAAATCTTTTCATACGTGCCTCTTTGACGTCGCTACCTTTTATGATAGATACCTTCTACCTTTAAACATGCTCGAGGGTCTTATAAAGAAATATTGTGGAGGTACTTCTTGGATGATTGAAGTATTTTTGAACATGTTTAGACGCGTATTGAAGAAAAGAGAAATTGGATTCACAGCTCCTTATACATATTTATATCATACTAACTTCTGCCCGCGGCTATGCCCGCGTGTATGTAGGAACTTATCTCCCGTAAACGGCCTACCGGTGTAGCGGTATCTACAACGCCACATGCGAACAACGCGTCATACTGACGTCACGCAAATCCTGCATCGCGCAGGCAGAGTTTACCGCGCAACTAGCATAGATACAACAGCCCGACATGAATCATTGGGCAGTTGCCCGCCAGACACAACACCCGTCTGGTCGGAGGATCCTCCCTTTTCTATAGAGTATATGAGTGAACTTTACACCCTGTTCCTCATACCTCTATACCGGGGCAAAAAGTAACCTACCGTGCATTCGCGATTTATTTGCCAAAAATGTAAACAAATATGAATTAATGGAAAAATAACTTTAATTCCTACAAAATAAAGTTCAGTTTTCGCTGCAACTTCAAACATTTTTAAAACTTTGTCAATAGTGTTAGTCACTCTGAAATCAACTTAATTATCATTTTAATAAAGTTGATATTTGTTAAACTTGAAATAGGGTAGCGGTGTGCAGCACTGCGCATTTTTACTTTACGTCCTTCCACAGGATGCCATCTATCTTCTTTAATTTTATTGAAATCCGCGGGGCAATTGCGTAACACATTATCAATCGGAATCGGTTTCATTTTGACAATTCAACAACATTCATTGCGTTATTTACGTGTTGAGCAGACAAATTCTTCGAACTTATGAAGTAATTGATTAGCAATTTGCTTCAAAATGATTCAGATTCCGATTGATAGTGTGTTACGCAATTAGGGTGCTGTTCAGTGGATTAGGCGAGAAAAAGTGATATACAGACAGAGTTATTTTTGAATATATAATATTATTATGGATGGATAGTATCCTAACTAATATTATAAATGCGAAAGTAAGTAGGTATGTTTGTTACCTTTGCACGCCTAAACCACTGAACCGATCATCCTGAAATTTTGCATGTACGTTGTCAGGTGTACAGAAACGGACATAGGGTACTTTTTATCCCGAACAAAAGTGCTGTTCCCGAGAAAACAATAATAACTTTATTATGATAATAGATGGCGCCACGTGTCTTTCGAATCATGATTGAATTATATTAGAAACTCGAAACTTACGCGGATCAAACCGCGGGGCGCAGCTAGTATATTATACATACGAGTACAAAGTAAGTAATGTGCTGCTTAAATGAACAACCAGATTATCGATAAATCTCAACTACAAAAACAATATTCAATGAAGTCACTTGCCATCGTGGAAATGATATCGTATGTATATTCTGACGACAGTTATAATTTTTACTGTCGTAATTCGTAATTCAGTAGGCTTTCAGATACTTGGGTGACAATGTTGAATAATAAAATAAGATCGTTCTGTACACATTTTATTATATCAATAGCCGTGCGACATAAAATAACAATATTGTACGTTGTTTCCTGTCCGGATCTGGGAATTCGTAGTTTATTTATGGAATCGATTTGGTGTGCGCGAAATATTTAATCGTTAAGTACTGGTATTTTAACTGTAAGCTCGCAACCAATTCATTTAAGAACTGATTTTCAATAGTCAGATAACTCTTACCTGAAGAATACATATTTAAATTTGGCAGCTTTTGTACCGAAAACATGTTAAACTGTCATATTTATTCTTCAGATAAAAGTTTTCTGACTATTAAAAAAGAGTAGGACGTTTAGAAGTGTACCGCAAAACGGGGCTACTTTGCCTTCCAGGGTTACTTTGACAGATGTTGTAGCTACTTTGACAGAGCGCCGAAATCGGTTTTCACGTGTGCTCAGCAAGTGTGCGTGACCTCGAGTAATATTGCGTGAGGCGCGGGGTGTGGGGAACGCGTCATAGCGTTGTGATCGGCCTGGTCAAAGTAGCCCCGCCTGTCAAAGTAGCCCCGTTTTACTGTAGCAATCTAAGAACGTTCACAGTCTGATCTTAGTCTCAATCTGTCAAAAATACTTATTTCCCTACATTTTTGACATTGAGTGTCGCTGAGATAAGATTGCGACTAGATTTTGAACGTTTTTAATGACGAGAATTGGCCTTCTGTGCGTTTTCCAATTTATTGCTCACTGCAAATCGTCGATTTCAGACCATTAACTCCAGATTTATTTACATCTCTTCCACCAAAAGTCAGTGGTATCTCATACTAACTAGAAAAGTGCATTACGACATTAGAAGAGTATATAATATTGCGAACATGCCAGGTTTTACACCCACAAGATAATGCTGAAGCCGGAACGGAAATCTCGGAAGCAAGGCAACTTTTGAGGACATTATTTCTTTCTGTCTTTCGTTCTTTTCTTGTCATAATTCATTCATTCATTCTCTGCCCTACCCTTCGGGGAAAGAAGGTGTGATGTTATGTTATACAATTAAAGTCAATTAAACTTATGTTTCAAATTAATATTCATCATCATCATTTCAGCCGAAAGACGTTCACTGCTGGACATAGGCCTCCCCCAAGCACCTCCACTTTGACCGGTTTTGTGCTTCTCGCATCCAACGAGTTCCTGCGGCCTTCTTCATTTCTGATTCGATCAAGCAGAGAAACTCCAAGCATAACCCTCTCCATAGCTCTTTGGGTGACTTTCAGCCTTCTAATGCCCACTGTGAGCGACCACGTTTCAGTGCCATAAGTTATCACTGGTAATACGCACTGGTCAAAGACTTTCGTCTTGAGACACTGCGGTATGTGGGACGAGAAGATATTGCGTAGCTTCTTCGGGAAGCTGCCCAAAATAATATTAATTCAAGTTACACGAATATCAACTTTATTAAAATGTTAATTAGGTTGATTTCAGAGTGACTAGCACTATTGAAAAAGTTATAAAAATGTTTGAAGTTGTGGCGTAAACTGAACTTTAATGTGTAGGATTTAAAGTTATTTTTCCATAAACTCATATTTGTTTACATTATTGGCAAATACAGGGCGAATTCAGGTTAATATTGTTTGGATTCAATACTTACTGGAGTAACTGAGCAGTTTTTTTTTATATTGGTTACGATTTCGGGATCTTCTAAAGTTCAGAGCCCTGATTCACAACCATACGACAGGCTATCGTATCGAAAACCTGACATTTCGATAACCTGATTTGATTTGCCCTCAACAGCAAATAGCTGTTGGAAGAATAGCGAGCGTCTATTTGATTTAAACTGACAAAATTTTCGGGTTTTGGACTTGTGAACAGCGCTTAGAAGACTCCTACGATAACAATGATTAATGTTCGATACGATACGGAAGCGTATCGAGTGTTTGTGAATAGCTACGCTGGTACACTTTGCACAAACTGATTAATGAGACCATGTCCTGCCCGAAACAGCACACTTGCATTAGGAGTTGTAATGATCGTGGATCGAGGAGCGCCGATCCGGATTGTCCGGTGAGGACCTACCTAATTACACTTTTAAGCCCGACTTGAGAGCAAACGTAGAACCATCAGTCTCAACCAGTTTTGAAAGTTTTCTTCAACAAAAGTTTACATTTAAATAGAAGAAAACTGGGTTTACGTAACGGATTTTAATGTTTGAACATATTTAAGAAGATTACCTACAAGATAAGCCCCGTAATATTACAGAAATTTCTCTTAGAAAGCTTAACGCGTTGAGCGGAATTAACGTTATCCTTCTTAATGATAACACGTATCAAGGATTATTTATTCTAATTAAGAACGTCTAGACCATAAATCATCTTCTTTCCTGTTTCCTGTGAATGTTTAATGCGGATCATTGGGCTTTGAAATAAACACTGCATTCAAGGATCAAAGGCGATATTGTCGATATAACTGCCAAATTGGCAATTGCAGATTACTTGTTGCACTTTAAGTAATAAAAAGCGCAGTTAAGGGGATTACAGAACAGTTTTAGAAACAATAAAAGTATATGATCGACTACAGTAAACAAAAAAAAAAATATATGATATTCTTCAGGATATATGCTACGTAGATAGTGTGTTGAAAACATAATACAACTTATTTGTTACTATAGAATAAAATCATGAAGATACCTCTAAAAACTATCTTTTTACAACAAAAAACATACTAATATACATACAAAAATTATGATTTTTTGTCAGATTATTCTACAAGCAACATACTAAAACTAGTGTTTTTATTTTTTAGTCCAAACAATAGATTTTTCGTAAATAGATCTTCATATTTTGCAATAAATTTTACTAGTGTTGTGTCATCGCGCTTCTCTTTCTTTTGTATGCAGTTCGGCAGTGACCGCGCTTTAGGTCATGTAGTTCTCTTAATCAAATTCATACATGTCTGTAATCTCCATAGGGTTATAAGATAGAGGTGTAGCCTATTGTACACACACCCACATTTCACTACTTATATTTTAAGTCCCATGTAATAGGAGGCGAGCCTATTGCCATCAACCAGGCATAAATCCAGACCCCGGACTGCTACTTAGAAATTCCAGATGGAAAAACGCAATAACACTTTCCCCGACCCGGGAATCGAACTCAGCGGGGCAATCGCGTAACACTTTATCAATCGGAATCGGTTTCATTTTGACAGTTCAACAACATTCATTGCGTTATTTACGTGTTGAGCGGACAAATTCTTCGAACTTATGAAGCAATGGATTAGCAATTGGCTTTGAAATGATTCTGATTCCGATTGATAACCAGCACCCTAATTGCGTAACACATTACGCAATTAGGGTGCTGGTCCTCATAAACAGCAATAGCGCTTGGGATCACTAGACCACCGAACGAACTAAATCGAAATCCAATCAAAAATCATGTATTCTAATTAGGATAGAATAGAACACTCTTTATTATGTACACCATATAAATTACTGACATAAATATAGAAACTTTACAATGGGTGACACAATGGGCGGTCTTATCGCTAAGAGCGATCTTTTAAAGACAACCTTTGGATGCATTAAAAACGCGAAGGACAGACAAATACTGCAGGTAGTCTGTGGTGTACCATTTACACAATACAATAAATACGTACATAAAGTACTACTAATCTAAATAAATATAATTAGGCTGAGAATCAGATTTTTTTTTATCGTAAAAATTACATAAATAAGTCTCCCAAAACGCCCGCTATTAACCATTTGCAGTGCTTCAACTGAGATGAAGAAGTGGCGCAACAAACTCTCCTACAACTGTATTCATGAAAACAGCACCCTAATTGCGTAACACGCACAATCTGAATCATTTTGAAGGATATTGCTAATCCATTACTTCTTGTGTTCGAAAAGTTTGTCTCCTTAACTACGTGAATAATGTAATGAACTTTGTTGAACTGTCAAAATAGGAGCCATTGCTACTGATAATGTGTTACATGATGTGTTGATGGTTCTTAGCGATAAGACCGCCCATTGTGTCACCCATTGTAAAGTTTCTATATTTATGTCTGTAATTTATATGGTGTACATAATAAAGAGTATTCTATTCTATTTCTATTCTATTCCCCCGAGGGTTATAGTAAACAAACTATACGTAGCACATTAGTAATGAATGTGACAGTTTATTAGCAAAGTGGCCATGTTCGGATGTTTCATATTAGTTTCTAGTAATACAGTACATTACAATATTTGCTTGATGTCCATTGCGTTAAATTTATGTTGATAATTTTCCTAGAAAATGACTGGAAATAGTCTAACCAGCAATTTACTTACTATAATTTAATTTATATAATATAAACTCTCGGCGGTATTATTCGCGCTCGCCTATAGGTACATATATTATTATTATATAGGGGTACTACTTTTGTATTTTAAAATCATTACTTAAGTATAAGATTTTTTTAAACCAGCGTGCAACAACTGTAATAACATTTCTAGGTCTAGTTCATGTGCTGAATTCAGCACATGACCTAGACCTTAGAACTTGGTTTCGTCGGTAATCAAAAAAATACTGCTGTTTCGTAGAAAAGTGCAATAATACATACGCGGTCAAAATGCATGGCAGTTATTTCTTTTTTAATAACCGACGAAAAATTTCAACGCAGGGGGTTCAGAATCATGTACTTACTGAATTCATGGTGACAGTTTGCGTATTGGTTAAAAATTTATCCGGTATACTAAATCATTAGTCACATTGAAACTGTTCATCTTTTATTATTAAACCTATCGAGCATTGATCATAACTTTTATTTATTTATTCATGTCATCTTCATCAGCCTACAGCAGTCCATTGCTGGACATAGGCCTCTCCAAATGCACGCCATTTATTCACGTACAATCAACAAAAGATATAAGTATGCAGGATCGTCGTATATAGTTGAAGTTTAGTAAGAAACCGATGGATGTTGTCGACTGAAATTGAATTTGATAAATGAGCTGTTCGTTTTCTATTAATAAAATAAAATTTTATTCGAGAACATCCGTCGGTTTCTTACTAAACTTCAAATATATCCGACGGTCATGCGTACTTATCTCTTTTGTTAACTGTCACAAAATACTTAATAACAAAATCCATAAAGATAGAAGGTCAAAACAACCCGCAATATACCTACCTTAAAGCCCTCAACAATACATTTATTGTTGAGGGCATTAAATATTGAAAACAGTTTCCTTGAGGCTAAGTGGCAGTAACAGCCGCACGGGTCGATCGATCAAGTTAAGTAAACTACGCTTGCCGCGGTTGGTCTGTGGATGGGTGACCATCTTTAAATACCAAGACCCCTCCGTGCCTCTTGGTCCCGGCTGTCATTCGTGGATCTTTGACAGTCGTTACGGGTCGTCAGAAGCCTGAAAGTCTGACAACCAGTCTTACCAAGGGGTATCGTATTACCCAGTAACTGGGTTGTGGAGGTCAGAGAGGCTGTCGCTCCATGTAAAATACTGGTATTCAGCTGCATCAGCTTAGATGGAAGCCGACCCCAACATAGTTGTAAAAGGCTAGGCAGATGATGATGATGAGTTTCCTTACTCACTTAAATTCAGCAACGTCATACAATTTCAACGCGGTATTCATATTTCCGCGTGAATGATCCGCGAAATGAAACAGCTGTGTTCCTTTCTACCGCCCATTGAACAAATGGATTGGTATTAAACTAACTCTGTATTACACCTAAACTGCCCATTGGTCTCGTGGCCACAAGCGCGACTTCTGAGGTCGGGGTCCTGGGTTCAATTCCCCGGGTCGGGCAAAGAGTTATTGAGATTTTCCATTAGACATTTCATAGTTACAGCCTGGAGTTTGTAAGTTGGCGGTGTGATACCCCTGTATTTTGGAAAGCACGTTAAGCCGTTGGTCCTGCGCCTGATCTCTCTTCGGTCGTGTCGGATTGCCGTCCCACCTGACTATGAGAGTGGGGGAAGAGAGAGTGCACCTGTGTCTGCGCACATACTCGTGCACTAAAATATCTCCCGCACCGAAGGTTAGTCTCCGTTGAATTTGGCCGTCGTGGCCGAATTACGGATTTATTCCAGTCTGATTCCCTGAGCCCCCCTCCACCTCCCCCTCCCTCAATCCCCTGCTAGTTCGTCTTCTGTTTTAAACTCTGGCTTATCCAGTTTATGCTAGGTTACTCTTTTTGACAGATAAATAAGTACAGTCAAGAGAAAATAAACGTTTCATGGGAGGAATATTAAAGGTCGTCTTTAAAAGATCGCTCTTAGCGATAAGACCGCCCATTGTGTCACCCTTTGTAAAGTTTCTATATTTATGTCTATAATTTATATGGTGTACATAATAAAGAGTATTCTATTCTAATATTATAAAAATGAAGATGCACTATACACCACTGCCTACCTATGTATTTGGAAAACACACATATGATACATCAGTAGGTATATTATGCCTTTACATAACACGTAGTTTTGTTACAAAACCCAGTTGTAGCCTAAATAAAGCGATAAATTCCGAACGGACTATAGTTATCTCAAAAGTTTTAAGTTCTGCCGAAGATTTCTTATTATCCTAAAGTATGAAACTTTAGCGATCCTTCGGGGAACGAAAACACTTTGGAAAGTTTCGGAAAGCTTCGGAATGTCTCGGAACGACAACATGAGTCATGAAAGTTGACATGAAAGTGGACAGTTTCACAGTAAAGGCTTGGATTTTGTCTCGGTATTGCTAGGTTGTTGTGAGGTGCAACAGAGAATAACTGTTTTCAAGTCTGCTAGCCTTTCTTGAAGTACAAATAAAAGTCGTAATACTCAAAAGAAAAGTCGTATAAAGGTCGTATAGTCGTGTATTCTACTGTCTTATTTCTCATAAACTTTATAACTTAGTAGGGTACCACTTCACTTTGTAAGTAACTTATCTAAGTTAATAAAATAAAGATGTACAGTCACGAGCAATAATATGTCAACACTTGGTAACTTTCAATTGCGATATTTTCGTGAAATAACGAATGCAACGTTGAAATACGACACTTTACATAAACCTATGGGTTCGAAAATACTATGTTCGTAATAACATAAAATTTCATTCAAAAATAAAGGAGAAAATCGCCTTTGAATAAAGCGAAGTGTATACATACTTATAGACGTGACTGTAGGTGCATAAAAGATCTAGTGACATAGATTGAAAAGAGTACAGTCAGCATCAAAAGTCGATTAACACTATCATTTTTACATGTTATTAAATTGACAACAACTTTTTTCAATAAACTGATTTTTAGCTTTTCACATAATAGACAAGAGTGTATATTCTAAAAACATTTCTTCTGCTGCGATTTTGAACAAATATTTTGCTCAATAACTAAGATTAAAAAAACTGAAGTGTTAATCAACTTTTGATACTGACCGTACCAATGCTTAGATGGTTTGCTCAGGTTGAGAGGATGAATGAAAGGCAACTAACAAAATTTATTTATAAGTTAGATGTGAGTAGAAACACCGGGAGGGGACGCCCTAGGAGGACAAATAGTGACCTCAAGTGATGTTCTTCAGAAAGGTCAGTACCCGCAACCGACGTGCGTGTATGATACATAAATAGTCCTTCCATAGTTCAAGGTTACCGATTTACTATAGCCAACCAAAACCCATAGCCCAATATATTTTGTTCCCATGTCCTGCACCAAACGGGGGTGGTCCTTGGGTGCACTAGCATAGTGCATACAGGGATAATCGACGGTGGTGCCTCCTTATCATTAAAAACCTCTAACGGGCCTCTGAGAGTTGGCTTCGGTCCCTCGTATGCCTTCCAAAGGTCCGGGACCCTGGGTCCCGAAATATGTCAAAGACAAAATATAATTATGTCGCATGCCGGAGGAGCTATGGGCTAAAGTAACTACACAATGGGTCCCAAATAGCAGTAAACGACAACGCGTCAGGCCCAGAATGAGATGGCGGGAAGAATTCGACTCTTTCCACAAGGATTGGCGTGTAACGGCACTGGATAGGGATAAGTGGAAGGAGGGAAAGGAGGCCTTTGCCCTGCAGTGGGACAGGAATGGCTGATAATAATAATAATCCTTCCTTAGTGCTCACTTTCGGTATATAAGGAACTCTTGACCTTGAGCAAAATTTCATGCTTCTAGAAATCTAGACCAAGAGGGTTAGGCTGTGGAATAACATATATGCTACTTTTTGTACCGGTAGCATGTTCCCGTGGGATAATTACCTACCGATATCCACGCAGGCGAAGTCGCGGGCAGAAGCTAGTAAACGTATATAAATCTCATCTTGTACAGACGCTAGCACATCAAGCTACTGCAGTCTGTCAAATTTAGTTAATAGATTTTCAACTTTATCGCTAAAGCATAAGGTTCAAAGTTGGTTGGGAATATTTGATGGTTTCGGGTAGCTTGATGTGCTGGCTTCTGTACACTGCTTATAAAAGTTTTCATCCATCAATATTATATTGGTTAAGACTACGTAATGTTGACACTAAAACTAAGAACCACTAGATCGACTCTAACCATTTCCAAATCAATAAATCCATGCAGTTTAAGATGGCGCGTAAAAATGCAGCGTCTAAAACCGCAGTGAAGCACTAAAACTGTATATCCCATTCAATTTTACGCTCAAACTATAACACTATTTAATGCGATCTCATATAAAATTTTTATCCTATACCATAGACCACAGAATCGTCGTGCTGGCAGCGTATAGACACGGCAAGTTCTAAAGGGCGCGCAAGATAAGTTTTCGCGCGACGTTTGACCGCTGCTCGTGCCTTCCCTGTATGGCAAAAACGCCTTTGCCCTGCAGTGGGACAGTTATAGGCTGGTCATCATCTGCCTAACCCAAATATACAGGGTGAAATTGAACACATGCGACAAATCGAAATGGGAGATTGTACTCGTTATTATGAACAACTTTTACTATGGGACCAAACCTGAAATCGCGAAAAAAAAATTAGCTGTTCCCTACATTTTGGCGAGTTATGCGAACATAAATGTAGGGAACAGCTGATTTTTTTTCGCGATTTCAGGTTTGGTCCCATAGTAAAAGTTGTTCATAATAACGAGTACAATCTCCCATTTCGATTTGTCGCATGTGTTCAATTTCACCCTGTATTATTTTATATTTCCCAAATATATTAGGGCCGATTTCCAGTCCAACCAAAAGAAATAAAAAACAAAAAAAAATACACTAACCCAAAAAAATACTTTACAAACAATTTTTTTTTAATAAATACTTTTTCTTTCTTTTCTTTCTTTCAACCGGATGCAGCTATATACTGGTATTTTACATGGCTGACTGCATGACTGCCTATCTGACCTCCACAACACAGTTACTATATAGCAGTTACTATTTATAGGCTGGTATTATTTAAAACTAGCTGTGCCCCGCGGTTTCACCCGCATACATGTAGGACCCGTGGGAATATCGGGATAAAAAGTATCCTATGTGTTATTCTAAAGTATAAGCAATATTATTGTAAAGTTTCATCAAAATCCATTCAGTAGGTTTTGCGTGAAAGAGTAACAAACATCCATCCATCCTCATAAATATTGGGTTTATAATATTAATATTAGTGTGACTAGCTTCAGCCCGCGACTTCGTTCGCGTGAAACTTCTTGTTTCCCCCGAGCCACCCCGTCGTATCGCATCACCGGCCCGCGCTATCACTTAACGTCCTTTTTGACTTTTTTTCTTTTTGCTCGGCTCCTAAGGGTCAAAGGCTCAAGAATTGGGCTATCAAATGCAAGAAGAATTTTTCAAATCCGACTGGTAGTTCCAGAGATTACCCCCTACATACAAACTTACAAACATACAAACTTACAAACAAATTTTACCTCTTTATAATATTATAGTATATTATAGTATAGTATAGTATATAGTATAGATTATTATATACTTAGTAGGATATAGTAGGATTCATTACTGTCGTAGTGCGTGTCAACGGTGACAGGTTTGGTTTGTGTGAAAACTGTCGAAAATGCCGCCTCTTGCAGTGGCTGCCAAGGCGTCTCCATGCTATGTAAGCCGATACTATAATTTAAAGTCTTTCTTTAAAATCTTCGCATCAATCTCGGAGATAAAACCATCAATCTGAACCGTGATTGGTGGAACGACAGTTTTGAAAGACCATGATTGGTCGGATGCCAATTTTGAAAGACGTTGATTGGTTGGAAGGCATTTTTAAAACTTCCACAGATGATCGTAATGTGCCTTAATAAAACTTGCTAACTACAAAGTTGGGGATGTCGAGTTAGACTCGTTGAGAATCGGGTCAGAACTTGAGCAGTTTGTGCTGAGTAAAAAGATGTAGTTTTTCTCAAAGAAATTTTTTTTTTGTTTGAATAGAATATCGACAGTGTTTATAATATTATTTGCTGGAAAGCCGCAGGATTTGCTTGTGGATAATGATTTTAATTTTCTTGGGCATAAGAGCGAAATTGGCTAATAGTTTCATGCGTGTACTGAACTACTGACCAGGGAGCGAGAGGTCCTGAATTTGATTCTCAAGTATATTTTCACTAGGCCTCATCTAAATGCAGGAAGGCGAAAAACACACCAACACATCAATCTACTACAATCTGTCAAATTTCTTTAATAGATTTTCAACTTTATCACTAAAGTATAAGGTTCAAAGTTGATTGGGAAAATTTGCCAGTTTGGGGTAGCTTGATGTGCTGGCGTCTGTACATCTAAACTATATATAATATATTAGAAAGAGAAAATATTTTATTTTTTCTTGCGTTTTCACACTAAAACGGCTGAACGGATTTGGTTGAGGCACATGAGTAGACCATGACCGGGATTAAAACATAAGATGGTTTTTATCGCGATATTCCCACGGGATCAAGGTTTATGCGGGTGCAACCGCAAGGCGTAGCTAGTCTTTAAATATAAGCACAACAGCATCTTAACTTCGCAATCTATACTATCCATACTAATATTATAAATTAGAAAGTAACTCTGTCTATCTGTCTGTCTGTATGTTACCTTTTCACGCCTAAACCACTGAACCGATTTAGATGAAATTTGATACAGAGATAGTTTGAGTCTCGGGAAGGGACATAGGATACTTTTTATCCCGATATTCCCACGGGATCGAGACTTCGCGGGGCGCAGCTAGTATGTTATAAAATTACCTGATAACAAAATCTAGCAGTACTGGAAAACGAATTTTATTATAATGGACACAAGTGTGCAATTCAGCTCTCATACAATTCAGAAAGACACTCGCGATAAGAAAAACAAATGCAATACGCTTAGAACTCGTTCTAAATGACAGCATTTGTTCTTTATTGCTCCCAGAAGACGTAGATA
Source organism: Amphipoea lucens (assembly GCA_947508005.1). Classification (NCBI taxonomy): domain Eukaryota; kingdom Metazoa; phylum Arthropoda; class Insecta; order Lepidoptera; family Noctuidae; genus Amphipoea; species Amphipoea lucens. Next base: position 12,416,613 of record OX382379.1, read on the forward strand.
ATAAAAATACTTGAACCATTTCTATTCTCCCGCGTCCTATGCTATGCTGTTTTAAGGCGCAGTTCCATTGTCGCCCACGGTTACGCTAAGCATGTGTGTACTTTAGTACTTAGTTTCGTCACATGAGTAGACAAACGGAACAGAGGCAAAGCTTCTTAAGAACGTGAAAAATTGTTACCTATTTTGGTAGGGTTGTCACAATAGGTTAAGACAAATTAAACAAAACATTTGTTAAATAGTTTTATTATTCAGTATGATTTACAAATTACTTACTCTAATAATTTTCTTTTTATAATTTTTGTTTTTTAATCATTTATTGTTTCTTTTAATGGTGTGGTAAATGCTTTGAGCTGAAACAAAAATAAAATGGAAATGCGAACCGAACACTGTTATACAAAAGACATAGGTAGACCTATATTTTAAAGATTATATACCTATTTTTTAAATATTTATTTAATTTCAAGACCTACTAGTAGCGAGAAATAAGTACGATGTAGGTATTAATAATAAGTTTCGATTAAAAATGCTTTTATTATGGCCGTTGAGGAGTTCCCTCGTGAGAAGACCTGTCTGCAGCAGCAGTCTATGGTGAAGACCATGTTTAGCAAGCAAAATTAAATTTAAATAAAAAGTTTCACTTTCAAGTCCATGCTACTAACCGTTAAAGAATTCCCTCGTAAGGAGACAATGCTGGCTGCAGCAGCAGTTCATGATAAATATCGTGTCGAATTATCAAAATTCATCTATCATAAAAATTTCATGATCGTGCTACTAACCGTTGAAGAGTTCCCTAGTGAGGAGATAATCCTGGGTGCAGCGTCAGGTTATATCTTATTATTGCATTATCACCGAAGTTACGCAGGTATACAAAATTTCAGCTCAATCAGACATCGGGAAGTGGTTCAAACCTTACTTGCAATATTTAAACTTAACACACATACCTACTACATACCAACCCATCCACCGTACCTACAAATATATAGTAAAAACTTGTAATAATAATAAAAAGGTAAAAACACACCGTGCACAACCGTCTTCTTATCAAAAAGGTACTTACTTGAAAAAGAAGTAATCAAATATTTACTTACTATTGTACTCCTTGGGATAGTTGCAGTATGATATATCTTTATTTTTTCTAGTATTATTCATACACACAGTACAATAAACCACCATTATTAACAATAATATACCACGTTTTTACATTAAAATATTCAAACTTGGAACTAACAAAACAAACAACGTGCGTCGCACTGACCCTGAGATTGTCAACTAGCTGTGCCAGCGTAAACCGGTTTTTTCCAGTCTCGCCGCGTACGTGACAAGCGGCCAGTGGTCACGCACACATGCCCCGTGTGCTTGTAGTAGTGCAACCGATTCGCGCGGTTGTTTGAAGCTTTGTATCTGTTCCGTTTGTCTAATCATGTGGTTTCGTTTCATATGAAGATGTAGACGGGATTATCTAATGACGCGGCCCACGGCTGCTCTATACAGGGCTATTTAGGGTTAAATTTGCTAGCTAAACTCCGCAGTCGTGATGGGTATCGATATCTAAGCATGATAAAACCCACCATCATCATACCATCGTCATGCCTAACGCTTATGCAAGATTCAAAATAGATTTTCTCCTATTGATTGATATTTTATATTGTTATTATACTTTACCATACTAACCATATAAAAACTACTGTTTTTATTATAATTAGTATGTTAAGGTACTCCTTAACATACTAATATGAAATAGATATTTTCTCCACCATTTTTATTTCGCGAAAAAACGTTTTTGAATTTTTCGTAACTGTAAAGTGTTTTCGTAACTGTAAAGTGTTTATTCTCATGGCTGTACCTACACAGATGTGTTGCTGACAAAAAAAATAATCCGTGCAGTCATTGACCATTCAGACGCAGCTGTTCGTAACATATCAGTACACATCCTACGCAGCAGTGAAGTTGCGCCTTTATTCGGGTATGCAGAAACGAATAAACTATTATAAAAGCGCTGATGTCATTCTTTACAAGAAAAAAAAGCGTGTTATTTCTTGTACATGGTTGTGGTGTTTACTATAAGTTATGTTGAAAACTTGTCGTAATAAATTACGATTTTCTGTTTTAAATTTCGTGTTTTAGCTTCATAAACTACTTTGGTTGTTTTTTATTATAGTTTACTTTTAATACGTATATTTTTGAAAGAAAATAAATAAGAAAGAAAATACTTAAGTACGCTTATTTAGCACAGACTAAGAGACACATACAGGCGCTCTACTTTGTGTAAATTATTTCATCACGACTGCTCTCAAAACGGTGAAGGAAAACATCGTGAGGAAACCGGCATGTCCTAGAACCAAAAATTCGAAGACATGTGACATCTGCCAACCCGCACTGGGCACGCGTGGTGGATTAAGTACGGCCCCCTCCCTCTCACCAAGAGGAGGCCTGTGTCCCAGAAGTGGAGGTGCTTGGGGGAGGCCTATGTCCAGCAGTGGAGGTCTTTCAGCTGAAATGATGATGATGAAAAGCGCCTGTCTGGGTTCGAGCCTATGACTTACAACCCGTAAGTCGCGGCCGTTACCACTGGGGCACCACTGCTCTTACCTCATTTCACCTCTGCTTCGACACCCAGGTTACGTCACAACACCCTGTCCTCCATTTTCCACATCCAGACTGTTCCAGTCACCTTTTTCCTTGAGATATTTATTTTCCATGAGAGACTATTTATATATTTACATAATATAATATAAGCTAACATATAAACTATAATAATATATACATTTATATGAAAAAAACTAGCTGCGCCCCGCGGTTTTACCCGCGTAAATGTCGATCCCGTGGGAATATCGGGATAAAAAGTAGCCTATTATGTTAATCCAAAGTGTCAGCTACCTCCATACAAAATTTTATCAAAATTGGTCCAGCCGTTTGAGCGTGAAGAAGTAACAAACATATAAAAACACACACTCACAAACTTTCGCCTTTGTAATATTAGTGTGATGTGACAAACAAAATAATCATAGGGCGTCAAAGAATTCGTCCGCATCGCTGTCAACAGGAAGAGTGCCCGAAAGGCTGGCAGCATTGCCACGGTGTATGGCAATGCTAATTCTTTGGCCAAGAAATAGGCCAGCCCTCTGGTCACGTGAAGAGTCGACTAACCGCTTGGCGATATCTCGAAAAACCAAGTGGGCACTTGGACACCATGGCCCTAGTGTTTCAACTCCAAACGGCTCGAACACTGCTCGAACATATAACTCCCAATCAGGTTGCAATATTTTCGCCATTTGAGGTTTTCTGCACCTGCAGCAGCCTCCCCAGCACAGCCCACCGTGCTAGGAAGATGGGATTGCACAAGGGTGTCGACACATGTTGCATCCCACATCCCTTTTCCCTTTATTTCTCTTTGACTAACATAAAATAGAATTTTTTTACAACCCATCCATAGCTAGATTACTACGAGAAATAGCTCTGTATTACGATGGACTGCCATTAATGTAATGTTGCTCGTAGATAATCAAGAGCAATCGTCGCTATTGCTTGGTAAAAGGAGCAATCAATAGCGTATTGTTGGCATTTAAGGCCCATTCAATCACTCAGTTGTAGGCATAATAAAGGGACGATTTATATTCAACTAGCTGCGAGCCGCGGTTTCACCCGCGTAAATGTCGATCCCATGGGAATATCGGGATAAAAAGTAGCCTGTATATTAATCCAGGGTGTCAGCTACCTCTATACAAAATTTTATCAAAATTGGTCCAGCCGTTTGAGCGTGAAGAAGTAACAAACATATAAACACATTCACACACTCACAAACATTCTCCTTTATAATATTAGTGTGATTATAAATAAATAAATAATGTGATTGATGTCAATAGAGCCTCAAGGGTATAAGTGTCTGCGTCCGGTGCAACGTGGTCAGACCAATTGCCAACATTCCTGACCAACCACATTACCCTGGCGTCCGACCTTGCAGACATTGCCAATATTTTGACTACATAAGGCATATTATAGGCATGAAATTTTTTTTTGTGCAACGCATGAATGGTTATATAGGTGAGCTACAAAATCATTGCGAAGCATTATGAAGTAGCACCGCAATATACCGTTGCATGTGGCGTAGCACTGCTACGCGCAGCTGTTCCGTAGCAAATGGCGTAGCACGAGGAATACGTAGCTTCTGCGTAGCTATGAAATACGTAACCGTTTTATAACAGCTGGCGTAGCTGTGGAATACGTAGCCGTGGCGTAGCTGTGGAATACGTAGCCGTGGCGTAGCGAAGGAATACGTAGCCGTGGCGTAACAACGGAATACGTAGCCGTGGCGTAGCGATGGAATACGTAGCTGTTTTGTAGCAATTGGCGTAGCGATGGAATACGTAGCTGTTTTGTAGCGATGGAATACGTAGCTGTTTTGTAGCAATTGGCGTAGCTCTAGAATACGTAGCTGTTTTGTAGTAATTGGCGTAGCTCTGGAATACGTAGCCGTTCCATAGCTTTGGAATACGTAGCCGTTCTGTAGCTCTGGGATACGTAGCTGTTTTGTAGCAACTGGCGTAGCTCTGGAATACGTAGCCGTTCCGTAGCTCTGGAATACGTAGCTGTTTTGTAGCAACTGGCGTAGCTCTGGAATACGTAGCCGTTCCGTAGCTCTGGAATACGTAGCTGTTTTGTAGCTCTGGAATACATAGCTGCTTTGTAGCAACTGGCGTAACTTAGGTATACGTAGCCGTTCCGTAGATCTGGAATACGTAGCTGTTTTGTAGCAACTGGCGTAACTTAGGTATACGTAGCCGTTCCGTAGATCTGGAATACATAGCTGCTTTGTAGCAACTGGCGTAACTTAGGTATACGTAGCCGTTCCGTAGATCTGGAATACGTAGCTGTTTTGTAGCAATTGGCGTAGCTCTGGAATACGTAGCCGTTCCGTAGCTCTGGAATACGTAGCTGTTTTGTAGCAATTGACGTAGCTCTGGACTACGTAGCCGTTCCGTAGAGCTCTCTGGAATATGTAGCTGTTTTGTGCGCTGTTACGTGGCATAATAAAAATGCCAAATAAAATATAAGAGTTATAAAATCAGCGGCCTATTTTTGACATTACAAAAAGCATCACAAACAGCAACAAGAATTTTCGCTGATCACTCTGTCTCAGTTTGTTATTGATTAATTAGCAGACATAAGGAAGCTTGTCTACATTCAATCCAAAAAAAAACATTGTCTCATACAACATCCAGTTTGATTGATATCACACACAGCTAACAAAAACAAAGTTTGAACCAATATTGGCCAACTTTGACGGCCTGTGTCGTCCACACTGAATGCCTCAGCAGATTCCAGTCGTGTTTTTTGTTTACTTTACCGACAAACTTAGGACTGCTTTCACAGCAACATAGAGATTCCTGTGGTCATAAACAAAAAACACACACACATACACACACAAAAAACACTTTAAAATTAATTTAAAATCTGAGTGTGTCCATTTGTTTAGATAGCTTCACGTCTAAACCACTGAGCCAATTTTGATCTAAATTAGCTGATAAGTAAGAGGGTTAGAGAGAGGTGTACATATAGTACACCCGCATTTCACCAAAATGTTACACTCCCATGTAATAGCTGAGAAATTCCAGATGGAAAACCCATATTCGGGCAAAGTTCTTTGCCCGAATACAGGCGTGATGATCAGTGGCGGATTTACACATTTGCCGCCAGAGGCTATTAAAATTTTGCCGCCCCTACCGACCTCTACAATAATGTCCCATGTCTAAGGCGCGTCGCCCACACGAGCTAGAGTCGAGACTCTAGGTAAAATACTTAAAAAGTTCTCGTTTATCATCTACAAAAAACTTACAAAGAGATTTGTAAAGATCGGCAACTATGATAAAATCTACGGTAAAAGCCTGAATTTGAGCATTCACTTTGTTTATTCTTTCCAAAAAAACATGGTAGGTATATAAATATTAATCTTTTTTTTTTTTTAATATTTGTATATTTTAATATATTTGTATTGTAAGTTAGTTAGTCATTTATTTTAGTATCTAGTGTATATAGTTAGTTACTTATTATGAAGCAATAAATTTAATCTTTTTAAGTTCAGTAAGACATTTAAAAAAAATGTTAGCCCCAAATTTGCCGCCCTAAAATCTGCCGCCCTAGGCTCTAACCTACTCAGCCTATTGGTAAATCCGCCACTGGTGATGATTATGTATGTTATGTATCTAGGCAAGTAGATTGTCGGACATAAAAGATCCTACTATAATCACGCTTATCACACTAATATTATAAAGGCGAAAGTTTGTGAGGATGGATGGATAGATGTTTGTTACCCTTTCACGCAAAAATTACTGAACGGATTTTGATGAAACTTTACAGTAATATAGCTTATACATCAGAATAACACATAGGATACTTTTTATCCCGATATTCCCACGGGATCGACACTTATGCGGGTGAAACCGTGAGGTACTGCTAGTAATTACAATACAATTTTGGAAAACGCGAAAGAAACTGCGGAAAAATCTAGTACGATATTATTTCATTATTAAATCAGTATATTTACGCTACAAGAAAAAAAAATCACAAAAGGAACATTAAGATACAGTTTATTCAAGATGTTACATTTTCCACCTAAAATACACAGTGCCACTGTATATTTTAGGCGGAAAATCTTCATCTTAGAGCGCGGAGCAAAAATAAAATAATTAAGCGTTGTATCATGTCGTATTCTTAATGTTCGTTATGTTAATTACAGTCACAGAGAGACTTGCAAATGTTCTAACGAAGTTAATTATGTCATCATCATCATCATCATCAGCCTATAATGTTCCCACTGCTGGGACACAGGCCTCCTCTCTGTGAGAGGGAGTTAATTATGTGAGCGAGCTCAAAAGGTTTGGCATGTTTCTTTTTTTTAAGGTTCCGTACCAAAAGGATGCCCACGGGACCCAATTCCGGGGTCCATTCGTCTGCCGCAGGGCTGGATTTTTTTAACCGTAATAGGGTAGACACTTGAAATTTTGTGTACTGCTATTATAGTCGCTATAACAACAAAAACTATAATTAAGTTAAAAACTCTTTAAAAAAAAAAATACAACCTTGGTTTCGCATTTTCGTTTTTTGTCACCGACTTCCGAAATTAAAGTTATTTATCACTTTCTAGTGATTTTTTTTGAAGTTGTTTGTTTTTTTGTAATATTTATTTATTTTTGATTTTTTTTGAATTTTACACAAATTTAATTAACACTAGTGCACTGAAGAATTGAAGACACCAACTAGAAGAATCATCAAAAGGGGTTAGAAGATTTTTGTATGGAGGGTGGCCCTAAGGTCGGTCGCCATTTTGATTTTTTTTTAGAATCGCGGTGCACAACAAAAGTTATATATTTAGATAGAGGACACTTATACAAACAAAAAATGTAATTAACATAATATCCTAAAGCGTCAGGTTTCGGAGTTATTCACCGAAATATAAGTCGAAAACAACAAGGATTTTTTTTGTTTTTTTCCCCTACAGGTAACCATATTGAACTACTGAGGTAATAGAAACGTTATAAAACCTTTATGGAGAAGGAACAAATGAAGAATAGATATTTTTTTAATAAATAATTAAACACGGCAATTTATTGATCCTTTTTTTAATCCCAGAGAGTATCTGACATTTAAGTCTTTTGTGTTTTCGTTTTTTTTAGTACAGAAGTTTGACATTACACTTGTCAGATTAGTCTCTGGGATTAAAAAAAACGAACTATAAATTGCCGTGTTTAATTATTTATTAAAAAAATGTCTATTCTTCATTTGTTTCTTCTCCATAAAGGTTTCATAACGTTTCTATTACCTGAATAGTTCAATATGCTTACCAGGAAGGAAAAAAAACAAAAAAATCTTAGTTATTTTCGACTTATATTTCGGTGAATAACTCTGAAACCTGACGCTTTAGGATATTATGTTAATTACATTTTTTGTTTGTATAAGTGTCCTCTATCTAAATATATAACTTTTGTTGTGCACCGCGATTCTGAAAAAAAATCAAAATGGCGGCTGATTTTAGGGCCAAAACCTTCAAACCCCTTTGCATAGAAATGCTGGAGATGCAGCACATTTATGTATATAACTTCGTGCATAAGAATAATTACCTAATGTGTTATGTACTAAAACCTTCCTGAAACTATGTAGATCACATTAATAAATAAAAGAATTATCAAAATTGGTTCATTATTTTTTGAGAAAATCGCGGACATACAAACATACATACATGCGGGTCGAATACAGAACCTTTTTTGAAGTCGGTTAAAAATTAAAGTGGGTGAGCATACACGAACCTACCATTCGAGCATACCTACTATTGTACTCGTATAGAAGCAAGTTTATTAACGGAAGATAGCTGTGCTGCTGGGGAGTTTCTTGCGCCATTTCTTAAAAAGCACCATTAAAGCACTAGGAAGTGGTGAAGTGCGGGTGTTTTAGGGGACTGTCTTATGTAATTCTAACGTTCGAAAAGTGCTGGATTGTCAGCCTAATTTGAATAAATTACTTTCGACTTTGATTTAGAAACGCGTTTTTGCCGGCGTTTTTTGTTCGATCTTTGCAATTGTATCTACGGTGGTATGGAAATGGAACCCTTCGTATGCGAGTTCGACTCGCACTTGGCCGCTTTTTGGAGTTTCATGTTACGAAACATGTAACTCTACTAACTAATTAAAAGATCTATAAATAATTTATGTACCCTACTCGTTATAATAATATCAAATATAGATGTACAGCAGATGCCAGCACATCAAGCTTCTACAATCTGTCAAATTTCTTTAATATCAACTTTATCGCTAAAGTATAAGGTTCACGGTTAATTGGGAAAATTTGACAGTTTCGGGTAGCTTGATGTGTTGGCGTTTATACCAGGTATGGTCTAGCGGCCGCAAGCGCTATTGCTGAGCTTGAGGTCCTGGATTCGATTCCTGGGTTTTTTCATCAAGATTTTATCGGTAGCAGGCCGGTGTCTGGATTTGTGTCCGGTTGATGGAGATAGGGTCGCCCACTAATACGTGGGACTTAAACAAAATTGGCGAAATGTGGGTGAACATACTGTGCTAGGTCTGTACCTCAAGGTCTGTGGTCTAGGTCTGTCAAGCTACCCGAAACTGTCAAATTTTCCCAATCAACTTTGAACTATATGCTTTAGCTATAAAGTTGAAAATCTATTCAAGAAATATGACAGATTGTAGTTGCTTGATGTGCTGGCACATTATTATGTTTATTTGTTTGATTAGGGCATCGTGGGTTCGATTCTCAAACGTATTTTTTTCTTCTCTATGTTGTTCCGTTCCTGTGTGATAAATGGTGTCTGTAAATACACACAAACTTCATAAAATGTGTATTTACAGGTTTAATGAACTCGAAGGTTTCGCAAAGCCGAAACAAAATATTTTATCTACGTAATTGGTTTACGTTTCGTTTTCCTTGTTATCCCAGCTAAAGTATAAGATGCTATCACGGTATTTATTTTAATGATGGTAATTTAAGGCTCCGGATTGTTATCTAAGAACCTCTTTGATATCAGGATAACTGATATTTAACTCAAAGAGGTTCCTAATAAACGCGAAAGTTTGTGAGGATTCGGATATCTATGGTGAGGATGGATGGATAGATGGATGTTGGTTACACTCTTTCACGCAAAAACTACTGAACGGATTTGGATGAAATTTGTTCTCGTGACGGGAACTTTAGAATTTTAACAGTCTTTCAGAACATACCCAAGAACTAGGTCTTTTTAAGGACTTTTTATCCCGATTGAGCTTAGCGCAGCTGCAGATAGAGGCTTTATTGATAAAAAAAGTTTTAACTAACGATAGATAGAAATACTTAGCTTAGTGCTTTTCTATTTATTCTATTACCACAACATTTTTGGAGTGGCGTACCTATTTAATGAAATGGATATAATTATCTCTACGTACTAGTCAAAGTGAGCACACACAAAATATTACGTGGGTATCACCAATTTAATTTCGAGTTTAAAAATAAATGTTCAGCTTTTTTGAGTGACATCTATGTAACTCTATGCGAGTGTCATGTGGGTGTCATTATCTCTATATGACAATCTTAACTAATATTATAAATGCGAATGTAAGTTTGTTTGTTACCTTTTCACGCCTAAACCACTGAACCGATCATCTGTTGCATATACGTTGTCAGGTGTACAGAAACGGACATAACCCTATGTCCTTACTATGTCTTACTTTTTTTCGGGATGAAAGGTACCCACCTTTCATCCCGAAAAAAAGTGCTGTTCCCTAGGAAAACAACAATAACGAACGTTATTGTGATAGATGACGCCACGTGTCCATTGAAAGTCACATTATTTAATTCTGAGGCGGTACGAAGTTCGCCGGGTCAGCTGGTCTCTTTATAAAACACGACGTGCCATATAAACGCTCAGAATAATATACAATAGAATAGAATACTCTTTATTATGTATGTACACCATATACTCAGATATGCCATATTCGAATGTTTCTATCCAATTTGATGTTATTCCCACTTAAAAAAATATCATCTTTATCGTAGTGTAAATTAAGTTGATTTCAAAACGACTTGTACTGAAAAAGTCATAAAAACGTTGTACCCCAAATTGAACTTTATGAATGGATATTACAGTTTTTTTTTTCAAAAACACGCATTAGAAATCAAAATTGTGAACGTGGATACTTAGGTCCTGACAACACATAATGCTTACTCATCAACTAACTACAATTGAAGTACCAGACAATGTTTTACATAATATACGTAGATAATATTCCGCTGTAAAAACTCGATCAAACTGTGAACATTGTATCATCTATCAATGTCAGTTTTTGTCGAGGTTTTTCATTCTCTCCGAGGCGTTTAGGCAGAAAAATAGTGAGTAATGAAAAGAAGTTTATATATATAGGTACAACTTTCCTCACCTACCTTTATAATGTGTCGGATATAATAATCGTAAAATATTTAGTGGTTACATAATGATAGCCATATTTTTTGAACTTGCTTACATCTTGTTGTATAGATCTTTGATTATTATTTATTTAATACTTCAAGCACATAAATGTACAGAGGCGGACTTAATGCCATAGGCATTTTCTACCCAGTCAACCTTTGGGTGATGCAGAGACAAACAGTGGTAGGTGCAATCATGAAAATTGAGGAATAAATATTTTAAATATAAAGATACGCATAAACCTATTAAAATTATGAACATAATATATAACTAATTACATAAAAATATAAGCACAAATAAATATAGGTACATAAATGCATCAACATACTTACTAACTAAAAAGAAATAAGACAAACAATGAGAAAATATTACCGTTGTGATGATACTGCCAGCTTCCTGCGATTACTTTAAACTTTCAGGGTGATTATTTCGAGGACGATCAAATTTGAACGTTAATTTAATCGGAAACGTGACGCTTTACTGGGTTAGGTTCTGTAATATTTTTTGTTTGCATTGATGTCAGCTATCAATTTATATAGTTTTCATACGTGGCCTCGATTTTGAAAAAAAAAAACAAATATGGCGGACAGGAAGGTATGGCACGAATCTTCAAACCCCATTGAATTAAGTTTAGAGGAACCTTCGCCCTTTAAAATAGATTACAGGCAAAATTGCCTCCAGAATCATTCTACGAGATTTTACATGATTTAATAGTACACCTGTGTTGCCATATACAGGAGTAAGGCCATATATGTTGTACAGGTGTACTAGATGACATAAAGAAAGAAAGAAAAAGTATTTATTGGACTCGTACAGGAAGATCACAAACTAAACTAAACACAGTAAAAAAAAAAACTAAGTTATATAAAAAAAGTAACAAAAAGAAAAAATTAAACAGAAAGTCAGTTTTAAGTCGCATAGAATAGGGAGCGAGCCTATTGCCATTAATCGAACATTTTCTCTCAACAACAGTTCAGCTTTCATTCCAAAAATAACTTTCCCAAGCGAGCATTACGTAATCCTTTTGGTTCAACAATTCCTGAAATCCCCATACATTAATAAATTGTCACTGTTCACTGGCCGCCCAAGCCCTTTATACCATGGAGTAAGGTGAAATGGAGCGCGCACTAACAAGTGAAAGCTTCTGCAAGTTGCGATACAGAAATGCACTATCGCGGACACTCCCGCCTGACCACCACTAAGTTCATTTTTGCTTGCACTCAAAAAATATAAGCGCTCTCTAGTAAGCCAGCCAAGGTGAAATAGTAGTCCGTAACATTCACAAAAGGAGTACACCTTTCCTAATAGGCGAAAACTTTAAGGGGGCATGGCTTGGCGCCGCCGCAGGATTTAGGGGAAAAAATGATTAAGTGATCAGGCAGAAAAGGCCGCGATAGTACCTGGGTCTGCAACCTGGGCAGTCAGCCCCCATACGCTTGTTTGACTGGTTAATATCATGACCACAATACTAGGGAAAACTTAAATAATCTCGCTGTACGGAGCAGCGGCAGCTTTTTGTTTTTTGTGTTGATTCTAAAGGCGCCGCGCTCCCTCACCGAGAGTATTCGCCTTTTAACGCTCCCGGCCAGGGAACGCCTTACATTGCAGTGTAATATAACAATCCAATATTCGATTTGAGGAATTAATATACACACATCAAAGGTGTCTAGGGATCAACATATATTTTTGCAATAACTTTTCTCCTGATTGAAATCGAAGAAACCATTTTCGATTTCTTCGAGCGAGATCCAAGATAGGTAGGTACAGTACAGGGTCAGTAGTGCATTAGCATCGTAAGGATTGTTTTGCTGTGAACACGCGCGGTACAGGCCGTATATACGTATGTGTGTATAAGTGATGTATTAACACAGAACGCACACCTCAGAATTTATACACTGGTGTCTGGTGTCGACTTGTCGAGCGAAAGTCAGCGAAACAAAAACATATCGCTTTTTCACACACGCAGCGTACGTAATTAAGTATGACCTTGGTCGGCTCAAACCATTGCTTAAATTGACAACATTGTTATAAGGCCCGATAGCTGATAGTGTAACGCATCGGATTAGCAAACATATAGGCCCAAGTTCCAATCTCGAAATGAGTTTTTTTTTTCTTTTCATCAATTATCTTCATCTGTTCTTATTACACTAATGCAATGAAACAGTGAGATTGCTTGTAAATTAAATAGTTTATAATAAAGTTGTGGTAACAAATTTTACAGTGACGTTCACAGAGTGGAATAAACAAAAGACAAACGAAAAGAAGGCGCGAAATTTACCACAGATTATCAATATTTTAACACTCCTACCACATTCGAGCCTTCGTTATATGCTTAACTTTAGATTGACATTTAATATTAGAGTAAAACAAATTATTATAATACTCTAACACTCTAGTAAACTACACACATCAAAAGTGTCTAGGGATCAACATATATTTTTGCAATAACTTTTCTCCTGATTGATATTAATTAAAATTTTCTTTAAGGATTCATCAAATAAAGTGTTTTCGTTTGTCACAGTAACTATAAACCAAGTCACCTTTGCATTAATAAAGAAATTTGCCATTTTCCTAATAAAGGGATTTTTGACATTTGAACCACTAACACAAAAGTTCGAAAAAAAGACTGAAATAACAGTTTTCTTTAAAATTTTATTGGGTAACTTAAACAATTAATAATCCGTGTTTCTACCGCGAACACTAACAACACAAGAACATCGGTTTGGCATACTCAAAATGAGTTCATCCAAATCACGCTGTGGAATGGCCGCCCATGTTCGTTGCAACAACAAAAAAAGGTCTTCTTGCGACTGGATACCCTCCATATTCGGCAGAGCTCTTCTCTGTAGCATATCCCATGCATGCTCAATCGGGTTCAAGTCTGGCGACTGAGCAGGCCAGGGCAGGACATTGATGTTAGCTGCGGCGAGAGTCTGTCTTACAACTCTTGCGGTGTGCGGTCGTGCATTATCATGCATTAACTGAAATAAGGGACCGATTTGCACTTGTAGAGGAACGATGACGTCTGACGTCTCAGCATAAATTTGAGCGTTGAGGTTGCCTCTGATCCAAATCAACTCAGTTCTTCCGCCGATCCAAATACCCGCCCATACCATGATGGTTCCACCACTATAAGGATGGACTTCCTGGCAGGATTTTAATCGCTGTTGGCGTCCAGGGGTTCTCCAGTGTCGTATACGTCTTGTATCCGGTCTCATACCAAAACGAGACTCATCAGAAAAGCACACGAAACGCCATTGTTCTTCTGCCCAATTTCTGTGTTCAAGAGCCCATTGATATCGAATCCTACGATTGTGCATTGCTATAGGTGGTACCCGTAGCGGTCTTCGGGAATGAAGGTTCACTTCATGCAAGCGGTTTCTGACTGTTTGGTCGCTAATTAAGTTCCCTGAAGAGTGATGAAGCCTCACGGCTAACATCATGGCGGTTATTGTTGGAGCTCTTCGAGTTAAGATTTGAATGTATCGGTCTTGTCTCCGTGTGGTGCAGCGATACCGTCCTCCATGGCGCTCAGCCACGGTACCAGTGCTTCGGTAACGTGTCCAAAGTCGACTGATAACACTCTGACTTGTATTCAGAGCTAAAGCCACAGTACGTTGCCGGGAACCAGCTTCTATCATTCCCACGGCTCTGAGCATTTCTTCCCTGCTTAAATGACGTCGCCGCTCCATAATAACGTTGGTTTTAATCAGTAGTAGGGAAACAGTAGCACTAATAATGTCTTCAATGCGTTGTATGTTTTTATAGGAAAAATATTGACAGCTGATTTTCATCTTTTACTCGAATTTGATTCACAGTTCCTGATTCAAATTATGAAATGCACCAAAAAGGATCCATATAAATTTATAAAATCATAAATTTATTACAAAGCCACATCTCAATCTCAAGAAATCCGCATAAAAATGCTTGATCCCTAGACACTTTTGATGTGTGTATTAGCATTACCTTGGTTCTCTAGTAACCCATTAATGTAATGCCCGAACCTGAACTGTTACATTAGATACCTTATAAGAAAAGATAGGTTTAATTTCCGTTCCCGTGCATTTTACTCGTTAATCTGCGTTTTAGGTTTGCACTAAGCATTTTATATTATAGGTATAGTTACGCGTTTCCAATGACGACCAATCAATGATCATCCTTGGATCCCATCACATTTAGATTTAGGGAAAATTTCACGTATTAGCACTCCATTTTTTAATACTCCATGCTCCATACCCAACTTACAGCAACATTTGCTGACAACAGACAGACATAAGCATAGTATAACAGCTACGGATGTTTAATTGTTTTACCTCCATTCGCACCGGCCTACAACTTTGTGTTTAATTAAATTCAACAAAGGCTTACAGGCGGACGGCCAATTACGGACAGGCAGTCGTATGCATGTTGAATGTGTGTTTAGAGATACTGGCTTTTTCACGCGGTGTTGGGCGCTTCCAATTATAAAAAAGAAGATACAATTTCTATGTAAAACTAGCTAATGCGACATGCGTTGCAATGTTTTTTTTTTTGGTTGGAGCTTTCTCCGGCACGCAGACAACAACTTACCAAAGTTTCGACACAATCGGTCGAGCCATTTTCGATATCTTGCGACACTTGATTTTTAGGGTTCCGTACCTCAAAAAGAAAAAACGGAAGCCTTTTAGGATCGTTTTGTTGTCCGTCTGTCGGTCTGTCAAGACCCTTTAACTCGGGGACGCGTGGAGGTACCGAGTTGAAATTAAAACCATGCACTCAAGTCTACAGTCCCGTAAACGTATATTTCGACACTCTCAAGGGAATCATTTATAGGGTACTTCCCGTTGACCTGGAATCATGAAAGACAAGAAGCAAGGTAGTGTAACACAAGCAAAGGAAAACAACCGAAAACCGTAAATATGTAGTTACATTAAAAAAATCCTAAAACCGTAAACTCGTAGTTGCATTTAAAAAAAAATCCCGTGATATACTATTTACATACCTACAAAGTACGGAACTCTCGTTGCACGAGTCCGACTCGCACTTGACCGGTTTTAGCCTATAGATAGACATTGGTTTTTAGTGTTGTCATAAGATTTCCTTGTGTGGTTTTGGCCTTTGCGGTCACCGGCATTGTACACTGTGTCATTAAACCCGTCCTTCTATCTATAGACAGTTTCAACAAATCCTCGTTACTGTTTGATCAGCGAATAATTTCATTACTAATCTGAAATTCAATTCACGAACGTAATTAACACCTTAAACTATACGCTAAATTCACCCTTCAATGTCTGATAATAAAGGCAATTTTCGTATGAAATTTCAGTTCTATTGTACGTTTCAGACAATGGTGTTTTGTCTGGAAAATTCGTTGAAATGTAAGCGTTCATTTCAGAGTAGACGCCGTTCAGCTTTTATGACGTATTTTATTGAAGTACTCCTTCATGTTTATGTGAGCCTAGTACTTTTTTCTTTGGGAGCCGTAGATCTTGCACTTTTGTCAGTTAAAAAGTGCTGATTCCTAGCCTAATTTGAATGATTAACTTTTATTTCGATTTCCACAGCACTCAAATCCAAACTGTAACTCTGAAAGAAAGAAAGAAAATACGTTTATTTAGAACAGACTAAAAGACACACAATACACCAAATACATCAGATAAAAAAAAACAAAAAATGAAGATCTAATTAAAAACGTAAAGTCCGATGTAAGTAATTAGCAGGGAAGTGTGCGTCACGGCTCTGCCAAAAAGGCCCAGTTCAGCTCTGCATCTTGGCGGTAAAAACAAATGTTTTCTAGCTTTCACAATTTTATCGAATCATCTAAGAGCCTTCCGCCTGGCCACGCGTTACAGTGCCCGACTTGAAATCTCTAAAAAGACTTCGAACCCAAGTCAGCCCGCGGAGCACAGGCAATCTCCACCGATGGGGGTTCCGATCTCAAGTGCGTATGCGGCACCTCCCCACAGACAATGACCCACCTTCCATCCTGCACCATATATCACCTCTGCACTTCATGATCTTATGACTGCGTCAGTAAACGGAGTTCGTGCAGCAGAATTTTGGGCCAAAGATGTTTGAACTTCGTGTCATCGATATGCTAAGAAGAACCTTTTCTACCAACTTATGTATACTTCGAAACACTTAAAACTCGCATGTTAAGTGTTACCAAGTTCGTTCGAATGTCTTGCCTTTGATAAAGACGTCGTGTCGAGGTAAAGGTTAGGTAGACATACAAATGGCCACCAGTTGCTAAGCAGTCTCTTATTGACACTGTTAACGAGCCGTCCTGCTCCACTGACGCTTTACAAAGATTCTATTTTTAAACCGGTTTCTTTTTTTTTCAACGAATGGTAACACCTACGCTTTTTTTAAATGAAAATTTCTTTAAGCGCGTTGGGTATTTTTTGAGATGGGAAAAAACCATTGAATTCGCGCCACTGTTACCTACCTGTTATAAGCGACACCGCTTCGGATGTGGTCGGCTGTCCTCGGGATGTACTCGGTTTTAATGTATCCTACTATCCTACTAATATTATAAATGCGAAAGTTTGTGAGGATGGATGTATGTTTGTTACTCTTTCACGAAAAAACTACTAAACGGATTTGGATGAAACTTTACAGTAATATAGGTTATTCATCAGAATAACACATAGGCTACAATTTATAATCCTTTTATGTAGTTTTGCTTTGAAGGCAGACGGGTTAAATGTGGGAGAGAACACAGACAGATGCCGGCAGAGTTCCACACTTTGGCTTTGCGCATAATAAACGGAGGAGAAGCGCTGAGTACGACTTGTCGGGATATCAACCAAGTGTGGATAAATATAAATACGCTGCAGTACGTCTGGTTGTCAGGTGGTAAAAGGGCGAGGGTGGGATCAGGTCGTGGAGCTCCTGCGCGTACTCTCTGAAATACAGTCTGTAGAAGACCGACAGGCAAGCATCATTACGCCCATGAGCTAGGCTGTGAAGCGTAGCTACCAACGTCTCGTCGCCTATAAGCCTTTTAGCTTTGCGTTCAACCGAGTCAAGTGCAGCAAGCTGATATTTGCTGGGTCATCTCATAAGTGGCAGCAATACTCCATATAGTAATGCTATTCTGTAAAAATCTCACCGTGAAAACGTTGGTGAAGTGAGCTTAAAGTGAGCTGTCAATAGTGCAATCCCTAGCATCAGGTGGAATGACAGCTCACTTCATCTAAGTTATCACGGTGATCTTTTTACAGAATAGCACCGCTGGAACGGACCTGTGCTTTGTACAGACTTAAAAGCTGCGGGGCAATTGCGTAACACTTTATCAATCGGAATCGGTTTCATTTTGACAGTTCAACAACATTCATTGCATTATTTACGTGTTAAGCAGACATATATGAAGGAATGGATTAGCAATTGGCTTCAAAATGATTCAGATTCCGATTGATAGTGTGTTACGCAATTAGGGTGCTGACTGCTGTCCTGATATGAAGTATCGCCTCACCGTATTTAGGATGCCTATAATAGCTTCTTGGCTATGTGAAGTACACTATGGGAAGGTGTCAAAGTTTTAACGAACAATGTTGAAAGGATTTGAAGGGTCGTGGCTAATTAATAACAGACGCAGGGGTCGATCAAAGTTTAAGTTACCCTTTTGCCATTATCGGTTCGTGGTTGGGTAATCATCCGTTACATACCGAGACAATTTGGTTAAGCTTCACTAACTGGAGGCATACGAAAATAAGCGACTATTTTAGACTTCTTGGCTAAATCTGATTTTAAACTGTCAGTCCTTTAGGTTAGGAACAAGGCAGCTGACAGATGATAACTTGTTTACAAAAACAGACCACAATAAACATCTCAGAGTTCAAGCTTCAAAACAATGCCTTTACACGCAGCTGGCAGGGATGCCTCTCACAGATAAGCAGCCGGGAGGGAAAAGTTGACATTATCTGTTATGATTTGTATGAGGTTACGAGGGAAACCGTCGCTGCGCTCGACGGCTTTCTGCTTGATCCTTTTGTTTTCAGCATATCTTTTCCGAGACTTTTATCTAGGAAGCGGGAAAACGATTTGTTGGTTATGTTTTTTTTTAGATGAGTGCAGAGGTAATCTGGATTCGCGATTTATTTGCCAAAAATGTAAACAAATATGAGTTTACGGAAAAAATAACTTTAAATCCTACACAATTTTTTCGTGCGTGCAGCCGGCATTCATCGCATCACAGCACACTATCACACTTCACACTGATATTACAAAGGCAAAAGTTTGTGAGTTTGTGCGTGTGTGTTTATATGTTTGTTACTTCTTCACGCTCAAACGGTTGGACCAATTTTGATAAAATTTTGTATCGAGGTAGCTGACACCCTGTATTAACACATAGGCTACTTTTTATCCCGATATTCCCACGGGATCGAAACTTATGCGGGTGAAACCGCGTAGTGCAGCTAGAAATATTATAAAGACAAAATATTTGATTTTTGTATGTTTGTTTGCTACGCTTTCACGCTAAAACGGCTGTACGAATTTTTATGTTGGTAAATGGATGTCCATGACCTGGATTTGGACAAAAGTACCTACTTTTTATCCCGATATACCCACAGGATGGAGACTTATGCAGGTGAAACCTCGGGCGCAGCTAGTTAACAATAATTTATACTTATCTGAATTTACACAAAATAAATTAAAAATTACATAGCACTGATTTTACGAATTCATTCAACTACATAAATCATAATAATAATTTAAATCATCGCTCGGTGCCTCATTTCATTATAAACGTCTAACGGGCCTCTGCGAATTGGCTCCTGCCTCTAGTATGTCTTCCAAAGGTCCGGGACACCGCAGGTCTAGAGAAATGTCAAGAAATGTAAAATAAATTAGCGGCGGACTGGGGGCGTCCGTCTTCCGACCAGACAGGCCCGAGTTGTTCCACGCGCGCCACTCGAGAGTGGGTGCGGCCATTATAGGAATGGGCGCACGGTGAGGTGGGACCCGCTGAGGAACAGCGGGTCGAGGCCTGTCGGGGGAGCGGTGAATGCTTATGCGAATCCCGCACCCCCGGCCATAGGTAGAGGTGGAACACCGCGGTGGCTTTAGCCGGTAAGAGTCCGGCATGCCCCTCTGTCACCCCCACGATGGAGGAAGTCCATGAGCATTTCCAACGCGCACAAAAAAAAGGAATTAGATACGAATCTTCAACGTCACATAGACATTAATTGCACAGGCAGGTCGTGAACCCCTAGTGATCAGTGTCTGTTAGGTATTCTGGTACATTATTCTAGTGATAAATAGTGACAGAGAGATGTATGTGTCTTGTCCTGATTAAGTAAGAGCAAGAATGAGCGACACATGGACACGACCGTATTCTCTTTCGAGTTTTTCCTGGAATATTGTGTGTAAGAAATTGGTTTCGGCGCGGCGATAGATACCTATTTGTTTTTTCTTATCGCTAATAGTGAAGATCAACCGGCTACTATAACTCGGTAATTGGATTTATCTATTGTACAGGTCTGGGTGCTTACTCTTGAATTTAATTCCGATAGATCGACATTAGAATTGTGACGTTTCGTACTTTTGAGTTCGGTTTAATTAAACTAAAAGGTAAAATTGGGTGTCCATTTTGGTGAACTAAGTGGAAATTAGGGCCGGGCTCCAAAATCAATCATCCAATTTTACCTTTTAGTTTAATTAAACCGAACTCAAAAGTACGAAACGTCATAATTCTAATGTCGATCTATCGGAATTAAATTCAAGAGTAAGCACCCTGGTCAAACTCTACTGTTATTATGTAATTATGTATTAAGGTTAATTTAAATTGAATTGTAAACTCTGTAGACGCGATAGGTTTCGTTATCATAACATTATCGACACCTGCTTTTTGTCCTTTTCCCAGCTATGTTTGGGTCGGCTTCCAGTCTAACCGGATGCAGCTGAATACCAATATTTTACATGGAGCGACTGCCTATCTGACCTCCACAACCCAGCTACTGGGTAATATGATACCCCTTGGTAAGACTGGTTTTCAGATTTTCGGGCTTCTGACGACCCGTAACGACTGTCAAAGCTCCACGAATGACAGCCGGGACCAACGGCTTAACGTGCTTTCCGAGGCACGGAGAGGTCTTGGTATGTAAAATGGTCACCCGTCCACGGACCAACCGCGGCAAGCGTAGCTTAACCTGACCGATCGACCCGTGCGGCTGTTATTACTTAGCCACAAGCCCCTCCGATATCATAACATGATAAATTTATTTATTTATTATTTACCGTTTTAATTAAATTAAATAAGTAAATAAAACAATGTTTTTTTTTTTTGTTTCGGGGTCTTTGTCCGCAGTTATTGTAGTTACTTGTGATACCTACTCGTATCAGTTTATAAAATCAGTTTTTCGTTTGTATAAACTTGACAGACGTGTTGAGTATCAATATCTTAAAATGATACAACATAAGAAAACAGTTTTTCTCAACCAATAAATACTCAACAACACTACCGCCGATCGTTGGCTTAAAAAAAAAACACCGAATCATTTTATTTTATCGTGTCATGCAAAATAATAATACATAATATTTCCCTGCGGTGGAGTGCAGATGGCACCCACTTCGAGTAAAATATTGAAATTCAGCCACATCTGGTTGAACTCAAGCCAATCCCAATACAGTCGGGAAAATGCTTGGATGAAAATGAGTATATTATCAACGGTACCTCTCATGAAAACTATACCTAAGCACAATCAGCCTAGAATGTTCCCACTGCTGGGACATAGCTGACCGTGAAGGTAGAAGATGGAGTAATCCAATGTTTCATAATTATGTGTGTTTATGTGCTTAGCTACGATAGCCGCCGTACATCTGGAGCTGGTGTCAGACCTTACAAAAGAAGCTTTCTTGGCTGCCATGAACCGTTATAATGCTCGTAGGGTAAAAATCACGTAACATCTTTTCCGACAACGGTACAACTTTCGTAGGCGCTTTCAACGATTTGGCCAACCTTCTTTCACAGGACATAGATCTCAGTACGATCGATCCTGCCTGGCATCAACTTTTCTTTTATTCCTGATACTCCACACTTTGGTGGATTATGGAAGTCGGCTGTAAAGTCGACAAAACACCATGTCAGACGTATCTTCGGCTTAACAAATTTAACTTTTGAAGAGATGGCAACTTGCTTAATTGATGTGGAGGCTATTTTAAATTCAAGGCCCTTAACTCCACTTTCTGATGATCCTTCAGACCTTACTCCTCTTACTCCTGCACACTTCCTTATTGGACGTTCGCTCATCATGCTGCCTCATCCACATGTGTGGAATGCTAACGTCTCCAACTTGCAACGATCACGTCGCGTCGCATAGAATTCATGAAACAACACTTCTGGGCTCGCTTTTCCCACGAATACATTCTGTGGCTTCAGGAAAGGACAAAGTGGTGCCGATCATCGGGCGACCTAAAAAAAGGAACTCTGGTAATCATTAAGAACAAGACCTCAGATCCTCTGTTATGGGTTTTTGGGATGCATCGTCAAGGTTCTTCCTGGCAGAGATGGTATCGCTCGAGTTGCTGACATCCGTACGCGCAAGGGTACCATTCGGCGAGCCTCCAATACCATCTATTCTGTCCCTTACAAGTAGTTACCTACTGAACGAGCGGACCAGGAGGGGAGCGAGGCGAGAGCGGTGCGGCAACAGCTGCGTCATCTTGCCCCGCCAATTATTAGATGCCGCCAGTGCCAGCCAGTCAGCCAGTGCCCAACAACACGCTACGTAGACCGGTCGCGCTCGCGCATCCTAAAGGCTAAACCTTTTACTTATTTATCGTTTAACGTCATTAGTTTTATATCGTAATATTACGATATAAGACGTGTATACGTGATCATCATATTTATACAGTCCACTCATTTAACTCTACTATACTATCGTCGCGAACAAATATTTTTATTAGTAAGGCCACGCCTGTACTATGTATTTAGAGTGCTATAGTGCGTTCAGAGTTTATTTACCTCTGACAGAACAAACCCAATAGCAACTTTATTATAAGTAATATAAAGGTCACAATCATTTTGACCACAGAACATGGATACCCTAACGGGATTTTGACATACTTGTCAGTGGCAGCAACCATATCATAATGAGAATAAAGATCACAGTGATTTGGACACTGTTGCAATCAGAGGTAAAATAACTGTGAAAGGACTTATATTTACGGTCTCACAAATAAAAATATTTAAAACACTTGCTTAACAACTGTATACTTAGACATTGCGTAAGCTATGGATAAGAGTTACACACTCCCTTTACCAATCCAATAATGGGTGTATACATAGATCAACATAGGTGTATAAACAATGCATAGTTACCAACTGCTTATGACAAAAACCACTGGCAACATTAGAAGGTGTGTTCTGAACATGGTACTGCGTTATATTATTGACATTTTTCATTTGGTACAACACTCGTAACTTTATACTTACTTACTTATAACTTAAAAAATATATATTCAAAAATAACTACATCGTTTTTATTTTCAAATTTACCTACTGCTTTTGCGTTCCTTTACGTATTAAAAAAATGAATTATTGTTCATTCACTCATGATGCATGCAATATGTACAGAACGCAACCTGTAAAAGCTGTCAAGCCAAGCTGTCATAATACGATTAAACGGTACATGTACAAATCGGTACAATTGAATTATTATAAAATTTGTGCTAACAGACTGTACATTTACTGCAATAATGGCTGAAACTAATGCAAATACCAACAACGAAAAGAGTAAAAGGAAACGGTCTGCAAATTGGGATCAAATAGAAAAGGTGAAAAATATATTTTCAGAAAACGTACGAAGTTCACAAATAGATTCGAATCAACACCACAGTATTTGCTTAATATTTCAGAATGTATTGAAAAGTTGCATGACGGAGTTTGTGTCTATTATAGAAAATAAGAATACGGATACTAATACGAATAAAAGAAAAACAACAGCTTGGCAAAGAGTATGGCGAAGGTTTGTAAAAATAATAATATTTCATAGTCATAATCCATCATCGACAGCCCGATTTCACCCACTGCTGGGCATAGACCTCTTTTTAACGGACTTCGAAAAATGAGGTTCTGTATTTCTTGTGCCAATCCCAATGCTCCTGTGCCAGCCTCATATAGCAACAATGTCGTCTGCCCCTCTCGTCGCCGGACGACCGATATCTCGTCTTCCAGTCCTTGGACGCCACTCTGTCACAGCCTTACTCCACCTGTCATCACTGTGCTTTACGAGGTGTCCTGCCCAACGCCATTTGAGTTCCAAAGGTTTCCAATATCGAAGACCTTCGTACGTCTTCGTATCTCAATGTTTTGAACTCGGTCTATTAGCCTGATGTCAAGCACAGAACGCTCCCTGTGCAACTCTCTCCTGCGTGAGCATCCACTTCTCAGCACCATACTTCATGGTGCTGTAAACAAACTGGTTGCAGGGGCGGGACATCAGACATTGTGGAATTTTGGCTGATCTCAGAATATCGTCCAGTTTTCTAAATGCTCACCCTAGCAGTATTCTTCTCAATGGCTCTGTTTGTTGTTGCTCTTTACCACAAGAGAGAATATGACTAAGATAGATATACCGGTCAACCATCTCCGACATTTCATTTCTGATTTGAATTGTTGAAGATGTTTGCCATAATCTTCATCTTGGCCATATTAATCTTAAGTCTTACCTTGAAAGAGGCATCATAAAGATTTTCAAACAT
Organism: Amphipoea lucens; assembly: GCA_947508005.1. Lineage (NCBI taxonomy): Eukaryota > Metazoa > Arthropoda > Insecta > Lepidoptera > Noctuidae > Amphipoea > Amphipoea lucens. The sequence goes on from OX382379.1 coordinate 12,441,247, forward strand.
TTATTAGAGATCATTGAAATTTTCAGCAAAAAGCACTAGGTTGTCTGCAAATGCTATGTGAGACAGGTAGTCACCAATGAATATGTTAATACCACAATAGTCCCCAATCAAAACTTTCACAATGTCTTCTATCTCATAGTAGGTGTTGTTAACATAAAACGTTCACTGTCCAATGACTCCAAAGGAGTCACATTTGTACCAAACTCATATTGTCGACCGTAGGTTCATTTGAGGTAAGGGACAAAATACGATTTTTCAGGAGAGGCCGACAAAGTTTTTTTTCGGATGTTATTATGGGCTGATTTGAAATTTGGATCCAAAAATCATTAGGGTAAGGGACATTTTCTTAAGCTAGAATTTAGGTAATAGGTAATATGGGCTAGAATTTTTTCATATTCACCATTCGGTAGAGCAAAAAATTCTGAACAAAACTGTAAGTATACTCAAACTCATTTTGGGTATTTTGTCCCTTACCTCAATTGAACCTACAGTCGACGATATGTCCATGACCCTACTTGGAGTCTTGGAGTCATAATCCAAAAGTAAATTTGAAGTTTTTTATTTGACTGGACGTATGAATAAAAAAATTTTTTTTAGGCCATATTAGTATAAACGTAATCTCTTATAATGATTATCGTCAAGCTAGGGCGAGATTGTTGGTGGCCGTACGATTACATTTTATAACTTTGTACTGGGACAGGGAATATGTTAAATCTTTCGTGTTATTGGCAACTATATTAAATTTACAGGTTCAATGCATTAAATTACCGCAAGAGGGATTTAGCTGAAGTAAAACAACAGTGGCGTACTATGAAACTAGATGCAAAAAAGAACATGTCTGAGGTGAAAACATTACAGAAGAGTACTGATGGTGGACCAAAACCTCCTAGTTCAAGCCCAGATACTTTAGAAATTTTGAGGATGACTCCACAGGAATTTGAGTCAGATGTCAATGTTTATGATAGTGATAGCATTGGCGAAAGTGTAAAGGTAATATAATTCAAATTCAACGCATTTTTACTTGCTCAACTTTTAACGGTGTAATTGCATCTAAGGAACTAAGGGCCAAAGCAAAACGAGAAGAAAGAACTAAGGGCCAAAGAAAAAAGTGACTAAAATTATTGATTGCATTCATCCTTTGCTAAAGTTGATGTTCTATTAATTTAAGGATTTCACCAATGGATAGATAATTTTAAAATCTAAATAATCCATGTTTTAATTTATTTAAAAAGTTCGCTATTCTTATTTTATTAAAATAATTCCAAAAATTTTGCGAGTTTTATGATAAAGGGGCGTGCGCAGGGTACGCTGGTTCCCTTTCGTACGAGTAAGTCGTGTCGCTCTCTGTCTCTGTCGCAAATGCTCAAGGTTATTTGGTCGGGGTACCGCCTTAAGTCCATTTGTATAATTTATGAGGTCAGTCAGTGTGGGGATTCAAAAGGTAGATAACATCTTTCAATAAAAATATATTTTACATAAATCAGTTCATTATTTTCCAAGAAAACACTATTTTTTACTTGCAGTTCCGCATACTTGTTGATGGGACGTTGATAGCAAGTTTCTATTTCTATTCTACCATCTAACAATCTTCAAGTCTAATGGGAATATGGTGCACTGTAATCAACTACATCGCCATATTTTCTCAGTACCTAATTTTTTACTTATAGTAGGTAGGTATTAATTAATTACCAATTTTTTGTTGTTGTTACAGAATATAACAACAACATCCTCAAAATTGAATGTTCCACATGAAAAGCCATCTGTACTGAAACGAAAACTACCATTCAATGATAACAATAAACCAGAACATTGCGTAAGATTTAGAAAAGTGTACCTAAATTCTTGTATCATTATAATAAATCGTGACTGTTAATAAATTATCCGTATTTGTTTTAGGACAAGGAGTTTGCCAAAGAACGGAATCAGGTCCTTCTAAGTTGCATTAGGGAAGAACATGAATACAAAATGGAAAATCTTATGGAACGTCATAGATTTACTACAGAAGAGCATAATTTAAAAATAGAGCAAATGTTTGAAACTCATAATTTATTAAAAGAAGAAGCTCAGCTTCGAATTCAGAAATTAAAATTGGAGATAGCTCAATTACAACGTAAAAACAATTATTAAGGCAAATAAATAGGTAATAAAATTAAAAATGTGTTTCAATATTATATTCGCCTTGATTCTTGCCCAGTAGGTACCTAAGGCGCTCCACACACTGCACCGCGCTCCGTCGCGGTGAGCAGATAACGCGCCCCCGCGCGTGATTTTTTACATACAAATTCAACTCACGCGCGTGAGCGTGGGAGTTGAATTTGTATGTAAAAATCTGCTCACCGCGACGGAGCGCGGTGCAGTGTGTGGAGCGCCTAATAGGTACTGTCTGGAACATTTCTTGGTACAGACGCCAGCACATCAACCTACTACAATCTGTCAAATTTCTTTAATAGATTTTCAACTTTATCACTGAAACATAAGGTTCAAAGTTGATTGGGAAAATGTGACAGTTAGGTGTAGGTTGATGTGCTGGCGTCTGTACATTCTGTCTGTCATTTTTCACAGTTGTAACATTTTCTGAAAAATCAACTTGGCTCGTCTTGGCGGGGGCACTCCCGTGCCCCCAGATGTCTGTATATAATCAAAGGCTATAGCTACATGTATATACTCGTATTTAACATTTTCAAACGATACCTACACTGAATCCATGTAAAAGACATCTAAATCTTTGTTTCCAAAGTCTGAAACGTCTTTCAGTTGTGTTTCTCGTTACGTAATATATGAGAACGATTGTAAGCTTCTATCTTTGAAAAAAAACTACCTAGGTAACTACTTGGACATTCAGCGACGAAAATCATTTTATGTTTATGTAGGTACCTACCTAGTAAGTACCTATTGAGCACTATCTCCGCTTATTTTTTTAATTCTCACGTGCGTGCAATCAAAAGCACCTATCGTCGCAACCCACAGATATATTTCTAAATCCCGACACTTCTTGTTCTGCCACTTTCGCAGACAGGCCTATCAAATCGTGATGCCTTTAGCCAAAGCTAAAGCGACTCTCCGACACACATTCGAGATGAATTGCTGGCTTAGTCCATGAATATCGGCTGCATCATCTTGAACCTCTGGTCGAGTCCATATTCTAAGAGCAACACAAACTCGAACTTCTACGGACAGTCCGTGGTGGACTGTCCGTAGAAGTTCAAGTTTGCTGTTCAATGTCACATTTGACTAATTCATCAATCTTTCTTGCATACCTAATTTGTTTTCTAAACCTATAGGTATTTCAACCGAAACTCATTTTCTTGTAAATAGAAAGGATCATAACGAATTTTGTACCTAGGTACTTAATATTTTATTTTTCTTGGTGGTTCTTCAGTGTCAAAAATATCGAAATATTGTAAATACGTAATCCATGGTTTTCAAACTCAACGTCAAAAGCAACTAGGTAGTTATTATAGGTTGGTTAAACGTTTGTTATACAAGGTCCGAGGGCTGAGCTGAGGCTGAGTAGGTAACGGTTGTACAGACGCCAGCACATCACCCTACCCGAAACTGTCAGATTTTCCCAATCAACTTTGAACCTTATGATCATGTGATAAAGTTGAAAATCTATTAAAGAAATTTGACAGATTGTAGTAGGTTGATGTGCTGGCGTCTGTACATAATCCACTGAGTGAGTCTGCAGAGGTCAATGACATAATCTCATTGTTTAAAAACATAATTCTGTTAATGTACACAACTGAAACGTCAATTATATCGTTTATTGGTAACGTTGGTATTATTATGGACTTATTAGTACCTAGGTAATATAACATAACTTATTGTATTAAGTCCATGGTTATTATAACCCCGAACAGTGGCGTAACTATAGGCCCCCCTATAGTTACGCGACTGTCCAGGGTTATAATAACTTATATACTTAACACTTGGAAAATCTCAACCGTAATTTCTCCACTGTTGCTACCATGGATCGTCTAACCAAGCAACAAACTCTGTCCCTAAGTTGAAACAGGAGAGATCCAAAAGATCATTCTATCTATTAAATCAAAAGCGGTGGGATGTGACAATAACACCCGTGGTATGATCATAACTATTCTGGGTCATCTGCTACTCATGATTACTCACATAGTAAAAAAAAAATCTCTACACATCGGAATATTCCCTTCCATGTGGCTGAAAGCCTATAGTCGTCCACTACCTAAGGTTTCTAATCCCTCTCTTCCTACCCACATCCACCCCATTTATATCCTTCCCTTCCCATCTTAAGTGCTCCAGGCCTGCGTCCACAATCAATTCTCCAATAATTTTCTTCATCGTAACAAACTCATAGGGAAGAAGGCTACTCTTCAATCTGGGCTCAGGCCCATGCACAGTACTGTTTCCACCCTCCTTAAAGTTACTGGCGATATAAATGTTGCAGGACTGGAAAACACCAAAGTTATTGCACTAGTGTTGGTCGATTTCTCGAATGCCTCTAATATCGAGCTATTGGAGCTAGTGGCCTATGTTATGATCTCTCCCGAGGCAATGGAATGGATCTCCTCTTACCTACAGAAACGACAGCAGTCCGTTCATGTTGAGGATTCTTCATCATGCTGGTGTGATTTGGAAACTAGAGTTCCTCAAGGCGGCATTCTTTCTCCTCTTCTGTTTTAAATTATTATTAATCTTATAACTTCCGAACTTCAGTGAGCATATTATCATCCGTATGAAGAAATACCTGAAGCTATCGAAAAATAGGGACTTGATAGTAATAAAAACCTGCTGTAATAGATTTGAGGTAGAGCAGTGGTGGCCCAGTGGCAATGGACACGACTTACGAGTTGTAGGTCGTAGGTTCGACCACAGACAGGCACTTTACTTTGTGTAAATTATTTCATCACCACTGCTCTCAAAACGGTGAAGGAAAACATCGTGAGGAAACCATCGCCTTCTTCAATGAAATCAGGATGCCAACCAACCAATTATCCTTTAACACAAGCACATTCGTAAGAAGCTGGCAGTATCATCACAACGTTAATGTTTTCCCATTGTTTTTCTAATTTTTTGGACAGGACCTCAGCTGAGCAGTAGCGCTTGCGACCACTAGACCAACGAAGCAGTCAGGTGTTAAATTTTTGTAGGGGAAAATATAAAATCTACGCGGTAGAAGTCGCGGGAGAAGTGCTACTAAAAAAAACTATAACGTTGGTTGAGCTTCTTTACATTAAGGGAGGGCCCCACACCTCGAATTTACCACGGGCCCCACGCCACAGAATAATCAAGGCCCAAGCGGTATAGATTCTTATTAATTACCTATCTAAGTTACATTACACCCATTTTTTATAATAGGTTTAAGCTGTATTTGGCTAACCAACAATATTAAATCATTACTATTTAGTATGTACTCGATAGATCGAACGACGAAGTACCGTATGTTAATTACTTAAATAAAATATTTGGTTAAGTTTCTCATAATTATTTTGTTCTTTTTGAGAAACAAATTTTTTTACACCGAATTTCTTACATTTTAATTTTTGTTCACAGCGTTCAGTGTAAGTCGTTGAACAAGAGGTGCCCCAAAAGCTGAGCAGCTGGCATCGCAAGCGCCGGCTGTGGCGCGTCCACACATACTCAATGATTGCGTGCGTGCGCTGCGACAGCTGACATGAGCTGAATGACGTCATGTCCACGAAGAAACACTCGCCGCAACCCAGTGAGTACTTTGTCTCTTTTATTAATCAAACAACATAGAAAGAAAGGAAGAAAGAATAACATTTAGGATTTGGCAGCAGTTCATGAAATACGAAATAAAAATAATAGGTAAGTGGAATCATAATAATAAATCTTTACTTATAAGAGTTGCAAGAAGAAAAGAAAATGTACCAAATTTAAATGAGGTGTCAAAAACCCTTGATGCCAGATATGTCATGCTATGCAGTAAGGGGATAAAAATAGTTACAAACAAAATTAAGCCTTGACTTGACTCTTTGCGCTAGGTAAAAACAATTGTGTTGTAAAAAAAGTACATAGACACACTCAGATATAGCCAATGAGAAGAAGGGTTATGAAAATAACCCTTCTTCTCTGCCAAAGTAGGGTAGAAATTATTAACAGTAATCGGGTTATGCAAATAAAAACAGTTTTGTTTTCTGAACACACCGTCTTTCAAAAGTTTTTATTACCTACACTTAAGACTGGCAATACTGGCATGTAAAAAAAAAAAAGACGGGTTGCACTCCGGGAGTGCCGGCAGAAGTGAAAACTTGAATATTAACGTTGAAATAAATCAATTATTAATTGAATTAAAATAAGTAAGTTTTTTTCACTATTTCTGCGTCACTTTTTTTATTAATCGATGCACTTTGTTCAATTTCCATTTTTTGAAACACTTTATATACACGAATTTTACGAATACACAGCAGTGTGGCTACTACACAGACGGTCGAGCCATCCACGTCCACGTCCACGTCCACGTCCGCGTCCGCGTCCGCGTCCGCGTCCACCATCACCATCACATCACATCACAACACATCACCATCGCCATCGCCATCACCATCGCCATCGCCATCACCATCGCCATCGCCATCACCATCGCCATCACCATCACCATCGCCATCGCCATCGCCATCACCATCACCATCCATCCATCCATTCATCCATCCATTATCGTGTCTAACTTGGTTAACTTCGGTTGGCGCCGCCGTAGAAAGAGATGGGGGGGGGGAATCTCTCCTGACGGTCACGTGTCCTGACGCGATGCCCTGACGCGAGTTTAACATTTTTTACCCATTACAAAAAGTGTTCAACGCCGCTAAAGAAGTTTTCACTTCAAAAAAATATGACCACAAACTCCCTCTCGCTTGGCTGAGTGTCAACCATTGACATAGAAAAATTCCTATATCTCAATGGTGTCTATAAAAAAAAACTTCCGAAATTAAAGTTATTTATCACTTTGCAGTGTTTTTTTTTTTGAAGTCGATTGTTTTTTTTGTAAAAAAGTTTTTATTTTTCACTTTTTAATTGTACAGACGCCAGCACATCATCCTACTACAATCTGTCAAATTTCTTTAATCGATTTTCAACTTTATCACTAAAGCATAAGGTTCAAAGTTGATTGGGAAAATGTGACAGTTTCGGGTAGGTTGATATGCTGGCGTCTGTACCTACCCCACACAAATTCAATTAACACTAGTGCATTGAAGAATTGAAGACCGACTAGAAGAATCATCAAAATTCCCAGAGAAATGCCGGAGATGCCGTACATTTATGCATATAACTTCGTACATAAGAATAATTACATAATGTATTTTATACTAAAACCTTTCTGAAAGTATGTTGATCACTTTAGTGAAATAGGTAATGATCAAAATCGGTTCATTCGTTTTTGAGAAAATCGCGGACATACAAACATACATACATACGGGTCGAATACAGAACCTCCTTTTTTTGAAGTCGGTTAAAAAAAGTACTCTGTGGTATCAACAAGGGTGCATTCCGAGTTAGGACTGTAATCGATATTATCGACTACATTCGTAACTCGGAACGCGGCACAAATCTTACCGAATCTTACGGCTCATTGTCATTGACAGTTTGACAGCTAAGACAAAATAAATAAATAATTTTAAGTAAATATTGAACAGTATCATGGAACAGTATTGTAAAAGCCCTCTGTGATATTCAATCAAACCGCAACAATGTTACACTGCAAAACACAAGGCGGGAAAGGCAATGAAGGTATGTTTATTGAAAGAGATCCATATGGCGTAGTTTCTGCGGGCATAAGTTCAGCGCAACCCAGCTCACACGTAGCCGAACATCTCAAACATTACTTACTTCAAGAAGAAGTAGACGCACTAATTAATGATGCTGTCATACCAGAACCCAAAACGCAAACGGGATCCATAAGAAACCCTAGATTTTCTGCCGGTGCGGGTGAACTGATTAACCCACCAGTGAAATCAAAATTTGAAAATCTTGTCAATGAAATAAAAGAAACCACTTACGATTCCTATTGGAAGAAACCCTTAGGAACAACGCGTGATCAAGCGCCGTTATTACCTGCTGGTTTTGACATTCGTAATGCAACTTTTGGAAGAAAAACCATGTTTTCGGACACTGTTTCCAATCTTATAAGTCCATGGGATACTCCCATAGGTAAAACCCCGCCATCACTAGAGCCTGGGTACCAACTTGATCGCAACTACAGCAGACCACCTTATGACCCTAACCAAATTTTTGGCATCATTACACCAAAACCAAGATGTAGCGTTTCTGTTGACAAACAGAAGAATATTTTGCAAGCTAAGATGGTTGGGCAATTTGGTCAACCAGCAACACCGAACAACAATATCAAACGAGTTCCAATTGGCTATGCATTTGGGAAACTGAATTCTTCAACTGGCAATGTTCCCAAATGTCTTACAACATACAGTATTAATGATGGAAGAGAATTCTTTTATAAATGTCTCGGACATTTGAATACATTGCGAAAATTTTTGTCTAAACGTTTTGACAACCAGTTCTTCAAACAGTTTTACTTATGTATGAAATACTTAGATAAAGCTAATACCGGATGGCTACCCAAAGATATCATTTACAATTTCTGTTCAGCTAAAAATGTCAGAGTAAATCCGACTCTGATAGAACCTCTTTTGGAAATGTGGAATGGGTTTGACGGTTCTCAAATACAGTATAGAGTATTTGTTGATGTGATTAATTATAGAAAACCTTCACCTAGTATACCGAAAATACCAGATATGGCGGTAGAATGCAGTGACTATTCTACAACTTATAATGACATGGTGAGGCCCGGTCAGGAAGTTGATAACAGGCGTGTGGCAGGTCTTCCTTCAACGAGGTACTTTGATAGAGACAAGTTGTGTGTGACACCAGATGGTTTATTTAAAGCTACTCATATCGATCTTCCTGACGAGTCTGATGCGAGATCCTGTGTGAACCCATCAAATTTTACACATCTCGGGATTACTCATGAGGATCTGTATGCTAGGCGTTCCCCAGACGTAGTAAGGAGAGTATTTGAAGCAACTGGAGAACACTTTACTGACCAAAAGTTTAATGAACTTTGGGATGAGGCGAAGAAATATCATTCCCAAGGATGGGTTTCTTTTGCAACATTTAGGAAAGCTTTAGGTCAGTAAACTGGGAGGTACAGTATAAATAAGGCTATCTACGGTAAAACTATTATTTTTAAGTTTTATTTTAGTTTTGGTTGCCTTATTTTATTTTAAGATTTAGTTGTTTTATTTTAAGTTTCAGTACTTAGTTTTAATAGAAGTGATAGTGGTTTTATTATAAGATTTAGTTGTTTCATTATATTATTATATCTACGGTAAAACTATTATTTTTAAGTTTTATTTTAGTTTTGGTTGCCTTATTTTATTTTAAGATTTTGTTATTTTATTTTAAGTTTCAGTAGTTTTAATTGAAGTGATAGTGGTTTTATTATAAGATTTAGTTGTTTCATTATATTATTATTTATTTTTCTTATCATTTATCAAAATCTGACTTAATACACAGTGAAATTTGAATCACAGCTTTGCTAGAACAATCGTTGTTCAGACCATGGTCTACTACCATTCTATAGCATTATATATCGCTTGTCCGGAAGAATACAGTATCATGTCAAAATTTGGCACTAACTGACTTAATAATACAGTTCCGACTAAAAAAAGTACGTTCTAACTTTTAAATTAGGTCGAAAATCGCTTTCACCTTGAATAAAAAAAAAATAGGGTACATACTAATACATATTAATAATAAAAAATAATCTGTTTATCTTATGGATATACCACAATATTTTGAGTTAAAAACTTTAATCGCTTCTCCTGAAAAAGTACGTTTTTAGAGTTAATACAGTATTCTTGCGGGCAAGCGATACGTTATTAAAACATAAAATCTAGGTATTCTCAAATAAGTCTTATGTTGCTCAAACATGTTCTAAATATGTATTAACCGTAACATGAAAGTACTCATCTCTGCAGGACGGCCGACGTTAGCTTTGTAATAGTTTTAGTCACGTCATGTTATTTTTTACTTTGGGAAATCCAAAATGCAACTTTTAAAATGGGCGTTACGACTATGGTTGCCGCCAGATAACAAAAAAATGAAAGTCATTGATCCGACTTGTACCAAAAAATCCAAAATTATACGATATAGATCGCTCGCTCGTTATACAAAACTTTCGATAATACTGCTTCGGTCGAGTTTCATAATAGCGTTAAGGACGCCCCTTGCTGCGATACGTTTGTGTTGATCGTGTTAGCGATACTACCTTTACATTTTTTTCGTATAGTTTTGAAATATTGGATAACATTGGTGGTCAACGACTTTTATTTTTTTTTGTCATCTGTTTTATTATTCAAAGTTGTTGGTGGTATTGTAAACAAAATTGTTGGCGCCCATTGATAAAAATATGCTTTCATAGTTAGTAGTACCTAATACCTGGTGTAGGCATTGTCATCTGCACTCAAATGTGTTTTATAAAAATAAGTACTCACTAAATTTCGTTTAATATAGGTATGTACTTAATAACAATCTTCACTGAGGCAGTGTAGGCGCAATGCTCTGTCTCGTGCGTGAGCCGCGCGTCGCGCCGCAACCGCAACATATGAAACGCGCGCGAGAGCGGTGCCTGTGTTGTAGGGAGTAACGAAAATCCCGACTTTTTTAACTTTGCCTTTTTTCTTAAACCAATGACGGATTTTTTTTTATTTGATGCTATAAAATGGCAGTAGACTATGGTCTGAACAAGGTTTGTTCTAGCAAAACTGTGATTTAAATGTCACCGTGCATACACACGAGCGGCACGCATCAACGGCAGAGGCAACTGCAGCCGTCGACAACGTGCTTCTCGTGTATTTGATTGAATTGACGCGTGCCGCTCGTGTGTATTCACACCAAAGGCTCCCTTGGGTATTTTTAAGTTTTTCTAATAGTAGGTATATGGAATACTAGCTGCGCTCCGCGGTTTCACCCGAATAAGTCTTGATCCCGTGGCACAGTATATTTTTTGACCTCATTTTGGAACAGCTTATTTTTATCAACTCATTGTATGAAGAAACATGTTACAAATGCTAGACAAAAACTCCTACCAGCCTAGCTATTATAGTTTTTGCAAAAATGCAATTTTATTCCGGAATCCCGGAATGTCAAGTTTATCGATTTCATTTTTTTACTTATAAACTACGTATACAGGGTGTTACGGAAAGGGTATATCAATACAAACGGGTTGAAGAGTGTATCTGGTCTAGAATCTCTGTACAAAATTTCAGCTCAAAAGCAGTAACTTTGAAAATGCTTAATATTTTTTTATTTCGATAGTTTATTAAATTGAAATCATAACAAACGTGTCACCGCACTACGAGGGTCATTATCCATTATCTGTAGTGTGTCTGTACGCCTAGTACAGGCACATCACGCCGCCGCGCGCCAGTGCAGCGCCGTGATGTCGAAATAAAAAATATTAAGCATTTTCAAAGTTAATGCTTTTGAGCTGAAATTTTGTACAGAGATTTTACACCAGATACACTCTTCAACCCGTTTGTATTGATATACCATTTCCGTAACACCCTGTATAATGCTTTACGTTCCTTTGCAGCCTGAAAGCTTCACCCTAAGACTAGATTAAGAACCAATCAGGAGTAGGCTAGGGCTTTTAAATTTTAAGATAATGGCGAATATTTCAAAATCTTATTTTTTTTTCTGACTTATGTGACTTATATGACTTACTTATTCAATGTTTGCAAGTTTTTTTGGTCTCAAACTGTAGCCACACATATGGACTACAAAGGGACCATTCAAGTATTACGTAAGCACTACAGGGGGGCGGGGGGGTCTTTGCTTTGCTTATTTTTGATGACATGGGGGATGGGGGGTCTGGATGGTGATTACGTCACCAGTATTTGTTTTTTTACTTTTTCGGATTTTATACAAAATTTCGTCGATTTTGGTTTGAATACATATGGCAACCCTACTTGTCTATGCTTGAAAACGAAACGCATTTAACTGCTGCTCATGAATCAACAAAGAAACCAGCACATTGAAAAATGAATGTACCAATGTTTACGTAAGCATGGGCGGGAGGGTAGGCGCTTTGCTTACTTTTGCTGACGAGGGGAAGGGCGGGGTTAATAATTGCAAAAAATCTGCTTACGTAATACTTGAATAGCCCCAAACGCAAAAAAAGACAACTAAAAATCTGGCGGACTTTCGGAGAAATATAATCCCGGGAAGTCCGGGATTTGACTGATATTTGTAATACGAAGATTGTAATTACAAGCTTAAATTTCTTCCAGTGATAGGCATTTTGTAGTGCGAGAAGGAGTCCACCCTCGTCAAGCATGATGCTAAAACCTCGCATTAATACAAGCTGCCTAGAGGAAGCGGGGGTGAGGCACTATGGAGCCGTTAAAGACTCATAGTGCCGCTTTGCCTCAGCAGGGGTTGACCTATCCTGCTGGGGGATGTCTCTCCGAACCCCGATCGGAAGACTTAGTGCAAGGGGGGTATGAGGGCGCCAACCCTCATGCTGGTCAGCGACAGGCAAGCGATGCTACGGATAACGCCATAGCCGGTCCTTCTTACGCTTCGGAAGTGACCGCAAATATGCTAGAAGCAGAAAACCACAGCAACGAAGTCGAAATAAACAGGCAATTGAGGAGTGGCATATTAACTCGGTTGGATGCCTATAACTTTATGAATGAGGAAAGTAAAAAGATAAATGGACGCTTAGGGAGACCATTCGACTTAACTAAATCTGAAAGGAATATTTTGATAAAATTATTTCTTGCGGATTCCTTACAAACTACACTGTCTGCGCCACAAGAAAATAGCCTTAACAATGCTATTGCCCTCTTTATAACCAAAATAGACAAAAGGTATAATAATTGCAAGAGAAATAAGAAACTTTTCCTGAAAAAGAATAAGGAATGGTTAAGTAAAGCCTTCGTAAAGGACGTTCCTCAAAATCTGATTTTGAAGCGTTACATGTGTCCAGAAGTTGTGAATATTCTACCAGAACCTGTGAATGTGGGAAATAAAAATTCGGATCCAGGAACTGAAATTGTGCATAAGACATCTGATAATGTGGATAAGACACCTGGTGATGTAGACGACTCACCTGTTGCAGGTTGTAGTAAAAACACAGGATTGGTAAAAAGCAGACGTACCCAGCTGAGAGAACGCAAAAGGCTAGAAATGATCTTACAAAACGAACCACCAGCGAAATTAATCAAGGCTTTTTCTAAAGTTGTAACGTCATCACAAGACAATGAAAAATTAAGAAACAAAAGTGCCCAGGACTTAGAGGCTATCATAAATAAATGTCTGGAGACTCCAACCAAACTGACAGAAGTGTTGGCAAAAATATGTCAACAAACTCACCCTCACGAATATGACGTATTTTTAGCAGAAGATGAAAATTAAATCAATTGTTATTTTATTCTAATTTAGTCGAATCCCGGAATTCCCGGGATTATATTTCTCCGAAAGTCCGCCAGATTTTCAGTTGTTTTTTTTTTGCGTTTGTAGTCCATATGTGTGGCTACAGTTTGAGACCAAAAAAACTTGCAAACATTGAATACATAAGTCAGAAAAAAAATAAGATTATGAAATATTCGCCATTATCTTAAACTTTAAAAGCCCTAGCCTACTCCTGATTGGTTCTTAATCTAGTCTTAGGGTGAAGCTTTCAGGCTGCAAAGGAACGTAAAGCATTACATACGTAGTTTATACGAAAAAAAATGAAATCGCTAAACTTGACATTCCGGGATTCCGGAATAAAACTGCATTTTTGCAAAAACTATAATAGCTAGGCTGGTAGGAGTTTTTGTCTAGCATTTGTAACATGTTTCTTCATACAATGAGCTAATAAAAATAAGCTGTCCCAAATTGAGGCCAAAAAATATAACTGTGCGTGGTAATATCGGATAAAAAGTATCCTATGTCCTTTCCCGGGACTCAAACTCTCTATACCAAATTTCATCTAAATCGGTTCAGCGGCTTAGGCGTGAAAAGGTAACATACAGACAGACAGACAGAGTTACTTTCTAATTTATAATATAAGTATGGATAATGTAATAAATAAGTATAATGGTTTTTCTCTAGATAACCTTTAGGGATTTTTTTTGTTTACCTATCATGTTTTTAATTTATGTGCCTGAAAACTACCTACAGTGAAAGTATTGGTTTTTAATTGTTTTATGAAAGATTTTCTTGCAGTGTTTCGATATTATCGTGTGTGTATTAGATAAAAAATATGGCTAAAGGCAGTGTGTGCACTTAACCCCTTACTAATAAACGTATTACACACCGTTTTATCTCTTTCAGTCATCAGTAATTACACTTTAGAAAGAAGAAGACAAAGCGTTGTGTAACTATACAGACGCCATATAACGCTTATTAGTAAGGGGAATAGTAGCTTGCCTTTAGTATTTTTTTTTTAGTTTTATCTAGGTAAATAAAACTATAAGTACTTTTTAGCTTTTAGTTTTTTTTAAGTAATTGACGTGCGTTAGTATTATCTAGTAATAAATGTTGATAAGATTATGTCTTTTCTTCATGTCCTATACAACGTGTAACGTTAAATGCGCAAAACCTCAGACACCCCAACTGATTTTTAATTCAATTGACCTATTTCTGAAAGAAAAACAATCATTAAAAAAATTGTAAAGGTTTTATGTGCTGTTTTAGTTTTACTGGCAATTCTAATCGTTTATTGCGTCTGCGACGACGCTCTATTGAGGGAGGAGTCGTCACGTCACCGGGCCGCTGCGCCGCCGCGCCGCGCTGCGCCGCGCATAATTTACCATCTACGCTCCTAAAAAACTTAGGTTATCTTTGAACAGTGATTTAAATGTTTCCATCACACTTTTCCAAGCTTTGGCCAAATTAACGTTGTCATTACAATGCGCCAACATTCTCACCATTTCACAATATTGAATGTTTGTGTACAAAAACGTTGCAATATTCACGCGCACGCGCCGCCTCACCGGGGTAACGGGATAGAACAATTACACCTGTGACGCATGTGCCGGCGCCGCTCAGACTGAAGTAAACACGGCCGCTGTCACGTATTTCGCACGCCCCGCCCCCGTGCAGATCGTCATTTCTCCCCTTAGGTTAAGTTTTTGTTAAAATAAGATAGATAGCATTATTGTTTATTTCAAATTGTCTTATTCATGGTACTTACTGTACGGAAGATTCGTATTTGCAATTTGCATTGAAATAAGAGCTACTATTATCCCGCGTATGGGAAAATTTAAATTGGTCGACAACAACTTGTGTTTGTTTACCTATTTTGGCGGGTTTGCGCATGTGATGGCTTGACTTATTAATAAATAGACACGGCAACGTTTTTAATGAAGATTTTTTGAAAAATGTGACCTATATTAAAAAGTGGTTCAATTGATTCTGCTCGTTATTCTGATCAAACTATTTTCAGGTTTTGCGCATTTAACGTTACACGTTGTATAACAATTTTCTGGACACGTCCTTATTTTACTCTGCACACGAATATGGTAGGTACTGGTTTCTTAAACTTATGGAGATTGCAACTTTTGAATCGCTATACATCAAGAACAGTGATTCTTAGGAAAAATATTGTTGAACGATTTTTGTTCGATGTATTTTTATGATAAAACTACCTTTTGGCTGAAAAATGAAAAAAAAAAACCTTGAATAAACCCTACTTCTTTGGCTAACTTGACCGGACTATAGGTATAGGTACCACAAAGCAATATACGAGTAATGTGAAATAGGTTACACTTGCGTCGCATAGTTCTTAACTAAATAGAATTCCTTCACAAAGCGTTCTAGTATGTTGTCAATTAAACGTGTAATGTTATCTAGGCCAACATTAACTTAGTTACCTACCAACTTTAATTCTGCTGGAAAGAAGAAAGATCAAAAGAATATACGTTTGAGATAGAAATTGGGTACGAAATAGGGCTTCCAATACCGGGATCCCGGTATTGGGTAATACCGCTATTCTGGACACATTTTTTGCCATTTTTCAATACCTACCGGCTTAGTTTTAAAAACTGCGTATTTTATTTATTAAATCTCGTGGTTTATTTAGACGGTTACTTACATTTTACTACTACTTGCGCAGGTAAAGAATGGGATTAAAGAAATGGTAGTCTTTGTATTTGGCTCTCGGTCAAGGCAAGCGGTATACATAGAACAATAGAAGTACTCTCCTGAGATTCAGGTAAGAAGGAAGGGGGGGGGGGGAGAGGGGAATTCTCCCATACGCTAAAAGGTGCATCCTACGGAAATTCACCCAAAACATTTTTAAAGTAAGTAGGTAGATACTTATTACAAAATTTGAGCGCAGGCGTAACTGTTGGTCCAATAAAACTAGAGATACACGTTTTGTATACTTTTAAAATGTATTGGGTGGTCTTTCGAAGTATCCTAACAACATCCCAAAAAATCAGTAGGTATAGAGCAATTACACACAACACAGATTGGATACAGTGCAATTTTTTTGCGACTTATCGCGATTTTTAACCGACTTCAAAAAAGGAGGTTCTGTATTTGTGTCTACGGTGACTAACATATACCTAAAGTATACCTACCTAGTGTATTAAAAAAAGTGATTCCGGTATTTTATTATTTGGGGTGATACCTACTTATTCGTTTTTTTTTTAACAATTGTGGATAAAAATGGATTATTAAAATGTTCCCGTGGGATACCTACCTAATTTCCGACCTACACGTAGGCGAAGCCGCGGGCAAAAGCTAATCTATACATCTACTTATACAAATAAATAAAATTGGAGTGTCTGTTTGTAATATATAATAACCGCTTTTTACTAAATGCATATGGATGTATACACGGTACCTATACCTACATATACCAAAATATTTTTTTTTTACAATTTTTGTCTGTCTGCCTGTTTGTTCCGGCTAATCTCTAAAACGGCCGAACCGATTTTGACGGGACTTTCACTGGCAGATAGCTGATGTAATAAGGAGTAATTTAAGCTACTTTTATTTTAGAAAAAGAATTAGGGTTCCGCGCAAAAAAAAATAAAACGTTTTCCGTCATGCACGCGAACAAGTCGCGGGCACACCTAGTAATGAATAGTCTTAAAACGAAGTACTACAAGGTTATTAAGGCGCGTGGTCAAAATCGGAACTAATTTCTACTGTGACAGTTTCACAAATGGCTCAGAACAATATTGCTATTGTTCTGAGACAAATGGTTACCAACAACGCCCCCCTGTCAATGTCATTCAGGGGCCAAACGATCCATGTAGGTATAGTCCTTTCACAGTTATTTTATCACTGATTTTGTATCACTGTCCAAAACAGTGATCTTTAGGCAGGCCGCATACGTCCGGTTTCCTGATTCGGAATTCAGTTTCGGAATTCAGATTCGGAGACCCCGAATACACGCATTTCATACAAAATGTTCTCTCCAGCGCACACGTACTTAAATTTTCCGTCCGGGTTTCAGAACGGAAAATTTAAGCACGTGTGCGCTAGTGAGAACACACACATACATAATCAGCCTATAGGGGAAGGTGGGGCAGCTTCATACAGTTTTTCTATTTTGTCTCATAGATTATTCTCTGGTATCAATATCTGAATAGATTGAATAAGAAATAGTACTATAACTATCTGACTTTCTATCAAAAACATATAATTTGTTTAAATATACATCTGTGACTTTTTATAAAAGTTTAAAAAAAAAATCAGGAATGTATGAATGTGCCCCGCATGCGGGGTACTTTCATACAGGCTATGGGGCAGATTCATACATGTGAAAAAATACACAAATTAAGGAATAAATGTTTAATTATTTATCAAAATAAAAGTATCAAAACACAACGTATTCGAAACCAAAAGCAATTAGACTCTGTGAGTAACTAATACCTAGAAAATAATCAAGTAATAAAGAAAAAAGTAAAAAAAGATAACTAAGTAAACAGAAAATAACTTAAAATGTAGGTAGTTTTTCCTTTTATGGCACTGAAAGAAACTTAGTTAACCTAACAGTCTTTCTGATCAGTCAAATAAGTATATCTATGTCCTAGAATTAAGTAACATATCTTTGTTATGTTATGGTATGTTATTCATACAGTATGAATGTGCCCCTCTTATTACTGTATGAACCTGCCCCATTCAATGATTTTGAAAAACAAATATTCTTATAAAAAAACCAAACATATATATTATTATTTACGTATCAATTCACAAAATACATCCTATTATCTTTGAAATAAAATAGTATTGAATAATCTAGATAAAAACTTTCATCAAAATAAAGATGCTTAAAGTGAGGTTATAAAATTACTTATGCGTTGCCGAATCACGTTCCGCGTCACCTCGTCGCGAGTTTCACACTGACTGCTGTCAAAATTCGTGAGCCAACGCACACGTAGGTAAGTCACGTGTACATGCTTAAATCGTTCAGTTAACGCGCGCCTAATAAAAGATGTCGCTAGTGTATGACGGTGCCCCGTGTATGAATCTGCCCCACTTCCCCCTAACGTTCCCACTGCTGGGACACAGGCCTCCTCCCTGTGAGAGGGAGTGGGCCGTAATCCACCACGCGGGCCCAGTGCGGGTTGGTGGATGTCACATGTCTTCGAATTTTTGGTTCTAGGACATGCCGGTTTCCTCACGATGTGACAACATTTTGTATGAAAACATTTTGTGTGAGTGAGAACATTTTGTATGAAATGCTTGCATTCATATTTCCGAATCTGAATTCCGAATCAGGAAACCGGACGTTTGCGCCCAGCCTTATTCTCATTCTTATAAGGTTGCTGTTGGGTTGCTGCCATTGACAAGTCTGTTAAAATCATTGTGATCTTTATTCACTTCACAATATGGTTGCTGTTAGGTTGCTGCTGTCAGAGGTAAAATAACTGTGAACCATAAAGTAATATACTGCGAACGGACTGTAGCACTCACAGATATTATATCTGTGGTAGCACTCCACAGATATAGATCTATATCTGTGGTAGCACTATTTCCAATTTTAAAATCGTTCGGTTTTAACGTCGTAACGTTTACTCCGCGCGTTCGTATTAGGCCCAGTTTTCAGCAAAAACTATTTCGTAGTACTCCACTAACGAACTGTCAATGTTTTAGTAAGTATTATTCGAACTGGCACGCTACTTCAGTATGTATGTAGTTTTAAAGGAGTGCCACACGCCACAATCTTTTTAAGTTATTTCATAGTCACGCAATGTGCTGTGTTCCCTAAGGAGGTGAGTATGAAACTGGCTTAAGGTGAATGCGCAGTTGTAGCCCGCGAAATTAAATTTTTCTTACGTTTTTTGCAATTTTCAGGTCAGTGTCAGGTTGTATCTTGATCAAAATACGATTTGCGACTGTAACAGGTACGTATTTACAGAATTATAATAATTAGAATCATTAATACATCTTTCTAAGTTAGATTTCTACCGTTAAGAACAAATCTCGTATGGAAAAGTGTTTATGGTAGAAAAGATATATTAATGATTCTAATGACTATAATTCTATAAATACATGTCTATTATAGTCGCAAATCATATTTTGATCAAGATACAACCTGACACTGACCTACAAATTGCAAAAAACGTAAGAAAATTTAAATTTCGCGGTCTACCACTGCGCATTCACTTTAATAATGGTTTGGTAACGCAAGAATTCATTGAATTGTCTATTAGGTATGTCCTTGTGTAGCGATAAAAAAGCATTGAATACTTACAGTCCTTTCAAAGTTATTTTATCTCTGACAGCTGCAACACAATAGCAACCTTATTTAAACAATAATAAAGACCACTGTGATTTGGACAGTGATGCTAAATCAAAAGTAAAACATAACTGTAGGTAGACAGTACTTGTTGCTACGTATATAGAATTATAGAACACAAATTGCAGACAATCAAATAAATGAGTTCTTGTCAATGTACATGTTACCGTTAGAATAACTAGGTAATCTGCAAATTACCGGGTACAATCCGTTAAAGTGTGAAATATGTTACCGGCCAAAACCGATTTCTGGATGAACCAGTTTCGACTAGGCCAAACCAGTTCTCATTCGCTCGCTCTTGTATCCTATGTCGACGGAGCCCCGCTTCATGGGGCTCCTATTTCTATGTACAGGGCTTAAAGTAACCTAACCAAACCTAACTTCTGGGTGCCCTTCGCTCGCTCTTGCATTTTACGTCGCCTACCTAACCAAACCTAACTTCTGGGTGCCCTTCGCTTGTTCTTGCATCCTACGTCGCCTATCGACCGATCGCAACCATGCAACCTGTGTAGGTAGGGAGAACAGGTTTGGCCTAGGCGAAAACATTTTTTTCCACTTTAACGGACTCAACCAGATAATCTGCAGATTAACTAGTTAATCTTCACTCTAACTGATTTAGGTACGTACATTAGCGGTAACATATAAATATTTTTCAGGCTGACTCTACTTAGAAGAAATTTTACGGATTCTATTTATAAAATCAAATTAAAAACATCTCTTTCTCTCTCTTTCCTTCTTTTTATAAAGAAATTATATTTCTACTAATATTTGCTGCAGCGATTACCTATGCTTTCTACCCAAACATGCGTTAGTTCCGTTTTTGGCCATGCGCCATGAGATCTTTGTTCAGCTATGTGACCGATCAAATACGGCCAAAAAGAGATTCTACCATACCATAGAGGTTCAACCTACCCAACACATCAGTTCACATCCATATCTTGCTGCCTTACTTTCTTTACCATTTCGCGAAAAAAAAAAAAACACTCGACCAAAAAATACGAGGTTTTAACAACACTAAGCCGGATTACCCTCAGTTACATGTTCGCGGAATCCAACGGCACGCGTGGATTTCTAATTATTTAATTTAAATATAAAATAAACAGTTACCTACCTACGAATTTTGCATGAATTATGTTGCGAGTAGGTAATCTTCTTAATGTAAAGTCAGGGTTAAGGGGATTACAGCACCTAAACCCAAAAAACGCAAGTTTTGTTTTGTTTCAGGCTTTATGTGCATTCCTATGTAAAATAATAAAATAGGAATGTTCTTACCTGCCGGTTTATTCTTTAAAAATCTCACCGTGAAAACTTTGGTGAAGTGAGCTGTCAAGCATTAGATTGAATGACAGCTCATCGGTGCGTAGATTCGCTACAAGCTAAACCTGGTTGGGTTGTAATGGATTCACAACCTAAAAAAGAAATCACTTTAAAGCGTTTGAACTTCTTTGGAAAAAAAAATAGTAGGACCTCCAAAAACAATTAAATGTCTTCGAATATTTAGGTCGGCATGACAACCTAGTCAAATTATGCCAAGACACTTTAAGCGGCAAAATGGCTGATAATTAGTCACGTAGCATCGCTACGTCATTTCACCAAAGAACGTTGCGAATGACGTAGACGAATGCTACGGATCCGTAGCAGTGTCGTAGCTCTCTATGCGTAGCTCCGTAGTATTTTGAATGAACTTTAGAAGAGTTATTATCAATGACAAAATACTTTTGCTTGCGTTTTGAAAAATGAGTCTGTTTAATTTTATGTTTTTTTTTTCAGCACTTTGTTGCCTTATTAACTCTTTTCTGTTGTAGGTCACGTCCGCTTAAAAATACCTAATAGTGTTCCCGTCAATCACTTGTGCTTATATCAAAGTTAAAACTCATAGGTTTACCTGTTGCATGTGGCATGCCATGACTTGAACCGTTTGACGTACCTATGCTACAGGCAAGAAACTCGCATCGTGTGAATGGGGCTTAAGCCGACGCAAAAAAAAAAAACGGTCGGATTTTTTCGTGCACTGGATTTTCAACTCTCGATGTTGAGCTAAGCATTGAGAATCCAACAAAGCCAAGAGCGCATCCCAGCGCGCCAATCTGTTGGATTTTCGACGCTAAGGGGCCGTCTCCACGAGCGAGAGAATCGCGGTGATAGTCTCGCCGTTCCTTCTCGCCGCGATGATATCGCCGTGTGGAGACACGTTCTAAGAGAGTGTATAGAAATACGTGACACGACCATAATATCGCCGCAATTCTCTCGCTCATGGAGACGGCCCCTAAGCAGTATGTTAAAGATTCAGTGCGTGAAAAATCCCGCCGCGATTTTTTTACGTCCGAGCGAATGTCAGCTAATTCCTCCAACACAGACATTTTTGCCTAAAAACAAAACACAATCGTCTGACTAGCGCGTGGATGCACGTTAGCAGCAATTCCCCAGACGAACATTTAGGTACAGAAATAGCTACTTACAAACGTTCTAAATAAAATAGTTCACATTCGTATTACGGGTACTAGAAACATTTTCTATTTTATTTAGCGTGACCATGTTCATGACAGTTCATGACAGTCATCTTTATTGACGTTACAATAAGGTTGGTATTGAGTTGCTGCTTGAAAGGTGGAAGGACTGTAAACTAGCTGCCGCTCGATCTACGTCGACAGTGTACAAAAAGAAACGAATGGCAAAGTTTCGAACCACCTGGCATTTGTAGCGTGTGTTGCATTGCAAGTTTGTTACCACAGGCATCTAAAGTTAGGTTTTAGACATTCTGTATCGAGTATCGATAAAGTTTTTGATCACGTCAAATGGTGAAAGACGTCGATTGATTGCATCGATTCGACAAATCGCTTAAGGTGCTGCATGGCAGCCGGATTACTTTTGTAGATGTGTTTTGAGGCGATCAATGTCGACTGTACTTCATTCAGGATACCATAGCACAAAAAAAATCAAATTCGTCTTCAGGAAATATCCTTGTGGCGTTCCCCCTACGTCGCTGCCCAGCGCGCAGTCGCAGGCGAGACAAACTAGTCATTGTAAAAAAGATTTCCTGTCAGCAAGGCCTACATTACCTTCAGCATTTTCACATATTTTCTCAAGTCAAAATTCTATGAACCAGCACTTTATCATTTTGATTAAAACTTATGTATAATACCTACATTTTATTAGTTTATTTTATTCTATTCGAGAAACTTACAGCTAAGCATAAACTTCATTTCGCAGAAAATCGTTTGGCATTCACTCATTTATCATACATTCAAAACTCATAATTTTGTTAGTCAGAATTATCTTTTGGCATAAGTACATTTCATATCGATAGTCATTAAAAGGCAGAACCATCATATAGCAGAAAGTTTACAGTCAGAATCGTCTTTTGGCATACATTTCATATGTAAATTCGGACATATACTTAAACATTAGGCCAAACAATAATTATTCATTTAACCGGACTATACGTGCAAGTGGGCCTGAAATAATTAAAAATGGACGGAAAATACATGTTACTATTATTTTATGTTGACTCACTGGCTTTTTTTTGGGTTCTGTTTAAAAAGGCACCATTTACCTACACATTGTTTAATCATTTATGCATAAGCTTTCGTGATGACAACCCCTAGAGACTAGATATTAAAACAGTTTAGGAATAAACATTATGCTATTAGTTAAACACCAGGGACGAGCTTGGCGTTCACGCAAGTCTAGCATAATTTAAAGGTTTTTAAAGGTAAGTAATTTAAAGGTTATTCGTACATTCACGGTGAAGAGTGCCGCGGTCCCGCAGTATCTTTCAACCTAAAAACTTTAACGTGCCCTAAGTTTTTAAAGGTATGAGGAACAGGGAGTAAAGTTCCTCGTCCTCCATAGAAAGGCAGAATCCTCCGACTAGAGGGTGATGTGTTTAGAGGGTTACAGCCCGACGGTTGTGGTCGGGTTTCTGTTTATAACATGCTAATCGCGCGGATAACTCTGCTTGCGCGATGTAGGATTTGGATGACGTCAGGTGTGTTATGCGTAGTTCGCATGTGGCGTTATAGATGCCGCCACATGTTCAAAGCAGCCGAAAGGAAGGCAACCAGATTAATAATATTATGATGAACGAGCTGTGCTAATTACCCTCTTTAATTTTTTAGGATGGAGTTTTCTTTATCATTTTTGCTCGATTTCTGAAAGAAAGAAAGAATTCACAGTTCACACAAAAAATAAAAAAGTTAAAATAATGTTTTAACAGGAACTCGTTGGATGTGAGAAGCACAAAACTGGTTGAAGTGGATGCTTGGGGGAGGCCTATGTCCAGCAGTGGACGTCCTTCGGCTGAAATGATGATGATGTTTTAACTGGGCCTTACGCGCCAAAAATATCCCTTTCAGCATTAATGAAATACAGGTGCTGTCTGACGCTGGTTTTCAAATAAACCTATATGTTTATATGGTGGTACAGTAAGTACATAATAACGAGTATTCTATTCTATTCTACTATCCTCATCATTACTATCCTATACCTTCTATTTCTGCGACTTTTCTTTGCCTTAAACTTTTCTTGACATTTACACGTTCCATTTAACAATTTCTTGCCAGAACAAAATAATAACTATTATTTTTGAAACTGAACATGTGTAGTAGACAGAGATTATAATAAATTCAGGTAAAATTAAAGTTTGGATTGTTTAGTAAAAGCACTCGAAATATTAATATTCAACGGATCGAATACCGTAGTTCAGTTAGCTCAAAATAGCCTGAAACTAATGTCATTAATAGACCTTTGGCCTTTTAGAATATGTCAAGTCCCTCGACAGTTTGTGGTGTGACTCGACTCAAATTCGATACAAACGACGATTAGATTTAATTAGTCTGAGGTTCGACAGTCCGTTCACAGCTATTTTACCTCTGGAAGCCTCTAATAGCAACCTTATTTTAACGAGAATAATGATCACAATGATTTTTACAGACTTGCCAAAAAAAATCAGCTGTTCCCTACATTTATGTTCGCATAACTCGTCAAAATGTAGGGAACAGCTGATTTTTTTTTCGCGATTTCAGGTTTAGTCCCATAGTAAAAGTTGTTCATAGTGATGAGTACAATCTCCCATTTAGATTTGTCGCATGTTTTTAATTTCAACCTGTATAATACTCGTTTCACAAACTTCAAACATCTCGATTCTATCAAACCATACAAATGATCAAACTCAAACTCAAAGCATTTATTTGAATTAAACCAATTACAGGCACTTTTGAATTGTCAAAGGGTCGGTCATTCAGAAAGATGAAGCTAGTTGCCCATTCCAAAGCGTACCGCGGTACCTATGGAGAAGAACGGGCAAGAAATTCCATGGACACTCTTTTAAATCAAAATAATATAGTTACAAAGTCTTGGTTACATCATTCATGTTAAAAATTATACATGTGAGAACGATGCAGAACGTTAAATGCGTCCATAATGAAAAGATAAGAAAAAACAACAATTCAAATATTAAATAAAATAAAATACTTAATATCTATGCATCAAACCCATTATTGACGTCACAATTCTTAAACATTGGTAAATTGCAGTCATAGAGCAGTGGTGGCCCAGTGGTAAAGGCCTCGACTTACGAGATGTAGGTCGTGGCGCTTTACTTTGTGTAAATTATTTCATCACCACTGCTCTCAAAACGGTGAAGGAAAACATCGTGAGGAAAATGTCATAAAACCAAAAATTCGAAAACATGACGTGACATCTACCAACCCGCACTGGACCCGCGTGGTAGATTACAGTCCACTCCCTCTTAGGATCAGTTCACACCGCGACGTGACGTGGCGCGCAGTTTTCAAGATAGCAATACAATTAAAGACCTTATCTACTACACTAAAAGGTACACAATTCAGTGAAGTGGACCGCGCGGCGTAGCTCGACCTAGTAGACACCACCTCACTGAATTGTGTACCTTTTTGTGTAGTAGATAAGGTCTATAATTGTATTGCTATCTTGAAAACTACGTGCCGCGTCGCGTCGCAGTGTGAACTGACCCTTAAAGAGAGGAGACCTGTGTCCCAGTAGTGGAAACAATATAGGCTGGTTATGATGACGATGAAATTGAAATCCATACTTATTTAGTTCCAAAATAATGGCAGTAACTACTAAACTTTCATCTAGCACACACTTAGTCAGCCGTGCTACTAACAGTATTAAGTGTCTGGCTGGCTGATCTCTTAACCACGACACATGAGGTAATATTCTTGTATAGCCCGTCAACGCGGGAAACGACACGCCGACAATACTGTATAAATACAAGTTGATATGATCGGGGCAGAGATGACCCTAATTGCGTAACACACTTTATCGATATTGCTGATCCATTGGTTCATATGTTCGAAAATGTTGTCTGCTTAAGTACGTAAATAACGCAATGAATGTTGTTGAACTGTCAAAATGAAAGCCATTGTTACTGTTAGTCATCATCTCCCTAGCCTTTTCCCAACTATGTTAGGGTCGGCCTTCAGTCTAACGGGATGCACCTGAGTACCAGTATTTTACATGGAGCGACTGCCTATCTGACCTCCACAACCCAGTAACTGGGTAATACGAAACCCCTTGGTTAGACTGGTTGTCAGACTTCCGGGCTTCTGACGACCCGTTACGACTGTCAAAGGTCCACGAATTACAGCCGGGACCAACGGCTTAACGTGCTTTCCGAGGCACGGAGGGATCTTGGTATGTAAAGATGGCCACCCATCCACGGACCAACCGCGGCAAGTGTAGCTTAACCTGATCGATCGACCCGTGCGGCTGTTATTAATTACCCCGCAGGACTGCCATTAGCCGCGTTTAACCACTAAACAACATAAAAGCGCACATCTTTGTTCGCAGTTAGTTCGCAGTATTTGTAAGTAGGTAGTTGAGAACTTTCGGAAATATTACCTGACCATTACACGTAGCCCGTAGGTAGCACATAGTTGTTATTTACGACCTACTTCATTCGTGTGGAGAAATGTTTTGTGGGTATTGGTTTTACTTACGGATGGATGGACTTAGCACATACTTGGAGTGCCAAATATTTTACTTTTAATGTCTTTTCCACTGTCCGAGTGGCTCATTATAATTAATAACTACGCAAAGGATTTTTATGCGGTTTTCACTTTCATTTAGAGAATTTATTCCAGAAAGTTTATGTGTAACTTTAGTCCATTAATATTGAACTTATACAGGGTGACTTGTAATTTGACGTATTCCTTCTTGTGTGACATTTGCAGCAATCAAGCACCCCATAAAGCCTAGGCAAAAATTCATGGTATTCGAGAAAAGACAATTTTTTCAAGTATTTTTGAAAAATTTGTAGAATTGTCAGTAAATATCAATTTTCTGCATTTTCTAAAGCAAAAATTTCAATACGTTAAGTAAAATCTAAAACAAATTGCTAAAAAATTAAGGATCACCTTTTAAATCTAAAGCATGTTCTCATCGCATGACATTCAATTCGCAATCAGAATTCAAATTGACCGTTAAAACTTTGACAAAATTTAAATTGGCTCGTCAGAAAACAGGTTTAACGTTTCATCCTTATAAAGGTTTGGAGGTGTCTCTTTAGATCTTAAACAAAATGGAAACAGTTGTAAACTTGTAACGTTATGGAATAATATCTACCAAGTTATGGAAATACATGCACATACCATTACGCCTGTAATCTCCTAAGAGTTAGGTAGAAATGTATTTATAGTACACCCACATTTCGCCAGTTATGTTAGTCCCATGTAGGTAAACTCAAACTCAAAGTATTTATGTCAAACTAGATGACCCGGCGAACTCCGTACCGCTTCAGAATATGAATTATATTAAATTTTATTTTGTGAATTTTTCCCATGTTTTTACTAGTTATTCTGGTATTTCGGGGCGGAGACAAGTCAAATATCATAAAAGTCCAGCCGTTCTTGAGTTAAAAATGGTGTAACTAACCCGACTTTTTTATTTATATAAGGTCCCATTAAAATAATCGTAGATGGAACCACCAAAATAAGGTCGATGGTAAAAAAATATATAAGAAAAACGCATTAGATACTTACAAGAAAAATAATCCGCTAACGAAAATACACTAATGTGCCGGAAATTTATTATTTTAGCTATAGATTTCTAAAAGAATTGTACAACATTCCCTAGCGGTATATTGTTACAATCGTGGCTCGGTTAGAACAGGGCAATAATGCCTGTACTTACAGTTACGAAGCAATGGAACGCATTGTTACATGCTATTGAGAAACGTACCTATGTACCATTGGGAATTATGTTGATGGTAGATTCTATTTTAGTTGTCTAATGGAAAAGGTTTTTTTGAAGTGAAACTTCTTTACGCACGCTTGACTTGGGGAGTAGGTAAGCTGGCGAACGCGTGACGTAAAGAAGTTTCACTTCAGCGTTACGAAAAGTGTCATCGGGCGAGGCGAACGGGAGTTGAGTGGGGGATATAAGCAAGAGAAAGCAGTGCGGGCGCACATTTTCTTTCTCTCTTCCTCTCATAGCGAAATACGTTTGAAGTTTCACTTCAGTCGTGTGGTCATAAGCACACTCGGTTTTCACCTGAGATTTTCATTTAACCCTTCGTATGCTTAAACGTCGATCCACGCGAGACACAATGGTTTTTTAATTGTATCTGTAATTACGGCATTCAACCGATTAAAAGGTGGTCGCAAGCACTACTGCTGAGATGAGGACTTGGGTTTGATTTCCGGATCAGACAAAATGTTATTGGATTTTTCAATCTGGATTTTTTCAGTAGCCGCCCGGAGTCTGGATTTGTGCCCGGTTGATGGCAATATGCTCGCCCCCTGTTACATGGGATTTAAACATAACTGGCAAAATGTGGTTGTACTATAGGTATACCTGACCCTTCAGGGTATACAGGTACGGTCGAACAAGCTATTTGGTATACAGGCAGTTAACTTGCAACTACTTTTAAACAATGGTGTGCTGAGTTCGTAAATTCTTTTATACCACTCTATTTAATTAAGGATGCTATAAGCTGAAAAAGATATAACGCACAAAATAAAACTAAATATTGGCTGTGTAGTGGAAAGATGAATATTTTTGCCTGGATACCAAATAGCTTGTTCGACCGTACGTTATGATATGAAATGGTAGTGGTTTTCTATAGGAATAAATATAGGTATGTATGTATAGGCGACATACCTGTACTTATTCCTATACAAAACGTGCGCCCGCGCCTCGTCGCCGCCTCGACTCTAGCTCGTGTGGGCGACGCGCCTTAAGATCTCTCTCTCAACAGCCGAAAGTCAAATTCGCTGGCACAGGTTTTGCAGTTTCTACATAAATTCGGGGTTCACAAATAAAAGTCCAATGTAAAATAGAACCTATACCAGTTAGTCAATTGGACCTAAAGTGAAGAGTACAGAAAAAACCCATCTATCTGAAAGCACAACGCAGTCACCCCAAGCATTGAACTATGCACCTCACTGTCAGCAGTTATTCACAACCGCTAGACTGAAGCAATAACGTGCTTTGCATAACAATAAGATTCCTTCAACCGAGTACAGTTCAATGAACGCCATCGTATTCGTGATAACGGACAGTGTAAACTTGGGAAGTGAAGTTAAACACGCAACTGAAACGGTCTTACAATTGGTAAATATTTTGATTCATGTTTCATGGCAGCCACACAGGTCGTTCGATCAGGTTAAGTTACGCTTACCGCGGTTAGTCTGTGGATGGGTGACCATCTTTACATACCGAGACCCCTCCGTGTCTCGGAAAGCACGTTAAACCGTTGGTCCCGGCCGTCATTCATCTTTGACAGTCGGTAGGTACGGGTAGTCAGAAGCCCGAAAGGCTGACAACCAGTCTTACCAAGTGGGATACCACTTGGTAAGACTGGTTGTCAGCCTTTCGGGGGGGGTTCGGGGGGGGGTAATACCATAGTATTACCCAGTTACTGGGTTGTGGAGGTCAGATAGGCAGTCGCTCCATGTAAAATACTGGTATTTAGCTGCATCCGGTTAGACTGGAAGCAGACCCCGACATAGTTGGGAAAAGGCTAGGCAGATGATGGTTCATGGCTCCATCTACCAAATCCTTTTGCGACAGCAAAGACAGGATTATAAAAAAATGGTTGCATTAATTAAAAAAAAACACTTCCAAAACACTACACTTTGATCTTTTGATCATTGTATGGTCAAAAGATCAAAGTGGAGACGACAATAAATTTAACTGCTTGTATCTAATGCTACGTTACATTTACAGGGGATTTTTTTATTACCATCAAAATTTTTACAGGGTGTTCTACCCATGAATATGAACAACTTTCACTATGGGACCAACGCTGAAATCAGGAAAAAAAGTCAGCTGTTAAATACAAACGTTCAATACCTACTTGACCAAAATGTATGAAACAGCTGATTTTTGAAGTGTAAACGTCTTTAGCGGCGTTGCACACTTTTAGTAGTGGGTAAAAAATGTTAAACTCGCGCCAGGACATCGCGTCAGGACACGTGACCGTCAGGAGAGATTTCCCCCCCCCCCCCCCTCTCTTTCTACGGCGGCGCCAACCGAAGTGAAGTGACACACGGACACAATGGATGGATTGATGGATGGATGGAAGTGGAAGTGGAAGTCGAAGTGGAAGTGGAAGTCGAAGTGGAAGTCGAAGTGGAAGTTGAAGTCGAAGTGGATGTCGAAGTGGAAGTCGAAGTGGAAGTCGAAGTGGATGTCGAAGTGGAAGTCGAAGTGGAAGTGGAAGTCGAAGTGGAAGTCGAAGTGGAAGTTGAAGTCGAAGTTGAAGTCGAAGTCGAAGTCGAAGTGGAAGTCGAAGTGGAAGTCGAAGTGGAAGTCGAAGTGGAAATAGAAGTGGAAGTCGAAGTCGAAGTGGAAGTCGAAGTCGAAGTGGAAGTCGAAGTGGAAGTCGAAGTGGAAGTCGAAGTCGAAGTGGAAGTCGAAGTGGAAGTCGAAGTGGAAGTGGATGGATGGATGGATGGACAGCTGATGGCTCGACCGTCTGTGTAGTAGCCACACTGCTGTGTATTCGTAAAATTCGTTTATATAAAGTGTTTAAAATATGGAAATTGAACAAAGTGCATCTATTAATGAAAAAAGTGACGCAGAAATAGTGAAAAAAAATGAGTTATATTAATTAAATTAATAATTGATTTATTTCAACGTTAATATTCAAGTTTTCACTTCTGCCGGCACTCCCGGAGTGCAACCCGTCTTTTTTTTCCCCGTGATTTCTGAGTTGATCCCGTAGTGCATAGTGAAAGTAAAAATATATAAATACTTATACAATATTTATTTCTTTTTACTTTAACATAAAATGGAATTCTGCCAATTAGGCACATCATTGACATTGAATTTGTCCACTTTCGTAATACCGAAGTAATAGTATTTTTTATTTTATACTAGCTGCGCCCCGCGGTTTTACCTGCATAAATCTCGATCCCTTGGGAATATCGGGATAAAAAGTATCCTATGTCCTTTCCCGGGACTCAAACTATCTCTATACCAAATTTCATCTAAATCGGTCCAGCGGTTTAGGCGTGGATAGAGTCACTTTCGAATTTATGTATGTATTGAGACCTGTCGTTTTACCTCTATAAGCATCACTTTTATATTAGTTCAACTGCCATGTAATCTCCTCCACCCTTCATATCCCTTCATAGCCACACAATATGCTAGTGCCTTCCGCATAGCCTATGTGAATGCACGCTTAACTTAATTAGCGGAAGCACGCTATGTGCCGTGCCACTTAGCAGTTTCAGTACTATACGTGTCACTTTAAGTAAGGGTTTACTTAGATATAAGGTACCACTTTAAGAACGAAAAAAAAGTGGTTGGGTAGTTGTTTGTGTGATGGGGGCGGGAATTCCTAATAGTAAGCTGTTCCTAAGTCCGCTGCCATGAGCACAGCCATGAGCTAGCACGCAATTACCTATTGTATCAGATTAATAGTTACACACCGATTTCTCTCTTTCAGTCGTCAGTAATTTGACTTTCGAAAGATGATTCAAAGCGTTGTGTAACTACACAGACGCTATACAACGTTTATTAGTAACAGGGTTAAGCGACACGCGGCTTGTAACAGCGACTGCGGTGAAAATAAATGAGAGAAGTTGTTTAGAGCATGCCACGAGTCATCGCGATGCGACTTGCGGGGGAGGTATTCCACTCCGAGCACTGATTTGAACCGCACTTGGACGAACAGCACCTAAGCACTTCCACTAACCTCACTGAAACAAAATTTCGTAACGTGCGGTTCAGTGGAACAGTTTATATACAGAGGGCGCGCGCGCGTGTCGCTTGACACAAGTCGCATTGCAAGCCGTATTGCTCGAAGCGGTAAAAGGGTCGTGTGAAAAATTCTAATGCAGTTGCTTTGTGGTCACTACAAGAGGGATACGGTACGTGCCGTGCCACTACTAAGTAGCACGGCGCATATCGTATCCCAAGTATTAAGTTGTAGCACAGAATATACAGGGTGAAATTGAATTCATGGGCATCCTTTTAAGGGGTCATTGTAATCATCATTATGAACAACTTTTACTATGGGATCAAGACTGAAATGGCGAAAAAAAATCAGCTCTTTCATACATTTTGACGAGTTATGTGAACATAAATGCAAGGAACAGCTGATTTTTTTTCGCGATTTTACGCTTAGTCCCATAGTAAAAGTTGTTCATAACGATGAGTACAATGACCCCTTAAAAGGATGCTCTTGAATTTAATTTCACCCTGTATATATAATAGTATCTACTAGACGTAGTTGTAGCACTATAGGTAAGGGTTTGCTTAGATGTGCCTCTAGGAACAGAAAAAAGTGGTTGTTGTTTGTGGGATGTGGGCGGCAATTCTTTGAGGTCGGTTTAGACCAAACGAATGGCTGCATATTACATTCATCAAAGCACGGAATGTCCGCGCCCGCAACCATAGATTCTCAACGTGGGCGCGTTATCCCCCCTCGTGGGTGTTTGAGACTTTCAGGGGCGCTGTAGAAGACACAGAGAAAATCATATATCCTATCATACGACTATGTTATATTACACGCATAAATAATTATATTCGTGGCAATAGTTGTTTCAGATTCGCGACAGATGGTAGGTAATCAAAATTGGGGGGCACTAGAAAATATAATATTCTCAAAGTGGAGTGGGCGGTGAGCAAAATAAGGTTGAGAGTATATGACTGGCGGCAAGGTCGTTAAAAGATGCCCATCTATAGATAATAATTACCCATCTCTCCACTAGTCCAAAGCTTACTCTAGGATGCATATCCGGTAGGCTCTTAAATCCTTCCCTATCCTACGGGCACGTCCTCCCTACCATTACCGCGCCCCCCGGTCTATTCCTTGATATACAATGGTCGCTGTAGCACCATGAACATGAGGCTGCAGGAGCTAGTGCGAATCTTGGGGTTCATTCGATTAATCGAGTCTGGTTTAACCACGCTGGGATCGGTGCAATTCATTCATTCATAAACCAACTTTAATATTAAGCTATTTCTACGTGTAAATAATTTGAATATAATTTTATTGAACAATGCAAAACGTGATTCCTGTTTCATGATTTCAGATATACGAAATTACGAATTCTAAGTAGCCTAGAGACTGAATTTCTCCCACTAACATGGTACCTAATAATATTATGACCGCTGTCTATCCCTTCGAGGTATACAGACGTGACAATATGATTTATTACGTGTATGCGCATACATTTGACCTAGAGATCAAAGTGCCGACACGTTTTTCATCACCAGCCTCCAATGATATAACGTACTATTTGTTTAAGTCATACTAGGTCCTATAAAGCTGTGTGCCTTAGAGGTTCAACACACTTGTGCGGTTCGGCGTGATTCGGTGTAGCCGGGTGATAAAATTGAATATACATGTAAAGACAGTTCAAAAAGCCGTCCGATTTAGCTCGTACTGTGCCGAGCCGAACTTGATTCAGCGAGCAGGGTAGACGCCGAACGGAGTTTGCCGGTCAACACGAGCCCAATTAAAGCCGAATATTATGTAGCAATAAATCCGTTATTTTATTTTGATAGAATAGAATATGTATATTTATTGTAAAACATGAGTAATATGTGCAAGGTCCATAGAGATCTACGCTTTGGAATGGGCAACTAGCTTCAACTTTCTGACCAACTGACCGACTACTTAATTTTGACAATTCAAAAGTGCCTGTAATGGTTTAATTGAAATAAATGCTTTGAGTTTGAGTTTGGTCTTAAAATAACAGGTAGATCTGCATGTTTTTCCATTTATGGCGTACAAAGCAACATATTTTTGGCTTAGAATAAACCATAAAACATTAAAAATTTGAGTCTACACAGCAAACTGAAATTTTAATAACTTAATCCTAATGCTAATTAAAAAAAATAA
This sequence comes from Amphipoea lucens, assembly GCA_947508005.1. Classification (NCBI taxonomy): domain Eukaryota; kingdom Metazoa; phylum Arthropoda; class Insecta; order Lepidoptera; family Noctuidae; genus Amphipoea; species Amphipoea lucens. The sequence continues at coordinate 12,475,341 of OX382379.1, forward strand.
AGTATTGTTTTTACAGATTTAGGGGTCAAATTGTGAAAAAATCGTAATTATAGGAATCTATTTAATTAATTGCCGTCATTTAAATAGCATTTGGTTATGAGAATTTTTTTCAAATGTATCTTAAACAGAGCAGCAGGCATTTGTCTAATAGGTTTTGGGATTTTATTATAAATTATTGGTGCTAAACAAAAAATACTTTTACGCATCAGTGGCGTAGTTGATCTTGGTACGCATAATTTATTATTATCCCGTTGGTTACGAATAAAAACGTCTGATAGTTTCTTAAATGGGTTAGGATTGGTTCGTATAAAATTAGCTATTTCATACATGAATAAGGAAGGCAGACTTAAAATGTTATATTTAACAAAATATTGTTTGCAACTATCAGCTACTTTCAAACCAGACATAGTTCTAAATCATAGTTTACCATCTGGACAAAAACAGGCTAAAAAAAAAATAGGCAAAAATAGGCTTCTACTCCGATCACCTTTTATACCCTGTTTTTTTCCAGATGGTAAAAAAGGCAGCCGGTATAATTATGATGTACAGATGCCAGCACATCAAGCTACTACAATCTGTCAAATTTTTTAAATAGATTTTCAACTTTATCGCTGAAGCATAAGATTCAAAGTTGACTGGGAAAATTTTACAGTTTCGGGTATCTTGATGTGCTGGCGTCTGTACAAGTAGGTATATAAAAAAATGTAGTTATTGCTTCAGCACCCTAATTGCGTAACACACTATCAATCGAAATCAGAATCATTTTGAAGCAAATTTCTAATCCATTGCTTCATAAGTTCGAATTTTTTTTCTGCTCAACACGTAAATAACGCAATGAATGTTGTTGAACTGTCAAAATGAAACCAATTCCGATTGATAATGTGTTACGCAATTGCCCCGCGGGTCGGCTTTATTTTTCAACAAATACTGCCGAATCGAATGCGCCGAACCGAACATGTGTGTAGCACCCCTTACACCCAAACATTTTCGCACGAGAAGGCACGCGAGCCTGTATGCCAAGAACTTTGTCGCCATTTTGCACGCGTTCTACCAAAACTAAGCGGAAATGAGTTAATCTTACTGGATTTACGGGCAGGTCATCTTATTTAGGCCTGTAGCTAAGTTATAGTGGAATAAAGGCTTCTTTATCTTGGTTATTTTACGTAAAAACCAAATCTATTAAAAAACTCAAGCTACCGTAGCTTGAGTTTTGTAATAGATTTGGTTTTTCGAGTCATCGTCAAGCGATAGATTGACTCTTCACGTGATCAAAGCGCTGGCCTATTGGCCTTGGTTGGCCTATTTATTATTGCCATACAACGTGGCAATGCGGACAGCCTTTTGGGCACTGTTCTTCTTTGCAGTCCCTTTTCATATACAACTACCTACACCCCGCGGTTTCACCCGCATAAGTCTCGATCCCGTGGGAATATCGACATAAAAAGTATCCTATGTCCTTTTCCGTGACTCAAACTATCTCTATACCAAATTTCATCTAAATCGATTCAGCGGTTTAGGCGTGAAAAGGTAACATACAAGCAAACAGACAGACAGAGTTACTTTCGAATTTATAATATTATTATAGTATGGATTACATGTTATTATTATTATTTTAAGACTGATTAGTTTAACTCTGTTAGCTTTGTCATTTAATTTTGAACCAAATTTTTAATTCTAAATTGTAATTCCGTATGCCTACCTACTTGATATTTATTTAAATACGCCTTTAACGGCAAAACATAGAGATCTCTGTGCGTATTCGATTTCAAACATCTATTTATATACCTATGTTTAACAAATAAAAAACTTTGACTTTGATTTTTGTGTTATGTGACCCCATAACTGTTTAACAGAATAGAGTTCTACTTACGTACAAGCATTATTATTTCAGTTGTGCCCAATAATTTTGAACTCAAACACAATGTAGGTAAGTGCTTCGCTTGCGGTCTAAGTTGATCCGAATTCGATCCACATAACACTTAAGTAAAAATGTATTTATTACACGAAGTAGCGCTAGTGTGCATCTATTGCATGTTATTTAAGGAAAGAAAAGAAAGAATAAGGCAAAGCTAAGGGTAAGCGGGGGTGCGGGATTGTCCGAAAGGGTTACCGCTACCCCGGAACATAAAGGACTAAGGAAGGAACACGGATGGGTTTTAGTCAGTAAGAGTCTGACACTCCCTTCCGCTCCACCCAGAGCGGTAAGGATCATTTGATGATTTCCCATCCAAAAAAAAAAGGGTAAGACATATAAATGTAACCAATTAAAATCCTCCAATCCATTGAGTTCTTTTCCACAACCCTTTTCATTGTGTTCATCTTCAAGAGATGCTACATCCTACAACGGTCTCTTTGAACGACTCTTTGAAGCATTCTTGATAATAGAACGGAACGGAGCTAAACTAAGCTGTAAATGAGTTAGTTTGCAGTATCTATTTCTGAGCTAGGTCGGCGCGTAGTGAAATGGTGCGGAAGATATGATCCTGTCACAGATAAGTTAGTTTATTGAAAACTAGCTGCTGCCCGCGACGTCGTCTGCGTGAAGGCTCTACAGCACCAAAAATACCTAAAATGCCAGTGTCGCTATAGCATTATAAGTAAACAACTATTAAAATAGCATTATAAAATAAGTTTTTTTTGCAAGCGAAGCAAGTGAAGAGAGTTATATCGGAATTCTGCTGAGTTCAGTCATAAGATGTGATTGAAGGAAATAGAGAAAATAATGCAGGAATACATTCCAGGACATTTATTGAAAATACTTGTGGCGCCTATGAAAACGTTATTGTACACAAAGTTATAGCTAAACATTTTACGTATATAATGTTAAGGCTGAGAAATTGGGTCATATTTCACTAGAAAGTAGGACGTATATTTATTGATGATTTTATTACGCTTTTATTTGTTCTGAAGGCCAATGTAGGTATTGTTTAAGAACTTAAAAAAACGTTTAAGTTCAAGTCGCAAACTAATCTCAACGGCATTCAATGTCAAACCCTTTTCGAATAAGAGGTATTTTTGACAGATTAGGACTGAGATTATTAGAAAGTTTTTAAAATTAAAGGAATTGCCCATTCAATCTTAGAATAGTACGTACACCATAATTTTTTTTTTTTTTATCTAGTCTGCGCTGTCCCACTCCTGGGCAATAAATGCAATAAATAAATGCGAAAGTGTGTCTGTCTGTTACCTCTTCACGCTTAAACCGCTAAACCGATTTAGATGAAATTTGGTATATAGTTTGAGTCCCGGGAAAGGACAGGATAGTTTTTATCCTGATATTCCCACGGGAAACTTATGCGGGTGAAACCGCGGGGCGCTGCTAGTTACCTACAGATATAAATGTAGAAATTTTATAAGGAGGGACACAATGGGCGGTCTTATATCGCGATCTTTTACAGACAACCTTAAACCGCACATTCACTTATTACACTTTTATTTTGTTCAAAATGTGGCATAAATCTACTATCTAGTATGAAGTAATTTTAGTGATAGGTACTAATTAATCGTCCTGGCCCGACTCTTGGAGTCTCTTTTAATGCTACCCAAAGGACTACTTAAAAAAACACTACAAAGTGAAAAATAACTTTAATTTCGGAAGTCGGTGTCTTTGGATCTTTATTTTAGTTTTTTGCCACCGACTTCCGAAATTAAAGTTATTTTTCACTTTGTAGTGTTTTTTTGGAAGTCGGTTTTTTTTTTCTTAAAAAGTTTTTATTTCACGCTTTTTAGTGGGTCTGCTTATAATTTATCTAAGTTACAATAGCCTAGTGATCATCGCCTTTTACAAACAAAATATTGCTTTTCCCGATGCAGGGAAGTTAATTGTTGAGGAGTTCTCCAGGTCCACCATCAGCTCCATATCACCATTCACATTGTGACGAGCATGAATTGCTTAGCAACCATATTAAAGTAATCGAATCGCAACCCGTGAAATACTTAGATATTATTGAGTAGTTCCGGTGGCCATCTGTGGTCTTCATCATCAGCTCCACTTCACCAAATGGTGCTTTCCGAGAGCAAGTGCACGAGTTACTATAAAAAAAATACCCAAATCGTTATAGGTGTGCCTATAATATTTGAAGAGTTCCTTCGATTTCTCCAGGATCTCATCATCAAATCCTGACCTGATGTTTTTAGACTAGAAGCTGATAATCCTGGCTGCAGCATCAGGCCAGACTTATGTCAACATTGCATTGAACTTAAAGTCCTGTTTAAAATGAGCCCAAACACGACTACAGTGCTGTTATTTCAAGGTTTGTACTTTTTCTGATGCTCCTGGCTTCAGCATCAGGTCTCTATGTACTTCGGTGTTCCTCATTAACAGTACGTTTATCCACACATCGAGCCCTTTTTAATGAGCCTAAACACGATATATCTGCTGTTAGTTGTCGAGGAGTTAGGTACTCTGCAGACTATCCTGACTGCAGCATCAGGTCATGACTTGATGATCATGAGACCAAATGTGACAAATGCCCTATCAAACATCAAAACATTTTACTAAAACAGTCCTTGCCTGTTTGAGTAACTTCTTACTGTTAAGGAGTTGTACCTTCCATCATCAGCCCAGCTACCTGAGATGGTGACAACCATACGCAAATAAACAAGATACTTCATAAAATATGCGAAAAACAATAAGTGAGCCTATAAAATTTGAGGGTTGCCCTCGATTTCTCTAAGATCCCATCATCAGATCCTAACTTGGTGACAATGGGACCACCTCAGAACTATCTACTTTCGAACAAAAAAAGAATTTTGAAAATCCATCGACAATTGGCGGAGTATTCGATGAACAAACATACAAAATAAAAATAATAATGATGATAATAAAAAAAAAAAACATACAAACAGCCGAACATAGTACCTCCTCCTTTTTGTGAAGTCGGTAAAAACAGATTTGTCTGGAGAAGACTTCGAAGTTGGCAAGATCCCAACTGGGACGGTCAAGGACAAAATATACCTACTTAATTTATTGATTAATCCTATAGGCATGTACTCCTGACCCAAAAGCCGTCTTAACCTTTCTGTTTTTAGATACACATACATAATCAGCCAAGCCTGCGTCCCAGCAGTGGGAACACCCACTGCTGGGACGTAGGCTTCCTCTCAGTGAGAGGGAGTGGGCCGTAATCCACGACGCGGGCCCAGTGCGGGTTGGCAGATGTCACATGTCTTCGAATTTTTGGTTTTAAGACATTCCGGTTTTCGTTCACCGTTTGGAGAGCAGTGGTGGTAAAAATAATTTACACAAAGTAAACCGCCTGCCTGGATTCAAACCTATGACCTGCAACTCGTAAGTCGCGAACGTTACCACTTGGCCACCATTTGTTTTTAAATTGCAATTAATTTCAGTGTGTTTTCTTTCAGCATTAACCTTGGAATTACAACGAGATCTGATTGAAATTCTCACTAATCTAAATGTATTTGTGTTAGGAATGAGTTTGCCACCAGATTTAATTGCAACATTAATTTTGAGAGGAATGTTAAGTATCAAAGTTTCTAGGCATAATTAAGGAGCAAAATGGTTCACGGGATGCTTTTTCATTGTTTGAATTTACTTTTAAGGCGACTACACGACCTAAAGCGCGGTCACTGTCGGACTGCATAGAAAAGAAAGAGAAGCGCGATGACACAACCGTGGTAATTTATTGCAAATATGAAGCAATTATCTATTTACAAAAACTCTCAAACACCAAACAAATAAAAACCGTATACTAAAATTCGGGGAATTAAATTGTCTTTTAGATGATGAAAGTTTTATGAAAATACACCCGATAGTGTTTGCGTGATTATCGTTTTTATGTCCGCGGTAGACATTACTTTACAAATTAATTACACTATGTTAAAAAAATATAATTGCAAATATTCACATATCAAATTACGAAGCAAATGGTCTAGTATAACATTTATTTTTTTCAAAGAAATCAGTCCGGTCGATTAGACGTGATGTTGAATTTAAAATCATTAGAAGTCGCATATCTGCGCCTTAAGATAAATAAGAGGTAGAATTCTTTAGTGTTTCTTGGTTTAAGCTCTTATTCCATTCTATACATAGGCAAGTTAAATTAGCTAGCAAAACTCCGCAGGCTTAATGAATAGATATCGTAATCTAATGACGATCAAAAAACAAAAAAAAAAAAGACGGGTTGCACTCCGGGAGTGCCGGCAGAAGTGAAAACTTGAATATTAACGTTGTGCATTTTTGATATTTTTCATTAATAGATGCACTTTGTTCAATTTCCATATTTTAAACACTTTATATACACGAATTTTACGAATACACAGCAGTGTAGCCACTACACAGACGGTCGAGCCATCAGCTGTCACCATCCATGGATGCGCGTGCCACGCTGTAACACACGAACGTTCGCGCAAGCGCCCTGCGCCGCCTAAACGAAACAGCAGGCATACATTTTCGCCGCGCCGTAGAAAGAGAGGGGGATACTTCCTCTCCTACGCCGCGCCTGCTGTCTGTCTACTCTCCATTCGTCTTACGAATTTTCGATCAGTGTCACGTGTCCTGACGCGAGTTTAACATTTTTACCCATTACAAAAAAAGTGTACAACGCCGCTAAAGAAGTTTTCACTTCACTTGCAAAAGAAGTTTTCACTTCAAAACGCTTAATTTCATATAACACACATACAGCTTACTAGTTTTATCATTATTAAATATCGATACCCATAACATCTGCCAAGTTTTGTTAGCTAATTTAGTTCAACCCTGTATAATGTGTGTGTGTGTGTGTCTTTGCTTTTTTTACGCATATCAAAATCAAAGTCGCAAGCGGAGGGAAAGGGAAAAATAACTGCCAGTATCACTGCATTGCGGAGTTAAGCCTTTAATGAAATAAGGATTTGTGACTGCGTTGGTAATTAGAACGAGGGAAAGGCATTAGCGACCCTTCAGGGACAGATATTGCCTATATTTAACGGTATTATCTTTATAGGGATTTAGGCTGTGAAGCGGTTTACTGTGATTTTGATCCTACACACCTACACATCAGTGGCGTGTATTACCTACCTCGATATATCAACATAAGCCTGTCAATTACGTTTTAGTGTGTGTACCCCACAATTAAGAAACACATAATTCTATCTATACTAATATTATAAAGAGGTAAAATTTGTAAGTTTGTATGTAGGAGGTAATCTCTGGAACTACCAGTCGGATTTGAAAAATTCTTCTTGCATTTGATAGCCCAATTCTTGAGGAAGGCTATAGGCTATTTAACATCACGCTATGACCCTTAGGAGCCGAGCAAAAAGAAAAAAAAGTAAAAAAGAACGTTAAGTGATGGCGCGGGCGGGTGATGCGATACGACGGGGTGGCTCGGGGGAAAAAAAGAAGTTTCACGCGAACGAAGTCGCGGGCTGAAGCTAGTATATATATAAAAATGAAACCCGTTTTCCGTTGTCACGACATAACATGAAAACGGCTGTACCGATTTCGATGAAATTTGGTATAGAGATAGTTTGAGTCCCGGGAAAGGACATAGGATAGTTTTTATCCCGATATTCCCACGGGATCGACATTTACGCGGGTGAAACCGCGGGGCGCAGCTAGTACCTAATAAAAAACAAAATCCTCATACAAACACCTACTCGGCTCCCGTAGGTATTATTCGCACATTGTCATTGGTCGTACGCCTCACGCGTAATACCATGACGTTCGACCTTCGCATTTTATCACCCTTAAGTAGGCATGCCTACTCAAATAACACTTTTGACCTCACTTTTTTTCTGATCAGTGACCGCGTTTGTCTAGACTAGACCCGGCCTAGTGCCTACCTATTCTGAAAACCAATGCACGCCACTGCTACACATGACAGCCAGGACCAACGGCTTAAGGTACTATTTGGAACCGAGCTGCCTATTGCAACTACCGACAGCACGTGTAGCTGGTAACCACGTCTAAGGTAACGGCTGGTAACCTTAGCCGATTGCATGCAGTCACTGCACGTGCTGTCGGCAGTTGCAATTGGCAGTTCGGTTCCAAATAGTACATTCAGCGAGCTTTCTGAGGTAAGGAAGGGTCTCGATATGTAATGGATGGCCACCCATCCACGTACCGACCGCGACAAGCGTAGCTTAAGGCGCTACCTCGAAAATCTAAAATCCTCGAAAACCTACTAAGCGAGCGAAAGTGATGCAATTACTTTTGAATCGCCAAAGAAGAGTGATGGCTATAATGTGTGTGCGCTCGAAATAAAACGACGTACTTATGTGCCAAAACGAATTTACTCCTTTTTTATTAACAAAATAAATGAATTAAATTTAAAACTACTTTGAGTAAACTTTGTTATGATAATTCTCTGTTTTAAAGTAAATTCCGTTGAATAAATGTTAAGCGTTACGCCGTGTGTATTACAGGCTAATTGTGACAGGAAACGATTTTGTGTTTTTTTATTGTATGTCGAAAAAAGTTAAAAAATAGATATAACTTTGCAATTTTTTTGTAACAAGAAAAATTCTTTGAATCGTGTATTCCACATGATACTAGACCAAAAAGTCAAAAAACATACATCACACTGTTAAATCCCTAAATCCACATACTCGTACTTAACAAGTTACACGAAATATAAAAAAAACACATTTTTTTCAATATAATTAAGCTTCGATTGACCCGTGCGGGTTTTATTAATTAGCCATTTTATATAAATTAATTCCAACAATTTTAACAGTTTACAGCATAAAAACCATTAGCGCCGCACCTCGGAAGTGTTGACCGGATTTAAACCGTTGTAACCGCCGAGCAGGAATCTAATTAGGAAATGTCGTTTCATGTGTAACCTCTGTGGGGTCAATGGGGTCAACGAACATTGTACCTAATTAAACAGACACGCGTGTAGTAAGTAGTAAGGTATTCTGTTAATTAATAAAGTACTTAGTTGTGTAGTTATTTTGTTACTACGTATAGCTCTGTTCTGGAGGGGTCCGTGGCTAAATAATAACAGCCGCACAGGTCGATCGATGAGGTTAAGCTACGCTTGCCGCGGTTGGTCTGTGGATGGGTGACCATCTTTACATACCGAGACCCCTCCGTGCCTCGGAAAGCACGTTAAGCCGTTGGTCCTGGCTGTCATTCGTGGATCTTTGACAGTCGTTACTGGTCGTCGGAAGCCCGGAAATCTGACAACCAGTCCAAGGAGTATCGTATTACCCAATAACTGGGTTGTGAGGTCAAGGTAAAATACTGGTATTCAGCTGGGTCAGGTTAGACTGGAAGCCGACCCCAACATAGTTGGGAAAAGGCTAGGCAGATGATGATGTATAGGTGAATAGGTCTGTGTCAGTTTTTTTCGTAAAATAGTATTGCGTCCATGCATTGTTAGGTACTGTAGATACTTGTATATACCGGGATGGCTTTCTCATCCAACCTTCATGAATGTTTGATAAGTTATTGATATTTAGATAAATAGATATTCGATATTTAGCAGAATAGGAAAAGAATCGAGAGTCAGGTCCGACAGTTGACAGTGCCCGTTTAAAGGCCTATTCAGATATAAGCAATATCGCTGTAGCACTCGGCAGCGATACCGAATTGGTATACGATATCGCTGTCGCACTTGGTGGTGATACCGAATCGGTATGCCATATCGGTGTCGCACTCGGTAGTGATACCGAATCGGTATGCGATATCGCTGTTGCGCTCGGTAACAATACTGGTCCAAAGTGACTAACCAGAAGGAGCAGTATCACTACTGAGCGCGACAGCGATATCGCTTATATCTGAATAAACCTTGAATCTAAAATAAGCCGAACCTTTAAGTTGATCTGTTAATTTAATGGTATGAAAAGTTATCATATGTACTAACATATGATAACTATTGCTTGAAAAATAAATTTACTTGTTAGAAAACACACACATACACACCCCCCACACACTATCGGAATTAAAATAAAACTTTAAAGTCGATTTTTCAAAGGAAAGTTTAAGTATCATTAAAAACGTAAATGTTCATAAGGTATTAAACACCTGAGAGAATAATAAGTACATCTGAATTATAAGCACACGCTCACCATAAAACGTAAAATTATTATATCAAAGAAAGTCACAAAGTCGAGAATCGCCTATACACTCCACATCCTATTTTACAGTGTTCATTACAAAATCAACGAGACCCTTTCAAGGGGGTTTGAGCTCTGTTGACACTGAGCACATGTGCCGATAATTACGCTTGCTTGCGAAAATCTTTTCACTCCGTATAATAAGGGCGTGAGGCAAGACTAGGGCGAAATGAGACGGGTGATAATGAAAGAGTGAGACAGAAGTACAATTTAGAAACTTATGGAAGTTGAGGAAGATGATCGTCTTCTTATGGCTGAATTGAGCAGACAGATGGCTTAGAGCAGTGGTGGCCCAGTGGTAACGGACACGACTTACGAGTTGTAGGTCGTGAGTTCGAACCAAGGCAGGCGCTTCACTTTGAGTCATTATTTCATAACTACTGCTCGCAAAACGGTGAAGGAAAACATCGTGAGGAAACCGGCATGTCCTAGAACCAAAAATTCGAAGACATATGTGACATCTACCAACCCGCACTGGGCCCGCATGTTGGATTATGGCCCGCTCCCTGCCACGGAGAGGAGGCCTGTGTCCCAGCAGTGAGAACATTATTTACCAATAGCTCGCATAGCTGACACGCTTTAAAAGTCGTCTCTAAAGTCCTTATAATTCAATTAAAAATCTTAATAGCACAGCACCAATATTTCTGAAAGTACTTCATCTTCACAGAAGAATCAATATAGACTTAAAACTTGGCTAATTTGAGTCGCAAACTTCTCTGAGTAAAGTTTAAAACGTTTAACTTACAAGTGCTAAGTTAGTTGAGCTCAAGAAAAATTAAACCTGCTATTATTCAAGGAGAATTATTTTATTAGGTAAAAATATGATTGAGGTTAATTTGATGGTTACGTCAAGTTAGCGTCAAAGTAAACTTCGAGAAAGTTCCGAAATTTTCCAATCAGGGCAATTACTTAGTTGTTTATCCAATACGGATAATTTAATTAATTTGGTATTCAATTAAATAATCCGTATGTTCAAATCACAACTGTTGTTTAATTAAAATGGCTATAACCCGGCAAGCTGATGTAGGGTATCAATTTGATAAGCAACTAATTTCCCTGACCGTGCGAGAAGCTTTTTTTTTTTGGATGGGAAATCATCAAATGACCCCTCCCGCTCTGGGTGGAGCGGACGGGAGTGTCAGACTCTTACTGACTAAAACCTATCCGTGTTCCTTCCTTAGCGTAGCGGTAACCCTTTCGGACAATCCTGCTACCCCGGCCCTAACAGGCCCCTTCCTTTATGCTGACATCTCTTTGAGGCACGTGTGGAACACATACGTACCATCCGGCACGGGCCTGGTCCTGATCGGACGGTGAGCTACCCATTACTCTCCGTCCACAAACCCGCGCCTACGGTGGCCGGGAGTCGTCACGCGGCTCCCGACGCCCGGAGCGTCTCCCGCGGCTGCTGGGACGTGAGGCTCTCTCCCTCAGCCATCCCGCCACCGTCTTCGCTAGCATGACTGCTTCGCAGAAGGAGGTGACTGCCTCCCACTCTCTCTCGCTCCGGACCATGGCTTGAACCAGGGACCGTACGCGAAGCTAATGAGTTAATTTACATTATACCTAATTTCGAATTTCTAAACAAAACGGCTTTCTACAAAGATAACAAAGAACGATCAGCGGGGTAATAGCGTAACACACTAAAGTAACAATACTTTAATTTTGACAGTTCATTAACATTCATTGCGTTATTTACGTTGTCTAGCAGGCAAATTTTTCGAACATATAAAGCAATGGATTAGCAATATTCTTCAAAATGATTCTCATCGTGAAGAATTAGGTGAAGTGAGTTGTCGTTCCACTTAATGCTAAGGATTGACACTATCTACATCTCATCATTTCAGCTGAAAGACGTCCACTGCTGGACATAGGCCTCCCCCAAGCACCTCCACTTCGACCGGCATTGTGCTTCTCGCATCCAACGGGTTCCTGCGGCCTTCACAAAGTCATCGGCCCACTTGGTGAAAGGCCTTCCAACTCCAGAACCTTTCGGCCCCATCAGCCATCTGTCTCCACACAGCTACATCTACAGCTCACTTCACGTGATTTTTGGGGTTCCGTACCTCAAAAGGAAAAACGGAACCCTTATAGAATCACTTTGTCGTCCGTCTGTCTGTCTGACAAGACCCTTTATCTCCGGAACGCGTGAAGGTATCTAGTTGAAATTAAAACTCAGGTCTACAGTCACTTGAAGCTGTGAAAAAATCAAACGTCTAAGTTAACGTAAAAAAAAAGATACGGCCGTATATGCCGCAAAAAACCTATATTTCAACACTCTCAAGGGAATCAAAATGTCTATAGGACAGGTGCTTCCCGTTGACCTAGAATAATGAAATTTGGCAAGAAGCAATGTCATGTAGCACAAGTAAAGGTAAAAAAAATGTAGTTACATATCTACTAATTTGTACGGAATCCTCGGTGCGCGAGTGCAACTCGCACTTGACCGGTTTTACAGCATAGATCGAGTGGTCTCTTATACATCAATCATTACTGCCTCAAGAAATACGAGTACTTCTGGTATTTCTACACGGTGTCAGGTAAAGCTTTCATGTTTTATTCATGCTTGCACGAACACGGGAAGGGGTTTATTTATAGAACCACAACCTATAGGTACTAAACGTTGTGTATGTTACGCTTGAATGAGATAATGTAATAGGTGTTTTGATACCCTATCAGAATCAACACCAATCTGTAAGCACGAGAAGAGTGTCCATAGAATTTCTTGCACGTTCTTCTGCATAGGTACCTACGCTTTGGAATGGGCAACTAGCTTCATATTTTCTGACTGACTGACTTCTTGACAATTCAAAATTGCCGGATTAATTGAAATAAATGCTTTGAGTTTGAGAAAGTTGCCAGATATTATTATCATTTGCGTTTTGCCAATTTTGTTATGGATTTTCTTCTAGAGTAACCAGATGCGGTCAAACATCAGATTTTTTTTTTATGATGCGATGCCATCTTCACTTTTCAATACTGGAACTGGATAATACCAACTTGTCAAAGTTAAAAAAGTTGTCAGACCTACGAACTATATTATTAGGTATGAGAATAGTGTTTATGTTTATGCTGTAGTAAAAATATTGGGTAGTCAGTAAATGGTACCGGGGTTGGTTGCTCAGGGTGTGTCTGACGTATTTGTTTAAGGGGCTTACAGGACTAAACGCAAAAAACGCAAATTTTGTAAACAATAAAAGTATATGATCGACTTGAGTAAACAAAACCAAAAAAAATATATATGATATTCTTCAGGATATATGCTACGTAGATAGTGTGTTGAAAACATAATACAATTTATTTGGTACGATAGAAAAAAATCCGTCCAGCTGTTCTGGAGATTAGCCGAAACAAACAGACAAAAATTTAAGAAAATATTTTTTTGTTATAGATACCGTATATTTCATATGGATTAAGTAAAAAGCTGTTATTTTGACATTACAAGCAGACCCAATTTACCTATTTATTTGTATGTATGTAGATATTTTTAGAGAATTAGTCTTAAGTAAAAAAATATAAATATTATATCATAATAATCAGCCTATAATGTTCCCACTGCTGGGACACAGGCCTGCTATCGGTGAGAGGGAGTGGGCCGTAATCCACCACGCGAGTCCAGTGCGGGTTGGCAGATGTCACATAAAAATATTACATAGCCCGATTATCATTTCCTACTCAAGCCGTACAACATAACTCGTGCAAAAAAACCGGCTTACTATGACACCCGCAGTCTCTATTATCTTGATCTAGTCACCGCCGCGTCCGGTCACCGTCCAGCCGCCATCCGGCTATGAGCCGGCTAGTTTTACCGTTTAATCCGGGAAGCGTCGGCGTCGCAAACACGGTGTGCGGATAAAGCGGTGACTTATTTAAGTCAGTGTTGTGTTTGTTGTCACATGGTTATGTGACATTTATGGGATACACTGTCCCAAGATTAGTGCGTTAGCGGGAAAAGGTGAAAATGGATTGTAAGAAAGATGCCATTGAGTGTTATTCATGGGACATCTATCTATCTCAATCTCATCATAACCAGACTCCCGCTGCCCATGCTGTGTAAGCACAGGAGCTCTTGGTAGTTCCACACCTCACAGCTCACTTTTATTATGCGCACAGCCAAAGTGTGGAACTCTCTGCGTTCTGTGTTCCCTCCCACATTTAACCCGTCTGGCTTCAAATCAAGAGTGAACAGGCATCATCTGGGCACGCTCGTTCCATCATAGACCTCATCTATCGCTTTCCATCAGGCATGATCGGGGTCAAGAGCGTGCCCATTTAGCAATAAATAAATTAAAAAAACATCCTATCCCATGGCGAAGTGGGTGTGTGTGTGTGTGTGTGTGTGTGTGTTATGTGCTGATACTAGTCGTCTTCACGCACACATTGTGTTTATACACTTGTTTATTAAAAGTAAAGCGCGCGTCGTTTCTTGAGATAAAGATACTTCACAATTATACATAAAAATACTATACAACAGGTTTTTTTTATATATCCCTTAACTCTAGGGGGTCATTGTACAGACGCCAGCACATCAACCTACTACAATCTGTCAAATTTCTTTAATCGATTTTCAACTTTATTACTAAAGCATAAGGTTCAAAGTTGATTGGGAAAATGTGACAGTTTCGAGTAGGTTGATGTGCTGGCGTCTGTACCTATTCATCATTATGAACAACTTTTAGTATGGTACCAAACCTAAATTCGCAAAAAATAAAATCACCTGTTCCCTACATTTTGACGAGTTATGCGAACATAAATGTAGGGAACAGCTGATTTTTTTCGCGATTTTAGGTTTGTTCCCATAGTAAAAGTTGTGCATAATGATGAGTACAATGACCCCCTAGAGTTATAGGATATTAAAAAAAAAAACACGTTGTATAAGGGATTAATAAAAACAAATTAATTATTAACAAAACCACACTTGCGTCTGTCAAAGTTGTGTTAGGCAAGCGTATATATATCTCGAGCTCAATTTATTATCTCTTTATTGTTTTTTTAGTAGCAAAACAAAGCCCTTCTTTCTGCTCGTATAGAAAGGTAAACGCACTCTGTAATTCAGTGTCGTGCCTGTAACTAGCGCACGTGATGTTGCGTGATGAATAAACTCTATTTTAAAATCAAACACCCATGTTTTTTTTTAGATTAAATTGTTACCGTCACTTATACTTAGTATTAATATATTAAGCTTGAGTTTTCTAGAAAAAAAAACGGTTCCGTTTACCTAAAAACATAATTAACATTCAGTCTAATTAAATGATAATTATGTTTATTTCTGTAATAGAACTTTTATGACAATTTTTCATAACAATATTTTGTTGGTCAATATTTTAAAAATAGATGGCGCTGACATTCCCTAACTGACTGATCCTTGAGAAGAAGTGCCGAAACAAACCCAGAGGTCTCTTTTTAAAGTCCAATGTAAAACTCTAATCTAGTGTTAACAAAAGAGTCGGTAAGATAACTGTGGGTTTCTCTTCTATTTTACTAGCTTTTGTCGCGATTTCTTTTCTCGTGGAAGTCAACCATACCATAAAACCATTCCTACGGCACTCGGAAATAGTGTAGCTTTCTATCAGTGTTAAGTATTTTTGTAATCCGATAAGTACAGACGCCAGCACATCAAGCTTCCCGTAACTGTCAAATTTTCCCAATCAACTTTGAACCTTATGCTTTAGCGATAAAGTTGAAAATCTATTAAAGAAATTTGAAATCTTGTAGTAGCTTGACGTGCTGGCGTCTGTACTTCTAGAGATCAGGTACCTCTAATGTAAATTACTCATAATACTAAACAACAATTAAATCCATACTAATATTATAAATTCGAAAGTAACTCTGTCTGTCTGTTTGTCTGTCTATCTGTCTGTCTGTCTGTCTGCATGTTACCTTTTCACGCCTAAACCGCTGAACAGATTTAGATGAAATTTGGTAAAGGTAGAGATAGTTTGAGTCCCGGGAAAGGACATAGAATACTTTTTATCCCGGTATTCCCAAGGGATCGAGATTTATGCGGGTGAAATCGCGGGGCGCAGCTAGCTACCTTTTTTTTATAAAATTAAATCAAAATATTTTATTTCACATAAACCTACAAGGGCATTTATGAAACGTCAGAAGCTAGATGCATGGTCTAGCTAGGTAATTGGTCGTTTTAAATGGAGAAGAGCCGGCAAGAAATTCCACGGTGACTTTTTTTACAAATAATAATTGGCTTTTCAATATTTACAAATGACAGTGTTATGTAAGTAATAGGTATAAAAAGATAGTGGAGGCCTGTCAACAAGTACAGTACTCTAGGTACACAACACAACACAACGCGGGCGCGGGCGGACAATGGCGGTCGATCACTTTTCACCCTTATACCCTTGGTAATAAGGTTGAAAAGTGGTCCACCGCCAGTGTCCGCGATGGTACTTTCCATAATAGAAAATGGTCAACAAATCTACAGTCTTAAACAATAATAAAAACAATTTTTCCTCTTTATCTTCTTATACTAATATTAAAAAAACTTTTTAAGAAAAAAAAAACCGACTTTCAAAAAAACACTACAAAGTGAAAAATAACTTTAATTTCGGAAGTCGGTGTCTTTGGATCTGTATTTTAGTTTTTTGCCACCGACTTCCGAAATTAAAGTTATTTTTCACTTTGTAGTGTTTTTTTGGAAGTCGGTTTTTTTTTTCTTAAAAAGTTTTTATTTCACGCTTTTTAGTGGGTCTGCTTATAATTTATCTAAGTTACAATAGCTTAGTGCTCATCGCCTTTTACAAACAAATTATTGCTTTTCCCGATGCAGGGAAGTTAATTGTTGAGGAGTTCTCCAGGTCCACCATCAGCTCCATATCACCATTCACATTGTGACGAGCATAAATTGCTTAGCAACCATATGAAAGTAATCGAATAGCAACCCGTGAAATACTTATATATTATTGAGTAGTTCCGGAGGCCATCTGTGGTCTTCATCATCAGTTCCACTTCACCAAATGGTGCTTCCCGAGAGCAAGTGCACGAGTTACTATAAAAAATACCCAAATCGCTATAGGTGTGCCTATAATATTTGAAGAGTTCCTTCGATTTCTCCAGGATCCCATCATCAAATCCTGACCTGATGTTTTTAGACTGGATGCTGATAATCCTGGCTGCAGCATCAGGCCAGACTTATGTCAACATTGCATTGAACTTAAAATTTAGTCCTGTTTAAAATGAGCCCAAACACGACTACTGTGCTGTAATTTCAAGGTTTGTACTTTTTCTGATGCTCCTGGCTTCAGCATCAGGTCTCTATGTACTTCGGTGTTCCTCATTAACAGTACGTTTATCCACATATCGAGCCCTTTTCAATGAGCCTAAACACGATATATCTGCTGTTAGTTGTCGAGGAGTTAGGTACTCTGCAGACTATCCTGACTGCAGCATCAGGTCATGACTTGATGATCATGAGACCAAATGTGACAAATGCCCTATCAAACATCAAAACAATTTACTAAAAACAGCCCTTGCCTGTTCGAGTAACTTCTTACTGTTAAGGAGTTGTACCTTCCATCATCAGCCCAGCTACCTGAGATGGTGACAACCATACGCAAATACACAAGATACTTCATAAAATATGCGAAAAACAATAAGTGAGCCTATAAAATTTGAGGGTTGCCCTCGATTTCTCTAAGATCCCATCATCAGATATTAAAATGGTGACAATGGGACCACACGGGAAGCACCAGCTTTCAAATAAAAAAAGAATCATGAAAATCGGTTCACCCAGTCGCAAGTTATGAGGTAACAAACATAAAAAAAAAAAAAAAAAAAAAAAAAAAAAATTACAGTCGAATTGATAACCTCCTCCTTTTTTTGAAGTCGGTTAAAAAGAGGTAAAGTTTGTTTGTAAGTTTGTATGTAAGGGGTAATCTCTAGAACTACCAGTCGGGTTTGAAAAATTCTTCTAGCATTTGATAGCCCAATTCTTGAGGAAGACTATAGGCTATTTAACGTCACGCTATGACCCTTAGGAGCCGAGCAAAAGCGCTATGGGGAAACGAAGTGATAGAGCAGGAGACGCAAGGAGAAGTGATGCAATACGACGAGATGGGTCGAGGGAATAAGAAATTTCACGCGAACGAAGTCGCGGGCAGAAGCTAGTTATTATAACTTTAGACGTTTAGACAGGAACTTCAGTAAGATATAAGAACTTTAGGTTCACATAAGGTGCTTCGGCTCATCCGCTTGAATAACCTCTTTGGTCGCTAATATCATCTATTACGGTAGATCGACTAGCTAGAGGCAAAAGTAAATTCTAACGTGTTTTGAATAAAAAGTACAACTATCCTATAGCATTTTGGTTTCTCCTTGAAAATCTTTTAGGCGCGTTACATGGTGCCCTTGTTTACATAAATGAAACTCGATCCAGTTCTTGTAGATGTGTATTTATGTCACAGACAGCACACGGTACAGTATCCAAGGGGCAGCGAAGGAGAGGTACACGTTTACTTAATTGCTAGGTAATAACATCGTAATAAGTCCTGTCGAGAGGAGTAATTTATTGTGGTTTTCAAATTCCGACCAACTAGCTACCTTTTTGTGCCATAGACATCTGCTCTAGATCCGCGTAGTGTTGTCTTTATTATGGTATGTGATAGTGGGAACCATAGACAATTAGTTTGGTTCGCCACAATCTCTTTCCATTAGTTTTAAAATCGTTCGAATTTACGTAACGATTACTCTGTGTGATCGAACAAGGCTTGCTGGTTTGGAGGCTCGTTTAGAAGGCTTATAGGCGTATATTAAACTAGGTAGCATTGGGCTTGACATTTTATTTCCTGCTACTGAAATAACGAACCCGTTGTAACAATGTTACGGTGCAACCGTGCAATATGAAGTCAACACTGCAAAAAAGCGACAGATTTTGTAAAATAATATTCTCTGAATTCAGTTGTACAATTAAAACGAGGTGAAAGTGAGAAGTGAAGATGAGTGAGTGAAATGCAAAATAACTATCTATTAAGTTCCTTCTTCCACTGCCATGGAAACTTCTTCTTCGTCCGTTCTACACGGCTATATGAAAATAGCTTTTGTTGAAATTAAAATATGACCCAGAGTGCATTAGACATACATTTAACTAAAGTATCACCATAAGTAGTAGTGGTGGGTCAGTTATAACGGCCTTGACTTAAGAGTTGTAGTCGTAGGTTCAAACTCAGATAGGTGCTTTCATCATCATCATTTCAGCCGAAAGACGTCCACTGCTGGACATATGCCTCCCCCAGGTACCTCCACTTCGACCGGCTCTGTGCTTCTCGCATTCAACGGGTTCCTGTGGTCTTCACAAGTTCGTCGGTCCACCTTGTGGGAGGCTTTCCAACGCTACGTCTTCCTCTTCCGGTACGCGGTCGCCACTCCAGCACCTTTCGGCCCCATCGGACATCTGTTCTGCGAGCAATGTGCCCTGCCCACTTAAGTTTAGCAATTCGTCGGGCTATGTCAGTTACGACACGGGCCTGCTCCTGATCGGACGGTGAGCTACCCATTACTCTCCATCCGCATGTTATTGCCACTTGCAGAGGCAATTTTCACTTTAATGAAAACCGCAATATAAAAGTACTTAAGTAAGCACCTTATCAATCAGCATCAATCATGAAAAACGTAAAACTACCCTACTTTGTAAAGATCAGCTCATAAATTCTTTAAATAAACCTTATGCTACATCCAATAATAGGGAACAAGTCGTGCCTAATACCGTATCTACGTGATACAAGACTTTACGACATGTCGAGTGAAAAACGACGTAACTTACTGCTTTCTAGTTTCGGTGGGCCTGTGCCACTTGATCAAGTGCGTAGTAGATACGCGGTTCCGTAGATACAAACTGTATTTACAATCATTTGAGCTTTGATCTTGAACTATATGTATGGGTCAACTAGTTCAGGTCGATTCTGTAAAAATGTCACCTTGTAAACTAAGGTGAAGGGTACCACTACCGTGTAGTGTAACGTAGATGGTGTGTGTGTAAGCCAGCGCTGGGGCTCTGTCTTGCACAGGGTCGCAGCATAAAGCTGAGCGGTAACCGTTTTGCGTGGATGTGACGCATGTTTCCCCCAACCCTTTCTATTTTTTTTTTTGTGTTCTTTATTGCGTCATGTTCACCGCAAATAAACGTATTTTCTTTCTTTCTTTACCTGATGCTAGGTGTTAGACCAGGTACCTAACTAAGGACTTTAACTAAAAGCAGTGGACTGTAATTTAAAAGATATAATAGATAGGTACTACAATATGTCGACGTTAGTGAGCGTATGGAGTGCCCGCGCCTTCCGTTGTCTCACGGCAGCAGCCGAAGATTGCCGGAGGCGCCCGAACACTAGGGATTGACAGCTCACTTCAAGCTTAATTCATCGACGTTTTCATGGTGAGATTTTGACAGAATAGCAATGCAGATACAATTAAACTTCTTCTTCTTCTTTTTTTTTGGGCAGGATAAGAGCCGCTATGAAGTATCCAGCGTAGATGCTGTTGTAAAAAATACAGTTTAAAAGTTTGTGAGGCCGAACGAAAAATATCATGAGTGGCGGCTTTTTTAATGTAAGTGTGACGCGCCTGTTGAATAATTTACTGATTTTTTAATCAATATGCCGCTAAAAAGTAGTAGGACTCCTCCAAAACGGAAGGTTTTGTGTGAGGCCTCTCAGAGCAACCTTTTTCTAGAGCCACCTCGATCCAAGGTCTTTATTTTTTTTCTATATATCTAGTCAAGCAGAGTAGAGAACAAACGAATTTACTACAAGGGATTTTTTACTTTTATCTTCCTGTTGCGGAACCCTGTAAGGTCGCAACTCGCAACCCGACGCTTTCTATTTAGACATGTTCGTAAATAACAGGCTTGGTTTCTTTGCTATCTCAAACTCGATAAGGAGTACCTAAAGCAAGGATCTGAATGAGTTATAGCCTGAATACGGACGAAAGTAATAACAGGCTTTTCTATTGAAATACGTGAAATATCTCTTTGGACGAGAATGTTTCACTTTGACGTGTATATTCTGGTTTAGCTCGTAAAAGTTCATGTGAGCTTTTCGCTGTGAGCCTTAAAAATACGGAGTCGCTGGAGTAAAAACACATTAAAACTTTTCAGGAAAAGCTAGGCATGTGTGTTTTGAAATGATTTTTTTTTCTTCTTTTTCATTCCATTTGCGATCGGTCATCGGGCCATAAGCGATTTCGTTCCATGACGAAATGGTGTTGTGGTGGAGCAGCCAGTGCTGCGTCTCAAACTTATGGAAGGTGGTTCCTCTTCAGCCTTTTTACCACCGCTGTCGGGTTTAACAGTTCAGTAGCTAGTGGGTTTGGATGCAAGGTTAGGCGTGGTTCCTTGTACCGCTCGATTTCATAGTTTATTGTTGGCATTTGTAGATAGTCGTGGATTTCGTCGTTCGTAGCAAACGAAGGTGTTTTTACTATGGATCTTAGGATAAAATTGAAAAGTCTAGTGAATTTTTTTTTGCTGCCATCTCACTAGTTTACTTTTAGTTTGGATGCAGCGTAAAGCTGGCAACACTGAGCCGTATCACGCGCGGGGTACGATAGAAGAAGAATTTGATAAATAAACCAAAACTATAATAAGATTTGTACTTATTTAAATATCAAGATGAATTCACACAATTTCTGTTGAAAAATCTCAAATAATTTTCTCGTCTCTTGACTGTTCCAGCTGTACAATAAAGAAAGTCAGTTACAGCTGAGTTGGCAGCGAAGCTACTGCATGGAATACCGGACGTACTTAAGTATCGTCAGTTGTGAATGCTCTTTGAATGCATGCATAGAAAGCTGGCTTAGGGTAGTGAAGCCAGGTGTTGCCACTCGATTTATTCGATTCAGTTTTCTATGTGAAGCGAGTATTACTCGAGTTAAAATCGTCTCGAGACTAATAAAACTTGACTTGGGTTTACTGATTTATTTTCAAGTTCAAGCCCGTAATATAGGTTTAAGGGTAGGACGTGAGGAGACCGGTACCGGTATGTCCTAGACACAAAAATTTGAAGACATCTACCAACCCGCACTGAGCCGACGTGGTGGATTACGGCCCACTCTCTCTTGCCGAGAGGAAGCTTCTCCGCACAATATTATAGGCTGATTATGCTATATGCTAACTAGATTATACAAGGTGAAATTAAATTCATTGGCACCCTTTTAAGGGGTCATTGTACTCATCATTATGAACAACTTTTACTATGGGACTAAACCTGAAATCGCGAAAAAAATATCAGCTGTTCCTTGCATTTATGTTCACATAACTCGTCAAAATGTAGGGAAGAGCTGATTTTTTTTTAGCGATTTCAGGTTTGTTCCCATAGTAAAAATTGTTCATGATGATGAGTATAATGACCCCTTAAAAGGATGCCCATGAATTCAATTTCACCCTGTAGACTACGTCGAACAATAGATTTAAGAACTATATCGACTCGATATTGATAAATCCACTCGCATATTTCGATTAAAAATCGATTCAAATCGCAGCAATATCTCAATGTCATATTCACATAAACCCATACCTTGAAAATAGTCCTAGACATGAAGTGGAAATAGGTATTATTATCCTCATTCTAGCATTAAGGTAAATACAGATAAGCCGGTCGTAAATCCAAAGCCTCCCCGAGCTACGATCCCTTTATAAAATATTCAAAGCGGGTGAAATCACGGTGTTAACTCCCAGTCAGCGAGATAACGAAGCTTGTTATCATATTGTCACTGTGAACTAAATTGGATGTTTGTCCTCGTTTATATTTAAGGACTGTAGCTGACCCGACAGAAGTCCGGCCCAAATTAAAAATCCAATTGAAAAAAGCACTTTGTTTTTCCCGAATTTTCCAATTTTCTTAGCAACTTTTACATACATTTTTATTTTCCTGAAAACATTAAAAAAATCATCCAACAGTTGTCAAGTGACACGTTTATCAACGAACGATTTTATTTTTAACCGACTTCAAAAAAGGAGGTTCTGTATTCGATCCGTGTGTATGTTTGAATGTCCGCGATTTTCTCAAAAACTCATGAAACGATTTTGATAACTCTTTCATTATTGTGATCTACATACTTTCAGGAAGGTTTTAGTATATACTACATTAGGTAATTATTCTTATATACGAAGTTATATGCATAAATTTACTGCACCTCCGGCATTTCTATGCGAATTTTAATGATTCTTCTAGTCGGTGTCTCCAATTCTTCAATGCGCTAGTGTTAATTGAATTTGGGTGGGGCAGATACAACTAAAAAGTGAAAAATAAAAACTTTTTTACAAAAAAAACAACCGACTTCAAAATAAAAACACTACAAAGTGAAAAATAACTTTAATTTCGGAAGTCGGTGTCAAAAAACGAAAATGCGGAACCAACGACACCGACTTCCGAAATTAAAGTTATTTTTCACTTTGTAGTGTTTTTTTTTTTGAAGTCGGTTGTTTTTTTTTTTTGTAAAAAAGTTTTTATATTTATATAGATGTCCCTGTCTTCTATATAAACATATTAAAATAAAACGATCCGTAAGAACAGAAAAACAAATATCAAAGAAAGATAATTTAAATATTATGTAAGTCCACTAAGAAAGGATTTTTGGAAACGTCGGGCCCTGAGCGAGTCTAAATGTAGTCATCAGTGCATCTTGAGAATTAGCTCATTAGAAACATTTGTTGTTTTATTTAGGTGCAGTCAGCAACAAAAGTCGATTAATACTGTCATTTTTACATGTTATTAAATTAACAATTTTTTTTTCAATAAACTGCTTTTTAGCTTTTCACATAATAGCAAAGGGTTTATATTCTAGAAATTTTTCCTCTGCTGCAATTTTGAATAAATATTTTGCTCAATAACTAAGATTAGAAAAACTGAAGTGTTAATCGACTTTTGTTGCTGACCGAACCTGTATGATATGTTGGAAAATAGGCGGACTGCCGAAGTACCTATCTGATGGATAGTGTTTACTGTAACTTACATGTAGTTATACAATACTAAGGGGTTGTATTTACAGCTTTGTTCTTATACAATGTTTTCCTTAATCATCGTTCTTTATTTGACCACTTATAAGTCCATTATGTGTCCAATAGAGAATCAATATTTGACCGTTTATATTTGAGTGAATTTCAACAACTATGATTGTTACCTAATTTTGGTGGAAATTTTTGTTTTTGAATTTTTAATGAATATAAGAAGTTGATATGCAAGAAATACGTATCCAGTTAACGATACGTATTTCTTGCATATCAACTTCTTATATTCATTAAAAATTCAAAAACAAAAATTTCCACCAAAATTAGGTAACAATCATAGTTGTTGAAATTCACTAATTTGTGTCTTGTGTCCATTTTGTGTAATACAAGCAACTGTGCTGTTGGAGAAAGGGTTTTATGTATTTTCTATTCTGAGTGACGAAAAAATCTTCATCTCTCTAATAGCTTTTCTCCGCTATGTTGGGGTCGGCCTCCAGTCTAACCGGATGCAGCTGAATACAATTTTTTTTTAATGAAATTCACCTACTTATGTATAATACTTTATAGTTGTGCAAATTTTTGTTGATATGAGAAATAATACCGGCCATAAACATATAGGTTACCATAAATATTGTGTTGTTAACTTGTCGGTAGAAAAAGTACATTAAAGGGGAGAGAAAATTTAAAAATACTTGAGAAAATTTACTTTTCCAAATAAAGAGCTGTGAAAAAATAGTAAAACAACTTACAAGGCCTACTCGTATCCTTTGGGAATCTCCTGTTAATAATAATAAAATAACATGTTAAACATGTTTATTTGCACCTTCAAAATTAACATTAATAATTGCGTAACACATTATCAATCGGAATCGGTTTCATTTTGACAGTTCAACAACATTCATTGCGTTATTTACATGTTGAGCAGACAAATTTTTCGAACTTATATGAAGCAATGGATTAGCAATTTGCTTCAAAATGATTCAGATTCCGATTGATAGTGTGTTACGCAATTAGGGTGTTTAGTCTAGGAATGATTAATTCGCGAAATGACTACAGAGTCTATAATTGACCAATTATTGAAATGTACAATTCTATAAATCTATATCTATACATATAATAAAATCGTAGGAAAGTCAAAACGGTACATTGAATATTTTTTTAAAAGAATACTTGGGGCGTGATCTACAATCGATATCGAAGCCAAAAATATAGTTTTTAGAATTTTTGTCTGTTTGTCTGTATGTCCGGGATAAACTCAAAAAGGACTGCATGGATTTACTTCAAATTTTGCATGAATATTACTAAGAGGTCGGGTCAACATATAGGCTACATATTATCACGCTATCACCTATGGGGGAGGAGCTGTGAATCTTTATTTTTCTTACGCATTCTGTGACAGCGTGTAATCTAACGACGCATATTTAATTTATAATAAATCTGTAGAAGTGAAAATTCTGTACATTGAAAATATCAAAAAAATTAATGGCAGGGGTGTTACTAGACCGACACCGAATCCAAAAATCTATACATATAATAAAATCGTAGGAAAGTCAAAACGGTACATTGAATATTTTTTTAAAAGAATACTTGGGGCGTGATCTACAATCGATATCGAAGCCAAAAATATAGTTTTTAGAATTTTTGTCTGTTTGTCTGTTTGTCTGTATGTCCGGGATAAACTCAAAAAGGACTGCATGGATTTACTTCAAATTTTGCATGAATATTACTAAGAGGTCGGGTCAACATATAGGCTACATATTATCACGCTATCACCTATGGGGGAGGAGCTGTGAATCTTTATTTTTCTTACGCATTCTGTGACAGCGTGTAATCTAACGACGCATATTTAAATGTTGTTTTCCAGTAAGCCATGCTATTATCTAGCTTTACACTATAAAACTACGCCATTTAAGTAACTTGGGCAGAAAAAACATAGTTTAATGAATTTTAGTAGTATAAAGAAAATTTTGAAGCAGCGCCATCTATGAGATTTCATAAAAATCAAATCAAGTTACATGTTGACACTTTTTGGAAATTAATAATTTAAATTTGATCATGTTGGCGAGGTTAGTAGTTAGTTATTCTTAAAATTCATAGATGGCAATGTGCATTTTCTTCATAAAAGTTGTATCGTATAGTTCGTTTTGACAAATTCAAGTTCCAACAAAACCCTTAAAATCTTGAGCAGAGTTGAGGACGACAATTAAAAAAAAATGCGGTGTTAAGTATTACAAAAAAAATTATGTTTCTACTGGAGACGAAGTCGGAGTAACTGATGAACGCGTGCTGAACACCTGTCTCAGTTCACTTCAAGATGTGGTCATTTCTATCGGCGGCAATCCACTGATCGAATATGGGTTACCAGCTCCCCAATCATCACCGCATCAAGACCGTGTAAATCGGGAGTATAACGCTGAGACAAATTACGATCCGGGCGAAATGACCATGTCGCTTTGTTCTCTTCAGAGCAAAAACAAATTTATGACACCGTCCTTGAAAGCGTTGGGAAAAAACCAGGGTCAAATGTTTTTCTTGGAATGCGTCTGGTGGAACAGGAAAAACATTTGTTACCACTTGCATACTTGCAGAGGTCAGCAGGCAAGGCAAAATTGCTATTGCTGTAGCGTCGTCGGGAATCGCTGCCACACTGCTTCCGAGTGGCAAGACAGCACATGCCATGTTTAAAATTCCTATCGATTTAGAGAGCGCCGAAACGCCTGTTTGTGGTGTGTCACGTAACAGCGATAAGGGACACGTGCTCAAGGATTGCTCTTTGATCGTATGGGATGAGTGTACGATGGCCAATAGGAAGGCAGTTGAGGCCGTGGACGGAATCCTGCAGGACATCCGCAGGTACGAACATTTGATGCGTCGTATCACAGCTGTTCTGTTCAGTGGCGATTTCCGGCAAACGCTTCCCGTGGTGACACGGGGATCGAGGGCTGACGAGGTGAATGCTTCGTTGAAACTATCTTCGTTGTGGTCACGAGTTCGTACGCTGCGCTTGACCATTAATATGAGAGTTCGCTTCGGCGGCAATGCACGTGCTCAAGAATTCTCCAATGTCCTTCTAAATCTTGGCGAAGGCACTCTACCAGAAGAGAGAGGTGGACATTGGTGCTTCCAGAGTCTCTCGGTAGAGTGATATCCAGCTTAGAAGAACTCATTTGCTGTGTGTACGGGGACATCAGTCGTATACTGCACCTGCATAATTCTTGGGTGTGTGAGTGGGCCATTTTGACGTCCAAAAATGATCAAGCTGCAGCAATTAACGAATGCATTCTCTCGGAAATTGAGGGGAATGAAGTGGTCTACACCCCGATAAACACTGTTGTCGAGCAAGATGACGCCACACATTATCCCGTGGAATTTCTGAACTCCCTGTCAGCAAGTGGACTTCCAGCGCATACCATCAAGCTGAAGGTCGGTGTCCCGATTATGCTTCTTCGGAACCTATCTCCTCTGAAGTTGTGTAACGGGACCCACCCTAAAGTCATTTCGCTCTACAGACACACCATTGAGGCGGAAATTCTTACGGGTTGTGGCGTTGGCGAGGCAGTATTTATACCACGCATTCCCCTCATACCTCATATCTTCCCGTTCCAGTTCAAGCGCGTACAGTTCCCCGTGAGTGTTTGCTTCGCGATAACCATCAATAGAGGCAGACACTGAGGGCAGCGGGTGTCGACCTCAGGACGAGTTGCTTCTCACACGGACAACTGTACGTCGCTTGCTCCCGCGTCACCAGTCCTGACTCTCTTTACATTTTGGCTCCTGGCAGCATAACTACCAACGTTGTTTATAGGGAAGTGTTTTAAGGTATGATGCCTTTGTACGTATTTTTACTCTTTTGTGTCCTGGAATTTATTCCTGCATTGTTTTCTCTATTTCCTTCAGTCACATCCCCCACACCACACTGAACTCAGCAGGACTCCCATATAACCCTCTTCACTTGCTTCGCTTGCAAAAAAAACTTATATTTTAATGCTATTTTAAAAGTTGTTTACTTATAATGCTATAGCGACACTAGCATCTTAGATATTTTTGGTGCTGTAGAGCCTTCAGGCAGACGACGTCGCGGGCAGCAGCTAGTGTGATTAATAAAATTTTTGTCTGTCAGTCTGTTTGTTCAGGCATCACGCAAAAACTACCGGTTCGATTACAATGAAACTTGGTATAATTATTCTTTAATATCCTGGGCACCACACTGGGTACTTTTTATCCCGAAAAAGTATATACAATAAAAAACAAACTTAATTTTGCGGTTCGATCCCTAGACCCGATTACTGTACCAACCGCAAATGATAAGTTTGTCGTAGGTTACGTCACCCGCAGTGGAGTTATTATTATATATAGCCTATTTAACATCACGCTGCGACTCTTCGGAGCCGGGCAGAAAGAAAAAAAAAAAAGTCAGAAAGAACGCCAAGCGTAAACGAAGTAATAGCGCGGGCAGGCGATGCAATGCGATGTGTCGGGGGAACCAAACATTCCACGCGGACGAAGTCGCGAGCAGAAGCTAGTTTACAATATAAAAGGCCAAAAGGTAGTTACATTATTTTGCATGTCAGAGTTACAACTAATCCCTAAGATAACTTAATCTTATCTTGTAATATAGGTATCAAAACCCGCCCGACGAAACGTACCGGAGATAAGAAAAAGTAAATGCCTACTTTATTTGGTACGTGTTTTTCGTGAGAGCTTAAAGATGGCGGCTCTATGTCACTTTAAAAGAATTCATAAGTCTTCCATTTATTATTCAAGACTTCGATAACGTTTGAATTTATGTAGATTTGTATTGTCTTGAGTTAAGATTTACATAAGTCAGATGGTAGTTACAGTACGCGCCACGAAAAATGAGACTTGACTTTTATATTAAACTTTATTATTTCGTAGTAATTATTATAATATTGTTAAGATTTTTTTATATAAATGTAGGAATGGAACGCTGTTGTATGCATGACTGTAAGAAAGAGCTGAATGCTAAGGTGTAAGTGAGACAGATGATGTATGCCAAAGACGTGCTTGGGATGACGTGGAAGGTATTTAAAAAGGGGAATGACAGTTCGCTTTTTGAATGACGGAGTGAAGACGCTAAGACGTGATTTTTTACTAAGATGTGTTTTTTAAGAGTTTTACTAGTTTAAAGAAGAATAAACAAGTATAACTTCTTGATTGTATGATTTCTCTGTCTTCAGCCCTTTTATTCCCACATAAATGTCATCGATAAATCCCTGAATAGATATACACATTATGGGTAACTATTTCGTACACGACTTACCTGCGCAAACTCCCCAAGTCCCTACTACTGAGCTTGTCAAGTCTCACCTTTCGTGCCACGTATTTATAGGTATCTCTGTGTAAAATTAAAATCATTATCATCGTTGTGATAAGCATAAAACCCACCCCAGGGTGGTGGACATCCATGAAGATTTCCACACGATAAAAAAGGTAGGTTATGATTATCCGTAGCTTGCATTAACAAAGATCCCGTGTATGTAAAAAACATGGCAAAACCAAATTGTGAAAAACGTGGAAATGGTGAAAATCTGTCTAGGATTTTAACAGGATAGTAGCAGCGTCAATAACGGGCATTGGAGTGCAGCATAATAGGTAGCTTACAGATCGAGTTATACTATAGAAACACAACGCTGCGCTCCATAACTCAAATAGCGGATGTTGGAGAAAAAACAGCCAGGCTGAAGTGGGAGTGGGCCGGACACGTCTCACGAATGCATCTGGTGAGGTGGGCAAAGATCGTCACTTACTGAACGCCTGAGGCAGGACATCGCCATCGAAGTAGACCACGGAGAAGGTGGTGTGATGATCTAATAAGATTTGCAGGGCTAACATGGCCAGATATCGCGAAAGACAGGGAGGTATGGAAGGAAAAAGGGGAGGCCTTCGCCCAGCAGTTTGCAGCAACAATGTAGGCTATAGTTTAGGTCAGCCTAAACGATAGTTTAGGCGTCTATCCATCAAATACTTACTATAAACAATAACCATTAAAAAAAAACCTAGAAATAAAAAAATAAAAGTAAAATATACCTAAGCACTAAGCAGGTACTATTTAAACACAAATTAAAATGTCATAAGCAGCTTAAAATATTTCCTACATATGAGTTTCCTAAACGGCTCCTGTAACCATTTATTGTAGCGTTTTTAACGAGAACTATTACACACAGCGCAGCACAGTTTAAACTGATAAAATGAAACGTGCATCCCAAGTACGCTATAAAAAGTTTTGTAACGGAATAATGAATTAAAATGAATGGTCTAAAATGTTACAGGCGTTACATTACAGCTCACATAATATAGTTTAACGACATTATCACCCATTCACGACGCCATTTGCATATACTACCACGCTTCAAATTTTGTATTTGATCGCATGTTTACAGCCTCGCTTACCTAAGGCACACCCCGGACACTCCATACGACGCTCGCAAAATAATTACCTGCTACTACTACATTAACAAATGACGTTTGTATACGTATAAATGTGTGCGTGAAATCTAGTAGGGCTGGTAGTCGTGCGTAGCGTAAAAAATGGCGCGGAAAGCGAGCACTACTCACAGAAATCTAATTAATTACATTTCTATTGTACTACTTTTCAAGTCGAAGAACGAATAGAACGTGAAAGAAAGAGACATAACTAATACAATAAAGAGAGAGAGCAATAATTTAATAGTTGGTATGTTAATATTACGGAAGTTTTAATTGTCCTAAAACGAAGAAAACTTGGAAAATAAATGAATAATAGAGAAAATTATGAAAATTAATTATCACAACACTGACTTTACTTGTTTGTCTGTAGTATACTAGCTTTTATTTTTTATGGATTTAAAGGATATTTGAGTTGCTGTTCCTTAGTTTCTTTCATGTTTCGGGAACCGAAAGATACTCCTGTCTTTATCGTACCTTGATGAAGATAAGCAACCAAATAATGCAAAATATCCAACCATCGTGATTAAAACAAAATATAAAACTTTAAAAAAATGTGTATTCGTGTCAGCAGTAGGTAGGTACAGCGCTGCGGTTTTTGTTTGCGAGCGCCCTTGTTAAAGAGTCGGCGACGAATAACTCAAAGTGCGGGGTGAGGTGCGGTAACTGATGTGAGTGCGGGGAAGGGAGCGTCCTTTCTGTACGTAGTACTATTAAGTATTCTGTGCCTAAGGTCAGGCCGCGCAAAATTTTCCAAAGATGTAAACAACAACGGCCGCTCGAAATAGAATAAAATCGATATAGGTACTTACAAGAACATTACTTAAAATAAATGTTCTTGTAAGTATATCGATTTTATTCAATGTCGAGCAACCATTGTTGTTTACACCTTTGACAAAAATTTAGCGCGGCCGGACCTTACATACATTTATTTGGTTTCCACGACTGCGGCAGTGCCTGAATTTTTAGAATACCCGTGATGAAACGTTTATTTTCTCTTTCAAGTGCAATGTTGCCTCTCTGTCAGATATATCTAAATAATCATTGTGTCACAACTTAGTTCACAACAATTTAAAAGAGGGTCCATGGAGTTTCTTGCCCGTTCTTCTCCATAGGTACCTACGCTTTGGAATGGGCAACTAGCTTCATATTTTCTGACTGACTGACTTCTTGACAATTCAAAAGTGCCTGTAAATGGTTTAATTGAAATTAATGCTTTGAGTTTGAATTTAGTGCTCATATGCACGAGTGGCATGCGTCAACGGCAGAGGCTACTGCAGCCGTCGACGCATCTACGACTGCCGCGGCCAGTGTCGACGGCTGCAGTAGCCGCATACACGAGTGACGACGTGCCGTTCGTGTATATAATAAGTACTACTTTTAACGTGAAGCGCTATGTTAATTGGGAAAGTTTTGACGTAGTTGCGGGAAAGTTCTTTCATATTCAAAAAAAAAATATAACAAAATTTTAATCACTTTTGGTGAATTGTAGGTACCGCTGTATGTAATATAGAAGACAACAGCACGAATCTTTGGTCACTCTACGCCCCCCAAGTGGGGCGAGCCCCATTGGTTCGGAACCCATGCCTTAGATAATGTTATTCCAGGGAGAGAAAATTCTCTTCCATTTGCATTTTTAATTTATTATAGAGCTTCCGTTACTTTTATCGATATCTTTCGATTCCATCGTCGTTCACGATTTACATAATCGGTATATTATTTGATCTTATCTGAGAATCGGTAATGCGTTTCCGATAGATATTAAAGTACTTACAGCAAGCATTATTTGATTGATTTGTTTGATAGTATTACAATTTTCCGCATGTCAGACGATCAGTGGGCCAAAATGACCCAGTGGGTACCGCCTAATGGCAAATGACATCGCGGTAGGCGCAGACGGACATGGCGGGATGGGCTGACTCCTTTATTAAAGACTAGCTGCGTCCCGCGGTTTTACCCGCATAAGTGTCGATCCCGTGGGAATATCGGGATAAAAACTATCCTATGTCCTTCCCCGGATGCAATCTATATCTATACCAAATTTCTTCGAAATGGGTTCAGCGGTTTAGTCGTGAAAAGGTAACATACAGACAGAGTTTTTTTCGAATTTATAATATTAGTATGGAAGTATGGATTGGTCCTTGGCAGCTCTGGACAGAGGGAGGTGAAAAGAGAGTAGGGAGTCCTTATGCTTAGCAGTGAGACATTAAGGGCTAATAAAAAAAAAATACAGAGTTTACTAAAAAAAAAATTTCACTGAAAACACTCCCCCTTAATTATGACTTTGCTTTGACGTTTAAATGTCAAAAAATGAATAGTTAATCACTACTTTATAATTACTTAACTTTAAACAACGTTTTTAGGTCAGAAGTAATAGCTAAAAAGGCACAATAAAAGAAAATAAAACCATAAACTTCTTTTAAATTGCCAAAAGGATGACACCTAGTTAACAAAGTAAGAATTTAACTTCCCTCTCATTTAGTTCCAAGTAAAAAATAAAATAGCAACAATGACACAAATTGCAACGCAAAAGTTTCACATATTATGTAGCCACTTCGGACTATTAAGAGACTTTACCCTGTGCGGTGTTTAAACGTTGCCACAGTACATATATAAGACAGTAAGAGAATTGCAGACAGACGTTCGATTTGGTGTAGGTACGCAGTAAAACAGAAAACTAGGTATGTAGTGTTGGGACCTAGGCAATGCTCGACTGTTTTTTTTTTTCGAGCAAAAATGGGAGAGAGTAATTTTTTTAAACATTGAAGATAATTTTTTTTACAGATTTTTGAATACGTTGAAGGAAACTGAAGAGAGCAGTGGTGGCCAAGTGGTAAAGGCCGCAACTTACGAGTTGTACGTCGTAGGTTCGAACCCAAACAGGCGCTTTACTTTGTGTAAATTATTTCATCACCGCTGCTCTCAAAACGGTGAAGGAAAACATCGTGAGGAAACCGGAATGTCCAAGGACCAAAAATTCGAAGACATGTGACATCAGCCAACCCACACTGGGCCCGCGTGGTGGATTACAGCTCACTCCCTCTCACTGAGAGGAGGCCTGTGTCCCAGCAGTGGGAACATTATAGGCTGATTATGATGAAGGACACTGAACGAGACACAATTGAAGTTTTATTGTTATTAGGTCGAGGGGCGTCGAGTCCCGCAAAGTGTTAAGTCTTTTAAGACTTAGTGTTCCAAGTAAATACTTGATTTCTTTGTAGGTCAGCCCCACTTCGAATCCTCGAACTTTGCCGAGCTCATACTCGTATCTACTTACCCCCTTACTAATAAACGTTGTGTAGCGTCTGTATAGTTACACAACGCTTTGTCTTCTTCTTCATGAAAATAATTTTAATTCACACAAACCCATACTGAATTTGTTTTCATTAAGTATTGTTTTCTTTTATTTTTTTAATATTTGTAAACACAAGTAATTTAGGAACACCATATTAATCACAAAGAAACCCTTGAAAACTTTTTGTCCCTACTGGTAGCAATAAACGGAAAAAAAATCCAACTATCCCAACCAGTGCAGATCATTAGGGATATATGGAGCACACGGTTCCATATATCCCTACCGGTAGTGATAATTGGAAAAAATCTCCAACTATCCCTACCAGTGGAGATATATCAGTAGGGATATAAGGAACAGGGGAAATTATGACGACTGAAAGAGAGAAATCGGTGTGTAACTATTCATCTGATATAATACGTTTATTGGTAAGGGGGACAATCACACTCTAACTATCCCACTAAATTCATTGTATGCCAAAGACCGAATCTCCAAAATGGTAATTTGAATCAAAGAATAAACACTCGCATTACTGTTTACAAATGTACTGTGACGTAACCCCGACACTGCAGCTGCTTGTTTTTGTCCGAGGTCACGGGTGAAAAACCACTTGTTTTCACTCAAAAGGTTACCACTCGCACACCGCTCCTTTTTGCACAGTTCTGCTTTGAGAGTGTTAAGAGGAAATGTAGGTGGCCGTTTCTCCATAGAAACGCTCTCGCCTGTTTTCTTTCTGGTTAATGACCATACAGCAATGATTTTTACAGAATAATAAATATTATCTACTTGTATGTCCCTACGTTTTCCTCAAGAATTAGACTGTGAAATGCAAAAATATTTTTTTAAATCCGACTGGCAGTTCCAGAAATTAGCGCGTTCAAACAAACAAACAAGTATAGATTTATCCACTAAATCCATATCCATACTAATAATAAATGCGAAAGTATGTCTGTCTATTCCTCTCCTAGCTCTTCAAGCTTAAACCGCTGAACCGATTTAGACTACCTAATTATTATTTCATATTGGACTTATTGTAAATCATGAAATATTAAAATTAATTGGAATTAGTTATACAGGCTGTTACGGAAAGGGTATATCAATACAAACGGGTTGAAGAGTGTATCTGGTCTAGAATCTCTGTACAAAATTTCAGCTCAAAAGCATTAACTTTGAAAATGCTTAATATTTTTTTATTTCGACATCACGGCGCTGCACTGGCGCGCGGCGGCGTGATGTGCGTGTACCAGGCGCACAGACACACTACAGATAATGGATAATGACCCTCGTAGTGCGGTGACACGTTCGTTATGATTTCAATTTAATAAACTATCGAAATAAAAAAATATTAAGCATTTTCAAAGTTACTGCTTTTGAGCTGAAATTTTGTACAGAAATTCTAGACCAGATACACTCTTCAACACGTTTGTGTTGATATACCCTTTCCGTAACACCCTGTATAAAATGACATTTGAATATTTGTACACCATATGTTACGGTAGAGTGTATATAACTTAAAAAATATTAACACCATACTATGTAAAACTTACATTCTTACAAATAAATAAAATTCTAATTCTAGATGAAATTTGCTATAGAGATAGTTTGAGTCCCGTGAAAGAACATAGGACAGTTTTTATCCCGATATTCCCACGGGAAACTTATGCAGGTAAAACCGCGGGGCGCTGCTAGAAAATTATAAAAAGCTTTATCCCTATTACTTACATCAACGTAAAATTATATTACGCAAAACCCACTAACAAATTGACTAAGCTGCTTCAGGGCGGACCTTCTTGCTATCAAAGGAATCCAATCTCCATTTCACGGTATAATATACAAAGGGTGAATTTTCCTGTTTGCCGGTATTTTGGTGTAATGAATTCATTTAAGCAAACTCTAGATTTCTTCAGTAAATAGTTAAGGCTGGTAACCGCCGCACGGGTCGATCGAAGGGTTAAAGTACAATTGCCGCGGTTGGTTCGTGGATGGGTGACCACATATCGAGACTCCTCTGTGCATCGAAAAGAACGATAAATCTTTGGTCGCGGCTGTCATTCGTAGATCTTTGACAGTCGTTACGGGTAGTAAGAAACCCAAAAGTCTGACAACCAGTTTAACAAAGCGGTATCGTTTTACCCAGTAACTGGGTTGTGGAGATTAGATAGGCAGGCGCTCCATGTAATTTAAAATATTTTTTTTTTATTACAAATAGATTTGCTCTTGACTTTAGACTAGGTCAGAGGTGACAGAGACAAAGTCGACGATGGAGTGAGCTTATCCAGAAGAATCCTGTTCACACTCACTTTGAAGAGAACTTGTAAAAAAATACTTGTATTAAGCTCCATCCGGTTAGACTGGAAGCCGACCCTAACATAGTTGGGAAAAGGCTAGGCAGATATTGAGGCTTCTTCGGCAAACACGTTTGGGAAAAACAAATATTGTTGAGGCGTATGATGTGTATATTTATCCTAGTTTTAGATTGCGTTTGTTTTCGGGTTCGGTTACTCTGTAATGTTTTTTCTTTGTGTTCTTGTCATGTGTTCACTGATGGAATGCTTTTGTATAGCCGTACGAATATTTGCAGCACTAAAAGGATTGCCGTGTTTCGATGCAAAGCTGAAAAGTATTATATAAATAATAGTCCTCCAGACTGACCATACATGACCACAGACCATATTTGGCCACGGCAGCTAATCTCAACGGAGACTAGCCTTCGGCGCAGGAGATATTATAATCGGGCAAAGTGTTATGGGTTTTCCATTAATAATTTCTTAGTAAAAGCCCGGAGTTTGCAAGTTGGCGGTGTGATACCCCAGTGCCTCGGAAAGTCCTTTAAGCCGTTTGTCCTGTGCCTGATCTCTCTCCGGTCGTGTAGAATTGCCGTTCCATCGGATTATGAAAGTGCGGGAAGAGAGAGTGCACCTGTGTGCGCAAACACAGGTGCACTCTGCACCTGTGTCTGCGCACATTTTTGTGTACTATAGTGAAAAGTATTATCACGTACCTGTAACAATGAAAACCTTAAAACCGGAAAACCATGACGCTGTTTGGTAGTAACAGTATGTAGCATTTTTCTTAGACTATTTAATTTGCTGGTCCTACGTTTTGATTTCTAATTCCAAATCGAACACGCAGGATTCCACATAATTATCGTGTGGTTGCCTCAAGCGTTGGGAGGGATGTGGACGTCCCCCTAGCTAGATGGACCGACGACCTGAAAAGCTGGCTGGGACAGACTGGATGCGGAAGGCGGAGGACAGGGTGTTATGGCGCAGCCTGGGCGAGGCCTATGTCCAGCAGTGGACTGCAATAGGCTGAGTTTATTGAAGTAGCATTTCTCTGGACAATTTTATTCGAAGAATGGTTTGGTCAAATATTTACGATGCTGAAACAAAACGTCACAATCAGGAAGTGGACAAATAAAACATTTAGGTTTTCAGTGAAACTAAATACAAAAAACATAAATATACAGGCTGACATTAAATTCATGGGCATCCTTTTAAATGGTCATTGTACTCATCATTATGAACAACTTTTACTATGGGGCTAAACCTAATTTATTATTATTGTCAGTCATTTCTGTCCCACTGCAGGGCAAAGGCCTCCCTTCCCTTCTTTCACTTATCCCTATCCTAAACCTAAAATCGCGAAAAAAAATCAGCTGTTCCTTGCATTTGTGTTCACATAAGTCGTCAAAATGTAGAGAAGAGCTGATTTTTTTTTCGCGATTTCAGGCTTGGTCCCATAGTAAAAGTTGTTCATAATGATGATTACAATGACCCCCTAAAAGGATGCCCATGAATTCAATTTCACCCTGTATAGGCTAAACACACAATTCACAATTCAAAAGACCACACAACTCTCCAATCGCATTACCACTCCTATTAACATAAAAAAACCCATAAGCTAATTTACGACACTAGTCGTCTATATGCAAATGCGGCTTGCAACAGCTTAATGTTGACTCCCGAAGTAATCTCTCCGTCGAGAAGCAAAGTGGAAAATAGCGGTCCTTGCATAATTGTTAACGTTTTGACGAGAAATATTTAAAACGGCGTGTTTATTCTGTTTAAATTATTTATGAGGTGGAAAAGATAGAGGAGCCTTTAGAAAAAAAAAATAAGCTCTGGTAAAAAACAGATGCGAATCGCACGATGCGGGATGAGATTCGCTCTTGCTGATTGTGTCAACTTACTTACATGGAGGTGTTCTCTTCTTCTTCTGCGTAGCGCTCTTGTCAGAGCGGCCGTGGTCCTTGTATAGTTTCATTTCTAGGGGCTCATGTGATTCGCCTCAAGATTTCTCGCCGCCTACTCCGATTTCTGGGGTTTATGTAATTCGCCTCACGATTTGTCGCCACCTTCTCAGATTTCTGATGCACTTATACAAGGGATCGCACACTAAGGATTTAATGTAGTCAGTCCATCTCATGGGTGAGCGTCCGCGTGGTCTAGTGCTGTTCTACCCTGCACGACGATGCTCTATAGAGTCACTCTCACGCCTCGGGACGTGTCCGAAGTATTTGAAGATGCGCGTTTTGACCAAAACAGATAGACGGTTTTTGATGTCGAGTGGAGGTGTTCTAACTGGCGCGAATAGTGTAGCTTTATGGCGGCATCTACAAAGCCACATGCGAACTTTGCATCACACTGATGTCACGCAAAATCCTGCATCGCGTAAGCAGAGTTTACCGCACGAGCATATATACAACGTCCCGACGTCAATCATCGGGCAGTGGCCCAGCAGACACACACACCACCCGTTTGGTCGGAGGATTCTCCCTTTTCTATGGGGTATGAAAAAAAATACACCCTGTTCCTCATACCTCTATACCTTCCTGATCATAAAAATAAACAAACCAAACGACACGCGCAGTTGTGTTGTGGTCGTGTGTCGCATACTTTGCCGTGTTCACCTTTGTGTGGCTAGTTTTATGCTTTAAGTGGGGTAATAACGTCGCGAGACTTTGCATGACTGTGTTAATAAAGTAACAAGCAGTATTTTCCTTATCCTATTCCTATATTTTACCAATCCGACACTTCTCATATGCTTTAACTACCTGGCTCGGAAAAAATTATAAACGTTTTGTATGTAATTTGCCAGCGAAAATAAAACTTGATGATAGTCATTCAGATGCACGATATTAAATGTTGGCCGCAGTCCAAATGCACCAATAATCTATGTTACAAAATAGTGTAAACAATTTCAGTTCTAAGAGCTGTAATGGACTTTAATTAAGTGGTATAGATGTTTGTTTCCTCAGAACAGATAGTTTAGAATCTTAGTTTGTTAATTTCTTTGGATTTTTTAAACGAAAGATCATTTTATTATTATGAGCCTGTGTTGTCCCACTGCAGGGCAAAGGCTTCCCTTCCCTCTTTCCACTTTTCCCGGTCTACTGTGAATGTGGGCCAATCCTTTAAGAAGGAGTCCAGCTCATCCCGCCATCTCTTTTTGGGCCAGCCGCGCAATCGTTTCCTGCCATTGGGGATCCACTGAGTGGTGGCTTTTGCATATTGCTGCTCCGACATGCGACAGATATAGCCAGCCCAGTTCCACTTTAATCCAGCAGCTGTGCGGCCAGCGTCCGATATGAAAGGTCATAATATATATACAGATAATATTTTATATAGAAAATATTTTATTTCACGTAAAC
Organism: Amphipoea lucens; assembly: GCA_947508005.1. Taxonomy (NCBI): domain Eukaryota; kingdom Metazoa; phylum Arthropoda; class Insecta; order Lepidoptera; family Noctuidae; genus Amphipoea; species Amphipoea lucens. The sequence continues at coordinate 12,514,746 of OX382379.1, forward strand.
ACATGGGCACTTATGAAACGGCAGCAGCTTCTTCAATTGGTCCACAGTTCCAATTGGAAAAGAGCCGGTAAGAAACTCCACGGTTACTCTTTTAAAAATAACAAATTACAGTAATAATAATAGGTATGGGAAAATCTTAAACCTCTTGATCAGTAGTCCTATTTTGCTCTCATGGGTTCAGGAACTTAATGACGTACTACTAATAGCAGTTGATATAACATGGTTTACTTGTGCTGTTCAATGGCAATGAAGCAACTACATACTTAAATATAATCGTTTCAACATAAAAGTCAATTTTTCAATCGGTTATAAGGTCATAACGTACAGTCACGTCTAAAAGCATGTATACACTTGGCTTTATTCAAAGGCGATTTTCTCCTTTATTTTTGAATGAAATTTTATGTTATTACAAAAATAGTATTTTCGAACCCATAGGTTTATGTTAAGTGTCGTATTTCAACGTTGCATTCGTTATTTCACGAAAAATCGCAATTAAAATTGCCAAGTGTATGCATACTTTTAGACGTGACTGTACAAGTTATATCTTTAATTTCTGGGCATTTTGATACGTGGGAATAAGGGAAATGTCGTGAGGAAAGTTTTGAGTATGAATGTCGATGCCTATAAGAGTAGGGGAACACCAAAGAAACGACGGTTAGACTATGTGAATGATGATTATAGTTAGAATCGAAATGACTACTAATAGACAAGTATGGAAGAAAAATACATGTTGCGCCGACCCCAAATAAATTAGGACAAGAGCCGGAGAATGAATGAATATCTTTTTTCTGCGAAAGTGAATTTTAGTTGATTTTTTTTTATTGATGAATAGGCCCTCTCTTGACCTCGATCACGCCTGATGGAAAGCGATGGATGAGGTCTATTATAGAACGAGCGTGCCAAGAAGATGCCTAAGGCACTGGAACTCCCCACGCATCGACAAAACACAGCAGGCTGCTTAACGCCGGACTCCGGTGGGAGGGTGGTCGCAAACCAGGCGGGCGTTAGTCCTACCATCGCAAGGGAAGAATTGGCCAGTCAAATAAGGTGTTGGGTGTGACTGTCCAGGATGCGCCGAGCGCTCGGTTCAGCTGAGTAACTGGCGGAACAAATTGCGCTACACAAGGAGGCTTGCATCCCAAATCATCAATCACAATCATATGTATTGCTATTAAAATTCGTGTACAATAGTAAGATTACTCCAAAAGCATAATAATCCAGCTTACTAACAAATTAAGCAAGGTTAACAAGCCTTCCAGAGTTAAGCGTAGCCTAAAAACAGATTTGACCAAGGATTTATAGGAGCTCTCTTAATTAAATCGACAAGTTTAATTGTTTAATAGAGTTGCGTCCATTTTCAGTTGACCTGACTTTTATGTAAGTAATCTAAGTTCTGAAAAGGGCTGAGTTGATTTACTGCGTTAAGTTTATTGCTGTTTTGGATTCATCAATGGTGTTAGGTTTGTTTTTTACACTTCTTCTTCTTAGCGTGTGTGATGGCAATCTAAATGGACTCGGCCCAGAATTCGGCTACGTTTTTGGCACCATCACTAGCGTCCATCAGTTCCTGTAACATGCACCTGACAGGACACGCAGGACACGATATTAAGTGTCCCATCGTTTGTGGAACAGCACCACGTTTACACTCTAAGGCGGAGTCGTCTATGAATCTCCACCTGAACAAGTTTTCCCTGCTTCGTCCATCCTGTGTCTGGAGCCTGTTTGAAGACTTCCAGCTTATCCAATGCAACTCATGTCCAGGGGGGAGATCTTTCGCAGGTGGAATTAATGGTGTACTTTGTATATTAAAAATGCAAGAAACGCACGGTGTAACGTGTTTTAGACAACAAGTTCTATTCAGTTTGAAGCCGTGTTTATGACGAAGCCACAAAAAGTGATCCTAAAATGAATTGCTTCGTGATTGCGTAACATAACACACTAACATTATTAGCAATGGCTGTCATTATGACAGTTCAACAACATTCATTGCGCTATTTACATTGTTGAGCAAAAACATTTTTTAAACATATGAAGCAATGGATTAGCAATATTCTTCAGATTGATATTTAAAGTATGTTACGCAATTAGGGTGTTGTTTTGATTTTAGAACAACATCGACACATCTGCATTGCCTCCTCAGAATAAACGGTTGTATTCGATCCACTTAAGCCAAATTGCCAGCTCATTCATCTCTCGTTCTACATATATTTATGTAACTATGTACACATAATGTAACACCCGCGTGAAATGCTAATCCTGTTTGCAATACCCGGAGTTCCTCTGTTTAGTGTGAAGCGGAAGCAAAGTTTTACAATGCAAGCAAGGGGTTTATGAGTCTTCTCTGATTAGGGTTACCATCCGTCCGGATGTATCCGGACATGTCCGGATTTCTAGACTTTTGTTCGGACTTTGTCCGGCTCTTTAATGTGTCCGGATTTTTTGGCTTAGATGGAATACGAGTAATACAACTTATATTAACTTGACATTCATCTAAAAAAAAATGTAAATACTTCTTTATCAATCAACTTAGTTTTAGTTAAATAAGTTAGGTTTTAATTTTGTTATTTTTGTTAATTAAGTTAAACGGGAACTCTTAATAAACTAGACTGGCCTGTTCCAGATTTGTCACATCAACTTAGCGAGATCAAACAATAAATCTTGTACATATTGCAAATTTGCAAACAATCAACTAGTTCAAAGATAAAATATTTTTCTTCAAAATAAAAATAATTTTACGTAAAATAATCAAACTTGGAGCAGTGGTGGCTCAGTGGTATCGGCCGCGACTTACGAGTTGTAGGTCGTAGGTTCGAACCTAGACAAGCGCTTTACTTTGTGTAAACCATCATCACCACTGCTCTCAAAACGGTGAAGGAAAACATCGTGAGGAAACCGGCATGTCCTAGATCCAAAAATTCGAAGACATGTGACATCTACCAACCCGCACTGGGCCCACGTGGTGGATTACGGCCCACTCCCTCTCATAGAGAGGAGGCCTGTGACCCAGCAGTGGGAACATTATAGGCTGATTATGTAATCAAATTTAACGCTAGCTTCTGGTATAGGTATCAATTAATTTTTATATTTTTCAGCGCACTTTTTTTATCCCCACTCCCCTCAACCTCCCTCCCTCGCGAGCGTCTGCTACCATGCCTACCATACCACTGTAACTAAGTTGGTAATGTTTGGATTTTGTGACTAAAATGTCCGGATTTTTATTGAAATGTCAGGCTTTTTGTCAGGACTTTTCAAATTTCTAAATGGTACCCCTATCTCTCATTAGTAGTTCGATACTCTCTATTTAATGAGAGCTTTACTTTGTGTCAACTATTTCGTTGTGAAGGAAAACATTGCGAGGAAACCGGCATTCCCTAGAATGAAAAATTCGAAGACGTGTCATCTTCTAACCCGCACTGGCCCGCGTGGTAGATTACAGCCCACTCCCTCTCACAGAGAGGAGGCCTGTGGAGCAGTGGGAACATTGTAGGCTTATAATACTATACTATACTATTTAATGACAATAGTGGGTAGTTGCACTGGTATAGATATCGCAAAACGATCCCACAATAATTATGTTACCGTCAGTCCGCAAACGTTGATTGGTGAATACGATCCCCCGAGTGATTTGTCAAACAAAATTTGCTTGGTTACTGTAGCAAACGGATTGCTTATCCAAATGTAGTTTTATACGAAAGCGGGACACGTGAGTGGTTAAGGGTAGTTCTTCAGGGACAAAATTTTTGATGTCTGTGGGTATATTTCTGTAACCAACTAACAAAACGGCATGTAAGTAATATTTTTTTTTGTACAGTTTAGCTTTATCCCTTACTAGGACAAATTATATTTTTTAAATATTTGCTGTCTAGGTACAAAATAAAAACATTTGAAGTTCGTTCTTCTGATTCATATAAGGCGTCCGTTTGCCATTTTCCGGAACAAAATGGTCGATGTCGCATTTTCCCTTTGATTCATCAATATAAATTTTAATTATATCGAAAGTAAATGAGTTGTCCTCTTACAAAAAAAATGTGTATTAGTTATAACTACGTTAGTGTGTTTATAAATAAATAAGAAGTGTTCGGCGTATAATACTGATTAATGTGGCGTAAGCTGCACTTGACCGTACTTGATCGGGTAATAATAATGAGAGTCTGGCTTCCCGCGCGGGGGGAGCCAGTGGTGCAACGGACAAGCTAGAAGGCGGACGTGCTGCTGGTTGGCTTAGATCCCGGAGTTACGAAGGAAAACATCTGATTCATCTGTGTTTGGTTCAGGTGGCACTCTGATTACAATGCCTACCTTATAAAATTTATTTAATTGTTTTAAAACTTTACTCTATGTTTCGTGTGATGCTTTTGAGTTATAGATTCGTGTAGTAAAATGACAATAATGAAGTCTGCATGTATGATGAGTTATGCATTATTGTAGGCAAAATTCTGATACAACTGTGCCTGATTCGTATGGTCAATACCCCATATAAATATTAAAATAAATTAGATTTCCCCTCTCCAGCACGAAAAGAGTGCTTTTATTGCATTATAATGTCCAATTTTTGACCGTGTACAAGTCTAGTCTAGTCTAAAGTTCTAGTCTTATTTATTATTATTTACCCTTTTGAATAATTAAAAAATGACAGGAGTATAAACTTGTTCTAAATATGGTACTTTTGATATGTCTTAGTCTTAGTTAAGAATTAACAATTATTGTTTAGAATTAACAATCATAACTAACGGTGTATTTATTACTTTTTACTTCTGTTTCTGATTCATCTGGGCACAAAATATTTGAACGTCGATATCTTGAAAACTACTTTATAAAAACGAGTCCCTCATACAAACATATGTTATTTGGTATACCTATTTTCATATGAACTTGTGTTACAGAGCTGAAAGTGAAATTAAATTTTGGCCATATGGATCAGTCGAAGAATCAAATTTCGAAGAACTACCCTTAACACAGACTAAAAGGCATACAATATATTCTGCAAAATAAATACAAAAAAGTGTATTTCTTAGTAAAAAAGTAAAGAACAGCGTTAAACTAGTGTCTTTGATTTTGGACATAGATTAAAGGCTTTGCCGAGGTTCAACCTCAGACCTCCTGAATTTAGTTGTGATTTTTTATAACTGTACTGGTCTGGACACAAGAATATCTCAAAAAATATTAGAAGAAAACGATGAAGATTGTCAAAAAGATATTATATTATGTACTTCTCTAGACTTTCCATGACTGTAGGTCTAACCATATCTTCCTAGGCTATTGTCTTCTAAACATACACAATTATTTCCAGAACGTTCGGAGGCGTTAAGCGGGCGACTTTCGAAGTCAGCTTCAGAGCTATCATGCGCGCCCGCCGCCACTTCCTCGCCGCCACGCGCCCGCTCCGCTCATCACCACACACCGCTCTCCGTAGTCCATAGGACGCAGCATTTCTTTACTAATTTAAAGGTAAGTCGCGAATTATGTTTAGTGAAAGAAGTAAAAGCATTCGTGTTCCTGCATCTCAGTGCTCAAACACACGAGTGACACACGTCAACGGCAGAGGAATCTGCAGCCGTTGATGAGCGTCGACGGCTGCCGTCAACGCGTGTTAGCGACAGTCGCCGATGATCGACAACAGGCATACTTCTTACTAGCTGCGCCCCGCGGTTTCACCCGCATAAGTCTCGATCCCGTGGGAATATCGGGATAAAAAATATCCCATGTCCTTCCCCGGGATGCAATCTATCTCTCTGCCAAATTTTATCGAAATCCGTTCAGTGGTTCAGGCGTGAAAAGGTAACATACAGACAGACAGACAGAGTTACTTTCGAATTTATAATATTACTAGCTGCGCCCCGCGGTTTCACCCGCATAAGTCTCGATCCCGTGGGAATATCGGGATGAAAAGTAGCCTATGTCCTTTTCCGGGACTCAAACTATCTCTATACCAAATTTCATCTAAATCGGTTCAGCGGTTTGAGCGTGAAGAAGTAACAAACATATAAACACACACACACACACTCACAAACGTTCGCCTTTATAATATTAGTGTGATAAGTATGGATATGTATATAGTATGGATTTCGACCTGTTGTAACTTGTATGTAACGCTCTTTGCACGCGATAAGGCTGTATACGGAAATTGTTTTGCTTTCAAAGTATCCACATAACACATACAAACACACACACAAGTATGATTGACAGCAGCGAGCTTTTTCTAAAACTTGATGTTAGACAGCCAGGGTCCCATTAAAATAGCTGGACAAATTTTAACACAGCGCTCAGTACGTTTAATATCCAAACAAAAAAAAAAAAACACAGATTAAAGTGATTTTATTTTGAACTAAAATAATAAATTGCCGGCACATTAGTGTATTTTCTTTAGCTGGTTATTTTTCATGTATCTAATGCGTTTTCCTTATATATTTTTTTACCATCGTCCTTATTTTGGTGGTCTGAATGATTTCTAAAACTTTGTCCAATCTATTTTAATGGGACCTTTGTATATTAACCGCCGCATACTGTCTGTAGGTTTTCAACACTTAACTTGAAAGCCTTAGAAAGAAACAATCTAATGAGAAAACCACTCATCATCATCTGCCTAGCCTTTTCCCAACTATGTTGGGGTCGGCTTACAGTCTAACCGGATGCAGCTGAATACCAGTACTTTACATGGAGCGACTGCCTATCTGACCTCCACAACCCAGTTATTGGGTAATACGATACCCCTTGGGAAGACTGGTTGTCAGACTTTCGGGCTTCTGACGACCCGTAACGACTGTCAAAGATCCACGAATGACAGCCGGGACCAACGGCTTAACGTGCTTTCCGAGACACGGAGGGGTCTCAGTATGTAAAGATGGTCACCCATCCACAGACCAACCGCGGCAAGCGTAGCTTAACCTGATCGATCGGCCTGTGCGGCTGTTATTATTGAGAAAATTATATCTATATACTCCTATCTACCTTCTGACTGACGCTTTTCAGTAAAGAGGTTATGTTTAGGTACATAACATAGGTACATAATCAGCCTGTAATGCCGCTTCTGGGATCTGTATCCGCCGAGAAGGGGCTGTCCCCTTCTCGGCGAGAGGGTGTGGGCCGTTATCCACCACGCGGGCCCAGTGTGGGTTGGTAGATGGAACATGTCTTCGAATTTATGGTTCTAGGAAATGCCGGTTTCCTCACGATGTTTTCCTTCACCGTTTTGAGAGCAGTGGTGATGAAATAATTTACACAAAGTAAAGCGCCTGTCTGGTTTCGAACCTACGACCTGCAATTAGTAAGTGGCGGCTATTACCACTGGGCCACCACTGCTCTCAGACGCGGCTGTTGGTTGAGATGTTATGTTTAATTTAATCTGTCGAGCTCCGCTAATGAGACAAAAGTGATTTTTTATTGTTTCGTCGTCAATAGGCGACGCGCGGTGCTTGACTGGTTCATTAAATATGCTAAAATAAACCTTACAATAAGCCACATTGTTCCAAAGTAACATCTCGTAGCTAAACACAACACTGCTACAATAAACAAAGCCACTCTTGGAGCCTGTTCAAAGCAATTAATAGAAAATAGGTGGCGAGAGAGCGCTTAAGGCATTAAGCCAACTTAATGAGATGCAACTGTCTCGTGACGTCAAGGGAGCTATTGGCCTTTGGGGCTTAGATAGACAAAATGACGCAGAAAAAGAAACCGATTACAGGAATTTGTAAGGATATAGAATAGGTTTTATCCCCGAAATTATCCCTTAAGGGTGTAAAAAGTAGCGTGGAGATTTGTAAAGGGAATCAATAAAAAAGGACTATAATACTTTTATCGCGGGTGAAACCGCGGGGCTTAGTATGCTTTTATCCCGAACATAAAGGTATACAATATCATCATATAGGTTCGGGAAAAAAGGTGCTCGGCTTAGCCTGAATTGTGCTGAGCATACCCGAATAAGCGAGGGTTGGTGACAACGAATTTACTCGATCGATACGAGCCAAATAAAATACGAATAAATGTGTACCTAGTAATTAATTGCTTTAGGTCGGATTTGCTGTTCAATAAAAACTGCCGAATCGAATGTGCCGGACCTGCACAAGTATACAGGGTCCCACTAAAATAGATGGACAAATTTTAACATAGCGCTCAGTACGTCTAACCAAAGATATCCAAGCAAAAAAAAAACACTGATTAAAGTGATTTTATTTTGACCTAAAATAATAAATTGCCGGCACATTAGTGTATTTTCGTTAGCTGATTATTTTACTTGTATCTAATGCGTTTTTTTTTTGTACCTTCGTCCTTATTTTGGTGGTCTGAATGATTTCTAAAAGTTTATCCATTTATTTTAATGGGACTTTATATATAACACCCCTTACAAAAAAAAAACTCGATACCGTGTGCCGTTCTAAAGTTTATAATTTACGATCCTATTTCGGCACTGATTTTCCGCGGTAATCCTTAGTTCGAATAAGGTTTTGGTGTAAAAGAACTCATTTTTCATTTGATATACAAAAGGTGTTAACCGAATTTGATCATTATTCACTTTCAATAGAAATGTAATTTGGTGTTAATGGTCTTAGAACATGAATATATTTGTTACATATTTATATGAAAGGTTTTTTGACAACTGCAATTTTTTTTTTAATATTTGTATATACAACACCACAATACGCTCCAAGACAGGTATCGCCGATGTTGGCGGCAAGTCTGCGAAGCTGAAGTGGGACTGGGCGGGTCACACTTATAGGATGCATCCAGAGAGATGGGCCAAAGTCGTCACACAGTGGGTGCCTGAAGACGGGCGTCGTCACCGAGGCAGGCTTAAGAAATGCTGGCGTGATGATTTAGTCTCATTCCTAACCGACTGGACAGAGAAGGCACAGCACAAGGAAATGTGGAAGAAATTGGGGGAGGCCTTTGCCCAGCATTGGGACAGTAGGTACAGGCTAATGGAAAAAAATATATTATCATTCTCCGTGCTCTTAACCCAATTTATTTGGGGTTGGCGCAGCATGTCTTCTCCCAAACTTCTTTATTAGTCGTCATCTCAATAGTCATCCCCTTCGTAGCCATATCATCTTTCACACAGTCCATCGAACGTTTCTTTGGTCTTCTAGCCAACTACATTCACACACAAAGCTTTCCTCACGACATTTTCTCATTCCTCCGCTTTTTTTAAAACAAATGATCAGTCCTGAAATCTAGAAGAAACATAATTATATAGATAAGAAAATCTGTCGGTGGCATTATCTCCTCCAGTTTTGAAGTCGGTTAAAATGCCATTCGACTTTTTTTACGTAAATAACGTTGGGTTTCTCAGCAAAATAGGTCACCGCCTTTTTAAGACGGGTCGGTCAACGGTTTGACCGTATTTTCACTTTTTTTTCTTTTTTGATTGCTGAACGACATTCTGAACGACGAACTAACGTTAAACATAGTTTAGGGTATAACAATGAATGTTATTAAAATCAAATCAAATCAAATAATTTATTTACTTGAATATGGGCACATAGGTGATATTATACAACGTGCCGCTACAATGGCGATATTAATTTAACACACGGGTAGGGGTAGTGACCAATAATCATAAAAATTATGATAATATAAAATAATTCGTAATTTGAAAAGTACCGACTACGCCGCTCGCTGACTTATGGCTCTCTTTTTCCTTCAACTCGCCTACTCAATGCACGTTATTTCTTTTAAGATCATTGATGCGATGTTATGATCCGTGACTCTTCGTAACTCGTGACTCTATAACATTATAAAACCGCCGGATTTCATATCAGATGTGGCCCCAGAACCCGAAAAAAAAAATCTGATAGAATACAGCGTAATTAAAAAAAAAAAAAAAAAACAGATTAAACGAGCTGTGGTATTTGGTCGTAAATATACGGCCCTGGCGAAATGGACACGTAAATATTTGTCAGATTAATCCGGCGTAAGCGGTTAAAAGGTTAAGTACAGGTTGCTCCAAGATGCTAGTTTAGAAAATTATAAATAAATAAATAATAACGTTTAATGAAATTAAAATATGTTCATAAAACGAAAACGCGAAACCATATACGTGTGTTCAATTAATGTCGCCATTAAAGCGGCACCCTGTGTAACAAAAGTTCCTTTACTAGCTTCTTCCCGCGACTTCGTCCGCGTGAAATTTCACCCTCCCCATTCACCCCCTTAGGGGGTGAATTTTGAAAAATCCTTCCTTAGTGCACCTCTAGACCTCATAAGGACGTGCCAAATTTGGAATCTCTAGACCCAGCGGTTTGGGCTGTGCGTTGATATGTCAGTCAGTCAGTTTCTTCTTTTATATATTTACATTATTATAGAAGCTATTATCGCTATGCATTTCCAACTGTCGAGATTGAATTTAATAGTGCAAACTAACCAATGCAGGCCTGATGGTCTAGTGGTTAGTGACCCTGACTGCTATGCCGGAGGTCGTGGGTTCGATTCCCACCCAGGACAAATGTTTGTGTGATGAGCACGATCATTTGTTCTGTGTCTGGGTGTAATTTATCTTCTATACATATAATAAAACTGTAGAAAAGAAGTTTTTGTACATTAAAAAAAATATATACATATATATATAGCCAGGGTGTTAAAGGACAACCAATAGAACCCAATTCCAGCATTTTTAGAATTTTTGTCTGTTTGTCTGTTTGTATGTTTAGTTATCCGAGCATCACGTAAAATGTACGAAATAAATGTAGATAACTTTTATACACAACGATTTAGCGTAACTTGAAGTAACATTTAGTTTTTGTTTCATTGCAATCGGTTCAGTCTATCAAAAGATTTTTGAATTTAAAGTGTACCTACCAGAAGTAAAATTAGTTAACGTGTGTTAATATGCACTTGGTTTCACAACTTTACGTTTATATATATTTGCGTTAATAATTATATAAATTGAAGTAACATTGAGTTTTTTGTTTCATCGTAATCAGTTCACACACACCTAAAAATTGTAAATTAGAAAATTCTAAGTGTTTCAGAAATAAATATTAAAACAGCGCCATCTGTGGACAAAATTAGTTAATGTGTGTTAATATGCACTTGGTCTCACAACTTCACGTTTATACACAACAATATTTGCGTTAAAAATTATAAATTGAAGTAACATTGAGTTTTTTGTTTCATCGTAATCAGTTCACACCTAAAAAAAAGACGGGTTGCACTCCGGGAGTGCCGGCAGAAGAGAAAACTTGAATATTAACGTTGAAATTAATCAATTATTAATTTAATTAATATAACTAATTTTTTTTCACTACTTCTGCGTCACTTTTTTCATTTTACGTCCACGTCCACGTCCACGTCCATCCATCCATCCATCCATCCATTGTCTTGTGTCACTTACTTCACTTCGGTTGGCGCCGCCGTAGAAAGAGAGGGGGGGGAAAATCTCTCCTGACGGTCACGTGTCCTGACGCGATGTCCTGACGCGAGTTTAAAATTTTTTACCCATTACAAAAAGTGTGCAACGCCGCTAAAGAAGTTTTCACTTCAAAAATGTAAATTTGAAAATTATAATATGGACTACATCTGGAGATCAACTACGTGCAGTATTGAATATTAATAGCACTTCGATAGATGGCGTTGTTATGGTTTGCCCACACCGGTAGTCGATGGACAGAGAGTACGTATCAGAAATTAGTTACAACCCCGTGGAACTCGAAGAAATTTGACAAAATGACTTTTGACTGATGGAATTTGACAGAGGAACAGCGCCAGACGTTTGATAGGGAATGCTGCAGTGTAGATAACGCCTCGGGTGAAATTCTGTTTTTCGACGCACCGGGTGGCACAGGGAAAACTTTCCTAACCAATGTTATTTTGGCTCGAATAAGGAACCAAAGTAAATTGCCCTTGCTGTCGCCTCTTCAGGGATAGCAGCCACATTATTGCCTGGAGGAAAAACGGCACACACAACATTTAAAATTCCTATCGACTTGGACCGTACGGAAAGCCCGGTTTGCAACATATCACGAAATAGCGATAAAGCAAAGGTTTTATGTGATTGTGTTTTAATTATTTGAGATGAGTGCACAATGGCAAACCGCAAAGCTGTAGAAGCAGTGAATAGAACTTTGCAGGACATAACGCAAAATGACCGGCCGATGGGAGGCATTACGGTACTGTTCTGCGGTGATTTTCGGCAGACACTCCCGATAGTACCCCGAGGAACGAGATCCGATGAAATTGCTGCATGTCTGAAGAGTTCTGTTTTATGGCGCAATATATCATCTACACACCTGAGCGTAAATATGCGTGCACAGTTAGGAGGCTGCGAAAATGCACAGGAGTTTTCCAATTTATTGTTACAAATAGGCGATGGCACATACCCCGTACAAGAAGATGGAAAAGTTAATTTGGTCGCTAATCTCTGTTCTTGCGTTACATCACAACAAGAGCTAATTTCTTCTGTGTACGGAGATTCCACAAATATGGGAAATCAAACCGGTTCTTGGCTATGTCAGCGAGCTATTTTGACTCCCCGCAATGACCAAGCTGCGGCAATTAATTTAAAAATATTGATGCATGTGTCCGGGAATAGTAGAGAATACACCTCTATAAATACAGTTATGGAAGAAGATGACGCCACGCACTACCCGGTAGAATTTTTGGATTCCCTCAACACACCCGGACTTCCCGCCAACAAAATAGTTTTAAAAATCGGTGTTCCAATAATTCTCCTCAGAAATTGATGTCCTCCCAAACTTTGTAACGGCACTCGGCTCAAAGTCACAAATCTGCAGCAAAACATTATCGAAACTGAAATATTAACCGGTTGCGGTGCCGGTGATATTGTTTTTATTCCAAGAATACCTATTATTCCTAACAACTTTCCTTTCTCTTTCAAACGAGTTCAATTCCCAGTCAGTCTTTGTTATGCCATGACGATTAATAAAGCTCAGGGCCAGACATTACCCGTTGCGGGGGTGGACCTAAGTATTGGATGCTTTTCCCATGGTCAACTATACGTAGCTCTTTCACGCGTAAACAACCCCAATAACCTTTTTGTGTAGGTACGCTTCAGATGGTTCCACAACTAATGTTATTAATAGAGAAGCACTAGCTTAAATAAAAAATAAAGATTTGAATCGGTATCCTCGCAGGATACCGACGCACACAAAATATATTGTTAAGTTCCGACATCCACGCGAACGAAGTCGCGGGCACAGCTAGTCTATAATATGTATGTATTTAGACATATATAAGTATGTTTATCAGTTGTCTAGTACCCATAACACAAGCTCTGCTTAGCTTGGGACTAGATGGCGTTGTGTGATAGTTGTGGAATATTATTATTAATTAGAGTTCGTTAACTTGCCACAATTTGTGAGAAGTGAGAAGTTTGTGGTTGAATTTAATTACCAGATCAATTATTATTATTATTTGTGGTCAATTAATTTACATTTTGATGTTTATGAGCTTATGATAATTATTTGACATCTAAATTTCTTAAAACATCAAAACATTACACCTATATTAACTGTATTGTTTGTATTCCGAATGGATAAGCAGACCCTGTAAAGGAACCATTTCGCAGTCCCATGTCATAGGGGGCGAGTCTATTTTCATCACATTTACTAATTTAACATTCTAATATTTTTGTAACAATATAATTTCTGATATCTGACATCCTGTTTTCTGACATCCACGCGGGCGAAGCCGTGGGCAGAAACTAGTATTACGTAAATACTAGCAGTGCCCCGCGGTTTCACTCGCATAAGTTTGCCGTGGGAATATCGGGATGAAAACTATCCTATGGCCTTTCCGGGGACTCAAACTATTTCTATACCAAATTTCATCTAAATCGGTTCAGCGGTGTAGGCGTGAAGAGGTAACAGACAGACAGACACACTTTCGCATTTATAACATTAGTAAAGAAGTATGGATTATACCAGGTACTCAATAATTTTTAAATGACTGGTTCTTTTTAACCGGTTGAATGCCGTTTTTACAGAAACAAATAAAAACCCATTATATATCGCGTGGATCCATGTCTCGGTATACGAAGGGTTGAAAAAGAATTAAAAAAACAAGTTATGAGAAATCCATACTATAATATAATAATGATAATATAATAATAATATTATAAATTCGAAAGTAAATCTGTCTGTCTGTCTGTGTGTTACCTTTTCACGCGTAAACCGCTAAACCGATTTAGATGAAATTTGGTATAGATATAGTTTGAGTCCCGGGAAAGGACATAGGATACTTTTTATTTCGATATTCCCACGGGATCGAGACTTATGCGGGTGAAACCGCGGAGCGTAGCTAGTCTCTCATAAAACCAGAAAAATGGCAGAAAAGCAGTCTAAATCCACACAATTCTCAAGAGGTTCCCATAGGAACACTTAAATCCATAATTAATAGTCGACCATAATTCCTGATGGCCCAAATTAACGTAATGACGGGCACGTTTACTTCCTAACTTTCGGAGCCTCTGTGGACGATCGATCGGAGTGAGTAAGCGTTTTACAAATAATTCGAGAGACGAATAAAGCGATAAAGGTCCTGATAATGAGGTTTTTGGTTTCGAACATTTCTCAAAGGTCAAATAGCGACCGTCAATGCGTAAATTCTGATTATCTTTCAAGGTGTAGGTATTTTAGTATCATAAAGGATCAAGGATTAATCTACGGCTATAATGGCGAATCCAGGGAGGAGGCTAAGGGACTCAAGCCTCCCCCCAAAAGCATCGGAGTTATTCCCTGACATATCAGTGAGCTTGAAATTGTTTTAATTAAACTTTTTAGCAAGCATTACACTACTTAAGGTACAATTCACATCAACTATCCTTAGCTTAATTAGTACGTAATTATTATGTTTTCAAGTTTAAAATTTCTATAAGATAAAGAAAGAGAAAAATGCGTTTATTGGCATTACAGCAAAATAAATACACCTTAAAACTATAAAAACAGAATACAAAGATTATAATGCCAAAAGGGCCTCAGCTCAGCATATTATAAGCTGTTATTTTTACGTAACGAATTTCGAATCCGCGCGCCTTTTTTGGTGTTTACGTTGCTATAACCTACCTTCAGCGGGGTCAAGCCACTCCCAAACGACAATCCTGGATCCGACACTGTAAGACACACTAATACTTCACACACTTCACAAAATATTTTTCATTTTTGCGTGGGGTCTCGCTGTCTTGCGGCTATATTTCCAGGATAAGCCTATGTCACTCTCCGATCCATAAACTACCTTTAGGCACTTATGCAAAAACTCATGTCAACCATCGCAGCGTGAATGAAAGTCAAACCAACAAACACCCATTCGCATTTATAATATTAGTAGGATTTTAACACTACAGACTGACTATCCAATTAGAGTTCATAATATCACCACAATCTGTGAGAACTGCCCACACAGATTATGGTGCAATTAAATTAGGGTATTTTGGTGGTCAAGTAATTAAATATTGCAGAACATTCTGCAATCACGTTTTGTGGTATCCTAATACTATAATTTACCAATTCTCTTATAGTTTTTACCAATCAATTTACCAATAACATAAATTATCGTACGTATCATTGGAAAGCCCCACGAGGCAGACCGATGACCTGATGAAGGCAACAGGAATTCTGTATGTCAGAAGCACAGAACCGGTCTTAGGGGCGATGCTTGGGACAGGCCAATGTCCAGAAGTGGACGTCTTTCGGCTGGAATGATGATGGTAATAAATTATTATCATTTCGTTCCGTTCTAAGCGCTCATTTTCCTCTCATTCTAGGTTGAACCCATAATTTCAAGCTATTCAATACCAGATCAGGATATCTCAAGGGCAAACCTAGTTCATTTTGTAGGACTCTCTGTTTGTCGAAATATCACCTTTATTTTTAAACCGAATATTTCAAAAATGTTTTTTAAACAATGCACAATTCAAAACATTGTCCCGTCAAATCCAAGACCCGTCGATTTTCGTATTGACTACGTCACATTTCACAGCTGATTGCGCCCGCCAACACGCGCGACCAAACAGTGATTGGCGCGAATCAATTGATGAGGCTCGGGCCTCCGCTCGCTTTATGTCCAATACACTTTGATTAATAGTCCCGACAACCGTTTGATGTTAAACTTCAAATCAGTTGGTGAAATGGGTTTTAATAACGATAAATTGTGATGTTATAGCAGTTATGACTTTCAAAAGGGTCAAGGGCTTAAAACTCGCAATTGGGGCACGTTTCATCATCATCTGCCTAGCCTTTTCCAACTATGTTGGGGTCGGCTTCCAGTCTAACCAGATGCAGCTGAATACCAGTATTTTACATGAAGCGACTGCCTATCTGACCTTCACAACCCAGTTACTGGGTAATACGATACCCCTTGGTAAGACTGGTTGTCAGACTTTCGGGCTTCTGACGACCCGTAACGACTCGACAATAACTTCAATACCCTTCCTTTTCCAGAGCCGTTGGCAGCGCAGTCGCAGCCGAGAGCGATGTCCTGCAGGCACCATCTTCACGCTAGCGCCGGGGCAGGACAGCAGTGGCACAGAGTACGGTGGAGACTCCGAACACAGCACTCCTGCCAACTCGCCCCGACATAGGATTAAGAGGGGTGAGTCTAGTTAGTATTATCTTAAATCAGGGCTTTGTAAACGCTATGTATGTATAAAGGTATGAGAAACAGGGTATAGAGTTATTCATCCTCCATAGAAAAGAGCAAGACGGGTCCAACCAGACGGCCGGTGTTGTGTCTGGTAGGCTACTGCCCGAAGATTGATGTCGGGACGTTGTATTATGCTAGTCGAACCTTGTCAAACTTTGCTTGCGCGATGCAGTATTTTGCGTGACGTCAGTGTGATCCGTAGTTCACATAAGGCGTTGTAGATGGCAGCCACATCACTCTTCTCCGGAGACAGAAGATTTTGATATTTTGATTTATGTGAGATTTCTCGAATAGTTTTAGATTCTTGAGCGTATCATGTGGCACGGTGGATCAGTATTTTTGATTCTCACTACCAGTGAAAATTTATTTAACCTCTGGCCACATTGAGGCGATTCCGAGACGAGATCGTCGAGCGTCTTTTGTCTTAATAAATATGACGTCACACGAGTAATCGCGTTACTTTGAACACCTCCATTTATTAGTTAGATAATACAATCGGCGTGAGCGAACTTCATCCTGCGTCCCGCGCAGGTTTCACCTTAGTTTGAACAATTATTTTTAAGCATCTTTCGCATAACAATCTAAATTATTTAATTGAAGACGTATACGTCAGGTCCTGACGTTTATTTAAGTAAGAGATATTGATTATATTTAATCAACTCAGCCTATCGCAGTCCACTGCTGGACATAGGCTTCTCCCAGGCTGCGCCACAACACCCTGTCCTCCGCCTTCCACATCCAGTCTGTCCCAGCCTCCTTAGTCGTCAGTCCATCTAGCTATATATTGATTGTATTGTTAAGTTAAATCCTTGTCGGCACTAAAGCCCATTTGCATCGGACATGATTTTGGCAGAAGTGGACTTCGGATATTTCGAGTTTGAATTGAATCGGATTCGATTCGATTTGGTGCTGACAGCTATCTGGAATGGATGAATAATGTTTCAGATATTTGCACTCGGACGAGGATAAAAACCTTTTGATTTTAGAAAACATTACATAAAATCACGCCTGTAATCCTTGAAAGGTTAAGTAGAGATGTACCTACCTTAGTACACCAACATTTCGCCAGGTCTCATGTAATAGGGGACGAAAAAAAAAACGGAAACAAAGGAAACGGAACGGAAAGCTGCCACGCTTAAATGGAATTGGGCTGGATACATCTGCCACATGTCAGACGATCTGTGGGCCAAACTTACGACCCAGTGGGACCCGCTTAATAGCAAACGAGATCGTGGCAGGCCCAGACGGAGATGGCGGGATGGGCTGGACTCCTTTGATAAAGATTGGCCCTTGGCAGCTCTGGAACGAGAGAGGTGGAAAGAGAGTAGGGAGGCTTTTGCCCAGCAGTGGGAAATTAACGACTAAAAAAATAGAGGACAAGCCTATTGCCATCAACCCAGCACAAATCCAACCTCCGGGCTGCTACTGAGAAACTCCTGATGAAAAAAGCCCAATAACACTTTGCACGACCTGGGAATCGAATCCAGGATCTCATGCCATCCTCATGCTCACCTGTAGCGCTTGCGACCAGTTGACCAACGAGGCAGTCCTTTTAATTTCTTACGTACTTTTGTACATTCTGTTTTTTCTATAAACTAAGATGCCACAAAGAAGAAAAAATGATTAAAAAAAAAACCGAGTGTGCTTATGACCACACGACTGAAGTGAAACTTCAAACGTATTTGGCTATGAGAGGAAGAGAGAAAGAAAATGTGCGCGCGCACTGCTTTCTCTTGCTTATATCCCCCACTCAACTCCCGTTCGCCTCGCCCAATCACACTTTTCGTAACGCTTACTTCACGCGTTCGCCAGCTTACTCCCCAAGTCAAGCGTGTGTAAAGAAGTTTCACTTCAAAATAACAAAAGAAAAAGAATAAAATACATAGTTTAAGAGCTCAAGTTTCAAGAGAATTAAAGAAAAATAATGTACAAAGAAAAAGTATTTTAATTCCAGACATAATGAAAAGTTCTCTTTCCACTCGTCTTCAGATAAATATTTCTATTAAAATGAGTTCTTTGGGGATTAAAAAGCCTGAGGGTTGGGTCTGAGGTTAATAGGCTGAAAATGAAATGAAAGGTAAAGTTACGTCAATTTTGAAGAAGTTTTTTCTGATATTTTCTTTTTTAATTTTATTTGAATTAGAACATTAGATAATAAAATATACCTACTTATATTATACCTAGAGAGTGGTGGCCCAGTGGTAACGAACGCGACTTACGAGTTGTAGGTAGTGGTTTCGGACCCAAGTAGGCACTTTACTTTGTGTAAATTATTTCATCACCACTGCTCTCAAAACGGTGAAGGAAAACACCGTGAGGAAACCGACATGTCTTAGAACCAAAAATTCGAAGACGTAACATCTATCAACCCGTACTGGCCCGGTGGATTATGGCCCAGTCCCTCTCACAGAGAGGAGGCCTGTGTCTCAGTAGTGGTCAATAATGTCCGTGTAAAAATTAAATGTTCGTTGGTAAGCGCACTTGAAATCGGCTGGACCGATTTGGTATTTTTTTTTAAGGCACTGCCTGCCGCCGCGGTCACCGGTGACCACGAACAATAGATTTTCTATTGTGTCTGTTGTCTGGCAGTCAACGTGTATATTCATAATAGTCCGAATAAGGGTTTTAGAGAAAGAAAAAATAGTAAAGTTGTACGGAAAATTGATTGATGAAATAATTTTTGTATGAAGATTGAAAGGTCAAGACAATGTCTATGCGGTCAATTAGTAAGGATTAAAATAATATTAATTATAATAAGATATTGTGGCTAGCACCTTTTTTTTTTTAAAGAGGTTCTTAAAAATGTATTACGATGTAGCGCCTAGATTGTAATTAATTATTAGGGAGATCGCCCACGAGCAACTTTTGTCTCCGCAACTAATTGGTCTCTCACTTCAAGTCTACGCTGGGAGAGATTTTTGTCCGAGGGTTTGGACGCAACTGTCGCCTGTCTATTGGTTGCAATGCAAGTGCGCGCACGGCAACAAAAAGTCGCCGGCTAGCCAGTTGCCGCTCAACCGAAAATTAAAAAAAAAAAAAAAGTAGCGTTACTGTCGCTCCCGCGTGTGCATCATCCAGATCTCGGCGAGGAGACAGCGACAGAGATAAAAAAGTTGCTGGGCAACTATGTTGCTCGTGGGCGACTTCGCTTAAGAACCTGTTTCTTTTTTCTTATAGTGTACTATTAGTCCTAGTATAGACTGCTAGCTTCTGCCCGCGAGTTCGTCCGCGTGAAATTTCACCCTCCCCCCATTCACCCTCTTAGGGGCGGAATTTCGAAAAACTCTTTCTTAGTGCACCCATAAGGAACCTACGTGCTAAATTTGGAATTTCTAAACCTAGCGGTTTGGGCTGTGCGTTGATATGTCAGTCAGTTAGTTTCATCTTTTATATATTTAGATAAGTAATTTTAATGTAACAAAATTTTTCATGTGAACATATTAAAACAGAATAGTGTAATCAAACTTGAAGCTAAAATTTTATCATCAGATTGTACCGATCTATAAACTGCACCCTAATTGCGTAACACACTATCAATTGGAATCAGAATCATTTTGAAGCAAATTGCTAATCCATTGCTTCATAAGTTCGAAAAAACTGTCTGCTCAACGCGTATATAACGCAATGAATGTTGTTGAACTGTCAAAATGAAACCGATTCCGATTGATAATGTGTTACGCAATTGCCCCGCTGGTGTCCCGTTTTGTTAGCAGGTTACTCCTCCATAAAGATTGCCCGTTTTTCTTTCAACGCAATCATATCTGACACTCCGAATGTGTCTTTACGGGTCGTAAAAAGTTTATTAAAAAAGTTAGGTACAAGGACATCTTTTTTTGTTGAAGATTCTTTGTGACTCTTCGTGGCTTACTCCGGCCACTGATATGACGGATTGTGCTCACAGAGTACTTTTTGATAGACTGATTGTGGTTTAAGCTGCGGTACGCATGCGTGTCAGTCAGGAACACTTTTTTAAAAATAGTTCTTAAAACCAAATCACAACTGTCACTTTTTGACATTTGTATGGAGTGACTATAACACAGCTATGGAATTAGTATGTACTATACATCAACTCAGGGGGTTCAGAATTCTGTACTGAATCTATGGTAACGGTTACGCGTCGATGTCCCTGCCTAGTCCAACTGATTCCTTGTATAGCACAACAGCAAATCGACGTAGTGTGTCAATTTGATTAACAATTAATTTTTCTGACTGTACCTACCCATATATTTTACGCGTGTCACTCGTGTCTATGATCACTTAGGCCAGACTTTGAATAAGATATGAAAAGGATACAAAAGCGCGTGTCAGCCAAACTTTTTACGAAGTTAGTTTCGTCCCAGCTGTCTTGATAACTCGGTAAACAGACGTTAACGTTATTTAAACGTTAACGTATTATCCAAACGTAACCCACTTTATACCTTCACAGGATGGTTTAATTAAGTTTTAGATTAGATGTCCTTATTGTGAAAATTAAGTTAAGGGCTTTGTTAACCCAGCCATCACTCCAGCAGCACAGATACGCTTTTAACTTTGATAAACTCTGCAATGAATTAAATTAGGGAGACTAGTTAAAATTAGGGAGACTGGTTAAAATTAGGGAGAGTGATCAAATGAAAGCGAAACTATAAACTACCTGTGGTTTAGTTGAAAACTAATCCATTTGTAGTTGGTGTTTATGCCGGCGTTAGTAAGTTTAATCTTTACCAAGTTGGTTCGGACGCAGACCAATTAAATTAAATACATTCTTAACTCGAGGGATCGGAAACCACGGTTTCATTGAGTTCCAAACCGATTTCAATCATTGATCCCAATTAAGAATATTAATAATTTATTTGCAGAAAATACAGATATTAGGGTTCCCTCTCACAGAGAGGAGGCCTGTGTCCCAGCAGTGGGAACATTATAGGCTGATTATTTTTATTAGGGTACCGCCCAAAAAAATTAAAACGTTTTCCGTCATGCACGCGAACGAAGTCGCGGGCACAGCTAGTAATATACTAAAATAACAACCACATTTTTATAAAACTCGCTCGGTCACAGCCCACCGCATCGCATTGAATCGCCCACCACACTATTACTTCCTTTTCGCTTAGCATTCTTTCTAACTTTTTCTTTTTGTTCGGCTTTTTATAAGGGTCGTCGAGTGATGTTAAATAACCTACGTATAACCTTTCTCAAGAATTGGAAAATTGCAAACATAATTCAAATCCAACTGGTATACAGGGTTATTGGAAAAACACCAACAACGTCTTAAGAGGTCATTGTACTCATCATTATGAACAACTTTTACTATGGGAGTAAACCTGAAATCGCAAAAACAAAATCAGCTGTTCCCTACATTTATGTTCGTAAAAAGTTGTTAAAATGTGGGGACCAGCTGATTTTTTTTTTTCGCGATTTTATGTTTTGTCCCATAGTAAATGTTGTTCATAATGATGAGTACAATGACCTCTTAAGAGTTTATTGGTGTTTTTCCAATAACCCTGTATTGCGCGTTCAAACGAAAAACAAACTCTTCAGCTTTAATAGATATATTAGTGTCGATGGAACCCCACTCCATGATGTCTGGTCATCATTCACCGCGACATGTGCTATCACCTCATAACTCGTGCGAACACGAGAGGAGAATCGATTCTAAAGGCAATTTAAAACCCAATTTATTCGCTTCAAAACATTGCACTTGAAATGGCAACTTTGTTTAGATGACGGATCGAAAAAGAAAATATTTTAATTGAAAAAGCGGTGTCTTTGACTACTAACAAAGAAAAACGTAAAATTCGATAAACACTGCTACTTTTATACATCATCTAAATTGATACAAAATTATTCGATAGAACATTTTATTTCGGCATAAAATTATAATAGCTAAGAGTTAATATTTATTTTATTACTTAGTTCAAAATTTAATTAAATTTGTATTTATAAAACTGAAGTATTAATACAAACAAAGAAGAAAGAAAAAATGTTAACTCAGCACAAATAAAAAGCACAAAAATACAAACACTAATATAACCAGAAGCCTAGTATTCGAATAATAGAAGTACTAATAAAAAAACAAAAAATGTTTACTATCCAATATATAAATAAAAGGATAATAAACATTTTTTATTGAAATCCATAGAATGGCCTTTCCTTACAGAAAAGTTAAAAGTTAATCGACATTTGTTGCAGACCGTACCAAAAAAAAAAAACACCCGATTCAAACCAAGTCAATCACTCTCGTCAACAAAGTGAAACTGCTAAAGCGAAACTGTTGGCCAACACAGGGACCCATTTCAATTTAAAAACACAGGGGCACAACAAAACACAGTGTTGTTTTCCATTCAAATTGCTAGAGGAAAGAGAGCAAAAAGCAGTGTAATTGGAAAACCAATTCTAATTGTTTACAGAACCGATGCTTTTCAATTAACGGGAAGAGAATTAAGGGAATTGAATTTACATTTGCAAGCCTTTAATGTTTGAAGTAATTGAGAAGATTTCATTGGTGTTAAGCTCTTTGACAAAATTAAATGTTTTCTTAGTAAGGGCTGATTTTACCAAAGTTAAGTTTCAGTTTCGTTACTACTATTTTGTGATATCGTATGAAATCACATCATACTAATATTATAAAGGCGAAAGTTTATGAGTGTGTGTGTGTGTTTCACCCGGTTTCACCCGTATAAGAGTCGATTCCGTGGGAATATCGGGATAAAAAGTATCCTATGTCCTTTCCTGGGCCTCAAAGTACCTCTATACCAAATTCCATCTAAATCGGTTCAGCGGTTTAAGCGTGAAGAGGTAACAGACAGACAGACACACTTTCGCATTTATATAATACTAGCTGCGCCCCGCGGTTTCACCCGCGTAAATGTCGATCCCGTGGGAATATCGGGATAAAAACTATCCTATGTCCTTTTCCGGGACTCAAACTATCTCTATACCAAATTTCATCTAAATCGGTTCAGCGGTTTGAGCGTGAAGAAGTAACAAACATATAAACACACACACACACTCACAAACTTTCGCCTTTATAATATTAGTGTGAAAGTAGGTAATTATAGATGACTAGCTGCGCCCCGCGGTTTCACCCGCGTAAATGTCGATCCCGTGGGAATATCGGGATAAAAACTATCCTATGTCCTTTTCCGGGACTCAAACTATCTCTATACCAAATTTCATCTAAATCGGTTCAGCGGTTTGAGCGTGAAGAAGTAACAAACATATAAACACACACACACACTCACAAACTTTCGCCTTTATAATATTAGTGTGAAGTGTGATTATTAGTGTGATAGTGTGACTAGCTGCGCCCCGCGGTTTCACCCGCATAAGTGTCGATCCCGTGGGAATATCGGGATAAAAACTAAAAAGTATCCGATGTCCTTCCCCGGGACTCAAACTATCTCTGTACCAAACATCTAAATCGGCTCATTGGTTTAGGCGTGAAAAGGTAACATATAGAGAGACAGACAGACAGAGTTACTTTAGAATTTATAATATTAGTATGGATTAGTACCTACTATGGATTGTCGTCTTCATCTTGTACAAATTTAGATTAACTATTTATACATACTTTCCTATTTTTTCTTTGGGTTCGCCAAAAGGCATTAAATTCTTCTTAATTTTCTATCTATTGAATAAAACTAAAAATAAAACCCTAGACTAGTCTAGGGGTATTATCTTTCCGGGGGTACCGCACGATCTCGGGCGAGGTGGCAAGCCTCCTTGCCGGACTGCCGCCATGGGATCTGGAGGCGATAGTCCTAGCGCGCCTATATGAGTGGCGCGCGGAGGCACTGAGCCGGGGGGAAACTCCGCTTCCGCGGCAAATCGCGGCGGAGCGGACAGACCTCCGGCGCGATCTCATGGTGGCATGGAAGGAGCGACTTTCGCAACCCAGCGCAGGGCACGCCACGATAGTGGCGATAAGACCCCTCTTTGAGGAGTGGCTAGAGAGGCGTCACGGCGTCCTCACCTATCGCCTGACGCAGGTCCTCACCGGACACGGATGTTTTGGGAGGTTCCTGCACATCATCAGGCGGGAGGAGACGCCCGGGTGTCACCACTGCGAGGATCGCCCAGAGGACACGGTGGAGCATACGGTGGAGGTCTGCCCCGCATGGGCGGAGCACCGCCGTGCCCTCGTAGAGGCGATCGACAGCGGCGGCGACCTCTCGCGTCCGGCCCTGGTTCAAGCCATGGTCCGGGGCGAGAGGGAGTGGGGGGCGGTCACCTCCTTCTGCGAAGCAGTCATGCTAGCGAAGGAGGTGGCTGAACGGCTGAGGGAGAGAGCCTCACACCCTAGCCGCCGCGGGAGACGCTCCGGGCGTCGGGAGCCGCGTGACGACTCCCGGCCACCGTAGGCGCGGGCCTGCGGACGGAGAGTAATGAGTAGCTCACCGTCCGATCAGGACCAGGCCCGTGCCGGACGGCGCGTACGTGTTCCACGCGCGCCTCAAAGAGATGTCAGCAGAAAGGAAGGGGCCTGCCAGGGCCGAAGCCTGCCGGGGGTGCGGGATTGTCCGAAAGGGTTACCGCTACCCCGGAACATAAAGGGCTAAGGAAGGAACACGGATTTTAGTCAGTAAGAGTCTGACACTCCCTTCGCTCCACCCAGAGCGGGAGGGGTCATTTGATGATTTCCCATCCATAAAAAAAAAAAAGGGGTATTATCTTGTACTCCAACAATGTCTGGATCTTCTCCTGTGACGTCAGCATTATTAAAGTCCCGATAATTTGTTCGAGGTTACGTTAAGTTCTGGAAGCCTGCCAAGACAACGCACGCTTATCAGATTTATTTGTTGTTTAATCGTCCGAACTCTCTAGGCAGTTGGTAAATGTTTAACTGAACGGTATCGATCTATTCTCACTGACTAATTTACTATGGCACCTTGTTCTTGATGAGTTTTGTCTGAATTGAGGTTGTCTGAGGGCAAATTGGAACTAATTTGTTTGGTTGGTTTGGTGATGAAAATAAATTCTTTTTCATCAACATCATCACAGATAAGCAGCCTTTTCCCAACTAGGTTGGATTTGTCTTCCAGTCTAACTAACTACATGAAGGTGAATACCGAAACATCAATACAAATAAAAATTTGAAGTGTCTGTTTGTAATTTCAAAATAACAGCTTTTTGCTAAATGTATATGAAAGTATAGAGAGAGAGAGCAGTGGTGGCCCAGTGGTATCGGCCGCGACTTACGAGTTGTAGGTCGTAGGTTCGAACCCAGACAGGCGCTTTACTTTGTGTAAAATTATTTCATCACCACTGCTCTCAAAACGGTGAAGGAAAACATCGTGAGGAATCCGGCATTTCCTAGAACCAAAAATTCAAAGACATGTGACATCTACCAACCCGCACTGTCCCCGCGTGGTGGATTACGGCCCACTCCCTCTCACAGAGAGGAGGCCTGTGTCCCAGCAGTGGGAACATTATAGGCTGATGATGATGATATGAAAGTATATACATACGGTATTCTTTATTTTTTTAAATGATGTCTTTCTGATGAAGGTCACTTATACATAACGTCACTGGAAAGGAGAAAGTGCTAAAGCGCCATTTGGGCCAAAATGAGTTATATAATATATTAGAGCTAATTAAAATTGGCTCAGATAGTCTTGAAACCTAAACAGATTGACGCAGAAAATAAATCTAATCCAACGATATATTAATATAGCTCATTTTGGCCCAAATGGCGCTTAAGCATTTACCTACTCCTTTCCAGTGACGATTAATATTATTAGGTACGCCTCACTGCAGAGATCATGCGGCAAAACTTAACAGCTAATAGATTAGCTTTTCGTGCATTTGATAGGTAGAGAACGATCGTCGAAAACCGCTAACGCCATTATTCCAACCACCCATAATTTCATACTACTTCCAATTTCAATATTTCAAAGAAGAGGGTCCTTGAACACCTTTCGAATTCAATCGATTTAAATTTTCTTCAGGTGTAGATTGCACGCTAAATTAACCTTCATTTTTAGGGTACCGTACCCAAAGGGTAAAACCGGGACCCTATTACTAAGACTCCACTGTCCGTCTGTCTGTCTGTCACCAGGCTGTATCTCATGAACCGTGATAGCTAGACAGTTGAAATTTTCACAGATGATGTATTCTGTTGCCGCTATAAAAACAAATACTAAAAACAAAATAAAATAAATATTTAAGGGGGGCCCCCATACAAGAATCGTGATGTTTTTGCCGTTAGTTGCTCGATATTAATAACGGCAACAGGTAGACGCTTGCAATGTTCACAGAATATTAAAATGTATATTCACTTTAAAAATAAATAATTAAATTAAAATAAAATAAATATTTAAGAGGGGCTCCCATACAACAGACGTGATATTTTTACCGTTTTTGAGATAATGGTATGGAACCCTTCGTGCGCGAGTCCGACTCGCACTTGGCCGCTTTTTTTATTAAATACGAAACAGTGACGAATATAATAATTGTTAATGTATGAAGAGGGAGACGAAGCCAGTGAAAAGATGAATGAATTGCGTGAGGAATGATATGAAAGAGAAGGGAGTGAATGATAGCGTGACGGTTGACGGGGAAAATGGAAAAGGGAAACATGTTGTGCCGACCAACCACTGTTGAAGGAATAAGCTTGTTAAAAGAATAATGTTAGAAGTATTGAATTTTATTTACTGGAACAGCTTTTCAATAGAAAAAAAAAATAGCAAAGTGACAACAATAGAGTAAAGAGTACAAACCATAACTTTTTTTACATAGGTAAACACCTAATAAGTATAAATATATAGCAACCACACCTAATTTCTTAAAACTTTTCAATATTGATATTTTAAAAGAACCTAGAAAGTCCTTGAACACCTTTTGATTTCAGTCGATTTACATTTTAAGAGTCCTTCAAAAAAAAGAAAAGAGAGATTAAAGTATTTTTAATTCGTCTAAATGTTTTTCATTCTGACTACGTTTTGATCGTTTCGACTTTGAGTCGGGATCGGTGAGAGTTAGGACGAACCCGTTATTTTTGACTTTGTAGTGATTTTGCAAGTCGGTTTTTTTTTGGAAAAGTTTTTGTTTCTTCGTCTGAAGATTCGCGCTTCACACACACTAAATCGAATGTTATTAGAATCGAATCGTCAAAATATTCGAAACCTCTATTAAAATCGACACCATCATTCCATTATTTATCAAAACAGAAATAGAAGGATCGAACGATTGAACGAGTTCATTCAACCAACAATTTCGTGTCTACCTGGCTTATTTGTCCAATTTCCATTCATAATGCCTTCGAGGTGTTCATGCTAAAGTGAACATGACGGTTTACAGTTACAGACTACAAAGGTTTACTTGCCTAAAGTAGGTAGGTACGGGGTAGTTTAACGTCATGATTGGGACTGATTGGATTTTGCCGTAAATCACGTCCATTTTATAAAGGCTATTTTATATAAAACTTTTATTTCAGACAAGTGTCCATAAGGTTAGTACCTAACAATAAGTTTGTAGGTTATATCTATATGTTTACTTACATATAAAATTCAAAGTCCTGACTGACTGATATATCGACGCACAGCCTAAACCGCTGATCCTAGAGACATGAAATTTGGAGGGCGTGTTCTTTGTGAAGAGTAGGTATCCACTAAGAAAGGGTTTTTCGAAATTCACCCCTAAGAGGGTGAATTGGGGGAGGGTGAAATTTCAAGCGGACGCAGAAGCTAGTACGCAGATATACAGTCAAAATTCACGTGGAGCAGCATCCCCCTCCACAACATCGGGGAATCCCACCTATCTGCCAAACACACTGAGATAAACACAGGCCACTTTATTTATAAACGTTGCTTAAAGCTATGTTGGTAATATTAACGTCAGCTTTTAACCATACTTTTTAAACGTGTTTAGACGTTTAAACGTTTCTCAACTTTCTGTGTACTCATGGCGATCAACCGTAATAGGTACTATTCTTGCTGATCAGCTTTTTGACCTATTGTCATATGGCTGGTAAGTAGCCGTAATGAAACAAGAAAACTTAAGAGACGTGTTCAACTTGTAAGTAGCTGCTACTTTATTATTCAATGAATAGAAAGCTGCAGAATTGTAATTAAAGATGGATATGGATTGTATCTCCAGCTGTCCTTGCGCTGAAATCTGTCTCAATTTGCACGAAGGTTCACTGAAAAAAAATGCACTCCAATCATGTGACTTTTTAGCTTGATTGACGATATCTTGTTTTGATTAATCAACATCTTAGTTAAGTTGATCATCACGACATGATTGCAGCAATACTAGTTCAAATGATTGAACGCTCAAACAAGTTTCTTGATTACCCTTAACATGACATCATTGTAGAAGAGTTAAAACAACAAAGTAAGTTAGTTGTGTCAATCAGGCAACTTGATCAACTTGATTGCTGCAAATAGATTTTGTGATAACTCCAATCAAGATCCCGTTTCATCCGCTCAATGAAATAAAAGTAGTAGCTGTGATCATTGTGCTTGATAGGCGCAGATGCAAACAAGTTACTTAGTCAATCTAAACAAAATCTTGATTGTGGCAACTACTTTTTAGGGTTCCGTAGCCAAATGGCAGAAAACGGAACCCTTATGGATTCGTCATGTCTGTCTGTCTGTCTGTCTGTCTGTCCGTCCGTCCGTATGTCACAGCCACTTTTTTCCGAAACTATAAGAACTATACTGTTGAAACTTGGTAAGTAGATGTATTCTGTGAACCGCAGTAAGATTTTCACACAAAAATAGAAAAAAAACAATAAATTTCGGGGTTCCCCATACTTACAACTGAAACTCCAAAAATTTTTTTTCATCAAACCTGTACGTGTGGGGTATCTATGGATAGGTCTTCAAAAATGATATTGAGGTTTCTAATATCATTTTTTTCTGAACTGAACAGTTTGCGCGAGAGACACTTCCAAAGTGGTAAAATGTGTGTCCCCCCCCTCTAACTTCTAAAATAAGAGAATGATAAAATTAAAAAAATATATATAATGTACATTACCATGTAAACTTCCACCGAAAATTGGTTTGAACGAGATCTAGTAAATATTTTTTTTTTAATACGTCATAAATCGAAAACCGCAATTTACCTTTCACAAAGTTACAGCGAACTATAAGAACTTTTATATTATGTTACTTGCTGCTACGGAACCCTTCATGGCCGAGTCCGACTCGCACTTGGCCGGTTTTTTTTTTCAGTGTTCTCTAAGTTACCAGTGATAATCCATACCATGACAGTCTTCTGTTTGTCTTGATTAGGTCCTATACAGGGTGGTAGGGACATTGACGCGCAAACTGTAACTATGGATTCCGTACATAATATTGAACCGTTGCACTTTTCTATGAAGCAGCAGATTTTATTTGATAACCGACCAATAAACGCAGAGCGGGTCAGAATTAATATACCGAACTGAATCTATGGTAACATGTTGCGCGTCAATGTCCCTACTACTCTGTATTTTAAACAATAACAACTGAGACCAGACGGAATGACCATAATGCCCTGGAAGTTAGGCCTCATTTACGGAGACGCGGGGCGTCGCGCGTTGCGTTGAGCGGCGCGGCCCGCACTGAATTCAAATATATGGCGTTGTATGAGTGCGTTTACGGAGAAGCGATGTTAGACGCGTTTGTTTGAATTAGGGCGTTTTTTGCGGCCTAGCCCGCGGATGGCACCGACGCGTCCCACCCGGCGTTTATCGCGGCGGCGCACGCAGCGGCAATTCTCGATGAAGCTATGTCCGAGGCGGAATCTTCTGTCAGTCTTATTTAGAAATCGCGCAACACAGACGTAGTCACCGTCGCAATGGAGTATGATATGATCGACTTTTTTTTTCGTCGTTGTTTTTCGTCTTTTTTTTGATCGAGGCGAGCGTGCGCCGCCGCGATGCCCGCCGCGTGCTTCGCTACACGCTAGAGGACTCGCGGCGGGCGCCGCGGCGGGCACCGCCACGCTTCCCGTCTCGCTTCTCTATGAACATGGTCGTATATTGCTATAAGTTTGTGTTTACGCGTGCGATGATGCGTGCCGCTTCACGCGCCGCCCCTCCGTAAACAGAAAAAACGTCCGACGCGCCGCGAGACGCCACGCCACACGCGACGGCCTTAGGCAGACCTTTGGTGTCGGATGCAACATGTGTCGACACCCTTGTGCAATCCCATCTTCCTAGCACGGTGGGCTGAGCTGGGGCGGCTGCTGCAAGTGCAGAAAACCTCAAACGGCGAAAACATTGCAACCTGATCGGGAGTTATATGTCCGACCCGTTTACTTGCGTTCCCATTGAGGGACCACATTTGAATTTTTAGCTTTTGAATGCGTCAGCCTTTAGTAAAAGTTCTCAAACAATTGTAAATTCAGCCTTTAATTTGTAAAAGTAGCCACTCAAAAGTTACAATCGATTAAAGGTGGTCCCTCAGTCGTGACTGACAGGCATCCCTATCTCAAAACCTAGTGAAAATTTGCAACTGCTATAAATTACTACTCTTAGTAAAAGATTTGTAAAACTAATTTATTTGAATATCAACCCTTCCTGTTCAAGGAATAAAAAGAACTAGCAAGCGGAAGGTGGTCCCTCAATCGATCACCATATGTTCACCTTGAGTGGAGACCACAATGGAATTTGAAATTTACATACGGGTCTAGCGTTAGTAAAAGTACTTGAACGATTGTATATTCAACCTTTAGTTTGTAAAAGAAGCCATTCAAAAGTTACAATCGAATTAAGGTGGTCCCTCAATTGAAACGTTAATCATAAGAAAAATCAATTTACGTAGCATTCGGAGGTTAAATAGACGAATGCTACAGTCTATTCTTTAGTAAATTTTTTTTACTAACGATTACTTTACTAAACAGTATCAAAAAATGTACCGTTTTATTTCAAATAATAATCAAATTCCTGGGAAGAAATACCAAGATAGAGGTGACCACACAGCAGGATTGTTTATTAAGTAAAAACTAGTGAGTGTTTGTTGATATTAATTTTTATTAATATTTGACATCACTTAGCTAAATAAAAACACAAAGAAAATAATGTTTATGATAATAAAAAAAAAAGAAACAACATTTTACCCTGCACTGAAAATGTAACTCTGAACTTTTTAACCGACTTCAAAAAAGGAGGTTCTGTATTCGACCCGTATGTATGTTTGTATGTCCGAGATTTTCTCAAAAAATAAAACCGATTTGGATAATTCTTTCACTAAAGTGATCTACATACTTTAAGGAAGGTTTTAGTATATAATACATTAGGTAATTATTCTTATGTACGAAGTTATATGCATAAATGCAGCATTTCTATGCGAATTTTGATCATTCTTCTAGTCGGTGTCTTCAATTCTTCAGTGGACTAGTGCTTATTGAATTTGTGTGGGGTAGGTACAACTAAAAAGTGAAAAATAAAAACTTTTTTACGAAAAAAAAAATAACCGACTTCAGAAAAAAACACTACAAAGTGATAAATAATTTTGATTTCGGAAGTCGGTGTCGTTGGTTTTGCATTTACATTTTTTTTGGCGTTTTTTTTTTTGAAGTCACGGTTGTTTTTTTTTTTTTTTTTGTAAAAAGGTTTTTACATCAAACATTACTACTAATGAGACAGTAGCAAAGTGTATGTATAAAAATTTGATCGTTTAGAGGACTGTCATCAAATTTAAAGCTTAAGTCGTCGTAAGAACGTATGCTCTCATTAAAGAAGTAGAGACATCTGTAATGGCCGAGCTCACTGGCGCTAGTTCCGGGAATAAATTCAATAGCCCCAACTAATTTGTAGAAATTTTGTTTGACTTTGATCGTTCGAGGTATTTCGCTAATCGGTCCTTTAGGTGTGTCGTTTAAATTGAAAGATATAAAATCTGTAAGCTCATATTCGTACGTCACTTGATTATTACACAATGTACATTCTTTAATTTCGTCACGAATTAAAATGGCTTCTTCCAAAATACTAATGCCAAATATTTTAATAAGCTGAATGTTCAAACTGATAAATGTATATCTTTTTAAAATGTTTTCTGTTTGACACCATGCATTGCTACACAGTTTGGAGAATTTGACACTAAAAAAAATCTTATTAATAACTTCTTCGAAAACGGTAGACACATTACATTCGCAACTGTAAGTAACGACGTCTCTGATTTTATTCTTTTTATTACAAGCTTGGGAAATTATTTGTGCTCTCAGGATGTAAATATCATCTATCTTGTAATTATTGTCATTCAAGCCTTTAATATACATTAAAATTATGTCATCATCAACATTAGCCTCATTAAAGCAGTCATGTAGCACAAATAAAGGAAAAAATCCGAAAATCGTATATTTGTAGTTATATTAAAAAAAAAAAACTGTGATAAACTATTTACATACCTTACGGAATACTCGTTGCACGAGTCCGACTTATCCGGATTTTTTTAATTATTTGCGGCTTGAGTTACTAGTCATTGAACCAATTTTTTTTTAAGTATGTTCACGTAGGTACGCGACGCACAGATTTAGTTTTATTAAAAATTATTATCAACAGTCACTAGAAAAACCCTGCTGTGTGGTCACCTCTATCTTAGTATTTCTTCCCAGCTATTTGATTATTATTTAAAATAAAACGGTACATTTTTTGATACTGTTTAGTAAAGTAATCGTTAGTAAAAAAAATTTACTAAAGCATAGACTGTAGCATTCGTCTATTTAACCTCCGAATGCTACGTAAATTGATTTTTCTTATGATTAACGTTTCAATTGAGGGACCACCTTAATTCGATTGTAACTTTTGAATGGCTTCTTTTACAAACTAAAGGTTGAATATACAATCATTCAAGTACTTTTACTAACGCTAGAGCCATATGTAAATTTCAAATTCCATTGTGGTCTCCACTCAAGGTGAACATATGGTGATCGATTGAGGGACCACCTTCCGCTTGCTAGTTCTTTTTATTCCTTGAACAGGAAGGGTTGATATTCAAATAAATTAGTTTTACAAATCTTTTACTAAGAGTAGTAATTTATAGCAGTTGCAAATTTTCACTAGGTTTTGAGATAGGGATGCCTGTCAGTCACGACTGAGGGACCACCTTTAATCGATTGTAACTTTTGAGTGGCTACTTTTACAAATTAAAGGCTGAATTTACAATTGTTTGAGAACTTTTACTAAAGGCTGACGCATTCAAAAGCTAAAAATTCAAATGTGGTCCCTCAATGGGAACGCAAGTGACCCGTTTGGGGTTGAAACACTAGGGCCATGGGGTCCAAGTGCCCACTTGGTTTTTCGAGATATCGCCAAGCGGTTAGTCGACTCTTCACGTGACCAGAGGGCTGGCCTATTTCTTGGCCAAAGATTTCGCATTGCCATACAACGTGGCAACGCTGCCAGCGTTTTGGGCACTGTTCCTGTTGACAGCGATGCGGACGAATTCTTTGATGCCTTATGACTATTTTGTTTATTTTTTCATATAATTGTACATATTATTATTATAGTTTGTATGTTAGCTTATATCATGTAAATAAATAAATACCTTTAAAACAACTTGATCTATCTAATCATTAGGTACAACATTAAAAATGTATTCCTTTGAAGACAATTTGAACGGACTCGTCTACTACGTAGTATCAAATTGATTTGATTCAGAATTCCACCATTCGGTAGGACCAATGTTTGGTTTATTAAGTATCAGTCGTTCATTAATAATGTATAAACCCGTTCATGTGTTCAACAAATTGTATTTATACACTTTCCGCTGTTCATCATAATCAGCCTACAATTTTCCCACTGCTGGGACACAGGCCTCCTCTCAGTGAGAGGGAGTGGGCCGTAATCCACCACGCGGGCCCAGTGCGGGTTGGCAGATGTCACATGTCTTCGAATTTTTGATTCTAGGACATGCCGGTTTCCTCACGATGTTTTCCTTTACCGTTTTAATAGTAGTGGTGATGAAATAATTTACACAAAGTAAAGCGCCTGTCTGGATTCGAACCTACGACCTACAACTCATAAGTCGCGGCCGTCACCACTTGGCCACCACTGCTCTCATTACACTATAATATTATAAAGGCGAAAGTTTGTGAGTGTGGCTGTACGTTTGTTACTTCTTCACGCACAAACGGCTAGACCAATTTTGATAAAATTTGGTATGGAGGTAGCTGACACCCAGGATTTAACACATAGGCTACTTTAATCCCGATATTTCCATGGGATCGACACTTGTGCGGGTAAAACCGCGGGCCGCAGCTAGTAAATTTTTTTTTTTTTTAATGAATTCTGTAACTTGGCAATCTGTGTTAACACAATAAGCCATTCAGATGTGGTATCTTGATCTATGTCTTGTTAGCTGAAGGAATTCCTATGAATCCCTTTTATTTGGTGTCACCAAATATCACGGTAAGTGTAGAGACACTATGCCGTTACAATCGGGAATGTGTAGTACTTCCTGTGCCTTCTAATTTGGATGCCAGTTATCAGCTAGTAAATAAATAAACTCTTTATTGGTATAAAAATGTGAACAAAGTGAAGCCCTGACTCCGGCGCTAGATAAAAACACCTGTGTTACAGAAGCCAGTGTCTTCCCCCAATCAATAGCTTCTGGATTTTATGCAATACTAGCTGCGCCCCGCGGTTTCACCCGCATAAGTTTCGAACCCGTGGGAATACTGTCAGCTACCTCCATACAAAATTTTATCAAAATTGGTCTAGTCGTTTGAGCGTGAAGAAGTAACAAACATATAAACACACACACTCACAAACTTTCGCCTTTATAATATTAGTGTGATACATCGGTTATATTAGGTCCTTACATATGAAATTGGCGTTTTTCGTACTGGCCACTTTAATCACGAATTTCTCCTCTTTGGTAAGGAATTCCAAATTCAAATTTGTTTGTATGCTATTTACTCATGTATTTGTGCTTCGATGACCGTCATTCATTTGTTTTTTTTCTTCTGTTTTTTCTGTTTGCGTCACTCATTTTACAAAATGGAAAATTTAAAATATCGCATTATTTACGAGTACGAGTTCCGCCGTGGCACTAGTGCTGCGGAAACGACTCGAAGGGTGAATGATGTGTATGGCGGTCATGTTGCAAAAGAAAACACAGTTCGTTTTTGGTTCCAACGTTTTCGTTCTGGAAATTTCGACCTGCAGAACAAGCCCCGTGGACGGCCTGAGACCCAAGTTGATAATGGAGAATTGAAGGCTATTGTGGAAGCGGACCCATCGCAAACCACGTCCGAGTTAGCTGCAGGCTTCGATGTTAGTGATAAAACTGTTTTAATTCACTTGAAGCAAATTGGGAAGATTAAAAAGCTTGAAAGGTGGGTACCTCACGAATTGACTGAAGCAAACCGGCAAACGCGCGTCGACTGCTGCGTTACATTACTGAACCGGCACAACAATGAAGGTATTTTAAACCGAATCATTACCTGTGATGAAAAATGGATTCTTTACGATAATCGGAAGCGCTCAGCGCAATGGTTGGATCCTGGCCAGCCAGCCAAATCCTGCCACAAGCGAAAATTAACCCCAAAAAAGTTACTTGTAAGCGTTTGGTGGACTAGTGCCGGTATTGTTCATTACAGTTTTCTCAAATCTGGCCAGACTATTACAGCTGATGTCTATTGTCAGCAATTACAAACCATGATGGAAAAGCTAGCGGCTAAACAACCAAGGCTGGTCAATCGCTCCACGCCACTGCTGCTTCACGACAACGCCAGACCACACACTGCGCAACAGACGGCTACCAAATTAGAAGAGCTTGAATTGGAATGTCTTAGACATCCTCCGTACTCCCCGGACCTTGCTCCAACAGATTACCATTTTTTTCGCAATTTGGATAACTTTTTGCAAGGGAAAAAATTCAACTCCGATGGGGCAGTCCAAATCGCCTTCAAAGATTTTATTGATTCCCGTCCGACTGGTTTTTTTAGTAAAGGGATCAATGAACTACCTATAAGATGGCAAAAGTGCATTGAAAACAATGGTTCATACTTTGATTAATTAAATATATTATATTAAAAAATATTCGACTTTTTGTTCCTTCCATACAAAACGCCAATTTCATATGTAAGGACCTAATATTTTCGTTTGTGAGCAGGGCACATTGCGCGCAGAACAGATGGCCGATGGGGCCGAAAGATTCTGGAGTGGCGACCGCGTACTGGAAGACGTAGCGTTGGAAGGCCTCCAACAACCAGGCCGACGATCTTGTGAAGGCCGCAGGAACTCGATGGTTGCGAGATGCACAGAACCGGTCGAAGTGGAGGTGCTTGGAGGAGGCCTATGTCCAGCAGTGGACGTCTTTCGGCTGAAATTATGATATTTTCGTTTACATTCTGTTAAATGTGTGATTATAGTCCTCGTCTCACTAATACCTAAAGCACGGAACATAATTTGTCTTCATTCTACGAATTTGTATGTGAATGTAGGTCATTTACTCGTAAATAATATGCAAAAGAGAACCGTAAAATACGCAAGACTTTTTTGGAATTATTAACAATCCAGCTTGCTGGGACAATCTGCAATAATTTTTACTTCACAGCAAAATAGGCTCCTAACGAATCTTTTTACGTCATGTCGCCTCTTTTTCTTGAAAGAGTAAGATGAGGCGTTGGTAGATTACGTTGAAAAAATCAAAATCAAAAGTCATCTAGTCAAATTAGGGCTGAGCATCAGCACTTTTTGTAACCCAGTCCCCAAAACGCTCGACCTTCACCAGTAGGTACTTAGTGCTTTAGCTGGGAAGAAGAAGTGGCGCAACAAACTCCCCAGCAGCACAGCTGCCGGAAGCAAGGCACCGGCAGTGGCGTACATTGCATATAGGCATATAAGCAGTGCCTACCTCGATATATCAACATAAGTCTGTCAATTACATTTTAGAAACCCTACTTAATTATCATACCTAACAAAAAACTAAATCTTCATACAAACACGCGCGGCAGTAGGCAGTCGCTGGACGGCCTACTCGACTCCCGTACTATTCGCACATTGTCATTGATCTTTACTCGTTCAAGTTAATACGACAAAATTAAAAATACGTACGTCTTACGCGTAATACCATGACGTTCGACCTTCGCAATTTATCACCCTTAAGTAGGCATGACTACTCAAATAACCACACTTTTGACTTGTGTCCATGGAGTTTCTTGCCCGTTCTTCTCCATAGGTACCTACGCTTTGGAACGGGCAACTAGCTTCATCTTTCTAACTGACCGACCCTTTGACAATTCAAAAGTGCCTGTAATTGGTTTAATTGAAGAGTTTGAGTTTTGAGCTTACTTTTTTTTTCTGATTAGTGACCGCGTTTGTCTAGACTAGACCCGGCCTAGTGAAGAAGAAGTGGCACAACAAACTGCCCAGCAGCACTGCTGCCGGAAGCAAGACAGTGACACAGTAGTCACGTGCTGCCTTGCACACTTGCATAGTTAGATTTCGGGGAGACCCTTTTACAGTCTCTCCACTGCCCCAGGGATGTGCCCTAACAGGCGTTGCACAGAAGGTATTTCGGATCGCTCTTTTGAGAGGCAACGGTGTTCCCTCTCATGTGCAGATGGTGACCACCGGGGTGGTTTTGCAGAGGTAAAAATCCCACACTCCCCGGTCTTATCCTCAAAGCCCGGATGCCTTTTGAAGGATTTCTCCCCCAAAACAATAAAAAAACAGGTACATTATATTATACAGGGTGAAATTTTAATCACTGTTTTTCTCTTAAGGGTTCATTGTACTCATCATTATGAACAATTTTTACTATAGGACCAAACATGAAATCTCGAAAAAAAAATCAGCTGTTGCCTACATTTATGTTCGCATAACTCGTCAAAATGTAGCGAACAGCAGATTTTTTTTATTCACGATTTCGGGTTTGGACCCATAGTAAAAGTTGTTAATAATGATGAGTACAATGACCTCTTAAGTGGAAAACGGTGATTAAAATTTCACCCTGTATATGACACTCAAATTTCCCCAGCCGCTCAACTGTTGAGAAATCAATATTTGATTTATAACAATAGTAATTCAATTGTGTCTCATTAGTCACAGTTGAACTACCCTTAGGAGACGAGCCTATTGCCAATACAAGGGATCAATGAGGCTGCAGACTGCAACTGAGATATTCAATTAGACTTTGCTGCAACAACGGTTTTTGGGGACCCCTAACTTGCGACCCCAAACATGGCATTCAAACTAGTATCTTCGTAAACGATAAATATTGATACGTTTCCAGCAATCAAGTATTCAAAACCATGGCATATTTGTTTATCGATTAAAAATACCCTGAAATGCAAAATCGGTTCCTAGATATTGGTGACTTGCCGAGTATTATTCGATTTCTCATGAACTCTCCTCAACTAATTACACTACTTACATTTGTATAGAGGCCGGCACATCTAGCTACCCCAATGGGTACACTACATTAATACGAAAAACTTTATTCCGAAAGTCACAAATACGAATTTCAAAATACCGATTTTCATAATTCCGAATGGTTCAAAATTCCTTTTATAACAACTCCGATTAATCATTCATCCTATTTTAATAATTCCGAAATTTCTATATCCCTAACGTTTATAATTACTATTCTCAAAATACCGAGTTTCAATAGATCGAATAACAAAAAGTCCGACTTAATGATAATTCGAAACATCAAAAATACGAATTCCGATTATTAAAATACCGATCAATTAGAATTCCGAAATAATAACGCTTTGTAAAACTGAATAGCAAGACAGATAAACACATATTTCTAATTGCAAGAATACAGATGGCACAAAACCAACAATAGAGGATTGGAGAGATTTCTGTGTAAAGGGTTTAAAGTGACCTAACCAAACCGAACCTCGGGTGCCCTTCGCTCGCTCTTGCGTCCTATGTCGACGGAGCCCCGCTTCGCGGGGCCCCTATTTCTGTGTAAAGGGTTTAAAGTAACCTAACCAAACCGAACCTCGGGGTGCCCTTCGCTCGCTCTTGCATCCTACGTCGTCTATTGCGTTAGTTGAGTTCGGGTGCGGTAACGGTAACGGAAATAATTCGGAGTATTGAAAATCGGAATGTCGTTTTTCGGACCGAAAACCCATCGAGCATTTGATTCTTCGAATATATGAAAATCGGAAAACAAACAAGTCGCATTTATGACTTTCGGTAAAATAAATTTCGTGATTTTTAATAGTAGACATTATGATTCTTAGGTATTATGAAATTCGGACTTTTGAAAATCGGAACATCGAAATTCGGAATAAAATATTTTGGAGTATTTGGGTGTTCCCTACCCCAATCTGTCAAAATTTCCCAATTGAATATGAACCTTATAACTTTGTAGTAAAGTTAAAAATCTATGAAAGAAATTTGACAGAATGGGGTAGCTTGATGTGCTGGCGTCTGTACTACAGTGCTAGCTAATTCATATTCATATTCATGAGAAGCGGTACAGTCCGCTCAAGTCCGTTGGTTTTGGGTTAACAACGGAAACTGAATAATAAGACATTGCGGTGTTCTTACTCGGGATTACTATTTTAGCCAAGTGAATTTTTGCTATGTTTTCTACGCTCATCAAAATTAACGCTCCAGTTTTATATCGTAATTTCTATAGACATACAAAATAAACCTAATGAATACTAAAATCATCCCTATCGGCTTACCCAGAGGGGTAATTTCGTAACACACTGACCGTAAGAATGGCTATCATTTTGACGATTCCAAATCATTCATTGCGTAATTTAGGTTACTGAGCACTTGAGCAGACAAATTTTTCGAACATGTACAGCAGTGGATTAGGAATATTCTTCAAAATGATTCAAACTAGATTTCCATGACAGAATTCTTATTTACTTTTAATCTTGATTTTTAATCAATCTTAGCTGCTATGTTATTCCTACCATCGTATTCAGTATTTTATAAAGCTACAGGAAATACAGCATCGTATATCCGTTTATCACAATCCCGAGTTCCTTTTAAGACACCCATGGGAATAGTTTTAGGGACTCTTTGCGAATATCCGTTCGTGGTTATCAATTATTTACGAGCACGACTTCTAAACGTCTTGGTTTCAACTCTTTTGTTGGATAAATTGTTACTTCTAAGTTTGTTTTCATTAGTATCATCATCACTATTCTCCTGCCCTGCATAGCTATTCACAAACACTCGATACGCTTCCGTATCGTATCGAACATTAATCATTGTTATCGTAGGAGTCTTCTAAACGCTGTTCACAAGTCTAAAACCCGAAAATTTTGTCAGTTTAAATCAAATAGACGACCGCTATTCGTCCAACAGCTATTTGCTGTTGAGGGCAAGTCAAATCAGGTTATCGATATGTCACGTTTTCGATACGATAGCCTGTCGTAAGGTTGTGAATCAGGGCTCTGATCCCAAATTATTAGGGGTCGGCGTGTCCTTTTCTTCCATATTTCTCTATTAGTCGTCATCTCGGTAGTCACCCCCTTTCTAACCATATCATCATTCACATCGTCCATCTATCGTTTTTTAGGGTTCCGTACCTCAAAAGGAAAAACGGAACCCTTCTACGATCACTTTGTTGTCTGTCTGTCAAGACCCTTTATCTCGGGAATGCGTGAAGGTATCGAGTTGAAATTAAAACCATATATACTCAGGTCTGCGGTCCCTTGAAGCTGTGAAAAAATTAAACAATTAAGTTAACGTAAAAAAAGATACGGCCGTTTATGCCGCAAAAAACGTATATTTCATCACTCTCGAGGGAATGA
This sequence comes from Amphipoea lucens, assembly GCA_947508005.1. Lineage (NCBI taxonomy): Eukaryota > Metazoa > Arthropoda > Insecta > Lepidoptera > Noctuidae > Amphipoea > Amphipoea lucens. Next base: position 12,555,981 of record OX382379.1, read on the forward strand.
AAACGTATGGGGTACTACCTGGGGTTATAAAATTTGGCAAGAAGCAAGGTCATGTAGCGCAAGTAAAGGAAAAAATCCGAAAACCGTAAATTTGTAGTTACATTATAAAAAAAAAACCGTGATAAACTATTTACATACCTACAAATTTGTACGGAACCCTCGGTGCGCGAGTCTGACTCGCTCTTGTTTGGTCTTCCCCTTCTCTTATATAGCCATTTAAGTTTTTTTCATTATTAGTCGCAAGGAATTCTCTGGCGAAATGTGACTGGTGCCCTTTTGTGAACCCCTTTTAGGATTACATGAGTGATGTTATTATCGGTATCTACAGACTAGGGTTTGGGTCTCGGGACGTCTCGTGTCTCGAAGTCCCGGGACTTTTTGTACCGGGTTCCGAGACTTTCGGACACGGCCTCGAGGCACTGGCCACCGCTGGAAACGGATTTTTACTTGGAATTTGGGCAACACTGCACTTATTGCTTTTACGGAAAAACTGTAGGGTAAGGTTGCGACCATTGGACCAGCGCCTTGATTGGACCGCTTTGATTTCTCGGAAACTAATTGTAATAATAATTGTCCGTTATGACGAAACGCTGCGTATTCGACCCCGCACCCGCCCCTTCAACCGTCAGTGTCGCCGTGAGCTTCGTTCGGGAAGAAAGCGCGTCGGTGTGTTTTAAGAGCTCCCGATATAATATTTGCGCGACATACTTTACCATGTAATGTACAGATTTATTCAGTTTTTCAATATGATTATTTCTAGTAGCATAACATATCTATTTATTCAGCTAATTTACCAACCAAATGGTACATAAGATTAATAGTTTTTTCTAATTTATATTTTATTGTGATAGCCGCAAATTGCCATCAATGGACCAGTGCAAGGCTCCTTGATTGGACTGGTCCAGTGAAGGAAACTTCTAAAATTTCGGTTTTAATATATATTTTTTTGTTTTAGCACGGCAAAACAAGGCCAGCATTATGACTGGAATGAAGGAAGTGTGAGATTAGCATTACTAGCTTTGAGTAAAAAAGAGGTCGGATTAAACGAAGCAAGCAGGATATATGGTGTACCAAAAGCGACATTAAAACGAAGATTGGATGACAAAAATTTAAAAGCTAAAAGGGTACAAATAATAGGTTCGACGGGAGATCTCTCACCCGATATAGAAAAAAAATTAGTGGAGCATATTTCAGAGTTGGAACGCTGTTTGTATGGTATTACACCAAGTGATGTAAGAAGTATGGCTTTCAAAATAGCTGAGAAAAACGGTTTGAAGCACAGATTTAATAAAAAAAAACAATTAGCTGGTAAAAAGTGGTACTATGGATTTTTAAATTAAGACGTGATTCTTCGTGATTCTTATTAATAATAAAGACTGTGTTTAATTTTGTATTAAGTACATTTTATTTTATTTCAATTTCCTTGGGCACCTTGAATGGACCAAAAGACAAAATGTCCTAAGTCCAATCATAGCAACTAGGAGGTCCAATCAAAGAGACTGAGGTCCAAATAAGGAAACCATCACAAAATCAGTTTTTTCTGTTTTGTTCCTTTATGCTTCAAACAAAAAATCCGGAAACACACCTACGAGGACATATGTATACGACCTATAAAATTTAATAATCACTATTCTCTTAAATGTCATACTTCAGGTGCTATAACCGCTCAAAGTTAAGTGGTCCAATAATCGCAACCTTACTAGCAAACTTTTTGAAAATATTCCTCGTCTCCAAACGTCAGATTTGGAAATAATGGACGCCGAACCTAGCACCAAAAATTATTTAAAAAATTTGAAGAAGGCTAAAATTCTAAGATTTTATTAGGTACATTGTTCGTTAGTTACAAATAAAGCTTAAAAAATTGTGTTCTTTCTTCTTGTCCTGTGGAATTATTACACAAATTGCTTTTCCATTGCTAAATCTGGCCCAAAATTAAGTCTATTCTAATTTCATTCCGAGAAGTCTCGAAGTCCCGGGACGTCCCGGGACCTTGATCGTGGGTTGTCTCGTATCCCGAGACTTTGAGAATGTCGAGGCTACCCAAACTCGAGTACAGACCTAACTAATAATTAATCCAGCTGGTCAGTTCCCATAGATTCTAAGGGCTTCTTGAAAATATTGTGGGCTATAATTTGACAACTCTGTTACCAAGAATAGCCCACTCGATTGTTCGAAGGAGCGTCGTTAATTAGAACCGAGGTTATGTTTTAATAATGATGTTTGGAAATCAAGACCTACCTCTAATTACCTGCGGAAAGTCACTATACTACCTAGAATACAATTAAGTTAGAAACTAGTTACAATTAGTTAGAAATAGATTCCCAAAGAATTCCATTATTTTTGCACCTACTTTAATTTCTAACTATCGAGGCAATTACGTATAATCGGAGAGTTTAGATAACTGTACTAGAATATCCCTAAGAAATGTTTTTGTTGTCAACCAAAAATGCGCGGCAAAGGTGTGTACGCTGCACTGGTTGACGTCATGACGTCAACGCCGGCTGTCGCTGAAAATCAGTGCTGGGGCTCTGTCTTGCATAGGGTTTCAGCATTCAGCATTGTGCTGACCGATGGCCGTTTTGTGTAGATATAACGCATATTTTACCCCAAATAGTTCTTTTTTTTGTGTTTATGTTCTTTCTCTGCGTCGTTTGCCGCAAATAAACGCGTTTAGTCCACTCTCGACCCCTCGCCCCCTAATAATTAATGTGTCCACTGGACCCCTAACTATAGTTTACTCTCGACCCCTAAGGGTCGAGAGTGGATTTTATTTTCCAGCCAAGTTTTAGTTTCCTCTCGACCCCCAAAGTACAGTTACGATGATAAATCATCAGTCTACCCTATAGTTGCATACTATTTAACTAAAATACCCTTTTATAATACTTTTCAGTAGTTATCAAGCGATTAGTGGTTGTTTTTATCATTTCAACAGGGCTGTTTGGAGAAAAGCGAATGCTTTAAATTTAACAAAAAAAAAAAATTACGCGGAAACATGTAGCTTTATGTACAGTTTTGGCACATCTTCCTCAAGAAGAAATAGATAATGGATTTCTTTATATCATGGAAGACAGCCCAGATGAACAGTGTGTGAAAGAATTTAATGATTATTTCGTACAACAGTGGTTTGAAAACCGACTTATGAAAAATAAATGGTGTTGTTATGGTGAACGACATCACACCACTAATAAACTGGAAGGTTGGCATGCTATGCTAAATAGAAAATTAGCAAAAACCACCAACATTATACAATTTTTGAAAATTATAGAAGATGATTCCAATCATCAAAAAGTTGTTAAGATGATATCTTCAACACAATCTAAACGAAGATCAGACGATATTGACAACGACAAACGCATCAGTTATATTCTGAATAAGTTTGTTAATAAAGAAATACGAGTTAGTCTTTGTTTAGAAAAATTAAGTCCGTTTATTTATTAAGATTGTATACTTGTATGGTAAAAGTAAAGACATTGCAGATCATAAAAAAAGTAATTAAAAAAACTATTTTATTTTTTGCTTTTTAGTTTAAATTTTTAACCGCAGTCCGGCTTTTTATTTTTTTTTTTTATTACTTTTTGTATTTCCAGCTTTTTAGTTTATTTTTATAACGTTGAATATTTTTTATTTTTATTATTTTTGCATTTTTCATTCCAAATTACATGTAAACATTAAAGTTGCATAAATTCTTGCAAGCTATTTATGAAACTCTTTATTTTGATACCCCACTCGATAGGTAATAAGAAAAAAAATTTTTTTTAAGACCTAATATGGCGCTGAAAATCGACCATTTTTTTTTTCAATTTTGATATACTCAGTGTCACTTTCACAATTAAGAAGAATCTAACGGCACCTCTCAAGCTAAAATCGATCAAGCCGTTTAGGCTACAGAGCGTGCCAAAGAACATACACTCGAAAAACATACCTTCCTTCTGGCGCAGTCGGGTAATGAAGAATTCTACTATAAGTATTCTCTAATATTGCTCGTTTATTTATCTTTCTGTACCTTACTGTACCAAAATATAAATTTTAGGTACTTACCGAACTAGGGGTTGAAAGTGGACGAGGTATGCCTGTCCTTTGTATGAAAATTCAATCTCGCCCCCTGGGGGTCGAGTGTGAACTATGTTTAGGGGGTGAGAGGAAACAAATGAACAAATATTTTTTTAGGGGTCGAGGGGACGAGAGTGGACTAAACGAATAAACGTAAGTATTTTCTTTTCTTTTTCTTTGTAAAAATTAATAATTTCATAATTAAAACAAAAACCGTGGGAGCGTGTGTTCGTGTGTTTATAGCGACAAGCTCAGGCACTATTCATAAATCTAATATTTTTTCAACGCAGCCCTTCCTACCAATTTCTGCAAAAGGTTTACCTATAGCTCCATCTGTGTTCAATACCAGGAAACAGCGACAAGAACGCTCCCGTCACAAGCAGCGCCATCTAGTCGTTACTCTCAGTACTATGCATTGCGATTGAGGAAGAGACTAACAGTTATCCCCACTCACCCCTAGTTGGCTCTCTATGTGCTAAATCGAAGAAAATGTTTATTGTAAACATATTTTTGCAATTCAATCAGTAGATTCAATCATAATAATAATTATCTTAAACAATAAACAAATAAACAAATCAAGTATCTTGACTTGGCTCGCGAGGTTGTCGACATGTGGGATGTTGACTCAGCAATCATTGTGCCGATAGTCGTCACAGCCAATGGGTTGATTGCCAAGAGCCTCGACCAACACCTGAGGAGGCTCACGTTGGGCAGCTGGATCAAGGGCTTGATTCAGAAAGCGGTACTTCTGGACACGGCTCGCATTGTCAGGAGGTTCCTCTCTCTGGAGCCCTGACCGCCGGTAGCTTGGACCCTGTTCCCGATACCGGTGGGCTGCTATTTTTTATATTTTTAAATGTTTTTATATATTTTTTATACTAATATTTAAAAATATAATTTATATGTACATAATGAAATAAAGGAAATTATCTTATAGGTACAAATACTAAATATATAGGTACATAAAAAAACCGTTAATAAATTATTAATTGAATATAAGAACGCGCAGCTCTTGTGGTACCTACCTTTTTTTTATTGTGGAGAATGACTCATGCATTCTGCACTACCACTGGGAGATAGTGCAGTTATCTGGGACTCTAACCCACTAAAACTCCACGGTGTCCTCCTCTGCCGCTTACGGCGGGAACACGGGCATAGTCAGATAGGCAGTCGCTCCATGTAAAATACTGATATTCAGCTGCATCTGGTTTGACTGGAAGCCGACTCCAACATAGTTGGGAAAAGGCTAGGCAGATGATGATGTGGTCGAATCGGTTGAATCGGTCGGTCGGTCAACAGGTATCACGTCATGTCGTCACGTGTCGATAGCTGCAGTTGCCTCTGCCGTTGACGCGTGCTGCTCGAGTCGAATGTATGAGCACTAAGGAAGCGGCCATAGATACCGTCAGCAACAAAAGTCGATTAACACTGTCATTTTTACATGTTATTAAATTGAGAACAATTTTTTTCAATAAACTGCTTTTTAGTTTTTAACCTAATACCTACTTAGCAAAGTGGCCTACATTAAATTTCCATCGCTTACATACCTACTTACTTGTAATTAGATCAGAAGTAAGTATGCAGAACCCGGTTCATCATTTCAGCCGAAGACGTCCACTGCTGGACGTAGGCCTCCCCCAAGCACCTCCACTTCGACTGGTTCTGTGCTTCCCATATTCCACGGATTCCTGCGGCCTTCACAAGGTCATCGGTATACCTTGTGAGAGGCCTTCCAACGCTACGTTTTCCGGTACGCGGTCGCCACTCTAGAACCTTTCGGTACCATCGGCCATCTGTTCTGCAAGCAATGTGCCCTGCATACTGCCACTTCAGTTTAGCAATTCTGCGGGCTATGCCGGTTACCTTTGTTCACCTGCGGATCTCTTCAGCCCTTACTTTTAGTTTATATTACTTCCCCATTCAAACAGAATCCCGTGTCAACCGTTTATGTAATTTAGTTAACTGTTGGGCCTAATTGAGTTTCTTTATTGGTGTCATAAACGTCTGTGATATTTACGATCATGATTAAGTCGTTAATTTAAATGAGCTTTGACGTCATTGTGTTCTATTCGGAGATTTTGGACAAGGCGAAGATGGCAGGACAAGTCCTCCTTGATTCCTTGCAGAAGGACTGGTCGGCCCACTGCAGCAGAAGGACAGATAAGCATAATGCTAGAATAGCAAAATCCCAGATTAGCGGAAGGACATATTTGCATAAAGGCAGAAGTACAGACCCACACAGAAAAACAAAAATAAAATTGAATAGTTATCTACAATTCGTAAAATTTTATTTGAAAACTAGCTTTAATTCGCGGGCTAATTTCAAAAATTAGCCCGCGACTTCGTTCGCGTGAATTTTCTTGTTTCCCCCGAGCCACCCCGTCGTATCGCATCACCCGCCCGCGCTATCACTTAACGTTCTTTTTTACTTTTTTTCTTTTTGCTCGGCTCCTAAGGGTCATAACGTGATGTTAAATAGCCTATAGCCTTCCTCAAGAATTGGGCTATCAAATGCAAGAAGAATTTTTCAAATCCGACTGGAAGTTCTAGAGAATACCCCCTACATACAAACTTACAAACAAATTTTACCTCTTTATAATATTAGTACTTATAGATATAAATACCTAATTTTGGAACTTTGGCTAAACATATCAAACATTCTATTGCAGTTTTGTCATTGAATAAACTTGTGATAACTTGATCAAGGCAGGTGGCAAAAAAGACAGACAGTTCTTTGCTTTTGAGATTATACAGGATACATTTTTAAACAGTTCGCAAACTGTAACCATGGGACTTAGTATTATATTATCTGTGCCATGAGTTTAGTAGGTACATGATTCTGAACCCCTTTCGTTGAAATTTTTCGCGGGTTATTAAAAAAAAAATTCACTCTGCCATACATTTTGCCCGCGTAGCTAATATTGAAATATGTATTTTATTTTCACTTTCCTATGAAACAGCTGATTTTTTATTTGATAATCGAAGAAAAGTTTCTACTCACAACAAAACAAAAAACAAAATTTCTACTCTTTTTCTTTTTTCTGTCTTCTTTCATTTTCTTTCTCTATTTTTTCTCTTCTTTCGCATGTTTCCCCCTACCTTTTTATTTTTTTTGTGTTTATGTTCTTTTTTGCGTTATTTTCACCGCAAATAAACGTATTTTCTTTCTTTCTTTCTTTACTCTAGGGAGTCTAGATTCATGTGTGTGTGTGTGCGTGTGTTATATTAGTTTACAAGCAGCGCCCCGCGGTTTCACCCGTATATGGATCGATCCTGTGCAAATATCGGGATAAAAATCCTATGTTCTTTCCCGGGAATCAAACTATCTCTATACCAAATTTCATCTAAATCGGTTCAGCGGTTTAAGCTTGAAGAGGTGACAGATATACAAACACACTTTCGCATTTATAATGTTAGTATGGATAGTACAGATTAATTGTATTTATTCATTACTTTAAAAGTCCTCCAGACCGTATTTCGGCCACGGCGGGTCGGCGGCCAATCTCAACGGAGACTAGCCTTCGGCGCAAGAAATATTTTCGGGCGGGGCGGGCGGTTATTATTATTTTCGGGCGGGGGGGATAGTTACTATAGGCACAATTCAACAGCATGTCTGTGCTAACATTTTGACGGTGCAGCATAGTAGCAGTAGGGCACTTTTTTTTTACTTGCAATGGGTTTGATCTTGACCTAGTTTAGGTCAGAAGTGACAGAGACAAAGTCGACTTTTGCACTTTGAGCAAAACAGTTGTTAATAAATACCGAATTATTATTCCAGTCTGTCTACCCACATATATTCTCAAAATTAATTACCTCCCAGTGCTAGCAATGAGATTCAGTAATTACATCATTTCATGTCGAGGCGAGACGTACCAATTGACCTTTTCAGTTAGACTGAAACAACATCTAGGCAGTCGGGTGTACCTACATAAATTCGGTTTTAGCTGTGATTTGGGTCTTGATAATTTACAAACCAAATCGTTAAGATAAATTATGTAAGAGAAGAATCTATGAATTGTTTTTTTGCTGAATGGGCCCAGTCTTGACCTCGATCACGCCTGATGGAAAGAGATGAATGAGGTCTCTGATGGAACGAGTGTGCCCAGAAGATGCCCAAGGCACTGGAACTCTCACGCATCGACGAACACAGCAAGCTGCTTGACGCTGGACTCCGGTGGGAGGGTTGTCGCAAACCAGACGGGCGTTAGCCCTACCACCGCAAGGGAAGAATTGGCCAGTCAAATAAGTCAAAGTCAAGGATGCGCTGAGCGCTTGGTTCAGTTAAGTAACTGGCAGAACAAACTGCGCTACACGAGGAGGCTTCTTTATGCAACCAAACTTCATGTTTTCTATAAAGTTATCAGAACATCACACCTGCATTCATTAACTATGGAGTAGCCAGAGTAGATACACCCTGAATTCGGCAGTTCCTTTTAACGGGCACAATTCTAGAATATAAGCTGCTACTGATATCTAATCGAAATCATTAATGTGATCTACCTACATACTTTCAGGAAGGTTTTAGTATATAATACATTTGGTAATTATTCTTATGTACGAAGTTATTTGCATAAATGTACTGCATCTCTGGCATTTCTATGCGAATTTTGATGATTCTTCTAGTCGGTGTCTTCAATTCTTCTATGCACTAGTGTTAATTTAATTTGTGTGGGGTAGGTACAACTAAAAAGTGAAAAATAAAACGTTTTTACAAAAAAAACAACCAACTTAAAAAAAAAAACTTCAAAGTGATAAATAACTTTAATTTTGGAAGTCGGTGTCAGAAAACGAAAATGCGGAACCAATGACACCGACTTACGAATTTTTTTTTTTTTTTTTTAATGGGCTTGCTCTTGACTCTAGCCTAGGTCAAAGGTGACAGAGACAAAGTCAACGATGGAGCGAGCTTACCCAGAAGAAGCCTGTTCACTCTCATTTTGAAGAGATTCGGGTTGTATACGCTCGGAAAAACAGACGCAGGTATTTATCACTTTGTAGTGTTTTCTTCAAGTCGGTTGTTTTTTTTTGTATTTTTTTTTTATAGAGCCTATTCCATACATAGTGCAAATTTATTCTAGTAACAGATCGATCAGCCTCACTGTGACCTGTTCGCCGCATGGCGCGAAATGTAACGACATGAGTTTTGCATTTAAATACACGAAAGCGACCTTGGTTTAGATTGCTATCTCCTGATCGATGATGGCCTATTTAAATTTCCAATTCAGTTTAGTAAAACGTTTACAATGTCACATCGAGACTATGTGAAAGTTTTTGGTATTTTATGTAGGTATTTTGTTCCTTTAGACGCCTAGAAGCATTGACAAATTCTGGTTAAATTGAAGCCAAAGAATTTACACTCCTCTTCTTTGTATGTCGCGGGCTTAAATACTAATGATGTGCAAAAATCATGGTACAGACGCCAGCACTTCTGTCAAATTTCTTTAATAGATTTTCAATTTTATTGCTAAAGGATAATGTTCAAAGTTGATTGGCAAAATTTTACAGTTTCGGATAGCTTGATGTGCTGGCATCTGTACAGTAGTACTCGTAGGCCGCACGTCAGTGTTACCAGAATCAGTGTAAATTGACCTCTTATTCCATTAAAACTCGGTACTACACTAGCCCTGCTTTGACCTTGAACGTTGCCACCGAAGTGCGCGGCCAACTGTACATACGGGACGTCCTAGATATACATATATATGAGGTTTGGAACAGGCACAGATAATTAAAAGATAAGCCATCAGCGAGTATCTACTCGTACTTTGACCCCGTCCTTTTTGAAGTCGGTTGAAAAAACATCCGACTTTGTGCAACAAAAGTTAAATTAGTTTCACTCATTGTAATTTGTTACCTTGTCAACACTTAAATAATATTAGAACATGCAAAAAGGAAACACTTTGAGGAGATACCTACAACCGCATTGATAGTAAGTATAGTGTCAACTCAATGGTGCAGATGAGACCATACTATCAATGCAGTTTCATTTGCACCATTAATGGTGCAAATGAAACTAATTAGCCTCCTCTGCACCATGGATGGTGCAAGACAATGGTGCATACGGTACAACGGGGAATTGAGAACCTCCTCCTTTTTTGAAGTCGGTTAATAAAATGCTAGCTCCAGGAGATTGGTCTAGTTTTGTTATCTTTTTGTTCTTTACCTATTTGTCCTGTCATAAAAAGAGAAGTTTCAGCGGAGATTTTATTGTTTGAAAATAAAAACCACAATTTTATTAACTACCGCAAACTGGAGTTTTTGTTACTTGTACGTTTTACTGCTTCAGATCTTGAATAACAAAGTAAATCTCTTCTTGACGTTAGTCAGATTACTTTTGTAGCAGATCGTAAAGTTTAATCAACCAGAAAAGGCTCCAACAGAAATGTTTTTTTTTAGGATTAAACAACAATTTCAGTTATCTCAAATTGCGAAGTCTTTTCCAAGTAGATATGTATGTTGCACCTAGTAGCTTCCGAACTCAGTTTCTTCTAACAATCATAAATAAAAGAAACTTCGTTTATTCAAGAAATCTTCCTACGGGGGTCGAAATAAAACAAACGAAATTAATTACCTTTGTGTCACAATTAGACTTCTTGTCTAATTGGGACACAAATGTCATTAATTTGAATTTTATTTTTGCCACGTTATTTTGTTTTTTAATACAGTGTCCATGGATTTTCTTGCCCATTCTTCATGATAGAAATCTAATACGCTTTGGAATGGGCAACTTGCTTTTTTATTCTATTCTGTTGTAGAAATATATATATATGTCGGATCACGAGTAGGTTATTGGCATCTAGTTATCATCAGGCATATTTGATTAATTACTGTGGGCGTACTGTGGGTAGTGTTGGTTATTGCGCAATAGAAAAACCGTTTGCGAGTTCAAATCAAATTATAATATCACGAACAAATTAATCACACTAGTAAATCACACACTGTAGGTACACGACACAACTAGATAAACAGTAAAATAATTATGTACAGTAACAAAGTAATTGCGAACAAATCGTAGGATCGATTACTGTTCGTATAGTGACAGAGCCACCCAAGTAAACCGACAGGTTTGTCGGGAGCTAGTGCTCGGTCAAGAGTCGAGTCCGAACACCGACTCACTCTCACCGACAGTCACTGACTGACTGTCACTGACTGTGTAGCACAAACGAGTGCGCTCTGTTATAAAGGTTTGTCCCCACCACGCACTCGCCCCACAACAACTCTGTCCAATGGCGTACGGAAATACGTCATCGTGTTTACTTGATACAAAATACTAAAATGTGCTTAATCTAATAAGACTTACATTAAAGTAATCGAATAATACAACAAGAATAATCGTCTTTAATAAACAATAGTGATTTCACAAAGTAAATCATTTTAAAATCAAAGTAACATGTCATCAATTGTTTTGAACAAAACCATCGGTTACAATTATCAAAATAAGTTGCTAAAATCAATTAGCGCGTACACTGAGTACTCAATAAATTATTATTCGATTTATTAGACAATATTTGATAGTAAAAAGAAAACAAATCATAACAAATTCTGTTGACTACCCACAAATGTAGTCGACAACCGTCTCCGACACGGCCAGAACTGACGTTCTACACGTCCTCGTGTAATCTTGGGATAAAAAAATGTCTAGGTGAATATCGATCGGCCTTTCTGACCAACAAAAGCACAAAAGCACAAATCACAAAAGGTACGTTCAAATGAAAAATCCTGAATTAGTCAAATAAAATTATTATCAAAAGCAGTTGCATCCCAACCATTCAAAAATGACCATACTGTTGCAGACAATACATAGCTCAACTAAAGTAGAGACATAGTCTCCCAGCCGAAATCACACCATGGGATTCGACAAGTAATTTGGAGTCAACCAAATCCAGGCGTCAACATAGACAACCAACATAGGCGTCAACCAACACAGGTGTCAACATAGACAACCATACAAGAGTCAACATAGACAACTTGTCAATTCAGCTATAGTATGTCAGCAGCAGATGAATCATCATCATCAGTGTCATCATTGACATCATCATTAACAGTAACTAGACATTCAGGCATTTTTTAAACGTACACGGTCATGTGCGTACTTAATTCAAACAGAGCCATATAAACAAAATTTTGATAATCATAGCATAAATCATCTACAAGACAAAATCATCAACAAACTTGACTATCTAGCCAAAACGAAAATCATCAACCAGAGCCATGTACCATCGTTATCCACATTAACAACCATCTTTTTCACTAAGAGCCTTAGACACTTGGGAACCCACATACGAGTAAACCACTCTAACACCACGGCTCTCTAGCCGACCAGCAATCACATTGCTGTCACACATCCAGCGCATGGATCCGTATGCATCGCCCTGTGACTACACACAACTTTACTACGGCCGATAGAGAACCCCTACTCGCGTGGTTACCACTACTTAGGCTTGCTCATCACCACTGTGATCACCATCTACTTTGACTGGTACATGACCTACTGGCATCATTCTTAACTTATCGTTAAACCAGATTAGGCTATAACTAACAATATAACCATTTTTGCTGTAGTTTACCAAAGAAGCACTCAGTACCTGAGTCAAAACAAAATGAAAACGACTCACCAGATTCGGTACACAATAGATAGCTGGCTTAATAGTACAGACATCCACTCGGTGTCACCGTTTCCCTGGCAGAAGTCGCTAAACTCCCTGCTCGAACAGCACCGTCCTTGATCAGCGACTCCTCGTACAGGAAATCCAAAGAGTGCAGCGCCGTCCGACACTGCCATCTTGCTTGAAGACGTTCTTGTGTGTTAACCTGTAACCGAAAAATCAACAGCAGTACGCATTCCACTCGGCCAATTCTGACCACATTGTTATCGAAACGCATAATAAAACAATAGCAATCATCGACAACAAAATATTCCTCTAAGCCTTAGTAATAATTGCCATAATTGGTCAGGATCTATATCAACTTAGATCACATAAAACAATCATGGGCTTGCTGCCTCAGCAGCTAATGATAGTGTTACAAAGGACCTGAGTCCTCGAGTCGTAATTTTGAAGACTTGAATTGGTGATAAGTTTAAATAAATGGTTATGATGTAACTCATAACCATTAAAAAAAATATGATGTTTATACATGATTAAAAATATCCTTAATCAATATTGTTATTTTTTTTATCCGAGCCTTTCTCCCAGTCCTGTAAATGTAACAATTTCATTGCTAGACTCATACACGAAGAGCACTTGAGTGCGACTCGCCGCATAAAAAGGAATCAAACCCACAAAGAGACTCGAGCTCTCATGTAACATTCAAGAGCTCGTAGACAATTTAGTTCTCTAGTCTTGGAGTCCTGTTGTAATGAGTCGAGTCTTGTAATTCATCACCCGAGTCCGTTTATACATATAGGACTCGAAGACTTGAGCTCCTTGCAACACTAGCTAATGACACTTATGCCACCCATATCGTCATCACCTCAAGTGATACGATAAGTGATAACCCTTAAACGAACCTCTGAACTTCCGATCTAACTTAGACTGATAATCTGATTTCGCTATTAGTTTTCTAATAACACGAAATCGCCAAACCAAAACTTTGTAATAGTTGCGTATGTCGCATCAAATGGAACCTTGTTATTGTTAACTGAAAACTAATTTATCACAAGAACTTTATGTAACAAAAACTCTGTCGCATTCATATTAATTGAAAAGCCCAGATTCAATTTTTCACGTACTATCATAATATTACTTTGCAAGTAAATGTCGGGTAGAAATGTAATAAAATCTCAGTTTTTGCACCACATAAGAATTATTTTGTGCTGAATACACGAGTTTGTCCAATACTAGTCAACAAAACAACGTTATTAACACGTTTGCCACTTAACCTCTGCTAACAAGCATTCAGCACCAGAATCGTAAACAAAACAATACAGCTCACCTTTATTTTCTAAGGTGTCCGAGGGTAGGTGTAAGACACAAACATCCACTCGCCATTGCTTCACCATCCTTCGCCAGACCTTCACCATCTGCTTGGCTGCTACTGCTCATGGAGGGCAGCGATATGTCCTGGAATCCCTCACTAGCAGCACATGAAGGGCTTCGCTGACGGCTGCGTGGCTGCTTGGGTCGATTCAGTCACTCCACGTCACTGGTAGCTCCACGCCACGTCCTTGATTTGCTATTTACGATAGTCACGTTGATGCTGCTCCTCTGTCCACCTTGCAGTGAATTTTCAGTAAAACACATCACCAGTTGTGCACTGTTATGTTTGCGCAACAGACACGTCACTAGGCAAACGTATTTCTGCATACAGCCTATGCCGAAAACAACATGCACTATGATCGCGCATTCGTATCTGGCTTCTCTGGGTTCAATTCAAACAGATCCACACGATTATTTAATAAGTGTTCACATGTTTACACTTTGTTTTTCAAATGTCAACGGTCACTTTTACTTTTAGCGTTCTCATTTTGCGCATGAACCAACACAAATTATATCCCGCTTCTGATGTCGGATCAGGAGTAGGTTACAGGCGTCTAGTTATCATCAGGCATATTTGATTAATTACTGTGGGCGTACTGTGGGTAGTGTTGGTTATTGCGCAATAGAAAAACCGTTTGCGAGTTCAAATCAAATTATAATATCACGAACAAATTAATCACACTAGTAAATCACACACTGTAGGTACACGACACAACTAGATAAACAGTAAAATAATTATGTACAGTAACAAAGTAATTGCGAACAAATCGTAGGATCGATTACTGTTCGTATAGTGACAGAGCCACCCAAGTAAACCGACAGGTTTGTCGGGAGCTAGTGCTCTGTCAAGAGTCGAGTCCGAACACCGACTCACTCTCACCGACAGTCACTGACTGACTGTCACTGACTGTGTAGCACAAACGAGTGCGCTCTGTTATAAAGGTTTGTCCCCACCACGCACTCGCCCCACAACAACTCTGTCCAATGGCGTACGGAAATACGTCATCGTGTTTACTTGATACAAAATACTAAAATGTGCTTAATCTAATAAGACTTACATTAAAGTAATCGAATAATACAACAAGAATAATCGTCTTTAATAAACAATAGTGATTTCACAAAGTAAATCATTTTAAAATCAAAGTAACATGTCATCAATTGTTTTGAACAAAACCATCGGTTACAATTATCAAAATAAGTTGCTAAAATCAATTAGCGCGTACACTGAGTACTCAATAAATTATTATTCGATTTATTAGACAATATTTGATAGTAAAAAGAAAACAAATCATAACAAATTCTGTTGACTACCCACAAATGTAGTCGACAACCGTCTCCGACATATATATTTTTTAATTCCTTCTGATTAACCGACTCCTTTACTATTCAAAAGTGCCTGTAATTGGTATGATTTAAATAAATATGTAGCTTAAATTTGAGTTAAGAAGCGCGCTGTTTTGGTAGGCCAATTAATCCATACCTACTAATATTATAAATGCGAAAGTGTGTCTGTCTGAAAGAAAAGAAAGAAAGAAAGAAAATACGTTTATTTGCGGTGAAAATGACGCAAAAAGAACATAAACACAAAAAATAAAATAAAAAGGTAGGGGGAAACATGCGTCACATCCACGCAAAACGGCTATCGCTCAGCACTACCCACACCAGCTCAGTCTGTCGCTCAGTCTGTCTGTCTGTTACCTCTTCACGCTTAAACCGCTGAACCGGTTTAGATGAAATTTGGTATATAGTTTGAGTCCCGGGAAAGGACAAAGGATAGTTTTAATCCCGATATTCCCACGGGATCGACACTTATGTGGGTGAAACCGCGGGGCGCTGATAGTTTCCTATAGGCTACAGTTGCCAAAATATGAAAGTTAATACCAGAAGAAACTTGCTGTAAGTAGGTAATTAATTAACCATGGGATGCATGAAGAAGCTTCCTCGTGTAGCGCAGTTTGTTCCGCAAGTTACTCAACTGAACCGAGCGCTCGGAACATCCTGGGACAGTAACACCCAACACCTTATTTGACAGGCTAATTCTTCCCTTGCGGTGGTAGGGCTAATGCCCGCCTGGTTTGCGACCACGCTCCCACCGGTGTCCGGCGTCAAGCAGCTTGCTGTGTTTCGTCGATACGTGGGAGTTTCAGTGCCTTAGGCACCTTCTGGGCACGCTCGTGCCATCATAGACCTCATCCATCGCTTTCCAACAGGCGTGATCGAGGTCAAGAGCGCGCCCATTCAGCAATAAAAAATAGAAAAAAAAATGAACCACTCTATCCTTACACTCGAAATCACTAAGTGAGACCTTGACCCTGACTGAGAGCTAATTTATTCAATTGCCTTCTCCGCCCGGAATTATTACTGTGCACGACAGCACCTAAATACACAATAGTTGCTATTGACCTCTGGGATGTTGTTGCTGCGACGGTCGGGTTAGAAATGGTAGCTCCCGGTTCGCGCGCGTGGGTTATATTTATAGATTCACCGTTAACAAAAAACACGCCGTGGCAGGAGCCCTGACCGTCGCACGCAAGCATTAGATGTACCGGGGGTCGTGCAATATAGATGTCTTGATTATGTGAATAACCAAATAAATGTAACTGATTGATATGTACATAAATGAATAAAAAAGGGGCGGAGACTCATAATAGCCAATCACAGACAAGATAAGCTTCGACGCGAGTTTGCCGCCAAAATCTTGTGGAAATCGAAATGGTCCGCTGGCCAGACTAGTTTGGCGTGCTATAAAAGAGGGTACGTCGGCCAGTGGACCAACCAGTAGTCAAAGACCAGTCGTCAAAAACCAGTCGTCTAAACCAGTAGTCTAAAAACAGTCGTCAGAACCAGTAGTTAAAACCAGTCGTCAAAAACCAGTAGTCTAAAACCAGTCGTCAAAAACCAGTAGTTCAAAGACCAGTCGTTAGAACCAGTAGTTAAAAACAGTCGTCAGAACCAGTCGTCAAAAACCAGTAGTCTAAAAACAGTCGTCAGAACCAGTAGTTAAAACCAGTCGTTAAAACCAGTCGTTCAGATCAAGTTGTAGATGTCACTATGCCGGTTTAGGCTCCGTAAAACCTGAGTATTATGAGTCCGAGTCCCATCACAAATATATAAAAGTGTTTTAATTAAACAAAGTCACCCCCATACAGTCCACTCGCTGCACATTCTGGTCCTTCGAAAGCCGAATCTTCAAGATACAGCAGGATGGTGGTGACTCGCAGCCGTAGCGGAGACAAGAAAGAAAAGGCCCAGCAAGAGCTGTCAGCGACCGCCGAACCGGGTGCCAGCGAGCCAGCACCAGAGACCGGCACGAGCGTGGTCGCTGAAACGGACACAGGCAGCGGTTCTACGGAGAATACCAGCACCGACATCACGCAGACTACGGCCACGACAAAAGACATGCGTGGCACCAAGACTACTGGTTCACATGGTACGCTCAAGCCTGGCGACACCAGGTCACGCCGTTCTACAGCATCCAAGAGAAAGCACCTCGCGGAGCTTGAGGCTAAAGAGCGGCTGGCTGAAATGAAAGTGAAGCAAGCGCAGGCAGAGCGAGAGCTGCAAGAGATACACCTGCAGCGCGTCAGAGCCGAAGCTGATTCGAGTGAAGAAGACGATGACATGGTGGACGACCTCGCCTCCGTAAGGATTGGAACGTGGCTAGCGCGACCGGCGCCGCCACCCGGAGGTGAGACTCGACCGCCGCCACACGACGACAGCGGCGGGAGGACCGGCAGGGATGCAGCGAAGGACACCGGCGCCGCGACAGGCGCTCAACCGCCGCGCGACGACGGCCAAGAAGAAAGTGTACGTAACCCAGTGAGTGCGAAAATAAATAAGGGCAATATCGCGAGTGATAAAGTGTTACACGAAAATACAGTGAATGATAGAATGATAGACGTGGGGACGCTCGCCGCGGCCCTAGCACAAGCCGCACGCAGCTCAAGAGAGCCCCCCAAGTACATCCAACAGCTACCAATCTTCGATGGAAAACCCGGTGAGTGGATAGCTTTTAAGGCCGCGTATTGTGACTCACAAATGTATTTTTCCTGTGTAGAAAATGTTGCTAGAGTTAGGGTAAGCCTCAGAGGCGCCGCAAAGGAAGCTGTAGGTTGCCTATTGTTTAGCCAATCTGACCCTCAGATTATTATAGACGCATTAGAAAGACGTTTTGGTAGGCCTGAGGCCTTGATTATGGCCGAGCTAGATAAAATAAAGTCATTACATAAATTAAATGATAATCCTAGGGAAATTTGTATATTCGCTAGCCGTATAGCAAATACGGTGGGTACGGTAGAAGCATTAAAAAAGATACAGTATTTACATAGCCCCGAAATGTCGCGTTGTATAGTAGAAAAACTAACGCCGATACTTAAAAACAAATGGTACGACTATGCGGCGAATAGAAAGACTGAAGACATTCCCGAACTAAAGCGCTTATCTATGTTTATGAATGACGAGGCAGATAAGTGTGGCGCGTACGCACAACCGGAACAAAATGACGACGCTAGTGTACGGCGACGGCACCGGGTAGAGCGCACGTTCAACATAAAGAAGGAAACGTCAAATGAACAATGCCCGGCGTGCAAGCAACACGACCACAAATTACCAGACTGTTATAAATATAAACAGCTAGACGTAGACGCACGATGGGAAATAGCAAAGAAATCCAATATGTGTTTTAGATGTCTACGAAACAAGCATAGAAGGTTTACGTGTAAAGCACCTATTTGTGACATAAAAGAATGCAACATGAAACATCACAAACTATTGCATAAAGAGCGGAAAGTAGAGGCGACACACAACAATGTACCGACGCCGGCGCCGGCGCCGACGCCCGTCATCGCATACGAAACTGTTACGTCATCGCGGGAAACAGTATCAACAACATCGCCTCAGAATTGCCGCGCGTATTTGAAAATAGTACCTGTCACATTAAGCGGACCACATACAAGCGTAGACACATACGCTTTATTAGATGATGGGAGTACAGTCACCTTGATAGATGCATCGGTGGCAGATGTCCTAGGTGCGGATGGGCCAGTCAAACCTATGTGGATACAAGGCATAGGCACGGAGGTTAAGCATGAGCAAAGCCGCACCGTGAGCTTCCACATACAAGGCAGGTACCATAGCGAGCCACAGAAGATAGAGGCGGCGCGCACCATAGATAGGCTTGAAATGATGACGCAAACTGTACATACCGAAGACATAAAAAATTGTAAACATTTGAATGACATTCATAACACCCTTGTTTATGAACACGCGCGACCAATGATTTTAATAGGCCAAGATAACTGGCATTTATTGGTAGCAATAGAAACGCGGACAGGTGCGCGTGATCAACCGGTAGCATCGTACACTAAACTCGGATGGGTATTGCATGGATGTCAGTACTCTATAAATAAAGTTATAGCTACATTTTGCGGCAACAATTAAAGAAAATCTGGAACCAATAGAAGAAAGCATGAGAAACTTTTTTAAGTTAGAATCACTAGGCATAGAACCTAGGATACCTAGAGATGACCCGCAACAGAGAGCCTTAGACATCCTAGAACAGAAGAGTCGACGATTACCTGATGGCAGCTTCGAAACCGGACTATTGTGGAAACAAGAGGTACCTAAAATACCTAACAACTACCTAGGCGCCCTAAAGCGACTAGAAAAACTGGAACAGCGCCTAGATAATGACGAAAACCTAAAGACCCAGTACTTGCAACGCCTTGACAATTTATTCAACTCACGCTACGCAGAGAAGGCACCTGATACCTCCACAATTAATAAAACCTGGTACCTACCTCACTTCCCAGTGGTCAACCCAGCCAAGCCACATAAGCCGCCACGACTCGTACACGATGCAGCAGCAAAGACAGCGGGTCTATGCCTAAACGACCTACTTCTATCGGGACCCGACTTATTAAAATCATTGCCCGGTATTTTAATGCGTTTCCGGCAAAATAAAATAGCTGTATCAGCGGATATTAAAGAAATGTTTAGGAGGATAAAGATAAGAGAAGAAGATCGCGATGCGTTGAGATTTTTGTGGCGCGGCGACCAACGACGAGGACCGCCAGATGAATATCGCATGGCATCTGTTATTTTTGGCGCGACGTCATCCCCATGTACAGCGCTATACATAAAGGATCTCAACGCTAGCGACTTTGCAGACAGATACCCAGCAGCGGTGTCAGCAATAGTAAACAAGCATTATATGGATGACTATCTTCAGAGTTTTGCCAGCGAAGAGGAAGCCAAGAGAATAATAACGCAAGTAGATTACGTTCATAAAAAAGTTAAGCAAAAAATAACAATTGAAAAAACAGTAAACTACACACCTATACCTGTTACTTATAACCTACGCGCCGAAGAACAATGGGTCAAGGGCGCACAAGCCGAGAGCTTCGCAAAAGAAATTGCCGCCATAAATGAAAACAAAGCGGCGCCGCGGCGCGGGCGCCCGGCGACAGCCTGTTATCTGTAATAAGTACCTACCTAGACGACGCAGGGGTTTTCCGTCTGCGCGGGAGAATCACAGCGACACAAGACGTGAATGAAGAAATAAAAAACCCAATAGTACTCGAGGGTAGGCACAGATATACGAAGCGATACATCGCGCATGTGCATGAAAGTTTACATCATGGTGGTACCGAGATGACAGTGAATGAGCTAAGACAACGTGTTTGGATAACAAGACTGCGTCCGTCTGTAAAGAATGTTATAAAGGGCTGTTTATACTGTAAAATAAAAAAGGCAAAACCAGCCAATCCCTCTACGGGGAATTTACCATACCCCCGCTTAGCTCATCATGTACGACCTTTCACTTTCACTGTTTTAGATTATTTCGGTCCCATATCTGTTACAGTAGGTAGACATAAAGAAAAAAGGTATGGGGCTTTATTTACTTGCCTAACTTGTAGAACTATACATATAGAGATAGCAAATTCACTTAGTGCAGATTCAGCTATCGCCGCCCTCCGGCGATTTATAGGTAGGAGAGGTTGTCCCAAAGAAATATGGAGTGACAACGCTACTTGTTTTAAAGCGGCTGATAGGGAACTAGGGGAAAGCGCCTTAAGTGCTTTAGGTAATGAGTCCAATGCGCGGTCCATAAGCTGGAGATACATACCTCCCGCGTCGCCGTTCATGGGCGGAGCATGGGAGAGGATGGTGAGGGCAGTCAAGGAAGCTCTGTACGTCACACTGAAAGAAGTTCACCCATCAGACGAGACCCTTGCTACACTACTCGTAGAAGTGGAAAATACGGTAAACTCCAGGCCACTCACACATGTCAACGTGGCACCAGACGAGCCCGAAGCCCTGACACCTAACCACATATTGATCGGCCCTAACTCACATGTACCTCCACCGGGTAATTTCACCGAAGCTGACGTCACAGCACGACAACAATGGCGTCGCGCCCAGGCACTCGCAGACGTCTTCTGGCGAAGATGGGTACGTGAGTACCTACCGCTCCTACAAAACCGGCGGGAGCCCTACGGTAGCGGTACTCCACCCAAGGTCGGAGACGTCGTAGTGATCTGCGACCCCAACCTCCCACGTAACACTTGGCCTAAGGGAAGAGTGACGAAGGTGTTGCCAGGCGCAGACGGCGAGGTACGTGTCGTAGACGTGATGACCAAAGGGCATGTACTCCGAAGACCAACGAAGCGGATTGTCGTGCTACCCACCGGGTCGCCTGACGGCGACGGCGGGAGAAATGTGCACGACAGCACCTAAATACACAATAGTTGCTATTGACCTCTGGGATGTTGTTGCTGCGACGGTCGGGTTAGAAATGGTAGCTCCCGGTTCGCGCGCGTGGGTTATATTTATAGATTCACCGTTAACAAAAAACACGCCGTGGCAGGAGCCCTGACCGTCGCACGCAAGCATTAGATGTACCGGGGGTCGTGCAATATAGATGTCTTGATTATGTGAATAACCAAATAAATGTAACTGATTGATATGTACATAAATGAATAAAAAAGGGGCGGAGACTCATAATAGCCAATCACAGACAAGATAAGCTTCGACGCGAGTTTGCCGCCAAAATCTTGTGGAAATCGAAATGGTCCGCTGGCCAGACTAGTTTGGCGTGCTATAAAAGAGGGTACGTCGGCCAGTGGACCAACCAGTAGTCAAAGACCAGTCGTCAGAACCAGTAGTCTAAAAACAGTCGTCAGAACCAGTAGTCCAAAAACAGTCGTCTGAACCAGTAGTCTAAAAACAGTCGTCAGAACCAGTAGTCTAAAAACAGTCGTCTAAACCAGTAGTCAAAAACCAGTAGTCAAAGACCAGTCGTCAAAAACCAGTCGTCAAAAACCAGTCGTCAAAAACCAGTCGTTAGAACCAGTCGTTAAGATCAAGTTGTAGATGTCACTATGCCGGTTTAGGCTCCGCAAAACCTGGGTATTATGAGTCCGAGTCCCATCACAAATACATCAAAGTGTTTTAATTTAACAAGGCAGCCCCCATACAGTCCACTCGCTGCACAATTACACTAAAATTACCGCATTACGACGATGACATCACAAATAAACTGCTTTGTTTTCTTACTACGTAGGTACCACAAAATATCAAATCAAATACTGTATTTTTTTTTATATAAACCTACACCCGACTGCGATACAGATGTGCTGGCATCTGCCAGCACATCAAGCTATGTACAGACGTACATATTATTATTATTTTAAGTAAGTATGTAAATAACGCAATTAATGTTGTTGAACTGTTAAAATTAAGAGTTTAACCCCCTCCTCGATCCGATCGTGTTTTTGCATCTAGGATAGATGCTAAACGGGTTTCATATCAACCTTGAGAGTTTTGTCTACGTAATAGTAATAATAATCGCTATACGCTTTGCAAAACAGTTTTTTTCCAACCTCTAGACGAACTACGGCTGCCGTCGTTTTGATTATTATTAAAATTGATATACCTAACTTCAATTATTATTAGAAGACACAAAGTACAGAGTTTTATAATCTACTAGCTGTGCCCCGCGGTTTCACCCGCAGTAAATGTCGATCCCGTGGGAATATCGGGATAAAAAGTAGCTTATATGCTAATCCAGGGTGTCAGCTACCTCCATACAAAATTTTATCAAAATTGGTATAGCTGTTTGAGCGTGAAGAAGTAACAAACATATAAACATACACACACTCTCACAAACTTTCGCCTTATAATCTCATTAATATAATCTCATTTGCAATCCTGCAAATAATTTAAAACTGTTTTATTTATCAATACTAGCGTAATTGCATACAATTACAACAATATCAAGTAACATGATAACATTCGTTCATAACAAAAACATGTCATTAGAAAAATAAATTGCCTTCCTAAATGTCACGATCCACTGCATATAATAACAGCGAAACAAAGTGGAATCACACAATCTACATTTGCCGGTAGAGATTAGAACACATGTGGGCGAGCAACACAGCTTCAATTAAATTCAGTCAAAGTTTGCCGCGATGTCACACGTCTATACTTAGTTCAGTGTGTCTCTGCATATAGTATACAGAATGTAATAATTGATGTGATCGGCGCCTCTGTCTACCAATTGGTACCACTAGTGCGCAGTGTGATCAACTTGAACACTTCGACAGTGATTTTTTTGTGATTTGTTGAAAGAGATTTTTTGTAAAGTGACAATGATGAAATTACTGCAAGCAGTGGACGATATTTCAGGTAAATACACATGGATTGATTATATTTATGACTTAAGTAAACCAGCCTTAAGAGTCTTCTTCCACTTAGCGTGTCGATAGCAATCTAAATGTACTCGGCCCAGAATTCGGCCACTTGTTTGGCGCCATCACTAGTGTCCATCAGTTCCTGTAACGTGCAGCTGACAGGACACGCCGGGCACGATATTAAGCGTCCCATCGTTTGTGGAACAGCACCACATTTACACTCCAAGGCGGAGTCGTCTATAAATCTCCACCTGAACAGGTTTTCCTTGCTTCGGCCAACCCAGTACCAAGGTAACTGACAAAACCCGAAGAATTGCCAAACTTAAATGGCTGTGAGCATTGCTCGCAGAACAGATGACCGATGGGACCAAAACGGTCTGGAGTGGCGACCACATACCGGAAGACGTAGCGTTGGAAGGCCTCCCACCAGGGGGACTGATGACCTTGTGATGGTCGCAGGAATCCACTGGATGCGACAAGCACAGAGCCGATCGAAGTGGAGATGCTTGGGGGAGGCCTATGTCCAACCGTGGACGTCTTTCGGCTGAAATGATGATGATAATGGTTTAAGTCTGAAAAACTAAAATATTTACAAGGACTTATCGGCTGAAATGCACCAGCGCGAGCATGGTAATCACGGTCAATAATTCGTTATCAATACACCATTATCGTAAAGTTCTTAAAGGACAAATAAGCTGAAAGTTTATCAATATTTTCAGGGCCATGCTTGTCAAATGAATATAGGTAATTTGCGCCGTCAAAATAGCGACCGGCTTTATACCCTTAGTGAATAATCTACTATTTTGAATTGAGTTACCTCGAAACGGAGGCTCTAGATACTTAATTGACATTTTAATAGACAGGAATAGTATTGTGGCCTACTTTAGTTCGAATCCAATGCTTGCTTTACTGAATAGGACAGATTTGTAAGCTTGCTTGTTGTAAGCTGTTATATAAGTCTTAATAGAGTTACACGCTGTTTGTTTGAGATTAACTCATCTGCCGAGGCTTTTCCCAACTATGTTGGGGTCGGCTTCCAGTGTGACCGGAAGCAGCTGAATACCAGTATTTTACATGGAACGACTGCCTATCTGACCTCCACAACCCAGTTACTGGTTGTCAGACTTTCGGGGTTTTGACGACCCGTAACGATTGTTAAAGATGTACGAATGACAGCCGAGACCAACGGCTTGACGTGCTTTCCGAGGCATGGAGGGATCTTTGGAATATGGTCACCCATCCACGTACCAACCGCGTCAAGCGTAACTTCATCATAATCAGCCTATAATGTTCCCACTGCAGGGACACAGGCCTCCTCTCAGTGAGAGGGAGTGGGCCGTAATCCACCACGCGGGCCCAGGCCGGGTTGGTTGGTAGACGTCACATGTCTTCGAATTTTTGGTTCTAGGACATGCCGGTATCCTCACGATGTTTTTCTTCACTATTTTGAGAGCAGTGGTAATGAAATTATTTAAAGTAAAGCGCCTGCCAGGGTTCGAACCCACGACCTATATATAACTCGTAAGTCGGGGCCGTTGTTACCACTGGGCCACAACTGCTCACTGAAACGACAGCGATGCGGATGAATTTTTCGACGCTATATTTTAGTTTTTGTATAGTTTTAGTTAAGTTAGGTTTTAATTATGTTATTTTTGTTAATTAAGGTAAATGAATGTTCTTAAAATTAATATTCTTAAGTTACTTTTAAAAATTTTAAAAGGTTATCAGCTTATTCGCTAGTTGGAAAAAAAAAACGGAATAAGTATTTCAAAATTTTTAATGTGACAACAATCTTTAATGTGACATCATTCTATCAACCTATTAGGTACTTATAAGCAATGGTTTACAAAAATAAATAATTTTGAGAACATGAAGGAAACCTGTTTCTTTTAGCCAACGAGTTGGAAACGCTGTGCCGTCGTAGGTAGATAGTTTGATTCAAACAGCAAAATGCTCTTCAATTTTCTAGACCGCGGAAACAATTTTAGATAGTTGTGTGCTCTAGGTGAATTGCAGGGATTGTATAAAATTATGTGAGTTTTAAGCCTTATTTGTTCCTTCTAAAGCTACTGTTACACATGCTCTAAAATAGCATGCTAAAAGCGTGCTATTGAGTATGCTCAATACGAGCATGCTTATGAGCAGTTTACATTTGCTAGCAATAGGCATGCTAGTTTTAAGTACCTATGCTCCTGAATAAGCATGCTCAAAGCAAACATTCCAAATACACATGCCATTTTATAGCGTGCTTTCTCGCTCTCTGTCAGTTCAAACAAAGTCATGGACAATCAAACAGCTATCCGTATGGAGCTGAATAAGATCATCCTTTTGCTGGCGATGCAATGCATCCAGAAGCTTCTATCAGCTCGGCAAAAACAGAAAAGAAAGAGAACTTCCACCCGCGCCGCAGATAGCATGCTCAAAAATCGCACGCCTGTCGATTTTTAAGCAAACTCGAAATGAGCATGCTGATTTTGAGCAACATTCCGACACACATGCTACTAAGTAGCAACTGCTCAATAGAAGCATGCTTTCATGCTTGAAATGAGCATGTGTAACAGTACCTTAATGCTAGTTTCTCAAATTTCGATACTTTAAGTAGGTATTTAATTGTTTTGCCATTTTGTAGCCATTTCATACAACCAGTGGCGTAACTATTCCGTTTGGGGCCCAGGACGGGGCCCTCCCTGAATGTAAAGAAGCTCAATCAACGTTACAGTTTTTTTTACTAGCTCTTCTCCCGTGAGTTTTCCGCGTAGATTTCATATTTTCCCCTACAAAATGTAACACCTGACTGCTTCGTTGGTCTAGTGGTCGCATGCGCTACTGCTGAGCATGAGGTCCTGTCCAAAAATTAGACAAACAATGGAAAAAGGTACAAAATGTTCGAAACCTAAATGATGTCCTTTGTTGCACATTTTCAAAAAAAGTTTGCATGTATAAACTTATGTTAGGAACCTCCTGTGCTCATGGCCCTCTCGGGCCAGGGGCCCCCTCTGGCTGGGGGCCCGTGGCATTTTGCCCCAATGCCACCCTATAGTTACGCCACTGCATACAACTGTCAAAAAATTACAGTTGCGATTTGAATCTACGTACATTCTGACATGATTTGAATCTACGGACAATCTGACATGATTCGAGCCATATAGCTTAGTTAGTAAGCAAATTGTCGTCCCGAATTTCTTTAGAAACAAAATCTACTAAGACATTCTACTACTATTAAATTCATACTAATATTTAAAAAAAATTAAAAAGCGAAAGCAAAAAGTGAAATGCGAAAGTTTGTCTGTCTGTTACCTCTTCACGCTTAAACCGCTGAACTGATTTAGATGAAATTTAGTATAGAAAAATAGTTTGAGTACCCGGGAAAGGACATAGGATAGTTTTTATCCCGATATTCCCACGGGATCGAAACTTATGCGGGTGAAACCGCGGGGCGCTGCTAGTATACAATAAAGGGTGGTATCCCAATCGACGCGCAAATTGGAACCATAAATTCAGCAAATGATTCTAGACCTTCTTTCATACAAAGTATGGAAATCACATAATATGCAATAAATTATACCGCTTACTTCATATCGCCTTTTCTGACGATATACAAAAATGAACGAAATCGGTCGCGAAATCAGCTGTTCCCTACATTTTGACGAGTTGTCATATCATACTAATATTATAAAGGCGACAGTTTATGAGTGTGTGTGTGTTTATATGTTTGTGATTTCAACACGCTCAAACGACTGAACCAATTTTGATAAAATTTTGTATGGAGGTAGCTGACACCCTGGATTAACATATAGGCTACTTTTTATCCCGATATTCCTACGGAATCGACACTTATGCGGGTGAAACCGCGTGGCGTAGCTAGTGCGAACATAAATGTAGGGAACAGCTGAATTTTTTTCGCGACTGTTTCGTTCATTTTATTCGCCTTATTGCCTTAAAATAAGGTTTAATTTCTTTTGAGTCAATCGGCGGGCCAAATACTTTTATAATTAAAAAAAAAAAAAAATATAATAATTATTAAAAGTTATTGAAATCGATTCAGTAGGTAGTCAATTATGAACAAATTACTTTCAGGACTTGCGTTTATTATGTGGGATCCCTTCTTTTCGCATAATGTCCGTTTTCCTAATATACTTTGGCAAAAATAGCAGCCACGCGCAGCGGGGCTCCATCGACCTGACGTCGTTAGAAATTAAACGAGATTTATGCTTTAGAATGGTATGCTTAATCATTATTAGGATTAGAGAAATTATGCTTATAAAAATTATGCGTCAGCTGTTATGCTTATGTAGGTAATGTTATGCGAAAATATAATTAGGAAAAACAAAAGTATGCCAAGTTATCTACACCTTGTAGCTGGTACGGTTTAGAAACGGTAAAAACGGGACAGACTTGTATAAAATACTATTGCCATACTTTTTCGCCTGCATAGACTTCTTCACTCTTATAAATGTGCACGCGCTCTCATGGCTCCATCCTTACAAAGTTCTACGAGTGTGCGAATGCTTTTGAACTAAAAGTATGCAAATTTCCGTCCCCAGAGTATAGCCGGAATTCCTTACTTCTAAACTTGGTGTGAATTTTTCGGCTAAAGAATGCAAATCAACTACTTTGCGAATCTATTTTTGGGTGATTTATCGGAGTATTCCTTGAAACGGGGTATTCCTCGAAACGCACCAACTTTGAAACGCACCAAATGAAACGTCTATCCATAGCATTTATTACGAATCCTTCATGCTCTTCTCTATGTTTCATCGTTGATGTATTTCGAGGAATAAAATTAAGGGGGGTATAATTATTTTTTAGTATTACATTCTTTATATCATTGGTTTGTTAGTCTGTAAGCCTTCTTTAAAATAAAATAAATAAATAAATATTTTTATTTCCTTAACGCACCTGAATGGTGCGTTTCGAGGAATACTTTTGGTGCGTTTCGAGGAATACCCCGATTTGTCATCTTTTAGACGTGAAATATGGTCCCAGGGTTGATTAGAATATTTTTGAATAATCGAGTCTTGATAAAAAAAGGATAACTATTAGGGCTGCAGTCACTTCGAAGTTAACCTGCCAAACTATTCTGTAAAAATCTCACCGTGAAAACTTAGGTGAATCGAGCTTGAAGTGAGCGGTCATTCCACCTGAAGCTCAATTATTCTCGTATTTCAAAAAACGTTCACGTCACAATCTCACCTCAGCGACAATCAATATCAAAAACTAAACTGTTTTGATCAACAACTATATTCCATTTACATTAGACAGAAGTTAAAAAAGGCTCTTTTAGGGGCACACTTTGTAATAAAAGTACAACAAACATTATTACAGTCAAGATTGATGTGGAGTTAAATATAATCAATTTAAATAACAGCAGTCACACTTAATTGTACTTATTTAACCTATCTGCCTTCTGAAATAAATTAAAAGGCTTTCATTTAATATTAAGTAATTAAGTTTACATAAAATATTGTCTTGTCAATGTTTAAAATATAAAAGAAGCAGGGGCGGACAGTACCGGGGGGACCGTTTTTATGTCACTAACTCTACCAAATCTAAAATGTTACCTACTCCCTTCAAAAGTTGTGGCAGCACGTGTTTTTTTTTTATTTTTTCGGTTTATATAAAGTTGTTTTTAATAAACTGATTGTTACTAAAAATAGTTTCATTTCATGTACCTTTCCTAGCATCGTGACGAGTAGATAGATAGAATATGCTTTATTGTATGCCATACATTGTTACTTACAAAAAAGCACATACTTACCCACATTATTTATTAAAATTGTTTGAACTTATACTCCATTTATTATAACATTAGAAAAAAGAGGCTCGCAGAAGCAGGAGTACGAAACCTTTTATTTTCAAGTTAAGTTCAAACAATTTTAATAAATAATGTATGTGCTTTTGTTGTAAGTAATATTGTATGGCATACAATAAAGCATATTCTATCTATTTACTCGTCACGATGCTTGGATAGGTACATGAAATGAAACAATTTTTAGTTATCATCAGTTTATTAAAAACAACTTTATATAAACCGACAAAATAAAAAAAACACGTGCTGCCACAACTTATGAAGGGAATAGGTAACATTTTAGATTTGGTAGAGTTATCGTGACATGAAAAACGTTCCCGGTACTGTCCGCCCCTGCTTCTTTTAGATTTTAAACATTGACACGACAATATTTTATGTAAAAACTAAATAATATTAAATGAAAGCCTTGTAATTTCAGAAGGTAGATAGATTAAATAAGTACAATTAAGTGTGACTTCTGTTATTTAAATTGATTATATTTAACTCCACATTAATCTTGACTGTAATAATGTTTGTTGTACTTTTATTACAAAGTGTGCCCCTAAAAGAGCCTTTTTTAACTTCTGTCTAATGCTATAGTAAATGGAGTATAGGTAACTTGAAAATAAAAGGTTTCGTACTCCTGCTTCTGCGAGCCTCTTTTTTCTAATGTAGTAATATAAAATAGTAATAAATGGAGTATAAATTGATTGTATTTTTGTCAGACTGAAACTGATTTAAAGTTACACAGTTAAAGTAAAAGTAAAAAAACATACTTCGTCTAAGACATGTATGGTTAAAAATGCTATAAATGGTGTCAACTATCACTACCTTAAAGCTTTGCATTCAGCTTATAAACATCCTGTATATACGAGGTTAGTTTCTGGCCAGCCTTATAAACGTGCATGTTTACTCAGTGAGACATCTATCGTCCATTACTTTTGTCGTATTGCACATTGTGCACAATGTCCTGAATACAGGAAGCTTAGTCCACTGTGTCGAGTCCTATCAGTGCTATAGGTAGGTACTTGGTTATAGAATAGGTATAGATGCTGTTCCCACAACTGCGGGGCAATTGCGTAACACATTATCAATCGGAATCGGTTTCATTTTGACAGTTCAACAACATTCATTGCGTTATTTACGTGTTGAGCAGACAAATTTTTCGAACTCATGAAGCAATGGATTAGCAATTTGCTACAAAATGATTCAGTTTCCGATTGATAGTTTGTTACGTTTGCGTTTGGTGCCTAAGCCCCATTGTGCAACAGCTTAGGTTTCTTTTATAACATCCGCGTTTAAAATTCCGTTCTTACAGAAACTTTTTAGTCAATTTATGAGTTCTAATTTTACGCTATACAGTAGCCCCCTAAACGTATTATTTTCACACCGATTTCTTTCTTTCAGTCGTCAGTAATTTGACTTTTTAAAGAAGAAGACAAAGCGTTGTGTAACTATACAGACGCTGTACTTACAATGTTTATTAGTAATGGGGTAGGTATGTATTTTTGCAGCCCCTAAAAGGCCTTTTGTTGTATATTCGGTCAAGTGATGGTCACTGTTGGATAGCATGCCGCTTATGTTGCCGCCTTAAAAATGCTACCCTGATGCTCTTTAGTCTGTATAAATAGATAGGTACCTTTCATTGATGTGGAAATCAATAAAAGGTACCTTTTATTTATTAATTGACTAGCTGCGCCCGACTGTTTCACCCGCATAAGTCTCGATCCCGTGGGAATATCGGGCTAAAAAGTAGCATGTATGTTAATCCAGGGTGTCACCTATCTCTTTACAAAATTTTATCAAAATTGGTCCAGCCGTTTGAACGTGAAGAAGTAACAAACATATAAACACACACACGCACACACTTACAAACTTTCGCATTTATAATATCTATTAGTGTGATTGATATGACACTTCAACGACTTACTCACTACAATATACACAAATAAAAAATCACATACAGTTTTATGTATTGTGAGTATGTCATTTACAGAAGCATTTAGCGTCATTTAGCAGGGAACGAGTAAAGGACCGAGTAAAGATCCGCAGGAGAACCAAGGTAACCGACATAGCCCGAAGAATTGCCAAACTTAAGTGGCAGTGGGCAGGGCACATTGCTCGCAGAACAGATGGCCGATGGGGCCGAAAGGTCCTGGAGTGGCGACCGCGTACCGGAAGGCGTAGCGTTGGAAGGCCTCCCACAAGGTGGACCGACGACCTTGTGAAGGCCGCAGGAACTCGTTGGATGCGAGAAGCACAAAACCGGTCGAAGTGGAGGTGCTTGGGGGAGGCCTATGTCCAGCAGTGGACGTCTTTCGACTGAAATGATGATGATGAGTAAAGGACGATTTTTTTATGATATTACCGTCTAGGAAGCCAATCATGTACTACAGGCTGACAGTAATTCCGATGATAATAGTACAATATCAGAGGGGCAAATTCTCGTAATTTTAAGAACGTTCACAGTCTAATCTCAGTCTTAATCTGTCAAAAAATACCTCTAATAATTTCCCTACATTTTGACAAGTGTTTGACATTTGTTTGTCGCTGAGATGAGACTGCGACTAGATTTTGAACGTTTTAAATTACGAGAATTGGCCTTCTGGTCAAAGATTTTTCGGAGACTATTTTAGGTATAGGATAGTGGGGCATTTGGAGCTGTTCATTTATTACGTAAGACAATTTTGACCACTTTCTGCCCCCCCCCCCTGCCCTACGTAAGAAAAAATAAGACTTAGTGAACCCCCTCCCCCCTTTTCAATGTTACGTAAGATCAGTATCTACTAAAATTGCAAAAAAAAAGTATCAAAAAATTTAAAAACTTATAATTTTTTGCTTACTTTTGTGATCTTACGTAAGAACAATTTAGACCCCTCCCACCACCATGTAAGAAAAAATAAGACTTGTTCGGACCCTCTCCCCCTCAAATCTTCTTACGTAATAAATGAACAGCCCCTACGGGCTAAGTAGATAGATAGATACAATCTCCAAAGGTAAACGTACTCTATTAACAATTTTGGCAATCATCCCGTATTAGATATACCTACTTACATAGCGAAGTTCTCAAATAGCCTCCTAACATGGGTACTGTAAATTACAGCAGACAAGAATTCTGTCTAGTCTGATGAATTTATGACCGACATTTCGAGAGGACGTGTGGGTATCTTCATTATCATAATATAGGTAGGAACTTTAGCTTAAGGAAATTTTCACATTCTATATTATATCTACCTATCACGTTTACAATAAATTCATGTTTAAATTTTTTTTTACATCATTAGGTAGGATTTGCAAATGTTACAAATGAGGTCAAAATCATTAACCTTCGGCATGTACAGGTGGGGTTACGTCAATTCAAAATACGCACATTTTTTTGTATGAAAAAATTTATGACATAAGATCAATAATGTATTTTACTATTGTAATCTATATACAAAATACTGTCTCCCATTGAAGCCGTGGCAGATATTTTTATAGCACCTTATATGTATAATAGCTATCGCATCAAACTACCAATGTTTTTTTATTTTGCAATGGCGACATCCTACATGAAAATGTTCAAGAAAAGACTCTTTTAAACTGTGCTGAAATTTTATTTCGGCGACAATTTTCGTACCATCAATTTCACACGAGCTATGATTAATGTATTTCGTACTTATGTGTCGTTGGCTGAAGTCTTCTTAAAGCCTTCATATTTATTTCTCTTTGTACTTGAGCTTTACAATTTTGGTAGAGGCTTTTCACCGGTAATTTCTTGCGGGTTTCAATATTTTCTGGCTTAGAAGGATTGAAACCGGATTTTCATCGATATGGAGCTGTGTATGGACCTACCACAAAGGCTTTTGAATCGTGTAACAACGTAACGTTTTAAAATGTGCAATAATAAGAATTTTTATCATTAGGTATAACTCAGTCTTAAGTAATTCCCATATACACCGTTGAATAAATCGCTTGGATATTAATATATTATTCTTACCAAGTTAGGTAGTTTGGTCAGTTAGGTACTTCCGTTTACTTAATACTAGCAGCACCCCGCGGTTTCACCCGCATAAGTTTCTCGTGGGTATATCGGGATAAAAAACTATCCTATATCCTTTTCCAGGACTCAAACTATCTCTATACCAAATTTCATCTAAATCGGTTCAGCGGTTTAAGCGTGAAGAGGTAACAGACAGACAGACACACTTTTGCATTTATAATATTGTACTAGCTGCGCCCCGCGGTTTCACCCGAAAAAGTGTCGATCCCGTGGGAATATCGGGATAAAAACTATCCTATGTCCTTCCCCGGCACACAAACTCTCTATACCAAATTTCATCTAAATCGGTTCAATGGTTTAGGCGTGAAGAGGCAACAGATAGACAGACACACTTTCGCATTTATTATATTAGTATGGATGGATGGATACTACGGATGTAGGTAGGTACAGTCAGCATCAAAAGTCGATTAACACTATCATTTTTACATGTTATTAAATTGACGACAACTTTTGTCAATAAACTGATTTTTAGCTTTTCACATAATAGACAAGAGTAAGTATTCTAAAAAAAATTCTTTTGCTGCAATTTTGAACAAATATTTTGCTCAAACACTAAGATTAAAAAAACTGAAGTGTTAATCAACTTTTGATGCTGACCGTACCTAGGTATTTAAAATATTACTGTAGTTAGTTGAGGAAGAACAGCACCCTTCTGGCGTTACACACTATCAAGCGCAATCTGAATCATTTTGAAGGATGACGCATTGAATCTATTGCTTCATAAACTTCATATGTTCGAAGAATGTTGTTGAACTGTCTGTCAAAATGAAAGCCACTGCTACCCTTCTGTTCTATAACGGTCAATTTATTCAAATTTACGTTCGTACTAAGTATAAGGGTCGGTCCACATCTGACGGAAAATGCGTCGGGCGTAACTTCGATTGCGTCTATTTATTCGCTCGACGCACTAACGCATCATCGGTTGGGTGTGAACGGTCAAGTGTTTTTCTATACATTTGTCTGTTCTGGCGTTACGCGACCGATAATACGCGACGCATGTTCCGTCAGATATGAACCTTCCCTTTAAATATGTACCTACCAACAAAATCCTTTTTGGGACTGCTAATTTTCAGTACAATTGGGGTTAATCAACTAACAGCAGACACCGTTCACTAAAAACCTATCAAGCAAACCATACCTAGAGTTGACAAGAAAATTTTATTTGATAATTTTTTTTATTTGTTAGGTTTGTTTGGGGTTTGTTTGGGTTATCGACGTGGTGGACATTTCAAATGTCATTACTTAGGGGCTTCCTTGTATCCTTTAATCCTTGTCCCTTACGGCATTTGTTTCCACCGTCAATATGATGTAGGTACCTACCTATATTGTTTAACAAAATACATATATTTTGTTAAACAAATATACTCCATATCCCAACTAAAGAATCTAAAGAATTTCGAAAAAAATTTGTTTGTTTGTTACGCTTTCACGCTAAAACGGCTGAACGGATTTGGATGAAATTTGGCACATGAGAAGACCATGACCCGGAAAATGACATAGAATTTTCATCCTGGATCGTAGACGAAGTCGCGAGCAACACCTAGTATCTATATAAATAAATCAAAGTCTGCGGGGTAACGGTAATTGATAGGGCAATGGCTTTCATTTTGACAGGTCAACAACATTCTTGCGATATTTACATTGTTGAGCACTTTTTCGAACATAATTATGAAGCAATGGATTAGTAATATCCTTTAAAAATGATTTAGATTGTGATTGTGAGGATGCAGGTTGCTAAACAATGCACAATTAATAATAGGTAATAATATTCTACAAGACTAAATAAAAATGTAAATATTCAGTTTATTATAATTTACAGTGTTATTAATATAAATCAAGCAATATATAATATAAAAATATATAAATACTTATATAAAATATAAATAACATAAAAGCAAATGATACTATTTTAACTAAATAATTATTTTTTCTTAACAAAAGCGCCTTCATCCTCTTTCCTATTAAAAATTAACTTTGCTGTGCCCGACAGGGTCCATAATTGATTCGATGTTTTAACAAAGGTACCAACTGTGGTTAGTGACACCATTTTTAAGTCAAGAACGGCTGGACTGATTTCTAAGATCTTTCATTTGTTGGATTTGTCTCCGCCCCGATTAGCAGAAACATTCACGAAAAAATAATAGTAATGAAGATAATTAATTTTCTCATACATATTGTATGGAACGACTTTTTTGATGATGTCTCGAGAACAGATTGTTTTTTTTTTTTTCATTATTGATTCTGAGGCGGTACAAAGTTCGCCGGGTCAGCCAAGTAGGTAGTTTGTTATAAAATTTGAAAAATAACGGTTATAACCCTTTCGTTATGCACACTATACTATGATATATTATCACACTAACCACTCCTAATATTATAAAGGCGAAAGTTTGTGAGTGTGTGTTTATATGTTTGTTACTTCTTCACGCTCAAACGGCTGGACCGATTTCGATAAAATTTGGTATAGAGATAGTTTAAGTCCCGGAGAAGGACACAGGGTACTTCTTATCCCGATATTCCCACGGGATCGAAACTTATGCGGGTGAAACCGCGGGGCGCAGCTAGTAATATTATAAATTCGAAAGTAACTCTGTCTGTCTGTATGTTACCTTTTCACGCCTAAACCACTGAACCGATTTAGATGAAATTTGGTATAGAGATAGTGTAAGTCCCGGGGAAGGACATAGGATAGTTTTTATTCCGATATTCCCATGGAATCGATACTTGTGCGGATGAAACTGCGGGGCGCAGCGCAGCTGGTTTCGATATAAACGTACCTCATATACTAAGTTTCGTTATTTAACGATACGAAACATGAAGCAATTAATCTATTCACCGTTTTCCTATATTTAAAAAAAAATAACTCTAAGTGCAGTCATTTCAATAATTTGATACAATAACTGTTGTTATTAGTCCGTTATTTTTCTAATATTTATTTAACGTTTTAATGGATAAATATGGGCGTACATATTTTTCAGTGCACAATATACTTACTTAAATACTTACCTTGAATGGAATAAAAGGTGTTCAAGTTTTCATTGAAAATCCCTCTGTGCCAGAAGTGCAAACATTGCAAGTGTTTGCACAGGTCTTACCTACTTCGCTGAAAGCGTTCGATTTGGTCTTAAGTTTTCAGCGTATTTATGTAGCAATTTATTAAAAAAAAAAACGAGTAACTAATGGATTTTTTTACTCTCACAGAAAGGAGGCATTGTGTCCCAGGAGTAGGTACCTACCTACATTAAGCAAGCGAGGATGCGTAGCGAGGGATGTGTGTAAATAAAACTAACCAATGGCGCCGATTCCCTTGTTCACAAACTAAACTAAATTTAAGTTCGGTCACAGAATACTTAAAGTACTTGGTTCAGTGCATCTTTTTCTTTCTATTTCATTAAGAAAAGGACAAAACATAAATATTAGTTTAGTCCTGTCAAATCTAGCTACTCCATAGGCAAGTTTAGACGTGATTAAAAAATTGGCTACTAAAAATACGTCAATTTATGTCAGGCGCTGACTAATTTGACAGGACTAAACTAATATTTATGTTCTGTCCTTTTCTTAATGAAATAGAAAGAATAAGATGCACTGAACTTAAATTTAGTTTAGTTTGTGAACAAGGGAATCGGCGCCAATACCAACGCTAATTTAGTTCAAGCTATAAAAATGAAGCTAGGTATGTTATTGATTGGTTTCACACACATCCCTCGCTACGCATCCTTGCGCATCTCTGGTGAAAGCTGATTATGCATTTGCTAAAGGAGTTTTGAAAACTTCTGTCGTACCAACATTTTTGTAATTAACAACATACATACTGAAGTCTGAAAGCGAGCCCCTACCCGCAAGGCTCATCTCAAGTTTTTCCCATATACAGGCTTATTTTTTTATTACCATCCAAATTTTTACAGGCTGTTCTACCCATGAATATGAACAACTCAGCTGTTTCATACATTTTGGTCAAGTAGGTAGGTATTGAACTTACAAAAGTTCAATCGCGAAATCGCAAAAAAAAAATCAGTTGTTTAATACAAATTAAACAGCTGATTTTTTTTCGCGATTTTCAGAGTTGGTCCCATAGTGAAAGTTGTTCATTTCATGGGTAGAACATCCTGTAAAAATTTGGATGGTGATAAAAAAATAAGCCTGTATATTTTTAGCGTTCCCTCATCACGCCTCACCTAATCAGCTATCAAGTTTTCGCGCTAAATATGCTTGCTGAATAACCCCCTGGGCTCTACCATACTTATATTTGAATCTCAAGATACTTACGTTTTTAGGTAAAATAATTTACGTAAGACTTATAATTTACGTAAGACTTATAATTTACGTAAGACTTATAATTATTAGCCATTAATGTCCCACTACTGGGCAAAGGCTGGGCTCTCTTTTTACCTCTCTCTGTCCAGAGCTGCTAAGGACCGATCTTTATTCATCCGGTAAGATTTGCCTACACCTAATCAAATTAAAACAATAATGTGCTAGTAAGATGGCTCATTGCCCTGGGTATTTCATAAAATCTTTGGCAAAGGAAATTGAATATTTCTTGAGACGTCATCGTGAGTCGATGTCTGCTGGATAAATAGCTTCACAATTTCAACGCTTCAAAGTAAGTCTTCGGTAGTATAGTGGTAAGTATCCCCGCCTGTCACGCGGGAGACCGGGGTTCGATTCCCCGCCGGAGAGAATCTTTTTGCATTTTTATTTTTAAATTCAGGATCCCTATTATAAAGCCTGACCCTTTCTGCCCTTAATCCTCGAATTAGTGGGTTGAAAAGGGTCCAATGGCATTTTTTTAGCATAATTGTTTGTAATCCGACACGTAAAATCACGTAAGTATATCTCTCGACTCGAATTTTATCTTTTATTTTTTTTTGGTATGAATTGATCACCATTTTATGATAATCACAACTATGTAGAATATAAATTATATTATTATCTCTATCACAATGATTCTACAGTTTGCTAGACTAGGGTAATTTAAACTTAAATATTGGTAATAGCGCCATCTATCGTCAATTTAGTTCACAGACTAGTTCAGCTAGTCATTGACAGATGGCGCTGTTATAAATAACACCGTAATCATGTTTTACGAATAATAATTGGACGTAGTTATGCAAAAATGTTTCATTCCACAGTAAACTGAATTTGAGATAAAAGCATTTACGCGTTTCAATGGTATTCTTTTTTATTCTAACTAGTAAAGAACAATACTAAAGGTTTTATTGTTGAATTATATTGTGTTTAGATAATCATATGTTTAATTTTAGACTATTCACTTTACAATAAGAAAAAAAAATATTATTGGTATTGGAACATTTTAACATAATTAATATTTACATGAACATAGCTTCAAATTAATTTTGCACAAACGTTCCAGGTACTTTTTATCCATCTGTACCTTTTATGATCTAAATTTTACATCATCATTTTACATCTAAATTTTATTTTTTAATAAATATTAATAAATAAATAAATATTAATATTAATTTTTTAAAACCTGAACAACAAATAAAAGAACAATAATTGCTTATGATTTTTTTATTACTAGGTCACAATTTAAAAAAACAGTATAAAATCTTGTGCTATTGGGGAGGCCTACGTCCAGCAGTGGACTGCTATGCTGCTGATGATGATAAAATCTTCATACGTCATACTCATCATCCTCTTGCATTTCGAAATCTGGTTCCCCACCAAACCCATCGACATCATCTATGATTCCCTCCGTACTCTTTAGGTTTTTATGTCAACAACCTCGTGTGCTAAGTCAAGACATTTAATTTGTTTTTCAGCTTTCACGAGGTTCCCGTCATGTAGAATGGTAACATCGACAATCATTGTGCGGCGCGCTAATCGATCTATCACCACTATATCAGGCTTATTGGCGACAATAGTCCTATCAGTAATGATAGACCGATCCCAGTACAACGTGACATGGTCATTTTCAAGAACTGGGTCGGGCACAGACTTGTAATACGGTACCTCAGAATCCACAAGTTTATATTTCAAAGCAAGTTGCTGGTGAATAATCCTGGCTACTTGGTTATGCCTGTGCAAGTACTCGCCGTTAGCCAGACGAGAACAACCAGAGATAATATGTCTGATAGACTCACCCGGACGATGGCATGCCCGACACACGTCAACTGTCCCGTCCTTCATAATATGTCTCCGGTAGTTATTCGTCAAGATAACTTCGTCCATAATTGCACAGACGAAACCTTCGGTTTTCCCCGAAAAGATCACCAAAACGTAACCAGGATACGGACGCTAAGAAATCTAGACCGGGCTCATGGAGAGCCCGATAGAAGCGCCCGTGAAGCTCCTTGCTTTGCCATACCTTCTTGCGGTCATCGGTAGTAAGTACTACAGGTTCAGGTTTGCGCCAGTTCTCTTTAGCCATGAAGAGCGGGGTGAACCCCTTGTCCACTGCGACCACATCACGGTGCATACCCACTTCAGCTTTTAAAAAATATTCCCTGAGACTGCTCACCTCGCGGTTGTGGAGGGTCTTTGCATTTAAAAAGCCTCGACCCCCACACTTCCGGCGGGATATACAGTCTCATCACCGATGATCGTCGGTGATGCATCCGATTTGCAGTCAGCAGTGTGTGGACCCTTCTATCCAGGGCGTCGAGTTCGGTTTGAGTCCATTTGAGTATGCCGAAAGCGTACATCAAAACCGGCATGACCCAACCATTGAAGGCGCGCACCTTATTTCCGCCCGAAAGAAGACTGATTAATACCTTCCTCAGGCGACAAAAGAAGCGTTCCTTCAACGATTGCTTCATGTCAGCATCGTTGATGCCTAACGCTTCCGACATACCCAAATACTTATAGCTTTCGGATGAGGAGAGGGATCTAAGGTTTATGGAATCCGAGAGTTGAATTCCCTCGGAATCCATAATCTCCCCTTGCTTTACATGCATGACTGCACATTTGTCCATACCAAATGCCATCCTGATGGCGCTACTGAAAGTTTCAGTTACCTTCAGTAGCTCCATCAGACGCGATTTGTTGGGGGCAAAAAGTTTCAAATCGTCCATGTAGAGGAGGTGAGATATGACCTGACCACCTCTCCTCAACCGATAGCCTAGACCTGAATCCTCCAGTAGTGTGCTTAGAGGATTCAGGGCTAAGCAGAACCAAAGTAGACTCAAGCTGTCGCCCTGAAATATTCCCCGTTTAATCCATACAGGTTCATCATTCCCCTGGATCTGCCGACATCCTGGATAGCGAAGGACCGTCTTCCATTGCTCCATACACGACTCAAGGAAGGTGCGTAGAGTTGCATCTATCTTGTACAACTCCAGCACCCTCATAAGCCATGTATGTGGCACCGAGTCGTAGGCTTTCTTATAATCTATCCAACATGTCGACATATCCTTGCGGGATCGACGAACCTTTTGGCTAATGGCCATGTCTATGAGGAGTAGCTCCTTAGTGCCGCGGGAACCATTCCTACATCCATTTTGAGAGGCAGACATAATCGAGTTACTCTCAATGTGCGTATTAATTTGCGTTCTCAAAATGGATGTAAGAAGTTTATAAACCGTCGACAAACACGTGATCGGTCTATAATTCTTGGGTTCCGCGGGACTACCTAATTTATGGAGCAGGTGGGTAACGCCTGTTGTTAGAAACTGCGGTAGCTACCCAGACTCTAAAGATGACTGGAACTGAGATGCCAGGCAAGTGTGTGAACTAATTAGCCATTTCAACCAAAAGTTGTGCAGTCCGTCCGGTCCTGGCGATTTCCAATTCGGTAACGGACGGACCGCTCTGGCAACGTCTAATGGCGTAATTAAACGTCCCGTCGACATCCCGTATCCAGCCAGCCTCAGTGTGACAGACGGGCACCGACCAGATGTTGCGCCAAAATGCACTCGTGGCGGCATCATCCGGGCGGCATACGTCTGTCACAATTTTTTCAGGTCGCTGCCAAGCTCTATACACCCACCTTTCATCGCTCTGGAACATGCGATTCTGCGTGTATCGATCAATATGCCGCTTATACCGCCGAATTCGGCTCGCCCATGCACAAATTTTCTGCTTCAGGAAGTCGATATATGCGCTCTGTGACACGGGATATGTATTCTCGAGGGCTGATTCCAGTCCCCGAGAATGCCCGTCTCACAAAGTGCATCGCTCGTGGTCGTGTATTGCCCTCCCTGAAGCAGTATAGTTTGCCGATGAATACCCTGGTCCCATCGATACGACGCTCGATCCTGTGCTGCCAGGCTGGTACGGCTGGTTTTGGTCGAGTAGCTCCGTCACAACTTGGAAACTTGACGTTAGCTAAACGACATGTCGCCACAGCCGCACAATACAGGATCGAGTGAGTATCAACGAGATCCTCGCTGCTCTCGAAGAAATTCTTGAGCTGCGAATCCAAGGCACCCACCAGCGCCCTATTTTTTTTGTGCATGGGTAATCGTGGTAATCGGGGTCTAAGCTCGGTCGGAGTGAATCTATACTCGAGAAACGCATCCTCCAGTGCGCTCCTCAGTCGGTCGTTGCACTGGCTACTTACTGTGTCAACCCTATCATCTTCTTCTCCAGCATGATTGAACCGCGGCGGGATGGCATCAACAGTTGACGCTTCTGCCGCGGTTTGTGCCGGAGTCGAGACGATATAATTAATATATTATTATTGTCATTACTATTCTTTTCTTTTGTCTATGATATTAAAAGTTTCAAGTAATATTTTTTTTGTAAATAACTTCAAAGAAAATAAACTTTTTCTTTACGTGTTATAAATATTTATTTTTAGTGGTCGTGTATGCAAACAGTTAAGGATGAAGCTAATTAAAGCGTGTTAAAAATGAACCCTTTAAAGTTGAAACATTTTGTTTTCGAAACAGGTTTTTTATTTAGGTATATAATAGTACAAAATTCATGAAACCTTTTAAGTTTTCAAATTATGTTATTTAGGTCTGAAACATAACGTACCACAAGTTTTGGATCGTTTATGCCTCGCTTTTGTAATTTTGCAAAAACGTTCCAAATATATATGGAACATTTTTTACAAAATAAAATGGTTTAACATGGTTTTGATAAAACGCTACAAGGTTGTTGTGGCGTTTTAACAAAATAAATATACTGTTTCGTAAAACATTAAATGTTCCTGTCCTCATAGTACGTTCTAGTTAATTTACACAAGTTATTATTTGATAAAGGTTGTGGGTTGGAACGTAAGTGAAAAAAATATTTTCTGATATAAGACTTAAAACTTGAAACCTTTTTGCTAATCTGACGCTAAGTGTCATAAAAGGTAGTTTGATCACATTATCTCGATTTCGAGTGACTTGTGGGTTGGAACGTTTCTGCATAACTACGTCCAATTGTAGAATTAATATAAAGTTATCTGGTGCCTTTATCTCCAAACGGTCTAAAAGCAAAAACTTCTTTATTTGTCGAAGCCTGGGGCTTCAACAAATAAACTACTTCGACTAGAGAATGGACACAGCAGAATGAACTGCAGCATGGACCCTTTGGCGCTCGAATAACGTTGACAAGGGGCACTGTTGGCAAAAATTTGTGACAGTTTGTTTTATGAAATGTCACTTGAAATATATTAACAAAACATGATGGTAGGCTGGCAGCGCTAGTTCCGATTTTGGCCACACGCGCCAAAATAACCTCGTAGCGCTAGTGGTGGATAGGTAGGAGTTTATAATATACGTTACAATAAAGTAACTACAGAAAAATAATGAGACAAAAGGAACGTACTCGTAGGTACTGTATTTCTTGTACAGCTCTAACCTTCCTTTATGAGCTGGGAGCGCAGAGCGTGTCTATAATAAACTTTATAACGGTCCCCTGTCAGCGTAATGAAGGCTCTCGGCTGTTCGTTATTGTCACTGCAGACCTAAATGTAGCTGGAATTACGGCTTAAATAGATCTTATTTTAGAGATGTTTCTGTCTCTGGATCCATATTAAAGTTCCACTTTTGTGAAACCGAGTTTACAGCATGTTAGGTAGATGAAAAAATGCAGTAGGGTTGATAGAAATGAAAGTATTGTTTGGGTATTGGCAGAAATGTAATAATGGGTTCAACAATAACAAGAAAAGTAGGTTTCCGCCTCTCTGGTGTAGTGGTAAGACCACCTGTCTCAGACCCAGAGGTCCCGGGTTTTATTTCTAGCGAGGCCAAACTTTTCAGCTTGGTTTAATTGGTCGTAGGGCTTGCTCTACGTCCGCCTGGCTAGCCACCA
Organism: Amphipoea lucens; assembly: GCA_947508005.1. Lineage (NCBI taxonomy): Eukaryota > Metazoa > Arthropoda > Insecta > Lepidoptera > Noctuidae > Amphipoea > Amphipoea lucens. The sequence goes on from OX382379.1 coordinate 12,599,736, forward strand.
CCATCTTATCTAACACATACATACATAATCAGCCTATAGATAATGTTTCCACTGCTGGAACACAGGCCTCCTCTCTCTGAGAGGGAGTGGGCGGTAATTCACCACGCGGGCCCAGTGCAGGTTGGGTTGTCTTCGAATTTTTGGTTCTAGGACATGCTGGTTTCCTCACGATGTTTTCCTTCACCGTTTTTGAGAGCAGTGGCGATGAAATAATTTACCCAAAGTAAAGCCCCTGCTACTAGTTCGAACCTACGACCTAACAACTCATAAGTCGCTGCTGTTACCACTGGGCCACCACTGCTCGCTATCTTATCTAAGTCTGTCGCCAAAACAACAATATTAGAGGTAAGATAGCCAGATCCTCTCCGGTTGAAAATTCCGGGTGAAGCTCGCTTCCACCTTCGACCAGCACCTTAATTGCGTAACATACTATCAATCACAATCTAAATTATTTTGAAGGATATTGCTAATCCATTGCTTCATATTTTCGAAAAATTTGTCTGCTCAACAACGTAAATAACGCAATGAATGTTCTTGAACTGTCAAATTTAAAGCCATTCCTACTGTTGGTGTGTTACGCTATTACCCCGCAGAGCACAAGCCTTTTTATAAGTTCAATGAATCTAGTCACCTACACGGTTTTTTAAAAGGACATCATTCAGGTGTCGAACAATTCGTATAACTATCCCGTCGTGGATAAAAATAAAAGGTTAAGAAAAACAAGAATTGAAGAAACTTAGAGGGCTTATCGCGAGCCGTATTTTTACAGTTTCGTCATGCCACACACCAAACGCCTTACCTAATACAATATTCATAGGCCAATATGTCAATTGGCGACATGACGCAGCATAAGTAGTTTCAGCTGAAAAGTCCTTGAATCAACTGCCGACCGCCTGTCGACTATTTTTTGGGTCTTCTTCTTAGCGTGTCGATAGCAATCTAAATGTACTCGGCCCAGAATTCGGCCACTTGTTTGGCGCCATCACTCTAGCGTCCATCAGTTCCTGTAACGTGCAGCTGACAGGACACGCAGGACACGATATTAAGTGTCCCATCGTTTGTGGAACAGCACCACATTTACACTGATCTGTTTTCTTTTTTAATTCGAATTAACTTACTCGTTCATGTGTGCACGTGTTTTTGTGAAAAATAAAATTATTTTTCTTTCTTTTTTCATTTACACTTTTAGAATTATATCTATTGTTAAGCGGCTGCTTACTAATAGGTACTGCAAACTGAATTTTCGACTTATTTGTTGATTCACACGAAACGGGTGAATCGTCACATTTAAATAATGTTATTTTTTATGTAAGTAGGTGGTTCGCGAGTGAATTTTCGCAGCCAGGGTGAGTCTTATGTCTTGTATGTAGTGGACTGAGATAGGCTGAGTTGATTGAGGCGATTCGTACGATGTTAATTTATTAGTGTGCGAATCGAGAACTCTTCATAGGAAAATTGAGATTAACAAAATTCGCACCACTTAATCAATCACAATCTGAATTACTTTGAAGGAAATTGCTAATCCATTGCTTCATATGTTCGAAAATTTTGTCTGTTCAACAACGTAAATAACGCAATGTATGTTGTTGAACTGTCAAAATGAAAGTTTTGACAGTTCAACTACATACATACGCTATTACGCTGCTGGATACGCTCTGGCAATTTGAAAAGACTTATTCGAAAACGATGTTACCTACCGTTTAACCGAGAATTCACCATAAACAAACACACAAGCTTCCTGGCACACTATAATTTCTTCTCACCCCATACGAGGACAAAGCGTGAGCGATGCTAGCTAATATTGTAAAAGCTAAAGTTAGTGTTGCTCCCGGAGGAATGGCGGAACAACTTGGAACATTGCAACTTTATCGCGGGGAACAGACCCAATTATTTGTCTCTAAGTTCTTACTTCTTAAGTGTGTTACAACGAATGTATGTTTTTGTAACTTAATTAAGGTAACCTATCTTGGCTTGGTAATATTAATCCTCGGTTACTGGAATTATGAGAATTGAGGTATTCCACTCAGAGCACTGATTTGAACGGCACTTGGACGAACAGCACCTGAGCACTTTCACTAACCGCACTGAAACAAAATTTTGTAACGTGCGGTGATACATGAATTCAAATATATACTGATACATGAAAATAATTTGTTTTTCTCATATATTTTGTATGGAACGGCTTTTTTATATCTCGAGAACGGATTGACTGATTTCGATAGCGGTACGAAGTTCGCCCGGGCAGATCTAGTCTTTACATAACCAAAAGGAGTTTCTTATGAGACTCAAGTAAAGTAATACCCTCGAGTATTTAGAATTCAGTGTGCTCGTTATTTTAATACTTGAGCCAGATACTCACTTGACCCGTACTAAATTCAGGTATACGCAAGCCTAGTAACTCTTACCTCTATATATTTCTAAGTTTATTTTGGAAATCACTGACATCGGTAAAGGAAACCATCGTGGACAAACCTCGAGTTATCCTACTTCCTACTAATATTATAAATGTGAAAGTTTGTGAAGATGTTTGTTACTCAATCACGCGTAAACCATTGAACAGATTTAGACGAAAATTGGCACATATATAGACCATTTCCTGAATTAACACAAATAATACTTTTTATCCCGATATTCCCACGGGATCGAAACTTACGCGGGTGAAACCGTGGGCCGCTGCTAGTAGTTAATTTAAGTTTGAAATCCCCAACATATCTTGACCAATCGTGGTGATTAATGATCATGCCTTCTTTGTATGAGAAGAGGCATTAGTCCAGCAGTGGGAAAGTAACAGACTGGTATTATTATTTAACTTCGTACCGTCTCAGAATCAATAAGAACGAATGTATGAGAAAATGTTTTTTTTTTCGTGCATTGTCCCCTTGTTTTATAATAGTTATTCTTCTATTCGGGACGGAGACATATCAAAGATCATAAAAATCGGCCCTGCCATTATTGAGTTATAAATCGTGTAACTAACCCGACTTTGTTTTATTTATAGTACCTACATGTTTACCGTCTCGAAATTACAAAGTTTTTCTTTAAGAAACTATATCGAACCTAAGTCAAAAATCCAAATAACAAACGAGTTAAAAATAGCTTTTAGGCAAAGAAGATACGCGTTCCTAGATATATTATTTCCTTTAAACCTCCGGGCAGAACTGGATGGAATTTTCATTATAGATGCGCTAGAATTCTTCCTAGCGTTAACAGATGAGAAATATTACGAAACCCATTTTATGTAGGTGATACAACCTTAATAAAATATCAACAAACCATTTTTATCTTGAGAGATTTATGATTGAACGTTTAGAAATATTAACGTTAAGGCGGTACCCCGACCAAAACCGTGTTTTTCTTCGTTATTCAGAGGCTATAAACTCAATAATTATGAGAAATAAACTATATCTGAAAGCACATTATTAATGTTCGATATCCTATCAAAACATTGCACGTTATTATTGTTTTTATATGTTACTAATACATTTAAAATCTCCTTTTTCACTTCTCATGCTCTAAAAGTTCGTCTTTATGTTGTGCTTAGGCGACATAAAATCGCTTTTTATGTTCTAGTGCATAAAGTAATTTTTTTTTCTGAGACTAAGGTAATCAGGCCCAACAGCCACACGCACAATTAAACTTCGCAGATTAAAGTCGTGATTTATTTCATTTTCTTTAATTTATACCACTTCCGTGTTTTCTATCGTTAATTTAATAAAATCAGGTAAAATAGTTGTCATTTATTATTTAAAAACGCAAAGAAACGTTTTTATGACTTGGCAGTATGAAGTACCCAAGTCGAATGACAAATGTTGAAATTAAAAAAAAAAAACTCTTAAAAAGTTTCGTGTCGGTATTATCTGTGGTGGCGGGAATTAGCTATGCTTCGCAACATTTTTGATTAATTATGTACTGTATACTTTATGCCTGTTTCATTTTCTCGCAATCGAAGTGAAAAACAGAGTGTATAACTCAGGCATAAACGAGCCATTTTACCCCTCGACTTAACTATCCACCCTCGCCTGCGGCTCGCGTGGAAATGAACGTCTCGGGGTAAAATAGCTTCTTTTATGCCTTAGTTGTACAATCTACTATTAAAAAACTGACTAAAATTATTGATTGCATGCATCTTTTGCAAAATTTGACGTTCTATTAATTTGAAGATTTTACCAATGGATAGATAATTTAAAAATCTAAATAATCCATGTTTTAATTTATTTAAAAATTCGCTATTCTTTTTTTATTAAAATAATTCCAAAAATTGTGCGAGTTCTATGATAAAGGGGCGCATCCCTTTCGTACGAGGAAGTCGTGTCGCTCTCTGTCTCTGTCGCAATGCTCAAGGTTATTTGGTCGGGGTACCGCCTTAAGCTAATATTAGACTTGCCTCACTTATTTATTTATTTATTTATTAAAACTTTATGCACAAGTAAAAACTGTACAAAGGCGGACTTAATGCCTTAGGCATTTTCTACCAGTCTACCTTAGGGTGATGCAGAGACAATACACAGTAGGTGCAATAACAGAAAGAAAAGATAAGAAAATATTTATAACTAAGATATAAGAATAGATATAATAATAAATACATATATACATACATATGCATAACAATATATATATATATAAATAGTTATGAGACATAAATAAGAAACCCTACAACAACTTAATTCTGAGACGAATCTGCCAACTTCTTGTGTATGTGTTCTCGAGCTTTCACTTTAAATGTGAACCGATTGGTTACCGTCCTGATATTCTGAGGGAGCGCATTCCAAAGGGTTTCACTTATGGGTAAGTAGGTATTATATTTTTCCATGTGTTTAATGCGTGTCTTTATCGCCAACCTCGTTAGTATAGTGGTCGCAGGCGCTACAGCTGAGCATGAGGTGTTGGGTTCAATTTCCGGGACGTGCAATTCTATCTGGAATTTCTCAGTTGCAGCCCGGAGGCAGGATTCGTGCCCGGTTGATGGCAATAAGGTTGCCCCTGTTATTCTTAATGCTGCATTTATACTCACTTCATCATAAGAATTGTTTTCTCTTTCTTGCATTTATCAGGGAGTTTCCTAGGTACCGGAAAGTTCAAAGGTGAACTTTTCTATCCATTATCAGACAGCATCTGTCTGGCATAAATGTTGAAGTGGACCTTTTTTGGCGCATCCATGACACACACGTTTATTTATTACTAGCTTCAGCCCGCGACTTCGTTCGCGTGAAACTTCTTGTTTCCCCCGAGCCACCCCGTCGTATCGCATCACCCGCCCGCGCTATCACTTAACGTTCTTTTTGACTTTTTTCTTTTTGCTCGGCTCCTAAGGGTCATAGCGTGATGTTAAATAGCCTATAGCCTTCCTCAAGAATTGGGCTATCAAATGCAAGAAGAATTTTTCAAATCCGACTGGTAGTTATAGAGATTACCCCCTACATACAAACTTACAAACAAATACCTCTTTATAATATTATTACTATAGAAGTATAGATTATTTTGTTTGCGGTTTTGATCATGTATGTATTATGGAGATAACTCCATAATACATACATGATCAGAACCGCTGCAAACCTTGCACACTAGCAAATCTTTTCACCAGAATATTCTAGTATAACTTACTCGCGCCAGCATTCAGAGAAAAGCAACCTCTTCGTAAAAGTATGCAAATTCCAGTAGTAGGTATTAACTGAGTTTCCCTTTGTGCGGGAGAGTAAACAACCTAAGGTCCGGCCGCGCTAAATTTGCCAAAGATGTAAACAACAATTGCCGCTCGAAATTCAATAAAATCGATATACAAGAACATTTATTTTAAGTAATGTTTGTTTTCGTTTAAATCTCCGAGCTAACTAGTTTGTTACTTAATCACGCAAAAACGGGTAGACGGATTTTGATGAAATTTAGCACACATATAGACGATGAGCGGGTAACGAAAAAGGCTATTTTTCATCCTCAATCGCAAATGAAGTCACGGTCTACAATTAGTTATTAATAAACATGTCGTTAGCAATTAATGTTAACAGCCAAAAAAAATCGAATCCCCTCTGATTTAAAAATACCACGTAGCAAAATGTTATTTACGAAAGAAAAATGGGTCTGATCAACGCAATTGATACCGAGCGAAGGTCGAAAAAATAAAACAACTGACTGTAGACGTTTCTTTATTGAAACAATTGATTTTTATTGAGTTTGGTAATCTTTTGTAAATATTATTATTGGGTATTTCAGCAAGCAAAACAGGATAACGGAACACTAATAAGAAAATTATGTTAGGATAGTTACGGAATGGTACAACCTTATTCAATTACTAGCTTTTAACGAGGGTGAAGCCGCGGGCTTCCCGTGTAGATGTCAGAAAACATCCCATGGGAACCTACGACCGGGATTAAAAGTACCGTACCCTATATGTTTATCCAGGTTATAAACTATCTGTGTGCCAAATTCGTTCAACTATTTTTGTGCCAATCCGGAACATACAGACGCCAGCAATTCAAGCTACCCGGGATAATATTGAACCTATTTTTTGTTAATTTGGGTTTTAGAGGACAACCCGGCTAAGGTCTATTCAAAATGTTGGCAATTGATGTTATTTTAAGTTAAACAAATATCAATTTTATTTCAATGTAGATTAAGTTGATTTCAGAGTGACTAAAATGTTTGAAGTTTTAGCGTAAACTGAACTTTATTTTGTAAAAATTAAAGTTATTTTTCTATTAATTCATATTTGTTTACATTTTTTGCAATTAAATTGCGAACGCAGATTAAGTATAGCGCTTATAAAAGATAATTGCACGACATTACCAATGCGCGGAGTTTACACTCACTCCGAAATTATAACAATAAACCAACGCTACGAGTCTATGACGGTTTTTAGTACCCTTTTCCAAACTTCAGTCATTCAGGGATTCAATACTGGTACCATAGAACATTGTTGTAGAACCTGAAATCAGGCAACATTGCCAGTTTACGCCCGCCCCCTGAGCGAGGCAGACGCGTTGCTTCCATTTACGAATCGAATTTTCCCGCCGAATTTTTACCGCTTTTATTTTTATTTCGCATTTTATCGCCATATTTAGTGTTTCTTATTTGAATGATGTGACGTTACCCACTGACCACGTTTTGAGTTAGTGATGAAGAAAATGTGTTTGAATAGTTTTTCTGTGTGTGAAAAGTGGAATGTGAATTTTTGAATGGATCCGTGTCTTATCAATGGCTATTCATAACAGGATGAGATTAAGCAATTGAGAATTCAGTGGGTTTACAGTGTTACGGATTCTATGTGATACTGAACAACGAAAACAGTTTGTTGTTTTGAGGTAGAGATTTCTATCAACATTAGTACTAGATTTCCGATGAGCCAGATCAAAAACAGCCGGAAAAATAAGACCACATGTAATGTTGTCGTCTTATTTTGCAACATAGTTTTTTCAACCTTATTGCTTAGAAATTATGTTTTATTTTTCCATAAATCATTTTGTTAAAAAATACGTTTTCTTTTAAATCAAAGTAGTAAATGTATTGCAAACGAAAATAAACTTTATGTTTGAAAGTTAAGGTTTATAATCAAGTTATATGCAAACGTGGCCACTTGAGTGATATGTTTTTGTTAATCCTTAATCAAGTGCTATTGTTAATCGAAGGGTAGAGCTGCAAAGATTTTTTGACGGATTAAAACGTTAATCTGATTAGGATTATATACTTTTTTATAAGATTCTTCAATTCGGTTTTTAATTCTGACTCTTTCTCTGTCGAATAGATGTTAAGTAATCTAAGCCAAATAAACATTACAGAACTGGTTGCGCAAACATAGTTTTTCATTGATAGTTTCGCGTGTTAACAGGCTGATTGACATTTATTTTAGGATTTCCAAAATATACTCTAAAATCGAAGAGCGTAGTATGAAACTACGGGTAAAATAAGGTTGATACTTTTAAATGTGCATTCATCCTCGCGTAGATCTAGTCGGTTTGGTCCCTAGAAGATGACAGGAGTAAACAATGCCATGTAATCCTGTGAGTACTTCATCTGCAATTACTGAAGGAAGACCTAGTCAGTAACCCGAAACTACAATAAAATTGAGAAAATTCCGAGAAAAAAAAAACGAAAAGTTTTCAAAGTCCTCGCGCCATAGATAGTGCCCCTAAGGCTACACTCCAACCGTCTTCTTAATGTCAGCCGAAAGACCTTCACTGCTGGACATAGGCCTCCCCCAAACACCACCACATTGACTGGTTCTGTGATTCCCGCATCCAGCGGATTCCTGCGGCCTTCAACAGAGGGGCAACTCTCGTATAAGAACGTTACCAGTCTGATCTCAGTTTCAATCTCAAAAATACATCTAATTTTCTTACATTTTTGACAAGTTTTTGACAAGTTCTTGACAAGTTTTTGACATTGATTGTCGCTGAATGAGATTGCGACTAGATTTAATTGTTTTTAATTGCGGGAATTGGCCATTAGGTCATCGGTCCACCTTATGGGGAGGCCTTCCAATGCTAGCATCTTCTTGTTTTCGTAAAAATACAATGATAAAACAGTAATCTATGCAAGCAGGAAGCTTGCTGTATCATCACAACGCGCAACGGTAATATTTTCTCATTGTTTGTCTTATTTCTTTTTAGTATTTTAATGTACCTATCCATATTATATAATATTATAAATTCGAAAGTAACTTTGTCTGTCTGTATGTTACCTTTTCACGCCTAAACCGCTGAACCGATTTAGGTGAAATTTGGTATAGACATAGTTTGAGTCCCGAGAAAGGACATTAGGATACTTTTTCTCCCGATATTTCCACGGGATCGAGACTTATGCGGGTGAAACCGCGGGGCGCAGCTAGTTTATGTATATTTATTTGTGCTTATATTTATATATAGTCAGGTTTATATTATATTTATAGTTTTAATAGGTTTATGCGTATCTTTATACTTATTTAAATTATTTATTCCTAAATTTTCATGATTGCACCTACCTCTGTTTGTCTCTGCATCACCCAAAGGTTGACTTGTATAAAATGCCTATGGCATTAAGCCCGCCTCTGTACATGTATGTGCTCGAAGTATTAAATAAATAAATAATTTCTTGTGAAGTCAGTAATGGATGCTTTATGGCGTTTTTCACGCTCGTTGGTCGTTCATTAGGGGTCAATTAATAGGCCAGATTATATCACTGGGTGTTTGCTAGCTGACATAATACCTTTAATGGCGGTGATTTAAGATGGTCGTCTTACATTAGACATGACATCATGCCTCTAAGTAAAATCAGCCGCACGGATCCATCGATCAGGTTAAGCTACGCTTGCCACGGCTGGTCCGTGGATGGGTGACCATCTTTACATACTGAAACCCCTCCGTGCCTCGGAAAGCACGTTAAGCCGTTGGTCCCGGCTGTCATTCGTGGATCTTTAACAGTCGTTACGGGTCGTCAGAAGCCTGAAAAACTGACAACCAGTCTTACCAAGGGGTATCGTAATACCCGGTAACTGGGTTGTGGAGGTCAGATACGCAGTCGCTCCATGTAACATACTGGTATTCAGCTGCATCCGGTTAGACTGGAAGCCGACCCCAACATAGTTGGGATACAGCTAGGCAGCAATATTATAAATGATATAATTAAATAAGCAACCAGCTTGATTTTTTCTAGACTCTAGGATTGTCATAATATAATGGAGCAAAACCAGAATGTTTCCAAGTATTCTTATCTTGGATATTATCTTCTAATTTGTAGTTTCCAAAGTGTACTTTTAATATGAGTTTTAAATTTTCTTTCATTTAATTGCATTTCATGTCAAAGAAGCTATTAAAGGCAATTATACAAGTGGTATGAACTGGCAGCCTGCCACTAAATACTGATATTGCATTTAAGCCAAGTGTGGTTTTTAATAGTAATTTAGCAATCGTCACTTTACTAAAGTTATTGTGCACTAGCTGTGCCCTCGACTAAGTTCGCGTGGATGTCGGACAACAAATTGTTTTTTTTTTGCGCGGATCCCTAAAAACGGTTTTGTTTTTCCTACCGTATACAACGTGTCCTAAAATTCAACGATAAGCGGGGGCACCAGAGACAAAGATATTTTTTTTCATTATATTTCTCGAGTAGTCATGAGCAGGTCCTCCCTCTGGTGGGCAATAAGGGGGCGATAAGCGATAAGGGATAAAAACCATCCTATGTCCTTTTTCGGGACTCAAACTACCTCTATACAAAAATTTCATCTAAATATCTGACAGATACACTTTCGCATTTATAATATTTTTATGGATTTTTGTTTTTTCTATTTAAATATAGGATTGCCTAACCCTTCGGTTAATACAGGCGTGATAATATTATGATAACAATGACTACCATTTCAGTTTTATAACTCGCATAGTTTTCCAAATTACAAGAGATAACAATAACCTTTTACATTATAAAACAGCAATCTTATCTCGAGTAACAAAAATGAATTGAAATGCTCTGGTTTGAAAATAGCAAGGAGATTTTTTTATGAATAGAAGTTTTTAGCTTTGATTTTTTAGGTACAGTGGCATTCAAAAGTTAGTTGATATTTTTCCACTTCAGGTGTGACACACCACATTCATCATCATCATCATCTGTCTAGCCTTTTCCCGACCATGTTGGGGTCGGCTTCCAGTCTAACCGGATGCAGCTGAATACCAGTATTTTACATGGAACGACTGCCTATCTGACCTCCACAACCCAGTTACTGGATAATACGATACCCCTTGCTAAGACTGGTTGTCAGATTTTCGGACTTCTGACTACCCGTAACGACTGTCAATGATCCACGAATGACAGCCGGGACCAAGAGAAACGGACATACCACATTATGATTTCAAATTCTAGTGAAATGTTGGAACTGCTAACTGCTATAAAGTTTTTACTGACTAATTCAACGACCTTTGACTTATCATAAATAAAAAATAATCGAGAAGTCCCTTAGGAGTATCTGATTATTTTTTTTTTATCATAATTTGAAGTGGAAAAATGTCTACTTACTTTTGGAGCCCACTGTATATCTTATTAATATTAAACCAGTACGGTTTTAGAAAGGGGGTATCAACGGAAGACGCTGTATTAGCTCTACTGGACTCTGTTGTCAACAAAATTGACTGTAAACAAAAATGTGTCGGAATATTTTTAGACCTCTCTAAGGCTTTCGACACTGTCTCTGTCCCTATTTTACTCGGAAAATTAGAACAGATCGGAATACGCGGCACAGCCCTAAAATTGCTTAAGGATTTTCTATCGGACCGGACCCAGTGCGTTAAAATAGGAGAGTATGTCAGCAGTGAACAACTACTAGACTTCGGTGTGCCACAAGGAAGTTTGCTCAGCCCCCTCCTCTTCCAAATCTATGTTAACGAACTCTGTCTACTCACTCTCCCTTCTACTCATATTATAGCGTACGCCGATGACACTGTTTTACTGTCTAGCGGTCGTGACTGGGAAACGGCTAGGGAGGCCGCTGAAAGGTCCTTGACCCAAGTAATGATCTGGTTGGGCAATAATAGCTTAACGTTAAACGTCAGTAAAACCAACTTTATAACTTTTAGTTCTAGACCCTCTACCCTTCCATCTGACCTCTCACTACAAATCAAAGCCCATGTATGTGATGACTATAACCGCAACAATCCCTGTTCATGCCAGACTGTGACGAGAGCCTCTTCTATAAAGTATCTCGGCCTTTACCTTGATTCCTGTCTAAGCTGGAAGACCCACATTGAATCTCTGTCTGCCCGCACTAGAAAACTCATTTACCTTTTCAAAAAGTTGAGAACTTCCGCCCATAAGGATATCCTAAAAATGGTTTACACCGCTCTATGTGAATCAATACTAAGTTACTGTATCGGTGTGTGGGGTGGTGCAGCCAAAACAATACTCATACCAGCTGAAAGAGCCCAACGGGCAGTAATCAAAGTCCTGTTAAGCAAACCATTTAGGTACCCGACTGAGAAAGTTTATTCGGATTTTAAGGTGCTGACAGTCCGTCAAATGTTTATGCTTCGTGTGATCACACGCACACATAAAATTACCCCTTACAGTAGATGTAAAAGCCCTACGCTCAGAAGAAGACCCAAACCCGTTTGTCCCAAAGTTTGTACAAATACCACCTTTGCAAGGCGGCATAACCGTTATTTAAGCACTTTATTATATAATAAACTCCACAACACATTAAGCATTCATTCTTTGAACAAATTCCATTGTAAACAAAAAGTAAAAGAATATTTGCTAACCCTAAACTATGACGGCACGGAAGAATTGCTCAAACCATAACTTAAACAAAACAAATCAGGCACTCACTCACACAGACACACCTACACTTACTCATACATCTACACTTACACATACACAGCTACACTCACTCTAACACACACATCCGGCACGTATTTTCCTTGTTATTAATCCATTGAAACTTTATTTACCCTTTTGTTCCCGTTTCTTATCTTCAAATTTAATTGTAATAGTCTAGTTTATTTTGTTTTTCTTTTTTACAAAGGTGCACATTACTAATTTGTATGTAATTATTATAATATCCAGAATGGACGGATGGATGACCCCTGTAACACAGGCTTTGCCTAGCATGGGGGTCATTGATCATTTATTTTGTACCATGCTATTCGCACGCTCAAATTAAGTTTCACTCTGTATCTGTGTACCTTTTTATGTCAAATAAATTTATTATTATTATATCTATTGGCTGTGCCCCGCGGTTTCAGCCGCCTCCCTCGGCTGCTAAGGGTCTTATCGTGATATGAAATAGCAAATGCGAAAATATTTATTCAAATCCGACTGGTATTACCAGAGATTAGCGCATTCAAACCAAAATTCTTTAACAAAAACTAAAAGCTTATTTGACTTTATTGGAGCGTAAAGTTGTAGGGATAAAAGCTGAACAGTTTATTTAGAAATATATAATGTATATATATAGATAGAGAAGTGTTAAATTGAACTATCTTTATCTATGTTTGGGATTTGGGTAGAATTTTGACCTTTGACTCTGGCCCTCTGTCTATCACCTTACGAGTTCTGTCTCTTATTTTATTTATTTGTTCTTTGAATATTGCAAATTTTTCAACTAAAGAATACTTACGTACCTTGTTTGGTAGGGTAGTTTTTTACGGTGTAAAAAGTAACCTATTTCATTCTTTTCTTGGCACCTGAACAAAAATAAAATACGATAATAATCATAATTTATCGTAGCGCCAAAACCTCTGTGCAAAATATTCTTCCTGCGTAAAAATACACTCGCATTTATTTTTTATATTTTGTTTACCTACCTAATTGAAAATTATATATTTACCACACATGCATACTAATAAAGAAAATTTTAACAAACAAAGTACACTCACAAATCATCTTCAAACACAAAACTCACCACTACTACACCAGCAATACGGATAGTATAGAACTGCGTTCAGTTAGGACTTTGTACGGAAGAAGAACTATTCAGTTTGAGGGAGCGCAGCTTTATAATAATTTACCGAAAGAAATATGAGATTGTTCATCAGTGAACATTTTTAAGAATAGGTTAAAGTTGTATTTGGCTAACCAACAATAATAAATCATTACTATATGTACTCGACAGATTGAACGACGATTATGTTTATTACTTAAGATATTTTGTTTAGTTTCTCATATTTAAGTGAACTATGTATGTTCTTTTTGAGAAATAAATTTCTTTAAACCGAATCATCTTGACTTCCTAAACAGTTCGTAGCTTGGAGTAAAATCAATGCCAGATACTTAGAACTATCTTTATTTTTGGGGTTTCGTACCCAAAGGGTGCCAACGTAAGCCTCAGCTGTCTGTCCGTCCGTCCGGCTGTCAGCGGGCTGTACTCCCTTTGTACCCGACCTTTACGTTCAGAGTAGTCAGATAGTTTTTAAAATATGATTGGCATGTAAAAGTGTTTTTGCCATGTTTGTACAGACAGCGTCAGAGAAAAGGAACCCCCTTTGGTTACTTACCAAAGGGGGTTCCTTTTCTCTGACGCTGTCCGTACAAACTTAACTACAGAAATAAAATCATTTATCATTTGCATCTCATGAGCCGTAATAGGTAAACAGATGTGATTTATTCCGGTCGGATTGCCTGAACACTTGGATCCCCTGCTAGTTATTCTTTTGATTTAATTTCTGTCTTATATCCACTATAACTAGGTCTGCACCCTAATTGCGTAACACACTATCAATCGGAATTTGAATCATTTTGAAATCAATTGCTAATCCATTGCTTCATAAGTTCGAAAAGTATGTCTGCTCAACACGTAAATAACGCAATGAATGTTGTTGAACTGTCAAAATGAAACCTATTCCGATTGATAAAGTGTTAGGCAATTGCCCCGTGAATCCCCTTACTCTTTTTGACAGGTAAGTACAGTCAAGAGAAAAACGGTTTTTGTTTTAGGGCTAATTAATGACTTACCAACTGACTATAAATCAGTCCTAAGTGTTTTAAATCATCACAGGCAATCAGAAGGTCTTTTAAATTAATTTGGACAAACACAGAGTGTGTATTTCTATTGCCGCCATAACAAATTTTTGTAGTAGAAATGTTTCGTCGGTTATCAATAAATATCTACTGTTTCATTGAAAAGTGCACTGCCTACGCAGTAAAAATTTATTGAACAGCATTTTTTTATTTTAATAACCTACGAAAAATTTCTGCGCTTGTGGTCTAGAAACATGTGCTGAATACAGTATACATAGTATATAGAATACATACACACATGTACACATGATGATGATGTGTATACATGTTTGTGTATATAGTATACATATATTGGACGTCAAACCTATGACTCTCCATATGACACATGCTTGGACGTTCAAATGGAACATACTTCAAATATAACCAGCCAGTCCTGTAGAGAGGTGTGGCTTTTCAACCAGCCTTGCTTTACAGCCAGCCTCTACAGTACCTATACTTTGGCTTAGTAAAAACTTGAGTATTTTATAGCCCAAACGTGATCATAACATTGAGAGCTACTTATTTAAGGCGACATTTTAAACGAGTGTTCCGTTTACGAGCGGATGGCAGACAGAGATTACTCAGCCCAGGTTCGTACGGGCGATTATAATTTATGGCGCACTAGATTTTCAACTTTCGGTATAAAGGGTACTACATGACTTAAAGCGCGGTCACTGTCGGACTACATAGAAAAGAAAGAGAAGCGCGATGACACAACACTGGTAATTTATTGCAAAATATAAAGCAATTATCTATTTACAAAAAATCTATTGTTTGGACTAAAAAATTAAAACACTAGTTCTTTAGTATGTTGCTTGTAGAATAATCTGACAAAAAAAAAACAAAATTATTGTATGTATCATATTAGTATGGTTTTTACTGTAAAAAGAAAGTTTTTAGAGGTATCTTGTTTTTTTTTTCTATCGTATCAAATTAGTTGTATTATGTTTTCAACACTATCCTGAAGAATAGAGTCGTTCCCGCTCGTTAATATCCCGGCGTTAACACTATAATATCATATATTTTTTCTGATTTTGTTTAGTCGATCATATACTTTCAGTGCTTCTAAAACTTGCGTTTTTTTTGCGTTTAGTTCCTTAATCTCCTTAAGCCGAGCATTGAAAATGACAGAGAGAGATGATTAAATGGTTTCACCCGCGTAAATGTCGATCCCGTGGGAATAACGGGATAAAAAGTATCCTATGTGTTATTCCAGGATTCCAGGGTGTCGGCTACCTCCATACAAAGTTTTATCAAAATTGGTCCAACCGTTTGAGCGTGAAGGAGTAACAAACAAATAAACACACACACACACTCACAAACTTTCGCTTTTATAATATTAGTGTGATGTCAGTGAATGAATTGAAGGTAATTAGGTAGATGGCAGACAATGATAATTTGGGACTTACCGAGGTATTGGTATGCTACACACGCTTGTCTCTTTTTGTTTACATTTGCATATCAGCGGGTGATAAGGATTTATTATGATTGATTTTATTGGTTTAGGTATAGTTTCTATATTCAGAATTAAAACAACAAAAAGTGGTTGTTTTTTTGAACTGTTACCAGCGGTTCCACTCACATCTTATTTAAGCAGGTATGAGAACTACTTCATGATAGAGAAGCTTCGAAACTTTTATAAACGTGCGAAGTTAGAGAGTTTTTTGTGTACGAAAAAGTTGAAATGTTTAGGATGTTGCTCTGTTTTATAAGGCTGGAAGTATTGTTACGCCGACGTCGGTCGCTGACATCGGTCGCGTTTCGATTTATATGGACTCGTGCCCGCTGACCGTCGGCGCTACACTATAAATGGATAAATGGCTACTACGATAAATGGATATGTACACAGGGATAATTTTGTTATCACCATCCAAATTTTTACAGGGTGTTCTACCCTTGAAAATGAACAACTTTCACTATGGGACCAACTTTGAAATCACGAAAAAAAAAAACAGCTGTTTAATACAAAAGTTACCTAGGTACTTGACCAAAATGTATGAAACAGCTGATATTTTTTTGGTGATTTCAGAGTTGGTCCCATAGTGAAAGTTGTTCATATTCATGGGTAGAACAACCTGTTAAAATTTGGATGGTGATAAAAAAATATCCTGTATACTTACACGTCCATTTATCGTCAGCGTGTTGGTACCTACGTGTGTCCGACGGTACGCGACCCACGCGACGTCAGCGTAGGAGGAATTCAGGCCTAAGAACTTATTATAAGTGATTATGCTTTTTCAGAAATCTAACTAAGTAGGTACACACATAAACCTTACACACATAAACTCAGGCCTTCTTCCCATGGGATTAAACAGAAACTACAGAGCGTCACCTGCTACCATCCTTACATACCTACTCCTAAGTAGGTGCCATAAGTAAATAAAGTAACTTTTGTGGAACTGTTGGTTGGTGGATTTCAAGAATGGTGGCAGTTTCGTCACGTGTTTATTGTATCATAATCAGCCTATATTGTTCCCACTGCTGGGACACAGGCCTCCTCTCTTCGAGAGGGAGTGGGCTATAATCTAACACGCGGGCCCAGTGCGGATTCAAAGATGTCACATGTCCTTGAATTTTTGGTTCTAGGACATATCGCTTTCCTCACGATGTTTTCCTTCACCGTTTTGAGAGCAGTGGTGATGAAATAATTTACACAAAGTAAAGCGCCTGTCTGGGTTCGAACCTACGACCTACAACTCGTAAGTCGTGGCCGTTACCCCTGGGCCACCGCTGCTCATCCCTCCCGTGTTTATTGTACTTCACAGTAATAAGATAGGAAGTGTTTGTACTATTGACGTCTATATTAAATTAAAAAATCCAATTACCCACACACCCTTGACCATGTGCATTTCAATGTATTCTCAGACGCTCTATTTATATTCAATCAAGTACATGCAAAGTAAAGTACTTAGGCGTATATGATACGTCGAGGTTTAGAAAGAGACTCCTACACTGCACAGGTATGAATGACAGAAATAGCAAACCTACAAAGCTGATTTTAAGGGGTCGTCTCCACGAGCGAGAGAATCGCGGCGATAGTCTCGCCGTGCCATGAAATTATCGCCGCGATTATATCGTCGTGGGGAGACACGTTCTAAGAGAGTGTATAGAAATACGTGGCACGACGATAATATCGCCGCGATTCTCTCGCTCGTGGAGACGGCCCCTTAGGGTTCCGTAGCCAATTGGCAAAATGGAACCCATTGATATATATGATGGTTTTTTATATATCAATGATGGAACCCTTATAATTTCGCCATGTCCGTCTGTCCGGATGTGACACAGTCATTTTTCTCTCAGACTATGCTATGGAGCTACCCATATCGATGAAAATGAGAAAAAAGGTATATTCTGTGCAGCACTATAGTCCGCGCGGAACTAGTTGGCCGCTGAGGTGGGGACAGGGGTGAGGCGGCGGCGGCGGCGGTTCGCAACGCACGTACTGAGTAATGCGCCCCCGCCCCTCCGTCCCACCACTAACATACCTAAGGGTGCGTCTAGATTATGTTATATAACATATAAACTTATGTTATATAACACGTCCAAATTATTTTGCATTTACATTGCTAACTTCTCTATAGAAACATGTTATAGAACTATTTTTAATAACATGTTATGTACACACACACACACATACATACACAGTGTGGACGCGCCTTAAGGCACGGCCAACTAGTTCCGCGCGAACTATAGTCAATGGTGTACCTAGTGAAACTACAGAAAAAATAATTAGGGGTGGCACACCCCCTGCATATAACGGAGCGAAGAAAGAAAAATTCAACTCACATAAGCGTGTGGGATATCGTTGGATATTCGTTAATAATTTAACCAGCAGGTTAATTGCGTAACACACTACTAGTAGCAACGGGTTTCATTCTGACAGTTCAACAACATTCATTACGTTATTTGCGTTGTTGAGCAGACACATTTTTCGAACATATGGAGCAATGGATTAGCAATATGCTTCAAAATGATTCAAATTGAGAGTAATAGTGTGTTACGTAAATATGGTGCTGTTTTTGCGATATAGAATATTTGAGGTTAAGATCATAGGAACATCATTATTTCCATAGTTTTTTCGAGAAATACTACCTAAATAAGTTTTTCGTCGATAAAAACAATGCTGTACATGCGTAATTATTCATCCCAACTACGAAACACTTTGAAAGGCACACTTTGACACATTTCACCCAAAGGTTTGTGACTTGTAGAAAATGCCTATGGCATTAAGTCAGCCTCTGTACATTTATGTGCTTGAAGTATTAAATAAATAAAGGGCTAGGCAGATTGATTGGTGTGCCATATTTACGGCCGGGTACTGTGACTCTCTTTGTTGTAGCTCTGTTCTATTGGTCAGTCAGTAGTGCCAACCTTCCAGAGTTCAATTAAAAGCATACAATAGAACATTGTCTGTATTCTGTAAGAGCTTTCCTTCTAGCGACGATACAAAGAGATTGGCCGAAAGATTACTGTCCACTAATGAAATGTTTTCTTTGAAAATTTAACCGCAATAATTTGCACCTACCTAAACTGGAATAGTCTTCATATTATTATCATAATCAGAATTATAGTTGTTTTATAGCCTACTTAAACCTAACTTTAAAATATTAAATCTTATGGCCTTCTCATATCTTTTGCTTTACAAACGTTAAAAAAATGAAGATTATTTAATTCTGATTATGATATAATTAAACTACTTCCTGAGCCCTCAGGGAGTAGTTTAATTAATATTAAGAAAACATGACAGAATTCAATTGGAGAAAAAAGATATGTGAGGAAG
Source organism: Amphipoea lucens (assembly GCA_947508005.1). Lineage (NCBI taxonomy): Eukaryota > Metazoa > Arthropoda > Insecta > Lepidoptera > Noctuidae > Amphipoea > Amphipoea lucens. The sequence continues at coordinate 12,618,964 of OX382379.1, forward strand.
TAATAAAGGATAGACAATTAGACATAGTTCATAATGTCTAATTGGCTATATTTATGTCTGTAATTTATATAGTGTACATAATAAAGAGTATTCTATTCTATTCTATTCTAGAGTACTCTTTTTTTGGGTACGGGTCCCATTCAGAATTACCCATTGTCCTTTAATCATTTTGATACTGCTCAACATTAATTTATGAGACATTAGTTATTCGGTTGTATTAGGTATTTGTAAATGCAATATCTCTATAAATTAAACAAAATCGGGTTAGTTACACCATTTATAACTCAAGAACGGCTGTACCGATTTATATGGTATTTGATTTGTTGGATTTGTTTAACAAATCAAAGACCAGGGGGGGGGTTTTGTGAATAGCAGAATAATTATTAAAACATGAGAAAAATTCACGGAGAAAAAATTAATTAAGATACTATTTCGAGACGTCGCCAAGCTGTTGGTCGACTCATCACGCGACCAGAGGGCTGGCCTTTTTTTTGGCAAAGAATCAGCACTGCCATACAACGTGGCAATGCTGCCAGACTTTTGGGCACGTTTCCCGTTGACAGTGATGCGGACGAATTTTTTGATGCCCTTTGATTATTTTCCCTCCCTTTTTATATACTTGTACATATTATTATTTAAAGATTGTTAGCTATTTAAATTATGTAAATATGCAAAATAAATAAAACAATATTAAATTTTAAAAAAATTAAGATACTTAATTCATTTTCTCACGAATTTTGTATTTATTGATTTTGAGGTGGTACGAAGTTCGCCGGGTTAGCTAGAAAGATAAGCAAGGACGAACAAGAGATTTATGAACAGAACTATTCTCATGATTTCCTAAAAACACGAGATTCGGTCTGTGTTTCCATGAATTTATTAGGTTCCTTTCGTTATGTCATGAATCCGTGAAACTCCGAGCTTTCGCGAAGATTCTTGTGGATTTACGCAGTTGTATAAAACGCCACATACATGCTACTGGCTTTTATAAATCCGATACTTAGTTATAACTTTTCGTCCCGCAATATTGTCTGTGAGGTTTTCGTGCCTACTTACAAACTTTTAAGGACATTTCAAAACGGCTGGTTGACACTTCCCATGACCCAAGGGCTGGCTTTTACCTTGGCCAAAGGCTTGCCATACAACGTGGTAATGCCGCCAGTCTCTTGGATACATTACCAGTCGACAGGGATGTGGATGAATTTTTCGACGCTATATTTTAGTTTGTTTAGGTATAGTTTTAGTTTAGTTAAGTTAGGTTTTAATTTTGTTATTTTAATTAATTAGGTATTAGTTATTATTTGCTTACTCGGTGTCTTACAAACTTAACACTTAACTTGATTATTCTAAAAGAAAAGTAAAGGCAAAGAAATATTTCAGAATAGTCGCAAAATCGCTGCGATAAAGTCGAGTTTACTCTGTAAATGGTTCGCTCTAGCTATCGCAAAATGTATAACGTTCATGCAAACGGATACATCATATCAAACCATCCTCATATATCAGCCTGTAAAATATAGCTTGATAGATGCGAAACTAGACGGAGGAGATGAGAACATCGCAGTAAAATAAATCAAATATATTCAGTGGTAGAGTTTTAGTAGGCTGATATTATTATTATATGAGCTGTTCTCATGTATATATATCTCTCTCTCTCTCTCTGTTATCGGTCCCTCACGTCTGAGGATCCTTCGGAGTTGCATCTGGAGCGGATGATCCGCCTCCACCGGTTTCTGTCCAGCGCATCCCTTACCACCGAGAATTTAGAGAACGATTATTCCTTCACCTGATCGGTCCATCGTGTTGGTGAACGACCGCGCGATCGTTTGCCTCCGGTGTTCCCAACCACAATCAGTTTTTCCAAACTTTCATCGTCTCTGCGCACTTTTTGGCCGAAATAGGAGAGAACGTTGTTGACATATGGTCGAAAAGCGGGTTTTTGTTCGAAGCTGGGTTAAGATCGATGCATTGGTGCGTTTGGCAGTCCACGGTCGTCTCCAGCACCACATCTCAAATAATCGTTCTCATGCTATAGTACCAGTTAATACTAGAGAGGATAAAAAACAATGTCACCTTTTAGACAAAAATAGTGCTTAACACCTTGTAATAAAGGTGCTCTGACGTCTTACCGTAAGTTGCAGTAACACTCTTTAAATGTGTTTACTGAGGCGCAAGACGAAGTTCTTGGTAAACTCATAAGTCCTTACAACATCCTCACCTTTTGCACAACGTACGTGGACTCAGTCTAGAGCAACCATTTTAACTTAGTTCGGGGGGTAAAAGTGTTAGAACGAACGTATAAACCAAACAGTTTAAAATGTCATGTTTGTACAGAAATACGCCACTAGAAACGTTTTTATAAATGTGAACTCTCTGTCACAGTCGGGTTATATACAGGTTGAAATTGAAAACATGCGACAAACCGAAATTGAAGATTTTTTTCATCATTTTGAACAACTTTTACCAAGGGACCAAAGCTGCAAAAGCGAAAAAAAAAAAATCAGCTGTTCCCTATGCGAACATAAATATAGAGACCAGCTGATTTTTTTTCGTGATTTCAGGTTTGGTCCCATGGTAAAAGTTGTTCATAATGATGAGTACAATCTCCCATGATTTGTCGCATGTTTTCAATTTCACCCTGTATAAACTTGCATTGTAAAAGCTGTACTTACTGTCTCTCTTTGCTAATAAATATATATATGTATGTGCAAATAATAACTCAATCCTGGTTTATTAACACCCTCTTATTAGCTTCAATAAAAGAAAATATTTTAAAAATAATTTTGTAAATTTTTCCATCTTGGGAGTATAAAAACGCGGTGCAAAACGTTATAATATTTTCAATTTACGAGCAATGCTCATGTCTCCCTCCAAATTAAAGAGAAAATTAAATTAGTAGGAATACTGAACCAGACTACAAAATTAAAGACAAAGGCACGGGGGTGCAGGCAATTAGATTCGCTTCAGTTAAGTCGGGGACCCAAAACTACCGCTCGAGTTGCGTACAGTCAAATAAATAGACAAGTATGACGCCTCGAGCGATGTAACTTGTGTCAAGAAACACACGCACGCGTCTCTTGTTTCCGTCGATCGCAAGTCGCGTCGCCGTGTCATGCTCTAAACAACTTCTTTCATTTGTTTTCTCCGCAGTCGCTGTCGCAAGACGCGTGTCGCTTGAGCGTGTAGCTCGTGGCCACGGAGTTATCACTGCTTTAGCCTTAGGTATTGCGAACCTCAACTAAAACATTCAGCCTATAACAGCCAACAGTTGGACAAAGACCTAGCTTCATAGTTGCGCCACAACACGGAATTTTCCACCTTATATATCCAGTCTTTTTCCCGGCCACCTTTTAAAAGTCATCGGTTCAACTAGCTGAAGAACGTGACACGCTGCGCTTACCGTTTCGCGGTCTTCATTCAAGAACTCGTCTGTTCTTGACAAACATGGATGGCCTGCTGAAACACCATTGACATTGTTGTGATGGATGTAACGTTCATGTACAGCCAGGGAAATTAATTGTTAGGTAAATTGACAACTGACGTTAATCTGCCATTCATACAATTGTCAAAGAATGACAGTTATGATTTGAATAAAAGAACAATTTAAACAATTTGACAGTAAATTTTCTTAACAATTAATATCCCTCACTTCATCTATTTAAATAAGCATTACGAATTCTATAAAGTGCTTGTGCTAAAGAAGTTCAGGCTTATCTTCTGTTACTGTCACGCACGACTTTTGTCGACTGTACCTGCACAGCTAGAAAATAGTATTTCCACATTGCAAACTACCTCGCTTGCAACCGATCCACTGCGTCAGGTCGTAACGATATGTCACTGCATTTAGATGTAGCAATTTCATTGTAACTATATGATGTTTGTTTCATAGCAAAACTGCCTTTGAGATTCAAGAAAGTAGGAATCAAAAGAGTAAAAGTAATGGCCACTTATGCTCACTTAAAAGTTCTACATATTTAGCCCGTAATGTCCCACAACTGGGCAAAAGCCGTCCTTATACTTTTCCACACACATCTCTCTTCTGCTATTGCGGATCGCACTCTTTGGTAAGAGTCAAGTTCGTCAATCCACCTTCGTCTTAGCCTGCCGCGGTGAATTTTTTTAAATGTTAAGAGGAGGAGATCGAAGTGACTGATGATTTAATGGTTCGTAGTCAAATCACGGTCTTCCTGAGATGTGTGAACTAAGTTTATTACATAATTATCACGCTTGCAATTCCCTAAGGGTTAGGCAGATGTGTACCTATAGTAACACTTACATTTCGCCAGTTATGTTTAAGACCCATTTAATGCAGACTCTGGGCTGATACTGAAAGATTTCTGATGGAAAAATCCTGGTCCCGGGAATCAAATTCAGAGCTCAGCAGAAGGTAGCGCTTGCGACAATTAGACCAAAGAGGCAGTTACGGACTAAGATTAACGTTGATGAATCAATTTATATAGAAACCGTGGAAACCTAGCAAAAAAATAAAAAATCACTTAAATATAAGTATCACTCTTTACAATAAAGCATTTCGCTTAAAAATCTAAGTATACTGCAGCTCTCGAAATTAAATGTTCTTTCCAAAATTCCAGCGCTTTTAAGCGCTCCTGTAATTCGAACATTCGGATCATTAGCGAACCTCAGGGCGTACGTGGGTAAAATGTCTGACAATTTGCTCAATCCAGTCCACTGACTGCTGTTACCAGGAATCGCAATTCAATTGGAGTTCGCGTGTGGGTTGTGCAAAGATTATTTTTAAAATTTTTCCATTCGTCGTTCTTTTGTTTATTTTACCAGCATTCGTAGAATAGGCTAGTTTCCTAAAAAATTCTAATTAGTCCGTCAGTTAGATTATCGAAAAATAATGGACCCGTATTTTCTCTTTTGTCAATCAAACAAAAAATGACAAAGATAAAGCACGTCACGACCCCCCACTCCCAAATTTTGACGTGCTTTATCTTTGTCATTTTTTGTTTGATTGACAAAAGAAAAAATACGGGTCCATTATTTTTCGATAATCTAACTGACGGACTAATTAGAATTATTATTTTTTTACCCAGGACACTACCCTATTAGGCCCTTTATAGGTACACATATGTTTTTCTTGCCATGAAAAACTACGGTTTATTCGCCGTGTGTAGGCACGGTTTTCAGTGTTGTATGGATAACTATGGAAGCTTGTTGACAGACACGTTTTTCTACGGCGTGGTTTATACATCGTGCCGGAAAGAAACCGTGTCGTGTACAAAGGGCCGTAGGGACATTACATCTTTGTGAAGGATCTCGTCCGAGGAAGTTCTACACACCACCCAACTTTTTTCCAACGCCAAGTTAGCGTTCATCCATCCATCTCTGAGATGGCGATGCACCTGCAATACCTACTATTGCAGATTTCCATAAAGCCTCAGTGACCACTTTACATCTAGTTGGCCGCCATTTTTGTGACATTCAATAACACACAATAAAATTTATTATGTGGCGCCATCTACATCGGCACATGCAAACTAGTACACATTACACTGCCGTTACGCAAAATCCTGCAGCGCGCAAGCAAAGATAATCGTGCGAATAGCATATATACAATGTCCCAACATCAATCATCGGGCAGGAGCCCACCAGACACAACACCCGTCTGGTCGAACCCCGCTTTTTTATAGAGAATGAGTGAACTTTACACTCTGTTCCTCATACCTCTATACTGGTGACTCCATGATTATTTCTTCCTTGACTTTCTGTAGTTTCCACCTTTATTATCATGTTCTGCCATCATGCTTTTATTATTATTGAAAGCATAACTTACCATTTTTCTATAATATTGTATTGCCTCTAGTTTTCGTAAGTCACATTAATTTATCATAGTTACATTCTTTATGGTTTTTACTTACGTAAACAGTCAGCAAAATACGAGCTAATATTTAGTTCGACTTGCGACCTCGTCGTGCGATGTGCTCGTTACTAAAAGCTCCGGTTGAGTTCGGAACTAGTCGGGCAAACCCGAACTGAAACTAAGTAAACATGTAAGTAATAACTCTCTCACTAGGTTTACTTATTTTCAATAAATATACGTATTTTATTATAAATGGTCCTGAAATAATTTATCAGTTCATTCCAACGGATAAACGATTTCAAGTAGAGATTGTCAACCGCAAATCCAAGGAAGCAATTTGACTTTGACAGAGCCTTAATTTCGTGGCAATAAAGGCGGTTTTCGTATATCACTGACAAGTTGACCATACCTACCTACCTTGAATATACCTCTGTCGGTGTCAAGCTTTTTCCGATAACGAACAGATGGAATCGATTTATATGAATGACTTGGGTTCTGCCTGTGGTAAGTCTCTTTGTAATTAAAAAAATCAGAAATCCAATTTCGGCAGTGTAAAAATCGGTAGGTATAATTATCTTCAGTGTTGGCACGAATCTAGCACTCTAATTGCGTAACACACTATCAGTCGACATCTGAATAATTTTGAAGCAAATTTCTAATCCATCGCTTCATTAGTTCGAAAATTTTGTCTGCTCAACACGTAAATAACGCAATGAATGTTGTTGAACTGCCAAAATGAAACCGATTCCGATTGATAACGTGTTATGCAATTGCCCTGCAAAAGGTTACATTACAGCTTTCATTATGTATCACTTGTTAATGTGTTGATGAATTCTCGTAAGCGAATTTTGGACCACTTCGTCTTCTTCTTCTTGGTAGCACTCTTGTCAGAGCAATCGTGGTCCTCATGTAGTTTCTTGTCTAGGGGCTAATGTAATTCTTCTCATGATTTCTCACCACCTACGTCCTTCGACCGACGATCCTTACATACTAAGGAGTATGTAAGGATCGTCGCAGGTGGCGTTTTCGTTTACGTTCATATCGGGTCATACACGCACGCTGCGTTTATTTTACCATCTATGTATATCTATACTAATAATAAAGCTGAAGGAGTTTGTTGTTGGTTTGAACACGCTAACCTCTGGACTTGCGGGTCGAATTTGAAATAATATTTTTGCGTTTGATAGCCCAATTGTTGAGGAAGGCTATAGGCTATTTTACATCTCGTTAGGACCCTTATGAATCGAGCAAAAAGAGAAAACTAAGAAAGAACGCCAAGCGAAAACGAATGGATAGCGCGGGCAAGTGATGCGATGCGACGTTTAACGCAGTCGAAGTCACGAGCAGAAGCTCGTAGTGAAATAAAATGCAGAAGCCGGGATCGTCTCAGCCCGGGTTAGCGGGATTGTCCGAAAGGGTTACCGCTACCCCAAAACATAAAGGGCTAAGGAAGTAACACGGGTGGATTTTAGTCAGTAAGAGTCTGACTCTCCCTTCCGCTCCACTCAGAGTGGGAGTGGTCATTTGATGATTACCAATCCACAAAAAAAAAAGGATCGTCTCAGCAGTAGGTAGCTTTTTAAAAGCTACTGGTATCGTCATAACATTTGGTATCACTTTGAGATTTGTTAGCACAACGTAATCATTATCATAATCAACTTCTTTTAGTTAACATAACATATATACATACATAACATAATCAGCGTATAACGTTCCCACTGCTGGGACACAGGCCTCCTCTCTGTGAGAGGGAGTGGGCCGTAATCCACCACGCGGGCCCAGTGCGGGTTGGTGGATGTCACATATCTTCGAATTTTTGGTTCTAGGACATGCCGGTTTCCTCACGATGTTTTCCTTCACCGTTTTGAGAGCAGTGGTGATGAAATAATTTACACAAAGTAAAGCGCCTGTCGGGGTTCAAACCTACGACCTACAACTTGTAAGTCGCGGCTGATACCACTGGGCCACCACTGCTCTTTTAGTTAAACTTTATTTAAATTTGAAGATTTTATATTTAACCATCTGTAGGTAGGTATTCCGCGTGCCTAAACTTCGTTAAATCTTTCCCATACAAACTAAACAATGTGGAACAACGGAACGTATTGACTAATAGATGAGAATAATCTAAATATAGCCTGAAACGTTAAGTTATATTGAGGCGTCTAGCCGATCAGTTTGACCTAGAAATACTCTGGAAGGTCTGTTACCACCCGCCCACCGCGCCGCTACCTCCATTTAAACTGTAAGCTACAGACAGCGCTTTCATTGTGTTTACTTAAGGGAGAAGCGGCTAAACATTCTATAATGACTATTTCATGAAATATTAATCAATAGGTTTACAAAAACAGTAACTTAGAGGGTTGTATTGATGTTATTGATGATTATAACGGTACTTGCCCGTGGTCCCCCAGTCTAGTCCCCCTTGGGGTACCACGAACAAACATTTTTGCCCGTGGAACCCTCAAGGGGGACAAAGTGGTACCATGGGCAAATTATTTGGTCCGTGGTACCCCCGCTATACCTACATAGTCGTTGCGGTCGCGAATCATATTATGTTCAACATACAACCTGACACTGACCTGCAAATTGCAAAAAAGTAAGAAAATTTGAATTTCGTGGTCTATCCTGGCACTTCCCCCTTAAGGTGGAACTAGTCGCGAGCTCGAATTCACTGATGGTCATGGCCTAAAAGCACGCTGAGACAGTATCAGTGATGGGCAGTTAGACGCTAGTCTGCACGCACAACGTCTAGTTCTGACACTCAGAAACAACATTCCGAACTGAAAGGCGCGTAAAAAAATCGAAGAGTGCTTTGGAAAATTGAGTTTTATGAAAAAATAACCACGGCATAAATCTATTAGAAAAAAAGAAAAAAGATTGGGATAACTTCCTTATTATGGGAATGAGGCGAAAATCAAGAAGTTTTTTCTTTTATTTACATTTCTTTACAGAAAGTACGTGACTGAAGTCTAAATTATATAGACGGTAAAACTTTTCTTGTTATTCTTGTTCAACCTTGCTCTAAGGGCTTACTTGGTAATAATTTATGATGGCGGTACTTTTTTATTTATTAAGTGTTGTAGAAAAAACTCGTTCGAAGGCACTTTACAACAAAAATCAGAACAAAATTATAAAACACCTGGAAAAGCTATTTGTATTTAGTCTTTAAATGTACAAAATTAATTCACCTCGGCATGGACATATGTACGTATTCTATCCATTTCTTACCTACCTACTTGGTGTTGGCTATCTTTTAAAAGTCTTAACCTTTTAAGCGCTTGGCTAAATATCAATTGCCGTGCCCCTTGCGCGCGGCTACAAATCAATAAAATAATACCTACAATAAATAAGGAGGAAGCAATCGTTGTAAGTATATCGTTTTCGTTGTATTCGTAATCGCTGTTTTTTGATATTTTACAACCACCCTTATTTAATTTAAATAGAACGAAAAAATCATGCATGTTCTCTATCGCAGAAATACGACACGAGCGGCAGGGGGACGGAAATATGTTTCGCATATATGCGAGCGGTCAAAAAGATAATCTAAAGATCCGCCACTGAGAAATGGTAAACTAGGTGTCGGATCATTTTTAAAACACTAGTGGGTATATCCAACACCACACTGCGCTCCAAAACACAGATCACTGACTTTGCTCAAAAAGCCGCTAAACTGAAGTGGGACTGGGCTGGCCATGTCTGCCGTATACCCAATGAGCTGTGGGCCAAAATAACCACTACGTGGAGCCCTGACACAGCCGGAAGGCATCGCGACGGACCCTGTAGAAAATGGCGAGACGAGCTGACAAAACAAACGACCAGTGGTCCACTTTATCCCTAGATCGAAATAGCTGGAAGTCATGGGGAAAGTCGAAAATCAAAAATCAAAAGTCATTTATTCAAACTAGGCTGAGAATCAGCACTTTTCGAACGTCAAAAGTACAAAAGACAGTCCCCCAAAACGCCCGCCCTTCACCACTTCCTAGTGCTTTCGCTGGGGAGAAGAAGTGGGGGAACAAACTCCCCAACAGCACAGCTGTCTGTTCAGTTAGAAAATAATTGATTTTATACAATACTAAGTATGCAAAGTAATTAACATTATAGGACACAGAACATTAATTTAAATTATTTGCCATAGGTTAGCTAGCCACGCCAATATACCAACAAATACAATAAACACTATACGTACTCAAGCAAAAAATATATTTATAAGGTAAATGTACCAATATTCGTCGGGTTTTGATATTCACTGACTTTGAAGAACTGCTGCGTGAGAAGTATTTCATTTAGAATGAAACTTTTTGCATGACAAAATAGAAAAATTATCCGTTATTCTAAATAAGTTGTTAATTTTTGTAATTTTTAGTGATAATAAATACTTATTTAAGCAAATGTGAAAAAAGGGCGATTTGTACCAGTACTCGCCAGATTTGTACTATTACTCATCAAAAGGACCCAGTAGTCGTCAACTTTAGATGCTAATATGAACTTTCAGGCCTTGAACATAGAGTTCAAGATGATTACACATTAGAACATATTGTGATTGTCTTTCATATGAGTGGCAAGTCTAAGAAACAAAAGGTAGGTAGAAAACCAAATCGCAAGAAATTACTAAAGGTTGTGAGCTGTTAGCAGACTAGGTAGGTAAATTCTAATATATTTTAGCTTAAAAAAATAAGATGTCCGAATCACAGAATCAGTTTTTTATCAGAATAAAGGAGCCCATTGTATATTAAGTGTTGAATGTTTTTTTATGTTGTGTATTTATGTGGTGTACAATAAAGTATACATATAAATAAATAAATAAATCAGTCATATTAGGCCCAAAACCCAAAATGGCCGGCCAACGAAAAAAATGTATTGCCCTGGTCGGGGAAGACCTCCTTAAAATTTTTACTATTGCGCCGAATCTCTAAGACCATTCCTTCAGCTTTTTTTTAAGTTGAAAAATAAAGTTTTATACATTAAAAAAACCTGATTTTAGAACTATATAGGCAAAAAATAGTTATAGTAACACTCGTAGAGGTTTTTTGTCATTGTAGGTAATACTTGTTTAAGGTCACCTTTCTTTTATTTTCGCCAATCGGTAGTTAATATATTTTATTAAAATGTATAAAACTAGATTTTTTAAACTTTAAAAAACAGTTGAAGAAATGGTCGTAGAAGTTCTAAATAATAATACATTTTATTTCGCTGTCACTTTGTTGACGTGAAAACGTCATTGCACTCTGTGGTAAATTCAATACGTCTGACCGACAATAACATGTAATATTTCAGCCGCTTATAACTACGAGAATGCTTGGGTAATGATTGAGCATACAATACAATATATAGGTAATAATTGTACCAATTTTGAAGCAGGATCTAATTTGTGTTTGACGTCACATCGCAAGTGCAGTGGGTCCGACCCTCCTTTTTACTATGCGTCGAAATTTTAATTCGCAAACAAATGTTTAGGTACTAGGTGCCATTGTCAAGAATTAACACAGCACTATTAGGGCCTAAAGAGAATCAACAGAAATATTGGCTGATTTAAAAATGCATTTGAAGTTGACAATAGCAAACTAATTTTAAAATATGTCGTAAATATGTCGTAAAACCTCACTGTTCCTTCTAGTACCATGAGTCCGGGGCCCGGGAGATGCTTGTACGTTCGCCACACCTCCGACTAGTATCAGCCCAGCCAAAAGCCAACCAAAGAAAGTTTTGAATCATAAGAAACACAATAAGCCTATAAAATCTACTTATGAGCGAATCCAAAAGCTAGGGTAGTACCTAATGGGCACGCCACAATTGCGGCGATAAGTCCCCTCTTTGAGGAGTGGCTCGAGAGGCGTCACGGCGTCCTGACCTTCCGCCTAATGCAGGTCCTCACCGGAACTGGCTGCTTCGGGAGGTTCCAGTTTCGAATAAGGCGGGAGGAAACGCCCGGGTGTCACCATTGTGTGGATCGCCCGGAGGACACGGTGGCGCATACGGTGGAGGCCTGTCCAGCTTGGGCAGAGCACCGCGTCCTTACGGCGGTGATCGGCGGCGTCGACCTCTCGCGTCCGGCCCTGATCCAGGCCATGGTACGGAGCGAGAGTACATGGGAAGCCGTTGCCTCCTTTTGCGAAGCAGTAATGCTCGCGAAGGAGGAGGCAGAGCGCGTGAGGGAGAGGCAATCTTGGCGCCCTCGCGCCCCTTGTCGCCGTAGGAGACGCCCTGGGCGTCGGGAATTGATAGCCGCATCCCGGCCATCGTAGGCGCGGGCTTGCGGACGGCGAGCAACGGTCAGCTCGCCGTCCGGTAAGAACCAGGCCCGGGTCGACGGCGCGTTGTGTTCCACGCGCGCCTCAAAGAGATGTCAGCACTAACTGACGGGGTCTACCAGGACCCAAGCCTGCCGGGGTCGCGGGTTGTTCGAAAGAGATACCGTGGCCCCTGGCACAGGCAACTGAAGGAACACGGGTGGGTTTTAGTCAGTAAAAGTCTGACACGCCCTCTCGCTCCGCCCAGAGCGGGAGAAGTTAGGTATTTGATGATTTCCCAATCAAAAAAAAAAAAAAAAAAATTAGTACCTAAAATCATCGCCAATCGCCATGTTATTAATGGACGGTGCCCCGGCCTGTCATCGTGCAAGTATGTGTGAAGATTACGAGAACATTAGGAAGATTCAACGGCAGAAGACTTAGTAAGAAGACACCTCTATATATGTGAGGATTTGATTGGAACTGTAATATCCACACTCGATCTCAGTGAGCTACTGTTGAAAAACTACCATAAATTATCCAGGGCTTATTACAGCTCATTATTATACCTTTCCCAGTAAGGCAGTTTAGGTTAGAACTGAGAATACTTTTTACGGGCCGAGCGAGTGGAGCGCGCTTACGATACAGCGTGCGAAGCGAGCCCTTCCTAGACACAAATAAGCAAAGCTTGCTTAATTACACGATGAGCTTGCTTAATTAGAAGATGGACTTACTTCTCTTGCTAGTCTTAACAGCTTCTTAAATCAGCAAGCGAAGCGAGCCCATCTTCGACACGAGAGAGCCGAACGCACTTACACATGACAAGAGCGAGCGAAGCGAGCTCTATCACGAGTGAAGCGCGAGCGCGGTTTCGTGCCGAGCTAGCGAACCGAGTCCAATGACGCGACGACTAAGCAGAGCACGCTTACTCAAGCAATGAGTAAGCGAAGCGAAAACAGCTTAAGAGAAACCCGATTTTATCGTCAAATGTAGCCCAAACCTTATTATATGTTTGTACAGACGTCAGCACATCAAGCTACCCGAAACTGTCAAATTTTCCCAATCAACTTTGAACCTTATGCTTTAGCAATAAAGTTGAAATATTTACAATATGACGAGTTTAAAAGCGTGTCCCAGTAAACGTCAAAAAAGTACTTAAAATGACGAGATTTGGGTCAAGTAGGAATTTTTAGGTACCAATAGATGTCACGTTAAAAAAAAATACTTTTATGATAAAAGTGTCCTAAACTTCAAGTTATATCATTAGTAAATTAACTTAACTAATTCATCAAACAATCAGACTTACCACATACCCCACAGAAGGTTCGTAAATCAATACACAAAACTACGTGCCGAGTTTGACATTTAGCAGCTAAACTTGCAAAAAAATGAAAAAATTGTGGGACACACTTTTTAAGTAAGATATCTCAGCCACCATTACAGTTAAAACTCACTGTTATATTTTAATTGTTCAATATGTTACCAAAAATATGATGCCATAAAAATGGGCCAGTTAAATGTTTATTAGAAAAAGATATTGATGTTTTTAGACAATTTGACGACTTCTGGGTCACTGTCGACTTCACCCGCGTTTACCTTATTAAAAATGTAAACAAAAAAAACTTACTGACCAAATAAAAGCCTCCAGGTATAAAGGGCGTGACAGCTTAGATATTTATGCAATGCTAGGTTCTGTTTACATAGCTGTCACTTGAAGTCACAAATGATAAACTAGGACCATCGAAGTATAAGTCGCGTTTGCCCAGCAGTGGGACGATGCAGGCTAACAGTAACATTAGGTATAGTGGGTAACTCAAATAAAATTCTGCATAAGACTTGAACATAATTATTCTCTAGCTTTAAATCCTTATTTACACGCCAGGAACATAAAAGTTTTGATTCCACGGAAAGCCCGAATGATCTTACGTGCTAATTGGGTGTTTACATTTTGCGGAAGTTATACATAAATTAACTAAAGGCGGCTTAGAGGTCGAAAGCTACCAAATAAATGTTAGTTTAAATAATCATTTGCTGTTATTTATATATTTACCGTGACCTCTTTTCCAGCTGGTGCTCTGGAAGACTGGATTTGGTGCTCGATCGAACAGTCAGTGCTGACATCGGCCCCGTACCGATTTATATGGACTCGCGCTCACTGACCGTCGTCGGTGTTAGACTATACAGGGTGAAATTGAATTCATGGGCATCCTTTTAAGGGGTCATTGTAATCATCATTATGAATAACTTTTACTATGGGACCAAACCTGAAATCGCGAAAAAAAAATCAGCTCTTCCCTACATTTTGTCGAGTTATGTGAACATAAATGCAAGGAACAGCTGTTTTTTTTTGCGATTTTAGGTTTAGTCCCATAGTAAAAGTTGTTCATAATGATGAGTACAATGACCCCTTAAAAGGATGCTCATGAATTTAATTTCACCCTGTATATAGTACGCGCCACGAAAGATGAGACTTGACTTTTATCTTAAACTCTATTATTTCGTAATAAATATTATACCTAATATTGTTAAGAATTTTTATCTAAATGTCATCGATAAATCCCTGAATAGATATACACATTATGGGTAACTATTTCGTACACGACTTACCTGCGCAAACTCCCTACTACTGAGCTTGTCAAGCCTCATCGTTATTTATTTATTTATTAACACCTTGACTGCCAGACAACAGACACAATAGAAAATCTATTGTTCGCGGTCACCGGTGACCTACGCGGCAGTGAATGTGTAAAACATTTTGTGGACTAACAGGTCAACCCAAGGCGTCTACAAACAAGTTACTTAGGTAGTAATATACGCTTACAGTTATTTGTTGTTAACATAGGTAATATTATTATTAGATACGTGATAGATACTTTCGTGGCTCGTGTTATACTTACGTCCATTTACTGTCAGCATCTTGGTACGCGACTGACGTCAGCATAACGCTAAATCGGACCTAAGAAATGGAAATCTCTCTCCATATTAGATGTCGTAAAAGTCCACAAAGGACTTACAACGCTACAAGGTTCTTTTGGCGCGTGACCAAAATCAGAACTGACGTCGCCATCTTGTTCTGTCAATATAATTATTTCTCAAATGTTTACCAACCCTGTCGATATCATTCAGGCGCCAAAAATCCTTGTAGCGATCTATGTTATGGGGATGTGTAATTTTACCCAGCATCGTCTTCTTGTCTGCTTATAAAGACGTGGCAGTGATCTTTTGATAATTTATTGTAAAGATCATTGGGTGTCTCGTTTTCGACACGTTACAACCTATACCTTTTTCCATAATTAGGTAATTAATAAGATTGCCACTTGCCAGAATTAAAAATAATAATCCATACTAATATTATAAATGCGAAAGCGTGTCTGTCTGTCTGTTAGGTACCTCTTCACGCTTAAACCGCTGAAGCGATTTAGATGGTTATACTCGTATGTCCTTTCCCGGGACTCAAACTATCTCAGTTTGAGTCCCGGGAAAGGACATAGGATAGTTTTTATCCCGATATTCCCACGGGATCGACACTTATGCGGGTGAAATTGTGGGGCGCTGCTAGTATAATAATTATAAATGCGAAAATTAGTTGGTTTGTTACGCTTTCACGCTAAAATGGCTGAGCGGTTTTGGATGATTGGACATGGCCAGTTTTTGTAAGGACGTCGGCATAGTTATCGAATTTATTGTACACCTATGATTTTTGGTGTTTTATATTCGTGAATATTTGCTCATTAAATTGCTACAAATAAAAAACTCAGAGAACTTGTCAGTACAACAAACTAGACAAAAAACAGTTTCATTAAACCTTTTAATCAGATCGCTAGCAATAAGGTGCATAGATTATAATTTTGCTATTAAAACACTTAAAGGCGCTTTAAAATAGCGAACAGTTGTGAATTATATTTCCGCTCCCTCTGTTTGATTCATTCCATTACCGGCCGCGCACAGTGGAACGAATGTATGGGAGCGGTTGGACGTAGACATGTCCGAAAAAAAAGAGTAAAATTATGCCAAACTAATGATGCCATCTTATTCGATTACTTAATGCCTTCATAACTTGTGGTGATGAATTTCTTCATAACTCCCATATTTCGGGAGTAATTTGAGAAAATGTGAAATTTTACTATGAAAATGAGTGTATCGAGCTCTCTCCCTCCTGATTCCGGGCTTGTTTCAAGTAGCGGTCTCTAATATCATAATGCTTATACTAAGAGCTATATTTAATACTAAGACACATAGTGCGCCAAATGTGCACTTTCTGGGATAAAGAGTGATGTTTATTTTATAACACAATTTTTTTATTTTTTGTTTATTTTGTTGATTAAAACCGTTTTTCTAAAGGTTTACCTTATTACAATAACATTTCTGAGCAGCCAATTAGAGAAGATATAAGCTAATTAGGATATATAATTAGGGACTTAAGGTTTACATATAAAACTGATGCACTAATGATTACTGATAAGAACATTGCTATTATTTAATTACTAAATGGCTCTTAATACACTAATTTAGCATGCATCATTTACTAATTATCACAATAACTAATTACCTTGCAATATTTAACAAAGGATACCTGGGATACCTGGATTTTATATAAATAGGTCACTATTAGTAACTTTAAAATCAGTGTTGATTTACACCTCGTTGTATCCAAGCTAATCTCGCAATGTATTTTCCAAATTTTAATACAAATCTTGATATTCACGTTGCTTTATGCGCACGCGCACATAAAGATTTACGCGACTTTAACTATTTGTTCAGTGTTTTAAAAGATAACAGTTGTGTTCAGTTATGTGAAAGTGCTGAAACAAGTTTAAAAGACTGGTGTCGTCGATTTTGCTACCGCATTTATGCAAAATGGACACAGTCTGGAAGAAGCACAGATAAGTTTCGGAAGAAACATGAGATTTGGCTACAGGCTGCAATTCAATGGCCGGAATTACAGAATGAAAATATGGAACCTTCTACAGAAAATATAAGTGACGTCATCGAGCCCATAATTTCTCCTGCTAAATCTGATGCTTCAACTTGTACACATCCTAGTCCTCGTAAATCTTTTGAGGACCTTAGTAACCGGCAAAAAAGAAGACGCACTGAAGATAGTCTTTCATGCAGCAGTAGCAGCGCTGAAATTATGTTTTCGGCCGAAAGGGCGCTTCAAAAGGCAGGACAAAGCGATACAGCTTATGTTATGAAATACTTGACGGAGAATCCAGAAGAGGCCTCAAAAATCAAAGCCTTCATTGAAGGTAAATCAATTCAGGTACGGGAAATATCCCCTTTGAAGGCATTGGCTCTTTATGTATCGATGAACTTATCGAAATGGCGCTATAACACTCTTCGGGATTTCAACACTCAAGAAGGAGCTCTTCAATACCCGAGTTACTACATGTTGGTTAAAGAAAAAATTAAGTGCTATCCGGCCAAAGAAGATCTCACAGTTACAGAGAGCTCTGCAAAAATCAAATTACAAGCCTTGATGGATTTAACCTCAAGAAGACTTATTAGGTCGTTAGAAACCCCTGTTGATCCCAATCAACAGCTCGTATTGACCAGCAAATGGGGTTTTGACGGATCATCTAGCCAAAGCATTTATCATCAAAGGACGAGTGAAGATGAGCAAATCGATCTTGCTAGTAATTTTATGATTAGTCTTGTACCACTGCGGCTCGTCTCAAAAGGTGTAACAATTTGGGAAAACGAGCGACCATCTTCCACTTCATTTTGCCGGCCAATATTGTTTAAGTTTATAAAGGAAACCAAAGAAAATGTGCAGAGAGAGATGGCTGAAATCGAAGCAGAGATTGAAGCCTTAACTCCATCCACCATCACTGATGGAATTAGTGTCAAACACCAACTGCTGTTGACAATGATTGATGGTAAAATTCATTCCATTATATCCAATACAGCAGCTTCAGTGTGTGACATATGCAAGGCTTGTCCTAAAGAAATGAATAATTTAGAGTTAATCAAAGATAAACACGCAAACGAGGACATGTATAAATATGGCTTAAGCACCCTTCACGCTTGGATTCGCTCAATGGAATGCTTATTACACATTTCCTACAAATTAGACATAAAATCATGGCAAGTAAGGGGTGATATAGCAAAAAGGCAAGTTGATGACAGGAAGAAAAGAGTTCAAGAGGCTGTAAGAAGAGAAACGGGCTTACTTCTCGATGTTGTGAAACAAGGCAGTGGATCCACCAACAATGGCAACTCGGCAAGGAGATTTTTTGAAAACTACACTAAATCTGCTGAACTGACCGGAATAGATGCTATGCTTTTAAGAAAAATCTGTGTGATCTTGCAGTGTATTTCATCAGGAGAGAAGATCAACGTAACTAAATTCCGAGAGTTCTGCTTTGATACTGCTAAGCTTTACGTGGAGTTATACCCATGGTATTATATGCCTTCTTCACTTCATAAAATTTTAATGCATGGGCCAGACATAGTTCAGAACATGTCAATTGTGCCCATTGGTTTTCTATCCGAAGAGGCATCTGAGGCTAGAAATAAAGATTTTAGAAAATATAGAGAGGGGCATTCTCGAAAGCATAGCAGTATCTCATGCAATGAAGATATTATGCACAATCTTTTACTGTCTTCTGATCCACTTGTTACAAGTATCCGTCCAAAAGGAAATAAGTTTGTAAAAAAATCTTCTTTTAAGGAATTTTATGAGCTTACGGATTCTGAGAAAAGTGATATCGAATTTGTTAACATAAATGATTTAGCGGACATCGATTCTGAATTTGAATTAATTGATGATGATGATGATGACGAAGATAATTAAATGATGTTATTGTTTTAAAATGTGTAACTTAGTAAATTAGAGCTTACATCTTAATTATTTATTGTACTTTTAATGAAACTAGGTAATTTATTATCAACTTACTTAAAAGTCATACTCTCATCAGTTCTTGTGAATATTTTTGTTAATATATATTTCTGTATATATATAATATATTTATAGACCTCTTAATAAGTCTGTCTGCGGTTTAAAGTAAATACAAATGGGGAAAAAACGTTTTTTTTTTTTAAATTTTCATTTCCTTTTATCCCAGAAAGTGCACATTTGGCGCACTATGTGTCTTAGTATTAAATATAGCTCTTAGTAATAGCATTACGATATTAGAGACCGCTACTTGAAACAAGCCCGGAATCAGGAGGGAGAGAGCTCGATACACTCATTTTCATAGTAAAATTTCACATTTTCTCAAATTACTCCCGAAATATGGGAGTTATGAAGAAATTCATCACCACAAGTTATGAAGGCATTAAGTAATCGAATAAGATGGCATCATTAGTTTCGCATAATTTTACTCTTTTTTTTCGGACATGTCTACGTCCAACCGCTCCCATACATTCGTTCCACTGTGCCGCGGTTCAAACGCGTAATGGAATGAATGAAACAGAAGGAACGCGCGCGGAGGCGGCGCGGCGGCGGCGTGGTGGCGGGCTTCGCGCGACTCGTATCTACAGTGTAGTGGCGCGGCGGCGGCGCGGCGACGGCGCGGTGACCGCATCGTGTGCAGGAGCGCTAACTGATATGGTTTTAATATTATTAAGCATTTAAACAAAGTGATGGCCACCTAAATGAAGGATTTTAAACTGCATATTGATTAACATTTTTATGAAACTGGGTGATAGTCTCAAAAAATGTGACAATAATAACAAACATAACATAACATTGCGCCTATATATTCCTCGAAGGGTTGGTCAGAGGTGTAGTACAACCACATTTCACGAGTCCCATGTACGAGCTGATTGCCATCAAGCGCACAAGTCCAGACTCCGGGCTACTACTGAGAAATTCCTGATGAAAAAATTAAGAGAGAGATATGGGGTTTATATCTCTTTGTTCGACATGGGAATCGAACTCAAGACCTCATGCTCAGCATTAGCGTTTGCGACCACTAGACCAACGAGGCAGTCATAATAACAATTAACAAAGTATATTCGAAATTAATAGTTTTCTTTAAAGTACATTTTTACAGATTACACTTATATTTTTTTAAATAGGTAGTTCAATATACTATAAAAAAGAGAAGCACAAAATAAAGCAAAAGAGTAAAAATAATAATTTATTTATTAGAGAAAATAATAAAAATATTTTGCTACCGATATTATAATTATTATATCTTAAATGTCTACCTAAATAACATAAATTGCAGCGATAGTGTTAATGAAGATACCGAGTGAGGTCAATCAACCAGCTTGTATAAAATAGAGAATTTTTATTTCACAAATACAGTAGGTAACCTGGATTAAGTGTAAGTATAGGGCTTTAGTAATTACATAAATAGCTGCTTTAAACATAACCAGACATGTTAAAAAATACAAGCATATTTATATATTATTGTTTTACAATTGTAATTATGGTTTTCAAGAAAGATTAGCCTTTTGTTAGATTGTTTTAATATTCTTGAATTGTTAATAATATGTTGTCTAAAAATCCAGCTGGAACTTGGATATTGTTTTGGTGTCTTGCCCAACCAAGGTA
The DNA here is from genome assembly GCA_947508005.1 of Amphipoea lucens. Taxonomy (NCBI): domain Eukaryota; kingdom Metazoa; phylum Arthropoda; class Insecta; order Lepidoptera; family Noctuidae; genus Amphipoea; species Amphipoea lucens. Next base: position 12,639,521 of record OX382379.1, read on the forward strand.
CCAGATAATTGACATAACGTGACAACAACAACTAACGGTCCTGTTTCCTACAAGGCAACTACAATAGTACCCTAAAATAGCTTCCAACAGACAGCTTCCTCGGTTTGAGCATTGGTTATCCAACGCGAAACTCTTGTTTGATGGTGTGCAGAAAGCGAGGATATGAGATGCCTCTACAACCTTTGCATGGCTATTCCGCAGTTGATGCACCTCATATTGATCCACAAAACAAATCCGAAACGCAATGCAAATCAGAGTCCTGTGTTAATAGCAAGGTAATTGAGTGGTAGAAGGTATCAGTCCGTAGGAATAAGCAGGGCACAAATAGGAATATTCGCAAAAACATAAACACAGTAGGTACGCAATGAAGAATATGCAATAACATTAATTCCAATCAAAAAGTACTTTGTGATTATTTCATTACATTGACATTCGACATAGACAACGCACATTGTCATTGTCAAATAAGTAAACGCGTTCCGTTTTATGATATTTTTTGTGTGTGAAATATAAAAAAAAACTATCTTACGCATCAATATTATGAAAAGATAATTTTATTAAATGCAACAAATACCAATGAAGATAGTTTCGTAAGAATAAAATGTTCCTAATATGAGCATTTTGTCGTCCACGTCACATGTCTACAAGTAGTATGCATGGTATGGAACGCCCATTAATATATTTATCTTTCTCTATGGTCCACTATGGCGGAAGTTGACAAACGGTACTTTGAATTCATCATGCATTACTAAATATTTTGAAATAAACACTGACGAGTTCAGAGAGGTTAAAAACAACGTATTAATTCATTTTTCTATTTTTAATATACAATATTATTTACTATGTATGTGTACTTGGAATGTACTTTTTTGTCCATGTCCTTTGGTACATGAATAGGCCATGACCTGTAGAAAGACATCCTGTGTCCTACTTTTCATCCCAGATCATAGACAACGTCGCGGGCAACATGTAGTTAAAATTAATAAAAGTAGGAAATATATATTTAACTTTTATTATGTACTTATAGGTATATAATTTTCATGTTGGCAATCTCTTAAAGTGACCTAATGTTGCCAACTGAATGTTTCAATCGCATTTCATTTGAAGGTAGTGTTGCTCCTGAAAAATAAATGTGCCATTTCTTTTGTTACGGCTGTATTTTTGTCCCAAACCTCAAAGTGAGAGGACATGGACGTGCCTTGAAATAAATCCTACCCTAGGGTAGAACCCGAAACAAATTGTTTGGAGTTCAATTTTTCAGATGTTAGTTCACAATTGTTGTGAAAAATCATTCAAGCAGTTGTGTTTGAAACTGTTGTTTTGATACTAAGCAAGATGAAGGTAGGTAAGAGTACCATCAATACGAAAAGAAGAAGAAACGCCGAGTATATGGGACTCAGCGTCACCGACCGACAAAAAAAAAATCCCGACTACCCTCCCGAAAGCATCCACAAACTTCCATTATACCGTGCATTTTAACATCACTATTTTAACGAACCATTAGCAAAATGGGGCAGTTTATTTTAAGAAAAATGAGGAAACTGGCTCGTCGCACCCCTGATACTAGTAATAATGGGCGACTATTAAACTAGTAGCCAGTCAATCCGCCTAGCCTTTTCCCAACTATGTTGAGGTCCTTCTTAGTTTTATTTTACTACTAGCTGCGCCCCACGGTTTTACCCGCGTAAGTGTCAATCCCGTGGGAATATCGGAATAAAAAGTACCCTATGTGTTATTCTAATGTATAAGCTATACTTCTGTAAAGTTTCAACAAAATCCGTTGAGTAGTTTTTGCTTGAAAGAGTAACAAACATCCATCCATCTTCACAAACTTTCGCGTTTATAATATAAGTAGGAAGTAGGATAGGATTAGTAGGATAGGATAGTAGGATAATAGGATTAGTAGGAAGTAGGATTATTTCACATGGAGAGACTGCCTCTGTGACCTCCACAACCCATTTACTGGGTAACACGATACCCCTTGGTAAGACTGGTTGTCAGACTTTTAGGTTTATGACTACCCGTAATGACTGTCAAAGATCTACGAATAACAGCCGAGACCAACGGTTTAACGTGCTTTTCTGAGGCATGGAGGGGTTTCTATGGGGGCATGCGTAGCTTGAACTTCCATCGACCCGTGTGGCTGTTATTAGTTAGCCACGAACTCCTCAATAACGGATACTGGCATTTTCATAAAAAACGCCCGAACGAATCACAAACTTCCATTATTCCGTACATTATCACCACTATTTAATGGACCATTAGCAAAATAGAACGGTTTGTTTTACAAAAAGACAATAAATTTATAATTTATCATTTATTCTCTCTTCACAAAGCCGACTTAAAGTTAATGGTACAAAGAATGTCTCAGCTATATTCCAACTTTGTGAGAGACTGGTGCCTGATATAGGTTTTTGGGAAAAACCTGTGTTACAGGTCAATAAGGAAACTTGCTCGTAATATACCCCGGATATTGGTATTAATGGCCGACTATTAAACTAGTAGTCAACGTAAAAGAAAAGAGCTTTATTACAGTCGTTTTCAACTTTGTTTGTTGACGGTATTTCATATCGTTCGCACAAAGGGATGGGTGCGTTAAGAATGTCGTCAAGTCTTTGTAGTTTTATATTGAACGTAGAGCTGTACAATGAAGTTTTAGATGCATTAAAGAACTGCACGATCTCATTCCACCGGCCAGACAATTTTCTTGGACGAATAATTTTGAATTTTTGACAGTTATTTCATACAAAGACTGTCAAACGTCAATTTTATTCCTCGAATAAAAGTTATCTGGCGATGGAAAATTCAGCCCTAAGAACCTACATTAAATGATTTTTTCAAGACTAACATAGTTTTAAGATAACGTAATACTTACTAACAACATATTTATGTACATTTAGATAGTTATTAAATAACATTTTGCGCGAACTGGTAATCGAAGGATCCAGAACCTTATGTTCAGCAGTAGCGCTTGCGACCACTAGACCGACGAAGCAGTAACAAACTCAAACTCAAAGCATTTATTTCAATTAAACCATTACAGGCACTTTTGAATTGTCAAAATTAAATAGTCGGTCAGTTAGTCAGAAAGTTGAAGCTAGTTGCCCATTCCAAAGCGTAGATCTCTATTTAGAAGAAACTCCATGGACACTCTTTTAAATCAAGATATTACAAAATCCTGGGTACATTATTCTTGTTGCTTCTATATGTGAGAACAATGTATAAAAACACACAAATGAAGAAACTATTAAAAAAATAAGATTAAAAATAAGCCTTGGCAGTTAAGAGATGACCAGTCTCAACCGACGGCGCTCGTTCACGAACATGACGTGTGGATCAGCACCATCCAGCTCAACTATTTTGTAGGGAACCGAATGATCCAACACACGCGCCATCATCATTGAAACATTGAAGTGAGCATGACACATTCTCAACTGCTCTTTCAAGTCAACAAATATTAAAAATAAATAAAACGGAAATCTTTTTCTAATACTAGTACAATTTAATCTCTACTCCTTTAAATTATGACAGCATACAGCATACTAAATTACTCATGTAGCCGCTACCGTAAATACTCCCTTTAAATACATAATACAGTAGTTCCTACCGATAGAATCTTTATTTCATAGCTTCGACCTCCACCACGATTTACCCTTCGTTAAGTATGCGTATAAAATTTTCACTTGGTTCACGGATCAGATTGCTGAAGAATTCAAATTGGGGGTCATGTAGACATGACCCCCAATTTGAATTGGTGATGCCAAGCTGATGTTATAAGGAGTAACTTAGGCTACTTTTATTTTAGAAAAATAATTAGTAAACAAACATTTTATTATTCTCCGAAATCTCCGCGAATGAAGTCGTGGGCACAGCTAACCTTGTTAATAATACGCAACAAGTACTCAATTTCCATCTACATATAAACAATAAAATGCTTATCTCTTGTTTCGGATTAAATAAACAAAAAGCTTAGTAGGTCAATGTTTTCGTCACGGGTCGCTAATATCATGCAAATGGTTGAGTCCTATCCGGCGTATCCTGTTACGTATTGGGCACAGCCAAATGTAATATATTTATGTTAATGTACCACAGCTCGGTCATTTCAACGGAGCATTTTGACAGAATATGAATGAGAAAAATATACGGTTTTTTCGCCGAAAATATACCTACAAGATTACAGATGTAGAGGGGTGTTGTTTTTTTTCTTTCAAGGGCACTTTTCCTTTAGTACGTGAAAAAGTATGCCAGGTAATATTACCATGCACACTTTTGTTATGCACAGTACACTTCTCAAAGTAGGTCTTCAGTGGTGTTCATAAATGCGAAAATAACTCTAATCTTGGTATCTGTCTGACTGCCCATCTACCTTTTCATGCCTGAACGCTAGTTCACCACCTAATTACATATAAAGGTATGAGGAACAGGATGTAAAGTTCACTCATACTCTATAGAAAAGGGAGGATCCTCCGACCAGACGGGTGTTGTGTCTGGCGGGCAACTGCCCGATGATTCATGTCGGGCTGTTGTATCTATGCTAGTCGCGCGGTAAACTCTGCTTGCGAGATGCAGGATTTGCGTGACGTCAGTATGACGCGTTGTTCGCATGTGGCGTTGTAGATACGGCTACATACAAATACAAAAAGTTGTATTGGCAAAAAGAAAACATAATGATGACAGACAGAAATTTTAAATAAACACAATTATGATTGTAGGATCACAACTTTTTTGTTTGATCGTTGACCCCCAAACTGAGCAGGGTTTGTATCTTGGGGGTCAGAATGCAAATGAGAAGAAAGAAACATGTCGGTTTAGAAGCCATTTCTTTAGACTAGGCGAACGACACCTTGTAGCACCTATGTAATAAGTTGGTTTACAATATGTGTAGTTATGCACATAAAGACCAATAATCGTTTTCGCCAAGAAAAAAACCCTTTTTCACTGTAATTGCTATTCCACAAAGCAATCTCATCTCAGTCCCGCAACACATAAGGTTTCATTTATATTATTTTATTACGTTTCCTCTCTCAATACTTTCGTGACCGCATCGCTTATTCTTCGCGTTCAGAATTCATTATTGTCGGCACTAAAGTGATCGATCCTTCATATGCCTTTTTTTTCTCGCGGTGGAAATCCTCATAGACTTCCTCTATCGTGGGGGTGACAGAGGGGTATGCCGGACTCTTACCGGCTAAAATCACCGCGGTGTTCCACCTCTACCTATGGCCGGGGGTGCGGGATTCGCAAAAGCATTCACCGCTCCCATCCTTCATGGAAAGGCGTCTTTTATGGGTTTCAGATGAAAAATTGTACTTAATTTAAGCGTACAACATGTAAAAAATTTAGGAACACACAAAGCATAACGTCATTCATACATTTCGGAGGTGCCCGGGGCTAAATGATAACAGCCGCACAGATCGATCGATCAGGTTAAGCTAAGATTGCCGCGGTTGGTCCATGCATGGGTGACCATCTTTACACACCGAGACCCCTCCGTGCCTCGGAGTTGGTCCCGACTGTCATTCGTGGATCTTTGACAGTAGTCAGAAGCCCGAAAGTCTGACAACCGGTCTTACCAAGGGGTATCGTATTACCCAGTAACTGGTTTGTGGACATCAGATAGGCAGTCGTGCCATGTAAAATACTGGTATTCAGCTGCATCTGGTTAGACTGGAAGCCGACCATTCCGCCTATAGTCCTCAAAGGGTTAGGCATGTAGATGTATCTATAGTACACCCACATTTCGCCAGTTATGTCTAAGACCCATGTACTATTGGACGAGACTCTTGCTATCAGCCGGGCACAAATCCGGGCTGCTAATGAGAAATCCCTGATGGAAAAATCCAATAATACTGTAGCGGTATCTACAACGCCACATGTGAACAACGCGTACTGACGTCACGCAAAATCCTGCATCTCGCAAGCAGAGTTTACCGCGCAACTAGCATAGATACAAACGGCCCGACATGAATCATCGGGCAGTTGCCCGCCAGACACAACGCCCGTCTGGTCGGAAGATCTTCCCTTTTCTATTGAGGATGAGTGAACTTTACACCCTGTTCCTTATACCTCTATAATACACTTTGCTCGACCTGGGAATCCAACCTAGGACGTCATATTCAGCAGTAGCGCGTGCAACTACTAAACCAACGAGGCAGCCTTTTTTATTACATTTCCTTGTATTGCCATCCTTAATACTTTCATGACATTTTCATCTTCTTCGCGTTCAGAATTCATTATTGTCGGCACAAAAGTGATCGTTCTTTCAATATTCCTAAGGGGTAAGAGACATTTTATAGGTTTGCGTCGAAAAGTAAACTCAGCGACGTCTGATCTTTATTAAGTAGGGTTAATATTACATGCCCAGTGGTAACGACCCCGACTTACGAGTTGTATGTCGTGGGTTCGGACCCAGGCAGGCACTTTACTTTGTGTAAATTATTTCATCACCACTGCTCTCAAAACGGTGAAGGAAAACATCGTGAGGAAACCGGCATGTCCTAGAAACAAAAATTCGAAGACATGTGACAACTACCAACGCGCAAGTGTAGAGTCAGAGAGTAAAGGTGTAAACGTAATATGAAACGGAACCTATTTTAAAATTCATGGTCCTGTTTTGAATTTAAGAACTGGCCAAAATTGAGCCTGGTCATCTCTTAACTGCCAATGCTTATTTTTAATCTTATTTTTTATATCGTTTCTTCATTTGTGTGTTTTTTTACATTGTTCTCACATATAGAAGCAACAAGAATAATGTACCCAGGATTTTGTAATATCTTGATTTAAAAGAGTGTCCATGGAGTTTCTTGCCCGTTCTTCTCCATAGAGATCTACGCTTTGGAATGGGCAACTAGCTTCAACTTTCTGACTAACTGACCGACTACTTAATTTTGACAATTCAAAAGTGCCTGTAACGTTTTAATTGAAATAAATGCTTTGAGTTTGAGTATGAGTTGCGCAATAAATTTAATTAAATGTTATTGCTGTTATTGTAGAACTGTAACCAATCACGTGGGAGCCGAATTGGTCGCAGTAACTAAGCCAGAGCACCACGACCAAATGGGTTAGGTTAGGTTAGAACTGTGATATCGGAATCACTTTTACACGTCATATTATAAAAAAAAAATAAGCTAAATGAGGTCGGCGTTTCCTATCTGACTAGGTACTCTAAGAAGAGAGGCAGAAACAAACTCAAAGGTCACAGTCTCTTTTAAAGTCCAGACAAAATCTTGGTCAGATCATGTGAAGACCATGTAGATTGATGTCTGAAATGGACTTTTGAGGATAGTACCACACAGATTTGAGTAGACCAGTCCAGTCAATACAAGCATATTTTGTCAGTAATCGTGAAGCTGCTCAACTCAGAACTTGAGAAGCTCAACGACTCGAAAGGATGTACATACCTACCACCAAAACTATACATAACATACATAATCAGCCTCCGCTGGGACACAGGCCTCCTCTCTTCGAGAGGCTGTAATCCACCACGCAGGCCCAGTGTTGGTTGGTAGATGTCATATGTCTTCGAATTTTTGGTTCTAGGACATGCCGGTTTCCTCACGATGTTTTCCTTCGCCGTTTTGAGAGCAGTGGTGATGAAATAATATACACAAAGTAAAGCGCCTGCCTAGGTATGAACCCACGACCTACAACTCGTAAGTCGGGCCGTTACCACTGGGACACCACTCCTATTGTGTTGACTAAAGACAAAGCTCTATGACATGACATGAGACAGATTGCGTTGGTTTAATTAAATAGGCTTCCGTTAGTACCTATCTATTGGGTAAGGAAACCTAAAAACTGCGCATCACAAAACGTATCCATACTAATATTATAAATGCGAAAGTGTGTCTGTCTGTCTTTAGGTCTGTTACCTCCTGAACCGATTTAGATGGGTATAGAGATAGTTTGATTCCCGGGAAAGGACATACTCGTAGGATAGTTTTTATCTCGATGTTTATTATAAGTTAAATCCTTCTAGGTCTTTGAGGCCTAGTAACCGTCTTTCTTCGAATTCAAGAAATGATTAAACCTTCTTCATAGGGGCTTAACCAAAACTTTTCTCAGTTCCTCATTAATTATTCAACAAGTAATCAACAGCTGAGATTTCATAAAATTAATTTAAGTTAGATTAATTAAGAACTCGTTCTGAACCGGTTCAAGTAGAGAAAGTTTTTGAGATAAAACTTTTATGTGAATTTGGAGGAAAAAGTTTAAAAAGAAAATAGCACAATCTGTCTTTCTTTAATAGATTTTCAACTTTATCGCCAAAACATAAGGTTTAAAGTTAATTGAGAATATTTGACAGTTTCGGGTAGCTTGATGTGCTGGCGTCTGTGCCTACAGAGCTTGATTTTGAGAAAATTTCAACTCGATACCTTCACGCTTTACCTTAGGAAAGCGTGCTCTAAAAAAAATTAAGCTTCTTAGTTGACGCAATAATAAAATACAGCCATTGATGAGGGATATTTTGAAAGTCGCAAATAAATCGAAAGAAAAAAAAGAAAGTAAAGTAAAACTAAGTAGTAAAGAAAAATATCCGAAAATCGCTAAAAACGACAAAGCGCGTCGAGAAAAGGTAGATAGTGCCCTTGCGCTTCGCTAGGCTCGTCTTGGCACGGGAGTGCCCCCAGATTTGTAATTTTATCACATTTTTATTGCGATTTTTTTCTTACATTTGCTGTTGGAGAATTGACTGTGACGTACATCGATGTATAAACGTTTTTTCAACTACAAAGTTATGTTTTTTCTTGGTATAAATTCATCCCAAGTACGACACCCGTCTCTGTGTACGATTCCGTAGCGAATCGAAAATCAGACAATGTTATCGAAGGAGTCCTCTAAACGCTGCTTACCCATAGTGAGTGTTCATACCATAGATATATGAAAGTTACATTTCTATGGTTCATACAAAAATTTGATCGTTTAAATCAAATAGACGAAAGCTAAAAAAAAAATTGAAAACTGTTTGATGTCTTATCAGGAGCAACGCAAATCAGGTATCCGAAAATGTGCAGCCAGATATTGGTCCCAAACTTCCCTAACCACAGCTTGATTTTAATCACCCGAATAAAGTCAAGCTTAGCTCAAAATCTGTTACTAGGTCGGGCGAAACTTACGTGTTTCGTATTCAAGCCGGATTTGAACAAGCCACGTGGAATACTGAAACGTTAGGAAACTGGATACTCGTTATGTGAGAGTAGTTTGTGTTTGCAGCTATGATTGCACTACTTCGATTGTTAACACCTTAGCTGCGGCAAAAAAATCATAAACTTTCATCTGGTGCGGTGGCGGTCGAAATGCACCATCCATCGACCTTTTAGACAGTGCGTATCAGTCCTTTTTGACCTGACACCACTAGGATAGATTAAAGCGCTATAACTTTGCGAATACATGGTGCACACTGTTTTTTTTATACTGTTAAAATGATCCTGAACCCAGTTTCTTTACGTTCGTTTCGCCCCTGGATCTGCCAAACAGGAAATGAGAAATCAACCAAGGAAAGTGTCAGGCCGATAACGACCGATACCGCACTAGAAAGTACTTTTTTATAGTGATGGGACAGACAAAAATATAGGGTTATCGAATAAAACAGAATTATAAGAAATAAAAAAGTGTGTATTTAGTAAATCACATAATCCAGACAGAAACAGTAAACTAATTTGGTACGTGTCTTTCTTTATAACACTGCACGCAAAGGGATTGATTGCATTTGTTGCAAAATGTTTTAATTTTCTTAACTTTCTTTTTTGCTTCTTTGCACTCTAATGTCTGTCGAAGCTTTTCATAGCACCGTACACAATTTCTTCTCTTAGAAAGAATTCTTCTGACCTGTCGATAAAATCACGACACGCACACGTAGGTACTGTCTTGTAGAGAGCACAACACTGACTGGCGGCTCGAAACATGCGCGCACGCTCCGTGCGGCAACAGGTCGGTAACGGTCATATACCACAATAGGCCCGCCGCCGCAGGGAGCGGGTGTTTTTCACCGTCAGTGCGATGGTGGTCGAAAAGGGCCCGCCACGATGTTTTAATGCCAAATACCTACATTTGTAACCACGAGCCGAAATCTATATTTGTCTTTGTCGAACTCCTACAAATACCGAAGATAATCGTTCCGCACCAGCGAGAAAGATATAGTTTTGACCGTGCGCACCAACACAAAGCACCGTATCGGGCCGATTTTGGGTGATCCGCAGTGAACGTGTTAAAAATCCTAAATTCATGCATTCATTTGTTAACTGACAAATAATGCACTATTTTGCACAATTTTCATTATACATTGTTGCGATTAGGTTATCACATTAATTGACAGTACGTATTCTACATTACCTACGTATATTAAAATACACAATCAAAATAATTAGTACCGGAAGAAGTAGCGTTGGAAGGCCTCCCACAAAGTGGACAACACAGGACCCACAAAGTGGATAGCTATGAGTTCGAATAAAACTTGAAACTAAAATAGAATAAGTACTGTGACGATTACGCCACGAGGGTCGTAGCAACGGACGTGCTGACGACAAATAACTAAAAGGCGTTAAGCTTTGTATAGCATTTATTGCTTAAGAGAAGCTTATCGTACAACGGCAAATTCAACACTGCTTATAAAATAAGAAAAAACACTAACAGAATATTTGACACACGCTTGAACGTTCGAATGGAACATACCTTCAAATATAACCAGCCTGTCCTGTAAAGAGGTGTGGCTTTACAGCCAGCCTTGCTTTACAGCCAGTCTTCACATCTTAAATTAACATTGTAGGATAGTTTTCATTGCGGAAAACTGAGAAGTTTCCAGAGTTTTTACGTGGGCGAACATGGAGCTCTGTATAATTTTCTTGATAGTTTCAACTAAAATTTAACTTTATCACGGTTTAAAACAGCCAGTAGTTTCAAACTATACCTTAGCTGCTAATTTTGAGAGTTTAAGGGTTAAATTGGGACGACTTAAATAATAAAAGTAAATATTGTGTGACAAAAATCGGTGATCGACGCTGGTTCATAATATTCCCACTGCTGGGACACAGGCCTCCTCTTAGAGAGAGGGAGTGGGCCGTAATCCACCATGCGGGCCCAGTGCGGGTTGGTAGATGTCACATGTCTTCGAATTTTTGGTTCTAGGACATGCCGGTTTCCTCACGATGTTTTTCTTCACCGTTTTGAGAGCAATGGTAATGAAATATTTTACACAATGTAAAATGCCTGCCTTGGTTCAAACCTACGACCTACAACTCGTAAGTCGCGGCCGTTACCACTGGGCCACCACTGCTCGACGACATGGATGTTGGTGATGGCGCCAAATAAGTACATAGCCGAATTCTGGGCCGAGTCCATTTTAGATTGCTATCGACACGCTAAGAAGAAAAGTAGGTAGTTTCTATGCGTAAATATTACATGAATTTAGACGAATTTATATCAGTTTGTACATAATCTATATTCGCGATTTATTTGCCAGAAATGTAAACTTTGAGTTTATAGAAAAATAACTTTAATTCCTTCACAATAAAGTTCTGTTTACGCTAAAACTTCAAACATTTTTTTATAACGTTTTCAATAGTGCTAGTCACTCTGAAATTAACTTAATTATCATTAAATTAAAGTTGTTATTTGTTTTACTTGAAATAACATCAATTTGAAACAAATTGGAATAGATTTTAGGCATGTATACCCACCGTAACTTAGTGGTAATACCGTAGCATGACTTTAATAAATACAGTTCAAATATAGTGATAAAGTTTTCGTAGATCGTGAAGTAATAAGTAAAATAAATATGTTGTAACATACATTATGTACCTACCTACGTCCATAAAGTACACCGCGCACCGTGGGTGGCACAGACGCCAGCACATCAAGCTACTACAATCTGTCAATTTTCTTTAATAGATTTTCAACTTTACCGCTAAGGTATAAGGTTCAAAGTTGATTGGAAAAAATTGACAGATTCGGGTACCTTAAAATGTAATTATTTCGTAAGTAAAAAAGGAGTATGTAAGGATCTTAGCAGGTGACGTTCTGTAGTTTCTGCCTACCTTTATGGGATGAAGACGTAACTGTATGTGTGTGTGTGTGGATTAATTTGGTAAATGCGTGTAAATTCAATTCAAACTTGTTTCATTGAAAAAGTTATAAAAATGTTTGAAGTTGTAGCGTAAACTGAACTTTATTATGTAGGATTTAAAGTTATTTTTCCATAAACTCATATTTGTTTACATTTTTGGCAAATAAATTGCGAACGCAGATTAGGAGTGTTTGATGCTTGATTTTAATTAAACCGAAATTACAAGTCATAGTGACACGAAAATATGACAAAATCACAAAGCGACGAAAACTAATTTGTTAAATATGATTGACCAGAATAGGCAAGGGTAACCCTAGGGGTAGGGGTTCACTCTATTAACCCACTGTGAAAAAAAGACGGGTTGCACTCCGGGAGTGCCGGCAGAAGTGAAAACTTGAATATTAACGTTGAAATAAATCAATTATTAATTGAATTAATATAACTCATTTTTTTTCACTATTTCTGCGTCACTTTTTTCATTAATAGATGCACTTTGTTCAATTTCCATATTTTAAACACTATATACACGAATTTTACGCATACACAGCAGTGTAGGTACTACATAGACGGTCGAGCCATCAGCTGTCCATCCATCCATCCATATACCCACACCCACACCCACACTCACACCCACACCCACACTCACACTCACACCCACACCCACACCCACACCCAAACCCACACCCACACCCATCCATCCATCCATCCATCCATCCATCCATCCATTGTCGTGTGTCACTTGGTTCACATCGGTTGGCGCCGCCGTAGTAGTCTCTCCTGACGGTCACGTGTCCTGACGCGAGTTTAACATTGTTTACCCATTACAAAAAAGTGTGCAACGCCGCTAAAGAAGTTTACACTTAAAAAAAAACCGAGTGTGCTTATGACCACACGACTGAAGTGAAACTTCAAACGTATTTGGCTATGAGAGGAAGAGAGAAAGAAAATGTGCGCGCGCACTGCTTTCTCTTGCTTATATCCCCCACTCAACTCCTGTTCGCCTCGCCCGATCACACTTTTCGTAACGCTTACGTCACGCGTTCGCCAGCTTATTCCCCAAGTCAAGCGTGCGTAAAGAAGTTTCACTTCAAAAAATCTAACAATTCTAATTTTCTTCGTACCAACCTTCACAAGAAACATCACACTAATATGCCGTCTAAATAAACCCAATGGATCGTCAATAACGCTGATAAAAGCTTCACTCTCGATTTAACCAATTGTCGCTATTTGTAGCGAGAACAAAGACACTAAGATAAGTACATTATCTACATCTATACACACAAAACCCACACAGGTCCTTGAACTGTCTGATAGGGATTAACTTCAGTCTTCCCAAGACTTACAATACTAAAATAGGATGTTAAAGGAAGATTTAAGGCTCTCCCCCACAGGCGCCTTATTATCGGTATATAGGGTACCATTAAAATAGATGGACTAATTTTAAAACAGCGCTGAGTACGTCTAACTAAAGCGATCCACGCAAAAAAAAAACACTGATTTTAGTCGGTGTTTTTTTTTTGCGTGGATATCTTTAGCAATTTATATTTTTTTTTGTGTGAGGGTGTGTGTGTGTTTATATGTTTGTTACTTCTTTACGCTGAAACGGCTGGACCAATTTTAATAAAATTTTGTATGGAGGTAGCTGACACCCTGGATTAACATATAGGCTACTTTTTATTCCGATATTCCCACAGGATCGACATTTACGCGGGTGAAACTACGGGGCGCAGCTAGTACTACATAAAATACGACCGGCGCACCCTGGACAGACAGGCGCCAACCTAAATGACCTACCGTAATGAATTGCTAATCTTGTAACTACATTTAATATTCGCTATTCTATTAACTCATAAAAAACGTAGGTACAGTTCACCGCACGATAATGATAACCGCTGAACCCGCGAAAACTGCCCTGCTAGGCATGTTAAATTTTCATCGATAAACTAATAACTATAACCAATTCAATAATTGTAAAAATAACAAAATATACAGGGTCAAATTAAATTAGCTATGGTAACTCCGCAGACGTTATAGGTATAGTCACGACTAAAAGTATGTATACACTTGGCTTTATTCAAAAGCGATTTCTCCTTTATTTTTTAATGAAATTTTATGTTATTACGAAAATTGTATTTTCGAACCCATATGCTTATGATAAGTGTCGTATTTCAACGTTGCATTCGTTATTTCACGAAAAAATCGCAATTGAAAATTGCCAAGTGTATACATACTTTTAGACGTGACTGTACAAGAATTAAATTAACTAGATGATTTTTGTGGGTGGTGGGTGTGACCGCTTGTAGTGTAGTTACTCGAAGTATGAGTTAAGGTCTGTTTCTTTTTGTTTTATCATGTTTCGACATCAATACCCATAACGTCGGCGGAGTTTCTCTAACTGATTTATTTTGGCCCTGTATAGAACCTTCGATTTATCATAAAAAAATATTACCTATTTAGCCTTTACCAACTACGTTGGGGTCGGCTTCCATTTTAACCGAATGCAGCTGAATGCCAGTATTTTTTATGGAACGACTGCCCATCTGACCTCCACAACCCAGTTACTGGGTAACACGATACCCATTAGTAAGACTGGTTGATACATTTTTGGACTTCTTACTACCCGTAACGACTGTCAAAGATCTGTGAATGACAGCCGGGCGGGACTAACCTCGGTATGTAATGTATGGTCACCCATCCACGGACTGACCTCGGCAAGCGTAGCTTAACTTTCGAACAGTCCATGCGGCTGTTATTTCTTAGCCACGAGCTCTTCCATAAAATGAATAAATTTGATAATAAACATTGAAGTAAACAAGCATAAAGCCCATGTGTTTTCACTGCGTGTGGTGACAAAGCGTCATAATCATAACATCAAAGTGATAATACTAGGTATTGCGGAAGTCATTCGCGACGGGTCGCCGCTTCCATTTCCATGTTATACTACCCTCTGCAGGGTAATAACAGTAGACTAAGACAACAACAGTTTTGAATATAGTTCAGTGAACTTTAATGGGTACTTACTTAAATAATAAATGTTGGACGATCTATCTCATGGATATGCCCATGAAATCCATACTAATAAAATAAACCCAAATGGGCCACACTATCACGTCCTGGATGGAATACGTCAATTTACACTGAAAGAAATAAGCAGTAGATAAAAATGAAAAAACATTGATCTGAACTGCTTTAAACAGTTCCATATGAGCCTGACGTTCAAAACAGTATTTTTTACTGATCCGAAAACAGTTAAAGCTTGAGGCAAAATGTTACCGTCATGGCAGTAAACTTTAACGTTTTAAGTAGCTAAAAGGTCACAAAATTTACTACGAGTATTTTATTCATTTGGTGATATCTTTCAAACATTACAGTAATGGTGGTTTTCCTTTTGTTTTGCTGTTTTTTTTTTTCAGTAAATAGTATGTTCAATCATTAAAGTTAATGTTTGCCTTTTACTGTTTTACAAATATTTCTTCTTACTGTATAAAGTCAGTAAGTCTTAATAAAATCGCTTTAATGTGGTGTAGTATGAAATTATTTTTTTCAGTATACAATTCACTCTGTCTAACGTTTCAGTGACGTCATTCGACGGTGAATTGCGGACGCTATGTGGCGGCCACCGCAGTCTTAGAAAACCCTAGCTTTGCTCTCCTTCTTCTTGTTCTTCGTGTCGCTGGCACGACTGTATGTTAGATATTGTTGGGCCAAAACTTCGCCACTTCCATGGCCACGTCGGTGGCAGCGCAGTGGTCACTTTGACTGCATGTTTTGGGACACAGAGAACAGGATAGGACATGGAGCATATACTCTCCTAATAATGTTTATTCGGTATTAAAATTGGTAAAATTATAACAAAAAGGCTTAGAAATTAAAAAGCTAACAATCTTAAAATAATAATATGTACAAGTATATAAAAAGGGAGGGAAAATAATCAAAGGGTATCAAAAAATTCGTCCGCATCACTGTCAACGGGACACTTGCCCAAAAGGCTGGCAGCATTGCCACGTTGTATGGCAATGCTGATTCTTTGGCCAAAAAATAGGCCAGCCCTCTGGTCACGTGATGAGTCGACCAACCGCTTGGCGATGTCTCGGAATACTAAGTGGGAGAAATTAATTACATAGGTATAATAAAGTGTAGGTATCTAATGTATCAAAACTAGAACGTTCATTCTACTTTGACAAATTGCACAAAAAAACAATACTTCTGCGTCACAATTTTACAGGTGCTGTGTAATCAACGGAAAAGCGTGTTTCCAAGAAAGGCGTGACATGCCGCACTGTGCCAATATGAGCTTTGAAGGACGTAGAATGTACCGCCAACCAATGAGAGAGAATTTCTCGAAGAAAGGAGTTTTTTTTTTCTTCGTGTTTCTCTGGATATAATGTGAAAATGTCGGGCATTTTTGTCATGAGTATTTCTTTAATGAAATGTCTTGTTTTGTACTCGTGTCTTCTTGTGAGAAATTGTTTTGTAGGACTGAGAAAGTCGTTATTACTTGTATAAATCAGCCGGTAATGTTCCCACAGGGTGCTGGGACACAGATCTCCTCTCTTCGAGAGGGAGTGGGCTTTTTTTTATGGATGGGGTAATCATCAAATGACCCTTCCCGCGAAGGGAGTGTCAGACTCCTACTGACTAAAACCCACCCGTGTTCCTTCCATAGCCCTTTATGTTCCGGGGGCTAAGCGGTAACCCTTTCGGACAATCCCGCACCCCCGGCAGGCTCCGGCCTTGCCAGGCCCCTTCCTTTTTGCTGACATCTCTTTGATGCGCGCGTAGAACACATATGCGCCGTCCGGCACGGGCCTGGTCATCGGACGGTGAGCTACCCATTAGCTCTCCGTCCACAGGCCCGCGCCTACGGTGGCCGGGAGTCATCACGCGGCTCCCGACGCCCGGAGCGTCTCCCGCGGTGGCTGGGACGTGAGGCTCTTTCCCTCAGCTATCCCGCCACCTCCTTCGCTAGCATGACTGCTTTGCAGAAGGAGGTGACTGCCTCCCACTCCCTCTCGTCCCGGACCATGGCTTGAACCAGGGCCGAACGCGAGAGGTCGCCGTTGCTGCCGATCGCCTCTACGAGGACACGGCGGTGCTCCGCCCAGCGGGGCAGACCTCCACCGTATGCTCCACCGTGTCCTCTGGGCGATCCTCGCAATGGTGACACCCGGGCGTCTAGCAAATAAGGGTTACGGATTACTTTCAAGTACCTACTTGTCCACTGAACATTAAATTGCATTTTATCTTATCTGCGACCTAGCGTGGAATGTCAATACTCATGTGATGCATAATGGTGTAATTATGTCACATCGTTATGGAGGACCAACAGGTAGGTAAAGGTATATCCAGTCTACTTAAAAAGCTGTCAAGAGCGAATCGGACTCATAAAATATGTATTTAACACTACCTATACAGGGTGTTACAGAAAGGGTATATCAATACAAACGGGTTGAAGAGTGTATCTGGTCTAGGATCTATGTACAAAATTTCAGCTCAAAAGCATTAACTTTGAAAATGCCTAATATTTTTTTATTTCGACATCACGGCGCTGCACTGGCGCGCGGCGGCGTGATGTGCGTGTACTACTCGTAGGCGCACAGACACACTACAGATAATGGATAATGAACCTCGTAGTGCGGTGACACGTTTGTTATGATTTCAATTTAATAAACTATCGAAATAAAAAATATTAAGCATTTTCAAAGTTACTGCTTTTGAGCTGAAATTTTGTACAGAGATTCTAGACCAGATACACTCTTCAACCCGTTTGTATTGATATACCCTTTCCGTAACACCCTGTATGTTAAAAAAAACACGTTTCTTTATAATGTTTCTTATATAAAGTTAAAAATAAAAGGGGACCCCTTTAATTTTTAAATTTATTTCTATCTATTATGGTTCATGAGATTCAGACCGATGACAGACAGACGGACGGATGGACGGAAGGGACGAATGAATGGACAGTGCAGCCTTCGTAATAATTTTAGGGTTCCGTTGGCAGCTTTTTGGGTACGGTACCCTAAAAAGTAACCGTTAAATTAAAAACTTTCTTCTTTCTAAAGTCACGTGAATGGTACAATGTGAAAAACATCGGAAAGATAAACTTTTTTTTAAATGATTAGTGGTGTAGGTACTATGGACCTTTGGGATATCTGTGTAATCTTTCTTACGAAACGTAATAAACATTGTTGCACAAACGTCTACGTCTTTTGCTACGAGTGCTACGGCGCTACGAAAGTGCTACGAAAGTGCTACAAAAGTGCTACGAAAGTTGTTTACCGTAGAAGTAGGTCAATACGAATGAAAGTCTACTTTTATTGAGCGTGTACAGTTATGACTATCTTGACAAGCCATTTCCGATTTCGTTTACCTGATTTCCAAACTTTCTAGGTCACTTTCCACGCTTATCGATACTGAATCAAACGGCGCGGTTGCCAGGAAGTGGTTAACTCATACCTACCTGCCAACCACAGTCGTTATGTATTTAGTCCGTTTTTTGGTTATTCCGTGGCTATACTACTTATCAATTTTCACCAAAACATAACATCGCGTAAGTAATACCCGAGGGGGTAAACAGAGGTATACTACAGCAAGTACATTCACTAATCGCTAGATAAATTTAAGTTCCATTTTCATTTCATCATCTGCCTAGCCTTATCCCAATTACAAATATTGGGGTCGACTTCCACTCTAACCAGATGTAGCTAAATATCAGTATTATAAAAATATATACTAACCATCGACTATGCACAGACAGAAGACCTACTTATTGTATGCAAATAGAGCTGCTAACATGCCATTTTACTTTTATTTAATTTAGTTTTTACATTATACTCAATGTTAATTTAGCTTTCTAGCCTGAAGCGCAGTTCAGCCTAGTTCAGGCAAATTAGCAACTGTGCACTATTTTAATTGTAAAGGTATTCATTGTAAATGTATCCCCTTTTTTTATAAATAAACGATTTATTTCTTAAAAAAAAAAACTTTTTATCTCAGACTTTTAAATCCATAGATTACGTTACATTATATTTTACGTGGAACAACTGCCTATGACCTCCACAACCCAGTCACTGGGAACAGTTGTATACTTTTCATTTACGTCCACAAATTATAGACCGAGGAACTGCTATTTTTGTTGGTGATTTTTTTTACATTCTTTCACGTCACAATCACATAATTATCATCATCATTTCAGCCGAAACACGTCCACTGCTGGACATAGGCCTCCCCCAATCACATTATAATACGCCTACTTTACTTTCATTGCCGATATTATAGCAGCAGGCTTTTATTTACTTATTATTATTTTTTATTTGAGATGGGCTTGCTCTTGACTCTAGCCTAGGTCAAAGGTGACAGAGACAAAGTCGACAGTGACACTTGATGTATTTGAAAAAATCCGTTTCCATTAGGGGTTGCCAAGAAACGGATAATAGCTGCCTAAAAGAATTGTTTTGGGACACAATTCTTCACGTCAAACGGATTTATCAAGTCCCCAGCGAATGAAGAGATACAAATGGCTTCTGTTTTTGGGATTCGAATCATGGAATTTTGCACGAGATTTTGTGCAAAATTCCACGATTTGATTAAATGACTAAAGAGCATGTGACGGTTACGAATGGAATATTGACAAAGTAAAGAAGCTTATAGTTAGAACTAGCTTCTGCCCGAGACTTCGTCCGCGTGAAATTTCACCCTCCCCCCATTCATCCACTTAGGGTCTTTGAAAAACCCTTTCGTAGTGGATACCTACTCTTCACAAAGAACACACCCTCCAAATTTCAAGTCTCTAGGACCAGCGGTTTAGGCTGTGCGTTGATACATTATCAGTTAGTTAGAACTTAACCGACCGACGACCCGTGACCCAAGGGCTGGTTTTTACCTTGGCCAAAGGCTAAGCATTGCCATACAACGTGGCAATGCCGCCAGTCTCTTGGGTACATTACCAGTCGACAGCGATGCGGATGAATTTTTCGACGCTATATTTTAGTTTTTGTATAGTTTTAGTTAAGTTAGGTTTTAATCTTGTTATTTTTGTTAGAACTTTGAATCCATACTAATATTTTAAATGCGAAAATGTGAGTGTCTGTCTGTTACCTCTTCACGCTTAAACCGCTGAACCGATTTAGATGAAATTTGGTATAGAGATAGTTTGAGTCCCGGGAAAGGACATAGGCTAGTTTTTATCCCGATATTCCCACGCGATCGAGACTTATGCGGGTGAAACCGCGGGGCGCAGCTAGTTAAAATATAAAGTTTTTCATGCCAGTGTAGCACGAAAAGAATGCTGACGTACGTACTTGGAGATTAGAAAAGCCATTCGATTTTGTAGAGTAACAAGTCAACTAAGTAAAATAAAAGTTTAGAGTTAAAGCTTATTAGCTCTTTTAAGTTGCTTCCAACACGTTCTAGTTTAGTTCGCAAGTTAAATATCGCAATGTTTTTCCCTTGCATCAGCTCGAACCATACGTTTTTTTTTTTTCCAAAACTTGAAATTTCAAAAAACGGCAACTAGCAGATTTTGGTTTGACAACGATGATATTTGGAACTTTGCTTATGATATAAGAACACATAACGAACATAGTGAACATAATATTATAGAGGCATTTCTTAGATATCTTTTAAAAATAATTTATTGGCAGTTCTCTGATTTGATTAAGTATTCGGTTATAGATTTTGACAGATACATTATAACAACAATTATTCTAAAACAGTGCACTTCCACATCAGCATCTTGCTGTAATGAGACTTGCAATAGCCTGTATCCTAGACTAGCTTCTGCCCGCGACTTCGTCCGCGTGAAATTTCACTCTCCCCCGTTCACCCTCTTAGGGGAGAAATTTTGAAATACCCTTTCTTAGTGGAGACCTACTCTTCACAAAGAACACTTCCTCCGAATCTCATGTCTCTAAGACCAGCGGACTTTGAATTTTATGTTATACTAGGTGCACCCCGCGGTTTTACCCGCATAAGTCTCGATCCCGTGGGAATATCGGGATAAAAACTATCATATGTCCTTTTCCGGGACTCAAGCTATCTCTATACCAAATTTCATCAAAATTGGTCCAGCCGTTTGAGCGTGAAGAAGTAACAAACATATAAACACACACACGCACACACACACACTCACAAACTTTCGCCTTTATAATATTAGTGTGATAGATTTTAACAAGCCAACCCTAATTCCCAAAGAGAAACGTCCAGCGCTTGAGGATTTTCAACCTTATAACCCTGAGATTGGCAATTCCCTATGTGCGTATAAGCGGCTTTCTATCACAAGGAATGTCAGATTGTTTGCCCACCAATATGATGTTATTCTTTAGGTTTTATGTTTGTTCCATCTTACGAAAAGAGCGAAAAAATACTCTTATGATGGATGAAAAAATGTACGGTCTACGTTTCTCGACAAACAAAGGAAGCTGAATTCCGTGTAGTAATTGCATTATACTTGCTCCATTAGTATTTTTCTTTTGCTTTCTGCTTTCTTACTTTGAGAATCATCATCTGCCTAGCCTTTTCCCAACTATGTTGGGGTCGGCTTCCAGTCTAACCGGATGCAGCTGAATACCAGCATTTTACACGGAGCGACTGCCTATCCGACCTCCACAACCCAGTTACTACTTTCTTACTTTAAGAATATAAATGAAAAATCAAGCTGCTACATAATAACATCTGTACAGGTGGCATTTTATGACGGTTTAATGTGGTGGTGAAATTATTTACACACACAACAGCCTGCTTGGCTGAGTTTGAACCCACGACTACAACTCGTAAGTCAGGGATATTACCACTGGGCCACCTCTGCTCTAAGGTTCGGCCGCGCTAAATTTGCCGAGGATGTAAACAACAATGGCCGCTCGAAATTGAATAAAATCGATACCTATACAAAGAACATTTATTTTCGTCTAGTAAGCTCGGAGATTTAGACGAAAACAAACATTATTTAAAATAAGTGTTTTATTCAATTTCGAGCAGCCATTGTTGTTTACATCTTTGTAAAATATGTCGACCATCAGTGGTGCGACAGGTCGACCGACGTTAAAGCGACTGATTAGGTATTTCTCGACAAACGACAGGACGACGGAACTTTTGATCGGCGAAACGATACCGTGACAAAACTTTCTCTTGACAAACTAAAGCGCGATAAACGTTTCTACACACAATAGGCATTTTGCATGAGACCCAAATAGTTTTATTAATGGTCCCACCAGGCCTTGAACTGGGCCAACCGCCCCGAAATAGTGGATCAATATGTCTGTTGTCTATGAATCGTGGGCCAAAGAGTCACAGATAAGTTAGGAAAATCGTGAGAGTTTCAAAGTTTTTACTTCAAATTAAACTGTTTGTAATTTTTTTTACGTGTAACATAATTTATTAATACAAATTACACATTGAATGCAAACAAACATTTTCGTGGGAATTCCCTAAAGCTAAGCGCAAATTCATAAAAAAAGCCCGTTGAAGCGATTCTTGTCTAACCGAGTTGAAACAGCATGGAATATAGGCTCCCGGAAAATGTTGTGACGGCTCCCACACTGAACTGCTTCAAGAATCGACTGGACAGATTAAATATCTCCAAGCTATTTGATACTCACGCATCGGCTAATTAGCTGCTAGTGTACGTGTCTAACCAAATAAGAATAAGGGAAGGTTCATATCTGACGGAACATGCGTCGCGTATTATCGGTCGCGTAACGCCAAAACAGACAAATGTATAGAAAAACACTTGACCGTTTGCACTCAACCGATGATGCGTTAGTGCGTCGAGCGAATAAATAGACGCAATCGAAGTTACGCCCGACGCATTTTCCGTCAGATGTGAACCGACCCTTAATTACACATAAAAACTGCTTACAAACAGTTAACGCGATAAAGGTCGAAAAGGACCCTGGCAGCTAATAGTATTAAGTGTTTGCTTAATGAATTACCATGTTAATGGATTTGATCTAGATTTAGCCAAATTGTTTGCCATTTGGCTTACCATAGCAATCTAAAGACCAGGTTTTATGCAAATAAACGTAATTTCTTTCATTTCAATAAAAGTTTCTAATATAATTACGACTAATGATATCTTTTTTGTTTATCAAAGAAGGCCTTAAAACTCCATTACAAATATCGTGCTCCAGTTTTACATTAAATCATACAATAAACGACTGCTATCAATTCCGCTTCGCAATCAAATCTTCGCTGTCAAAAACATACTTATGATGTCTCCTATAACTTCATTATGTGTTTTTTTTTTTGTGGATGGGAAATCATCAAATGACCCCTCCCGCTCTAGGTGGAGCGGAAGGGAAGGGAGTGTCAGACTCTTACTGACTAAAACCCACCCGTGTTCCTTCTTTAGCCCTTTATGTTCCGGGGTAGCGGTAACCCTTTCGGACAATCCCGCTGACCAATATATATGTATGTGGCCCTGACATCAAGCAATGGACAAAATTGTCAACATCTTATAATTATGCTTGTGTACGAGGCTTTTTTTTATTATTTGTAAATTTGTAATGTGCGTTTTGTTCGTGCAGAATAAATATTTTTTCTTTCTTTCTTTTCTTTATATGTAAGATAATTTAGAGCCAATTAACTAACTTATACCACTGGTAAAGCAAAGAATATTAACTGCCACCGAACGGGAACTGGCTCTCATATAAAGTTCTCCTATCTAACCTTGACTTATTTGGCACACGCTCAAAGTCGCCGATGGTGATAACTCACATACATCTTTATATTCTTTGAACAGACGGTATTATTTCCTCGTATTTTATATTCATAATGACAGCTTCCTACCTGTTTTAACCTTTTAAGTAACTATGCTTTAGCCCAAGACTTCGCTCGCGTTGTGATCGGGAAATTATCCCACAGGAACATACCTACTACGAGGATAAAAAGTATTCTATATTGTACATAGGTCATTCTAAACCAAAATATCCATACTAATATTATAAAAGCGAAAGTGTGTCTACCTGTCTGCCTGTTACCTCTTCACGTTTAAACTGCTGAACCGATTTAGATGAAATTTGGTATAGAGATAGTTTGAGTCCCGGGAAAGGACATAGGATAGTTTTTATCCCGATATTCCCACGGAATCGAGACTTATGCGGGTGAAACCGCGGGGCGCTGCTAGTAATATTATAAATGAGAAAGTGTGTCTGTCTGTTACCTCTTCATGTTTTAACCGCTTAACCGATTTAGATGAAATTTAAAATAGAGATAGTTTGAGTCCCTGGAAAGGATAAAGGATAGTTTTTATCCCGATATTCCCACGGGATCGAGACTTATGCGAGTGAAACCGCGGGGCGCTGCTAGTACCAGATAAAATTACAACAGCACTATCACACTGGTCAGCAGAACGAAATCCGGGATACAGATAACTTGCAGAGATACGGAGAGGTTTGCGGTTTGTTTCGTATCTATACCTATAGTGGTATCTACCAGTGTTATATAACTGAAGTTATTTACATAAACCACATTTGGTCGAGAGATTTACGTAGGTCTGTTGGTGCAGCCTTATTTATTTAGTACTGAGCTGGATTGAAAAGTGGCTATGAATAATCTGAAGGAATACGCACGTACCTAATCATCTGCCTAGCCTTTTCCCAACTATGTCGGGGTCGGCTTCCAGTCTAACCAGATGCAGCTGAATACCAGTATTTTACATGGAGCGACTACCTATCTAACCTCCACAACCCAATTACTGGGTATTACGATACCCCTTGATAAGACTTGTTGTCACTTTCGGGCTTCTGATTACCCGTAACAATTGTGAAAGATTCACGAATGACAGCCGGGACCAACGGCTTAACGTGCTTTCCGAGGCACGGAGAGAACTTGGTATGTATAGACAGTCACCCATCCACGGACTAACCGCGGCAAGCGTAGCTTAACCTGGTCGATCGACCCGTGCGGCTGTTATTACTTAGCTACAAGCCCCTCGGTATAGGTACGTAATAAAGGTATGTATACGCCCGGGGCTTGTTATGCGAACCTAAGAGTTTCCCGGTCACAAACTTTCTTTGTGCCAAACACGAAGGCGTCAGAGCAAGACTTAACAAACAAATGAATTCAAACAAAACATAGATCACTTAATTTATTCCAGTCGGATCCCCTGAGCCCCCCCTCCACCCCTCCTCAACCCCTGCAAGTTCTGTAGTAATAGCAAAAAAGTAATGTTTGATCCTTCAGGCAGACATACTAGGAATATTTGCAAGCCCGAATTGACTTCCTCGTATATTGTAAAATACAGGAATCATCAAGATAATCAATACAATGTTAGTGTTAAACTGAGATTGTAGGCAAAAATCTACCCGTAAAAATCTTTGAGGTAGTTTTAATACCAAAGACGTAATGAGCTGATAACAGTCTAACTATCTAAGTATATAGATAGATACCCAGGATGAAAATATAACATCTAAAAATAAACAACTAAGTATTAAAAACTATTTTCTATGAAGAAAACTTACTACGCTTTTGAATTGCAACTTCTCAGAATGTACATTCTGAGAAGTCAGGAGCAAAGGGGAGTGAAGAAAATTTTCCTAGGAAGTCTCGTTGAAAGTACAACCTACTTAGCTTCTTCTCGTTTAGTTTTCAAGGGTTATTTGACCCAGTTTTTAATCATTCTTCACTTTTATATTAAACTGCATCCTTTTTCTTTTACTTTGTGAGGAACAAAATTTGTTCGGAGACAAAGAGAGAGAAAATTATATCTTTCTTCTCTCTCATGTAACGAAATGTACCTCAACGTTTACGCGTCCTTGAGATTTTACCCTCATTTCTCGTCTAATTAATTATTGAATCACCACCTCGGAACTTGCACAAAATAAAGACCAGCATAGCTATTCACAAACACTCGATATGCTTCCGTATCGTATCGAACATAAATCATTGTTATCGTAGGAGTCTTCTAAACGCTATTCACAAGTCCAAAACCCGAAAATTTTGTCAGTTTAAATCAAATAGACGCCCGCTATTCTTCCAACAGCTATTTGCTGTTGAAGGCAAGTCAAATCAGGTTATCGAAATGTCAGGTGTGAATCAGGGCTCTGGTTAGCTCTTACCTCAATACAACAAACGTAACCTTGTAAGTAGTGATGGGGCCAATACACCATAGACAATAGTCGATAGATGTGCACAATATGGCGCCAGAGAATAGCCAAAGCATTTCTAAACTGTGTGCTGATGAAGAAACTTAAATCCGCTGTAAGGAAGTGGCGGAGAATGCGCCTCTTCCGGAAGAGAGATGGTGAGTCTATAAAAGGTTAGAGTTACATCTATTCTTAGGTATTTAGAATATCGATTGTTGTCTCGTACCTATGTGTGCAGTTCTATCTGAGTGACTTAGGGTTGCACACACATGTTCGCGTATTCAATAATATATTTGATTCGGCAGTATTTTTTGTTGTACAATAATGCCTGGAAGAGATCGCAGAAAGCGATAAGGCTGCCCATTGTATGTTACGTAGTGTTAAATGAATTTTTTGTTATGTATTTTCATCAGAAAATACTCTATTCTGTTGTTGGCTTTATTTATATTTATATATACCAATATATAAATATAAATAAATAAATAAAGCCAACGAGAATAAATAACTACACATATTCGTCTTTCGTTCGGCTTGTGCTGATCGGTAAACTTCGTTCAGTATCTGCCCTTGCTTAATTCATGTTCGGTTCGGCTCGGCACAATTCGAGCTAAGCCGAGCGGCTTTTTTCTAGGCATTATGTCTACAAAATATGTATATTCGATTTTGCCGTCCAGCTGTGCCAAACCATGTCGACCCGAATAATTATGTCTAACAGCATTCAAACGAACAATAAACTTTTTTCCGACAAAAAAAATCGTCAACTTAATAAAGAAACCATTTTTAATTTCTTCACTTACTAAAGAACTTATTCCTTTTGTCTACAGATTCTGTGACGCGACAGGTGTCGACTGATCCCGCGCCGTCCACTTCAGGAACTCCTGCGCATTACCCGCGACCGCCGCCCGCTGAACTCTTGCAATTGGTAAATATATTGACACAATTTTAGCCGTTTGAAGGCCTAAAATCATTCCACGGCAACGTACTACCGGAATAAAAAATATCCTATGTTCTAACCCAGGTCATGGTCAATCCGTTGTCTTCATCCAAATTTATTCAGCCTTTTAGGCGTAAAAAGGTAACAGACAGACAGACCGAATTTCTTTCGCATTTAATTAGTATGGAAGTATGAATAGACGAGATGGAAAGGCATGGTGAGAATCATCTCCGATACCAAATTTGCAGGCCGGTGATCTCTTTAAAGATAATTTATTTATTTTCTAAGCAATCAATATAAATTACAATATCGATATCGATAAACCACTTCCTCTCCTCCCTAATAATTAAAAAGGAAGCTGTTAAGAGGATAAACAACAGCATTCTCTTGAGCTATAATAAAAGCATAATCCAGCCTATAAGGTTCCCACTGCTGGGACACACAGGCCTTCTCTCTGTGACACGGAGTGGACCTTAATGATTAAGGCCTAATCGATGGATTAAGGCCCAGTCGATGGATTAAGGCCCAATCGATGGATTAAGGCTTAGGTAATCCACCACCCGGGCTCAGTGCGGGTTGGTAGATGTCACATGTGTTCGTATTTTGAAAGGCTGTCTCCTCACGATGTTTTTCTTCACCTTTTGAGAGCAGTGGTGATGAAATAATTTACACAAAGTAAAGCGCCTGTCTGGGTTCGAAACTACGACCTACAACGTGTAAGTCGCGGCCGTTTTCACTGGACCACTACTGCTCATCACAAAAGACTGGCTACATATTAGGACTATCTATTGATACGAGTACGTTAACGTCAGCGAAGTGATTATGGCAATTACATCAGTAGGTATTTTACCTATGAAACTGAAATTTTTCGGTTTCGATCTACATTGCGACCAAGAAGCTTACCTATAGGTAAAAATGGAGATAACACTCTAAACACCTAAGTGAAAACGACTGTGGTCGGACACTCTATTTCTTTATACATACATATGACTAGGGTTTCCAGGCGTCCGGATAAAGCCGAACACAGTTTGGTTGCGTGTGGCCTGTCCGGCTTTTTTTAAATTTGACCAAAGCGTGCCCGGCGCGCGCCCGCCTCCCCGTCACTTTTCATCACCACCCCACTCTAGTGTAGTAAATCATACAAAAGCCTAGTTTAACTAAAAAAAATATTGTCGTGTTAGGGACTAACCACACTTATTCAGCTCCGTTCAGATTTTGTCCATAGAAAACAACGATTTTGTATGAGATGCGTATGCATCCGTTCAGCCGCGGAGAGCTGAACGGACTCCATACAAAATCGTTGTTTTCTATGGACAAAAGCTGAACGGAGCTGAATAAGTGTGATTAGTCCCTTATACAAGACTAAAAAATTATGGGCGTCCTGCTTTTTTACCCAAATGTCCGGCTAAACTGGCTGGTCTGTCGGGCTTTTCGGTTTTAAGACCTGGCAACCCTACATATGACAAAGAAAACACATATCACTGTCTCGTTCTTATGTGTGTATTTAGAAAGAGAGCGTCCGACCACAGTCGTCTTCACTTAGGTATTCAGAGTGTTGCCTCCACTTTTATCTATAAGCTTCTTGGTTGCGACCGACGAGAGAATGCGTTCTTGACAGCTCTGTCAGTTTCATACAAATGAATATGTGTTTTTAACCGACTACGGCGAAGCAAAAAGGAGGGGTTATGATTTTGATCGGTATGTATGTATGTATGTATGTTCATCTGTTCCCTCATACCTTCTAAACTAATTGTCATAATTAGACAAATGAGGTATATCGTTGGAAGCGTCTTGATCGTCCGCTGGTTATAGGCTATGTGACGTCACATTAAATTTAATATGGCGCCCTCTAGCGGAAATAAAGTCATGACCTAAAAAATATTTTTTTTTAATCAGTCCTTTTTGGGTATCAAATAAAAGGGCTTAATTGGCACATTTCAAAAATATAAATATTACTGAAATAAGCCCCAAATGATTAAATAAAAAATAAGTTTCAAAACTAAAATCCGACCACTGAAAAGGATGAAACAAGAAAGTACCTTCCCGTGGTCGCATGCCGCTGTACTAATAACATGCTTATAAGTTATGGTAGCATGTGACCACGGGAAGGTTCTTTCTTGTTTCATCCTTTTCAGTAGTCAGATTTTGCGAATTTGATCTATATTAGCGACTAGAATTGCCGCCCTGACAGGTGTTAGGAACGAACTCTCTCGACGGCTGGACTGTACCTTTAAACCATAGATGTTTGAACACTTCACTTCCTTGGCTACAAATGTAAACCAATTTCACCGCAGAAGCGTTATGATCGTAAACAAAATCTAATCATAATCTCCGTCTATAAATGAAAGAAACATCAAAGAATATAGAGATAATCTCTACTAATTTTTTCCTATAAATTTTAAAAGAGGTTTTCTTTAGTCAAGAGAGAAATTTAATGAAACCCGTTAGCTAACGGTTTTTATTAAGTTTTTTGCTGTGTTTGCATAGTTTATTGCCAGATAATGTAAATCCTGTGGGCATTAAAAACTTCTTCGAGGACAGCGCCTTAATTACGACTTTTTGCTTTTGTTTTAACCGATTGAATGCGGTAATTACCGAAACAATTAAAAAGCCATTGTGTCTCGCGTGGATCCACGTTGGGTTAATGAAGGCATATTTTCTGGGTTCCTGGGTTCTGGGTGCCTACTTAATAAACCACATTTCTTTAATAAGTATTCTAAAAAGTAAAAAAGGAGTACCAGGCTGTCTGAGAAATACCGTCATATAAAATAATGTTACCATAATCATCTCAATCAACATACCATCGAATTATTCTGTTAGAAATTACCATAGCGCCTGATACAAATAAAAGAGCAATATACGTGTACGTGCTCTTAAAATTTATTCAGGCGCTTACTGACATAAAGTTACATAATAATACGATTACTTTGACGATTTCAACCGCTTTCGTTTCCCGAATTTTATTTATGTGTTTTCTCGTTGAAGACATATTTAAGACCACGTTTATGCGACGCCAGGGCGATTTTGAAGCATGCATAATGTATTTACTTAGTATAAAAATCATAGCGATGCGCGCTCGTGTCACGTAAGCGTAGTCTCAGTGTCATTTTTATGTATTTATTAAAATGTATCTTTCTTTGTCCAGGAGCCAGACGAAGGCCAAAGGCTAAGAGAACAGCAGCTGCGAACATACGCGTTCTTCCAATTGAGGGTACATTTAAAACGAGGCCAAAACTTAGTAGCTATGGACAAAAATGGTATGTTGGATCACCGCAACACTATCACTGACACTCAAACACGAACATCACTGCTAGGCGATGCACAGCAAATAATGCATACCTAATAATACACAGATAATGCATAATAATACACAAATATCGATTGCTAATCGAAATTGAAAATAATCTTGGCAGAGCAGCGAATGACAAGCTTCATCAATCATTTTTAAAAGTAGGGATTACAAAAATGATACGTGATCGAATCATCTATCGTGAATGAACTCTTCACACCTTAATTGGCATTTTTCCTTTATTTATCGGAAGCTTTCTATTAACCACGAGGCTTCGAGCTACACGCTCAAGCGACACGCGACTTGCGACAGCGACTTCGGTAAAAAACAAATGAAAGAAGTGGTTTAGAGGATATAATGTGGGCTTTACATTGGTGACCACAGAGCCGCACTATTTTGGCCGCTCCTCGGGAAAAATTGGACTATTAGGCCGCAGGTAACTAAAATCGCAAGATCCAAAGTAGAGTAGGTTTCATAAACTGACAGATCGCATGCTGCGCAGGCGCAGGCGATCGCCCGCGGCATAAAAGTTGACATTTTGATGCAAAATAAAATAGTCAGCTGCGATTTTTAACGGCCTGTGTGATTCGACTTTTGAGGCGATTTGGTAAGCGAGCAGCCGCACGGCAAAAATCGAGTGGATTGGGGGATTTACACTAGATCACAGACTTACTGCGACACGGTCGTGTCGCAGTACCTCACGCGAAGGAAACAAGTAAAGCTCGCGCAAGTCTCTTCACAAGTCACATCGCGCGAGGCCCTGAACGGGGTCAACGGGGTCTTAGGCCGCATCCTAACCAAAAGCCATCGTCGCGTCGCGCCAGCAGAGGGCGCCATCCGGTTTTCCGATCAAAAAGTGCCGATCGAGTATGAACGCGACGATCGTTTTTCATTAGGACGTGGAGTTAGGCGTCAGATTAAAGCAAGACACTTATGGGTTTATTTATAAACCATGATTAAAGTTAAGTGACGTTCAAACGTCAAAAATGTATGGTTAAACACTCGTTAGTCACTACTTAACTTTAAGCAACGTTTATGAATAAAGGGGTATGTGTGCATACTCAAATACACGAGCGACACGTTGACGTGGACGCGTGTCGCTCGTGTGAGCACTTAGGCGACTACTGTGTTACAACAGCCTACACACTGCACCAAATTGTCATTTCAGACAAAAGCACCGATCTCACTACTATAGCGCTGCAATTTTTCTTCCAAATTGATAGTCTCTTGTCTAAAGTTCACTACGGAACATTTGACATTACTTTGCTACAAAACTTTATCTTTTCACACACTACAAAACACCAACATTATTCCGTTATTGTTATTTTGCATGTTTTCTTTTGTTTTAATGCAGATAATGCTTTTGCTTTCGTACCATAGATCACCTTTAGCATCCTACTTTAATTTATAATAATAATAATAAAATTCTTTATTGAGAGTAACCATTAGAAAGAAAGAGTGGGTGAGAGTGAGTTAAGAGGCTTGTAAACGGGCTACAAAAATTGCATCTTGTCGGCAATTTTGTTGATCAATATAGCTCATTATATTTGCAACTTATATCCTTGCTGCAATTTCATTGTGCAATAGATTGCCATCTAGCCGGCTAATTGAATACTTGCGACTACTATGAAATATCTTGGCAATATCGCCGGGGTACACTGCAAGATTAGCAGCAATTGTTGCACTGTGTTGAGCGATATAATCGGCAATTTGGCGACTTTACAATTGCAGCAAGGAATTGTCAGAAAACTAGCCCGTTAGAACTACTCTCTCAAAATGTATACCTAGTAAAATAAAGTTGAAGGGTTTGTTTGTTTGAACGCATTATGAAATAAAGACTGAAACAAAAATATTTAGGACACGCAAAGAAAATGCGAACAATAAAAAAATAACATTAAACCTATCAAAAGCATGTTCGAAAACAATAAAAAAAGAACTTAAAGTTTTGAGTTTGTCTAAGATTATTAAAACTAACAAAATAGTGGAAACAGCAAAAAAAAGACTCGTGCGAGGCCAAAAAGTCTCCTATCTGAGCGTGATGCGCGGTATTTTTTTTTTTATATCTGAACTAAGTCGGCTAAGAAAAAATCTTTTTCCATTTGATAGCCCAATTCTTGAGGAAGGTTATGGGCTATTTAACATCACGCTACGACCTTACGAGCCGAGCCAAAAGATAAAAAATCACGTGGAAAAAGTCGCGGCAGACGCTAGTGTACCATAGACATTGATAATTATCAATGGTTAAATTATAATCTCCCCTTCAACAAAATTAACGTAGGTGTCGAACTTGATTAATCCAACTTCAAATCAAACCCATACCTAACACGTTTGACTAATCCAATCCGAAGTCACCCCTAACTTTGTGATGAAACAATCAATGCTACGATCTACAATCGTGTAACTTCGGAACTAGTCGGAGAAAAACGATATCTCGAACTAAATTGGGTCCTTCCTCATTTCCTCAAGGATTAGATTCTTAATTTGATTTATAATTACGCTCAGAGTAGACGGCTAGTAATATTCTTGCTGTCGAAAAAGCTTTGCCAACGACCTGATAAATTCTGAACTAAGCTTAGTACCTACTGTTCAAAATTCTGCTGTTGTCCTTAATTTGACTCTTTCCCAAGTAATAATAAAGTAGTTATTATCCTGTAGCTTACTTAGATTTTATTCGTTTATTTTGCTTTTTCCTCTTCTAACTGTAGTGTTTTGTGGGGTCCAAAACCAGGTTTGTTGTCAGGCACGAGCGATCCCTACGTCAAGTTTAAGGCTGGGGGGAGACTGTTGCACAAATCCAGGATCGTGTATCGAGACCTTAACCCTGTATGGGACGAATGCTTCACTGTGCCGATTGAAGATCCTTTTCAGCCTGTTCAGATTAAGGTAAGATATATTTGAGATTGTTTTAATTTTAGTACGTTCTCATTGCGTCTTTGGTATAGTGGTTGTTGTCGCCGGCAGCTGCCGACGCGTCGTTGGCTGCCACTTTTGCCCCTTTCGTCGACGCGTGTCGCTCGTATTAATGCACACTAAGCCGATATCAGACTCGGACGCTTCACTTTTCGTTCATTTTTGCCTTTCATTCGGCATCTTTCACTCGAAGTGAAACGTCTGAATACAAAATGAATAATTCCTTCATTAGTGAATCGATTTAATGATGTTGGATTTCGGCACTCGCCTGCCTTAATTATCGAAAAATGAAATGAAATGATATTGGCTTAAGTGCAACTACTGAGCATGTCGCCGTGGGTTCGATTCTCAGGTCGAGCAAAGAGCTATCAGGAATTTCTCAGTCGGTAGGGTCGAAGTCTAGATTTAAGCCTGATTAATGGAAACAGTAATTTGGAGGAGGCCTATGTCCAGCAGTGGACGTCTTCCGGCTGAAATGAATGGAAATAGGCATGCCCTCAATAAAAAGAACTATCGGCGTAAAATCATGACTTCATAGGACCGTTATTTTTCACTCTAAATGGATTTCACTTATAAATTCAGTAAAAACATAATCCTTCTACATCGGCAATGAATAACATATAAAAATCCAACCCAACCCGGCTTGAATACTTTATTACGCACAATTTACTTCCTACAGTGAAGAAAATTTTATATTAACCCTTAAACGATCCCGAAGGCGGAATAATCTTACTATATCATCGCTTAGAGAGTCGTGCTACGTCATGAAGTTGTATTTATTTAAAGCCTTCGTACTCACGGGCGATTTATCATCGCATATCGCGGCTCAACAACGAGAAATCCAGTGCGCGGTAAAAAATTGTCGCGTTAAAAATCGCCAGTGCGTATGAGGGCTAATACTTGAGCTATGTATATTCATGTATTGTGAAACAAAAGTTGCACAACATTGTTACATCAACATGTTTTTGTGTTGCGGAAAAAATGGTGCTGGTCACATTTCATGCAGTAAAAATACAATATCCAAAACAATATTGTAGAAAGACACGAGAATAGCGTAAAAAATAAATTGTAAAAAGAACTGAATAGAATTTTCTCTAGGTCAGAAAAAAGCGGTTTTCAGCTGGGAACTGAAAAACATATCGATAGTAATGTTTCCATGCATAAAATGGGATGTGTTCCCATTTGCAGTTTTCGTGTAAAATCAATAATATGCTAATACGTTCAGCGAGCTGTCTGGGTCTTAATATTATAACGTTAGGAATGAGACACTATCGTAAATAGGGCGTTTTATATGCTTGTGATGGTTCAGAATAAATTTCAGAAATATGTAAACGACTTAGGAACCTACTATGCATCAGAACTAGCGTTTCAACAATGTTGTCTTATATTCGTCAATGTATCAGTGGCGAAGGGTGATATTATGACAGAGGTAAGCCGGAACAAAAAAAAAGGCCAAAAAAAATCTCAATTATGAATTGACTATAGTGTGGTTATGTTCTGAATTTTCGAAGGGAAGCCGGTGGGAATCGAGTTGTATGGTACCTTCGCCACTGCAATGTATGATTGTGAACACCGTTAGTTCATAATCCATCTCGCGAGATTATAAACAATCGCAAAATTGTGAACTACAACAAACCATACTGTACAATTTGAATTACTAGCATGTCGCCAGAAACGCAAGTGGTCAAATACGCATTTCGCCAGAAAACGCATGTTGATAGAAACTCATCTCGTTAGATTCGCACTACGTCAAAGACACAGCTCGACAAACACGCAACTTGTCTTTTCGATAGTTTATAATCTATCCATGGCACACAGACATCGCTTTTGTCCAAGGTTGTAACAAATACCCAGATATGATTTGACTATCGTAATGACTTGCCAAACGTTT
This sequence comes from Amphipoea lucens, assembly GCA_947508005.1. Lineage (NCBI taxonomy): Eukaryota > Metazoa > Arthropoda > Insecta > Lepidoptera > Noctuidae > Amphipoea > Amphipoea lucens. The sequence goes on from OX382379.1 coordinate 12,674,687, forward strand.
ACGATGAAAGTGATAACTGCCGACTAACTCGTGTTATCCTGGTAGATTGCAGGTCATAAAACCAAGTCCTTCTCACAGTTAAATCGTTATTCTACCCGTTCAATAAACTTTGCAGGTATTCGATTACGATTGGGGTCTGCAGGACGACTTCATGGGCTCCTGTCACCTGGACCTGACCGCGTTAGAACTCGGTCGGACCCAAGACCTGGTCCTCTGTCTCCATGACCCTGGGAAACCTACCCAGGATATGGGAGAGATCGTGCTCAATGTTACGCTGTGGCCGAAGTCTCAAGAGGATAAGGAACAGGTAAGATTGTTTAGATTTTAGTGACTAATGTCATCACCAAGTGTCTGATTTACTTACCTCGGTTTTGGCATCACTGTCCAAATCACAGTGATCTTTATTCTGATTGTAATAAGGTTGCTTTTGGGTTGCTGGCACTGACAAGTCTGTCAAAATCATTGTGTTCTTTAATCTCGTTATAGTAAGGTTGCAGTTAGGTTGCTGCTGTCACAGGTAAAAAAACTGTAAACGGACTTTAAACCGCATTCAAGAGCGGTCAGTGTCATCATTGTTATGAAATATTGACACTGACAGCTCTTGAACGAGGTCAGAAGGCCAATTCCCGTAATTAAAAAAACGTTCAAAATCTACAGTGTAATTGCGTAACACACTATCATTAGCAATGGGTTTGATTTTGACAGTTCAACAACATTCATTGCGTTATTTGCGTTGTTGAGCAGACACATTTTTCGAACATAATGGAGCAATGGATTAGAAATATGCTTCAAAATGATTCAAATTGAGAATAATAGTGTGTCATGCAATTAGGGTGCTAATCGCAATCTCATCTCAGCGACAATCAATGTCAAAAACTTTTCAAAAATATAGAGAAGTTAGACCTATTTTTGACAGATTGAGACTGATATCAGAGGGGCAATTCTCGTAATTTTAAAGAACGGCCACAGTGTGATCTCAGTCTTAATCTGTCAAAAATACCTCTAATATTCCTACATTTTGACAAGTTTTTGACGTTTGTTTATCGCCGAAATGAGACTGCGACTAGATTTTGAACGTTTTAAATTACGAGAATTGGCTCTTAGTTATTGGTTGAAGGGTTACAGACACTTCATGATTATTGCATCAAATAAAATGCATTTTTGACAAATTAAGTTTTTTAAACCATCTTTGCTTCGTGCAGTTCTGTTTATGTGCTGACTTCAATGTGGTTTCATAGTTTTAAGAAATCGTTTGGTGATAAAAGGGTAAGCAGGTAAACATGCTGAAGGAAAATAAGCAGGTACCCAATACTTAACAGCAATATTTTATTGTATTTAGGGTTCTTACAAACTTTAAGGTAGGTAAATGCAAATTTCAAAAATATAATAATCCCGACGCTTCTAATCAACTTTGATCAGCAATTCAACACAAAACTCTTTCCCAAGCCATAAGCTTATCATAAAACTGTGGTAACGACTTTTAAGTACCCGACGAATTTAGTCATTTTCAGACGAAAGACTTTCGCGACAAGCAAGACTTTTAAGCCTTTACAAATATTTTCAATTTAACATAAAAACACTGGAATTCTAATAACTTCTTGGATTCTGTTTTTTTTTACTTATTTTTATCATACAAAGTGACGCGCGCTTTATTTATGGTAACCAAGTGTACAAATAAGGCGAGTAGCGTCAGCACACACACACACACTCACACACACTTCCGACTTCGCACGTGTCTCGGACTGAATGTGTGCTCTCGGTACCGTCACACACATTCACGTGGCTGTACAGGCGCCAGCACATCAAGCTACTCTAATCTGTCAAACTTTAATAGATTTTCAACTTTATCGCTAAATTATAAGGTTCAAAGTTAATTGGGAAACTTTGACAGTTTCGGGTAGGTTGACGTGCTGGCGTCTGTACACTTAGTTACAACAAGTAAATCATGCGTCGCTTCTTGAGATAAAATTACTGCAATAAACAAAGTTAAAATAATATCTAATATTCATATTATGATAAGGAATAATAAAATCATGGTGATGAAATAGCCAATTCAATTGTCTTTTTATTTTTATTACTGAAAGTTGACTGATAAGCAACATGTCCTTAGCATAGTTGCAAAACTTCTGAAAAATTCTGAATAGTTCCGGAATACTTCTAGGAAAGTTTAATAAAATGTGGAAATACCTCCCAACTAAACCAACGTATCTATTTTTGAACATTTTTTTCAGTTTGTGTAAAGTTTTGACATTAGGCGTTATTGGCACTTCGCCGTCGATATGTCGGCCGCACTGCAGAAACGACAAGCGAAATTGATTTGTTCAAATCGTCGCCGCCGCGTCGCTGTCGCCGTACCAGTGCGGCCCCAGCCTAAGTGTGTTACGCAAGTTCCCCGTAAAATCTCTTATGCTTAGCTACACAATCAGTATAATGTACTCGTAGCTACCGAGATAGTTTTGTCGTATGCCTATTATTGATCGAAGTATGCCTCGTTTAGCAGGGTCTAAACATCTATACTATCCATACTAATATTATACATTCGAAAGTAACTCTGTCTGTCTGTATGTTACCTTTTCACGCCTAAACCACTGAACCAATTGAGATGAAATTTGGTGTAGAGATAGTTTGAGTCCCGGGGAAGGACATGGAATAGTTTTTATCCCGATATTCCCACGGGATCGACACTTATTTGGGTGAAACCGCAGGGCGCAGCTAGATAACGTAACTATCTCGGTATTGATATCACAGCATTCGATTACATAGCATGTGACAAAGCTATCTCGGTCGCTATATCTATCTCTTATTGGTGTCTATCTTTGTCGAATCTTCTATTACCAGAGTAGTTTTAGACTGAAAGACTTAACGTAATAATCTTTGTAAAGACTCTAAATATTGACCCATAGATAGCCTTAGATATGGTACTAAGACGGCGCTAATTGGCTGTCTCTGAGAAAAATTGCGTCATTACCTAACTTCATATTCTACCAAAAGTGCTAACAAACTGTATACAGGGTGAAATTGAAAACATGCGACAAATTGAAATGGGAGATTGTAGTTACTCATCATTATGATCATTGATCAACTTTTACTATGGGACCAAACATGAAATCACGAAAAAAATCAGCTGTTCCCTACATTTATGTTCACATAACTCGTCAAAATGAAGGGCACAGCTGTTTTTATTTTCGCGATGATATTCTCTTTAACTATTTAATAAATACCAATACTTGGGTATTCTAGTAACATAAGGGTCTCCCCACATTTATCGACGCGGAATCGGCTAACATCGGTCAAAAAAGCCTTTATGTCTACGTGATAAGGGTGTTACTAATACCATTCGCATCGGCTCGGCTCGGACGACGCGTCGCGACGCCGGCCGACGGCGAAACGAGGGAAAGTCGAGTAGTGTGGTGATACGCACTCGGCTTAAGCCGATTTCGCGTCGATAAATGTGGGGAGACCCTAAGGCAACATCCAAAATATATTCACATAGCGTTTAAAAGCTATACTATTTTTAAAGAAAGGAAGAACACAACACAGCACGTTATTTATTACAGAGCTCAGTATTTATTTTATTGAACTCCACACACTACAACAAAAAGGCAGTTCGGAGTGGGGAAGCGCGATCGGTCTTCTTTTGTTTTGTTTGTATGCTGTGGTTTAAAAGGGAGTTAAAATTGAAGGCGAGAAATCGAGATACCTACCTTCGAAATGACCTCCTACTTATTTGAGTTGCAGCAGTTGAAAACCAGCGCTGTTTTAAGTATTTATTTGAGTTGCAGTTGAAAACCAGAGTTGTTTTAAGCTCTATATAAATACAGAGTGTTACGGAAAGGGTATATCAATACAAACGGGTTGAAGAGTGTATCTGGTCTAGAATCTCTGTACCACACTTATGACCTCACTTTTTTTCTGATTAGATTAGTGACCCGGTCTAGTGCCTACCTATTCTGAAAACCAATGCACGCCACTGGACATAGGCCTCCTCCAATCACCGCTTCTTCGACTAGTTCTCAGCTCAAAAGCAGTAACTTTGAAAATGCTTAATATTTTTTTATTTCGATAGTTTATTAAATTGAAATCATAACAAACGTATCTGTAGTGTGTCTGTGCGCCTAGTACATGCACATCACGCCGCCGCGCGCCAGTGCAGCGCCGTGATGTATAAAAAAATATTGAGCATTTTCAAAGTTAATGCGTTTGAGCTGAAATTTTGTATAAAGATTCTAGACCAGATACACTCTTCAACCCGTTTGTATTGATATACCCTTTCCGTAACACCCTGTATAAGTAGTATACTGACACTGTGCTGAACTAGGTAAGCCAGCAGGGCAATTGCCTAACACATTTACAGTGGCAATGTCTTTCATTTTCACAGTTCAACAACATTCAATGCGCTATGCACGTTGTTGTGTCAAACATTATGGTGCAATGTATTAGCAATTGTCTTCAAAATATGTCGAAATGTGATTGCTTGTGTGTTACGCAAATTAGGGTACTATTTTGCGCAATGAAACACAGAGGACCTTTTCATTCTGTAACTAATTTTAAATATAGTAATCGAGCAAATTTTGTGTTATCGACAAACTTGTGTTTCCACTTTTTCTTTCGAAACAACAAAATCACATTTTTTTTTTTCATTGTTTCTTAATCAAAACAAGAACAGTTTACAAATATTTGTTGAACAATTAAACATACCACACAAACCATCGCGGGTTTAACAGTGGTATGGCAGACACGGCAACTCGACCTTGCTGCACTGCACCGCACCCAAAGTGTGGTGCTCCTAAGCTTTAATCAATGGCATAATGCCTTCATACCTCCACATCCACAATATACCTAAGTGGGACGATAGCGGTACAGTCGGCAAATGAGAAAACTAGCCTAGAATATAACTTATTATTTTTATTCTCGCTTCATTTCTATAACCTCAATCCTATTATGCTACAAAGGAAAACAATACATTATAACATACTATATACTAACATAGGTTAAGGAATACTAACAAATTTATGGGTTCTGCCTGAAGTAAAGAAAAATAAATAAATAGTTGCATACTAACCGTTCGTGCCCGGCGTGGCCTGGGTGGAACTACCAGAGGATCTCTCAATTTTTTTTTTCATTTAATTTTATCAGAGGATTTCCCAAAAAAAATAATCATTTAATTTATACCTTGTCTCGACCATTACAAACACAAAAAAAATCTGCTAAATCGGTCGAGGCATTGTCAAGTGATGATCTTCCATACATACGGCAATTGATTTTTATTTATATATGTAGATGTACAAGTACTATATACTCATGGTTTTTCACAAGACATACTACATACTGATGGATCCAGCTTTAGATACTGAAACACATAAAGAAAGGAAATTTTAAATTTAAATTTGCACAAAAATAGGTGTAAACTTGCAGGCGCTTTGTAATCAGAGCATGATCAGCCTATAATGTTCCCACTGCTGGGATACAGCCTTCATCTCAGTAAGAGGGAGTGGGCTGTAATCTACCACGCCGGTTCACTGCGAGTTGGTAGATGTCACATGTCTTAGAATTATTGGTTCTAGGACATGTCGGTTTCCTCACGATGTTTTCCTTCACCGTTTTGAGAGCAGTGATGATGAAATTCTTCACACAAAGTCAGCGCTTATCTGGGTTCCAACCCATGATCTACTCGTAAGTGAGGGCCCTTACTACTGGGCCACCACTGATGTGATCAGAGCATTCACTGTAATTATGTAAATTGTTCTGAACTTCGTTCTCTAGATGCAATTTAACTTGCAAGAAAAAGCTAAAAAAACATTCGTGCACTACAACATACTATTAAAGTTAAATATCTCTTTTGTTGTCTGTACAAGTGTACATACCTGCGCTGTCGATGCATCGTGTGGCGTGCTACAGGGTATCACGCCCGGGCCGCTCCTATTGCGTCGCACTCGCGCTTCGTCGCCGACGAGCCGCGAGCCGTCACGCTATGGGTGACTGACTCTGTCGTATCTCATATCAAAGTGGCTTAGATTATTGCGATAAAAGCAAATGACTTCATAATCGGGTTGGTAGATTTATTGTCTTTTATCCAGGGATGCATTTGAAGTCTGACGATACATGATAGGTTCACTGTTCGCGAAGCATTCATTTCCTACAGCTTTTTTTTTCTATAACACAGCATTCGGCCGTCGTTGTGTGGTGACGGACGGCTACACTTCGTCGGTCGTGGTCGGCGTGTGGTCAGATAGACGGTAGACCCCAGCCTAACCTAAGGGTGCTCACATAAAGAAGCGGGTTTTCGGTCCCGACTCCCAATACAGAAACAAGATAAAAAAAAATAGACGCTGAACTTTCAATTAGGGGCATTCATGTAGCCTGCATACGAGAATCAGGTATGAATTCAGGAGCATACCACTCTACACACAGGTCTCTGCAGGTTGCTCTTCAGAAGGAAACGGTTACATGTTTCACCTGTTTCTTTGGACTATTTCACCCGCACCGATCGGTACCGACCCGCACTAACTCACCGCCTGCACCGGAAACCTGTTTCTTTATGTAAGCACCCTAACCCAGCACGCAACTTTATTTGCCCTTCATTTGTTAATTCATCATCTGCCTAGCCCTTTCCCAAATATGTTGGGGTCGGCTTTTCTTCATTTGTTGATTACTTAACCATATTAGGTTGATTCGATAAAGCAAAGTAATTCAATCTTTTCAGTAAATTAGAATGTGATTAAATTACTCGTAATAACTAGGTACTGCCGCAGGTCTCCGTTGTTTTCTGCTCAGTATGAATATAACTCCACACACATAAATTCATAAGGCGGATCATACACTACAACGCCGACCGAGCTAAATTCCCCGCATGGAACCATGTTTTTAATGAATTTGTATGTAAGAAATCACGCACGGGGGCGCGTTATCTGCGCCCCGTCGCCTGGCGCGTTTTAGTGTGTGATTCGCCTAAGTGCGCATGCATATAGAGGAGTGACACGCGTCGACGAGAGGCAGGTATCTCACACGTGTCGCGGCCTGTCACCGACACGCGTCGCGCTTGCAGTTGCCTCTTACGTTAACGTGTTACCTAAGGTACAATTGAATTCACATCAATAAATTGACAAATTGCCAGCGTATAGTAACGACTGTGTGTCATCAATCTTGATTTTCATATTTTATTACCTGAACCGGGGGACATTCATTCTTGTCATCAGTCTTTGTTATCGAATAAAAATAATCTAGGTAAGTAGCATATACTCAGAAGGCCAATTTCCGTAATAAAAAACGTTCAAAATCTAGTCGCAATCTCGTCTCAGCGACAATCAATGTCAAAAACTTAAAAAATATAGGGAAATTAGAGTTATTTTTGACAGGTTGAGACTAAGATGAAACTGTGAACGTTCTTAAAATTACGAGAATTGCCCCTCAAATGTGGTAAAACACGATTGACTTAAAATTATATAATTTAGTCAAAAAATGAGATTCGGGGTGAGTGCAAAATTAAGGGCGCATAAATTGAAGCATGTTTTACAAACACTTTTTTGACAAAACGTAGTGTTACGTTGTAGATATTTTAATATAGTCTGTGGTATTGTGTAAGCCCACGTTCGCACGGACGTAAAAAAATCGCGGCGGGATTTTATCGCGCACTCGATTTTCAACCATCGCTGCTGAGCCGAGCAATGAGAATCCAACAGAGTGCATTCCAGCGCGTCAAAAAGCACACTGTTGGATCTTCAACTCTGCGCTAAGCAAAACGTTGAAAACTCAGTGCGCGAAAAAAATTCGCCGCAGGAAAAAATCGCCCGTACAAACCTGGGCTTAGAGAGAAAGGGCAAAGTGACCTTTCTCTTATATTAGGTATCGCATATCTGATGATTGCCTTAACTTAGCAAATCAAATATTAAATATTAGGTCCGTAAACATATTTCCGCTACCTCAATATCCCTTTAAAGTAGCACAAACTTCAAACCGCGAAATAATATTAATTAACAACACGAGTTAATTAAATTGAACTCCGCTAATTGAACGGTTAACGGGAACAAATTACAACCCAAACAATTTAATTTGGTAAATTAGCAACGCTTTGTGGTTGTATTAGCAGATTAGCGATTTGCGCAACTGGATTAACTAGCATGCTATGCATCTGGCATATTTATGTAGCGTGAAAATAATTTTTATGCGGGAGCGAATATTGGACGACACAGAAAATTGAGCAAAATGAAAGTATGGGAAGAATATGACTTACTTGGAATCTCTGTATGTCAGGTTGATGCACGCGCGTTCTCTGATGGTTTCTCTCACTCGCACCCGGCAAATCGATTGTATTGTCCCACTGTTTGTCACTTTGCGTCGGCCAACACGTTAAATAGTTTATATTATAATGATGGTACAGCGGTTAAGTTAAAGCGGTGTTATGCGGTTGACTGCTTGAAGAGAACAGTGCGAATCCTCATGGCGACTTCTGTCAAGTCACTGCGGCGGAGACGCTTCTAATTGGTTGCGGCGTAGCACCTTTGGCGGTATGGGGGTAGGAATAGAAAGGAAGCCGGAATATGATTGGCTCAATACTGTGGTCCAATATGAATTCTACCCTCAATATGTGAGACGCGTTTGGAAACATGATTCCAAAATTTTTATATTGCTGGCTTGCGTAAGCAATACACCAATAACATCCGACACTAAACAACCACCAAACTACACCACAACCACACACCACACCAAACAGACCTAACAACCACACACCACACCTAACAAAGACATACCTAATACCACACAACCAGACATACCTAAAACATACCTAATTAAGACGACAATATAGTATAGTTATTAGGAACACAGGAGAGAAATGCAAACATGTTGCGAGCTTTTCTCCTAAGTAGTTGTATGTCATCAAACGCAGAAAATAATTTTTGTTACAACGTGAACCTCGTCGTTTGTTTAGAACAAAAACGTCCATCACCAACCAAATTCTTTCTACCACTTGGTTTTTCGAGATATCGCCAAGCGGTTAGTCGACTCTTCACGTGACCAGAGGGCTGGCCTATTTCCTGGCCGAAGACTTAGCGTCGCCATACAACGTGGCAATGCTGCCAGCCTTTTGGGCACTTTTCCTGTTGACAGCGATGCCGACGGATTTTTTGATGCCCTATTATTTTTTTGCTTATTTTTTCATATAAATGTACAGACGCCAGCGCATGAAACTACTTACCCCCTTATTCATAATCCTATTTTATCTCTATTTTAGCTAAAATAGGTTTATAGAACGTTTGTCTTTATCTATCACGTTGTCATTTCTGTGTGTAAGAAAGAGACAAACCCCATTTTAACTAAAATAGGTTTGATAAGTTTTATGAATAAGGGGGTTACAATCTTAAAAATAGGTCCATACAGTTAGTGCACTATTATGTCATATTATCTTTCATGCGGGACTATGGAAACATTAGGAGCCCAAAGTCCAACAGAATTGTAAAATGATGTAATGTCATAATGACTCAACATGGTCAACATGTCACTTGTATACCGAACAATACAGAACAAATTCTCGCAGAACATTATCAGGCTATTAAACGTCATTACATAGATAATCAGAACACGTCACACATAATAGATACTGAGGACGACCCTTTACGTCCGTCACGACATGTTGTTTACTTAGAACCGTGGTTTACTTACGACAATTTCAATAATTGACAATAATTATACTAACAAACAAGTTTGCGTCACAGACGAGAAAATGTATACAGGAAAACACATATAATTGCTATGAATAACATTGCACATTGATTCAGGCAAAGTGATCAACTAAATGGCAATAGTTCGTTGCCCCTTATACGAGGATTTTCAGGAAAATAATAACAATAGACAAAATAACAACCTAGACAAAATCAAACTAGTTGCTAATTTAATTGTTAAATTCTATTCTTTTTTTACATTGATTTACATTTATTACTCACATCCTGATTTATTACTTGTTATTTTTTTTTTAAATTAAGAGTGATTACTTTTACCATGGCTGCATGGTTGTAAATATGTGAGCACCATGTATCTATCTCATAATTAATTTATATGTCATGGTTTCGTTTTTAATTCTTTTACCTATTGTGGTATATTTATTTATTTATTTATATATACTTTATTGTACACCACAAAAATACATAACATGAAATAAACACATTTAACACTACAAAATATACAATGGGCGGCCTTATCGCTTTCTGCGATCTCTTCCAGGCAACCTTGGAATGGACAGTGATTTCCCTGGACATAAAATGGGGCTGTTGTTGGTGCAAATTTTATGTATACAATACAATAAAATAGATACACAGATAAATACATATCCAAAATTATAGATACTTAAATATATACATACTAAATAATTATAAGCACCGAAAATAAAATAAGACAATAGATGATAGCAGTTAGGACAAAATCACAACGACAAGTAGTGTTCCTTTGGGTACATATTTGAATGTCGAACATTAAAATACCTACGTGTAAAATGTCAACGTTCAAAACATCGAAAATTTAAATATCGGTTATATCATAATATCGAAAATTGTTATACCTAAGCACAAAATGTCTAACATTGAAATGCCGAGTTATAAAAATATCGAATGATTAAAAACATCGATAATCATTATACCTAAGTTCAAAATGTCAACATTCAATACACTTTAGTTCATTATATTTACGTTAAAAATACCTACTAGTTAAAATATCGAACTTGCAGGCAGGCATGGTTGCAGGATGCAAGAGAGAGTGAAGGGCAACCCGGTGTTAGGTTAGGTTAGGTTACTTTAAACCCTTTACACAGAAATAGGGGCCCCGCGTAGCGGGGCTCCGTCGACATAAGATGCAAGAGCGGGCGCGGCCTACAAATGTGTTTTTTTTTTTAAGTTATTTATTATGTGAAAATAATATTACTTAAGCATGCAGAGTGCAAGCGAGCATGCATCATGCAGCAGGCATGGTTTCTGTCACGGCTCCGGCGCTGCGGGGCTCCGGCGGTCCCACGCGAGCTTATCGTCGTCGATGGTTTTAACGCTCACCACTGCAGCTTCGGCTTGCTGGCCGGCTTCGCCGGCCAGCCTCAGCCGCGGCGGCGGGCTTTAAAGCCACCTCCGCCTCAGCTCGCGGGCCGCCTCGCCCCTCTGCGCCTACGCGGGCTTAAATTACACTCTAGGGGTAGGGCAGACAAGACCACGTGGAGTCGGTTTTGCAGCGATTTGTTTCTGTCACTAATTTTTGTAGCACAACATATAAATAAATATCGATATTTAGGACATTCGATACTTTGTACTTCGATATTTACATCATTAGATAATCTGTACTTCGATATTTAAGCCTTTCGATGTTATGTTTGTCGATGATTAGATTTTAGATATATTGGACGTAGATTATCTAACCATTCGACAATATAAACTTACGTTATTTTAATTTTCGGTTTTATTGTCGTTCGATATTTAAATTTTCGATGTTTTGAACATTGACATTTTAACCGTAGATATTTAAATTTTCGAAATTCAAATATGTACCCGTTCCTTTACAAGTCTTTTGAACACGTGTAACGACTGCGCGCGTTTTATTTCAACTGGCAACGCATTCCACAAACGAGCGGCCTGGACAGTAAAGGATTTATCAAGGAAAGTTGTGGAATGCGTTGGCATTTTGAGCTTTAAGTTATCTGATGACCTTAACAATTTCGTGTGGGAGTCACAAAGAAACTGAAAACGTTTCTTGAGATAGAGAGGGGTGGAAGGGGAAAAGAGAACATTGTACAAAAGGGAAAGAATATGAGCATTCCGACGAAGGCGAATTGGTAACCACTTGAGCTTCACACGAAATTCTGAAACGTGGTCATATTTGCGCAGACCGAATATGAACCTTATACAAAAATTTTGAAGCCGCTCAAGTTTATCGAGTTGGTCTTGGGTAAGATCAAGATAGCTGGCATCAGCATAGTCAAGGATGGGTAGAAGAAGTGATTGTGCAAGCGCAATCTTAGTGGCAGTTGGTAGAAAATTACGCAATCTCTTCAAGGACGCAGCGGATGCAAATAGCTTGCGGCTAACTTCCTGTAGCTGGGCAGTCCAAGAGAATTCCTTATCAATAAATATCCCCAAGTTTTTAACTTTGTCACTAAAGGGAACCACTGAGTTGTCAAAAGAAACTTGGGGAAGAGTCGTCCAGTCGATTCTTGAGACCGTCCTAGAACTGCCCACCACTACAACCTGCGTCTTTTTGGGGTTGACCATAAGTCCATATCTCTCGCTCCAGTCGCATATACGGGCCAAATCACGATTAATGGTTAAGATAGCCTCGGACAGATTTCCAAGAGAAGCTCGCGAGTATATTTGTAAATCATCTGCATAAAGATGGTAGGAAGAAATTAGTCCGTCAGAGATTGAGTTAATAAAAACTGCGAAAAGTAAAGGGGATAGAACGCCACCCTGAGGTACACCGGCAGAAGTATTACTCCAGGAAGACAAGGTCTCTCCGATGCAAATACGTTGTTGTGGTATAGTAATTTTATTTTAGGTGCATCGCCCTCACATATTATTTTATAATGAATGTACCTATGCTAAATATTGTAAAACATTTTAAAAGAGTAACGGTGGAGTTTCTTGCCCATTCTTCCCCATACGAAAACTACCTTTTGGAAGGGGCGACTAGAATCAATTTTATTTTATTTAATGTTATTTTTGACGTTCAAAAGTGCCTTTTATGTGCCTATTTGAAATAAATGCTTTGAGTTTGATTAGGGCAAGGACTAACAAAGGTCAAGAGTGAGGTAACAGCATCTATACTTTGCTCGAATATATCACTAATGCATTTGCCACGCATGGTGATCTTTGAACCTTTGGCAATATATCCACCTAACCGTTAATAGTATTAGATATCTGAAAGGTTTGCCTAAGATAAATAGCAAAAGTAAGTATATATCATAAAGAATATGGACATAAATTGCAATCAAACGGTTGCTGATAGGAATATAATCCACTGTGCTGATAACAGAGAGCATTTCGATGAACTTGAACTTAGAGAGGCACCAGCACCCTAATTGCGTAACACACTATCAATCTCAATCTGAATTATTTTGAAGGATATTGCTAATCCATTGCTTCTTAGTTTCGACAAATGTGTCTTCTCAACAACGTAAATAACGCAATGAATGTTGTTGAACAGTCAAAATGAAACCCATTGCTACTGATAGTGTGTTACGCAATTACCTTGCAGAATTAAAAGAAAATGATGATAATAAAGTAGTAAACAATCCCTAGGAACATATTAATTTGAGTGTTAACCTTGCTCTTTGTAAGGGATACGGTATGTGACTAAATCCTTGAGCGCAATAAAGACCAAAATACTCGGACCTTACTTAGAATTGTTAGAAGTAGTACCTAAACTAACAACTCTATTTTCAATTTCCCAAGGAACTATTCCACAAAGTACGCTCTTAAAGATACGCACCATTAAAATCCTACTTAAAATTAACGACACCATAAAGTTGACATCATTCTCTGCTTTCACGGAGCATTCTATATTGGCGGCGGATATTTTGTGAAGGAAAATGGTTGACTATAACTCATTTCATGCACATTTTGTACTGCAGCAATTGACGAACGTCCTTGAGTCGGCACCAGCGATCAAGATACATAAAATAAATTACTATTACCCCAACCGGTGTACCAATACATGTGCTAAACTGCTTATTTTTTAGTCAGCCGTCCGACGTCGTGGCGTACGCGCGTGCTAAATTGTATTATTGTAAACAGAATTGCGAAAACAAAATAAACTCCGCGAGTGTGAGCTTGGTATTTTGCACTTTCAACGCGTTCGGAGTTTAAAATGTAGTGTTGTGTTACTTTTTTTTCTTAAAGGTGTGGTTTTAATCAGTGGCAGTTACCCTGCTCTAAATATAAAGTGCAAAAGTTTAGTTGAGTGCACGTGAGACTGAACGATTGCCCGTTATTTTGGGATGCTATCTAAAACAGTTGAACGTATGAATTGTTTTTAATTACCTAATGAATATTATGCTGTTCATAACACATTTAATGGTATGATCAGAATCTGAAACATCACAATGTAAACTATGATGAAGCTAAAACTAAAGTTTTGAAACGTTAAGCGAACTACAAAGAACAGAATGAAGAATTTATTGTAAACAATAATAACTATAAACATGATGAAATAAAACATGACCTTAACACATACGATAAAAGTAACGATGAAGCTAAATATAAACTTATACAAATATAGAACAAACTGCTAAGTAAAATATAAAACAATATAACTGCCAGTTTCGGCGTTCGAAAGCAGGTTCCAGCTTTCTGAGGGCGTTCACGTAGGTCACCAAACCAGTCTCGCGTATCCTTAATCTGCAAAAAACTGCCTTTATGTATTATACAATACACTGCACACAGTTAACTTATATGACTACAAAACCCTGTTAGGGCGCAGCAAGTAATGACATTAAACCTATAAGTTTAATGCGGTCATAACATAACATATATTGTATACTAGATAATGACCAGAGGGGCAATTCTCGTAATTTTAAGAACGTTCACAGTCTGATCACAGTCTCAATCTGTCAAAAAAATACCTCTAACTTACCTACATTTTTGACAAGTTTTTGACATTTGTTTGTCGCTGAGATGAGACTGCGACTAGATTCTGCACACGTTTTAAATAAACGAGAATTATAGCCTTCAGGTATCTAGTTACCTACTTAAACTCCGATTTTTAATTTGCTAGACTAAAATGACAGCAGCGATGGAACTTTTTTTGTCAACATGACATTATTTACATAACATAAACATAATCAGCCTATAATGTTCCCACTGCTGGGACACAGACCTCCTCTCTGTGAGAGGGAGTGGGCCGTAATCCACCACGCGGGCCCAGTGCGTGACATTATTTAGTATTAACCTATCATTTTGGTCTAGCAAATTAAAAATCAGAGTTTAGTATTCAATATTTCCACACACCATCCAATGGTTGACTTACCAACTGAATTTCGACAAACTGTGATACGACAAGATTTTATTTCGACACTATGGAACTCCGACACGTCCTTGTCTGGAACAAAGAGATTAAATTATTTGTCTGGAAGAAGTAACAATCGCCCTTTGTTCTGTCTTGTGTTTGTTATTTCCTAAAGATATTTCTTTCACAGTAGGTTTAAATAAAGTATACATCTATATATCGCTCATTTGGAGAAACATCGACATAACTGCTACTTTACTTTTTTTACGTATTTGTTTCTCCTAACGTAAATACGCTTTCTAAGTGCTTTGCCAATAATGTAACTCATTTTTGGAAAAAAATATATTTACGTCGATTTTTCCCCAAATGAGCGGTATCTACATACTCCAATAGTATGAAAAACTTGCATCTCATACAAACTAATATTATAAATGCGAAAGTAACTCTGTCTGTCTGTCTGTCTTTTCTTCACGCCTAGACTACTGAACCGATTTGTGTGAAATTTGGTACAGACATAGATTACATTCCGAGGAAGGACATAGGATAGTTTTTATCCCGAAATTCCCACGGGATCGACACTTATGCGGGTGAAACCGCGGGGCGCAGCTAGTAGTAAATATTGACGACTACCACTATAAACATACAATTATCTTGGACAGAGAAACACAGCTGACTTCTTATCTCGTTAATTTCATAAGAAAACATACACATTCTGATTGTGTAATTACTTGAGTTTATTTATCATCACAACGTGTTTTTTTATTACGACTGCTACCGGCACCGACGTCAGCCATTGCATTAGTTTTGGATAAGTGACTTTCAAACATGGTAAAACTTCATTTATTTAAGCAATCTCAATTTCTCAATCGAATTAGCGATTTAGTCCCATCTCGGCACCTTCTCATCTCGGCACCCATGAATTTATTTATCACGCCCACAAATCATTCCCATCTCGACACCCTACTGTCTATCATTGTTAGGTACACAGTCATTAAAAAATGGATACACAGAATCAGTATAGTGAGTAAATCAACCCGATTACTTATTTATAACAGTTTTTTTTTTAATAACCGACTAAATATTTAAACTTAGCTTCTTCCAGAATATGTACCGAATCTATGGTAACAGGTTGTGCGTTGATGTCCCTGCCACCCTATATACAGGGTGTTACAGAAAGGGTATATCAATACAAACGGGTTGAAGAGTGTATCTGGTCTAGAATCTCTGTACACAATTTCAGCTCAAAAGCATTAACTTTGAAAATGCTTAATATTTTTTTATTTCGACATCACGGCGCTGCACTGGCGCGCGGCGGCGTGATGTGCGTGTACTAGGCGCACAGACACACTACAGATAATGGATAATGACCCTCGTAGTGCGGTGACACGTTTGTTATGATTTCAATTTAATAAACTATCGAAATAAAAAAATATTAAGCAATTTCAAAGTTACTGCTTTTGAGCTGAAATTTTGTACAGAGATTCTAGACCAAATACACTCTTCAACCCGTTTGTATTGATATACCCTTTCTGTAACACCCTGTATAACGGGTGATTTTTTAAGAGGTATAGGATTTGATTTTCAAAAAAAACACAAAAAATTTGAAAAATTTGATGAAATCTTTATTGGAATCGATAGAACGATCAATATAATTTAATGTTTGAAGATGATTTCATGCAAATGCTGGCCGCGGCTCCGGTTTAGATGGCCCATACGCAAGGCCCAATTTCGGCACACTCTCTCCAACATATCAGCCGGTATATCACGAATAAATGCTTCAATATTGGCTCCCAGTGCGTCAATCGTTGCTGGTTTATCCCTGTAGACATAAGCCTTAACATGGCCCCACAAGAAATAGTCCGAAGGCGTTAGATCACACGATCTAGGCGGCCAATTGACGGGCCCAAAACGTGAGATAAACTGTTCACCGAAGGCGGCTCTCAATTGGGCCATTGTTTCGCGTGCCGTGTGGCATGTGGCACCGTCTTGTTGAAACCACATGTCAGGCATGTCCAATTCTTCCATTTTGGGCAAAAAAAAATCGCCAATCATCACACGGTAGCGCTCGCCATTCACAGTAACGTTTCGGCCATTGTCGTCTTTGAAAAAGTACGGCCCGATGATGCCACCATTCAATATTTGCAAGCGTTGTTCGTTCGTAAGTCGATTCATGGTTAAATTATAGACCAAACTGAACAAGTTTGACAATGACACAAGACACGATTCACGCGTGATCTGTCAAAAACAGTGTTGCCAAAAAGATACCAGCAAAAAAATCACCCTTTATTTAGGTAATAAGTAGGTTAGTAATTATTTATCTTATTAGTAGAATTATTTAATAAATTGCATGCAATAACGGGACTACAGGACCTAAACGCAAGTTTTATAATGCCTAAAAGTATATGATCGACTACAGTAAACAAAATCAGAAAAGTATATGATATTCTTCAGTTTATATGCTAGTTAGATAGTGTGTTAAAAACATAATACAACTCTTTTGGATACGATAGAAAAAATCATGAAGATACCTCTAAAAACTTTCTTTTCACAATAAAAACCATAGTAATACACTATACAATATTCTGATTTTTTGTCAGATTATTCTACAAGCAACATACTAAAGCACTAGTGTTTTAACTTTTTAGTCCAAACAATAGATTTTGTGTAAATAAGTAGATAATTGCTTCATATTTTGCAATAAATTACCAGCGTTGTGTCATCGAGCTTCTCTTTCTTTTCTATGCAGTCCGACAGTGACCGCGCTTTAGGTCATGTAGTCCTCTTAAAGACGCATTTTCTCTGCGGTCAGTATTTTGAAAACCAAAGAGCCTTGTGACTTGCAAGTGTCGGAAAAACCTTCTTTGTGTATAAATATTATGATTATAGTTTAGATGCGTAGTTAGGTAAATCATACGTAATAAATGATTACAATATTCTTCCAAACGTCAACTTAAAAGGTTATCAGTAACAAACCGAGAATCAGCTGCAACCGTATAACTATTATTACTGATTGCGAATTGATTGTAATTTGTATAATTAATAGTCCAAAAGGCAATATACAGGATGAAATTGAAACCTTGCGTCAAATCGAAATAGGAGGTGCAGTAAGTAACTGTTACGTAGTCATTCAATCATCATAATCAGCCTATAATGTTCCCACTGCTGGGACACAGGCCTCCTCTTTGTGAGAGGGAGTGGGCCGTAATCCACCACGCGGGCCC
The DNA here is from genome assembly GCA_947508005.1 of Amphipoea lucens. Lineage (NCBI taxonomy): Eukaryota > Metazoa > Arthropoda > Insecta > Lepidoptera > Noctuidae > Amphipoea > Amphipoea lucens. Next base: position 12,692,878 of record OX382379.1, read on the forward strand.
AGAGCGGGTTGGTAGATGTCACATGTCTTCGAATTTTTTGTTCTAGGACATGCCGGTTTCCTCACGATGTTTTCCTTCACCGTTTTGAGAGCAGTGGGGTTGAAATAATTTACACAAAGTAAAGCGCCTGTCTGGGTTCGAACCTACGACCTACAACTCGTAAGTCGCGGCCGATACGACTGGGCCACCACTGCTCGTAGTGCACGTAGTCATTATAAATTGTTATTTCTTAAATCTAAATTCTTGAATAAAATCGTGTAATTATATCGTCTTTGCACTATCAAATTAAGTTATTGTCTTTAAGAAACTTGGTACTTATCAAAAAAAAAAAACTGAGGTCGATGACCATGATGATGAAAAAAACATAAAATGAATTTTTTTTTTTTTTTTTTTGTTTTGTCGTATTTAGTAATCCATATCCATCACGTCTGCGAAGTTTCGCTAGCTAATTTAATTTGACCCGCTACATAGAATATGCTTTGTTATACACCAAAAGAGTAACATAAACAAAAACAAACGATACACCTGCTCATCCTGTTCGCAAGTTCGCAAATCGTATTTGCACACAATGTTTTTTGCGCGCCATATATGGCGTGACTGTTCTACAATATAAGTATATGACATCCATTGCCATCGATCATTATTAGCGTCTATTGTGAATCGACAGTAAATTTTCTTTTATTGCTAAATGGTCCTGCTCATGACCTCGATCACGCCTGATGGATAGCGATATAAACAATATAAAAATTGCAATCATCTGCCTAGCCTTTTCCCAACTATGTTGGGATCGGCTTCCAGTCTAACCGGATGCAGCTGAGTACCAGTATATTACATGGAGCCGCTGCCTATCTGACCTCCACAACCCAGTTACTGGGTAATACGAAACCCCTTGGTAAGACTGGTTGTCAGACTTTCGGGCTTCTGACGACCCGTAACGACTGTCAAAGATCCACGAATGACAGCCGGGGCCAACGGCTTAACGTGCTTTCCGAGACACGGGGTCTTGATATGTAAAGATGGTCACCCATCCACGGGTCGCCCGCGGCAAGCGTAGCTTAACCTGATCAATCGAGCAATATCATAATTTAATAATTAAGTCTTTATACTTGAATACCTACTTCTAACAAGACTTGTAAGGTACTTGGCATTACTGGGAAAATAGAATGCTATTGATAGTGAATTACAACAAGGAAATTAAACATACACAATTCACGCTTTTTCGCCATTGTGGTGGGCATAAACTACAGTACACCTGCTACGATCCTTTTATACTTCTTTTGCTTCTATTATGTTCATTCATATTATATCTGAGGGCCAATTCCTGTAATTAAAAACGTTAAAAATCTAGTCGCAATCTCATCTCAGCGACAATCAATGTCAAAAACTTGTCAAAAATGTAAGGAAATTAGAGGTAACTATTTTTGAAAGATTGAGCCTAAGATCACACTGTGAACTTTCTTAAAATTATAAGGAGAATTGCCCCTCTGGTTATATGTATACACATACGCAACCAGCGTGCGTACGCACGCGAATTGCGAGTACTACGCACGTGACCTTTCTGAAGGACATAACCGATAAGTTCACTATATTATTATAACCTTCTATAAAGATAATGTAAATATAACTGGCGAAATCTTGGTGTTTTTGTGGTCGCAAGCACTATTGCTAAGCATGAGGTCCTAGGTTCGATTACCGGGCTGGGCGGTGTTATTGGGTTTTTCCACAAGGTATTTCTCAATACTAAATAATAATAATAATGGCCTTATGGCCGAAAGCATCGATCAACATCTATCGAGGCTCTCGTTAGGCGGTTGGATCAAGGGCCTGATTCAGAAGGCAGTACTCCTCGATACGGCTCGCATTATGAGGAGGTTCCTGTCTCTGGACCCGTAACCACCGGTAGCTTAGACCCTGCTCCCGACACCGGCGGACTACTATTTTGTTATATTTTTAAATGTTTTTTATACTTATTTTTTATATTTTAAGAAATATTTAATAATGTAATTGAATATGTACATAGATAAATAAACGGAATAATAATAATATTTATTTCTCAATAAATGCATTTATACATTATTTCGATCTAAAAATAGCTTAAGTTAGTGTTTCAAAGCGAAAAACCCTGACTTCGAAACTAGGTTTATGTACCTGTATTATAGAAGCCAGAAGTCTGGGTCTAGTCTTACTAGCTGGGAGTCTGGATTTGTGCCCGGTCGATGGCAATGGGCTCACCCCCTATTACATGGCATATTGTTATTTAATTCCTACGCTCAAGTATACATATGTATTTTTAACCATACCAGGAAATACTGTTTTGGTATAGTTTACCTAATCGCGTTACTAACGAAATTCTCACATTTTGGTAACATTAGCACGTTATATTTAGAACAAATTACTACCTATTGATCTAATCATAGACTGCTCGCTGATATTAGTAAGTACCTATATAGACTTGTTTGTGCATTCAATAACACAAACAAGAAATTCTTCACTTCTTGTTCTCACACCCTATTAACTACATTTCTTTTTCATTTCTACTTTCGCTGATCTGCTGGAAGAAATTCTCAATACTAATATAATAAGTAGGTATATGTATCAATTTTAATTTGTTTACATAGGTAAATAATAAAATAAATAAACTAGTTCAATGATTTTAAATGAAAGAAAGACAGAAAGAAAACAAAAATTTAGACAGATTGAAACAGAGATCAGACTGTAAACATTCTTAAAATTACGGGAATTACCCCTCAGTGTAAATAATGCATCGGGTGCCCGCATTCAAGTAAAGTATTACAAGAAACAGAATACAGGCTAACGACCAAGTGTAATTGCGCTTTAACAACAGCTAAGTGGATTTATGTAAAGTTGAAAATCCTACTTTTGAAAATGTTTCACGAAGATGGAGTCGCGTTTACAGAAGCAACATGATTTATAGGACATTTCGACAACGTCCTATTATTAACTCGTAATTATAGCTACTAAATATCGGAAAGTTTAATATAGGAAATCAGATAAAATGTCAATTAGTTCAGGGCAAAATGGTTTATCATAAAACACACAATAACAGGGTAGCTGAAACTTATGTTTAAATTGAACCCTCAACATCAAATTATAGGGTACTTGCATTAACAAGCGGGTTTCCGGCAAAGACAAGTCGGTACCGATCACTGCGACAGTAGTAACTTATGCGCTCACAAATAATAGTGTATAGTGTTTAATGTGTTTATTTCATGTTATGTATTTTTGTGGTGTACAATAAAGTAGGTACTTATATATAAATAAATAAATAATGCCCGGGCCACACCAACGGGAAACGCCGGTAATTATCGCGATGACTGGGCGTTAATTGTACCTAGGTGCAGCCACAACTTATCACGATAATTATTATCGGCGTTTCCCGTTAGTGTGGCCCCGGCATAAAGAAACAGCTAAAACATGTAACCGATTCTTTCCGAAGAACAATTTGAGGCGATCTATACCGGGTTTTCGCATGTTATAGACAGGAGGTAGATGGTAGCATGTAATCATATTCATCTTGTTTAGAGGGCCGTTTTCAGAAATGTGTTTGCCCTGTAAATCTATTGTTGACAAGAATTTGACAACGAATTAAAAACTAAAAGGCAAATAAAGAAGAGAGAAAGAAACATGTAAAATAGAATATGACAGCTCTAGTATTATTTTTAATCAATAGTGTCCGTTCACGACGCAGCCAATCACAAACTAGTTAATTAGTTTGTGATTGGTTGGATTCAAGATGGGCCTTAGAGGCTTACCGTAAAGCACATTAGTTTGTAACATATCTACTTACTGACGAAACTTGTTGTCGTTCCTTTTGCCAATCATCTACAGAAAATCTATAAATGCGGTTTGTTTCCATCTTCTACTTAATCATCATTCTTCTGCCCACATCCTAATTTATTTGCGGTTGGTGCAGCATGTCTTTCGCTTCCATTTTTCTCTATGAGTCGTCATCTCAGTAGTCACTCTGTCTTCTATCTTCTGAGTCCTATTATTATTAAGGTTTGTGAGGATGGATGGATGGATGTTTGTTACTCTTTCACGCAAAAATTACTGCAACGGATTTTGATCAAACTTTACAGTATACATTAGAATAACACATAGAATAATTTTTATCCCGATATACCTACAGAATCGACACTTCTGCGGGTGAAACCTTAAGGCGCTGCTAGTCTATATATATAAAAATGAAACCCGTTTTCCGTTGTCACGACATAACATGAAAACGGCTGGACCGATTTCGATGAAATTTGGTATAGAGATAGTTTGAGTCCCGGGAAAGGACATAGGATAGTTTTTATCCCGATATTCCCACGGGATCGACATTTACGCGGGTGAAACCGCGGGGCGCAGCTAGTACCTACTTAATAAAAATCTTAAATTTATTCATGTATTCACTCACTGACAGAAAACGCACAGCCTTAACGACCGGGCCTTGAAGCATAAATTCTGCACAAGAGTTCCTTATAAAACGTAGGTGAGCCCAAAGGAAGGATTTTTGAAAATTCATCCCCTAAAGCGGTTAAATTGATGATGATAGTTTGTATGGAGGTCGTCACTCAAAATCAAAAGTAATTTGCTGAGAATCAGCACGTCGAAATTACATAACGCAGTCTCCCAAAACGCCCGCCCTTTACCATTTCCTAGTGCTTCAGCTGGCAAGAAGAAGTTGCGCTACAAACTCCCTAGCAGCACAGCTGTCAGTTAGAAAAACTTGATTCTATACAATCTAATATGAAACATTTTCAATTCATAATCAGATGTACTTATAATATTTTAAAGTTTTAAAGGTTATTTATTCTTTGTATATTTATATAATTTAAAAAACTAACAATCTTAAAATAATAATATGTACAAGTATATAAAAAGGGAGGGAAAATAATCAAAGGGCATCAAAAAATTCGTCCACATCACTGTCAGCGGGAAACGTGCCCAAAAGGCTGGCAGCATTGCCACGCTGTATGGCAATGCTGATTCTTTGGCCAAAAAATAGGCCAGCCCTCTGGTCACGTGATGAGTCGACCAACATTTAGAAAATGTATAGAGTCATATAAAAATTAAAGTGAATATGAAACACAAAGCATTTATTTAAATTATTAGCCATATGTCAGCTAGCAGTAGCACGCGCCAATATACCAACAAAAACACTTTTGCCAATGGGAAATCTAATCGGGCACACGGCTTGTTTTAATGAAATACTTTAGTTTTTCGACAGGCTCTGCTGTATTTCGTCTTTAGTATTCAATTGTTTTTTTTTATTAAATCTTTGCTCCGAATCTCACTCGTTGACAGATGTTATTGTTCTCTGTATATTTAGGTAATCGGTGTTTACGGCTCATATGTGCTAAAGATTTGTGCAAAAAATGTGAAACATATTGTGTACGTATAGTTACAAATTGGATGCAAATGTTTTACATAACATCACGCCTGCAGAAGGGTTAGGCAGAGTTTATTCATTTATTTATTTATGATCTCCAACGACAGACATATGTACAGTCAACAAAAGAGATAAGTATGCAGGATCGTCGAAATATAGTTGAAGTTTATTAAGAAACTACTACTACTACTACTACCACTTACTAAACTTCAACTATATCCGACGATCCTGCATACTTATCTCTTTTGTTGACTGTACACAATACATGACACATAAAATAAAGGGCAATATCAAGTAATAAGTCATGTGCACTCCTTTACTTATAGGAGGCTACAGCATGCACAATACAATTAATAACTAAGCTAACAAAGTTAAAATAAGCCTAAAAAAAATTGTTACTATTATTTGTTGGTTAAATTATTAAAGGACATCAAAAACAAAGATATAAGCGTCTATTATAGTTAGCTCGAAGATTTAGACGAAAACAAACACTACTTAACATAAGTAAGTGTTCTTGTATATCGATTTTATTCAATTTCGAGCGGCCATTGTTGTTTACATCTTTGGCAAATTTAGCGCGGCCGGGCCTTAATTCCGTACAGCCAATTTCGGTGTGATTTTGAAACAAACAAAACTGACCTTGACCTTGAGCAACACTTTTACTGACAAATGCGTACACTGACTGGAAAGGTTCATTCAATCTGTGTGGTTCTCTCCTCAAAAGACCATTTCAGACACCAACATACATGATGTGACCAAGATTATGTCTTGACTTTAAAAGAGACTGTGGCCTCTAAGTTTGTTTCAGTCTTTCTTCTCCAAATAGACAGATAGAAAACGCCGATCTCATCTAGTTTAAAAAAATATGATTGACGTGTAAAAGTGTTTGTACAAACCTACTTACAAAATTAAAATCATTTAACACACAAACCTATTCTTTTTTATTCTTGTGCCAACATAATATCGATAATAAAGTGTGGAATATCTTCGCTCTTTTAGTACAAAACCCTCATCCTAAATGGGCACTCCAAAACTTGCTGACAAAGCTCTCCAAACAGGGTTACAAGTGGCACTACGTAGGCTTTACAAGTTCCGAAAGACGCTGAAAAAAGACTATCAAGGTCACAGCGTGTCTGATAACATCACTCCAGTACTTTCAAAAGGGGTTGACAGAGTTGTAGGTATAGAAAACAGACAAAGCCACATAGAGTGGCGCTACGTAGGCTTTACAAGTACCTACCGAAAGACGTTGAAAAAAATTTAAGGGGGTCATACAATAAAAGTATTTTTTTCGTTATTTGCCTTGTGGTATGCAACTCTTCGTGTGCTAGTCCGACTCGCACTTGGCGGTTTTTTTTTTTTGTATTTCAGGCTTGCCAGGCCACTAGTCAGACTTCCAGGCTTCTAATGGCCCGTATCAGCTTGTAAAGATAGTATAACAAACAGGACTCCTGGTTTAACGTGCTTTCGTGGCCTAGAGGAATTCCAATGTAACTATAAAGAACGCTCCGTGCACGGACTGACCCCGAGCGAATCAATAGATCCGCGCGGCTGGGATAAAATTAAACTGCAACACAAGCATCCCTTTATATTGTGCTTAGGTGCACTTTGAAAAATCAGCTGTTTCATACATTTTGGTCAAGTAGGTATTGAACTTTTGTATTTTTTTTTCGTGATTTCAGAGTTGATACAATAGTGAAAGTTGTTCATATTCATGTGTAGAACACCTGTGAAAATTTGGATGGTGATAAAAAATCTTCCTGTATAACCATAAAAACTGAAGTGTCTGACGTTCAAGCAGCCCCATATCTGTCCATGGATAAGTGTAAAATAGCATTAGGCTGAAGGCCGACTAGATAAGCAAGTGGTTTATCTGTAGGTACTAGTCCTTAGCCAAACATCCGAGTACACGTGGTGGAATAGTTAAGTAAATAAGCAAACAATGAGCAATATGCATACACACAACTGTGGTTATTATGGTTGTCACAATAAGAAGAATTTTTATGCGTAGAACTTGTTTATCTCATCACCGCGCCATGCACCGCCTAAGAGTTTAGACAGAGAGGGCCAATGCGTTGTTTGGTGTCTAATCAGCGCATTCTTGGGCCCTCCGAGCAAACCATATAGGTCAGTCAGGCCATACTTATAAATTTTTATTTTTATTGTGTACGATTTTTACACAAAATATATAATATTCAGATATTACGGGTATTTTATGACTCTGTTGAAGTGCACTTATAGAATAATTAATTTGTGCTGATCATGCCGCAAAATTAAGAACATGAATAAAACTGTTTAATACCGTGAATGCATAGACAACTCTCGACAAAGCCTTGAACTCGCAACTCACTGCATAATCAACATCATCATCATCATTTGGCATATTTACAGTACTCGTCTCCCTAATCTTTTCTGTATGTTCGTTGGCATAATAGCCTTCTAGTCTAATCATGTGTAGCTGCTAGAAATTAGAATTAACATGCGATTACCATGGGAGCAGTGGTGGCCAAGTGGTTACGGCCGCGACTTACGAGTTGTAGGTCGTAGGTTCGAACCCAGACAGGCGCTTTATTTTGTGTAAATTATTTCATCACCACTGCTCTCAAAACGGTGAAGGAAAACATCGTGAGGAAACCGGCATGTCCTAGAACCAAAAAGTTCGAAGACATGTGACATCTACCAACCCGCACTACGCCCGCGTGGAGGATTACGGCCCACTCCCTCTCACAGAGAGGAGGCCTGTGTCCCAGCAGTGGGAACATTATCGGCTGATTATGTATGTTGTTATGCGATTACCACTGACCTTCGCTCACTGTACTAGCTCCACTTAAGTCTTAATTGCAGACACACGGGCCTCTCCCTACGGACTACTGAACGTAGTAGTCATCAATAAATATAGATTTAATCAATTAGCCCCAACTAGGTCTGATTCTCCTGAGGAAACGCCGGTTTATATGGGCAATACGGATTTTATTGACATAAGCTTTCCAATTATTGCTAGGATTGATGTGAATTATGTTATGAGCAGTGATATATTCTCTAGGGGCTGTATTTTGATTAGCAGAATCACACCAATCACATCACATCACAATATCACACTAATATTATAAAGGCGAAAGTTTGTGAGTGTGTTGGGGTGTGTGTGTGCGTGTGTTTATATGTTTTTTACTTCTTCACGCCCGAACGGCTGGGCCAATTTTGATAAAATTTTGTATGGAGGTAGCTGACACCCTGGATTCACATATACGCTAACTTTTATCCCGATATTCGTGCGGGTTCGACACTTATGCGGGTGAAACCGCGGGACGCAGCTAGTATAATCTATTTGTGATATGATTGGGAATGCTTATTTTGTAGTGGATTTACTCAAAGTAAAATTATGATGAACTTAGAATTACAAACATACAAACACACTCACAAACTTTCGCCTTTATAATATTAGTGTGAAATGATTCTTCAATTAGTGTTATCCAAACCTACCGCCTTTAAAATCGATTTTCATTAAAGTGGGAACTTAATGAAAATCGATCACACAGTTTAATTAAGATTGAAAACGAAATCGAATCGTGAATATTGCAGAAATTCTGAAGCAAGATTCAATCAAAAAGTACTGGATTGAAACTTGAATTAATGGATTCAGAAGCAACATCAGTTTTGAATGGAGCCCATTATATTTTCATGGCATTGAAAATTAATCAAATAAGTAGTCAGAGATTTTCTTCATCATCCTGAAATAAACATAGGTAATTCATTTGATAAAACATTGGTTGAAAAGGAACCAATAACTATTATTATAACAGCGTTCATAAGATCAGATAATTTACATTCCATCGCCACTAAGTATCTACTTTAGTGTAATGTATTCTAAGTTCATTTTTGAGTGACCATTTGTAACAAAAAGGTCCTAGATAGAGATAAGTTTTTGGTCGCAATGGAATTTGAACTTTGTTAAGTATGACATTCAGTTTGTCGTTCCATAACTTGAAAATTATCTCAAATTCTTAATTCAAATATAGAACCAGTATAAACTGTACCTCAAGAAAAGATTTGTAGAAATAAGTCCTAAAAAACAAATGACAATCGTAAAACATGGAACTAGTCTTAGTAATATCTGTGGTAATAATGACAACAAGTGCAAAGTTTATCACCGTCAAGCGCCAATCTGTCTGAGCGTATTACAATATCATATTCGACATACTCTAGTAACTCACAGTAGGTAATATCATTCGTCAAGGATAGTACGTTGTGACAACATGCATAATTACCACAGAATAAGAAATCCGTATAGACGCGAAACTCATTTACTTTCGCATGTGCTTGTGAAGCCACCGAAAATCAAACTAAAATAGGGTTATAATTTTGACAATGATCAAGTGCACAATCCTGTCTGTATTGAACGTTTCTTATGCCCTTAAGTATTTAATATGCAATCTGTGATAAATTAAAATAACAAATTAAAATTATTTCGTAAATTGCACTTTTACACTAAATTCATTGATTAGAACTGCATGAAGTCGGTGTTTCCTAGCCAACTCATCATCATCATCATCATTTCAGCCGAAAGACGTCCACTGCTGTACATCGGCCTCCCCCAAGCACCTCCACTTCGACCGGTTTTGTGCTTCTCGCATCCAACGGGTTCCTGCAGCCTTCACAAGGTCGTCGGTCCACCTTGTGGTAGGCCTTTTAACTCTACGTCTTCCGGTACGCGGTCGCCACTCCAGATCCTTTCGGCCCCATCGCCCATCTGTTCTGCGAGCAATGTGCCCTGCCCACTGCCACTTAAGTTTGGCAATTCTTCGGGCTATGTCGGTTTTGATCCGATCACGCAGGGAAACTGCAAGCATAGCCCTCTCCCTCTCCCTCTGCCCTTTGGATGGCTTTCAGCCTTCTAATAAGGCCCATTGTTTTGGTGATTCTCTTCTCAGGGTAGTCCTAGCCGACTACACTGAGAAGAAACTCCAACACAAACTAAATATCATAGCATCACTCCTCTAATCCCCGAAGGGTAAAACAGAGGTGTACCTATAGTGCACCGAAATTTCGCCAGTTATGTTTAAGTCCCATGTAATGAGGGGCGAGCATACATATCCGAGGGGCGAGCCTATAGCCATCAAAACAAATCACCCAATAACACTTCGAGAACAATGTCTCTTTTAAAGTCCATACAAAGATGTCTGGTGTACCCGTCGTATCTTTTACCTTTTCCTGCCTTCGTCATTATCCTTGTCAAGCAACAACTTAGGGTCGACAGTTATATCCCTTTCTCTCTATCAACATTTATATCCATACATTTTTAAGTCATGTATTATGCGCTTCATCCCTTGTCATCTCATAGGACTCTCGCTTCTGTAATACATTCTAAGCTATGACACAATGAACGGCCGGCAATCTCGCGTCTATTAGTACTATGAGTCATAGTTGCTGTGTACCGGCTGTAACGCCTGCTCATGGCACATTGTTGGCTAACATTGTAAATTCTTTACCTACTACAATTCGTTCTTCGTTAGTGATATTTTTAGATATCAAAACCGGTTTTGATTCGTACTTTACTTGTGTTGCAGTTTTTTATTAGGTCTCATTTGAAGCGTGATCGATTATTTTCGGTTCGTCTGGCTGGCGGTTAGGTTTTATTTTGATAGTTTTGTTTTGCAATCTTGAAGCTGTTTTATATTCTTTAAGTGCGTTGTACCTAAATAAAATAATTAGGTATTTCCAGAGTTTTTCAGATAAATAACTTTGTGTGTTTTTGAATCAATTTAAACAAATAGGTAAGAATGATATGTACAATTATATAAAAAAGGCAGAAGAAAGAATTATAGGGCATCAAAAACAAATTCCGCATCACTGTCTACAGGAAAAAGTGCCCAAAAGTGGCAGCATTGCCACGTTGTATGTCAATGCTGATTCTATATCCCAAAAATAGGTCACGTGAAGAGTCGATCAATAAAACCGCTTGGTGATGTCTCGAAAAACCAAAAAAATACATATGAAATAAAATTAGGTACTTGTTATACAAATAAACCTTCCGGATCATACCTACCTTCATCGTGAACAGATTAAAAATAAATGTAAACATAACAGTATAACTAGAACAAGTAGATTCGATCAATACAATCTCTCTCTTCCAGGAATATTCGTTTTAACATTAGAGAATTTCGATTCATAAATTATATCTATTGTCAGTGTTATCGTGACCTATAGATATTGATTTTGGCCTGCCATTACACGATTATGTTTTTTATCATGCAAACAAAAATGTTTATTATTCCGTGCCAGTCCAGTAATACTTCTCGTAACGTACAGCGGTGGCTTTAGCCTACATCTGCGGTTTACATCCAAAAATACGTACTTCTGAAGTTGTGTATTGTTTTCCGCCTTATAAAATGTTAGCTCTTCAGTATTTCAGGGGAATTCAAACACGTTTGATGTTTCTGGTCTCGAATTTTCTTTACCTTTACCGCGAATGAAAACGGTTCTCGAAAACTTCAAATTAAACTGACTAGTTTCTAAGAACGTACAGACGCCAGCACATCAACCTACACCTAACTGTCACATTTTCCCAATCAACTTTGAACCTTATATTTTAGTGATAAAGTTGAAAATCTATTAAAGAAATTTGACAGATTGTAGTAGGTTGATGTGCTGGCGTCTGTACATTATGTTAAATCAACACTTTGATTAAAACTTTAGTTTTGGCTTTCCTTAATAGAATTACATTTATCGTAAATAGTTGCTTCGTTACTGTGAAGCAGGAAACACGTAATGACTTTAATAGAACCGTGTGTGTGTAATAAATGCTAAACAAAAATGACGGAAAATAAAATGGACCGACTGAAAAATCGGTTCATAACGTTACAAGGGAAGTTACAAGACCGGATGGACGAGTTTCAAGATCAAGTGCAGAACAAAATAGAAAAGTCGAAAGTGTCAAAGTTCATATCGCATTTGTCAGAAGAAAGGAGAAGTTCCGTTGAAGATAATTCTGTCGAAAGTGTTGATAAAAGTTCTAGTGATGGCGGAGAAATTTCATGCATACCTTCATTTGTTATTGATGAGCCGTCTGAGAGCCAAGACCCGAAGGAAGTCTGCAAGCATTTCATTAAAATTGAACAGGGAACTGTGCTGTATAAAAGTCGCTCGGCGTGCAACCTCGCTTACGATGATGATATGAATAATGATGATAGCTCAAGTGAATCTTGCTTCTCGTGTCTTTCGTCCAGCGATGAGAGAGAAAGGTATAACAATTTTCTTCGAACTTTTGTTTCTGCTCCTTTAAAAATTCGTCCATTATAAGTAGCTACCTTACCTCACTTTGTTTTGTTCGACCTTAATTTTTTTGGATCACTTTAACTTTCTACTAAATAATTTAAGACATTTTTCCTTTAGACTGTTTTGTTGAATCTCCATTAATCGTTGTCCTTTGAAAGTAGCAAAGTTAACATTCCAATTTCCTTTTTACATCCAATTTTATTCGTTCGTTTTCATCCTGAATTTCTAATATATAAAAGCCTCTTCCAATCGCGCCAGCAGGGTCAGTTTCAACATATTTTTCTTGTACCAGCTCAAAAATTCCTTTGAATTATGACCACAGAGCTTCAGAACTACGCCCAAGAGCTGGAAGCCTTCCACCTGGAACAACTGCCTTGGACCAGCCTACACAATTCCTTGCTTTGGATTTGATCGAGAAATTCAGCAATCGATTTCCGAAGCTCAGGAGCCAAGGCGATAGAATCCATAGGGTATTAAAATGTTTTAGCGATGGTGTTAACAGCATGCGTGTTTTATTTGCTTTCATTATTTATGTTTGTTCGTTTAACTGTCACACCTAGAGACATCACTTACATATTATCAGTCATTAACTTCAATTGAAAAATATAGGTACAAAGTGGAATTAATTAATCCGTGAAACTTCACAGTCGTGATAGATTTCACGATCAATCTAACGCCGCCGGCTGTCGCTGAAAACCAGCGCGCTGAGACTCTGTCTCGCATAGGGTCACAGTATTGTGCTGAGCGATGGCCGTTTTGCGTGGATGTGATGCATATTTTCCCCAAACTTGTTATTTTTTGAGTTTGTGTTCTTTCTTTGTGCTATGTTTATCGCAAAAAAGTTATATTCTTTCTTTTTTTTTTTTTTATCAAACAAAGAATTTGGATTTTTAAACTAATAATTTCAAGCACTTCTAAAGCTGATTATGGGGTTAACCTGCCACTGGTAGTGATACCTATTCTGGTATTTACTTGAATTAATGAGTTTGATTGCTTGATCATCACTAGATATCGATCGCATCACGTCGGTGACGTTTCGTCGATCAATTTATTTTCACCTGGTTTTTTATTGGTACTCTGTCTGCCAAAAATATTAATACTTATTGAGAAAATTTCAATTGCGTAACGCACTAACAATTGCACTGCCTTCCATTTTGAGAATTCGACAACATTAATTGCGTTATTTACGTTGTTGAGCAGACGAATTTTCAAACATATATGAAGCAATGGATTAGGAAGTTACTTCGGATTGTGAAAGAAAGTGTGTTACGCAATTGTGGTGCTGGTCAATTTTTATGTTAATGATTTATTATTTTATAAGTAGTGTTTCTAAATCCGGCAGTAAGTGCTCAATGGATAAGGTCATGTTTGGGTGTGTCGTCATGACAGCATGTGGATTGCTTCGCTAACATTATGTACTTACTAATGTGGTGATTGGTGTTAACAGTGTGTACTTAAGTACTTGTCGAGATTGTGTTTAAAAATGATAATAATAATATACAGTGTGTAAGGGATAATAGTGCCAATCCCCTTGTTCACAAACAAAACTAAAGGAGGATGAAAATTTTGGTCCCACCCTCCAATAGCTACATGTAATATCGTTGGATAGGTATTTTTGAGCTGAACCAAAGTTACTATGGCGCCAAGTTTTAAATCTTAGTCCGCTCCGAGTTATGCACCGGAACTGAAAAATCTGACAACATGATAAAACAACTAATTAATTAATTTAATGATTTTTTGTGGGTTCAGCGACCGCAGTTACTGCAAGAAGTTACTATAAATGTCTGTTTAAAAAATATGCATTTTTTTGTGCAACTTCACAGATGCGATGTCTGTGAAGTTTGCTCATAAGAAAACCGATATAAAACATAAGAAAACAGTTTTTCTCAACTCCAGAGTGTCCATGGAGTTTCTTGCCCGTTCTTCTCCATAAGTGCCTACGCTTTGCAATGGGCAACTAGCTTCATATTTTCTGACTGACTGACTTCTTGACAATTCAAAAGTGCCTGTAAATGGTTTAATAGAAATAAATACTTAGAGTTGATTTGAGTTGACATATAGTAAGAACACTAACAGTGGTCTTGGCCTTCCAAAAAAAAACATCAAAGCTTTTTATTTTATCGTTTTTAGATATCGATATCCATCGCGTCTGCGAAGTTTAGCCAGCCAATTAAAAATAACTCTGTATTACAAAATACTGTGTCCTATTGAAGCCGTGGCAGATATTTTTATAGCACCTTATATTTACCACAACAGGTAAAAATAATTAAAAATAAACTAATGAACTGTAAATTACTTTAATATTAGAAACTACTTAAAGCTCTATAATAACCAGCTAAAACCATGCACTCTTGCACTCTTTCAAACATCATCACCTGCTTATGTTGGGGTTGGCATCCAGTCTAACCGGATGCAGCTTAATACCACTATTTTACATGGACCGACTGCTTATAGGACTTCCACAACTCAGTGACTGGGTAATACGATACTCCTTGGCAAGACTGGTTGTTAGTCTTTCCGGCTTCTGACCACTCGTAACGAATGAATGACAGCCGGGACCAGTGACTTAACGTGCTTTCCGAGGCACAGAGGGGTCTTGTTATGTAAAGAGGGTCACCCATCCACGGACCAACCGCGGCAAGCGTAGCTTAACTTGATCGATCGAACTACTTAGGCACAAGCCTCTCAAACCAAACCATGCACTCTTTCAGACACGGCTTCATTTTCTCCTAAGACCACAGTGGAATACATTTTCTGCAAAAGCAAAGAACTGAAATGAAATGTCACTCTGGAGATTGGAATCTATCGCAAAACGTAACCGTCAAGCCTCAGTGTATGCACTTCGCACGCTGGCACGATTCGAATAATCGATTCGACAGAATTGCAATTTGAATTTTTTTTTCGAATCGAGAAGGTTGCATTTAGGAAATAGTTTGGGAGATTTCTAACGCAAGACTTTGACTTTTTATTTTATGAAAGAAAGTATCAAATTATTCACTGCAGACCCACCGTACCCCTGGTCGTACCCCTGGTGGTACGGTGGGACTTTTAAAGTTAAACGATACCACTGTATAAAGTGACCGTAGTGCTGTGTTGATGCAGATACTAGGCGGACAGGAAAATTTCAATTGATCACGCATTAGAGAAATTGCGCATATAACTAATTATTAAATATTCCTAGCACGGCGGCAGTGCTGGGGCGGCCGCTGCAAGTGCAGATAATCTCAAATGGTAATGAAAGATCAGATGCGTTGTACTCGCAACCAGCGTGCAGGTATGACCAACGGGATAATTGCGTAACATACTGTGTGCTATCAGTAGCGATGGCTTTCATTTTGACAGTTCAGTTCAGTTCAGTTTCATTTTGACAGTTCAGTTCAGTTCAGTTTCATTTTGACAGTTGCGTTATTGACGTTGTTGAGCAGATACATTTTTCGAACTTATGAAGCAATGGATTAGCTATATCCTTCAAAATCATTCAGATTCTTGATTGGTAGTGTGTTACACAATTAGGGGTGCTGATGTATCAACGTAAACGAAGCAAAAGGAGTATGTCAGGATCGTAGCAGGTGGTCTACCCCCATGGGATGAGGCTACAGTAGACAGCGATTTGCGATGCGACTGGAAGAACGAAATGAGATAAACATGGTATGGCTACATTATAAGCAAAAATCCGGCGTATATTCGGCGATGACGTGGCTACAGTACACATGCTAAAATCATCCATCACGGTTTACTATACGCATAATGTAGCCACACGCATATTTAGTACCTAGCACTATTGAACTAGTCGTGCAAGTGAGAAATCTATACATATAATAAAATCGTAGGAAAGTCAAAACTGTACATTGAATATTTTTTAAAAAGAATACTTGGGGCGTGATCTACAATCGATACCGAAGCCAAAAATATAGTTTTTAGAATTTTTGTCTGTTTGTCTGTATGTCCGGGATAAACTCAAAAACTACTGCATGGATTTACTTCAAATTTTGCATGAGTATTACTAAGAAGTCCGGTCAACATATAGGCTACATATTATCACGCTATCACCTACGGGGGAGGAGCTGTGAATCTTTATTTTTCTTACGCATTCTGTGACAGCGTGTAATCTAACGACGCATATTTAAATGTTGTTTTTCAGTAAGCCATGCTATTATCTAGCTTTACACTATGAAAACTACGCTATTTAAGTAATTTGGGCCGAGAAACATAGTTTAATGAATGTTAGTAGTATAAAGAAAATTTTGAAGCAGCGCCCGCCATCTATGAGATTTCATTAAAATCAAATCAAGTTACATGTTGACACTTTTTGGAAATGAATAATTTAAATTTGATCATGTTGGCGAGGTTAGTAGTTAGTTATTCTTAAAATTCATAGATGGCAATGTTCATTTTCTTCATAAAAGTTGTATCGTATAGTTCGTTTTGATAAATTCGAGTTCCACAAAACCCTCAAAATCTTGAGCAGAGTTGAGGAAGACGATTAAAAAAAAAACGCGGTGTTAAGTATTACAAAAAAGTTATGTTCCTACTGGAGACGAAGTCGAAGTAACTGATGAACGCGTGCTGAACACCTGTCTCAGTTCACTTCAAGATGTGGTCATTTCTATCGGCGGCAATCCACTGATCGAATATGGGTTACCAGCTCCCCAATTATCACCGCATCAAGATCGTGGAAATCGGGAGTATAACGCTGAGACAAATTACGATCCGGGCGAAATGACCACCATACGAAATGACCATGTCGCTTTGTTCTCTTCAGAGTAAAAACAAATTTATGACACCGTCCTTGAAAGCGTTGGGCATAACCAGGGTAAAATGTTTTTCTTGGATGCTCCTGGTGGAACAGGAAAAACATTTGTTACCACTGGCATACTTGCAGAGGTCAGGAGGCAAGGCAAAATTGCTATTGCTGTAGCGTCGTCGGGAATCGCTGACACACTGCTTCCGGGTGGCAAGACAGCACATGCCATGTTTAAAATTCCCATCGATTTAGAGAGCGCCGAAACGCCTGTTTGTGGTGTGTCACGTAACAGCGATAAGGGACACGTGCTCAAGGATTGCTTTCTGATCGTATGGGATGAGTGTACGATGGCCAATAGGAAGGCAGTTGAGGCCGTGGACAGAACCCTGCAGAACATCCGCAGGAACGAACATTTGATGGGTGGTGTCACAGTTCTGTTCAGTGGCGATTTCCAGCAAACGCTTCCCGTGGTGACACGGGGATCGAGGGCTGACGAGGTGAATGCTTTGTTGTGGTCACGAGTTCGTACGCCGCGCTTGACCATCAATATGAGAGCTCGGCTCGGCGGCAATGCACGTGCTCAAGAATTCTCCGATGTCCTTCTAAGTCTTGGCGAAGGCACTCTATCAAAAGAGGTGGTGCTTCCAGACTCTCTCGGTAGAGTGGTATCCAGCTTAGAAGAACTCATTCGCTGTGTGTACGGGGACATTAGTCGTATACCGCACCAGCAGAATTCTTGGGTGTGCGAGCGGGCCATTTTGACGCCCAAAAATTATCAGGCTGCAGCAAGTAACGAATGCATTCTCTCAGAAATTGAGGGGAATGAAGTGGTCTACACCTCGATAAACACTGTTGTCGAGCAAGATGACGCCACACATTATCCCGTGGAATTTCTGAACTCCCTGTCAGCAAGTGGACTTCCAGCGCATACCATCAAGCTGAAGGTCGGTGTCCCGATTATGCTTCTTCGGAACCTATCTCCTCCGAAGTTGTGTAACGGGACCCGCTTTGAAGTCATCTCGCTCCACAGACACCATTAAGGCGAAAATTCTTACGGGTTGTGGCGTCAGCGAGGCAGTATTTATACCACGCATTCCCCTTATACCTCATAACTTCCCGTTCCAGTTCAAGCGCGTACAGTTCCCCGTGAGTGTTTGCTTCGCGATAACCATCAATAAGTCGCAGGGGCAGACACTGAGGGCAGCGGGTGTCGACCTGAGGACGAGTTGCTTCTCACACGGGCAACTGTACGTCGCTTGCTCCCGCGTCACCAGTCCTGACTCTCTTTACATTTTGGCACCTGGCAGCCTAACTACCAACGTAGTTTATAGGGAAGTGTTGTAAGGTATGATACCTTTGTACGTATTTTTACTCTTTTGTGTACTGGAATGTATTCCTGAATTATTTTCTCTATTTCCTTCAGTCACATCTTATGACTGAACTCGACAGGATTCCCATATAACTCTCTTCACTTGCTTCGCTTGCAAAAAAAAACTTATATTTTAATGCTATTTTAAAAGTTGTTTACTTATAATGCTATAGCGACACTAATCTTAGGTATTTTTGGTACTGTCTTCACGCAGACGACGTCGCGGGCAGCAGCTAGTTTTCTAATAAATTCGCTTCAATTTCGCTGATATGTTGATGTAGCCGACGCCGCGTGATTACTGTAATGTTATTCCTCTCGCATAAAGAAATCAAAGATCGCTAGTTATATGTATTTGATGTAGGTACGGTGTAGCCATATAGGTACGTGAGCATTCATTTATTTGTTTTAATCGCTCATGTGTCGCAGGTCGCGTCACGGCCTATGTAGCCTCAGCCGAAGACGGGAGTTTCTGTATATGTATGTTACATACGCATTCATAAACTCACAAACTAAAGAAAGAACTTAGTTCTTAAAATTAGTTAGCTATTGTCATACATACAGTATACCTATATGACAATAGCTAACTATTTTTAAGAACTTTAGCATTGTTTATGGCAGCGAGTTTAAACTCGCGCGTCGTCGTACTTAGGTAGGTACTGTAATTTATTAATCTTCGGAAACTTCTTAAGTCCTTTCATAGTTTGAAACTACGGTTTCTCTCGCGTTATCTTCAGTAAACTGTAAAACCTTGCAATTTACTCTAGCTCACATCTTCAAAACACGGGGATTTGTGACGTAATATATTTAAATGGCCGTATCTCCTGCGCGTGTTTTTTTTTTTAAACATCAAATCAAAGAGGCGTGACATACACATTTGTGTATAAATACACGACGTTTTTGTTTTCCGAGCATTCCCCGCACGGGTGAAGTAGTTGAAAGCTTAATTTCAACTAACACAGGTTTTGAGATTGTATTGTCTTGGGAATATTTGACACTAATCTAAAAATAAATATTTATGTTTAAGGTTTTTCGTGTAATCTTTCGAAAAAACACGAGCAGGAGACACGGCTTTAAATGAACGTATCTGAAAACATTTTCTCGTGTGACGACCAGTTTGAGAATTCGCAGACATCTTCTGGGCACGCTCGTTCCATCATAGACCTCATCTATCGCTTACCATCAGGCGTAATCGGGTTCAAGAGCGCGCCCATTTAGCAAAAAAAAAAAATATTGCAAACTAATTGTCCAGAATACATCGGGTACCTATAGGTATATCTTGTACCTACTCTGCAAACTGACTGGTTTACACAAGCAAAATTACGATGTAGGTAGCTAGGATATTGGCAAAGTAATTAACGAAATCTATTCCTATCGCTTTATTTCCAAGGTGATTAACAGCTTTCACAATGTTTGATTGATGACTCTTCGTCGCCAGGCATTAGCCATATCGATTTATCATAACGTCTTCAAAAATATCGCTCATATTTGGATTTACGGTCGCAACAATAACCGCATACACACTAACTTAGGTACTTAATGGTCAATAAAATGAAGAGGAGGAAAGGGGTAGGAGGTATTGGCTTATAGGAACGTATCGTATCAATGTATATCGGAGCAGTGGTAGCAACGGCCCCGACTTACGAGTTTCTGGTCGTGAGTTCGAATTCGAACCCAGCCAGGCACTTTACTTTGCGTAAATAATTTCATCACCACTGCTCTCAAAACGGTGAAGGAAAACATCGTGAGGAAACCGACATGTTCTAGAATAAAAAAGTCGAAGACATATTGACATTTATCAACCCGCACTGGCCCCGCGTGGTAGATTATAGTTCACTCCCCCCTCTCGAAGAGAAGAGGCCTGTGTCCCAGCAGTGGGAACATTTTAGAATGATTATTATGTCCATTTGTAATTTAGTTAAAAAAACTGATGTTCTTGGTTCAGTTGTTAGAGTTATAATGTAATCGATGCTATATAAATCAATAAGGTTTAAAATTTTACTACACTAAACACTGAAAAATAACTTTTAATTTCGTTAGTCGCTGGTTCCGTTTCGTTTTTTGCCACCGACTTAAAATTATTTTTCATGATAAATGATTCGTATATAAGTACTTGCTATGTAAATATCAGTGACAGAAACTTATTATAACATGGTCAGTAGGTATAAACTAAGTGGAAAAAATACGTATTAATGAAGATAACTCAAAAACTACCAAAGCCAAGTTAATAAAACTTATATAGGACCACCCCTGACTCCTGAGACATAATCTATCCATTAAAAAAAGAATGTTTTAAATCGATCCACAATTGCTGGAGATATCACATAACAAAAAAAAATATTTAACCGAAATTAGAACCTCCTCCTTTTTTTACCCGACTGCACCAAAAGGAGGGTTATTGAAGTCGTATCGTATTACAATGTAAGGACATAATGCGGACGAGGTTATAATGCTTAATGAAACGAATCAGAATATACCTAAAAATATTAAAGTATCAAAATTTAGTATTTTTAATTAATGTTTGACAGCAAAATGCTCTGAAGGCAAGAATAGCTCAAAGTCAAAGTCAAATCATTTCAAGTAGGCACATAAAAGGCACTTTTGAACGTCAAAAATTACAATAAAATAGATTTAATTCTAGAAGCCCGCCACTTCCAAAAGGTTTTGTATGGAGAATAATGAGCAAGAAAATCCACACACAGCTGACACAATAAAGTTGACAAGGGTTTAAAATCTCCAGGATTTTGAGCCCTTTTCAATGACGCTCAACCGATTGGACCTTCCTAATGCTACATACTTAGTAGTCCTATCTTTTCCATCATGGTGGTTACATTGCCATCTATGTATTTTTTTAGTTTGATGTCGAACAAAATATTGACGGAATTGCCTCTTTCACTGAGGGAAGAGGTCTTTCTCCTAGCATTTTTTTATTTTATTCTTTATAGCTGCGCTCCGCGGTTTCAGCTGCATAAGTGCCGATCCCGTGGAAATATCGGGATAAAAGCTATCCTATGTCCATGCCCGGGATGCAATCTATCTCTCTGCCAAATTTTATCGAAATCCGTTCAGTGGTTCAGGCGTGAAAAGGTAACATACATACAGACAGACAAGAGTTACTTTCGAATTTATAATATTAGTATGGATTGTTTATTGTTAATTAAAACGGTAACACCAGTTACGTTAATTAACATAGAGATTTAAACTGGTAAGGTAGGTATACAAAAATATTTCAACTACTAACATATAATTACACATAGGTTGACTATGAAGGTCCTAGTATCATAATTATGCTTTTAAAAATGAAGTTTTTACATGCATGTAACTACATAACACATAAGTTAGCGGTAATTCCAAAGGCTTTATCCAAATCTGAACATTATTTAGCTGCGTAGCAAAGATCTCCAACAAGCACAACATTTTTGTTTTTAATCCTGTACTGTCCCACTGCTAGGCAAAAGCCTGCCCAAAATCCTTCCAGAAACTCTTTTCCCGCGCCACCTCGAACCAGCCTCGCGGCACAACAATTAACGACCATAAAACAAATTGCCATAGATAATCACCACGTTTAGCTGGCAAATTAACGACAGTTCATTGTGATCTTTCTCGAATAAACCTAATTCGCCTTTAACGTGGGCGTGGTACACGTATTCTATGCCAGCGTTACACGTGGAACAATTTAGTCCAACTGCATCAACAGAACTGCATTCATCAATCATCCTGCCATCCATTGACAATAATGTCCACTGCGGTATATTGTGCATTGTGAAAGATCGTATCTTTAACAATAGATAGTAATTGATTGTCTCACATGAATTTAATTATTGCACAAGGGCTTTTGTTGTTATACAATTGGCAGGAGTTGTAACACTCGTGTTCTGTGGAACACAAACGAACGGGGAAACGTAAAAAGTGAATTCGTTCGATTTTATGAAAAAAATACTTACTATTTTCGCACATTATACAGGTTGAAATTGAAAACAAGCGACAAATCGAAATGGGAGATTGTACTCATCATTATGAACAACTTATTTACTATGGGACCAAACAAGAAATCTCGAAAAAAAAAAAAACAGCTGTTCCCTACATTTTGACGAGTTATGCGAACATAAATGTAGGGAACAGCTGATTTGTACAATCTCCCATTTCGATTTGTCGCATGTTTTCAATTTCAACCTGTATCCTACCTACTCATTTTTAAGATTTTATTCATAGCTATGGGTGATACATACCCTTCTGTCGCAATTTAAACCAAAGTGCTACGGAATAGGTGCATCGCCGTGTGTAGGCACGGTTCGTCAGTGTTTTGTTTGGATCACTATGGCAGTTTGTTGACGACACGGCGGCACCACGGCACGGCGTCCTCGCCGTATACCATAGAATCATGTCATATACAAGGTCACACAATTTTTTATGGCGAAGTTTACGCGCCGTATCATTAAGAAATCTTGCCGTGTAGAAAGGGCCTTGATCTTGTGTCATTGTTTCCGATTATGATTCGTCGAACGAAAAAACAACAGTCGATTCATTCATTTGACATGTTGAGAGATGGCAACATACATACATCGAAAAGGCTTTCAAAAGCAGCGGGGCTAGTCTCATAACTTTGTGCGGTGGCGGAAAACTGAGCGGCTCAACTAACAGATGGCAGAGTTTTGTATTGTATAACAATTAGTATTCCATTTACGTTCATTTCCTAATTCTTCTCGGCTGAAGCTAAGTCGTAAGAATAATTAACGCAATTTGGGCCAACAGAAATTAAGGAAAAGTGTCTCAATTTTTATCTACAGCTATTTTTTTTTCTCCAGTAGGTATCGCTAAATAAGACTAATTCGGGTCCAGAACAAAATATGAGCAGAATTTTTCGCTGATGAAAAGACTCGCGGTTTTTTCGTCCGTGCTCTAATTGCGTAACACACTATGCCTATAAATAAATAAATCTCAATCTGAATCATTTTGAAGGATATTGCTAATCCATTGCTTCATATGTTCGAAAAATTTGTCTGCTTAACAGCGTCAATAACGCAATGAATGTTGTTGAAATGTCAAATGAAAGTCATTCTACTGTTAGTGGGTTACGCAATTACGCCGCTAATATGGCTCTTTTGGCGGATTCTAATTTGCTGCAATGCCGATGGAGCGGTGTTCGCGCGAAATTCCGGAAAAAATTTCGCTCAGAGCCCTGATTCACAACCATACGACAGGCTATCGTATCGAAAACCTGACATTTCGATAACCTGATTTGACTTCCCCTCAACAGCAAATAGATGTTGGAAGAATAGCGGGCGTCTATTTGATTTAAACTGACAAAATTTTCGGGTTTTGGACTTGTGAATAGCTTTGAGGAGACTCGTACGATAACAATGATTAATGTTCGATACGATACGGAAGCAAATCGAAGGTTTGTGAATAAGGGGGCAGGTTTGCCCCAGGCCCTAGCGTTATGGGAAGTCCTTGAATTGACTCAGAAAAAACCCTAAAAAGGTCATTTTAGCCGCCGTTCCCATGTGTGTAAAAATATTCGCGTAAGTACTGAATTTTCTACTTTCTGTCTTGAACCGAGCTTTGAAAATCCAACAGAGTGCAACATGCAGCGAGTCAAAAAAATGCACTGTTGGATTTTAAACTCTCGGCGCTGAGCAGTGCGTCGAAAATCCAGTGCGTAAAAGAAAATATCGCCCCTGCTAACCTGGGCTTACTACTGTGTGTCTACTAACAGTAAGAGTTGTTTGAGTTGTGCCAATGTGAATATGCGTAATGATTGATATAATGTTTGTGTTACTGTTTCTCTAAATCGAAATGAGATGTAGGTAAGCATAATTATATCTTTCTGTCAAAACATTAGTAAACAATCATAAGTGGTATCTTAAAAGCTATCTGAGTGTTGTACTTACGTTTGACGTTAATCCTATTTTATCACTTCGTTTAGTATGTCAAGACGTTCTAAAAATATTAAAGTGTTAGACAAAAACAAAAAAATGTTTGAAAAGCAAAGGTTTTTTGCATTAGGAGAAAGCAAATTTTTAAGAAGATTCCATGCATAAGTTGGTGTAATCTATGGTGAAACACCTTCCTTTCATTTACTTTTGAAGAGCCAATTCACTCTCGATTCAAAGTCCCCAAAAAGTTAAAAATAGGTACTCGTTCCATATCGAAAACTGAGTTCTTCTGAATTCCTTACACACGTGCACTGGATCCAATCAGCATCCTTAGGAGACCCTAAGGATGCAACTGGGTCCAGTTGGGTCCAGAAGGTTTGATCTTATAACCACCTGTCCAATATTCAGTTGACTCCTAAAGAAAAATAAAACAAATGAACGTAGAAAAGTCTTAACAATAACGTTTTATTTGCAGTATTTGCTGAAGAACACAAGGCTGAGTGATGTGAACAAACGCTTGAAGGCACAGATATGGAGCTCAGTGGTGACCATCGTGCTGGTGGAGGCTAAGAATCTTCCTGCGATGGACCTGGATACCAGGTCCAGTGATCCTTATTGTAAGTTTAGGTGAGTACTAAAGATAAATGCTATTCTAAGACTTGTATGGTTCAGTCAGCTTAAAAATACAGGGTTGCGGGGACATCGATGCCCAAACTGTAATTCATTAATTTATTTAACAAGGCTTACCAACTAAACAGTCGTTGACATAATATTGATCTCGCATGTATTTAAATTATAGGAAAGCACGGCACTATCAATTAGCGTACTAGTACATCATACAACAAATAGAAAATTAAACGCTAAAAAAAATCAAAATAATTAAAAAAGAGAGAATTTGAATAACACGTCGTGGCTTAAAAATTCTGTTTTTTTATACTACTTAACAATTTATATATTATTAAAAATACTTTTCTTAAATATACACAATTTACCACCGAAAACATCAAGACTGCAACTGTGGAACAAGTCATTGTCAATCATGAATTTAGCACATACTTAATACTAGACTCCCTAGCGTAGACATTTTTCGTCGGTAACAAAAAAGAAACAGCTGTTTCATAAAACAGTGCAATACCTACGACGTCAAAATATATGGAACGACAGTTTTTTTTATAACTCTAGAAAAATTTCAGTACATGGTTCAGAATCATATATTGAATCCATGGTTAAAGCACACCCCGGACACTCCATACAACGCTCGCAAAATAATTACCTACTACTACTACATTAAAAAATGACGTTTGTATACGTATGAATGTGTGCGTGAGGTACTTGTGTTTGCGAGCGCTCTTGTTAAAGAACTGCGACGGTAACCTCGAAGTGCGGGGTGAGGTGCGGTAATTGATGTTAGTGCGGGGAAGGGAGTGGCCTTTCTGTACTTCTGTGGTTAAAGGTTGCGCGTCAACGTCCTTGTCCTTGCCACCCTGTATAGCTTTGTATTAATGAACAATGTAGAATTAGATGTACTTATCGGTGCAAGTAGGGCACCATGTTGAGACTGCCTGTATATAGGACGCAGCGCAGATTGAAGGTTAACCTTTCAGAGGAAAGCTTTTAGCACTAACTTTGAAAGAACGATCTAGATACACGAAATGTACTAGGACAACAAGTTTAGTTTAGTTTTCTTTTGAATTTTGCGGCCCTCCAGCCAAACGTAAAGCAGGATTATATTTCTATCGAAAAAGCTATTTCTGAAATTAATTCGAAGTAGCTAACTACCTACTACATTCAATGTAACAAAACGATTACCAAGAAACTTTGGGTTGGTAAACACTGTTTGTATTCGCAGCGAGTTGAAATTGGAAATTTCGCAGACACCAAACCGATTTCCAGTAAGCATAAATTTGAAATTTCACTCTCGCGTTAATTAATGTTTCCAAATTACTTTGAAGCATTATTATACGCCGAAATATTTGTTGTTAGTTTCGGGTTGAGATTAGATGGTTTCATTCAATACTTATCGCGGACAACAACAACATAATCAGCCTATAATCCCACTGCTGGGACTCAGACCTCCTCTCAGTGAAAGGGAGTGAGCTGTAATCCATCACGCGGGCCTAGTGCGGTTTGATATATGTCACATGTCTTCGAATTTTTGATTCCGGGACGTGCTGGTTTTCGACGATTTCCTTATCGCGTAGCTCTTGGATAAATATATGGAAAACTACGTCTTCATCTCCACTTGGATTGGATTTGATAAAAAGCGATTGGACTACAGCATCTGCAGCATCTTCATGTCTGCTAATTAAAACATAGGTCGATCGCACATCACTACTGTGACATAAAGCGCTGTCAACGTCAAATTGTTACCACTTGTGAATACTGTAGGTACTGTGATCGCTGATCACCAATTCATTTGCGAATGGTGATAAGGGCTTGTCATTATTATCTTATACTAGCTTCTGCCAAACTTCGTCCGCGTAAAATTTCTTGTTCCGCCGATCCGCACCGTTGCATCGCATCGCCTGCCCGCGCTAAACTTCGTTTTCGCTTAGCGTTCTGTCTTTTTTTAATGTTCGACTCTTAAAGGTCCTAATGTATTGGTAAATAGCCTATAGCTTTCCTCAGGAAATGGGCTATCAAACGCAAAAACATTTTTTCAATTTCGACCGGTAGGTAGTTCCAGAGATTATCGCGTTCAAACAACAAAGAAAAGACAAACTCTTTAGTTTTATTATTAGTATAGTTAGATAGATTAACAAGCTAGATCCTCCAAGTGTATTTTGTTTTTTTAAATAAGCCGCCTGTCTTTCATAATTAATTTGTTATTTCTATACCACAGGTTAGGTAACGAAAAATTTAAGAGTAAGGTAGTATGGAAGTCTTTACACCCGTCGTGGCTGGAGCAGTTTGACTTGCACCTCTACGACGACCAGGAACAAATACTAGAAGTCACCGTGTGGGACAAGGACAAACAAAGCAAGGATGACTTTATAGGAAGGTAAGAAGAGTCAGACAAAATTTTCATCCTTAACTTTAAAAAATACGGCTATGTTTGTGTAGTTGTTCATCAATCAGTAGTCTTCTAACAATATGAAAATAATCATACTCGTAGCTAGTAGGATCAGTCAACTGAATAACGTCCTCTTTTTTAATTTGGTTAAAAATCAGAGAGCACCTAAGCATGAAGTAGCGACTTTCAACAACAACACAACAACGTCAACAACTTTTTTATATATTTTTTTTTCATATTTTGAATGAGGCACAAGTCGGCACAACCCTACCATACCTTTTGATTTTATAGATTTATTAAAATTCTGACCAATCGGGACCTACAGTACAGCCTATACAGGGTGTTACAGAAAGGGTATATCAATACAAACGGGTTGAAGAGTGTATCTGGTCTAGAATCTCTGTACAAAATTTCAGCTCAAAAACAGTAACTTTGAAAATGCTTAATATGTTTTTATTTCGATAGTTTATTAAATTGAAATCATAACAAACGTGTCACCGCACTACGAGGGTCATATCCATTATCTGTAGTGTGTCTGTGCGCCTAGTACACGCACATCACGACACCGCGCGCCAGTGCAGCGCCGTGATGTCTAAATAAAAAAATATTAAGCATTTTCAAAGTTAATGCCAGCTTTTGAGTTGAAATTTTGTAGGTACAGCGATTCTAGACCAGATACACTCTTCAACCCGTTTGTATTGATATACCCTTTCTGTAACACCCTGTATATATGCTATATCTAAACAAGATTTCTATAGCACAAAGGGTCTTCAACGGGGAATCAACACCCATTTTAGAACTGCGCGGTAATAGCGTATCACACTATATGTAGCTTTCATTTTGACAATTCAACAACATTCATTGCGTTCTTTACGTTGTTGAGCAGACATATGTATGTTTTGAACATGATATATG
Source organism: Amphipoea lucens (assembly GCA_947508005.1). Classification (NCBI taxonomy): domain Eukaryota; kingdom Metazoa; phylum Arthropoda; class Insecta; order Lepidoptera; family Noctuidae; genus Amphipoea; species Amphipoea lucens. The sequence continues at coordinate 12,721,459 of OX382379.1, forward strand.
AAGCAATGGATTAGCGAAATGATTCAGATTGTAATTGAAAGTTGTTGCGTAATTAAGGTGCTGACGAATATGCACTATAATGCGCAGCTACCATAAAATTACAAGGCTGCCATCACCTTTATCTAAAGCAGTAACCTGAATTGGGGTTATCACGCTTGGAAATTAGGGCTATAACCATTATGGCACTCTAGAGGCAACCTAATGGCCGTAACATGATAAGCGCAACTTCCTGTTCAGTAAAATGTTTATATTATAGTGCTAAAATAGAAGGATAGTCTCGTGAAACAATTCATCAGACTAATGCATGAAATGGTTTTATGACAAATGTCTTGTTGGTAGACAAAATAGGGAGCAAAAACGTACCGTAGCCTTCTGTAAATAAGGTACATTTTGGTTTAAAAAAATAGTATCACATAGTAACAGAGACGGAATTTCACGAAGCCGAACTTATTCTAAAACTTCATTCAGCATATTAGTTAGTTAACTATTGTAATTTCTAACACGTACCTGCAAGGTAATTGCGTAACACACTGCGTAACACACTATCAGTAGGAATAGCTTTCATTTTGACAGTTGTACAACATTCATTGCGTTATTTACGTTGTTGAGCAGACAAATTTTTCGAACATATAAGGCAATGGATTAGCAATATCCTTCAGATTGAGATTGAATATGTGTTACGCAATTAGGATGCAGATTTTGTAAGCTCCACGATAATAATAGCTATAATATGCTGGATAATGAGGAGAGAGTTATAATTGCAGAAAATTGTAGTTTAATTGTAGTTTTTTTGTGGCTTTTGTACGACCAATTTATTTACATTGGTCTAAATTTCAGAGGAGTGGTCAATGTCCTTTGACCTTCATTCTAAAAGGGTGTTGATAATACTAACCATGATAATTATCGTGTTTACGAAAATAATAATGATACTTTACGTCATAGTGATACCAATATAACTTTACAGGTGTGCAATAGATTTATCAAGATTAGAAAGAGAGAAAACACATAACATTTGGAAAGACCTAGAGGATGGGAATGGACAAATATTTTTATTACTAACCATCAGTGGGACGACTCAGTCGGAAACCATTACGGACCTCAGCAGTTATAAGGAGAACCCTAGAGACCGCGAGATTATTGAAAGGCGATATGTAAGTAGTTTTTTGTCAATTTTATGCCAGACAAAATAGAACCTTAATAAGAAATACATGTAAAAAGAAATGCCAATTAAACTACTGAATCTCATATTAAAAGAAGAAGTGAATTTAAAGAAAGAGAAGCAAATAAATGAATCGCAAATTGTAATTACCAATTTTCACCACACAAAAACAAAAGAATATGAGACGAAAATTATATACTTACAACGTTTCAAAGAAAAGGATACGCTTCAGGAATCATCGTCTATGAGATTAGTAATTTTATGCAAGTCCAAAGAGTGATTAATGATGATCGCAGTAGGTAACCCGACAGAATGAAACTTTCACTACTACAAAGCGCGGTACAAAACGTAGAAGCAGTTATTCTGTGGCACGACGTTCGAGATAATTCGGAAACACGAAGTTTACCGAAGCACATACCTTTTCTGGTTTACCTGTATGTAGCTAATATTAAAAGAGATTAAATACATGTTTTCTTTTAGAATTGGTATAACATGAACGAGCAGTCAAGTGGAGTCGGATGGCTATGCGTCAAGGTATACGGTGCTAAAGGTCTTGCAGCAGCCGATTTAGGAGGCAAGTCCGACCCATTTTGTGTACTGGAACTCGGAAACGCAAGACTACAAACACATACGGAATACAAAACGTTAACTCCGAACTGGATGAAGATATTCACTTTGTAAGTAATGTTACAAATGAAGTTAAATCTATTACAGAGCGAAGTTTATCAACTCCTGCTTGAGACAGTTCTGTAGAAGTTAATTTGGACTTGAGAAATACGCGGCTTTGTATTGTAGTCACTAGTTGGATTACATTAGAGGTTGTAACTTCTGTTGAATGGTAAATTGTGAGCATTGTGCATATCAATGGAACTTTAATAAGTTTTGTTGAGGAAGGTTCCTTGGTAGGTACTGCAGACTGTTAAATACTCTTGCAAATCAAATTCATTTATTTAGCTCACACAAATTCTTAAATATAGAAATAGCATGATATGAAATCTCTTGAATTTTGATGGTGAATTTCGATGTAATATACAGTTAACACTGAATATAATCCAGCCTCCCACGAACGTAAAAATATTGCGGTGGAATTTTATCGCGCACTAGATTTTAAGCTCTCGGTGTTGAGCAAAACATTGGGAATCCAATAGACCGCATCCGAGCTTGTCAAAAAACACACTGTTGGATTTTCAACTCTCGGCGCCAACCAGAGCTTTGAAAATTCAGTGCGCGAAAACTAATCGCCACGGGAAAATATCGCCAAGGGTGAACCTGGATTTAAACCGTCGAAAGTGAAAGCAATTACTTTGCCAGACTGAGTAATAATTAAGGGGCAGATGGAGATTTTCCTCTAGTTTATTTATGAGCATAATGACAAAACGAATAATATTCATACCCTAGCATCTCAATATTACGCTCTGTTTCTTTTAGCACAGTAAAGGATATCACATCAATACTAGAGCTAACTGTATACGATGAAGACCACGACCATAAGGTGGAGTTCCTGGGCAAGCTGGCTATTCCACTGCTTAGTGTTAGAAATAGTGAGAAACGATGGTACGCTCTCAAGGACAAAAAGATGAGGGCACGGGCGAAAGGAAACTATCCACAGATACTTTTGGAGATACTGGTCATATGGAACCCGGTAAGTCACGTAAATCTAAAATTATGTTAGCGGTACTAAATATTATATAAAGGAGCGAGGTTACCACTTAGATGTCTGTAGTCAACAACGACCTGAAGCAAGCCCGTGTGTATAACTCGACGACCAGCGGTACTATTCTGTAAAAATCTCACCGTGATAACTTAGTGGAAGTGAATAAGCTCACTGAAGTGAGCTACTACTATTCCACCTCATGCTAGGGATTGGCACTATTTTTATAGCTCATTTTAAACTCACTCCACTTATGTTTTCACGGTGAGATAATTATTACAGATTAGCACTACAGAACCGAAACATCTAGCGAAGAATGACAAAGAGAGCCGATCCCAAATGAAATTAGATAAGGCTAGGCAAAGAGAGGGTACTTAATATTAAACTGCCAGAAATAATCAAACCTGAAATGGGGTGGGCAACTAATAGCCAAACACCTTATGGATCTAGTCCCGTTATTACCTTAGGTAATAGGTAATACGGGCTGGTGCCTGCAACCCCACGTCAAAGCGACTATTTTGCATACGGGTGGGAAAATGGATTATTCGATCCACCCCAGCTCCTCAAGGAAGGCCACCAACGCTTATAACAAGTAAAGGAATATATGGTTAAAAACTCAAGTTTGTCGAATATACTTTTCTCAAGAAATCGCTAAGTCTCTCTAAAAATCAAAACAATCATTGTGACGTATTGGAAATGAATCAATAAATATTGTTACAGCTAAAAGCAGCCATAAGGGCGGTGAATCCGAAGGAACCGAAGTATATGCACCAAGAAGCCAAGTTCAAGAGACAGCTGTTTATAAGAAACGTAATGAGGCTGAAGGCAATCATCATGTGGTTTATAGAAGTTGGGAAGATTTTACAGTAAGTATATCTGCCAGAGAGCAATGATGGCCTAGTTGTTATTAGCTCGACTTTCGAGTTTAAGGGCGTAGGTGCGAACCCAGACATGCCATTTACTTTATGAAAGCTATTTCATCACCACTGCTCTTAAAACGGTAAAGGACATCGTGAGGAAACCGGCATGTCCTAGAATCAAAAATTCGAAGACATTTGACGTCTACCAAACCGCACTGGGCCCGCGTGGTGGTAACAGCCCACTCCCTCTCACTGACAGGAGACTTGGGTCCCAGCAGTGGGAACATTATAGGCTGTTTATGTATATGTTAATAAGTTGCATCTGGATATACTAAAAGATTACCACAATAGTGCTAAAGCTAAGGTTCGAGATATAAATACATATATCAAAATCGTTAAAAAATACTACGTATGTGGACCAGAATACAAAAAGAGGTACCGTAGTAATTACATATTATTAAGGTGTTAAGCCAATAAATATACACGTAGGAAAACAGTTCAGCAAAGCATTTGACAAACATAATTTGACTCGAAGACGAAGAGGAAGTCACAGTCTTTCATAGCTAGAAATATTTTTAGCAATCTTAAAGGAAAGATCTTCGTTTAACGTAATACCATGTTCTTTCCAGAGACTGTTTCGAATGGGAATCAAGGATACGTTCATTCCTAGGCCTGTTGGTGTGGCTCGCATTCTGCTACTACTACGAGATGTGGATGCTGCCATTCCTTATTCTGATGTTCTTCGGTAGAGCCTGGCTTATTTATAGGCTTACTGGTAAGTTGCAACCCTTGAAATGTTTTATCAATTCTTTGCAAAGGGACATGGTCTTTGGGTATTTAACAGTGGTGTTGGGTTTCGATTTACATCTAGATCCAAATCTTGCGTCTCATTGCACGGATTCCTTAGCCTGTTTTTTTTTTCATATTTCATATTGTATTAATATTATTTTTTATGTTTTTATCATTGGAATTTTCTTTTATTTTATTTTTAGTAAAATTCAAAACCTTCGTGAAATCTATCAGAAGTGACCCGAAGGCTTATTTTTCATATTTATTTCTTAGTAAGTCTATGAATGTTGTATCATTACATGCTTTGTGTTTAATGTCGTCTTTAATTCGTGTTGTGTTTTCATATGGAGCTTAGATATAAAATGTGTCATTAACAATTAAAATGCCTTCACTCACAAATAATCTAAGAAGTTATTTATTGTTTTCTTAACACTGTGCAGTGGGAAGCAGTGGTGACCCAGTTGTATCGGATCACTAGGTTGCGAGTTTGAACCTAGGCGGTCACGTCACTTTGTGTATTAAATTTCATCACACTGCTCTCAAAACGGTTAAGGAAAACATCGTGAGGTAACCGGCATGTCGTAGAACCAAACATTTTAAGACATATGACATCTACAACCCGCACTGAGTCCGCGTGGTGAATTAGGGCCCACTCCCTCTCACCGAAAGGAGGCCTGTGTCCCAGCAGTGGAAACATTATAGGCTGATCATACTAACTCTGTTACCTACATTAAAAGCGTTTATGTGCAATGGTAGATTAAGTTAGTATTAACAATTGAAACTAAATGGTTTTTGTCAAACGTAACAGTAACAAATGCTTTCATTTTGACAGTTCAACAATATTCATTGCGTTATCTACGTTGTTGAGCAGACAAATAATAGATAATTTTTCGAACTTATGAAGCAATGGATTAGCAATATCCTGCAATTTTTTTCAGATTGAGTTTGATAGTGTGTTACGCAAGGAGGGTGAACATATTGTTCCCCTGCACTCGTGAATTTTTTGTGCGCATAAATAACGTTTCTGTTCTAACCATGTATCGCTTTAGCTGACGATATTGTCGCCCTGCAATATTGTCTATGATATAAAATACAAGACAGGTATTCCTCTCATTACAGGAGGCAACCCTCTATTAGTCCCTGTCGACGATGAAGACCTGTTAGCCGAAGAAGATGACGAAGATGAAGCCGATAAGGTAGATAATTATGTTAGTAATAACGTCATTTTAAATAGTTTAAATGCATAGCTACAAAAAAATGCTTGCCTAGTAAAGAAAGAAGCGTTTAAAGATAACGATATTGGTCATGAAACTTTTTATGTTTGTGGCATTGTGGAAAATTATTCTTGCATAAAACCTCAATGACCATTGGCTCTGTTTTAGTAGAAACTTAATAAATTGACCCTTTGTCGGGCGTGTTTTTACCGCGGCGGCTTTTTTAGCGCACTGGAATTTGAACGCACTGCTTAACGCCGAAAGTTGAAAATCCAAACAGTGTGCTTTATTGACCCGCTGGGATGCGCTCTATTGCATTCTCAATGCTCGGCTCACTACCGATAGTTGAAAATCCAGTGCACGATAAAATCCTACCGCTATATTTTTACGTCCGTTCCTACATCGACTTACATTCGAGAAACACGTCTGTGACGGACGGACAAAAACGAAGGATAAAACAAGTTCAGTTTTTTTTTTTTTATTTCAGGACCTTATAAGTTGCAATAGTCATAGTAATTTTTATACTGATTTTGATAGGTCCAATTAAAGCCACCAGGCAGATGCTTAGCTGCACCAGATGTAGATAAGCTTGCTGCACTAATCAGGTTGGCAAGGACTTCAATGCAACCTGTTACCATGGATTAAATACATGATTCTGAACCTGCTTTGAAAATTTGCGTAGGTTATTTTAAAAAAAAATGCTGGTCATTTTGACCGCGTAGGTACAGACGCCAGCACAACAAGCTACTACAATCTGACAAAGAACAATGGGTAAAGTTGTATGGGCCCCGTACCCAAAAAAAAAGATGACTGTAGCATTATGAGCTATATCGGTATTCGTTGCCCTCATGGAGTAGTTTAATTAATCCTAAGACAGCATGTCTGAATTCACTTGGAGAAAAAAGATATTTAAGGAAGTTAAATTGGTTTTGAGAAGACGGTACCTACCCAGAGACAAGGTTAATTGTAGCATTATGAACTATGTCGGAATTTGTTGACCTCATGGAGTAGTTTAGTTAATCCTAAGACAGCATGTCTGAATTCACTTGGAGAAAAAAGATATTTAAGGAAGTTAAATTGTTTTAACAAAATTATAGGAAAGTTCATTATCTTGATTCATTATTGTAATTACCATACTTATATTGGTTTTTATTCAATACTAGCTGACCCGGCGAACTTTGTACCCCCTTTAATTTTTTTTTTTTTTTTGTTAATTTTTTCCCATGTTTTAATAGCTATTCTGCTATTCGCGGCAGAGATTATGAGCTATGTCGGTATTCGTTACCCTCATGGAGTAGTTTAATTAATCTTTAGTCAGCATGTCTGCTGGCAACCGACAATGCAGCATAAAATGAGATACAAAAAAGAAATAAAAACAAAACACAGTACAAGTTCTAAATCAATTTTAATTAATTTTTAATCAAGTTCTGTTAATTTTCTAAATCGCTGGAGCCTTATTGAACACGTTCCGTGATCCATTGTAGAATAATCCACACGCTAACAACATTGTCGAAATAATAAAAGACAGAATTAACGTTGTCAACAGGTTTGTTGACTAATATGTTGTGGACTGTAATATCAACCGCCAAAGGGTGCGTTTCACAGCGATGGAAGAAAGCGATGTACCATTTCCTAGCCTCAATGAGGAGGAACTTATCTTGTTTAGTTTAGGCACATACCAATTAAAACTCGCAAAATCATACGTGTCAGAGCATTTGCGAAGAGGCATGTGGGTACCCTATAGAGGTATGCGTAGAACCAAGTCCTAATATGAGATATGGTGCAAGTGATTGACTGTCGAGTAATTATTATTTAGTAAGATTATTGTAAAAATGGAAAATTATACCTGTGGGACCTGCTGGTGAAGTATGTTTAAATAGAAACATTTTCAAACGGTTGATTGATGTAGTTTTTTTTTTGTGCATACCCTGTCTGAAATCTCTGTGCACGCCACTGCATGATTGCGACCCTCGTGTGTGCCGGGAAAGATAAACATATTAACAACGAAGTTGTTAAACGTGGAATGTGGACTCAGCGATCATTGTGCCGATAGTCGTGACAGCCTATGGCTTAATAGCCAAAAACGTCGACTAGCACCTGAGGAGGCTCTCGTTGGGCAGCTGGATCAAGGACTTGATTCAGAAAGCGGAACTTCTCGACACGACCCACATTATTAGGAGGTTCTTCTCTCTGGAGCCCTGATTGCCGATAGCTTGGACCTGTTCCCGATACCGGTGGGCTACAACTTTTTTATATTTTTAAATGTTTTTATATTCTAATAAGTATTTAAAAATATAATTTGTATAATGAAATAAAGGAGTTAAATTAATAATTAATGAGAATAAATAACGTTCTATTCTTTTATTTTATTCTATTTAATAAAACAATTTAACTTCCTTAAATATCTTTTTTTTTTCCAAGTGAATTCAGACATGCTGTCTTAGGATTAATTAAACTACTCCATGAGGTCAACAAATACCGACATAGTTCATAATGCTACAATTAACCTTGTCTCTGGGTACGGTCTTCTCAAAACCAATTTAACTTCCTTAAATATCTTTTTTCTCCAAGTGAATTCAGACATGTTGTCTTAGGATTAATTAAACTACTCCATGAGGTCAACAAATACCGACATAGTCCATAATGCTACAATTAACTTTGTCTCTGGGTACGGTCTTACTCGTTCTCCTTTCTTTAATAGATTTTCAACTTTATCGCTAAAGTATAAGGTTCAAAGTTGATTGGGAAAATTTGACTGTTTCGGGTAACTTGATGTGCTGGTGTTTGTTTGACTTTTCTATGAAACATCCGGTTATTTTTTATTTTGATAACCGACGATACATTTCTACGATGGGGGGTCTAGAATCCTGCCGGGGGTGCGGGATTGTCCGAAAGGGTTACCGCTACCCCAGAACATAAAGGGCTAAGGAAGGAACACGGATGGGTTTTAGTCAGTAAGAGTCTGACACTCCCTTCCGCTCCACCCAGAGCGGGAGGGGTCATTTGATGATTTCCCATCCATAAAAAGGGGGTCTAGAATCGTGTGCTAAATTTATGGTTACAGTTTGCGCGTCCAAGTCCCTGCCGACCCGTATATCTAGCACTGTTCCTGACTTGGTAAGTTGGTAATAATTATCTTTTTTATTACAGGAGGAGAAGAAATCTCTGAAGGAGAGGCTGCAGGCGATACAAGAAGTGACACAAACTGTACAGAATGCGATCGGTTATGTCGCTACTCTAGGAGAGTCGGTTAAAAAGTAAGTACCTCTTACCATAGTACCAACCTTTACTAGAAAGCAGTTGAAGTTAGAAACTCAGAAACAAAGTTACGGTCCCGTCCAGAAGTAGTTAATCCGTTAAACATGTTTCAAAGGACATCATTCATTTCGTACCCAAAAATTAAAGTGCCGGCCAGAAAAAAAGAGTACTGTAAGCAGGGTATGTGTAAGGAGATAAACTAAACCCACAATACGTACAACAACAATTATTTATTTAAACTAACCTAGGCAGAATTACAATAACAAGATGAAATGTTGGAGAAAATAATCTGATCAGTACAATGAAGCTAATTACAAGGTTGGGGTCTAACTAAAAGAGAAGGTTGACAATCTAAAGAATCCCTACGCGCGTTGTATATTGTCTGGGTGATGTGGTGGTCCGCTAACGACACCAACACGGTCAAACAAACAATACACGCCGCTAGCTCAAATTCAGCAAGAGGCGAGGTAATCGTGACCGACCTAAGTCGATGCGGAGAGTACTCTCGGAGCGTGCCGAACTCGAACTGCCGCTGCTATTTTTTTTTTTTTTTTTAACAATGGCATCTCGCAGTTCAACCTATGAGGTTGTCGTCTGCTTAACCGGGCTTGCCTGTGGATGCCTCAAAATTAAGGCCTCCAGCCAGGGCTTAAAAACTTTCTAAAACTTAGCGACTACACGCTAAGGGCACCCCCTGTGGGGTACGGACCTCGGCTTAGGGCGTCGCTGGGGGAGGGCAGCAAGGGACAGGCTGGATCGGAATTATTTTGGGGCGAATTTAAAGCTACAGGCTCAGCGGCGCGGGCTGGCTCGAGTAAGGGTTGGGGTGGACAAGTTACGGGACGTCGCGACGGGCGTCCTCGATGGCGAGGACGGAATGACGGCTTACGGGTCTTGTTTTTGTGTCTTTACTCTATTACTCTCCTGGAGGAGAGTGATAGCGTCGTCGGGTATGGTGAGAGTATGCCTTGGTCGGCGAATCCTACTTATGCGGGAAGGAGTGTATCGGGAGGCCGCCGCAATCAGGGGATTGGGATGCTGTATAGCATTATCAAAGAAGCGCTTTGAAAGGCGTTTCATGAATTGCTGAACTGTGGGGATTCTGAGATCTAGGTGCAGATTCAGATTCCGGACATAGAGAACTGCCGCTGCTAGCTCCTGAGAGGGCTTTTATAGGCGGTCGAGGCCACGGCGGGGACGCGTAGCGCGGGGAGGAGGCGATGACTCGTCGGGTTGAACGGACCGCGCGGGAGCAGCGATGCCGCGTTGATATGTTCGTCGCGTTACAGCACTATTTTCTTATGGGAAATAACATCTTGAGCACTATTACAGCAAACCGCCTCCGTCACCTCACACGTCAGGTCCAGTTGAAAACCAGCGTCAGGCACTAATTGTCTGGCATTATTGCTGAACTGGGCCTTTTTGGCGCAGCCGTGAGGCACACTTTCCTGCTAATTACTTACACCGGACTTTACGATTTTTATTTGATCTTTATTTTTTGTTTTTCTTATCTGATGTATCTGGTGTATTGTGTGTCTTTTGGTCTGTGCTAAATAAATGTATTTTCTTTCTTTCTTTTTTTTCTTTCATAAGTCTATAATTAACCGGCTGCTATTTGAGCTTGAAAATGCCAAAAATCATATTTTCATAACAAGTGTTTTAAACATAACATAAATTAAAAAGATACAGCACCTAAACATGTTTCAACTATTACCTTGTTATTAAAATATGATTTTTGGCATTTTCAATCTCAAATAGCAGCCAGGGGGTTAATGATAGACTTTCGTTGTAATAGTAAAAAATGCTCAAGAGGTCATTTCCCATAAGACAGCAGTACTTTTTTTTCTGGCCAGCACTTTAATTTTTGGGTACGAAATTAGTGATGTCCTTTGAAACATGTTTAACGGATTAACTACTTCTGGACGGGACCGTAACTTTGTTGACGTTGACGGACTTAGAGAGTACACCCCATCATTTCAGTTGATATTTTATCTGGTCTACAAAAATTTTATTACCTACCTAATTGCCTCCCAGTGGCATGCCTCCTTCTTCCTAATAAAACGAACATCAAAAGTTACGATCCTTTATAATGCGTGCCACGAAAGATGAGACTTGACACACCACGTGGTTTAGCTTGCGCACTACACGATTTTAGGTCTCTTTAGCGGTATGAGGTCTGTGCGCGGGACGGGATCGGACGTCATAGGGGCAAGAGCGCGGGAGGCGGGGTCAAGTCTCATCTTTCGTGGCGCTAAGTTCTATACGAAATAAACGATCGGCGGGGTAATTGCGTAGGTAACATACTAAAAGTAGGAATGGCTTTAATTTTGTCAGGTCAACAACATTTATAGCGTTATTTACATTGTTGCGCAGACTATTTTTTCGAACATATGAAGCAATGGATTAGCAATATCCTTCAAATTGATTCAGATTGGGATCAATAGTGTGTGTTAGGGTGCTGGTCTATATTTTTTTTTATTACCTACCTAATAAAAAGAGCATCAAAAGTTACGATCCGTTTTATGACTAAGAATCGGGCGTCAAGCTTATTATAACCTTCGCTATAGGTATATAATAATAATAATACATTTATTTACTCAAACAGACAGATTGTATTAGGTATACCTACTTACATGGTTATAAGGTACGGCGTTTCTAAATTTGCCAAAGATGTAAACAACAATGGCCGCTCGAAATTGAATAAAATCGATAAGAACATTTATTTTAAGTAGGTAATGTTTGTTTTTGTCTAGTTAGCTCGGAGAAACTCCGAGCTAACTAGACTAACTAACTAACAGACTAACTAGACAAAAACAAAAACAAATGTTCTTGTATATCTTGTTTATTTAATGCATATGAAAGTATATACAGTACATAAAAATAAAAACAATTTTTAAATATTTGTCTGTCTGTTTGTTCCCGCTAATCTCCGAAACGGCTGGACCGATTTTGATGAAATTTGGCATGGCGATACTTTAAGCCCTCGGCAAGGACACAGGCAACTTTTTGAGTGATTCGTCAACTCGTCATACATGCCTACGGGCTACGGCCCATTTGGGACGACTTGACTTGAAATTATTTTGATTTTCGTCAAGTCGTCCCAAATGGCGAATCACTCAACGTTTTACCCGACTGCGCCTGAAGGAGGGTTATGTTTTTATCTAAGTACATACCACGCGAGCCAAAGCTAGTTTACCATAAGCAAGGAACTTGTCAGATAGCCAATTACAATTACATAGTCATGTCATGTTCTTGAACGGGCGCCGTCAGCAGGGGCTAGTCATCTCTTTGCTGCTATGGCTTATTTTAATTTAATATTTTAATTGTTTATTTTTCGTCTTGTCATTGCGGACGCTTTTAACATTCTGCATCGTTCTCACATGCATAATTTTTAACATGAATGATGACTGTAACCAAGACCTTGTAACCATTTACTTTGATTTAAAAGAGTGTCCATGGAGTTTCTTGCCCGTTCTTCTCCATAGGTACCTAGTTATCTACGCTTTGGAATGGGCAACTAGCTACATCTTTCTGACTAACCGACCCCTTGACAATTCAAAAATGCCTGTAATTGGTTTAATTGAAATAACTGCTTTGAGTTTGAGTTTGATGCGATACTTACCTATATTTATCTCTTGAGTAAAAATGTGTTATTTAATTATTTTACTTACTAGGTAATAACAACTTTTTTTTTATTTTCAGTTTGACGAACTTCACAGTGCCATATCTAAGTTATTTAGCTATTATAATGTTATTTGGAGCCATGATGGTGTTATACGTCATACCTTTGAGGTACCTGCTTATGGCGTGGGGTAAGTTGAACTAGAAGTAATATTCCTATTCAATTTGAACTATACTCCATTTGCAATAAGATTTTTTAAAGTCCGTCCAACCCATTTTGACTTCTATACCGTAGGCATAAGGATGGTATTAAAAGCAAAAGTGGTGACAATACCAACTGTTTACTACAGCTGTCATATGTCATGCTAAAAAGGCAATAGAATTCCAAGTCGGTTGAACGGACTGTAAAAAACCGGCCAAGAGCGTGTCGGGCCACGCTCAGTGTAGGGTTCCGTAGTTTCCCGTCCGTCACAATAAGTGTTCCCACGTACAATTCGATAATACCCGACCCAATGTAATACGTACCTACAGCGCCATCTCTCGGGGAATTGGGTTACTAATTAATACATAGACGTGCCAGAATTTAAGTTTTCGGTGGTAATTTTGGATTGCGAGAACCGATTTTAATAATTCTTTTTTTGTTTGAAAAAAGATACGTTCAGGATAATAAAATATGTAAACGAAGTTAAAAAAAAATGCTTGCATATACGATTATACTACGAACTTAGTCCAGAAATGATTTTGTACAACTTTTTGTCTTTTTTGTACAAAAACTGTTGTTTCTATCAAGTTCAAAATAATTTTCCTAGAAAGTCCTTATAAAGTTCTACTTTTCAGATTTTTTTCATATTTTCTAAACTTATGGTTCAAAAGTTAGAGGGGGGGGGACACATTGTTTTTTACTTTTGGAGCGATTATTTCCGAAACTATTGACATTATCAAAAAATGATTTTAGTAAACCCCTATTCATTTTTAAATACCTTTCCAACAATATATCACACGTTAGGGTTGAAATTAAAAAAAAAATCACTTCCCACTTTACATATAGGGGGGCTACCCTAATAAAACATTTTGTCCAATTTTTATTTTACCACTTTGTCGGCGTGATTGATATACATATTGGTACCAAATTTCAGCTTTCTAGTGCTAACGGTCACAGAGATTAAGCGAGGACGGACAGACGGACGGACGGACGGACGGACAGACAGACATGGCGAAACTATAAGGGTTCCTAGTTGACTACGGAACCCTAAAAAGGATATGAATATATAGCTATTTAATATCTACCTACCCAGCTACCCTTCGCAACTCGATTTTTAAGGCGGACTCTTAGGGTCTCCCCACATTTATCGACGCGGAATCGGCTTAAGCCCAGTGTGTATCACCAAACTTATCGCCGAGCTAATAGGCAAACAGCTCGTTTCGCCGACGGTCGGCGTCGCGACGCGTCTTCCGAGCCGAGCCGATGCGAATGGTATTAGTAACACCCTTATTACGGAGACATAAAGGCTTTTTTGACCGGTGTTAGCCGACTCCGCGTCGATAAATGTGGAGAGACCCTAAGACGATAAGATTATAGAGCGTAAAACTTGTCACACATGGTACGGACAGCAACTAATTACCTAGGAACAAAATATTTATAGTAGGTTTTTAAAGAGTTTTAAGAGTACCGAGTATTATTAGTAATTAATTAGGTAGGTATATGAAATGCTGAAAGGCAATGTAGGTACCTACCTATCAAATTATTTTGGTAATTTTAGATGATAAATGTAAAACTAACAGTCACTGTTAATCGTATTTATTCTGACTGTAGGTATAGGTACATAGAGAATAGAACCACGGGGTTATATAGTAGGTATTTTAGGTGCCGTGAGTTGCATAAGTGTTTCCTACATCAAGGCGTGCGCAAAATAATTTTAATGAGCCTTTATCTGCGCAAATCCCAATAACAGTTGTTTTAAACAAATTATTTTGTTATAGGTATAAACAAGTTCACAAGAAAGATTCTTCGGCCGCACACAATTCCTAATAATGAAGTTCTAGACTTGTTATCGAGGGTACCGGACGATGAAACTTTGGTAAGTTGCCTTGCCTGCATAGTTATAATCATTTCGTTGACCGTTCAAGTGTGGCCACTCAATTTATCGCGATAATTATCGGAATAATTACCGCGGTGTTTACGGCGATGATGGGCATTGCCGATTCCCGTTGGTGTGGCCCCGGCATAACAAATAGTCTGTGACGTGGTACATTACGGAAATGAAGAGAGTTCAGAGTTCAATAAAATGTTGCCTATTCAAACTCCCATTCTCCCACTAAAAGACGTAATTATATTTTCCAGCTGGACTGTAGAGAACTGAAGCCCCACCCACCGAACGAACACCGAAGGGACCCGAGAAAGAAGCACAAACCTTCGTAACATTCTCCAATCGCGATCCAGAAAAGGGTCCGACACTACGTAAGAAATCTCGGCAATAAGGACATGTAGGATACTGACACGAACTTGGTAGGCTACCGGGCGCCCAGAATTCATGGTTCGCAAGATAGATGAAGGTGCTCTTACACGGTCAAATAAACTGGCTGCAACATAAGGCAATGTTTTATATGTATATTGCTTCAAAGCGCTGGAATCCTCGTTGATGAATGTTGCTTTCGGCTATAAAATACCGTGTGCAAGTATTGTTATGCACATTGTGAAATGGAAAGTGGCATCACGAGATATAAATAATTCTAGCCAATCCAATCGCTTAGTTAACGTCGTAAGAGCACCTTTAGTGACTGTGTTAGATAGAGAGAAAATATCGTAGGTAGTTAAGTAAAATAAAAGTAAGTATCATAACGCTTATTCTTTAGGGATAAGCAATGATACGTCTTGTCGAGAGATTGTCGAGGTATCAAAACAAATGTGTAGAAGGATATATTGATTGTTATTGAAGTTATACAGCTTGGTAAAAATATCTAAAAACGAATTAGTTTTCTTTTAACTGGCAACCCTGTGTTAGCTGTCAAGCTGTACTTTTGATTGGGTTGTCAAATAAATAGTCTTTGCCGAATCTAATTAATATTTCTGATTGGCTTATTACTTTATACCTAGGTTTTATTACTCCAGTTTGTAATCATTACTTTATTGTCTACATGCGTTCTTATTTTAGGAAAAGTCTGTGATTTTGAAAGATCTGTTAACGGCAAATATCTAATACTTAATGTTGTTTTCTATTAATTAAATAAAATGATGACACCAAATATTGTGAGTTAATAAGCAATGTTCATTATACAATGAGTACTGCAATCATAATATCGATTAAGGTAAATATTTCATCCATTGTTTTCCTTAATACTTATTCTTACCTAGAACATGCTAGTTGAATTTCTATATAAATGTTTATTGTGTACAAAACTGTTAATGTAAGAATTTTGCATCATAAACCGCACACCTAACCACTTAACAAAAGGTAGCATACAATTTGGCAAAAAGCTAGAAACAAGACAATTTTTCTTCCTGGCAACACTAATGTCAAGTGAGAAGTAGTGGCGCCACATATGCAGCGATTGCAGCGCCGCCGCTAATCATTTCTAGTCTTTTTTGCCTAACTACACCATGTGGCAATAGATACAGCTGTTTGTTCTCAAACTGACAATCTACTTAATGCAAATATTTATCTAAACACCTAAGTAGATTGGCAGTATGCTAGTAAAATTTGCGAAATGATAATTTATGTGTGTAAATAACTGGAGTTATCGGAATAAATTTAAGAATTTTTAATAAAGCAGAGCTCCAAATTCCTCGTTAGATGTTGCATTTAAGTCCCAAATTGTATAAAATCCAATAGATTGTAATTTTAACACGTAGATAGGATTTTTAAATGACGCCATTTTTGTATGAAATGTTATTGTTGTGTTAATGGTAATATTTTAAAACATGAGTATTTAAGAGAAAAAAAACTATCATAGCATAGCTCATTCCTCTACACTACACCATTATATTTATAGCATAAGACTGAGACCAATCTCACTAATTACTTGGAGAGGATAAATAGAAAATCATGTTTGTACCTACTTTTATTCTAGTAGAGTACCTACCTATTTAACTATACGAAAATAAATCTATATTTCAGCTTTTCTTTAGCTGGTTTCTCATTCCAATTTATAAACTAAATCTAGTTTAGTGTTAAGCCCGGTTCAAACGAATCCAGTCTTTAGTAGAGAAGTGCGAGCCTATAATAGTTAATACAAAGTGACTCGAAGCGTGTCACTTTCTGTATTAACAACTAACTACTTTGAGGTGTTCGCACGGTTCGAAATACTAAATTTTAATGACCATAGACTACATACTATCCTGAAGACTGGAAACGTTTGAGGAACCGTTAGATTCACTAATAACTGTTGTTTCTATAATCAATCTATATTTTAATCCGTGACACAATAAAAAAAAACAATGTTACAACTTACAATCTCTTGTCTCAAAATTGTCGCACAATATCATGCACAAAAATGTATCTTTCAAATAAAAATCTGTGATGACTGTCTTCACTCCTAGTTAGTTTTCGAAATTTGCCAAGATTATTTAGAAAACTTTTGTTACAAATACTTGGGTAAAGTTATGTGCTAAATGTGCGAAATAGTGAGCTGAAAATTGGAGAGAATTGGCCAATTATTAAACTCAAAAGCTGGATTCGCACAGAGACGAATCCCGCACGTGATTCACTCATGTGTACATTTGCTCTTAACAGTTATATGACTACGGCAAAATCACACGTGGAATGCGCCTTTTGTTTGTTTGAAGCTTAGTGCTTCAAAATGCTATATCATGCTACCAATCAGCTATCTAATAGTATTTTTCCTACTACGAAAAACAAGCTTAAGATATCGCTGAAGTCTGTACTACCAAACATAATCAAATGAAAAAGTTGAAGAAAAAAAAAGCAGGCAGTTGAAACTGTTATTATCGTGTGTATAGACCTCAATTATAGCCATGACATTATTTTAATCTGCATTAATTAATTTTGTTAATTACTGCAACGCACAGCACAGACGTGTTATATAAATACCTACTTGGACTTATGCCAGCTGTTAATTAGGAGATAATTATTTTGTTTTAAACTAGTCATTCGCTTTTTCAAGACTATGTTCCTGAATTTGTCTTTTATATACGAGGATAGAAAGCAAGCTAGAAAAGATAATAAGTCCCTTATAAGTTCAAAACGAAACGTAACTTCAACTTCGCAGGGAAATGTTGCTTGTGCGATGTAGGAATCTGTGACGTCAGCATCACAAGTGGCTCTATCTAAAACTTACAGCTAGCTGATGACTATCTAGCTAGTTCTAATGAAGCTGCCTATATGGCGCTACAAGTAATAATTATCTTTACTACTACCCTCGTTTGTAAAAAGTTTTATCTAGTAGTTAAGATTTCTTTATAATTTCTAGTATAATGCACGGCCTGCACAGATCTCTATGGTACAATGCACCTAGCACATTTCATTACTTACCTAAATATATTTTGTATACCAGTGTATTTGTGATAATAAACAGTAATTATTCTTGTTATGAATATAATAATTATTATTACGTTGTTGCTTGTCTGTCCTATAGTTACTTTAAGGGGTGGCCAAGCTACCGAAACTTGTGTACAATAAGAACGCTGTTATTATCGGTTTTGTAAATTCAACAAAAGAGTTTAATGAGCAGAGGAGTAATTGCGTAACACACTAACAGTAGCAATGCAGTAGTATTTTGACAGTTCAACAATATTCATTGCGTTATTTACGATGTTGAGCAGACGAACTTTTCGAACATTATGAAGCAATGGATTAGCAATATCCTTCAAAATTATACAGATTGTGATTGAAAGTGTGTTACGCAATTAGGGTGCAGGCAAGGAATATAGGTACATGTTTGCTCCACCCAAGCAATAATCTATGACCCAAATGAAAGAGAAATGCTGTTCGTTGGCAAGCGCATGACTTGAGAAAGGCTGAACTGATTAATATGCACTTTTTTGTTTTAAAATGTTCGTGGTAGTCCGAATTAAGTTTTATGGAAAGAAATTTGGAAAAATTCGGGAAAAATTAAACTGTTTTTCTATAAGATTTTTGTATGAACACAAGACTATATTGAAATGTTCACAGGACAACGTCTGTCGGGTAGGCTAGTTTTTCATAAAAATTAAGGCGAATACAATTATGCAAAACAAGGGTGGGAAGCAATTCACAGTCCAGCACAGGTGAGTATACGTTCCTGACACCTGTCAGTGCGACAATTCTTGTAGCTAATAAAGATCAAATTCGCAAAACACGTATTCGTTTATATGAAACTGACAGGTATCAAGAACGCACTCTATCGGCGGCCGCACTGTAGTAACCTAGCTGCATACTTATCTCTTTTGTGGACTGTACGTACCGTTCATCGTTTAGAATACAATTATTATCCAAAACCGATACAATATAATTATGTAGAACAGCAAATACTATACTTAAATACCTAGTACAACATTTAAAGGGAAAATATCATTGGTCCTTGGCCGAGTCCTATATCTTATTTGTATGACAAAAATGTCATAAAAATATGCTGAAACTTGCTTATCAAAATATTACCTCCAGTCCATTTCAACGTATCGAACAAATATTATTTTTATGAAGCACAAAGATAATAATGTTAACGCTTTCATATTTTAAAGAATTAAAAAAATGACAAGAAGACTTTTGTGCCTTTTATTTTCCTAAATTCCATACCTTTACCATTCCTGTACGGTTTATGTTTCGGCACTGCTTAGTGTGGGTTCGATTCTCGCAAGGAACAAAATATTTGGTATACTAATATGGGTTAGGTACTAATAAAACGTTGTATAGCGTCTGTATACTTACACAATGCTTTGTCTTCTTCTTTCATAATGCTCACTTAAAGGTCTCACTGATGAAGGCGCGTGTGTTGGATCATTCGGCTCCCTACAAAATGGTTGAGCTGGATGGTGCTGATCCACGCGTCATGTTCGCGAACGGGCGCCGTCGGTTGAGGAGACTTGTCATCTCTTAACTACCAAGGCTTACTTTTAATCTGTCAAGCTCCACTAATGAGACACAATTGATTTTCTATTCTTTCGTCGCCAATGGGCGACGCGCGCCGTTCTGACTAAAAAAAACACCAACTTTTATACAAACTTTCATCCACTATTAACCCCTTAGAGGAAGAGTTTCCAAAAAACGACAGTACAACTAACTTTTATTCATAAACATACCTAAGTTTTAGTACCAGCTTCCACATCTAACTTCAAAAACGACGAACTTTCATACAAACTTTCATCCCCGTGAGAGGATAAAGTGTTCACAAATCCTTCCATAGGTAGTGCTCACTTTCACTGTATGGAACTCTTGTGCATTTCATGCTTCTGGAGTTGTGCCTGTGTGTGTTATTCAAAGTCAACATCTTTCAACGAGTCCGCGTATCACTGGCCAGTTTCCCTCAGTCGTCAGTTTATTTCACCAGTTTCGAATCAGTTAGTCAGTTTTCAATCAAAATCTAACAATATTTTACTTGGTAACACAAGTTAAGTTATCGTGGCAATATTTTTATATATTATTTTGATCTGGCTACAATAATTTATTATCTAACAGAAATTGATACCCGTTTTTAAGGGTAGGTAATATGATCAAACAATTTATTGTTCTCCGTTATGCTGTGGATATTTGCCTACATGTATAAGCAATATTTATATTTGAAATGGCAAAACTGTGGCCTATACCAAGCGTATGGAAGCGTTATCAAAATGCGGCATTATAAGTTATAAGTCAATGGTTAAAGTTGTAATTAGTGTAGTAAATTCAAGGTATAATCGATTTATTCTTCTAATATTTAAATCATTCCATCATAATAACAGAATAGGCACAATTTATTGACCCAATCAGGGTAAACAAAAACTTTTAACTGGTAACACTATTTAAAAATTTAGGAGCCGCCATTATTTTTCTGTCATTATCTTGTCACCGAGCCGTGGTGCCACAGTGCTAATTTATAATTCCAGTAAAATATAAGTTCATATTCACAAGCACAATGCCATCCAGATTGCAAGATTATAAGGATAGTGTGGAACGCGCTCTAAACGACAAAACCAAACCATGGACGAGCTACTTCGACCAGGCTGAACGTAAAACCGGCGTCAACCGGGTCTATCTCTTTGCTGGTACGTTAGTTTTTTATTTCACGTTTATTTATATCTTTAGCAGGAGTTTTGACGTTTTATTTTGTGTTGTGCAGGTATTGTCGCGTTCACTGGTTTATATTTAGTGTTCGGATTTGGAGCTGAATTGATTTGTAACTCGATTGGATTCATATACCCAGCGTATATGTCCATGAAAGCCCTGGAATCGCCACAGAAGGACGACGATACTAAATGGCTGACTTACTGGGTGGTGTACGCATGCTTCTCTGTGGTCGAGTACTTCTCGGACTTCATCGTCGGCTGGTTCCCGCTGTATTGGCTAATAAAGGTTAGTTCTTACCTCCATATGTTACGAAGAACGCTTTACCATGAGTGCTGTTACGAAATCATAAGTAACATTGTCATGAAAATACCGCTCATTAGCGAAATAATAAGAATATTCCACGCAAATTTTGTAGATACTGCAAAAAAAAAAAAAAAACGTGTCTTACTTTCTGGTAACAACAGTGCCTTTCACTATTTAGATTAGGTATGACTCAAAAACTAGTCAGTTGAGATAATTTATCATTTTGCTCTTATCTGCTTGTAATTTTTCACTAGTACTTCACATTAAATATAGACATAAGAAAACAATGTGGCCGTTATCACTTCGCCTCTGGAGAGAGTTAAACATGCATTTCTTATCTTTGAAGCATGGCAACAACCTATATAAAATGCATCTTAGTTTAATTTCCAGAAATTAATAAGATAGAGACAAGTAGGTATCATATAGGTATTACTAAATTAGTCTTAGATAAGGTTTCCATAGTTCAAAGTCAAAGCCAGTTTATAAATTACTTTAAAAATTGGTTTTTAAAATAAAAAATGTTATCTGATCTATCATTAGTAGGTAACATTATTAATGGCTGGCCTTATTATGTTATAATGGAAACTCGTTATGTTTAATTATGTTAAATGTTGAACCAGTTTTTGACCGGTAATTAGGTTAAAAGTTAGAATGGTGTGTGAAAATATACTTTCCTTAACATTGGATGTCATGTGGGTCACTTTGCCAGCAAAAATAATTTTTAAATGTATCTACTATTCAGCATGATCATATAACATATAATCTAAAGTTAGATTTCTAAGTATAATGATGTGAGGCATTTCTCTCAAGAGACTCTTGGAATTGCAATTTATGGGCAGGTACGATTTGAAACATTCATTTTTAAAGGGTCCCGCCGCAGGAGAGACCCTGGGCGTCGAGAATCAAGAGTCCATTCCACTGTAGGCACGGGCTTTCGGACGGCGAGCAATGGGTAGCTCGCCGTCCAGTAAGAACCAGGCCCGGGTCAACCCCTTCAATTGTATTTTGTAAAAGTTTATTTTGCACACCAATGCAAATCAATTACATAAACATTGAAAATTGCAATTGGGGACCCTTTAAAATTTGTAACATACCTCTTTAGATTTCATAAAGTGATCTATCTATCTGTCTGATGGGTGTCTACAAAATATGATCATTATTTGTGTGTTTTAGTTGTACCATGATTGATTTGAAATTGCAGAATGTGTCTTTGCACTGAATTTATTAACACAGTAAATTTTCACTTCTTTTGTACCAAATTTTATGGAAACTGATTGTTTTGAAATATGAGAAAGAGACAGTGGGATGAGCTGTGGGGTAATTGCATAATACACTAACAGTAGGAATGGCTTTCATTTTAACAGTTCAACAACATTCATTGCGCTATTTACATTGAAGAGCAGACAAATTTTTCGAACATATGAAGCAACTAGCTGCGCCCCGCGGTTTCACCCACATAAGTTTCGATCCCGTGGGAATATCGGGATAAAACGTAGCTTATATGTTAATCCAGGGTGTCAGGTACCTCCATACAAAATTTTACCAAAATTGGTCCAGCCGTTTGAGTGTGAAGAAGTAACAAACATAAAAACACACACACAAACTTTCGTCTTGTGATGAATTAGATATCTTTCAAGGTTATTTAGATTTTGATTGATCGTGTGTTACGCAATTAGGGTGCTGGACAGGCTAGACTCCTTAAAGGATTGGCCTGCTGTTGCATTATAACTTTCACTGTCCATGCATTACATGTAATGCACTGATGAGTTAGCTCCGTACGTCCGTGCATGACATACAATACACTATTAACCACCAAGAATAGTGTTGTTCACGAGAAACTTGAAAAATCAATCAAATAAAAAAAAACGGATAATTCTTTCAACCTGCCAAGTAGGTAATCTGGCTCCCTAGGTTGCCATATCTAATATGTAAAAAAAAATAGAAGTAAATCTTGGTATATTATATTTTAATCAAACAAAAATAAAAATGGTTTTTCTTACTAAAATTCAACTTAAATAAAACTTTTTTTTTATTTCTTTGGGGGGTCTACGCTAATAAACTTTTCTTGAGACATAATAAGCTATGATGATGACCACCATTTTTTCACCTATACATCGATCGTGTTTCGACGTACTTGGACAACACTATTGGTCCGGCGGTTGAAGTTCATACGTCCATGCATTGTATATAATGCACTATTGGACGTGCAATAATTGTATTGATAATTGTCTTAGGACAGTGAAAGTGTTATTATAACCGAGAAAAGTGTGAAAGGGAGACCTTTGCCCTGCAGTGGGACAACACAGGCTTGTAGTGATAATAATAATGGAAACAACAGATAGTACATTCTATTTTTAAGAAATACATTGACAAACAAATGCACGGACACTGATAAATTATGGCCTATGTTAGCTGTCATAATGTACATTTAATGCTTACTATATATGACAGTGCAATGTTTGTAGGAATTTGCAATGAGGTAGATTATTACTGAATCTTCAATCACAGCCCACTGTACAAAGTTCAATGTTAACTACATTATGAGCAATTGCTACTTCATACAATTGTCAGTATCAGGTATTTTTAACCGACTTCTAAAAAGGAGGAGGTTTTGTTCGCGCATAACTCCGTCGCTTGCCAATCGATTTGAAAAATTCTTTTTTTGTTGGAAAGGGTATACTTCCCAAATGGTCCCATGAAAATTTTATTGAAATTGGGAAAGCGGTTTTTGAAAAATCTACAAAAATCTAAAAATGTATCTACATTGTCTACATTAACGATCTTTTTGTTTACATTTTTGTGGGGTAGGTACAACTAAAAAGTGGAAAATAAAAACTTTTTTACAAAAAAAAACAACCGACTTAAAAAAAAAACACTACAAAGTGATAAATAACTTTAATTTCGGAAGTCGGTGTCAAAAAACGAAAATGCGGAACCAACGACACCGACTTCCGAAATTAAAGTTATTTATCACTTTGTAGTGTTTTTTTTTTGAAGTCGGTTGTTTTTTTTTTTGTAAAAAAGTTTTTTAAAAATGACAGTAGACCATTCTTATTTAATTCAAGTAGGTTCTAGAAACATAACATCACGCCAATATTTACTGAGGGGTTAGGCAGAGGTGTATAGTCCACCCACATTTCGCCAGTTATGTTTAAGTCCCAAGAACAGTGGGCGAGTTTATTGCCATCAGCCAGGCACAGATCCAAACTCGGGGCTGATACTCAGAAAATCCAGATGGAAAAAATAACACTTGTCCAACCTGGAATCGAGTTCAGGAACTCATGCTCAGCTGTAGCGCTTGCAATCACCAGACCAACAAGGCAGTTAGTTCTAACCATAATACAATACATTAAACATTATCTAAGGGCCGGAGTTTCTAAATTTGCCAAAGATGTAAACAACAATGGCTGCTCGAAACTGAATAGAATTTGGTTATTTCATTTAATACTAGCTGTGCCCATGACTTCGTTTAAGTTCCTGCCGGAAAACAAAATCAATTTCAGGGCTTGTAATTTTTTGCGCGGAACCCTATATATTTTCTATAAAACAAAAGTAGGCTACGTTACTCCTTATAACATCAGGTATCCTATCTGCCAGTGAAAGTTCTGTCTAAATCGGTCCAGTCATTTCGGAGATTAGCCGGAACAAACAGACAGATGGACAAAAAAAAAATATTTTTGTTTTTTGTTAGTACCAAAATAAGGTCATGAATTTAGTAAAAAAATTGTTATTTTGACAACACAAACAGACACTTCAATTTTATTGATTTGATGATAAATACTGATATAGATTCTTATGATGTATGCCAGACGAGTAATTTATCTTGAAAGCCCAATATTGCTTCAGATTGGGCATTGAAACCGACATTTACTGCAAGAAAACAAAACACTGAACCCATGCCAGCACTTATACAGTTGTAAATTAATATTAACGAGTGCCTTTAATGAAATAGTTTCTGTATAGTAATAGCCTTGACTTGACCTTTAAATAAACATAAATGTTTAAATTATTATCTTGAACTGTTATCAAACATATTGGTGTAGGTCCATTAATATTCTGGTAGAGATAAACCATTTTAAAAATGAACGCCCTTCCACTGCTTGTTGCGTACACATTTCAAATGTTTGTAAGTACATACATTTTAGTGGAGGGGCGTGCATTTTTAGAAAACCATACTTAAAATCTCTACAGTTGGCCCCATATCAACAAGAATTAATTTGATTTTCCACAATTTATATTATATAATACTGTATTAAAGTGTAGCTACAATGTTTTATATGTACTGTGACTGACACAATATTATGGAACAAAGATTTTGGACAATTATATATTAAAATAGAAAATCAAATGAAAATGACGATGAAGAGTTTTCTTCTATGATTAAATTAATTATTGTCGATTTAATAAGTCTTTTTGAGACTGACTGTGCATTATGTTTTTGGAAAAGTTCGACTATGTGACTAGTCTTTTTAGGGTTCCGTACTTCAAAAGGAAAAAACGGAACCCTTAGGGGCCGTCTCCACAAGCGAGAGAATCGCGGCGATATTATCGTCGCCGTCGTAGCACGTATTTCTATTCACTCTCTTAGAACGTGTCTCCACACGGGGATATAATCGCGGCGGAAATTTGATGGCACGGCGAGACTATCGCCGCGATTCTCTCGCTCGTGGAGACAGCCCCTTAGAGGATCACTCGTGTGTCTGTCCGTCCGTCTGTCACAGCCAATTTGCTCCGAATCTAATGGACCGATTAAGTTGAAATTTGGTGCACATATGAATCTCTGTGACCCAGACACAGACGTGTAACGTTAATAAATGAATTTTGAACATGGGGGTCATTTTTGGGGGGCAAAAAGAAAAAAAAAAAAAAAAATCGCATCTGTACCGTGTGACATATCTAAAAAAGGGAAAGGGATTACTGTAAGGATCTCAAATATATTTTTTTAAGTAAACTGTATTAAAAATAGACGAAAATTGACCATTCCCCCTCTTATCTCCTAAACTACTGAGCTTAAAATTTTGAAAAAAATACAGAATATAGTTCTACATATACCTATAGATTACAGAAAAACCTATAAGAAGTCTGTGGTCTTAAAACAACATGGTAAATCTCTCAATATTGTGCGTACAAACTTACATTTTCAGTTGCAATGTATGGGAGAACATGTATTTCAACTACAATGTTAAGTTTGTTCTTGGGATAAATTCATTCCAACTGTACTGTTCCAACTGTGTACTGAGTTGTAGGTCGTGAGTTCGAACCGAGACAAGTGCTTTACTTGTAATTTATTTCATCACCACTGCTCTCAAAACGGTGAAGGAAAACATCGTGAAGAAACCGGCATGTCCTAGAAACAAAAATTCAATTACATGTGTCACCTACCAACCCGTACTGGGCCCACGTGGTGCATTACAGCCCACTCCCTCTTACACTTGTGTCCCAGCAATGGGAACATTATAGGCTGAATATGTATATTCTTAAAATATCCAATGTTACATGAGAGGATATTATTAGGTAGTATTTTGCAAAGCAACAATCTCATAATGATTTAAGGTTTAACTTTATCTAAAGTCTGACTTCTTGATAACGGTTAAACCTACAATCATTAGACAACAAAATATATTAGATAAAGATAAAGCAAATGTCCCGACATGGCAGACATAAAATTAAAATTGATAATAAAACTTCTTTAAAATTGAATGCGTCATTTTCTGATAACCATTGTCATTATTACAAAGATTATTGAACTTTTTACATGTCATGTACAGACGCCAGCTCATCAAGCTACTACAATCTGTCAAATTTCTTTAATAGATTTTCAACTTTATTGCTAAACCATTAGGTTCAAAGTTGATTGGGAAAATTTGACAGTTTCGGGTAGCTTGATGTGCTGGCGTCTATACTTAGTTGTAAATATTGAGATAATGACTTTGGGATGTATTTAAAGCATTGTTCTTCCATTATCTCTCTATTGGAACGACAATGCTTTAAATACATACTTCTGTATCTGTAATCTGTATTGGTTCATTCAGACTAGTAGTGTAAACTCTTTTCGAGACATAGATATTTCCATACTAAAATACATAGGTACTTTCTAAACTAATATTATAAAGTGAAAAGATTTTTTTTTTATGTTTGTTACGCTTTCACGCTAAAACGGCTGAACGAATTTGGACGAAATTGGCACTTGGGTAGACCGTGACCTGGTTCAGGACATAGGATACTTTTTATCCCAGTTTACATTCCCGTGGGATCAATTTCAACCTCGCGTACAAAAGATAGTATGAACATAGACGTCATAGGTACTTATATCATTGATAATAAAGAAAGGGAAGTTGAGACACTGAAAAAAAAAAAAACTCGTCTATCGCCCTCTCTTAGCACACCTGCCAAGTTTAAACTACAACGTTCGTAAGACAGGTGCTCGTTGCACACAAACACTTGCCCAGAATTGTGTGTAATAGTTTGATGACTCACAAAAGTTTTGTAGAGGACACCGATTTCTGCCGGCCGACCTTTGTTCTGTTCCGGTTTGAACGGCGGGCGTTCCGGTGACAGGCACATGAGATTTCCAACTGTGTCTGAGCAATGAGGTCGAATCTGTGTGGACCTGTGATGTTCTAATTGCATTATCATCATCATTATCTTTGACTTTACCAGATAATGGGTGTGGTCTATCTGACAGTTCCTTTGCCACGGGCAACTAGCTTCATCTTTTAATGGCCGACTCCTTTGACAATGCAAAAGTGCCTTTTGAATAAAGGTTAGAGGTTACCACAGAACAGGTGGTATATCTGCCAGTTCTTTTGCCACGGGCAACTAGCTTCAGCTTTCTGAATTGCCGATTACTTTGAGTTGGATTTTGGTTTATTAAATATACTATTTATTATTTTTGACTATTCTTATGTAAGTTATCAAAAGTGTAACTGGAAATTGAATCGAAGTGAAGTTTCCTGCCCAAACAGTAAAGTTCATTTTCCGTCTGGTTTCCTGTAAAGTCAACATTGGTTAACATTACACCTTTGATAGGCATTACTTATATAAAGACAAATGATTCTCAGTTTGTACTGTCGGGTACAGTATGCCGCACGTCATGCGACAGTAGTAACAAAACCAGTTCAAGCTGCGATGTTATTGCGTAACACACTATCAGTAGGAATGACCTTCGTTTTGACAGTTCAACAACATTCATTGCGTTATTTATGCTGTTGAGCAGACAAATTTTCCGAACCTGTGAAGTTTATCAATATCTTTCAAAATGATTCAGATTGAGATTGATAGTGTTATAGAAATAGGATGCTGGCCTCTTATTGTATTACAGCTACGTACTACGCTAGGCCAATTCAAGGTCAAAGTGTTACCACTGACGTGCGGCCTATTGTAAAGATGCCAACACATCAAGCTACTACAATCTGTCAAATTTCTTAACCCGTCAAGTGTCAACGGTACACCGTGGGTACACAACAGTGTCATTGTTCTATTATCATTACTCTACTACTCCGACACATGGGGTGTTTCGACATCGACAGGTAGGCGGGCAAATGTTTGAGAGGTTAATAGATTTTGTACTTTATTGCTAAGGCATAAGATTCAAAGTTGATTTTGAAAATTTTGACAGTTTCGGGTAGCTTGATGTGCTGGCGTCTGTACTATTTAGTACACTCCGTCTATTGGTATAGTCAGCCTTAAAAAGATGTATACTTACATATAAGTACATCGACAAGAAAAATAGCTACAATTAAGTAGCCAATGTGTAATATATTTTGTTTTGTGGCTATACATCATCATCTGCCGAGCCTTTTCCCAACCGTAGCTGAATACCAGAGTTTTACATAGAGCGACTGCCTATCTGACCTACACAACCCAGTTACTGGGTAATAGGTAACATAATACCTCTTCGCAAGATTGGTTGTCAGACTTTCGGGCTTCTGACTACTCATAACGACTGTCAAAGTTCTACATTGATACCATAATTATTATCGAATAAAGATTGTACATAATTAACTGAATTCTTGTCGATATACATAAGTACATCTTTTTGAGGCTGACTGCACGCAACCTTAGCTTACTTCATTTACATAGATTTCAGTACACATTGCATTACGCAATGCTTTGTGCACACGCGTGCACAAAGCACGAGCTTTCTGATTAACAGAACGTATTACAAAGAGTAGACAGAATACTCATTGTTCGCAGTCATTCTAGTTCACGGTCGTAAAGTGCAAGTACTTAGTATCGCATTATCACTATCAGCGTCTTGCATTAACACCTATCTATTAGGAGGACATGTGAAGCAAATCTTCACCCTAATAGTCTTATAACACACTTTTTATCACAGTCGGAGGGTTTTGAAGGAAACTCCTAATCCATTGCTTCATAGGTTTTAAAAAATCGTCTACTCATCAACTTTAATAACGCAATGAACGTAGTTGACCTGTCTAAATAAAAGATTATTTAAGGAAAAGTATGCGCATCGGGATTCGGGAATCATCGCGATGATAAGATCTAATATAGAGTTGTGGCAACCATAGAAGTACTTGCCTATTTGTATCACAACAAGTACAAAATTAACAACTCTATGTAATTCCAAAAAAATTTTCAAAACTTTAGTGACAAATGACAATCTGCGACCGTAGGTAACCTGACAGAAACAAAAACTCATACAAACGCGCAAAGGTTGCTACCACAAATCGTAGTTATACACTACTTTAGAAGCATTGCCTATCTGAGGGGTTAATCTGGCGCGAAGCACGATGATTACCGAAGCGCATACTTTTTCTGGTTTACCTGTACTTAGTAACGCATTATCGCTATCAGCGTCTTGTATTAACACCTGTAGGTACATGCATCGCATCTCGTCAAAATGTAGGGAACAGCTGATTTTTTTTTTGCGATTGCAGCTTTGGTCCCTTGGTAAAAGTTTTTCGTAATGATGAAAACAATCTCCAATTTCGGTTTATCGCATGTTTTCAATTTCAACCTGTATAGAGGGTACCGAACTTTTTAAAAATCTGCGTTTGCCCACTTTCACCACCGTTTTTATCCGACTACGGCGAAGCAAAAAGAAGGATTATTGCGGATACCTACGGTTTTTCAGTTCTGAAACCGAAACCATAATAAACCGCTTGTATAATCAGCATAATTTATACTTACCTAATGATTTTTTATTTTATTTTATGGTAATCCGCGATCAGTTTTACTTTTAGCGGATGAGTTGGTAATAAAAATTGGCATAATAATGAAATTGGGCAGCAAAATGTATGAAACATTTATTTCTAATACTAAACTTCTCATTTCACAGTGCATCTTCATCATATGGTGCTACATGCCGACCGAATACAACGGCTCGCTGATCATCTACCACCGCATCATTCGCCCCTACTACCAGAAACACCACGGCCGCATCGATGACATTGCTAACTCCGGTATGTATGCTACTATTTTTATTACACGACTGCCTAAAAACTAAAACCCGACTACTGAAAAGGATGAAACAAGAAAGTACCTTCCCGTGGTCGCCATGCCGCTGTACAATAAGCTATGGTAGCATGCGACCACGGAAAGGTACTTTCTTGTTTCGTCCTTTTCAGTAATCGGGTTTTGTACTGTCATGTCCCTTTAACATCGTCTTACTAAATACTACCCGTTCGCGCTAAGTTTGCCGCTGATCGTCAACAAAAATAACAAATATTGAGAAAACGGAAGAATATTAAGTTGCCTAAAGCAATTAAGGATATTCGTTGTGCAATTATATATGGAATAGAAAGACGATTTGTTTAATAAAAGTGTTTAATGTAAGCGACTCATAAGCATATATCACGCTACATACATTGACAAGGTCAGAGAGAGCGAGAGGCGCCCTCTGTTATCAAAACTAGGAATCACCTTGACAGATGGGTTGCGTTCATAAACACTAACAAGCAATAATAATCAGACACGTTTGCGATGACGTTGCAGACGGTACGGAGAGGGTGACTCAGCGGTGCGGTAGACCGTTGGGGGGAGGGGACGCATATTCCACGGATCACGGCAAACTTAGCGCGAACGGAATATACCAAGGGGTATCGTGTTACCCAGTAGTTTGGTTGTGGAGGTCCATGTCAATACTGGTATTCAGCTGCATGAGGTTATGTTGGCAGCCGACCACAACATAATTAGGAAAAGGCTAGGATGATGTACCTTTCTCACCGTCTTACCAAGGGGTATCGTGTTACATAGTAACTGGGGTGTGGAGGTCAGAAAGGCAGTTGGTCCATGTAAAATAAATAGCGTACATCTGCATCAGGTTAAATTAGACGCTGACTCCAACATATTTGGGAACAGGCTAGGTAGATGATCGTGTCCACAGATATAGATAAACCTAGATAAAGAAAGAAAGAAAGAAAATACATTTATTTAGCACAGACTAAAGGACACACAATACACTAGATACATCAGATAAAAAAAACAAAACAAAGATCAAATAAAAAGCGTAAGGTCCGATGTAAATACTTAGCAGGAAAGTGAAAACGCAAGAGCAAAAAGTAGATAACGCAAGAGCAACTACTTCGCGTGCCAAAAATCGCACCAGCTTACATACAAAAATCGTAAGCCGCCACTTTCGCGTTCAGTCCTGTGTACTGCTGTCTGGGTGGGCGTTAGGGAAGACGTAGGGCATCGAGAACCGGTCCTATTTTAGGAACCGGTTCTTTCGGTTCTAAATTCTAGACGGAACCGGGTACCCGGTTCTTTAGGTTCTTTCGGGTTTTTTTCATAAATTCTATTTGAAAAGTGTCTAAATAAAACACACTTTATTGGTACGCATGTTTATATATTTTTTGAATTATACTCAAATTACAACATCGTTTTTAACTATTTTTGGCAACAATCAGTTCTTTAAAATTCAGTACTTTCACAATCAGTTACAATCAGTTCTTTATAATTCACTACACTACAGAGATCAAAAAGGGAAATAATAAAAACATTTTGCTTCACTTTTATTTTTGTTTCTTAGAAAGTAGTGCCAAACAGAGGCCTTGTCTCCTGCCTTATTTATCACCTCTTCGAAATCCATTCTTTTGTTGTTCAGGAATTCTGTCAACTGGAAGATGCGTCTGAAATTCAATAAACTTTCTTAGTAAAGTTATTGACATCAGACAAGTTGGTCGAATATTTGAACACT
This sequence comes from Amphipoea lucens, assembly GCA_947508005.1. Taxonomy (NCBI): domain Eukaryota; kingdom Metazoa; phylum Arthropoda; class Insecta; order Lepidoptera; family Noctuidae; genus Amphipoea; species Amphipoea lucens. The sequence continues at coordinate 12,753,673 of OX382379.1, forward strand.
TGGTGGCCTAGCTGCTTGCAATCGAACTTCTAATGCAAAAGTTGTGAAAACATTGAGAGGCAACTGGCATTTCTTTTATAACCAAAAATCGACACGAACATAATATTAACACTGCTCATTAATGCTCATTTGACCAGTGTAATTTAGTCCCGCCTGAGCAACACTGTTATTTTTTATGATTCTTAATTTATACTTATCTACTAAGCAATTTATAAGTAGTTTAATATAGCACGTGCCACGTGTTCTACCAAGTGCCAAAACTGAAATATTACCTACCTTCATTTGTGTTGTATAACTCAGATTTTCATGATTCACAATAATTATCAGATTGGATGCCAAACAACAAAGTAATGTGAGCAAAGATAAATAAATAAATAGTACACCTATTTATTTATTTCTCTTAAATAGGTGTAACAACTTTATCATGTCGCTGTCCAGCCAAATCTGGCCAAGTTATTATTATATTTATCTATTTCGTCCACAAGAGTGAAAGCGTAATACTTAACTAATAGCAATTAAAATAAATATTCTCAATTGATTGATAATAATAACAATATGTAATAATATTTAAAGTCACTTACAATCAATTTTGACAGATCAATTTTGACAGCTGTCAATGTCACGGTTAACAATTGGCTCTGTAATAAAAATAACTTAAAAAAATAGTAATCCTGTTCTAAAATCTACAAAACTGTGCTGGTCCAACCTGTTAACGAGCAATAATTGCAAGTGAATATTTGCAGCAGCGGGTTATCTCGTCTGTGTGAACGAACCGGTGAATTCGATACCGGTGACTGTTGGTGAATTTGGTCTGTAAACAGGGCGAAACTTCTGAACTGTGCATGGAAAAGGATTAATTCACTCAGGAAATACAAATGTGAGTGTAATTTTCTTCATATAATAGTGATAGAAGTGTTAAAGAATAAGCATATTATTGAAAAGCGGTTGCTTTTTCAAGAATGTAAACAGATCACAGCTGACTCATCGATATTGTACCAAAACAAACATCTGACCAATCCAAGCGCACCACTAAATCGATGACACAAAATCTGTCGTTCGGAAATCGAATCTTTGAAGTTTAAACACCAGCACTTTGGGACTGCGCTCCGCTACACGCATAGTTCGCATATCATAGTTCGCATATCAGCGATTTGTCGCAATATATTTCAATATATCTTGCCATCAATATATAGTCAGGCGTAAAAAGTAATCGAAGCTACAAAGGATTCCTATAACTTTTTATTTTTTATTTTTTGGAAGTATCAATCGAATTTAAACTATGAATTCATTCTTGGAACATGTTACATTCCGACGCACCCGTACACGCTCGGAACCAAGGGACGACAATGGAAACAAATCAAAAAGTTTGGACAGTACAACAAATACCATGCCTGAGTTATCTGAGGACGAAGAGGACATTCAACTAATCGCCTATAAAGATGAAATCAAAAAACTTCAATCCCAATTACAAAGTGCACATAACGAAATTGAGTTGCTATCGCTGCAAAACAGCGAACTAAAACAGATAAACAATGAATTAATGAAGAAAAATGATATATTCAAGAACATTGCAAGTAGCCCAATCAAGAAAAAAGTAAAAACACCGTTGAAGAACACTATTAACAGCAGCATGAAAACAAAAGAAACACAAACTACAGAAGACCCTACATTTAAACTATGTACACAAGAAGACAAGACAAAAATCACTCCTCAAGATACCAAACAGCCGAAGATCCAACCACTTCCTATGAGACATAAAATCTGCATTGTGAGCAGTGAAACATCTGACAGGATTTATAAAATGAGTGAAAGAACTCAGATCGCTAACTATAGTAGGTGTCATTATCGCACTCCACGATGTGGTTTAAAACATGTCTTATGTAATATTCATGAAAAAGTTCGTAATTTCACTTTCTTTGACTACTGTATTATAGTTATTGGCGAAGAAGATTTCAGACAAACTAATAACTATATGGAACTTGTTTCATATATCCGGGAAACACTACTCCCATTAAACCATACTAATTTTATTATAAGTCTTCCAACATTTAAATATATGGAGAAAAATGCTAATTTAATGTTTAATAGTAGAGTAGATATTTTTAATAATTTGATTTACATGGACGCCGAGACGCATAAATATGCGTATATTCTAGACTCAAACCTCAATCTGCCGTATTCATACGACTCATATAACCAACGGTCCGGCAGTATAAATAACAAAGCTTTAAATATTATTGTAAGAGACCTAGAGAGCTTTATTTCAAACCTAAACGCACTGAATACTACCTACCAAGATATTGATTGTATGCCAAATCTTAGCACGGGTAAAATCATAACACAACATGATATTTCTGTTATAAATGACACAAAGCACTGTGATGAGGATAGTTTTTTTCGTGTATAAAAATCTCAATATTATGCATCAAAATATAAATGGTCTCTTAAATAAATCCAATGTATTTACTGTACTGCTAGAGGAACTACATAATTCAGGGAAAATAGTGGATGTATTATGCTTTTCTGAGCACAATATGATATTGTCGGATGTAAACCTATTACATATACCTAATTTTACTTTAGCCACACATTTCACTAGAGAATCCAGACATGGAGGCACATGTATAATGATAAGAAACGGTTTTAAATATAGACCTTTGGAGTCTGTTGCGAAATATAGTGTGTCCAATATTTTTGAATGCTGTGCAGTGGAGCTCACCGACCACAATATTATTATAATATGTTTATATAGGAGTCCACATAGTACCGAAGTAAAAAGCAAACATGAAATATTTTTTAATAAATTAGACAGTCTGTTAAATTCTTTATCCATTCACTCAAATAAAAAAGTGCTTCTGTGCGGTGACTTCAATATTGATTTGCTAAAAGATACCACAAGTTCGCAGCAATTCAAGCACTTAGTAATGGGTTATAATCTTAAATTTGCCATAAACGTTCCAACTAGATTAATCAGTGGGACCTGCATTGATAATATAATCCACAATGTGCGAGGAGCTAAAGGAGAAGTTTTGGAACTAGCAGTATCCGATCACACAGCACAAGTTTTACGATGTCCAGTTAAACAAACGTGCCTTTTAGACTACTGGTACTGTACAAAACGGGACTACTCAAAAGAAAATATAGAAAAATTCGCAAACTATTTGAAACAATTTTCATTTTCTGATGTTTATGAGGAAACAGACCCTGAAAAAGCATTCAAATTGTTCTATGATTGGTTTAAATTGCTATATGACTTATGTTTTCCTAACATTAAAATAAAAATATCGACGAAAGTAAAACCAAACTGGATTAGTCGCGGTATTAGATTATGTAGCAAGAAAAAAAGAGATTTGTTATGGAAATACAGGTTATCACCGACTGAACATAATAAAACAAACTTCAAAACGTTGTCTAACCGGCTTAAAAGAATTGTCAATCTCACGCAGAGAGCCCACAATAACCGTTACATTCAGATTCACTCGGCTAAGAATCGATGTAAGGCAACGTGGAAAGTCATAAATAAAAACAAACATAATTTACCAAATCAATCCACAATGAGAATTAAATCAAATGATAAAATACTTACCAACCCTCTTGATATAGCAGAGGCTTTTAACAATTATTTTGCGGATCAAGTCAAATCAATTAATAGTTCAAATAATAATAATAAATTACCAATAAATACTCCAAATTCGTCCATGTTTATGAAACCTACAATACCACAAGATATTCATAAAATTATTATGTCTTTAAAGAATACTCCCAGCACTGGATATGATGGTATTAGCACAAAAATTATTAAAACAGTATCTACAATAATTGCACCCGTCCTTAGTCACCTGATCAATATGTGCATCTTGCATGGTGTTTTTCCAAAGGAATTAAAAATTAGTATCATAAAACCGCTTTTCAAAAAAGATAATAAAGACAACATGTCTTCCTATAGACCTATAGCACTGATACCTATTTTGTCAAAAATATTTGAAAGAGTAATATACAATCAAATCAATTCATATTTCGAGAAAAATAAATTATTTGTCGATAGCCAAAAGGGCTTCCGGAAAAATAAGTCCATTGACATGGCAATCTATGATTTTTTAAAACTCGTTAGCAACAGATTAGATAAAAGAAAACCGGCTCTGGCTCTATATATGGACATGTCGAAAGCCTTTGATCGCGTAGACCATAGAATATTAATTAATAAACTTGACGCATACGGGATTAGAGGTAACATATTAAATTTAATTAAATCATACCTACAAGATAGACAGCAAATAACAGTTATTAATAGAATATGTAAAAAACATGAAACAGCATTTAAATCTAGCCCGAGAACAGTGATGTATGGAGTTCCACAAGGTAGCATACTTGGACCTCTCCTATTTATTATATATATAAATGACTTCCCAAAAGCATCGACCTATCCCATGACAATGTTTGCAGATGACAGCACTCTACTTTTCAACAGTGACCAATTAGATACATTAGAATCAGACATTAACTCTAACATAAAATCAGTTATAAATTGGCTAGAGAATAATAATTTGGTAATAAACTTAGACAAGACAGTAATAATGAAATTTCAACAAACAGTAAATCAGAATTTAAATTTAGATATAAGATATAATGATAAAAGGATTGATGAGACGAATGTGACAAAATTTCTGGGATTAAATATTGAAAGCACATTAAAATGGAATACCCAGATTGACAAAGTATGTAGTAAAGTAAACCAATTTTCTCATGCGCTGCGTATGCTAAGTAAAACGGCCAATCGAAACACCGTACTAACTGCATATCATGGTCTAGTAGCCTCAACATTAAGATATGGCATTATGTTTTGGGGAAACGCCTCGGGTAAAGATATGGTGTTTAAGTGTCAGAAAAGGTGTATTAGAGCGATCTGTAACTTGCAAACCACTGACAGCTGTAAACAATATTTTAAAAGTATGAAAATTTTAACAGTGCCCTCATTGTACATATACCAGACATCTATGTTCATCAAAAATAATATGTATAAATTTGACCGAGTAGGTAGTCAGCGTCGAGCTGACCGGCTACAAACTGTTGGATCTAAAACTGCTTTATATAAGAACAGTATTTTCGTAATGGCTCCAAAATTATACAATAAATTGCCAAAGTGTATCAGAAGTGAGGAAAATGTCAGCCATTTTAAAAAAAAGTTGTTCCTGTTTCTAGTTGAAAAGACGTATTACTCGATTGAAGACTTTTTAAATGACAAATTATGACTAAATTTAAATTTCCTTGACATTCTAAATAATTTAATTTAATTCTTAATAATATAATCCAATTACTTTATTTTATGCGGCTCATGACATTTTTCAATTGCTTCATTTCTTTTATCCTAGACTTTATTAATTATGATAGTAAAAATAACCTGCTTACTAATATTATATTTGTATGCCGATTATTGGCCGAACATACAGATCAGCTAAAATGTAAAAATAACACCTTTTGTACTTATGTTCACAAATAAAGATTGATTTGATTTGATTTGATTTACTTGTCAAATCGGCGTCAAAACAATACACCCACTCACAACGTTTGTTTGTGTCGAACTAAACAAAATGGCGACAGCGCGTCTACCAGTGTTGCCAATCACAGATTCTTAAGGAAGGTGAAAGGTCTAGAGTTACCACCGAAATTCAAATAGTCGTACGTTTATTTACAATTGCCAGCTCACTATCGGATAGTATGTGTCAATACCGCGAATACAACTTTTATTACTATACTATCCGAGACTGAGCTGAAAATTGCAAAACAACTGTCAAAAATTTGAATTTCGCGGGGTATCCTGGAGCATTTACTTTAATGTCCCTTGTTAGTTTCTTAAAGATTCATCATTAATAATAAATTATAACGTTATTTATTACTTTAACAGTGAAATAACTGCATATATTCTGTTTTAATAATAAATTTGGATAATAACTTGATATTTAGCATTAAGAGTATTATAGAGATAATATTATTTCTAAAATTTTAAGAGAGAACCGTAAGAACCGAAAAAACCGGTTCCTCGTTTTACAGAACCGGTTCTATCAGGGTCTTTCAGAACCGGGAAATCCCGGTTCTTTTGGAACCGGGAAAAACCGGTTCTGATGCCCTAGGAAGACGGGTGCCGCACGCGGCGGCGTCTTTGAATCGATTTGATTTTCCTATCACTAAATAGTGCTTGTGACGTCAAAAGCAGGTAGTCAAAAAATGGCACGCTTGATTTTCATACAGATCGTGATACTTGCGTTATCTAGGTTTATCTATATCTGTGATCGTGAACCTTTCACGCCGTAGTAACAAGGGTTATTGTATTACCTAGTAGCTTGGTTGTGGGCAGTCGATCCATGTAAAATTATCGTATTCAGCTGCATCAGGTTAGAGTGGATGTCGACCCCAATATAGTTGGAACAGGCTAGGCTGATTATAATGTCTCTTTGACCCTGTTTCGTGATTAATTTGTGGGTACGAAAACTGTAGAAGAAATGACGAATGCTAGGGCCAGGGCCGCACCTGCGTATCACAAGGCCTTGCGTGCCGATAGGCTCGATATTCCCACTACAGTGCGGCCGATGAGAGAATGTATTCTTGTAAAGATGATTTCGTTTAAGGGGCTTACAGGACCTAAACGCAAAAAACGCAAGTTTTAGAAACAATAAAATTATATGATCGACTACAGTAAACAAAATCAAGAAAATATATTATTTTCTTCAGGATATATGCTAGGTAGATAATGTGTTGAAAATATAATACTTACAACTTATTTGGTACGATAGAAAAAAACCGGCCAAGAGCGTGTCGGGCCACGCTCAGTGTAGGGTTCCGTAGTTTCCCGTCCGTCACAATAAGTGTTCCCACGTACAATTCGATAATACCCGACCCAATGTAATAAGTACCTACAGCGCCATCTCTCGGGGAATTGGGTTACTAATTAATACATAGACGTGCCAGAAGTTTTCGGTGGTAATTTTGGATTGCGAGAACCGATTTTAACAATTCTTTTTTTGTTTGAAAAAAGATACGTTCAGGATAATAAAATTTGTAAACGAAGTAAAAAAAAATGCTTGCATATACGATTATACTACGAACTTAGTCCAGAAATGATTTTGTACAACTTTTTGTCTTTTTTGTACAAAAACTGTTGTTTCTATCAAGTTCAAAATAATTTTCCTAGAAAGTCCTTATAAAGTTCTACTTTTCAGATTTTTTTCATTTTTTCTAAACTTATGGTTCAAAAGTTAGAGGGGGGGGGACACATTGTTTTTTACTTTTGGAGCGATTATTTCCGAAATTATTGACATTATCAAAAAATGATTTTAGTAAACCCCTATTCATTTTTAAATACCTTTCCAACAATATATCACACGTTAGGGTTGAAATTAAAAAAAAAATCACTTCCCACTTTACATATAGGGGGGCTACCCTAATAAAACATTTTTTTCCAATTTTTATTTTACCACTTTGTCGGCGTGTTTGATATACATATTGGTACCAAATTTCAGCTTTCTAGTGCTAACGGTCACAGAGATTAAGCGAGGACGGACAGACGGACGGACGGACAGACAGACATGGCGAAACTATAAGGGTTCCTAGTTGACTACGGAACCCTAAAAATCATGAAGATACCTCTAAAAACTTTCTTTTTACAATAAAAAACATACTAATACATACAATCATTGATTTTTTGACAGATTATTCTACAAGCAACATACTAAAACTCTAGTGTTTTAATGTTTTAGTCCAAACAATAGATTTTTCGTAAATAGATAATTGCTTCATATTTTGCATTAAATTACCAGCGTTGTGTCATCGCGCTTCTCTTTCTTTTCTATGCAGTCCGACAGTGACCGCGCTTTAGGTCATGTAGTCCTCTTAAGTGAAAATAACGTTAAATTGAAACAAGGATTTGAATAGACTAGCTGTCATACTTACAAATTAGGAAACTAGTTGATCTCCATCCGTATGAACAGTGGAGTGCAGCGTTACCATACAATACTACGTGTTTTACTATGTCACTACTCATTGTACCGAAAACCTATTACAATACAGGGTGTAAAAACACAGTAATATAATATACAGTAAGTTATCTAAGGCCGCCCGCCGAGTTATTAGCCTACTCTTGCGTTGGTCCCCAGGGTTGTCACTTTTACTTTTAGTTAATATTTTCGAACAAGCAGCACTTGATCTAAATTTATGAAATAAAAAGCATATTATGATTGAATATTTTACCAATTTATAAATTTAGTAAAAAATAAAAAGCCTTTATTCACATAACATTTATAATACTAAGTTACAAATTTGATACCGAGAAAATTTTCTCCTGTTTCTGCACGTCCGGAACGCTTTATTATTATTTGTTAATGTAAAGTAAATTCTCATTCTTATGTAAAGTTTTTGTAAAAAGCTTTTGGGAAAGCATGGACAGGGCATCTTAAATTCTATATCATTCAGTTGATCGTAAATTGACCGGCCAATTTTAATGTTGATGTGGTCCTTTTCGAACGCTTTGCGAAACACCTGCTGCATCCTTTCTACATTATCGACAAAATCATCAGGTGGGATCATGAGTAAATTTCGATCTTTGCCGTAATTCCTGTAATGGGTGTATCTAGATTCTACACTTAAATTACACGCTCGTTGATTAACGTCGACGTAATTATTTAAAAAATCGCAGTTCTTATGGTAATCAACACATTTTTTTAACAAAGCGCCACAAACATAAAAAAATGCATTTTTTTCCGGTAGCTCGTGTTGTATTGGTACATAGTCAGAACGTAAGATTTCCGACAAAATATTTTCATTTCCTTGTGTTTGATTGCTACTGGTCAGATGTTTGTCGATTACTGAGGCACTTGTTTCGAAATGTTTGTGATTTTTCAAACTAATCAAAAATTCTGTGATATCTTCAGAAAAAATACCATCTATTGGAGGCTTTGTAATATTTGTAAAATAAATCTTTCTATATGCAGATATGAATTGCCTACTGGTTGGCTCTGTAGCCATCCCGTTTTTTGACCGAATTTTTCCAAAAAAATTTTCAATAACATCTTGATAACGTCTTGTCAATAAATATTCAAACCCTTCTTGTTTAAGATCATCAAACAACTGTAATATAGATTTGATAGTAATTTGAAAACCATCAATAAACTTGACTGTTTTCGTAACGTCGCTACCGTTTTATGGATTATATAACTTTAATGTTTGAAAAAGTATTAACATTTTATTAAAAAATTCTATTTGATTGTCATTTCCGCAAAACGCATTTTTGTAAGCATAGCTATGATAACGCCGAACGCAAGCGGTCATGAAGCGTACGCGCGTGCTCACAGTCGCGCTGCACAGCCCGCACTGCCACCACCTTATTCCCTCATATATTATGCTAGCGTGTGCGTGAAATCGCGTGCCGACATGGCGCGCGGCGCGTACGCACACATTCAAATCGAGAGCGGCACGTTTGTATGAAGATGTTTTACTGTATGTTTACTGTGGTAAAAAGATCCATCACATAGAGGTAATCTAATCTATGCATTCTGTACATCAAACCAAATATTTCCGTTTACGGCAGCGCGCAATGAAACACACGCAAAACATTGTGTGAATTTAATAGAATATAGAATTAAAGAGAGATATTCATTAAGTTTGCAAATTAATGTCAGTCAAAGTTATTTCTAAATCTAATTAAGTACCTACCTAATTTTAGAGCTGGAGAAAATTCTGAAGTCTGCCGACAAACATATCGATAAAACTGTTAAGGCATTCAACAAAGTATTGAAGGAGCTTTAATTCAGGTACACAAAGTATATTTTCGCTCAGCAAGCTTTGCATGGCGAAGGGTAACACGCATATTTATGTACTTATATATATAAAAAAAAACTATATTATATGTTGCTCATTGTGACGTAATACGGGTTGTTTTAATTTGAAGAGGGTTTCACCGACTACTTTTTGTCCTTCACACGCTATTCTTGTATTAGATGTTGACATTCAATACACCATTTTAATAGGAGTTATAGTAGGTACTGCATTGTCTATTGTACTGGTAAAGACGCCAGCACATCAAGTTACTACAATCTGTCAAATTTATTTAATAGATTTTCAACTTTATCGCTAAAACATAAGGTTCAAAGTTGATTGGGAAAATTTTACAGTTTACAGTCTTTACATGGCTGCAGTAAGATTAGTACTGAATAAAAAACTGTCCTTCCTGGCTTCGCTGTAGTCGGGTAAAAGACTAGTCTTAGATATTTTGATAAGACCCCTTGCATTCATCAGATTTGACTTTAAAGGTGTGCCCAATCTACAATTGCTCAAAATGTTCGTTACAGGCGAATGCTCCCCGTGAGAGAGCACCTTTAGCCGACTGTCGAATGCTCACCTTTAAGCTGGCATCGGTCGCGTATCGTCGATCACACGTACCTAACGATAAATGGGCGTGTATAGTTTAGCACCGACGGTCATCAAGCGCGAGTCCATATAAATCGGTAAACGACCGATGACAGCACTGACCGTCGGTCGACCACTAAATCCAGCCTTAAAATGGGCGTTTGATTCTATAGCCAACCTCGTAATTGCGTTGCCACATTTGACAAAAATTCTCCATAAATTGAAACTACACTAAGGTTGACATTATCTGTCACCAAACCCCTTACTAATAAACGTCTGTAGAGTTACACAACGCTTTGTCTACTTCTTTCGAAAGTCAAATTACTGACGACTGAAAGATAGAAATCGGTGTGTAACTATTCATCTGATTTAAAACGTATTATATCAGATGAATAAACGACAAATACTTAGAACCTTGTCGTTTTATGACGTCCAAGTGGCATTCAACCTTGAGGGTAGTAAAACAATTACGAACTTCGACGTCAGTTCGACGACCTGTCTCGCACATGTTTTAATTCCAAAAAGTTTAGTTGTAAACTTAGGTTGTCTCATGAACTGAATAAATATTCGCCGCTTGCCTATAAGATTGCCAATTTAATTTAAAGTACGAGGGGAGGTCCAAAAGTTCGTGGAATGAAAGGGTTTTAAATAAAATTAAACAATAAATCTATTTTTCCTTTTTAATATAATCACCCTTAAGCTGAATACATTTATTAGATCTATGAATTAATTTTTCTACACCATAGTAAAAATATTTCTTATCTTTTGCCTCAAATTGAGCCAAAATTGCCTCCTTTACCTCATTGTCGTCGGAAAATTTCCTTCCCCTTAAGTCTTTTTTTAAATTGGGGAACAAATAAAAATCACTTGGGGCCAGATCTGGACTGTAGGGAGGGTGGACTAGTGATTCAAAGCCATGCGTGTGCAGAGCAGCCATTGCAACTCTGCTCTTGTGAACCGGCGCGTTGTCTTGCAAGAGCAACACACCCTCGGTCAATTTTCCTCGACGTTTTTCCTTGATGGCCTCTTGTAATTTTTCTAATATCGTTGCGTAGTATTCTCCGGTTATGGTCCTTCCCTTTTCTTTGTAATCAATCAGTGTTATCCCCTCACAATCCCAAAAAACAGTAGCCATCAACTTTCCAGCCGACTCCGACACTTTGAATTTCTTTGGCGGTGGTGTCCCCTTTTTATGCCATTGCATGGACTCTTGTTTGGATTCAGGCTCAAAGTGATGAACCCATGTTTCGTCTCCGCTAACAATCCGCTCCAAAATCTGTGCAGGTTCGTCTCCACACAACTCTAAAAATTGTTTTGACCGCATCGACGCGCTGCTGTTTCTGAAGCGGCGTGAGCTTTCTCGGTACCCATCTTGCACTGACTTTTGTCATACCCAGGTGGTCATGTAGGATTCGCAAAATGGTGGTATCTGATACTCCAAATAATGCAGATAACTGTTTTTTCTTCAAACGGGTGTCTTCCAGTACAATTTTTTCCACATTTTCGATGATGTCTGATGTGGTGGCCTCAACTGGCCTTCCTGAGCGGGGTTCGTCTTCAATCGACTCCCGACCATGTTTAAAAAGACCATGCCACTTGTAAATCACTGATTTACTAGGGCACTGTTCCCCATAAATGGTTTCCATTTCATTAAAAATGGTCTGAGCGTTCTTTCCTTGCTTGGTAAGGAATTTTATCATAGCACGGTGTTCAATTTTCTCCATAGTTTAAATTTTCTTCCGGATTGACTTGTTTAGCACGCGAGTGTTCGTAAACGAATGACGCAATAGAGCTGAAACTCAATTTATATACTAATGATGAGTACCCAATTAGTATGACACTAAGCGAGCGCCCCTACCCCCACTCCATCCCCTCCATTCCACGAACTTTTGGACCTCCCCTCGTATATGTATAGAAAAGTCCGAACAATTTTTTTTAAAGATGAGTTAATATTTTGTTATGAGACAGCAAGACAGGCATCAATGCGGTTCCCATTAAAATGTCAAAACTGCATGAACAATAATAATTATGAAATGAAATTGTTTATTCTGTGAACATGATAAGTATCGGAATCACGTTTACACATCATAATAAAAAAAGGAAGCTAGTTGAAGTCGATATTTCCTATCTAAATATCCTTGAGAGGAAATGGCGAAAAAGAACTCGGGGGCCAAAGTCTCTAAATAAAGTCCAGCCATAATCTTGGTCAGATCATGTAGTGTCTTAAAAGGTTTTTTATAATGAACTACACTTATTAGAGTGGACCAGTCCAGTCAGTGCAAGCATTTGTCAGTAATCGTGTACCTAGCTCAAATCAGAATTAGTATTAACTTAACAATAATATTAACTTTTCTTCTAAAAATTTGTTTGATCTTTTCAGCAAGTAAATAGCGCAATTTAATTTAATTTCTTTTAAAATAGGTATGCGACGTACGCCAAGACGTCATAAATGTTAATTAATAAAATACAGAGGTTTATACAAGGTAAGGCCATTTGTAGGTAAAAGAGCAAATTCAATTTTTTATAGACTCTAAAGTTACAGTTGTCTTTGCTCAGTCAGGAAGCAAATCCCGGCGCAGGGCGCAAGTACAAAGTAGATCATACAATTCCAAGATAACCAGTAAGAAGGTTGAACGCGCCTATATATGAATACTGCTGGTTGTATGTTTTCATCTTTATTTAATTTTTTTTTCTCGTAGTTCGGATTTCATCGTGTATTTTCGTTTTTTTTTTTTGCGGAAAATGTTAGAAGTATTTTTATTATTAAGAATTTTTTTATGATTGCTTTTTATTATTATTTTTGCGTTAGAATAGTTATGCAGAAAAATAGGTTCACGTCACTTTGGTAATTAGCATCCCCAATATGTATACCCTTAATATAATGATAGTTCCTGCAGCTGCAGCACAAGCATGAAACTAAACTATTGCTATCTTTTACTGCGTAGTAAAATAAGAAAGAGATGAAAGAAAATTAGAATACAAATCAAAACCTTTAAATGCAAAGCAATTAGTTCTCCATTTCTTTCTGGCAGTGCCTATAAAAGTAAGAGATGACAATATGTTTCCCTTAAGTAGCCCACCAGTAACTTAACTTACCTATATTTACTTTCAATAAGGGCGCAAGGAACAGTATTCCTTACTACTTATTAAAATAATGACCAATTATGCACACACCATCAGAAACACTATCTATAAATAGAATATAAATATATCCATTCTTTAGTTTGTATTCTTTCTCCTGTCCTAACGTCAGTCACTCATTTATAGGTAAACAAGAATAGAGCTGAAATAGCAATCAAAATTCAAGTTTGGTAAGTGAAATTAAAAAGAAAACCGCTTCATGTAAGTTCATGCATATCTGGCAGGAAATATTCTAGTTCAGTGTTTTACATTATTTATAGGCATTATGATTTACATAACATAACCAGCCTATAACCAGCCTCCTCTACGAGAGGGAGTGGGCCGTAATCTACCACGCGGGCCCAGTGCGGTTTGGTGGATGCCATTTTGATTTGGCTTATCCTAATTAAGAACAAATTCGCCTTTGCTGGTGGTGGTTTCATTTGAGTCTTGGAAAATTTAAAGCCTCTTTTGTTGTTTTGTTTTATGTCCAAATTATTTTAAAAAATGAGATGATTATTCATTGCTTGATATTACTCTCAGGCAGTCAGTTTTCAGTGGATGACCAAAGAATCGGAATTGTGAATCTATGTTATATAAAACATGTACTTACAAAAAATGCTTCTAATTTTGGACATCTTGGGGGTATGATATTTTTTGCCAGATAAAATCGCGGACTGTTTCGATGTCGTAATTGCATACTTAACCAAATTAATTTCCTCCTCGGAATACCTAGTCTTGTAAAACCGCTCTTAACACTGCAACTGCGCTTCTTTCTGCAACTTATTAACCAGTGTGCGCATTAACATGCATATCTGCAAATTGCAAGAGTTAACCTGAGACCCGAGTGCCCCCCCCTCCCGACCCCGCGCTGTTACCGCTCTCAACATCGACGCCTGAGTATCGCGCGCTTACATCATCCGAGCGAAGTCGCAAGTTAACTCTTGCGGGTTGTAATACATATTACTGTCTTCGGTACTCTCAGTCGATTTTATTAATTTGATGTAGGACAGGCAGTATAGAAATGTATAGTCATTAAAAAAGTGTAACTAAAAGGCATCTTGTTATTAATTAATTAATACTAAATTGAGAATCTAATGCGCCACAAATAAAGGCTCACTTGCACCACAAATCACTAAATACTGGATGTATCAGGTGTGGTACAGACCATCATGACCATAGGACGTGTAATCTTATTTACAGAATAAACAATTTCATCAAACTGAACAACTTTCGCCATGGGACCAACATCGTAATCGCGAAAAAAATATCAGCTGTCCCATACAAACGTTCAATACCTACTTAGCCCAAATGTACGGGACGGTTGATCATTTGGACGTTGGTCCCATATAAAAAGTTGTTCAGTTTGATGGTCAGTAAATTTGACCCCTTGGTCAGTTTTGGGCCCTTAAAGAGGTTCCGACATTTTTATATGGGAGCTGGCATCCCTAACCGTCCGCCATTTTGAAAAAAAAAACCGGTTTTGGCGGCCAGCGATGAAACATGTGTCAGTTGATAGAGAGAAACTGTATCACTTACGAGATTCATCTGTGCATAGTTTTGTTTATAATCACTTACTCTGTCGATTGACACATGTTTCATCGCTGGCCGCCAAAACCGGTTTTTTCCAAAATGGCGGACGGTGTAGGTATGCCAACGAAGTCGTATGTTCTTTGACCACACCTTTCTTATACATGCTGCATGCATACATTTAGCGCTAAACGAATTTAAAACATCGTGCTATTTCTGTGAATCGTTTGAAGTTGACAGAGACAAACTGATATTTTAACTATGCTTAGTGCTAGCTATGTGCAAATGATTTGTGGTGCAACAGTCTAAATATAAAAATAATCGTCTAATTTTCTTAATTTTGTTTTTCTTTTGTTTTACAGCCAGCCGCTTGGTAGCAGACATTAGGAAGGCCAACTAAACCTATACATTTGAAATAAAATTTTGTGAGGAGCGAAAGTACAAATTTATTTCTACACCCGCTTCTTTCACGAGCTTTGCAGCACAATCACAGGTCGAAGGAATTAAATATTTATATCGAATACAGAGCACTAGTGTTTCAAACGTTTAAGCATGGCGGAGAAAAATATTAACGGTCCCCGTTTCTTTTTAATGTCAATTAATCATTTGTGATCAACATTCCTTGCATTTTGTGGTATTGGAATAAATGTACTGACGTTTTTTTGACTCAACAAATTGGGTGTTGATTAGAAATGAGTTGTGCAATTATTGTAAGCTTTAGATAATCAATCACACTGCAATATGTGTGTTCTCTTGCCACTGAGGCAGTTATGACCTAAAAACTTAACACCATTCTTTTGTAGCCATTGCAGACATTATAATGACTTTATTTTGACTATCATGTAAATTTCCTACTGACCCGGTAAAGGGCGTTGGTTTAATGTTATTTTGTAAAGACCTTGTATTATTAGCTAAGTTGTTTATAATCGTGACACATTTTTATACTTCATGTTTTAAAATTATTAGTTGAATCTATATTTTCTTGGCTTGTATGTTCTTGTAGGGATTCGAATCCTTAGAAGCGTAAGTAAAGCCCTCATAGCGTTCTTAGTTTCCCTATATTAAGATCTCTTTTGTGGAACAATGAATTTCTTCATGTTTTTTTTCTGTATTTATGCAGTTATAGATTTGCTCAAGGATTGTTAGTAATTGTCATGTTTAAGTTTGTCTTTTTATTAAGGTTGAATATGTTTTAGTGTTGCCAGCTTCAAAATACAGAATTGTGTTGCCATAAGAAAATTTTCTGTACCTCTTCCAAAACCAAGTATGAAATAATTATTTAGATGTATTTTTGTACAATTTTAAGAATATAATAGCTAGCTTATACACGTGGATATCTGCATGTTTAACCAGAAAAGAAACCCCAAAGTTTTCATAGTGTAATCATGTTTTTATGTGTTTGGTGTTTATGCTTGAGATGTAAAAACCCATGTTATGTGCCTTTGACGTTTGGCTGCCATCAATATTGTATTCACTCAAGGAATTGTTATAATTGTCATTTTTCACGTAAATAAAAAGGAATTCATTGTATTGTTGGTTTTTTAAATAAGTACTCTTATAATGATACTATTCTATCAACCCTGGAGTATAACAACATATATTTTTGATTGGCGTTCTATAAAAACACCTACCCTGGTGGGTGTCGGTCCTTAAATTTTCATTTTAGTCAGTCTTAATCCTAATTTTTTCTCTTAATTACAAAACTGTATATTCCATAAAGTCAAACCCCTTATTCATAATCCTATTTTATCTCTATTTTAGCTAAAATAGGTTTATAGAATGTTTGTCTTTATCTGTCACGTTGTCATTTCTGTGTGTAAGAAAGAGACAAACCCCATTTTCACTAAAATAGGTTTGATAAGTTTTATGAATAAGGGGGAAAGCATTTATTTCAAATAGGCACATGAAAGGCACTTGAATGTCAAAAATTAAGATTAAGTCAGGCTAAAATGAAAGGTCGAGTGACAACACTAACACTACATATATTTTGAAATTCGATAACTCGTAAACGCCGCGTTAGTGCAATGTGATTTTTTTATTAATTGAAAGATTTCTTTTAAAATAGGTCTAAACATATTTTTAGAGCAAAGATTGCTCTTAAAATAGGTGGAAACCTATTTTAAGAGCAATCTTTCAGTGCCGGTCACAAGTTGCACTTTTAAGTTTTGGGTTCAACGCAATTTCGTCACCACGAATTTAATTAGTAGGTACTCGACGATTCCATGCTCTTTGATATTCAAAGGGAGGCAAGGATAATTCTGTGATTTGCATACCTTCATTCTTTACTCTTTTTAGGACTATAAAGATAGTCAATTAGCATTTATTGGACTGCATGGAGCAAGCCCTCAATAAAGCTAGAAGTTGCCAGCATCTTGAAGAGCAACAGAAAATAGCGCAAAATTGCTTAGAGTTGTTAGATAAAACTATTGGGTTACAAACAAAAATAAAATTTACAATGACTTTTATTTTCCTATAAACTACACATAAACTAAAACAAATAAAAAAAACTAGACTATTGCGGGGCTGTTTGTTTAGCCTGGGCCTGTTCAGCTTCTAACTTGGCAAGGTTCTCTTTCTCTGTTCTTCTGTTTCTCCAAGCTGTCATGTAGGACCGAGGGTGGATGGGGAAGAAGCCTGAGAGACCTGTAATTGTGAGAAAGGTGGAAATACAATTAACTTGAAGTAAGTATTGCTAAAAGACATTGAATATTAATCATGAAATCTCTGTACAGATAGATTGTGAGAAAAACTTTTTTACAAAAAAAAACAACCGACTTCAAAAAAAACACTACAAAGTGATAAATAACTTTAATTTCGGAAGTCGGTGTCGTTGGTTCCGCATTTTCGTTTTTTGACACCGACTTCCGAAATTAAAGTTATTTATCACTGTAGTGTTTTTTTTGAAGTAGGTTGTTTTTTTTTGTAAAAAAGTTTTTATTTTTCACTTTTTAGTTGTATCTACCCCACAAAAAAGTAAACAAAAAAATCGTTAATGTGGACAATGCAGATAAATTTTTAGATTTTTGTTGATTTTTCAAAAACCGCTTGTCCGATTTCGATAAAATTTTCATGGGACCATTTGGGAACTATACCTACCCTTTCCAACAAAAAAAGAATTTTTCAAATCGGTTGGCAAGCGAACATTCGAATTGAGAACCTCCTCCTTTTTTAGAAGTCGGTTAAAAATACAATTTCAATTCTTGTTCAGAAAGGAGTAGGCATGGGATAGACTGGTATTAGCTGCAATGAAAAATAAGCTTGTCCTTTGGGTAGAGGAAAAGAGAGATTAACCTGATCACAAGTATGTGCTGCTGTATCCAGTGCAGTGTAGGATTGCATGCCCAATGCACTATGGTCACCAATCAGTTTGCCAATGATATTAACCTTTTGAACGCCAGAGTATAAACGTATCGCCGTACCCCTGACGCCAGGCCATTTCAACAAAACAACACACACACACACACTTAAAACAACAAATTTCTCGATATTGGTGGTTTCAATATTAGTTTCATGCAGTACAATATAGACGGAAGCTTAAACTTTTAAATTATATAAATAAAAACACACAAAAGTAATGATTAAATTGTTTATTTCATAATATGGTGCAACATATATTTTTTCATATATTTGTGACGTTGGCGTTCAGGGTAAGATTTTGTTTGTCACATATATGTGACAATAGCGTTCAAAAGGTTAAAAGACATTATAATTCTTTGTTGTGGTGGTATCACAGCATCTGGTTTGTCTGTAACCCTGGTAAGGCTTAAGTGAATTAATAAACAAACTCACCAAGTAGTTCGGCAACAGGATCAGTAACATGAGCGCCTTTGCCTAGCCAAAACTTTATTCTTTCTAAATTCAGGGCCACTAGCTTCTCATTGTTTGTATTCGGCATGGGATCATAAGAACCAAGCTGTTCAATTACTGGTTGACTGTTCAGTCTCTTGCGCTATAAAAAAAAAACAGAGTAGGTAACTTAAAAAGAAATTACAAAATTGCATTGAAATAAAGCGTTGTAGAGAATGAATGGAGATTACCGTGTAAATATTAGCTCAATATCGACATTGTTTCAGTGAGTTTTAGTCAATAATAATCAAGAAATTAAGTCCACTTACATGGGTTACAGAAATGTGGAAGAATGGTCTGTTTGTACATCCCTGACGTATCAAACGGATAGATTTGGCTGCTTTCGCGAAATATCTGCCGGTACCACTTGCTGGAGGTAACGACATCTCTCAGGTTTATATAATTTTATATCTTCAACACAATAACCATAACACAAAATAACCTCAAACAGCCGATTGAACAGGCGAAGTTTTGTTGTTCGTTCAGAAATTTATTTTCAAACAAAAAAAAAAAACAAATCGCATGTTTTTTAAATCTTATTGCAATGGATACAAACACAGAATAATGAGAAAAAAAAACTATTGAGTTGTTAAAGATAAATAAGTATTTTGTATTAATTATTATAAATTAATACAAAGTGAATGTTTATAATGTAGCAACATTTTTACATATTTTCTAATTTTCTAAACGAAATAATTACGTCAACTCTTATCATAAGGCGGTAAAGTTGAAAATGTGGTTGCGTTGAAAAAAAGTGAAATGACTATTACATATTTCGTAATCCCAGTATTAAATATTTTCAAGACATCAAACTCCAAACCATCTATTCAAAGATAAAGTAAATCAAATCTGCCTCAAATACTTTGGTATTTTTTGTGAAAGTTTAAAACGTGAATGTGCAAAAAACTTACTCCTCTTCCTACCCTTTTGTCCTCTTCGGAGAATAAAGACATGATGTTTTTGTAAGTACCTAAATATCTTTTTTGTAGGTACGGTCCTCTCTTTAATTATTTTACCTCTGACAGCAACCCATCAGCAACCTGATACAAATTAGAATAAAGATCAGTCCTTACCTACTGTATTACTTACCTGGATAATAAACTAAACAAACAATAACACAAGGAAAAACCATTGTGGAAGGACCGTACCTACCTATCTTACCCTTCTCACACATTTCTTTCATCATTCATCATAAGCACCTAAATTAACCCACATTTTTATGTAGGTGTACCTAGGTACCTACTTATTATTTTTTTAACTGACTTCATGATTTTTGGGTCCACTAAATAGTGATTTCTTATCGTTTTAATAGGTAGTTTGTACTTGACTAGGGACATAGGAATAGATCCTACCGTAGGGCCACCCACCTAAGTCCTTTTTAACCGACGAAAAAAAACGGAGGAGGTTCTCAATTCGACGCGTATATTTTTTTTTAACCGACGAAAAAAAACGGAGGAGGTTCTCAATTCGACGCGTATATATTTTTTTTTTTTTTTTTTTTTTTTTATGTATGATCACGCATAACTTTTTACAGAGCAGTCCGATTTTGATAATTCTTTTTTTATTAGAAAGGGTATACCCTGAAGTTGGTCCCATATAAATTTGGAAAAAAAATTCCAACCCTAAGGGTTAGAAAACAGGGGATGATTGATTGTTCACTCACTGATTGTAATGTATGACCACGCTTAACTTTTTACAGAGTAGTCCGATTTTGATAGTTCTTCTTTTGTTGGATAGGACATACTTCGAAGTTGGTCCCATCTAAATTTGGAAAAAAAAACCTACCCTAAGGGTGGGAAAATAGGGGTGACTTATTGTTCATTCACAGATTTTAATGCTGAGCTGTGTATTACAATTAAAATAAAAGGCCTATCTATGTTGGTATATAAAGCCTGTTTTTTTTAAGTAAGTATTACATTATATTATTTAGTATCATATTACACAAAAAATAATAGTTAAAGTAGGATTATATAACAGTTAATGTCTAAAGTAAGGTAGGTATTTTAAAAGTAATCAAACATTAAGCATGTAGTAATTAGTAAATTATAGCCTCAAAAAATTATAAAATAAAAACTTTTTAACAAAAAATTAAACCTCCGAAAAAACTGAAAAGCAAAAAATAATAAACTTTTTTTATTTAACCTTAATACCTAAATAAGTTCTTAAACTAATGCAAGTATACCTAAGTAATTTTGAGTCGGCGCCAAACAATCAATGAACAAAGATTACCAAATTACCTTAAATTTAAAGAAATAAGCAACGCGGCAACGTGAAATCTATAGCGATAAACATTAACATTTCAAACAAAAAATGCGCTTTCCGCACGACCACTCGCAACGAATTAATTTGCTTGTTTGGCGCCGACTCTAAATTACTTAGGTATACTTGCATTAGTTTAAGAACTTATTTATTAAGGTTAAATAAAAAAAGTTTATTATTTTTTGCTTTTCAGTTTTTTCGGAGGTTTAATTTTTTGTTAAAAAGTTTTTTATCAACCTATCTATTTTGGTTTGAGTTGAGACGAATTGGTACCCAAACCCAAAGAGCAGTTTTGAGCCACAAGGTCACCATGGTCACCCATATTCAGGTTCCGCTGACCTACCTAGGTTACATAATTATAATAATTATTGTATCTCATAACCTAAGGTGCACACGTCTTTAATTTATTCAATCCAATGACTATACAGCGGTTTAATTCTCTTTGATTAGATCAATAGATCGCCCAAAAACTATTAACGCTTCGTGAAAATGTAAAACCAAAATGGTTGATATTTTAACGGCACTCTTTTTAATATCACTAAATATCGTCCTTTTATCTAAATTAACATCAAATTTTTTTTTTGCCATATTATAAAATCAAACGGGGTACCAGGATTTCATAAAACGCAGAGTGCTGAGCAAACCGATAGAGGAGCAGCTATTGCGACTGTGGCGCCACTAACGACCGCGACGGACCGACGACGACGATGTAATTTTTTACGAGGCGCGCGCTGTTAGCGATTCTCCGCTTTTCATTCATCCTGCGCTTCGCTCGATGTAGTGTTGGATGCTTTGTCGACTGGATAATATGAGCTCTGAAAAGTGCTACAACATCGGAAAATGTTGATTAACGGACGAGTTATAAGTAAACTTGTTTCTTTTCAATTAGGTGCACAACCGGACTGTGTTGTCCAAAGTACCTACAGTTTGGGAGGACAATCCTATGGTTTGAACTGGAAATACTTAATAATAATAATAATTGTAAGTACTCTATTTGGGTTCAGGTAATTTCAATTTGGAATAAACTCTCGATATTTCCCGGTAAGAGATTTCAATAATTTCGGGAAAGTTAGATTATCGATAAGTACACACAATTAGAAAACTACCTAATAAAGTTTTTCATCATTCAAAATTCGATTTCCTATAATAGTAAATAAGTACCTACCTAGGTAGCTGTTGCTACTAGAGTCTGATGTACCAACGGTTACAGTACCTAGTAGATAGGTAGGTACCTTGAATACCTACTACCTACGTTATGAAATCAACAAGCTGTGCCGGCGACTAGGTACGCTTCAATTAGATTACTTCAAGAACGTTGACGTTCTACTTACTGAAGTTAAATGAAATTCTCATAGAAAGATCACGTACGGGATAGAAAACAAATTATAGACATGCTCTCGGAACATGTTCCATCGACATTGTTCCCATCACTAGCCTCTTCCCGATCGCTACCAGCGCCTCTGACCGACATAAGTCGACCTTACTATAGAGAGAGACAAGAATATACCGAATGCGAGCACGCGAGTGAGACAAAAAATGTAAGTGGGTCACGGGATGAGAGCCGTCTCCGTGCTACCGCTTTTATTAAGCGCTGAAACGCTGAAAAACACGACACCAGGGAAATGGGTGGTTGAAAACAGAGGTTCTAAAAATAGGTACCTACCTAGGTCCTTTTGAGGAACAGAAACTATAATTAATTGAACTTAAAAATACGCAGAATGTTTCTTGTTTTTCTTGGCTTAAAGTTACTTTTAGATAAAGCAAATACTTATAGGTATCTACGTGGTTAGTGAGTACTATCACAGAATACTTAAAGTACTACGGTACTATGAATCAAATGGGAAGTAATGATTCAGATAAGCTTGTACCTATAATTTTGGTTAAGTTGGAAATTCATTTAATTTCTCATAACTGACATCTACAGTCACTTTCCAGGTCAATTATCTTGCAAGATGGACTAAAATGAAGATACAAAAGTTTTCCCTTTGCCACCATAATTCAGGGAATTACATTTTCGACTTTCCATCTACAGTTTATGAAAGTTACAACGATCAATACATCAAAGGCCATTTTAATGTAATTGAATATGTCAGAATCGCAATCAAAACTCGGAATCCTGATTGAAGATTATCGAATCCGAAAATATCCTATGATGTTAATTAAATTAGTTGCGAGTTTCGCGGCCGCACTCGATCCCGTCGCGCGACAAACACCGACCGGGAATCAATCGGTAGCGCTCCAGCCGCTAAGTTGTGCGCGGACCGCGCATGCGCAAGAGAAGAGCGATCGATGCGGCGGGCGTTCCGTTCAGTGGTCGCGTACCCGTCGCGCAGTCCAGTGCACAATGCGTCCCCACTGACGCGGGAAACGAGCCAAGCTGTATCTCCGCGAGTACGCCGCGGAGGACGACCGGCCGCCGTGCCGGGAGGAGTGGCGCCGGGGCCAGGATTGGGCCGGCGGCGGTGGTGCGCGGACCCGCCTTCCTCAGGTGGACCGCAGCCCGTCCCGCCGAAGCCCCTACCTGAATCGAGATGACGAGCCCTCGCCGGCGCCCGACGAGCGAGGCCGCTCGGCCTCGGCCGGCGCCCACCACCGCGCGCGTCCTCGTCCACTCCGCTACCAATCCCTCGAGCGCGAATATGACCGCTCGTACGCACCGCCACCGCCCCCCGAAGAAGACTACTACCGACGCGAACAACCGCCGGGTATCTTCCTTGGAGAGCTGCAATCGCAGAATTCCGATCTGCATAGGGAACTGGGGAACCTTAAGAAAGAACTGGAATTGACCAATCAAAAACTCGGCTCCAGCATGCATAGCATAAAGACCTTCTGGAGCCCTGAACTGAAGAAGGAGCGGGCGTTGAGGAAAGAGGAGAGCGCCAAGTACAGCCTTATAAACGACCAACTGAAACTGCTCAATCAAGAAAATCAGGTATGTTCTGAACTTTTTGCCATATCTATCCGTAGACTCTATTTCCTCTCTGTCGCAATTTCCCTAGGAAATTGTTTTCTATATCCTATCCCCGCTAAGATGCCTACTTACGTATGTATTTGTGGATCTGTGATTGTAGACTATCTCTCTCACACATAATTCATGAAGCGTGGAGATGTCCTTATCCTTTTTTGCTTTCTTCTAATGGTTGTTTTTCTCTAGATATCTGAAGATTTAGACATTGGTATAAGATGTTTTCAGAAAATGATCAATGACTGTCAAAAATGCAAAAAAGCACATCTACCATAACAGCAGCAAATACCAACTCATCATCATCAAATCAGCATGTCACATGCCCCGAGAAGGTTGGAAGCTGATCTGCCACAGCGTGGTGGTGAGGGTTATAAAAGGACCCTTATGTTGCAAGGAGGTCACATCCGGCGGTGATATGTAATAGGCACTCATTATAAAAGCATTAGGAAGGGTAACACCGAGAAACTAGCAATCAAAATCGAATCCCAGTGTAAGTAACTTTTAAGCTGCCAAAAATTTCAACGAAAGATCAGTGTAAGTAACTTTTAAGCTGCCAAAAATTTCAACGAAAGATTCGAACCGATTTCGACTCAATGACTCATTTTACGCCGGAATATCTCCCAAAGCCGAGCTTCTTAGCCGTAGTATCTGAGTATCTTACAATACTGGACAAAATCAACAAACAGACATGATGACTCATATAAGAACCATCCAATACGATACTTCTAAATCTTTATTTCGTTGCGTCATACGCATGCTTTGAAAATTGTTACATTTTATTGATGTCAGAGTTCAGAGCAACTACTTCTAGTAATGCACTGTTCTACTTTTTGATCTTAATTAAATAAATTTACAGACTAGCCAAAAGATAAGATTCTACCACCATATTTAAGTCTTAAGAGAGCAGGATACAGATATGGATGACGATGGTTAAAAATAGTACCAAAGTAGCTATTGGCCGCGACCTCGTTCGCATACAAATTCAACCCCCTACCCCCGTTAGATCGCTCAGGGGTCGAGGTTCGAAAAATCCTTTCTTATTGCAGCTCTACACTCTCTAAGGAAAATATCTTGGCATGTTTCTATCTTCAGAGGTTTAGGCTATATGCGTTGTCTCTCAGTCAGTCCGTTACGGGACTGTTTTACATGAATAAAAGATGGGCTTATTATGATTCCTAGAGAGTAGACGTACAGATGGTTTTTGCAGATGGGATCCTCCTAGCTAGAAGTAGGCATGTACTTACATCATAAAGTCGTATCACACCTGACTTTCTCCGAAAGGTTAGGCAGTGGTGTAGGTAGTACCTATAATACACCCACATTTCGCCAGTTATGTTACAGTCCCATGATTGTATTAGGGGGCGAGTCTATTGTCATCAACTGGGCACATATCCAGACTCGGGGCTGCTACTGAGTACCTAATTCTTTATGGAAAAAACTCAAGAAGACGCCTTGAAGAAACACAAAACTTTTCCTAGTTCTTACCATTATGATATAAAAAACTTATATATTTTTTTAATCAAATTGAATCCAGAATCTAATTTATTTTTAGACTGACGGAAAACTGAAATATAAGAAACTTGTTTCCAACGACCATACAGCCTTGTTTCTTATAAACGGAATGATGTACCGAGTCAAAAGTTGAAAGATAAAATACTTCGAATCAACAATCTAATTCAGTTTTGGCCACCTACGCAAAACGTTATCTTTTATTTAGTCTAGCTGCTATAATTAGCTGCCTAAGTGGTCTAGTAGATCTATTTTTTGCTTCTCATATCAGTACAAAGACAGAGGTACAGTGACTAGTGTACTGAGATGATGACTAAAGGAGAAAATATATGGAATAAGAATTGCTGTAATTGGCTGACAGATTATTTGTGTTCCAAAGCACTTAAGTTAAGAACTCACACTAACTATTAACACTTGTAATTACTGTGGAAGAAGACATGTTACACCGATTCCAGATAAATGATGATGATGACGATCAAAGATATTATTCATCTCATAAGAAGCAGATATAAAAAGAATGAGAGTAAGAAATCTTATAAAGATTTCCACATCGCCAAGTAGGTCTGAAATAAAACCACTTTGTAGAAGTACCTACAAGCAACTTTGCTCAGTTAACTGCAATGGCGCCGCGAGACCGCCATTTATTTCAAGAGAGTTAATTTTCATTTAACTTATTTAAAAGTCTGTCAGTGCCAGTTAATCTAGGTTCCACAAACTGAGTAAAACTACTGATTGAAATAAGCCACTGTAGTTTGTTGAGTCTTTGTTGAACGATCGATATAGAAATGGCAGTGGTAAACCTGAATTTCGATATTTCGGCGGCGGGTTTTATGTAACAAAACAAATATGAAATGAACAAGGATTTTGGAAGGATTTTTTACCAGTCCCTAAAACAACTAGAACATTTGTAATTCTATATAGTTTGTGGTTCCAGCTCATTCATTCGTCCGTGTAAAAGGGATTAATTAGAAACACCGTGGTACGAGATACTCGTAATACGTAATTATTTAACGAAAACCATGAAGGTATAATATAAAATGTAAGACGAAAAGTTAATTTTGAAAATCGTCTGGTCTAGTACGCACGATGACATACGAGTATCAAGCTATACATTTCGAGTATAATCTGCCTTCTCATTGTACGAAAAGCCTATACAATGCGAGGTCAGCTAAAACTGGAAATGTATAGCTTGATGTGTCGTCGTGTGTACCTACTTAGATAGAGAAAAAGCAATTTTAGGATAATAAAAGTAGTTCATTACTGGACAGTTGTAGGGTGCTTCCCTAACATAAGTAATGTCAATGCAAATGTAAAATGTCAGATTTAAACTTAAATGCAGAAAATGTCAGTGAATGCTCAACGGGATGAATCTAAATAAAAATGCAAGTTGTCCGACTCAAACCACGTCTAATTGAACACTAAAAATGTAATATACATGAAATGCATAGAACCATGCAATATGTCAGTGTCAATGCACTGCCAAATGTAGGTCGCGTCCAAAGTGCAAATACGCAAGCCTACTGACTAACTTATTGTAATAAATATATTTTAAAATCCACGTACGTGCACCGTACAACAGTATAGGCTAAAAAAAAAGTAATTCGCTCTGTAAAATTATTAAATTAATTCTACTGAAATCAAAATCAAACAGACCGGAAAGCAGAGGTTCTTAAAGTTTCCTCTCAATTTCACCCTATGATCTGATTTCAAAATTCTAATCATTAATATTGGTAAGAGTTTTCGATCTTGAAAGTTTAACTTTTCCGCAACGCAAAACTCCGGCCGATAAATTATAAGGACTTTACTTATTAAGGCCTTAAGCATAAATGTGAGATAACGAAAATTCTGTTTTAGTACGTCTAATTTATTCGAAATCTTCGCAGACTTCTTTTTACAGCCAGGAATATTTTTTACATAAAAAACATTTATATGTAAAAATGCTTTCACAAGAAAAGGATATACTTACTGACACATGGTATTATTATATGCAAACATTTCTTTTTTTTACAAAAAATAAAATAGAGTGCCTTTATGTTGATGTTTTATATTATTTGTCGATTTATTCGTTTATTTTCAGAATCAGAATGCTTTATTTGTAAACATACGTCAAATTACAATAATGTGCGAGATGTTACAGATAGGTAGATCCTCTATGTTTTGCCAGAGGCGTACAAATATATTGAATTAACATTGTCGAATTTTTTACTTATAACACCAATTTAACTTTTGAGATGTCATAAAGTGCTAGAATTATGTAAAAATTTTTCATATTAATAATAAAATCAATATTAATAGGTACATGATTAACAATACAAATTGATAATAGAATCAATTTCAATAAATGTCAAATAGATTAAGTTTTTGGTGTGAAAATAACTGTGCCATAGGCTTCTACTCCGTTCACCTTTTTTAGCCTTTTCTTGTCCAGACGGTAAAAAAGTCAGATGTTATTTCCTTAACTATAACTATAAGCTTTCCCAAAAAAATATTGCCTCCATATAGGTACTATTTCATCTTCTAAAAATAGGTCGCACAATCCTACTCAAAATTCTGATTGATTTTTCATCAATTTGGAACCACCAACATGTTTACAGCATATATTCCCAAGACATCACATTCCTTTTTTCTTCACATATTTTTTTTTGGATTATCAGGCAATTACAAGCTCTCTAATGTCCCATAAAAATTGTTATTTCCATTTTTTCTGACCTCAGTTGGCTTGCCTGGATATACTCCTTAATGTCAGCCTAGTCTAGACATTTCCGTCTTGTGCCAAATTCTAGCCATTGGCACTGTATCAGTTACTAAATAATGTTTTTTGCTGTCCTACTTTCATGTTTGGCAGGGGGTCCTTATATATCATGGGAATGTGGCATCGACCTCTTAAATCTAGGTCATACCCTTGCCACGTCTTTGGCCTAAATCCCTGAGAGTCTTATGTACAGCTTATTATATTAGCATTAAATCTTGAACGACATCATCATCATCAGCCTATAATGTTCCCACTGCTGGGACACAGGCCTCCTCTCTGTGAGAGGGAGTGGGCCGTAATCCACCACGCGGGCCCAGTGCGGGTTGGTAGATGTCACATGCCTTTGAATTTTTGGTTCTAGGACATGCCGGTTTCCTCACGATGTTTTCCTTCACCGTTTTGAGAGCAGTGGTGATGAAATAATTTTACACAAAGTAAAGCGCCTGTCTGGGTTCGAACCTACGACCTACAACTCGTAAGTCGCGGCCGATACCACTGGGCCACCACTGCTCAACGCTATGCTTATATGCTTGAACGACATATTTCCAAATATTTGGTTTGCTATTTTTTTTTTTTGACTTGCCGTATTTTTTGAACATTAATTTACTTTTCATTTCACTGATTATCTTTCTTGCAAGTTCTGGCTGGACATCACTGTCTTTTAAATTGCACCTCATCATTTAGTCTTTCATTTTCAGCGTCCTATACCCATACTCCATCCTTCGTTTTACCATCAATCAAATCTCCTTCAACAATCAATTCCACACCACTTTCGAAATTAAATTCAGATTTAAAAGGATAACTGTAGTAAAATCTGTGTGCCGGCCTCACTAATTGAACGAATTGAAGGCGTGAAGGCGGGAAACAGGTCATTACTGGGCAGCCGGTCTACCTGCAATGCAGGAGAACAGATCAGATTAACCTATTGTCTGATTGCCGACGCTATTGTTATTCTGAATCCGTAGTGCAATACTGCAATTGAATAAACTCTAATTGCGAATTGTATGGACGGCTGATATACAATTTTGTAGTGAAAATTCCGTACGAGCTTTTTGTTTTATTTGGGTAGTTTGAATTAAGCAAGAGAAAAACCGTAGCTTAAACAGTTTAAAGCCCGATGCACAATTTTTTGAAAATTCACTCACATTTTCAAAGAATTTTCTCATAGACCATAGAAAATAATAATCAAGGCTCAAATTGAAACATTTCCAAGTCCTAGTTACCACTAAGGCAACAGGAATGGAAGTCGGTAATCACTTTTATGGCAATTTAAAGTTTAACGCCATTACGGCTGTCAGTTTGGCGCGAAGCCAGCGTCCAAGCCTGACAGGTGCCGTTCAGAAACGTTCTAGTGATTGTACTCACCTGTTGACTTTATTGTTAACTTACGAATCACTAATGAGCTTCGTTTGTTATTAAGGTCGCATACTTAGTTCAATTTCTATAACTTACCGTTTGATAGGATTTAGTGATATCGTTTCATCTTCAATATCATTCCCTATGTTTACCCTTGTATTATTAAGAATTGCAGTAACGGTATGACAAACTAGCCTTTAACAAGGAACGGTCCTCAGTTTTCATTTTAAGGTTTTCTTTGCGTCATCTTTTGAAGCTCGAGGTTGCTTCAGACTTGAACATTTTATTCATCATTTATTCTCCTACTTTATTTCAATTTATTTTGAGCCAGCGCAACTTGTAATTTTCTTCCATAGGTACTTCCTCTATTAGTGGTCATCTCGGTAGTCACACTAGTCACCCCCTTTCTAGCCATATCATTTTTATCACTTGATCTCTTTATTACTATCAGGAATATAAGATTCGTGTGCAATGCAACTTTTTCCTAAACTACCCACCTTTTTACCCGACTGCGCGACGCAAAGGAGTGGTAATGTGTTTATCAGCCTATGTATGTATGTAAGTATGTATGTATGTTTGTATGTTCCTTTGAAGCACTATACAGATCAAACGCCTGGGCCGATTTTTATGATTCACACGTCAATCGATTTCTCTTAGTCCGGCGAGTGTCACTAAAGACATGACGTTAATGAAAATTCAATATGGCGACTACTGGACGCCATATTGTGAAAATGAAAAAAATGAAAGTCAACAAACTATGTCAAGTGGGGTATCGTTGGATAGGTCTTTCAAAAATATACATAGTTTGGGAAGACCGTTTTTTGATTAAGTAAACCGTTCGTGACTTATCAAGCTTTAAAGTACCAATTTTCGTTAGAATCAAGTGTGTCCCCCTCTACCAACTAAACGCGGCAGTAGTACCTACATATTACGAAGTTTAAAGGGAAACTATCACACTTAAGTGGGATTTACAACTCATAACTAAAAAGAATAAAATAAAAAAAATAAATTTAAAAAATCAAAAAACCCGACTGCGGTAAAAAACTTAAGTTAAAAAAAAACTGAAAAGCTAAAAACAAGCCCATTTTAAATTAAATAAAAGTTGGAAGCAGGCGGGACCCATACCATTTTTCTATTTTCAAACTCAAATGGGTCCCGCCTGCTTCCAACTTTTATTTAATTTAAAATGGGCTTGTTTTTAGCTTTTCAGTTTTTTTTTAACTTAAGTTTTTTACCGCAGTCGGGTTTTTTGATTTTTTAAATTTATTTTTTTTTTCAATCACGCTGTCAAGTTGTGCACTTTATTCGCTACAGTATAGTACACATGCAACTTAAATCCACTACACCAAGCTCAGATACTAAGCACAGACTGGAACGAGTTACAGCGCTGACATATTGGTTTAAAACATTAAAGTTTTATCACTTTACAACTTGGCAACGTCCTACCAACATAATTTCTTTCCAACTTCTTCAACTTATACTGGAAAAAATCTTTAATATACTTACCACACTTTTCCTCTAGCGAATTGAAAATACCACTATTAGGTAAATACCTACTTATTAAAATTCTGTAGTTCAGGGTACAAAATTCCTACGAAGGAATCCTTGAAAACGGCGAAAAGAATGTACGGCGCGCCTTATTAGATGTATTTCTGAGAGAAATTTTCGCGTTCTCCCGTCATAAACACTTGATGGGCTATGAGGCTCATATGAAGTGTTTTAGCAGACGAGTGGCGCATGCCTGCTGGAACGTGCCAATGGCTTGTTATACTTTAGCTTATACGGTGTATAAGTTGGCTTTTAAGCATATTAGTTAGGTGTATTAGACATTGTTTTAGTGTAATTCTGACCGCCATGTTTCTGTTAGGAATCTCACTGAACTACGTACATAAATGGTTGTCACAGAACTATTATGCATTATTATTGAATTTTTATTAATTTCTAGCCAATGTTGTCCCATTGCAGGGCATAGGCCTCCCTTTCCTCTTTCCACTCCTCTCTGTCTTGAGCTAGTGTGGACCAATCCTGTTTGTTAGCTTCTAGCTCGTCCTGCCATCTTCTCCTAGGTCTGCCTCCATGTCGCCTGAGGTTTTCTGGGACGCACATGGTGGTAAATTTGGCCCATGGCTCGTTCGATATGCAGCAAACGTGTCCGACCCAGACACGATAATTATGCATTAGTTATTTTTAATTTTCGTTGTATCTCATTGTGTATGATCAAACACCATTGTCAGTCCTATCTTAAATTCCATACGAAATTGATTATACCTACTGCCAATTTAAAGTTCTACTTCTACACAGATACTCCTTAAACAATCATATTGGTATTAATTAAAAAGCCAGTACAGGTTGGTTACATAAAGCGTGTGTAGTGTTTCGAGATGATAAGAGCAATTGAGCAATGCTTGACCTCTGTGAAGCGTTTTTATTCGCGAGCAAACGAGGGATGTTGTACAATCGTGGACAAAAAAACATATTGCGAGTAATGAAAATATTACGAGGCTTTCTGTCATACTCACAATGTTGATTTATTATTTTCTGGGCTAAAATATTTTTGATCATCGTAAGTTTTTGTTATTCATAAAATCACTAAAGGAGAAACCCAAACTCCATAGAAACGTGGGCCTGGCGTTACAGGGCTGAAATTTGGCCATAAATTAGGGCATTTAGTAAGGTTTCATGAGCCTAATTTTCACGTCTCCCAGCAATGGCCAAATTGATAAAATCAGACAATGTTTACATTTTAGGTTATTTTTATTATTTGAGTTAATTATGTAAATTAAAATGATATTTTCGAGGCTTTGTTTCCTACGTAAATCTGGAAGGCCCATGTG
This sequence comes from Amphipoea lucens, assembly GCA_947508005.1. NCBI lineage: Eukaryota > Metazoa > Arthropoda > Insecta > Lepidoptera > Noctuidae > Amphipoea > Amphipoea lucens. The sequence goes on from OX382379.1 coordinate 12,786,239, forward strand.
CTGTGCTGCAGCGTACTTATCACGGTGAGGTTTTAGGTAAGTAGGTATATAAAAAATCAAAAAACCCGACTGCGGTAAAAAACTTAAGTTAAAAAAACTGAAAAGCTAAAAACAAGCCCATTTTAAATTAAATAAAAGTTGGAAGCAGGCGGGACCCATTTGAGTTTGAAAATAGAAAAATGGTAATGGGTCCCGCCTGCTTCCAACTTTTATTTAATTTAAAATGGGCTTGTTTTTAGCTTTTCAGTTTTTTTAACTTAAGTTTTTTACCGCAGTCGGGTTTTTTGATTTTTTTAATTTAATTTTTTTATTTTATTCTTTTTAGTTATGAGTTGTAAATCCCACTTAAGTGTGATAGTTTCCCTTTAAACTTCGTAATATATAGGTACTACTGCCGCGTTTAGTTGGTAGAGGGGGGGGACACTTGATCCTAACGAAAATTGGTACTTTAAAGCTTGATAAGTCACGAACGGTTTACTTAATGAAAAAAACGGTCTTCCCAAACCACTGATATTTTTGAAAGACCTATCCAACGATACCCCACTTGACATAATTTCTTGACTTTCATTTTTTTCATTTTCACAATATGGCGTTTAGTAGTCGCCATATTGAATTTTCATTAACGTCATGTCTTTAGTGACTCTCGCCGGACTAAGAGGAATCGATTGACGTGTGAATCATAAAAATCGGCCCAGGCGTTTGGTCTGTATAGTGCTTCAAAGGAACATACAAACATACATACATACTTACATACATACATAGACTGATAAACACATTACCACTCCTTTGCGTCGCGCAGTCGGGTAAAAAGCGCTTACGGGGCGACTTCAGATTTATCTGATTGATCTTACTTAAAACCTCAGCTGATTTCTATGTTTATTAGACAAGGCCCACTTAAGTACATAACTACTGGCTTGCATTTGTTAATATTGTATATTTGAAGCAATCTCGTATTACAGTAATCTGAGATTGCAATAATATATTAAAATAAAAAACACATTTGTGTTAAATGTTTTTATTAATCACCTTCTTCATTCGGATTATCATAACATAATAATACAGTATCTAGAAACTGTGCAGGAGGCAATTGACTGCCCTGGTGCCGAGCCCAACCAAGATACCATACCATATATACATATACTCTTATAACTTCGTGTATTCTGCGTTCTTGCATTGTACCAGTCCTAAGTTTATGGCATCGAACTCTTCTCAGAAGAGAACGTCCACAGTGAATACACACGCGTCGGTGTCCAATAGGTGTCTGTTCACTCTCTTCTGGTCTATTTTCATCAAGAGATAAAGCATTGGCATGATTCCAGCAAGCTTGGCAGATAAAGTCATTTTCATTTACCTGAAGCAAACATTTAACGTTTGACTATTAGGGTCTAGCACTAGCGTTTAGCAATAAACATCTGAGTGGCATATTTGGGTAAACATAAGCGCCCTATCGGATACTAACCGTTTGAGGCGCGACCCATTCCTGTACAATTGAAAGAATCATTTCGTCTTCCAATCTTCGCCTTCCTATTGTATTGCAGCGGCCCGTTGCTATTCCGCAATTAATGCACAGGCTCATGATGTTATAGGCCGTCGTCAAAAGAGCAAAATACAGATCCGGTTTTCCAGCAAAGATCAGCAGGGGTGGCAGGGTACGGTGTCCAATGTTCAAGCGAGGGTCAGTCAGAAGGCAATCAATTTCGGAGTCCAGTATTCGATCATAGGTCTTATGATATAATAAATCTCGAGAAATACGGAAAAACACATTCACTTGCGCAAAAATACGAAAAGCGAATGACAATAATGACATTGACAAATATCAAATATGACAATTGACAGACGTTGACAGTATCAGTGCACTCCGTGGTGCAGCCTATTTTATCGATAATATATTTCTTTAATTTTTTAATGTTGCTTACGTTAAAAACCAATTAGATTCCGGATTTTTATTTTAATACCTATTAAAACAATCACACTAACACAATGGAGTATTATTTAATTATTTGTAACAGTATCGATTTTCACTAGACCTTATTTAGCAGTAATAATAGAGGTTGAAGCCGCGTCCGCTGATCGGCGAACGCGCTGCCTGACGGTTGGGGCCGGGTGTCGCCAATGTGGGAAGCAGCTGCTATATCGGTTAAATGTTGGTTACGTTAAAAACCAAATAGATTCCAGATTTTTATTTTACATTTATTTTAATACCTATTAAAACAATCACACTAACACAATGGAGTATTATTTAATTATTTGTAACGGTATCGATTTCCACTACATCGATCATATTCGTAGGGTACGCTCTATTGATATAATGACAGCGTTTGTGAAGTTAGTGACATATAATGAAATAAGTGTTGTAACAGTTTACAAAGCTTGTTTAGAACAATAAAATAGAAATCTACTTATTTTCTACACTTGGCCATTGCTAATGAAGCTAAGATTTAAATGGGTTAATCAAGCAAAACCGACGATTTTTTTGGTACATATCTGATTCGTGGAACAGCTAGGCCCAGAACCGGGTTTCTCCTTTGCCAGATGACGGGCGTCGTCGTCGAGGAAGGACTAGGAAATGCTGGTGTGATGACTTAGAGGTATAGGAGAAGGTAACACACAGCGATGAGTTGAAAGCTGTGGGGTAGACTTTTGCCCAGCAGTGAGCAATACAGGGTGGCAGGGACATTGACGCGCAACCCGTTACCATGAATTCAGTACATGATTCAGAAATCCCTGTGTTGAAACAACTCGACGGTTATTAAAAAAAAATGTTGTTCCATACATTTTGACCACGTAGGTGAACGCAATTTTCTATGAAACGAAAAATTTCTACGCTAGTGGGTCAATAATTGAGGGGGAATAGTAGTGCTAAATTTATGGTTTCAATTGCGCGACGATGCCCTGCCATCCTGTATAGGCTGCAAAAATAAAATACATTAAATACTTAATCTGTATTTGATAGCAAGCGGAAAGCAAGAAGAACTTTTGTATGTGTACAATCCAACGAGTCGTTGGTACAATCACAGAGCAGTGGTGGCGCAGTGGTATCGGCCGCGACTTACGAGTTGTAGGTCGTAGGTTCGAACCCAGACAGGCGCTTTACTTTGTGTAAATTATTTCATCACCACTGCTCTCAAAACGGTGAAGGAAAACCTCGTGAGGAAACCGGCATGTCCTAGAACCAAAAATTCGAAGACATGTGACATCTGCCAACATGCACTGGGCCCGCGTGGTGGATTACGGCCCACTCCCTCTCGCAGAGAAGAGGCCTGTGTCCCAGCAGTGGGAGTAGGCTGATTATGACAATCACAGAACAGGCAAAAGGGGTACAAGCTATCAGTCCGTCGTTGTACTCACGATTTTTCAGAAAAGTAAAAATTCTCTCCCCATACCTATCTGAATGAAAGATGTTCAGCACTCCGGTTAAGTATTTATTAAAAATACTGTCCAAAGAAACTGTAGATAAGGAAACACAGGTACTTGTTCAGAACAACGTTAACATGTTAATGTGGAATCTACGCGAAATTGCTGACATAGGAAACTTTGTAACATTTACACAGCAGACCGAAAGTTTTACGGATCCACCCAGCGGTGGCAGCGAAACTTTTATAATTAATGAATTTAACGAGAACAGAATTGTTAGGTACAGTCGCCAGCAAAATTGCATGGGTACCTTAGTGTCTATTTTCCCGTGAACGTTTAAATTCAAGTTTTCGAAAATAAACTAGATGGCGTTGGTTTCTTCACAACTATGACTAATTTACGAAACGTAATTAAGGAGTTAGGAAGAAACGTATTAAGTAGGATTGAGCAAGGAGTTACAAGGCTAATACATTTATCTAATTATTACATTAAATTTACCAGCATACGTAGCTTAAATGATAAAAATAATAAAAGAAACCGATAGGAATATGTTTACGAGTGGGTATTTTAATAATTAATTTAATATTCGAATTAGTAGTTACTTAGCACCTACTTATAAATTGATATTCAATTTTAACATAGTAGGTTAATAATTAGGAACAATTTTCTTTAAAAGAAACTATTAATTATAAATTGTTTGAATGTTTGAAGAGACAAAAAGAAACTACAAAAATATTTTATCATATAAAGCAAAGCAACGCCATCTAATAACAGCATAATTAAATTTTGTTAGTCGTTAACTGGTTTTACGCTAGATGGCGTCATTTCTCGCTTCATACGATTTTGTTTCTGTACTACCCATGCACTTTTGCAGCCTACCGTACATAGGGAAAATTATGGGGAAATGCATGTTACGATAAATTTGGCTTCAGTTTATTAAGGCTTACTAGATTTTGTGGCTTGAATCTGTTTTAAGTTTAAAAAAAAACTGTACCCGACAAATTAAAAAATAGGAAAAATGTCTCCCAGAAGATTTTAACTGTCTGTTGGAAGTGTCTAAAAAGTTCTAACTACCCGACAAACTTAAAAATAGGAAAAATATCTCCTAGAAAATGTTGACATTATTCTTTTGCTCTTATCAAGCCTTACCCCAGATAGTTCTTTTAAAAACTTCACCTCAAAATTGTAACAATAAAGGCTCCCGCAGATAGGCGCGACGCGACGGTATGACGCGATTCTGATAGAACAATTTCCATCTAGTTTTCGTAAAAATGGTTCTGCTAGTCGCGTCGCGTAGGTTTGCGGAAGACTTAACGCGATATGAATCCGCAACATTATTCGTAAAAAAGAAGCGAGTTCTCCTATCAATCATATGTGGTCACTATAATAAGGTTCGAAATGAACTTGACAGAATACCACTAGGTACCTACCTACTAGTTAGCATTCGATTGTTTCTAGGCTAGATATCCAAATAAATATATATTCATTTGTTTTACGCCCATTGAAGCTTTATGAGTGTCAGATTAATTATTTATACGCCAGACTATTCGGCGTCTCGGCATAGAGTAGAAGCCAAGGTCTTTTGTAATGTTTCATCTATTTTTTCATTGAATAATATGGGCTGTCGAAAGCGTTTTCTACAATGTAGTCTCTAGCGTAGACTGCCTCTATGATGCACAATCTCAACGCTTTGTAGGCGATGACATCATGACACATTTTTACTATACAGACACTATTTAACTGGTAACGTCATCATCATCTTTAAAAGGGACTATGACCTCGGAGTTTGTTTCATCATTTCTTCTCGGGGAGCAGTCAGGTAGGAAATGCCGGTGCCATATAGTTTTAAAATATTGTCCAACAAAATATTGACGTGTAAGTGTCTTAAAAGATCTACTTACGGAAATAAACATTTCATTTCATTATCAGCAGTTCACTAATGTACAAAGGTCTTTCTAATGGCATGTCATTTAGCTACATCATCGGTCATCCTGTGAAGATCGTCGCTCCATCTAGCCTAAGGGCATCCGACCCTACGTTTGCCGATTCGCGAACACGTCGACCTCAACGGTCATCGATTCAGGCCAACATTGCCGGCACATTGTCACTTCAGCTTGCGAAATATAATCCTCTATCTTCCTCTTCTGAAATTCATTGGAATTTGGGAAGTAATAGCAAAAGATTTTTGCGTCTGAGACATTCCGCTGGACTATCAAAACAAACGTGAAACCTTAATTGAAAATTCGGTAGTAAATTCCGCCCGCCTACGATTTGAGCCACATGCAGTAACGAAGCATGGAACATAACGCCACATAACGTAGCCTACCTTAATTGAAACGTTCTAGTCGCAATCTAGTGTAATTCATGCAAATATGTAGACTTTATTGATGAGAATCAAGGATGGTTATTAAATGACATCGCTATGTTGATCGATGAGGAATGGCCGAAAGAATATATGTGGAATAAAATTAATCGGTAAAATCAAAATTGACATTGTTGCTACGCTGAAACAACGATTTTTGATAACAATGCTCAATGACATCGATATTCTATTATTCAGGATTCGTGAAAATTTTCATTATCTTTGCTAAATGAGATAGCAGTGCTGACTTGCTCATGGTATGTTAGACTTTCTTGAATACAATAAATCAAAAGGTTCTTGATGCATTAATTACCTACCTACTTTTATTATCTTCTTAGGGCTGGTTTTTCAATACCTAGTCAGATAAATACTGAAGAGTAATTAGGACAGTTTGACATATTTTCTATAAAAAATTTGTCTAACCGCCATATTAATATTTTACATAAAATATATTATGTAACGATTGAAAAATCAGCCCTTACTAAATATATTTCAAGTATTTTCTACACGATTGTACGACATGTAAAAACTTTTAGAGATATAAGCATAATCCGCCTATAATATTCTCATGCTGCTGGGACACAGGCCTCCTCTCTGTGAGAGGGAGTGGTCCCTAATCCTCCACGCGTCCCCAGTGCGGGTTGGTACTTTCCGAGTTCGGACTTTTTGTCTCATTTTGCTAGACACAGCCAAATAGAGACCCATCGAGTCTTTATTCCGTTTTTTAGGCAACGATGAATTTTATGGCGTTAATAATATTTTTATTGGGTGTCGTTAATTTGGCGATTGGTGCTATTTAGGTGTAAGATCGATCTGATCCACCACATGGTGGAAAAGCTGCTGATTGAGAAATGTACCTACAGACATCTTCACATCGCACATCAAGCTACTACAATCTGTCTAGATTTTGAACTTTATCGCTACGGGTAAGGTTCAATGTTGATTGGGAAAATTTGAAAGTTTCGGGTACCTTGATGTGCTGGCGTCAGTACTTCGATTCTAATTGAAAATTGCTTTTGTCAAACTCGTTTAGTGACACTAATTGGGTTGTGGAGGTCAAACAGGAAATGGATTCAGGTAAAATACCTATCTGACACTTAGTTGCATGCAGTTCGGCTGGAAACTGATCCAACATAATCTGCATTCGCAATTTATTTGCCAAAGATGTAAACAAATTTGAGTTTATGGAAAAATAACTTTAAATCCTACACAATAAAGTTCAGTTTACGCTACAACTTCAAACATTTTCAATTGTCCTAGTCACTCTAAAATCAACTTAATATAGATTAAAATAAAGTTGATATTTGTTTAACTTGAAATAATATTAATTTGAAACAGTTTGAATAGACTTTGGTTAGGAAATGGCTAGACAGATGATAAACATTACTAAATTAACATCTCGCTCGTTTCTGATAACTTCATCACCATCATCATCCGCAGCCCGACTTCACCCACTGCTGGGCATAGACCTCTCTTTTCTGTGCCAGCCTCATCCAGGTTTTGCCCGCGATGGCAACATTGTTGTCCGCCCATCTCGCCGCCGGTCTCGTCTTCCAGTCCTTGAACGCCACTCTGTCACAGCCTTACTCCACCTTTCATCACTGCGCCTTGACAGATGTCCTGCTCAACTCCATTTGAGGTCCATAATAACTGTCACTCACATACACAGCACACTAAGTAACCTACCTACACCAATTTCATAGAATAACTTTAGCATATCGACGCTGTTTTGTTTCACTTGTTATGGAATGTGAACTATTTACTGTACCCATACGGCTGAACACTATCTCTTAAGATACAGGCTAGACTTTAAGGGATTCTATTCAATTGTGCTTATAGTGTGACAAATGTATTTATAATCTACAATATACAACGTGTTTCAGAGGGTTGGGACCAAACTTGGGGGTGTGCTACAGGCCATCAAACTGAACAACTTTTTCCCGGGGACCAACATCGTAATCGTGAAAAAAAACATCAGTCGTCCCAGACATTTGATCAAGTAGATATTGAAGTTTTATATGAGTCGACTGGTTTTTTTTTTGACGATTACGATGTTGGTCCCCGGGAAAAAGTTGTTCAGTTTGATGGCCTGTAGCACACCCCCAAGTTTGGTCACATCCCTCTGAAACACATTGTATACAGCGCAATGTGTTTCTTGTTTAATGAAATAAATATTATTATTATTATAATACGTGACAACTTAACTGCTATTGTTGGTTCAAACTAGTTCTTTTGCATCTGGATCTATTCAGTAGTAACATTTTCAAGTAACATTCTGTAGATTCAATAAATATAATAATATTAAATAGAACAATTCTGAGAGTTGGAGAAAACAATCATGCAGTTTCGTAAGCAAATACTATCGTTGCTAAGTTATACGGTTCGTTACCAGTAAAATAATATGAGAGACGGGTAGATAATAATTTCATGGTAACGTTAGTACCAACTCATAATATATATGTATGATAAAAAACCTTGAAGATATTTCCGGAAAGTAATGGAAAGGCAAAAAGCGTGTATTTGCACGCTGTACCGACCCTTGTCACGTCTTTAATGCTAATAGTCGCCATTTTGTATTTGTTTTTTTTTGTTGTAGATTTTTTTTTTGTGTATAAGCCTTAAAAAGCACGAATAAAATTCATAAGCTAACAAAATATCTCGCCTGTATTTGTCGAAAGGATGGGCAAAGGTGAACACCAAGTCCCAGTTTGTATTAAACTAATCCGGACTTCGGGCTGCTACTGGCAAATCCCTTATTGAAAACCCCAATAACACTTTTCCTGACCTGACAGGGCCTTGTCTCAGCAATTGCACTTACCAAGACTAGACCAAGAAAGGAGAATGTCTAAAAATACTTTATCTATTTCTCAGACACCAAGAATCAGAGAGTAGGTACCTACTTATTTTATTGAACCTAGCATTTCAGTCGTTTTATCTCCGAAAACCACTTCTAAGTCACACCAAGACTTCAATATTGAAGTTTTCTCATTTATAAAACACGCGAGTTTGGGCACTTTGTTCGGGAAATTCGAAAAGCATCAGACAAAATCAATGCTTGCAACATTTATGAAGTTTTATGTCAAGATTTATCAAAGAAGATGTTGAATTGATCAATTAAATGTTAATGAATTAATCCGCTTAGGAAAATTAAATTAATAGGTTCATAGATGAAATTGGAAATTGTTTCAATGAATCCATTTGTTTTAAAAAGGAATAAGATTGTAATCGGAGATTTGGACGACTCTTTTGGAAACTTTCATTCAAATATTGTTGAAACATTCGCAAATTATCTTTTCATATAAAATATCTAGGTTCAAATTACACACCATGCCCTTTAATTTTCCCAGATAGCTATTTTTCCTTTACGCTGTTAACTCCAATAAATAAACTAATGAAGTTGTGTTACAAATAGAACTACATAATACAATTAACTCCCTATGGTGCTTCGTATAATCGAAGAAATTAATAATGACTAATACGAAGAGAGTGCTTTCATAATTTGTCTTGGAAATGTCGTAGAAAACGGTAGAAATTGGCTTGTAAAAGTATAACACTGAAGCGGTGCTAACTAGGCGACACGTCGCGGCATGGCACGGCAAAGTGCCGACATCTTTCGCGGCATACCGCAGCTTCCTGCGTTATGCATGTTTCCTTGTGGCTTAACAACGAAATATGAGTGCTAATGGTATGAAAATTAGATTCCAAATCATTTCCGTTTACGAAACTTATTTGCCATGCTATACCGCGCCGTATCGCCTGGTGAGCTGGTGCTTAGGTACTGATGTGTAAACTTGCTAACCAATTGTAATAGTTTCGTGAAGATCGTGGTGGATGGACTGCTCATTCTGTTAACAACTGCTACGGTTATTGACCAGCTATGGCTGCTGTCCAAGTTAAGCGTTTATGGCATTATTCGCTTAGAATGGTTTGTTGGGTAGTCCATGTGGGGTTCCCTATCCATTTGCATAAAATTTTAAGACCTAATATAACTTAGCATAACTTTGTTTGGCATAATTATATTTTCGCATAATATAATTACGCATAACAGCTTACGCATAATTTTTTTAAGCATAATTTCTCGAACCATAATAATGATTAAGCATAATATTGTAAAGCATAAATTTATTAAGCATAAAGTTCTAAAGCATAACTTTTTTAAGCATAATATCCTAAAGCATAAATTTATTTACGCATAATGATATTAAAACATATTTTTATTTTTTCGCTGTAGAAAGCATGAAGCAAGCAAGCATACAGCATGCAAGCAAGCATGCAGCATGCAGCATTCAAGCGCTCGCTCTTGCATCCTATGTCGACGGAGCCCCGCTTCGCGGGGCCCCTATTTCTGAGTAAAGGGTTTAAAGTAACCTAACCAAACCGAACCTCGGGGTGCCCTTCGCTCGTTCTTGCATACTATGTCGACGGAGCCCCGCTTCGCGGGGCCCCTATTTCTGTGTAAAGGGTTTAAAGTAACCTAACCAAACCGAACCTCGGGGTGCCCATCGCTCGCTCTTGCATCCTATGTCGACGGAGCCCCGCTTCGCGGGGCCCCTATTTCTGTGTAAAGGGTTTAAAGTAACCTAACCAAACCGAACCTCGGGGTGCCCTTCGCTCGCTCTTGCATCCTACGTCGTCTATTGCGTTCGTTGAGTTCGGGTGCGGTAACGGTAACGGAAATAATTCGGAGTATTGAAAATCGGAATGTCGTTTTTTCTCCAGATAAAAGTTATCTCGCGATTGAAAAATCGTTTAAGTAAAATAATGCTATGTGTAAATTATATTAATTGTATGCCTAAATATTATTATGCTAATAGTCATTAGGCCTACTAACGTTATGCTAATAGTCATTAGGCCTACTAACGTTATGCGAATCAAATTTATGGCAAATGTATGCCTAAAAAAATTATGCCGAAGTATTATTATGCCAAAACAAATAGTGCCAAAATCGTTATGCCGAAGTAGGTATATTAGAACAAAGAACAAAATGCGAAAAGAAGGGATCCCTCCATGTGGTCTTGTTAACATTAAAATTTTGATAGCACATGGAACAAAGTCATTTATTCATTATCGATACAATAAAAAAAGAAGATTCGTGACTCATTGGCTAGGGGTTGAGTCAGTACCTACGCATCAACGCCCTACCAAGTAGGTAGGCCAACTAGGTATAACTTGTATGAAGTACCTTTTTGTTACCCAACTCTAACCATGAAAGTACGCTTACTCGACATCCAATTTAAACAAGACCCTCTCTAAAAGGACAACGATAATACCAATTCATTGTGAAAAGTTCGATGTCCAAACAATACTGCCATTAAATAAAGTGCTGATAGTGCGAAAAGGACTAAACTGATAAAGATTGGGTTACATCACTGCGGGGGCGATAATCGCGAACTGTTTGTAAAGCTCCAATGTCAGATTAGTGATGAATGAATGGAACTAATCGAGCTTAGGCGAGCTTTTCAAGACGTCTAATTAGGATTACTAAGTGACTTTTTAGACTTTCATATTGAAGTAATTTCTTCTTCTTTTCAAATCAATGGTGCTTTTTAAATTAGTTATGCCTAGTGAATGAAGACCACTGTAGATACTGTTAGTGAATATGTAGCGACAAAATAGATGGAATTTGATACAGTATGAATGAGGGCTTTGGGAAGTAAGCTTTTAGATTATGCAAATGTGCATACCTTTAAATACTTCTAACGCGGAGTTAGGCTATTGAACGACGTTTGAAAATTCCGAAGATACAACTACAAAATCAGGTCATCCGTTTTGAAATAAAAGTTTAATTTAGCAGATAGAAAGAACATGTTGTCAGAAATACGGTTCCACAAAGAAATAATGGTTATAAACAGCAACATAATAGGTAGGTACGCATGCAGTTGTTTACTGTAACAATTATTTGCGAGAACCACATACGTCTCATTAGACACGAGATAATGGAACTACATGTCATAGCAACGTCAGGGCGGTATGTCTGACACACCGAGATATTACCACGCTTTGTGTGAAATATATGTAAGAGTGGTTATCAACGGACGACACGCTCGCCTAAATAAACGTAGATTCTATTAGAAGAGTCGATAGCGGTTAAATATTTGTAAGGCCTGGCACTTAGGCGAGACTTTTAACGTCAACGATGTTTAGTGTTTTGTTTTTACGACCGTGTCGCAATTTGGCGACTCATATTGCAAACTAGCTTTTGCCCGTGTGGATATAAAAAATGTATCCCACGGGAACGTAGGTACTACCGCGATTAAAAGTACCCAGGTTATAAACTATCTGTGAAATAAAAATCTGTGTGCCAAATTGTATTCAAATCCATTCAGCCTTTTTTGCGCCAATCTGAAACAGACTTTTTTTTTTAATATTCAATGTACAGTTTTGTCTTTGTTATTATTTTATTATAAGTATAATATAGATATCTAGATGTTCAATGAGTCTTGTCTAGATCAAAAAGTGTTGAGATAGAAATCTCTTTTAGCTATTGGAGTCTCCCTTGTTTGCAATTCAAATGTTTGTGATTTGAATTAAATATGTCTTTGCAATTGCATCTCTATATTCGTCATTAAGTTTACATGTATCCACATTTGGGAATATCATCTTTATCAAGCAGCAAAAAAGGTCAGCATAGGTGTCCTAAAAATTTTAGGTACCTACGTCTGTGGGTCGCACAGTGTGATACTTTTTAATTACGTATTAGCGCTAAGTTTGGTATTGCATTATTCAGCGCTTAATCGCTGCATCTTGTACTTACTGCTGCTCAGAGCATTCCATGTGTGCTGTACCTTACCGCTTGAATGTCGATACATACGCTTGAATTTACATACGTGATTGTCTTTTACGTCCATTTTGCGCCGAATTACAGCAGTTTTGGATGTTGCTTTTAATACAAAAGTTTTTTTTTATTATTATGCATACGAAGGGAGAGCACGTTTATACATATGTATATGAATACTTTATTTTATGTTCAACCTTGTTTTAGGCTAAAATTGTTACGCATGCCGTGGCACTAGTAAATTCTCTTACAAATACATAAAATAATAACCATCATCATTCTCAGCACTTATCCTAATTTAATTGGCGTCTCGGTGCAGCATGTCCTCTTCATCCATTTGAATCGGGAATGAGTATTTGACTCTAGCTTTATGACACTAGATAAAACCTGAAGGCCAATTATTCTCGTAATTTGAAACGTTCAAAACCTAGTCAGTCTCATCTCGGCGACAAACAAATGTCAATAACTTGTCAAAATGTAGAAAAATTTGTGGTATTTTTGACAGATTGAGACTGAGATCAGACTGTGAACGTTCTTAAAATTACGAGAATGGCCCCTCTGATTTCTGAAAGGCTTATCAACACGAAAAATCTTTCAGCCGACTTTTCCATTTCAAATTATCGGTAGAAGCCCTGGTTGATTGCAATAGTTTCGCCCCCTACATGGGACGGCAAAATATGGGTGTACTATAGGTGCACCTCTGCCTAATCCTTCGGGTAATACAGGTGCGGTTAAATGTTAGAAAAAAAAAAAAAAACTCGGGGCCCCTAAAGGTATGAGGAACAGGGTGTAAAGTTCACTCATCCTCCATAGAAAAGGGAGGATTTTCCGACCAGACGGGTGTTGTTTCTAGCGGGCCTGTTGTTAAACTCTGCTTGCGAGATGCAGGATTTTGCATGACGTCAGTATGACGCGTTGTTCGCATGTGGCGTTGTAGATACCGCTACATGTATCTTTTATCCCTTAAACAATTACTTTACTAACAGTATCTGCATCTGCTGTATCTGCTAATCTGCTATATCACTCAATATATTGTTAATCCTAACAGGTTTAAACAAGAGTGGGTTTTCTTTAGCTCTGTTTCTCTTCGAAGGGATAAAAGCTTTAGTGACTCGTATATTTATTCACCTCTTGACCCTATTACGTTAGAAGAAACTTTACTTTATCGATCGAACCTAGAAAGGGCCATCTACTTCATGTTTACTATGCTAACAGTTTCTTTCTATACAGTACTTAATGAAATATGGCCTAGCAGTATGTATTTCTTGCGTGATTAAATTCGGCTTTAAAATCGGCATGTATGTAATCGTAAGTACCAAAGTATTACTCATTTGATGTCCTAAAAATATTAATGTACACTTTAATATAATAAATAAGTATGTCTCTTTTTGTGTGCCTCAAATAATTCTTATTGTGTTGTTCTGAAATACTAAGTAGTCAATTAACTGCGACCAACTTGGACGTAGCTTTTGGTTATGGTTCTAACCTAACCCATATGCCTACAATGCTCTGCGGATCCAGTATAACAACGCATTTAGAGTGCTGTTGCGTCTGCCTCAGTTCTGTAGCGTGTCATCTATGTTCGCTGAGGCACGTACCGGGACTGCTTCAATGCTGTACGGCGTAAGAGAGTGGCCTCGCTGCTAAACAGACTCCGTGGCAGCCCCAACAGCATTCTACGCGCTATAGCCGGGAGACATGACAGCCCGTTGGTGAGGTCACTTGTCACCTGTACATTGTCGGTGTTATTAGTTAAGTACTAACATAGGTTAAGATTATTGTTACTAACCCAATGGATCTCTGTTATCCGATAAAGTAAAATAAATAAATAAATATGGTCAGACTGCCCTACCTTAGTTTCTGCGACCATCTCGGCTCTTGCGTGTTTAGTCAAAGTTATAATCTAACCAAACTCATTGGTACGGGTGCTAGCTTAGTTACTGCGACCGACTTTGAGAAACTGCCAAAAAGTTTTAAGGGGTACTAACAACAAAAACATTTTTATAAAATTTATATAAAAAAGCCAACAACATTAGTTAGTCTTATTTTAGATATCTAAACGTCTCTTAAATTTTAGTCAATTGATAATCTACTGATTACTAAAATATTTTTTAAGAAAGGTGCAAAATTATCTATTAACTCCTGAGGGGCAATTCCAGTAGGCCATTTCTCGTAATTAATTAGAGGGGCAATTGTAATACCCCTCTGTTTTTTTTAAGAACTGTTGCATTCTTGTTTCGGTCTTAATCTGTCAAAAATTATAACAAATTATTGACATTGACTAGGTAGATATTGAACGTTTTTAATTACGAAAAGTGGTCTTCTGGTTTCAGATAGATGATTTAATAGAATCTGTAGTCCATCCTTAATCTGTCAAGCGCCGCTAATGAGACACAATTGATTTTCTATTGTTTCGTCGCCGATCGGCGAACCGCGCCGCTTGACCGGTTAATATCACAAGAAATTTGATTGACTGTTGCTGTTGCAGTCATATATTCTATTGTCATATAGCAAATCACAACAGAAATGAGATTTGACAGCAGTTTTGTTAATCTTGAAATGTTAGTGTATCGTACGTAAGCATTGGAACCTAATTTAAGACATCATCAAACTTAGACTTAATAATGTTTTAGCGGAAACTGCGCGAATACAATATTGATTCACCCGTCTATTTCCAATTTAACTCATAATCAGCCTATAATGTCCTCACTGCTGCGACACAGTAGGCCTCCTCTCTTTGAGAGGACACGGGGCATAATCCACCACGCGGGCCCATTGCGGGATGGTGAATGTTAGTCATTCAGTTTTTCGAATTTTCGGTTCTAGGACATGCCGGTTTGCTCTTGATGTTTTTCTTCACCGTTTTGAGAGTATCTAATGGTGATGAAATTTTAATAATTTTCCATCCTGTCCATTTTAAAATGTAAATGAGGTCGTGCCCTTTCGTTGGTATTACGCACGAAGGAGCACCGTTTCTTAGTAAATAGTGTAAGGCGCGATGTTTTATTCTAATGATACATAATATCCTATTATTGGTAACCGGAGCCCTTTCACTGGAGCGTGCAGTCACGGGCTCTACGCACGCGACAATGAATACTTAATATTATAAATTATTTAATAGATCGGAACCTATACCAGGGTATTGTCCTGTTTCTCAAGACTTAATAATAATAATCAGCCTGTATTGTTTCACGGGTAAACGTAACATGGGATGCCCTCAGGCTAGGTGGAGCGACGATCTTCGCAGGATGGCTGGTAGCAGCTGGATGAGAGTTGCCGAAAATCGAGTTGAATGGCGTGCAATAGGAGAGGCCTATGTCCAGCAGTGGACTGCTATAGGCTGATGGTGATTGTTTCACTGCAGGGTAATGGCCTCCCTTTCCTTTTTTTATCCAATTCGATCCTGAGCCAATATGGACCCAATAATAATAATATAATAATCATTTTATTATCAGGCAACTAAGGCCGATATACAGGGTGTTACAGAAAGGGTATATCAATATAAACGGGTTGAAGAGTGTATCTGGTCTAGAATCTCTGTACAAAATTTCAGCTCAAAAGCATTAACTTTGAAAATGCTTAATATTTTTTTATTTCGACATCACGGCGCTGCACTGGCGCGCGGCGGCGTGATGTGCGTGTACTAGGCGCACAGACACACTACAGATAATGGATAATGACCCTCGTAGTGCGGTGACACGTTTTTTATGATTTCAATTTAATAAACTATCGAAATAAAAAAATATTAAGCATTTTCAAAGTTACTGCTTTTGAGCTGAAATTTTGTACAGAGATTCTAGACCAGATACACTCTTCAACACGTTTGTATTGATATACCCTTTCCGTAACACCCTGTATAAAATACACAAAACAATCTTATACAATAATAAACTAATACATATTATTGTTATAATGCCCTGTCATCTACGCCTGGGTCTTCCGCGATGCCTTTGGACGTTTTCAGGGACCCATGCCGTGGTGGTGTAAGCCCACAATGTATCCGACATGCGGCAAACGTGTCCGGTCCAGTCCCAATTGAGCTTGGCTAGTTTTTGGGTGACGTCTGCGATTTTTTTCTTAGAGCGCAATATCGTGTTCCATAGCCGGCCGCTCGCTAACCTCAAGCTTGGTCCTCTGCTGACTGTCATTATTGTAAAAGGATCATAACGTTCTTGTTGATAAAAAATAGAAACATATTACGATTACTGTGGCTGTAGCATGCCTAGGTACTCGTACAGGAGCACACACAGCTGCATCAATTAGTTTACCTACCTCTTTTAAACAGAAGATTTTAAATTATTTAAAATCTTCTGTTTAATAAAAAATTGAAATTTACTGACGGACAACATACAGCCTAAACCGCAGGGCCAAAAGTTTGACATTTTGCACACGAGTTCCTTATTTATCGAAGGTGAGCACTAAGGAAAGATTTTCAAAATTTCGTGGCCTGCAGGAGTCAAAGAGGTGATGAAAGTTCGTCATTTTAGCTTATCTATATACTAGCTGCTGCCCGCGACGTCGTCTGCGTGAAGGCTCTACAGCACCAAAAATACCTAAGATGCCAGTGTCGCTATAGCATTATAAGTAAACAACTTTTAAAATAGCATTAAAATATAAGTTTTTTTTGCAAGCGAAGCAAGTGAAGAGAGTTATATGGGAGTCCTGCTGAGTTCAGTGTGGTGTGGGGGATGTGACTGAAGGAAATAGAGAAAACAATGCAGGAATACATTCCAGGACACAAAAGAGCAAAAATACGTACAAAGGCATCATACCTTAAAACACTTCCCTATAAAGAACGTTGGTAGTTATGCTGCCAGGAGCCAAATGTAAAGAGAGTCAGGACTGGTGACGCGGGAGCAAGCGACGTACAGTTGTCCGTGTGAGAAGCAACTCGTCCTGAGGTCGACACCCGCTGCCCTCAGTGTCTGCCTCTATTGATGGTTATCGCGAAGCAAACACTCACGGGGAACTGTACGCGCTTGTACTGGAACGGGAAGATATGAGGTATGAGGGGAATGCGTGGTGTAAATACTGCCTCGCCAACGCCACAACCCGTAAGAATTTCCGCCTCAATGGTGTGTCTGTAGAGCGAAATGACTTTAGGGTGGGTCCCGTTACACAACTTCAGAGGAGATAGGTTCCGAAGAAGCATAATCGGGACACCGACCTTCAGCTTGATGGTATGCGCTGGAAGTCCACTTGCTGACAGGGAGTTCAGAAATACCACGGGATAATGTGTGGCATCATCTTGCTCGACAACAGTGTTTATCGAGTTGTAGACCACTTCATTCCCCTCAATTTCCGAGAGAATGCATTCGTTAATTGCTGCAGCCTGATCATTTTTGGACGTCAAAATGGCCCGCTCACACACCCAAGAATTCTGCAGGTGCAGTATACGACTGATGTCCCCGTACACACAGCAAATGAGTTCTTCTAAGCTTGATACCACTCTACCGAGAGACTCTGGAAGCACCACCTGTCCACCTCTCTCTTCTGGTAGAGTGCCTTCGCCAAGATTTAGAAGGACATTGGAGAATTCTTGAGCACGTGCATTGCCGCCGAGCCGAGCTCTCATATTAATGGTCAAGCGCAGCGTACGAACTCGTGACCACAACGAAGATAGTTTCAACGAAGCATTCACCTCGTCAGCCCTCGATCCCCGTGTCACCACGGGAAGCGTTTGCCGGAAATCGCCACTGAACAGAACAGCTGTGATACGACGCATCAAATGTTCGTTCCTGCGGATGTCCTGCAGGGTTCCGTCCACGGCCTCAACTGCCTTCCTATTGGCCATGGTACACTCATCCCATACGATCAAAGAGCAATGCTTGAGCACGTGTCCCTTATCGCTGTTACGTGACACACCACAAACAGGCGTTTCGGCGCTCTCTAAATCGATAGGAATTTTAAACATGGCATGTGCTGTCTTGCCACTCGGAAGCAGTGTGGCAGCGATTCCCGACGACGCTACAGCAATAGTAATTTTGCCTTGCCTACTGACCTCTGCAAGTATGCAAGTGGTAACAAATGTTTTTCCTGTTCCACCAGACGCATTCCAAGAAAAACATTTGACCCTGGTTTTTTCCCAACGCTTTCAAGGACGGTGTCATAAATTTGTTTTTGCTCTGAAGAGAACAAAGCGACATGGTCATTTCGTCCGGATCGTAATTTGTCTCAGCGTTATACTCCCGATTTACACGGTCTTGATGCGGTGATGATTGGGGAGCTGGTAACCCATATTCGATCAGTGGATTGCCGCCGATAGAAATGACCACATCTTGAAGTGAATTGAGACAGGTGTTCAGCACGCGTTCATCAGTTACTCCGACTTCGTCTCCAGTAGAAACATAACTTTTTTGTAATACTTAACACCGCATTTTTTTTTAATTGTCGTCCTCAACTCTGCTCAAGATTTTAAGGGTTTTGTTGGAACTTGAATTTGTCAAAACGAACTATACGATACAACTTTTATGAAGAAAATGCACATTGCCATCTATGAATTTTAAGAATAACTAACTACTAACCTCGCCAACATGATCAAATTTAAATTATTAATTTCCAAAAAGTGTCAACATGTAACTTGATTTGATTTTTATGAAATCTCATAGATGGCGCTGCTTCAAAATTTTCTTTATACTACTAAAATTCATTAAACTATGTTTTTTCTGCCCAAGTTACTTAAATGGCGTAGTTTTTATAGTGTAAAGCTAGATAATAGCATGGCTTACTGAAAAACAACATTTAAATATGCGTCGTTAGATTACACGCTGTCACAGAATGCGTAAGAAAAATAAAGATTCAGAGCTCCTCCCCCATAGGTGATAGCGTGATAATATGTAGCCTATATGTTGACCCGACCTCTTAGTAATATTCATGCAAAATTTGAAGTAAATCCATGCAGTACTTTTTGAGTTTATCCCGGACATACAGACAAACAGACAAACAGACAAAAATTCTAAAAACTATATTTTTGGCTTCGATATCGATTGTAGATCACGCCCCAAGTATTCTTTTAAAAAAATATTCAATATACCGTTTTGATTTTCCTACGATTTTATTATATGTATAGATATAAAAATGAAACCCGTTTTCCGTTGTCACGACATAACATGAAAACGGCTGGACCGATTTCGATGAAATTTGGTATAGAGATAGTTTGAGTCCCGGGAAAGGACATAGGATAGTTTTTATCCCGATATTCCCACGGGATCGACATTTACGCGGGTGAAACCGCGGGGCGCAGCTAGTATGTAGTGTAAAAGTCCCATTAGGTGCACGGCATGTTTTTTTTTTAAAAGAAGTACTTAGTCAGACTTACCAAAGAGCATAAAAGTATCGAAGCAAAAAATGCAGCCGTTAATACACTTATCTGATATGTCTACCTTTTTTTTTAATGAATCTGGGTCCCTCTGCTGGTCAAAGTAGCAAAGGCCTCCCCCATACTTATGTTTATGTATGAAAAATTGCCTGGTCGTCAACGTAAACGTAACAACTTAATAAACCACGCAATGAATGTTGTCGATTGTAAAAAAAACACGCCTTGCAATTTTTAAAGTTTAACGCAATTAGGGACCCCGCTGGTCTAGTATTCTATTGAAACTCCGTAAATACTACGCTAGAAGAGCTCAAGATTATCCCCTTTATTTATAAACGTTGCTTAAAGTTAAGAGACGTGTAAACGTCAAAAATGTATGGTCGATCAGCCGGTAATCATTACTCAACTTTAAGGAATGTTTATGAATAAAGCGGTAAAGTGTTTCCACAGACGTGCAGTCGACTGTACAACATATTCCCGTGTTTACGCTCAACGGGCTAATAATAATCGTGAGTGGAAAATATGCGACATAATATTAACATTTCCGTTGAGCTTTCTAGTGAGTTTGTATTAGAAATTATTTCCTTTTTTTTAAAAGCTTTTTAGGATTCTTTATTTTACGTTTAATATCATTTCATCAATTTAAATTATACATCCGATGGAGGAGCACTCTGAAATGGTTTAGAAAATGTCGAAAAATGAATTTTCTCTCTCATCTCTGTTCTACGAAGAATAGACATTTCAATCTCTTCTTCTTTTTTCTTTTCTTCTTTCTTTCTCTTTCTTTATTTCATGTCATACAACGTGACATTTCTTATCTCATAGTGCTGCAAGTATAAAAAAAATTCTACGATCTGTAATTTTGTGATGGCTAAGCTTCGCGTGCAGGACTGCATTTCTAGTCTGCATTGAAACTATTTTTGAAAGTTCAAGCTGTACTGAAAGACATTATAGTAATGTCCGACCATTAAACCAGATTTCACAAACATTAGAACAAAATAGGGACAGACTTTATTATTATTTTATTTCACGTGAGAAATTCGTAGTTTTCCAGATCTCTGCCAAAACTCCAACCATTGTAACACACAAAACCAATATCCCACGTACAGACGCCAGCACATCAAGCTACCCGAAACTGTCAAATTTTCCCAATCAACTTTGAACCTTACTCTTTAGCGATAAAGTTGAAAAACTATTAAAGAAATTTGACAGATTGTAGTAGCTTGATGTGCTGACGTCTGTACCTAAAGTAAAAGTGCGCAGTGCTGCACACCCCTACCCTATTCCAAGTTAAACAAATATCAACTTTTATTTCAATGATAGTTAAGTTGATTTCAGAGTAACTAGCACTATTGACAAAGTTACAAAAATGTTTGAAGTTGTAGCGTAAACTGAAAGTTTATTTTGTAGGAATTAAAGTTATTTTTCCATTAATTCATATTTGTTTATATTTTTGGCAAATAAATTGTGAATGCACGGTACCTGCTACCTATAGGGTTGCCAACTTTTTCTAGAAGAAGTAGAGTATATCTGATTTCAGAGAGGGTAAATAAAGAGTACAGACTAACAAAAAAGAGTACCATTCATTCAATTAAAAAAAATGTATTTTTTAGTACTTGTTGCTGTACATAATTTTTTAAAATTATTTTTAAAAGAAATGTAGGACTCCATAAATCCTAATTCTAAGTGTAGATAGATCAGGAGCTCATTTTTAATCAAATTCAGTAAGTCAGTTTATGTAAAAAGAGTATTTTAGCGTACTCTATTAGTGTTATAGATTATATAGTACATCTACGAGAAAAAGAGTACAATACTCTATTTTAGAGTACGGTTGGCAACCCTAGGTACCTATAATGTGTCTGTTCAAACGCACTTTTGAAACCGTCACTTAAAACCCCCCACCACAACACTGACCGTTGATAATGCACCTCCATTAACAGGTGCCCTGTCCATCGACGCTCGCACTAATTCATTCTATCACTTTACTCCAGCTTGCATTGTACCGTTCACACGACTTTGATTTTACGGTTTGTTTATACTTGATGCAAAGAAGGATTGCTTTTAATTCTTGCATTGTGTGATTTGAATTTTTTTTACTTTTGCTGTTAAAATAGTGGTTCTAGGATTGTTTTCCGCATTATGATCTACTGCCTTTTAAAGCCTCTCCTGGACTTAAACCCATGTCCCGTTTGTGTATTTTTTATGCTTATCTTGTCCAGGTTTAGTTATTCGCACTACATGCTTAAGTATGGCGACTTCATTGGCTACCTTTCCTTTATGGATTCGCTCAACCTGCTGGCAATATATCTGTACCTGACAGTTGTATTCCATATTAAAATCGTTTTTCTATATATTCCAAATAAAGCAAATATCAACTAAGTTTAAAGTTAAAGATCTTTCTGAAATCAACTTAATGTACTCTATAGAGAAAAAAGGCGGAAACAGACTTATAACACAATGAAGCTTACTCATTGGCCACATTTTTCGTCTCATTGAGCTATTTTCGTCATTTGGCCAATAAGTAAGCGTGGGATGGCGTCGGGTGTTACAAGTGTGCAGCGGCCTTATGTCTTAAAAAATATGAAGAGGCGATTGCACTAATTCATTCTATCACTTACTTAACTCCAGCTGCATTGTTCGGTTCACACGACTTTGTTTTTAATGTTTAGTTATACGTGAAGCAAAGGAGATTGCGTTTAAATCTCACATCGTGTGATTTGAAATTGTTTCTTCTTTTCCTGGTAAAATACCACACTAATACTACCTCTTTGGTCTAGTGGCCGCAAGTACTACTGCTGAGCGTGTAGGTCCTGGGTTCAATTCACAGGTCGTGCAAAGTGTTATTTGGTTTTTCTATATGGAATTTTTAGTCTGGATCCGTGTTTGGGTCTCTCAATATAAGTCTAAATTCGCCATCCCGCTTTGAGTAACTGTGGTCATTAAAAACTCGTGCCTTCTTGTACAAGAAGAGGCCCATGCCTAGCACTGGGCATTATTATTATTATTTATTTCAGAAGACCTGATACCATTTTTGTTAGCCACCTTGGTTTACAATAGTACCTATAACTCTGTTCTCTTTCAAATAAAATAGTAAGCACATTGTTGTGCCAACAATTTTATTAGTATTATGATTTTATCGTCGTTTTATCGACATCCCATTTAACTTTTGATACGCCAGCTTTTCAGCTTTTATTATATACCTAATCCTAAAATACCTGCTCTTTAGTCGCTGAAAATATCTTTCACAAAATAGGCACGATATTTTGCAAAATTTCTGTAAGATACCTACACAAAGTAATTTTCTTTGGCGACGATTTTTGAAACAACGTTGAACGATAATATGACGAGTTACGACCATTTATTCTATGATAGCCTGGAACTAAGGCGAGTCTATTATTTAGCACTGTTTACGCCACGAGTGGGCACGCCCATCTTACCGCAGTTAGCTCATAAACGTACGACAACACATACATTATTACTACAACCCATAATTTAGTTGCTACTCATTCATGCTACCTTATAACAAAAGAATAATTTTCCTTCGAGATAAAAATGAAAACAAAAAATGTGGAAAGCGTTGAATGGCCGCGTTGCGTAACGAAATACTATTTTCAGTGGCCCAAACCGGGCGGATCAATGAAACGGCGTCGCTAGCGCCATCTAGTGGCGGGTAGTGGGCAACGACCTCTGCTCCGTAACCTAGTCTAGACATTCTAAAAATGTGTACGAGGAATTAATCAATGTCTCCGGGGTATCATGTGTCGTGTTAGTTGCTTCAGTAATGTGTTACTTATAGATTACTTTGCGGTATTAAATAAATGCTTTTGCTGAAATACTCGTAGGTGGAGGTGTAATGAAAACAGTTTAATTAACTATATGGATTCATTGAATTGGAGCATAAACATTGGGAACTTCTAGTTTGTTTACTTACAGACGCATAGAGCAAATACACAAGCGAATTGTAAATTCAATGTGAAGTACATAGTTAAAGTTCTGACTGAAATTTTGTACCAGACGAAATAAAAAAAGCTGAAACAAACTGTAGTTTCTAACACAGAATTTTCACAGCAGTTTCGTCTTCAACAAAATATTGCCGATAACCAATAAATCGTTCAAATATTCTCCGAAACATTTCGTACTTAAACTAAAGTTATCAAACGACAATATTTCACGAAAGTAAAACCAAGTCGTTGAAGATTTATGAGAAAGTAGCTAAACAGTTGATGTCAGGCTCTGGTTCTACTCAAGAAATAAACCGACGTTTTGCCGGCAAAATATTTCCTGTAATGCCGCCATATTTCGTACTACGAGGCTGAAGAGGCCGCTCACGTGCCGGCTTTTAAAGATGGCGTCTTTATTAAAATGACAGATGAGAACGTTATTTTTGAAAATGTTTGTTCTAATTTCGTGTTTGAGGGTATAGAAGTCTTTGAAGTCAGATTTATAGTTTTAATTTTTAGATAATTCATGTCTCATGACTGTCATTCTCACTTTCATAGTACTGTTTATCCTAAAGGTATATTACTTACAGCGATCATATATGTAAAGATATTATAAGAAGCGACTTTCCACCTGTGACAAACAATAATTGAATTTGAATTTGACATTAACATTTTGTTTGTGATGTAGCAGTAAGGGCGATATTCGTAGTTTAAGTCTTACCATTTTCGTTGACCATACAAGTGGAGAAACGATGAATTACTTACGATAGCTATATTGAAAGACCATTTGTCTCAGCATCTATGGTTTCTCAATCACATATTCCCTCGAAGATCAGATGCATTGTTTAAACCAGATAGAACGATACACCCATCGTATAAAGCTCAATGCACCACAGACGCATTTACGGAGCATCGTATACAATCTCTTACGTATTGTTATACATGCCGAGTACGAACCTCGTAAAATCGATATCACGATCACTGGAGTTACTAGACGGACTTACGAGAGAGGGTGGGAGGCTGCAAGCCCCCCACGCTCCTACCACCTCTCCCCCCCGGCTCGGGCGCTGGGAATAATCAGCTGTCATTTTACTTAATTTAAATTTTATCCCTATTGTTACCCATTTTGTTGTGGATAAAGATCTTGGATGCCTTCAAATGCTTATGATTTGAGCCGTTTGCTTAAGAATGCAAATGTGTTTTGTGACACATTAGCCACTTTAATCTTAGATTTTTCTGTTAAGAAGTGAGAGATTTTCATTTGTTTGGCCTACTAGACTTGGAAAGTGCTAGTTATGATCTCATTAGTGAGCTAGTTCTTTCATTCATGACATCAGACTTGGCCCAGATTGTCGCTTTGCTTAGATTTTCACTGTATGATGTCATCTGAGCAGTAATTGAAGCCTTCGTCACTGTTTGACATAGTTTCTTGGTCGTGTCTTCGCGCAATGTGAAATGAGGTGATTTGAGATCTACTCGTAGAAAATATGCTTTAACCAATTTGTTCTAACTATGTTATGCTTCTTGTCTTCTATTTCTAGTAGTATCGACGGAGTAACATTGCAATCTATCTAAAAGATTTTACTTAAGATTTTGGCATCTGCTTAGCAAAAAAATAAGAAAATATATTAAGAAAGAAAGAAAGAAAAAGTATTTATTGCGACTCGTACAGGAAGATCACAAACTAAACTAAACACAGTAAAAAATTAAAACCAAGTTATATAAACAAACAAAAAGTAACAAAAAGAAAAATGAGACAGAAACTCCTATACGAGGCCAAAAGGCTCCTATCTCAGCATGATGCTGCGACATTTAAAAAAATAAATGTCGTAGCGCTGGTATTCTGATAGGGCCCGCCGCTGTGATGTCACGGGCAGTTAACAGAAATAAATAAATAAATATTATTATATTCAACGTAGCCCAAAATCATCTTCCTCGTGAGTGGTGCTCTTATCCCATTTTATTTAGAATTTTTGCAGCACGTCCTTTTCCAAACATATCTTCAACGTACTCGTATAGTCTAAATATGCCAGAATAGCTAATTGCAATTATATTAGCAAGTCGGTTGAGAATCTTTCCACAAACTTTTAACAAACTGTACCTACCAATCTATTTCCATCACAGATCTCCATTCCCTGCAATCTCGGGTCTACGTTGGGGCAACACTAACAAAACTAGCCGGCGTAACTACCCGCCGCCCCCACCCGCTGTAGTGGGCGTCAACCCTCACCTCGACATGGCATGTGTAGGAATTATCACAAGTCACTTTACGTAATCTGAGTGCTTGACGATCTGCTTCATGCAGTGTGTAAATAAGTGAATCAAATCGTTGGACTGTTTTTAAAATAACGGTTTTTTTGGTATCCTGTTCCTATTTTGAGTAAGGAATCGTTTTATTACCAATTTTGACAGCAGGTACTTTACATACATAACATATCACGCCTGTAATCCTGGAGGTGTACAGGGTAAAATTTTAACCATAACCAAGAATTCAGCATATGATTCTAGATCCCCCATCATATTACCCAGTAACTGGGTTGTGGAGGTCAGATAGGCAGTCACTCCATGTAAGATACTGGTATTCAGCTGCATTCGGTTAAACTGGAAGCCGTCTGCAACATAGTTGAAAAAGGCCAGGCAGATGGTGATTCTAGAACCCCCTAGTAGAACTTTTTATTAGTCGTTCCATACATTTGGACTGCGTAGGTATTGCACTTTTCTATGAAACAGCAAATTTTTCTTTTTGCCTACTGACGAAAAATTTTGCGCTAGAACTATGTCTAATCGGTAAAACTGACGAATCAGTGAAAGTGACTAATCAACGAAACTGGCGAATTAAATAAACTGACCACTGAGGGAAACTGGCCAGTGATACGCGGACTCATATGCTGAATTCATGGTTACAGTTTGCTCACTGGTTATTTTTTTTCCTGTATAGTAACACCCACATTACGCCAGTTATGTTTAAGTCCCATGTAATGGGGGCGAGCCTATTGCCATCAGCCGGGCATAGATCCAGGCTCCTCCGGGCTGCTACTGAGAAAGTCTTAATGGAAAAACCCAAAAACACTATGCAAGCCCTGGGAATCGAACCCTGGACCTCATGCTCAGCAGTAGCACTTGCGACCTGTTAATGAAAAGATTTAGCAAAATCTTATAAAGATAGCACTTCAGCCATTAACGCTTGACAGGATAATAGGTATAGAAATCGGGCATCAGGCAAATTCTTACGCATGTTCAGGTTTCAAACTTGATTGTAAAGCTAAACGGATGAATCGACGAAAAACGTGGCAAAGTGATATACGATGTTGGTCTTTATGAATGAAATGACAAATTACAACAATTAGTTAGAAAGGATTTCTGTAAAAGCAGCTTTCTTCGCTGAAAGGTCTTCCAATTCAAATTATTCTACAAAACACTAGCTCCGAACTAGGCTAAGACCATTTTATTAACAGTTTTATTTTTAACCTGCAAGCGTCGCCATGTTAATATAACAACGACGCCATGACACATAATATTTTCCCGGCAAAAAAAAACAACATGGAAGTCACATTAACTCGCGCTTTGCCGCGTTAGATTTACTATGGCCTTTTTCAACTTTCCATAAAATAGGGATCTTTAATAAAAGGGTTACTTGTGAACATAATAACCTCTCTACGGAGCCATTTGGCCACATAACCGTAAAAAGCAACATTTTCTCAGTAGACCTACAAAAAATAACGTAAGAATTTCACTGAAACCAAATCAGTACAGTATATTTCATTGATTTTAAAACGTAAAATATTCAAATTAAGTGTCGAGAGTCAACCATGAATGTTTGATACGAATAAACGATTGTGGGCCTTGAAAATATCGATTCGGTTGAAATTAAGGAACAAATGGGGCGAAGGGACGTGGAAGGGTCGCAGAGGTAGTGGACTTGCTGTGTGTGGAAGAGCGAGAAGCGGAGCGAGTTTAATTATTTAAGTCAAGAAAAACATCGTTATTTTACGAATGACACTTTTTGGCGATTTTGTTGCATATTATTCGAGCATTTATGAAGCATATTTGCATGCACGTTTCGTCCTTATCATCATCTGAGGTACTGCTTACCGAATACCATAAATAACTAGCAGCACGCCACACGACAAAAATAACGTTAAAATTATCCCACGGAAACAAACAACTTACCGGTATAAAAATCCAGGTGGGCAATTCTCGTAATTTTAAGAACGTTCACAGTCTGATCATAGGTAGTCTTAATCTGTCAAAAATACCTGTAATTCTCAAAATTTTTGGCAAGTCTTTAACATTTGTTTGTTGCCGAGATGAGACTACGACTAGATTTTGAATGTTTAAAATTACGAGAATTGGCCTTTAGGTCATGGTTTATCAATGTGTCAAATTCGTTCAGCCGTTAAATAGTGATTGATTAACAAACATCCAAATTCACAAACCCATAAGCATAATTATAGACTAGGTATCACATTATTTTATAATATAAGAAGGATTCTATCAGACGACAATGAACACGATCAAAATTACTAATCACGTTTAGCCAACACTCTTGAAAGCCTCATGAAAGCACCAGCACTTAGTAGTAACAAATTGTCGCCCAGCTTGCCATTTGTAGTGCTGTCAGCCTTATCAAGCTGTTCATAAATACTTCTAACACTCCCGAGGTCTTTAATAACGTTATCGCTAGCTTCATAATCTTGCCTGTTAGCTCCGAATATCGCGACCGCTACCACAGTATCGCTACCTAAACTAAGTGTTGTCGACTCATGTTCCGCATTCCCATACATTGTTATTAGTACGCCTGTGGTTGTGTCCCACACAAATATTTTTGCTGCCGTACTACGCACATGTTTTTGATTTATCGTTCAGCGTTGACGCTTCATAATAGCGTTTTGTTTGTTCTCCACGATTTGTTCCGGGACCTACTTCTGAAACTACTTACATATTACTTGTTAATGTTGTTTGACTCTTATTGGTTTGGGATTTCGAGAGGAGGAGGAGAGTGTTAGTCAAATACGTACGGATGTTTTTCCACTGGCTTATTGAGCGTTTGATAGAATTTTCGGTATTTGGATCTTAACGTGCTACTTTGACATTATATTTTTTTTATTATCCTTAAATGTCCCACTGCTGGGCAAAGGCCTCCCTACTCTCTTTCTACCTTTCTCTATCCAGAGCTGCCAAGGACCAATCTTTATTAAAGGAGTAGCTCATCCCGCCATCTCTATCTAGGCCTACCGCGATGTCGTTTTCCATTAAGCGGGACCCGCTGGGTCGGAACTTTGGCCCATTGATCGTCTGACATGCGGCAGATGTGTCAACATATTTAATTTTAATTTCATCATGAGAAAAGTCTTCATCTTCTAAAACATTTTCACTTAAAAATTCTATTAACACTTCTTTGACATGAAGATGATGGGTTGTAAGATTTATAACATCATCTTCACCATTATCGAAACTATTCCATATATTAATTTCGGCTTCTTTATATTCATAATTTCCTTTTAGCTTCTATTATATTCCTAATGCGATTACTTCCAGCAGAATAGCCTCAAGGATTTCATCTAAGGAAGCTACATTGTCCTTAATAATATGAAGTCTTTCAAGGACGGAATGAATCAGTTTTATGATAAAGCTTCTGAACATAATATAACTTTATATGATAATAAACAATGTAAGATTCTTCGTCTTCAATTTCGTACAGAATTAGTTCATGTGACATCATTCGTGTAATATAATAATGAGTGTAGGCGGTAGCTTGGTACTTCAAGACTATTATCATTTAGAAGTTATAGGCCTAATGTTTCATAACACAACATAACGTCACGCCTGCATTCCCCGAAGGATCAGGCAGTGGTGTACCTATAGTAACCCATATTTCGCCAGTTATGTTTAAGTCGCATGTAATAGGGGGCGGGGGTGAGCCTATTCATAATCATCATCATCATTTCGGCCCGGAATCATCCACTGCAGGGTATAGGCCTCCCATTTCTTCTGCCATACTTTCCGGTTCTGTGCGTCTCTCATGCAGGTGTTACGCACGATTTTGATGATATCATCAACCCAGCGCGCTTTTGGAAGGCACTGGTTTCTTTGGCCGAATCTTGGCCATCATTTGATCACAGCCTTACTCCATTAGCAATCTCTTCGTCTAGCTAGATGTGCGAGCCTATTGCCAAGGCTAAACTAACTAATAAAGAAATACAAAACAGGGCTATACCTCTTACTATAAATGAGTTTAAATAAAATTAAAGAGGTCGATTGTCTCATGGTAGTTTTAATACCCGTAATAATGAAGTCTCTCTGGACTACCATACACTATAAAGTGGATAATAATTGCGCTGTCTGTTGTTTTGACCTTTTTCTCTACTAGACTCAATATCGTTTTGAATAGCTTTTTTATCTAATCTGAATATAGCTAGGAGAACTCTAATAAACTTCAATTCTTTAATTAGGAACTAGTTCTGTTAGAAATATGACTAAAAAAGTATCAACTACAAAAAGATCCAACTATTTATCATGTTCACTTAAACAAAAGTCTAACCGATAATAAATGGCATTTTCCTTTATCTAAACAGTAACATCAACCGACTCGCAGTCTATAACAGAAATCCTAGAAATCAAATCATAATAATATAAAGTTTCTCCGATAACTTAGTTATGTATAAGATCATATTCACTGTTATCATAGATGCTTCCTACGGTAGATCTAATAATAGCAATAGAGTGGGTGTAAACTTCATCAGTAGATGTTTTTAAAAGCACTAAGAAGATTTTTCTATTTTTGAACATAAATAGAATAATCCAGTGAGGATTTATTGATGCTCTCAATAACGCTTTTCATTTGTCTTCTTCAGGTGGTGACAGATCTTCTGCATCATCTAAATCTACTTGATAATCTACTGTGAAACTATAGATAAACTAATATTTGCAATTTGGTAATCTGTTAGGATAGGATTTTTTTGTTATAGTACCTAAGTTGTGGATTACTGTCTTTGGTACTAGACAATTTATTTATTTATTCATTTGTTTTACATGAGAATTTCATTGTATCTTTATGATCTGACACAATATTGCTTGCTATGTCTTCATGGATCGAATCTTTTTTCTCACATTGTTGTATAGCACACTAGGTATCACAATCATTGGAAGTGAGACTGTCGACGAATTTCACCATAGAAACTGAACCCAATCAACACATCTAAACCGCTTTCGAGATCTATCACCATTGCTGTGTAATATGCTAACTGACAGCTCTTGGACGCGGTTCAAATGTGCAGACCGCGTTCAGTTTCATATGAAAAATTCGCTTTGTAACAGTGTGGTAAATTACCACAAAAAACACTGAATGTTAAAAAAACACTGTTAATAAAAAACCACTGGTAATGGCAACAAAGATCGATGTTTCAATCAAGGAGTATGTATTTATTTTATATATGTAAATGGTACACCACAGACTACCTTCAGCGTTGACTCTGCTTCCCCCTTAATCCATCCAAAGGTTGTATTTAAAAGATCGCTTTTAGTGATAAGAACGCCTATTGTGTCAGCCCTTGTAAAATTTCAACATTTATATCTGTAATTTTTATGGTGTACATACTAAAGAGTATTCTATTTATCTATCTATCTAAATCCTAAAATTAGTCATGAAGAAACAGTATATTTTAAACACAGGTCACATTATATAACAACGTAACACACGAACAATAATTTGATATGAAACTTACTAGAAGCAGGTGTAATTTATTATGCAGATTCTGCTACCACGTGGGTGCTGGCGTGGGTGGTGGGCAACAACCTGTCAGGGCCACTCAGGGCTAATTCACTGTTTAATCATGAATGCTTTTTACATGGTAGTACTTTCGTTTGACGTGTGATTACACTTGGAAAATGTAGCGTCTTCTGTAGCTTCTCAATTCTTTATTGCGTACCATAATGTATATAGTTGGTAGAGAAATAATTATATTAGTCACAATTATGGACCCTGTCGGGCACAGCATAGATAGTAGGAGAGAGGAGGAAGAACACTGGGTGTTTATTATGATAAATTTTAATACGTATTAGTTAAGTAAGTTATATTGTTTTTTGAATTTACGAATCATAATTATTGTTTTATAAATTATACACATTTATTTATTTAGTAAATTTGTATAAAACATTTTTTATTTTTAAATTAATTATTCATTATTGTTTTATTTACTTATTATTATTATTTTTATTTATTATGTAATTAATATTTAATATCCCTAAGGCAAGTTACTTATTGGACGCTTCATATTTATTTAGAAAATTATTCTTCGTATTATGATTAGGTAGGCGTATCTTTATAATGAGTACATATTTATAAAGTCTATTCAAGCTTATATTTCAAATTGATGCCATTTTGAGTTAACCCAATCTCAACGTTACTTCAATGGAGAGTAAGCTAATTTCAGAGTGACTAGCACTATTGGTTTATATACTTATATACTTCTTGGTTTATATCGACGTTTTCTTTTTGAAATAGTGTTTAATATGTACCTACTTTGATGACTTTTAGGTCAATTGAATGATGTTAAGGAAAGTGAGACATTGTATCCATTAGGATTGTATTATTGGGTGTTCTTGTAACTTTTCGGTTCAAATAAGAACGATTTTCCTAGAAAATCTCCACCTGAATATAATGATTATCATCAGTCGACAGCAGTTTACTGCTGGACATAAGCCTCTCCAATTGTAAGTCATTCAGCTCGATTCTCGGCAACTCTCATCCAGCTGCTACCCGCCACCCTGCGAAGATCGTCGCTCCACCTAGCCTGAGGGCGTCCTACCTTACGTCTACCGATTCGAGGTCTCCACTCAAGAACAGGTTTACTCCAACGGCCATCAGTTCTAAGTCTAATATAGCCGGCTCATTGCCATTTCAGCTTGCTTATTCTGTGAGCTATGTTCGCAACTTTGGTTCTCTGCCGGATCACCTCGTTCCGGATTCTGTCCCTCAGAGAGATTCCAAGCATATCTCGTTCCATAGCTCGCTGTACGTAGTACACATTGTGTAGTGAATTAATTATAAACCTGAGATTTTCCAACAATTATAAACGGTTCGCAGCGTTGGAAGGCTTCCTTCCCACAAGGTGGACCGACGACCTTGTGAAGGCCGCAGGAATCTGTTGGATGCGAGAAGCACAGAACCGGTCGAAGTGAAGGTGCTTGGGGGAGGCCTATGTCCAGCAGTGGACGTCTTTCGGCTGAAATGATGATGATAAACGGTTCAACATTAAGTACTTTTTAGACAAAACACATCATCATTTCAGCCGAAAGACGTCCACTGCTGGACATAGGCCTCCCCCAAGCACCTCCACTTCGACCGGTTTTGTGCTTCTCGCATCCAACGAGTTCCTGCGGCCTTCACAAGGTCGTCGGTCCACCTTGTGGGAGGCCTTCCAACGCTACGCCTTCCGGTACGCGGTCGCCACTCCAGAACCTTTCGGCCCCATCGGCCATCTGTTCTGCGAGCAATGTGCCCTGCCCACTGCCACTTAAGTTTGGCAATTCTTCGGGCTATGTCGGTTACCATGGTTCTCCTGCGGATCTCACAATGGGCCTTATTAGAAGGCTAAAAGTCACCCAAAGGGCAATGGAGAGGGCTATGCTTGGAGTTTCCCTGCGGGATCGAATCAGACAAAACACATCCCGGCTATAAAATACAACAAGCTCTCATACGTAACTCGTAAAAACACAAAACCATCTCCTGTACGTTTTGCGGTTCAAAAATCCCACATCCACATCAAAGCCACGCATCCGAAATCCCGGGATAGGACGATAAATATTACATACATTGCGCAGTCAGATACCAAACTAATAAAACTTCAGTGTTAGCACGTAAACGGAATACAAAATGGTCCTAAGTTACGCGGGTTGCCGGTCGAATTCCCACGCTCATATCATTTATGACTGACGAAAGATATGTTAGGTTCTAAAATGGGTGTGACTTGGTCGCGGCAGACGGTAGCTTCTAGACAGTGCAGTTTCTTGAAGAAAAAATTATAGGTTGTAAATGTAAAATCCTATTTTGATGGTTTTTCTGATAGCTAGTTTATGCAGCTAGCTGGTAGTTCGCGTACGAGTTTATTCAATTAGGGGCTCGTGGATAAATAATAACAGCCGCATAGGTCGATCGATCAGGTTAAGCTACGCTTGCCGCGGTTGGTCTGTGGATAGGTGACCAACTTTAGATACCAAGACCTTCAGCCTGTGCCTCGGAAAGCACGTTAAGCCGTTGTGTCCTGGCTATCATTCGTGGAGCTTTGACAGTCGTTACGGGTAGTCAGAAGCCAAAAAGTCTGACAACCAGTTTTACCAAGGGGTATCGTACATAACATAATCAGCCTATAATGTTCCCACTGCTGGGACGCAGGCCTCCTTTCGGTAAGAGGGAATGGGCCGTAATCTACCACGCGGGCCCAGTGCGGATTGGTAGATGTCACATGTCTTCGAATTTTTGGTTCTAGGACATGCCGGTTCCCTCACGATGTTTTTCTTTACCGTTTTGAGAGCAGTGGTGATGAAATAATTTACACAAAGTAAAGCGCCTGTCTGGGTTCGAACCTACGACCTGCAACTCGTAAGTCGCAGTCGTTATCACTGGGCCACCACTGCATCGTATCGGGTATAGTAACTGGGTTGTGGTCAGTTAGGTAGGCGCTCCATGTAAAATACTGGTACTCAGCTGCATCCGGTTAGACTGAAAGCTGACCCCGACATAGTTGGGAAAAGGATCTGTAACTTTTCGACCTATAATAAAGATTCGTAAATTCGTAGTAATAACGCTTTTTCAGCCTACCCTGTCCCCGACTATTTGGGGTCGGCTCAGTAGGTATGTTTTTCTCTCTCATTTTCCAGTTAAGTTTTACTATTCACGTCAATTAATGAAAAACAAATAGTGAAGAAGTAAAAGAAAAACGAGCTCATTTAGAAGCCCTCGGCTTCTCAAATTAGTGAATCCACTAAATGTACCAAGAATGAGCACTGAATTCCTTACAAAAGATCACATTATTACGACAAACTGCAGACTTCTGATTCATAAGGTCTTCACAATAAAACTGCCGTTATTATAATTGGATCTACATTATGGTCGTTAGTTGTCTACTTTTTTATATAATATTCACCAAGTCTCGTTTTCTTGAGATTTGAATTTATCATTGTAATAATATTGTCTGAAATCTCTGTTTGGACTGGCAATTTTGAGAACAGCTTTTGATGTTACATAAAAGCTGGAATACTAAAATGCTAGATTTATGGGTGCAATATTCCGTGTAATATGCCACTTGTAGGTAGCCATTTCTAGCTGTCATAAATTAAGACTTAACGTACTCGTAGCGTAGGTGCATGTAGATTTGAAGACGATAACGATTGCGGTCGATCAAAGTTATGAACTTTTCTTTCATGAATAGGGTTATTTGCTTTGGTTTTAGTGGGCTTGTGGATAAGTAATAACAGCCGCACGTGTTGATCGATCAGGTTAAGCTGCGCTTGCCGCGGTTGGTCCATGGATGGGTGACCATTTTTACACATCAAGACTATTCAAGACCCCTGCGTGCCTCGGAAAGCACGTTAAGCCGTTGGTCCCAGCTGTTTATCGTGGATCTTTGGCGGTCGTGACGGGTCGTCAGTAGCCTGAAAGTCTGACAACCAGTCTTACCAAGGGGTATCGTATTACCCAGTAACTGGGTTGTGGAGGTCAGATAGGCAGTCACTTCATTTAACATACTGGTATTCAGTAGCATCTGGTGAGACTGGAAGCCGACCCCAGCATAGTTAAGTAAAATTGTTACTAACCCTATGGACTCCCGTCAGATTTTTTTTTAATTCTTTTCTATATTTAGGAAAAGGCTAGGTAGATTGATTGATATAATATGTTCATAAGACAACTGCATCGACTGCATCGTCAGCATCTTCTGTGTATGGTGTATGTTATCAGCTCAAACGTAAGAGCGTTTGAGTCTTCCAATTAAATCTAGAACCCCATGCTTTTGTGGCCTTAATCTCAATTACAACAACGTAAAGTACAACGTAAAATATCACAATAGAGATAAAATAGGTTTATAGAACGTTTGTCTTTATCTCTCACGTTGTCATTTCTGTGTGTAAGAAAGAGACAAACCCCATATTAACTAAAATAGGTTTGATAAGTTTTATGAATAAGGGGGATCTTGATAGTATATCGAATATCCATGCAGCAAACTAGACAATCGTTAACAAAACTTTAAGCGAGCGATGGAGTGAATGCAAATGAACATAAAAGAAATCGTAGACTCCGTAAACACAAAAGTTTATTCCCCAAATAAACTATCAACTAATGTCTCCTAAATCAACTGTATTGGAACGCGCAGTCTTTGAATTTGCGATGTTTTTGTTAAAATTAAAGTTCTTGATGCGATGCCTGCCTTTTCGTGTAAATAAAGTCATGTACGGGAAATGGACGGGACGTAAAAAAGGGATATGTTAGGTGATAAAAACTTTGCTGTTCCATACATTTCGACCGCGTAGGTTTTGCTCTTTTCAATGATGTTTTTTGATAATCGAAGAAAAATTTCTATGCTAGGGGGTCTAGAATCATGTGCTGAAGTCATGATTACAGTTTGCGCATCGATGTGCCTGCCAGGCTGCCACCCTGTATATTAACGTTGTATTGCATTTGTTACACTTCAAAATAGGAACGAAAAAGGCTTAGTGAGAACAAGGAGATATGAGTGCTGATTACGTAATCTGAACAGCAGCAGAAAAATTGTTGAGATATTTAGTAAGCTAAGAAGCTACGATAGTAGGTACGTAGTTCTATAAAAGGCTTAATCGTCTCGTCAAAATCGATAACTAATTCTAAGGTCATGAATACTAGAGCAATTGACTTTTACAATACAGTTTAATTTACAAAAAACCAAATACAACTCAGTCGTTTGCGTGCGATACCTCTATAATAAAAATATTTAGTTATGTGACTTCACGAATAAATCAAACAAAATAGTTGGAGGCATAAATAATTTTAATTTCTTTAACGTATTTGGTACGCACGACGACGTATTTGGGTACACATGTACAATATAATCTTACCTCTCATTGTACGGAAAGCATATTATACAATGTGTGGTCAACTTATACTAGGAATGTAATGTATAGCTTGATATATTGTCGTGGGTACATGTGGTTTGGGCAATATACTTGCGTATTGCTAATGTAAAATAAACGACTTCTCAACATAACAGCACGGCAGCGAACTAATACTGAACCGCCATTTCTATTGTAGGAAAGTTTCTTCGCATTAGGTTTTTCTCTAGCTTTGGGCTGGTCTATAAACTATTTACTTTCGTAAACATTAATAATGGCGTTGGTTTTATTTTGGGACATGATAATTATGTAGACTTGATAATATCAATTTCAAAATGACATTATAATTGTTAATTATAGTAGCGCATTGCTGATATAGTTCCGATAAAATGGAGTAGATAATAGAACATTTTGGTATTTGCTTAGAGCTCTAGAATTCTAGATACACCTGGTTCTCTAGAAAATACTTTTCTTTAAAACAAACACGTGCTAGTATTCTTAGTTACATAAATATATTATGTAGTAAGCAGAACTGAAACATACGAGATTTCCTAGAACCGTTTGAAGCCACACAAAGAAATCACGTGTTGGTTTTAAATATTGTGTTGCATTCGAACACGAGTAACGAACATACATACTATGTTGTCAAAAACAAAATTATTATTGCAATTATTACTGTTACCAACCTATGTAGTGCAGTTTACATGTTTGAAGTCATTTGATCTAATTGGTCCAAAGTCATACCTTGTGGCAGACTATATCGATAAGGCGAAGTAACACAGAGAGAGAGTCATTATTTCAGATCGTGATAAAAATAGGCAAAACTTTCCTCCTTCCTTTCCCAATCCAAAAACCAAAGATGAAAGGACAAACATTAATGATGACGAATTTCCACAGAAACAAGCGATGCTAGTAAGACAACTAGAAGAAGAACTAAGATTGCGCATGCGGCAGCCCGCTCCTGAACTACAACAACAGCTGGAAGCCTTGTTCTCCGAGAACGAACATCTGCAACGAGAGATAGCTATATTGAGGGATACTATAAAGGTGAGAGAGACAAAATATACAACTCACTAATGAATTTCTCGAGCTGTGCTGAATTGACGACTAATAAAATTGCACGTTTTACTTCTTCAAATTGTTTGAAATACAAGTTTTACCCGTGTTCGAAATAAACCCTAGTTTACGTAACTTTCTGAGCTAACGAAGAGCTCCGAGAAAGACAGTGATGTTACGAACAAATCCTATTAAAAATTTAACAAACCAATTTCGTTTGCAAACAGGAACTAGAATTGAGGATCGAAACACAGAAGCAAACGCTACAAGCCAGGGATGAGAGCATCAAAAAATTACTCGAAATGCTCCAAAATAAGGGGATGGGTACGTAATATAAAGTTAATCTGAATAATTTTGTTGTTAACATCTGCTGTGGTTAAACAGAAGTAAAACTCCGAATAACTTTCAGGTAAAGAAGAAGAACGTCAAATGTTCCAGCAAATGCAAGCGATGGCCCAAAAACAGGTAACTGTCGCAACATTATATAGTGTGTCTTGTGTGCATGTGGGTAGCAAAACTTCTAATGTACGGTCGAGTGTTGTATACGATTTGTTGGAAATTTTGTTACTTCTTAGTTATTTTCCTGCACTGTGTAGCGTAGCTGTATATTGTGCACGTCACTCTGCTTCCTTATGTATTTATGTATTAGTGTTGTGAACACATGGGCGTTTTATTTTGTGATACCTTTATCATCGTCACTGTTTCTGTTAGTGTTGCTCTTGATAGTTTTCATTTCATTCATTTCTTGACTCTTGAGCCGAATGTGACTGTCGCGACGCCTTTTTATGTATTAACTGATCAATCACACTTGTTGGCTTCATAAAAATCTTCTCAAATATCGCTTCTCACTCCCACGGTCTTTCAATACCTTTCTGTGACACTGTCAAAGCTTGAACCCTGAGCACCAGTTTACCGTTTTCTTACTCCCTCTTCCCGCCACCAACACGTCGCCGATACATAACAAATATTAATTTCAACTTTTTTTTAAATTTCATCCATGATGACCTATTAAATAATTCGGCCTACACAACAAAGAAAAAAAAATCTAAAATTATATCGACACGAACACAAACTAATCACGACATTGCATGTTTAGCAGCTCATTATGTCCCCGTCACATGAACCTTAGAGAAGACCGTCTCGTATAAATTTTATTGGACATTCAGTTTGAGCAATCATTGTTTTTAGAAGCAAAAATTTAATTTGTACCGCCT
Organism: Amphipoea lucens; assembly: GCA_947508005.1. Lineage (NCBI taxonomy): Eukaryota > Metazoa > Arthropoda > Insecta > Lepidoptera > Noctuidae > Amphipoea > Amphipoea lucens. The sequence goes on from OX382379.1 coordinate 12,825,336, forward strand.
TCACCTGGGGCTGCGTCGCGTCGATGGCGAATTGTTTGTCGTGTCGCGGCTAGTTCGCAGTAGCAGTATCGTGTCGCGTCCGACCGGCGCAGCCCCGGGCAGGCGCACGAGACGCGTCGCCGGTCGTAGGTAGGTTGTATTGAGCGGAGCCGCCGTCGGTGCTGGCGGCGGCGGGCGGCGGCGGCGGCTGACCGACTCGCGTGACTGGCAGGAGCTCAAGGCGACGGCGGACACGCTGCGGGCGCTGCAGGTGCAGCTGGAGCGCGCGCTGGCCGCGGCCGGCCTGCCCGGGGGCAGCGCGGGCGCCACGCTCACGGCGGTGCTCGAGACCAAGGAAGCGCGCATCGCCACGCTCGAGCGGCAGGTCGCCTTGCTCGAGAGCGAGCTGGCCGCGCTGGTGTCGCCGCCGCCGCCCTCGCTCGCGCCCTCGCACGCCTCGCTTTACGATAAGGCCGACCCTCCCTTCAAGAGACAAGTAAGTTTTCTGCTGAACGACGTGCGGGTGATGAAGGACGGGCGGCTGAGCGCGCCGCCGCCACCGGCGCGCACACCCCGGCCCGCGCTGCGCTCGAGCTACGCGCACCCGCGCGCCTCGCCCTACTATAGTGCCACCACTCTGTGACTCCGTCGCCGACGACCGACGAGTACCGTGTCAATTTCTCGCTTTAAGTCCGAACTTAGCCGAAATCGTCGCCGACTGTGTTGACTCGTAATATTTTTGTGTAAACTTGTTCGTTGTTAAAGCTATTTTTATTAAAATAAGAGGAATTATATTCTTGAAAGATGTCGATTTAAATATTTTTGTTAAATAGGGCCTTAGACAAAGCGAATATATAAATTTAGATGTAATTGTATGGTTAGATGAAACATGTGAGGTTGATTACGTTGACACCAAATTAATGACGATTTAGAGATAGACTGTTATAAAAATAAAGACTGTCGAGGTCGAATGCATCGAACGATATAATATTACCGTTATGGCAAGGTTTCTGTGAACCTCCTTGATCGTTTTCTGGTTTGATCATGTTGTGCTTTCGGTGTTGATCGCAAGTCATCGTCCAGTACCAGCTCCAGCTTGTCCCGCGTCACGTCACCCGTCATCAACATCAACTAGTCTAGCTCATCACGACCCGACCTCTTCATGTAGTGGTCATGTTCCATCAGACTTCTCACGGTAGATAAATGTATCACAACGTAGGCGCCCGTGCATCTAACGATGTTTACTGTCGAACTACTTTTGGTACTACTAATTAAATATACCTATTAATTAGATATTGGATGACTGGAAAACTTTCTACCGACCCTCATCGAGGCTTCAGACTTTCATATTTATTAGTATTTAGTATAGAAAGTTTTCCAGATGTAAATATCCATTTACTATTTGATAATTCGGTACGATTTTTAAATATTTATATGTCGATGAATACGATTTATGATTGCATGTCGAATATTTGAACGTGTGAGAATATCGAAATGTCTTCCATGGCACTGCTCTTATCTCGTGTTCAATATTATAGTGCTGGAAACATTTCGTGCCGTGTTAACTAACAAATATTGACATAAAAAGCTTGCGTCGCTTGTCATAACCTCGGTACTAACGTCACTAACGTAACCAGTATATTAATGATCATTGGATCAGTATTTGAGTAGATTGGAATTTTTAACATCAGTATCATTTTCGCCATCACTATTGCCTCCGTAGATAGTTTCTTTGGTTTTACTATTTGTGGAGTCTTCCATTTCTTGTGTTCTACTAACGATTTGTTTGGATTTATCTAATTCTATACCGACTTTTGGATGGATGGTGAAATGATGAGCAGCTGGACGAGTTCCGGTTGGAGATCCAGAGGCGAGATCAGGAGATCCTGGCGATGGCGGCGAAGATGAAGGCGTTGGAAGAGCAGCATCAGGACTACCAGCGCCACATTGCCGTGCTAAAGGAGTCGCTGTGCGCCAAAGAAGAACATTACAGTATGCTGCAGACCGACGTAAGTAATCATTACATCACAAGTTATACATCCTGTACATCTACATAGCAAAATTATCTTTCAAGATAAAGAAATAAATCACACAAAACAAATCGAGTGGCACAAACACAATGAATATACAAGTAGTGACGCACCATCGATTACAATACAGGACCTGCCTAACTCATAACTTTTTGTTAACTTCAAAATAGACAAAGAACTACTACCATGCACAGGTGGAAGAACTGAAAGCCCGGCTGGATGAGAAGAGTAGACTGGTGGAGAAGAAAACGGCGGCGGCGTTGTCAGCAACACACGAGCTGGCTGAGCTCAGAGACCATTCCGAGATCAAAGACAGGAAGATCAACGTGCTGCAGAGGAAGGTAAATAGGACCTTCAAATGTTGGAGTTGATTTTAGAAGATTTAGAAGGTATTTATTTGAAAAGGATTCAATTGGAAGTCGTAAAGACGTAACTGTCGTTAGAAATCACTATGGCAATTACAGACAGTGTTTTGTTTTGAGTATTATGTGAATTTTGAACGCCTCAAAAGAGAAAACAACGTCACATTTGCATTATTTATAGTATCGTGTTGAAACTGTAGCGTTTATATAAATTGAATCCTTTTTTTACCAACCTCCGTCAATTAACTGCAAATTGCTCGGTTAATGTTCTGTGGTGAACTATTTTTTCTGTTGTCTGCATATTTTTTCTAGAGCTAGTCTAGGCTATAAATATTGTAGATTAAACAAACTGAGCTGGCTAGTTTTTTACACACTTAAGACTGAAATAATTTTGTTTAAGCTCCGTTTTGTGTATATATTTTTTTCTTTTTATTTGTTTTACATAAATGTTTTGTGTTACTATCTAGGATAAGGTCAAATAGGATTTGATATTGTGCTGTTCCTTTCACCTTGTATGTAGCACTGTTCACACATTTTTTCAATATAATCATGCAATCAAAAGTCACCATCTACATACAAAATGGTTTCATCGAAACAGCTATAATATTCTGTGAAATCGTAAACTGATTTCAAAATATGCATTCGTTGATCGTCCAGTCGATTGCACTGATCCCAACACGATATAAGAACGTTAACATCAAAGGGGAACAAATTATAGCGATCGGCTCCGAGTTCAACCGATTTGTGTCCATTTCGATTCTCCAATAGTTCCAATGGAAACACTACTGAATTATTAATGTACTCGGAACAAGCAATAGTAACAATTACATTAATTTCTATACCCAGAGAACAATGGATCGGTTTATCGGTTTCCTAATGATAGTTTTCATCGAGTTGAAATCATGATTTAATATTTGAATCTGTTAGCTTATCTCGATGACATAGTTAGTTATATTATTTATTTTAATGTCTTATATCGATTAGTTTTCTTACCACTCCATGTGTATGTGCTATAAAATAAAGTTCTTGTAAGCAAAATTTAATTTCATTATCGCCAACACTAATACCTACATAGGCGGCCGATACAGACTTTAATCCAATTAATTACTGCTTCTCAAATACGTGGCCCATTTTAGTTGTTAGCATTATAAGCAGTACCTGTATTTTGGGTAATCTTGCTAATTCTGTACACAGCTCCAACTACGAGTAAGTTCCTTAGTACTTTGATTTATACGTATGTATTATTTGTATTGTTTTTTGTTTTCGAACTTCGAAGTAACGAAGAGCTTTTCTTTTGTTTTTATATTGTAGTACGCTACTTTTATTGTATTTATTATTGTATTTATTTGTGGAAGTTATGTTAAGCTAGTGTATATTTGTGTTTTGTTCGTCTTTTATATTCAAGGTATGTTTTTTATCATTTATTTATTCTTTTTTTTTTATTTCACTATCTGTGCACAAAAAGTTTATTGCTACTAACAAGTACTACCACGAGTAGTAGTTTACACGTCAAACTGTTTTCAGATCGAGAATCTGGAAGATCTACTCAAAGAAAAAGACAACCAAGTCGATATGGCCAGAGCTAGGCTAAATGCCATGCAAGCCCACCACTGCTCTTCCGAAGGTGCACTCTCATCGCTCGAAGAAGTTATAGGAGACAAAGAAAAACAAATACAACAACTAAGAGAACAGAGAGATCGAGCTGAACATGAGAAGAACGAAGAAAGAGAACTGCACGAAAGAGAAATAGCAGAATATAAAATGAAACTGCACGCACTCGAAAGTGAAGTCGAAAAACTTGGTGCTAGGCTTGAACGAGCTCAAGCTGAAAAAGACCGTCTCGAAGCGAAGTTAGAAAGCTCACAGTCTGAACTGGGCAAGTCTAAAGCAGAACTAGACAAAGCTGCCAGCGAGGTAGGCAGGTCTGGCGCTGACTGGGAGGCAGCTAAACAACGCTTGGCAAGACTCGAACTCGAAAACGAAAGACTCAAACATGAACTAGAGCGGTCGCAAACAACATTCGGTAGAAGCACATTAACAACTTCGCAGGAGTTAGACAGAGTGCAAGAAAAGGCAGATAAGAGTGCTGCAGAGTTGAGAAGAACTCTCGCTGAGCTTAGAGTGACTCAGGCGGATGCTGAAAGAGCTAGGGCGGAAGCTGGCGGGTTGCAGGACAAACTAGAGAAGTCCCAGGGCGAAGTGTATCGTCTTAAAGCCAAGCTTGAAAATGCACAAACTGAACAGGATAGCCTGAAGGAAGAATATGATCGGTAAGTGTACCATCGTAACTTTTAAATAAAAATTTTGTTAGCAAGGAAAATATTAATTTAAAGAATGCTTGTGATGGGTTTCCTCACTTTTCAAAGTTCTACTCCAAGTAGAAAACTTCTCAACTTTATTTATTTATGCTTTTTAAATATCAAACTTTACGAACGAAACTTGAAGTGTTTGCCGAGATACGAATTGAGAGTTTGCAAACACGAGAATATTTTTAACTAGCTGTTGCCCTCGACTTCGTCTGCGATCCAGAATGAAAAGTAGCCCATGTCCTTACCCAGGTCATGGTCCATCTCTGTGCCAAAGTTCATCCAAATCCGTTTAGCCGTTTTAGTGTGAAAGCGTAACAAACAAACTCACTTTATATCTCCCTCAGATCTCACAGTGAGAGAAAGCCTGTGTCCCTTTTTTTTATGGATGGGAAATCATCAAATAACCCCTCCCGCTCTGGGTGGAGCGGAAGGGAGTGTCAGACTCTTACTGACTAAAACCCATCCGTGTTCCTTCCTTAGCCCTTTATGTTCCGGGGTAGCGGTAACCCTTTCGGACAATCCCGCACCCCAAGCCTGTGTCCCTGCAGTGAGAATGTTATAGACTGATTATACCTATCCTTATTCTTTTATTACATTGTTATTTTCGTCCAATAGGGTGCAATCATCAGTAAGCCGTCTCCACTCCGAACGAGACAAGGCTGTGGCTGAACTGGACAAGGCCAGGGAAGAATTAGAAAGAACTCAGGCCACGCTCGGCAAGGCACAACTACAGCAGGACAAATTGCAAGCCTCGCTAGATGCTGCTCATTCGGAGATCGACAAGCTTCAAGAGAAATTGGATAAGGCTGCTGTCGAAGTTAGGAAGGTGAGTCATTTCCATACATACATATATACATAATCTCACACCTTTTTCCCATGGGGATTGGCAGATACTATTGAACGCCACCTACTACGATCCTTACGTACTCCTTACGTTTCGTTTACATTCATTTGAACCTAAACATAAGTCATTTAGATATATCTTTAATATTTTGGTAAGGCAAAGGGATAACGTGTTCCCAGTTCCAGGGTTGTGGAGGTCATGTAGAATACTTGTATCCAGCTGCATCTGGTTAGACATAAAGCCAACCCAAACATAGTTGGCAAAAGACTAGGCAGATGATGATGTGTGAGAGTCGTAGGAATTTCAGGTCAAGATCAAATAATCTTTCTACATAGTTTAACCAAAGTAACTTGTGTGACTTGGTCTAATAATAAAGTTTGATATAAAATCTTTCAATTAAAAGTAGAGAAAGTCGAGAAAATATTCGTTAAACTGAATGACTATTGTTTAATACATTCATCAGAAATAGCATTGGATTTGTTACGAAACAAAATATATAAAAGGAAAAACTTTATGAATGAAACCGCAAGCTTTTCATAAGAAGCACTTAAGTTACACTGGTCTGGTTACACTCGTTTTATGCTGTTGGATTCCAAAGTGCACTTTTTCTTTTTCCTGCATACTTTACAACAGCATTTTTCCTTTGAAAACTGATTAAGTCATAACGTTTCAAATGGGAACAATTTCCATCTAAAGAATTTGTAATTTGACCCCATAAAATCCTGAACCTGAAATGGGTTAAGTGCTGCATATTAAGTTACAGTTTTACTACCTATTAAATAGTACGTTTACGATGGTTTAATCGTAGTAAGTCATAAAATACTATTTGTGTTCATCTTAATGTGCGTATGCTGTATTGATAACTTATAAATTGAGTGCAGAGTACCTAAATAAAAAAAAAACAGACAAGTGCGAGTTGGACTCGCGTGGAAAGGGTTACGTACGATGAATATGTTATATCAAGAACAAAATGTAACATTCAAACTCAAACTCAAAGCATTTATTTCAACCAATTACAGACACTTTTGAATTTTCAAAGAGTTGTTAAGTTAGTCAGAAAGTTGAAATTAGTTGCCCATTCCAAAGCGTAGCACGTGTACATAACTATGAAGAAGAACGGGCAAGAAACTCCATGGACACTTTTAAATCAAAATATTAGTAGGTATAGTATTTTTATCTCAAGAAGCAACGCGCGCTTTACTTGTGGTAACCATGTCTACAAACACGCTGTGAATGTGTGCGTGAAGACGAGTAGCGTCAGCACATAACACACACACGCACACATTACACTACACACTTCACCATTGTCTCGGACGTTATCGGGAGCTCCTGCGCTAAAACACACATTCACAGCATGTTTGTACTTTTGGTTACCAAAAGTAAATCACGCGTCCCTTCTTGAGATAAAAATACTGTAGTTGTAGTTCTTGGTCCAGCAATATTTTTATCTGTAGAACTAATAACTTTAGTTCTGCATCTTTAGCAACTGCAACACCGGAACAAAGCCGAACAAAATTTTCTGCTACAAAATTAGGAATTACTCGTACCTCGTCGAATTTCTATATATGTTTTCCGAAGCATTGCCAAAAGCAATAAAACGAAAACTTGTTAATTTTCAACGGTAACAAATAGCAGTGAAAACCTTGCATTTTTTCGACAACCTTGTATAAACTTTCTGTACCTGTATTTTTTATACTCAAATCGACGTGAGGAACTCGTGGCTAAATAACAGTCGCACCGGTCGATCGATCAGGTTATGCTATTTTTGACGCGGTTGTTCCATGGATGGGTGATCATCTTTACACACCCAGACCACTCCGTGCCTCTGAAAGCACGTTAAGACTTTGGCCCCGACTGTCATTTATGGATCCTTGGCAGTCTTTACGGGTCAACAGATGCCCGAAAGTCTAACTGGCTGTTAGACTTAGGGAACTATATTTTCTATCACCAAAATTTATATTTGTCATCAAGTTGTATCACCTAATAAATAGATCTATCGCCACGAAATATTTGTATCACCTAATAAATAGATCTATCGCCACGAAATATTTTCGTTTTCAGATAGCGGGGCTCCGTCGACATAGGATGCAAGAACGAGCGAAGGGCACCCCGAGGTTCGGTTTGGTTAGGTTACTTTAAACCCTTTACACAGAAATAGGGGCCCCGCGAAGCGGGGCTCCGTCGACATAGGATGCAAGAGCGAGCGAAGGGCACCCCGAGGTTCGGTTTGGTTAGGTCACTTGCATTGTTTGGTGACTACATTTTGGTGACAGATCTACTATTTGGAGGACAAACCCTATTATTTAAGAAACACAAAACTAATTAAATTGGTGATAGCTTAAATGATACCCTTAGACTTAGTCTTGCCAAGAGGTATCGTATTTATTATCCAGTAACTGTTGTGGAGGTCAGATAGGCAGTCGCTCCATGTAAATTCTGGTATTCATCTGCATCCAATTAGACTAGACGACCCCAACATAGTTGGGTAAAAGCTGGGCAGATGATGATGACCTGTATTTTTTATACAAGCTTACTGTAATTGTCAGGTCCCAAAACAACTCATATTTTCCCACAAACCTTGCAGGAAATTATTTGAAGCAAATCCACACGTTAGTCGTAAATTGTGTTCAGAGTACACGTGTTGAGAGCAGCCGTAATAACTGGTTGAACATTAAACGGTATGCGTGGATTCAAGGTGGTATGTTCCTAACTACACGGTATTACGTATAATGTTCTGCGGTGGTATGCTAATCGGAGTCTGCTCCTATATGAGATCGACTTAAGTTATTGTTGAACATAATATGCTTGAAGTGTTTAGTAATTTTCTAATCCTGCTCTTGATTGTTGGAGGGGTCCGTGGCTAAATAATACCAGTCGCACAGTTAGATCAATCAGGTTAAGCTACGCTTGCCGCGGTTGGTCTGTGGATGGGTGACCATCTTTACATTTAGAAAGTACGTTAAGCCGTTGTTCCCGGCTGTCATTCTAGGATCTTTGACAGTCGTTGCGGGTAGTCAGAAGCCCGAAATTTTGACAACCAGTCTTACCAAGGGGTATCGTATTGCCCAGTAACTAAGTTGTGGGGTTCAGGTAGGCAGTCGCTCCATGTAAAATACTGGTATTCAGCTGCATCCGATTAGACTGGAAGCCGACCCTAACATAGTTGGGAGAAGGCTAGGCAGATGATGATGCTCTTTATTGTTCATTATTACTCGTAAGAGAGGATTTAAAAAAAAATATATATGCATTGCTAGATTATAAGTTTACCTCTGAAAGCATTTTCCCCCGGGCATCTTCTGCTTATATAAACAAATAATTATCATCACCTAAACTTCATGCAATAGAGGTGACAACTGGAATACAGTATTCAAACAATATGAAATTAGGCCAATATATGCACAGAACTTTAGACCCCTTGACACCTAAACTAGGACACACTTGTACTTATCTAAGTTGTCAACCTCAACTACCCAACTTACCTGTACTTAGTTATTGTCACCGGTAATTTTGGCCTTACCTTTGAGTTTGAAGATTTAGTCAATGTCACCGGTCATTCTGGTCTTACTTTTAATTTTAAAGATTATTATATCTTTGCCATACACTCATAACAGATCAATATTTTAGATCATAAAGTTAAGTGTTCAGCGATTTTGGTACTTTTTTTGGATGCGTGTGATGTTTTTGGAAATGTGTACAGAGAGGATAAAAACGTAGAAAGTTATTTTAGTATTTATATACTCACGGTACCTAATATATGTACCTTATAAAGATCGAAAGGAGCGCGTCAATAATGTACGAAACAACTGAGGCTCGGTGCGCATGTAACTTTACTCAGCTACAATATGTATGCGTCAACGTTTCTCTACAGTACCATCTGCAGTGCAACTATTAACTAATGCCCATGGTAGGACCCCAGATGTTTTAAAAACGTCACTAATATCTCCTCTCTCATTGCCCTAGTGTCAAGTGGACCGTGAGAAGCAGGCGTATGACTTCGAGTCGTTGCAGTCACAGCTCGACAAGGCTCTGGGCATGTCCGCCAGGTTCGGCAAGGAGAGAGACACCGCTCAACTGGAGGCTGATAGGTTCCACGACAAGTATGAGAAGTCTCAGGTAAGATGTGAATTTGTTGATAGTGTTTCTTTCCATACAGGGCGTGAATTTGGGACTGATTCAGTATTTTTAATGATTAACGTGGGTGTTGACTAAGAATAAGTGTTAAAAGAATATATGGATAGAAAGGGGGTGACTACTGTGATGACGACTAATAGAGAATCATGGATGTAGAAGACATGTTGCGCCGACCATAAATAAATTGGGATAAGGGCAGGAGAATAACAACCAAACCTGAAATCGCGAAAAAAAATCAGCTCTTCCCTACATTTTGACGAGTTATATGAAGATAAATGCAGGAAACAGCTGATTTTTTCGCGATTTTATGTTTAGTCCCATAGTAAAAGTTGTTCATAATGATGATTACAATGACCCCTTAAAAGGATGCCCATGAATTCAATTTCACCCTGTATATACATAAAAAGAAGAAGCTTTTGAAACTTGTTAGCAAATTAGTATATAATAACTTTATCATATAACCCGCGTCGATACTAGAAAAGATGAATATGATATTTGAATTGTCAACTATAATCATAGATATATTATGAATCATTTTTATGACTATGATTTAATACGGATCGTTCTACGCTGCATCAAATTATTATTAAAAAGAAACAATATTGTACGAGTCGTGTATCGTACAACACTTCTCCGTCGTCTTCAAATGATAGTACAACAAACACACAATTAGCATTCACAGACAGCTGTATTCAATAGCGGACATTAACGTTTTTATAGCATTATATGGTAGATAAAACTATTCAATATCATCTTTGGCTATCGGTGCTAACATCCAAGGTGTGCGCGACCCATTTAACAGCGCAAACAAATGTGCTTTCTGATGAAAACTATAGGGACCTACAAATGTATGTGTGTGTGTTGTGTGTAGCAACAAAAATAACGTTAACAGTAAAGTCCCACACGAACCCATTATTATAGAAAATCGACAAACCCAAAACCACATTTTTACAGTTCATCGTAAAAATAACGAAACGCGAAACCTGCTGGAGGCTGTCGAACCTGAACACGACTACGTAAACGGAAACACCTGAATAGTTAATGGAGCCAGTGGAAAATTTAAAGGATAAATGTAGCCGAGACTCCGGTGTCTATTATAAAATTCAACTTTGAGTAGATTCGACGAACCTAAATATGGAAACCGTTCAATAATTGAGAGCTACGATATTCTGGGAAATACATTGATTGAGGATTCCAATATGTGGAGTTTTGTTAACGAATTCGTGGTAAAACTTTGACATTGAGCTGGCTTGGCGTAGTACGGCGTAGTGCTGCCTATCAACATACATGTCTATCAAAACATTCTAATTCATTCCTGGAATGTGTCCTTTGCTATATGTTGTAGAGAATTTTCAGCGAAAATACGAATATGTATTCCATATTTCATTTCAAAGCTCTTTTCCCAACTATTCTGTATTTCTAAGGAATATTAAAATACGAAACGCAATATTGACGGTGCTCTTATCAGTAGTGAAGGAGAAAACTTCGTAGGTATAATAAGCTGCACGTCACTGGTGACAAAACCAGTATAATCTAGCCTCGTGTTCTATTAAGACTCCGAATAGTATTTTAATCTCACGAAGCGACGCGCACTCGCTTTACTTGTGTTAACCAAGTTTACAAACACCCTGTGAATGCGTGCGTGAAGATGAGTAGCGTCAGCACATAACACACACACGCACACACACTTCTGACTTCGCCATTGGCGCCGATTCCCTTGTTCACAAACTAAACTAAATTTATATTTATTTATTTATTACTTTAACTTTCAAATCATATTTTTCTTTCTATTTCATTAAGAAAAGGACGGAACATAAATATTAGTTTAGTCCTGTCAAATCAGGGTACTTCATAGACCAGTTTAGACAAGATTAAAAAATTGGCTACTAAAAATACTTCTATTTATGTCAGGCGCTGACTAGTTTGACAGGACTAAACTAATATTTATGTTCTGTCCTTTTCTTAATGAAATAGAAAGGATAAGATGCAATGAACTTAAATTTAGTTTAGTTTGTGAACAAGGGAATCGGCATCATTGTCTCAGACGGAACCGAGAGCTCCTGCGCTTACACACATTCACAACGTGTTTTTACACTTGGTAACCATAACTAAACCGCGCGTTACTTCGTGAGATAAATATATTGTACCACGCTAGGCTAGTCCAAGGTCAAAGTGTTACCAACAATGCGGTTGACTGTACTTACCTACTCATAGAAATATGAAATTACTTTTGGATATTATTATTGCTATACTTAATCCGTGTGGGCGAAATAATAATTTATTATCCGAGTATTCTTATTGCGAAAATGAAGGCCGTGGTTGGAAAGATATCACGAGAATTTGATCCTTTTCCTCAGAAATCTTTGCCAAAGAATTTCTCCATACTTATAAATATTATTATATTATAACGAGAATATTATTAATAGTTTCTTTAGAAGACGACTTAATAATAACTTGCTCTTACCCGCGGCTTCGCCCGTATGGATGGCGGAAAATATCCCACGGGAACGTACTACCGGGTTTAAAAGTTCCCTATATGTTAATCCAGGCAGTTAACTATGTGTGCCAAATTTCACCCAAATCCGTTTTGCCATTTTTGCGCCAATCTGGAACATACATCCAGACAAACGGACAAAAATCTCGTAGCAATTACTTTTTATCAATAATATGTACCTAGTTTAAAAATCTAAAAAACAAGAATATCCAATCTATTGGACTCGTCAAAACAAATCATATGAGCCCAAACTCGAGGGGTTTACTAGTAGCCACTGAAGATTTTCAATATCCACCTCCTGGCTCCATCATCAGATCAGCTTCAAGATCCCAAATTATAGTTTTGTCATCCGAACTACATGTACATACAAAGTTTCATTTCGATACGACAAGAAGAAGTAGGTTAAAATCGACTTTTAAGATTTTAATACGTTGTTTGTTATTTAGTTACAAGTAAAGCTAATAAAGAAAATAAAAAAGCGTGTTAAAAATATTCAATGTAGGTACGGTTTTCACTTCGTTACTATTTCACTATACATATGTATACTGAAACGGCGGTAGACTAAATTAATAACAACCAATTTTGGTTCCTCAAAATTAGTTGTAAGTAACAAGGTTTTCAGGCATTGAGTCTGAATGGAAGTCCATGGAGCTTCAGTTTCACGGCTGACACAAACAATATGCAAATTGGACGGAAACGTTTGTACTACGGTCAAACAGACAGGTTTAGCTGTGCCTTTTACGGCGCTGTTAACTGGCCAATTAGTTTTATGAGCGAAAACCATTGATCGTTTATATTTCTCCGAACTGTATTGTGTGGGAAGAGCTATAAACTTCAGCCTATATCTACTCGTATATTCTTTATACATGAAAGTCGCTTTTCGTGACAGTCTGTGTGACCGCGTTATTCCTATAAACAACGCAAGAAATTTTGATTCGGTTTTCATCATCATTTAGAGAATTAATTCTGGAAGGTTTACGAGTACTTATATGACTTTAATATTAAACTTACTCGTACATAATATTTAATAAAGAGCTCTCGATGTTTTGTCAAGTCGTAAAAACTGTGTGAAGCAGGTGGGAGTCGCTAGTAGTTTATAATTTACTTGTTTTGTACTTTCGTGATCAGGAAGAGCGAATTTATTATTTACTAGCTGCTGCCCGCGACGTCGTCTGCGTGAAGACAGTACCAAAAATACCTAAGATTAGTGTCGCTATAGCATTATAAGTAAACAACTTTTAAAATAGCATTAAAATATAAGTTTTTTTTTGCAAGCGAAGCAAGTGAAGAGAGTTATATGGGAATCCTGCCGAGTTCAGTCATAAGATGTGACTGAAGGAAATAGAGAAAATAATTCAGGAATACATTCCAGTACACAAAAGAGTAAAAATACGTACAAAGGTATCATACCTTACAACACTTCCCTATAAACTACGTTGGTAGTTAGGCTGCCAGGTGCCAAAATGTAAAGAGAGTCAGGACTGGTGACGCGGGAGCAAGCGACGTACAGTTGCCCGTGTGAGAAGCAACTCGTCCTCAGGTCGACACCCGCTGCCCTCAGTGTCTGCCCCTGCGACTTATTGATGGTTATCGCGAAGCAAACACTCACGGGGAACTGTACGCGCTTGAACTGGAACGGGAAGTTATGAGGTATAAGGGGAATGCGTGGTATAAATACTGCCTCGCCGACGCCACAACCCGTAAGAATTTTCGCCTTAATGGTGTCTGTGGAGCGAGATGACTTCAAAGCGGGTCCCGTTACACAACTTCGGAGGAGATAGGTTCCGAAGAAGCATAATCGGGACACCGACCTTCAGCTTGATGGTATGCGCTGGAAGTCCACTTGCTGACAGGGAGTTCAGAAATTCCACGGGATAATGTGTGGCGTCATCTTGCTCGACAACAGTGTTTATCGAGGTGTAGACCACTTCATTCCCCTCAATTTCCGAGAGAATGCATTCGTTACTTGCTGCAGCCTGATCATTTTTGGGCGTCAAAATGGCCCGCTCGCACACCCAAGAATTCTGCTGGTGCGGTATACGACTAATGTCCCCGTACACGCAGCGAATGAGTTCTTCTAAGCTGGATACCACTCTACCGAGAGAGTCTGGAAGCACCACCTCTTTTGGTAGTGCCTTCGCCAAGACTTAGAAGGACATCGGAGAATTCTTGAGCACGTGCATTGCCGCCGAGCCGAGCTCTCATATTGATGGTCAAGCGCGGCGTACGAACTCGTGACCACAACAAAGCATTCACCTCGTCAGCCCTCGATCCCCGTGTCACCACGGGAAGCGTTTGCTGGAAATCGCCACTGAACAGAACTGTGACACCACCCATCAAATGTTCGTTCCTGCGGATGTTCTGCAGGGTTCTGTCCACGGCCTCAACTGCCTTCCTATTGGCCATCGTACACTCATCCCATACGATCAGAAAGCAATCCTTGAGCACGTGTCCCTTATCGCTGTTACGTGACACACCACAAACAGGCGTTTCGGCGCTCTCTAAATCGATGGGAATTTTAAACATGGCATGTGCTGTCTTGCCACCCGGAAGCAGTGTGGCAGCGATTCCCGACGACGCTACAGCAATAGCAATTCTGCCTCGCCTCCTGACCTCAGCAAGTATGTCAGTGGTAAGTTGGTAACAAATGTTTTTCCTGTTCCACCAGGAGCATCCAAGAAAAACTTTTTACCCTGGTTATGCCCAACGCTTTCAAGGACGGTGTGGCGGACTCTGAAGAGAACAAAGCGACATGGTCATTTCGTATGGTGGTCATTTCGCCCGGATCGTAATTTGTCTCAGCGTTATACTCCCGATTTCCACGATCTTGATGCGGTGATAATTGGGGAGCTGGTAACCCATATTCGATCAGTGGATTGCCGCCGATAGAAATGACCACATCTTGAAGTGAACTGAGACAGGTGTTCAGCACGCGTTCATCAGTTACTTCGACTTCGTCTCCAGTAGGAACATAACTTTTTTGTAATACTTAACACCGCGTTTTTTTTTTAATCGTCTTCCTCAACTCTGCTCAAGATTTTGAGGGTTTTGTGGAACTCGAATTTATCAAAACGAACTATACGATACAACTTTTATGAAGAAAATGAACCTTGCCATCTATGAATTTTAAGAATAACTAACTACTAACCTCGCCAACATGATCAAATTTAAATTATTCATTTCCAAAAAGTGTCAACATGTAACTTGATTTGATTTTAATGAAATCTCATAGATGGCGGGCGCTGCTTCAAAATTTTCTTTATACTACTAACATTCATTAAACTATGTTTCTCGGCCCAAATTACTTAAATGGCGTAGTTTTCATAGTGTAAAGCTAGATAATAGCATGGCTTACTGAAAAACAACATTTAAATATGCGTCGTTAGATTACACGCTGTCACAGAATGCGTAAGAAAAATAAAGATTCACAGCTCCTCCCCCGTAGGTGATAGCGTGATAATATGTAGCCTATATGTTGACCGGACCTCTTAGTAATACTCATGCAAAATTTGAAGTAAATCCATGCAGTAGTTTTTGAGTTTATCCCGGACATACAGACAAACAGACAAACAGACAAAAATTCTAAAAACTATATTTTTGGCTTCGGTATCGATTGTAGATCACGCCCCAAGTATTCTTTTTAAAAAATATTCAATGTACAGTTTTGACTTTCCTACGATTTTATTATATGTATATAGATTTATATATACTTTATTATAAAATGAAAAATTAGAACAAGACTTCTAGCATGGTTCTTAAATTATATACCAAAAACAGTTGGTCGAAAGTGAAGAAAATAAGCGCATACATTTTCGTACTTTTATGAGTAGAAACAAACGAGCTGTGGACCACGGAATTGGTGCCCTGAAACAATGACATATAAGTAGCACCTGCCATCTAATCTCTTCACCACCCTTGGTTGACTGGTAGAGAATGCCTAAGGCATTAAGTCCGCTTTTGTACCTTTTTGTGCGAAAAGTTTAAATAAATAAATAAGTAGCGCGGAATCGTGACCGATTGAAGGAATGGAGGAAAGGGTTTGCCCAGCAGTGGGACAGTACGGGCATAAAAATATAAATAAACAAATAAAATGAGTAGAAATGGGTGTATGCACCTAAAATTTGCGCAAACCTTTCAATGGAGCTTCTAGAAGTGATTGTACGCTCAGACATCTCAGTAAAGTTACTAAAGTAAAGACAGAAAACCTTTTCACTAAAAACACAAATGTGGCCGACGAACTCGCTGCATTTGTACTCCGAGAGCACACAGTGCGATGACACAGAGAATCCCGAAACAAATTATTCACAGTGCTTCGATCTTTCTACGCTCGCTCACCACGAACTGTAATGTGAATGTCCCAATATAAATCATGACTGGAAAGAAGACCACTTGAATGGCGCCCGTCCGTCTAGACTGTGCCTTATATAACATCTTACGACGTTATGCCAGTATTATTAGTGCTGGCTACATTGATCTGGGATTGAAATGGGACGGAATAATCTCCAGGTTTTATGAGCTCTTGTGTGCATTGGGTGGTCGTAAATGATTGTTTAGTATCCAATCTTCTCAATGATGTACATCTCCTAATTGGTCAGAAGACATGTTGCCATTTGCAATGTGATTCTTCATTGGATGAGAACCATGGTCCGAAGTAGTCGTTAACGGTTGATAAATATGAATATGATCTATGCTCTCAATGTGTCGTATCAATCATTGTGTTTCAATCATCATGATATAGATGAAAAAAGTGACTGTTATTTACAATCTGTCGAGAGGCCCGTAGCTAAAGAATAACGGCTCAAAGGTCGATCAATCAGGTTAAGCTACGCTTGCCGCTTGGTATGTGGATGGGTGACCATCTTTACTTACCGAGACCCCTCCATGCCACGGAAATCACGCTAAGCCGTTGGTCCCGGCTGCCATTAGTGGATCTTTGACAGTCGTTACAGGTACTCAGAAGCCCGAAAATCTGAAAACCAGTCTTACCAAGGGGTAATTTATTACCCAGTAACTGGGTTGTGGAGGTCAGTTAGGCAGTCGCTCCATGTAAATTACTGGTATAGCTGTATTCGGTTAGACTGGAAGCCGACCCCAACATAGTTGGGAAAAAGGCTAGGCGGATGATGATATATTTACAATATGTCAATCAACCACGCTATCCTGAAATAGCCATACCTAAACAATTAGAAAATATGTCATGAGCATAGAAATAGAGCACTAGTGGCTCAGTGGAAACGGCCGTCACTTACGAGATGTCGGTCGTAGGTTCAAACCCAGACAGGCGCTTTACTTTGTGTAAATAATTTCATCACCACTGCTCTCAA
Source organism: Amphipoea lucens (assembly GCA_947508005.1). NCBI lineage: Eukaryota > Metazoa > Arthropoda > Insecta > Lepidoptera > Noctuidae > Amphipoea > Amphipoea lucens. The sequence continues at coordinate 12,842,809 of OX382379.1, forward strand.
AACGGTGAAGGAAAACATTGTGAGGAAGCCGGCATGTCCTAGAACCAAAAATTCGAAGACATGTGACATCTACCAACCCGCACTGGGTCCGCGTGACATTATGCCCACTCCCTCTTGAAGCGAGGAAGCCCGTGTCCCAGTAGTGGGAACATTATAGGCTGATTATCCTAATATATGAAATATAATATTGGTATATCAATTTTGAGACAGTCATGCCCACGCGGTGGAAGACTGACGGGATTTAATAGTAAATTACGTGTTACACGAGGATCAGTACCAGGAAAACAGAAATATAAACGTGTATGAATGAATAAAATCATATTTTCAAAGAGACGACAGAAATAACCAAGCGCTTGCATACTTTATAAACTTGTATTTAAATGATAATCCCACGCTTGGGGAAGAGCTACAACATTTTAAAATTACGTCACTGAAATTCTAGTGCCGTCATATGAAATAACTTGCAGGAACGGCATCGCTTTTATTCGCTCGACGGTATTCCGAAATCCGTTATTCGAACCTGCAGTATTCGGAATTCCGAACATAGTTTCATCTCAAATTAATATTGATAACGTAAAAGCTTGGTGAAGAATATTCCATACTAGCTTCTGCCCGCGACTGCGTTCACGTGGAAGTCCAATGGATACACAGTGCCTATACTAAAATAACAGCCACATTTTGTAAAACTCCCCTTCGCAATTACTTAGTTTTTGCTTAACGTTCTTTCAGACTCTTTTGCTTTTTGCTCGGCTCCTATTGGTCCTAGCGTGATATTAAATAACCTATAGCCTTCCTCAAGAATTAGGCTACTAAATATTTTTTTCAAATCCAACTGATAGTTCCGGAGATCAGCGCGTTCAAATAAAAAAAAGAAACAAACTTCAACTTTATAGATTTATTTTGCTTTATGAAATTTTGCTGGTCTGCTAATATAACCTTATTCACACAATACTACTGTGTTGCTGCTGTATTGTCTAGTATCAAATATTTGTGTAGCGGTGAAGGCAAAAATAGTAGATCACTGACCCAAATTCTAGTCAGTTCGGTAGTATCAGTCGCATTCGATCGGTTATCGCCCGAATTGGATTGGAATCAGCTTTCCACTTAGCCTCAGCTGCTATCGAATCTCGCTGTACATTTTCTGAACAATTTTAAAGAATTGCTTCGTCGCTATATTGTGTTTTGATCGGACAGACTGATAGCATGATAGGTCTTGTGTTGTTTACTGTTCGTTCGTTCAACTCGTCCCGTTTTATAGTTTGAATTTATTTTTGATCTAATACGTCGTCTCGCAAAATGTTCATGACAGTATTGAGCAGAGATTTTTTTTTTAATTCTATATAGCATTAGCTTTATCTTTTTCAACTATGAAGTCATAAGATTGTCTTTAAAGATAATTGTCTTGTTGCGTTTATCAACCATTCCGTCTTTCCATTCTGCCTTTTAACACATATACATTAACTAAATTTGTTTAAAAACTTACCCCCTTATTCATAAAACTTATCAAACCTATTTTAGTTAAAATGGGGTTTGTCTCTTTCTTACACACAGAAATGTCAACGTGACAGATAAAGACAAACGTTCTATAAACCTATTTTAGCTAAAATAGAGATAAAATAGGATTATGAATAAGGGGGTTAGAATATATAAATAGCAGAAGATGATAACAAAATTTTCTTTTACCACTTCGAAAGATAGCTCTTCTTTACCAAAACGATTAGCGTCCATTACAAATTCACCTTAATCCGAACTCAAAAATTTACTATCCATTTAAAAACGCAACCGTCTTAAAACCCGTCTAGAAAAATAAAATATGTACTCGCGGACGCAATAAACCAGTCGCGATTGTATCAAGTTGTGCCACGATAAACAATCGTCAAGCAATACCAAAGGTTTTATTCAGTATTTGGCAAGTTGGGCCATGTTTGTCGGTAGTAAAGCTAGGCGACTATTCCTTCATACCGCCTTGACATGTAACTTCAGTGGAATACTGCCAAAGAACACTTAGGCCTACGTGGGGTGACTTGGTAACTCTGAACTATGTTTTCAATACTTCTTGTGAGCGATCCGTATTTCATTTACTATGAAATGTTGTTTGGTATGTTGTCGTATCACTGAACCATAACCAATTAATATAATTACTACGTTGGAATGTCAGACGTGGCATTTAATATTCGGCTTATTGATTTCCGTGATTTGATTTCAACTAATTAATACTACGCTTCATTGGGTAAATCATGCTATTTTCATGTATAAAGTGTAATTAGTATTAGTTAACGAGTTTAACTAATGCTGATAATTTTACAAACGAATACGAATTTTTGAGACTCCCTAAAACGAATTTATTTATTTATTTAAATTATTCGCACATAAAGGTACAAAGGCGGACTTAATGCCTTAGGCATTCTCTACCAGTCAACCAACGGTGGTAAAGAGATTAGATGGCACTAATTCACTTAAATGATAAAACATTCTAGTAACACGTAGTTACAACATGATTTTCTGACAATCGGTCTTAGATTATTCGGATTATTTTTATGTCGTGAAGAAAGTTTTGAGTATGAATGTCGATGGCTATAAGAGTAGGGGAAGACCAAAGAAACGATGGATGGACGGTGTGAATGATGACATGATTAGAAAGGGTGTGACTATCGAGATGATGACTAATAGAGAAGTATGGAAGAAAAAGACATATTGTGCTGACCACAAATAAATTGGGATAAGGGCAGGACAGTGATGATGAGGGTCTTAGATTATTCGGCATCCTCCACTAATTAGCTATTGAAGATCAAATCACAGACTAGCATTTCAAAAGAAAATTCAGTTCCGTCTAATTTGACTGAAAGCCTTCACCCAAAATATGAAAACAACTATAATAACGAAACGCAGAATTTACAACCATAAATTCTTTTCCAGGCCCTAGTAGCACGAATCCAAAAAGAACGTGATGCGGCGCTCGCCGAAGCTGCTAGCTGTCGTGAACGAGCTGAAGCGGCGGCTGCTGCAGCCAACAGGGCAGCAAGAGACCGCGACAGTGCTACCACTGAGCTGGATGTGCTGAGAGAACGGTGGGAAAAGGCGCATCAACAGCACCAGAAACTAACGGTGAGAGGGATTGGTTGAACGTAGAATAGAACATTTTTAGCATAGAGTAAGCCACTCTCCAACATACAATACCATTACCAACATGGTATTTTAATTCTGATTCAGAAATTCTGCAAAATGTGCACTCAGAAACCTTTACTGAAAAATTGAGCATGTAGCAGCGTTAAATGCCAATGATTCAAGCAAATTATCTCTACATACCCCGCAAGTCCACATATAGTTATGAGTAGTAACGAAATTAGACTAGCATTGCATCAAATAGTTTCGAGTGCGAGGTGCTGTAATGATATTTTTTTTTTTTCTTTCAGATGGAACGAGACGATGCCCTAACAGAGCTTGAAATATTGAAAGAAAAACTAGACAAAGCCCTCTATTCCACACAAAAAACAATCGAAGAAAAGGAGACTGCGCACAAAGAATACGAAAAAATGCTTGAAAAGTATGACAGGTAGATTTGGCTATACGTGTCGTCTTGTGTTGGTGGCGAAGTGTGTCTGAGTATATGAAAATCGGTTCTAATTTACACTCTACGAGTAATATTTTTCTTTTTTCCAGGTCCCAAAACGAAATCTACCGACTTCAGAACAAGATAGATATCCTAGAAGCAGATAAAGATCGCATTGAAATGGAATTTGAAAAGCATGCGCACATAGCGACAAAATCAAAAGACGATCAACGCAAACTGCAAGACGAATACGCTAGATTACAAGAAATGTACGATAGGGCATCTCTCCAACTTAACAGGACTAAAGAACAGGAAGAAAAAGCCAAGGAAGACATGGATAGGTTAAGTGTTGACATCGAAATGGTGAGAGACCGTTACGAAAAGAGCCAAATCGAACTCAGAAGGTATCAGGCCGAAAAAGAGAAATTAGTTGCAGATAACGAGCGTCTACAGTTCGAATATGACAGGGCAATGACGCAGTGTGCTAAGGCGCAGGCTTCCAACGAAAAAACACAAGAGGAAATGGCTAGAGTGCAAGTAGAACTAGAGAAAATGTATGACAAGCACGACAAGGTAGCGGCTGAATTGAGGAGAGTGCAAGCCGAACTTGATAAGGTGAAGCAGGACGCAAGCGGGGCAAGAGAGGAAGCTGAACGATACGCGGCACGATACGGGAAGTACCACGACACGAAGGAAGAACATGAGAGGACTAAGTTGGAGGTGGAACGACTGCGCGCTCGGTTAGAGAAGACCACAATAGACCTGGAGCGAGCGCGCAAGGCAGAAGAAGAAGCAGCCCGTCTACGTTCGGAGCTCGATCGCGTCGAAGCAGTCCGAGGTAAATACCAATTCGAACAGGACAAGTGGACTAACGAACTAAACAGAGTGCAAGCGGAACTCGACAAACAGCACGAACGGTACGAGGCAGCACAAGCCGACATACAACGCTTACAAGCCGAGAAGGACCAGGCAGAGACCAAACTACACGAGATGAACATACAACTGGAACTATCAAAGAGTGAAGTCACCAAACTCAGCGCCACGTTAGAAAAGCAACGAGCAGACCTAGAACGCGCTCATATTGAGTGCGAGAAATTCAGAGACCGATGCGAGAAATTGAAACTGCGGTCAGAACAGCTGGATAAGGATAATGAGCGACTTAAAGGAGAGCTGCAACAGATTGAGAGGATGAAACTACAAGCGGTCGCTGGAGACAAAGCGAGGACTGAAGACAGGCTTGAAATCGAGCGTCTTCGTGATAAACTCGAGAAAGCAATTCAAGCTAGAGATTCTACGGAAATGGAGGCCGGCCGCTTAGCGAAGGAACTAGAAAAGTCACAGATGCATCTCTCGAAATACCAGGAGACTAATGAGACGACGCGCGTTGAATACGAAAGGATGACGAATGAACTTGGTCGAATGCACGAGCGCCTTGAACGAACCATCCTAGAGATGAGACATGTTGAACAAGAGAGAGATGCGTTGCTACAAGAGATACATAACATGAGATTTAACGTAGACCAGCAACAGCGAAACATCGACCACCGTACGCAGGAGACTTTAGCAAAGCTGCAGCAAGAACTTGCTCAGTCAGTCCGCGATAGGGAGAAGATGGCGTCTATATTGGAACAAAGAGATAAACAAGCAGACGCTATAGAAAAGCAGATCGTCAAGTTAGAAGCCGATACGAAACAGCTGACAATCGAGCGCGACCAACTAGTTGCACAGTTAGAAAAGTCTCAGGACATGCTCGTGAACTTCCAACGAGAACTAAACGCTTCGGAAGCTGAATTACAAAAGCAACGCGAAGAAGTACGGCGAGTGAAAGAAGAACAACGAAAAATGGCGCAGGATACCGGCGGTGCTAAGAACGTCATCGAAAGCCGTGACCGCGAGATTGCAAAACTGCAACAACAAGTCCAATCCGTCACTAAAGAAAAGGATGCAATCAGACAGAGGGCAGAGAAAGCCGAGAAAGAGGCTCAGAAAGTTGGAGAGATTGAGAAATGGCGCGCGGCGGTTGAACAAGAGAAATCGAAGGCAATTCAAGCAGAGCGAGCGTTGGCTGAATGTCAGCAGCGTTTGCAGAACTTGGAGAAGCAGTTCCAAGCTGCCCAGCAGCAACTGCAGGCAGGGTCCAGGGGTGGTGCAGAGGCGTTGGCTGCGGCGCAAGCTGAGGCCAGGTCGCATGCAGTGGAACGGGAAAGATGCCAGGCGCAACTCGAGATGCTTGTCCAAGAATTGGAGAAGAGCCAGGTCAGTTGGAGGATCGCCCGGCGACAAGCCCGCGCTGTAACTGGTTTAATCGAGTTTTACTTACGTTTTGTCATTAAAAAATACTATTCAAAGGAATTTCCACCTTCTATCAACGAGAATCAGTCTTTAATGTTTCCAGTTATCCCAACCAGCTGTTTCCAATTATCTTCCAACAAAATTATCATTATTATTATTCTACCATTAGACGTCCACTGATAAAAAACAAATCAAAATATATTTTATTTCACAAAAACCTACATGAGCACTTGTGATATGTCAGAAGCTAGATGCACGGTTCCACTTGGTCGTTTCTTATGGAGAAGAGTCGGCAAGAAAAGCCTTGTCGTCATTGACAGAGTTTACTGCATGGTATATTACACAATCCGAATCCTCTGCATGAATAGAGGTAGATTTTTCAAAGAATTGAAGTAACGGAAGGACATGACATTAAATATGTTATGATGCCTTACTTACTCAACTATTAGATGTGAGATACGTCAAAAATGATATCTAGCTGGTTGGGAAAATTGGATTCTACGGTGAAGTTAAGTTTTTTGGTCGCGGCAATACAAACTCGATTGAACCGCAGCGAGTGTACGTTGTTCGCTTCAATCATTGCACCGGTGTCGAGTAGATTGTTTTATTTGGATGTTCATATTTTTGTTTGATCATCGCCGGTCGCCATCTTGTCGTTGTATAGTGTAGCATGTCACCCACGGCCCGCTGGGCATCCTCCAACCCCTCATTGTTCGTATTTATTTTATTAGTTTCATCATCGCAGTGTACTCGAAGAAAATCATGGAATGTATTTGTGTTGACAAGCAAATTGTTGCACCATACATTTTTCATAACGCACCGAATGCAACCCGTTCGATGGTGGTAATAAATGTCGGGTGTAAGAAAATTGCAATAAACGCTTCGTTGTAAAAAAAAAATCTGTTAATTTTTATCTTTTTTCAGCCGTTCGCTACTGTACTGTGTATATTTGCAAAGTTTTTTATCATTGTTCGTTCATCTCAATAAATATATTTTGGGAGGGATTGTCGAAAATTATTTGGCTGCGACTGAAATATATTTTGCAGAGTTACTTGTAAAATAAAGTTTCGCTTGTTGTATTGGATTTTGCGATTCATATATATCTAGCTTTTTAAGCTTTATGTAAGAGTGTACGAGGCTGCCTTTGCTACATAGAATATCGTTTACCTTAACGGTATTATTTTCCGGGGACAGCTCGATCTTCGAGAGGCGACGAAGAAGCTTCAAGCTGCGGGCGCGCAAAACGCCAAAGCTGGGGAAGACACAGCCCATGCTAAGAAGCAACTGCAAGAGGAATTTAAAAAGTTAGACGACGCGAGGAGACAGTTCGAAGAACAACGGAGAACAGTGGAGAACAAGCGGAAAGACGTGGAGGAGAAGGAGAAGGCGCTGGCGGAGTTGGATCGACAGCTGAAGAAGAGGAAAGAGCAAATGGACCAAATGGAAGCTTCTTTGAGGAAGGTGAGACTCGAAAATGCATTACACAGTAGAATTGCAATATTTGTACACCAAAATTGTAACAATACAGTAGTATTTCATTCAGTTACTATTATAGTAAAAGATGGACAGTTACAGCAAGATAATTTAGAGAAAAGTAAATAATTCGGAAATATGGTGTTATGAGCAAGATACTCATCAGTCTGCGTTATCATAACTTGAAAAAATAAAAACTCCATTCAGACAGAGTCATTAAATATAATGCATATAGCTATATACTCACATTCATTTCTAAAATAAAATCTGTGTTCAAACTTTTATGATTCTATTTGTAAATTCTTTGTATGCAGTCAACCTCACGTCCATGGCAACAGTTTAAATTTGGTAGTGCCCTAATTCCGCTAGCATTAAAGGAAGTTTTTCATAGTTCGAATGTTACTATTGAAATGCGGTTATAACACAAAAACAGCTTCTGCAAAACACATTTATTTAAATCTAATTTTTTGTCCAGGCCGGCGGCAGCACAGCAGCGGTATCCGACCTGAACCGCAAGCTGTCAGACTCGCAGAAGGACGCGGACACACTGAAGCAACAACTGACGCAGACTAAGGAGGAGTCGGCGCGACTGACGGCCGAGACTGAACGACTGCTGCAGCTGGTGCAAATGTCGCAGGAAGAACAGGCGCAAAAGGAGAAGCAGATCATCGAGCTGCAACAGTCAGTATTTATTTACATAGTAGAATAGCGTCTGCGTGGTCGCAACTGCGACTACTGAGCAGAGGGTCTTGGGTTCGATTCGCAGGTCGGGCAAAGTGTTATTGGATTATCCAGCGGGAATTTCTTAATAACAACGCGGAGTTTGGAAGTTGGCGGTGTGATACTCCCGTGTCTTGCGCGCACGTTTCACCGTGGCATGTGCTGCGCCTGATCTCTCTCCACGAGTGTCGGGCTGCCATCACTGAGGACTATATGAGTGAGGGAAGAGAGAGTGCCCCTGTGTCTGCGCACACACGACTGCACTATAATACCTCCCGCGAAGATGGCTAGTCTCCGCTGAGCTTGGCTGCCGTGGCCACAATTTGCAGAATAGCGTATGTGGCGAATATTACTATAAATATTGGTAATTATTTACAGCTGGACTAAGTCGCGCACAACAATATCTTCTTAAATTCCTTTTATTTTACTGATTACGATAACGTTTCCATGGAATTTCGTTGGTTTGACCAACAATATTCTCTTATAGTGCTACTTCATAATGCTTGGGACAATATCAATCAGTGATTTAAATTACACCTTTAAAGTTATAAGTTAAAAGTTATAAGTATTCTCTGCATACTATATCTTTATTGTCATTTACTAATTTATCTACTTTAACAAAATATATTTCATTGTTTCCAGGTCTATTAGAAATCTCCAAGCCAAACTGAAAAGTCAGCAGCAAGCACAAGCACAAAGAGAAGAGGTATATTTTGCTATTTATATTACTATTATTAATACACAATATCAAATCAATACAACTAATGATAATAACAAGTATGCGACAAACTCAGTACTAACAGATATGTTGAAGGCTCGTTTATATTGAAAGAAGTAAATTCTAATATTTAGCTGCATCTCGTTAGGCTGGATGCTAATCCCAACATGGTTGGGAAAGGCTAGGCTGATGATGATGATTTATTTAATAATATGTTAAGAACTGCAGAAGTAACTATGGGAAGTGAATGATTGAATGATAATGCATGTAAAGTGACTAATGAAGATTCGTATAATTTAGAACGTAAATTGAAAATAGCAGTTAATGTTTTAAAGGAACATGGAATCTCCCTGATACCACTATGTGTAATGTAGCAAAAACTTACAGCAAAAAATCGCGACTAAGACTGACCTTTTCTGAAAGTGATTCTTCTAACACAAATTTCGTTTTCCATAATCCATTTGAAACTTCAACTGCTACAAAATAATATTTGTAACATGTGCATGTACTAACCCAACTAACATTTTCTGTTCCACGCAGGCCGGACCCGCTGGCTTCCTCAAAAGCTTTTTCTAAGTTAGTCCTTCGCACCAAGACTGTCGTTCATTTATTTGCTCTTTTCATTTTAAAGTTTTTCTTTGAATGTCGTTCTAACATCGTCAGCGACAAACCTACATTCCACGTCTTTCGGTAACAATATCACACGTAAGCTTTACAAAACGCAATTTCGTATTAAGTAATGTTATCGATATTTATATTGAATATTTATAACAAAGTGTTCAGATAATAATATTGATCTCTTGTTGAACTCCAGACCGTACGAGTCTCCTCCCTCGTACATTGTAACTGCACACAATAACGATAATTATTAGTTTAGCGATAATTTAAGTGATGTTTAAAAACAAATAAATAATCGTGGTGTTCAGCGGGAATTATTTTTTAAGTAATAAAAAATACAATATTGTAAAACTGTTAAGTAAACATGTATCTAGATAGATCGAGTAAGTTGTCCACTAGTCGATGTTACCCCGCTTTCAATCTTGTTATGCGAACTATCAATGAACTATAAATAAAACAAAATCTATGTTGACCTTTCTCGAGTTATTTTTGAGTTTATATTGTTGATGAGAATTTTGTTGTTGAAGTAAAACTTATTCGTTTTTATTGATTTTTATTTTGTTTGTTATTTATTTTCATCTTTCGACCCCACACGGTAGGAACTGACGCGCGCGAGACAAAGCGAACTAGCGGCCATGAGAGAGCTCGAGAGCACTCTCTCACAGAAAGACGTGCTCAAGGCAAAGTTGGAAGAGAGCAAGATGAAAGTAATAGACTTAGAGATAGAGCTGAACGAATCATCGCTTATATTATCAGAAGTGCTAAAGATGCCAGATGGGCCAGAAATGAATAATATTAAACGAAGTAAGAGCTTTTTCGAGTTGCAAAAGAGTGGTAAGGTAGTGGATAGGCTTGACAAATGCAGATTGAGTAGAAGTGACAATGACTTAGACATGATGCACTGTCGAGACAAGAAGAGAGAACCGCCGAACATAAGTAAGTTGACGAGAAAGATATCTGACTTGACGAAGGAAATGGCGATCAAGAACTCTAAATTAATAGAACAGCAACGATGTATATCAATCCTAGAAGAGGCATTAAGAGAGAATAACAATATAGCTGAGTTTGAACAGTTGCTTGCAGTTGTAAGAAGTAAAGATGAAAGAATCAATGAGTTGGAACAGAGTGTAAATAAGAAATGTGTAACAAATCCAAGTGAAGGGAAAGATAAAAGGATATTGGAATTAGAGGAAGCTTTGAAGGAATCGTTTTTAATAGCGACAGAAAGAGAGAAAGTATTCTATGAAGAAGAACAGAGAAGAATTGAAACCTTGCGCAAGGTAAAACCCTATTTAAGTTATTTCTTAGGTAAATTTTACTGAACACATTGTTGTTGCTCGACTTGGGAACGACCTTCTTCCAGCAGTGGATTGCAATCTACATATCACAACCTTTTGTAAAATATACCTTCTTCAGTTTACATATTAGTATGCTTCATAACATTCTAAATGACCAATAGCATAGCAATTTATATCTTTATCTACACCCATGCTATAAATCCTCTATAAAAATTTCTGAAACAGTAAGCTTATTGCCAACATTAAAACAACCAGTGTCATAGTAACCATAATATCATCCAAACGAGTGTTATTATATGTTGTACTAAATTTCATTATGCATCTCGTTTTCAAAAAAAGAACCTTGTCATGCACGCGCGTTTCACTACCACAGCGCAGTAATTTAAAAAACGAACTTATAGGTTATTCGAATTCACGTCACATACACACACACATATTAGTATTGCAAAAAAACTGTTTCAGAACCTTTTATAGAGGATTCATGTCATGGATGTAGATAAAGTCTCGTATGCAACTGTACATAATTAGGTATTAAAACACTCATGTGATACTATTATCACACGTGGCGAATTATTATAAAACAGTTGCATAAATAACTATAATAATTTGTCTTGATGGTAATATAACCCTATCAATTTCCAATGAGCAACATTCTAATTCTCAAACATAAAACTTTTCCAGATGGGCAAAATGGAACAACGTATACGTTCGCTTCAGAACGCTTCAGCGATGAACTGCGAGACATGCTCTTCAGTGCTAAAGCGCTTGAAGCAGCTGGAAGACGCACTGCAACACTGTCAGAACAACAGGGACCATATATTGCGACAACTATCGCACCTCGTGTACGTACTTTTAATGTTTATAATTATATGTAATAAGTGAGCCAGCTTTTGACCATTCTCGCTTGGCGGAAACCGAGAGATGAGGTCGACGATGGAACAAGGGTATACAGAAGACGGATGCATTTTCATTCTTACTTTGAAGGTTAAAACTGTACAAAATCAGGCTTTACTGTAACAGTGACATTTTAATTTCGTCTGAACCAGTACACTGGCGTGGATCTTGATACAAAAATATATCTATGACATACATTTACAAGTTTCTTAATAAGCTCCCAAAAGAGTCTACAATAAGTTAACAAATGGGAATAACAAATCCAAATCTTTTAAGATTCAAGAATATGTCAGACGTATATAAAATTGTGTCTAGAAAGGTTGATTTATTCTTAGCACATGACCGACATACCAATGCAAAAATAGACACAGAAACGAGTACAACTAAACATGCTGAACGATTTTAATCTTTTTTCAGTCAAGACGTGCTGGAAGGTGCAATCAGCGAGAAAGATTCCCAGATAGCTGAGCTCGAAATAAAGGGTGTGCTTGACGAGAGCGAGACAAACAGATGCGACACGCTCAAGACAGAGCGAGATAGACTGCTCAATAGGCTTAAGACAGAGGTAAATAATAATCAAAATATTTTCTGTGATTAACTATTCTATAATGAACTATTTCTGAATCTTAATAGCTGAGCATTATTTCAGATACATTCTTAATGCTCACTGGAGCATCCAAATATTTTGAAGCCCCCCGTAATCTTCGCTTCACTTGTAACAGTTATTTTTCTTTTACTATTACGATTAGATAATGTTAATCATTGCATCAACACCAATTATACTTTTCTTAATCTTGTTTAAGAGTGCAGCTTTGACCGCCATGACTTTAAGTTTAACACGTTTAATCTCACCACCTTTAACATACTTTTATACGTATTCTGATCTTCCATTGTATCGACACTAACTTCGAGATTGGCGTGTGCCATGGCTTTGCTTGCCTGTCAATGTGGTATAGTCAACCACAAGTTCAGGGTAACAATTTATTTGTCTTTGAAATAATTTGTATCGTGACCGTCCTTCATTTTAACTTCCAAGCTCATAAAAAATTGATATATCCCCTAAATTATTTCTAGAACGAGCGCATACTACAATTGGAGCAGTGCACCGAACCGCCCCAGCCAGCGGCCGAAGGCTCCCTCGCGGTAGACCTGACGCTCACTGACGAGTTACTGCAAGTCTGCGACGACAATGTAATTGTTTGGGTATAAGTCTACACCTATAGAGAATGGTGATAACGCATGGAGTGAAGCCGGTATTTTGGTAACAGCTGTTATTTGGTTAGTATGGTCTGTGCTGGGTGTGATCTTGGTGGACTATGATGCTATATTTTGACAAATGAGATAGGTACTGTGTGGCTCCTTTGGCAGACGGAATTTGTCTTTGTCGAATTGTTGGTCTGATAAAATACCGCCAGTCCTTTGTGATACTATTTTTTGAAGACAATTCGCGTTCATGACGTTTCATGAGGCCAATTGGGCTTTTTAAATGGTTAAACTTAAAGACTGAGCAATGTTTTGTTGGTCAGACATGCAGCTTTTAGGGAACGATCTTGTCTAAATGCAATCATAGTCCCCAAAGTTGACCTAGTTGAAAGAATGGATCAAACACATAATAATAATAATTCTTCCAATAATTTTATAACTTTACGAAAACTTTGAGATCACAATTTACAAAAGCTTCGATTTCTGCATGGTTTTCCTCATTAAGCTTCCTATTAAACTCATAGATATAATCGACAAAAGGCTTAATGAACTTAAAGACTAATATAAAAATGCGTCCACCATCTTGAATGGCGACCAGTCGCCATTTTGTTCATCATTTTTATAAAAATCTTATGCTTGATTGACTTCACGAATTTCGCAGAGCCAAATTGACTAAACAACTTATTGAAATTTAAAATTGAGAATTTTAATTAAATAAAATTTTGCTCAATTTACTAAATGTGTGAAAGCGTGTTTGCGTGTGTGCTTAATTGATTAAATAATTCATGTTGACGGCGTGAGAAGGAATTCAACAGAAAAAGAATGGGTGTGGTGATCCACACTTTGGTTTGATATTACGACCAGTGGTGGAAGTAAGTGAACTAGACGAGACAAATATGCTATTACTAGTGTGTTATGGTTACTATATAGAATGAAAACCTTAAGGAGTGTAGATAAAGTTGTTAACTTAGAGCAGCTATAACTTGCCTAAAAATTTTAATCGTAAGTATATCATCGAGATAGATAAGGACTAAATAATACTCATATTATGTACTGTAAGATGTTGAAGATTGGCGATTGAATACATTTACAATCAGTAACAGAAACAAAAGATATAATGCTAATGAGAAAATAGCCTAACCTCCCTTTTTCGTGTCCATGACTATTTGATGATAGTTCATAGGTAACTCCACCATGGTACTATTACCCCCGTATTCATAATCCTAGTTTATCTCTATTTTAGCTAAAATAGGCTTATAGAACGTTTGTCTTTATCTGTCACGTTGTCATTTCTGTGTGTAAGAAAGAGACAAACCCCATTTTAACTAAAATAGGTTTGATAAGTTTTTTGAATAAGGGGGATAGTCTTTTGTCTTTATGGCGATGGCTTAAGAGATAGCTAGGAATTGTCTAAGAACACTATCATGTACTGCTAATAACATAGGAGTTGCTTTGCATCAAATAGTTTTCCATCATAATTTGGACGAATGGATTTTTTCTGACCTGAGAGAAGATAATATACGACGGCCAACATTCTCATTTGTATTACATAAACTGTTTTCTGTATTTGATTGTAACAAAAAAATACACTAGTTTAACATTTTACTAATGACCACAGGAGGAGGACATCCCAGCAACAGTGCTCTAACGACAAACGCAGCTAAGTCAAAACGTAAATCTGTTTGTGGCCTTAGCCATCATCACGCACTAGTCACCCATCACTGCTACCTTACCAACTCATCATCGCTTATCACTCCAGCATTCTGCCAAATAAAAAACTAAAAAAAAAAAACGCCCGCTTGCAACAACTTCTGACTCTAAACCGAATTTTATACCAAAGATGTTAATTTTTCTGTAAATAAATTAAGTTTTTTTTTATTTTTACTTTTTTTGTTTTATTTTTTTTCTCTCTCGGTATTTTACCCTTTTCGTGCTCTAAAGTAAGAGACTATTTTTTTATATCTCATACGATTGAAGGAACCAATGATTTATATTATCGTCTATAATACGGCACTTGTTGATGTATACCTACAGTAGAGCAATAATTACCGATATTATAGTTGAACACTCGATGTCTATTTTTAACTTTAATACTAGTCAAATCTATCAATGTTCTAATGCTTTAAAATACAAAATATACTTCTATATTCGTTTTTAAACAACGTGTAGAAAAGTGTTTGTGTGTAACTAAAATTTATGAGAGTTAAACTAATTCAGGCCAGATGGGATTGAATAGACCGAATACCATAACTATTGGGTTATTCACATAATTGTAGGAATATGAATAAAAAAAGGTAGGTCAGGACCTTGTGAAGATCAAAGTTTTTCATACACGTTGTATAGAAACAAAATTGTAGTTATTATAATATTTTTCACCTTGAAAAAAGGATTTTGGACTTTCTATCATCCCGAATCTTTCGGCCTTAGGGATTCGTTTAGTTAGTGGAATGTTATTTTAAATTAGTAGACACTGATATAAAATTAGTGATTGTTTTGCAACAAGTTGCTAGCAGACTTTTCAATAAATTTTGACATATCATGCACAAATTATATGAAAAAATACATGCAATGCTGACAGTCTGCATATCATTACAATTTTAAAAAAGTAGCTTCTTACTCATAAATCATAAACCCCTTAGGAAATCGGTGTTCGAGATATTTTTGTGAGCCAAGAAGCTTGTACAATGTCGGAAAGCACTGCCTTATCTAAGTAAAAATATTAAATATTTTTTTGTTAAGTGAAAGCCTCGTTTGCATAGTGAAAAGAGCACGGACGTCCGCTCTCTTCGACTGATATCGATGAAATGAAAAACCGTGGGGAAAAAAGACGTCAATTTTCCTTTATTATGGCAGCTATCAAACTACCCACGTTCACGAGTGATTTTATATTTACGTGTTTTGAGCTTTTTATAAATAAAACATTATACAAGAAACAGTATTGTATTTGTGATAATAATAGTACCGGTGTCTACACGAAATCCAATTTGTGAAAGATATTTTTAAATTCCACACGTTGTTACTTATCTATATATAATTACAGATATAAAATAATAATTTGTACATCTAGTTAAGTATTTAAGCCATTTAAGCTTATTGCTGTTTTAAGCAATTGTTTTTTAATGATAAAAAAAAATCCCATTTTCATAAATTGGATTTTCGCTCCAGAATTTAACGAGAAACATCGAAAATACGCATATTTTTCTCGATAACTAAACTTTTACTCTATTAAGGGGCATTGGTCGACTGTTTTCGTTTTGGAAATGATTGTTATATTTTGAAACTTGAAATTGTTTAGTGTTAAGTGCATCAAATGACCTATTCAAAATAGTTTGTACTTGTGTTATGTCCAATGTCCTTTAGTGTATAGGCTGAGATCCTTCCTTGTTCTCTCTCCCACTAATTTATATAAAATGTTATATTATTTAATCACAAATTATAGAGTGTTGGCAAATTCTATGGCTTTTATACACGGTCGCTGAATGTAGTATGTATATGTACAGTAGGCGGAATGTATAGCGGAGATGCGGCGCGTCGACGTCATTTTACTTCGATGATTTCTTTCGTTTAAAACAATCCGTCGATGCGTATCGTTTTAGGCTATTCCTTCCAGCATTTCTCTTGGTTCGACGTACCGCATCTACCCGCGAATTAACCTTTTGTATTGATTCAAGTGTGTAGTTGAATTGTATGATCAAGTCACAATAATTATTACGGTATTAAAGTAAATGATATTAGTTACTTGTTACATAATATAATGGTATATAAATAACAGTGGGTCGTATTGTTTCACAAGTTGTATTGACCGAAATTATGCTGAAATTAAAAAAAAAAATACATGTTCTTTGAAAATATAATATCTTCATATACGGAACGGTATTGTTTGTTTTCTTTGAGGAACTCAATAAGGGCCCACACGCTACTTTTTGCATCGGCGATCGGCGATTCAGCTGCTTTTTAGAAGCTAAATGCAGCGACCAAGCATTCCACACCGCACACTTGAAAACGCCAAACGCGGCGATTCAGTCGCTTTTTGGAAGCTCGATACAGCGGCTGAACGCTACACTCCGCACACATTCGGATGCCGGTCGCAGCGATTTGGCATTTGCGCCAGCATCGGAGCAAACGCGCAATTCCAATACCACGTCCGAACGCAGAGAGTCGCCAAAACGCGATGCAGCATCGGAGCAGTCATCAGCAGTCGCTAAAACGCGCGATTCCGGTACAGCGTCCGAACGCAGAGAGCCGCCAAAACGCGATGCAGCATAGATACAGCCGCAAAATCGCCGATCGCCGATGCAAAAAGTAGCGTGTGTGCTTTGGCCCTAAGAAACCCTTTTAGTAGTACCTAGTAGACAGTCTCTTTCTACCTCTACATGCAATGCGGTCAAAACAAGAGTTGCAAAGTTGTTAGCCGTACCTATAAGGTTGACCGTCCACTGCTACGTAATCCATACTTTAATTTAATATTATAAATTCGAAAGTAACTCTGTCTTGTCTGTCTGTCTGTCAGTATGTTACCTTTTCACGCCTAAACCACTGAACCGATTTAGATGAAATTTGGTATAGAGATAGTTTGAGTCCCGGGAAAGGACATAGGATAGTTTTTATACCGATATTCCCACGGGATCGAAACTTATGCGGGTGAAACCGCGGGGCGCAGCTAGTTAGGATATATGTATAGTACGCACCACGAAAGATGAGACTTGACTTTTATCTTAAACTTTATTATTTCGTAATAAATATTATCTATAATATTGTTAAGAATTTTTATGTAAATGTCATCGATAAATCCCTGAATAGATATACACATTATGGGTAACTATTTCGTACACGACTTACCTGCGCAACCTCCCTAAGTCCCTACTACTGGAGCTTGTCAAGTCTCATCTTTCGTGGCGCGTATTATACACGGAGAAGTGTGGACGTAGTGGACGATCCCGCCTTCATCTGCTGGCGGGCTGCTGGGCACTTTTAGGTCCTTTGTAGGTTGGTACACGGCACAGTTTCTTAACGGTCGCGTAGAAATAACATGCCTGTCAACAAGCTTCCATAATGATCCATACAACACTGACAAACCGTGTCTACACACGAGGAATAGACCATAGTTTTTCTCGGCAAGAAAAACTTGTATAAAGGGCCTTTTTACAGTTGGCAATCTATCAACAATAGAATCGTAAGTAAATTAAGAAAAGTTAGTGAATTCGTATGGTACGGAATGGTTGAGGGAGAGAGCCTCACGTCCCAGCCGCCGCGGAAGACGCTCCGGGCATCGGGAGCCGCGTGACGACTCCCGCCTCCCGGCCACCATAGGCGCGGGCCTGCGGACGGAGAGTAATGGGTAGCTCACCGTCCGATCAGGACCAGGCCCGTGCCGGACGGCGCGTATTTTTTCCACGCGCGCCTTATAGAGATGTCAGCATAAGGGAAGGGGCCCGCTAGGGCCGAAGCGGTCAGCGGGATTGTTCGAAAGGGTTAGGTACCGCTGCCCCGGAACATAAAGGGCTAAGGAAGAAACACGGGTGGGTTTTAGTCAGTAAGAGTCTGACACTCCCTTCCGCTCCACCCAGAGCGGGAGGAGTCATTTCATGATTTTCCATAAAAAAAAAAGCCCAGATTTGTCGAGCAAGTGGCAAGGTATGCATGGAGGTGATGAAAGATGATAGTGATAGGTAAGTGAAAAAGGGAATTAACAATATTGTCTCGCTTTTTTTATTCCGATCTACCCTGTCCAAAGAGAATAGAATAGAATACTCTTTATTATGTACACCATATAAATTACAGATATAAATATAGAAAACTTTACAATGGGTGACACAATGGGCGGTCTTATCGCTAAGAGCGATCTTTTAAAGCAGTCATTGGCCTGTCCCTTGCTGCCCTCCCCTAGCAACGCCTTAAGCCGAGGCCCGTAACGGCCGTAACCCACTGGGGGCGACCTTAGCGTGTAGTCGCTCAATTTTTAAGCCCTGGCTTGAGGCTTTAATTTATTGAGGCACCCACAGGTAAATCCAGTTAAGCAGCCGACAACCTTCGGCAGTTCTGGATAGAGAGAGATGGAAAGAGGAATGTACTACGTGAACTCGACAGATGGATGTGCGATTGAGGTCTTTGCCCACCATTGGGATATTAAGAGCTAAGTTTTCGTAGGCACACAATTGTGATTTTAATACCTATACGGACTATAACTTAGGTATATTGTAGTCACAATATCCTGACTACTATTAATAAATGAGCTCTACGAAATCCAACTAGGCAAAGTGCATTGCGCGTAGCTGTTTATCTCATTATTTCAATAACAAGCCAAACCGCAAAAGAAGTCCGCAATGAACCGCAGACAACCACTAGCTTCCTATAACTATTTATAATTTATTTTCAAAGCTTCTTCAAAATCCGCGTTTAAAAGACTTGGCAACAGCGCCATCTAGCGGTGAGTAGTAAAAACTACAATGAAAATAAAATTAGCGTTAGGTCGTAGTGTTGTTGGTTCAGGATTATAACTACATCTATTAGATACAAGATGGCGTAAGCAGCACTAAATGTCCCAGTATAAACTTTATTCTTCGTTGATTGTTGACTTTTGTTGTTTTTCTTTCGTACAAAAGTTTTGTTGAAGTTGTACATTTTCTTTAGGTACGAAATAAAATTAGGTAGTTGACCTTAAAATAGAGTAACTTTTTCACGTTTTCCTTCTTTTGGATATCTGGTTATCTGGATAGGTACTAGAATTAAAATAGGTATTTCTTTTTGTAATTTGGAAGTTTTTCAGACGGGCTAAAGTCCATTATAAGTTTTTATTCATCTGCTTACCTACCTCGATTGATTTATTTCAAAATATGTATATTAAAATGATGTATATTCTATTCCACTATATCACTACCTACCTAAAAACACAAGTATAAGCAGCCAGCTGTTATTGGAACAGGAAGTGCGTCGCGCGACCGGAAGCAGGTGCGTGTGAGTTCCGCTCAATACTGCACTGGTGCACATCCACACAAATATAACTCATACAGCTTTTAACGACCTTATATGTAGCGTAATAGGGGTTATAATTGATTGCGTGGAGTGTAAAGGGGATGTGGTAAGCGGCAGGTCAAAGGGACACTTTCACTAGCGTCAAAAATTTGATGCACGAAAGTCGAAAATACAAAGTTTTAAAAATCGTTAGATGTGTGACTTAGAGGCTTTTAAAGTTATGTTATGTGATATCTGATACGTAATGATAAGTAAATGGGAATTTTAATCCAACCTTTTAAAAATAAACATGATAGAATTGGTATTTGATGATAATCTTAGCGACTATGGATCAATGGTTAATGAGTGAACAGGCGAGCGAGAGGACATGAGTTCGAATACCGTTCGTGGCAGTATTGTTCAACATGAATGTACTCATAGTGCCTACAGTAGTTTTATCTCATAAAGCGACGCGCGCTTTACTTGTGGTAACCAAGTCAAAGTCCAAAAAGTCAAAGTCAAAGCATTTATTTCAAATAGGCACATAAAAGGCACTTTTGAACGTCAAAAATTACCTTAAAATAGAATTGATTCTAGTCACCCATTCCAAAAGGTAGTTATCGTATGGAGAAGAATGGGCAAGAAACTCCACCGTTACTCTTTTAAAATGTTTTACAATATTTTGCATGGGTACATCTACACTATATAATATTATAAAGAGGAAAACTTTGTTTGTATGTTTGTTTGTTTGTACTGAATAGGCTCAAAAACTACTGGACCGATTTTAAAAATTCTTTCACCATTCGAAAGCTACATTATTCACGAGTAACATAGGCTATATTTTATTTTGGAAAAAAATAGGGTTCCGTAAGATATTTGGGTATTTCGGACACAAGGTGTAAAAAATCAACCAGAAAAGTTACTTATTTTGCGTACGCTGCCTAAACTATAAAAGATAGAACCATAAAATGTTCTAATTAATTGTAGATCTTATAAATATCTACAAAAAAGTCCGCGACACACTATACCCATCTATGTCGAGTGAGGCACAGCAACCATTTTTTTATTTAAAAATCTTGAATTTTTTTTGGACTACATTTAAACGCGTTTATTTTACTCATGCTATTAATCCTTATCAAAATAAATGATTTCATCACTAAGAACAGTTTATGGAGATAATATTTGGTCTTTGAATGATTAAAATTGGACGTTTGGTTTTGAAGTTATGGCGAAATTAAAATATTACGATTTCTGCTGCACGGCCCGTTGCGAAGTGGGCGTCACCAAGGCGGGGGTGCGCGTGCGGGAGGGGAGTTGGGCACCGATTATGCGGTTACTTTGGATGAGTCTCTAGGCCAAATAGTCCATAATTTAGATAGTCTGATAGATGCTATATATCCTGACATCGAAAACTTACATCAAAATGATTTTCGTTGGCTGTGTTGTAGAGCAATAGTTTCTCCCAGGAATGAAACAGTCAACGAAATAAACAGTTTAATTATGCAGAAAGTACCGGGTGAAGTTAAGTGCTATAAATCCATAGACACCGTCACTAACATCGAGGACGCTGTGCACTACCCCCAGGAATTTTTAAATTCTCTGAACCCCGCTGGGCTACCACCTCATGAACTGTCGTTAAAAGTTGGCACGCCGATAATGCTTCTCAGAAATTTAAGCCCCCCCAACATGTGTAATGGCACGAGACTTCTTATAAAGGAGCTAAAAGATAATTTAATAGTAGCGAAGATTATCACCGGCCCTGCAGCTGGTGAATTAGCTCATATACCAAGAATACCCATGATCCCTACTGATTTGCCTATACCCTTCAAAAGGCTCCAATTTCCAGTAAAAATTTCTTTCGCACTAACGATAAACAAATCCCAGGGCCAAACATTCAAATTAGTAGGAATTGATTTATGAAAAGAATGTTTTACGCATGGGCAACTTTACGTTGCCCTATCACGGGTCGGGGCTCCCGACCATCAGTATATTTTGTTACCTGAAAATAATTTAACGTCAAATGTTGTTTATGGAGAAGCTCTACAATAATCGCTTTAGTTATCTATCCTTAAACAACGGGTTGCGCTCCGGGACTGCCGGCAGAAGTGAAAACTTAGTATTAATTACATTTAAATATTTTCATCATTAACAACTTAACATACACAGAAAGACAATCTGTGCAGCCTGCGGATAATGACTGCGTCGTCAATGTTACTGTCGGTGTCTGTGAATTGACCTGGGAATCATTTTGCTGACCGTGTCTTTCCTGGGTAGGCTTTTTGCAGCGGTAACCGACATCCACGCGGGCGGAGCCGCGGGCGACCGCTAGTTAATTATATAATAACATGTGAGGACGATGCACCTAAAATAAAATTACTATACCACAATAGGTAAAATAATTAAAAACGAAACCATGTCATATAAATTAATTATCTGATAGATACATGGTGCTCACATATTTACAAACATGGTACAAGTAAACGATTTTAATTTTTAAAAAAATATTACACGTAATAAGTGCACAAGCAAGTGGAGATGTGTTACGCAATTTTATTAATCCAGCAGGATAAACCCATCTTTTCATTCAAATAATACACTCAACAATGCGTTTTGTTAATTTCAGACTATAGGTTAATAACCTGGCTGTCACAAGGTTATTTCCTTGACCGACAGGTCTTCGGTAATTTTAACAAGTTCCAGTTTTTCCCCTACAAATAAAAGCCAGCGGGAACTAAAGAATTCCCTTTATTTTCCTCTTCAAAAACCCACGGTTTATGACGGACAGTCCTTCCTACGTCCTATTCATAGTCGATACGCAATCAATACAGGTGACTGTTCATAAATTACCCTAGGCTGATAAAATTTTCGTTTTTCCTAATTATCTATATCTATACTTATAACTAGCGGTCGCCCGCGGCTCCGCCCGCGTGGATGTCGGTTACCGCTGCAAAAAGCCTACCCAGGAAAGACACGGTCAGCAAAATGATTCCCAGGTCAATTCACAGACACCGACAGTAACATTGACGACGCAGTCATTATCCGCAGGCTGCACAGATTGTCTTTCTGTGTATGTTAAGTTGTTAATGATGAAAATATTTAAATGTAATTAATACTAAGTTTTCACTTCTGCCGGCAGTCCCGGAGCGCAACCCGTTGTTTAAGGATAGATAACTAAAGCGATTATTGTAGAGCTTCTCCATAAACAACATTTGACGTTAAATTATTTTCAGGTAACAAAATATACTGATGGTCGGGAGCCCCGACCCGTGATAGGGCAACGTAAAGTTGCCCATGCGTAAAACATTCTTTTCATAAATCAATTCCTACTAATTTGAATGTTTGGCCCTGGGATTTGTTTATCGTTAGTGCGAAAGAAATTTTTACTGGAAATTGGAGCCTTTTGAAGGGTATAGGCAAATCAGTAGGGATCATGGGTATTCTTGGTATATGAGCTAATTCACCAGCTGCAGGGCCGGTGATAATCTTCGCTACTATTAAATTATCTTTTAGCTCCTTTATAAGAAGTCTCGTGCCATTACACATGTTGGGGGGGCTTAAATTTCTGAGAAGCATTATCGGCGTGCCAACTTTTAACGACAGTTCATGAGGTGGTAGCCCAGCGGGGTTCAGAGAATTTAAAAATTCCTGGGGGTAGTGCACAGCGTCCTCGATGTTAGTGACGGTGTCTATGGATTTATAGCACTTAACTTCACCCGGTACTTTCTGCATAATTAAACTGTTTATTTCGTTGACTGTTTCATTCCTGGGAGAAACTATTGCTCTACAACACAGCCAACGAAAATCATTTTGATGTAAGTTTTCGATGTCAGGATATATAGCATCTATCAGACTATCTAAATTATGGACTATTTGGCCTAGAGACTCATCCAAAGTAACCGCATAATCGGTGCCCAACTCCCCTCCCGCACGCGCACCCCCGCCTTGGTGACGCCCACTTCGCAACGGGCCGTGCAGCAGAAATCGTAATATTTTAATTTCGCCATAACTTCAAAACCAAACGTCCAATTTTAATCATTCAAAGACCAAATATTATCTCCATAAACTGTTCTTAGTGATGAAATCATTTATTTTGATAAGGATTAATAGCATGAGTAAAATAAACGCGTTTAAATGTAGTCCAAAAAAAATTCAAGATTTTTAAATAAAAAAATGGTTGCTGTGCCTCACTCGACATAGATGGGTATAGTGTGTCGCGGACTTTTTTGTAGATATTTATAAGATCTACAATTAATTAGAACATTTTATGGTTCTATCTTTTATAGTTTAGGCAGCGTACGCAAAATAAGTAACTTTTCTGGTTGATTTTTTACACCTTGTGTCCGAAATACCCAAATATCTTACGGAACCCTATTTTTTTCCAAAATAAAATATAGCCTATGTTACTCGTGAATAATGTAGCTTTTGAATGGTGAAAGAATTTTTAAAATCGGTCCAGTAGTTTTTGAGCCTATTCAGTACAAACAAACAAACATACAAACAAAGTTTTCCTCTTTATAATATTAGTGTAGATAAATCTGTAGAGAGGTCAATTCTGTACATGAAATATATTTTCAAAATAACTATCAGGGGGTGATTAGTGATCGATACTGATGCCAAAAATGCAATCAGTAAAATTTTTGTCTGTCTGTCTGTCTGTCTGTCTGTCTGTCTGTCTGTCTGTCTGTCTGTATGTTCCTTATAGAAACAAAAACTACTCGACGGATTTTAACGAAACTTGGTACAATTATTCTTCATACTCCTGGGCAGGTTATAGTATACTTTTCATCACGCTACAATCAATAGGAGCAGAGTAGTGAAGGGAAATGTTGGCAAAACGGGAGAAGTTACTCCATTTTTTAAGCTTCCGTCGCGTGTGCAGCCTTAATGGTTAAAGTTACATAGAAATCATGTATGACGGAAATATTCTACATAAAATTGTCTAAAAAATATCCCGCAACAGCATATGTCTATCTTTTATGGTTGACTCACAATAACACGTGTAACTCCTGATAGCTTAGCAGTTCGGAGCATTCTGATTATATTTGTTTACTCTTCCGTTTATAATACTCTCACTCATCCCTAATTTAAAAAAGTTAACATTATTACCTATTCAATAAAAAAAGAATCATAGAAATCGGTATAGAAACACCAAACTTATACACGAAATAAGCCATCGCGCCGTCGCACGTCTGAATCATGCTATAAGGATTATTTTTGTGTAACGGTTGCCGCGCTCGACACGGGTCGCGGCGGCGGTAGGGTATAAAAAAGCGGGAGGTCCGAGAGCGAGCTTCAAGCCCTGGCTGGAGGCCTTAATTTTGAGGCATCCACAGGCAAGCCCGGTTAAGCAGACGACAACCTCATAGGTTGAACTGCGAGATGCCATTGTTAAAAAAAAAAAAAAAGAGCGAGCTTCATTCAATATTTGGCTGTTGATGCGTTCAGAGCGTTCGACCTTATTGACAGACAATAATTGATATTGAGAAACCGTGCTTATCAGCGCGACTTTTGGTCTTTAAATACTTTATTTGAATTTCTTTTGTTGTTATTTTGTAAAATAGTTATGAGTTGTTTTGGTAGTGTTTAAATATTCGTTCAAATTAAAAATTATTAAGCGTAGGTACTTTTATTAATTAAAGTAGTTATAAGTATTTATTTTTAAGTGAAGTAGGTATAGGTAGATAGTATTACACAGGCGTTTCAGCTTTATTTTCATGTCTTTTTTGTTGTGTAGACAAGGAATAAGGAAGGATTTTTTGAAATTCAACCCCTAAGGGAGTTAAATAGGGGATGAAAGTTTGTATGAAAGTCCGTCAGTTTTAAAGTTAGGATCATCAAATTTTGTGTTTAGGCTGAAGACTAAAAATTAATTTATACGTGTCTCAGCGTTTTTGATAATTCTACCCCCAAAGGGTTAAAAGGGGGGATGAAGTTGTGTATGAAAGTCCGTCAGTTTAAAAGTTAGGATCTTTAAATTTTGTATTTAGGCTAACGATTGAAAATTAATTTATACGTGTCTCAGCGTTTTTGACAATTTCTCCCCCAAAAGGGGGATGAACGACCTGACTGAAATATCAACGCACAGTCTAAATCGCTGGTCCTTCCTAGGGACATGAATTTTGGAGGGTGTGTTCTTTGTGAAGACTAGGTATCGAATAAGAAGGGGTTTTTGGAAATTAAACCTTTAAGGGGGTAAAGAGGGGGGATTTTGTTGGTATGAAAAATCTTATTTCTTGAGTTAATAACCTTGAAACTTGGCACGAATACTTATCTAAGTAAATTATGAAGTTTGGAATTTTTCGTTTTTCTAAAATACCCCCTAAAGAGGTATTGGGGGGTGTCAAAATTTGTATGGAAGAATTTTAACGCCCTGTCCGATTAACTTGAAACTCAGTATTTATACTAAGGACTAAAAAGAAAAATAATTAATAACATGTACCTATCAGGGTTTTTCGAAAATCTACCCCTAACTGTGTGAAAAGAGGTAGTTAATTTTAAAGGGGAGGATTTTACCGCGTGGCTTGATTAGCTCGAAAATTGGTATAAATAAACTGAGTCAAGTTATAAAATTCCACCCCTGTGGGGGTGAAAAGCGGGGATACAGTTTATTTGAAAAATCTGATTCCTTTGTTCTATAAACTTAAAAATTGGCCCGAATACTTATTTATCTAAATTAATTAGGTATAAAGATCATACCAACATACATTTTCGAAACTTTTAGAGGAAAGTACGAATTTCACGCGGACGAAGTCGCGGGCAGAAGCTAGTGTTACATATTAGTGTTTAGGTCCGTTCCCCTCTAAGGGGGAAGAGCCGCACCCCACCCCGCATAGGGTTACGATCCGTCCGGATTTGTCTGCACATGTCCGGACTTCTAGGCTTTTGTCCGGACTTTGTCCGGCTCTTTAATTTGTCCGGATTTTTTTGCTTAGATGGAATACGAGTAGATAGTAAAACTTATATACATAGGTATTTGGATTTTGTGACTAAAATGTCCGGACTTTTATTGAAATGTTAGGCATTTTGTCAGGACTTTCCAAATTTCTAAATGGTAACCCTAACCCCGTACGACTCTGTAGAGCTCGTCTCCAGACTGGACACTCTCCCACCGATTGTAATGAATTCCCAAGAAGGGTTTTGCCCTATTAGTTAGCATAAGCATTATCAGCCCCACGTTCCCATTGCCGGGACACAGGCCTCCTCTCTGTGAGAGGGATACCTACATCAGTCACTATTATTAATGTAGCTACGTGACAATTGACAGGCCTGATGATCTAGTGGTTAGTGACCCTGACTGCTATGCCGGAGGTCGTGGGTTCGATTCCCACCCAGGACAAATGTTTGTGTGATGAGCACGATCATTTGTTCTGTGTCTGGGTGTAATTTATCTATAATATGTATGTAGGTATTTAGAAATATATAAGTATGTTTATCAGTTGTCTAGTACCCATAACACAAGCTCTGCTTAGCTTGGGACTAGATGGCGTTGTGTGATAGTTGTGGAATATTATTATTATTTATTATTATTATTAATTAATTATGTATTTTCCTTCTGATATTTCTAAACACATTTATTTTAGGCACCTATTAATAAGTACTTACCTATTGCCTGTTGGGGAAGCGGTGAATGCTTATGCGAATCCCGCACCGGGTCATAGGTAGAGGTGGAACACCGCGGTGGTTTTAGCCGGTAAGAGTCCGGCATGGCCCCTCTGTCAACCCCACGATGGAGGAAGTCCATGAGGATTTCCACCGTGCACCAGAAAAAAAAAGTACTTACCTATTAAAGCAATTCAGAGTGGCAATTCTCGTAATTTTAAGAACGTTCACAGTCTGATGTCAGTCTCAATCTGTCAAAAATACCTATAATTTCCCTACATTTTGACAAGTTTTTGACATTTGGTTGTCGTCGAGATGAGACTGCGACTAGATTTTGAACGTTTTAAATTACGAGAATTTCTACGTCAAATATATGTCACAGCCATCTAGCTTAATTAACCTTTCAGTTAACTGCCTAACCTTTTAACTAAACAGCGCCGTTCAAATAGCGGCCTGATTGATATTCAGCCAATGCGTCTAATACAACATTTAATGAACCGGCTGGCTGATGCTTAGGCCATTTATATTATTGGTTGAATAATATTGCCATGTTAAAAATTATAAAAGCGCACAATCTTGAATCTTCTACAGTTCTATGTGCCTACCTCACCGAAATTTACAAGCGTGAAGGTAAGTCTTTTCATAAAGGTCCACAACTAGTCTCTAAGGGACGTTTACGGACTAATATAAACAACAAAATACGTAGAAGGGTAAAGAAAATAGTCCCGATATGAGCTCGAAAGATCGCTAAACTGCGTCGTAGTCTATCGTTACAGGCAACTTCGCTGGCGAAAATGGTTCATTATACCTCGGACCCTTTCGATAAAACCACATCGCTTGATCCTATCGGGGATCAAGTATTGAACAAAGATTTTCTTTCATAAAGAGATAGATAAAATACACGCTATCAGCATCTAGTGTGGTGTGTGATTTACTGAAGAACAGGCAATCTCCTAATACTAGGAGATTTTGAAAAAAAGCAACTTTTGGAGAAACCTGTCTGGAGGATACCTATGTCCAACAGTAGAATTAAGTAGTACATCACCATGATATGAATGACAATAGAGCCTCGAGTGTAAAGACATATAATGCGCGTTTCATACTACATTCTTCAATACTTGCGAAGAAAAAGAGTAAATAGGCAACATTATTTTTTTTTTTTTTTGTAAAAAGAGGCGGCCGGCTTCCTTCTTCCTTACGCCGTGCATTTCGCAAGTTGAAGGACTGGCACTGACGAAGCAACAACGAAGCGCCAAACAGTGTATTAAACGAATTAGGGCCGATTTTTAATCTTCAGATAACTTAAATTTGAGAATTAAAAATTGACAGCTTTTGTATAGAAAATAATATCCAACCACCATATTTTTTCGTAATTTAAAAGTTACCCAGAATAATTTCATGAAATATAGGTAGTGTTTATTTATCATATTTTATTTATTTACTGAGTAAAATTTTTAGGTACAATTGGCACGAACAGGAAAGTACCTACCTAGGTACCTATTATTTAATCAATCAATCAACTCAGCCTATCGCAGTCCACTGCTGGACATAGGCCTCTCCCAGACTGCGCCACAGCACCCTGTCCTCCGCCTTTCGCATCCAGTCTACCCCAGCCACCTCCTTTAGGACGCGGTCTCCACTCCAGGACTCGTCTGCTCCACCGGCCATCGGCCCTTCGACAAACATGGCCAGCCCACAGTCACTTCAGTTTGCTTACTCTGCCAGCTATGACGGTAACTCCGGTTCTTTTCCGGATAATTTCATTCCTGATTTTATCCTTCAAAGAGACTCCGAGCATAGCTCGCTCCATTATAGCGCGCTACCTATTATTAAGTTTCAGTAAAATTGCCTTTATTCTTAGCAACATAGGTACCCATGCGTTTCAGGATACGTTTTACGAAAAATTATTTTACTACCTATTTTATACCTATATTATTTTGTCGCACCTTCTGAAAGCTACTATGCTAGCTTATAAGCAGGTCCACATAATTAGCCTATAATAATGTTCCCACAGCTGCGACACAGGCGACCCCTCTTCGATAGGGAGTGGGCTGTAAACAACCACGTGGGCCTAGTGCGGTTTGATAGATGTCATATGTCTTCAAATTTCCACAGCTATCACATCATCACATCACACTAATCACACTATCACACTTCACACTAATATTATAAAGGCGAAAGTTTGTGTTTATATGTTCGTTACTTCTTCACGCTCAAACGGCAGGATCAATTTTGATAAAATTTTGTATGGAGGTAGCTAACACCCTGGATTAACATATAGGCTACTTTTTATCCCGATATTCCCACGGGTTTGACATTTACGCGGGTGAAACCGCGAGGCGCAGCTAGTTTTAAAATAAATCACTCTGTATACCGACCTACCTAGTACGCAAATAAATACTTTTCACTTAAATTTCTGTTACAATGTTGCCAACAGTCGAGGCAAACCGGCTGTCCTGCCCCGAAGCTTCTTATAAATATCAGTTCAGCAAACAATTGATTGACAAGTAGGCTGTACCCAGTCGAATGCTGTGTTATCAACATCAAGCTGTTCTAGAGTTGAAATGCAAACTCTGAATAGTGGTCACTGTCAATACAGAGTCACTGGTGTATGTCGCAAATTGGTATAGAAACTGTTTCATTTCAATACAGGTAGGTAGTTACCTCATTAGCGTAAGTGGCAATCATTTTAGTATAAGGTTGTATTCATAGACTTGTATTATCTCTATATGTCTGTGGTTGTACCATTTAGGTTGCTCGTGGTGCCTAGGAAAGCATTGGTTTTGTTAATAGCATTCGTAGGTATCGTTCGAGCATTAGGAAAATCTTTATTCCTCAAAGGTTTAAATGTTATTCTTCTATGTAAGTACCTAACAGTAAAATCCAACCATCACATGGGAAAATAATCATGAGAAATTATCTCCTTCACAAAAATGTTCGGGCTGAAATTATGTAATCAGTAGTATGTTTTGAACACAAATCATTGCATAACCATAAATATGCTATGCTACAGAGCATGGGTTCCCGAATAAATCGTTGTGGTCATCGACCGAGGATTGCAATCACCACCCTTGGCATCTCATTGGTGATCGTCAATTGTTTTATGCGCTCGAAGGTAGATGTTACTGGGCGTTTTATTGATTGGACGACAGGACATGAAGACTAATTTCTTCTAATCTTTCCCTTTATTTATAAAACCCACAAGACTTACTCGTAGATAAACTTATTTTTAGAATTTCGCCATGATGCGTGACGAAACTGGCATGTTCTATAACCAAAAATTCTTAAACATGTGTCATCTACCCAATCCGCACTGGGGTCGCGTGGTGGATTCAAAATCAAAAGTCATTTATTCAAATTAGGCTGAGAACCAACACTTTTTGAACGTCTTATTAAATAAGACTATCTCCCAAAACGCCGTCCCTTCACCATTTCCAAGTGCTTTAGCTGGGAAGAAGAAGTGGCGCAACAAACTCCCCAGCAGCACAGCCCACTCCCTCTCACTGAGAGGTGACATGTGTGCGAGTAATGGGAACGTCATAGGCTGATAATTATGTATATGTATGTACAAGAGAGAAGATAGATGCCTTTCCTCTCTCAGCATAAAAACGTGATACCAATGTTACCAAAAAATCTCGAGCAAAAAACGTTATCACGTAATGACGGTAAGTTATTTTTATTTTATGCAACCCCGAGCCGTTAGTCATGTCGAGCCTGTAATTATGCAATTTGCTCGAATTTACAATCGATCAGAAATTGTTCACAAAAAATACATTATGGTTTTTAATCCGACGCGGCGTTCCAACTAAATCGTTTTACGGTTAACGAGGACGTATTCGATACTGGATGGTATGTTTTTAAATGGCGTGTATTTAAAAAGATAAAGTGTGTATAGGAATTTATTTTTATGGTGTGGTTAGATTTTTGTGCTAATGGAATAAGGATACTACAGCCTACTCAGTGTATATGTTACAGACGCAAGCACATCAAGCTACTACAATCTGTCAAATTTATTTAATAGATTTTCAACTTTATCGCTAAATTAGAAGGTTCAAAGTTGATTTAGAAAATTTGGTAGTTTCGGGTAGCTTGATGTGCTGGCGTCTGTACAACGAGGTTTTATTATAAAGTAGCTTTCGCCCGCGGGGTGGTCGGAAATAATCCTATGTCCTAATCCAGTTCATGGTCTACCTGTGTGCCAAATTTCATCGAAATCCGTTCAGCCGTTAAGGCGTGAAAAGGTAACAGACAGACTAACAGGCAACATTTTATGTATTAGGTAAACCGGACTGCACCTCGTGAAAAGTCTAAGCTTTCAAGATTCAAAGAGACAACTTAGGTACAGTTTTTTTTATCTCACGCAGCAACGTATGCTTTACTTGTGGTAACCAAGTGTAAAAAGCATAGAAATGTAAAAAATATATCTATGGTACAGTCAGCATCAAAAGTCGATTAACACTATCATTTTTACATGTTATTAAATTGACAACATATTTTTTCAATAAACTGATTTTTAGCTTTTCACATAATAGACAACAGTATATATTCTAAAAAAAATTTTTTTGCTGCAATTTTGAACAAATATTTTGCTCAATAACTAAGATTAAAAAAACTGAAGTGTTAATCAACTTTTGATGCTGACCGTACAAACACAACACACACACCCTTCCGACTCGTCTTCATTATCTCGGATGGCACGGAGAGCTCCTGCGCAGAGACTGACTCACAGATTGTTAACACATTGTACACTTGCTAACCACAAGTAAAGGGCGCGTCGCATCGTGAGATTAAAATACTATGCCTTATTTTCATACGACGTTTGTTTTTGTTGCTTGTCTTAACATGCATAAGGTCATATAGAAATAATTTCGCATTTACCTTCATTATATTAGCCCCTTAAGTAATCCTTCAAGGTTCTACTACAAAGTCTACATTTAGAACTTAATTTATTACTTAGCTCATGGAAAAACAAATGAGCGTGCAGGAAAATACGAAACCTTGCAGCTTAAGATATAAATAGTGCTGACATTATGTCCTTAGCATTAAGTACAAAACATATTGCAACTTAAAAGCGTACTTAATCATAACTTAGACTTTACTGACGTCAATTTATTACTTATTGTACTTTGCATTAGTGTTTAATGCAATATTATTAATAAATATAATAATAATATATGTAGTCTATCTATATATATAACATTCAAAGTCCTGACTGTCTGATATATCAACGCACAGCCTAAACCGCTGGTCCTAGAGATATGAAATTTAGAGGGTGTTTTCTTTGTGAAGAGTAGGTATCCACTATGAAAGGGTTTTTCGAAATTCCACTCCTAAGAGGGTGAATGGGGGAAGGTGAAATTTCACGCGGACGAAGTCGCGGGCAGAAGCTAGTAACAGTAATATTAACTGCTTCGTTGGTCTAGTGGTCGCCAGCCTACTACTGACTGTGAGATACTGGATTCGATTCCCAGGTCAGGCAGTGTTATTGGGTTTTGGCAACCGATTTCTTTAATTTTTTGTATATCGTCAGAAAAGGCGATAAAAAGTATGTGGTATAATTTATTACAAATATGTAGTTTCCATACTGTATAATTTTAAAAATCTCATTGGACCGAATCCACCAACAATACATCGAGCCTCCCAGTCAAACCTCGCCTGCGGCATTCAAGCCCCAGTCGATAGGGACCAGCAGACATCCAGCTACGACACTACAATTAGGATCATCGTCTATAACAACGCTCAAATTATACATCTACCTACAAAACGCTGGATTGTTACAGAAGATATTTAATTATGAAATTATTCTAAATACTTCACCTATTAGGTTTTTAGTGAGAAACGATTGTGTTTTGTTTTGTTAAATGGTAGATAAAGGTTGTGATGTGCATTTGTTTTATTTTTTCTTTTAGTTGAAGCTAAGTTAAGCTTTTTTTGTAAGCTTTTAACATTGAAATGATAACGGAAAAATCAGTTTCCAAAAAAAAAAATGTGTTCCTTACTGACAATTTTCCAGAAATTGCTTTGAAAGCTGGAGTGCTTACACATAATCAGTCCACATATGTTCCCACTGCTGGGACCCAGGTCTCCTCTCTCTGAGAGGTAGTGGGACGTAATCCACCACGCGAGGCCAATGCGGCTTTTGTACAAGTCACATGTCTTCGAACTTTTGGTTCTAGAACATGCTGGTTTCCTTACGATGTTTTCCTTCACCGTTTTGGAAGCAATAGTGACGAAATAAATTAAGCAGAGTAACGTACTTGAATGGGTTCGAATCCACGACCAACAACTCGTAATTCGGGGCCGTTACCACTGAGCTATCCACTGCTCTATCGCTTTCTCAGCAGTAATTCTCATGTAGCCAGTAACGAAATTTATAGAAATCTTGCAATGATCGTGTCTGATATAGCAATACACATTTGACATGTAGTACATCTCTTTATTATAAAACAAAGTCCTCCGCCGCGTCTGTCTGTCTGAACGTGATAAACTCAAAAACTACCGAACGGATTTTCATACGGATTCCACCAATGGACGGAGTTTTTCATGAGTTTTGTGTAAATTGGCTGAAATATGGTGATGAATGTTGAAGATGTCGTAAAAAATCAAGCCTACTGGGCGCTTTATTGGCTTGCACCGCGTGAACATTGGATGAAATTAAGCACACTTTAAATCCCGTTAGTTCGTTCCCGTGGAATATCTTCCGGCAACCACACGGGCGAAATCGCGGCCAAAAGCTTAGTAAAATATTTAGAACAGCTAATTCTGTAAAAAAAATAATGAAAACACTCCGAGAGTGCCGACAGAAGTGAAAACTTGAACAATTACGTGTGTATTTTCAAAGTCAAAAGTCAAAACGTTTATTGCGAAGTGTACAATGTTGGTGTTATGTTATGTTAGTACTTATGACTTAGCAGCCTTTTTTTTAATCGTCATATAAACAAAACACAAACAGAATACTTTGCCATCACTCACGTACATCCCGAGGACAGCTGAACACATCCGAAGCGGTGTCGGTTACGGTAACAGTGGCGCGAATTCAATGGCTTTTTCCCATCTCAAAAAATGCACAACGCGCCTAACGAAGTTTTAACTTAAAAAAAAACCGAGTGTGCTTATGACCACACGACTGAAGTGAAACTTCAAACGTATTTGGCTATGAGAGGAAGAGAGAAAGAAAATGTGCGCGCTCACTGCTTTCTCTTGCTTATATCCCCCACTCAACTCCCGTTCGCCTCGCCCGATCACACTTTTCGTAACGCTTACGTCACGCGTTCGCCAGCTTACTCCCCAAGTAAAGCGTGCGTAAAGAAGTTTCACTTTAAAAATAACGTCAATGTTCTGTTTACGAGGGCAGGGCACAAACATACACAAAGACGATGTTCAGACCCAGAAATAAATGAACCAACTCATGCTCAGTTGCAAAAGGATATGGATTGTTATGACATACCTGCATATAACAAACCATACCCATCATGTGTGATGTAGGTAGGTAATGTAATCGAATGTTACGGAACGCAATAGTGTGTAATGCTGCAATTCTTGAACAATAATAATTGACAATGCTGTTTCTCGGCGTAAATACTCCAATCTCTTTGAAACTTATATGTTTGAGCCGTTTAGGGGACTTACCAACTGAATTTCGACAAACCGTATTATGACAAAGATTTTATTTCGACAATATGGAACTCCGACACGTCTTCATTTCGACAACACTTTCGTAATACTTTCAGTCCGATACTACTGTACTCCGACAAAGCGTTTCTTCGACATGACTTAATTAGGAAACGATGCGACTTCGACGACATGCTTGGTTGAAACACTAGGGCCATGTGGCCCGAGTGCCCATTTAGTATTTCGAGACATCGCCAAGCGGTTGGTCGACTCTTCACGTGACCAGAGGGCTGGCCTATTTTTTGGCCAAAGGATCAGCATGGCCATACAACGTGGCAATGCTGCCAGTTTTTGGGCACGATTCCTGTTGACAGCGATGCGGACGAATTTTTTGATGCCCTTTGATTATTTCCCCTCCCTTTTTATATACTTGTACACATTATTATTTTAAGAAACTTAGCTTTTTAAATTAGTAAATATTTGAATATTTAATAAAAATAACTGACAAGAATAGAATAGAATACTCTTTAATATGTACACCATATAAATTACAGACATAAATATAGAAACTTTACAATGGGTGACACAATGGACGAATTATCATAGGTATTGTAGAGTTCTCACGAGGTATGAATCAATAATACCTAGCTGGTATTAGGAAAGACCTATTTTTAGGGTACTAATTTGGCTGATCTTAGCAAATACGTTTTGGTAGGACCACTTATATTATAAAAGTAGGTAAAATTATCAATGAATTGGATAGAATGGGCACTCTTCGGAAAGCACGTTAAGCCGTTGGTCCCGGCTGTCATTTGTGGATCTTTGACAGTCGTTACGGGACGTCAGAAGCCCGAAAGTCTAAAAACAGCCTAGCCAAGGAGTGTCGTATTACCCAGTAACTGGGTCGTGGAGGTCGGGTAGGCAGTCGTGGTCGCCATGTAAAATACTGGTATTCAGCTGCATCCGTTAGACTGGAAGTTCACACCAACATAGTTGGGAAAAGGCTAGGCAGATGATGATGAGGATATTAATACTCTTTATTATTATTTACGCCATACAAATTACAGATATGAATGTAAAAAAAAATTCATAGGGGGAAACAGTAGGCAGTCATATCGCAAAAACCAAAGCCAACTAGCTAACTGTCATTATATCGTCTGTTTAAGGCTAAGGCTCTCGTTATAAGAATCAATTGCTTGGCAACTTCCCAACGTCCACTCAACCCAACCAATATTACAAAAAATAAAACATTCAAAATTATACCAGTCCGCTTATATTTTGACAGTATCTAAAAGAAAACACCATTAATTTAATAGTTCATGTGGGAATCAAATGAAAACACGTTATATCAACATACGTAGGCATATACTTTTCATCGCGGAAGAGGCAACTTGTTACAGACGACTGACAGCTTCGTAGGCGATGGGTAGCCACGGAGGAGAGAGCGCATGGAAGGCTAAGGGGCTGTCTCCACGGGCGAGAGAATCGCGGCGATAGTCTCGCCGTGCCATCAAATTTTCGCCGCGATGATATCGCCATGTGGAGACACGTTCTAAGAGAGTGTATAGAAATACGTGGCACGACGATAATATCGCTGCGATTTTCTCGCTCGTGGAGACAGCCCCTATGGCGACGCATTGATAGTAAGTATAGTGTCAACTCAATGGTGCAGATGAGAGCATAGTATCAATGCGGTTTCGTTTGCACCATTCTCAATGGTGCAGATGAGACGGTACCATACTATCAATGCAGTTTCATTTGCACCATTAATGGTGCAAACGAAACTAATTAGTCTCCTCTGCACCATTGATGGTGCAGGCCAATGGTGCATACGGTACAACGGGGACATGATTATCTGCCTAGCCTTTTCCCAATTATGTTGGGTCGGCTTCCAATCAAACCAGATGCAGCTGAATGGTCAGTATTTTTACATGGAGCGACTGCCTATCTGGCCTCTACGATCCAGTTACTTGGTAATACGATACGATTTTAAGTGCTATGTACGCCGTTATTGTCATATACATCAGAGAAAATACTCATAACTATTTAACAAGTATGTTAAAAGTATGTGAACAGTACTTAATTAAATAAATTAATTAATTTGACATGGGTAGGTATGAACGTCTAGGGGACAAGGTGACCGTTATTGGTAATCTTTTCTTGTATAAGCATCTGTAGGCAGCCCATGTTTTATTTACACAAAGTAAAGCGCCTGCCTGAATTCGAACCCATGACCTACAACTCATAAGTCCTGGCGGGGGGGGGGGGGGGAGGGGGAGCGTTACCATAGGGCTACCACTGCTCACTCACTCTAATGGGCAGGGCACTCACTCTAATAATAAGTACTTACTTATAAAAAACTAACAACAAGCTCTCGACCCTTCATCTCTCACTTTCCAAGTCCATTTGGACACTCAAAACGCGCACTCCATTTTCCACCTCCTCCGTGACACCCAACCAGCAGTAGCCACTCCCTACTTATGCATGATTACCATTTTAACCTGATATTCTATTACCATTATTTACCATACACGGTTGAACGGTAAGCGGTAACTCAGTGTTCACCAGTAAACGACCGGTTACCCTGCTTACCTTTTAAGGTAAAAGTGTCACGATATTTGCATATGCTGTCAAGGAATGTAGGGTGCTGACACGAGTGATGTAGGATGACTTTGTATAGAAGTAATATTAGATAAATAAAATATAAATCTTTATTTATCCACTAGCTGTGCCCCGCGGTTTCACCCGCGATAAAAGTATTATAGACCTTTTTTATTGATTCCCTTTACAAATCTCCACCCCTCTTTTTACATGCTTAAGGGATAATTTCGGGGATAAAAAGTATTCCATATCCTTAATCACAACTCAAACTATCTCCATACCAAATTTTATCTAAATCGGTTCAGTGGTTATTGATTCCCCATACAAATTTCCACCCCCCTTTTCACCCCTTTAAAGGATGATTTCTGGGACAAAAACTATTTTAAGTCCTTTTCCGGGATGCAATCTATCTCTCTGCCAAATTTCATCTAAATCCGTTCAGTGGTTTAGGCGTGAAAAGGTAACATACAGACAGACAGAGTTTCTTTCGAATTTATAATATTCCATAGTAGGTATCGCTTCTCGAGAAGGCTACTCAATGTAGAGCTTTCGCCTCGCCTTTACAATATTCAGCGACCATTATAACTATAAATATATGTATTACCTATATCATATCATTTTAAACGCTTCAAAATGGATATTATACAGGGTGTAAGTAGAGTAGCCAGGCGTCCGCGAAAAACCGGACACAGTCAGGCTTTTTGGTTGTGTGTCCGGCCAAATCAGACGGTGTCCTGCCTGTCCGGCTTTTGTTAGGCTTTTTAAATTTGACCAAAGCGCAAATGATAAAAAGCCTAGTTTTACTTAAAAAAAATTGTCGTGTTATACGAGTACTAAGACTAAAAACTTAAGGGCGTCTTACTTTTTTACCCAAATGTCCGGCTAAACTGGCTGGTCTGTCTAGCTTTTCGGTTTTAAGACCTGGCAACCCTAGGTGTAAGGGACATCGACTCGTAAATATTGTAACCATGAATTCAGTACCTACCTGATTCTAAACCCTTATTTTTATTTTTGGTGCGCGATAAAATCCTCATGGACTTCTTCTATCGTGGGGGTGACAGAGGGGAATGCTACTCTTACCGGCTAAAGCCACCGCAGTGTTCCACCTCTACGTATGGCCGGGGGTGCGGGATTTGCATAAGCATTCACCGCTCCCCCGACAGGCCTTGACCCGCTGTTCCTCAACGGGTCCCACCTCCCCGTACCTGATTCTAAACCCACCAGTGTAGAAATTTTCGTAGGTTATTTAAAAAAAAAAAAACAGCTGTTTCATCAGTTTCATAATATACACCACCAAAATATATGGAATAGTGTTTCTTATTATCTGGTGGTCTGGTATCATGTGTTGAATATGTGTATCAGTTTTCGCGTCGATATTGTCCCTTATATCGTATATTATTTTATGTAAAGAACAATGCAATTTGCTCCTAAAGTAGGTAGTCCGGCTAACAAACTTGCTGTATTTTTATCACAGCATGAACTTATTTGCTAAGCTTTGAGATTTTCAGTATTTCGGCCTCAGCTTTTCTGTCACAACATGGTCAAATACAGTCAAGGAGATTGATTACATTTCAAAATTTGTAATCCATTGTTAGACTAGAACAACTGCCGATAAACTGTTATGCAGTTTGGCAGACTTTATGTATGCTATTGTCAATACAGATTTCGAATAAAAAAAATAATGTTAAGCATATTTACACTCTGCGTCAATCTGGTAAAGCGATTTCATACTAAGTAAAACTAGCGATAGTTATGATTTGTTTGAATATACGGATAATTTAAGTTGGTTCCGAGTTGGCAGTCCATCTGCTTAATAATTTATTTCCCTGACTTTACAATCTACGTGCCTGCTTTTTCCAAACCGTCCCTATGTATAGTGTAGCTGCAAGCTTCACAGATTATAAATAGCAAGGTATATAACATAAGTAGGTACAGTCGAGTTCATTAATATATTGGCAGTGACAATGTTTCAAAATATTGTAAGCATTAAAATTATCATATAGTTCTATACAAACTTAGACATCAATAAAATGTTTTCATATAAACTGTTCATAAGTATGTTACGGTAGTGCAGTCAAAAATATCTGACTACTCTTCGGAACATAAATATCTAAATACTCTAGTGTTCAATATATTTGTTGCAACCTAGGATTCATAAATATCTATACAGCTTTGAAAATTCAACTAAATGGCCTTTACCATAAAATTTATTTTTGCTTGCCGGAGCAGAAGTTCGAGTAATAATGCAATATTGCCGTTGAAGGATGTCATAACTGACAACTTCAAGTTGATTTTGTTTCAAGATCTTTTTCATAGAAAAATAATTGCATAGATATTTGTGAACCTAACTTTGCGCTAAATAATATGAACAAGGGATTGCGCACAATTTTTAGAGTCTTTATCTGTAGTAATATTATTGATTTAATGTAGTCACATATTTATGATGTCACAGATTGTTTACAATTTATTGTACGGCGAAGCTGTTTAGAGTTTTATGAAACTTACCATTGCCTATATATTTTTTATTCATAAACATGCTCAGATATTAAAGAACTCGACTGTACCTATGTATAGGTAGGTACACGTAATGTGGACTGGACCGTCCAGCCATGGAGTGGGACGGACACAACGACAGTCTGTACTACAAACAGACTTGATACTTGGATGAATCATCCATTACACTCGATTTAATTTGCAAGTATTTCAAAGTTGCCTCGTTGGTCTGGTGGTCGCAAGCATTACTGCTGAGCACGAGGTCATAAGTTCGGTTCCCAGGTCGGCCAAAGTGTTATCCGTTTTTTCTATTAGGAATTTCTTAGCAGCAACTTGGAGTCCGGATTTGTGCCCGGTTGATGGCAATAGGCTCGCCCATTACTACATGGGACTTAAACGTGTTTGGCAAGATGTGTCTGTATTACAGGTAGTCCGCTACATCTCTGCCTAACAGATGTTAAGCTGCGTCTACGCTAGACAAGCCGAGCACGAGCCTCAAACGAGCACGCCTCGCCATGTTAATTCGTGCTCCGCTTGTGCTCCACTTAATTCAATGT
This sequence comes from Amphipoea lucens, assembly GCA_947508005.1. Taxonomy (NCBI): domain Eukaryota; kingdom Metazoa; phylum Arthropoda; class Insecta; order Lepidoptera; family Noctuidae; genus Amphipoea; species Amphipoea lucens. Next base: position 12,883,387 of record OX382379.1, read on the forward strand.
ATTAAGTTATTTTGAACTCAAAATGATCTCCTTAGCGACTACATTTAAAGGCTGGTTCTTAGAATATTAAACTATGTCTAGGTGTAAAGTTAGTCTATTTTGAAGAAATTATTTTGTACGTTAGGCAGTGACACAAACTTTTGGGTTTGAAACGAAACAAGAGCTTTATTAAATTAATGTGAAACGAATTTATAACAGCCAATAAAACCAATTTAGCGCGAAAGCGAAGAAGTCATAATGATCTGGTTGAATTGAAACGCGGCCATGTCAGACTTCATCAGTATTTTGGCAACTAATAAATGGTTTCGAACAGTTGAAATAGTTTAAAGCTCAAAAAAATAGAATTTCAGTGCAGTGCAGTGCAGTTTTAGAGTCGGAAAATCAGAATGATTCACAAACTCTAGACCGACTTGCACAACAAATCACTAAATGTATTTAACGCTAAACGCATTTACAACCAACCCACACTGGGCCCGCGTGGTGGATTGTGGCCCACTCCCTCTCACTGAGAGAAGACCTGTGTTCCAGCAGTGGGAACATTATAGGCTAATTATGATTTTAAAACATCATTTTGTCTCTGTCATCTTCAAACGATAGACATATTTTTTACTGAAGATTGTTTATACGTTGAGCGTTAAATCCATTTATAATTTGTGTGGCAGAAGCTGGCCTACCGCCTAATACTGCATTACATCCATTATTTTCACGACACGAGTTTTCTTAACTCACGTTATTAAATAAAACTCGTGTCCAGTATCAAGATTGTTTCATCCAAATAACGGTTCGCCGCGACACGCACGCGCGTTTGTCACCGACAGATTTTGTACCCATGTATGCATATATATATGTCTATGTGTATGTATGTATGCAACATTTACCGATATGTATGCAAAATAGGTGCATCGTAGGTGGACGGCTATAGGCTATCTGTCTGTTAGTTTGTGGACATTTAAAGGGAGTTTTCCGCGGTTTGTAGCCTATGTCCAGACATAGTTGTGCTGGCGCGACGTGAAATTGAAAATATCGTATGTTTTTGTAGTTGCACTGCACGGTAAAATTTACTCGTAGGTATATAATGTGAAACTATTAAAGGTTAGTTTTCTATGGAGTCGTAGTTTCGGAATGGGTTTTGTGTGTGGCCAGCATCAGATATTATCATCTTTCGTCTTTGAATCTTTCCATACCAATTCTTTACAGCTTCAGAATCTTTAGATGCATCGTTTATTTGTACCCAACTAACAAATCAATAAATAAAAGCATTTATTTCAGAAATTAAATCCATATTGTTCTTAGTAGGTACTTATATAACAGCTATGCCTATAAGAAAAACACAGAAAATACATACAGAGACCTTCACTTAACAGCACATGACTTTCGTGGTTTATTGTTATTATTAACTGTTTATTTATTTTACTCCGATGGTCTTAGTTTATAATTTGTGACTTCGAGTGATAGCTATGTAAACATAACCCAGCATTGCTTAAATATGTAAGCTAGGCTTTGATTTAGGTATTAAGTTTTTTTTTGGATTGTTTTTTTTTCTATTTACTGTAGGTTCTCTGGACGCTTTTAACGCGTGTGTCTTTTTATTTTTACATCCATCGTTCTCACATATAATCATAAATTCAACATTAATGATGTAACTAATATTTTTTTTTAAATATAATTTAATAGTTTCCATGGAGTTTCTTGCCCGTTCTTCTCCATAGGTACCTACGCTTTGGAATGGGCAACTAGCTTCATATTTTCTGACTGACTTCTTGACAATTCAAAAGTGCCTGTAAATGGTTTACTTAATTGAAATAAATGTTTCGAGTTTGAGTTTTACATTTTAATAGTTATCCTTATCATTATTTGTTTGAGTATAATGGCGTGGCTAGCTGACATGTGGCATATCATTTCATTTAATGTTCTGTGTTTCGTAATAATAATTATTTTGCAACCCACTATTGTATACAACCAAATTTTTCTAACTGAACCTGAACAGACAGCTCTGCTGCTGGGATGTTTGTTGCGCCATTTCTTCCCAGCTGAAGCACTAGGAAGTGGTGAAGGGCGGGCGTTTTAGACTGTCTTATGTAATTTGAATAAACGGCTTTTAATTTTGATTTTATGAGCATTTGATCCGCCTGATGGTCATCACAAACGTTATTAGGGTCATTACTAGCCAGACCATGCTGAAATGTGTCATGTGCCTGTAATTATTGTACTCTGACACCCATATTGATAGGTACAAATAAAACAAATAAATAAAATTGGAGTGTTTGTTTGTAATATTAAAATGACCGCTTTTTACTAAATGCATATGGATGTATACACGGTACATATACCAAAATAACATTTTTGTCTGTCTGTCTGTTTATTCCGGCTAATCTCTGAAACGGCTAGACCGTTTTTGACGGGACTTTCACTGGCAGATAGCTGATGTAATAAGGAGTAACTTAGGCTACTTTTATTTTAGAAAAAGAATTAAGGTTCCGGGCAAAAAAAATTAAAACGTTTTCCGTCATGCACGCGAACGAAGTCGCGGGCACAGCTAGTCCGTAATAAAATAAGTTAGCTACATACTTCGTTCCTAGAACTGCAGTATATCGTCGGGTGCGCACTGTTGCAGTTAGCCACAGATCATATTATGATTTGTGCAGTTACCTCATGTTGCAGTAACGCGGCATACGAATATGCGCACCTCTGCGGCGACTTACTATAACAAAATTATTCCATCATATCGCTAATATGTTTGCTCTTTCTGCTGGTAGATTCAAAAATGTTGTATCTACTCAATGGCCAATAGTCTTTTTAGTTTTAATTAAGATTTGCATGCCTTCTGAGTTTTTGCTTTGTTTGTTAAATTGACTTTTGTTTTACTATTTAACACAAGAAATGTTTTCTATTGTAGTTTGTAGGTTTTAGTTCAACTAGCATAGCTTGTAAAGATTATTATTTTTTATGTGTATTCCGTGGAAAATGTTGTAGGTATATGAAATACAAAATTTTTTTTTACAATTTTTTTTTTATGTTTTACTGTTTGTTTTCCCTAATAAATTAAATGAAATAAAATATTCTACCTGTCTAGCCTTTTCCGAACTATGTTGGTATCGGCTTCCAGTCTATCTGGATGCAGCTGAATACCAGTATTTCACATGGAGTGACTGTCTATCTGACCTCCAAAACCCAGTTACTGGGTAATACGATACGCCTTGTCAAAGCTGTTTGTCAGACTTTCGAGCTTCTGACTACCCGTAACGACTGTCAAAGATCTAAGAATGACAGCCGGGACCAACGGTTTAACGTGCATTCTGAGGCAAGGAAGGGTCTCGATATGGATAGTCACCCATCCACGGACCGACCTCTTTAAGTGTTGCTTGACCTAAAAGATCGACCCGGCTGTCATTGTATAGCCGCGAGGCCTGAGCTATTTTATTCCTATCAAGTATTAATTCCTCGATCCAATACTTCAGGCCTGAGAAATTATAATTGTAGGTACCTATTAATTGATTCTATTAGCTCCATAGTCCATAGTTTTGGGACAAACTTGGCTCCAAAGCTCGGCTCCAATTCTTTTAAAAGAAAAGATAGCGAGGTTGTTTCTTTTACGAAAGAAAAAAGTTTCTTTGAGAAAGTTTTTAATAAAACAAGAAGCAATTCTTTATCTTAGTTTTTTCTATGTTGCCGTTTGCTTGGTTTTGTTCGAGGGAAACTTTTTGCTCCCTTGTAGGTTGTAGGCAACTACCTAAACATGTAAAATAAGTGTTTTTGAGTAGACCGCTACTCATAACATTATAAGATTTTTTTATTTTAATAACTCGTAAAAATAAATTAAAATACATAGAGATGTACCTAATCTTTTTGTTAACACAATCCATTTGTTATAAAACACTACATTTAAAAAAAATTAACTGTTATGACGGTGTCCCATAAAAAGTGTGCAACTGCAAAATTTTCATAATAGGTAAAAAGATTGCTGTTATTTTTTAATCATTATTATTTCTGAGTGTTTTAATTTTATTCACTAAGATTTTAATATGGGCAGTAGGTATTTTCATTTTTATTTATTTTATTGAGGTATTTGATTTGATAGAATAGATTTTAAATATAGGGTTGGCCAACATAGAGACGCAACCTGTTACCTACAATGGATTCAGTACACATTACAGTTATAAAAAATAATTGCGGTTCCATACATTTCGACAGCGTAGGTATTTTACAGACGCCAGCACATCAAGCTACTACAATTTGTCAAATGTCTTTAACAGATTTTCAACTTTATCGCTGATGCATAAAGTTCAAAGTTGATTGGGAAAATTTGACAGTTTCGGGTACCTCGATGTGCTGGTGTCTGTACTTTTCTATGAAACAGTAGATTTTTTTTCATAACCGTCGAATAATGTCTATGCTTGGGGGCCTAAAATCATGTGCTGAATTCTTCGCGAGTCGATGTTACAGCCATCCTGTATATTTATTTAGTTAAACATAGTATTAAATACCTACTACTAACACCTACTGTAGAACAATCATCATCATCTGCCTAGCCTTTTCCCAACTATGTCGGGGTCGGCTTCCAGTCTAACCGGATGCAGCTGAATACCAGTATTTTACATGGAGCAACTGCCTATTTGACCTCCACAATCCATTTACTAGGAAAAATGATACCCCTTGGTAAGACTGGTTGTCAGATTTTCGGGCTTCTGACTACCCGTAACGACTGTCAAAGATCCACGAATGACAGCCGCGACCAACGGTTTAACCTACTGTAGAACAATGTTGTCTTTTAAAATAATTACACTATTACACTAATATTATAAAGGCGAAAGTTTGTGAGTGTGTGTGTGTGTTTATATGTTTGTTACTTCTTCACGTTCAAACGGCTGGATCAATTTTGATAAAATTTTATATGGAGATAGCTGACACCCTGGATTAACATATAGGCTACTTTTTATCCCGATATTCCCACGGGATCGACATTTATGCGGGTGAAACCATGGGGCGCAGCTAGTTAAATATCGTCGACCGTAGGTTCAATTGAGGTAAGGAACAAAATACCCAAAATGAGTTGAGTATACAGTTTTGTTCACAATTTTTCGCTCTATCGAATGGTGAATATGCAAAAATTCTAGCTTAAGAAAATGTCCCTTACCCTAATGATTTTTGGATCCAAATTTCGAATCAGCCCATAATAATGTCCGAAAAAAAACTTTGTCGGCCTCTCCTGAAAAATCGTATTTTGTCCCTTACCTCAATTGAACCTACGGTTGACGATATATATATATATGTAAGAGTAACATACGCTTATCATGTATGGTGCAAAAACGCAAGAACCGATGATATCATCGCGTGCAAGTCGTAAAAGATAAATGTGGTATTAGTAGCTAGGAAATGATTTACGATTTCACACTCGGTTACTGCAGTTTAATAATTTTTCAACTACAGTTTTGACCCAGAATTGGCTCTAGGTACTAAGTAGTTCATTCTGTATTGAAAATAGGGTTTTCCGAGTATTTTTTGTTATTATACAACCTGTTTTTATATCCCATAACTCTAGGGGGTCATTGTACTCATTATGATCAATTTTTACTATGGGACCACACCTGAAATCGCGAACAAAAAATCACCTGTTCCCTACATTTATGTTCGCATAACTCGTCAAAATGTAGGGAACAGCTAATATTGTTTTTTTTTTTTAAATATATTATTGTTTTTGCATGCTGCGTCTATCGCTTAATATTGTGCAATTGGCTTGTATGTTTGCTTGTGTTAATTTGGCTGAACGGTGTAACGATTGTAGATAGACCAATAAATTAATTATGTTTTTGCCTGCTCTGCTCCACTGCTGAGCAAAGGCTTCAACCAAATCTTTCCAGACATCCTTTTTCAGAGCCAACTCGATCCAACCCTGGTTTTTTATTGTTAATACAGAATACAAATAATACAGAATATGAATATTACCCAGCACCTTAATTGGGTAACACACTATCAATCGCAATCTAAATCATTTTGAAGGATAGAGGAACTGCAGCATATTTGGAATACCAGTTTGTTTTTTGAGAATAAATTTAAAGAAAAAAGGGATAGCTCAATAAAAAATACGTTTATTACTTGAAAAACTATTAAACTTTAATATGAATAACTATCATATGGAACAAAAGTCAGGAACCTTATCAAAAAACAAAAAGAACAACAAATTAAAAATTATGTGAATTGACTTAGAGGGCAGGTAATTTGGAATATAGTATTCCAAATTATACTCACATTTTTCATTAACACACTGTTAACACTTTATCTTAAAAAGTAATAAATTTCTAATCTTTGTAACAGTCTTATAGTCTTGACTTCTCTAACTAATCAATATTTTAAAACAAAATATCAAAAATAATCTTATTATGTGTAGTATCCCAAATTAAAAACATACCACCCTAACCTAAAACAGCAACTAGCATTTTCAATTCTAGAAATATTCACAAAATCAAAGTAAAATCACTAACTAAAAAGATCACATAATAGTTTGAATGATTACACTAAATATTTTAAGTATGAGAGTAAATAATTATCACTGTTTGCATACTTACCAAAAAAGTTTTGAAATATGTCGTCTTGTTCCGTCGGAGCTGGTAGCCGGAATGTCAAAATTGCGTCCTGTTTTTAATGCTAGATGTCGTAGTGTGTCTTACGACGTAATCTTTACGTTGAAAAAACATAGATGGCGTTATTAGTTATTTAGATACCGAAGTATTCCAAGTTACCTGCAGTATCCCAAATATGCTGCAGTTCCTCTATTGCTAATCCATTGGTTCATATTATGTTCGAAAATTTTTCCGCTCAACAATGTGTAGAACGCAATGAATGTTGTTGAACTGTCAAAAGCTACTGATAATGTGTTACGCAACATCCAGAGCCAACTCCATCCAACCCTTGTTTTTTTTTTGAAGTGACATTTACCAACCCACACTAGGCCCGTGTGGTGGATTACAGCCCACTCTCTCTCTCTCTAAGAGAGGAGGCCTGTGTCCCGGCAGTGGGAACTTTATAGGCTGATTATGTGTGTCTTCATTTCTAGATTTGACGTACTTATAATGCATACGGACATGACTTACAACAGTAAATATTGACTGCAAATGTTCTGAACAATTGCTTTTTTTAATGAACAAAATGTTGTCTTCTATTATTCTCATCGCGCCGCGTTCCACTTTTAAAATCTCAACGCTAAATATTAGTTCTTAGTTTTTTAATTTATTTTAGGCGCTGCCTAGGGCCAAGACGGACGTCCAAAGAAAAAAAAATCATATACCTACTGTATAACGTACAGGGCCGCACGAAAGTTACTGTTATCTTGGCATATCCTCTCTAGGCGAAACGTCTATAAAGTATACGATTTATTATCTTAACGTCCGCGAACAACGGTATACGGTACTTGATGCGCGCGCCGCTCCCCCCTTGCTGCTATTGTTACGAAGCTTCCATAAAGTAACGTATTCGAGGTCGAGAATTATTCCATCTCTGGCCTCGACTTCCAACGTTAATAACTCGGGTAACTCGCAAAATTCAACACATAAACTTATATGTTCATGATCAGTAAAAAATCGCCGATTTTTTGGTGTAAAAATCGATATCAATATTGGTCGTTTAATGCGAAAACGTGGAGCTCTTAAATAAATTCCTTATCTCTCTGGCGTGTATTTTAAATGCGCTACTTTATGGGCGTGCGCGTCCATTGTGAACCGTATTTCTGTTGGCATAAATGCGGGAACAGAAACTCGGTACTTGCCTGGTCTCGGAGCAACCCTTCGTCTTATTCTCCGTCCTTGTCTTGCACGACGGTCGGCTGCGCTCCTCTACGTGCAAAGCTTGTGTTCCAGTCAAAGTAGTTTCATAGCTTCAGGAGTATTTACTGTCGTTCCTTTTCACACTGTATTAACATTTCCTAGTTTATCAAAATACCGGACGTATTTTCGTTCCAGTACTCAATTTGGTGTACTACTATATTTATTCGTTAATAAATGGCCAGGAAATTGTCAGCTACACAAACTGATAGACAACTGGTGGACTCAGGAAAAAATATATATGCCGGGTATGTCTCGTGTGTCGCAGAAGTCATAGAGTAGATTATAATAATTGTAATGTACCCACGGCGACACATCAAGCTAAGTAGGTATGCATTTCCAGTTTTAGTTTTTGAATAAGAATATATTTAAAATAATCTACTTATAACAATAGTACTGTCAAATTATTAATTAATTAACGAATAAAGCAAGGTTATTTATCTATCCCGATTTATTTTAATCGACGTCTTCCCAGTACGTTGGCGGCCGAGTTGACCTCGCATTGTATAATACCCGGCACGTAAGTTGGCAAGATATTTTGTAGTGGGGGAAGTTCGCGCATGCACAATTTCATACATTTTTACATGCGCGAACTTCCCCCACTACGAAATATCTTGCCAACTTACGTGCCGGTAACTGTAGGTATAGGTTTTTCGTGCAATCAGAAGTCAGCTTATACTGGTTATGTATAGCTTTGGGAAAGAGATTTCGCTTGTACAGTCATGAGCATAAGTATGTATACACATGGCTTTATTCAAAGGCGATTTTCTCCTTTATCTTTGAATGAAATTTTATGTTATTGCGAACATAGTATTTTCGAACCTATAGGCTTATGTAAAGTGTCGTATTTCAACGTTGCATACGTTATTTCACGAAAAAATCGCAATTGAAAGTTGCCATGTGTTGACATATTAGTGCTCGTGACTGTACTCACGGCTACACATCAATATGTAGCCGTGCGGTACAAGCGATATCTCTTTTCCAAAGCATACCTCTGAATAGGCATCTACACTCGCAGCTGCGCTCTTTTTCTACATAAATGTTAGGAAAACTGGGAGACAAATTAATTCCAAAACTTAAAACAACCACACAACGCCGTTTTAAAAGAAACATCTCGTTTCATCATCATCTACCTAATCAAGCAGGATTACGAAACTCAATGACTTTTCTTCAGTTCCAAACCTTCCCTCAGCTATAAATTCCTTCTGCCGGGGTTGTGGGATTGTTCGAAAGGGTTACCACTACTCCGGAACATAAAGGGCTAAGGAAGGAACACGGGTGGGTTTTAGTCAGTAAGAGTCTGACAGTCCCTTTCGCTCCACCCAGAGCTGGAGGGGTCATATCATCGGTTCAAAGGTAAAACACACTACCTAAGTGACATTTTGACCCAAAATGAGATTTTACTACTTTTGCTTCTATACAGAGACAATCTACGATAAGAAAAAATCACTATGTGCGTATTGTGCTCCCTAACAAAACTGTAAAGTGAAAAAAGTCTAAGGGAACTATATTTTCTATCACCAAAATTTATATTTGTCATCAAGTTGTATCACCTAATAAATAGATCTATCGCCACGAAATATTTGTATCACCTAATAAATAGATCTATCGCCACGAAATATTTTCGTTCTCAGATAGCGGGGCTCCGTCGACATAGGATGCAAGAACGAGCGAAGGGCACCCCGAGGTTCGGTTTGGTTAGGTTACTTTAAACCCTTTACACAGAAATAGGGGCCCCGCGAAGCGGGGCTCCGTCGACATAGGATGCAAGAGCGAGCGAAGGGCACCCCGAGGTTCGGTTTGGTTAGGTCACTTGCATTGTTTGGTGACTACATTTTGGTGACAGATCTACTATGAGGACAAACCCTATTATTTAAGAAACACAAAACTAATTAAATTGGTGATAGCTTAAATGATACCCAAAGTCTAATTATTATCCTTCTTCTGATTTTTCAGACTAAAAAAAACGCAATATCTTAATTATCTTCATTAGTCAATTATGCCACAAAATGAGTTTTACCTTTGAACCGACGATATGATGATTTCCCATACACATAAAAAAAAGCTATAAATTCCATCATCGCTTATCCCACACTATGGAGGACGTTCCTTAAGCCCGCGTCGTCCCGGTCGCTGTGCGCCTACGTAGTTATAGCGCGAATGTACTTTTGCCCACTTTGATATATCGCGCGCCAGACGCACAGCCCCGCTACTGAACACTCCGGTTTCCTTCAGTTTTGGCTACTTCGTGTTTATGTGTGAACCTTTGAGATAGCAAAGAGAGCCAAGAAAGCTACTGACCAAGACCTGCGAATAGGCCAAAGTAGCTTCTAGTTTTTTTCCTGAATAAGTACACTGTTTTATGTTAAGGACATGCCTTTCTTTTATACCCATCATGCACAACTACACATTCCAGGATTTGAACGAAGCGAAGTGCTGTCCTGGTATCTTCTTACTGGTCGGAAAATTTTTGAGTAGGTAAGTAGTAGTTTATCGACACGAAAAGAAGAAGTTAAGAGTTGTTAGAGATTATTGCCAAAAGTTTCCTTTCGGATCTCAGTTCTCCGCATGCTTATGGGCTCTTCATTGATCAGAGTTATAGAAATATCGTTATTCAAAACTAAACTAGGTGCTGTACGCTTTTTGGAGGTGCAGTTTATATTGCTATGCAGGCCCGCCGCTAGCTATTTAGTAGCCCGCGTGCAATACCGATTATGCCGCCCTACGACTACTTACGCTGAGTTTTGTCAAAAAAGGCTATTTAATGTTTTCTAATTATGGTGGGAAAAAAGAAATGAATCATAACGAAGATAAAATATTTATTTTGATTAGGTGCATAGTTATTTTCGTATCTACAAAAATTTACCTCTTCTTGCCTTTATATTTGCGAAATCTTGAATCAACTTTCTTGTATCCAAGCTGTCTAAGATTTCATGTTCAATTGAAACTATAGCTAAATAACTTAGTCTTCAAAATTTTGAAAAGGATCTTTCACCAGATGCAACTGAAACCGGCAGTGTAAGTAATATTCTTAGCGCTACTGCTGTGTTCGGAAATGTTGAAATCTGGTTTTCTGCAAAATGCAACTTTAATGCAATAATTTCATTAAACAAATCAATACCGTCAATATCTCATTCACTACTTGAATCATCTTTAAGCTTCAGATTTAAATCTTTACAATGTTTAATTAACTCATCATTGGAGTAATTAAATAAGTTATTGCTAAAAAAAGTCAAATACATCGGTAAGTGTTTTTAACTCCTTGAATCTATCCTTTAAAGATGTTATTGTCTGATCTAAGACTAAAATAAAACTAATCTATATTTGATTTTGGGGTCTACTAAAACTTCATCACTGTATTCATACTGAAATTGTGTTGGTCGTCTTAGACGAATTGTATTTATTGGTGGGAAATCTGTTTCTACATTGAGCTCGTGAGCCACTTTGGCAGCTTCTGCTAACACCATTTCAGTGTTCATCTGTGCGATATTCTGTGAACTTACCAATCAACTTATTTAACAAATTTATGCAGATTTGATTATTCATTGTGGGGCTCTGCATCATTTTGCTCAGAGCATTAATTTCGTTTAAAATATCGAACCAAATTACTACCGAGCAAATAAATCTATAATTTTGAATGTTCAGAGCAAGTGAATGAGCTTTGTGAGATGTAGTACTATCCCATTCCAACGAATCACCAGATACTTCCAGCAAAGCATCAAATATTTTTTCGAGGTGATACCGTAATGGTTTAACTGCATCAATTCTGCTAGACCATCGCGTGGCGCTTAAAGCTTTTAATTTTAAATTTGGTAAATGTTTGCAAATTATCGACTACCTTTTTGTAGAAGATGAAAAGAAAACGTAAATACACTCCTTTGCAAAAAAAACGGGCACCTAAGGAAATTTACGTTCTCAGGTCGATTTGAGTCAATTAAATGAAATTTATTTTTTTTGACGTAGTCTGTAATCTGTAGGTATACTAATAATCGTGTAAATTAATACACGTGAAGTGAATTCTGGCAATTTTTTTTTTTATTTTCGATGAATTCTTTAAAGCCGATGTACACGGCCAAACAATAAGAAGTGGTCGGCAATAAAGACAAGAAGATTTTTTTACTTTTTCAAATTAAATAAAGTTACAAATGTAAAAATCTAATAGAGTGTGACCTCCTCTTGCCAAAATCACAGCTTGAATCCTTCTGGGCATGATTTCCACGATGTTTTTAATAACGTTTTGAGGAATACGTTCCCACTCTTCTGCAATGACTCTTTTTAGCTTCCTGATGTTTTGTGGAGCAGGTTGCACTGATCTAACCCGTCTTTTTAGAACATCCCAGACATGCTCAATTGGATTGAGGTCAGGATTTCGAGCTGGCCAATCTAAACGACGGATCCCAACTTCTTGCATGTATGCTTCCACGTCGCCAGAACGGTGCGGGCGAGCATTGTCGTCCATAAAAATGGAATCTTCCCCAAGTGCAGTCAATGCGGGTTGTGCATATGGAATTAGGACTTCCATTATGTACCGGTTTGCATTTAATGTTCCATTTTTCTGAAAATTGACTCCGTACGCTCCGTCAAATAAATTGCTGCCCAAAACATAACGGAGCCTCCGCCATAAGGAGTGATTTCTTCGAAACACACTACCGCATAGCGTTCCCGTGGTCTTCGCAGCACTCGCCGGCGTCGGTTCTCTCCACACAAAGAGATTCTAGCTTCATCAGAAAACAATACTTTATTCCAGTCCTCCAGTGTCCATAAAGCACAGTTTCGAGCAAACTGAAGTCGAGCAACACGGTGCTCACGGAGTAATTTAGGGCCCCGAGCCGGGCGGTAACTCCTGATATTGGCAGCCAAAAGCCTCCTCTTGACCGTCCACAAGCTAACTTCTACTCCTCTTACTTCTTCAAGGCTCTTCTTCAGGTCCACACTTGACGCCTGACGATTCTGCAACGCCTGACTCACCAAAAAGCAGTCATCTCTTGGTTCTGTGCATCGTTTTCTTCCCGAACTGGGTTTTCTTTGACCGAGCCGGTCTCTTGATACCGTTGCCAAGTCCTCTGGACAGTTGAACGACTCACATTTAGCCGCTGAGACACGTAAGTTTGCGAACAACCTTCTTCAAGTAGGGCTATAATTTTACCGGCCCTTATCGCTTTATCACTCATATCAAAAAGTGGTATTTAATGTAAAAAGAAAGATTAAATTGTTTAATTTGCAGAAAATATACAAAAAGTTTAAAAATTTTAGTAATCAGTAAAAAAATCGTTTCAACAATTCGCGCCAGTAGTAAAGCAATTTTACAATAATCCACAATAATCATTACTTTTCTTTGTTAATTTCAAAATTTAAATTTAGAACGTGAAGAATCATGCTAGGATGCTTCAAATAACATACCAATTCATCGTCAAATTAATAAAACTTCTTTCTTATTCTTCTTCATTGAAGAAGAGAAAAAAATCTAAAGTGCCCGTTTTTTTTGCAAAGGAGTGTATCTTGAATTATAAAATAATTAAAGAAATTCTGAGTTTCGTGCGTAATATTTGCTGCATCATTCACTACTAAATTAAGACTATGAGCCGAGCATGGGACGTAAAATGCGCGATTAATGATTTCTAATTTATTTTTTTTGCAATCCATTGCGTTTTCCCCCGCCAGTTTTTTTTCCATGTGATGACATTTCTTATTCTGTAGGTGGGGTGGGTATTATGACAATGATTTTTGCCGCCCCCCTGGACGTGCCGCCCGCGTGCGGTGCACGCCTTGCACGCCCGCTTACGGCGGGCCTGTTGCTATGTTCTCTAGCGTTAGGTACTCATACTATTTTACCTATACTATATAGGTACATAACTACTAAATATATTTTTTTCTACATTTGCCTCGTGTACGCGTAGTTCATAGTAACTAGTGAAGCGTACATTTCGAACAAGGAATTTTATGTTTTTGTGATAGATATGCTCAGGTATTTCAAAAAAAAAAAAAAGCGATAGAATACAAATCAGAGGTTTATAAAAGAAATAGTAACCTTGCAATTGACGCTTGGTTTCCTGACATCGTTTTTATTACCGAACAAAGCTTTTAACTTCCTCAAGGTATTATAAAGCCAAGGTTATATCAAAGTTCATTGCGTGATCAATAAAAATATATGATTTTGCTATAGCTAAATGTATTTTTATTAATTCTTTGACTTAGGCATTTAGAAAAACTAGTGACCCGCCCCTGCTTTGTATGGTCTTTATTACTTAATAAAACACGGAGATTTCTATAGTAAATGAAAGTTTAATATTAATGTATTACACACACAAATATTTCGAAATACAACATTCTGTAAATTATTGTAAAAACCACATAAAAAAATTGAAAAAAAAATGTACTTAAATAAAATTTGCAATGTTAATTGCTTTGAATAATGGATAAATTTACAATTATTTGATGCTGTGCTTATTTATATTTGTACGCCGTTAAGGCAAAACATGACTGTCATTTAATTTCACGGCATTTTTCATGCCGTGTGTATACTATATTGTATGTACTCATGTTTTGGACAAATAATTTATCTTTATCTTTAAAATCCATTGCGAAGTTTAGAAAAACAACGTTGTCACACGGACAGACACGAAAGGCGGCTTTAATTTATAATAAGACGTGTAGATAACGTATTTTTTGTGGCATCCTAATTGTTAGATTGTACCTAACCAGAATTGCGGAAAACTTCAATAAAATTGAATGATAAATGTATGGGAACATTATGTTTAATGATGTCAAGTATTACGTAATATTATATTATCCATGTGTTGAAACAGGAAAATGGGTTATCCCCATTTTATTTTTAGGAACATAACAATGTAGGTAGTAGTTAGTCCATTGTTTTGTTTATGTAGGTATAATGCATTCTTTCTGTTAACAAAGGTATTCAGATTTATATGTAGGTCACTATAATAATGCACGTTTATTCTTATAAAATAATAACATTTCGTAATAATAGGTAGATGAAAACCAGAAACTGATTTTCTTGAAATAAAATGAATTTTTTTATTCTATAGGATATTGGAATCACTTTTACACGTCATAATATAAAACAAAACATATAAAAAATAAGTTAGGTGAGATCGGCGTTTCCTATCTAACTACTCTGAGAAGAAAGGCCGACACCAACTCAGAGGTCACTATGTTGGGGTCGGCTTCCAGTCTTACCGGATGCAGCTCATTACCATTGCAGTATTTTACATGGATCGACTGTCTGTCTGACCTCCACAACCCAAAATTAAATGTTTAATTCAACTTTATTAATCCTATAATTTAGACGGCGGATTTCAAAATGATAATATTATTCTTAAAACAATTTTGAAAATCAAAAGTGCAGTTACGCCTTTCCGCGTCTCGCGAGTGACGGCCTGTCTAGAAGCGGGCGCTTTTTTTACATCGAGAGCCCATCCGAGGAACGGAAAACAAAAAGGCTGGATTTATATATTTTTTTATTATTTTATTTATTTCCCTTTTATTTCTGTATTTTATTTTCGTTAAATTTTTGCATATCGCCGCCCGGCCGGCCCGCGCCTCATTGTTTATACTCTGTGGTCGATTCGCGCGCTTTCGCCATTTTGTATGGAATGTCAACTGTCACGGTGTTGATTGGCGGGAATCCGAGGAATGGCGGTGAACGTTTTGGTAGACGGGGCTGTGTGTGGTCTGGAGCAAAAACGTTAGAATGTGCTCGATATTAATATTATTTGATCTAGATAGATAGGAATCTTAGCGTTGAGATCGGGGCCCCAGCTACCCGTGGCCTGGCGTGACCTATAAAGGAGGATTTATATTGATCGATTTTCGTTTGAAGTAGTTCTGTATTCCCGAGGGCCGGGCCATGTATCATTATCTTAGCTCATCGACAGGTTTGATAGTTTTAGTTTGACAGTTCCAACTTCTCGAATCTATGTGGAATAATGTTTCAAATTGCTGTTAAAAACTCCATTTAAACTTCTATCGAATGCTCTAAGTATAATTGTTTTTCAGGAGATTTTTTTGGAACTATTTACTTACCTACATTTATAAGATGTGCAGACATCAATCAATACTAATATTATAAATGGGAAAGTGCGTCTGTCTGTCTGTTACCTCTTCATGCTTAAACCCCTAAACCGATTTAGATGGAGATAGTTTGAGTCCCGGGAAAGGACATAGGATAGTTTTTATCCCGATATTCCCACTGTATCGACACATATGCGGGTGAAACCGCGGGGCGCTGCTAGTACGACAATAAAAATGAAAACACTGGTAATACTAATGCATAAGAAATAATACTCATAAGCATTGCATTTTTTATCAATCATTTTTTCAAACAAACTAGTCTAATATGGGCCGACTATGAGTTTTGCAAATCTTTGACTACTTAGCTATAGTGACTAAACTATTGGATACTAGCTGCGCCCCGCGGTTTCACCCGCATAAGTTTCGATCCCGTGGGAATATCGGGATAAAAACTATTCTATGTCCTTTCCCGGGACTCAAACTACCTCTAAACCAAATTTCATCTAAATCGGTTCAGTGGCTTAAGCGTGAAAAGGTAACATACAGACAGATAGAGTTACTTTCGAATTTATAATATGGATATGCATATTTGATTGAATTTTCGTATGCAGACTGGGAATAGCATTAGTTATACGCAGTTTTTAATTTATTGTCGTCTCCACCTTGTATACACTCAGCGGCAGAAAAAGGGGCCCAACTGCATAAAGGAAGCTTGTAAGCAAACTAAGTGTTATAATTAGACACAGAAACAAAGCGTTAGATAAAACCTTTCAAGGTATGATACCTATACTCATCATCTGCCTAGCCTTTTCGCAACTATGTTGGGGACGGCTTCCAGTCAAACCGGATGCAGCTGAATACCAGTATTCTACATGGTGCGACTGCCTATCTGACTACCACAACCCAGTTACTGGGTAATACCTACTGGTTGTCAGACTTTCGGGCTTCTGACGACCCGTAATGACTGTCAAAGATTCACGAATGACAGCCGGGACCAACGGCTTAACGTGCTTTCCGAGGCACGGAGATGTCTTGGTATGTTAAGATGGTCACCCAACCACGGACCAATCACGGCAAGCGTAGCTTAACCTGATCGATCGAACCGTGCGGCTGTTATTACTTGGCCACAGACCCCTAAGGCATGTACTATACTATTAATCAGAATCCTCATACACTCCATTGAAATAATTTCATCACATTATAGTTGGACTTATTTAACACGCTGTGTAACTAAACACACTCTCCTTTATGGAGCGCAGTTGGGCAAACCCGTACGGAATGAAACATCAGGTAGGTAGGTACCTGCGACCGACCGATGTGCAAACATTCTGTTTACATACATACCGCGTAGTACAGACGCGGACAGGAGTGCTACACATTGGTTGCAGGTTTTTTTGAAGAGCGCGGGCGGAGGGCACTCAGATACCAACTCGGAATTAAACTCGGAATTGTTTTGTAATAAGGCCGAGGGAGTTTTAAGCCCCATAGCTTCTAGAAGCCAGCTATATTTTCTTCAGCTTCAAGAAGCCAGCTCTATTTTCTTCAAAGAACCACTATTAGCACCAAAGAATGACTGTCTCTATCGATACACCTGTTCCACTTCCAGCCAGCATTGCTTGAAAGGTTCAAGGTGTACAGGCAACCAATGAGCGCTTTATAAATTTAAGTCCACGACGACGTTATAACGAACAAGTATTTCCATAAATTTTATGGACGTGGACGTCTACAACAATACTGTCACATTAGAAATTATAAAAGCGCTCATTGGTTGGCTGTATCTACCTACTGTGTACCGGAAGACGTAGCGTTGGAAGGCCTCCCACAACCTGGACCGACGACCTTGTGAAGGCCGCAGCAACCCGTTGGATGCGAGAAGCACTGAACATTATAGGCTGATGATTAATATGATTTTGATATGATTTTGTCAGCCAGTGAATAAACAAATTGAAGGGATCTATGAAGTAGATTCAATCTGTATAAAAAGAAAAAGACCACTAAGTTCCATAGAAGATATTGAAATAAACATAGCAAACTGAGACACACCAGAACACTACCAAACCAATTCGATCCCTATCGGAAAACATAAGAAAAATATAAAAATATTCCTTCCGACAAATTGCGAAAATCGAATTGAATGAAGGCAAATGGTTTGCGGTACCAGGGCGCCAGCCGCGGCAGGCGCTATATAGCCAATCTATTTTTACTTGGGATTTAAATCAATTTATGCAAACCGTATTTCGCTCATACGATTTTCTGAAACATGTGTTTAATCGTGATATAAATAACCTAATCTTTTGCATATATGGATTAGGGATAACGGTGTGGTATGAAAGTAATATTGGGTATATTCGTTTTCGTGTAAATAATATGTGAAATTTTGGCTTTCTCTTCAGAGGAGTTGCCATTTCTTTGGAGCAATCAATCTACCTAGATTTTTACTAAAATGTTGGGACCAATGCGTTTTGTTTATGACTTACGAATTGTACGTGAGTTCAAACCCAAGCAGGCAATTTTCTTTGCGTAAAGTATGCTCTCAAATCGGGTGAAGGTAAACATCGTGTTCTAGAACCAAAAATGCGAAGATATGTCTCATGCGCCAATCCGCACTGGCACCAGTGGTACCGTGTGGTGGATTATGGCCTGCTCCCTCTCATCTCTATCCTGTCTAGGAGGCCCGTGTCCCAGCAGTTGGAACATTATAGCATTAAGTATTCTGTGATTATAGGCTGACAATGCTAGTGTTCGCAATTCCTCGTCCAAGCACGTCCTATGCATTGCGTACGGTACTTAGATATTACCTAACTTTTGGTTTATGCTGTTATCTCAGCACTTCCAGGCCTCATAGCATAAACTTCTCTTCATGACGTCTGCTTAAAGCACAAAGGACCAGCCCCATCAAAAGGGCGTTATTATGAGAACACACATGGCTGTTTCTTTGTCTTATAAAAAGTAGCGAGCTCTTTTAGACGGACATTGAAAAAGGTCTTGAAATAAAGTGTAGCGGTATCTACAACGCCACATGCGAAAAACGCGTCATACTGACGTCACGCAAATCTTGCATCGCGCAAGCAGAGTTTACCGCGCAACTAGAATAGATGCAACAGCCCGATATGAATCATTGGGCAGTTGCCCGCCAGACAACACCCGTCTGGTCAAAGGATCCTCCCTTTTCTATAGAGTATGAGTGAACTCTACACCCTGTTCCTCATACCTCTATAAAAGTACTTAGTTATCTGCAATTCTACAGTGCTGGCTTTTTCTGTAAATAAACCTCATTTTGAGCTTCACTTCCTAGTATTGTATGGTGGTTTTTTGCAAGCTAGTCTTCGTCTTGGCCTACCGTTGAAACTGTGTATATCCTCGTTGTGTTTTAATGGCAATCGATTTATTTGGTGTTCTTCTTAGACGATGGAATATAAACTTACATCATGTATTAATGGGCCGGTCGGATCCCCTGATCTGAGCCCTGATTCACAACCATACGACAGGCTATCGTATCGAAAACCTGACATTTCGATAACCTGATTTGACTTCCCCTCAACAGCAAATAGCTGTTGGAAGAATAGCGGGCGTTTATTTGATTTAAACTGACAAAATTTTCGGGTTTTAGACTTGTGAACAGCGTTGAGAAGACTCCTAAGATAACTATGATTAATGTTCGATACGATACGGAAGCATATCGAGTGTTTGTGAATAAGGGGGCTGATCCCCTGGTAGTTAATTCTTATGTTTTAATTTCTGTCTTATCCAATATAACTAGGTCTGATCCCCTTACTCTTTTTGGCAGGTAAGTACAGACAATGTAATAAAAGGCGAGCCTATTGCCGTCAACAGCCACAATTCAAACTCCAAGCTGCTACTGAGAAAGCCCTGATAAAAAATAATAATAACACTTTCCCCGACCTGAGAATTGAACCCAGGACCACAAGTTTAGCAGTATAATGCTTGAGACCACGAGAAAAATGACGCAGTCTTAACGATGATGCAGAATATCCTATACCCATTTTTGTTTTTGTTACAATAACCTAACTTTTATTCCACTGTTGTTCTCGAGTATACCTCGTTCATTATATGAGTAGCGGGGTAGGTATGTTGTGTGTTTTAAGCAAACAGGCCCCGGGCCGGCCGCCCGGCGTATTATACCGCACTGGCTACTTTCATATTACTATTATATGCTAGCCGTTACGTAACAGGTATATAGAGAATGGGATACAGGCCGAAATTCTAACATTCATCCATACTTTAATATTACAAATGCGAAAGTGTGTCTATCTCTCTGTTACCTCTTCACGCTTAAACCGCTGAACTGATTTAGATGAAATTTGGATAGAGATAGTTTGAGTCCCGGGAAAGGACATAGGATAGTTTTTATTCCGATATTCCCACGGGATTGACACTTATGCGGGTGATACCGCTGGACGCTGCTAGTGTAATATTAAATATGTTTTCTACATTTAACTCCGCCTCCATCAGTGACTTTGACAGTTAGGTAAAACTTGTTATAAATTGACATAAACGTCCATTTTCCTAAGTTGAGAAGGAATCATCTGTCATACGCAAGGTATAAATCCTACCTATTTTTCTTAAGTTTGTTGCTATTTACCATTTTAGTCAGTGTTAGGTTGACCGATTATATGTTGATTAAAATATAATTCGCGAGCGTAACAAATACGACTATACAGAATTATAACCAACAAGCTGCGCCCCGCGGTTTCACCCGCATAAGTCTCGATCCCGTGGGAATATCGGGATAAAAACTTTCCTATATCCTTTCTCGGGACTCAAACTATCTCTATACCAAGGTTCATTTAAATCGATTCAGCGATTTAAGCGTGAAAAGGTAACAGACAGACAGACAGAGTTACTTTCGAATTTATAATATTACTATGGATAGTATGGATAAACTCATAAATACAACCCTCCAAGTCATAATAATCCTATTGATGGACGAACTAGAAGGAGGATGCGTGGGCTCGCGAAAGATGGAAGGGATGGGGGAGGTATTGGAACAGGAGTGGTACAGAGCGCGCTAAGAAAAAAAATCAACCCCCAGATCCTCTCAATTTTTTTAAAGACAAACTGCATCATCCAAGGACTCCATAACTTTTCTAGAACTTCTTTGAAAAAAAAGCAAGGTCTCCATCAACCAGAACATTTATAGATTTCATTCCTTACCACCGCCAAGTCTGGGTGGGCATTTAAATCTGCATAATACCTACAAACATAGTTGCAAGTTCATACAGCACATGACAGATAATTTACTAGTTAATAGCTTAGGAGACCAGTTTAATTTGATCTTTCATGGAGGCGCCATTAGCCACAACTTGCAAAAGCAATGAACCATAGAAACTTGCGAAGAATTCAGTAGATGTTTTGGACAATGGTAAAAATGTAGCAAAGAATAATCACGAAGAATTACAACATGGAATCGGTACAGAACTTTAAAAAAATCTATACTAATATTATGAAGAGGTAAAATTTGGGAATTTGTATGTAGGGGTTAATCTTCAGAACTACTGATCAATTCCGAAAATTCTTTCACCAATGGAAAGTTACAGTTTTTTCGAGTATCATAGCTATATTTTGCATAAAATTTTATGCAATACCTATCTGGGGTTATTGGAAAATCACCAACAACCTCTTAAGAGGTCATTGTACCTACTCATCATTATGAACAACTTTTACTATGGGACCAAACCTGAAATCGCGTAAAAAATCAGCTGTTCCCTACATTTTGACGAGTTATGCGAACATAAATGTAGGGAACAGCTGATTTTTTTTTCGCGATTTCAGGTTTGGTCCCATTGTAAAAGTTGTTCATAATGATGAGTACAATGACCTCTTAAGAGGTTGTTGGTGTTTTACCAATAACCCTATATGAATAGCTTCAATTCTCTGTAGAAAAATAAAAAATGCTTGGTTCCTCCTTATGATACCATTTTTTAGCCTGATCGATTAGGACGAACCGATGAAACTACATCTTCCTGTACCTACTACGTCGTAAGTAAGGTAATAGGTAATACGGGCTGGTCTCCGCAATTCCACGTCAATGCGCGTACGGCCCCGTAGTATGTACCTATTCCTTATCTATTATAGGTATGCACTCTACATTGATTTTGCATGTTTGAATGGCGGTTCCATGAAGAAAGTAGTTCAGTTTGATGGTCTGTACCACACCCTTAATATGGACTCACTTTTCTGAAACATGCTGTATGTGGTCATATAGTTCCATAGACCACCGCGTGCCAAGTTCCACTGGTCGACTGTATTTATGAATAACATGGTAAAATTAACAGGCTGTGTGTTCGGTTCCCGGCTCGCGGTGGAGACAATTAAAATTACCAGTTACAATGACGTGACGAGCCATGCAGCTACTACGTCATATTTGATCGATATTGTGGATGTGGTATTTTATAAAGCCCATGTCTGGATTCAAGGGAGATGATATGTTGGAAAGCATCACCATCTAGCTTTTTCCCAAGTATGTTGGGCCAGCTTCCAGTCTAACCGAATGCAGACAAAATCAAACTGGTTGCTAATTTAATTGTAATTTTTTTTTATTCTTTTTTACATTCATTCATACCCTAACTTATTACTTGTATTTTTGTTTTTCGAAGTGAAAACTTCTTTAGCGGCGTTGAACACTTTTTGTAATGGGTAAAAAATGTTAAACTCGCGTCAGGGCATCACGTCAGGACACGTGACCGTCAGGAGATTCCCCCCCCCCCATCTCTTTCTACGGCGGCGCCAACCGAAGTGAACCAAGTGAGACACGATAATGGATGGATGGATGGATGGTGATGGCGATGGTGATGGTGTCCTCCTCTGCCGCTTACGGCGGGAACACGGGCACGCGTTAGCACTCATCCGTGAACCCGCCGCGGCTGTCCGTCACCGGACCCTCCTCTGGGGAGTATTCCCCATCACCGGCGCACCAGAACACATAGCACGCCGTGACCACCCCAGGGACCAAACCATGGGCTATAGACGACTCCGTGTCTGGGCACCCTTGGTCCCCCTGCGACGGGCCCCGCCGCCTGCCAATTTTCGGCCGCAGAGGATAGGGAGAGCGGCCAACGTCATACCAACACTCCTCTTCCTCTGCGGCCCCACCGCGTTCGCCATCGGACGGTGGCGAGCCCGTCAAGGCCGCGGAAGGTAGGGAGAGCGGCGCACCGCAATACCGGCGCTCCTCTCCCGCCGCGGCCTCCAACCCTCAGCCGCGATGCCTCCGATACGACATCGCGGCCCGCCTCAGCTGCGATGTCGCCCAAGCGGTACCGACACCTACTTGTTGGCCGCTACGTCGTCGGCTTACTGGCAAAAGCCCTGACGAGCGGCCCCTCCTCGGGTTCCTCTTCGCTTCACCGTGGGTGTCCAAGCCACGGCTACTGAGCCCCCCCGCCTCAACAATGCGGGAACCCACCGGGGGAGAGGTAGCTGACACCCTAGATTAACATATAGGCTACTTCTTATCTCGATATTCCCACAGGATCGACACTTATGCGGGTGAAACCGCGGGGCACAGCTAATATTCCATAGAGATGAATTTGTTGAAGACCGTGCCCCTTTTTAACGGTTCCTAAGGTCACCGCAGGCCGGTGGAGGCCCTTATAAAACTTAGGTTTCTTTATTTCTCAAAACGGAATTTAGCTAGCAGTAGAGGTAGAAATGTGATGTCAATGCTCAGCTAATGAGATACTTTTTCTAATGGTCTGGCATAGACTTGACAAGCTTTGGGCTAGTTTCAACTTACCTTATCTAACTCAAGATGTGCAAATGACACATGGTCTTCTAAGGACACAAAAGAATAGATACCATGTGGGTCAAAAAATCACGGCATTCATTGATCGATCCCCTAATAATTCCCATTTTGCACTTTGAACACTATTATATTGCAATGATTACGCCTCTTTTTGTGAACCTCAGATAATTACTATTTTGGGGTCCTGAAAATACTAAATACCCAGCTGCGACCAACTTGTATTTAGCGATCCCGACCGTTACCATGGCACCGCTCGCTTCACTCGCTCGGCTCGCTCGGCTCGCGCGTGGTTGGTCACAGTTCCAAGCTCACCAAACCCGTTTGGTCGGGGTACCCCAGGCTTCGTTACTGTGGCCAACTGTGAGAAATGTCTAGGAAGTTAAAAAGACGCTCAATTATCTAAAAAAAAGTTTACATCATTAGAAGCGCAAACAGTTTTTAGAGGTTATACTTACCATATCCATTCCCCACTGAGCTGTTTCGCTCCGACATCCAACTTTACTCACCGAATGAACTTTTTTGCATCGCGTGCTGTGTGACAGACAGACAGACGGACAGGGCAATTTATAATATGTCCCTATCGCCCGATCTTAGCACGCTACACCGGACCGATATAACCTGACCTCGCGACCACTCAACCATGGAGTACGACAAGGATCTATTTAAATTGGTTGAAAAGTTGCAACGATAGCTGTAACAAAGCTGATTTTAGCGATATACCTAGAAAGTGTACAATTATTATTCACGGAAAGGGTTCGGGTATCGTTCGTGTTATTTTTTTGGCTGATAACATCGGCTGATTCACCGGTAAAACCTAGGTTTTGAGTTGAAATTGTAGCCGAGTTGCAAGGTGCACTGTCGGACATTTTGTTTCCAGTTTTTTGTAATCTTGTTTTGGCGCCGATTCCCTTGGTCACAAACTGAACTAAATTTAGGTTCAGTGCATCTTTTTCTTTCTATTTCATTAAGAAAAAGACAGAAGATAAATTTTGGTTTAGTCCTGTCAAATTAATCAGCGCCCGACACTACCTACTCCATACAAGTGTAGACGTGATTAAAACTTGCCAACAAAAATTACGTCAATTTACGTCAGGCCCTGATTAATTTGACAGGACTAAACTAAAATTTATCTTCTGTCCTTTTCTTAATGAAATAGAAAGAAAGAGATGCACTGAACTTAAAAGTTTAGTTTCTGGAACCACAGAATCTTCACCAGTATTCAGAACCGCTAGGATACATCTTAATGTATACTAATATGTAGGTATACATTAAGATGTATCCTAGCGGATTAGGACCTAGCATTAAGATGTATGTAGCTGAAGAGCATTGCTGTTTAAACGCGCTAATCTCTAGAATTACCAGCTGGTGAACAATTATTTTTGTATTTGACAGCCCAATTTTTTAAGAAGGTTATAAAATATTTAACATCAAGCTACGAGTCTACGACCCATAGGAGTCGAGGAACAAGAAAAAAAGTCAGAAAGAAGCTAAGCGAGAACGAAGTAAAATCGCGGGCGGGCGATGCGATATGCGATATGCGACGTGGTTGGTAGGGGGACGAAAGTTTACGTGGACGAAGTCGCGGGCAGACGTTAGTTTAATTTTAAAAAATAGAGTAAAGTTTAATAAAATAGGCGAAAGTTTGTGGGGATGTGTGTGTGTTTATATGTTTGTTACTTGTTCACGCTCAAACGGCTGGACCAATTTTGATCAAATTTTGTTTGGAGGTAGCTGACATCCTGGATTAACATATAGGCTACTTTTTATTCCGATTATAAAGACAAAAGTTTGTGAGTGTGTGTGTTTATATGCTTGTTACTTCTTCACGCTCAAACGGCTGGACGAATTTTGATAAAATTATGTATGGAAGTAGCTGACATCCTGGATTAACATATAGGCTACTTTTTATCCCGATATTCCCACGGGACCGACATTTGCGCGGTTGAAACCGCGGGGCGCAGCTAGTATCATATAAAAAGTATCTTTCTGTTCGCTTAAAGAAATATGAAATAGTGGACAACGTCTCAGTGACAACTACCCACATAATTCAGAGGGGCTCGGGGCAAGAATTTTGTAGTTTTTAATAAATACCGGCGCGCAAGCACGGCCATTTTTCATTCTTCTCATTACTTGCAACCCTTTGCGTTTCCACCCCTGTACGGTTAGCAGAGAAGGTAGACAATAAATTAATATTAATGGTTTATTTTGTTTTGACTGTTATGTTAATTTTTGTTGAATGACTGGGCTGTTTCTTTGTTTATGTCAGATTGGGACAGGTTCTTTGGGATTTAGAAAATATCTTACTTGATGAATTCAAATAGGTTTAGTAAGAGATGTCAGATGTTTGTTATTTTTTGCCCAAATTTTTGTCGTTATTTTAGGTTAAATTCTGAATCTTAACATAACATCACAACTTGTTACCTCAAAGGGCTGGGCAGAGGTGTACCTAGAACACATCTACATTTCGCCAGTTATGTCTAAGTCCCATGTAATAGGGAGCGGGCCTATTGCCATTAACCGAGCACAAATCCCACCATTGTCCACCCACCGGAGTCCGGCGTCAAGCAGCCTGCTGTGTTTCATCGATGCGTGGGAGTTCCAGTGCCTTAGGCATCTTCTGGGCACGCTCGTTCCACTATAGACCTCATCCATCGCTTTCCATCAGGCGTGATCGAGGTCAAGAGCGGGCCCAATCAGGAATTAAAAAAAAAAAAACCCAGGCTCCGAGCTGCTAATGAGATAATCGAGATAGAAAAACCTAATTACATTTTGGTCGAGCTGGGTATTGAACCCAGAACCTCTTGCTCAGCAGGCAGACCAGCGAAGCAGTCTTCTCTCTGTTTCTTCTCAGTATTCTCTACTATAATTCTAGTATTCTGAAATATTCTGAAACTTGCCTATATACCTAGCTTAATTTCTATTCGGCATTAGGTACTCGTAAGTCTCATGCTTCGCTGTTAACCTTTTGAACGCCAGAGTATAAACGTATCGCCGTACCCCTGACGCCAGGCCATTTTAACAAAACAACACACACACACACTTAAAACAACAAATTTCTCGATATTGGTGGTTTATTTATATTAGTTTCATGCAATACTATATAGACGGAAGCTTAAACTTTTAAATTAGGTATATAATTAAAAACACACAAAAGTAATGATTAAATTGTTTATTTCATAATATGGTGCGACCCGTGCGACGTGTATTTTGTCATATATTTGTGACGTTGGCGTTCAGGGTAAGATTTCGTTTGTCACATACATATATGTGACAATGGCGTTCAAAAGGTTAATTAACGGTCTCTTAACAAATTACCTACTGGAAGTAGCCACAGAGGCTGTCATTCGTGGATCTTTGACAGTCGTCACGGGTAGTCAGAAGCCCGAAAGTCTGACAACCAGTCTTACCAAGGGGTATCATATTACCCAGTAGCTGGGTTGTGGAGGTCAGATAGGCAGTCGCTCCATGTAAAATACTGGTATTCAGCTGCATACGGTTAGACTGGAAGCCAACCGCAACATAGTTGGAAAAGACTAGGCAGATGATGAGCCACAGAAAAGCCTTTCGTGGCAACTTACAATAATTTGGTGTAAAAACGTCTGAAAGTTAAGTGTTCGGGCCTAGGTACAGTCAGCTACACAACAGTGGTAACAATTTGACATTGACAGTGCCTTTTTGTCGTAGCATAATCAGCCTCCTCTCTGTGTGAGAGAGAGAGAGAGTAATCTGCGTTCGCGATTTATTTGCCAAAATTGTAAACAAATATGAATTAACGGAAAAATTACTTTAATTCCTACACAATAAAGTGCAGTTTACGCTACAACTCCAAACATTTTTATAACTTTTTCAATAGTGCTATTGAAATAAAGTTGATAAGTTAACGTTTAACTTGAAACGGTAGGGATGTGCAGCACTGCGCATTTTTACTATAGGTAAGCAAGCAACAGTAAGAGCAATTTTCTTGGCGCATGTGTTCCTACTGGTGTGCGGTTGACTATACCTACCGATCTACGAAGTCCTAGAATAATTTAAAACAACATTAAAATACCGTGTACCTTTACCATTACCTACCTTACCTACCAACTGCATACAATACCGTTCTCCCTAAAAATATATCCCGCATCTAAAAACAACATTCCACATTTCACGAGTTTCCCTGCGCACCGTACTAGGGTCGGGTCCCTACCGCGTTGGTCCCGCAGGCATTTTTCATTCCGACTTGATTAAACCCTCCCGTGCAGCGTTAATATATGAAACCTGTATATTGCAACTATTGTTTGTATGTACTATGACTACGTAGGTTTCATACTAGTGATTAGTTCGTTTGGACTCGTATAGGATTTATAGGAATAAACTATGTAGGTATGTAGCTTCCTTAAGGTGTGTCCATGCTATATAACAGTACATGTTATAAAACATAGTTATATCACAATACATGTTAACAATGTTAAATAATTTGGACGTGTTAAATAACATAAGTGTATGTGTAACATAATCCAGACGCACCCTTTTTTTTTGTGGATGCGAAATCATCAAATGACCCCTCCCGCTTTAGGTGGAGCGGAAGGGAGTGTCAGACTCTTACTGACTAAAACCCACCCGTGTTCCTTCCTTAGCCTTTTCTGTTCCGGGGCAGCGGTAACCCTTTCGGACAATCCCGCTGACACGGCAGGCTTCGGCCCTAACGAGCCCCTTTCCTTATGCTGACATGTCTTTGAGGCGCACGTAGAACATCTAGATGCACCCTTGCATAGAATAAAACAAAGTCGCCAAAATGTCTGTACGTGCATAACTTCCGAATAACTGCACCATATTGGATAATTATTTTTTTGTTGTGTTTGGTATTGCCAGGACAAGGTTTGTATAAAAGAAAATTTCGGAAATTCGAAAAAAACAATTGCACCTGTGCGAAGCTTGGGCGGGCCGCTAGTGCCTGGTCTACATATAATATTTATTACAGATACGTGTACCAAAACTGGGTTTTATTTGAATCGGAACTATTAAAATTAATGAACCTCAAAAACCTTTCTCCCGTCCAATGATGAACACGTTTTTAAATAATTGAGCTTCTTTTTAGCTTTCTGGCTATTTCTCATAGTTTGTCGCGGTAACTAAGCTAGGGTAACCCGACCAAACGGGTAAGGCTAGGTTGGAACTATGACCAACTATGCCCGAGCTGAATTGGTCACAGTAAAGTTAGATGCTAGGTACCCCGACCAAATGGGTTAGGTTCGAACTGTGACCTACCACGCACGTGCGGAGCAAGCGAAGCGAGCAGAGCCGCGGACGGTGAGCGCTACATCCAAGTTGGTCGCAATTACTTGGCTATTTCGTATGTTTAGAACCCCAAAATAGAAACTATTAAGGTTCGATTACATATCATGCCTCATTGATTGCCATAACGTTGGCAAACAGACAGTTGGCCCACCTGATAGTGTGAGATGAGAAGGCTATCTAGGTGTGTGTTGAAGTGGTTACTTCCATCTTTAGACTCCTGCAACATCAAAGGGTTAGTGTTGTCCTATCCTTAGAGACAATGATAACGATTCTGTTGTTAACAAACTAAACTAAATTTGAGTTCAGTGCATCTTTTTCTTTCTATTTCATTAAGAAAAGGACAGAAGATAAATTTTAGTTTAGTCCTGTCAAAATTAATCAACGTCTGACGTAAATTGACGTAATTTTAGTAGGCATGTTTTTAATCACGTCTAAGCTTGTATTGAGTTGTTTCAGGCGCTGATTAATTTGACAGAACTAAACTAAAATTTATCTTCTGTCCTTTTCTTAATGAAATAGAAAGAACAAGAAGCACTGAACTTAAATTTAGTTTAGTTTGTGAGCAACAGAATCGGGCACCAATGTCGGCTTGTCTTTAGTATTTTCAAACCGAAAATGCTACCGCGCTGGTCCTTGTAGGGAGAAATCAGCGTATAATAAATCTTTAATTATATCAACATCATATTACAAGTACTAATATAATATTGTTGTGAGGTTAATGAACTCCCTTATTCAGCATAAAAGGAATTTAATACTGTATCTAATAAAAAACAGATAGAAAGGACATAAAATAAATAATTATTTACTTAGTAATAAGGAAAATCATAAAAGCGCTCTTCCTCTCTCCTACTTATTTAAAACTTTGCTGTGTTAGATATGGTCCATAATTGTATCTTTTTATTAATACTTATTTACTTATGTATGTATTCATTATGGATTGCAATAAAAATTAATTAAATTGAATTGAATTGAATCGGTGGTGCAGCATTCGTACTCGTGCATGACCAATGAAATTGGCACCGAGTCCATCATTAATTAAGTATTAAATTCTTATAGATACTTACTTATTTTCAGATTTTACAAATAAATATTTGAAACCTATTTTCCATCAAATAAATTCCAATATATCTGAATGAAAAAACCGTCAATTTGACACATCCGTGGGTTTTCTCTTAAGAAACGATTTCCCAAACAAATCATTGAGATCATTAATGAGAGCCTCTTGATATGTGGCGTTGGATTTACGCAGAAAAGAGCGTTTATATGTCAAAACATATCATAAATGTGTCGACAACACAACGTTATAATAGCAGAAACATGGTGTCTTGCCATCGTAGATTAGTTGGTTGGAGTAAATAATGTTTGTGACATAAATAATGTCGTGAAGGAAGTTGGTATTCTTTTGCCAAGAGATAATATATAAATTATTGAAATAGATGTAGGCGTTTCAGCGTTTGACGATGGAAACATTACAGACCTTGAAAAAGCTGTACTTAAAGATTTTGTGGTAATTTGTTTTTTAACTAAATTAGATTTTTTTATTCATTGATCGTAATACATACACATACAGATGCCAGCACATTAAGCTACTACAATCTGTCAAATTTCTTTAATAGGTTTTCAACTTTATCGCTAAAGCATAAGGTTCAAGGTTCATTGGGAAAATTTGACAGTTTCGGTTAGTTTGATGTGATGTGCTGTACCTAAGTAATAATACATCACCCCTACTTCCCATGAAGGTTGGTAGAAAGTAGAAAACGCCACCTGCTACGATATTTACATAAGTACCTAATCCTTTTGCTTCATTTACGTTCATAGTAGGTACATCTGAGGGGCAATTGTTGTAACTTTATGAACATTGATTTGATGGTCTTATCTCAGTCTCAATCTGTCAAAAACACCTCGAATTTATGAGATTGCGACTAGATTTTGAACGTTTTTAATTACGGGAATCGCACGCCCGTTGCGAGTACTACGCACCTGCGGGGCAATTGCGTTACACATTATCAATCGGAATCGGTTTCATTTTGACAGTTCAACAACATTAATTGCGTTATTTACGTGTTGAGCAAACAAATTTTTCGAACTTATGAAGCAATGGATTAGCAATTTGCTTCAAAATGATTCAGATTCTGATTGATAGTGTGTTGCGCAATTAGGGTGTTGGTGCCGTATTATGACGGCTTAAAGCCATCATGACTCCAGTGTAAGAGAGAGACGGAGCTATACATGACCGGTAGCACCATAGAAATATAAACATATATCTATGGGTAGCACCATCCCTTTTTCGCACTGGAATCATGATGGCATTAATACTTCGTAATACGGCCCCTGCAGCCGAGTATAAGCGATTCCGCTCCCGAGTATAGGTACGCGATTCAGCGTCACCGACCGCCTGGAGCCGATTATACACGATTCAGCGTCACCGACCGCCTGGAGCCGATTATACACGATTCAGCGTCACCGACCGCCTGGAGCCGATTATACACGATTCAGCGTCACCGACCGCCTGGAGCCGATTATACACGATTCAGCGTCACTGACCGCCTGGAGCCGATTATACACGATTCAGCGTCACCGACTGCCTGGAGCCGATTATACACGATTCAGCGAAATTGACCGCCTGGAGCCGATTATACACGATTCAGCGTCACCGACCGCCTGGAGCCGATTATATACGATTCAGCGTCACCGACCGTCTGGAGCCGATTATACACAATTCAGCGTCACCGACCGCCTGGAGCCGATTATACGCAATTCAGTGTCACCGACCTATTGGAGCCAAGTGTCACCGATTCAGCGTCACCAAGCGACTGAAGCCGAGTATACCCGATTCAGCGTCACCGATCCGACCGTGACGGTTCAGTTTCGTTCACTGTTCAGTAAGACCACAAAGTGAACTTAAAGATAAATCTGGTAAAATAAAACAGATGTAGAATCCAGAGCATCAACGCTTCGAGAAAAACACTAGCAATGCTATAAAGATTCTTGTATTACGATAAAATGTGAATGTTCTTCGCAGTCTTAAAGTTCAGAAGGCCGTCTGTGACATCAGTTCATCGTAAAACGAAGTATTTATTGTGAGTGACGTCACGAACAAACGACAAGCGAGGACTGAATCATCGCATGCAGGCAGGCATTCTTCAAAATGCAGTTTTTCCACGAAAATACGTTTCTCTTGGCCTTCCATGCTTCAGTTACAAATACTAAGAATTAAACCCGTTAATAACATTTTTTATGTATTCTTTTAGCACAACCATTGTAACTGCTCACATTATTAATCACAATCTAAATCATATTGAAGGATATTGATAATCCATTGCTTCATCATATGTTCGAAAACGTAAATAACGCAATGAATGTTGTTGAACTGTCAAAATGAAAGCCAAGTCTGTTAAGGTGAATGGGTAGTTGTAGCCCGCGAAATTCAATTTTTCTTACGTTTTTTGCAATTTTCAGGTCAGTGTCAGGTTGTATCTTGATCAAAATATGATTCGCGACTATAACCGGTATGTATTTACAGAATTATAATAATTAGAATCATTAATACATCTTTCTAAGTTAGATTTCTACCGTTAAGAACAAATCTCGTATGGAAAAGTGTTTATGGTAGAAATCTTACTAAAAGAGATATATTAATGATTCTAATGACTATGATTCTGTAAATACATGTCTATTATAGTCGCGAATCATATTTGGATCAAGATACAACCTGACACTGATCTGCAAATTGCAAAAAACTTAAGAAAAATTGAATTTCGCGGGCTACAACCACCCATTCACCTTAAGGTATGTGCTGCTAATGCTGCGCGACATTGCTGCGTCACATTGCTGCCGTGCTCGGAATGTAATCACGTATAAACCCGTAGAAAATGTATGAGGACCAGTACTGACCAGTAGTGCTGCGACCGCACTGCCGCGGCAGCACTGCTGCGTGCTGCCGAGATCGGAATCATACCTTTACGCAGTTACCCCGTTCACTTGTTTTATTGACACTATCTATCAGACATTACATCAACTCAGCAAACATAGGTTAGGAGGACGCCCTCAGGCTAGGAAGAGCGACGATCTTCGCAGGGTGGCTGGTAGCCACTGGATGGGAGTAACCAAGGTTCGTGCCAAAATGGCGTATGATTTGACTTCTATGGACTCATCATCGTCATCATCATTTCAGTCGAAAGACGGCCACTGCAGGATTTAGGCCTCCCCCAAACACCGCCACTTCGAAGAGCATCCTAATTGCGTAACACACTATCAATCGGAATCTAAATCATTTTGAAGCAAATTGCTAATCCATTGCTTCATAAGTTCGAAAAATTTGTCAGCTCAACACGTAAATAACGCAATGAATGTTGTTGAACAGTCAAAATGAACCCGATTCCGGTTGATAATGTTTTACGCAATTGCCCCGCGGTTCTGTGCTTCCCGTATCCAGCGGATTCCTGTGGTTGTCACAAGGTCATCAGTTCACCTTGTGGGAGGCCTTCCAACGTCTTCGGTACACGACTTCTATGGACTGATGGTTAGAAAACATTAAAAATGCAAGAGAATTCGCATAAAAATATCTCCCAGCTAGCTACGTTAACCAGAACTTACCTGGAGGTGAAACAAACCAAAGATAAACAAGAAAACAGCATAAAAGAAAACGTCATAAAGGAAACGTTAATTACAAAATACTTTTAAGCAACAAACAACGTTTTTACAGCCACTAAACACACGAAGAGTTATAATCTTCCATATTTTTCCGTAAGTAATAATATTTTTATTCCACATAAGGTCCAAGGTACCAATGGCGTCGGATTTGGTACCTTTAAGTACAAACTGGCGGGTGTGAATTGGTCTCTTAAAATACAAGATATGACATTGCCAAAGATTCTCATGGTATACTCGAGTGACAAAGTGTTTTAGAAATTTGATGAATAATGACGATTTTTTTTTTTCAAGTTCTTTTTTGGAAGAATTAAACTGATTGAATAGTTGTTAATTAGGTACGTGGAATAGTTAAATAAAGGTTTACGTATTACATAAACCGATACTTACCGATAAACGAGCCTCCTCCGTGCCTCGAAAACGCTACGCCATTGATCCCGGCTGTCATTCATAGATCTTTGACAGTCGTTATGGGTAGTCAGAAGCCCAAAAACTCTGACAACCAGTCTTAACAAGGGGTATCGTGTTACCCAGTAACGTTGTGGAAGTCCGATAGCCAGTCGCTCCATATCAAATTAGGTATTCAGCTGCATCCGGTTAGACTGGAAGCCGACCCCAACATTGTTGGGGAAAAGGCTAGGCCGAGGAGAAGAATAAACATTTCTAATTTATGATATGAAGCAGGTCTATACAAAAATTACCTAATTGAATTTCATTTAGATAATGTCGGTGTTTGATACAAGGGTCGAAAGAAAACTCACACACACACAACACACTCACTCACTCATTTTTTTTTTAAATTCTGTCTATGGTCTCCTCTAGCGGTGTTTATGTCTCCTATTTCATAAAGAAATCCTACTCTATTTGTAAATAAATCAACTGGGAACACTCAATAAACAAACAATGCAAACCATTTTCTTAGGTATCACTTAAAGCACTTAAAATCAAAACTAAAACACAGAATAACTAAAAGTACTAATAACTAAAACGAAATTCTCGCACAAACAAAATCTCAGAAGTCAATAAAATTAATATTATGCATAGTTAATGCGTTTTCTATGCGACTGTACAGTATACCACGTAAAGCCGTAACAGTGAGCACATAAAATTATTTATGAACTTACCTGCCGTTTAACGAGCGGGCCCTAAAGTGAAAAGTATTCTTTATGGGCAGTTTACGACTAACTCCCGGTTACGGTCCGGATCCGAGACTCATTCGCAGACGGTTTTAGAGTTAAGGAAAAGCTAATGCTGGTTTTAAGATTTTTTCTAACGGCTTCTTTTGTTTTCGAAGTGAAAACTCCTTTAGGCGCGTTGGACATTTTTGAAGTGAAACTTCTTTACGCGCGCTTGACTTGGAGAGTAAGCTGGCGAACGCGTTACGAAAAGTGTGATCGGTCGAGGCGAACGGGAGTTGAGTGGGGGATATAAGCAAGAGAAAGTAGTGCGCGCGCACATTTTCTGTCTCTCTTCCTCTCATAGCTACCTAAATACGTTTGAAGTTTCACTTCAGTAGTGTGGTCATAAGTACACTCGGTTTTTGTTGAGATGGGAAAAAACCATTAAATTCGCGCCACTGTTACCGTATGCAACGTCACATGCGAACAACACGTCATACTGACGTCACGCAAAATCCTGCATCTCGCAAGCAGAGTTTACCGCGCAACTAGCATTACAACGTCCCGACATGAATCATCGGGTAGTTGCCCACCAGCCACAATACCCATCTGGTCGGAGGATCCTCCCTTTTCTATAGAGTACTTATGAGTGAACTTTACACCCTGTTCCTCATAGGTACCTCTATACGGCTGTCATATGTCAGTGAGTGATGGCAAAGTATTCTGTTTGTTTTTTGTTTTCACTTCTGTCGGCACTCCCGGAGTGTCACGGTTTTTTTGTCTTTCGAACATGAGTTGTGGGTGTTAGAATGATAGCTGATGCTGTAGGGAAAAGACAGGTTGGTATGGTAGCAGTATACTGGCCATTCAGGATACGATCAAGGAGCGATGATGTTACCTACAGTCCGTTCAGTTGTTTTACCTCTGAGTTTGCTTTTATTGATCATCATCAAACTCCTACCCTTATTCCAATTTATTTGGCGTCGGCGCAACATGTCTTTTTCTTCCGTACTTCTCTATTAGTCGTCATCTCAGTAGTCACCCCCTTTTTAACCATAATCGCACACGCCGGCTTTCGCTGAAAACCAGCGCTGGGGCTCTGTCGTGCATAGGGTCGCAGCATAATGCTGAGCGATAGCCGTTTTGCGTGAATGTGACGCATGTTTCCCCCTACCTTTTTATTTTATTTTTTGTGTTTATGTTCTTTTTTGCATCATTTTCACCAATAAACGTATTTTCTTTCATTTCTTTCACACCTAGATCTAAAGATAGCTAACTCTAAAATCTAAATATTTGAGGTATGCATACTATCGAATTCCTTAACTCACTAAGTACCTAGCGACCAACAAAACAGATGCAAAAACTTATAACATTATTGTTCTATCTGCATTTAGAAAGTATTGATCAATAGAGCAAACTCCTGTAGTGCACAGGGAGATGGTACCTAATTAGATTTTCAACTTTTCTGAAAAAAGTGTTTTTTTGAGTTAATCGCTGTTTAGATCTAGGTGTGCGTATGATCATTCACA
This sequence comes from Amphipoea lucens, assembly GCA_947508005.1. Taxonomy (NCBI): domain Eukaryota; kingdom Metazoa; phylum Arthropoda; class Insecta; order Lepidoptera; family Noctuidae; genus Amphipoea; species Amphipoea lucens. The sequence goes on from OX382379.1 coordinate 12,919,571, forward strand.
CAGACCATCCACCGTTTCTTTGTATATTGGGGTAATATTATCATAATAATATCATCAATGCAGTAGGCTCCGATCCATATCAAGCTAGAAATTTTCCCATTAGCTTTTGGAGCTTTCATTGAATGTTACCGCACAATAAGTAGGCAGTTTATGTTAGATGACATCACCCGGTTTCTGATTTGAGAATTTATAGAATATATAAAGAAATAACCAGATGAAAGTTTGAACGCCAAACATGATAATTTCTTCCAAGCAATTTTTAATTAATAAACCATAAGCAAGTGGGACTGGGCGGGTCACATCAGCCGCATGCAGGATGACCGCTGGGCAAAAGTCTCCACACAATGGGTGCCTGAAGATGGACGGCGCCGCCGAGGTCGGCTTAGAAAGCGGTGGCGAGATGACCTGGACGCGTACCGCGAGGGCTGGTTTGAGGTGGCGCGGGAGAGGAGTTCCTCGAAGGACTTGGGGGAGGCCTTTGCCCAGCAGTGGGACAGTACAGGCTAAACAAAAAAAAAAAATCATAAGCTGTAAGTACCTGCCTACAAATCATTGCCTCTAACCACCAGCTCCCTAATTGCGTAACACATTATCAATTTCAATTTGAATCATTTTGAAAGATATTGCTACACCATTGCTTCATAAGTTCGAAAAAGTATCTGCTCAACAACGTAAATAACGCAATGAATGTTGTTGAACTGTCAAAATGAAACGCATTGCTACTGATAGTGTGTTACGCAATTACCCCGCGGATCTTAGCTGTAAACCGCTGAATAGCTGTAAGCAGCTAGACGGCTGTACAACGTGCAGTATTGTCTGGACGCTGAGAATGCGACAGGAATCCCGCACCGATATAGACAGTCCTTACAAGGTATTCAGTAGGCTCAGGTATTTAGACAGACTGAAAATGTCACAAGAATAGTCCTCGCAGGGTGTAATTACAACTAAGGGAAGTAAAGGAGTTTGAAGATATTTGTAGGGCGTCTTCAACTGCCGCGCCATTTTGAAAATGGCGGCCAGGCATGACATAAATCGATAGCTGACATCAATGCAAACAGAAAACATATAATTAGACGTAAGTACTTACATAAATAATAAAAACCAACCGACTTCAAAAACACTACAAAGTGATAAATAACTTTAATTTCGGAAGTCGCTGTCGTTGGTTCCGCATTTTCGTTTTTGACACCTACATGCTAGAATCAAGATGTTTAACTAACAGAAGTGGATACCTAGATTATTTCAAGTAGGTGTGCACTTTTCATTGAGCCCAGGAAGCTATCATAATTACTTATATTATTTTAGTCATCCTTTTTTTTTTGGCTTGCAAGACACGTACCAATATATAGGTCGTTTTGTAAGACCTTTAGGTACCTACGTGTCTAGTCAGAAAATATCAAAAACTTTGGTTAGGTAACTCTTTTGTCCGATTGCCCTGTTCAAACAGCTATCTAGTTTGAAGTGAGCACAGTTTTAATGTTACTCACACACATAGCACAGCATTAGTTTTTTTTTTTCGCAAATAGTTGTGAAATCTCGGCGGTACCGCCGGTGTACCTACGCTACGGCATACAAGACCGATACGGTATGACGTATGAAGCGATGCACGTTGGGTATGAAATGTTTACTGCGTTATGGTGCATCCTTTAGAAGTTTAGCAATAGGTAAGTTTTTGGAACCTAATAATTATATTCTGTGGTTTTTTGATTGGCGATAGTGAATCGTATAAAAGACAGACAGCCCATCTATCTTGAGAAAAACACCGTGAAAACTTAGGTAAAATGAACTGTCAATAGTGTCAATCCCTAGCATTACGAGGAATGACAGCTCACTTCACCTAAGTTTTAACCAGAAGAACCAAAATCTCGAAGACATGTGACATCTACCAACCCGCACTGGGCCCGCGTGGTGGATTACGGCCCACTCCCTCTCACAGAGAGAGTATACAGGAACATTATAGGCTGATTATTATGATTGTTTTCGAGTTCAGTCGACATCTACTGAAAAATGTCGAACGAAAGACAAAAATGAACAAAAAGTGAAGCGTCTGATATCAATTGATTTAAGAATAATTGCAACAGCGCACCTCAACTCACCGCACGTAGTATAATCTCAATCTGTCAAGCGTAGATGCCGCAGCCCTGCACGCTCGCTACAAAAAGCCGCACGTTCACTTCAAACGCACCGCGCGCGCCGCCGCCGCTTAGGGTTGCCAACGTTGTCTCCTTTTTATTCGAAAACCTTTAGAAGTATTTTGATTAATTAACGATACCTTGTCGCTGTATTGCGTTTTGAAGCTGCCGGTAACAAGTCGTGCTATGCGGTGGTTAGGAATTAGGATCGAGTTGAACGCATGAAAATAACTTGTCCTTGTAGGAACATGGGTATCTGTTATTTCTGCGTTATAGTGTGAGAAACCTATTTATGTAATGTGAGTTCTAAACTTATAAGTACTACGGGGTAATTGCGTAACACCACAGAAATCTTAATAATATGCCTTATTATTAAGATTTCTGTGCGTAACACACTATCAGTAGCAAAAGCTTTCATTTTGACAGTTCAGCAACATTCATTGCGTTATTTACGTTGTTGAGCCAACATATTTTTCGAACATAGGAAGCAATGGATTAGCAATATCCTTCAAAATGGTTCAGATTGAGATGATAGTGTGTTACGCAATTAGTGTTTTGTACTAGCTTATCTACCTATAGTTGTTGCATTTTAGCATGGTAATAGAGGTCATTGCCCTTTCCCTAATACCTCTCCGTCTAAACCCAAACAATAAACCATGTATGGTTTTTCGTTATTGTGAAGATCACTGTAGGATATTGATTTTGGACTTTACTTCAGTTATAAAAATAAAAAAATTTAGAAAAATTTGGTGGGTCAATGATCGCTATTGCCATGCTAAAACGCTACAACTGTAGTATACAGGATCAAATTAAATTAGCTAGCAAAACTCCACAGACGTGATAGGTATCGATACAATATCTAAACATGTTATAACAAAAAAAACTGATTTTTCATTTCTCATACTCGGAAAGTAGTGTTTGTTTGATCCAAATAGCGGGTGGAAGACGCTGCTTCCCACCACAGGGCGGGAAAGACTCGTAGTAATTACTTCCCTCTTTAGGGTGGGAATGAATTTTAAAAATAGAACTGTAGTCAGCTACGAAATTTTTACATAAATTAAGAAAAATGCTGCAGTCTTGTGAGTGTATAAACAGCCAGTAAGAATTAAAAAAAAAAACCTATTAAGCGGGACAGCCCGCGGCGATGACGCCGTGTGTTCCATATTTAAAATAAAAATCAATAGTATTATTTGGCGGGATACTAACCCTGTAAGCTGTACCGAAATTCAAAAACTTTGCATGTTATTGTTATCAATAAATATTTTAGAAAAACTACTACTTTTTACTTTCCTTATATTCGAAATAAAAAGTAGAGTGTTTAACACGGGTGAAAGTCATCAATTCCTACTCGGGCTATAGCCGCCCTCGCTGCGCTCGGGCGTCTAAATGCCTCGTATAGGAATTGATTCCTTTCGACCCTTGCATAACAATCTACTATTCTCAACTCGTACTTCAAGCAACAAACACATCTGATCTTCTGAGAAGTTTAGAATCTTAGATATCGATACTCATCACGCCTGTAGTTTCGCTAGCTGATTAAATTTAACCCTGTATCTAGGGTGAGTATTTTATGTGTGTTAAATAATTATGAAATAAAGGTGATCTATAATAAAACTCAGTAAATACTTTTCCACATTCTTTATATACAGTACAGTACATTGATATAGAACTTAAAAATAATTAACATTTAGCTCTACATTACACATTAAGTTAACATTTAGCCGTACCATAGACAAGCGGGACTCTGTGCATCATAGACAACGTACAAAAATATTATTTTTATTACTTGCAACACTATCGTAATGTCACAGAGTCCTCCACAGATGATAAATTATAACTATAAATCATAGCGTTTAGAATAAATAGACTATAATTTAGCAATTAATAATTAAAAGGGCAAACGTTCATACCTAGTCCGAATAGGAATCACACGCCTAACATTAAAATTAAATTATTTATCTATTTGTAATGAAGGTCAAACAACAAACAAATTCTTACAACCACCTAACCCGAAACAAATACGCTATGTCTAGAAATTGTAGCGTTGCAGACTTTAGGGAAATAGGTCCTTAATGGATGGTAATAGAGATCAGCTTCAACCACATACAATCTTGAAGGGCCAACTATAAGCACCATTTTTTTTTTCATGTACTATTCTGAATCCCCCACACTTTGACTCTTATGGCCAGTTTTTCTGTCATATTTCAAATCTAGTTTGAACTGAAGATTCCTTACTATCAACGTCCTAGAAATTCAGTACTCGCAAATTGGGCGTTTCCAGCGAGGTGACTGTTTAACGCGCTCGCTGCGTGTGAAGAGCGAGCACGCCACGTGTGCGCAACGTATTCGCCGCGTCTGTGCGCGAGGAATTGATGTGAGTGAACAATATTGTGAAAACCTGTAGGACTCGCTTTTACGCAGCTAGCTCGCTACGCACCCGCGGGGAGCACGTTCACAAATCTTGCAAATCGTCAGTGGGATAACGCTCATAGGGTGTATTCATTTAGAACGCTGGTATCCGACGCCGATATCCCAGCTTTTGATAGGCGCCGACAAGTTTCTATCTGACAATCTGCCAAATCAGCGCAGACCGGGGCTGACTAAGCGCACAAGTTCCTATCTGATTAGTCAGCGCTGCCGCCGGTTCGCACTGGTTCGCGCTGATTCGGCAAAAAGTATAAAAACTGCCTCCGCCAATCACCGCTTGTCGGTAAGCGCTGGCATATCAACACCGGTATATATAGCTTTCTACATGGACAAACCCTTACACAAGTCACGCAAAGTCCCCTCAAGTCTACAACGTCACATTTTCTAAACGTGTTACCGCTACCCATTGACACACGTATAGATGTCATTTCACGGAATAAACAGTGATTCGTCACAGAGTCATTGTAAATGTGCATCTCACCCAATTCTAAAATTCAATAGCATTAGAAACTACAATGGAATACATAGGAAGAACTTGTGTTTAGAGGTATTTGAGGAAATTACGGATTTAAGTAAAGGTACGATCATATTGAACGGTTTACGATAATTTATGCAACTGCGTTATACGATTTTGATTCGATAATACAATACGGCCGATGAATCCTGCACCAATGCACCCTGATTGCGTAATACACTATCATTTTGAAGGATATTGCTAATCCATTGCTTGATGTTTGAAAAATTTGCCTGCTTAACAACGTAAATAACGCAATGAATGTTGTCGAACTGTCAAACTGAAAGCTATTGCTACTGATAGTGTGTTACACAATTACCCCGATGGTCTCAACATAGGCTCTCCGAATTTCGCGCATGTCATGTTCTCTCACTCGCCCAATGTCACCATTTGGTTCCTATAAAATGTTATTGCGTAGCATTCTGCGCAAATTTCGGACCGGCCTCGATTTGTCAGCCAGCCATATTGCATTGAATTTAATGATGATGATGTTATCTAATCAATACAATGATATTGATTCGATAATTAAAAAAAAATATTTATAACGGATTATTCCGATTTTAGAAATTCTCTCAAACTCGGATCTATGCCAAAATATCGAGTTATGGAGGACCATTACTCGATATTTTGGCATCTATACACTTACGCTTGCAAAGTTACATCGTTTGAATGATTATCAATGCTTTATGAAACATTTAAGAATCGTACGGTAGCAATGTGGAAGTACCTTTACATCCGCTTAATAAAATATTTTACAACTAAAACAGCTTTGGGCAATGAATTTTACAATAATTCTGCGATGTTACTACACATTTCTAAACCAGAGGCCGTGAAGGAAAATTTCAAAGTGATCATTAAACCACTGAGAAAAGAAGACGGAGATATACAGAATGTATAGCGCCATCTCCTCGCAATGGGACAGTGACGATTCTGACATTTCCTTCAACGGCCATATTAAGCTATGTAGGAAGAAATATTAGGAAGTCTTCATTCTATTTCATTTACAAAAACTTACAAATGCATACAAATGTATCTAATTAGAAAATGTTACATGCACCCGTTTTAATACTAACAATATTACATTTTATATAATTTATGATTAAATTTTTAACAATAAAAAATTGGAGTTTTCTGTCAATAGCTTCGTTTTTAATTCATGAGATTTCGTATAAAAAATAACGAACAAAAATTGTTCGTAAAACACTTTTCTCGCGTGGCAACATTTTCGCTTCGAATTTCTAATAATACTTTTAACGGCGTTTTTATCAAATGGAATATCTAGCGATTTAATTAGTTGGAGTAAAATGGACTAACTAGTACTTAATCCGTGACCTCGAGTACATGAAGAGTACATGCGGCAAATTAAAAGGACTTAAATCCGCATTTGTAAGACTTAGCGCACACATACGATTACATTTTTAAGGGGAAGCCGGCTCCCTGTTCGCGAAATTCAAATTTTCTTACGTTTTTTTTTTCAATTTGCAGGTCAGTGTCAGGTTGTATCAACCCCAAACAACCCTATCAACCCTATCATGCCCCAATCATATTTTGTTTAAGTGTCAGGTTGTATATTAAACAAAATATGATTGGGGCATGATAGGGTTTTATTGAAGACTAGCTGCGCCCCGCGGTTTCACCCGCATAAGTGTCGATCCCGTAGGAATATTTACTAACATTTTTTGAGTCCTTATTACTTGTTTTTTTTTTTTAAATATAAATAAAAAAAATATCGGGATAAAAACTATCATATGTCCTTCCCCGGGACATACCAAATTTCATCTAAGTCGGTTCAGTGGTTTAGGCGTGTAAAGGTAACATACAGACAGACAGAGTAACTTTCGAATTTATAATATTAGTATGGATTAGTATATTAGTATGGATTTTTAATATTATAACTCTGTGAAGTCATATTTGTCACGGTCGCGAATCATATTTTAATATTTTTAATCAATTGCCTTTATCTTCCTATTCCGATTAATTCACGACTTTTTGACCACCCTGTATATATAAAACGGCATTGCAACACATGCCGGACATAAGCTAGTTAATAATAATTTAGTATAGGTAAAAAGCTTGGGCATCGTTCCAGAACGAAGTAATTACTGTCGAATCGAAATTTCGCTCTAAAGTAGGTTGTTACTTCGGACTCTTGGACCTGCAGTTTGAATGAAATCGATTGGAATTCTAGATAGTTATTGGCAATAATTTCGTCACAACTAGACGTGATAAGAATTAATTACTCTTAGCAAATAAGTCACAGACTATAAGCCAGTAACTATATTTACTACATTTATTAATTCTCGGAAGAATGAACACTGTACTTAATTCAATGTGTTGTGAATCGTCTGACCATTATAATTGTCACCTATCCAGACATCAAACAATAGACAATATTGTAAAACTTTTTTTTAAATTTCTCTTTTTATTTTCATTATTGTCGATTACTAGACTTTTGGGTAATTTGTACGTCTTATAATGTGCATCTTATTTGTGCAGAACAAACAAATCTTTTTTTTTTGGTCTTTCAAGATGTCCCCTAAAATTCTTCAAGAATCGTTTGTGTGCGCTAGAATTATTTCATTTTCTAATTCTATGGAAAACTGTTTTACGTCTCTCACTACTTTCACATTATATTTGATAATAATGTTATCAAAATAAATAAGTAAATCATAAAAAATATGTTACATTACACGTAGATTGTATTGTCAAAATTGAATTCATTGAACATCATTTACGCTGACCAATTTAAATTGCCCATTGAAAACAATATCTAATGTTGCCCCATCGAAATACTGTTTAGAAGGCACAAAATTTAATTATTTTTTTAACGGGCAATAAAATTGCTCAGTGGTCATGAACCTACTTATACAGGGTGTTACGGAAAGGGTATATCAATACAAACGGGTTGAAGAGTGTATCTGGTCCAGAATCTCTGTACAAAATTTCAGCTCAAAAGCATTAACTTTGAAAATGCTTAATATTTTTTTATTTCGACATCACGGCGCTGCACTGGCGTGCGGCGGCGTGATGTGCGTGTACTAGGTGCACAGACACACTACAGATAATGGATAATGACCCTCGTAGTGCGGTGACACGTTTGTTATGATTTCAATTTAATAAACTATCGAAATAAAAAAATATTAAGCATTTTCAAAGTTACTGCTTTTGAGCTGAAATTTTGTACAGAGATTCTAGACCAGATACACTCTTCAACCCGTTTGTATTGATATACCCTTTCCGTAACACCCTGTAGAGTGGACACAGTTCTTAACTTAACGATAACTTAAAGCTAGAATAAATACTTAGTCAATTCTTGGAACACAATGATAGGGCTGCTAATGTTTTTGGTAACTTACTGATGTTGTGGATTCGTAAACTATAAAATACAAAGTCTTATAAACGCATCATTCGTTCATTAAGTGCAAATTTCGCCAATTAAAATAACACGATCAGCTCATCTAAACTGCGTTCATTGGCTAATGAACGCAGTTTAGTTGTGCTGTAATGCTATTCTGTAAAAATCTCACCGTGAAAACATATGTCCTGCCGGCATCTGTGTTCCCTCCCACATTTCACCCGTCTGCCTTCAAATCAAGAGTGAACAGGCATCTTCCGGGCACGCTCGTTCCATCATAGACCTCATCTATCGCTTTCCATCAGGCGTGATCGGGGTCAAGAGCGCGCCCTTTTAGCAATAAAAAAAAAAAAAATGTGAAGTGAGCTTATTATTTATACTTACTATTACGGCCCACTCCCTCTCACAGAGAGGAGGCCTGTGTCCCAGCAGTGGGAACATTATAGGCTGATGATGATGAAGTGAGCTTAAAGAGAGCTGTCAATAGTGTTAATCCCTAGCATCAGGTGGAATGACAACTCACTTTAAGCTCACCTCACCTAAGTTATCACGGCGATCTTTTTACAGAATAGCACCGCTGTTCGTGCCACATAAAAACGTGTGAACAACAATGATGACACTGACAGCTCTTAAACGGTTTAGATGTCCTGATGGCGCTTTGTCTCATCAGTGAAATCCGCCCTTAGACTACAAGGATTCAGAGAAGAACGATTATTGTTAATAATAATTATGTATAGCTTTCTCGAGCGCTAAGATGTTCAGTCATCAAAAGAGATAAAGATATAGTTGAAGTTTAGTATGAAACCGATGGATGTTCTCGAATAAATTTTAATTTTAGAAAACAATAGAAAACAAACAACTCATTTATCAAATGAAATTTCAGTCGACCACATTCATCGGTTTCTTAATAAACTTCAACTATATCCGACGATCCTGCATACTGATCTATTTTGTTGACTGTACCTACGTTACATGTATTTTTAGCATTTTTTTTTACAAATCATAGGAATGAAATCTCCCTTCACATGTAGGTCGTAACTTAGTGCATTATGTATATTTAGCATAGTTTGAGCGCTCTATTTGCTCGAGGGATTTTTTTAATTATTGAATTTTTTTAACGCTTGTCAAATATCGTTCGAGTGGTAAAAGGCCTAGAACCCGCATTAAAAAAAAAGAGCCCACATATACAGGTTTATTATTATTATGTTTTTAGATAACTATGCAAATATATTATCCATTGATGCTTCCGATCAGGGCCCCAATTCTGTATTATTCCCCGCGAAATCTTACCACGTGCAAACCACGTCAATATCGTGTCTTATTAACGGCAAGGAATCAAAATGTCAACCGTACGGACATGTATTTTGACAGTTCAAACCACGCCATTGTGTCATAGAGAATACGTTAATAGCAGTTGTCGTGATTAACTAAGGAATTGACGTGGTTTCGAACAGGGAGAAATTCATGCTGCCATTATTGGAAATAAGGTAGATAATTGGATATTAAATAAATATAAAACGCCAGCAAAGAACAGAGATCAACAAATCTACTCCTCATAATACGATAAAATTTCATAAGTTTGAAAATAGTTCATTCATTCTCATCGAACATTCTTTCATCAATTACTGCGTATGAAGCTGTCACATTGTAGCTATAGCTAGTACAGTAAGCAAAAGAGATTAGCATGCAGGCTAGTAATATTTGAGTTGCATTAGAATTATCACTGACGATTTCGGCGACTGACGATTTCGGGCTTTTGTGCCCGAAATAGTCGGTCGCCGAAGTCGAAAACGATATTTTTCTACTAATTTAGAAACCAATGTTCTTGTAGAAGGTTTTCTGTCCTTATTACGTTATAACTAAAGTTTGTTTTTTTAAACCCAGATAGTAATTTGACAGGTGTAATTGCAAACTTCGATACTAAAAAGCAAACACATAAAGACTTGAAATGTCAGATTAAATCTGGGTTTAAAAGACCGTCTTTAAGACAATTATGTACAGTCGACTTCGTAATCACGTTACCATTTGTGCCATCAATTACCAGTAAATTCAAACTTGGTTCAAACTACAGTAGGGCTGAAGAAGCATGATCGATCTGAACTGAACTTTTGCACATGTTCTCTCGCTCGCCCACACTCGCCTCATGTCACCTGTCACCATTTGGTTCCTAAAAAATGTTGTTGCGCAAACTTCGGACCGGCCACGATTCATCGGCCGTACTGTATCTTACCAATGTAATACATTGGTTTTGAAAGCAAAAATAGAACTTATCGTTTTATGACATGCAAGTGACATTCAACCTTAGGGTGGTAAAGCAATTCTATGGCCGACCATGACTAAACAGTCACACTACAAAGATGATCGGTGTTTAGCTGCGGTTTCCTAGAAGAGCGATGCCCTTCTAATAACAGCCGCAGTGACGTTTGCCATGTAAGTGTTAGCACCGGGGTTTGACATTACAGTGTCGAAAAACGTTCTCTAGGGCAACACACCAACTTAATTTCATAAATAACGTTTCAGTGACGTCATTCGACGGTAATTCGCGGACGCTATGTAGCCACCGCAGTCGTAGGAAACCCTGGCTTTAGCTTGCATACTCATCTCTTTTGCTGAGTGTACCAACAACGTTATGATCTACGCTTAATATCATAAGGTCTTCGAAAAACGGGTGTTAGTGTGCTGTTGTCATGTTTTTTGCTGACAGTTTTAGTTTAAAAAAATAGTATTACTTGTATTCATTTAACGTATTTTGTGCGTGCATTGAAAAATGTATATCTAATTTATAAAATTAATCTTTTTTGTTACTTATGTAAGTACTTCATTTTTGTTTTAAGGCATCTTCATACTCTTTCCAGTTCATTTTAAAAATTGATTTCTAATTTAGTTTAAAAACCCTCGAATCCAAGTTTAAGGACAGTTTACACATCAAGTTCGGACATTCAAAGAAAAATTACATACTAAAGCAATTCTACTTAGCATAAACAGTGTTTTTTTTCGTCAGGATGCATTCGAATCGATCCGGCAACGTCTAAGCAGACCCTAAATCATTTAAAACGAGCTCCTCTGGCTCTTGTAATTTAAGAAAATATTTAAAATCACTATTAAATACCGCCACATCTTCAATTTTATATACATTTCACCGTTTGGCAGTGACCAGCTGGTCTCTTCATCATTATTTACATCAATCCTTTACAAATTTTTTATCAATGAAAATAAAACTTAGATCTAAAATAAGTTATAGTTTTCAAGATATTTAATGGCATTAAATAAAGCTTAGTTTACGAGTTTCAAAAGCGATTCCAGCCTACTATACTTACATTGCTACTGTGATCACTTTTTCATAACATTTTTAAAACAAAATTAAACTTAAATTTTAAGATGTTATACTCAGACGATTTATGCGTTTGAGCTTCCTCAAATGCTCAACGTAGACACTGCACGACGCCGACGCACGACGATACAATTTTACAAACAAAACTAACACCAAATCTACATTACAATCTGGAATATACAATACAATTCCAACTACAAAATATGAAGAGAAATTTTTGATAAATATTTCGGCTCAAAAGTGAATTCGCACGAATTTACTCGCCCGAAACGAGCGAATCGTGACTTTTAAATAATATTCTATTTTTTCTATACGGCGACGCACGAAGTTAATTTATTTGTGGGCAAGACGACAAAAACCTGTACTTTTTTCTTAAATCCTTTGCATAAAATTCAAAATGTGCCAATTGCCTAACAGAAATATGACACAAATAAATTAACTTCGTGCGAGTCACCTATAGAAAAAACAATGTTACTTAAAAGTGACGATTCGCACGTTTCGAGCGAGTAAATTCACGCGAATTAACTAATAAGCCAATATGTCGAAGGAAGGATTACGAATTAAAATCTGGAAAACAAAACACTTTCACATACTTCTATTTCAAAAGTCCATTCACTTTACAGGCGTCGTTGGTGTGAGTCCCAACGTAGGTGAAGATCAGGGTCGCGCATCATTCGAAGACTCAACATCACTGGAGCTGCTCGATACAGATTTCTTCGGCTTATATTCTGTTATAACTACAGTTACGCCACTCACGGTCACCTGATGACAAACGCGTTACTGTATATTCAATTGATAGTAAGCACTTGAACTGATCTGGACGACAAAGTGTGGCTAACGGTATTAGTGATACGTAAATCGGATACAATCAAATTAAAGTAATGAGAAACGTGTTTGGAGTTAAAATGACAAGTGTGCGAAAGTGGGACATTTAAATCAGATTATTTTCTTTTTATTCTTCGAAGTAAGATACTCTTTAGTAAGAACGTTATTGACGCTGCAGATCCCAGATGTCTTGAATAGCCAAAACGGTCCAAATAAGCAGCTGACTGAATGTCGATGGCTATAAGAATAGGAGAAGACCAAAGAAACGATGGATGGAATGTGTGAATTGTGATATGGTTAGAAAGGAGGTGACTACCGAGATGACGACTAATAGAGAAGTATGGAAGAAAAAAACATATTGCGCCGACCACAAATAAATTGGGATAAGGGCAGGAGAATGATGATGATGAAGCAGCAGACTAAACCAGCACCCTAATTGCGTAACACACTATCTGAATCATTTTGAAGGATATTGCTAATACATTGCTTCATATGTTCTAAAAATTTGTCTTCTCAACAACGTTAACAACGCAATGAATGTTGATGAACTGTCAAAATGAAAACCATTCCTACTGTTCGTGTGTTACGCAATTAGGCACCCTGCAGAGCGAAAATATTGTCTAGTATTTTTGAGGTTTCTTATGGAAAAGTACGGAGACTTCGCTAAAGAGTCTGGAAGTGCGAACCAACTGTTTGAAGCACCAATAGGCGAGAGACAGCAATCCCATCGTTAAAAGTGCAGCAAGTCAGCAACTGGGTGACTTGAAAACGGAGTTAAAATGGATAATGACGCTGAATAATCTTAGGCCCGTACACGGCACGGTTTCTATACGGTACGGCGTATAAAACGCGCCGTAGGAAAAAAGTGTCCGTCAACAAGCTTCCAAGGTGATCCGTACAACACTGACGATCGTGCCAACACACGGTGTATAAACCGTGGGTTTTCACGGCAAGAAAAACGTATGCGTACAAGGGGCCTTACGGAACTTGACTCTGTTTTATCTCTCTCTGATGATGTTGTGATAGCTTATACCAATAGGCTGTTGTTACCAGAGCACTACACTAAAATAATGGAGTCCTGAAATAAGTTAGGATATCACTATAGATACTTAGTAACGAGTCTAATGTTTACCTCTCTAGTCTGCGCCGAACTCCGATCAACATTACTCAGTCGTGGCGGCCTCCGCTTCTTCTTCAACGAGTTGGCAGACCGTGGCCTCTTCTGAGAGCTGGTGGGCGCCGTGCCGGCTGCCTGAGCCGCCACCAACGCTGGGTTCATCCGGGGCTTGCGCGTCGATGTGCCTTTGGACAATTTTGAACGTTAGGTAGGACAGTTTAGGGATGGCTATGGCATACGCCGCGAAAGTGTCACGGGAAGTCTTTTCGGAAGTCCAAGCTAAGATTGCCGCGGTCGTTTCGTGGACGGTGACCATCCATTACATATCGAGACCCCTCTGTAACAATCGTTACGGGTAGTCAGTAGCCCAAAATTCCGACAACCAGGCTTACCAAGGGGTATCGTGTTACCCAGTAATTGGGTTGTGAAGGTCAGATAGGCAGTCTCTTCATGTAAAATACTGGTATTCAACTGGGTCCGCTTAGACTGGAAGCCGACCCTAACACAGTTGGGAAAAAGCTAAGCAGATTGAATATGTGGCTAAATATCTTAATGTTCAAAGAGCGAGTCTAAACTAAGCAAAACTGCTCCCTTTCTGGATATCTTCAAATAAGGATATTGCACTAACTAGTGGAACTTTATGGTCTCACAAATGCCTCTAACGGTTATCGGAGGCATTTGCAATACAGCCGTAATCGACCGCTTATTTATGTTTCACCGCCTGTTACTTCACTGTTATTATAACTACAGACCTAGGGGGATTGGATTTGCGGATTGGAGACGCGCACGCAGACGTAAGCAGAAGCTAGTTTTGAATACTACTGATCTATGCGTCATGTTCGTGAACGCTCGCCGTCAGTTGGGGCGACTAGAATCAATTCTTGCCTTTTATGTGCCTATTTGAAATAAATGCTTTGACTTTGGGACCACGGGAGTCCAGTGCAGGTCAGTAGTTGTCACATGTTTTAATTTTTTTTGTTCTAGGACATGCCGGTTTCCTCACAATGTTTTCTTTCACTTAAAGCCTTCAGACATAGATTTAATACAAATACTAATCCGATCTATTCTTAGATAAAGATTAAACCACCATCCATAAATCCAAAAACAAAATACCAAGTCTAAGCTTCCTTCCCAGTACACATTACAGCGAACATTCTGAAACTCTTAGCATTATTCCTGTCTGAAAATAGCTCCGAATACTATATCAAAGCGTTATAGCCCAGATTGTGGAGCTATGTGGGGTATGAACGGGGCTTGTAGCCCGCGGGGCGAGAACCGTACTCTATGCGTCCCTTGCCAGCTGCCAGACGCATTACTACGGGAACTCGAATCGTTATCATTTTAAAATAACGTGATATTTTCTCAGCGTTATGGTAAAGTTACCGTTATATTGTCAAAGAGTATCCATTGAGTTTCTTACCCGTTCTTTTTCATAGAGATCTACGTTTTGGAACATATCTCTATCTCTCTTGTATAAGTGCGAATTTCACCAATGAAACTGAACACGATCAGCATCTTAATTAATTAACATCTTTATTAATTAACACACTATCAATCTCAATTTGAATCATTTTGAAGGATATTGCTAATCCATTGCTTCTTAAGTTCGAAAAATTTGTCTGCTCAACCACGTAAATAACGCAATGAATGATGTTGAACAGTCAAAATGAAAATCATTGCTACTGATAACGTGTTATGCAATTACCGCGCAACACATCTAAACCGCGTTCAAGATCTATTAGTGTCAAAATTCCACAGAAAATAATGACAATGGCAGCTCTAAAAAGTGGTTTATGTTCTGACCCGCGTTTAGTTTCATGGGTGAAGTTCGCACTAGTATCGAATTTTCTAAAGTTGGCTAACGGGAAAGATTATAGAAATAATTATATGTACATATAGATCCATTTATTCAACCTTAGACTACAGGAAACACGGAACAAGGAAGAATGGTCAACAAATTATATGTATAGCGGATTGGTTGTTTAGGTTCCTTAAGGAAAAGCAATTTTGCGAACTGGCCTGCCTATACTAACAATCCGTTGTTGTTACTAGGATTAGTCGGAAAAACAAATGTTTATACATTTTGTTTCAAGAATTGATTTAATACTTAAAAACTTCGGTATTGTTACTAATTTGGTAAAAATAAAGGTTTGACTGCTGATCTATGTACAGACGCCAGCACATCAAGCTACCCGAAACTGTCAAATTTTCCCAATCAACTTTGAACCTTATAATTTAGTGATAAAGTTGAAAACCTAAGATAGAAAGGAGAATGGCAGAAGTTCATAGAACGCTGGCATTAAACTTTTTTAGTTTCCACAGAAATAAAAGTGGCATGGTTTGATAGGGAATATTATGAGCTTTTGTTAAAAAAATAAATAAAAAATAATTACAATGGGGTTAAAGAGAAATCTTAATTTTTGTAAAAGTGAGGTTAAGTGCATTAATGTTTGTACTTTAACAGGTTATTTTACCTCTATTACTATTTTAACGCATAAATGTTTATTGTATGCATAACATATTGCTAATTATGCTTTGTAATGACTTCAAAAATGATAAATAACTACTTGTTGAAGTTTGTTTAGTTCAATGATTTACCCACCGATCATAGACCTAATGACAGTTTCAAGTGTAGATACTCGGTCAGTTTTAATTAAACTCAGTAGTCACAGAAAACTCAGGAGACTCTAGAGACTCACTTATCGGAATCTAAGCATATAGGTAATAGGAATAATAATAAACAATAATAATAAACAATAAGAATAATAATAAAATAATAATCTAAGCATATAGGAAACGTCGAGGTCCAAGTCTAGCAACAGTCGTTCAGAAAGGTAGGAGTCTTCGAAATCCAAAAGCAAGCCAGGTCGTTGTAAAAATCCACGTAAAACTTTGGGCGCACAAAACATTCACACCAGCACAAAATAGTAGCGAGCGAGCGAATGTGACTTGTGAAGTTTTGTGTGTCATCTTAGTCTATCAAAATCTCTGTGGTCATCTTCTAAAGAGTCATGTTTGTTTGTTTGCCATGACAACACTGTCATAACACTGTCATATAGTATAACAAGTCCAAAAAGCCTTGTTTCCGGTTGCTCAACTTACTCATATTTAACGAGATTTAATCCCAATTCTCAATAATAAAGTTAATCTGGCTATCAATACATAAAAATAAGCGCTTTTTTTTTAAATAGCTTTGAATTCTGTACCTTTCCAAAATTACCAATGCCAAAAACTGCCATCTCCTTTGACAGATTGTAGTAGCTTGTGCTGGCGTCTGTACATATACGTTAATATAATAAATCTGAAGAGTTTATTTGTTTGAATGCGCTAATCTCTGAAACTACCACTTGAATTTGAAAAAATCTTTTTGCAATTGATAGCTCAATATTCATCAGGAAGGTTAAGTATAGGCTTAACATCACGCTACGACCCAAAGAAGTCCAGCAAAATTAACCAGAAAGAACGCGCTAAGCGAAAACGAAGTAACGCGACGGGGCACAGCTATGGCATACTCTACAGTATGGCACTGACAAACATCAACATCTGCCAAGCCTTTTCCCAACTATGTTGGGGACGGCTTCCAGTCTAACCGGATGCACCTGAATACCAGTATTTTACATGAAGCGACTGCCTATCTGACCTCCACAACCCAGTTACTGTATAATACCTGCATACGTCTTGGAAAGACTGGTTGTCAGACTTTTGGGCTTCTGACTACCCGCAACGACTGTCAAAGAACCACGAATAACAGCCGGGACCAACGGTTTAACGTACTTTCCGAGGCACGGAGGGGTAGGTATGTAAAAATGTTCACCCATCCACAGACCAACCGCGGCAATCGTAGCTTAACCTGATCAATCGACCTGTACGGCTGTTATCATTACTTATCATTTAGCCACGGGCATCGACAAGCAAGCTGTAATTATTAATTCAGCACATGATTCTAGAACAGGGGTAAACATTTCTACGCTAGGGAGCGTAGAAATTTTTCATCGGTTCTCAAACTGAATCCACGTACTGAATCCATGGTATGTACTAACAGATTGCGCATCGATGTCTCTGCCAGAATGCATCGCATCGATGTCCCTGCCACAATGCCAAGAAATTTCACGCGGACGAAGTCGCGGGCAGAAGCTAGTCAAGCTTATATTTTCACAAGTATTCGTTAGATTCTATAAAAGCCTTTTTATCAGCATTCCTGTTTGGAAAATTAACAACAAAACACATTTCACATGCCTTATTAAGCATAGATTCTCGAAAACGAGTTCTAAACAAAACACGTTCGAGATTTGACGGTAATACGCGAAAAGCTCGGTATTTGTGAGAAGCGGGCGAGTGGAAGCGTTCTACTAGGAACAAAGACGTTGTTCGGAGGGTAGATTTACTAGGACTTACGTACTTAGCGACGTAAATCGGGATTTAGTGCATACTACCTCAGTGCCTAGGGAGACTCTTACAGCGGAGTGGACGGATCTTTATATGATAAAAGTTTTTAAAGATAAAGATGGATTTGTAGAGAAAATGCGAAGTCTTTATTTTAGTCTCTGGTGGTCCTGATTTAAAAATAATAATACCAGCCAGTAAGTGTTGGTAGGCTATGGGATAAATACACCCAAATAGGCTCGGATGGAACAGTCGATATTAGTGCAGGATATCAACTCAGGGCGGCGGCTGATGAACATCTAGCACGTTAAGGCGATTATAGTCTCGAATGTCCTTGAGCGTTTGGGCGGAGCATAGGCAAACCCAGTGCCTCACCCCGCGCGCCCGCTTACCTCCCCAATGTCAAAGAGTGTCGTACTCGTACGTAGTGCATGCAGATGCGGCGTGGGACGCATTTTGTCTTAGGCAGTTTTATGACGCTACCTACTGAGTTTAGATGGATCGAGAATACACGTACAATATTTATGTTGTGAGTATGAATGCTATTGTACAGTAAAAATACTGCTTTCTTAGAGACAAATAAAAAATAATAATAATATAAATAAAACACGTTTATTCAGAATACAGTTCGTTTATTCACGTATACAGATTATAAAAAAATACAATTACAAAAAAAATATTAAAACTAACTTATGACTAATACCGCTCTTAACAGTGGTAATTTTAGGGTTCTGTACCCAAAGGGTAAAAACGGGACCTTATTACTAAGACTCCTCTGTCCGTCTGTCTGTCTGTCACCAGGCTGTATCTCACGAACCGCGATAGCCAGCAGAAGGGTTATGTTTTTCGAGAGTATATAATAATATATACTCTCGAAAAACCATTAAGTATACATAACTACATACATAAACACATATTATGTACATATGTATGTATAATTGTTTGGCACGCTCTGCGGCCTGAACGGATTTTAACTTGAGAGGTGTCGTTAGATTTGTATTTACTGTGAGAGTGACACTGGGTATATCAAAATAAAAAATAAAAAATTGCGGATTTTTGGCTCATAACCTATCGAGTGGGGTATCAAAATAAAAGGTTTTAAAAGGTGATTAAAATAATTTATACAACTTATATGGTCAAAAGTAACTCGAAGTGACAAATCGTAAAAAACACGTACCAAGAACTAAATCGCCTGCGAAATCTTTCACATTTGTAAACTAAAAAGCTGGAAATAAAAAAAAGCAATTAAAAAAATTAAAAAACCCGACGGCAACCTTATACTAAAACTAGCTGAAAGCTAAAAACAAGCCCATTTTAAATTAAATAAAAGTTGGAAGCAGGCGGGGCCCATACCATTATTATAGTTTCAAACTCAAATGGGTCCCGCCTGCTTCCAACTTTTATTTAATTTAATTTAATTATACATACATACATACATAATAGGTATGTGTTTATGTATGTAATTATGTATAATTGTTTTTCGAGAGTATATATTATATACTCTCGAAAAACATAACCCTTCTTCTGGCTATCACGGTTCGTGAGATACAGCCTGGTGACAGACAGACAGACGGACAGAGGAGTCTAAGTAATAAGGTCCCGGTTTTACCCTTTGGGTACGGAACCATAAAAACTACCACTGTTAAGAGAGTGCGTTTCAACAAATAGTTCCTATGCCGTTATGTTGGCAACAATGTATACCACTTCTTATTCTTCACCACTCCTTAATGTTTTGGGCATGATTCTAACACGGACACCTTATAAATCTTTAAAAAAGCGCAGAATCGTCTTCCCATTCTACTATCTTGACAGACATGGGCACAAAACACATATACTCCTAGCGGAGGACAGGGGAGCCAACATTATAACATAGGAACTATTTGTTGAAACGCACTCAAGAGCGGTACTAGGCATGCCTTTTAAGTTGTGTCGTTTCCATATTTCCCGGCAATTTTGAATTTGGAACTGTTCTATATTCGAATGTGTTTAAATTTTGAATCTCAAAACAGTTGAAAGTATTAGGATTAATGCTATTGTTTAGTCACAGCGTCGATTGGAATCTGTCAGGTTACGTACAAAAATTAATCTTTCTAAGGAAAATGTTCGTGCAATAATTTTCTACAACTTTAAAAGAGGCCTGACACGGCTTCAGTGTTTTGAAGAGCTAACATCTGTGTTCAGTGATGAAGCCCCATGTCTGCGGACTGTCGAACGCTGGTATTTAGAATTCCAGCGTGGACATACTAGTGTTAGTGACGAATCTCGCGAAGGACGCCCAAAATCCGCCTTCATTGAAGATAACATCATTGCTGTGAGACAACTAATTCTCGAAGATCGTCATGTGACGTATCGAGAGATAGAGGCTCTATTAGGCATCTCAGGGACAACCATTCAGAAGATCTTGCATGAAGCACTTGGTGTGAAAAAGCTAGTTTGCCGTTGGATACCGCATCTGTTTTCCGACGATCACAAGGCGGCGCGCGTCAGATGGTGTAAGAAAACTCTGCAAAGGTTCAATCGAGGAGAGTCAAATCACGTCTTCGACATCATCACTGGTGACGAATCTTGGATCTATGCCTACGATCCTGATTCCAAACAACAATCTATAATCTGGGTCTTTCAAGACAAGCCAAAGCCGACTAAAGTTGTTCATTCTCGAAGCACTTCAAAGAAGATGGTGGCCACGTTCGTTGGAAAAACCGGCCATATTGCGACTATTGCACTTGAAGATCGTAGAACGGTTAATGCAGAGTGGTATACCACAGTTTGTTTACCACAAGTCATCGCCGAACTTCGAAATACTAACTCAAAGCGACGCATCATCCTGCACCACGACAACGCAAGCTCACACAGCGCTCGTCAAACGATTGAGTATTTGAAGCAGGAAAAAGTAGAAATTCTTGACCATCCTCCATACAGTCCTGACCTAAGCCCTAACGATTTCTTTACATCTCCTAAAATTAAGAAAAGTCTTCGTGGTCAAAGGTTCCAGTCCGGTGAAGAAGCAGTCGACGCTTTCAAGTCAGCCATTTTGAACACCCCCACTTTAGAATGGAATAAATGTTATATAACTGGTTTGAGCGAATGGAAAAGTGTATTAAGCTACGTGGTGAATACTTTGAAAAACAATAAAAAGTACTATAAGGTTCTAGTTGTGTTTTTTTCTTCAAACGACAAAACTTAAAAGGCATGCCTCGTATTAGTCATAAGTTAGTTTTATTTTTTTTTTGTAATTGTATTTTTTTATAATTTGTATACGTGAATAAACGAACTGTATACTGAATAAACGTGTTTTATTGATATTATTATTATATTAGTATTCAATAGACAATAATATAGCGTCCACTCGCAAACAAACTATCACTACTACTAATACTATCAACGTCCAAGCGTAAACGAACAGTCCGAGTGTACTATCTGCGCTATTTAGTCTTTGCCACAAAAATGCACAAAAATGCAGATCGGAGCGAGCCGACATGCGACACAACCTCCCCGTGCGAACGATACAGCGAGACTGGCCGGGCAGCTGCTGCTCGCGCCCGTATAGGTAAAAACATGGTGTTATTGATTTTTTCCCACTTAAATAATAATTATTAAAAAAATAAACTTAATTTTTATAAACCATTAAATTTGCTATAATTTGGTGAAAGAATCATCAAAATCGCTTCAGGCGTTTGGAAGTAGAAAGAAATTTCTTGCGTAAAATAAGAGGATGGATATGATTTTTTATTGTTAAAACTAACAGCAATATTAAAAAAAATAAACTTAAATTATATTTGTAAACATATGTCACATATCATATATTTTTTTTTATGTATTTGGGCTATCCATTTGGGAGAAGTAGGCCTTCAAAGAGAGGTCTACTTTGAAATTTGGCGTAACCATTCGCCTTAAAGGCGGCGCCCACGGACCCAGTCAGGCGGTCCACTGTACACCCACCAACTCGCAATAGACAAGCGCGATATGTTAATTTGTCTAAACCCCTACTCTCTCATGAGAGAGTAGGGAGGCCTTTGCCCTGCAGTGGGACGTCACAGGCTAATAATAATAAAACTGTTGGTCTGCAGGACAACGGGGTCTCATATAAAGACGGGACGTGCATCGTGCAATTCGTGTATCAATCGCCACGTTTGCACGGTTGCTCACTTGCTCAGCAAAGAATGATCATTATTTGAAACGAAGCAAAAGGATTATGTAAGGTTCATAGCAGGTGGCGTTCTATAGTTTATGCCTACCCCCATGGGTAGATGCCCTACAAAGGCGTCAGTTTATATGAACGTATTAAAATTTAATAGAAGTCTAGCCTAGGGAGACTTATAGCGGAGTGGACGGATCTTTATATGATAAAAGTTTTTAAAGGTTTTGTAGAAAAATGCTGTCTTCATTCAAGTCTCTGGTCGGTAGTTAGACTCGCTCTTTGAACATTGAAATATTTAGTTACATATGCAATCTGCCAAGCCTTTTCCCAACAATTTTGGGGTCGGCTTCCAGTCTAACAGGATGCAGCTGAATACCAGTATTTTGCATGGAGCGACTGCCTATCTGACCTCCACAACCCAGTCACTGGGTACATGATACCCCTTGAGAAGACCGGTTGTCAACTATTTATCATTATTTTGAGTAAAAGATGGTTCAACTAATCAGCGATAGTGCATTCCAAGGTTGGTAGAGGAAGACATGCTTACGTCATCATTTCAATAGAATGATTGACTGAATTGTGTCAAGTAGAGACAGCCAAACGTTTGATTGACTGAAACAGTTTTACGACTTTCAATTGGCAAATTCTTTGGTGTATATCTACTGATATTATGACGTCAATAGACGTCAAAATTCCGAAGCCCTGATTAAAATTAATTTACAGTTCGGGATTGGGTGACCAATGACCGTCTATTACACATCGAGACCCTTCCGTGCCTCAGAAAGCATTTAGTCCCGGCTGTCATTCGAATCGTCATCTTCATACCGTGTGCGTTTCCTGATGGCTTAACATGCAATTCCTGTTAATTGCCTATGTAGGTGACATAGTTCCAGCCAGTTGAGTTCAATTTGCACGGAAAGATGAGCAGATGAATGCAACTAACCGCATTTTACTGAACGATAATCGCATAACTGAGAAATTAATAGATTTCATATATTCATATATAAATTATTTGCATTCCATAATGTTGTAGACTCGTGGTGGCATTGATTTTAATTGTTGGGTCGGACAGGATCGAATGTGATATTTTATTTGACTAAATAAGAGGTACCTAGGGTACCCCATGCATATGGGATTTGCAGCCCCTACCTTATTTCTTAAAGATGTAAGTAATAGTAGATGATGATCAAAAAATATTTTATTATAATGGATTTGCATTAGGTGGCATATATTTATGGTTCGTGGCTAATTAATAACAGCTGCACGGCACGGGTCTGGAACAATATTTTACATAAAGCGACTGACCTCCACAACCCAGTTACTGGGTAATACAATACCTCTTGGTAAGACAATGTTGACAGACTTTCGGGCTTTTGACGACCCGTAACGACTGTCAAATATCCACGAATTAGAGCCGGGACCAACGGCTTAACGTGCTTTCAGAGGCATGGAGGGGTCTCAGTATGTGAACTGTGAAGATGGTCACCCATCCACGGACCAACCGCGGCTAGCGTAGCTTAACCTGATCAAACGACCCGTGCGGCTGTTATTACCACGGAGTAAATTACTTAGCCACAAGTATGAGTATGTTTTTATTTTACATAATTTATGTGAATAGTACACCACAGACTGCAGTATTGTCGCTTCTTCTCCCTTAATCCATCCAAAGGTTGTCTTTAAAAGACCGCTTCTAAGGCCGCGAACTGAGGGGCAATTCTCGTAATTTTAAGAACGTCCACAGTCTGATCTCAGTCTCAATCTGTCAAAAATACATGTACAGTCAGCATCAAAAGTCGATTAACACTATCATTTTTACATGTTATTAAATTGACAACAACTTTTTTCAATAAACAGTTTTTTAGCTTTTCACATAATAGACAAGAGTATATATTCTAAAAAAAATTCTACAGCTGCAATTTTGAACAAATATTTTGCTCAATAACTAAGATTTAAAAAACTGAAGTGTTAATCAACTTTTGATGCTGACCGTACCTAATCTCCCTACCATTTTGACAAGTTTTTGGCATTGATTGTCACTGAGATGAGATTGGGGCCAGATTTTAAACGTTTTTAAATACGGGAATGGGCCTGAAGACCGCCCATTGTGTAACCCTATATAATATTTCTACATTTATATCTGTAACTAGCTGCACCCCGCGGTTTCACCCGCATAAGTCTCGATCCCGTGGCAATATCGGGATAAAAAGTATCCTATGTCCTTTCCCGGGACTCAAACTAACTCTTTACCAAATTTCATCTAAATCGGTTCAGCGGTTTAGGCGTGAAAAAGTAACATACAGACAGAGTTACTTTCGAATTTATAATATTAGTACTTATGGATTTTTATAGTGTCCATAATAAGGAGTATTTCTATTTATATCTATCTACACTAATCTATTTTGTCGACTGTTTACGTTCATCGAGATGCATATTCCGGTAACTCCCCCCTCCCTCCGGTATAATTTAGCATGAACACAGTTCCTGCATTACGGGGTATTGTTCTGCCCCGGGCTAGTGGCTATAGCGGCGACACTGTCGAATGTACAGCGATGGGGTAGCCGGGGGTTAAATAAGGGTTGTATTAGCATCGTATCTATAGGCACTGTGCATAAGGCATACCACCTTTATGATGGGTCTACACGATACAGACTTTAACCGGTAAAGCGTCGCGGTTCGCCGATCGGCGACGAAACAATAGAAAATCAATTGTGTCTCATTAGCGGCGCTTGACAGATGAATCAACTTCTATAGAATTTTGTCTGTGCAACAAAGCAGTACAGGCAAATGTCGGTGTATCAGAAAAGTTTAAAGTCTGCATATGTCTGCGTATTTTTCGGAGCCAAATAATTAATTATTATTAAATAAATTGATAAACTAATTATGGTTCGCCACAATACTAAATAAAAAATTTCGGAACACTACAGATTTTCGAAAATCCATGTCTGAACTAATGAAAAGTCTGCGCAAAGATTCTGTCGAGATGTTCGCATAAAAATTTTTACTCAGACTTCAGTCTGTACAACCAAAAGTCTGTATCTATAGTGTAGACCCACCATAATGTTTCGTACAGAAAATTGCAGTCTTCTAAAGATTTTTTTCGAAAACTGGGGGGCAATTCCCGTATTTTTGAGCACGCTAATCTGTTTCAATCAGTAAAAAAACCTCTAATTCTCCTACATGTTTGTTCATCTTTTGACATTTACTGTCGCTGAGCAAAGATGAGATTGCGACTTGAATTTGAACGTTTTTCAAGTATATACGAGAATGGGCCGTCTGAGCCCCAGATTTCTCGAGAACTCGAGCCTAAGGCTGCGTTTCCACCAGAGATGAGCGAGGATGCGTAGCAAGGTATGAGTGTAAAACTAACCAATAGGTACCAACGCTAACTTAGTTCAAGCTATAAAAATGAAGCGATGTTATTGGTTGGTTTCACACACATCCCTCGCTACGCATCGTCGCACATCTCTGGTGGAATGTACAATCAATCTGCCTTTTCCCGACTATGGTTGAGTAGCTGAATACCAGTATTTTACAAGGTGCGACTGCCTATCTGACCTCCACAATCCAGTTACTGGATAACACGATACCGTTTGGTAAGACTGGTTGTCAGACTTTTGGGCTAGCTACCCGTAACGTAACGACTATCGAACGAACGACAGCAACTTTCCAAGTCACGAAGGGGTCTCGATAATTATAATAGTAAGAATGGATCACCATGTTCACCCATCCACAAACCGACTGCGGTAAGCGTCGACCTTCACTAACGAAACTACGACTGAACAGTAGGGAAAACAAGGTTTGTGCACCTGGAAGGAACAAGGAACTGCGTCCAATATAATCTGCTTGTATCAACTCACAACATGGAGCAAAAGAATCATGTCCATTTATGACCTGTCAAACATTTTGACAGAAGATGTTGTGTATAGTGATGTTATTTAGCTTATTAAATAGGTTTTTTTTTGCTGTTTACGTAATACGAACTTAAATCAGAATTAGCAATGTGAAAAAAAAGAAGTATTCTTTTTTTAAATGACTACTGTAAAAAGAATTGTTTTTAATAGAACGCAACCATTACAAACGCATTGAAGTACCGTTTCGTTTTATGTTGTGGCCTTGTGACAGTGGGAGTTTGACATTTAAATGCGGTCTAAGCACTGTTAATATTTATTTGTTTTCTATTGTGTGCGTCGTTATATAATTTATTTTAATTTAATTTAGCTTTAACGCTACTTAGTAGTAAAAATATTCTAAGCAAGTAAATAAATCCATAGTTGTGAAGTTAGCAAGTGAAGTTATAGTTGTGAAACGAAACGTTTTTTTTTTGCTGTTAGTGTGTCATCCCCGTCGGTTACTTACGAATGTTTTTTGAACTTTTTTGCAGTCCTTCGTTTGATTTCGCGTCGATGTGCACTGTGTGTTTTTACGGTGCCTTGGATGGGCGAGGTACCAAAGCAATATAGTACCTCCAGTAGCATTTTTAGATGATGTAGTAGTCAGAGAAGACTTATAATAAAATTAATTAATGTTTTATTTTTACTTCATTTCCCAACTTACCTTTTATTTTTCAACGAGTAGGTAATATATTATTATAAAAGCACGTAATTCGTGAAGGCAGATACTTTCCATATTATTTACTATAAATCTTACAATACAGAATTATCATTTTACTTTCAAATAAAATGTCAATAAATAACCCGCCCCAGATCGTTCCCGGTGCAAAGGTGCCCATAACACTCGCTGAATAGCGATGGCCATCCTTTGCACCAAGAACGACCCGGACCGGGAGTCACCCGTTGCCTCCCCGAGCCTCCCCTATGGCCCAAATCCCCTACAGGCCTCCGCTCTCCCAACTGCCCAGTCTCCACAGGCACTGGCACAAAATGGTAAAGCTGATCCAAGAAAGCGTACTTCAGCCTTTTTTTAGAGCTGGCGTCCTCAGCAGTGGCAGACGCAGTGTGCATGGTGCGACTACTGGTGTGGTGGGTGGTGGTTTACTATACTTTTTGGTAGATACTTACCATGGATTTGTTGTAAAACTGATAGTTTGTACATAAATTCGTTTGACAGTTAATTACATAACCTCAAATATTGTTTTCAATATAACATTTTTACCTTATTGTCAAATCGAACCACGTTTTTACAGTGGTTAATCCAAGACTTATTAAATATTTTGATATGATTCACGTCACTATACATCATCAGAAAAAAAAATAGAATGACAGGTCATCGCATGTATGGAGCGTGGTCATGATTCTTTATTCAGTTTGTTCCAATTTAGCTATTAACTAGAGCAAGTGATAACAATAAATTTAATTTATGCAGTGGACGCTATAGTAGCGGTAATTGCCAGCAGGATGTGACATCATCGCGATTCGGGCGTACGGTTCTCGCGGAATGTTACATAGATAATGCTACAATTTTTTTTTTGTCGCGCGCGCTTTTGTCCCAGTCGGTGTCCAGTGTCCAGCTTTAACAAGAATATTAGTGTCTGTGTCTTTTTATTAGAATTTATAACGATTAATGCATGCTTTTAACTTACTTAGTTAAAAGCATGCATTAATCGTTATAAAGTCTTTCGCATTAATTATTTATTATTAATAACCAACTTATATTTACAGTTTGCACCACACGTATAAGTTAAAAACATCAGTCAGGAAAAAATAATAAAATAAAAATGATAATAAGTATTTTTTTAAATCAGTTATGCCTTATAGGAAATCCGTTGTTGGTGATTTTCCTCTAATTATTTCTACCTTTTTTAGGGTTCCGTAGCCAAATGGCAAAAAACGGAACCCTTATGGATTCGTCATGTCTGTCTGTCTGTCTGTCCGTCCGTCCGTATGTCACAGCCACTTTTTTCCGAAACTATAAGAACTATACTGTTGAAACTTGGTAAGTAGATGTATTCTGTGAACCGCAGTAAGATTTTCACACAAAAATAGAAAAAAAACAATAAATTTTGGGGTTCCCCATACTTACAACTGAAACTACAAAAATTTTTTTTCATCAAACCTGTACGTGTGGGGTATCTATGGATAGGTCTTCAAAAATGATATTGAGGTTTCTCATATCATTTTTTTCTGAACTGAATAGTTTGCGCGAGAGACACTTCCAAAGTGGTAAAATGTGTCCCCCCCCCCCCCCCCCCCCTCTAACTTCTAAAATAAGAGAATGATAAAATTAAAAAAATATATATAATGTACATTACCATGTAAACTTCCACCGAAAATTGGTTTGAACGAGATCTAGTAAGTAGTTTTTTTTTAATACGTCATAAATCGAAAACCGCAATTTACCTTTCACAAAGTTACAACGAACTACAAGAACTTTTATATTATGTTACTTGCTGCTACGGAACCCTTCATGGGCGAGTCCGACTCGCACTTGGCCGGTTTTTTCTTCAAAATTGCGAGCACAATTGATTTTGCGAGTTTCAAAGCCGTTGCCCATTTCCCCTGTGTACGCGTCACCGACTACGCGTACATTGGAACGCTTAGTCTTATACAAGGTTTTAGATTCTCACGCACAACCTGTTCCACTAGCTGAATATCCTCGGTCCTAGCCGCAACATGTTATTGCCAATCATTGCTATCATAACATAAGTTTTAAACAAATGATTAAAAGAATTGCAAACACAAACCTAGACAATTATTCTACAATGGTTTTGCTACTAGGTAAAAGTACTGGTATTACCAGAGAGGACATAGTGGATGGTGTCAACACCTTATTAAAGTTAAACATAGGTAAGCTAATGTTGTGTGCTTTACCTTACTCTGATACTCTATCAGAAGATGAGAATAAATATATATATAAGTTGAATAACACTATTCACATGCTGACATGTTATCATAGTGACAAATTATTGTTTTTTGACACTAATAAGTTTGTTAGTGGTTTTAAGTTAACTCAGAGAACTTTATCTCTGTCTTGGGAATGTAGACATATGATTGCTATGTTGATAGCATATAATATTAACGGTGTTATAGCTAATATAACAAATTCTAGTATTAGGGACGAGTCTGTGTTGTCTAGTCATACTAACAACATAGTGATGACTAATTATGAATCTTCATGTTGTACGAAGGAGGGTCCACCTACAATACCAACATCTTTGGAGGCCACTACCAGTCAGATAGGGTATTCTCTTCCTGCTGGAACTCATACGGGCTTCCTAGACACTTCAGTCGTAGTTGTGGAGGTCTCTCCGGATAACTCTTTAAACTAGTCAGTAAGACAACAGAAGTTACCCCTTCAAATAACCTATTACTATTAGAGAATAATAAAAAGGTATCTTCTGGCAATATTACTCAGAATAATAAAAAACCAAAGGGAGGGCAACATGTTTTAAAATTATTTAACCAAAATATTCAAGGTTGCTCTTCTAAATTACTGGAAATAGAATTGTTTTTAGAAAAAACCAAGTTTGATGTCATTTGTTTAACAGAACATTGGTTAAAAGCTCATCAAGTAATGTCAATTAACTATGAAAATTATTGTGTAGTTAGCCATTTCAGCCGAACATGTATGATACATGGTGGATCATTAATATTAGTTAAAAATTCTGTTAAATCAAAGGAACGAAAAGACATCGTCGGGCTGTCTGTTGAACACACCATTGAATTGTCCTGTGTTGAGCTCGATAAGCATGTAATAGTATGCGTATACAGACCTCCAAGTTACCAGAATCTATCTGTGTTTGATTCTGTAATGGAAGATGTGCTAAAGAAACTTTCTGCTAGTAGTAAGTCAATAATCATATGTGGCGATTTTAATATTAATTTATTAGAAAATAACTCAAATACTATGAGATTATTAAGTCTTTTTAGGTCATTTGACTTGTCAAATGTTTTTATTGAACCCACCCGAGTGACAGCTTCCTCTGCCACTTGTATAGATAATATTTTCTGTAACTGTGATTATTTACACAAACAAATTGTAAATAAGTTGCCATCTGATCACAGCGGACAAACAATAACATTTTGCTCCTACATGCCTTTACAAAAAACTCTAATAAGGTTTAGGCCAATTACATCTAAAAATTTAGAGAAGTTAAATAATTCTTTAGCAAGTAAATTATGTGTTCAGAGTTTTAATAATTTATGTGACCCGAATGAGTTCTACGCCGAGTTCTTTTCACTATTAAACACGCAATTTAATGACACTTTCCCACTAAAGACTAAAAGTATTTACACAAAGTTCTTATTTAGTGACTGGGCGACTCCAGGTATTCGTAAAAGCAGGGAAAACCTTTTTGAACTTTATGGCCTAAAGCAACATATGAATAACACAAGCTTTCATCAGTATGTTGCTACATATTCTAAGACTTTTAAAAGTGTATGCAAAATAGCTAAAGCTCTTTATATTAGCAATAAAATAAAATCAGCCGATGATAAAATAAAAACTACCTGGCAAATAATAAATAATGAAACAGGTAGGAAAAAACAGCGTAATACTGAATTTAATTTAGAAACTGCACATGGCCCCATAAACTCAGATGTAGAAATTGCTCAGGAATTTGAAAACTTTTTTGCTAATATTCCCATTAAAACTACTGAAGCTTTAAATTCCTCACCCGCGCGTTCTGCTGATTTACTTAGAAAGAATGTTAAGGCATGCCCCTCGGAGTTTAGTTTTCAACATACGAACCCCCAGGCTGTTATAAAAGCTTTTAAAGATCTTAAAATTAAATCAACAGAAGATCTCTGGGGAATGTCTGTAAAAGTTTGTAGATCTATCATTGAAACGATTGCGCCCTATTTAGCTTTCATATTTAACATCAGTATAGACCAAGGAGTCTTTCCGGATCTCATGAAACACAGTAAAGTAGTTCCTTTATTCAAAGCCGGTGATAGTAAAGAACCCAACAATTATAGGCCTGTGTCAATTCTGCCAGTTCTCAGTAAGGTGTTTGAAAAGTTGATGCTCAATCAAATGTTACGCCACTTTAATAAAAATTCCATCTTTCATGAACAACAGTACGGTTTCACCAAAGGGCGTTGTACCACTGACGCCGGTGTCACCCTAATAAAGAACATTTTTAACGCCTGGGAGGAAGCACAAGATGCCATTGGAATCTTTTGCGACCTCTCAAAGGCGTTCGATTGCGTCAACCATGAGACACTTCTGCTGAAACTTGAGCACTATGGGATTAGGAATTCAGCTCTTGATTTACTAAAGTCGTATCTAAAAGATAGAAAGCTTAAAGTTCAAGTAAACGGCGTAAACTCATTGGGGTCTGAAATGGCAATGGGCGTTCCTCAAGGTTCGATATTGGGTCCATTCCTCTTTTTAGTTTACATTAATGATTTACCACAATTACTTCAAAATCAACCGAAGATGGTGTTATTTGCAGATGACACATCATTGATCTTTAAGATAGACAGACGGGCACAAAATCTTGACGACGTGAATAACTCTATTCTTCAGGTCCAAGATTGGTTTACGGTAAATAATTTGGTACTAAATGAAAAGAAAACCAAATGCATTAGATTTAAATTACCAAATGTTAGAAGTAGCGAATGTGACATCATACTGAATGGAGAAAAACTAGAATTTGTTGATCAAACGGTTTTCCTGGGAATCACGCTAGACGAGAAATTACAATGGGGACCTCACATAACATCTCTTGCGGGGCGGCTTAGCTCGGCCGCTTATGCTGTTAGGAAGATAAGACAGTTAACAGATGTAGAAACCGCGCGTTTAGTCTATTTTAGCTACTTTCACAGCATTATGTCGTACGGCATTTTACTATGGGGTCGAGCTGCTGACATTGAATCCATCTTTATTTTGCAAAAGAGAGCTGTCAGAGCCATTTATAATCTACGTCGCCGCGAATCTCTCAGGGAACTATTTAAAAGGATTAATATTATGACGGTACCTTGCCAATTCATTTATGAAAATATTATGTATGTAAGAAAAAATCTACATCTTTTTAATAAAATAAGCGATAGACATAACTTTAATACAAGAAATAAAGATAAAATACATCAACCATTTTTCAGATTAGCCAAAGTACATACATCTTTTATGGGGTACTGTGTTAAATGTTACAATAAAATACCTTGTGATATATTGCAATTAAATGAAAGAAAATTTAAAACTCACATTAAACGTACACTTTGTAAACAAGCATACTATAAATTAGAAGATTATATCCAAGATAAGAACGCTTGGAAACATGCTGGTCCTGCTCCATAGGACAATCTAGAGTCTAGACAAAATCAAACTGGTTGCTAATTTAATTGTAAATTTTTTTAATTCTTTTTTTTTACATTTATTACTCACACCCTGACTTATTACTTGTATTTTGTTTTTTAATTAAAATCGTTTTGCTTGTACCATGTTTGTAAATATGTGAGCACCATGTATCTATCAGATAATTAATTTATATGTCATGGTTTCGTTTTTAATTCTTTTACCTATTGTGGTATAGTAATTTTATTGTAGGTGCATCGTCCTCACATGTTATTATATAATTAATGTACCCATGCAAAATATTGTACCTAAACATTTTAAAAGAGTAACGGTGGAGTTTCTTGCCCGTTCTTCTCCATACGAAAACTACCTTTTGGAATGGGCGACTAGAATCAATTCTATTTTAAGATAATTTTTGACGTTCAAAAGTGCCTTTTATGTGCCTATTTGAAATAAATGCTTTGACTTTGACTTTGACTTTGACTTTGCCCAAGCCAGCACCCTAACAGCGTAACACACTATCAATCAAAATCTGAATCTTTTTGAAGGATATTGCCAATCCATTGCTTTATATGTTCGAAAAATTTATAGGTTCAAGAACGTAAATAACGCAATGAATGTTGTTGAACTGTCAAAATGGAAGCCATTGCTACTGTTAGTGAGTTACGCAATTGCCTCGTTGCTTCAGGAAACTTTATAACGCATGTTCATATCAATGCACATGCAATAATGATTGTAATATCTTTCGTGGCTAACTAACAACACCGTCGTTCTCTGGGCCACGGATACCTACATGGCGGTTAAAAATTCGCACGCACTGACTTCAAAGGCTATCGTCTCCTCTCCCCGCAGTATAACAACTTTTTTAAATCTATGTCAATGTATCACCAAGAACTATTACAACCATGATAATATCGCTAAACAAAGTCAAGTTACTCGTAATAAAAACAAAAGAGTATCTGGTTAACATTCCTAAAGGTTCCCCTGACACTACAAGGGCCCATTTACACCATAAACCACGAGGCCTTAGGAGATAAACGTACTGCTTACCTATATCTGTCCTTCAAGTGTAGGGTGGCAACATCACGTAAAGGTCAACGAACATAACCCGACTAAATTAGGAAGTCGCGACAATGTTTTCATAGCAAATGTCGGGAGGTGTATATATGTTTTGGTCGGGTTATACGATAGGCAAGCAATGAGCGTTCTGTTTTTAAAAGGTAGGAATGCACACAGATTTGTTTACATTAAAATCGTGAGTCAAAGACAAGCAAGCAAGATAACTGTTTGTTTATTATTTAAGCAAAGGTACCTAACTCTAAAGAGTTTTTAATACTAGGGAGTAATTAGAAGAAATTAACGATCGTTAGGACTACAATTTGTTTAATCAGGTGATTAGTTATAACTTAGAAGACGACCCACTGACCCCTTATTAGAAAATATTAGGTTTTTTTTTAAATTGCTCTTTTTTAAGTAGGTACTTTTCTAAATTATGTTATCCAGGGATTCTTAGGTATACATAATGCACCTATTTGCAGTTGTATATATATTATCTGAAAGGTCCAACAAACCTACTAACTACCTTTATAATCGCCGGAACACACTGTTTACTGTATAACAGAAGTTAACTGTAAGGTATACATACGTAAAGCAGGCATTTTAACGTAGCCAAAACATTGGCAAGGACGCGAGTCCGTTTTAATTCCAATCAATACTAGGATTTTGACTATGAGCGCTCACTTTTTAGGTTATGTTACGTTATAGATGCTGTTTGGCCACCTAACACCTATATTATGTAAATATCTGCACGCGCAAGTACAGTAGAGCGATAAAAGCACTATAATTAAACTGATATGTAAATATTTCAGGCCTACGTGGCCGAGTATGTATGTAAAATGTTCAGGTCATTCACGTCTGTTAACCACACAAAGGATTACATGCTGGCGCAAATCAATGGCTGTATTACCTTTTCTAACATCACACATTGAACATTTGAAGGCTTCCGCATTGTTTCTGTACGTACAAACGCTGCAATCCCAATAATTTTCTTCGAGCACTTTAGACGGCCTCTTGGCTCTCCGAATGGCATTTTTCTTGTCCATTTTAACTCACACTTACGGCTAAATAACACTAGCACACTGTAATCATGATACTTTATATCGTAAACAAAAGTTTTTACCGCACAAACGCAAAATAAATCGTCTGAGAATCATTATTTTTGTTTTACTGTGCACAGAAATGTACACTTCTTTACGCCATGACAGATCGTCAATGTTGCGTCGGTAAAGCAGAACAGGGGCGCCACTTTCTCTAGGACTGTTTTATCTGAAAATTTTGTTTATTTTCGTGATAATAGATGGCAGTAGTATTGGCTAAGTTTTATAAAATGGTCAAGCGTGAGTAGTTTTTATTTGTTTGTAATTAATCATTTTATGACGAAACGAAAAAACTGTTAATGATTTCACTATCTAAAATTGCTGGTACTTTTTTATGCAATATTCATTCATTTCTCTTTTAGCAAACCCGAGGTTTCATTTGAGGAAATTAAATACATACCTACCTATCTTGGCTTAGAACTAATTCGGTCAATGAAATTAAGAGCGAACTCATTGAATACAAGGAAACTTAACTCAAAAAATAAGAGATAGGTACTTATGTACAGTCAGCGGTCGTTGTGTAGTTATGACCCTTTGCAAAAGTTTTTCGGATGCACGTTGAAATCTTAGTTTGCACCTTTTTTTTGTTTGACCAATGAATGAAGAATTTTATTAGCCATGAGCCTTTTTTTTTTAAGTTAAATGTTTTTGTTTGACCAATGAACGAAGAATGATGACCCTAAAATGAACAATGTCCCTTTTCTTAAACGTTAATTATTGCTATATTACTGGTATTACTTCAATTGCAACTTGAACACAGAACTTCTAACGATTGCGTCGCGTCTACGGCCGACAGAGCTCGCATCATTCGCTTTACGCGATGAGGGCCTCAATATTGCCCAAATAACGGAAGCAATGAATACCTATATCGGTAAGTAAACATAATATTATTTTATGTAATTTAACATTCTTTTAGTGCGTCATCCTACTTAGCTTTAGACAGGTGTATGATTTGACTTCTAGTCAAATCCGCAACTAATGTTTTACTTTATAATAATCGTGAATTTGCACATTTTTTTTTTATCAATCTAGCCTAATTAGTATTATTTAAATGGAGGCTAATGAGTACTTTAAATTTAACTTAATTTGCTAAATGTAGGTAATGTTATATCTAAGGGCACGTCCATTGCGTTTTCTTAGCGTTTGTTAAGGGGAAGTCACTTAATACGAAAAATGAATTTAAGAAATCAATCTCACATTTATTGCTTCTGTAAATATTTACATAATATAAGTTAACATATAACCTATAATAATATGTACATTTATCTGAAAAAATAAGCAATATAATCATACGGCATCAAAGAATTCGTCCGCATCGCTGTCAACAGGAACAGTGCCCAAAAGGCTGGCAGCATTAGCACGTTGTATGGCAATGCTAATTCTTTGGCCAAGAAAAAGACCAGCTCTCTGGTCACGTGAAGAGTCGACTAACCGCTTGGCGATATCTCGAAAAACCAAGTGGGCACTCGGACCCCAAGGTCCTAGTGTTTCAACCCCAAACGGCTCGAACATATACTTAACTCCCAATCAGGTTGCAATATTTCCGCCGTTTGAGGTTTTCTGCACCTGCTGCAGCCTCCCCAGCACAGCCCACCGTGCTAGGAAGGTGGGATGGCGCAAGAGTGTCGACACATGTTGCATCCCACACCAAAGGTCACAATTAATTTTTACAAAGTTTTACTCAAATACGTTTTGAAATGTTTTGATGACCCAGACGAACGCCCACCTGTCCAACCTAATGAAAGTGTTAAGTAGGTAAGTAATGTTTATAGAAAAAACGTATCTAAACAAACAAGAGTAACAGACCATTTTCGTCATTTTTTTTAGCGGTTCGGTTTGGGTCCGGCGCTTAAAGAGCGAAGGAAGCCTGGAACATCGACCACGTGCCCGGCAGCCGCAAATCATTACCCCGGATCTAAGGAGCTGCCCTTCAAGTTCACAAGATTATTTTAGAACGATACGCGCAGCAGTACGACACCCGCACCACTGCGGCGCGCGGCGCCGCCGCAGCAGTACAACAAGAAATCGCAAGAGTCCTTATTGGCCGCTCTGAGGGCCTAGCACGAATGTTTTGACGTATAGTAACGTCACAGTATCGTTAAGGCGAAACCGCCAGGGTAGCTCGCGAAATTTATATTTCCTGGCTTAGGGTTTCCTAAACATTTCATTCACGGGCTCACGGCCCTTACAACACAACAATACAACATGACTAAACATCTCTAAATTTTTAGGATACCTAGTAAAAACCAGGTTATTCAAACTACCAAACAAGGCTCCTAAAATACCTACGTATTTTAGGGTTGTTCCACTGCGCTCCAAAACCCATTGTTCTCATAATTTTAATGTTCATACATTGATTCCACTGCGCTCCAAGAAATGTTGAGTAGAGATAGCAAAAAATAAATGCATGCAACATTATAATATATAATTATCATAAAAAAAAGAAAAAAAATGCATAACAAATATGTGTATTTAGTCACACTAGGGCCATAAAGTGCGAAACGGCCTTGAGCATTTTTGTCACACGAGATGAATCCACGGTAAAAAAATACTACCGATATTTACATTTGTGTATAACAAACAACTTATGGTTTGCCTTTTATGCTGACTCTACATATTTTATTTTGGAGCGCAATGGAATGCATTCCTGGAGCGCAGTGGAACAACCCGTATTTTATTCAGAACAATCAAATAAAGTTCCGAGGTGCGTCAGTCCTAGTTCCGTCTAGAAAGCTAGGGAAGAGCGACATTGTCGATCTACGACAAAGCTCTTTAAATAAAGATAAAAAAAAAGCTAGGAAAGGCAAAAATAAAATTCTTATTAGCTTAATGTTTACAGTTTTTTTTTCTTGTTTAGAACCACTTTTTTATAATGTGCCGGGAGCGCTATTGCTGGACGAAAACAATGCAGGCGGGGGGGGTAGCCACTGGCCCGTGCATACGAAAAGCGCCCTAATGGGGGTTATGCACAAAAGTCATTGACTGTACATATTTTTTGGTCACATAATATCCTATAAAAGAATTAAGTACCTGATTCCTGTATAGATTACTGTCATAAACAAATAGAAGAAGAATATGAATATCTCGAATATCGAATAAATAAGTGCATACATGATGAGGACACTAGCCACCACACATTCTAACAATTAATATTTCTATTAAATTACCAATCAAACAAGGACTCTAATCTAAAGCAACAAGGTCAAAATTAAAATGCCAACTAATAAATGAATAGTTTACAAAGATCGACAAAAAGGCCACTTTTATAAAGGCCAGTAGGAGCGGAATTCTTAGAAATGTCGACCTTTTTTTAGGCAAAACGGGTAACTATGTGAAATTTCTCTACCTGAGATTGTCAAGGATTTTAGAAACATTTCGCTTTTGTAACCCTCAACGGCTTCAACGATAATAATGACGGAACAAATTCGGCTTTTGCCAAGGCTTGTGGTCTGTTTGTGAGGTTTGGCAGGTAGGTTCGTCCTTTCCACGTGTTGGTTGGCCAATTCGAGTTAATAATGAGGCATTTATCACCCCTACTGGAACTAGTCGGGCAATTTTAGCGTCACTTTGCAAATATGCAGAGGTCGCTTCGCTTTATGTGTAGGCATAATCTAAGTATTATTACCTAATGTAAAAATTAATTGTATGCCCTAAACAGGCTAAGACTGTACATACATAATTATTTTTTACAACTGGTAACACCTGTATTTTCTGCAAACAATCTATTCTTATTTGCAGAAAATACAGGTTTTACCAGTCCATTCTTATTCATGGCATACTAGCTTCTGCTCGCGGCTTCGCCCGTGTGAATGTCAGAAATTATCCCACGGGAACGTGCTGCCGGGACATAAAGTAGCCTATGTCCTTCCCCAGGATGCCATCTATCACCATGCCAAATATCGAAATCTACGGGGTAATTGCGTAGCACACTATAAGGCTTTCATTTTGACAGTTCAACAACGTTCATTGCGTTATTTACGTTGTTGAGAAAACAAATTTTTCGAACATAAGAAGCAATGGATTAGCAATATCCTTCAAAATGATTCAGATTGAGATTGATAGTCTGTTACGCAATTATTAGGGTGCTGGATACCTTTAATAAGGATTGGTCCTTGGCAGCTCTGGACACAGGTCTTTGCCCAGCAGTGGGGAATTAATGGCTAATAAAAAATGATGGCGTGAAAAGGTAATTAAGGCAGAGTTACTTTCGAAGTTATAATACATACCTACTTGCCGCACCCCGTGGTTTCACCCGCATAAGTTTCACGTGGGAATATCGGGATAAAGACTAGCCTTTGTCCTTTCCCGGGCCTCAAATTATCTCTATACCAAATTTCATCTAAATCGGTTCAGCGGTTTAAGCGTGAAGAGGTAACAGACAGACAGACACACTTTCGCATTTAAAATATTAGTATGGATTTTGTTCACTTTCTTGGCATCAGAAGTATGTAAAGTTAAAATTAAAACTAGTAACTACTACCTACCTATATACCTAACAATATCAATTAATTGCTCATGCCTACCACACAAGTTGTAAAATTTTACCTCCAGCAACGTCCGGTGCCTATAAAGTATTATATTACACTATAACTAAATTGTCCCACGTCCCTTCTTGCTAACGGTAAACCTGCATACTCGTACATGTAATCAAGCAAGCAGGATTAGCATTAGCAGATTACTCTTAAATACAGGGTGGTCAAAAAGTCGTGGATCAAATGAAATAGGGAGATAAAGGAGATCATTTCCAACAAAAAATCTTTCTACAGCATGGCCATAATTCAATTGCCGTAAAAGTTATGAATATTGTTCTATACCGAGTTCGTTTACAATTAGACTAATTAAAAAAAAATGTTATATAAGAGCCAAAGCACACACGCTACTTTTAGTATCGGCGATTTAGCCGCTTGTTAGAAGCTAAATGCAGCGACCAAGCATTCCACTCCGCACACTTAAAAAGGTCAAACGCGGCGATTCAGTCGCTTTTCGGAAGCTCGAGACAGCGGCGGAATGCTACACTCCGCACACATTCGGATGCCGGTCGCAGTGATTTGGCATTTGCGCCAGCATGGGAGCAGTCACTAAAACGCGCGATTCCGATACCGCGTCCGAACGCAGGAAGTCGCGAAATCGCGATGCAGCATCAGGACAGTCGCTAAATCGCGCGATTTCGATACCGCGTTCGAACGCAGAGAGTCGCCATAACGCGATGCAGCATCGATACAGCTGCAAAATCGCCGATCGCCGATGCTAAAAGTAGCGTGTGTGCTTTGGCCCTAAAACAATAACACAAACGGTGTTGTATTATTACTAGACAACGTATCAGCATTTCAAAAGATATATTGCGGCTCTGGATACTATTAATTTTTTTCCAAAAATTTTGAAGTGTTAACTAAATTTTTCTCACTTTGAAAGCGTTGGAAATGACCTCCTTTATCTCTCTACATCGTTTGATCCACGACTTTTTGACCACCCTGTATATCTTGCAACGTTGTACTTGTAGGTCCCTAGTAAGGTAAGTTATAATCTTATTAGATATCAGTGTCTTGGACCTTAGATGAAGGGGTCTTGAAGCAGGTTTGTTGGCATTGATATCGCTTTTATTTTTAACCGACTTAAAAAAAGGAGGCGGTTGTGAATTCGGCGAGGTTTTTTCATGCCCGTGCCTACAGTTTCAACGCTTTGTGGTAAACAAAGGTGTTTTTTCCAGGTAACTAGTTAAACGTGCTTCAGAAACTGATGTAATGAAAAGACTCCGCTGTTATTCTGCATGTGTGTTGAATTTTCATACGTTTGTCTGTATGTGCCACTCTAATCTTCAGCAAGATTC
Organism: Amphipoea lucens; assembly: GCA_947508005.1. Taxonomy (NCBI): domain Eukaryota; kingdom Metazoa; phylum Arthropoda; class Insecta; order Lepidoptera; family Noctuidae; genus Amphipoea; species Amphipoea lucens. The sequence continues at coordinate 12,959,970 of OX382379.1, forward strand.
GACTTTTAAGTAGGTACAGACGCCAGCACATCAAGCTACCCGAAACTGTCACATTTTCCCAATCAACTTTGAACCTTATTCTTTGGTGATAAAGTTGAAAATGTATTAAAGATATTTGACAGATTTTTGATTCCTCTCCTCCTGTGACTTATTGTATAACTTTTGTCTTCATCCTGGTAAACCCATCCAAGTAACCTATATGACACGGAATTTTTCAGCACGGAAACACCAGTAAATAATAGGCTACTTACTACTTACTGAATTTCACAAAAAAAGGTAGATACAAAAAGAACCTTACGCGCATGAATGCTTCAAAATAGACGTCAACGTGACCGTCTGTCGTCAACTGACAAGGTTTCTTTACCCAAGAGTTTCATTGTATAAGTAGTCCAGTAAATCTTGGTCTTTTAGGGTGGCGCCACTTACTACGGAAAATGACAGTTCTAATGTCAAATTCAGTACAAAATTGATTTAGTTCCTTATTTCGCCGCATGTCAAAAACTATTTGTCTTTCTTTATAGTCGTCAGTCGTAGATTGTGAAACATCTTCCAACCCCTGAAGGGTGAAGACAAAAGCAGATGAAGCCATCTAATTTATTTTTTATTCCCAATTATATAATGATTATTTGCGCAATTTCACGTGGTCACGTGGGCCACCCTAAGCCATGGGGTGGGTCACGTTTCGTTCCGAAAGCGGTTTATACTTTCTAACTACCAGATTTGAAAGGGTTTCTGAATTCACGGGTTGTTACTCGTGAATTGAGAAACCCGTTGTTTGTTAATAACAAAGCGGCAAGTGGTCAGGTTAAAGATAGAAACCCAGACACTCATTATCCGACTTCAAAAAAAAGGAGGAGGTAATGCATTCGGCGGATTTATATTTTCTTGTGTGTTATGTTGGTAACAAAAACCTAAAATACGAAACCAAAAACACTTACTTCCGAATAATACGTTATTTTTATAGTCTTTTGAGGAAGTCAGTCGTTTTTTTTTTGGTAATAAATTGTTTTTTTTTTCATAGATAAGTAGGTTGGTTTCAGAGTTAAGTTATAGGTACATCTCAATGTAAAAAAATCCCACGATAGAGTAGATGGAGGTGAAAAGGACTTTCTGATTTGTTCTGAGTTTCAAATCAGAAAGTCCCCTTGTTTGCCATACAACGTGGCGATGCTGCCAGCCTTTTGGGCACTTTTCCTGTTGACCGCGATGCGGACGAATTTGCTGTTGCCGTATGATTCTTCTTTTCCCTCTTTTTTATACTTATGTATAAGTATACATAATATTATTATTTTTTGGATTTGCTAAAATCTAGGGTCCTTGGATCCCGGTCTTTTGGAAAGCGTACGAAGGACCGAAGACAACTCGCAGAGGCCCGTTAGACGTCTTAAACTAAAATTAAAATTGTAAGTTATTAAGTATTCGTACTTAGTAGACAATATTGGATGATACTTACCCCTTGACCCTTCCCTTGTTTAATCCCATTTTAGACCCCATCTCCGCCAGACAAGTGACTGGTATTATCCAAATCGAGTTTATTGTAGAGTCTAATGCACCATCTGTAGTGCTGTTCTACGGGGCAATTGCGTAACACAATAGGTATCAGTAGCAATGGGTTCCATTTTGACAGTTCAACAACATTCATTGTTCGAACGTAGTTTTATTATGAAGCAATGGATTAGCAACATCCTTTAAAAAGGATTCAAATTGAGATTGATAGTGTGTTACGTAAATTAGGGTGCTGTAAGCAAGGCAAGTAAAGTATTCATAAATTATTGATAAAAAATAACACTTATTAGGTAAATAAGATTTTTATTTTATATTTTTAAACAATGATTTAAGCCTGTTATGCAATGATTTGGCCTGGCTTCCAATCTAGAAGCTCTACAGTTAATAATTAAAAAATACTGGTATTCAGCTGCATCTGGTAAGACTGGAAGCCGACCCCGACATAGTTGGGAAAAAGCCATGCAGGTGATACAAACAACTAAATAAGTAAGGGGCTGTCCATTAATCACGTGCATTTATTTTTTCAGCAAACGCGCGATATTCAACCGAAAAGCGGCGTTACGTGTATTTATTTTTCGCATTTTCTTTCATTATTTTCATGTCAGTCAAAAACAACCTCCAACCTTTCTGTCTACCTCTAAACGTTATTATTGTAGTCTTTAATTTTCTATAATAAAATTAGATGATACTTATACCTGTATTTTATAAATATTTAAAAATTAAGATTCTTTGTAGGTACTAAAAAATACACGTGATATAGGGGGGGAGGGTAGTCTTAAACCTCACCATGTATCACCAAGGGGGAGGGGGGGGGAAGGGGTAAAAAAATGCCAAAAAAAAAAAACATCACGTGATTAATGGACGGCCCCTAAGTAGGTACAGTCACGTCTAAAAGTATGTATACACTTGGCAATTTTGAATTGCGATTTTTTCGTGAAATAACGAATGCAACGTTGAAATACGACACTTAACATAAACCTATGGGTTCGAAAATACTATTTTCGTAATAACATAAAATTTCATTCAAAAATAAAGGAGAAAATCGCCTTTGCATAAAGCCAAGTGTATACATACTTTTAGACGTGACTGTACATAGGTAGTCTAGGAGATTATAGTAGGTGATCAGCATAGCTATTCACAACGATCCGACACGCTATCGTATCGAAAATGACACATTTCGATAGCCTAATTTGCCTTGCCCCCGACAGCAAACAGCTGTCGGAAGAATAGCGGTCGTCTATTTCATTGAAACTGAAAAAAATTTTGTGTTTTGGACTTGTGAACAGCGTTTAGAGGACTCCTACGATAACATTGATTGATGTTCGATACGGTACGGAAGCGTATCGAGTGGTTGTGAATGCTATGCAGGAGAGCTTTACGAAGACAATTAAAATGCTCAAGAAATTACGAAACAAAACCTCAGTTTCAAAACAAACTACATACTTACTACCAACTAAACAAAGCGAACCCGTTAGCACTTTAACTAATAAACTAGATATAAGAAAGGTAACAGAATTACAACATTCCCTAATGGATGGAGTTAGTACATAATACGCGTTAAGGCGCCGCTACACAGCAGCCCACAGCTAAGGCGGTGTCCTGCGTGAGCGACGAATACGACGCGACGCGACGCAACACGACGCGACGTAATGCGACGCGATGCTACACGCGACAAATGTCCTACGTGATTTTGGTCATTACTTTTCGAATCATGGAGAAGTACAGTACAATTTTAACAGGAAACCGTCAATGGGGACAACGGGAATACATTTTAATTATTTTTATTGAGTTCCGAATGGGGACAACGGGAACAGACGGAAAGTTCATATGTAGTTCGTGGTGTCGCGTCTGGTCGCTCTCAAAACAAGTACCCGTTACGTCGCGTCTTGCTGCAGACTGTCACATAGGCCGCAATCAGGGTATGCCGTTGAATTGATCGCGTTCGTTGCGTTCGCAGCGTCGCGTTGCGTCGTATTCGTCGCTCACGTAGGACACCGCGTTAGCTACGCACATGTACGGACGCCAGCACATCAAGCTACTACAATCTGTCAAAATTCTGTAATAGATTTTCAACTTTATCGCTAAAGCATAAGGTTCAAGGTTGATTGGGAAAATTTGACAGTTTTGGGTAGCTTGATGTGCTGGCGTCTGTACTTAGCTACGCTTTGTGTGACAATGTAGGCGGGATTATCCACCGCGACCCACGGCCACGCTACAGTCCGTCCACAATTATTTACCTCTGACGAGCAACCTAACAGCAACCTTATTCTAACGAGAATAAAGATCACAATGGTCTTGACAGACTTGCCAGTGGCAGCAACTCATTAGCAACCTTATTAGAATGAGAATGAAGGATCACTTTGATGTGGACAGTGATGCAAAATCATAGGTAAAATAGCTGTGAAAGGACTCGGATGCGTGACTAGCAAACAAATGAAGTGCGCAGCCACAGAACACGGAATCGTCGGGTCTAGAGACGGCAGTACTAATAAAATTCGTGGCGCCGAAAGTGCGTTGAGCGGACAACTTCTGTCACATGCATAATCACAGCTGGGACAAAGGCCTCCTCTCTGTGAGAGGGAGTGGGCCATTATCTACAACGCGGGCCCAGAGCGGGTTGGTAAATGTCACGTCTAGAATCAGTCCAATGACTGGCACTACATTTTACCGTTTAAAATAACTTTTATCGGACCCAGAAATAACGATAATATCATAACCGTTTTTTCTAAGTGTTGCCAAAGTAGAATAATACATTCAGCTGAAAAAAAAAATAGTTTATACAGGTTGAAATTGAAAACATGCGACAAATCGAAATAGAAGATTGTACTCATCATTATGAACAACTTTTACTATGGGACCAAGCCTGAAATCGCGAAAAAATAATCAGCTGTTCCCTACGTTTTGACGAGTTATGCGAACATAAATGTAGGGAACAGCTGTTTTTTTTTTTTCGCGATTTCAGGTTTGGTCCCATAGTAAAAGTTGTTCATAATGATGAGTACAATCTCCCATGTCGATTTGTCGCATATTTTCAGTTTCACCCTACATAAAATTATGTAAAATTAGTTACAATTTTTTTTAGATTTTACATATCTCGGGACCATGGGATCCCGGTCCTTTGGAAGGCGTACGAGGGGCCGAAGCCAACCCGCAGAGGCCTCTTAGGATTTTTTTAGTTACAATATTATTAATTTGTACTTTATCAGTGTTGCAACAGTGGATATTATAATTCGGTAGATATTAAAATAATACATGTTTAAAAAATAAACCAAAGAAATAACGACGTTACGTAGCAGTGGACGTCCGACTTTAGTTAGACTACTAGAGAAAGTAAGAACTAAGTACTCGTAGTCGTAGATTATAACTAATTCCCGTTTTCACTAACATTAGACGATACTTAAATGAATGCCTAAATAAAAGCGCGCTGTTGGATTTTCAACTTTCAGCGCAGAACCGAGTATTGAAAATTCAAAAACGTGCATAACTGTGGCATAATGGTTGCTGCTTATGTTCCACCGTTCATTGTTTGCAGTAGCGTGAAGTAGGACCAGGCTGAGCTTAGGACCTGTGGATAAACACCAATTTTCAATCTTCAATACAAGAACTTATTTTTAAATATACAGGGTGACGAGCGAGGACATTGACGCACAACATGTTACCATGGATTCATTACATGATTCTGGACCCCTGCAAACAGCATTTTTTTTTAAATAACCTATGAAAACTTTCAACGCTCACAGGTTTGCGTCGATCTCCCCTTTTTTTTTTTTTTTTTTTTTTTTTTTTTATGGATGGGAAATCATCAAATGACCCCTCCCGCTCTGGGTGGAGCGAAGGGAGTGTCAGACTCTTACTGACTAAAACCCATCCGTGTTCCTTCCTTAGCCCTTTATGTTCCGGGGTAGCGGTAACCCTTTCGGACAATCCCGCACCCCCGCGTCGATCTCCCCTGCCACCCTGTTTATATGACGTTTACAGGGTGTAAGGGACATCGACTCGCAAACTGGTTACCATGAATTCAGCACATGATTCTATAAATTTTTCGTCGCTTATGACAAAAAACGTGGGGTCGGAGGATCCCCGGCAGGAGCGAAGTTCAAAATGAAAATCCAACATGGCGGCTGCAAAAATTTCAAAATGGCTAAAATTTTTACATTTTTCCAGCCGCCATCTTGGATTTTCATTTTGACCACACTATCGGCTTTAGCACCCTCGGGAACCATGAAAACGACAAACATGAAAAAAAATTGCAGTCGCCATCTTAGACTTTCATTTTGACCTCACTATTGGCTTCAGTACCCTCGAAAACCATGTAAACTATCTCTCTCTGTCTCTTTCTATTGCATAAATTACGATTTCTCCCATTTTACTCCTACCGCAAGCTCCATAAAAGAACTGCGTTCCAAAAAAATCTGCTGTTCCATATAAAAAAGCAATACTTACCTACACAGTCAAAATGTATGGAAAAGCACATTTTTTTAACCGGAAAAAAATGTGGGTCTAGAATCATTTGTACTGAATTCATGATAATACTTACACCCAGTATACCGCAAGGTCATCTGATATAGATATTTTAACTTAGTGTTACAAAAAATTAGGAGGGCTAGCAACATTCACTGCCTACTCTCCTAATTTATAACGAAGCAATTTTTCAAAAGCGCAATCGAAAAAGTTCTTACTCTCATAAACGCATTGAGGTTGACATCAGCAAATCCTGCGGCTGTCAGTTTGCACGGCTCCTGTGCCCTGCAACATTTATTAGAGTCATTTTACCTCTGATTTTGGATCACTGTCATAATCAATGTGATCTTTATAGTCGTTGCAATCGTTTATTGCCCGTGGTCCGACCGCGTAGTTCTACTAGTAGGACCACGGGCATTTTTCTTTTCGGTGGTTCTATCAATCGGACCATGGGCAAATCAAGTTCTATCAGTAGTACTAAGGGTAACTTTGTTTTCCCGTGGTTCTATTAAGTGAGTAAACTTCTTTGCATGTAAAACTTGGAGTTACTAAATACCAAAATAAATGTTGGACATGCATTGGATAAGCTGCGATGATATATTATATTCGTCCACGTTTACTTACTCTTTGTCTAAAATCTTTTTGAAGTGAAAACTTCTTTAGCGGCGTTGCACACTTTTTGTATGGGGAAAAAATGTTAAACTCGCGTCAGGACACGTGACCGTCAGGAGAGATTCCCCCCCCCCCCCTCTTTCTACGGCGGCGGCGCCAACCGAAGTGAACCAAGTGAGACACGATAATGGATGGATGGATGGCTGGACGGACGGACGGACGGACGGACGGACGGACAGACGGACGGACAGACGGTGACGGTGAAGGTGACGGTGACGGTGACGGTGACGGTGACGGTGACGGTGACGGTGACGGTGACGGTGACGGTGACGGTGACGGTGACGGTGACGGTGACGGTGACGGTGACGGTGACGGTGACGGTGACGGTGACGGTGTCGGTGACGGTGACGGTGACGGTGACGGTGACGGTGACGGGGACGGTGACGGGGACGGTGACGGTGACGGTGACGGTGACGGTGACGGTGACGGTGACGGTGACGGTGACGGTGACGGTGACGGTGACGGTGACGGTGACGGTGACGGTGACGGTGACGGTGACGGTGACGGTGACGGTGACGGTGACGGTGACGGTGACGGTGACGGTGACGGTGACGGTGACGGTGACGGTGACGGTGACGGTGACGGTGTCGGTGACGGTGACGGGGACGGTGACGGGGACGGTGACGGTGACGGTGACGGTGATGGTGGACGTGGATGTGGATGGATGGATGGACAGCTGATGGCTCGACCGTCTGTGTAGTAGCCACACTGCTGTGTATTCGTAAAATTCGTGTATATAAAGTGTTTAAAATATGGAAATTGAACAAAGTGCATCTATTAATGAAAAAAGGGACGCAGAACTAGTGAAAAAAAATTAGTTATATTAATTCAATTCATAATTGATTTATTTCAACGTTAATATTCAAGTTTTCACTTCTGCCGGCACTCCCGGAGTGCAACCCGTCTTTTTTTTTTTTTAGTTAAACCAGCTAACTCTTTTACTCTCACATTTTTAATCTCACATTTACACGTCCGTCCATCCACGCCTCTTTTGCTGGCTGCTGCAGTAATGTCCTATTTTCTTTTTAGTGCAATAGGTAGCTACAAAAACATTTTTTAATCACTATTATTTTTTAGTCTTTTGTTACCAAAAGGCTAAAAAATAAAAATAATAGTTAACAGGTATAAGTACTATGTAAGTAGTACCATGGGCAAAAATATTTATCTTAGTTCTACTCGACCAGTAGAACCAGTGCCAATAAAATATGATAATTTTATAACGATGGTCCGATTGATAGAACCACCGAAAAGAAAAATGCCCGTGGTCCTACTAGTAGAACTACGCGGTCGAACCACGGGCAATAAACGGTTGCAATATGGTTGTGAACGACATAATAATATTCCACAACTATCGCACAACGCCATCTAGTCCCAAGCTAAGCAGAGCTTGTGTTATGGGTACTAGACAACTGATAAACATACTTATATATTTCTAAATACATACATATTATAGATAAATTACACCCAGACACAGAACAAATGATCGTGCTCATCACATAAACATTTGTCCTGGGTGGGAATCGAACCCACGACCTCCGGCATAGCAGTCAGGGTCACTAACCACTAGACCATTAGGCCTGTCAACGTGACATCGCGGCAGACCCAGACGGAGATGGCGGGATGTACATGATTCCTTTAATAAAGAGAGTTGCCAAGGACCCCTGTTCTTGGCAGCTCTGCACCTCTGTCCAGAGCTGCAAAACCAAAGTACATTACACACAGTGGGACATTAATGGCAACAATGTTGCTACCATTGAAAAATCTGTCAAAATCATAGTGATATTTATTCCCAGTATTATAAGGTTGCTATTAGGTTGCCGCTGTCGAAGGCCTATTCAAACCTAAGCGGTATTCGCTACCGTCTGCGGTAGAGAAAACCGAGTGGGTATGCCGTAATATTACTGTTCACACCTAAGCGGACTTCGCTATCCTTGTGGGTAGAATACCGAGTTCGAGTTTCGCTCAGGAACAAGCGTCTGAGCTGAAGCGAGCATGAAGTGAGCTGTCAACATAGTGTCAATCCCTAGCATCGGGTGACAGTTCACTTCAAGCTGATTTCTCGAAATTTTCACGGTTACATTTTTCCAGAATAAACCGGCTGCGTACTGTTAGTAGGTACTAAATGGGCGGATACACGGACAGGGAAGTGCACTTAGGTCTCCGTCGGCAGTCCTTGTGCAGACACAAAAGGAATGGGACTACGTTTTCATTAATTAAGGGAAAGTTACGTCTAAATGTGTTTGAGCTTTTTAATTTTTCAACAGACTTACTGTCTACCTGCTCGAAAGTAGTTATAAGCAAGGTGTTCCGCGTAATCAGCCTATACTGATCCCACTATTGGTACACAGGCTTCCTCTGTCATCTGTGAGAGGGAGTGTGCCATAATCCACCACGCAGGCCCAGTGCGGGTTGGAGGATTTCACATGTACATCTTCGAATTTTTTGTTCTAGGACATGCCGGTTTTTTCACGATGTTTTCCTTCACCATTTTGAGAGCAATGGTGACGAAAATAAACACAGAAATTAAAGTGCCTGTCTGGGTTGGAACTCACGACTTATTCAATTCTCAATTCTTTATTGCGTACCATAATGTATATAGTTGGTAAAGAAATAATTATATTAGTCACAATTATGGACCCTGTCGGGCACAGCATAGAGAGTAGGAGCGAGCAGGAAGAACACTGTGTGTTTATTATGATAAATTTTAATATTAGTTAAGTATAGTATAGTAGTTAGTATTCTACTACTCGTAGGTCGGGGATGATACCACTGGCCCACTACTGCTCTGCGCTGTTTGCCTATGTGTCATATATAATTGTGTCATATTTAATTCCCGTTCGCTTTAGATTGCAGATTTTGCGGAAGGTAGTAGTTCCGCAGAAGCACGGAACCGAGCTGCTACTGCATTATATTATCTAAGGTGGATCTCACGCGCGTGATTTTCTACATACAAATTCAATAATTCAATTCGTTTCCGCGCGGGCATTTGGCTCCGTTTTCCGCGCCCCCGTCTCGTGGTGCGTTGAAGAGTGGGATCAGCCTAAATAATTATGATAGAATATATAAATAAGCCTTCATTTGATGGCGATATTACAACCTACTAATTGTCGATGGTCAATTATGAAAAATAAAATATAGGCTAGAGTTTAGATCGTGATTTAAAATGCATTACCTGGTTTGCACCAAGAGCAGTTGCTTGCCGACTTTAGGGTTCCCAAAATACCACTTGCAGTTGTAGACCGCATTGCTTATCTCGAGACTCTGAAATATTTATTGAATCTGTAGTCTGGACTTCTGTAGATGACCATTTCAAACATGTATTATAACCAATAGCATGATAATGTGCCCACTTCTGGGACACAGACCTCCTCTCGGTGAAAGGGTGTGAACCGTACCTAATCCACCACGCGGGCCTAGTACGGGTTGGTAGATGACACATGTCTTCGAAATTTTGGTTCTAGGACATGCCAGTTTCCTCACGATGTTTTCCTTCACCGTTTTGAGAGCAGCTGTGGTGATTAAAATAATGATACCACTGGGCCACCACTGCTCCATGATGATACACTACGACGAAAAACTCCTTGAAAGGCATTTGAATTCATCATCATCATCTGCCTAACCCTTTCCCAACAATATTGGGGTCGGCTTCCAGTCTAAGGTTTTTGAAGTATGCTTTCTCAAAGATAAGGTCATCCAAGTGTTAAACGGTTCTAAAATTAATGCCCAAATAATACGTACTGCACTCATCATCAAATCAGCGAAGAAACACAAGAAGAAAACTTGCATTAAAGCCATGGACAGGAACGTCATAAACGTTACGATAATGACTATATCATCCACGATCTGAAAGAACACATAAAGTTTAAGAAAATACACAAAAGAAAAAAAAATAAAGAGTTGAAGCTTTTGAAGAACATTGTATTACACACTTACAAAAAAAAACTACCGAGAAATGTAAGAAACTAGAAAAAAAACAAAAAAAAATTACAAAAAAAAAACTTAATTGCTGCTGAATTACTTAGTAATTTATTTAAAAAAACTAGCTGCGCCCCGCGGTTTCACCCGCTTAAATGTCGATCCCGTGGGAATATCGGGATAAAAAGTAGCCTATATGTTAATCCAGGCTGTCAGCTAGGGTGGACGTACCAATCCCAAACCAGTTAAGAAGATATTTTGACTTTAATTAACTGCCATTTTAACAGATTTTGACGGAAGACCTTAGTTCTATGTTATTTTTAAAGTTTGCTTAAAGACAAAATGAGGATTAAAAATCATTGCAGCATAAGTATTTCGGAATTGCTGTAATTTTGAGTTAAATCCTAAAAGTTGGACTGTTCCTTAGTTGGACCAACATATACCCAGTTATTGACCAAGATTGAGCCAGTAATTGACCAACGTAATGACTTATACATGAATAAAATAAAAGGCCATTTATTAAATTTTAAAATCAACGTTTATCGAGATCTAACTTTTATACAGACGCCAGCACATCAAGCTACCCGAAACTGTCAAATTTTCCCAATCAACTTTGAACCTTATGCTTTAGCAATAAAGTTGAAAATCTATTAAAGAAATTTGGTCAATTAGAATCCAACAGGTTTTCATAATTTTACCAGTCGCTTGAATTTCTTCCATTGCTTTTTTATATCTTCTTGGTCATACTTGAATTTTTTTTCACCCTGGTTCACTCTTTACACCCTGAATAAGTATATTGAAAAAAAAAAATCAAGTCAATTTTAGCAGGACGCCTAAAACATACAATGACTGGTCAACTCCACGAACACTATGAATGTACCTAACCCAAACCACTGGTCAACTACTGGAATATGTTAATTAAAATCGTCAATTTTGTATTGTTCATCAATATAATCAAAGGGAATTGTTGAAACATCAATAATAATGACAGAAAACGCAAGTTTAAGAAATAACCAGTAGTAAACCATATGGTCAACTATAGGCAACCTATACAACATGCGTTCCTGTAGTTAACCAGTCTCAGAAACCTATTAAAAACAAAAAATTTGTTCAAATTTATATCTGCAATCAATACACCGATAAATATATTAACTATATTTCACAAAACATTTACAATTTACTTAAAAAATACTAAGTTTTAAATGGATTGAACTTTACCTTTCATTGAGCGTTCCTTATAGCAATGGCGGCCGAACGGCGAGAGAACAAGACCCGTAGCGACAAAAATTAAAAAGAAAGCTATATTTTTTTATTAATTCACCTGAAATTCACAGTAGTAGATTCTCAAAGATGTAATAAAGTAACCCAGATTTAAAAAACCTATAGATATTGGCGCGAATTCTTAAAATGTTGGCTTTTTGACGCAAATGGTCAACTACAGGCGACTGGTTTGGGACTGGTACGTCCACCCTACCTCTATACAAAATTTTATCAAAATTTGAAGTAACAAACATATAAGCACACATACACACTCACAAACTTTCGCCTTTAATTGTGATACAGAATAATTTAATGATGAAAACAAAATCCTTGTGTAAACGCAGGAGTTGAAGCCCAGTGGCGAAGTTAGAATTGTGTGTGTATTATATGCTGACGCTACTCGTCTCCACGTACAAATTCATAGCATGTTTCTCCACTTGGTTACCACGTTCGCGTATAACTTCTAAATTACTGCACCAAATCGGATAATTCTTTTTTTTTTTGTTGTGATCGGTATTGCCAGGACAAGGTTTGTATGAAAGAAAATTTCGGAAACTCGAAAACAAAATTGCACCCGTGCAAAGCTGGAGCGGGCCGCTAGTAATACAATATTCAAGAGTATCATAAACAGCAACATACAAATGCATTCAATAAAGACATGATAATAATGATGCAAATGGCACAGCTAAGAAAAACTGAAATTACCGTAACATTGAATCCAGTCAGGCAAATCACTAACGAACTGGACAAGAAGTTGCATAGCGTTGACTTTGAGTAGATTTTTTCCAGTATGTTTGTTGAGCTGCAAATAAAATCAATCATGGTGGCCGGACATTGACGCGGAAACTGTAACCATAAATTCGGCACACGATTCTAGACCCCCTAGCGTAGAAAGTTTCGTCGGTTATTAAAAAAAAATGTTTATTTAATACTTCAAGCACATCAGTGGCGTGCATTGCATATAGGCATATAAGCAGTGCCTACCTCGATATATCAACAATAAGCCTATCAGTTACATTTTAGTGTGTGTCCCACGATTAAGAAACTCACTAAATTATCATACCTAACAAAAAACAAAATCTTCATACAAACACGCGCGGCAGTAGGCAGTCGCCGGACGGCCTACTCGGCTCCCGTACTATTCGCACATTGTCATTGGTCTTTACTCGTTCAAGTTAATACGACAAAATTAGAAATACGTAGAACGTCTCCCGCATAATACCATGACATTCGACCTTCGCAATTTATCACCCTTAAATAGGCATGCCTACTCAAATAACCACCTCACTGACCTCACTTTTTTTTCTGATTAGTGACCGCGTTCTTTGCCTAGACTAGACCCGGCCTAGTGCCTATCTATTCTGAAAACCAATGCACGCCACTGAAGCACATATATGTACATAGGCGGACTTAATGCCATGTTGTTTCATAGAACAGTGCAATATCTCCGCGGTCAAAATGTATCCGGAATAGGTAATTTTTTTTTTAAATAACTGACGAAAAATTTTAACGCTAGCGGGTTCAGAATCATGTTCTGAATTCATGGTAACACTAAAGGTTTCGTGTCAATGTTCCTGGCACCCTGTATAAGTCGGCCGGGTAATTGCATAACACACATACCTACACCGACAATCGATGGTAATACAGTTTCATTTTGACAGTTCCGCCACGTTCTTTGCGTTATTTATGTTGATGAGCAGACACATTTTTCAAATATATGAAGCAATGGATTAGGAACATCCTTCAAATTTCTCGGATTGTGATTCAGTGTGTTACGCAATTAGGGTGCTGATCTTCTATATAAAAAACAAAGACCTTATATTTGTGAAATCTAATAGACTTGCTGCAATTTCTTACATTGTTAAAGCTTTTAATTTGAATTATTATAGTTAATCAAGTTACAATCATAATATTACTCACTGTATTAAATCATGATGCCATTTTACTAACTCAGCGAATTTGTCCCGAAATTCATCTTCTTCATACCTTTCTTCCTTAGAAATACTCCTGTCCGGTATGATCCTCTCGAAATCATACTGTAGAAGTCTGAATTGCACTCTTATATGAGTGCAGCAAGTGAAAAACAAGTAATCAGCTGCAGCCATCTCCAAAAGAACTACGCATTCTGAAAGTTTTTCAACACGAGTAAATATTTTCTTTATTTTTCGGCGAATGGGCTTAAAAATGTCACTAACCTGACCAAACCTGATGAATATATGCAAAAGGCCAGTATATCAACTCGTAAGGAATGAACGAAAATACGTCCAAATACGGCAGCAGCATCTCAAACTCCTTTGTCTTATAATACTTCACCGCTATCAATACCATCGGTGTCATATCAAACACGACTATCATTGAACAATTTAACACATATAGCACATTAATTACTTTATTTAAAAACCCTGTTTCTTCTTCTATAATTTCTTCTTTCTCAACGCACTTCTCTCTATTATTCTCTTTGATTTCTAGATCTCTTAAAAGGTCGATTAGCTCTTTAACATGCTTCTCATACATCTGATGGTAAATAGATTTGATCATTGAAAGTATTGAGAATGTTAGGCAAGGAGCAACACTGGTGACTTCTATAAAGCTTTTGCCAGTAATAATGCCGAGTATAATGTAGTATATACTGGCGATTACTGCTGAAAATACAACCATAAAGTTTACGGAGTATAACCATCTGTGTTTGATCATGTCCATTGGTGTGACGATCTTTTTTTGAAGATTCATTCCAGAATATCGGAATAGAACGCCTAGTTTGTCAAGTGATTGATCGAAAAGCAGTGGCTTAGACATTTTTCAATATAGATATTTTGAAGTTAAATCACTTGAAGATAAATTCAAAATCAAAGAAGCACTTAAGATTATGTTTAAAACTATAGTTGAAGTTTAGCAATGTTGCCGGTAGAAGAGAACTGTATGGACTGAACTTTGGCATTTGTATGTTAAGGTCGTAGCAGCTACGACAAACATAACATTGGTTTAGGGTAAACAATGGCACAGTCTAGACATCAGTATCGCATACACGCTCCGCTTCATATTTCGTGATTGAATTTTCCTTGGAATCAACATTTTGTCTTCTTTTTGGGGCGTACATAGATTGTTTTAAATGCTCTGTACACAATGTTCAGTGGCCTTATTTAAATCATGTATATTTCCGTTATCTTCTCTATTTTTTGTCTTATTTTTTATATTTGCTTCCATTCTACATCTTTTTTCAATCGAGCTTCAGTCATCTTCATTGACATTAACTTAAGTTTAATTAATTAAATTGCATTTTGAGATCTATTTACTTTGGTTCCTGTATCCTCTTTAGCAAAATCAGCCTATAGTTTTCCCACTGCTGGGACACACGCCTCCTGCCTTCGAAACGCAGTGAGCTGTAATCTGCTACACGGGCCCAGTGCGGGTTGTATCCCCTTTATTCTTAGTAATTACACCTTCTTTCTGTCCACGTTCTTCTTCAATCGACTTTCAGTCACCTTCATTAATATTGACCTTAGTTTCACTCATTTGTGTGGCAAAATGTTGCATTTTGAGCTCTATTAACATCGTATCCATCAACATCCTGTGTTACTTTTATTTAAGGTTCAATTCAAAAGTTGGCACCTTTATTTTCTTTTAAAGTCTGTATCACCTTCATAGAGCAAATATTGCTATAATTTCTGTTTTTTGTTACACGTAATATCACATAAATAATTTATTCGTTAATAGGTCCGGTCGCCTCGTCGGTGTAATTAAAACTAATAAATACTTGATAATTCTTTACGTAATTCGCTTAGCTATAAATTTGCGTACGGTTTGCAGCGAAAGTTAGCACAAAATTGTTTAGTTAGCTTTTCTTTGCATTTCCAAATTTGCCCACATTTGCACAGACGTAAAAATATCGCGGGATTTTATCGCGCACTCGATTTACAACTCTCGGTGTTGAACCCAGCGTTGAGAATCCAACAGAGCGCATCCCAACGCGTCAATGAAAACACTATTAGATTTTCAACTCTCAGCGCTAAGCAGTGCGTTGAAAATCGTGTGCGCGAAAAAAATCGCCGCGGGAAAAACGCGCCCGTGTGAAACTGGGCTTATCATGCAATTAATAGTCATGGCTCATGAATATAAAATCATCATCAAATGTTTCAGCGGTTTCCAGTTTCAGTGTTGAATCATGGATTCTATAGAATAGTGTCGAGACCAATTTTTAAATGCATGACCTATTCTGCCACCAGAATAAGTGTATTTCGACCATGTTATAGACGCGTTTTATTTAATTGGAAAAAGCTTCATGACGTCACGTCCGCCTCCTGGCAGCGGGCCGCTCAGCCAACGAGCGTTTAGAAAGTGCTCATACACATGATCAACACGCGTCGACGACAGCCTTCGACAACGCGTCGCTCGTGTTTTTGAGTAAGATGCTCAAATAGACGAGCAGAATGTTGTCGACGGCAGCCATCGACGCGTTTCGCTCGTGTGTATGCACACTAAAAGGCGTTTCAAGAGTTGATTGAGCCCAGTCTGCTGTTCTCAACGAGTCCACAACTGTCTACAAGTATTCACCTATAGTCTGTGAAACGGGTAACAAGTATCAACGTGCACATAAGAACTACTATTATATAATTCTTAAATTAGTTTTATTGTGGCAGCTATGTAAATCTCTCATTCTCCTACCCTTATCCCAATGGCTGCTAAGTATGTAAATCATTCATTCTCCTGTCCTTTATTTGGGGTCGTCGAAACATGTTTTTTTCCTCCATACTTCTCTATTAGTCGCCATCTCGGTAGTCACCCCCTTTCTAACCATACCATCATTCACATTCACACAGTCCATCCATCGTTTCTTTACCTAAGTACAGAAATTAAAAGAAATGTGCTTGATTTGAGATGTAATTCTTTACGTATTTTAATAAAATGTCATGTGCTTCTATTAAATGAATATTATACTAATCTTTGTTATTTCCCATGTCTCCACTAATCCAATGCCTACTCTAGGATGCATATCCAGTACGGCTCTAATATCCTTCCCTATCCTAAGGGCACTTCTTCCCTACCATTACGGCGACCCCCGGTCTACTCCTTGTTATGCAATGGTCTCTGCTGTAGCACCATGAAACATGAGGCTTCAAGAGCTAGTGCAAATCTTGGGGTTCATTCTATTAAGAGTCTGGTCAAAACATGTTGGGCTGTTACATTTAAGATTTCTTAACGGTAGTAGCGGTAAACTATTGGGCTGGCAATAATTTGTATATGGTAAAGTTAAACTTATTTTATTAATATACAGTGTATTAGTTTATTAATATACAGTGTTTGAGATAGTCGTTGTTTTCTTATTGCCATACCCAATAGTTCGCCGCTACTGCCGGTAAGAAATCTTAAATGTAACATGTGCCCATTCAATCTGTGTTCAATTCAATTCCACAACCATTGAAAAGAAAATAAAGACACAGCAGATGTAATCCATGCCAAGCTTCAGCACATTCTCAGTCCTTAGCCTCGTCTGCTCGTGCGTAAAAAATAAATAAATTGTAAACAAACTGTCATACTGCACCGAATGATGTCACTCTTACATCATCAACAATTGACTCAGTTGCCTTAGGTACTTATACGGGAAGAGGCAGCTGGTACACTGTGTTTTGATTTAATTCCCGATTGGATTAAAAACAAACAACGTTATGTTCTTTTTCATATTGTAGGCATCAGAATCTGTAGCTTAGACTTTTTTTTAGTTCCTTTTTTAATTTTGCATTAGATTAGTAATTTTTGGAGTTTTTCCTTCTACAATTTACTTCTAACAAATCCCTACTAAGTAAATACTTTTGGCTTTCTAAAATAACTTTTTTGCCAACATGTCTTGAATTAACTATACCAACATAGACAGTTTTCGTAGTAATTATAAAACGAATGGCGTCATTAAAATGCAAGCCGATCGTAGGACCACAAAATAAATATGTACAGAAGGTGAAGGTCAACTCCATTCAACATGCGAAAACACCAGTACAATTAGGTAACACATTTTGGTTCACAATCAGAAGGATTTTGAAAGAAATTCCTAATCCATTGCTACTAATGTTTCAAAATTTCGTCGTCTCGGCTACGTAAATAACGCAATCTTCGTCTCTGCGTATCGATGGCAAAAATTTCTCCTCTTTGTGGCCGTAGTCCATCACGTGGGCCCAGTGCCGGTTGGTAGAAGTCATATGTCTTCGAATTTTTAGTTCCAGCATATGTCGATTTCCTCACGATGTTTTCCTTCACCGTTTTGAGAGCAATAGTAATAAAATCAATTACACAAACAAACGAGGGGCCCGTGGCTAAATAATAACAGCCGCACAGGTCGATCGATCAGGTTAAGCTACGCTTGCCGCGGTTAGTCTGTGGATGGGTCTTTACATAACAAGACCCCTCCGTACCTCGGAAAACACGTTAAGCCGTTGGTCCCAGCCGTCATTCGTGGATCTTTGACAGCCGTTACGGGTCAGTCAGAAGCCTGAAAGTCTGACAACCAGTCTTACCAAGTGGTATCCAGTACGTAACTGGGTTGTGGAGGTCAGATAGGCTGTCGTTCCATGTAAAATACTGGTATTCAGCTGCATCCGGTTAGAATGGAAGCCGACCACAACATAGTTGGGTAAAGGCTAGGCAGATAATGAACTGACCTACTACTCGTAAGTCGGGTCCGCTCACTGGACCTGAAGTGTGTCTATGTGTCACGTGTTAAATCATAAACGGAGTCAACCTTCTGTACCTATCTATGCTGTGGCAGAACCACACTGAAATTTTGATAACAAAATTACAGTTAAACCCACTAATTACTGACGAACGCTACGTTCCCATATGAGTTTTTAATCATTCGCTATTACAAATTGACACCGTAATTATTGCGAAATATTTTGTTAATTTCTCGTTGGTGGATTCGTAACTGGAAACTGCTGTGTTTATCTCCATTCAATGATGAACAGAATGTGCCTTCCATGTCACGAAAGAATCTATGGTTTGATCTTTTTTGTAGTCACAGTCAAATAGGGATCATTTTATCGATCTCGCAAAAAAACCTGCATTTGCAGATTTTCTTTTTTGTTTCTCTAGATTTATATTACAAACTATAGCTCTGGTGGATCTAAGTGTTCATACACACGAGCGACACGCGTCAATGGCAGAAGCGATGGCGACGAAGTTTGACGTTGCAGCTGCTCGTTGTATGCACACTAAGGGGCGGTCTCCACGAGCGAGAGAATCGCGGCGATATTATCGTCCTGCCATCAAATTTTCGCCGCGATTTTATCGTCGTGTGGAGACACGTTGTAAGAGAACGGCTAAAGCTACTTTGTTTTATACAATTTACAGATTATACCTACTGTGATGCTACTAAGGGCGAATTTCACCAAACTTTTATACCTAGAATAAGTCTTATCCTGAGAATAAATTTTAAGTTTTTGACAGTTTTTCCGTACTAGAACGATCAGACGTCAATTTTATTCCACGGATAAAAGATATCTGACGCTGGTAAAATCGGCCCTTACCAAACTCCACTGCAACGTCATACAGCGGTCATCAACCCCACTGATTACTGTCTTATCTCCCCAGATCATCCGCTGTAGCGATCTATGGGACAGGCTGATTCATCCGTGGACCGCTATGGGCTGATAAGGATCTGATATAAATACATTATGTATGGTCTGGCTGGTAGCATCCGTTCACGAGTTTGACGAATGAGTCAACATTGGTGACCTTATGGATGAACTGGAATTTACCAATAGCAGAGAAGCTTATTTTTGCTGAACTGGACCTTTTTGGCGCAGCCGGTAGCCGTGAGGCATACTTTCCTGCTAATTTCTTACATCGGACTTTACACTTTTTATTTGATCTTTATTTTTTGTTTTTATCTGATGTATTTATCTGGTGTATTTGTGTCTTAGTCTGTGATAAATAAATGTATTTTCTTTCATTCTTTCATTAAATATGAATAAAAATTGCATAATCAGTCTATAACGTTCCCACTACTTGGAAATAGACAGGGCTTGAATACAGGGTGTCATGCCGGTATCAGAGTAGTATCGGTACTATTGGTACCGACACCAGACGTTCAACCTATCATCTGCCTAGCCTTTACCCAACTATGTTGGGGTCGGCTTCCAGTCTAACCGGATGCAGCTGAATACCAGTATTTTACATGGAGCGACTGCCTATCTGACCTCCACAACCCAGTTACTGGATAATAATATGATACCCCTTGGTATGAATGGTTGTCAGACTTTCGGGCTTCTGACGAAGACGAAAAACGTTGTACGTATACTATTGGTATTTCTAATCAGTATCGATACTGTACCAGTACTAAACAAATATTTCTGTAAGTAACAGTCAGAAAACAGATAGGGTAAGTAAAAGTCCAGGCGCACTGCAAGTTACCATCCCTACCTGGTTGCTATTCCACCAATTTGCACTAAGCGTTTGCAAATGTCGCTTATAGTGCGCACAGCAAAAGAGTGTAACTCTCTACTTGCGTCTGTTTTTCCGAGCGCATACAACCCGAATCTCTTTAAAGTGAGAGTGAACAGGCTTCTTCTGGGTAAGCTCGCTCCATCGTCGACTTTGTCTCTGTCACATTTGACCTAGGCTGGAGTCAAGAGCAAGCCCATTTCAAATAAAATAAAAAAAAGGATACTTAGTTAATTTAATAGGCATTAGAAAAATAATTTTAATAACCGAAGAAAAATTGCAACGCAGCGGGTTTCAGAATCATGTGCTGAATCCGTGGTAACAGAACTAACAGGATGCGCATCGATGTCCTTGCCACCCTGTACACCTATTATCAAAAGAAATTCCTCTCCACTCATCAAAATCGTGCCAAATCATAATCATCCTACCCCACTGCTGGGACACAGGCCTTCTCTCTGTGAGAGGAACTGGGCTATAATCCACCACGCGGGCCCAGAGCCCTGATTCACAACCATACGACAGGCTATCGTATCGAAAACCTGACATTTCGATAACCTGATTTGACTTCCCCTCAACAGCAAATAGCTGTTGGAAGAATAGAGGGCGTCTATTTGATTTAAACTGACAAAATTTTCGGGTTTTGGACTTGTGAACAGCATTGAGAAGACTCCTACGATAACAATGATTAATGTTCGATACGATACGGAAGCATATCGAGTGTTTGTGAATAAGGGGGCAATTCGGGTTGGTGGATCATGCCCACCACATAAATATTCGCTCAACAAGATACGTAACAAACCTATAAAAGAGAGGTAGAAAAATCCAGCGCATTTGGAAAAGAGAGCTGGAACCATTAGTCATACGGTACAGGAGTACAGCGGTCTGCGCGGGACGGCAGCACGCAAAACTGACAGTTTTGTACCGGGATGTATTTCTTGCGGGGGATGATCAATTGCGGTCGACAAGTTTTGTGGGATTGAGATGTGGGACTTTTTGTGAAGGAAAGTTTTAGTTTTTTTTTTTTTAATAAAAATGTAGTATTAGGTACGAAAATAAAATGATTAGGTAATTTATCAAGATATTTTATTTAGATATTTTAAGCAAGCTGAATTGGCAATGGGCCGGCCATATTAGCCTTAGAACCGTTGGAGCAGACGTGTTCTTGAGTGGAGACCGTGAATCGGAAAGCGTAAGATAGGGCACCTTAGGCTGAGTGGCGCGACGATCTTTGCAGGGTGGCTGGCAGCTGCTGGATGAGAGTTGCCGAGAATCGAGCTGAATGGCGTGCAATTAGAGAGGCCTATGTTCAACAGTGGGTTGCTGTAGGCTGATGATGAAGTAATTTATCAAAAAGAAGGCATTTTTTTTATTAAAAAGTAAAGCGAAAGTTAATGCAGTAGTAGTAGAATTGAATAAACAGCGACAATAATTTTAAAGAAGTGATACAAGATACAAAATAAAGATAATTTGTAAAGGTGCACTAATTCTCATTTCTTTTTAAGTTGGTGAGCCGTATAATGATTGCAACAGAGCGAAGTAGGACCATGCTGTGCTTAAAATCTGAAAAAAAAAAAGAAAATTGAGGATCAGTTACTTATCATATTTCAACTCCTTCTTCTGCCTAATCGATATTTATCTATATTTATAATAATAATAAAGCTGACGAGTTTATTTGTTTGAACGCGCTAATCTCTGGAATCGTTTGATAGCTCAATTCTTGAGGAAGGCTTACAGACTATAGAGCAAAAAGGAAAAAATTCAGAAAGAACGCTAAGCGAAAACGAAGTAATCACGCGGACGGGTGATGTGATGTGACGCCGAAACAAGAAATTTCACGCGGATGAAGTTGCGGGTAGAAGCTACTTTCGTCTATATACATATTATATCAATTTAGCCAGAGGTAGAGGAGGTTAGAGGAGTGTTTGGTACCTTCATAAAAGCCTTGAGATTAACCTCAGAAAAACCAGAAGCCGTCAGCTTGCATGGAGTTTGTGCTCTGAAAACAACCAATTTAACTATGTATATGTTTATAAATTTAACTATGTAAATAATAATCCCTGCAAGCTTACTTGCTGCATACATTGATTTTGCAAAGTGTTTTGTAAAACTACCTTATTTGCACCAAGAGTAAATCCTTCCCAAGACGTGTGTCAGCTAAATACCAACGACAATTGTATACAGCATTGCTTACTTCCATACTCTACAATAACATAATACAAATTAAGTAGGCAAGTATTTAATTAAACAAAAAAGAAAAGAATGACAATATTTACCGATGTCAATAATAGATCGCCGAAGAAACAGAGAAAGAAGATTTGCAGTAGACTCATGAAGAGGAAGCTAAGGAAAGGGACCACAAAAGCGATGTCACTGATAGCCTAAAAATTAAAAGGAGTATTTTTATTCCATAGGTTATTGCGATAAAACAAAGTCTAGTTAATTCAATCAAAATACAACTTTCCATGTCATCGGTCCGCTTTGTGGCAGGTCTTTCAACGCTACATTTTCCGGTATGCGGTCGCCAGTCCAGAAACTTTCGGCTCCATAGGCCATCTGTTCTGCGAGCAATGGGCCCACTGCCACTTAAGTTTAGTAATTCTTTGGGCTATGTCGGTTACCTTGGTTTTTCTGCGGATCTCTTCATTTCGGATTCCCGGAAACCCAGATTTTCGGAAACCTACAAGGCCTCCCACAACGTGGGCCGATGATCTGGTGAAAGCCGCAGGAATCCACTAGATGCGATAGCACAGAACCGGTCAAAGTGGTGGTGCTATGGGGAGGCCTATGTCCAGCTGTGGACGTCTTTGATACACATGATGATGATGACGACTTTCCATTAATATGACAACAAGTTTTATTTGACAATTCCAACAAAGTAAAGTAGTAGTTCACTTAACATTAAAAAAAAAACAATTATATATTTACCATAACATTGAATCCGGTTAGACAGATGAGAACGGAACTTGAAACGAAGTTTAATAAGGTTGATCTTGTGTAGACCTTCTCCAGCATTTTTGCAGAACTGTAAGAGATTTTGATATAACTGTTTTCAAAACAATCATCATCTTTCTCAGACTCACTCTTATACGGATTCTTTGCTATTGATCGTAACACTATCAACATCATCATCAGCAAAGCCATTATTAGCAGTATCTAAATTCACATATATGTTCCATCTAGTTATTATTGTCAAAATATACCAAATAATACCTTCTACCAGTCTAAGGTAGACTGGTAGAAAATGCCTAAGGCATTAAGTCCGCCTTTGTACAGTTTTTACTTGTGCATAAAGTTTTAATAAATAAATAAAAAAATAAATAATACTAACCTTATTAAATCTTGATGCCATTTAATCAAAAGAACAAACTCAGCTCTTACTTCTTCAATGTTGCGTAATCTTCCACCGACCACATCATCGGGAATAAAGCTTTCAATGTTATGCTTCAGAAGACGAAATTGCATCCGTATGTATGTGCAAAAAGTGTAGAACATGTAGTCTGCAGTACAGATATCAATGACAACGACGATTTCTATGAAAATACCAACCATAATGATTATTCTATGGAAGAAATATTTATAACATAAGAAAGAGGGAGATAAAAGGAAAAAAGAAAGGAGAGTAGATAAGAGAGGATAGAATTTATGGACAAAACTATTGAAGATCTCAAAAGTTTAAACACTTAACTCATGGTAACGCATCACTAACCTGACCAAATCTGTCGAAGATACACCCATGGCCAATATCTAATATCATAAGGATCAAAAGGATAAACAATTAAGAAAGGCAAAAGAAGTTCCAGCTCATTAGTAGTATAATATTTCAGAGCAACCAGAGTCACGGGACTTAGCGCAAACGCCACTATCAAGACAAAATAGAATACGTTTAAAACTGATATGACTGTAGTCACAAAATTGTAGTCATATTTTTTTATTGCATCCTTTTCTTTATGTCTAGTGCGACCTCTCTCATTAATTTCTAAATCTCTTAGAACTTGTATAAGTTTATCAACATAGTCTTCTCGAAAAATAAGATAAAGAGATTTTAAGTTGCCTAAAAAACTCAGAGCGATGCACGGAGCGACATATGTTAGCTCTGTGAAATTCTTCGAGTTTGCAATACCCATGAAGAACCAAGCAACTGCACCACCCAGGTCTATATTCAGCCAAAGGAAGTTTATGATATATACGGTGCGACTTTTTATTCTGTCCATGCGCGTTTTTGGGCCGGATTTTATATTTACTCCAGTGTATCGAAATAGGAATTCGATCTTTTTTATCGTTTTGTCAATGAGCAGTGTTTCCTCTTCCATGTCGACAGTTTTTATAAGATTATTCGTGAATGAAAACTAAGGTCTTTCCTTAATTCAATTGTGCGACTGATCGAAAAAACTACAACTGTTGAAATAAAATTTTCTTTAGCACAACAAATGCAAAATTGTTTTTCTTTGAAAATAATTTACTAAACCACAGAACTAGAAAGTGTGCGATATGACTACTAATACTGAAGACAATTTCTGAAATAGCTTGAATGTACTGTGCTTGTGTGTCTGTTCTTGTGTGTTGTGGTTTGGCTTGTGTGTTGTGTGCTTTTAGAAACGTTTTCATATTAACATGAAATCTCACTTTAAACAAAAGTTACATGCTCTGTGACTTTAACACGACAACTTTATTATTTTTATCATGTTCATCTTCTAACAATTTTGGATCACAAGAACTTATCTCATTTCCACGCTCAGACGCTGGACTGATGATTCTCATCAAATATTTTATTATTTCAAAATAATATTTCTGTTCCCTCCAAAAGTTTCTTGCTTCTACACTACCGTCCGTGTAAAAAGCAATTATGGTTTAAATGCAAGAAAACTACAAGACAATTATCTGTGACAGCCAAAAGACAGGCGAGGTTGAAGTGAAATTATTTTCCAAGATTCTTTGTTTCATTTTAATTGTTTTAACACGATCAATTTCGCATTTTTAATGTCAACCATTTTATTTTTCACACGCAAGTAAAAATTTAATATAAATGATGACCTAAATTATTATTACTTAAAAATATATTTTGTGTGACTCTTAACTTAGGTACTTGACTAATTTGGTCTTGTTAACACTGAGCTGTGTCATTTGGAAATAAAAAAGCGATAGGTAGGTCAAAATTTTCGTAGATTATTTAAAAAAAGAATAAATACTATTCAGTTAATTTTGACCGTGAAGGTATTGTAGTTTTCTATGAAACAGCAGTTCATTTTTTAAACGGCCGTTTTTTTTTTGATAACCGACGAAAACTTTCTACGCAGGGGGTTCAGAATTATGAAACACCCTGCATAATTTACATTTAAAGGATAATGAGGGTGGGGTTGAATACCTATGATTATTGCCAACAGTAATTAAACACCTGTTTGTTAGTATAACATACATGGTATTAGGAAACGGCAGTTCAGTATTAATTGTAATTATCTCTCTTTTTAAAATAAAACAGAGATGATGATAAAAGTCTTTTACCAACTTTGCTTTGTTATTTTTTATGTGATCTAGTACCTAATAAGGAATAGGGAATCTTCATGAAAACCACTTTATATTATTTTACAAACTTTAATAACATTAAATAGAATATTTTCACAAAAAATAAAAGTCATATCAAAACAATATACCCAATTCATCTTCCCCAAACAAAAGTCTTATCCGCAATTGATCATCCCTCGCACCCCTACCCACTTGTTGCTGGGTCTCTCTGTGGGAGTCTGTGTGATTGTACCTACGAGTGCACCTACCTACGAATCTGTACGATTGTGTGCGAGTGTGCGGGTATTGTCGGGAGACTGTGTGCCTCTTGTTCTGTCAAACGATACTGTTCAGCGTTCAGGCTCTTGTCGTGTTTCGTGTTCAGGCCTTTGTCGGTTTGTTCTGAAGTTGGATGGTGAGGTTTTTGTGTGCCAATCGGGGGGTTTGTATAAGTACTGGCTTATCAGTTATCACCTATGGACTTAAATGTTTAGAGTGTTCTATCTGATAATCCCACGTCGATACTACTAGCGGTTACCTAAGGTCCGGCCGCGCTAATCTTGCCAAAGATGTAAACAACAATGGCCGCTCGAAATTGAATAAAATCGATATACAAGAACATTTATTTTAAGTAATGTTTTTTTTGTCTAGTTTGCTCGGAGATTTAGACGGAAACAAACATTACTTAAAATAAATGTTCTTATAAAAAAAATTATTCAATTTCGAGCGGCCAATGTTGTTTACATCTTTGGCAAAAGCGCGGCCGGACCTTATACTTAAACATTTCTTTCAGTTCTTCGCGCTCATACACACGAGCGACAAGCGTCAACTACAAAGGTAACTTACTGCAGCCGTCGACAATAGGCCGCTCGTGTATTTGAGCACCGTATTCAAATAAATGACCTATAGAATATATTTTTTTTTAGTTTATCTTTACCTTTTTTTAATTTATCTTTTTTTAACATCTTTGTCATTGAGTTAGCCGTGCTACATAACAGCTTGATTGCTAACAGCTTAT
The DNA here is from genome assembly GCA_947508005.1 of Amphipoea lucens. Taxonomy (NCBI): domain Eukaryota; kingdom Metazoa; phylum Arthropoda; class Insecta; order Lepidoptera; family Noctuidae; genus Amphipoea; species Amphipoea lucens. Next base: position 12,986,728 of record OX382379.1, read on the forward strand.
TTTTTATATACTAAAGTAATCTGTGGAAAATGTTGTGGGTAGTATATTTGTTAAGCTTAATTTTAAGACAACACTGTTTATACTTAATATACTACTGTTTGTTTTCCCAAATGTAATAAATAAATAAATAAATGAGTGACATGTCGACGGCAGTCGACCACGATACCAACCGAGGAGTCAAAACAATACAACAATACGTAAGATGTGTCCGTAAATTCCTTGCCAACCATTTAAGTGCACAATAGGTATAGTCATTAATCCCACAAAAATAACATTAAACAAGATAAATTAGTTAACTTTGCACCCTTATTTCCAAAGAGACGACTTTGACCAACAATGCGAGATAGCCAGAACTTCCCGCTTTGACCGGCGAATGTAAACTTTTGTGTCGTTTTTCCACAGCCGCCGAGTGAATGATTAATGTTGTGAATGCATTCGTTCACCGTTCTTATTTTTTTCATTCGTGCAACAGGTCTTTTGCGAGGTTTTGCGTCGATTTGGCAACGTTAAATCTTTTCGTTTATTGAGACTGTAATTCGGGTAAAATGTTTTTTACTCTGCGTAGAGTGGGGATGATCTATCACATTAATGCTGGGTCTTTTATTCAGTTGTCTCTCGGTTTATCTCCGAAGGCCTTCAGGCCTTAATATTTTCTTCATTCAATTGAGGTAGACTGTCCTAAACACGGGATTGTTTCGTCACTATCTGAACCGTCCTGTGTAATAATGTGAATCATAATTACAATCCAAAAAACAAAGAAAGGATTAAAAAAAAATCTCGTAGCAAATCTCAAATTCTTGAACGTAGCATGAGAACGCCGTGCGTAGCCTACGACCGCTACGAGTGCTACGACGGTTCCCGGTGAGCTACGCTTTATTATATTCTCACTCTTGCCATTTTTGACATACCACGCATTGCGTGTAAGCCTAAGCATAACCACATGGACATGTCAGCTGTTGAATTTCGACCCAGGGAAGAGATACTGGTAATAAGGAATTCTGTAACAGTAGTGGGAAACTTATCACAATAAAAAAATGCTCAGGCAAGAGTTTTTAAAAAAGTTTCGCTGATTTCGAAATATTGAGTCTTTTCAGGTTAAATTCTTACTCACTAAAGGGAATTAGGAAAACATCTGTATTTTAAAGGTTCCAATGTTAGATCTCTCCAATTTTTCCATTTTTTTTATTTGAATCTGTACTAAAAAAAAGTTGAAGAGTTTGTTTGTTAAAACGCGCTAATCTCCGGAACTACCAGTCGGATTTGAAAAATTAATTTTGCATTTGATAGCCCAATTATTCAGGAAGGCTAAAGGCTATTTAATATCGTGGTAGGACCCTCAGGAGCCGAGTAAAAAAAGACAGAACGGAAGAGAAAAGGAAGATATACATAGATATTCTGCGAGCAGGCGTTGCGATGCGACGGGGTGGGTCGGAGGAACAATAAATTTGACGCGGACAAAGTCGCAGGCAAAAGCTATAGTAACTTTATAAAATTGTAATTGAAAAATGATCGACGAAAATTGAGGGTATGAAATTAACCTCAATATTGTCAAATGAAAAGCATCTTTAAGGTGATTAAAATATCAGAATTTCGGAGTTAAGTATTCAAATAAACAAATCAAAGCGCTGAATTTGTAAGTGGCATAACAAATTAAATTAAAGTAACCGGTGGATGTTTTACCGGTAAAGGTGATTAAAGATTTTTATATTTAGCCAACGGACCACAAATCCAAAAAATCTGGATAATCTATGGTCCGTTCAAAAAGTATCTAATGAAAATGCATAAAAAAGGGCTTTAAAGGTCCGTACGTGGCATATCTACAATGCCCGTCATTTTGTTTTTTTTTTTTTCAAAATGGCAGTCACGCATGAAAACTATACAAAGTGTAAAAAAATTAACCTTAAAAACTTTAAGAGGTGCTTTAGACCATCGAACTGAACAACTTTCACTATGGGACCAACTCCGAAATCACGAAAATAAATCAGCTGTTTCATACAAAAGTTCAATACCTTCTCGGCCAAAATGTATGAAACAGCTCATTTTTTTTTCGTGATTTCAGAGTTGGTCCCATAGTGAAAGTTGTTCAGTTCGATGGTCTAAAGCACCTCTTAAAGTTTTCAAGGTTAATTTTTTTACACCTTATATAAATCGATAGCTGACCTCAATGCAAACAGAATACATAATAGGACCAAACCCCGTAAAGCGTCATGTTACCTAGATTTTGAAAAAAAAAATGGTGGACAGTAGGTATGCAACGGACCTTCAAAGCCAGTTTTCCTTATCCATTTGTTTACATCTTCATTAAATACTTTTGGAACGGACCATAGATTCAGAATTTTTTGAAGTAAAAACTTCTTAAGGCGCGTTAGGCATTTTTTGAGATGGGAAAAACTATTGAACTCGCGCCACTGTTACCGTAATCGACACCGCTTCGGATGTGTTCGGCTGTCCTCGGGATGTACTTGGTTTTAATATATATCCGATATGTCAGTTAGTGATGGCAAAGTATTCTGTTTTTGTTTTGTTTTCACTTCTGTCGGCACTCCCGGAGTGCCACTGTTTTTTATTTCCTCTCGATGTTTTCCGTCGCAGAAGGAATAAATACACAAATTATTATGTCACTTAAACACAACTTAAACTCAACTTGTCCATAACAAAGGTAACAAATAAAATTAATTAATTGTTTACGTAACCGATTCATTAGAAATTCTCATCGTTACATTTTACAGCCTATTTACTAAGTTTTACTTTAGGTTCGTAAAGTTACCGGTAATTACGTAAAATTACCGGTTTTGAGTTAGCGCTAAGAGTTTATTTTAATTGCGGACTTAAGGTGTAAGTAAAGTCAGGAAAATTTATCGCTAAGAAAATTTATACCCTACGTAAATTTCCCTTGTTATATCCATTTTATACAACTATCAAAGAATGACAGTTGCCCGTGGCTAAATAATAACAGCCGCACAGGTCGATCAATCAGGTTAAGCTACGCTTGCCGCGGTTGGTCTGTGGATGGGTGAACATCTTTACATACCGAGACCCCTCCGTGCCTCGGAAAGCACGTTAAGCCGTTGATCCCGGCTGTCATTAGTGGATCTTTGACAATCGTTACGGGTAGTCAGAAGCCCGAAAGTCTGATAACCAGTCTAACCAAGGGGTATCGTATTACCCAGTGACTGGGTTGTGGAGGTCAGATAGGCAGTCGCTCCATGTAAAATACTGGTATTCAGCTGCATCCGGTTAGACTGGAAGCTGACCCCAGCATAGTTGGGGAAAAGGCTAGGCAGATGACGATGTCAAAGAATGACAGATGTGATTTGAATATATGGACAATTTAAGTTGGTAGTCAGTTTACTTAGCACTTAATTTTCCAGGCTGTAAGTAGGTACAAACGGCAGCACATCAAACTACCCAAAACTGTCAAATTTTTCCAATCGACTATGAACCTTATGCTTCAGCGATAAAGTTGAAAATCTATTAAAGAAAGACAGATTGTAGTAGTTTGATGTGCTGGCGTCTGTACATTAAGTTTAACGAAACCATTGTCAAGTCTATTATTTTAGTATCTAGTGTATATAGTTAGTTACTTATTACGAAGCAACAAAGTTTTTTATATTGAAAAAAAAAAACCATTGTTCCATTTCTTCATATAAATTACGGGTTCAAAACTTGACATTTACAAATGTAGCTTTTCCAATATGACAGTACCTACTTTTCGTATTACTCTTGAATTCCTTCTGAAGACACAGTGAAAAAATTGATTGAACCTATACACAATCAGGTACATTGCTGCATCGCTTCCCGCGCCGCTCCAGTTACCTATAATATTTGAGATAATTAATTAGTACAGTCGTACACAAAAATGTGTTGATTATTTTTATGTCACAAAGATTTAGAATTATGGTTTGTCTTTATACAGGGTTAAGTTATAGGGTCTCGTTATCACCTTTTGAATACAGAACCCTAAAACAAACGAATATCGCCATTTTTTGGTGATAAGTGTGATGACAGAATAGGATATTTGAGTAATTAATGATTATAACTATGCTACAAAATTATTTTAACCATAAAATTTTTATTAATCGAATTTTATTAAACATGCGACATGACTGATTACGGAATTACATTAAATAATTGTTTAATTACATCTTTTAATTAATGCTATTGCATTTTATTAACTTGACTAAGACTAATGATGCAATTCGATAAAATATTGATGATATTTCTGTATAAATAATAAACTCCGCAGAGCGCTCGAGGTTATTCAAGAATACGTTTACTTCGGGGAACTGCAGTTTGGTAAGAAAAACTTTGAGACAGAGGCTAACAGAAGAATTTAGCTGGGCTGGGCAGCGTTAGGGAAGCTTTTTGGAATCTTCTCGTCACTTATTTCGCAGAGCCTAAAGACTAAAGTCTTTATTCAGTGCGTCCTGCCTGTTATGATGACTTAAGGAGCCTAAACGTGGACACTGACGGCGCGGCCTGTACATAAATTCAAGGTCGCTCAGCGAGCTGTGGAACAAGCTATGCTTGGTCTCTTTCTGAGGGATAGAATTCGGAATGAAGTGATCCGGTAGAGAACCAAAGCTGTCGACATAGCTCACAAAATAAGTAAGCTAAATTGGCAATGGGCCGGATATATTCGCCGTAGAATAGATGACCGTAGGGTAGACGTGTTCTTGAGTTTTCTTGAGACCTTCTTGAAGAGAGGAAGCCTGTCCGCCTGTGTCCCAGAAATGGGAACATTGTAGGCTGATTATGTCATGTAGAAACGAGTACTTTAACTAATGCTTTCATTTAAGATATTCAGCTTTTTTCGAAAGTTGAATGGACGTACCTACATACTACAAACATTGCAATTAATCACTTAATTTAAAACATTATTATTTTACCCATACAAAACAATGCACATAACTCACAAGACAATTTTACGTAACCCGTTTAATAATTAAATGCAACATCATTTACATACACCCTTTTCTACCTAACTGTACCGCACCAGTATGCAAAAATTCCTAAAAAAGGCGTCGTTCCTCTCCACTTGTTCGACACATGCCCACAGTCCACAGCTGGGCATCGGTATGTGCGCGCACAGGCACGGTTCGTGTGCGCACAGTGTCTGTGTGTGTGGTGTGACGTATGGGCCGACCACCCCTGCTGTGCTTCCCGTAGCGAGGCTGATTAGGGTTGGCGCTATCAGTTCGATCATTTTATATTTTTTTGAATCATAGATTTTTTCTTCATAAATATCTTTACTTTGTGTGAATTATTTCATCACAACTGATCTCTAAATGGTTAAGGAAAACATCGTGAGGAAACTGATATGTCTTAGAACCAAAAAATCGAAGACATGTGACATGTCACATGCATCAACCCGCACTGGGCTCGCGTGGTGAAGGTAATACGGCCCTCTCACAGAGAAAAGGCCTGTGTCCCAGCAGTGGGAACATTATATGCTAATCGACCGAAACAAAGCTGCACATTAAAAAAAAAGTAGGTACAGCCATTATACAGGGTGTTTGGCGCATGGGCCGACACAATTTTTTGGGGGTTGGGTGGGTTATTTGCGAGGTTTCACCCAAAGACCCCATGTCCAAAGTGCCACGGTTCCCAACCCCCCAAAAAATGGTGTCGGTTCATGCGCCAAACATCCTGTATACAAATAAATAAAATACAGCTGGGATATTCTAAAAATCTAAAGTTACGAAAACGCCCTAAGAAAATCCAACTTCCCATAATGCCACCTTTATAAAAAAGACGTTAAATAAATAACTAATGAGAATCCAGATAGGTTGAAATCGTTTAAAAAGACCTTTAGGAGACTCGATTGAGACACTGAGCAACTTCAGGAAATTAGATTTTCAGCTAGATTAAGATCTTGCAAGGACTAGGTACTTTAACATTCTTGAAGACAGATTGAATTTGAACGTACCCAGGAATAAAAACAAAAGATTTATATCATAATCATCCAATAATGTTCCCACTGCTGGGACACAGGCCTACTCAGATCGAGAGCGAGTAGGCTGTAATCTACCACACGGCCCCAGTGCAGATTGGTAAATGTCACATGTCTTCGAATTTTTGGTCCAGTTTAGCCTATACTATCTCACAGCTGGGCAAAGGCCTTCCAAAAGACCTTCCAGGAACTCCTTTCCTGCGCCACCTCGAACCAGCCCTCGCGGTACGTGTAACATAATAATAATTATATTTAGGTATCTAATTATTGTATTTAATTTATTTCGGACAGCCCTAACAAACTAGCTCATCACACCCCTTGCATGTCATAGCCCCCTGCAGCGTTTGGCAAGTGTGCACACATACGAACACACAGACACAAACACGCACACAAAATTGACAACCCATAAATTAAAAGAACCTGTTTCACGAGGGTAGTTCTTTGTCACTTAGAACTTCGTATTTTATTTATAGTCTGTGCTTACAAAATTAATACACCCTAATCCTATTCGAAAACAGGCCTTTTAACACATAACATAAGATTCTTATTGACAGCAAAGACGGTTTGGTAAGGATTAGATTATGAATTTCGTAATTTAAACCTTATGATTTATGGCACAGAAATTAAAATCGTCTTATTAAAGGGGCTTACTACTTTAACTTACTTTTTTTTCAAGAAATATCAGAAAAGGTCGGATATAGAGTTCATTTGAAGTAGTTCTAAGAAGAATGGCAACACGCTGAGATTTTTAGTAGCTGGAACTTGTCACTGACCGAAGTTATAACTTGATTCTTTGAATTAAAACCTCTTTTATGAAGTGGGATACTTATTTCGGGAATCTGTTGTATCCGGTGGAGTAATAGAGATCAGAGAGGCAATTCTCGTAATTTTAAGAACGTTCACAGTCTGATCTCAGTCTCAATCTGTCAAAAATACTTCTAATTTCCCTACATTTTGACAAGTTTTTGTTTGTCGCCGAGATGAGACTGTGACTAGATTTTGAACGTTTTAAATTACGAGAATTGGCCTTCCGGTAACGCCGCTTGATGTCAAGTCACCGACGTAGAATATATTGTGTGGCATTATAACACTGAAAACTGTCCTTAATTTTTTTTATTCTGTGGTTCCCATGAAATATTGGGCCGCCTTGGAGGTTAGAGAGTTCTCAATACGTAGCTGAATGTGTGCTCATACATAACATAATCAGCCTAATATGTTCCCGCTGCTGGGACACATACCTCCTGTCGATGAGAGGGAGTGGGCTGTAATCCACCACGGGGGGTCCAGTGCGGGTTAGTGGATGTCACATGTCTTCAAGCAGTGGTGGCCCAGTGGTAACGGCCGCGACTTACGAGTTGTAGGTCGTAGGTTCGAATCCAGACAGGCGCTTTGCTTTGTGTAAATTATTTCATGACTCCTGCTCTCAAAATGGTGAAGAAAAACATCGTGAGGAAACCGGCATGTCCTAGAACCAAAAATTCGAAGACATGTGACATCTGCCAACCCACATTGGGCCCGCGTGGTGGATTACTGCCCATTCCCTCTTACTAAGAGGAGGCCTGTGTCCCAGCAGTGGGAACATTATAGGTTAATTATGTACATGTCTTCGAATTTTTGGTCCTAGGACTTGCTTGTTTCCTCACGATGTTTTCCTTCACCGTTTTGAGAGCAGTGGTGATGAAATAATTTACACAAAGTAAAGGACCTGGTTGGGTTCGAAAATACGACCTACAACTCGGTAAGTCATGGTCGTAACCACTGGGCTACCACTGCATAAATATGTGCTCCATTGATGGCAATATGCTCGCCCCCTTTTAACATTTTTCTAGCCTTTGCTGTCCTACTTTTAGGCAAAGACCTCCCTTCCTTTAACATGGGATTTAAAAATAACTAGGGAATCATGGGTGTAGGTGCAGTAGGCTGCATTTACGTCAATAGTAACAGTGCCAGCCAGTATAAGCTGGGTTCTCACCCCCTTACTAATAAACGTTGTATAGCGTCTGTATAGTTACACAACGCTTTGTCTTCTTTTTTCGAAATTCAAATTACTGACGACTGAAAGAGAGAAATCGGTGTTTAACTATTCATCTGATGTAATATGTTTATTAGTAAAGGAGTTAGTCTATTGAAACTCTTTCGTAGATTCGTCAACGACCCACAGGAAGTGACAGGGTGGTCTGTTTCACCCGGTTCCACCCGAAGCATGACGTAAAGTACCGACAAACAGATCACGAAATATCGTGACTCCTGCCTCTGAGGGAGCTTGAACAACGCCTGTTAACTTTCCCCACGAACTAGTATTGGAAAGAATGGATTAAAATCGTTTTGTAACATGTTTAATTGTTGTCCGATATAAATTACAATGTCTGTTGTATTTCAGATTTTATCAAAGTTATTACGCAATTATTAATATTTTTTTAAAACGTGTCAAACGTGTAAGTAATATTATAACAAGCACCATTATCATCATCCCGGCTGAAAGAAATCTACTGCAGGACAAAGGCTTTCCAGCTCTCATCACACCAACCGCTTCTGCGGTTCCAGCATCTAATAGATTCCTTTGACCTTTACCAGGTGGTCTCTCCAATTTGTGGTGGGCCAGCATATTCATTTTCTCAACCTTATCATCTACACTCTGACGTCACCCAGTCCTGGGCATGCCTCTCTTTGCTTGAGCATGTTAATTTGAATTAAAAAAAAAACAATGGCACTCCGGGGGTGCCCGACAGAAGTAAAAACAAAACACAAACAGAATACTTTGCCATCACTCATTGACATATCGGATATAGTACATTAAAACCGAGTTCATCCAGAGGACAGCCGAACACATCCGAAGCGATGTTGGTTACTTTTCCCATCTCAAAAAATAATTTATGACAACAGTGATCCATATTGTGTTAGTATTATAAAACAACTTATATTCTAGAGTTAGTAGTACTGATATAAGTTAAAGTAATGCACACTTCATGCAGAGGACGACCAGACAAGGAAACATGTTTCCTACCTGAGCAACAGTCGCATAAAAAGCCTACCTAATACTTGGAGTATAGCTCTCTGCCACAGCTTTCTTAGTGTAGTCAAATAGATAGTTAATTTCCCCTACAAAAATACTATGTTCTCATGCAGGAATCGAATCTTGCATCAACATTGCAGAAGCCACTGCACCAATTTGCCCATCATTATCCAATCAGCCTCACACAAAACAAAACAACATACCAACTGTTTTCACTACCAACACAAACGCGAACAAAGTAGGCAACAAATTAATATACAGCATGAATATTCACGTGGTTACGAGTGGCCATGCATTAGCATATAATTGTGTTTGTCACAATTATTTCAAAACAATGACGATAAGCCTAATAAAATTCTGAACAAATTTGGTTGTGGGGATAAAAATTGTTACGTACGATAGCTTTGTCTTTTGCTCTGGGGTTTTATTGTATATCATAGCGTGCATTTTTATTCTGGAGGCCAAACCATCAGGCGATTGTTGATACAACGGAATTTACAGGTACGATAATTTTGATAGCTGTAAAGAGAAAACTATAGGCACACGATGAACGCATCTGTTAGCAAGCGGTACTATAGCGGCCGAACGCTGCAAACAAGAATAGCCCTTACGGTGTATAGATGTAACTACTTACACCTCTGTCTAACCATGTGAGTAACATAAGGCGTGATGTTGCGTGTGTTATTTAGCTGTAATTTGATCTAAAAAAATCTCATACATTCAAGATCTGCTTGTTAGAATGCAATTTACACTGACCATGTTCTCTTAAACTTACTTTCGATACAACCATTTTACAGTTCATGCATATCAAATACCAATAACCAATACCCATCGAAAAATACAGTTCAACTGGGTACCTACCTAAAATTTTATAGCCCTGACTCATAATGGCCCCTGCATCGGAATCCTCGTATTCCAATAAAAATACCAAGTTTCACCAATTCAAAGCTATCTAGTTTGATCCGTGTAAAATTTTTTGTTGTACCACGAATGCTTTTTTTTTAAGAAACACGTAAAAAGACTTCGTGTATCGTGCGATACAGATTTCACGAAGAAAAAACTGTTTTAAAAAAAACGTCAAGGAAAAAAGAGTGGACGGCCCCGCCTGCCTCGTGTCGCGACCGACTGACGCAAACGGGAGAAATTTCACGAGATATCGACACTTTGAGATAGAAAAATGAATTCGATTGGTAATAACATTAACAGTAACAGTGACAGTGCTTAAGGTATAGAACTTTAGAGGTTTGTTTTTTGCAAAGAAGATCGTTTCCATAATAACTAAACTATGACTAATGAGACACAAATTAATTGCTATTGTTATAAATCAAATTTTGATTTTTCAACAGTTGAACGGCTAGCAACAAATAGGTAATTGAGGATTTGTGACATCTGTCGATCCACACTTGGTCCACGTGGTAAAACAGCCCAGTCTCTCTCACAAAGAGGAGGCTTGTGTCCCAGCAGTGGGAACACTAAAGGCTGATTATACTATATATTGTTATTTTAGGTAGAATCGAAGCATTTACATAAGCAGCAACAGCATAATCAGCCTGTGATAAAACATCCACCACGCGAAGCCAATGCGGATTGGTGTTGGTCGGTATGGTCCATCACATGGCTGTGAATAGGATATTAATAAACATCCCTCTTGTATCCCTGAAGGATTAGGCAAAAAGAAGTGAACATATACTATACCCGATAGGTGATGATGGTGATGATGATGGGGCTCCCTTTTCCGCACTTAGACTCCCATTTGGTCCGAAGCTTCCTGGGAGTATACCCGATAGTATATTCATCCATAAAATTTCATCCAAAACAATCACTCAAGAATATTAACGCGACTTATTAACATTCTACGCATCAACGACCCCAATAAAAGTAATCAGCAAAGTCATGCAAAATTCTACTAGCCAAAATGAATTACAGTAGTTAAAGAAATTATGCTTGATGGCATATTTGGAATTTTATAGGGGTTAATAGCCACTGGCTCGAATATTTCATTGTCTAGACTAGCTATTGTACCTGAATCATTATCATATAGTGTAGGAGTTAATACTTGCTCTATTATGACTTTGGCACCTATTGTTGTGTATGACAAAAATGCGGGAATATTAACAAAAGTGAATCAACTGTTCAGTCATAATATTAGAATTCACTATCAAAATTCGTGTCTGGCATCGGCTTGATATCGTTTGTAATGAAATCATTAAGAATAGCTGTTAGTTGTTTTGGTATATCCAAGTCCTTGAACTTTCTCCGGACACAAGTGGGAAGATTTAGCTCCAACCTGGTAAATTGGGGCTTCCTCCGATAGAACGGCAGTAGCGTGTGGTACCTATGTCGCAAACCTCCTGCTCCAAAACATGTCATCAAAGTGACTGCGTTGCCACTGACGACGCCGGTGGCAGTGGAGAAGTTTTGTGCCAATAACGTCTAAAATACAGTCGTGGCAGACGAAGAAGAAGAACATATATCCAACATTTTCATTCTTTCGACTTAGGTCCCTTTTTGCTACGTCGTCTTCGGCGGGCAACTGCCCCATGATTCATGTCGGGGCTTTATATCTATGCTAGTTGCGCGGTAAACTCTACTTGCGAGATGCAGTTGTAGTTACCACTACATTTTCATATAGTCACGACTTGGCACTTGGCACAACGGCAAAACTTGGTCAGGTGGGGTAACTCCGATGAGTGGAGCCAAATCGCAAACTATGCCCCACCTCTTGTCATGCTATCTGTGCACTTACAGACGAGGGGCAGTTCACAGTCTGATCTCAGTCTCAATCTGTCAAAAATACCTCTAAAATCCCTACATTTTTGAGAATTTTTTCACATTGATAGTCGCTGAGATGAGATTGCGACTACATTTTGAACGTTTTTAATTAGAACTATGGAAGACCATCTCAAGGCCAACAACGGTACGAAGTGACCCTATTCTGGTCGAAGCTTATTTACAACAAATAAATGGAAACATCTATACGACGAAGAAGAATCATCATCTTGGAATTTTCTTCCAGTTCCTTTGTTTTGAGCTTCTAGTCCTCATTTCAATATTATTAGCTAAGCAAGATCCTATTCTTACCAACTCCAGAGCCGCTATTTTCGAAAAGTATAACTAAGTTTACATTAAAAATCCTACGTTTATACAGTAGAGGCTTTATCTCTTCGTCCCAATCTCGTGTAAAGCACAGAATCCGGTATCGTTGCATGCCGTCGCACACGGGTTGCCGCTGTCGTGTCCCTCCACCGCGTTATCATCTTCATCCCTGCTCGCTAAATCTGAACTTTAATACTCCGAGATAAAGGTGATAAAGACGGCAGCGACAATTTTGTGCACCGTCTCTGTCCCGCCATTTTAACAGTTCCGCTAATACATCCAAAAAGCAGCTTTAGAATGTTGGAGTAAGGTTTGTATTGGTTGAAATTGTAATTTTGTAGTTGAATACCTTTACATTTGCTCTATATCGCTTCAAAAATGGCCGTTAGTACGTCGTAATAGGGACGTAAACAACAGCATTGATCTTTAGGCAGAATGAGTAGCTGTAGATGTGTTTTTCTTTATATCCAAAGGAATTTAACCTCTACGTGCATAGTGATAAGGTTTATGTATTATGAAACAGTCTGTTCGTTATGTGAATAGCCACTTACCTGAGTTTTTACCGAGACACCCGTGCATTGTCTATTGGAAACATTCTTATGCATGTCTTGTGAGTTAGCGTGATGATAATTTCATATTAATATATTCAATCATTTACTAAATTATAGTTTATTTCGTCCTAAGTATAGGGGTCACGGGATAAGGTAGTGTTTGGATCTGTACCTATGTTTGTCTCTCTCTCGCCTATGAGTTTGACTAGGATATAAAATTAGGGAGGGGAATAGCAGCATACATACATTTCATCATCATCATCATCATCAGCCTATAATGTTCCCACTGCTGGGACACAGGCCTCCTCTCTGTGAGAGGGAGTGGGCCGTAATCTACCACGCGGGCCCAGTGCGGGTTGGTAGATGTCACATGTCTTTGAATTTTTGGTTCTAGGACATGCCGGTTTCCTCACGATGTTTTCCTTCACCGTTTTGAGAGCAGTGGTGATGAAATAATTTACACAAAGTTAAGCGCCTGTCTGGGTTCGAACCTACGACCTACAACTCGTAAGTCGCGGCCGATACCACTGGGCCACCACTGCTCCGCATACATACACCTGCACGTTAATAGCATCTGTATTGCCATCACCCATAGTTTCCAAAGTCTACTGATTGTCCATTGTGCTCAAAAATCATTCAGTACCAAGTTGTAGACACAGGAATGCATGATAGCGTCCTTGGCAAATACTTGCAAAACCATAAATTTCAGTAACATTTTGTCGACTTTTTCTCAAGTGGCAGCATCAGTTGCGTGATAGTTCTTACCGTAATAAAACGATTTGCCAGCAAGATCCAGAGGGGCAATTGCATAACACCTATCAGTAGCAATAGGTTTCATTTTGACAGTTATTTACGTTACTGAGCAGACAAATTTTTCGAACATATGAAGCAATGGATTAGCAATACCCTTCAAAATGATTCAGATTCTGATTTATAGTGTGTAGGGTGCAGATTGTACCGTATGAACTTTAGTATCGTTACTCACGGATGCTTGCTAAAGGCTACATGTCTAATTGAACGGAGAGCAAGACCTAGGAAGACATTATCAACAGAATTCCACAAAATTCACGCTTTAGTGGACACCGATACACCGCTACACAGCTCCACATTACTACCTCGTTCAACCCCGCTTACTCGCTTCGCTCAAGTAGACAGTGAACCTAACATCTGGTGTTTACTTAGTAAAAAAACAACTGCAGTTCAAATGTCCAGGAAAACAGCATTCCTACAAATAGTACACTTACCAGGTGTGAGCAACTATTTCAATAAAATAATAGCCGCAGAGAACGCATCAGATACTAAAGTTACTCACGAAACAGCTCATTCAATTATGCATGCGAAGCATTTTGTGATGTTTTAAGGTCATGATCGTAGTAAAGTAACGGTCAGTATAGTTTACAGAATTTTGGATAAATAACTGGGTGCGTATGGGCGATGGGCCGGCCATATTGGCCGTAGAACCGATGACCGTTGGGGTAGACGTGTTCTTGAGTTGAGACCGCGAAACGGCAAACGTAAGGTAGGACGCCCTCAGGCTAGGTGGAGTGACGATCTTCGCAGGGTGGCTGGTAGCAGCTGGATGAGAGTTGCAATGAGAATTGGGTTGGATGGCGTGTAATTGGAGAAGCCTATGTTCAGCAATGTACTGCTGTAGGCTGTTGATGATGAACTGGGTGCGTACAATGATAACACTTATAGTCTATTTCAGAAGTATCTTATAAAAATGTAAACAAATGGACCAGAAAACGAACCTGTGAATGCCAATATGTAGAGCCGCTAACAAATTGAGTGCTAATTTGAATACTTAAACCTGATATTCTAATTTTAAATCACCTCAAAGACATTTTTCATTCGACAATTCAGGTTAATTTTATAACCTCAATTTTCGTCGATGATTTTTCTTGTCCTCCTTCTTCGTTAAATTATTTAATTTTTCTTTTTTCGCCATCAGCTTGAACTATTATACACTCTCCGGTTAATCACTCGTTGGTTTAATGGTCGCAAGCACTACTTCTGAGCATGAGGTCCTGGTAGATTCAGTGGTCGAACAAAGCGTTAAGTACTCGGTTTTCCATCGGGAATTTCTCAATAGCAACTCAGAGTCTGGATTTGTGCTTGATTGATGGCAATAAGCTCGCTCACTATAACTTGAAAAATGCGGAGTGGTACAGACGCCAGCATATCAAGCTACCCGAAAAGCGAAAACGTCAAATTTTCGCAATCAACCAACAAAATCTATTAAATAAATTTGACAGATTGTAGTACCTAGCTTGATGTGCTGGTGTCTGTACTATAAATCTCTGCTTAGCCCTTCGAGGACTACAGGCGTTATATTTATTTCATTTTTCCTATTGTCCCCATCAAAAGTTACCCAATCACAATGTTGCTCTGATTTTCCTTATACATTCCAACCAAATATGACCACATCAATTCTCCTAACAGTTGTGTTTCTACGACACACTTAGTGTGACCAACTTAGTAGTCAGTCATGATACTAGTGAGTATGAAGGATGAATACAAATTCCCAACGATTGTATCGAAAGCCGTGGAAACCTAGCGTGCACAATGTCATGCCTGGTTACCGACTGTCAGGTTATTGGCACCGATTATGTGAAAAGAGTTATTATATGTAGTTAGCGGAATTAGCTGGATGGTGTTAGAGTTCATCATTCAAAGGTAATTGAGGGCAGCGAAACCTTTGCTTTGAGCATTTCGCCTTAGCTTTGTTGTCAAAAAAGGTAATCGAGTTGAATGGCGTGCAATAGGTGAAGCCTATGTCCAGCAGTGGACTGCTATCGGCTGATAATGATGATGAAATTTGTTGTTGATGAACCTTGGATACAATTTTTTAAATTTAAAATCTTTATTGACAGTAACATACTTATCTAACAGTTTCTCGGCAAGTGATCTCGTCTAACAATGGATTAATATAATAGATACTAAATATACCTTCAGTCGAGATAAAAAATATGACATTTTATAAAAAAGCAATTTTGTAAACGTGAAGTTTGTTATAAACATAACCTATGGGCACAATGAGAGACAATGTCTTTGTTGAATCCATGTTTCACGTACCAAAATACTAAAAAATCTATTTCGCACAGGATATCAGCATCCATTTCATTTTTATTAGACTTGTGATACATATACTTGATTAATAACTTATAAATCGATGGCAGCAAAGTAGAAACGGACATCTACATTTTTGCGAAAATACTTTTTTTATGAAAATGAGCTTATTTCAACCCTATCTACAAGTCTGTATTAAAATTATTTCAAATTTCATAATAATTAAGAAAATCTGCCACGTAAATAAGGACAATTTTTAATTAATTTTTACTAAATCAGCTATCCTGTAAAATTGTGATTTTGTACATGTCCGTTTCTATTTTGCTGCCATCGAAATATTTTTACATCATCAAAATTTCAGATCAGCAGGACTACTGCTAAGCTACAAAATTTCCTTCAAATTGAGAATACAATTGATTGAGAGGTATTTGTTGTCAACCGATACCAAAGGCGATCGACATTGACTATTATAATCCACCATCACCAAAACCACACCAGCGAAACACTAAAACTTCAAAGGTACGAGAAAAAGAAAACGCACATAAAATCTACATATTATATTTACTACTTAGTTACAAAAAACAAATGCCTGTATAACATTACGAAGCAGAGTGCTCTAAATTAGGTTAATGTCAAAATGTACGAGATGGTTCACACCTGTGCCTCCATTCTATTTATAATTAACACTCTACGAATATACAGAATGATTTTTTTTACCGGTTCCAGATTTTTACAGGGTGTTCTTCTTCTACCCATGAATATGAACAACTTTGACTTTGGGACCAACTCTGAAATCACGAAAAAAAAATCAGGTTCAATATTTACCTAGGTATTTGACCAAAATGTATGAAACAGCTGATTTTGTTTTGTATTTTTTTTAAATTACGTGAAATACTAACAGCGTCACCTGTGCGATGAGTTTTTTTATGAATCTGGGAGGGGAAAGTACCTTGTCGACGGTGTAGTATCAATATCTACTACTTAACCACAAAATCATGATTTTACAGGAGGCGAAAAAAATGTTTAATTTTTATAGTTTTTAATATTTTAATAAAAGTTACTTATATTAAACAAATAGTAGGAAACGTCGTCGTCGATTCAAGACCTTATGTCTTTGCAAATATGAGCTATTTCATATTTTACCTACGAATATGCAATAAAGTGAAAATCGCTAAAATGTCACCGTCGTTGTGTTCTTCTATGGGCTTAAAATGATCTCTGTACAAGTTCAGAAAAACTGTTTTCTTTTGTTTTAGCGTGTTTCGATATCCATATCCATCACGTATGTGGAGTTTACACAAACAAAAATAGATTATCCAAACTGATATTTCAAGTCTAAATTTCAAATCATCAAAAATACATCGTCATCAAATTATTATTTTTATGTTTTATCATGGTTTAGATAATCATCGATAGGTACCCATCGTCTCTGCGGAGTTTAGATAGCCAATTTAAAACAGCCCTCTATAAGGAAATCCTTTGTCCGCTTTTGTAACAAAAACAGGGATATCGCTAACTATTAGTTAGTTAAGATAATACGTACATACAAAATGTACGAAATTCCCTATCTATCTGAAACAATCTACATTATATTATGCAAAATAATCAACGGTGTGGTCCTCTGCACCTTGAGACGTAGTACTATTAAGTATTCTATGCCTTGAGTTTAATTTGTATGGGATTGTTTGTGTGGTCTTGGGTTTATAAGACCAATCCTTTACTTCTAAAGAACTACGATTGTTCGCTCATTGTTTAAAAACAATTATCTATCTAAAAGATCTATATTATCTATACTGCTCTCTATCTTATTCGTGCTGTTAATTATATAGGTACTATCCCCAAAAAAACATCAAAGGTCATTTCTAATTTCGATTACAAATTATCCTTATATAATGTTTTTTTTATCAGATACTGTTATAAATGATGGATTAACCGGATCAACTCAAGCCGGATCTATTTGTAAACAGTTTTTAGAAGAGCGAAGTATGACCACGATCTGCTCATGATCTGAAAAGATAAAAACACGTATAATGAGAACAGTTTTCTAGTAATTTATTTACTTAGAATTGAACAATAATAATTTCAGGTGTGTTACCGACATAGCTTGCAGAGTAAGCAAACTGAAGTGGCAATGGGCTTGCCATGTCTGTCGAAGGACCGATAGCTGGTGGAGCAGACGAGTCCTGGAGTGGAGACCGCGTATCAACAAGCGTAGTAAAGGACCCCCCAGCTAGATGGACGAACGACCTAAAAAAGGTGGCTGGGGCAGACTGGATGCGGAAGGCGGAGGACAGGGTGCTGTAGCGCAGTCTGGGAGAGGCCTATGTCCGGCAGTGGACTGCGATAGGCTGAATTGATTGATTGAACTTCATGTGCAAATTAGCTACTGATTGACAGAGGCGGACTTAATCACAATGATCTCAGGATCATTGTGAACGTTCTCTGAAATGTAGTTATTTTATCAGACACACGTGTACCAATAACTACAGTTCAGAGGCAGTATCGTTAAAAAAATACAACAATCAACCTGTAACGTTAATACCATATCTAACATGCGCGGTCCGAGGGGGGGGGGGGGGTCATGACCCCCCAAAATCATTCAAGCTGTCGAGCCTGAATGATTTACTTGCCTTACTAACTTAAAACTGGACTTGAGCCACGAAAACCCCGATTGGCATATTCAAAAACAAATCTAATAAATCCAGACTCCAGGCTGCTTCACCCGACCTAGGAAGCGAACCCAGCTACGACCTCGTGCTCAGCTGTAACGCTTGCGACCACTAGACCAACGAGGAGATGTACCTCCCTTAAAATATTTCTCGGCACCCATGATGACCCCCCCCCCCCCCCCAAAATCTTGGGCTGCGACCGCGCCTGATATCTAACTAGAAAAACAACAGAGAACTGAGCAGGGCATCTTATAAAACAGGCTATAAAAGTATGGCATAATAATGACACAGAACACGCACAGAAGTTACACGAAGATAGAGTCAAAACAAAATAATAAAATAGCAATTACGGGCAAGTTTCACAAATGAACTGCATACGATCAGTAAATCTAAACCGCGTTCAAGAGCTTCAATCCAGCCTGTTCTTTGCTGCCCTCCTCTAGCGACACCCTAAGCTGAAGTCCGTGCCCCACAGGATGCCCTTAGCGTGTATTCGCTTAGTTTATAAGTTATGCCCTGGATGGAGGCCTTAAATCATTAAGGCATCCGGAGGATAACCCGGTTAAGTAGCCGACAACCTTCAAGGATATCTGCGAGATGCCGTTCACAAAAAAAAAACTGCCAGTGTCAATATGCCACAACAAAGATGACACTGACAGCTAAACGCGTTCAGTTTTATTTGTGAAATGTGAAATTCGCCCTTAATGGATTCTGATCGTCTAAACATTCATGGCTTTTAGTGACCAGTCTTGTCTCAGACACAAAAATAGAACTGGAGCAATACATTTTGCAGAGGACTTTAGGTTGTAGGTAAGGTAGTGCATTTTTGTGATAATGTTATTTTCAGATTTTAATTTGCTTCCGTCCGTCGGCGTTGGCTATTTTATCTTCAACTAGCTTCCGCCCGCTCGATAAAAAGCATTTGCATTTAGAATTTCTCCTTACCCAGTATTCGAAATATACCCATACCAAATTTCATCAAAATCGGTCCAGCCGTTTCGGAGATTAGCCGGGACAAGAGAGACAAGCAAAATTTAAAAAATTGTTTTTTTGTTGTAGCGTGTATACTTTCATATGCATTTAGTCAAAGCTGTTATTTTGACCTTACAAAAAGACACTTCAATATAATTTGTTTTTATATTTGTATAGACAAGAGTTCTATGCTTAGCTACTGTGATTGTCTTATTAAAAGTTCCAATAAGTGGTCCTTTTGTACGATCCTCTACATTATCAACGCTGCAGTATTATGGATTGTTAGTAGCTAAAAATAACTCGCTCACCGTAGTGAATGCCCCCAGGTTGAGGACCGCAAACTTCCACGCCGTCAGTCGGCATGCCTTCTTAGACCTACAAACATGGAACATGGTTAGTTACAGAGATAAGAGCTGAAAGACGTTCATTTTTTTTATTTTTTTTTATTGCTGAATTGGCGCGCTCTTGACCTCGATCAAGCGTGATGGAAAGCGATGGATGGGGTCTATGATTGAACGAGCGTGCCCAGAAGATGCCTTAGGCACTGGAACTCCCGCGCAACGACGAAACACAACAAGCTGCTTGACTCTGGTGGGAAGGTGGTCGCAAACCAGGCGGGTGTAAGCCCTACCACCGCAAGGAAAGAATTGGCCAGTCAAATAATGTGTTGGGTGTGACTGTCCAGGATGCGCCGAGCGCTCGGTTCAGTTGAGTAACTGGCGGAATAAACTGCGCTACACGAGGAGGCTTCTTCATGCATCCCAAAATGAACGATGATGATGATGTTCATGAACTACCCATACAACTTTAAAATTCTGGACATTATGACCAAAAATATATTTATTGAATCCGTGAAACTGATTCTGTATCTTTCAAGTTATTTAATCTAGTAATTTTATTAACATAAAGCAATTAAAGTTTCGAACTTGCAAAGGTGTTCTAGTTTGTAAAAGTTTTTAGAGCTAAGAGGACGTTCATGAACTACCACTATACAACTTTAAAATTCTGGCCGGAACCCAAGCTGATTCTGAACCCATCAAATTGTAGATTCTAGTTATGGTTATAACATAAAGCTATGAAAGCTTTGAGCTTGCTAAGGTGTTCTAGTTTGTAAGATCTACTACATTGTAAAGCTAGGGGTATTTAGGGCCTCAAAATGTCTTAGCACATGACGAATTTACCGGGTGAGCATGAATTTTAATTGGTTTTCTTTACACCCCACAAGCACACTGAACTTATTTGAACTGTAGTTTGAAACATTGATACGTAATTACGTACCTTATCATCACAAGTAATATGGTCCTTTTGGAGACCTTATCAGCGTCGTACCATGCACAATTGTAGACGAAGTCGTTTATTTCTACACTCTGTAACATGCAAAACACATGAAACAGGATATACAAATGTAATATGCAGCACATTACTGTGATCAGAATTGGACCTTGGTCTTGGATGGTCATTATTTTTAGCCTGTGTCGATCTACCTACTGCTGTACTGCTGGGTCAAAAGCCTCCTCTTTTTTATGTCAATATCCTTTAATTTGTTTGACTACATGCATATCTTTTTTGCGATCACTTAGTGGACTATATAAAAACCTTAAATAACTTGTAAACCCTATATAATTGGTACCCCATATTAATCGGTAATTTCAACAAAGACACAAACGAACGAACTTGTTGATTACACAATTCAATAGAAGACTATGTTAAGCACAATAAAACGTACGATGTCAATAACATTTTCTCTACATTTAGTAGCGACAGCTGCCACACAATATCTAATACTCCTGGACATAATACCTCCTTTGCCGACCAATTCAATTGGAAGCAACACTAAGCCTCACTTCAGCCTCTGCATGAATAGGATCATCTGTCTGGACTGTATTGAAAGCCTATATACGGCCAGTATTAGAATTACATACATTGATGTGTTCAACTCAAAGCATTTATTCCAAACTAGCTGCGCCCCGCGGGTTCACCCGCATAAGTGTCGATCCCGTGGGAATATCGGGATAAAAAGTATCCTATGTGTTAATCCTGGTTGTAAACTATTTGTATTCTCAAACTATCTCTATACCAAATTTCATCTAAATTTGTTTAGCAGTTTAAGCGTGAAGCGGTAACAGACAGACAGACAGTCAGTCAGACAGACAGACAGTCAGTCAGACAGACACACTTTCGCATTTAAAATATTAGTATGGATAAATCAATTACAGGAACTTTTGAAATTACCAGGGGTCAAATAGTGTTATGTAGATTGCATCAACGGTCCAGTGGTCACAAGCGTGACTACTGCGTGTGGAGTCTTGAATTTGATACCCAGGTCGTGAAAGAGTTGTTGGGTTATTCCATCAGAAATTTCCTCATAATCAGCCTATTATATTCCCACTTCTAGGGTACCAGGCTTCCTTTCTTTGAGAGGGACTGGGCCATAATTCACCATCCTCTGGCTAAGGTAAGTACCAGCCCTTGGGTCACGGGAAGTGTCAACCATGAGCATTTGGCCCCACCTCACGACCATTAAAGACCGAGGCCTCCAAAATTCATTATAAAGGGGATAAAAGATTGTATGGAAGTTTGCCATTTTTGCCGTTGGGAGCACACGGCTTGTTAACTTACCGATTTCATCAATAAATCCCCGAAGTAACACATCAATGATATTTGTGATAGACTCATCAACAGGAAGGTGATGAATGCGACGATAGTGCTGGTCTTATCGGCTACCTGAATCAACATGAAATATTAAAACAACCACATCTTAGCAGATGTCGTTCTGTTATAAATAATTTCCATCACTACATTAAAATTGCTGAGTTGAAAAATTCTTGTACTATATAAAACTGCTCGCTATGCAAGCAGCGCAGTCAACCCACAAATTTTGTTCAAAACATATATTTTTAATGTAATATTCCGTGTACAGATTTTTTTTATTAAATTAGTTCTGTAGCAGCAAAATAAAGTGTTTCAATTAAAAAGGACCCACGGAGCGCCATCCTAAAAGTTCCATAGTACAATTTGTGTTTCTTCTAAATAGATGGCATATTATGACTGAAATTGTTTTCGTCTTTAGTTTGAAGATACCTGCTAATATCTTTCAAGCCTTATTTATCATCATACATTTTCGTGATGTATAATAATCCATGCCATGCAGCAATATTACGCATCATCATTTATACACTTACGGACACCAGTATCCTAAAGCTGCCTTTCCACCAGAGTTGAGCGAAGATGCGTAGCGAGGGATGTGTGTGAAACCAACCAATAACATCGCTTCATTCTTATTGCTTGAACTAAGTTAGCATTGTTATTCGTTAGTTTTACACACATACCTCGCTCATCTCTGGTGGAAAGGCAGCCTAATTGCGTAACTCACTATGAATCACAAATTGTTTTTAAGGATTTTGCAAATCCATTGCTTCATATGTTCGAAAAATGTTTCTGCTTATCAACGTAAATAACGCAATGAATGTTGTTGAACTGTCAAAATAGAAGCCATTCCTACTGTTAGTGTGTTATGCAATTAACCCTCTGAATCGAGCAACTATCTCTACGAG
The DNA here is from genome assembly GCA_947508005.1 of Amphipoea lucens. Classification (NCBI taxonomy): domain Eukaryota; kingdom Metazoa; phylum Arthropoda; class Insecta; order Lepidoptera; family Noctuidae; genus Amphipoea; species Amphipoea lucens. The sequence goes on from OX382379.1 coordinate 13,009,605, forward strand.
TCTGCAACTTTTTAGACGTTCGTTAATTCATATTTGGAACTATGGTGACATCAAAATTATGGCCAGTATGTTGGCTTCAAAACTGTATAAAAACTTTTTTATTACCTACATGTAAATATGCACTTATTCTGTTGAAAACCCATTCTACGCTAGGCCCGCTCAAGATCAAAATGTCACCGAAAATGTGCACAGTGCAGTCATCTGTCCATACATAACTTTCATTCTGTTGATCAATGTATCAAGATCTTTTTTCTTTCTCGTACACTGGTTAATCATCACCATCTCTCTCCCTCTCTTCTTCATTAATTGCATCATGTAATACGTCATAGTCATCACTTATTAACAAGCCTTATTCCATTTTAATATTCTAAACACACGTACGGTGACCTTAACACAGGTGTTCAAAGTAAAGTAATGCCAGTAATATATTTACCGTAATATTGAAGGCACTGAGGCAAATCAGCAAAGAGCTGGTCACGAAGTTAAATAACGATGATTTTGAATATAATATCTCTGATTGATCCACGAGACTGAAAAGTGAGAAAAAATAATTATAAACTCAAACTCAAAGCATTTATTTCAAATAAACCATGTACAGGCACTTTTGAATTTTCAAAATTAAATAGTCGGTCAGTTAGTCAGAAAGTAGAAGCTAGTTGCCCATTCCTAAGCGAAGATCTCTATGGAGAAGAACGGGCAAGAAACTCTATGGACACTTTTAAATCAAGAATATTACAAAATCCTGGGTACATTAATCTTGTTATTGGCAAGTAGGTAACAAGTAACAAATTTTGTAATGTTATAAGATGGTTATAAGGTTATAAGTTTATAACACAACTTTAAATACCCCCACAACCCCTGTACCGTTGCATGCACCCTGTAAAATAAAATTTGTTTCGAAAAACGAATCGATACAATTTTATAATTCTTTTATATTTTATTTATTTGAGCAAAGTATATAAAATATAAAAGAATTATAAAATTCTATCGATTTGTATTCTAAAAAATTTCAACCATTTATGCAAAGGTGGGTCAGCTAATTGCTGTAACTGACTGTACATAAAAATTAAAATTGCATAAATAATATCTAGCATTAAATTTCCTACCAGTAGCTATGGTTCTTAGAGAATAATTCTCAGAATATAATTGCCTTTGCAGTCACTCAAAACCTCATAAACGCAGTAATGATGAAATTTTATGGTCTTTTTGCAGTATACTTTACTTACATTAGGTACCCATTAAATACTAGTAAACGCATTGCTTAAGAAAGCTTATTTTATTTTGTTTTGACTGGTTGTTACTTTCTTCATTTGTTTTATTACTATGCTAGTACTGTATTTGCTCTTTGGAATATTATGGTCTTATTTGTTAAAAACTTGATCATGAAATCTAAAGCTAACACGGAACTATTATTTGCAGTCTTTTTCTTTCTCAAATCGCATATACATACTTAATATTCCTGTGCCAAAAACTCCCTTAAAATGTAAGACAGACGTCTCTTCTCTATGGTCAAAACTCTTTCTCTCTATGTTTAATGCTTTATGCCTTATCGCTAGTTCGAATTTTAACTATATATTTGTAACTATATGTATTAAAGACCATTATACTCGTGCATCATCCTCAAGATTAGTAAGTAAAGATACATATCAATAAATATATCTCTCTTACTAATTTCTTCGGACGAAGCACTTCGTCGTACACCTAAGTACGTTGAATCATTAATAATTTTCAGTTCCCCACATTCAGTAAAAGGACCAGGGTGGCATATTCAAAAGGACCACACGGCTTCATGACGTCAGCGCCAGTTAGGCGATATTAATTATTATTCGTCACACACTCCGCCTAGGCAAAACGATGGGCCTAGCTAAGTTTATTTATTTATTCAAATCACAACAAGTTTGCAATTAATTTTACGTTTTATGCTAAGCTACTGCATGAATAAGTTACAGGTATGCACATCTAGGTTATTAGGTAACGCAAACTTTCGCGTTTTGACATTGTCAAGGTTGAATGCGATGTGAAAATGACTCTGATTCTAGTTGAAGACAATTGTGGGGTAACTATACTCAGCAGTGGTTGAAACAAGGCTGTCAATGACGATAATGATGATGAGGTAACTGTGTGGTTGATGGCAACAAATGTTGGAAAATGACGGGGATGCATGGACGCTGCAAAGAGCAAGGGAATGAGGGAGGCCAAACATGAAACTGCTGGAATGTGTAAAATAATATGTAAGATTGAGTAAGGAGTGAATGATAATGTGACAGCTAGTATTTTGTGCTGACACTTTGTAGGTGACATGGTACAAAGGCGGGCAGGAGAGAAGGCTAAGGGCGATTTTTACCAATGAAACCGAACACGATCAGCTCATCAAAACCACGTTCAGGAACTGCCAATGTCAATATTCCACAAGAATGATGATACTAACAGCTGTATGTACGCTGATCACCTGATTGGTGAAAATCGCCTTAATTCTAAAATCAAATCAAAATCGGCGGATCTAGACTATCAGTCAGTCACGAATCTTGATTCTAAAACAGTTTTCATGATGATGCATGCCGATGATTTTTAAGCTATATTAATTCCTTAAGGAGTATGTAAGGGTCATATAACAGAAGCAGCGTCTGAGGTTTCTGCCTACGCCCACACTAAAAAGGCGTGAGTTTATATAAAGTCTATTCAAACTTGTTTCAAATTAATATTATTTCAAGTTAAACAAATATCAACTTTATTTTAATGCTGATTAAGTTAATTTCAGAGTGACTAGCACTATTGAAAAAGTTATAAAAATGTTTGAAGTTGTAGCGTAAACTGAACTTTATTGTGTAGGGTTTAAAGTTATTTTTCCATAAATTCATATTTTTTTACATTTTTGGCAAACAAATCGCGAATGCAGTATAATTATGTACGTATGTACTCACTCTATAAGCTCCCTGTGTCTCATCACAGCCGTCGCCAAGTTCCTTCGAGTTTCATGCTTCGAGGTTGACACTGCGTTCTCAAATCGCAGACCCAGTAAATGAAAGTGCATGTTAAGGTACACACAGAGCGCGAAGAAGAGGGTGTCGCATCCAAACACGTTTAATATTACTATGGCTGCTGAAAGTTCAAGGTCCTTTTCAAATTCTGTATCGCTGGACTCATATACAACGTGTTTTTTTTTATAACCCATAACTCTAGGGGGTCATTGTACTCATAATTATGAACAACTTTTACTATGGAACCAAACCTGAAATAGCGAAAAAAAAAAACAGCTGTTCCCTACATTTATGTTTGCATAACATGTCAAAATGTAGGGAATAGCTGATTTTTTTTCGCGATTTTAGGTTTGGTCCCATAGTAAAAGTTGTTCATAATGATGAGTAAAATGACCCCCTAGAGTTATGGGATATAAAAAAAACACGTTGTATTTTTCCTCTGGTTGGGTTTACAACTTTTTCATGACTCCATAGGACACCCATTAGATTGGCAGTGGTGATCCAGAGGAGCAGTGGTGATCCAGTAGAGCAGTGGTAACCCAGTCAGTTGAGCAGTGGTGCCCCAGTTGTATCGGCCTCGACTTACGAGTTGTAGGTCGTGAGTTCTAACCAAGGCAGGCACTTTTTTTTTCATCACCACTGCTCTCAAAACGGTGAAGGAAAAGATCGTGAGGAAACTGGCATGTCCTAGATTCCTAGAACCAAAAATTCGAAGACATGTGACATCCACCGCACCCGCCCTGGATCCGCGTGGTGAATTATGGCCCACTCCCTCTCACAGAGAGAACCTGTGTCCCAGCAATGGGAATAATATAGGCTGGTTATGATATAATTATGACCCATTAGATTTATAAAGTCTTTCATTATGAGGTTTGGCATCGGGCTGACTTACTGGTAGCATATAAAATGAACCAATCGTTTTTAGATACAGAAACCGGGAATGTAGTGCACGATTATACGCGATGTGCAGGATTAGCAACATTTTGAATGAGTTCTACGAATGCAATACTTAAACATCATGCATTTATCGTCATATTTACAACAATATCCATTAAATTCTCAGAAAAGATCTAGAAAAACTATTCTTACAGTATAATTCAATACAGTGAATGCAAGGCTTCGCATTACAATGGATATTGTAATACAGTAAGTAGTAACGCGAGTAATTCATAAATACTGGAAGCCGGTTTATTGTGTGTGAATCATCTACATAACTGTTTCTATTATATTTTGCTTCGATCTTCATCTATATCAACCTCTTTATTGAAATTACGTAATGTAACAGCCTGATAATAAGCACCATTACATAATGCATGTAATTTTACTTTAATAGCATAATCAGTCATATGTTTCCACTGTTTGTGCTCCGGCCTCATCTCTGTGAGAGGGAATGGGCTGTAATTGACCACGTGGGTCCAGTGCGGGCTGCTAAAAGTTTGTATATATATCTTAATTACTTCGATTTAGCTTAGACATGCCAGTTTCTTCTTACGATGTTTTCTTTCACCGCTTTGATGAAGGCTTTACATTATTATTTTTACTATCCAATAAAATAGGAGTTCTACTTACTTGCCCAAACTTGATGAACGTAAATCAACGGCCAAAACGAAGACTTGTAAACGTCAAAAGGGTATTTTACCGCAAAAGGGTATGCTACCACAAACTCCCCAGTTTTGTGGTAATTATATGCTGATATCAAAACAGGAATAAAACAGAAAGTCGTGAAGACGAGTATGTATATACTCATTAGTAAAACTTGAACGAATTTCAACAATTTCAATGACTTTTTCATAACATTGCGTTTGATAACGACAGATTCGTCTGATTCGTTCTCATCAAATATCTGGTGCATTTCTTTAAATTTGTTCACTACTTGTAACAATATTCCTTCATTCAAGTAGAGGAACCAGGATTTTATTGTGCCCAACATACTTATTGTTATGCAGGGCGATATTAAGGACAGTTCCACGAACGGTGTACCGTTTCGAATGCCATCTATTATCCAATAGGTTTCGCCGAAGATAACTGTGTATAAAGCAATAAAATTACAATAATATAGATAGTGTTTTATAAAGTAGTCTATCGCTTTATTCTTATGGTCGTGCGAGATTTTGATTCCAGAAATTAGGAGCGCGTACTTTGTTAGTTGTATAGTATTTTCAAATTCTTTGTCAGACATATTTCTTGACTTTATTTCTGTTCGGCTGACTGTCTGGTTTAATTTCTTCTAGATAAGTTTCAGAACACTAATGATTGTTGACTGATTTAAATTAAATAGTGTTGCTTCTTCAAAATCCTCACTTCAAATAAACTTTTTTAAAGAGACTTCTTGGTCAGTGAAACTGGTTACAGAATCTCTTTGATGTTAAAATATGGGTGTCCCGTATCGATAATTACCAACTCAGAATGTCAACTTAGTAGTTTTGTATTTAGTATTTTAATTAAAGAGCACGAATTCCTTTGCCCCTACTTTTGGTTGCCTTGTCTGTAATTTGTTTCTATTTCGAATACACCTATGTCTTACTTGAGGTCTTACTAGAAGCAACTATATTCCATTGCTCATTAAATATGAAATTTAGTTTGAATGAGCATAAAATTATTTGTGGTTTTAGTGGTATATACAACTATACAGGGTAAAATTAAATTAAGTATCTAAACTCCGCAGATGTGATGAGTATAGGTTTAGAAGAAGAAGACGAAATTTTAATTACACAGTAAATGAGAACAAAAATCACAACAACACAAGTAAAACAGAAAAATGTCGCCGTTTAATACAATTTAATGAACCATGAAATGTCTAGCTTACCACACTTGTTGAAACCTAATTACTAATATGTAATTATGCAATTTTAACGGTTATGTTAATTTGCTTTTATTACGCGTTTGAGTTATTGAAAACAAAAGGCAAACGCTTTATTACAAAAGTTTGTAGGAATGATGGTTAATAGTGAAAGCCAGTTAACTATAAGCTCGGACCAAGGAAAACACCCTAATTGCTGCTTTCAATCTAAAGGATTTTGAATCTTCATATGCTTGAAAAAGTCGTAAGCTCGACAGACAACTTAAATGACGTAATGTTGTTGAATTTACAATAAAAACTGCATTGCCAGTCTCTTACTACGCATTTATCCCGCAGGTCTATGTGGAGACCAGGAACGTTCAGCTCCAGTTCCTATAAATTATGCAAATCAGGTGTCAAGAGTCGGATAAGAAAATGTATGTAGTTTCGAATCTTCGTGGGCTAAAAGGAGGTGGTGAGGAGCACTGATATCAGGAAGATAGAAGACGGAATCTGCAAACTGGATAGTGACGACATCATCATCTGCCTAGCCTTTTCCCAACTTAGTTGGAGTCGGCTTCCAGTCTAACTGGATGCAGCTCAATACGAGTATATTTCATGGAGCGACTGCCTATCTGACCTCCACAACCCATTTACTGGGTAATACGATACCCCTTGGTATGACTTTTTTGGGATGCATGAAGAAGCCTCGCTAGTTACTCAACTGAACCGAGCGCTCGGTGCATCCTGGACAGTCACACCCAACACCTTATTTGACTGGAAAATTCTTCCCTTGAGGTGGTAGGGCTAACGCCCGCCTGGTTTAACGCCCACCGAAGTCAAGTCAAGCAGCCTGCTGTGTTTCGTCGATGCGTAGGAGTTCCAGTGCCTTAGGCATCTTCTGGGCACGCTCGTTCCATAGTAGACCTCATCCATCGCTTTCCATCAGGCGTGATTGAGGTCACGAGCGGGCCCAAAAAAAAATTACTAGTTGTCAGACTTTCGGGCTTCTGACGACCCGTTAGTGACGACATCATACTGAGATTATGTTGCTACCAAACGTAGTATTTTTGGTATCTTTGCAAGGTCAGTCCCCTATTACAATGATTAACGGTTACAAGCCATAAAAATCATCGATGCCAATTATGTCTATTTTGTTCCTTGTCCGACGCAACTATTGAAAGTCGCAAACCCATTTTCAAAGACAAAAAAGTCTGTCCCTAATTAAATAGCACAATTCCCTCCATTTTCTGAACAAACGTCAGACTATTATGATGATCGATTGCCCACAATAACCATAATAATCTCTTTCGAGAAACTTGGAACTTTTGATCCGCCGTCTGAAAGTGACCGACGGAAAAAATTCCTAGTTTCATACTTTTGTTTGTCCGTCGTCTGGCCGAAACGTCGGAAAAAATCGTCGGCATTGACAAAGGCTTGGTTTTATCCGTTCGGGGGACGGGGCTCATGAATATGTAAGCTGCCTTCACCGTTATGTCTACCTGCGATTGGTTCGCAGGAAACTTTGTTTGGATCTAAGTTCAGTGTTGGTTTCTGTCAGTCATTCAAGTCGCTGGAATTTCTATTTTGGTATAAATCTGGATGAGTTGGAAGAGAGGGATTATGATGTTTCTGTTCTGGTGTTGGTATAAACCTCCTGTGTGGTTTTAAAGTCTGGTAGTTGCTGTCATTGAAAAGCTAAGGTAATAAGTCAATAGAATAGATAACGTTAATGGCCTGTGACCTGAGCCCTGATTCACAACCATACGACAGGCTATCGTATCGAAAACCTGACATTTCGATAACCTGATTTGACTTCCCCTCAACAGCAAGTAGCTGTTGGAAGAATAGCGGGCGCGGGCGTCTATTTGATTTAAACTGACAAAATTTTCGGGTTTTGGACTTGTGAACAGCATTGAGAAAACTCCTACAATAACAATGATTAATGTTCGATACGATACGGAAGCATATCGAGTGTTTGTGAATAAGGAGGCTGCACCCTATGTGCGTATCACACTATCAAGCACAATCTGTATAATTTTGAAGGATATTGCTAATCCATTGCTTCATATATTTGAAAAATTTGTCTGCTCAATAACGTAAATAACGCAATGAAAGTTGTTGAACTGTCAAAATGAAAGCTATTCCTACCGTGCCACGCAAGTGTCCCGCTGCTAAGTTCCATTAATAATATACCTCATCAACTTCTACAAAGCGAGGATATGAGGATATTCTTTGTCTTTACACGAGTTTTACAGCCTGATACAATGTTGATGACACAAATTAAGAACTAAACAAAATATAGACAGGGAGACATTATCATAACATAATAAAGATCAGAAATAGTGTCAAATAAGTATGGCCGTTGATGAATGATTTATTTTTCGTAAAACATATGGCCAGAAGCTTTTATTAGTTCTTAATCTGGATAAATGAGTTGTTTATATATTCAAGAAACATTCATCAATCAAGCTATCAAAGTAACTAATGAAAATAAATGTGCTCAAATATCAATCTTCATGTTAATCGAGATAATATTGTTTTCTGTGTATTCTCATTGGTTTGATGACCACTCATTCTAATACAATATGTATACAAAATAGTGTTAAACATTTTAAAAGAGTAATGGTGGAGTTTCTTGCCCATTCTTATCCATACGAAACTACTTATTAAAACAACTAGAATCAATTCTATTTTCTTGTAAATTTTGACATTCAAAAGTGCCTTTTGTGCCAATTTGAAATAAATGATTTGACTTTGACCTATCAGATCGGACAATCCAAAGCACGACTAGTCGGCTTGAAAGACCAGAAAGTCTGAACGATTAATTTAATTCAATTCAATTTATTCAGTAACAATTCACATTACGTTCGAATATAATCCAGCATGAAACATTACATTAATAACATAATTAGATGTAGGTACAAATATTATAAGAATACATGCAATTCAATTTAAATTAGAAAATATGATTTTATAAAACAAAAAAATGTAGTCTAATTACAATTTTTTCATGTAATGTCACAGAATACATAATAGTACAAGTACCTACCTAATTACTAATTAAATGTAGTCACAAATGTCATTAATTACCATAAATTCAGAAACACGTCTATATTAGTCAAATAACCCGCCCCTAACTGTTCCTGGCAATTACAAACATTTTCTGGTCTTTTGATCCTCATATTAATCTAGATAGTCAAACAAGCATATCGGATACAGCAGACCCGGCTTTATGCTACCAACATGATAATAAACAATGATAACGTTATATTTTCTCTATATCTTGAGTGGATGACGATTAATGCAAGAATGTCACGGTGGGCGGGTTACGGTGACCGCTGACGTCATCCTGCCAAAATTATTAGGTTACCGCGGCTCCACAAGTTACACATCTACTTAGCAACTGTTCATTGAAAAAATATGTATTGTATTTTTTGTTTAGTTTTCTTGATTTCTTCTACCGTTCCAAGTTTTGGAAAACAATAGCTGGGAGAGTAACCTATATAACTGCATAGTTCTGGCTGGGATAGTGTTGCCTCGACCAGACGAGTATTTTATATTATGCACTTTTGCGATATATTGTTCGGCTGATAATTTGACGTCTACATTATAGACAGTTTTAAAAGTTTTTACCGAGTGTTTTATGCGCAATCCATTTAGATTTTTTTTTTGTTTTACTTTAGTTCCGACTAGTGTAGTCGAACAATATTGCTGTCTCTGACCAAGGCACTGGCAAAAATCCAGAAAATATGCATATACAGTCCATATGTCTCCTTCACGTAAAGCGTAGACCCTAATAAAACAAACCATATTTTTTCTCGTTATGAGACCTTAACCAGTGACTCAGTATTGCCACACAGCATTAGGGAATGTTGCGAAATAAAGTATCTACACGCTCACAGAGCTGAGATCATTATCACAAGTAGGCGAAACCAGTCTGCTACGGGCAGTGGGCAGAAACGCAACTTTTTAATTGCCAACGAATAAATTATCCTCGCTTATATGACTCCCTGGTACAAGGCAACGTGTAACGGCATATATAACTTTGTATTCAGAGCTATGCAAGAAATGTAGTTTATTGAATTTTAAAATAAAGAAGCTAAAATGTTGTGGAATTTAAGAATTTTTTGCGCTAAGTCTACGTGGTTGGAATTGTTTTCATTTTTATATGCCCAGACTAAGCAGCTTATTGAATCATTCAAAATGGCAGTGTGAAGCTCGAAGAATTTCGACACGAAACATTAAATTCCAGAAAACACGAGCCTAATTAAATACTCCATTACAATCATCAAGGATATTGAAGCGTATTTGATTGAAATAATGTTGAATTTCAAGTCATTCAACAAATTCATGTTCTTTCCCCAAGAACCGTGAAGTTTTGATAATTGAATCGTTTATTTGGCTTTGCTTGGTCACGAAAATAATATACGCAGTAACATTGAAAGGAGTCGTGAAAATCACGTTTTGCGTGAGTGTGGTAGGTCGAAATGGTAATAAAATAATTGCACTGACAAGGTGTTACAGCTATCCGCTGATGGATCAGTAAAAGGAACTATACTTAGACTGTAGATATAACTAGATATAACTGTAGATTTTATGCCAATTTCACGACCAATCCATTAATTTATGAATATGTCGAGAGTGACTAAGGCAGATAAGATGAGTTACCAGCTGACATCGGTGACGTAGCAGGCATTTTTCTGAGTGGTGTAATTACAGGCTTACGAGTCATTTCAACTTTGTCTCTGGGAATTCTGGGATGGCAATGAATCTGCACAGCTTTTGCGTTGTGATTGCGTAACACACTAACGGCTTTCATTTTGACATTTATGTTGAATGTGGTTACATTCATTGCGTTATTTACGTTGTTGAGCAGACAAATTTTTCGAACATATGAAGTAATGGATCAGCAATATACTTCGAAACTATTCAGATCATGATAGATAATGTTTTACGCAATTAGGGTGCTGGTATTACAGATGTTCATAGGCTTGTTAAAAATAAAGATATAATAATCACACATATATACGAGCTGATAACCCAAAACCGGTCGAAGTGGAGGTGCTTGGGGGAGGTCTATGTCCAGCAGTGGACGTCTTTCGGATGAATACCAGCTGATCACAAACATGGTGATCAGGGAAAGGTTTTCTTATCGACAGCTCATCATCATCTGCCTATCCATCTCCCAAAATGTTGGGCTGGGCTTCCAGTCTAAACGGATGCAGTTTAATTTAACTTGGAGCGACTGCCTATCTGACCTCCATAACCCAATTACTGGGTAATACGATACCCACTGGTAAAACTGGTTGTCAGACTTTTCGGGCTTTTGACGACCTGTAACGACTGTCAATGTGTTTGCCGAGGCACGGAGCGGTCTTGGTATGTAAAGATGGTCACCTATTCACGGACCAACCGCGAAAAGCGTAGCTTTACCTGATCGATCGACCCGTGTGACTGTTATTATTTAGCCACAACCCTCCTATAGACAGTTCTTTGTAGAAATTTTAAAGAAAGCTCAATATTCAATAGCATAATATTAGGTATGTGATCCCCTCCCTCCTAGATTTGCGCACAAAAATGAACTTGATGCAAGCACGCCTGCTAATGAACTTTAATTCTTGTAATTGCAGAGTCGGAGTGAGATCATTGTGCATCGACAATTGTCGCTAGTTCAACTAATGTAACATGGCGGGTCCGATGACCTCGGAATATATTCGCACATCACAACAATGATATTATGAATGGAGATCACAATTATTATTTAGTTGAATTGTTGGCTAACTCGCCAAACGATTATTTGATGTATTTTTTTTAATTTTTTTTTTTTTTAAAGTAAAACCTTCTTTAGTCGCGTTGGGCATTTTTTGAGTTGGAAAAAGCCATTGAATTCGCGCCACTGTTACCGTAACCGACACCGCTTCGGATATGTTCGGCTGTCCTCGGGATGTACTCGGTTTTAATGTATTTCCGATATGTCAGTGAGAGATGGCAAAGTATTCTATTTGTTTTCACTTCTGTTGGCACTCCCGGAGTGCCACTGTTTGTTTTTTTTCCAACCTTATTGCGAGTTATAATGTTCGAACCGTTTAGGGTTAAAACAGTAGGGTCTAGGGTATACGTAGTAGGTAGGTATGTAGGGTCCAAGTGCCCACTTGGTTTTTCGAGACATCGCCAAGCGGTTGGTCGATTTTTCACGTGACCTGAGGGCTGGCCTATTGTTTGGCCTTTTGGGCACTTTTCCCGCTGACGGCGATGCACGATGCGGACAAATATTTTTATGCCCAATGACTTTACCCTTGTTTAGTTTTATATGCATGTACGTACAGTCGTACATATTATTATTTTAAGTTTGTTAGCTTATTATATATTATTTAAATATTATCTTGTTTGAAACTAAATAAACTTAAAGTTTAAGAATCTATTTAGCTTGCCTTCGGTACTGTTGTGTTGTCTATCCTAGTTTATAGCCCTCATCTTGCGGTATTCATCTTGCTGCCTTGCCTTTAGTTTTATTTATATCAATCTTTCCTAAACTAGCATTGCAGTCATGGGTACAAATTTTCTGCATTGGTGATGCAAAAGATAGCGGAGCTTATCGTGAACCGCTCGCCCCGAGTAAGTGCTACCACCAATCCTATTTCTCCCGGTAAGCAGCTTTGCCCTGTCCGCTCTGATGGGTTTGGGTGCCGGGTGTAATTACTGGCACATTAGACATTCCAACTTTGAAAATTATGTCATACATTGTTGAGCTCCTCAAGTTCTTAGTTGAGCTGCACGATTTTTGAAAAATGCGTGCACTGACTGGACAGGTCCGCTCAATCTGTGTAGTTCTTTCCTCAAAAGACTATTTCAGACGCCAATCTACATGGTCTTCACATGATCTGACCAAGATTTTGTCTGGACTTTAAAAGAGACTGTGACCTCTGAGTTTGTTTCGGCCTTTCTTCTCAGAGTAGTCGCATAGGAATCGCCGACCTCATTATGATTGATGTGTAAAAGTGTTTGTACAAATCTACTTACACACATAACAGTATAAAAGATAGAAAAGTAAAAATGCCTGAAGTAAACATGAATTTATCGTTAACTAGCTTCTGCCCGCGACTTCGTCCGCGTGAAATTTCTTGTTCACCCGCGCCACCCCGTCTCATCGCATCGCCTGCCCGCTTTATTACTAAGTTTTCGCTTAGCTTTCTTTCCGACTTTTTTTCTCTTTGCTCGTCTCTTAAGGCACCTAGCGTGATGTTAAATAGCCTTCCTCAAGAATTGGGCTATCAAATGCAACGAGATTTTTTCAAATCCAATTGGTCGTTCCAGAGATTAGCGTATTCGAACAACCAAACTCTTCAGCTTAGTCTTTTAGTCTAAGATTGGTCATCTTATAAAACAAGATAATTATGTAGGTATATGAAAAAGTGAAATAGATCAATAGATACAATTTGCTAGATCATTACTCTGCCTATAAGATGTGGAACATCAAATCTAGTTGAATGCAGGAAATTGCTCTAATCGATTTGAGTCAACCATTACTCTTTTTTGACGGCGCACGTGTGTGACCAGTATAATCGTAGCATGACCATAGATTTTCTGCAGTTTCTTTTTACCTCAATGGGAAATAGACAAAGACAGGGTGAAATTTTAATTACCGTTTCCATCTTAACCGGTCAAACACCGCGCGTCGCCTATTGGCGACGAAACAATAGAAAATCAATTGTGTCTTATTAAGGGGTCATTGTACTCATCATTATGAACAACTTTTACTATGGGACCAAACATAAAATCGCGGAAAAAGAATCAGCTGTTCCCTACGTTTTGACAAGTTACGCGAACATAAATGTAGAGAACAGCTGATTTTATTCACGATTTCGGGTTTGGTCCTATAGTAAAAGTTGTTCATAATGATGAGTACAATGGCTCCTTACGAGGAAAACGGTGATTAAAATTTAATCCTGTATAATGCGCGACGACGACAGAGGCTACTGCAACCGTCGACACAAGTCGGCGACAGCTGCAAACGCGTGACCACGGCAGTCGACGCGTCGACAGTTAATTATTAGTTTTTTATTTAATAATAATATAATATTCCACAACTATCACACAACGCCATCTAGTCCCAAGCTAAGCAGAGCTTGTGTTATGGGTACTAGACAACTGATAAACATACTTATATATTTCTAAATACATACATATTATAGATAAATTACACCCAGACACAGAACAAATGATCGTGCTCATCACACAAACATTTGTCCTGGGTGGGAATCGAACCCACGACCTCCGGCATAGCAGTCAGGGTCACTAACCACTAGACCATCAGGCCTGTCTTGTTTAAGTTAACCTTTCCACTGCCAAAGAGCCACTGAGCAAAGCCCTCCTTCAAATCCTTCCAGGCATCTCATTCTAGAGCCTTGAACCCTTAAGGTACGCATCTAGGTCGTTTCGCCACCTCTTCCTGAGCTGGCCCCGGCCGCGCCGTCCATCCTCAAGTACCCACCATGAGGATTATATTGCTGTCTTTGTGCATGTGGCAAACGTGACCCGCTCAATTTTAGCGTGGCAGCCTTTTTGCCTTTATCTATTAGTATTACGCAACCAAAAATGACACGAATGAGGTCAGAATTAGACAGAGCTACAGACCAGTGGGCCGTATCAATTATAATCTCAAGTCCGAAGCATTAGAAGTGCCACTGATTGCGAACGAACTTACTTTTTCGACGTCATCCATCAGCGGTGTCAAGGTCCACCATTGTTCCCGCCTCCATCGCTTATTTAATTTCTATTGCTTCAAAGTTTTTGTTTATGGTTTCATTCATGACTGTCTATAACTAACCACATTTGGCAAAGTCATATTATTGTTGGTTTCTCTCTGTCTGTGTTTGTTTTGAATGGTGTGTGTGGATTTGCGAAATGCTTGTGCAAAATTTTGAGTTACCCACTGTATTCATTATTCAAGATTGAGGTAGATCATGAATGTAGAACTATTGAGCTTACCTAATAAAAGGTATTTTTATTAACTATGGACAGTCGACTGAATATTACCGTGACGTCAGTTTCAGTCATTTTGCTCAGCGTAGTACGTTGCTACAATAGAATAAGAGGCAGCTATACTGGTTTTGTTACCAATAACATGCGGCTACGAGAATATATATGTATATGACTAGCAGCGCCCCGCGGTTTTACCCGCATAAATGTCGATCCCGTAGAAATATCGAAATAAAAACTATCCTATGTCCTTTCCCGGGACTCAAACTATCTCTGTACCAAATTCCATCAAAATTGGTTCAGCGGTTTAAGCGTGAAGAGGTAACAGACAGACAGACACATTTTTGTATTTATAATATTAGTATAGATGAAGTATTCATGAAGAATACCCCAATTGCGTAACACTTTGTCTTTTACAATCAGAAGTATTTTTATTTTAAGGTAATTCCTAATCCATTACTTCACATATGTATTTGACAAATTTATCTGCTCTACAACGTAAATAACGCAATGAATGTTGTCAAATTGTCAAGAAAAACATTACAATTGTTAGTGTTTCTCAATTACCGCACAGTTCATAAAAACAATTCAAGTTTCTTCCTACAATTGTACATTAAAGGACATTTTCTGAGTGGACACAATCAATTGAATCGTTTGTGTTATCTTTGAATAGATTATCAGCGTTATCAGCTATGACAGGTTCATTAACTCCTTTGTCCTACCTTTTGTCAAAAACGTTACCAAGATTTGCATCACCTATATGTGTTAATTGTTTACTATCAAACGTAAGATCATTTCTTTTAAACGTATTTTTAGCTGAAACATTCGCTTCTGAATACAGTCAAACCTGGATAAGTGAAAACTGGATAAGTGAGAAAACTCTATAAGTGAGAGTAATACAGGACCCGTCATTTTAAGCTCCCAAACCCTCTATTAGCGAGAAGCAGAAACCTCTGTAAGAGAGAGTCGTTTTTGCCTCATAGACCTCCATAAGTGAGACTGCTACTTATCTATACCTACCTCTATAAGCGACAGTCGAGCTTTATTTACAAATTTAACATCTGCTATTTTATGACTCATTCTTAACATTCGTGGAACTTCCTACCATTGTTTTTGTATTAATCATTTTATAATATTACATATTTACTACATTCGTACTTGCTGTGACTTGTTATTGCTGCGTACCCCTATAAGAGAGAAACGCTACCCATATACCTGCATTAGCGAGAAACTCGGGTTAGTGAGAAACCTCTATAAGCGAGAATAAGATTGTGCTCCCTTGAACTCTCGCTTATCCAGGTTTGACTGTATAGCGATCTTTATTGACCACTACAATGTGTCATCATCATCTGCCTAGCCTTAGGGTCGGCTTCCAGTCTAACCAGATGCAGCTGAACACCAGTATTTCACATGCCGCGACTGCCTATCTAACCTCCAAAACACAGTTACGGGGTACACGATACCCCTTGTTAAAACTGGTTATCTGACTTTTGGGCTTCTGTCTACCCGTGAACGACTATCAACCACCACATAATCAGCCTATAATGTTTCCACTGCTGGAACTTAGGCCTCCTCTCTGTGAGAGGGAGTGGGCCGTAATCTACCATGCGGGCCCAGTGCGGGTTGGCGGATGACACATGTCTTAAAATCCTTCACCGTTTTGAGAGCAGTGGTGATGAAATAACTTTACACAAAGTAAAGTGCTTGCCTGGGTTCAAACCCACAATCTACTACTTCTAAGTCGCGTCCGTTACCACTGGGCCGCCAATGCTCAACCACTACGTTAAGTATTTATCATATTAAGGCTATCATCACACTATCATCACACTAATATTATAAAGGCGAAAGTTTGTGAGTGTGTGTGTTTATATGTTTGTTACTTCTTCACGCTCAAACGGCTGGACCAATTTTGATGAAATTTGGTATAGAGATAGCTTGAGTCCCGGAAAAGGACATAGGGTACTTTTTATCCCGATGTTCCCACGGGATCGAGACTTATGCGGGTAAAACCGCGGGGCGCAGCTAGTTTACAATAAGGCTGTCTTGTACTGTTACTCAGAAATATCATCAACTAGCTGTGCCACGCGGATCCACCCGCGATAAAAGTATTTAGTATAGTCCTTTTTTTATTGATTCCCTTTACGAATCTCCACCCCCCTTTTTACACCCTTAAGGGATAATTTCGGGGATAAAAACTATTCTATATCCTTGCCCACAACTCAAACTATCTCCATACCAAATTTCATCTAAATCGGTTTAGCAGTTATTGATTCCCCATACAAACTTCCACCCCCCTTTTCACCCCCTTAAAGGATGATTTCTGGGATAAAAACTATCCTATGTCCTTTCCCGGGATGCAATCTATCTCTCTGCCAAATTTCATCTAAATCCGTTCAGTAGTTTAGGCGTGAAAAGGTAACATACAGACAGACAGACAGAGTTACTTTCGAATTTATAATATTAGTATGGATATGGAAGTATGGATAGTATGGATGGATCCTTTTTTTCATCAAATGACTCCTCCCGCTCTGGGTAGAGCGGCAGGGAGTGTCAAACTCTATGTTCCGGGGTAGCGGTAACCCTTTCGGACAATCCCGCTGAATCCTTATGTCCTTAGTTCTGTTAACCTCAGTACATAGAAAACTCATTATCCTAATTTCATTCCTCGTTCATCATCTTTCTATTCCAATGTATAGGGTAACATAATTTATCATTATATTCGCTATATCATCACCCACGTTATTTATTATCGTTTCTATAGAAAATTTGGGTTTAATAGGTAGCTTGTTACATTATTGGTATTGTGTTGAATATTTGGCATAATTTATGTGTATGAGAATTTCAATATATTTTGGCTAATGTAGCGTATAAAGGCTTGATACCTAATTTGCTTTTGTATAGGGTTCAATAACCTTAAGGTAATATTCACAGTATATTTAAAAACACTGCCTGGTTGGTCTAGTGGTAACAAGCGCTACTGCTGACCATGAGGTGTTGGGTTCGATTCCCGGGTCGACCAACGTGATCTCCAGAATTTTTTTTTCAGTAGCAGCCGGGAGGTTGATGGCAATAGGCTCACACTTCTGCCCAACCCTTCGGGGATTACAAGCAAGTAGTATGTTATGAATCTATTTCGTATATAAAATTCAAAGTCCTGACTGACTGATATATGTATCAACGCATAGCCTAAACCGCTGGTCCTAGAGACATGAAATCCGGAGAGTGTGTTCTTTGTGAAGAGTAGGTATCCACTAAGAAAGAGTTTTTCAAAATTACACCCCTAAGAGGGTGAATGGGGGGGGGGGGGGTGAAACTTCACGCGGATGAAGTCGCGGGCCGAAGCTAGTTTTAGTATAATATATAATTAAAATATCCTTACTCCAGCACCCGAATTGCGTAACACACAATCAACCTCGATCTGAATCATTTTGAAGGATATTGCTAATCCATTGATTCATGTGTTCGAAAAAGTTGTCTGCTCCACAACGTAAATAACGCAATGAATGTTGTTGAACTGTCAAAATTAAACCGATTCCGATTGATAATGTTTTACGCAATGCCCACCATCATCCATAAATAATTATCACCCATCTCTCCACTAGTCCAATGCTTACTCAAGGATGCATATCCGAAACGGGAACTATATTTTCTATCACCAAAATTTATATTTGTCATCAAGTTGTATCACCTAATAAATAGATCTATCGCCACGAAATATTTGTATCACCTAATAAATAGATCTATCGCCACGAAATATTTTCGTTCTCAGATAGCGGGGCTCCGTCGACATAGGATGCAAGAACGAGCGAAGGGCACCCCGAGGTTCGGTTTGGTTAGGTTACTTTAAACCCTTTACACAGAAATAGGGGCCCCGCGAAGCGGGGCTCCGTCGACATAGGATGCAAGAGCGAGCGAAGGGCACCCCGAGGTTCGGTTTGGTTAGGTCACTTGCATTGTTTGGTGACTACATTTTGGTGACAGATCTACTATTTGGAGGACAAACCCTATTATTTAAGAAACACAAAACTAATTAAATTGGTGATAGCTTAAATTATACCCTATCCGATATGGCTCTTAAATCCTTCCCTATCCTACGGGCACGTCTTTTCTACCATTACCGCGCCCCTCGGTCCACTCCTTGATATGCAATGGTCGTTGTAGCACAATGAAACATGAGGCTACAGGGGCTAGTGCGAATCTTAGGGTTCATTCGATGAATCGAGTCTGGTCAAACCACGCTGGAGTCGGTGCATTTCATTCATCATTCATTCAATGAAAACTATCCTTACTCCATTTACCGCTACATCTGTTTAAACAACAACAGAACTTTTCAAACCTTCAAAGCAAACAAACATGAAAAAACAAAACCCTAGACAAAGAAACCAATAATAATTAAAAGTCGGCGTAAACAAAGTCGTTTCGAACAAAAACGAATATGTTATTTACGAAGAAATAACAAAAGAGCCGAAAATTGTGATAACGGAGCAAGGATTTGTTATTCATTACAGTCATTGCATTGTAAAACTCAAGGTCTCCTTGAAATGGTAGTTCATAGCAAGGGCACTCGACAAAAACTATAATAATAGCAGTATTCTGCTCCGTTTAAATTATTTTGTTGATGTTAAAAATGAAAGTAAAATTGCTTAAAAATAATTCCGATTATAATCAAAAGAGGTACAATACAGGACGGTTCCACAATTGGATCAAAGGACTAATTTTTTTTCACTAATTTTAGTATTGCTTTCTGCTTCTAAATTGTACATACCTAGGTACCTACTGTACGTTTTATTTATTGCAAAATTACATATTTACATAATATAAGCTAACATATAAATTATAATAATGTGTACAATTATATGAAAAAATAATCATAGGGCATCAAAGAATTCGTCTGCATCGCTGTCAACAGGAACAGTGCCCAAAAGGCTGGCAGCATTGCCACGTTGTATGGCAATGCTAATTCTTTGGCCAAGAAATAGGCCAGCCCTCTGGTCACATGAAGAGTCGAGCTTCTAAATTTGAAAATAAATACAAATACAAAAACTATACATAGTGGCAGGGACATTGACGCACAACCTGAAAGGTAATTCTCGTAATTTATTCTAAGAACGTTCACAGTGATCTCAGTCCCAATCTGTCAAAGCTACCTCTAATTTCCCTACATTTTGACAAGTTTTTGACATTTGTTTGTCACTGAGATGAGACTGCGATTAGATTTTGAACGTTTTAAATTACGAGAATTGGCCTTCTGTTATCATGGATTCAGTACATGATTCTAGAAAACAGCAACATTCTAAAAATCTGCTGTTTTATATAAAAGTGCAATATCTAAGCGGGAAAAAAATTATGGAATAGCAAATTTTTTTTTTAATAACCTGCGATAAATTTACACTATGGTGTCTGTCTAGAATCATGTGTTGAATTTATGGTTTCAGTTTGCGCGTCGATCTCCCTACCACCCTGTATACTAATTCCATTATGATCCATACTAATATTATAAATGCGAAAGTCAGTCTGTCTGTTACCTCTTCACGCTTAAACCGCTGAACCGATTTAGATGAAATTTGGTATAGAGATAGTTTGAGTCCCAAGAATGGGCATAGTATAGTTTTTATCCCGATATTCCCACGGGATCGACACTTACGCGGGTGAAACCGCGGGGCGCAGCTAGTTATTAATATTTTAGTGTTTATTTGAGACGTATGCATGTAAGTATTTTCTCATATTATTTACTTTATTTTATTAGGTAAGTGATTTTTTTTTATTTTATGTATTTTATTTCCTCTTCTACTCTTACACACGCTGGCTACAACTCTTTATTTACTTTCCTATCGCAGGTATGCTGGAAGAGATATCTTTAGAAATAAGCATCACCTTTGTACACACGGCCACATATCAAGCTATGCCACAGATATACAGGGTGTTACGGAAAGGGTATATCAATACAAACGGGTTGAAGAGTGTATCTGGTCTAGAATCTCTGTACAAAATTTCAGCTCAAAAGCATTAACTTTGAAAATGCTTAATATTTTTTTATTTCGACATCACGGCGCTGCACTGGCGCGCGGCGGCGTGATGTGCGTGTACTAGGCGCACAGACACACTACAGATAATGGATAATGACCCTCGTAGTGCGGTGACATGCTTGTTATGATTTCAATTTAATAAACTATCGAAATAATAAAAAAATATTAAGCATTTTCAAAGTTACTGTTTTTGAGCTGAAATTTTGTACAGAGATTCTAGACCAGATACACTCTTCAACCTGTTTGTATTGATATACCCTTTCTGTAACACCCTGTAGATACACCTTGATAACGCAGGAGCACCTACTTCGCGTGCCAAAAACCGCACCAGTTTATGATCGAAAATCACAAGCCGCCACTTTCGCGCTCAGTCCTGCGTACTGCTGGCTGGGTGAGCGTGAGCGAGAGAGCGCGAGCTTGTGACGTCATAGTAGGTAGTCAAAAAGTGGGACGCTTAGTTTTCATACAGTTCGTGATACTTGCGTTATCTAGGTATATCTATATCTGTGAGCTATGCATTTCTAGTACAAGCGGACCTCTTCTTGTACGGAAAGCCGAACCAATGCGAGGTCAGTTTATACTGGAAATTATAACTTGATATGTAGCCGTGTTTACGTATTTTTCTGTCCATTTCTTCTTGTCTGTTTATTTATTATACATACATCTATACTATACAAATTTTGTGACGTCAAAATAACAGCTTTTTACTAAATGCATATGGAAATACGGTACTTTTGACAAAAAAAAAAAAAAAAAAAAAATGTTGTCTGTCTGTCTGTTTGTTTGCTCCGGGTAATCTCCAAAACGGCTGGACTGTTATTTTAGAAAAATAATTAGGGTCCGCACAAAAAAATTAAAATTAAATATTTGATTATTTTATCGTAAATATTATAATTAAAACTGTAGCAATAATAGAGACTGTTCTAAATAAGAATTGCACCATAAAAGAAGATGCCATAAAACAAGAAAGTAATGTAAACGAAAGTACACTTGGTGCCAAGTAGAAAGTTGCGCATGAGAATATTCCTGTCAACAAAGGAGTTTATGAGACAACAGTTCTTTATTACGAGAACTGAGTAACTGCACTGTAAAGTCATTAACTCGGTTACTTTTAACAACAAGATTACTAGAGCCACTTTTATTAACTAGCTTCTGCCCGCGACTTCGTCTGCGTTAATTCTATTTTTTGAAGTGAAACTTCTTTACGCACGCTTGACTTGGGGAGTAAGCTGGCGAACGCGTGACGTAAGCGTTACGAAAAGTGTGATCGGGCGAGGCGAACGGGAATTGAGTGGGGGATATAAGCAAGAGAAAGCAGTGCGCGCGCAAATTTTCTTTCTCTCTTCCTCTCATAGCCAAATACGTTTGAAGTTTCACTTTAGTCGTGTGGTCATAAGCACACTCGGTTTTTTTAATCATGGCAAGCGTAGCCGCTGTCGGCCATTCTGCCAATGTGTAAAGAGAATTAGAAAAGCAAGACGTGTGCAGTGTTGTACATAGGGCATCAGAACCGGTTTTTCCCGGTTCCAAAAGAACCGGGATTTCCCGGTTCTGAAAGACCCTGATAGAACCGGTTCTGTAAAACGAGGAACCGGTTTTTTCGGTTCTTACGGTTCTCTCTTAAAATTTTAGAAATAATATTATCTCTATAATACTCTTATGCTAAATATCAAGTTATTACCCAAATTTATTATTAAAACAGAATATATGCAGTTATTTCACTGTTAAAGTAATAAATAACGTTATAATTTATTATTAATGATGAATCTTTAAGAAACTAACAAGGGGCATTAAAGTAAATGCTCCAGGATACCCCGCGAAATTCAAATTTTTGACAGTTGTTTTGCAATTTTCAGCTCAGTCTCGGATAGTATAGTAATAAAAGTTGTATTCGCGGTATTGACACATACTATCCGATAGTGAGCTGGCAATTGTAAAAAAACGTACGACTATTTGAATTTCGGTGGTAACTCTAGACCTTTCACCTTCCTTAACAATCTGTGGTTGGCAACACTGGTAGACGCGCTGTCGCCATTTTGTTTAGTTCGACACAAACAAACGTTGTGAGTGGGTGTATTGTTTTGACGCCGATTTGACAAGTAAGTGACTTTAAATATTATTACATATTGTTATTATTATCAATCAATTGAGAATATTTATTTTAATTGCTATTAGTTAAGTATTACGCTTTCACTCTTGTGGACGGAATAGATAAATATAATAATAACTTGGCCAGACTTGGCTGGACAGCGACATGATAAAGTTGTTACACCTATTTAAGAGAAATAAATAAATAGGTGTACTATTTATTTATTTATCTTTGCTCACATTACTTTGTTGTTTGGCATCCAATCTGATAATTATTGTGAATCATGAAAATCTGAGTTACGGGAAATCGTAAACCTCATTCAACGCACAAAACAAAGTGTACCTCTTGATTGTACGCCTGATTTCAGGAGACATGATGATGATGACTTACAAGTATCTTCTTTAACAAATGAAGAAGAACTTAATAAGGAAATAAGTCAAGCTACTGCTCTATAAGAGTAGAAATGGCTCTGTTTGAGAATGGTGGTCAGAGACAGCAAGGACGATACCTATCGCTCACTTATCACCATTTACTATCAATTCCACCCACTAGTGTGGAGCCGGAACGTATATTTTCTTCCGCCGGGATAGTCTGCAATAGACTCCGTTCGTCTTTAAGCGACAAAACTTTAGACGCACTTATTTTTTTACGTTCCTTTTATTTAGGAAAGAAGAAAGCCAATACGTAATGCTGTGGTAATGCTCAATTTAATCATTAATTTTCGTTATTTGGTTTTTGTTATATTTTTTTGTAATTTTTATCATTTATTTACAACTGTTATGTGCTTGTTGATTTGTTTTGAGTGGATTTGTAAAAGTTCCTATATCTAGCTTGTAAGATGGTTAATTTTTTTAAGTTTAATTTTTATTATTTCCCTTTTTGATCTCTGTAGTGTAGTGAATTATAAAGAACTGATTGTAACTGATTGTGAAAATACTGAATTTTAAAGAACTGATTGTTGCCAAAAATAGTTAAAAACGATGTTGTAATTTGAGTATAATTAAAAAAATATATAAATATGCGTACCAATTAAAGTGTGTTTTATTTAGACACTTTTCAAATAGAATTTATGAAAAAAACCCGAAAGAACCGAAAGAACCGGGTACCCGGTTCCCTCTAGAATTTAGAACCGAAGGAACCGGTTCCTAAAATAGGACCGGTTCTCGATGCCCTAGTTGTACAGACGCCAGCACATCAAGCTATACTACAATCTGTCAAATTTCTTCAATGGATTTTCAACTTTATCGCCAAACTATAAGGTTCAAAGTTGATTGAGAATATTTGACAGTTTCGGGTAGCTTGATGTGCTGGCGTCTGTACATTCAAAATTATATAAGTAGGACAGTAAAAATGTTCGATGATACAATTGGACTTGTGGGGTTAATACTGGACCGTCCGCGTTAAATTTCTTGTTTTAAAGTCGCTTCGAGAGAATTCGTTTGTTAAACCTGTCATTGCAACAATTCCAGTAGTTAATAAAGATCAAATTCACAAAACACGTACTCGTTTGTGTATCAAACTGATGAGTGTCAAGAACGAATTCTCTAGATCCTATGACACTCAGCAACATTATAGCTTCCCATTACTGAAAGAATTTTTAGAATTAGCACCCTCATTGCGTAACACACTATCAATCAGAATCTGAATCATTTTGAAGGATTGCTAATCCATTGCTTCATATGTTCGAAAAAAAATTCTTCTTAACAACGTAAATAACGCAATGAATGTTGTTGAACTGTCAAATTGAAAGGTATTCCTACTGTTAGTGCGTTACGCAACCTAGCGTATCAGTAGTTCCGAAGATTACCCCTACATACAAACTCATAAATTGTACCTCTTTTATATATTTTTTTCCCACTGCAGGGCAAAGGCCTCCCTTCCCTCTTTCCACTTTTCCCGGTCTGTGCAGCTCATCCCGCCATCTCTTTCTGGGCCTGCCGCACAGTCGTTTCCTGCCATTGGGGATCCACTGAGTGGTGGCTTTTGCATATTGCTGCTCCGACATGCGGCAGATATGGCCAGTCCAGCCCAGTTCCACTTTAATCCAGCAGCTGTGCGGCCAGCGTCCGCTATTTGTGTTTTGGAACGAAGAATTATTTTATTTTATTAGGGAAAATAAACGGTTACACATTATAATGTAAGGGTTCTATACCTTACATTATAATGTGTAACCGTTTATTTTCCGTTTAAGACTAAAATGGGAGTATAAATGTATAACCAACAACATTTTCCACAAATATTAAAAAGTTAAACAAACAAGTATACAAAGTATAGAGTTCTTAATGCGGTCTGTGAGTTTGACACCTAGTATTAATATTAGTGTAGATAGATGTAATTAATAGCCTAGATTCGGGAAAGTAGAGGTCACTTGCAAAAGACTAGTTGAGAAATATCACCTCATTTACATACCTTTCGATATAACTAGCACAATTTCCTAAAATAATCCGGTTTTGGTAAATTATTTCATTAAAAACTAGAAGTTGTTTTTTCGAAATAAGTAGTCTACAGCTACACTAACAAACTTAGAAACTGGATGCGAAGACCACGTGATCATACAGTTTGACCTAACTGATGTGCCAATCCAAAAAAACTGTAACTTAACCAGTGGCGTGCATTGCATATAGGCATACTAGCTTCAGCCCGCGACTTCGTTCGCGTGAAACTTCTTGTTTCCCCCGAGCCACCCCGTCGTATCGCATCACCCGCCCGCGCTATCACTTAACGTTCTTTTTTACTTTTTTTTCTTTTTGCTCGGCTCCTAAGGGTCATAGCGTGATGTTACATAGCCTATAGCCTTCCTCAAGAATCGGGCTATCAAATGCAAGAAGAATTTTTCAAATCCGACTGGTAGTCCAGAGATTACCCCCTACATACAAACTTACAAACATACAAACTTACAAACTTTACCTCTTTATAATATTAGTATAGATAAGCATTGCCTACCTCGATAAAGTACATTTTAGTGTGTGTGCCCCACAAGAAACTCACTAAATTATTTTCATTTTGAACTTAGTTCCTGCCGGGGGTCCCCCGACCATATGTTTTTTTTTTCTGATTAGTGACCGCGTCTGCCTAGACTAGATCCGGCCTAGTGCCTACCTATTCTGAAAACCAATGCACGCCACTGAACTCGACTTACAGTGTTTTAGCCATGGACTTATTATATTACCATAAGTCCATGGTTTTAGCTCAACAAAGCCCAATCAGTTACTTTAAGTCAGTTTAGTACCCCTTTTTTTAAGTCAGTTTAGTACCTCTGAGTTTGATTCGGCCTTTCATCTCACAGTAGTCAGATAGGAAGCGCCGACCTCATCTAGCTTAAAAAAAATATAATTGACGTGTAAAAGTGTTTGTACAAACCTACTTACAGAAATAAATCATTAAGGAATCATTTTATCATGACTTAGGCCAGGTATGTAAAAATAAGAGTTATTATGACGAAAATCCTAATGACAAATACATACTTAAGTAAGAGTTCAAAACACACCTGTAATCATGGTTGTCATTGTTCTAATACTCAAACAGGTAACGGGATTAAATAAATGTTTTCAATTTCTGTTAGTTCAAGGAATGTTTTGAAATCCGATTACTGTTTCATTCGACACGGCTAGTTTCCAGATACTGCTGCTGTTTGTAATTTTAAATGTAATTATGTGCTACTAGCAGCGCCTCGCGGTTTCACCCGCATAAGTTTCGATCCCGTGAGAATATCGGGATAAAAACTATCCTATGTCCTATCCCGGGACTGAAACTATCCCTATACCAAATGTCATCTAAATCGGTTCAGCGGTTTAAGCGTGAAGCGGTAACAGACAGACACACTTTCGCATTTATAATATAACTAGCTGCGCCCCGCGGTTTCACCCGCATAAGTTTCGATCCCGTGAGAATATCGGGATAAAAACTATCCTATGTCCTATCCCGGGACTGAAACTATCCCTATACCAAATGTCATCTAAATCGGTTCAGCGGTTTAAGCGTGAAGCGGTAACAGACAGACAGACACACTTTCGCATTTATAATATAACTAGCTGCGCCCCGCGGTTTCACCCGCATAAGTTTCGATCCCGTGAGAATATCGGGATACAAACTATCCTATGTCCTTTCCCGGGACCGAAACTATCCCTATACCAAATGTCATCTAAATCGGTTCAGCGGTTTAAGCGTGAAGCGGTAACAGACAGACACACTTTCGCATTTACAATATAAAGTATGGATTAAAAGCATTTACTGAAGTACCAGGATTGGGAGTTAAGCTTTTTGAAGGATTAGACAGTCCAAAACAATAACCCCCTTATTCATAAAACTTATCAAACCTATTTTAGTTAAAATGGGGTTTGTCTCTTTCTTACACACAGAAATGACAACGTGAGAGATAAAGACAAACGTTCTATAAACCTATTTTAGCTAAAATAGAGATAAAATAGGATTATGAATAAGGGGGTTAGTATATTACAACTGGCCGGCCGTACTCTACAAAGGGCACCCTTAGCAAAAAAAAAAACAAATTTTTCATAGAAAAGTGTAATAGGTACCTACGCGGTCAAAATGTATAGAACAGCTATTTATTTTTTTAATAACCCATGAAAAATTTCAACGCAGGGGGGTCACAAATAGCTCACCGTCCGATCAGGACCAGGCCCGTGCCGGACGGCGCGTATGTGTTCCACGCGCGCCTCAAAGAGATGTCAGCATAAAGGAAGGGGCCTGTTAGGGCCGAAGCCTGCCGGGGTTGCGGGATTGGCCGAAAGGATTACCGCTACCCCGGAACATAAAGGGCTAAGGAAGGAACACGGGTGGGTTTTTGTCAGTAAGAGTCTGACACTCTCTTCCGCTCCACCCAGAGCGGGAGGGGCAATTGATGATTTCCCATCTACAAAAAAAAGGAGGGGGTCAGAATCATGAACTGAATTCATGGTAACAGGTTGCGCGTCCATGTCCTTGCCACCCTGTGGATAGAAAGAATACTCTTTATTATGTACAAACAGCGTCAGAGAAAAGGAACCACCCCAAGACTTCTTGATATCATTACCAAAGGGGGTTCCTTTTCTCTGAAGCTGACTGTACATACGGCTACATATCAAGCTATACATTTACCGCCTTATTCATAATCCTATTTTATCTCTATTTTAGCTAAAATAGGTTTATAGAACGTTTGTCTTTATCTGTCACGTTGCCATTTCTGTGTGTAAGAAAGAGACAAACCCCATTTTAACTAAAATAGGTTTGATAAGTTTTATGAATAAGGGGGTTACAGTATAAGCTGATCTCGCATTGTATAGGATTTCCGTACAATGAGATGTCAGCTTACTGGAAATGTAGCTTAATATTATAGCCGTGTGTACACTATAAAAATGTTGAAACTTTACATGAGGACTATGAGGAGACACAATGGAAGAAATATAGTGAACTTCGGCTAAGAAGAGACAACACTGTAGCGGTATCTACAACGCCGCTTGCGAACAACGCGTCATACTGACGTCACGCAAATCCTGCATCTCGCAAGCAGAGTTTACCGCGTAACTAGCACAGATACAACGGCCCGACATGAATCATTGGGCAGTTGCCCGCCAGACACTACACCCGTCTAGTCAGAGGATCCTCCCTTTTCTATGGAGGTTGAGTGAACTTTACACCCTGTTCCTCATACCTCTGTAACACCACATGAAACTTGTTTTTAAATGATTAATAAAATCCTATAAATTAATAAAACGTTAATCCTAATACTTTAAAAGTGAGTTTTCAATTGAAACTTGAGTCGTTGCCTTTACCAGGGGGGTGCAGTTCACTTGGTTTTCTCTCTGGGGAGGTTTAAGTTCAAAAGGGCGAGATTGAGGGGTCTATGCGCAAGCTCGTACGGGCGTGTTTTTGCGCGGTGAATTTTTTTTCGCCCTCTAGATTTCACCGCACTGTTTTGCACCAAGAGTTAAAAATCCAACATTATTTCTTTTGACACGCTAGGATTCGCTTTGTTGAATTCTTTGGGATACATGAAGAAGCCTCCTCGTGTAGCGCAGTTTGTTCCGCCAGTTACTCAACTGAACCGCGCGCTCGGCGCAACCTGGACAGTCACACCCAACACCTTATTTGAGTGGCCAATTCTTCCCTTGCGGTGGTAGGGTTAACGCTAACCGGAGTCCGGCGTCAAGCAGCCTGCTGTGTTTCGTCGATGCGTGGGAGTTCCAGTGCCTTAGGCATCTTCTGGGCACGCTCGTTCCATAGTGGACCTCATCCATCGCTTTCCATCAGGCGTGTTCAGCAATAAAAAAAAATGTCTCAACACCAAGAGTTGAAATCCAGTGTGCGATAAAATCCCGAAGCGATATTTTAACGTCCGTACGAAAGGCCAAAGTACAAAAATAAATATGAATATTATTTTTTATATATCGTACTTAAGCAACTGTTTTGTAGAATTTAATATCTGGTGCGGTTTGCTGCATCCTTTCATTAAAATTATTAATTGCGATGAAAATAGAACACAAACACAACACAACATGTTAGTGAATAAGTGAACTATATTGTTGAATGGAATCAAGAAAAGGTTGTCTTAATATAATAAAACTATCTGCGTCCCGCGGTTTCACCCGCATAAGTGTCGATCCCGTGGGAATATCGGGACAAAAACTATCCTATGTCCTTCCCCGGGACTTAAACTATCTCCATACCAAGTTTCATCTAAATCGGTTCAGTGGTTTAGGCGTGAAAAGGTAACATACAGACAGACAGACAGAGTTACTTTCGAATTCATAATATTATTAGTATGGATAGATCGTGTTTTTCTGATAGTCTGTAGATTATTCTTTCTTTTTACCCGACTGCTAAAGAAGAGTAATGTTTTTGCAATATAAGTGCTCATAGTAGACTTACAAAAATAAAAATACGTGGGGCCCGTGGATAAATAATAACAGCCGCACAGGTCGATCGACCAGGTTAAGCTACGCTTGCCGCGGTTGGTCTGTGGATGGGTGACCATCTTTACAAACCGAGACCCTTCGTGGCTCGGAAAGCACCTGGCGGGCATTCGTGGATCTTTGACAGTCGTTACGAGTATTCAGAAGCCCGAAAGTCTGACAACCAGGCTCACCAATCGTATTACCCAGTAACTGGGTTGTGGAGGTCAGATAGGCAGTCGCTACATGTACAATATTGGTATTCAGCTGCATCCGGTTCGACTGGAAGTTGACCCCAACACCAAGGTGACCAAGGCTAGGCAGATGATGATTGATGAGTCTACAAAAATATTTTAAAAAAATATTAAGATGGCGGGATGTGCTGGACTCCTTCAACAAGAACTGGTCCTTAGCAGCTTTAAACAGAGAGAGGTGGAAAGAGAGTAGGGAGGCCTTTGCCCTGCAGTGGGACGTCACAGGCTAATAATAATAAAATAATAATTAAAATATTCTTAAACTCAAAACAATAAGCTCAGAAGCTTATTGTGTTTTGAGTTTATGGCAGACCATTAAGTTAACAATGATTAGAAGTAAAATATCAAATAATAGTGACTAGAAATGTACCCATACCTTCACGTATAAGACGTAACTATAGTTTCTTGGTTTAATAACTTCTTTTATAATTGCTTAATGAGCTGGACTCCTTTAACCTTTTAAGCGCTTGGCTAAATATCAATTGCCGTGCCCCTAGCGCGCGGCTACAAATCGATAAAATAATACCTACATTAAATAAGTAGGAGCAATCGCTGTATCGATTAAAAAATAGTCAATAAGTTTTTATCTCTATTTAATAATGGTTTTAGTTGTACCACGCAGTTAATAAGATGAAATTAGAACGGAATAATCATGCATGTTCTCTGTCGCAGAATTACGACACGAGCGGTAGAAGCACGGAAACATGTGTCGCATAAATGCGACACAAGCGGTTAAAAGGTTATTAACTAATAAAAAAAATATTGCGTAACGTAAAAAAATTGCGTAACACACGATCAATCACAATCTGAATCATTTTGAAGGATATTGCTAATTCATTGCTTCATATGTTCTAAAAATTTGTCTAGGTACTCAACAACGTAAATACCGCCAGAGATGTAACTTATCTAAGATACAAGTATCTGAAATACAGGTTGCGGACACCAGCCCGTATTACCTATTACCTTATCTGAAATACAGATACAAGATACGAAATACGTATCATGTATCTGTATTTAAGATATTTTTTTGTAAATTCATTTTGTATCTTGTATTTAAATACCTGTTGTTTGATATCTTAGTATTTTGTAGATACTATGTTTGCTAAAATACTTTTAGTAATTGGTGATTCTATTGTGACATCTTAGGTGACATTAATTTTAAATATTAATGTTGTCGTAGATAAAACTGAACGCGCTATTGAATCTTTATTCTTTTAGGGCCGAATTGATAGGTGGCGTGGCAATTCTTTCTTTCTACAAAATTTTACTGGCTACGCCCCTTGACTCTTGTCATTTTTAATTATTCCGCATAATAGTCTGTGTTTAACCTTTTTATTCAAATACAACACCTGTTTGCCAAGTTCTGCCCCTGTGGAGCGACTCTTCTCATTTGGGGGCATGATCATGAGGCCTCATCGAAGAAAAATAAGTGATAAACTGTTTGAAGAACTAGTTTTACTTAAGTCTCAATTAAAACTTTAAAAATATAATATTAGGTTGCGCAATCAACGCGATTTACATGTAAAAAAATAAACATTCATTAATAAAAATGTTTTTTTTTTTACAACAGTATTTTATCTTTAAAAAGTATTCGAAAGATACGTACTTTATATCTAGTATTTCAGATACCATTACAGAAAGTTATTTGCATCTGGTATCTGAAATACTTAATTTAAAGGTATTTCGCATTTTGTATTCCAGATACTTTATTTAAGGTATCTTGTACATCTCTGAATAACGCAATGAATGTTGTTGAACTGTCAAAATTAAAGCCATTCCTACTGTAAGCCTGTTACGCAATTATGTCGCTGGTCCTTTTGCAATAATAGATACATTATTGGTTAAAATAATATTACATCGACTATTGGAGATATAGTTCAAAGTAAATTTTGTGTCCCTATTACATCACCACATGTGCAGCTGTAATATGTTTTGTTTTATGCAGTTTTCCTCATAAACATATTAGCTGGGTTATCGAGTCACCTCGTCTATCAGACTCGATTATCGCATTCCTACTTATCTTGAAGATTCAAGATGGCGGACGCTAACGTCAAGTCAAACAGTCTTGCTAAAGGTTTCTTGGTAAATTGTATTAATAAAGGCGAAATTAGTTTCAAGTAGTTGACTTAATACTTTTTATGTTTAAACAAAGGATTTATATGTTTTGTTTCCATATTGCAATTTAAATCACTTATTGAAAATTTATCGTGTTTTCAATTTTAATTAAATCTAAATCTTGAAATCAAAATTAAACATTTAAATTGACATTTTGTTTTATATACTTCCTTGACATAAATTTACTACATAGATTTTTAGTAAACTATTTCTAATATATTTTTTAATTTATATAGGTAAGTATTTGCACAAGCATTTTATGAAGTTGACATTTTTATATTTATCCTTGTTAAGTATAATGTAGATATTCTGAACATTATCAATATCTACACTAATATTATAAAGAGATAAAGTTTGTAAGTTTGGATGTAGGAGGTGATCTCAGAAACAGCTCATCCAATTTTGAAAATTCTTTCACTGACAGGAAGCTACGCTATTGCCAAGTGTCATAGGTATATTTTATGCTACCTTTAGTTGACTTACACGCAGGTGGAATCGCGGGCAGATGCTGATTTAAACTAATATTATACAGAGAAAACATTTGATATTTCTGAACGGATTTGGATGAAATTTAGCACATGAGAAAAACCATGACCTAGGTTTGGACATAGGCTACTTTTCATTCTAGATCGCAAACGAATTCGTGGACAACAGCTAGTAAACAAGTAATCATCTTTTGCAGTTAAAAAAAAGAAGCTAAGTGATTCTCGTCCATTGTTTTATGATCCATCATTATTACTTTTTCGAAAACATGTTTATTACTGGCTTCAAACTAAATATTATGTACGCGGAAAACCAATTATTTGATGTTAAATTGTCATTTAACATCAAATAATTGGTTTTCCGCGAAATACTGTGAAATACTGTGTGACACATTGTCATGTGTCACACAGTATTTCCATAGTCATTATTAGTTTAACTATCAGGGGGTAATTACGACAGCACAGTTATGACAATATGTTATTTTTCAATTACGTTATTTTGTTTCTTATATGTTATTATTTTGGATTTAATTCAATTCAGTTGTTGACAAGTTATTCATCTTTATATTCATATTATACCTGTATAATATATTGATAACGGTGACCAACCGTAATTTTTTTGTGTTTTTCTTTAGTGTCTGTACTTGCTAACATAGTCATAAGTTTTACTAACAATCTTGTTTGGCTCTTGAACAATTCGCTCACTGAATACAAAAGGGCCACAAATCACAAAGGCATAGATTTTATACGACGGCCAAAACAAAATTCAGAGCAGTATCTAAAATAAATGACAACTTCTACAACTAAATGGCGGTCAGCCGGTTTGGGAATAGTGATGCGAAATTGATGGGTGTCTTTTTTTAACTAAAAAATTTTGTCGATTAAGACCTAATTTTTTAAATAAAATTGTTTTCAGAATTTTTTTATTTGTGGCCCTTTTGTAATCAGTGAGCGAATTACGTGTGCATTTTTTGAAAATTATGACAATTAAACACAAACAGAATACTTTGCCATCACTCACTGATATATTAGATATACATTAAAACCAAGTTCAGCCCGAGGACAGCCGAACACCGAAGCGGTGTCCGTTATGGTAACTGTAGCGCGAATTCAATGGTTTTTTCCCATCTCAAAAATGCCCTACGCGCCTAAAGAAGTTTTTACTTCAAAAATTCTATTCTATAGATTTTGGGGTTTATTTTAAATAAACGATGATTAAAGCTAAGTGACGTTTAAACGTCAAAAATGAATAAACGGGTCACTTTTTGTGTCTGTCTGTGTAAACCCGTTGTTCTTCTAAACGGATGCGTAACGGATTTTGAAAGATTTTTCAACATCGTTTACCTAGAGAAATTATTCCGGAAGGCTTATGTCTATAATACATTAATAATTAAACTTAACATTAAATCTAACATAAATATCACAGAAATCTTCATGTTTTGGCAAGTCATTCAAACCGTGCGAAGCAGAGATAGTTCGCTAGTCTTCAATAAAACTTTTTATGATGTTAGTGCCTTAGTGGCAATCTTTTTCCGTGTGCGAAGTTTTTTTACATATTTGCATGGTTTTTTAACATTGAATCGTTCTCTACTGTCTTTGTATTAGTAATCTAGGTAATGTGCTGTTTATCTTCAAGGTTGCCATTCAATTCAAAGGTCATGTAAAGGAACCTTCAGAATATATTCCATTAGGCTCAAATCACACCGAGATGGCAGCGAAGCGGCGAACAGTTTCAGTGTCATATAATTTTAAACTTTATCTTCATTACTATAATACATAGTATCGCTTGAGAAACTTGAGTCGTCGGAGTGCACGCGGCGCCGCGGGCGGCCGCGCGACGTTTCAAGTTTCTCAAGCAATACTATGTATTATAGTAATAAGGATAAAGTTTAAAATTATACGACACTGAAACTGCTCGCCTCTTCGCTTCCATCTCGGTGTGATTTGAGCCTAACCTACCTACTATGGAGTTTTTACTGTCCTGTTTCATATAATCAGCCTATAATATTACCAGTGCTGGGGCACAGGCATCGTCCTCACATATTATTATATAATTAATTACCTATGCAAAATATTGTAAAACATTTTAAAAGAGTAACGTTAGAGTTTCTTGCCCATTCTTCTCCATACGAAAACTACCTTTTGGAAGGGGCGACTAGAATCAATTCTATTTTTTAATGTAATTTTTGACGTTCAAAAGTGCCTTTTATGTGCCTACCTATACTTATAATAAATCTGTAGAAGTGAAAATTCTGTACTTTGAAAATATCAAAAAAATAAATGTTATGAAAATTGAAAATTCTGTACTTTAAAAATATCAAAAAAATAAATGTTATGAAAATTGAAAATTCTGTACTTTAAAAATATCAAAAAAATAAAGGGGGTGTTTACTAGACCGACACCGAACCCAAAAATGTGATTAAAAAAATTTTTGTCTGTCTGTCTGTCTGTTTGTTCAAGCATCACGCAAAAACTACCGGTTCGATTACGATGAAACTTGGTATAATTATTCTTTAATATCCTGGGCACCACACTGGGTACTTTTTATCCCGGAAAAGTATATACAATAAAAAAACAAACTTAATTTTGCGGTTCGGTCCCTAGACCCGATTACTGTACCAACCGCAAATAATAAGTTTGTCGTAGGTTACGTGGAGGGTGTTCTTTGCGAAGAGTAGGTATCCACTAAGAAAGTGTTTTTCGAAATTCCAACCCTAAGAGGGTGAATGGAGGGAGGGTGAAAATTCACGCGGACGAAGTCGCGGGCAGAAGCTAGTTTGAAATAAATGCTTTGACTTTGACTTTCAGGGCTCCTCTTGGTGAGAGGGAGTGGGCCGTAATCCACCACGCGGGCCCAGTGCGGCTTGGTAGACGTCACATGTCTTCAAATTTTTGGTACTAGGACAAATCTAGGTCTTTGAATGAATTAAGTTTTATGTAGCAACTGGAATTAGACTAAAGTCTTCTAAATGTCTAAAATTATCTGTAATTACAATGCCAAGTTAACAACAAATGTCTTTGAAAATTAAACTGAAATTTTCACGTTCGATCAAAAGAGTTTCTTCAGCTACTTTGCTTGTTATTATTTTTTCTAAGTTTGCAAGTAATGTCTTGGAAACTACTACTGTACTGTAGCTAATCCGTAACTTGATTGTTGGTTTCTTTCGGCATACAAAATTATTATCCCTCTCTGTAGAATCCTGTCGATTCCGTATTTAAGTTGATATGGCTTATTAGTCGATTCACAAAAAATTAGTCTTCCGAAACAGGCGAATCGTCACTTTTAAAAAATATAAATTTTTCTATAGGCGCCTCGCACGAAGTTAATTTATTTGTAGGAGAGTCGACAACTCCAGAAATAATATGTATTAGGAAATTGGCACATTTTGAATTTTATGCAATGAAGTTAAGGAACTGCAGGACCTAAACGCAAGTTTTATAATGCCTAACAGAATCAGATATAATAAATTCAACAATATCAGAAAAATAATTTTTTTTAAGGATATAATAATATGCTAGTTAGATAGTGTGTTGAAACGATAGAACAAAATCACGAAGATACCCCTAAAAGTTCCTTTTATCAATTAAAAACCATACTACTTACTAAACATGCAATCATTCTGATTGTTTGTCAAATTCTACAAGCAACATATCAACGCAATAGTGTTTTAATTTTTTTTGTCTAATCAATAGATTTTTTGCAAATATATAAAATTGCTTCATATTTTGCAATAAATTACCAGCGTTGTGTCATCGCGTTTCTCTTTCTTTTCTATGCAGTCCGACAGTGATCGCGCTTTAGGTCACGTGGAAAAAAGTACCTACACGTTTTATAATGTTTAACTCTTCACTTCTGTGCGCTGGTGTCCTTTTTTCTATACTTTTCAGAATCATGTACTGAATTCATGGTAACAGGTTGCACTTCAATGGCCCGTATACTAGTTATGCTTATAGTGAGAGCTCGGATTGTAGATTCCAATGCTACTACTGCATAGCCGACTTCGAAAGGTAAAGAAATAAAATGTCCAAAGTAATTTGTAACTTAAACGATGACTTTTAATACACTTTTCTCCTATATTACATTCGTTTTGTACAAAAACAACGTATCGATGAAGTATACAACGTATTTTATTTTTTAATTCGACCTCATACGACCATCACATATCGTACACTAAAACAATTAAACACTAATAATTATAATATCAAAAATTACGTATAGACGAGATCTTTATACATTGGGAGACTAAATTGGACAAATTATAAGAACAACATTCACATTACATCACAATTTTGATTCAAGAAGTTGAAAAAATGATAAAAAGTTTATGAGTTTAGAAAAATTGGAAGCCACCTTTGATATTTATCCTATAATGGGGCCAAAGAAACATGAAAAAATATTCGTTATTGCGGAAGCCTAAAACGGGTAAGCCATTGTTCGAGAAACTTGTGCCAAAAGCAAAGTTTCTCCATTATAAACTAGAATAATTGGAGTAGACGCAGTCTCGCTACAAAATATTTCAAATTTTTTATCGCACATTTAGTAATCAGCTGCATATTATATCACACTGACTTTGATAAGATAAAACCCTCGGCTTCTCAGTAGTATTTGTTATTATTTTGTAATTTTCCACTAATATTTTGTCAGGAATCTTTGAAATTTAGAACCGATTTGGCAAATTACAGTTTAATGTCTCTTTAATTCGATATTTATCACAAAGTACTAGCTATTCGTATCAATAAGAACATTTATAGGAAGAGATAAAATGAAGAGTATTAATAATATCAGCATAATCCAGTATTTGTACAATGTTTTTCTATGAATCTCAGCTCAGCCACAAGATAAATGATTAGTATACATCACTGTCATCTGTTTGTTGCGTCATACCGGCAAAATGTATTAACATCATTGGTTCAATCCCTGAACACTTCTCAACAAACCATTTCTTTATTCAACTCAACTTTTTGCATATCTATAGGTACTTCAATAGTTCTTTCTTGTTCGATTTTTTCAATGAAACAAGGATATCAGTTAAGATATTTAAATGTTAAATAATTATGTTTATAGAAAGTGTTACTGCCATTATAATGTTAATAGTAATTTCATTTTGGCTATAACTTTTTTGAACAATGGTACAGATTAATTTATATTGGCCATTTATGAATCAATCAACTACAGTATAAAAATTCCAGTAAATATGGACGCTATAAGAAGTAACATTCGTAAATGTAATATTTGCGGTCTTTGTAAAACTTATGCTATAAACGAATGTTCAGTTAAAACTCATACATTTTTCACATCTCTGGAAGAGTTTTTATAGTAAAGCAATTCTCATCTCCCAAACCACGCTTCCATCACAAAAATTAAATATAAAAAACCTAACTTTTAACAATTTGGATAGTTTCCTAACTTCTCGTACAAGATCGAATTAAAAACATTGATAAATTTGAAGAATGGCTAAATATCTACCTAACTAATGGAGCAAATTATTTTGATAAACCAGACCTTTTTAAAAATTACAAAACTTCAGACATTAACATAGTTGGAAGAGTTGCGTCACGCTCAAGTAATAACAAATTTAAATTAAGACAATCAAGGAAAACAGAGAACATACAATTTAAGGCCTGGCTCAACATTGCGACTAGGTATTGGGGCAACTTTCCTCGAGAAACTTAACCAAAACTTGTCTTTTAATTAACACTAACTGAAACTGACACAATAGATAACACAACTGGTAGAAAAACAGAAACATACAATAGAAAGCAGCCCCATATCCTAAATAATAATTCGTTAGTTTTAATATCTTAAAATTGGTTAATTCTTTTATTCACTGTCCAGAGTATACCTACAACCTTGGCGCTCCTTCACTTCAACATGGCCGTCGCACTCACACACGCGCGTACAGACACTACCTAGTATGTGTGTGGTCACCGCACATGCCACAGACCGAGGTTAAGTACACTAAGCCGAGGCAACTTCACGATGTGGTCCAAGCCTTGCGGAGTGATACACGTACAACCGTACAAGTCTATCGCTTTCAGATTGTGCAGGCCGTCCCCGAGCGCGCGTAGGCCTCTATCAGTGACCCTCGTGCACTGTCCTATATTTAGCGTTTCTAGCTGTGATAGCCTGGCGACCCGCTCCAGGCCTTCGTCGGTGAGGCGGCGGCAGGCGCTCAGAGACAGCGACCGAAGCCCCGACAGGCCCAGCGTCGCGTGTGACAGCGCCTCGTCGCCCACTTTGTCGCAGAACGACACGTCCAGAGCTCTCAGTCTACCGCTCTCTGCCAGGTGGGCTACCCCCGCGTCCGATATCCCATCGCAAGCTCTCAAATTAATATCCTCTAGATAGGGCAGTCGCGCCAGATGCCTCAAGCCTGCATCTGTGACTGCGACACAGAACGAAAGATTTATAGATTTAAGTTTAGGAAGACCTGTAGCTGTGTGCTTCAACGCTTCGTCTGTCAACCTTTGGCAGTCTTGTAGTCCCAAATGCTCCAACTCTGGTGTGCCTCGTGCCTCGACACCGCCACACAGATGCGCTATCCCTGCATCGTTCACATGCCAGCATGATCGCAAGTTCAAATGACGCAGTTTCCTGAGTCCCCAGGCGATAAGCAACAGACCCGTATCTGTTATGTTGCAACAGCCGCCCAGTTCTAACTCTTCCAAGTTTTTAAGTGATTGCGCTATCCTGCCGAGTGACGAGTCTGTCACTTGTTTGCATAGTGATAGGTCTAGTCGCCGTAAAGCGGGTAATTCAGCTGCGAACGCGCTCGCCAGAGCTGCATCCGTCACACTGTAGCATCCGCTGAGAGATAACGACTCTAGTCCCGGTAGTGCGGCGACAGCATCCCTCAGTCCCCTTCGTAGGGATAACACTTGTAGTTTCCGTACTCCTCTCCTGGCTAGCGACGCGAATAGCACCGGCGCGGGTCTCCTAAGATGCAGCGCAGCTTCCACTCCGCGCCACACGGACCGTCGATCAGCTGCGTCCCGCCAAGAGCGGCAAACTTGCGCCGCGCGTCCTCTGTCCCGAACTGGCAGTCTTTCAAATATGAGAGCTAACAGTTCCGGGTACAACCTCGTGATGTGTGTTCCCTGAGGCTCCGGCGGTATCTCGGGCACGTGAGGCACGGGCAAGTGCGGCCGGTGTAGTCTATAAGGCGCACTGCGTAGTTTTCTTCTATTCGTACTGGGCTCCCTAAGTTCCGTAAGTCCAAGCCGATCGTCCCGCCAGGACATCACTTCCTCCGTCCACGCACTCATAGCGGCGTCACTGCACACTATAACATGTCACGATGCATCGGACCGGTTTTCGGTGAAACTCGTATAGTGGGGAGCGCGCGCGGCGTACGTCCGTGCCGCGTGGTGTATCCTCGTGTACTGGCGCTCGTCGGAGAGTGCCGCCCCCCCGCGGCGCCCCGCGGCCGCCCGAGCGCGGCTATTGGTCGCGGTCGCCGGCACGTGACGCGCGTCGTATCGATTCGGAGGCTCTGCGGCGGCATTTTTAAGTTGGCGGGCCGAGAGACCGCCTTCGCCCCGCGCGGCCCCCGACGCCCGCGCGATATACCAAGTAGCCGCACAGATAGGTAATGCGTTTGCATTATGCCTAATTACCTAAAGAAATTTTTTTGGTTCTTCTTTACAAAAATTGCTGATAATCCCACTCGAAAGATTTACTTGGAATGTTCCTAAATGCGAACATGAGCTATCAGAAATTATATTACTGATTTTTTATTTGACAATACCCATTCTTGGCATTCCTTTTCGGCCTCGTACCGGTCTTTTTTTATTTTGTTAATTCGAAAAATATTATGTTAATTTTGTTAGTTTTAAATGTTTCTTTTTTCATTCTTAGTTTCTGTGCGTGTCCGAAAATATTTTTTTTTTCTTTCTGTCTTTCATGGCACTGTTTCTGGGCCACCCGGTGGGACATCCATTGACAACAGTGAAACAGTTGATTGGAAATTACTGTTTTTCTCGAGGAGTCTTATAAATTATAGGCACAATATGTAAGCAGCTCAAACCATGCCATCTTTGACCCCAGTGATAAGGCGGCAAAACAACTCGGCGCGACGTATATTTTCGTTCGCGGTGCACTTGCCGACGACTTGCGACCACTTTATAAAGATCTCTGTCAACTGGCGCGACGTTCCTTATCCCCATATACTTAAGAAGACCTCCATGTTGTGACACAGGCCAGGATAAATTGGTTTTTTGATAACACCAGCCAACTATTACAAGGGCGACCGGTTGCGAGCGTTCCAAATATGAATTTCGAATTGAAACGTGTTCCAGAATGGAACGCGAACGAGTTGGCGAGCGGGCCGAGCCGTTTAGAAAATTAACGGGCCTATGTGGTCCTTCTTTCAAATGAAGAATAAAATTGGTCCTTTACTCGTAGGACTTACGTGATTGGTCCTTTAGAAACCTTTGCGATTCCATAATAATTTGCCGGACGACTTGTACTTCAATCATTTAATAGATTTCTAATAAAAATTCTATCAAATAGAAACTGTTAGCAAGTAATTGCACAGAAGTATTAAAACTGTAATTAATATTTCCCCGTCATGATGCAAGCAGATCAAACATAAAGTGGATCGTGAGAAAAGGTTTCCACAGTTCAAGAGAACGGCTCACTTCGAACCGGAAATGCGAGTGTGTCCCTTATAAACTACTGTTAT
This sequence comes from Amphipoea lucens, assembly GCA_947508005.1. Taxonomy (NCBI): domain Eukaryota; kingdom Metazoa; phylum Arthropoda; class Insecta; order Lepidoptera; family Noctuidae; genus Amphipoea; species Amphipoea lucens. Next base: position 13,050,884 of record OX382379.1, read on the forward strand.
TTATTTATTTTATAACATCTTCTAACTTTGCTAAAGTTATTATATTTTTATATCAATCGATTTTGTAGAAACTGACCTACCTAAGTATATTGAAATAAGAAATGAACTTTTTCAATTCTGAGTTTATCTTAAAATGCAGTAGGTACTGACATCGGTGAAGGACAACATCAGTCTGAAATCGCCAGTCCGTCTTGAGCAGGCGTGGTCATCAATGCTCGTGCCTTCTTTGTATGAGAAGAGGCTTTTGCCCAGCAGTGGACCGATAACAGGCAGGTATTATTATTATTACCCGACTACGGCGAAGCAAAAAGGAGGGTTATGGGTATGGGTATGTTCATACATACATACCTACCGGTCAAAATCAAGTCAAGTACTTTTGAAGTTATGAGGGAACAGAGCCCTGATTCACAACCATACGACAGGCCATCGTATCGAAAACCTGACATTTCGATAACCTGATTTGACTTGCCCTCAACAGCAAATAGTTGTTGGAAGAATAGCGGGCTTTGGACTTGTGAACAGCGTTTAGAAGACTCCTACGACAACAATGATTAATGTTCGATACGATACGGAAGCGTATCGAGTGTTTGTGAATAGCTATGCAGATGAACTTCTGTTCCCTCATAACTTCAAAAGTACTTATAATAATTTGACAGGTGAGGAGATGATGATGATGAAATATTACTGAAATAAGCCAAAAAATAACTAAATAAAAAATAATTTTAAAAACTAAAACTCGACTACTAAAAAGGATGAAACAAGAAAGTACCTTCCCGTGGTCGTCACATAGCCTATAACCAGCGGACGGTCAAGACGCTTCTTGTTTTTTTTTTTTACATTTCTCGGGACCACGTGCTCCCAGTCCTAGAAAAGCGTAGGTACGAAGGGCCGAAGTCAACTCGCAGAGGCCCCTTAGACAATTTTAATTAAATATATTATTATAGCTATGCCTATGTTGGCAATCTGATGTTCCCTGTTGTTACATATTAGGCCGGTTTCCTCACGATGTTTTCCTTCACCGTTTTGAGAGCTGTGGTGATGATATAATTTGCACAAAGTAAAGCGCCTGACTGGGTTCGAACCTACGACCTACAACTCGTAAGTCGCGGCCATTACCATTACCACCTGATGATATTCTTTTGTTAAAACAAACTATAAGAACAATCAACATCAAACTCAAAGCATTTATTTCAAACTAGCAGCACCCCGCGGTTTCACCCGCATGAGTGTCGATTCCGTGGGAATATCCTATGTCCTTTCCAGGGACTCAAACTATCTCTATACCAAATTACATCTACCTAAATCGGTTCAGCGGTTTAAGCGTGAAGAGGTAACAGACAGACAGACCCACTTTCGCATTATTTTATAATATTAGTATGGATAATCCAATTACAGGTACTTTTGAATTGACAACGGGTCGTTCAGTCAGAAAGATGAAGCTAGTTGCCATAGGGAGAAGAACGGGCATCATCAATATTATCCTCTATCCCTTTTTTTGGTGTATGAGAAATCATCAAATGACCCCCGCTCTGGGTGGAGCGGAAGGGAGTGTCAGACTCTTACTGACTAAAACCCTCCCGTGTTCCTTCCTTAGCCCTTTATGCTCCGGGGTAGCGGTAACCCTTTCGGACAATCCCGCTGACCCGGCAGGCTTCAGCCCTGACGGGCTCCTTCACTTGTGCTAACATCTCTTTGAGGCGCGCGTGGAACACATACGCGCCGTCCATCTCTCCTCCCTCCACCCCTTACGCCAATTTATTAAGGGCTGGCGCAGCATTCCTTCTTCTTTCATTCATCTCCATTTAACCGTAAAAAATTCATGTAAATTAATGCGGACCATAGCAATAAAATTGCTAGACTGACATCCGTTTATAGAGAAAAAGAAGCAAGTATATTAATGACACACACTACTATTAAATAAAAACATTAAGTATTCTTTTTAATACTTCCTTCGTGCTATCGATGTAACATGTAATTTTCTTATTGTCGACGACAATAAGTGGGGTTAATACTAGAGCATGGCGTATTGCCTGCAGGCACAGTATGCAATGACACCGGACGGTGGACGACGCCCCGGCTAAACACTGTAATGAGTTAATGGGCTCTAGTGTTTTTCTTTAGCCACTTTTCTATTGTTGTCGTTGCTTGTGGCTAAGTAATATCAGCCCCACGGGTCGATCGATCAGGTTAAGCTAAACTTGCCGCGGTTGGTCCGTGGATGGGTGACCATCTTTACATACCAACAAGACCCCTCCGTGCCTCGGAATGCACGTTAAGTCGGTGGTCCCGGCTGTCATTCGTGGAACTTTGTACAGTCGTTGCGAGTCGTCAGAAGCCCGAAAAGACAACCAGTCTTACCAAGGGGTATCGTATTAGGTACCCAGTAACTGGGTTGTGGAGGTCAGATAGACAGTCGCTCCATGTAAAATACTGCTATTCAGCTGCATCCGGTTAGACTGGATGCCGACCCCAACATATTTGGGAAAAGGCTAGGCTACTGCCTTCATGAGCCAAAATACGAAAAGTCAATATCATGCAGTGATCCCAGGCGGTCAGGCATCCAAGTACTGACTGTGCTCGGTGTTGCTTAACGTCGGTGATCGGACGAGAACCGGTGTTTTCAACGTAGTATGCACGTTGACATTTGTACGGAGAAAATACATGTTTAGAACAATACTTATCGCTATGTGAACATCGATAATAAAATCTTAGGTTTTCTTGTAGACTGACGCCAAGATCTATAAACGTTCCTTAACACGTACAGACGCCAGCACATCAACCTTCTACAATCTGTCAAATTTCTTTAATAGATTTTCAACTTTATCACTAAAACATAAGGTTCAAAGTTGATTGGGAAAATTTGACAGTTTCGGGTAGGTTGATGGCTAAACGTTATTCCCGTCACTATCGCACAGCTGCCAAACTACAAGTGACAGACAGAGACGGGAACACGTCTCTGACAGAGCATGCGCCAAGTAACTTTTGTAGATTTCGGCCTCAGTCTGTGAGAAAAACTTTGATGGGCTAAGCCAAGACAAGGCTTAAATTTTTTTCACATAATATGAGTACCTATAGTGAAACCTATATTTATTTATAATAAAACGCTCAGTCTGTATTTATAATCTTAGCTAGTATCTAGACCCATGTAGGTACCTACTTAGTAACGTTTGTTGCATAAATTTTTATTGAGACTAAATTCTGCTTGCGGCTAAGCCTATCCGTAAACACATTGCAGGTAAGTTTTTTTTTTCTATAGTAAGTTATGTAGTGCACTCTACAACAACATTGTATACAGGGTGTTACGGAAAGGGTATATCAATACAAACGGGTTGAAGAGTGTATCTGGTCTAGAATCTCTGTACAAAATTTCAGCTCAAAAGCAGTAACTTTGAAAATGCTTAATATTTTTTTATTTTGATAGTTTATTAAATTGAAATCATAACAAACGTGTCACCGCACTACGAGGGTCATTATCCATTATCTGTAGTGTGTCTGTGCGCCTAGTACCTACACGCACATCACGCCGCCGCGCGCCAGTGCAGCGCCGTGACGTCGAAATAAAAAAAATTAAGCATTTTCAAAGTTAATGCTTTTGAGCTGAAATTTTGTACAGATTCTAGACCAGATACACTCTTCAACCCGTTTGTATTGATATACCCTTTCCGTAACACCCTGTAGATACAGCTATTACAGTAGGGTTGCCATCCGTCCCGGTACACCGGGACATGTCACCGGTTTGGAACTTCTGTCCCGGTCGTCCCGGTTGATCTACAAAATGTCCCGGTATTTCAATTGCAACGTGTAATACGCGTACAGCGCAGACCGGTGAGGCGGCGGCGTCGGCGGCGCGGTGCGCCCGAGCGCCACCCGCGCGCTTCCCCTCCGCCGCCCCTGGTCATAACGCGAATGTGGAAAGAATATTTTCTTTAGTAGCTGCACAGTGGACTAAAGAACGTAATCGCCTTCACGTAGACACGGTCAAAAGCATAATTCAATGCAAGTTCAATTACAAAATGACATGTTCAGAATTTCATAAGTATGTTATGAGCAAACCGGACCTGTTAGATAAGGTGAAGAAATCTGAAAAATATCATAGCAATTAGTGTTTCCTGTGTAAAATCTACATTGTAGATATCTGATTTCTTTTTTAATTATTTTAATTTGAGTAATAAAGTTTCAGTAGTAACAAGTTTGTTTTTTTTTTCTTTTACATCACATGGATATTTTCAGTCCCTTACTGCTAATGTCCCGGTCAGTACTTAGGCTGCTATGGCAACCCTATATTACAGGTAAGCTTAATAGTTCTCTATTCTGGGCCCCAATCCCCGCGAAATCTTACCACGTGCAAACTACGTCAATATCGTGTCTTGCTAACGGCAAGGAATCGACATGTCAACCGAATTTTGACAGTTCAAACCACGCCATTGTGTCATAGGAAGATGTCGTAATTTACTAAGCAATTGACGTGGTTTCGAAGAAAATGAACGTAACTGTTATCAATGAGTTTGGATTCTTGAAAACTGATTCTTCGAATCTTTTTGTCTCCTCCATATTAGGTACCAAAAAACTTTTTAAGAAAAAAAAAACCGACTTCCAAAAAAACACTACAAAGTGAAAAATAACTTTAATTTCGGAAGTCGGTGTCTTTGGATCTGTATTTTAGTTTTTTGCCACCGACTTCCGAAATTAAAGTTGTTTCACTTTGTAGTGTTTTTTTGGAAGTCACTTTTTTTTTTTCTTAAAAAGTTTTTATTTCACGCTTTTTAGTGGGTCTGCTTATAATTTATCTAAGTTACAATAGCCTAGTGATCATCGCCTTTTACAAACAAAATATTGCTTTTCCCGATGCAGGGAAGTTAATTGTTGAGGAGTTCTCCAGGTCCACCATCAGCTCCATATCACCATTCACATTGTGACGAGCATAAATTGCTTAGCAACCATATTAAAGTAATCGAATCGCAACCCGTGAAATACTTAGATATTATTGAGTAGTACCTACCTGTAGCCATCTGTGGTCTTCATCATCAGTTCCACTTCACCAAATAGTGCTTTCCGAGAGCAAATGCACGAGTTACTATAAAAAATACCCAAATCGCTATAGGTGTGCCTATAATATTTGAAGAGTTCTTTCGATTTCTCCAGGATCCCATCATCAAATCCTGACCTGATGTTTTTAGACTAGATGCTGATAATCCTGGCTGCAGCATCAGGCCAGACTTATGTCAACATTGCATTGAACTTAAAATTTAGTCTTGTTTAAAATGAGCCCAAACACGACTACGGTGCTGTAATTTCAAGGTTGGTACTTTTTCTGATGCTCCAGCATCAGGTCTTTATGTACTTCGGTGTTCCTCATTAACAGTACGTTTATCCACACATCGAGCCCTTTTCAATGAGCCTAAACACGATATATCTGCTGTTAGTTGTCGAGGAGTTTCGTACTCTGCAGACTATCCTGACTGCAGCATCAGATCATGACTTGATGATCATGAGACCAAATGTGGCAAATGCCCTATCAAACATCAAAACAATTTACTAAAACAGTCCTTGCCTGTTCGAGTAACTTCTTACTGTTAAGGAGTTGTGCCTTCCATCATCAGCCCAGCTACCTGAGATGGTGACAACCATACGCAAATACACAAGATACTTCATAAAATATGCGAAAAACAATAAGTGAGCCTAAAAAATTTGAGGGTTGCCCTCGATTTCTCTAAGATCCCATCATCAGATCCTAACTTGGTGACAGTGGGTGGTCCCACTGTCCCACCTCAGAACTATCTACTTTGGAACAAAAAAGAATTTTGAAAATCCGTCGACAATTGGCGGAGTATTCGATGAACAAAAATACAAAAAAAAAAAACATACAAACAGCCGAACATAGTACCTCCTCCTTTTTGTGAAGTCGGTAAAAAAGGTACTTACTACGATGTCGATAGGAAAGCAATATAATTATGATCCACTATGAAAATTTGAACCTTAAACAGTATTTTTTAAGAAATCTTTTATAAATTGTGTTTTCCATAAGATTATAACATATCATTTCGTCGTCACCGGCGAATCTTACCTCGCGAATTTAAGGTTCTTTTTTTAGCAAACAGGATGCTCGGAGCAATTTTTTGCGATCACTTTTTACCGCCTACCTGAGAGTACCCATATGGTTCAGATCTCGAGTTTTACAATAAAACTAACACGCAGATATGAAATATCATGTGAAGCTTGTCAGACGGAGCAAGTTGTAAGAAAATACAAAAACACGCTTAGTTTTTACTTGATTATTAACAGGAACTTTGAAACTTTAAACCGTAGGATTTATCCTAACTATATGGACTCATCTACGTTTAATTTTCTCTGTTTTTTTCGTTGATTTTTATTTATTTACTTATTCTGTACAATTCTGTAGCAGGTACACATATTATATTCATACATTTTACATCCTAGATCATTTAAATAGTATCCTTATGGTTAAATAACGAAAATCAAGCAAAAAGTAAAGTTAGCTTATCAAGTTAGAAAAATGTAATTCAGCCCTTACCCTATCCCCGCCATCTAGTAGTGAGTAGACATCAAGTCTCATCTTATTAGAGCAGCGCCATCTAGTAGCGAGTAGTAAAGTAATATCACTAACATTCTCACCTCTCTAAATTGTTAACAATTAGCATACAAGATGGCGCTTTGTAACTCCATAGTTGACCGACAGATGGCGATGTAAACTTGTGGGCCAAAGAGCAATCTTTCTCGCGAATCGGTCCCTCAGTTTTGAGGTGACCGATATCTCACTGCTTTAAAGATAGGTAGGTATTTGATAAATCCAGTCTGTGGCTGACTTGATGGAGATCTACGTTCAAAAGTATAGAGGGACAGCACTTCCAGGTGTTCCGTCATCTGGTTTGATCATCGTTTTGGGCCGCGTCTTCTTAAACTTTTGCCATCTTTTTTGCCTGTCAATAGGTATTGGTGTTTCAGAAAATATCAATACCTAAGACAAATTAATTAATAAGAGTGTAACATTCAAGATCTTATTGGAAAGTTAACAAGACGAGTGCCTAATTGTTTTCTAAGTGGTGCATATAAAAATAATGTTTATTTTAAGATGCGTTATGCCCGGCGTGCGTCGACTAAGTATTATTATTTGATAACAGCATCCAGAGAGGCTCAAGTGAACGCGTACCGGTGTACAAATGTTGAGTGCCACAGGGAGGGATTTAGAATCCGTCAGGATGGTATGAATTTGGATGGCTATACTATAAGATTAGGTAAGGAAAGACCAAAGAAACGATATATTGATAATGATGATGATGTAAATAATGACTGCACCGTTTGGTCTCGTGGTCGCTTAGTGTGGGGTCCTGGGTTCGATTCCCACGTCGGGCATAGTTTTATTGGGATTCCCAAACTAGAAACTTAGTGACAGGCCGGAGTTTAGAAGTTGGTGGTGTGATAGCCCCGTGTCTTGGGAAGCACGTTATGCCGTTGGTCTCTCTCTGGTCGTGTCTGTGATTTGGCCGCCATGGCCGAAGTACTGTCTGGAGGACTATAAGTTAGTATTAAACATATAGGAAGGGAGTACCGAAATTACGACTCACAGTATGTAACAAGAAGACGTGCTCCAACAAACACAAATAAATTGGGATTTTAGGATGATGATAATAATGATAAGTAGTTAGGAAGTGAACTGACTTGCAAAGCTCTTTTTACAAAAAAAAAACAGTGAAAGTTGTTTAGAAAACAAATATGTAACAGAGGACACATTGCGAAATGTCTCTCTCTACCGTCACTGGGTACCTACCCATTCCCAGTGACGGTAGAGATAGACCTTAATTAGCATAAATTATTCTTAGCTTATAATAATAAGCTAATAAGTATATTATAAATTAAATTCGCATTTCGTATGTGCCTGTGTGACTGCGTTGTCTTTTACATTACGCAACGGATTCTGATGAACGGAGATGCGATATTCCATCATTTAGAGAATTACAGTAAAACGGGGCTACTTTGACTTCCAGGGTTACTTTGACAAGGCCGATCACAACGCTATGACGCGTTCCCCACACCCCGCGCCTCGCGCAATATTACTGGAGGTCACGCACACTTGCTGAGCACACGTGAAAACCGATTTTGGCGCTCTGTTAGTAGTAAGTAGTTCCAACGCCTGTCAAAGTAACCCTGGAAGTCAAAGTAGCCCCGTTTTGCGGTATAAACCATTCTATTCTGGAATGTTTATGTGTATGATGAACGGAGATGCGATATAGAATAGGAAGGTTTATAATTCTCTAAATGATGGACATTTAGAGAATTATAAACCTTCCTATTCTGGAAGGTTTATGGTCCTCCTTATTGATTCTAAATTTCTAACAACGGCAACACTTTTAAATTATTATTTCCTAGCTGTGCCTTAATATGACTCGGCAAACCGAGCCAAACCTTTAAATTTGTCGATCGAGTACACTCTTGAAATACTCGGTGATATTTAAAACTAAATTTATATAATATATTGATATAAAACTAACATGAATAAAGAAATCTCGGGATCTTGTCAAGTCGATAAATCATGCGACGCAGGGGTGGGTCGCTTGTAAATACAAAGTGCATGAAGTGCATCTCTGAACAACCGTAAGTCGCCATAAGTACTTGATAGTAAGTAAATATTAAACAGAATAAAACGATTAGAGTTTACAGCAAATACTCTCGAAGCAACAGACTCAATCGACTCGCTCTAGTGAGATAGGCGTTTGTATGACAGTGTTAAAACGGTGCAAGATGTATGTAGTTGGTGCATTAAGGCTTTGAAAGAACCATCATTATCTTGCCTCTTTTGTTGAGGATGGGAAATCATCAAATGACTCCTCCCGCTCTGGGTGGAGCGGAAGGGAGTGTCAGACTCTTACTGACTAAAACCCACCCGTGTTCCTTCCTTAGCCCTTTATGTTCCGGGGTAGCGGTAACCCTTTCGGACAATCCCGCTACCTCGGCAGGCTTCAGCCCTAAAGAGCCCCTTCCTTTATGCTCACATTCTCTTGCTTTATCCCAGTTTATTTGGCGTCAGCACAACCTATAGAAACATCTTCTAATCTATTTAATCTTATATCTGTGCCATAACCAGTCTTCTTCATCCATACTTCTCTATTAGTCGTCATCTCAGTAGTGAACCCCTTTCTAGCCATATTATATTATTTCATACAGTCCTTCCATCGTTTATTTTGTCTTCCCCTACTCTTATAGCTATTCACATTCCTACTCAAATCTTTTCTCACGTCATTTTCGTAATTATAATTTTTAATGTATTTGCTCTCTGCAGCAGTGCATTTAATTTTCAGTCTTTTGTTTGCCCCGGTTGCCTTGTCTAAATATATTTTGGTCCCATTTAGATTATAATGCCGAATAAAAAAACCCCTATTCCGTGCTGTCCCTCTGCCGGGCAAAGTCCTTCCGGGAATTCTTTTCCCGCGCCACCTCGAACGATTCCTCGCGGTACCTAACTACGCATCCAGGTCGTCTCGTCACCTTTTTCTGGCTGAAATAATGAGCCTTAATATTGTCATGTTGCATGTTTTTGTTGAGATTCATAAACGGCACAATGTACACTCTCTCTCTCTTTCTTCTTCTCAGGTACCTTAAAAGTTCCAATCTAAGTTATCTAATTGATACCTAAGGTCCGGCCCCGATAAATTTGCCAAAGATGTAAACAACATTGGCCGCTCAAAATTTAATAAAATCGATATATGATAGATAGATGAGTAAGATTATTTTCTTTGTGTCTCTCTTTTCCTTTCCTTTACATTCACCACGTCAGCAGTTTTATTGAATGCTTTTAGAATTTAGAGTGTAGGTAGTTAGGTTTCTTTAGCTTCATCATATTATTTTGTCACTTGACTTGATATAACTGCGTCAACTCAGCTATGCTCCTTAACTCCTATCAAACTTTTTCTTATTAACATTGAACGCGAAGATTTATGCGACTAGTGATGCTGCTACAGCTGAACACAGCAATAACTCCACGTCACAGATTGACAGTGGCGCACATTTGCATAGATATCGCGTGTATTTAGAACATTAACACAACTTCGTTAGAGCGATCTCCTCGGTTTTATGCGCGCCTGGTACCTCCGATTAGAACTGCGCTTGGAACGTTAGAATGTTTTCATTCGTTTTCTATTAGAAGACAGTATGTTTCTAACAATTGAAAGCAATTATTATTCGTTTATTAATTTTCTTACCTATTATTAAAACATTTTTAAATATTATAGATAAAAAATATTTAAAAATATAAAAGCAGTAGTCCGCCGGTGTCGGGAGCAGGGTCCAAGCTAATAGTGGTTAGGGCTCCAGAGACAGGAACCTCCTCACAATGCGAGCCGTATCGAGGGGGCAAAAGGCAGTAAGTACCTTCTGAATCAGGCCCTTGATCCAACCGCCCAATAATACCTAATTATTATTGTTGTTAATTATAATAACGTAGATATAGAAAATCTGATAAATGATATTACAAATAGAAGATTTAGCTATTGTTGCCTTAGAAGCCCCTGGAGCTTAGTCCATTAGATGTAAGTATATTTATTTCAGTCGGCAATTACAATAAATTATTGATTGAGTTTCTATGTCAATTTCACGTTCGTCGTCTAGCTTTATCGCAGCCAGCGATATCGTCCGCGATTCCTTATATCGCTTGTTATAACCATGTTAAAATACCTATTACAATACAGTTACGACTTAAACCGGCTTTAAACCTAATAGAAAAATATACCTAGATAATTTAGGTACACAAATGATTACAAAAATTATAACTGAAAATCTTCAAACGAAACATTGCGATGTTTCGCCAGTTATGTTAGTCCAATTAAAATCCAAAGGGCACCGTTCCTGTGGAGTTCTCCACCCGGGCCCTTGGTGAAACTGCAGGACCCTGCTCATCCATTTGACTATCCGGAACAGAATTCCTCGTGGTCAAATCAGTTTGACACTTTAGTTTGACCACGAGGAAGGAAGGTAATGTCTGCACGCCTTAAAGGACGAATTTCCAAGGACTCTAACATTAATTTTAATGTAACATCTGATTTGTACTACCTACATTCTTTGCAAATAAATATATTCTATTCTGAAATAAGCTGTCTGTCTGTCTGTCTGTAACCTTTTCACATCTTAACTCATACTGAACGGATTTATATGGATTTTGGCACACAGATAAACTATGACCACGGTTAGAACATAGGATACTTTTTTATAAAAAAAAAAACATTACCGGAGAATCAAATACGTTCCCTTGGGGACCGTCCGACCGTCGACCGAACGTCCGACCATCACGCAGGCTGCGGGCAAAAGCTAGTTCTCAATGTTTTTGATCGATCACAAAATCAATAGGTGGGTTCTAAGCCAAGCGCTAGTGTTGGTCAACATTACACGGATATTGACGATGAATCGTCGACAGTTGTTTATACCAGTGACCGGCAAGTTGTGTGGAAATCGGTTGTCATGTAATGCAGAGGACTGAGGGACATGCCGAGAGGAAAGTTTTGAATATGAACGTGTAGATAAATTAGGTGAAATAAAATTGTTTACTCTGTAATAGGATGTCGGAAACACGTCATATAAAAAATAAGCAAGATGGAGACGACATTTTATCTGACTACCCCTAAAAAGAAATGGCGGAACAAACTCAGGGGTCAAAGTCCAGACATAAAGTTAATAAATAGTAATAATAATAAAGGTTTATTCACAAAAAAAAAATAATACAGAAACACATTTACAATGTAAATTACAATTCATTGCAAGTTGCAAAATCTGTACAAAATGTATATAACCCTGTCCCTTAGACTAGGAGAGCCTGTATTCTAAGAGAAAGTTTGTCAGATCATATGAGGATCATGTAGATTAGTGTCTGAAATGGTCTTTTGAGGAAAGCACTACACAGATTTGAGTGGACCAGTTCAATCAGTGCAAGCATTTGTCAGTAATTGTGTAGCTCAAATCAGAAGATAAGGAGCTCAACAGGACGATAAGTAGGCTTAAGAAGAATAGCAGATACCTATACCTAAGACCATGCGAAGACCAAAGAAACAATTGATGATGGATATGAAAGATGATATGAGTAGAAAAGGACTGAATATTGAGAAGACGGCTGATAAAGATGCATGGAAGAAGACAAAGACATACTGCGTCAACGCCAAATAAAATGGGGTAAGAGAGGATAAAGAAAAAAAAAAGAAAGAAAATACGTATATTTGTGATAAACGTGACGCAGAGAAAGAACACAAACACAAAAAATAACAATTTGGGGAAAGATATGCGTCACATCCACGCAAAACGGCCATCGCTCAGCGTAGTGCTACGACCCTATGCAAATCAGAGCCAGCGCTGTTTTCAGCGATAGTTAGCGTTTACGTGATGACGTCAACCGGTGCAGTATACGGTGAGATATAAATAAGAAATAAAAATCAAAATAAATAAACAATACCTAGTTCTGTTTTAGGGGTGATGATACGCATTGAGATGAAGAACGTTTTACTAATGGCGGTTTACACTAGGTCGATTTTCGCCGCGCGGCTGGTCGCTTACCAAATCGCCTCACAAGCCCCTTACACAGGTCAATAAAAATCGCAGGTGACTACTTCATTTTGCATCAAAATGTCGACCTTTTTTTATGGATGGGAAATCATCAAGTCCCCTCCCGCTCTGGGTGGAGCGGAAGGGAGTGTCAGACTCTTACTGACTAAAACCCATCCGTGTTCCTTCCTTAGCTGTTTGATCCGCGGTAGCGGTAACCCTTTCGGGCAATCCCGCACCCTCGGTAGGCTTCGGCCCTGGCAGGCCCCTAAAATGTCGACCTTCGGCGATCGCTAAAAAAATAAAATAAATAAATCGCTAGCTCCAAAGTAGAGTAGGTTTCGGCTTTAGTCGTGCGGCGACAAGTCGCACGCGGCTGGTGACTAAAATCGCCCGTGAAAATGTCGCTTGAAAATGTCGACCTTCATGTGATATTTTCACGGTCGATTTTAGTCACCAGCCGCATGCGATTTGTCGCCGCACGACAAAAGTCGAAACCTACTTTACTTTGGAACTAGCGATTTTAGTCACCTGCGGCCTAGCAGAATTGCCATTTAGACAGCCACAGGATTTAGTCATCTGTGTAAGACCCGCATAACGATGACGAGAATCGTCAACTAAAGTAAATATCCTCGTTCAACCAATGGAATGCTTGAATACTCATTCCTCAATCATGAATGCTATTAAAGTATAGCCAGTCGTTGCCAACACTGCATCGCAGTCATCGTAGCTCATTGCAGACAAGCTACAGCTGCACAGATTTATTATTTAGCTGCAAACCTTACGGGAACCTCATCATTATTCTTAGGGAGTAATTCAGTTGAGTACCGTTGGTTGTATTTTGTAGTACCTAATAACTAATTCTAATTGTCATGCCCGGAGGTTTACTGACCGACTTCTTAGGAACAAAATGTGGTTTTAATACTGGTCAAGTTACATAGTTTAACGCCCCGAAGTTCGCTAAAGGGGTAGACAGAGAAAGAAAAAAAATATAATTACTGGGTGTCCCTGGAAGTATGGGTCAAATCGAATAGGGGCGTGGGCAAGTTCATTTCCAAACGTTTAAAAAAAAATTTAAAAAAAGAGAAGAGAAACCGAATCGTTGTAAAAAAAATCGTAACAAAAAACTATCGGGGCTATCAATTATTTTTTTTTTAGATAGCCCTGATAGTATTTTTTTATGATTATTTTCTTTGAGCACTATGCGAAGTGATTGAAAATAAAATAAAAATTGGTCATAACTTTTGAACCGTAAAAAAATTCACCGACATTCTCAGGGTTAAAAAGTTTGGAAATGACCTTGCCCACGCCCCTATTCGATTTGATTCATACTTCCAGGACACCATGTATATAATTAGAATAGAATAGAACAGAAATACTCTTTATTATATACACCATAAATATTACAGTATAAATTTTACAAGAGGTGACACAATGGTCTGTCTTACCTATCGCTAAAAGCTATCGTTTAAAAACCTTTTGAATATTATGCCAGACAAAAAGGCACATAATACAGACGCCAGCACATGAAGCTGACCGAAACTGTTAAATTTTCCCAATCAACCTAAAGTTTATATACTTTAGCGATAAAGTTGAAAATCTATTAAAAAAGACAGATTGTAGCTTGATATGCTGTCGTCTGTACATCTTTTCTTGGAGATCCTAAATCAATAAATAAATAAGACGATCATCCCAAACTCCAAAATATTAAAATTAGGAACATAATAATAATAATTAATTTATTTTTCAGACAAAGTCTATTCCATTATTACATTAGATTAGATTAGAAACATAAAAATAGATATAATAATCACACATAATTACACAATAAAATAACACTCAGACATTTAAATCAAACAAAATTAAAATAAAATAAAAAATACACACACATGTCATTCAAAACCAAATAAAATTTAAAATACATACAAATGTCAATCAAAACAATAAAATTAAATTAAAATATATACACATGTCATTCAAATAATAATAATAAAAATTAAAATACATACACAATCATGCCATGTCATTCAAATATATATCTACCTCTATTTACTCTTCAGGTTTTTAATATTGATTAAGTATCTACTTTCATACTTATTTTTAACACTAGGTTACCTCCATGTTCTACTGGTTGCAAGCACGACTGCGCACCGTGCGGTCCTGGGGTTCGCACCCCGGGTTGGACTTGTCTTATGTGCTTTCCATTAGGAAATTTTCAGTAGCAGCCCGGTACCTTGATACTAATCCAGATGCCCGGCTAATGGCTTCAAACTCCTCAACCCCCTCCCCTTCACCCTCTTGATTTTAATATACTAGCACTTGCCTGCGACTTAGCCGTGAAATTTCTTGTTCACCCGACCCACCTAGTCGCGTTGCTCTCACCTGCGCTATAACTTCGTTTTCGCTTAGCGTTCTTTTCTTTTTGCCCGACTCCTAAAGGCCATAGCGTGATATTATAGCCTATAACCTTCCTCAAGAGTTGGGCTATTAAATGCAAATTTTTTTTTTTTTTAATTCGAGCGGTAGTTCCAGAGATTAGCACATTTAAATCAAACAAAAAAAACTAATTCTTCAGCTTTATTGTTAGTATAGATTTGAAACTTAACTCCCAAAATGTGGAGGTACCACACCCCTGCCCGACCACTCATGATAAACAGTCGTGATGTTATATTACGATTGAATAATTTAATAGAGGTCCCTAACCTCATCCACTTAACGATATCTACCCAATACAATGCTTTATGAAAAGTTTCATAGATTAAATCAATCCACAGAATACCAAAGGTTACCAAGATAATCTCCGCAAGTGAGCGCTCGCCTTTATCGCTAAGTTAAGTCAAGTTACTTACTCAAGTTGAGGCTGTACGGCCGGCCAGTCAGCCTTCGTCGTCCGCGCAACCCGCACGCCCGTACTTAACGCAACTTAATTCCAACTTAAATCGTAACTTAATTCGAAGATAACATAAACAATAACGAACAAACCGTGTCTAAGTTGACAGTGATGTATAAGTGTTACGTTTGTTTAACTTAAGTGACAGTTAAGTTGAGTTTACGGGTTAAGTTAGCGAGTGCAAACTTTTTGTTTTGAATTTTTTTCTTTGATATGGTAGTGGAATGTTTAATTTTAAGTGTAGTGCTCATATCTGTATCAGTTATGTGTGAGGTTTTTGTTGTGTAACTTACTTAATTTACTTAACTTTTACTTTGTGATTGCAAACCCTATTGTGTGGAGTTGTACTGTCGTAAAACTGCAGTTAACCAATTAGATAATGGTATTGGGCAAATATGGGGCAATTTAAAACACTGCTCTAATTTAAATTGGAAAACCTTAATGTAGAAAAAATATATACAAACATCCAAATAGAGAAGCTCCTCCTTTTTTGAACTCGCTTAAAAACAATACATATTTACGAACGGCACTATAAAAGCAAAACTAAGCTAAGTTAGTATATGCGCATTTATTGCATTGGGTTATCCTGTAACGGTAGTAGTCAGTAGATAAATAAATAACTTGAAAACACTAAACAAACTTGAAAATAACAAACTTAACTTACCTATATTATAATCAATTATATTTTCGTGTAATGGTCCCCATTGTAGGTAACAATAGTATATCAAATAGTGATAGTAATCTATCAAATCTAAGTAAGTAATCAAAATCTACCTAAGTATAAAATAAGCAACATACTTCATTTCGTTTATAGATTCGTTAAATCAAATATGTAAAATGTCATCTAGAAAATTACAACTAAAACTAAAATAGAAAATACTAGAAAGAAAATAAAAATAAAAACATTACACGAATAACTTAACATGAACTTAACGTTACAAGTTGCGTTTAAGTTAAACTAGTTCACAATGATTGATCTTAGGTTCGCTATCTACGTTATTAAGTGGCGCTAATTACACTTCGCTGTAATGACTAGCATTACTCTAAAATCAAGTTTTACGATCAAAATATTAGCGGTCATAATCTTTAAGTTGCTACAAGAAAGCTTAGTTTGTACTTTTAACTTTTTATTTATTTATTTTACCATTTATGTACACACATATATAAACAGACAAGAAAAAAACATAACAAAAAAATAGGTACAAAGGTGATGCTTATTTCATAAGAAATCTATTCCAGCATACCTGTGATAGGACAAGAAATAAAGAGATGTAGACAGCGTGTTAAAGAGTAAAGGAGACAAAAAAAAATACATAAAATCTAAAAACAATTCTCTTAATATAACTAAACAAATAATACGAGAATATACTTACATACATACAAATAAAAATACATACTTCTAAAATAAATATCACTAGAATGTAAATAAAATAATTAAAAATACATACACAACTATGATAGGGTGGAGAGATAGTGTTCTTTCACTCACGTTCACGTTTTAATTACGTTTTGCTGTTCAATACTCGTATTAGTAGTAGTACAGATAGATAGAGCAGCGGTGATAATGATCCCGACTTATGAGTTGTAGGTCGTGGGTTCGAACCCAGACAGGCGCTTTAATTTGTGTAACACTGCTCTCAAAACGGTGAAAGAAAACATCGTAAGGAAACTGGCATGTCCTAGAACAAGAAAATCAAAGACATGTGACATCTAACAACCCGTGGGTACTGGGCCCGCGTGGCTAGGGTTACCATCCGTCCAGATTTGTCCGGACATGTCCGGACTTCTAGACTTTAGTCCGGACTTTGTGTGGCTCTTTAATTCGTCCGGATTTTCTTCTCGCGAGCATCTGCTACCATGCCTACCATACTACTGTAACTAAGTGAGTAATGTTTGGACTTTGTGACTATAATGTCCGGACTTTTATTGAAATGTCAGGCTTTTTGTCAGGGCTTTTCAAATTTCTAAATGGTAACCCTACGCGGGGCAGATTATTAGCCTACCCCCTCTCGAGGCCTTTGTCCCAGTAGTGGGAACATCATATAATGATTGTATGTATGGCCAAAATTAACGTGTTACCATAATTGTTTCAATACAATACGACCCACTTTTAAAGAGTTTCTTCATACGGAGCTAGTTGCAGCATCAGGTGATCTCTACCAGAATAAAGTACATAATATTGTGGTTGAAATGTTAGAGTAGCTATACAAATACATAGTAGAACCTCCCATATGGATGTAGCTTATCACAGGTAAAATTAGCTTAAGAATTAGCTTAATTATTATATGCCCAGTTTGGCAATAAAAAAAACCGGCCAAGTGCGAGTCGGACTCGCACACGAAGGGCTCCGTACCACCGTACAATATTTAACACGACATAATTAAAATTAAAAATTAAATTAAATGTCATTTATTTCAGGCAATTATTAAACCCATACCATACAGTCACATACATACACAACACACAACGCAATAACACAACATACAACAACAACATAATATAAAAAATCACGTTTGTTGTATGGGAGCTGGGAGCCCCCTCAAATTATTTTATTTTAATTTCATTATTTATTTTTAAAGTGAATATACAACTAAATAGCTATTCTGTAAAGATTTCAAGCGTCTATCTGTTGCCATTATTAATATCGAGCAAAAAACGGCAAAAAAATCACGTCTGTTGTATGGCAGCCCCCCTTAAATATTTATTTTATTTGGTTTTTAGTATTTGTTGTTATAGCAGCAACTATCACGGTTCATGAGATACAGCCTGGTGACAGACAGACAGACAAAAAGTGGAGTATATAAATATCTAATTTCTCTTGATAGAAGCAAAATCATGAGAAATATCTGTGGGTGCAAATGTCTTGGCATTATTGTAGAAATATGATTTGTTACTAAGTTTATTATAAGAACTAGCTGTGCCCGCGACTTCGTTTGCATGCATGTAGGAAAATATATTGGATTTCATGGGTTTTATTTGCTTTGCGCGGAACTCTAATTCTTTTTCTAAAACAAAAGTACCCTAAGTTACTCCTTATTACATCAGCTACCTGCCAGAGAAAGTCCTGACATAATTGGTCCAGCTGTTTAGGAGATTAACCGGAACAAACAGATAGACAAACAAACAATTTTTTTTTTTTATATTTTTTGTTACGAATAGGTACCGTATATCCATACTTATAATATTATAAATGCGAGTGTGTCTATGTCTGTTACCTCTTCACGCTTAAACCGCTGTACTAATTTAGATGAAATTTGGTATAGAGATAGTTTGAGTCCCGGGAAAGGACATAGGATACTTATTATCCCGACATTCCCACGGGATCGAGACTTATGCGAGTGAAACCGCTTGGCGCAGCTAGTACTTGCATATTATGCATTTAGTAAAACGCTGTTATTTTGACATTAGAAAGAGGCACTTCAATTAGATAACTTTTACCTACTCGAAGTTACATTTCAAATAATTATACTTAAACCTGTAGTTATGTTTTTGGATTCATATTTCGTTCCTCTACAGCAATCACAAAGAAACCAATTTCAAAATTCCAATAGGTACACATTGACAAAACGGACAAGAAATAGAACACACTCGATTTTTTTGTAAATAATAATTATTTATGAATTAAATTCTTCAACGTATAATCCCGGAACCCAAAAGTCGGTTGTCACGCCGCCCCTAATAATTTGAATTTCGAACACAATACAATAGTCAAAAGCGTAACTAATTTCTTTATGGAAGACGAATGATTCGTAAAGCATTTTGATCTCAGCGACACGACTACGACACGATATTTATTTATTGACTTCCAGGCATCCTTTTCTAGAGTCACCTCGATTTAATCCTTTCGGTATGGGTCTAGGTCGTTTTCCCCAATTATGTTTAAGTCTTCTAAACAGGCGCGATTCTATTATCCCAGACTGAGAAACTCATAATGGAAAAACTCAATAACACTTTGCCCAACCCAGGAAACAGACTCAGGAACCCACGCTTGGAGGTCTCGTTTGAGATCACTAGACCGTCGAGGTTTTTAACATTAGTGTTTGAAAAACAGATATAGATAAACTTAGATAACGCAAGTATCACGATCTGTATGAAAACCAAGCGTGCCATTTTTTGACACCTACTTTGACGTCACAAGCACTATTTAGTGATGGGAAAATCAAATCGATTCAAAGCCGCGGCCTCGTATGGCACTCATCTCGCCCCACCTCGGGGACCTAGCGCCAGCGCTCACGCTCACCCACCCAGCAGTACACAGGGGTGAGCGCGAAAGTGGCGGCTTACGATTTTTGCGATTTTTGGCACGCGAAGTAGTTGCTCTTGCGTTGTCTATATCTGTGGTTTGAAAGCGCTTATGTAAAATCCCTTGCCAATTATTACTTCATTTAAATTCGAAACAGATCAATTCTAGGCCCTCCTAACCAAGAAATACACTAATACTTTATTATAAGCATAATTCATACCTAAGCAGATTTTCCGCTTCAAACTTCATGAGTAAACATCTTAATAAAAACCAGTTATCATGTAAAATAAAAAAAAAGCAAATCGTATCGAAATCGATATCGGAAATCGGTAGTCATGGTAATGACATGTGATGCGAAGGAATGAGAAAAACTGTTGCGAGGAAAGATTGGAGTATAAATTAATGTGGATGACTATAGAGTAGGAGAAGACCCATAGACATCAGTTTTTTACAATTCTATAGGAAGACCAAGGAAATGATGGATGGACTGTGTGAAAGATGATATGGCTAGAAAGGGGGGTCATTACCGAGATGACGACTAATAGAGAAGTATGGAAGAAAAACGGCTAAGAGCAGGAGAATGACAATGATGTAAATTAAATTCAGATTTAAAAGTCGTGAAATGTAAATGTCTTGCGAAACAATTCAATACTTTTGGTTACAAACAATGTTGCTTGGTTCACAAAACATCAAGAAACGTTTCTTTTGGGTCACATTTCCTATGATCATCATTTTCCTCTAACAAGCAGCAAGAATCTTCTCTTCGTCCTTAGTTACATGTCCAGCGGCTGTCATCTCCTAATTCATATTATTATCATCTTTCACACAAGTCATCTAGCATTTCGTGCCCCCCCCCCCCCCTTCTCTTATAAATATTACTAGCTTCTGCCCGCGACTTCGACCGCGCGAAATTTCTTGTTTTAACATTAAATATGTCCTATGACACTCGCCAATACTGCAGCTTGACATTAGTGATAGAATTTTCGGAATTGGATCAGTAGTTCCGATGATTACCCCTACATAAGAACTCAAAATCAGCTGTTCCCTACATTTATGTTCGTATAATTCGTCAAAATGTTGGGAACAGCAGATTTTTTTTTCGCGATTTCAGGTTGGTCCCTTAATAAAAGTTGTTCATAATGATGAGTACAATGACCTCTTAAGAGGTTGTTGGTGTTTTTCCAATAACCCTGTGTCTGCTAAGTGTCATCACCAATAAGGTACTTTCTCTCCACTGACTGTCTTTTGTTTCAACCATGTATACAGCATCATAATCGCGTGACACACTATCAATGTGATATTGCTAATCCATTGTTTCACATGTTCGAAAAATTTGTCTGCTCAACAACGTAAATAACGCAATGAATATTGTTGAAGTGTCAAAATGGAAGCCATTTCTACTGATAGTGTGTTACGCAATTACCCCGCTGGGCATATACTCGAACATACATTTTGTATTCTTAACACTTTCGCGGACAGAACGCAACTGTACGTCATGATTTGAGATTTTGATACGGCACAACGTATGATGACGTTCAAAAACAAAATATTATTTAAGGCAGGACGTTGATGCCCGTTGAATTTTAAAGCAAAAATTCGGTATATTGTACCTTGTGTCACAAGTCACAACATATCGAAAACTCAAAACTTTACCGTCATGTGAACTTTATTTTTAACCGTTTTAAAAATGTGCTGTTGATAATGTGCAGCGACACTACACAGATAGGCACAACGCGATTATACGTCCCTCGCGCCTCTCGCGTCCCTAAACTCAGTGCGGCAGTGTCCCGGTAGCGAGGTTCGCGCGTTCCATCAGCGCGGGATTGGCGAATCGTAATATTTTCAGACAAATAAACATCGTAAGTATTTAGATTATGCTATTATCTTATTATCACTAGGTTGTAAACTAATTCAGTTATAACTCTATTGTATGAAAATTGTATGTCATGAGTTATTTTGTTTGTTTTAGATGGATAAGCGCAAGAGAAATCTGATGAGAATTTTTGAAGATTCCGATGACTCAACCGAGGTGGACCCATTCCAGAATCTGCTGAGGAGTTTGCTGCGCCACTTTTTCTTCCCAGCGAAAGCACTAGACAGTGGTGAAGGGCGGCGTTTTGGGGGACTGTCTTATGTAATTTTGACTTTCAAAAAGTGCTGATTCTCAGCCATAGCATAGCATAATTATAGCATAATTTGAATAAATGACTTATGATTTTGATGTTTTTTTTTATGGTGATGGCTACTTTGGACATGACTAAGATTTTAACCCTCAAGGATATCTCCTTTTCGACCAGATGTATCCATCTGGTAGTTTTCTCGTATTTGTTACTGCCAGAAATCGTCAAAAACCTCTGCTAAAGTACATTCAAACGATGACGTGTTAAGACGTTTCTGTCATATTGTCTTTTAAACATCTAATATCATACAACACAACGTATTTAAACGTCAAATATATTATATTTGTATGGCAATTTGTTGTGTCATTCTAGAACACGATTTAAATTGAGACTGTCCGCGAAAGTGTTAAAGGTGCATCCAGACAGAGCGAGGCATGCGCCGCAAGTGGTTTTTTTTATATGTTAGATGCCTCAGCCTGGGGCAACCGTACATATAAAAAAAAATCATTTGCGGCGCATGCCTCGCTCTGTCTGGATGCACCTTTAATGAACTCTCCAACATTCACATTGCGCGCTCTACGAACAGCACCTTGCTCTCCCTTGAACTAATAAATATCATCCGATCTTAACTCTTATCTTATCTGCTCTCCGGCTTTCTATAAATTATCAGTATCTAATGCACATATTATGTAGCCCCACTTAATATAAGCGTTCACTTAGTTAAACATTGAACTATAGTCTGCGCGGAACTAGTTGGCCGCTGAGGTGGGGACAGGGGTGAGGCGGCGGTTCGCAACCCACGTACTGAGTAATGCGCCCCCGCCCCTCCATCCCACCGCTCACATACCTAATGCGCGGCCAACTTGTTCCGCGCGGACTATAGCTACGACTCGTAGTCCGGAGCTTCTAACGTACTATCGTTTATGTAGATTTCGTTAATTATTTTTCCTTGAATGGCTTTTAATTGGAACCGGTGAAGAAGAATCGCCTTTCTATTTAGAATCGTGTGCAATGTGCATTTCACTTCCTCGATTATTATTCATTTTCTCTTTTTGGCAAAACGGATCATTCAATTTACTATCTGTCAACTTTGGTAAACGATTAATCGTATTTTTAACATAATCAAAGACACCATCTCAACTGCGTCAAAATCATATCATTCATTTCTTACAAAAGGCACTTTTGAACGTCAACATTTATAAGAAAATTTCCAAAAGGTAGTTTTTTAACCCACTTCAAAAAATGAGGTTCTGTATTCGACCCGTATGTGTGTATGTATGTATGTATGTTCGTATGTCCGAGATTTTCTCAAAAACTAATAAACCGATTTTGATAATTATTTCATTAATGTGATCTACATACTTTCAGGAAGGTTTTAGTATATAATACATTAGGTAATTATTCTTATGTACGAAGTTATATGCATAAATATACTGCCTCTCCGGCATTTCTATGCGAATTTTTTATAGAGAAGAAATGGCAAGAAACTTACAGTTACTCTTTTAAAATGTTTTACAATATTTTGTGTGTGTCCATAGCACCACAGTCGTATTTAACCAAACTAGACTGAGCCGCAAAAGCTTCCATGAGTTAGGTACGATAAAAAGTAGAGCGGTGGACCCTGGGCCATCAGCCGCGCTACCAGCCTGTTGACTGACTAACGAGACAAGGAAAAGATTAGTAAAATGCAAACAAATCTTAGTAAATCTCAATTTAGTTCTTACTAGCTGCACCCCGTGGTTTCACCCGCATAAATTTCGATTCCTTGGGAATATTGGGATAAAAAGCAGCCTATATGTTAATCCAGGGTGTTAGCCACCTCCATACAAACTTTTATCAAAATTGGTTCAGCCGTTTGAGCGTGAAGAAGTAACAAACATATAAACACACACACACACACACTCACAAACATTCGCCTTTATAATATTAGTGTGATTTAGATTCTACCAGGATAGTTTTTATATAAGATTAGCTTCTGGCCGCGACTTCGTCCGCGTGCAATTTTACCCTACCCCCATTCACCCTCTTAGGGGTCGAATTTCGAAAAACCCTTTCTTAGTGGATACCTAGTTACCTATTCTTCACAAAGACGATGCGATGGTTGATGCTGGTTTAAGCTTTGTTTGTGGGTACTTGTTTTTTCCGATTGCAATACATTTGTTTGGTAGAAATGATCTCACACTGATACCTACTGCAGCCAGGGTTTTTTATCATTTTAAGTTTTATACATATTACATAACTCTAAGAAACATTTATGATGTATCTAAGGTAGGTATTAGTCAGCTAAAGATAACGACAAATCCTTAATTGCTAACCAATCATCCGATTATGATAATTTTCCTCAAAAAGCATAGACAATCAACGTGTTTTTTGTGATATTAATTACCTATATCCGATTAAAAAATACTTACAAAGAAGCCCAATTAGTGATGTAGGCATTAATTTAGCTTGTAAGAGGGCAATGACATTCAGATGTTCTAGAGTTTGGAGACCAATGGTCATTTTACACAATTAATATCTACAGTACAAGGTGGGTCAGCTAATTGCTAGAACTGTCTAGCAATTAGCTGACCCACCTTTGATAAGATAAGATAAGATAAGATAATTTTTTATTTGTTCAAACATGAGTATACACACGATAATAAAAATCGGCATGCAAGTTGTTAAAAGTATTATAAACAGGTCGTCATGCTTGCCTTATACAATGGCATACAAATATTTAAATAGCTAAGTATAAGCAAAAAGTTTAAGGCATTCAAATTATACAAGCTAATAAAATTATTTAAATAGAAATATATAACCACAATTCAATTATCCAAATTAAAATATTTAACACTCGTAGTCAACATGGAAAATTATATAAAGTAAGTAGTCAAAACAAATAGGTCAAAATTATAATAGTCATTCAAAATATTTTTCAAATAAAAAATCATTGATGGTGTAATAAGCTCTTTCTGCCAAAAATTTTTTAACTTTCAGTTTGCATAAATGGTTGAGATTTTTCAGAATACGAATCGACCTAACTGACAATAAATCGCGAATAAATTAGATAATCCATACTAATCCTTAATACTTACATGTAAATGATAAAGTATATATTATAGTGTCTGTCTGTCAGTCTGTTAAATTTTCACGTCTAAACCTCTGAACCGATCGTTATGAAATTTGACAGTTAGGTGGCCTGGGACCTGGAGAAGGACAGGCCACTTTCCATTCTGGAAAGTTGTATAAAAAAAATATGAAATAGGTACTTGCAGGCGAAGTCGCAGGTAACAGCTAATACGTACCTAATTATTATAATGTAATTTTCTATCCAACTTACAAGTTTCACCTAATTTTCATAGAATCTAAATCTGAAAACGAGTTCACCGGTCTATTCTGTAAAAATCTCACCTTGAAAACGTAGGTGAAGTGAGCTTTAAATGAGCGGTCATTCCATCTGGGGCGCTATTCTGTGAAATAAATAAACGTACTATTCTTATTCAAAAGTTGCACTTCCTTTTTTTTTTTCATAGAGGGTGATAAAACGTAGAGTGTCGACCTCGGGAGCAAAGCGAGGGCTTCTAAAGTAGAATCCTGAGCGCGGCGAGAGATTCATAGAAACACTCTCGCCTTCAAAATAGTTGTTTCCTCCTTTGGCAAACAATCTACTATTTTAATCCAGAAAGCTTTAACTTAATCACATAAAGTCTTAATACCATTATCCTTAACTTACTGAGTTTAGACGACAGTGCTATCTTCATCACACCGATCATCTAACAAAGCCTTCTGGTTGCATCTTTTGAAGTAAAGAAGTAAATTGTTCGTTACTTATTTTGTTTACTTGTTTTGTTTTTCATCCTTGGAACTCTGTTGCAGTCAGCTTAGAGCTAACTTACTTTTTAGTGCTTATACAGGGTGTTACGGAGAGGGTATATCAATACAAACGGGTTGAAGAGTGTATCTGGTCTAGAATCTCTGTATAAAATTTCAGCTCAAAAGCATTAACTTTGAAAATGCTTAATATTTTTTATTTCGACATCACGGCGCTGCACTGGCGCGCGGCGGCGTGATGTGCGTGTACTAGGCGCACAGACACACTACAGATAATGGATAATGACCCTCGTAGTGCGGTGACAAGTTTGTTATGATTTCAATTTAATAAACTATCGAATTAAAAAAATATTAAGCATTTTCAAAGTTACTGCTTTTGAGCTGAAATTTTGTACAGAGATTCTAGACCAGATACACTCTTCAACCCGTTTGTATTGATATACCCTTTCCGTAACACCCTGTATACACGAGCGGCACGCGTCTTCGTTAGAGGTAACTGCAGCCGCCGACATGCAGCTACATCTGCTGTTGACGCGTGCCCCTCTTGGTTATGAGCACTGAGGGTCAATTCATACTAGTGCAGAGTCGAAGCGCATCGAAGCTTTAATCTGAAACATAACATAGCAAATTCACCCTTATCTCCACAACGTAATTCACGCGCACCAATCAGCGTTGGACGCGCTCAGATGCGCGAATTCCGTCAAATGCGTGCGAAGTCGCGCATCTTCTTTTTATCTCAGAAGAAATATGTGCATTATGTTGTGGAGATAAGGGTGAATTTGCTATGTTAAATTTCAGATTAACGCTTCGATTCTGCGCTAGTATGAATTGACCCTTAGGCACTTAGCTTTACCAAGTTTCAAGCAATCTAAACATCTTTTCTTTGGTCTGTCTCTGAGGGCCAAGCACGAACGCGCGGAAAACTTTCTAAAACGTAACGTATAGGATAAATTCGAATGATTTTCAAATTGAAAAGACTCGTTTAGCGTATAATGTTTGCATAGTTTCAAGACCGCGTATTCATATCTATGGGTGATACTAATTGGGCTTGTCGCAAAAATTTAAATGATTTAGAATACCTATTTGTGTTTTCGAAAAAAAAAATTGTTCGAATTTGTGCTTGGGCCTTTGACCTTATAGCCAGTAAAATTCAGTCATTAAACTTCATTTTGCAGTCGTACCTATTAAATAAAACACTAGTAAAAATGTCTTTATAAACACTGTTGATCTCAATCTGAATCATTATGAAGGATATTGCTAATCCATTACTTCATAAGTTCGAAAAATGTGTCATGTCAACAACGTAAACAACGCAATGAATGTTGTTGAACTGTCAAAATGAAACCCATTGCCACTGATAGTGTGTTACGCAATTACCCTCCTGGGTAGACAGGAAGCCTTCCCATATTAAACAAGGTTCCTACATCGAAGTATCGTGTCCTACACAGTCTATTTTCAACAACAGACGAGTTTTGCTCTATCTAATCTTCCAATGTCCACCCACTAGAATCATACTATCTATCCAATATACTTAGTCAGTAGGTACAAATCTAGATTTATATATACAGGTTGAAATTGAATTCATGGGCATCCTTTTAAGGGTTCATTGTACTCATCAATATGAACAACTTTTACTATGAGACTAAACCTAAAATCGCGAAAAAAAATCAGCTGTTCCTTGCATTTGTGTTCACATAACTCGTCAAAATGTACAGAATAGCTGATTATTTTTTTCGCGATTTCAAGTTGGTCCCATAGTAAAAGTTGTTCATAATGATGAGTACAATGACCCCTTAAAAGGATGCCCATGAAATTAATTTCAACCTGTATAGGTTGATTTCCTTGCCATGTCCTTACTTGGGATTAGTTTTACTATTTTCGCAAGAAATGTGCTCTTCGGAATCAGTAGATCTATCTATGTATGGCTATCTACCCTTTCAGCCGTTAAAGGCATGATTACTATTCAAACCGCAATCTGTATAAAAGCAAAAAAAAAAAAACTTTTTTATCCGACTAGGATGAAGATAAACGAAAGAGTCTACAGTCCAGCCGTCGAGAAAATGCGTTCTTGACACTTGTCAGTGTGACAACTCTAGTGTAGCCAATAAAGATCAAATTCGCACAACACGTATTGGTTTGTATGACACTGGTAGGTATCAAGAAAATAAAGAAGAAAGAAAGAAAATACGTCTATTTGCGGTGAAAATGACGCAAAAAAGAACATAAACACAAAAAATAAAATAAAAAGGTAGGAGGAAACATGCATCACATCCACGCAAAACGGCTATCGCTCAGCATTATGCGGCGACTCTATGCATGACAGAGCCCACACACGCACGCACGAACGCATTCTCTCGTCGGCCGCGCTATAAAGGATGATTTCCACCAAACGGCTCGCATCGCATCGGATCGGAGCGGATTTTACAATCTTTAAACGATATTAAATCGTGTCCATAGTATTTAAAGTCTATATTACCAAGCCGCGCACAGTAACTTGACCGCGGGCGTCTACCGCGACATGCGATCGTAGCAGAAAGTATGCTGCGACGCGCGAGCGGCTCCGTTCGCCTGTTGTCGTATCCGATCGAATCATTTCGGCTGTCCTCCAAATTTTTATTTTCCTCTTCTGTGTTTTATGATTATTTTCTTCTTCTTCTAATGCTAGGAATGAAACTACTAGGCGCAGAAACGGATACCTTCACAAGCGACAGTACGGAGCCGATCGAATGCGTCGACATGCTGCAGGACACGATCGGCTGTCGCCGCATCCGTTCGTATCCTTTCCGATCCGATGCGATGCGAACCGTTTAATATGTCATTGCGTTGTTTCATGATACGTATTTATTATTTTCATTTCATTCTTTCTGTAAGACCATTCTTCTACTTAATTTTATAGGATTCCAATGCAATAAACTCCTGCATACTTCCATTCATCACATAAGACATAAGCATTTCAAAGAACGAACAATAAATGTATATCAAGTGACAGTTCAATAATGTGACGGCGGCCATCTTTATTACAATATGGCGTCGTTTGGCGTGTTCCGGTTTCTGGTGCTGTTAGCTGCACTGGTGTGGATCCTGGCTGAGGAGAAGAACGAGACGCGGAGACCATACCCCTGGACTAACGGCAGCTGGTTGTGAGTATATTTTTTTAGTTTTCTGATCGTGAAACCATTGTGGACATAATTTGACTTACTTTTACATTACTGGTTCTGACTATGGAAATATGGGATGGGAATGATGAGCTGCATTCTCGTCAACCTTTATAGAAACTTCGTTTACCAATTCATCTGCCAAGCGTGTTTGTTAGGGTTAAATCTCCATGTCAATGCATTGCGATTTCCGTGTTATCCCAACATATATTGAACCTACGAGTATACAGTATACACCTTACCACCACCACGCATCTACTTATTGCGGGAAAAGTGTTTTTTTTTTTAAACCTGCTGTACGTACGGAGACTTACCACGAAGCATTCTAAGGAAGAAGTGTCTCTACTTGCTACAACATTTATTTTTGAACATCAGACGCGGATACAGGGTAAAGGGCAACGGCCAAACTGAGACTAAAACTCAAAGACAAAAACATAGTTTTATAACTTGTATTTTTACTTTGTATTATACAGTTTTTTACTAAGATAAGTCGTCCTCGAAAAGGTTGGCACATTATTCAGTTCAGTTTACGGAAAATAGGTGCCGAAGGTTTTTTGTAAAAGGGCTTTCACAGTCTGAAAAATTATTTGCCCTTGAGCGAAAACCTCCGCGCCTGAACATAATGGTCGAAAAATAAAATTATGCCGATCAGCCTAGGATCCTTTTTACTATTTTCATTTATATTCTATCTACTATCTAGCCTGTATTGTCATAATGCAGAGCAAAGACCTGCCTCTCGCTCTCTCTTTCCCACAATCTTCTGTTCGTTACTATCCATACTATAATATTATAAATTCGAAAGTAACTCTGTATGTCTGTCTGTCTGTAGGTATGTTACCTTTTCACGCCTAAACCGCTGAACCGCTTTTGTATAGAGATAGTTTGAGTCCCGGGAAAGGACATAGGATGCTTTTTATCCCGACATTACATTCCCACGGGATCGAGACTGAAACCGCGGGGCACAGCTAGTTCTACATATAAGTACATAAACCGAAGAAAGCGTCAGTTTTTTGGCCATAGGTACATACACTGTACATGTACATGTACTTTTTCTTCACATGGGGACCCCCCCATGTGAAGAAAAAGCGTCAGTGTATGTATGGCCGAAACTACAGAATGCCACCTACTACGATCCTTACCTTTTGCCGTTTACGTCCATACGTCGTCTGAGGGACTATTTTCGCCATTTTAAGTACGTTCACAGTCTCAGCCTCAATCTGTCAAAAATTTCTCTAATTTCCCTACATTTTTGACAAGTTTTGGACATTTGTTTGTCGCCGAGATGAGACTGCGACTAGATTTTGAACGTTTTAAATTATGAGAATTGGCCTTGTGGTCATAAACGCACGCCCGGTTGCGGATACTACGCACTTGACCTTTCTAAAAAACATTACCAATAAGGCCACTATATGTCTTTCTAGGGCGCCCATTCTTGTTCCTGTGTGTTCAACAAACATTCCTTAAAAAAAAAATATGACTATTCACTCCATAAAGCCCATCTATGTAGGTATGTATGTTTTATAGCAAGTCTAGACGTGTCTCAGGTGGCGTTAAAGCTACAATAAACCCCCGTTTTATATGACTCTGTGACGAATTCAGATTGGATATACGAGCAAGCTCTTTGAAATGAGAGTTATTTTGAGGATTAGGTACAGGTGTGGAAGAGTTCGGATATTATTCAAGTTTAGTTCAGGGACATCGTTAATATTGTCATATGACAGTGGCGTGCATTGCATATAGGCATGTAAGCAGTGCCTACCTCGATATATCAACATAAGCCTGTCAATTAAATCATACCTAACAAAAAACAAAATCTTCATACAAACACGCGCGGCAGTAGGCAGCCGCTGGTCGGCCTACTCGGCTCCCGTAGGTACTATTCGCACATTGTCATTGGTCTATACTTTACTCGTTCAAGTGAAAAGGACAGAACATAAATATTAGTTTAGTCCTGTTAAATCAAGATACTCCATAGACCGTTTATTGCCCGTGGTTCGACCGCGTAGTTCTACTAGTAGGACCACGGGCATTTTTCTTTTCGGTGGTTCTATCAATCGGACCATCGTTATAAAATTATCATATTTTATTGGCACTGGTTCTACTGGTCGAGTAGAACTAAGATAAATATTTTTGCCCATGGTACTACTTACGTAGTACTTATACCTGTTACATTATTTTGCTACGCAAAATACGCGCATTGACGTGGAGTTGCAGACACCAGCCCGTATTACCTTCATTATTTTACAAAGGAAAAAAAATTCGTGTAAGTAAAAATAAAATTTAATGAATAAAGTTTTTTACATTATAACACACTTTTATTAGTAAAATAATGGTTAAAAAAAACTGTCAGAGCTATCAATTTATTTTTTTTAGATAGCCCTGATAGTCTTTTTTAAACATTATGCGAAATTGCGAAGTCATTGAAAATAACAAAACTTGGTCATAACTTTTGAACCGTAAAAAAATTCACCGACATTCTCAGGGTGTAAAGTTTAGAAATGACCTCGCCCAAGCCCCTATTCGATTTGATTCATACTTCCAGGGACACCCTGTAGTTTTTTTGCATAGTGCGAATAGGGACAATCGTCGGTTGGTGCCTCATTTCATTAAAAACGTCTAACGGGCCTCTGAGAGTTGGCTTCGGCCCCTCGTACGCCTTCCAAAGGCCCGGGACACCATGGTCCCGAGATATGTTAAAACAAAAAAAAACCGGCCAAGTGCGAGTCGGACTCGCCCATGAAGGGTTCCGTAGCAGCAAGTAACATAATATAAAAGTTCTTGTAGTTCGTTGTAACTTTGTGAAAGGTAAATTGCGGTTTTCGATTTATGACGTATTAAAAAAAAACTACTTACTAGATCTCGTTCAAACCAATTTTCGGTGTAAGTTTACATGGTAATGTACATTATATATATTTTTTAATTTTATCATTCTCTTATTTTAGAAGTTAGAGGGGGGGGACACACATTTTACCACTTTGGAAGTGTCTCTCGCGCAAACTATTCAGTTCAGAAAAAAATGATATTAGAAACCTCAATATCATTTTTGAAGACCTATCCATAGATACCCCACACGTACAGGTTTGATGAAAAAAAATTTTTGGAGTTTCAGTTGTAAGTATGGGGAACCCCAAAATTTATTGTTTTTTTTCTATTTTTGTGTGAAAATCTTACTGCGGTTCACAGAATACATCTACTTACCAAGTTTCAACAGTATAGTTCTTATAGTTTCGGAAAAAAGTGGCTGTGACATACGGACGGACGGACAGACAGACATGACGAATCCATACGGGTTCCGTTTTTTGCCATTGGGCTACGGAACCCTAAAAAATACGGGTGTAGATACTACCCAATAATAATTTATTGGGTAGTATCTACACCCGTATTGTCACAAGTAAATCTCGGGATAACTATTATTTTTATTTTTTAGCCTTTTGGTAACAAAAGACTAAAAATAATAGTTATTAAAAAATATTTTTGTAGCTACCTATTGCACTAAAAAGAAAATAGTACATTACTGCAGCAGCCAGCAAAAGAGGCATTGATGGACGGACGTGTAAATGTGAGATTAAAAATGTGAGAGTAAAAGAGTTAGCTGGTTTAACTAAAAAAAAGATTTTTGACAAAGAGTAAGTAAACGTGGACGAATATATATCATCGCAGCTTATCCAATGCATGTCCAACATTTATTTTGGTATTTAGTAACTCCAAGTTTTACATGCAAAGAAGTTTACTCACTTAATAGAACCACGGGTAAACAAAATTGCCCTTAGTACTACTGATAGAACTTGATTTGCCCATGGTCCGATTGATAGAACCACCGAAAAGAAAAATGCCCGTGGTCCAACTAGTAGAACTACGCGGTCGGACTACGGGCAATTAACGCCATAGACAAGTTTAGACGTTATTAAAAAATTGGCTACTAAAAATATCTACGTCAATTTATGCCAGGCGCTGACTAATTTGACAGGACTAAACTAATATTTATGTTCTGTCCTTTTCTTAATGAAATAGAAAGAATAAGATGCACCGAACTTAAATTTAGTTTAGTTTGTGAATAAGGGAATCGGCGCCATTGTTTATTAGTTTTGTTTAGCTCGTTCCTCCATCTTCTACAAAAACAACTACCTAAGCAGCTAGATAAAAAAAAAATACACGTTATGTTAAGACTAGCTGCGCCCCGCGGTTTCACCCGCATAAGTCTCGATCCCGTGGGAATATCGGGATAAAAAGTATCCTATGTCCTTTGCCGGGACTCAAACTATATCTATTTAAAATTTCATCTAAATCGATTCAGCGGATTAGGCGTGAAAAGGTAACATACAGACAGACATAGTTACTTTCGAATTTATAATTATTATTAGTATGGCTTAGGATAATCAACAGTAAATCAATCATTTTTTTTAATGATAACCATTTAATTAATTAACACAGACGATAATGTGAATTAAGTTCGACGACGCCTGGCGTATCCTTCCTAGCTCCGTATACCCAGAATTCGTAGCTCAGAGATGTCAGCTGGCTGCTTATAAACGACAGCGCTATTGTGTCCTGAAACAACAACCACTTAAGTATTAGAGCAAAAGAAGTTGCTTGGGTAGGTACTAATGCCATTTCAGTCCGAAAGCGACATTGCAGTGTTATAATTTGAAGTTGAAATTACAGGTACAAGAATCATTCATCCATCCGTTCATTGGCGGTCGTTTTGATATTATTGGATTAAAGTTTTGACGATGGAAACCAATTTTCATTAGATAGACTATCGTTTACATTAAAAAACAACCAGTGAAAAATAAATTATTGAAACGCCTGCAGAAAAACGACACGCAACATTTGTGCTTGCAAATTGTATAAGTTAACTTTTAGTCAGGCGCTAGTTATAAATCGACAGAAATTGTATTATGATCTCACAGCGTTTCAAAAAGATTAAAAAATGCTTTTTAAAACAATATTTCTGAAACTGGTGTAACTTAAGGTAACCTTCAATGATTTATCTCAAATTCAGGAGCTTTGTAATTTTAATCATAAGGTCGTGTTCTACTATTTATTTCATAGATTCTACTGACCAGCAGAACTCCTCCATCAATAATATACCCCTCACTGGTAGGTCCGTCTATGTACAGGATCACCTTGAAACCCGTTATGATGTAATCTTCGTCTTCTGTAAAAGTTTCCTGAAACAGGCCGATAAGGGGTACAATCAACTGCATGCAAAAACCACTATCAGGCACTGCAATGAAATAAAATTACTTTTAACGTCAAATTGTAACCATCGGCGTGTGGTTAAGTGTACATGGTGATAAGTGTTGTCAACTGGGGGTCTAATCTCTATGACCGTCAACGAAGATACGGGCCCGTCCGAAAGTAGGTTTACCGTCAAAACAAGTGATACTAAAAAAAATTCGGACGGGCAAAACACATAAGGAGTAGAGACAACTGTCAAAATAGTGTTGTCATTCATTCTTACACTCGGACTTTTATTTAGCTGCAGTAAAATGACAGCTTATGTGTTACCACTTTTTAACGAAATTTAAATAGTGATGTGACAAAAGAATCGGTCGGTTCATTTAATTAATGTACAATTATTATTGTAACAATTAGTATTGTAATTAAGTAGGTAAGGATTTATCTTCGGCTTTTTTCACCAACCCGCCTTGGTCCCGCTTGGTGGATTATGGCCCACTCCCTCTGACAGAGAGAAGGCCTGTGTCCTAGCAGTGGGAACATTAACTGATTATTCCATAATAAACATTTTTTTTTACCCATAATATATTAGTAGATAAGTATTGTGAATTTGCGTCGCTTTTAGCTCTAGTTTGGTTTCACGACCAAATTCACAAAATAAGATTTTTATAAACACTTACACCGTTGAAGTTGAACTCAAAATAGTCGGAGGCCTAAAAAGAGAAAGAAAATATTTTATCAAATCGTGCAAGTTGTGAAAAAGTACAGGTTGGCTAATGATGGTTATGGCCCACCTAATGGAAAGTCACTATACATAAACTACTTTCAATGTTAAGGAGGTTTCCAAAGCGTTCCTCTCACAGAGAGGAGGCCTGTGTCCCAGCAGTGGGAACATTATAGGCTGGTTATGTTCCAAAGCGTTGCTAACCTCTGACAAAAATCAGAAATATTTAATACTAGCTGCGCCCCGCGGTTTCACCCGCATAAGTGTCGATCCCGTTTGAATATCGGGATAAAAAGTAGCCTATTTATTAATCGAGGGTGTCAGCTACCTCCATACAAAATTTAATCAAAATTGGTCCAACCGTTTGAGCGTGAAGAAGTAACAAACATATAAACACACACTCATAAACTTTCGCCTAGTGTGATGCCTTCAAATCTGAACATAGATATTGCCAGTGCTGCTGCTAAAAGTTACGTGGTATTCATAGCGAACCTCACGGGAGAAACCTCATTAGCAGTCCCCCTAGGGTTGATTGTGCCCAACAGTCGTCTTAAGGGTGGTTTAAGTGAGGTAACAATCCCACACTATCCGATCTTATCCCCGAAAAACCATTACCCTTTGAAAGTATCCCCCGAAAAACAAAACAAATGGTGTCTCGCATACTTCTCCGGACAAGCCGTTTTAGAAACAATTCTCTCAAAAAGAGTACTCTTTATTATAATGTACAGAGGCCAGCACATCAAGCTACCCCAATCCGTTAAAGGGGTTAGAAGATTTTTGTATGGAGGGTGGCCCTAAGGTCGGCCGCCATTTTGATTTTTTTTTCAGAATCGCGGTGCACAACAAAAGTTATATATTTAGATAGAGGACACTTATACAAACAAAAAATGGTATGTAACATAATATCCTAAAGCGTCAGGTTTCGGAGTTATTCACCGAAATATAAGTCGAAAACAACAAGGATTTTTTTTTGTATTTTTCCCCTACAGGTGACCATATTGAACTATTAAGGTAATAGAAACGTTATAAAACCTTTATGGAGAAGAAACAAATGAAGAATAGGTATTTTTTTAATAAATAATTAAACACGGCAATTTATTGATCCTTTTTTTAATCCCAGAGACTAATCTGACATTTTAGTCTTTTATGTTTTCGTTTTTTTAGTATAGAAGTTTGACATTACACTTGTCAGATTAGTCTCTGGGATTAAAAAAACGAACTATAAATTGCCGTGTTTAATTATTTATTTAAAAAATGTCTATTCTTCATTTGTTTCTTCTCCATAAAGGTGTTATAACGTTTCTATTACCTCAATAGTTCAATATGCTTACCTGGAAGGAAAAAAAACAAAAAAATCTTAGTAGTTTTCGACTTATATTTAGGTGTATAACTCCGAAACCTGACGCTTTAGGATATTATGTTAATTACATTTTTTGTTTGTATAAGTGTCCTCTATCTAAATATATAAATTTTGTTGTGCACCGCGATTCTGAAAAAAAATCAAAATGGCGGCTGATTTTAGGGCCAAAACCTTCAAACCCCTTTCCCGAACCTTATTACTTTGTAGTAAAGTTGAAAATCTATCAAAGAAATTAGACAAATTGGGGTAGCTTGATGTGCCGGCGGCGTCTGTACTTACACCATAAAAAATCCAGATACCTACTAAATGTAGAAATTTTACATAGGGTGACACAATGGGTGGTCTTATAGCTAGAAGCGATGTTTTGAATAAAGGTTTGCCCTGCCAAACTAATAAAAAACATCGACAAGAATATATTAGAGTAGATATTAATATAATGAAAATAGTCCTTACTCTGTCCTCCGGCGGATATCGGAGCGTGAGGTTCACATCTTGCAGGGGAAAAGTCCAGCCCTTGGTCCCGTATACCAACAAATGACTGCCTGTGGAAATGAGGGATATATCATCACATTTAGTCTAAACATCCATACTAGGTACCTCACTTTCTTTACTAATATATATAAAAGCGAAAGTAAATCTGTCAGTCGGTCGCCGTTTTTCACGCCTAAACGGCTGAACAGATTAAGATGAAACTAACTGCGCCCCGCGGTTTCACCCGCATAAGTCTCGATCCCGTGGGAATATCGGGATAAAAAGTATCCTATGTCCTTTCCCGGGACTCAAACTATCTCTATACCAAATTTCATCTAAATCGGGTCAGCGGTTTGAGCGTGAAGAAGTAACAAACATATAAACACACACACACACACACTCACAAACTTTCGCCTTTATAATCAGTGATAGGAATAGGAAGTGCCTATTTGCCTAAACTTCGAAGAACAGAGACAAGAAACGGAGACTTCCTTAGAACGAATTTTTTTCCGATACATCTGTCCCGGAATTTCGATACAACACTTAAATACATTTAAAAAAATGTGTTATTTGGAATAAGTAATTCGTCTATATTTACCTAAAGTTTGCGACTAGATATATCATAATAAATAACATACACAGTCGTTACAACCATAAAACTTTCTGAATTTTTTTGTTGGAGAACTTTTTGTAAATGACTTGTTGATACACAATGAATCACAATATTTGTATAAGAAGCCGTACACGTTTCGAAGTAAATATCTTCTTTCTAGCTCACTCTAGGCGTCGCTACGTTTAATGAGATTTGTAAAGTTCAAGTATAATAAAAGGCATTTTGTCTTTAAAATAATAAAAAACTTTTTTACAAAAAAAACAACCGACTTCAAAAAAAACACTACAAAGTGATAAATAACTTTAATTTCGGAAGTCGGTGTCGTTGATTCCGCATTTTCGTTTTTTGACACCGACTTCCGAAATTAAAGTTATTTATCACTTTGTAGTGTTTTTTTTGAAGTCGGTTGTTTTTTTTGTAAAAAAGTTTTTATTTTTCACTTTTTAGTTGTACCTACCCCACAAAAAAGTAAACAAAAAGATCGTTAATGTAGACAATGTAGATAAATTTTTAGGTTTTTGTTGATTTTTCAAAAACCGCTTGTCCGATTTCGATAAAATTTTCATGGGACCATTTGGGAAGTATACCCTTTCTAACAAAAAAAAAAATTTTTCAAATCGGTTGGCAAACGACGGAGTTATGCGCGAACAAACATAAAAAAAAAAAAAAAAAAAAAATACAAACATTCGAATTGAGAACCTCCTCCTTTTTAAGAAGTCGGTTAAAAACGGTATTTTTTTATCATTTAAGCATTCTCTATAGTAGAAAGAATTTATCATTTAAAAAAAAGTATTTAAAATAAATAAATAATTCATTTATTTGCCAGAATGTCCCCCCCCTAGCCCCTCCCCCCCCCACCCTCCTCCCTTTACATTCTACCATTATACATGAATCATGTATAATGGTAGAATGTAAAGGGACCTCATTAATA
Organism: Amphipoea lucens; assembly: GCA_947508005.1. Lineage (NCBI taxonomy): Eukaryota > Metazoa > Arthropoda > Insecta > Lepidoptera > Noctuidae > Amphipoea > Amphipoea lucens. The sequence continues at coordinate 13,088,922 of OX382379.1, forward strand.
TTAAGATTTTTGATATTAAGACACTTTGTACCTATACATACATTCTGGCAAATAAATGAATTATTTATTTATTTTAAATACTTTTTTTTAAATGATAAATTCTTTCTACTATAGAGAATGCTAAAATGATAAAAAAATACCGTTTTATTATTTTAAAGACAAAATGCCTTTTATTATACTAACTTGAACTTTACAAATCTCATTAAACGTAGCGACGCCTAGAGTGAGCTAGAAAGAAGATATTTACTTCGAAACGTGTACGGCTTCTTATACAAATATTGTGATTCATTGTGTATCAACAAGTCATTTACAAAAAGTTCTCCAACAAAAACATTCAGAAAGTTTTATGGTTATAACGACTGTGTATGTTATTTATTATGATATGTCTAGTCGCAAACTTTAGGTAAATATAGACGAATTACTTATTCCAAATAACACATTTTTTAAAATGTATTTAAGTGTCGTATCGAAATTCCGGGACAGATGTATCGGAAAAAATTTAGTCCTAAGGAAGTCTCCGTTTCTTGTCTCTGTTCTTCGAAGTTTAGGCAAATAGGCACTACCTATTCCTATCACTGTTTATAATATTAGTGTGACAATGTGATTTCACATACGGATTGACCATGATCTGGCTTAGGACATAATGATATTTTTTATCCCAGTAGATGCTCCCGTGGTATACTTTCCCTTTCCAACATACAAGCTTGAAAAGCCGCGCAATATGTCTCTAATAAAGGATTACGCTTCTTGTAAGTATCGCCACGCTTGGTTAAATGATCAGTGGATCATTTAACTTTTCTTTACCATATGCAGAACCAATCTGCTTTCCTTCAAACTCAAGAATCATCCCATTTCATAAGGTCGAAAACATTTTATAATTGGCGTTAAAAAATAACAATCATAATAGTTCAATTGAACGGGGAAATTGATATCAAAATAAATAAGTTAATCTATTTAGAAATGTTAATGTATCAATGATAGCTAGGTAATGGTAGGTGTGTTAGATTTATCGACATTATCAAGAGCTCACTATGACGAAATGTTTCAATCGTCGATTAGGCTCTAACAAAACAAACGTGTAATTTGTTATACCTACTTACCTACAATACAAGAAAATATTGTCATTTTCAGGGTTCTGTACCTCAAAAGGAAAAACGGAACCTTTATAGGATCACTTTGTTGTCCGTCTGTCTATCTGTCAAGACCCTTTATCTCGGGAACGCGTGGAGGTATCGAATTGTAATTAAAACTATATACTCAAGTCCCTTGAAGCTGTGAAAAAATCAAACTTCTAAGTTAACGTAAAAAAAGATACGGCCGTAAGGAGGAGGCGGGAGTAGGCCATAATCCACCATGCAGGCCCAGTGTGGGTTAGTAGATGTCACATGTCTTCGAATCTGTGGTCTTTTTTTTGTGGATGAGAAAACATTAAATGTCTCCTCCCGCTCTGGGTGGAGCGGAAGGGAGTGTCAGACTCTTACTGACTAAAACCCACCCGTGTTCCTTCCTTAGCCCTTTATGTTCCGGGGCAGCGGTAACCCTTTCGGACAATCCCGCTGACCCGGCAGGATTCGGCCCTAACGGGCCCCTTCCCTTATGCTGGCATCTCTTTGAAGCGCGCGTGGAACACATACGCGCCGTCCGGCACGGGCCTGATCCTGATCGGACGGTGAGCTACCCATTACTCTCCGTCCGCAGGCCCGCGACTACGGTGGCCGGGACTCGTCATGCGGCTCGTGACGCCCGGAGCGTCTCCCGCAACGGCTGGGACGTGAGGCTCTCTCCCTCAACCATCCCGCCACCTCCTTCGCTAGCAAGACTGCTTCGCAGAAAGAGATGACTGCCTCCCACTCCCTCTCGCTCCGGACCATGGCTTGAACCAGGGCCGGACGCGAGAGGTCACCGCCGCTGCGAGAGGTCGCGGCCGCTGGAATTTGTGGTCTTCAGATATGGCAATTTCCTCACGATGTTTCCCTTCACCGTTTTATATTACCTATTCATTACCATTCTCTAACTCTTATCCCAATTTATTTGTGGTCGGCGCAACATATTATATATTTTTCTTCCATACTCTCTCTATTAGTCGTCATCTTGGAAGTCACCCCCTTTCTCACCATATCATCATTCACACAGTCCATCCACCGTTTCTTTGTTCGTCATGACATTTATACTCAAAATTTTCCTCACGACATTTTCCTCATTCCTCCGTATCACAATTAGGTACACATACGTTTACATAGTCATATTTATCAGTCTTAAAATCAATAACTCCACCACTAACCTTCAATAAAAGAGTCCAACGAACAATAATATTTGTTGACAGTTTGATACACTGTCGATTGGACTTGCCTTCCTTCACCATTATTACTGTTGCTGTTATCAAAGAACCTCACTTCATTGACAGCATTATACTTTTCGATTGCCGGCTTAATAACCTGAACTAATTCACTTTTCACAATAACCACACAGAAAACGAAAACACATGATATTAATATTCTAATATTCCCATGCATAACGCAGACAAAAACACTGTGTGAACGCAAACGGTGAGCATATCGTCCGCGCATTTAATGTAAGATTAATTAACTCTGATTAGAACTGTAATTAAAATAATATTTAGTGATAAGAGTCGATATTTTGGTGATAAATAATGTGATCGTACTGCTGTTATCAGGTCCTGTCGCAGTGAACTCGCGGCTGTGGCGATTATGTAGGTACTTAGCGTAAATCGAGTGTATCTAAGTGATTAGATTGCTGGATTCGATCCTCATATGCAGATGTTGACTGCTATAATAACGTTCTGTATAACAGTATGAGTGATATCGTTAACAGCAGGAAGTCATAATGACAAAACTGCTAACATCATGCCATGTATTGCTCCAAAGGAATAAGGAAGAGGGGTCCTGTAGGTACACAGCCACACTTCGCAAGTTACGTAAGATATATGGTGGGCCATTAACAAGATTTTTGTGAACCTACCACGAATCCAATCTTCGAGATTGCTGCTCTGAACTTCCTAATATAATCAAATAACACTTGCTCCAAATCACGGATCGGACCCAGGATCTCACGCTCACTAGATCAACTCCGCAGTATCACGAGTTAGTCGGAGTTAGGCCTAATATCAATAATCAGGGGTAACACTTGCACTGCGATAACCACTCTTACTACTACGACATCACGGCGCCCTCCATGTTAAATTGTAACTAATGTGACGTTGATTGTACAGTCAATCACAACAACAACTGACAAAAAAAAAAAACAAAAACGAATCAACCTCTCACCATACCAAGAGTCTAATAAAAACTTCAAATATCCGATGTTTATGACGCACGATAAACGAACTCATACATTATGAGGATCTACATAAGTGAATAATTAATAGAACCTTCTCGAACCGGTTGTCTCGACAAAAACGGTTCCGATCACCCTTTTGATCTCTCAGAACCCTCATTAGGGCTACTTAAACATTATTATAGGCCATTATAATCACGCCTCGTTCAAAGATGTGGTAACTTATGGACCATAGACTATGCTCTATGGATTTATGGGAGGTGATAATGCGTACTTTATGGTCGTTGCGACGTTGTATAATGTTTTGTTTTATCTGTGTTATAAATTAATGATGTGTGAAGAGGTTTTCGTGATTGGGTTAAGAGAATAGTTTTATTACCTGATGACTTTAATTTTAAGTCTTTGTGTGAGAGCAATATTTGTTTCAAACCCATATCAACATCACTTAAGCAAAAGAGCATCAACAAATTACCTAAACCATTGCAATACCGGTATAGCTTAGATTAGAAAACCACAACGCGTTAGCACATTAACACTCCTTTATAAAGAAACCACGAATCACAAACCAGCAGAGTAATCCAAGATGGCTGCCAAACTGCTTCTTTGTACCGCACTGCTGTCAATCTCTGCGACCCTAGTACACGCCCGTGCTCGTGGCAGCTTCAAAATAGGAAATACTTTTGGAGCTCATCTAATATACCATGAAACCCATCACAAATACCCAATACCATTTATGGTAAGAGATGAAGATTTTACGGTAAAAGGAGTCGACAATGAAGTTATAGAATCTGTGATTGTGAATGATTTGGAAAGTACAGGTCTCAGCTATATTAAAGGTGGCGGGATCGGACAACATAATGTGACCATACATTTGGAAAGTACACGGGGAAATGGTTACAAGTTTCTAGTTGAAGTATATGCTATTTGATGTGGTTGTGTTTAAATAAATTGTTGATTGAAACGTTTTAATGGTTTTATTGTACTTAACATGCGGTGAGAGAAAGGATATATATGAATCTAACATATTATGTTCATATAGACGGATTGTTTACGAGAGTAAGGCACCTGTCCCAAAGCAACTAAAGACGAGTTGGCGAACAACGAGGAGCGAGTGCGCGATGGTGACGAGAGATGACTCGCTAGTATGCGTATGTACGCGCTTCATACTAAGCGTGAGTGTCTCAGCGAGTGTAGTGCCTGCCAAGCGAGCGAGTACGCTCTTTGATAGCTGTTATCATTGCGACAAACGAGTACTCGCCGGCGGTGATTCGGCTATCAACTATTAATATATCGCACCTACGGTGCAACAAAGCCACAAATAGCCAAAACTGCAAAATTGAGGTAGGTATGCCAAATTGTCTCTGAACCATGCCTATACTTTTAAAAATCCTCTCCTGTAAAATTAAAAAATGAGCTGTTGTGACTTTGTTGCACCGAAGGTGCGATATGTATCTCTTTTTAACCGACGAAAAAACGGAGGAGGTTATCAATTCGACGCGTATATTTTTTTTTTTTTTTTTTTTTTTTTTATGTATGATCACGCATAACTTTTTACAGAGCAGTCCGATTTTGATAATTCTTTTTCTATTGGAAAGGATATACCCCGAAGTTGGTCCCATATAAATTTGGAAAAGAATATCCAACCCTAAGGGTAGGAAAACAGGGGATGATTGATTGTTCACTCACTGATTGTAATGTATGAGCACGCATAACTTTTTACAGAGTAGTCCGATTTTGATAATTCTTTTTTTATTGGATAGGACATACCTGAAGTTGGTCCCATGTAAATTTGGAAAAAAAAATCCTACCCTAAGGGTGGGAAAATAGGGGTGATTTATTGTTCATTCACAGATTTTAATGCTGAGCTTTATAAAGCCTGTTTTTTTAAGTATTTTATTATACAAAAATAATAATTAAATTAAGATTATATAACAGTTGATATCTAAAGTAGGGTAGTTAGCTAATTTAAAAGTAATAAAAAATTAAGCATGTAGTAATTAGTAAATTATAGCCTCAAAAAATTATAAAATAAAAACTTTTTAACAAAAAAATTAAACCTCCGAAAAAACTGAAAAGCAAAAAATAAAAACATTTTTTATTTTACCTTAATAAATAAGTTCTTAAACTAATGCAAGTATACCTAAGAAATTTTGAGTCGGCGCCAAACAATCAATGAACAAAGATCACTAAATTACCTTAAATTTAAAGAAATAACCAAATCAAATTAATAATGCAACGTGAAATCTCCAGCGATAAATATAACATTCCAAACAAAAAATGCGCTCTCCGCACGACCACTCGCAACGATATTAAGTTGCTTGTTTGGCGCCGACTCAAAATTACTTAGGTATACTTGCATTAGTTTAAGAACTTATTTATTAAGGTAAAATAAAAAATGTTTTTATTTTTTGCTTTTCAGTTTTTTCGGAGGTTTAATTTTTTTGTTAAAAAGTTTTTTACTTACACGGGACCTAAATTTTTTGTACGTTTCTTGAGCAAGAAAATATTTGATAGCTAGTAGAAGCTTTAAACAGAGAGAAGTGGAAAGAGAGTATGGAGGCCTTTGCCCTGCTGTGGGACATCACGGGTTTTTAGTAATAACAATAAGGGCCTCTGCGATTTGGCTTCGGCCCCTCGTACGAAGGTCCGGGCCCCTAGGGTCCCGAGATATGTCGACACTTTCAATAAATAATAATAGTCGCTTCCTGGTTGGCGGTGGGAAAGATAGCTTAGTTTGTTATCTCCTACTAGAATTATTTCAACAAATGGGGTGTCATTCGATTTGTTTTGCTTAAAATCCTAGGCGCTCTTGGCTGTCTGGTCTGATTGATTCTCATCTAGGTGTTGCCAGCGTTCCTTTGTAGGTCGTCCACTAATAATCTGACTACACTTCTACAGCTCTCTGCCACCAGTCAGTTCTCTCTTTGTCGCTCTACCCGAGCCCGGCACAACATTTTGCCAGGTGTACCTACTGGGACCTCTCCTACTACTCCTTGTATTTCGACTGCCTTAGTAAAAGGACTTAAAGCCAAAATAACAGAATCGTAATATGAATTTCCAATAACCAATTATATTTATCAGGATCACCGACGAAATCAAATTAAAAATTAACAATCAATTAATTATTACCAGCGATATTGAACGTTAATTAATATCACATTCCTTAATCACAATTTATATTTTATGTAGCACAAGTAGGTAGGTCCATTGTTTGTTCGTATGGACTATTATTGTTTACAGCCAAAGATTTATTAAAACGTCTAGGGCACATTTCGATCCGACTCATATGCAAATACTCCTCAAATTGTTAAAGGTTTTTAAGAACAAACTATCTCACTTAAACAACGTCCATAATATAGCCAGTAATATTACAAACCCTTTCTTTGCGCTCTCTGTGATCGTGGTAAAACAAGTAACAAATAAAACTATAACAAGCAACGTCTTCACACACAGTCATATTAAATCGCGTACACCTCAACTAGAAATTTGTATCCATGTCCCCGCTTACCTTCCAAATGTATTTTAACATCGCGCGTCCCAATACCGCCTTCTTTCATATAGCTCGAGCCATTACCTTCCAAATCACTCACAGTCACAGCATTTATAATTTCGTTGTTGCCAGCTTTCACGCTGAAATCTTCGTCTCTTTTGATGAATGGTATCGGGAGCTTATGGTGAATTTCATGGTAAATGAGATGGGCTCCAAGTGTGGTGCCTATGGAGAAGCTGCCGCGACTATTGGTTTGTACTAGGATCGCAGATAATGATAGGAAGTGCAGTAAAGAGCAGTGGTTTGGCGACCATCTTGGATCGGTGTGTTGTTGAAGTGGTGTTTGCTTGCTTTTTATAGGAGTGTTAATGTGTTAACGTGTTTTGGTTTTGATAACTAATAGTCTTGTATGGTTTGGAATGATTTTGGCAATTTGTGGATTCTCTCATACATTATGAGGATCTACATAAGTGAATAATTAATAGAACCTTCTCGAACCGGTTGTCTCGACAAAAACGGTTCCGATCACCCTTTTGATCTCTCAGAACCCACATTAGGGCTACTTAAACATTATTACAGGCCATTATAATCACGCCTCATTCAAAGATGTTGTAACTTATAGACTATGCTTTATCAACAAATTACCGGTACAGCTTATGGCCCCTCTCCATTTGCGCAGACACGTCGTGCGACGCGTCCGCGCACGCGTGTGTCTAGAAATCCGTCTACCCTCTTCACTTCCGTCTGTGTCAGTGTGACGAACGCAACCCAAGAGGATGGACGTGGACCTGGTTAGTGCGGCTGCCGCTATTTATTTAATAGCGACATACAACCATTATGTCAATGTGTACCAAAGAAGAGTCGTGAAAAAAAAATGGAAAAGAAGAAGATTGTGGTCTTTGAGTATTCACAAGAATAGAACTTGAAAGTCTCTTCGTTCGACCACGCACTAGCCATAATTTTTCAATACAGTCAACACGTGTGAAGCACTCGATGGCTCGGTGGCAACTGGACAGGCGGCGATAGTGAAGAGGCGAGACGCATTTCTCGGCAGATCCCTTTGATGCGTGCCCAAAAAACCGACAAATCACGGATTGCGGCAGGGACGCAGGCAGACGCGGACACGCAGGCAGATCTCGACAGATTTCGCCCTCTCCACTATGTGCGGATGCATCCGCGGACGCGTCACACGACGTGTCCGCGCAAATGGAGAGGAAGCTTTAGATTAGAAAACCACAACGCGCTAGCACATTAACACTCCTTTATAAAGAAACCACGGATCACAAACCAGCAGAGGAATCCAAGATGGCTGCCAAACTGCTTCTTTGTACTGCACTGCTGTCAATCTCTGCGACCCTAGTACACGCCCGTGCTCGTGGCAGCTTCAAAATAGGAAATAATTTTGGAGCTCATCTAATGTACCATGAAACCCATCACAAATACCCAATACCATTTATGGTAAGAGATGAAGATTTTACGGTAAAAGGAGTGAACAATGAAGTTATAGAATCTGTGATTGTGAGTGATTTGGAAAGTACAGGTCTCAGCAACAACATTATGCTGTCCGATTCCGCCACCTTTAATATTAAAGGTGGCGGGATCGGACAGCATAATGTGACCATACATTTGGAAAGTACACGGGGAAATGGTTACAAGTTTTTAGTTGAAGTATATGCTATTTGATGTGGTTGTGTTTAAATAAATTGTTGATTGAAACGTTTTAATGGTTTTATTGTACTTAACATGCGGTGAGAGAAAGGATATATATGAATCTAACATATTATGTTCATATAGACGGATTGTTTACGAGAGTAAGGCACCTGTCCCAAAGCAACTAAAAACGAGTTGGCGAGCAACGAGCAGCAAGTGCGCGATGGCGTACGCGTGAGTGTCTCAGCGAGTGTAATGCCTATCATGCGAGCGAGTACGCTCTTTGATAGCTCTTATCATTGCAACAAACGAGTACTCGCCGGCGCGCGGCGGTGCAAACAGTCGGCTATCAACTATTAATATACGTATCTCTTTTACTTACACGGGACCTAAAAATTTTTGTACGTTTCTTGAGCGAGAAAATATTTGATAGCTAGTAGAAGCTTTAAACAGAGAGAAGTGGAAAGAGAGTAGGGAGGCCTTTGCCCTAAAGTGGGACATCACAGACTTAATAATAATAATAAGGGCCTCTGCGAGTTGGCTTCGGCCCCTCGTACGAAGGTCCGGGCCCCTAGGGTCAATAAATAATAATAGTCGCTTCCTGGTTGACGGTGGGAAAGATAGCTTAGTTTGTTATCTCCTACTAGAATTATTTCAACAAATGAGGTGTCATTCGATTTGTTTTGCTTAAAATCCTAGGCGCTCTTGGCTGTCTGGTCTGATCGATTCTCATCTAGGTGTTGCCAGCGTTCCTTTGTAGGTCGTCCACTAATTATATTCACCAGGATCACCGACGGAATCAAATTAACAATCAATTAATTATTACCAGCGATATTGAACGTTAATTAACATCACATTCCTTAATTACAATTTATATATTTCATGTAGCACAGTGGGTAGGTCCATTGTTTGTTCGTATGGACTATTAATAGTTTAATGAGGGCCATATCAGTCACAGTACCTACCTCTTGTACTTTGTGACCACAATTAATATGGGATTTGATGACATTAAATTACTCGCAGTCCACTAAGTACTGGATGTAAGTTTCTACCGAGTTGTACCATAACACCAGGTTTTCTGCCATCTGCATCGCCGATTTGCAGTCTCCAATGAAGGACGTCTGCTCCAACGGTCGTCGGTCCTTCGACAGACATTATGGCCAGTTTATTGCCACTCGATATCGCGTAGACTAAACCTAACTATGGAAAATATCAATGCATTTAAAACGCTACCACGTGTAATTCTCTATCTTAACCTAACCCGGTTCGATACACTCGGACTATTTAACTCAACTTTGCTATCCAACCCTGCTGACTGTTAATGACCTACTTACTTTGGTTACCTTATACTTAAATTCCTACATTATAGGCAAATAATACCTACACTACTCTTCCTTTACAAGTATTATTATGAAGTAGATACGGCCAAAGGTTTATTAAAAGGTCTAGGGCACATTTCGATCCGACTCATATCCAATGATTTCTCAAATTGTTAATTATCTCACTTAAACAACGTCCATAATCATCATCTGCCTAGCCTTTTCCCAACTATGTTGGAGTCGGCTTCCAGACGAACGTCCATAATATAGCCAGTCAAAAAACAAACAGTACAAACCTTTTCTTTGAGCTCTCTGTGATCGTGGTAAAACAAGTAACAAATAAAACTATAACAAGCATCGTCTTCACCAAATCATTTATTAACACACAGTCATATTAAATCGCGTACACTTCAACTAGAAACTTGTATCCATGTCCCCGCTTACCTTCCAAATGTATTTTAACATCGCGCGTCCCAATACCGCCTTCTTTCATATAGCTCAAGCCATTACCTTCCAAATCAGTCACAATCACAGCATGTATAATTTCGTTGTTGCCAGCTTTCACGCTGAAATCTTCGTCTCTTTTGATGAATGGTATCGGGAACTTATGGTGAATTTCATGGTAAATGAGGTGGGCTCCAAGTGTGGTGCCTATGGAGAAGCTGCCGCTGCCGTTACTATTGGTTTGTACTAGGATCGCAGAGAATGATAGAAGTGCAGTAAAGAGCAGTGGTTTGGCGACCATCTTGGATCGGTGTGGTGGTTGAAGTGGTCTTTGCTTGCTTTTTATAGGAGTGCTAATGTGTTAACGTGTTGTGGTTTTGATAACTAATAGTCTGGTATGGTTTGGAATGATTTTGGCAATTTGTAGATCTGAAGGACAATTTTTATAATTAAAAACGTTCAAAATCTAGTTGCAATCTCATCTCAGCGACAATCAATGTCAAAAATGAAGAGAAATTAGAGGTATTTTTGAAAAATTGAGACTGAGATTAGACTCTGAAAGTGTAAACGTTCTTAAAATTACGAGAATTGCCCCTCTGATGCCTTAGCATAATCAGCCTATAACGTTCCCACTGCTGGGACACAGGCCTCTCTGTGCGAGGTCGTGAGCCGTATAAGCCACCACACGGGCCAAGTGCCGGTTGTCTGAATGCCTTATATGGATAAAAAATTCATAATTTTTGGCTCACAACCTGTGATGGTTCCGCAAATGGAGAATTAAAATGAGGAGTATGTAAGAGGAAGGAAGTTTGAAAGTGGCGCCGGTGACTCTGACTGAAAAGGTGGCTGTCAGAATAGAGGAAGACCAAAGAAGCGACTAATTTATTGTATGAAAGATGATACACCTAGAAATAAATGAGAGTGAATATGGCGATGACAGCTGAAAGAGATTGTACTTGTCAAAGAAAATTAAATGGCTTCACCGACATTTTAAATTACAGAATCAAAATCACCGTCATATTTTTTTGAAATGTTCCAAGAAATTAAGTAATACCGTCAACAAACATCATCATATTCTAGAGCTCACAAAACAAACTTTCAATAATTAAGCTAATTAAAATCTTCACAAACGTATAATTAATTAGCAAATTGTTATCAAACATTTATTTGCACAGTCCGTCCTATTGATATAACTGGGAATCCATTTCGCTAATTAGTTTGTAGAAATTAATCCTTAATACAATGCTAATAAGGTCTATATTCGAAAGACTTGGTAGGTCATTTTGTAGACTGTATGATGGCCTCTCAAGTATTTGACCCGTATTGTTGGAACTGTTAACAATGATATTCCAATATTGATACTTGTGTTGGAAGTTCTATGAAGCTATGAAGATTCTACAAACATTATGGTTTAGGTACTTACCGTGAAGGTGAAGTCCATGGAGTTTCTTGTTACTCCCCTTCTATTAGCATTTGGGCAACGGTACAGGGGTCGTGGTTGTGTTGTAACCTTGAAATTTTTTTTCGTAAAAAAATGTCAGTAAATGTTGAAATTTTGACCTTCAATATCTCCGTAACCAGACGGTTCCCAGGTATGGTCCAGTACAAAAAAATTATCACAATGACGGGGAGTACAAGTGGCTCTCGGCTTCATTAAGTGTCTTTGTACACCCGTTATAATTATGTATTTACTTATACTTACAGGAAGATTTTTTTTATCACGATCCAAATTTTGACAGGGTGTTCTATCTACCCATGAATATGAACAACTTTCACTATGGGACCAACTTTGAAATCACGAAAAAAAAAGTTAGCTATTTAATACAAAAGTTCAATACCTACTTGACCAAAATGTAAGAGACAGCAGATTTTTTTTCATCCTGTAAAAATTAAGATGGTAATAAAAAAATCTTCCTGTATACTGGTACATAACACTATTAGTTATCGAAACCACAATGCGTTAACACATTAACACTTCTATATAAAGCAAGCAAAAACCTCTTCAGCCAACACACCGATCCAAGATGGCCGTCAAAATGCTTCTGTTTGCTGCACTTCTGTCACTCGCTGCGATCGTCGCAAACGTGTATAGGTACGTGGCAGCTCCTTCATAGGAACCACACATGGAGCCCATCTCATTTACCACAAGATTCACCATAAGATCCCAATACCATTAATCAAAGGATACGAAGATTTCACCATGAAAGCAGCCAACAACGAAATTATACAATCGATTGTGAGTGATTTGGAAGGTAATGGCTTTGGGACATATGAAAGAATTGTGTAAAAATAAATGATTGGGTGAAGACGTTTTTATTGTTTTATTTCATCATCATCATTTCAGCCGAAAGACGTCCACTGTTGGACATAGGCCTCCCCCAAGCGCCTCCACTTTGACCGGTTCTGTACTTCCCGCATCCACCGGATAATAGCTATTATTAATAGTTTATAATCAATAATGATTAAAAATAGTCCTTTGTTTTAGTTCATTTTTGGTCAATAAATAATTCACAACGAAAAACTTGTTTTTCTCTTGACTCCCGGGACAGAATTTGGAGCGTTTCGGTTTATAGGTTACCTAGTAATGACGTATGGAACAAAATGCACTGTGTTCATTCTGGGCAGCACTTGGTCCAACATCCATACATAGATTATCAATGTCCTTTGTTTGTTTGTAAGTTTGTATGTATAATAATATATCTATACATATAATAAAATCGTAGGAAATTCAAAACTGTACATTGAATATTTTTTAAAAAGAATACTTGGGGCGTGATCTACAATCGATACCGAAGCCAAAAATATAGTTTTTAGAATTTTTGTCTGTTTGTCTGTTTGTCTGTATGTCCGGGATAAACTCAAAAACTACTGCATGGATTTACTTCAAATTTTGCATGAGTATTACTAAGAGGTCCGGTCAACATATAGGCTACATATTATCACGCTATCACCTACGGGGGAGGAGCTGTGAATCTTTATTTTTCTTACGCATTCTGTGACAGCGTGTAATCTAACGACGCATATTTAAATGTTGTTTTTCAGTAAGCCATGCTATTATCTAGCTTTACACTATGAAAACTACGCCATTTAAGTAATTTGGGCCGAGAAACATAGTTTAATGAATGTTAGTAGTATAAAGAAAATTTTGAAGCAGCGCCCGCCATCTATGAGATTTCATTAAAATCAAATCAAGTTACATGTTGACACTTTTTGGAAATGAATAATTTAAATTTGATCATGTTGGCGAGGTTAGTAGTTAGTTATTCTTAAAATTCATAGATGGCAATGTTCATTTTCTTCATAAAAGTTGTATCGTATAGTTCGTTTTGATAAATTCGAGTTCCAACAAAACCCTCAAAATCTTGAGCAGAGTTGAGGAAGACGATTAAAAAAAAACGCGGTGTTAAGTATTACAAAAAAGTTATGTTTCTACTGGAGACGAAGTCGAAGTAACTGATGAACGCGTGCTGAACACCTGTCTCAGTTCACTTCAAGATGTGGTCATTTCTATCGGCGGCAATCCACTGATCGAATATGGGTTACCAGCTCCCCAATTATCACCGCATCAAGATCGTGGAAATCGGGAGTATAACGCTGAGACAAATTACGATCCGGGCGAAATGACCACCATACGAAAAGACCATGTCGCTTTGTTCTCTTCAGAGTCCGCCACACCGTCCTTGAAAGCGTTGGGCATAACCAGGGTAAAAAGTTTTTCTTGGATGCTCCTGGTGGAACAGGAAAAACATTTGTTACCATTGACATACTTGCAGAGGTCAGGAGGCGAGGCAGAATTGCTATTGCTGTAGCGTCGTCGGGAATCGCTGCCACACTGCTTCCGGGTGGCAAGACAGCACATGCCATGTTTAAAATTCCCATCGATTTAGAGAGCGCCGAAACGCCTGTTTGTGGTGTGTCACGTAACAGCGATAAGGGACACGTGCTCAAGGATTGCTTTCTGATCGTATGGGATGAGTGTACGATGGCCAATAGGAAGGCAGTTGAGGCCGTGGACAGAACCCTGCAGAACATCCGCAGGAACGAACATTTGATGGGTGGTGTCACAATTCTGTTCAGTGGCGATTTCCAGCAAACGCTTCCCGTGGTGACACGGGGATCGAGGGCTGACGAGGTGAATGCTTTGTTGTGGTCACGAGTTCGTACGCCGCGCTTGACCATCAATATGAGAGCTCAGCTCGGCGGCAATGCACGTGCTTAAGAATTCTCCGATGTCCTTCTAAGTCTTGGCGAAGGCACTCTACCAAAAGAGGTGGTGCTTCCAGACTCTCTCGGTAGAGTGGTATCCAGCTTAGAAGAACTCATTCGCTGTGTGTACGGGGACATTAGTCGTATACCGCACCAGCAGAATTCTTGGGTGTGCGAGCGGGCCATTTTGACGCCCAAAAATGATCAGGCTGCAGCAAGTAACGAATGCATTCTCTCGGAAATTGAGGGGAATGAAGTGGTCTACACCTCGATAAACACTGTTGTCGAGCAAGATGACGCCACACATTATCCCGTGGAATTTCTGAACTCCCTGTCAGCAAGTGGACTTCCAGCGCATACCATCAAGCTGAAGGTCGGTGTCCCGATTATGCTTCTTCGGAACCTATCTCCTCCGAAGTTGTGTAACGGGACCCGCTTTGAAGTCATCTCGCTCCACAGACACCATTAAGGCGAAAATTCTTACGGGTTGTGGCGTCGGCGAGGCAGTATTTATACCACGCATTCCCCTTATACCTCATAACTTCCCATTCCAGTTCAAGCGCGTACAGTTCCCCGTGAGTGTTTGCTTCGCGATAACCATCAATAAGTCGCAGGGGCAGACACTGAGGGCAGCGGGTGTCGACCTGAGGACGAGTTGCTTCTCACACGGGCAACTGTACGTCGCTTGCTCCCGCATCACCAGTCCTGACTCTCTTTACATTTTGGCACCTGGCAGCCTAACTACCAACGTAGTTTATAGGGAAGTGTTGTAAGGTATGATACCTTTGTACGTATTTTTACTCTTTTGTGTACTGGAATGTATTCCTGAATTATTTTCTCTATTTCCTTCAGTCACATCTTATAACTGAACTCGGCAGGATTCCCATATAACTCTCTTCACTTGCTTCGCTTGCAAAAAAAAACTTATATTTTAATGCTATTTTAAAAGTTGTTTACTTATAATGCTATAGCGACACTAATCTTAGGTATTTTTGGTACTGTCTTCACGCAGACGACGTCGCGGGCAGCAGCTAGTTATAATAATATAATGCGTAGGGGGCATACCAGTCGGATTTGAAATTATTTTTGCATTTGATAGCCCAATTCTTAACCCTTCGTATGCTTAAACGTGGATCCACGCGAGACACAATGGCTTTTTAATTGTGTCTGTAATAATTACGGCATTCAAGGCTATTTAACATCACGCTACGACCCTTAGGAGCCGAGTAAAAGGAAAAAAAGTCAGAAAGAACACTAAGCGAAAACTAAGTAGTAGCACGGGCGAGCGATGGGATGCGATGCGACGCGATGGATCGGGGGCCGAAATTTCACGCGGAAGAAGTCGCAGGCATAAGCTAGTACTTAATGCAATGGTCACAATATTTTCCTTAACAAATATGGAGATAACATGAATTCTTAGTACTTATTAAACAAATAAATGTTTTGAAGAAACTATTTACTCACGGACTTACGACTTATCAAAATATTGTCACAGAATTCTCCGGGATTACCCAAAAAGATGGGTCTTATTTCAAGTGAGTAAGGTTTATATTTGAATGGTTATCGATTAGGTGTCCAGTGATATGATTGTGACCCCGCAGCCTTGTGGTCGAACGTTCGCTCGTGTGTTTTAAACAATATTAGGATGGGGTTACATGGGAGCGGAAAGTTGAGTTGAGAACAATGATTGTTTTTTAAATAATGTTTTGTTTATGGCTGTGAAGTAAGTCATGTGCAGACAGGTGTATTTTGTTACGAGATATTTAATACAATTTAACAAAAAAATGTATATTTCCTATGTGGAAAAAAAACTATACTAAAACCAGCGGGGCAATTGCGTAGCACATTATTAATTGGAATCGGTTCCATTTTGACAGTTCAACAACATTCATTGCGTTATTTACGTGTTGAGCAATTTGCTTCAAAATGATTCTGATTCCGATTGGTAATATGTTACGCAATTAGGGTGCAGATTATTTTTAATTTTACAGAGCCCAGCAAATGACTTGGCTTGTTCACTTTTCAGGCTTTAGCGACCTCCAACCATCCCAAAACCTGGAACAGTAATTAGTTTTAAAAAAAAATTAATCCTCTAAATCACTACAACATTATCAACATCAGTCATGTAAACACAGTCTTAAATAAACGAACAATTGACCTCTGCACTAAATATCACTCAGTAGCGATTTGCTCACGAGTCGACACGTACTTACAAAGAATCATGTATAAAATCTTGTTATTATGTGCTGTTATATCGACAGCTCACAGCAGAAGTGTCATAGTTGGCCAAACGTGGGAACAAAATGGCGTAAGGAAAGTTTATGAGACAACCATTGATGCAAACGCAATACCGTTCTTCAAGAGAGAGAAATTCGTCACCTTCGAGTACCCTGTTGGAGACTCGAAGATCAAAGGAATTGCCATCAAGGACTTGGATAATGGATTAGCAGAACCATCGATTACTATGGGAGGACTAGGATTTAACTTCGTCAACCTGAAACTGAAGAGTGAAAGAGGATCTGGTTTTAACTTTCTCGTTGAAATCTACGCGTGATTTTTTCGTATAATAACTGTTTTCGCGATTTTTTCGTTTTTAATAATTAATAAGTTTAATATTTTGCTGATTATGGACATTTTAAAACAGTGTTGTGTGTAAAAATGTGGTGCTGAAAGTAGCTGTCGTAAATGTTTTATAATATTATGATAAGTTACAGATTGTCCGTGATGAATGTGTACAAATAATTACAGATTTCCACACATCAAGAAATGTTTTTTTAACGTTAATATAATCTACCTACTAGCGGTCCCCACAGACGTTGTCTTGCCCGATCTCAGCGTCACCTACCGGGTCCAATTGTTAATCTAAACCATCTAGGGACCTACTCAAACACACACAAAAGATCACATCAAAATCGGTCCAGCCGTTTAGGAGGAGTCCAGTGACAGACACTACTTACAGAAGATGACCATGATCTCTTTAATTATCATTTAGTAACAACACTAATATTGCCAACACCAATAAGTAAGCATTTCCAAAAACAAAATTAAGGTAAATTGCCACTAAACTCCATGTAAACGCCTTCTAACCACGTTGAGCTAAATTACTCACCAGTTGACCTTTCCCTCTTGCATATCAATCCGTCTCATTCACACATTGGCAATTGGCATAAAACAATCACAGTAGAACCACACGACTCACTGAGTACACTCGATCAAAATGTTTAAAGAAATCATTTTAATCTGTGCTGTAATAGCCTTAGTTCAATCGAACAGCGTATTTGTAGGCCATATTTACGACCAAACAGGTTTGGTCCGCAAGGTCTACGATAAAATGGTCGAGTCTACGGCCATACCATTGATAAAGAGGGAACAAGAAGTCTTTTTCGAGTATCCAGCAGGAGATCAGAAGATAAAAGGGATAGCTATCAAGGATTTGGCTGAGTCGAAGGCGGAAGCTTCGATTACCCGTGGTGGACTGGGCTTCGGATTTGTCAATATAAAGCTTAAGAGTGAAAGAGGTTCCGGACTTAAGTATTTAATAGAAGTCTTTGCGTAAATGTGTGTGTTGTGTCTTTAAAGTTTCAATACTCATAGTTAAGTATAGTGAGTTTTTTTTTTTTTTTTTTTCAAAAAATTCGGAAGTGTAACAACAAACGTGTCTCGTTTTGTCTGAAATTAAATAGATATAATATAATTGTATTAAGTGTTTACTTTTATTTCTTTTACTTAGGAGTGAAAACATTTAATTAAACACAATTAACTTGCGGGTTAATTGTGTAAGCCCAGGTACGCAAGGGCGCGTTTTTCAACGCTTTGTTAAGCGCCGAGAGTTGAAAATCCAACAGCGGGTTTTTTTTGACGCGCTGGGATGCGCTCTGTTGTATTCTCAATGCTCGGCTCAACACCTAGAGCACAGAATACTTAAAGTACTACCCTAGAGTTCAAAATCCAGTGCACTATAAAATCCCACTGCGATATTTTTACGTCCGCGCGAACGCAAATAAAATGACAATTGATCGCAATGAGTTTCATTTTGACAGTTCAACCTTTCTATTATATTTTTTTTAAATAATTATGTTAAGCAAAGCCGATGTCAACTATTCTGCCAATGTCAAAAGTGAATTGGGTTTATTGTGGTATTTACGTTGTTGAGCAGACGAATTGTTCAAACGTATGAAGCAATGGATTAGCAATATCCTTCAAAACTCTCAGATTGTGTTGTGATTGAAACTTCGCATGGGTGCAATGACGATATGTCAAAATATCGAGATTTCTATGCTATATAATAGTTAAATATTAATGTATTATACACATTTAAACCTTCCGAAATGAATACTCTAGACGATGGTGAATACCGCATCAAAATCAATAGTGCAGTTTAGGAGATATTGGTGGTCACACAGACAGATACGAAAAGCGACTTTGTTTTTTATTATGTACTTATAGGTATAGATTTTGTCACGGTCCTCGATTCTCTAACCGACCTTGACTGTCTGTGTTTTTTTTTTATAGGAAGTAGAATATTATACACTTTTATTTAGCGACTAGCTGCGCCCCGCGGTTTCGCCCGCATAAGTCTCGATCCCGTGAGAATATCGGGATAAAAAGTCCTATGCCTATGTCGGGATTAAAAGTGCTATGTCCTAATACAGGTCATGGTCTATCCATGTGCCAAGTTTCATCCAAATCTGTTATGCCGTTTTTGCGTGAAAGCGTAACAAACAAATACAAAAAATCAAATCATCATCATTTCAGCCGAAAGACGTCCACTGCTGGACATAGGCCTCCCCCAAGCACCTCCAGTTCGACCGGTTCTGTGCTTCTCGCATCCAACGGGTTCCTGCGGCCTTCACAAGGTTGTTGGTCCACCTTGTGGGAGGCCTTCCAACGCTAGATACGTTTCCGGTACGCGGTCGCCACTCCAGAACCTTTCGGCTTCATCGGCCATCAGTTCTGCGAGCAATGTGCCCTGGCTTGTTCGGGAGGCTGGAAGTCGTCAAACCTGCGCGCGAGACGGTTCGTGATGACTCTCGAAAACAGCTTGTAGACATGGCTCAGAAGTGAGATGGGCCTATAATTCTTAAGAAGGGCATTGTCGCCCTTCTTAAAGAAAAGTATCACCACACCTCTGTTCCATGCCTGTGGTGTTTTACCCTCGAGTTTGACGGAACCAAACAGCTTCTGAAGGGCCTTAAGGACGGGTTTTCCGCCGGCCTTCAGGAGCTCGGCCGTAATTCCGTCATCACCCGGCGCCTTGTACGAGATAGGATGGCTCTGAAGCCGCTCAAAAAATCAAATCACATCTCTTTAAATATTAGTTTAGATACAACAGTTGTATTTGTAGCGGTATCTACAACGCCACATGCGAACAACCCGTCATACTGACGTCACGCAAATCCTGCATCTCGCAAGCAGAGTTTACCACGCAACTAGCATAATATATACAACAGCCCGACATGAATCATTGGGCAGTTGCCCGCCAGACACAACACCCGTCTGGTTGGAGGATCCTCCCTTTTCTATGGAGGTTGAGTGAACTTTACACCCTGTTCCTCATACCTCTATATATTTATGTATTTTTTACAAAAATCTGCTTCAGTTTCAATATCAGCTAGCAATAGAACTGCACAATGTTAATTTACGTAGATATCAAATAATTCTGGGAAAAAAAGGCTAGGCAGATGAATCCCTTTTACTTACACGGGTTCTACAATCTTTTGTACGTTTCTTGAGGGAGAAAATCGTTAATAGCTAGTTGCTTCCTCGTCGGCAATGGGGTAGGTTCCGCACTACTGCGGGGTAACTACGTAACACACTAACTGTGGGAATCGTTTTCATTTTGGCAGTTCCACAACATTCACTGCGTCACTAAAGTTGTTGTGCGGACAATTTTTTCGAATATATGAAGCAATGGATTAGCAATATCCTTCAAAATGATTCAGATTAACTGCGCAGTACTGCCCCCTTATTCACAAACACTCGATATGCTTCCGTATCGTATCGAACATTAATCATTGTTTTCGTAGGAGTCTTTTAAACGCTGTTCACAAGTCCAAAACCCGAAAATTTTAAATCAAATAGACGCCCGCTATTCTTCCAACAGCTACTCGTATTTGCTGTTGAGGGGAATTCAAATCAGGTTATCGAAATGTCAGGTTTTTGATACGATAGCCTGACGTATGGTTGTGAATCAGGGCTCAGCTAACAGGCACACACTGCGAGACTTATTATACTTCTACATAATATTTTGTACGTCATTCAAGCAATGCAATGATGATGTTACAGTCCCTAGGTTAATTATAGTTAATAATAAAAACTCGTTAATTGATCAAGTAAACCGTAAAATTTCCCATAAAGTGGAATATATCGATTCTCAGAAGGTAACTGTGACTGGTGCATAACAAAAATAACAATGGACGATTTAAAAAATTACCATTTCTACAGTTACTGACGTATAAATAAATTAAACGTGACTATTATGAGGCTCTGTTCACATAGAGTGAATTAGGTGCGCATGCTACAATCATGATCTGTCATGTGTCATCAAATGCGTTTACGTCAGATCCCTTTGGCAGATACATTGACACCTATAGTCATTGCTATTTTCGTAGACATAATATATTATGGAAAGTACTAGCAGGGCCCCGCGGATTCATCCGCAATAGTATCGATTCCGTGGGAATATCGGGATAAAAAGTACTACTACTATCATCATTTCAGCCGAAAGACGTCCACTGCTGGACGTAGGCATACTAAAACTCAAAGCATTTATTTCAATTAAAACAATTACAGGCACTTTTGAATTGTCAAGGGGTCGGTCAGTCAGAAAGATGAAGCTAGTTGCCCATTCCAAAGCGTAGGTACCTATGGAGAAGAACGGGCAAGAAACTCCATGGACACTCTTTTAAATCAAAATAATATGGTTACAAAATCTTGGTTACATCATTCATGTTAAAAATTATACATGTGAGAACGATGCAGAACGTTCCTCGAACGGCCTCCTACATAGGACTACTAGTATGTGTTATTAATATTATCATGTATATGCTACATATTATATTACTGTTTTTCATCAAAATCCATTCAGTAGTTTTTGCGTGAAAGAGTAACATCCATCCATACGTCCATCCTCACAGACTTTCGGGTTTACAATATTAGTAGGATAGGATATTCCAAATCTAAGTTCCTTGTTAAATCTTCTGCAGTCACTTCTGAAAAAGGAAGGGGCATTGTGTTACCCAGTAACTGGATTGTGGAGGTCAGATAGGCAGTCGCTCCATGTTAAATACTTGTATTAGCTGCATCCGCTTAGACTAGAAGCTGACCCTGTTGGGATGGTCGCAGTAGGTCCTTTTCTTCCATACAATATCTCTATCATTTTATTCCTAATCTACATCTCTACCTCTCAGTGTGGAACACGCCTTATTGAGCTGTTGTGTTATATCCTAGTATCACTAAAAATATCCAAGAATCACTGAAATAAATCCACAACATTTCCAACTATAAAGATGTTTACTCATTAACATATAACTGCAAATTGGCCAATACTGAAGAAGGCACAAGGTATGATCTCATTGAAGAACCCATATACTTCTGTCTATATAAACCTCAGCAAGTAACTCCAAACGTTTCATTTGCCGCTATCAGTTTAACAGTCAACATTCAAAATGTATTCCAAAGTGATATTTTCCGTACTAGTGCTATACCTAAGTATTGCAGAATCGAACGATATTCGAATTGGGTACGCGTCACCTAGATCGAAGAAGATATATGGCGAAATTAAGGAAGCCGATCCTGCCTTATGGAAAAGAACTGATGACATTGTAATCAACGCCCCGCACAACGAAATTATCGATGCTGTGTACGTCACTGATTTGAGAGAATACAAGGATGGGGAGGCGTATATCGAAAGCGGTGGGATTGGTCAGAAGAGTGTGACAGTTGCAGTGAAGAGCCCCTCTATTTTACGCGGATACAAATTCGAAATAGAGGTGTTTGCGAACAACCCTAATGAGGGATTTTTCAGTAAAGGGGCCCAGTATCTTGGTGATACGCAATACGCGAGAAAGTTTTGAGTGATTTTACAGAGTGTACAATTGTGATTATTTATTGATTAAATTGGTCGTTTTCTTCTTGTGTGTGTCTTTTTGTAATAATTATTTAATTAACTATTTCGTTGCTTTTTAGATTTTTGTTAGCGTTGGTAAGTAAGTACCTTCTCTGATATCTACAGTCCGGCCGTCGAGAAAAACGCATACTCGTTGTCCCCATAATGGGGACAGCGTCAATGGGGACAACGGGAACAGACCCTCTCGTCGGCCACACTGCAACTATACATATAGACGCCAGTACATCAAACTACCCAAAACTGTCAAATTTTCCCAATCAACTTTGAACCTTATGCTTTAGCGTTAAAGTTGAAAATCTATTAAAGAAATTTGACAGATTGTAGTAACTTGTTGTGCTGGCGTCTGTACATTTACTAGATTATGGGTACTTACAGTTTTAACTATTTTCTTCTTCTTCTTCTTTTAAATCTTTGTCCAATGTCTTTTATTTTGACAATATGACCACATTCATTGCGTTATACACGATGTAGAGCAGACGAATATGTCAAACATATGAAACAACGGATTACGAATTTCCTACAATATCCTTCGGATTGCGAAAGAAGGTGTACACAATTTAGGTGTTGGTCAGTTCTTTAGTTTGCCTCGTTTAAAATCTGAAGGGAGATTCATCATGATCATCTGCCAAGCCTTTTCCCAACTATGTCGGGGTCGCCTTCCAGTCTCACCGGATGCAGCTGAATACCAATATTTTACATGAAACGCCTGCCTATCTGACCTCCACAACCCGGTTACTGGGTAATACGATACCCCTTGGTAAGACTGGTTGTCAAACTTTCGGGCTTCTGACGACCCGTAACGACTGACAAAGATCCACGAATGACAGCCGGGACCAACGGCTTAACGTGCTTCCCGAGGCACTTTTAAAATGCCTCTAGGAAATTATAAACACAGATTACTGTACAAACTTTAGTTTATTTATGTACTTACTTATATTTATGTTAGCATAATAATAATTGGTAAGTACATATTACATGTTCCAAAAGCGATTTATCATGATGAGACTAAAAATGTTTTGAGTAACGGAAATTACGTCAGTTGCATCAATCAAGAAGATAACTTTCAAACAAAATATTCTCTCAGAAATACTTTTAAGAATATAATATAAATGATGAGGAAATATCAATTAAAGGCACCCGCAGACTGGTACGACGCGTCGGCGCGACGCAACTCCGGTTGAACAATTTCTATGAAGTTTTCTTAGAAATTGTTCCACCAGAGAGTGGGGTCGTAACGGTTATCGCGGCTTATCTCAGTCCACTGTTAGACATAGGCTTCTACCAAGTTGCGTCCCAACACTTGGGTTTCCCACCTTCCGCCAGTCTGTACCAACGACTTTTTAAGGTCGTTGGACCTTCCAGCTAATTGGTGATCCACGCTACGTTTGCCGATCAACGTCCTTCAGCCAAGGATCATAAAAACAATTGAACATCTAACATTCTAATGCAAGGAAGTGTCAAAAAAAGAAATGAACGAAAATGTCATGTTTGAAGAAATGACGACTACAAGTGATCTACATATTTTGACCGCAGCTAAAGACCTCGACAGACCTGGTGGCCTACCGCGAGTTCTTAACGCGATTCAATTTACGCTCAGGGATCGAGATGGCGCTAGACTACTTGTATAGCTCTGTCTCTTTCCACAGCCTAAACTGGATCGCGGTAAGAGCTCGTGGTAAGGCCTCTGGACTTTTGTCCCAAGTTTTTCTAATAGGCACAACACCTGAGCTCCGAGTCATGACCTAGTCCCCTTTTAAAAGTCCTCGGTCCATCCGGCTTAGCTGAATTACCCACTCTGCGTTTGCCGATTGCAATCCTCCAAGCAAGGATTCGTCTGCTCCAATGGCCATCAGTTCTTTACAGACTTCAGACAGTCAACTTCCACTTCAGCTCGGTAACTCAGCAAGCTATGTCGCTAGCTCCAATCACTTTCTGGATACTTGCATGAGTAAAGTAAAAAAACGGCTTCATAAGGCGCGAAACGGGCCGGCGCGGTCAATTTGACCGCGAATGATAGAGCGAAGGGAATCCTATACTACCAACGCACATAGAGGGCAAAAAGACCGCACCGCCGGTGCTTGTCGGATGATGTCTCTCGCGGTCATTCGCGGACAAAATGACCGCCGTCTGCGGAGCCCCTTATTTTACGTCTTAAGACTATTATGATATTTAATAGCCCATTTATGGTTAGTCAAATATAAGAACAGATGACAAATCCTGTAATTTACACGACTCAACGGTTACCTCACCACCTTACTACTTATAATATCTATATACAGTGTGAGTCTTTATAATGTGCACATACTGAATCGAAGGAATCTTTGCTTAATTTTATCGACGGAAAAAATGATAAAAAATTCTAAATATTTTATTAAATTTTTAATGGATTTTTTATTTATTTTTTCGCTTCTGTGACTCCAGTGTATTCAAAACGGTGTAACTTTTTAACTCGATGTTTTATCACGATGAAACAAACTCCATAATGATTGGAAGTAATTAGGAGTCCGCATTAAATGAAAATTGTGTAAAAAAACTGCCACCAATTAAAAATTAACACGTTTTTCCCACAAAAATCTGATTTTTTTTCATCAATTTTTGCAATAATCGTAAAATTTCTCAATAAGATGCCCTGATTACCTTCATTTTTTATTACTTTAAATTATTCTTCATCGTATTAGCTATCTAATAGTAAAAATTGCAAGGGTTTAACTCAATCCCATCATTTCTTATCAACAGCCAAAGAAAGGCCTAGAGCACGGCTACGCACTAATTGTTTAGCAGGTAGATGTCCTTTTTTGTTGAGAATGTGCGCGGGTCGGGGTGCGGGGAGGTAGGGCCAGCTGAAGGGACCAGAAGGGATGACAGACAGGCAGTCGCTCCGAATTATTCGCCGCTGCTACATGTGTTTCGATACTTTCATTCGCTGCTACCTGAGTTTCGTGACTTTCGTTCGCTGCTACGTGATGCCGCGCTTAAGTTAATTCTCCCCGGCACACATTGCCGACATTCATTTTTACTATGGGATAAGCGCGGCATCACGTAGCAGCGAACGAAAGTCACGAAACTCAGGTAGCAGCGAATGAAAGTATCGAAACACATGTAGCAGCGGCGAATAATTCGGAGCGACTGCCTGTCTGTCATCCCTTCTGGTCCCTTCAGCTGGCCCTACCTCCCCGCACCCCGACCCGCGCACATTCTCAACAAAAAAGGACGTCTACCTGCTAAACAATTAGTGCGTAGCCGTGCTCTAGGCCTTTCTTTGGCTGTTGATAAGAAATGATGGGATTGAGTTAAACCCTTGCAATTTTTACTATTGGATAGCTAATACGATGAAGAATAATTTAAAGTAATAAAAAATGAAGGTAATCGGGGCATCTTATTGAGAAATTTTACGATTATTGCAAAAATTGATGAAAAAAAATCAGATATTTGCGGGAAAAACGTGTTAATTTTTAATTGGTGGCAGTTTTTTACACAATTTTCATTTAATGCGGACTCCTAATTACTTCCAATCATTATGGAGTTTGTTTCATCGTGATAAAACATCGAGTTAAAAAGTTACACCGTTTTGTATACACTGGAGTCACAGAAGCGAAAAAATAAATAAAAAATCCATTAAAAATTTAATAAAATATTTAGAATTTTTTTATCATTTTTCCCGTCGATAAAATTAAGCAAAGATTCCCTCGATTCAGTATGTGCACATTATAAAGACTCACACTGTATAGCAGTAAACTAATCACCATAAGAACAATTGAAGATCACATATCTATTATGCTGTAAGGAAGTGTCAACAAAACAAATGAAAGGGAACGCGTCTTTTGAAGGGATGACGTCATCTGACCGTAGCTAAAGACCTCGACAAATCTAATGCAAAGCTAGACATAGGCCTATCTCCCAACTTTGCTGGTAAGTACAGACGCCAACACATCAAGCTACTATAATCTGTCAAGTTTCTTTAATAGATTTTCAACTTTATCGCTAAATTATAAGGTTCAAAGTTAATTGGGAAAATTTGACAGTTCTGGCGTCTGTACAACACCTGAGCTAGGCCTGCTGCATCCAGTCTGACCTAGCAACTCAGCCTATCGCAGTCCACTGCTGGATATAGGCCTCTCCCATGCTGCGCCACAACACCCTGTCCTCCGCCTTCCGCATTCAGTCTGTCCCAGACTTCGAGCCACCTTTTTTAGGACGTCGGTCCATCTAACTGGAGGGCGACCCAAACTACGCTTACCAATTAAAAGTCATTACATATTTTTTGATACAAAATTCATGCCGAACTATTCAGCAGTTACAGAGAAAATTTACAATTCAGGTTGAAAAAGGACCTATTTAATAAGAATTTTTCCCAAAATTTGGAAAAGTTTATTAAAATTTTAATCAATACAATGTATTTGAGATGTCCACCATATATTTTTTATATGGAAAACGCACAATTTTTTTGGGATTTGTGCGAGGTAATCCCTTTAAGACTCTATTATGATATTCAATTACCAACAACATAGCCCATTTATGGCTAGTCATATACTTTAGATGACAAATCCTATAATTTACACCGCTCACTGGTTACCTCACCACCTTACTTCATATGCAGGGTCAAAATTAGCTAGCGAAACTCGACAGATATGATGAATTTCGATATCTAAACAGATTAAAACAAAAAAATGTTAAATGTATCCTTTTGTGGGATTAACAACCGCTCGTCTATAATTATAACGTTGCTAAATTGAAGAGTACAACTGTGACGTAGCATGACAACTACCATAATAACTGAATAGACTGGTATTAAGTTTAGTCAGTTAACTAAGTCACGTGGTTTTTTTGTTTACCTTTATTTAACTACCTAAGCCTATGGAGTAATAATATCAATATCCACCACGTCTGTAAAGTAGCGGACCTCAAAGAACATTATCGTCAAATCTTTTGTGTTTTCATTTATTATGTTTAGATCTCAAATCAAATCTCAAATCGTTTATTGCAATCCATAATGTACAATTACAGGTGGTAAATAAAATATAATAGAAACAATTATGGACCCTGATGGGCACAGCAAATTTTGAAATATGTAGAGAGAGGAAGAGCGCTTTATTAATTTTCCTCCTTGTTATAAAGTTAGAATTATTTTCTAACCTATTACTATGTATTTATATTTCCATTTATTCACTTATTCTATTAATATTTTATATGCAGGTCTATCTATTTATTTATTATTTATTTATATCGATACCCAGCTTGTCTGCGTAGTTTCGCCACCTAACTTAATTTAACGCTATATTAGTTGCAATACTAAACTAATCATCATAAAAAAACAAATTAACATCATACATTATAATGTAAGGACAACAAAACAAATGCGACAGAACGCCTTGTTCGAAGGGATGACGTCATCAAGTGAACAATCTTGACTGCAGCTCAAGACCTCGACAGACGGTGTGTTGTTTCATCATTTTCCTGGAATTAGTCATGAAAGTAAAGTCCCTTGTGTGCAAACTAAAGGAAATAGCATAAATATAATTCCCTGTATTCTCCGAGAGAGGTTAGGCAAAGGTGACCTAAGTAGATTGTAATAAGGGGGGAGCCTAATGCCCTCAACAGGGCACAAATCCTGGGGCTGCGAAAAAACCAACAACACTTTGTCCGATAAGAGAATCGGATCTCATGCGCTCAGCATTACCCTGGCAGTAGCGATTGTGACCGTAGAACCCTAGATCAACGAGGAAATTTGAAGCAGGAAATGTTTGCGTATTCTTATGATAAAACCACTGTGAAGGAAAACGTGAGGCTATAGAACCAAAATACACAAACACCGTGAGGAAATTGGGAGGCCCAAGAATCAAGAACTCAAAGACATGTGTCATCCACCAACCCGCTCTAAGCAGACAACAGTACATAGCAATGGCTTTCATTTTTCACAGTTCAACAACATTCATTGCAGTATTTACGTTGTTGAGCAGACTAAATTTTCGAACATAAAAAGCAATGGATTAGCAATATCATTCGAATTGTGATTGGATATGTACTACGCAATTAGGGTGCTGAGTCACAGTAGTGGGAAGTTATAGGCTGACTAGCTTCTGCCCGCGACTTCGTCTCCGACTCCCCCCATTCATCCTTTTAGGGTTGGAATTTCGAAAAACCCTTTCTTATTGGATACCTACTCTAAACAAAGAACACACCCTCCAAATTTCATGTCCCTGGGACCAGCGGTTTAGGCTGTGCGTTGATATATCAGTCAGTCAGGACTTTGAATTTTATATATGTACTCGTAGATACTTAGATTATGTTGTTGACACCTTCAAGACAAGGCCATACGCGCCTTTTTCTCATGTTACGCAGCAAAACACATATAAATTGTGTACTTACAGACATTTGCACAATTCATTCACTCGTTTACACTCTGAGAAGTCAAATCACTAGTTTTGTTTGCTAACATTATTAGTACATATATTGAACATGTTTTATGTACTTAGTAGAAACCTTATCACTGTTTATTGACCTTATAGTGTAGGCTGCATTAGGCCCTGCCATTGTTTCCTGTTCCGAAATCGTTTGATATAAGGAAATCGTTTTTACTTCCACGGCAAGACACACTATAACTTATCAAATTACTAGCTGACCTAGCAAACGTTGTACAGTCAGCATCAAAAGTCGATTAACACTATCATTTTTACATGTTATTAAATTGACAACAACTTTTTTCAATAAACTGATTTTTAGCTTTCCACATAATAGACAAGAGTATATATTCTAAAAAAAAATCTTCTGCTGGAATTTTGAACAAATATTTTGCTCAATAACTAATATTAAAAAAACTGAAGTGTTAATCAACTTTTGATGCTGACCGTACCGCCTCAGAATCAATAAGAGAGAATTAATTAATGAGAAAATTAATTATCTTCATTATAAAATTCGTGGATTTTTCTGCCATTCGGGGCGGAGACAAATCCAACAAATCAAAGATCCTATAAATTGGTTCAGCCAACTGTTCTTTAGTTATAAATGGTGTAACTAACTCGGCTTTGTTTTATGCATATACTTAGATATTCATAAAAAAACATTGGTTGTCTGTAAAGTCGGTTTACGGTCCATAATTTTACGTGATAACGTCATAAGAAAACATCCGATCGTGCCTCTCTATCGCTTGTTCCGTGCTCTCGCTTGCACACTCGGTTCAGGCGGATCGTGACAATGATTCATGCTTTTTCGTGCGTGCAGCCGGCGTTCATCGATTTATAAGACTCGGCTTTGTGGAATCAGCCAAAAGATTATCTTGATTTCCTAATCATCATCTTCCTTCCCTTATCCCATATTACTTGGGGTCGGCGCAACACGTTTTCTTCTTCTATTCTCCCCGTCAACCGTCACGCTATCATTCACTCCATTCTCTTTCATATCATTACTCACACAATCCATCCATTTTTCTTTTTTTCTATTTTTATTTTCTCGTCACTATTAATACCGTAACAGCGTAACTAATAAAACAGAGACATAAAACTTGTAAGTACAGATGCCAGCACATCAAACTTTATCGGTAAAGCATAAAGTTCAAAGTTGTTTGGGAAAATTTTACAGTTTCGGGTAGCTTGATGTGCTGCCGTCTGTACCTACATTTGATTATGTATAACATGACGTAAAAATTGTAAGTTAGGAAGTCCCGCTGCCAACGTTGTTGACTGACTAACCTTTTCACCTCGGAATGAGATATTCGAATCACAAGCGACTTCAGAGATAAAGTAAACAAGGAATTATCTAGACTAGGTACTTATTTATAAGACTAGACGCGATTTACTACGTAGCTAAATAATAACAGCCCCACGGGTCGATCAAAGGTTAAGCTACGCTTGCCGCGGTCAGTTCATGGATGGGTGACCATCAGTTCATTGAAAGGTAAAACAACTTATTCATCATTTCAGCTGAAAGACGTTCACTGTTGGACATAGGCCTCGCCCAAGCACCTCAAACTATTAATAATATCTAATAATATAAAATTTCCCGGTACAAGGAAACTCTTGTTTTCCCATAAACATGTTTGTTAGTCCGTGACATTGAGCAAACCCGTGTCTTATGACTTGTCTAGCGTGATGGATACACTCACTCTTTCAGGCCGTTTGTTTAGAAGTCCGGTGTATGCTAGAGAGAAGCAAGAACTTTCAGGCAAGAAATTAAATTGAACACGTCACGCGTCACCTAGAATCATCATTGTTCTCATGCCCCTATCCTAATTTTATTCATTTGGGGTCGACACAATAAGTATTTTTTTTTCCATACTTCTCTATCAGTCGTCATCTAGAATGGAATAAAAATATTACGATATGTAGTGTTTTGTTTTATGTATATTCATATTCATTTATGCGTAAATCTTCTATACAGGTTGAAATTGAAAACATGCGACAAATCGAAATGAGAGATTGTTCTCATCATTATGAACAACTTTTATTATGGGACCAAACCTGAAATCATTCAAATTCAAATACATTTTGACGAGTTATGTGAACATAAGCCGTTATAGCCGTTTTGCGTGGATGTGACGCATCTCTCCCCCTACCTTTTTATTTTATTTTTTGTGTTTATGTTCTTTTTGCGTCTTTTCACCGCAAATAAACGTATTTTCTTTCTTTCTTATAAATGGAAGGAACAGATGATTTTTTTTTTCGCGATTTTAGGTTTAGTCCCATAGTAAAAGTTGTTCATAATGATGATTACAATGACCCTTTTAAAGGATGCCCATGAATTCAATTTCACTCTGTATAAATAAAAATGAATCGTCCAAATATATGTACGCGCATAACTTGCGAACGACTGCACCAAATTGAACGCACGAAAGAAAATTTCGGGAATTGAAAAAAAGAAGTTGCTTCTTTGCGAAGCTGGGGCTAGCCGCTAGTTGTTAATAATGTTCTTCCTATCACACTAATATTATAAAGGCGAAAGTTTGTGAGTGTGTTTATATGTGTGTTACTTCTTCACGCTCAAACGGCTGGACCAATTTTGGAAAAAAATTGTATGGAGGTAGCTGACACCCTCGATTAATATATAGGCTACTTTTATCCCGATATTCCCACGGGATCGAAATTTACGCGGGTGAAACCGCGGGGCGCAGCTAGTGTGAGATAATAACAAGAAGTAGATATATATCAATCCACCTGGTAAATTAAATGCTGGGCAAAAGTCTCTTCCCATTTAATGAGAACGCCCCTCTGGTCTGTGGCAATTTCAGATAATGAAGTCCAAGGATACCAAGTCTACTTTCTTAAAAAGCACATAAATGTTGAAGGAGAAAAAATAAGATAAGTACCTTATTATAACTTATAATAAACATAGAAATAATTACCATTATTCATTCTTATTTGATTATTATAATAATATGTAATTCCAGTATTAATTGAGGAGTGTGAAATGAGTGGCGATGCTTGGGGGAGGCCTATGCCCAGCAGTGAACTTCTTCCATCTGAAATTATGAAGTAATATTTGGTTGCAAAACCAACCTTTACTTACTGCTTCCATCTCACATAATGCCATCCAGATCTATATAAAACATCTCCAACTAATTATCACTTCAGTGCTAAACGAACGAACAAAATGAGAACTTCAAGTATTGCCATCCTACTCTGCCTTGTGGCCGCTGCCACCTGCCAGAGCCACGACCTGGTGCTTGGACAGACAACCTACGGTGACTCAATCGTCTACAAAACGGACAAGGTCAAATACGGCTTCCCATTAATCGTACGATCAAGTATCATCGAGTATCCTGAGCCAGGATATAACAACTACGCGATAATCAAAGCTATTTATGTCAAGGATAATGTACGTGACGGCACGGGAGGATGGCCCAGTATCTCGGCTGGTGGGGTTGGTCAGAGATTCGTGAAGCTAAAGCTGAAATCCCAGCAGGGCCACGGCCTGAACTTCACTATTACGATCTACGGAAGATACATGTAATTGAACCTGTTTCTGAAGGAGTGAAAGACTTGAACGTCCAGTGATGCATAAGGAATTGTTACGTCAATGTAGTTTTTGAGATGTCCACTTCACATATTCTTTTTTTTTTTAAGATTAAGTGCGACCATCTTGAACCGACAAATAATGGAAATTCAAAAATGTGCCGTGATGTTTTTATAATAGTGATATTTATCGCTAGAATGCAGCTGTAAAATAATTCCAACGAAATTAATCGCATAACCAAAACAAATGCACATCTAGAACAATGATGGAAAGTCTATAATTTGACGTAGCTAATTTACTAGTCGATAAATATAATACGCGGGATTGAAGGCAGAGAAATGAATAATGTTCTTATTTATTTAGCCATATTTTATTTTTATTAGATACTGATCAGTATAATTGGCTATTTGACAGTTGTAACGATAAAATATATAATATGTTAGATATAGTAGCATATAGGTTCACAATAATCATACAATAGGTTTTATGCATTAAAATAAATTGTAAATATTTTATTTTTGAAAAATAAATTAGAGATTTTTTATCTGTGGATTACAAAAACTGAAACGCGAACGGCCATGATCGAGCATCGTATGACGTCACATCACAATAAATAAAACGTTGTGTGTTACTGTGTTTTATCATCGTTGGCAGTTTGCTGATTGTGAGAGGTTTCACCTAAGCCTATAGAAACTTTTTATGCAAACTTTCCACACAAAATATGTTTAAGAGTTGAAGCGTCGTAGTTAGCTTTACTTAGTTTATTGAAATGTGACGTCACAGCCATAAATGTCACGTGATCGGCTGTTTCCGCGCGAATTTCAAAATACGGAATGAAAAAAAACATTTTTTTTCGAATAAACAACGCTTTTTTAAGAAAAAAATATTTGTAAGAGGTATAAAATAAACTTACGTATATTTAAAAATATCTTTTCGAAAACTGTCAAATAGCCAATTCATGTTATGTAATGATTATTTTATTTTGTTACGTTATTAAAGTGTACCTTAATAATAAAGATATGTGTTTTATTTTCACTAGTTTTTTAGGACATTTTTTACGAGTTTGCGAACCCAGACAAGCTCATTACCTTGTGTACATTATTTCATTACCCCTGCTCTGAAAACGGGGAAGGAAAACATCGTGAGGAAGCCGACATATCCTAGAACCAAAAATTCCAAAATATGTGACATTTACCAATACCGCGTGGTGGATTACGGCCTCTCACCGAGAGGAGGCCTGTGTAGGGACACAGGCCTCCTCCAGGGGCAGTAGTGGGAACATTATATATGCTGATTATGATGTTGATGAACCTGACTGAAAGTAAGAGAGTATGATTTATCAGATCTACTTTATCCTCTCATGCGTTTGCCCGCCTATCTGTCGACGAACCCCGTGTCGGAGTTGTTGAATGGACGCAGTGAAGTCATTGTTTTCACAATGACAATAGTTGTGTACGCTTGGTGTAACGTTGACATTTCGAGCACTTCCTCTTATGTACACTTGGTGTACAGTGGACGCTTAAGAGCCTATACTACCTCAGCTAAAATTCACTCCTTATCTCGCTCATACGATACTGCTCGCAGACTGAGTGAGAGCGAGACAGAGTGCGGTGCTGGGCGGCAGGAAGCGCCAATAGTTTAGGTATTTGCTTTTTACAGTGAAAATAACGGTAATTATAAAAAAAAAAAAATAGCATAAGACCTGCTTTAAAGTAAGTTCAGTTAGTATGCAAAGTTTCATGATCTAATTTGGTGTCATACTCTGCCGCAGAGCCACCTTTTTAGAAACCGATCAAAAATATCTTATAATGATGTACGGCAAACGTACATCATGTACGTATTACCATTATCGCTGTACGTGTATTAGGTAATGATAAAACAGACATTGAAAGTGGCTCTGCTGGAGAGCATACTCTCTAGCAGAGCCACACAGAACATGTGCTCAGGAAAGATAAACGCTACTGTTTTTTGATGAAAACTGTTGTACGAACAGTGTTTATTACGTACGTATTGAAAAATATCATTATTAGTCAGTGGTTTTATTTATTTTAACTTTACTAAAATTTTCATTAAGCGCCTGGTTATTTCGTGTCAGCAAAATGTTTTGTAGCATTTGTGATTAGGCGCACAACTACAAATATTATTAACAAGGGAAATAAGCATGTTATTTATTACATAATATTACTAGATTATTTACTTTTCGAATGAGCAAATAAATTATATTCAACTTATTTACAATCGTAGTTTTCAATGTTTTTGATTTTTTTTTTTACATTTTAATTTAACTACAGAAAAGGTAGTATGAGAAAACATGTGAAGTTTTTGACACGGCCATTCAGTTTCAATACCATTAGTGACGTTAGTGTTCAATTTCTGTTGTATTTGATTAGTAATAACATTAATATTACATAGCAAATAACAATGAAGCGTGCAAAATGTTTGTCAGTGTGCTTAGAAGAACAAAAAGCAGCATTTAAGGAATTCAAACACTTGTTTATGGATCTGAAAAAGTTGCCATCGAGTGAGGGTTGTGTTTTTAAGGAAATTAGTAAAAAGTTGTCGTTTCGCATGACACCAAAAGCTTTATATCTCTCTGCAAAGAGACACTTTAATGATTTTTTTGGTGATGAAAATGAAGTTAATGAAGGTTCCAACAGTGCTGAATCTGTAAACGTTGAGGATGATGCAAGCTCTAGTTCTAGCGACAGCAATAGTAATAACGTGGAGACTTTTAATGTAGACGGTGATTCGTGGCACAACGTCAAGCCTATACTGGTAACTGGCAAAAGAAATGATATCCAAAAACCTACTATTATGCATAAAAGAAGGAGGAGGATGCCTAAGGGAAAGTGGAGTAGTGTTTTTTGCGAATGGATTTGGCGTTACACAACTAATCGTTGTGTATGGAATTTTAAAAATAGCTCTGTGACCGATAATTACCATATAAAGTGTACAGGCACATGTAAAGAGTGCAATGGTAAAATTAGTATCACAACAGAAGGAAACAGTAATAGCGTTATGTTCTCATGTTCGTTTCAAAATGTTGATAGAAAAATGATACATACGTCAAAAAATAGGTTGTCTTCTCATGTAACGAAACAACTAGCTTTGCAAACGGAAAATCAGTTTCCTATTGTCATGCGAAACAAAATGATTAATGCTTCTTTGCAAGATCACGAAACACGTGAACCACCTTTTATACCAAACTTAAAATCATTACAAAATCTACGAAACAGACACGATGCTGTACAACGTTTTCATAAAATTGTTGTTTTGGCCCTATGGATTATGTCGTTTACAGAACCGTGGGTGAACGTCATCAGTAGGCTTATTCACAAAGCTACGATACGGCTTGGTACCGTATCGAACGTCAATGTTATCGACGAAGTCCTATAATCGCTATTCACAAATCGGAAACCGTACAATTTTGACAGTTCATATACGGTATGAACACATCAATTCTTCCGACAGATATTTGCTGTCGGAAACGTTATCGAAACGAAGAATTATTGTTTATTAAAAAGTAATTAGCAGTTAAAGGTATAGTTTTGACCGCTGCATACCCAAGTTAGTATATTTATATAATTTTAAGTGGTTACATACGTATCTACGAAACACTTAAACTCGTTCTAGACATTTTTTAATTATTTGGTAGATGGAGTACGTGATTTTAAGATCAAGAGATATTTTTATAACACGCACTCATCAGCCGCAATCCCAGTAGAATTAAAAGTAAGTATCTAAGCAAAATTACTTCTTAGTACTTGCCATCATCAAAACATCACTCTTGAGAAGAGTTACGAAGAGGTGGTTTAATACACCCACTATTATTATTACATATACTATTGCCATCAACCAGGCACAAATTCAAATAGGTACTATTCTAACCTTTTATGCTATCTTTAATTTTTATGTGTGATAGAGAGGATCTAGGTAAACCTTCAATAATTAACAATAGGTACCTAGCAGCGTTTATTCACTTCACAATAATATCTTTTTAGTTCAAACCAAAATGTCGGAAAAACAATTATTATTCCCGATTTCCAGGTTTGACAGAAACTTAAGTTTACGAAGCAAGTTTAATAGAAATCAGATAAATTTTATTTATTAATAAAATCATTGTTTACTATATTTTATTTGATAAAAGTTACTCAATGCATAATTTATAGTCGACCTTAATGAAATACTCGAAAAAAATCATTTATGTACCACTTAAAATTTTCTACCACGAATATCTATTTACTACCATTTTGTAGCGTTCCCCGTACACACACCTATAATCGGTTGGAAATAAACCCTGCCACACGGATCTCTGAATAGCGTTTTGCCAGTCCTTCGGTTCAGAAATCAGGTTATCGAATAAGTGTCATTGTCGATACGATAGTGAATCGTATGCTTGTGAATAGGGGGGCTGAACGGTTTCTCTGCAACCCTTTTTCATACATTATTGGACCGAACTTCAGTTAACCGTCTATAAAAAGGTTTCTAAGGCATATACCGTTCTAAGTATTGACGCAACGGGTTCAATCTTCAAGAAAATTCGTCCTCCTAATCCTACAAATGTTTACGAAAGTAAACACTTGTTTTTGTACGTCGTGATGTTAAAGATCGAAGATAAGTCTGTGCCAGTTTCACAAATGATTTCAGCTCTACAAACTATGAACAATATATTTCAATGGTTAAAGAAATGGATCAGTGAAATGAAAGCGCCAAACGAAGTCATTTGCGATGACTCGGCTGCAATTATAGGAGCTGTTATTAACGCGTTCACAAGATTTACCACAACCCGGGAATATATATCACACTGCTTTAATGTTTTGTGCCAAGGAGAACGTTGTGAAATTACTTGCCTTTTGAGATTGGATACGTCACACTTCTTGCAGTCTTTGTATCGCCTACAATGTTTCAAGT
The DNA here is from genome assembly GCA_947508005.1 of Amphipoea lucens. NCBI lineage: Eukaryota > Metazoa > Arthropoda > Insecta > Lepidoptera > Noctuidae > Amphipoea > Amphipoea lucens. The sequence goes on from OX382379.1 coordinate 13,126,309, forward strand.
TCGTTGATATACGTGTCAAGTCTTTTTATATTAGATACCTGTTGGGGTTGAAAAGCTGTAAGAATTTTGAGGTAGCAAAAATTATCATAGAAAATTTAATTGTCCTTGCGCTGCAGAAATATGATAGAAATTTAATGGACGGTAGCAAAAGTAAATGCGATAAAGCTCGAGAGTTACTAAAATCTCTTGGACTGTCAAGTGAAGGTTCTATTAATATTGACCAAAATGATGAAGATGTGACTGGTACCCACGAAGATAATGAAAGTGTTAACCATTCTTTTATTACTTGGTTTAATGCAATTGTTGATGCTGAAACTGTTCACTCTGATTTAAGTGAAAAAACGGACTACGAAAACATGTATTATTTGCCAAATTTTGTATCATGCTTTCGGAAACTTGTGCTAAGATTACCTCTCTGGTCGAATGTTATGTTTCCCTACATTTCAAACTCCTCTGAATCATCAGATGTTGCTAGTAGCAGTAATGTAGAAAGCTACTTTAAAAATATTAAAACTTTATTATTGCATAGTAGAAGTGGACTGATGAGAGTTGACGATTTTGTAATGAAACATACACAGTATTTAACGGGAGAGTTAAAAGCAGCTAATTGTGCTAATTTTCTAAAAAGTAATTGCAAAAATTTTGACGAAGATTTAAAACTTAGTGTGAATGAAGAAATCAATTTAAAAAATGGTGACTTCAATCGAGAATCGGTGTTTAAAAGCAACCCTAAGCTGGAAGAAAATTGGCGCAATAAAACAGAAAATCGAAAAACCACACGATTAATAGAAAAAGTAAAACCTAGAACAAAAGAAATAGAAATTCTACCTAATGGAAATATTTGCACATCCGGTATAAAAAATGTAGTAACAACGAATACATGTGCTTTTGATGCCGTACTTAACGCTTTGATAGTTATTTGTACTGATTCCATAAATATTTCCATGTTTATTACTTCTATGAATTCGGCTTTTTCTAGACTGGTTTCTGCTTTGGTACATAAAGAAGTTGATGTAAATTGTTTAAAAAGTAGAACAGAAATCTTACAAAAACATTATCAATCTACGGTACAAGGACATGTTAAACTAATTGATTGCAATTGTAACGTTACTTTTGTGCTAGAAAAAATTTTAATCGATGATATTTTTAGTGCAACTTTTTCCAAAGTTTGTTCTGAATGTGACATGCGTATAACAAAAAAAGTTTCGATTATTCCTTTAAACATATTAATGATATCGGATGGTAGTGTCGCCTCATTAAATGAATCGGCATCATCTATGTTGGTAAGCGAAGTCTCTGATTGCAAAAACAATAATTGTCCTGGAAAAGTATGCACAGAATATATAATTTCAGAAAAAATAATTTTTTTTGAATTAGATTTGACTTTGCGTTTATGCGACATTCCAAAGGAGTTGCTGCTCTGCGACAAAATATTTGAATTAGCGGCTGTAGTTGAATTTATTCCAAATTCCGGAGGTGTTGGTCATTATAAAACTAACTGTCTACGGCGTAATTCTGAATGGGAGTGCTACGACGATATGGCCCGTAAGGCTGTTCCAGTTAAGTACGACATTGAAGTTAATTCCCATCTGCTGATATATAGACGCTGGAGAGCATAGTTTGGAAATTTTTCATAACAAACAGATTATGTGTTTCGTTATGTATTCGTCCTAAGTTATAAGAAGAAATTATATTTTAAGTTGTTATAAAATATTTTAAGTTGTTATAAATAATTTTTTTTTTTTTTTTTAATGCTGAATGGGCCCGCTCTTGACCTCGATCACGCCTGATGGAAAGCGATGGATGAGGTCTATGATGGAACGAGCGTGCCCAAAAGATGCCTAAGGCACTGGAACTCCCACGCATCGACGAAACACAGCAGGCTGCTTGACAGGTTGCTTGCTTGGCAGGTTGCTTGCTTGGCAGGTTGCTTGATTTCAGGACTGACCATTGAACTTGGCACCCATTACTTCTTTTGTCGTTGAAGTCAACCACCAAGGCATGTATATATATCATAATATTGAACTTGGCTCGCATTTCATATTTATGTTTTTGATGGGATATCATTACTTTTTGTACAGAACTTGTTAGTAGGTACTTATTCCTAATAAAATTAATAACGAATGGTTTTTGTTAATCTACTGTATTTACGTTTATGGGGTATAATTGTCTTTTTGTGTTATTTTATATATTTTCATGTACGTTCGAGTGAATTGCCCATTCGATATCCGGATTTTTTTTTACGCGTTTTCTGTAATTTGGCCAAGTCGGGGCTGTAAAACACCTTAAAATCCACATGGCTGTTATCAATTTTGATTGATGATTCTTACATAAACAGGCACTAAAAGTAAGTGTTCCTAATAGAATCAATTAATTGAAAAATTATAATAAAATGATAAAAATTACTAATTTCTGATGTATTCCTTTGTATTTACACAACTGGATGCCAGAACTTTCTAGGTCATCTGGCTAAGTCAGTGATAAAAATGTCAATTTTTGGACGTTATTATCTAAATAACCGTTTGAGGTGTGTTTATGAAATGTGGAGCACATATAATGTATCTCGCAAGTCTCAATATATGAGCCAAATTTGACACGTTTATGTGTAATATTACAAACGGAGCTGCTCGCCAGTTCCGTTATAGCTTGAACTTACTTGGCTTGACACGCTGCCGCGTGTCTAGATTTCGTTCTGACGACACGGTCATCCTCTTTCATGGCAAATCCTGGCAATCGGTGCACAAAGAAGCTGAATGAAAAATGAAAAATCACAACAGAAAATATTTATAGTTGTGCGCCTAATCACAAATGCTACAAAACATTTTGCTGACACGAAATAACCAGGCGCTTAATGAAAATTTTAGTAAAGTTAAAATAAATAAAACCACTGACTAATAATGATATTTTTCAATACGTACGTAATAAACACTGTTCGTACAACAGTTTTCATCAAAAAACAGTAGCGTTTATCTTTCCTGAGCACATGTTCTGTGTGGCTCTGCTAGAGAGTATGCTCTCCAGCAGAGCCACTTTCAATGTCTGTTTTATCATTACCTAATACACGTACAGCGATAATGGTAATACGTACATGATGTACGTTTGCCGTACATCATTATAAGATATTTTTGATCGGTTTCTAAAAAGGTGGCTCTGCGGCAGAGTATGACACCTAATTTGAAGTATTTTTTTAATACCATCGGTTTATTGTTCGGGTTAGAGGTAACTTTGGAATTTTTTTCTATCGAGAAATTTTTATGGAATCGTGTTTTCGTCTAACATAAGACTTAGCATTCATCCTCAAATTTACCATGTATTTATTTCAAAATTAATAGTGAAGTATTTGCGACATGACGGAGGATCACGCTAAGCCATTTGAGGTAGTATAGGCTCTTAAGGGGTTAATAAAAATCTTGAATTTATTCATTCACTGTCAGGCAACCCATAGCCCAAAGCACTGGATCTAGAAGCATGACATTTTGCACAAGTGTTCCTTATACACTACAGGGAGGCAGGATTGACGCGCAAGCGCAACCTGTTACCATGGATTCAGTTCATGATTCTGAACCCCCTGCGGTGCAATTATCCGTCGGTTATTAAAAAAAAAAAAACTGATGTTCCATATATTTTGACTGCGAAGTATTGCAGTTTTCTATGAAACAATCAACTCAGCCTATTGCAGTCCACTGCTGGACATAGGCCTCTCCCAGGCTGCGCCACAACACCCCGTCCTCCGCCTTCCGCATCCAGTCCGTCCCAGCCACTTTATTTAGGTCGTCCGTCTATCTAACTGTGGGGCGTCCCATACAACACAGACACACTTCTTCATCAGCCAGCAACTCTCATCCGGCTGCTACCAGCCACCCTGCGAAGATCGTCGCTCCACCTAGCCTGAAGGCGTCCTACCTTACGTTTATAGATTCGTGGTCTCAGCGCAAGAACGCGTTTACCCCAACGGTCATCGGTTTTACGGCCAATACCAGCCCATTACCACTTCAGCTTACTTATTCTGTGAGCTATGTCGACAACTTTGGTTCTCTGCCGAAACACCTACCAACTTTCCATACCTATGCAAAACCGAGGTATTTTTTTTTTTATGGATGGGAAATCATCAAATGACCCCTCCCGCTCTGGGTGGAGCGGAAGGGAGTGTCAGACTCTTACTGACTAAAACCCATCCGTGTTCCTTCCTTAGCCCTTTATGTTCTGGGGTAGCGGTAACCCTTTCGGACAATCCCGCACCCCATAATTATAGTCCAGGACCAACATTGGTTTTTCCTATAGAGGTATGAGAAATAGGGTGTAAAGTTCACTCATGCTCTATAGAAAAGGGGGATCCTCCGACCAGACAGGTGTTGGGTCTGGCGGGCAACTGCCCACCGAGGATACCTTTACATTACAGGCTCATTTTCAGGAAGAGACATTCACATTGATTACTACCTAAGGCAAAGGGGAGATAGCAGCCTTGAAAAGCTGGTTATTGTTGGCAATACCGAAGGAAAGAGAGCGAGAGGCCGGTCGCCAACACGATGGTCCGACCAAGTGAAAGCAGCTACGTCCTCAAGCAATTTTCAGCAGGTGGTGATGGCAACTTTGGACCGGAGTAGATAGAGGCAGATTGTCCGTTTGAAAGGATCCAATGACCACGATCCTCAGTAATGAGGGACCGATTGCAGAAGACTACCTAATAATAATAATAATGAAGGCATCTGGTTGCTCACTGGTTGTGTAATATGACCATCACCATAACATTTACCTGAAACTTGCCATAATATTCATTAAGAAACTCGATCATTTATTGTTATTATGATTTTCTTTGTAACATCAACAACGAAGATAAGAACAAAATGAATGTCGTTACTTGGTTCTCCTGGCTTATGTTTATAGTTTCGTTATACTGTACTTGAAGGCGAATTCCTAGTTTTTATAGGATGTAGATTAAGGATTTAGCATGTAGGTAAGGCCTCTCTATCGCATTGGATCGCTGATCTGTAATGGTATTTGTAGGTAAGATTTGAATAAATAAATAATTAAATTAAACGTTTAAAATCTAGTCGCAATCTCATCTTAGCGACAATCAATGTCAAAAATTTTGGGAAATTAGAGGTTGAGACTGAGATCAGACTGTGAACACTCTTAAAATTACGAGAATTGCCCCTCAGAAGGCCAATAACTCGTAATTTAAATCGTTCAAAATCAAGTCGCAGTCTCATCTCGGCGACAAACAAATGTCAAAAACTTGTCAAAATGTAAGGAAATTAGAGGTATTTTTGACAGATTGAGACTGAGATCAGACTGTGAAGGTTCTTAAAATTACGAGAATTGCCCCTCTGGTAGATCGCATAATGAGTTTTCTCTCTCTCCTTCTCTCAATGTTTATGATGATAACATGATAAGTCCAGCCCATTGTTGTCCATGAAGTCCTCTTCTTTTAAAGAAAAGGTACAAGCAATCGAGTGTTAATCACCAGCACAGATTACTCGCTCACCAGTCACAATGTTTGCTCATTGCGATGGATTTATTCGTGGAACCAACTGTCGACTAAGAGTGACTTTGGCGAACCGTACCATCGGCGAAGAGTGATTCGCTATACCGTTCTGAGCTCGCATTTTTGCGCTGCTGTGTTTTATGTAGGAACAGCTCCTAGGACTTAATTGTGACAGTAGTAGCCTTACGTAGGTACCGGCAGGCGCAGATCCAGGGGCGGGTACTCTAAATTATACCCTAAACACAATTTTATAACATGTATTTTTACTTTGTATACACTAAAGATTGTAGTCATCCTCGAAAAAAGTGCACATCCTCGAGTTTAGATAGAATAGGTGCCGTATGTATTTTTTTAAAGTCTTTCAGGGATTGTAAAATCTACCCCCCTTCCTCAGAGAGCAACATTTGCCCTCGTCTTGAGTGAAAACCTAGATCCGCGCCTGGGTACCGGAATAAAATAATTGTATTCCGGTAGTCAGTAATTATTCGTTGATTGTTTACTAGCACCGTAGTACATTTCCTGGTTCATGTGTTCTTTGCTTAATCCCAACATACTTCCATTGCAAGTAGGATATTATTTATTTAAAACTCATTTGGTATTTGTTAATTAAACGAAGTCATAATGCAGACTGACATGTTGGTTATCTTGACAGCTGTCAAGTAGTATGTTAAGATTACCCCATATTTGTACACATGCCCTTAGACTAGTGTGTACTTTGTATGTTTACAAAAACAGTTCTTCCTACTTATGGTGTAAGTACTGGAACTTTCGATGCAAGGATGCTGTCCCAGGAAAAAAAAAACCGGTCAAGTGCAAGTCGGACGTACAACTAAAAATTTATAGTTTTTGGATTTTTTCCTTTAAGTAATGCATGACATTGCTTCTTGCCAAATTTCATTACTCTAGGTGAACGGGAAGTACCCTATATATAGGTTTTGATTACGGAACATAAACACCCGTATCTTTTTATTGCGTTGATTTACAAGTTTGATTTTTCCACTGCTTCAAGGGATTGCAACTTTGAGTATTTAATATTAATTTCAACTTGGTACCTAACTCCACGCGTTCCCGAGAAAAAGGGTCTTGACTGATGGACAGACGGACAACTAATTGATCTTATAAGGGTTCCGTTTTTCCTTTTGAGGTACAGAACCCTAAAAGTACCTTATTCTTTTCTTACCCTTAGATGTAGTTAGGGGTTTCTATAATAAAGCATAATCAGCTTTAGATAGTGTTGTTCCCACTGCTGGGACATAGACCTCCTCTCTTCGAATGGGAGTGGGCTACAAACTACTACGCGGGCACAGTGCGGGTTGGCAGGCTGAGAATCAGCACATTCTGAACGTCAAAATTACATAAGATAGTCCCCTAAAACACCCGCCCTTCATCACGTCCTAGTGCTTTGGCTGGGAAGAAGTGGCGCAACAAACTCCCCAGCAGCACAGCTGTCTGTTCAGTTAGAAGACCACTTCAAAGTGTCGAACTCAAGACTATATGTTCAATCCACTGGACCTTTCACACTATGCCGAAGATACGCGACCGAAGTTCCGCGGCTGGTTTTACTGTAAGCCGAATTTCGGTCGCGTACCTTCGGCATAGTGTGTTTAGTTAGACACTTAGGGTCGGTTCACATCTGACGGAAGATGCGTCGCGTAACGCCAGAACAGACAAAATATATGATAAAACATTCAACCTTTCACACTCAACCGATGATTCGTTAGTGCGTCGAGCGAATACATAGACGCAATCGAAGTTACGCCCGACGCATTTTCCGTCAGATGTAAACCGACCCTTAGTGTTAAATGTTTACGCAAATCAACATACCACGTGAGCTTCTCAATCACATAACAGACGCACATTGATGAATCACCTAATAACAATAGTTGCACAGTACATAACAATATCTTTACATATGTATAAGAAAATATGTGACCTCAGTTTGCATTGAGATAAGAATTCACATTGTCGTGTTTTCCTGTTATTATGTACCTACCTATGATGGAAAGTCGTGATCTTCGATGTAAGTGAATGTATGAATATCATGCGGGATATAAATACATAGTTAGGTACATTATGATTTCAGTTGTGTTAAGGTGATAATAAGCTAAATCGCAAAATATATGAACATGATTTCAAAGTGTTTTATCGACAAAAATTGCTAATATTGCGTTATACCTAACCGTCGAGGTAGGCGAAATATTAGACCGCGAAATTTAAATTTTCTTACGTTTTTTGCTATTTGCAGGTCAGTGTCAGGTTGTATCTTGATCAAAATATGATTCGCGACTATAATAGATATGTATTTATAGAATTATATACATTAGAATCATTAATATATCTCTTTAAGTTAGATTTCTACCATAAACACTTTTCCATACGATATTATGTTCTTAACGGTAGAAATCATCTATGGTACAAATCTAGCTTAGAAAGATGTATTCATGATTCTAATTGTTATAATTCTGTAAATACGTACCTGTTATAATCGCGAATCGTATTTTGATCAAGATACAACCTGACACTTACCTGAAAATTGCAAAAAACGTAAAAAAAATTGAATTTCGCGGGCTACAAATACGCATTCACTTTAAAGTCATATTTTCTCTGTGTGTGTGTGTCTCATTCTATTATATACGAGTGTGTGCGTGCGAGTAACTTCGTCTTCGTTCCCGACGGGGGTCCCCGGACCGCACACGTTTTTTTATTTAATTACTTTTCGGTTTACTAATTTTCACAGAAGATTGAGTCACACTATCACATAGAACAAAGAAAATAATACTTAAATTACTTCAAAAACAATAACAATGAATCAATAATATTTAATTAAAGGCCATTAGTAGACTACAGATACCATTGAGGCCAAATTACAGGCCATAAATAATTATAATGATCATCTTCCAATAGTAGAGGGCAGGGCCCTGGGCCACCTATCTTTATTCTGGTATCTATATCTAAACGTATTTTAAGATGAAGTTGTTTTTCGTGTCTGTGTGTGTATGACCACGTTGTTCTTCTAAATTCGTGAACGGATTTTGAGGCATCATTGAAAGAATTTATTAGTCCAAATTACTATAGGGTAACTGGTAATTTGAAGTATTCCTTCCGGGCGTGACAGTGTGACCAATTTGCAACAATTAAGTAACCCCTAATGCCTAGGCGAAAATTTATGGGATTCGAAAAAACTCAAATTTTATATATTTTTGGAAATTCCCCAGACTTCATTACTAAATATCACATTTCTCTAAACCCTCAAATTGAATGGCTTTCATTGCTATACCATTGGATACCTAATACTTTAACAAACCTTTCGATGTAACGAAATTCTCTAAAACATCAAACATTTCAAAGTTACAGGAAGAAGTTTATTAACCATTTTCATAAATCATCTACATACATGAACTTTCACACAAGTTATCTCAAAATGTTACTATGACATTAAGCGTACAAATTACGGGGAAGACATCTTCATTTAATCAGCTATGTAACGAGGTACAAACGGTGAAACAGTCGATAATGCTGGCAAAGGTCGAATTTACAAATTCTTGAAATATTTATAAATGGTGTGATAATCGAATTAATTAACTGGTTTATGTTAACCCTTTACACCAGATCCCTGTAAGCCAGATCAACGCGACCAGGTAGCAAGCATAGAAGCCACTTTTAGTATTACTCGTAGTCGATGAGCTAATCACAGACCACTTGTCGCTTGGTTCGCGTGTGCACATACAAAATTTCTGTTTGCGGTAGTGCGCAATGTAACGCACGCAAAATATGGTCCATTCCTTCTTTCATAATTATATCTATGGTTCAGTCTTTGCTAGTGACAAATAATACAACAACCACAATTTTCTTGTTACAGCAACATGGGCCTTCTAGAATTCGAGAAATGGTCGAACCAGCCAGACCTTTTCTCCGAGAAGTCCCGAGTGTGTGCCAAACTGCATGGTTTGACGCCAGGCCAGCGACGGGTGTGCCGACGACATAAGGACCACATGCCGATCGTCAGCTCCGGAGTGAAGCAGGGGATTACTGAGTGCCAGTACCAGTTCCAAGGAAGAAGGTGGAACTGTACCGTGACGGGGGATGAAACTGTGTTTGGGCCTTTGACATTGATTGGTGAGTTTTTAAAAAGGATGATACCGTACCTAGTTAACGAGAAGGTAGGGTAAGGAACAGCTAGTATAAAAATACAATAAAGTAAAGAATTTAAAGAGGTCTCCATACAAGAAACATGTATGTTTTCCTGAAGGATTTATTTAAAATAATTATGTAGTGCTCTCAAAAATGATGAAAGAAGACATCGAGAGGAAACCGGCACGTCCTAGAACCAAAATTCGAGGACATGTAACATCGTCCAACACGCACTGGGCCCGCGTGGTGGATTATGGCCCACTCCCTCTCTCACAGAGAGGAGGCCTATGTCCCAGCCAGTCCCAGCAGTGGGAACATTATAGGCTGATGATGAGTTATGGGATGTAGTGTTAAATATTGTACGGTGGACTCGCACTTGGCGGTTTTTCTCTCATTTATATTTTCTCTTTTACAAAGAAACATTTTCAAATACATTCCCAGTGAAATAACTTTCCAAGGCCAGTACCTACGACATACCAGTCTATGTATGACAATATCGTATAAATACAGACTATAAATTTCCCTTTTATTCAGAACAAACGAAATTGACATAGGACGTAATAAAAATATCGTAAAGACAATTTTGAGGCTCCGACGTCGTCGCGAACGAATATTTTTCTAGTCAACGTTATATAAAGTTAGTATATAGTTGTATGTTTTATGTATGTATATACAACGTGTTTTTTTTATATCCCATAACTCTAGGGGGTACTCATAATTATGAACATCTTTTACTATAGGACAAAACCTAAACTCGCCAAAAAAATATCTGCTGTTCCCTACATTTTGACGATATGCGAATTAATGTAGGGAACAGCTGACTTTTTTTTCGCGATTTCAGGTTTGATCCCATAGTAAAAGCTGTTCATAATGATGAGTACAATGACGCCCTAGAGTTATGGGATATAAAAAAAAACACGTTGTATAAGGGCATGGTATGTAGTTTTGTTTTGTGGGTTGTCTGTTGGTTGATGGGTCATCTGCTGGTTGATTTTGAAGAAATAATGGGGTAGTTGGGTAGCCTGAAATTCTGTCAACCAGATTCAGTCTTACCAAGGGGTATCGCGTTACAATATTTTTTTACTTACAAAACGACGCGCTCTTCACTTGTGGTTACCAACAACGTACATAACGCAATGAATGTTGATTCATTGCGTTATTTAAGTTCTTGAGCAAACAAATTTTTCAAACCTATGAAGTGAATGTTAATTACCAATATCCTTAAAAACTCTCGGATTGTGATTGAAACGAAGTTACGCAATTAGGTAAGGTGCAGGAATCTCTTTAAAAAGTTGTCCCTTTCGAACTGTAAATTAAAACAACATCTCTATTCCAAACTAGAGCAAATACTATTCCCCATTTATATCACCCGTAGTACTCGCTACACAAGTACACAAGTCCTGAAAATCTACTCTGAAACAGAGCTGTAAATCTTTGTGGAAGACAACTAGGACAGTTCGTGATTTATAGTGACATTGGTACTGTTCCCACCATCCCCACTCCCCACTGGTCTAGATAAAAAATAGATTCTAGGAAAATTCGCAGAGATATCACTGAAGGCCGTCTGTATGCGACCATTTGTTAGCGTTTATAGGAGTTACGAGATGTCAATTTCTTTTGTCTGAAATTGAGAGAAGAAAATGTTTCTACTTTCAATATTATTTGAGCCCTGCGGGGTATTTTTAAGTGGTTAAAGTACACAATATCAGTAGCATTTATTTTGACAGTTCAATATTCATTACGATATTTACGTTGTTGAGTTGACACATTTTTCGAACATATGAGGCAATGGATTAGTAATATCTTCAAAATGAATACATATTGGTATTCATATTGATTGAATTAGGTCGCAGAATCCGCTTATAAATTACTCACTGACAGACATCGCACATCCTAAACCACGGCTTAGAAGCATTTTATTTTACAACAGTTCCTTTATAACGAAGATGAGCACTAAGGTAGGATTTAAAGAAAGTCAGGTGATTGAAAGTTTGTATGACGGTTCGTCATTTATGCCAATGGGAAAACTCATCGGGCGGCCACCCAGCATGTAGGTAATATCATAAAAGTTTTCAATCTCAGACAGGTGATTTGGTCAATAAACGGAAAGTTTAGATTATTATTTACTTCGTCCTTTCTGACCATAGCAATCCTCAGATTAATTGCCAGTGTAATTGCCATAATTGTCCCTAAAACCATCATGGGAAACGATATGGTAGGGCCACCTACACACCGTAACGGACAACCGTGACGCAATCATTAACGTTACACGTCACAGTTTTCCAGATTTAGGCCTTAATAAATACGATCTATGTACCAGCACCACATAAAACGTAACTATATACTCTAACCGGTTAAATTTTCCTTATCAGCATCACGGGAAACGGCTTTCACGCACGCGATAACTTCGGCCGGCGTATCGCTCTCCGTGTCACGGGCTTGCCGGGATGGTCGCTTGTCAAGTTGCAGCTGTAGTCGGGCGACAAGACCGAGGAATCTGCACTCCGATTGGGTGTGGGGAGGATGTGGCGATAATCTCGAGTATGGCTACAAGTAAGTATGCTCTCCTGGTACTTCTGGGGTTGAAGGGTTAGTCAACCGCGTGTGTGTACTCTGTTCATGTGTGAATAATTAATAAAATTGAGTAATCTAAGCCGCATACAATAATTGTTTGAATATTCTTTTGAATGAGGCCTAAGGCCCGTATTACAGAACGTCACTCAAGACTCAAGCATTACTTAAAACTAGTTTAGAACCATTTGATTGGTTGAAACTAGTTTTAGGTAATTAATGCTTGAGGCTTAAGTGAGGTTCTGTAATACAGGACTTAGAGCTCTTTGATTGAATCCTTGGTTGTAATTAACTAAGTATTACATACTCATATGCTATAGAAAACAGGTAAAATATGTGAATTTTAGCCAGATTAAATCACAATCTAGCACCTACCCCTACCTCTATACCTCCCCTGTACACTTACCTCTTTTCTAACTAAACTTTTGGAGAATATGTAGGGAGTAATTAATTTACATTAACGTAATTTTAATTGCAAAATTATTCTCATGAAAACTTGTCCTGCAGATTTACACGTCACTTCAAAAATATATCCTGACATAAACAAAAGAAATACAACACCGAGAAAACTATAAATTCTACAATATTAAACATCCAGTAGCTTATGCTATCCCAGTACTTATTACTATATTCTACTACAACTAGAACCTTGAAAATGAGTTCTAGTTGTAGAATTATTTATATAAGGCTACCACCTTGTGCTTATGTTGCCCCGTGCGAAAATTATTATTTTATTTAAATACGCTTTCCCCAGTCCGTCCCCAAGTTCCTGACCTACAGCAATGTCGCTACATCTCTTCATGTAACATGGACGCCGAGTACTTTTCCCCCACTTTATCGAAATTTTCCCCGCGGAAAATTAGAAACCAGACTGATAAAACAATATAGACTAATATCTAAAACAAAACATAAAACGTTTCAAATCACGAGAAAACTTTTTGAAGTTATTTAGAGAAAATTATTAACTGAAAATTTCTTCATATACGTATTGATTTATTTATTTGCAACTGAAAATCAGTAAATGAAGCTACAACCACCTCACAGTCCTCATACAGGTGAAAACTACGTTTTCCTAATGACGTCACTTCTGAAAGCGGCCATTTCTCAGCACGCTCATGAGATTTCCACCTTTTCAGGACGTCACACGGTGGGCTGAAAATCGGCTTTCATAGACTTAGGCATTTTATTTTGCAAGTGCCAGTTTTTATGCCGGATATCACTTCTATTAGTTATAACAATATACAAAAATGACACCAGAATTGATTCTGCACAAAAACGAAGGAATTATAATTTTTTTACGAAAATTTTGTATGGAGCTAGTATGAAAAATCGAAATATCTCTAAAACGGCAGGGATAACCGTAATATCCTTATAGGAGGTTATAGTACTAATTATTTATGATTTTTTGACATACGTTACATAATGGTTGTAGATGCCGTTTTTTTTTAAAAAATCGTCAAAATATTTTTATTTATTTTTACATATGAAACTGTTCAAAACGATCCGTGAACTGTGTCAAAGTTAAGAACATCGTTAGGAAGCATGCTTTTTCCCCAAATATTAAGAATATGTGATAAAAAATAGACTGTAAATATATACTTTTATTGATAGGTAATTTAAATAAAACAAAAGTAACAAAAATAATATCTAAGTGCTATAATTTCAATTATACAAAATATTTGAAACAATAATCTATGCAATTATTAACTAAACATATTGGTACAATAAACTAACATAACAAATAATTAAATTTTACAAATTTTCTTTACAACTGTCGTTGTCGGACTCCAATTCCGAGTCAGAATCCAGATTGGATATACCTACAAACTCGAACTCAATTTCCGGAAACTGTATTAGGTCGAGAGTTTCAGCAAAAAAGGTTGTCTTCCTTTTTAACCGACTTCAAAAAAAGGAGGAGGTTCTCAATTCGACGGTATGTTTATTTTTTTTTTTGTATGTTTGTTTCGCGATTACTCCGTCAATTGTGGACCGATTTTCAAAATTATTCTTTTGTTCGAAAGGAGATACTTCTGAAGTGGTCCCATAGTCACCAAGCCAGGATCTGATGATTGGATCCTGGAGAAATCGAAAGAACTCTTCAAATATTATAGGCACACCTATAGCGATTTGGGTATTTTTTATAGTAATTCGTGCATTTGCTCTCGGAAAGTACCATTTGGTGAAGTGGAACTGATGATGAAGACCACAGATGGACACCGGAACTACTCAATAATATTTAAGTATTTCACGGGTTGCGATTCAATTACTTTAATATGATTGCTAAGCAATTTATGCTCGCCACGATGTGAATGGTAATATGGAGCTGATGGTGGACCAGGAGAACTCCACCACCACCAGCACCATCAAATCCCCACTTCGATATCAGCTTTAACTGCTTATTTTCCACATTATCAGAAAGACTTTGAAGAATCCGCTTCACCGTGATGTCAAGTAAAGCTTGAAGTGTAATTCTAGCTGATGAATCCGTAACTGACACTGATTGATTAGGAGGGTAGCATGCAAGCTTAGTTTGTTGCAGTTAATAGTAGGATGGGTAAATATCCTTAGCACCTTCCCGAATGGCAGTCTCTCGCAACGTAATATTTTGCCACTTTGAAAGCTTAAGTGATAGAAGCAATCCAAGTGCTTTATCTGGTGTAAATATTACTGTTTTCACTGGTTTCTTAATGCTTTCATAGATTTTAACGGCAGCTTCTGGATTTTTGATCATATATTCGATTACAGATGCGATATCTTCATACCCTTCATCTTTTAAACGTGCCGCAGCTGCATATGCCAATTCAAAGGAATCCTCGCCTATGTGCTCACTATATCTTCTCTTTTTCTGTTTGCTTCCCAGATCTTTGAATGGTTTTCGGGACCTTTTTGTCATTGTTCCAACAGTCGATGATGTCGAAGGTTCTGGAGAGACTGAGCGTACTCTTGGTATCTCATCAATAGTTGGTTCTTGATTTATTAAAGTTTGCACGCAACTTGGCCAATCAATATTTGCTTGCAGCCACTCTCCGTACGCATTTCACATTCAACAACAAACAATTTTATTCCCCTATCTTTCAAAAAGAAGCGACAGCATGGGCACTTTGACACTGATATTCAACTATTTGGTATTGTTGGAAATCTTACAAGATCAACAAGATACTACACACCTCTGTCTAGTCCTTCAGGTCTATAGGGGTGATGCTATTTTATGTTAAGAGTTGTTAAAGCTCTGAATTCTTCAACTTAAACACTAAAAAGAACGTTTCATATGTAAAAATAAATAAAAATATTTTGTCGATTTTTTAAAAAAAAACGGCATCTACAACCATTATGTATCGTATGTCAAAAAATCATAAATAATTAGTACTATAACCTCCTATAAGGATATTACGGTTATCCCTGCCGTTTTAGAGATATTTCGATTTTTCATACTAGCTCCATACAAAATTTTCGTAAAAAAATTATAATTCCTTCGTTTTTGTGCAGAATCAATTCTGGTGTCATTTTTGTATATTGTTATAACTAATAGAAGTGATATCCGGCATAAAAACTGGCACTTGCAAAATAAAATGCCTAAGTCTATGAAAGCCGATTTTCAGCCCACCGTGCGTCACCTGGAACGTTCAGGTAGAACTTACCTGTTTCACGACGCACCTGAGTACTAGGGAAGCAATACCAAGGCGGAGGTATCTTTACCTGCATTACCCTCGCACAACGTGAAACGTCACGAATAAATATTCACCTGAATTTTCCCTGTGTGAAAAGGTAAAATCTACGTGGATAACTCGCACAGAGGAAGGTGTTTGAATGTGTGAGTGAACGTACATTTTCCCGTTTTCCTCATTGTGGTAGAAAGGGATGCAACACCCCATCCCTTTTCTACTACGGACTTAAAATTCACATCCCCGTTAAGGTGAACGTGATTTGTAATGGTGTGCGTGCACCTGAAATTCACGTGAAAAGGTGGGTTTTACTCCTGCGATGTTCTTATGTCCTGGTATCAAGGTGAAAGGTAAGACAGGTGAAAAATTTACAGGTGCTCTTTCAAGCGTGACAATTTTCTTACCTGCCTGAAAATCGTCCACATATGTCGGTACAGGTAAAGATATTGTAATTTAATTCAATTAAAAATAAGATACAAAAATGAAAGATATTATTGTTTGTATCAGTAGCCTGAAATCAGTGCAACTGAACAACTAGTCATGATACTTAGTACCAAATTAGAAAAAATACCAATTATGAACATCTAATTAGTATAAAATTTGTGTCATAATGTTGAATAACTCATCCTCACCAAACAAGCCAATTCAAACGTATAAAATCATCATAATAAAAATAAACAAACCAGGATAATCCAATACCTACTTCGATAATTATTAGTTGAGGAAGGAAAAGATCTTGTTAATCAGCTGTCAACTGGGCTTCACGGGTGTCAAACCATGGCTAAAGACAGGTCGGGTACTAGGATCGCATAAATCCACAGGAGTTTGCGCCAATCGCGGCGTAGCCCGTAGCACCATTCATGCTACGGCTACTACGGTTACTACGGTTACAGCACGGTTCAGGAAAAGGTGTTTTAAGTTAGATTTACTTATAATGCTGAGTTAAGCAATACAAAAGTTTACATACGTACCTAACATCACGCGTGTTATCAGAGTTAGGCAGAGGTGCATCTAGTAAAAGTACCCACATTATGCCAGTTAAGTTTAAGTCTCATGTAATAGGGAGCGAGCGTATGGCCATATACTGGGCACAAATCCAAAATCCGTGCTGCTATTGAGAATATCCTGATGAAAAAACCCAATAACTACTACTTACTTTGCCCGATCTGGGACATCAGGGGGTTAATTTATTTAAAGTTAACTAAATAAGAAACTATTAACATAATTAATTAACTCAAAATCTAGAATCTAAAAAGTTAGGACACAAAACTGCTTTATGACAAAATGTCAATAGAAATAGAAGAATCTCACTTCAGGCTCTCGTTGTGAAACGCGTTATAATCTACGTAGCCACACGTAGCAACGCGAAGCACCGTAGCCGACCTCCTACGTAGGCGTGCGATCCTGGGAGGTTTTCACGTACTGAAAGGGTTAACCGCCGCTGAAAACGAAAGGGTTGAAAGCTGAAATTCGTTTCATGTCTCATGAAAATATTTGGTATTGTCCAAAAAAAATCAGGAATTTTATTACCGTGAAAATTGAAATAATATATGCCAACATAATTATTTTATTTAAATATTTCTGCTGATTATTGGTATTTTTATGTACAAAAAACATAAATAAAGGGGTTTGAAGGTTTTGGCCCTAAAATCAGCCGCCATTTTGATTTTTTTTCAGAATCGCGGTGCACAACAAAAGTTATATATTTAGATAGAGGACACTTATACAAACAAAAAATGTAATTAACATAATATCCTAAAGCGTCAGGTTTCAGAGTTATTCACCGAAATATAAGTCGAAAACAACTAAGATTTTTTTGTTTTTTTTTCCTTCCTGGTAAGCATATTGAACTATTCAGGTAATAGAAACGTTATGAAACCTTTATGGAGAAGAAACAAATGAAGAATAGACATTTTTTTAATAAATAATTAAACACGGCAATTTATAGTTCGTTTTTTTTAATCCCAGAGACTAATCTGACAAGTGTAATGTCAAACTTCTGTACTAAAAAAAACGAAAACACAAAAGACTTAAATGTCAGATACTCTCTGGGATTAAAAAAAGGATCAATAAATTGCCGTGTTTAATTATTTATTAAAAAAATATCTATTCTTCATTTGTTCCTTCTCCATAAAGGTTTTATAACGTTTCTATTACCTCAGTAGTTCAATATGGTTACCTGTAGGGGAAAAAAACAAAAAAATCCTTGTTGTTTTCGACTTATATTTCGGTGAATAACTCCGAAACCTGACGCTTTAGGATATTATGTTAATTACATTTTTTGTTTGTATAAGTGTCCTCTATCTAAATATATAACTTTTGTTGTGCACCGCGATTCTAAAAAAAAATCAAAATGGCGACCGACCTTAGGGCCACCCTCCATACAAAAATCTTCTAACCCCTTTATTGAAACTTGATATTTTATTTGTTTTTTCTGCCGGTTACGATCCGTTGGTTGCTACGTTACCGACGCGACGGACCACGAGTGCCACGACTGTATTTTTTTCAGGCTAAACGTTTCCAAATACCAGGGTAAAATGAAATACAAAGACCTTTCAACCGTTTGTTTTGATCGCTTGCAAGTGGAGCTTTCCCACTGAAAGCCATAAACAAAAACAAATGAAATTGTGTAATTTCTCTTTTTATTATTTTTTAAACGACATTTTCCTAAAAACATGGAATTTTCTGCATATTTCGAGCCACCGTTACCAGGGTAGCAAAAGACAAAGAATCCTACGTATCAGCCGTTGCCTAAGCTTGTTCGTGCCACGCTTTTTTCGACACTGAAACGTCACGGTTTGAGGCTGTTTGAACAGGAGCTTAGGAGATAGAAGAAGGTTTGTTCATTTTCCGAGTCCATTTTCAAGGTCTTGTGTATAAATAAATACGTGTTCAGGGTAGAGTAAAATGCCCGTAATTAGTAAATTGCCTAGAGTTAAAATAAAAATCATTTGTAGAAAAACTACTTATCTACTAGAAAGATTTTATTTTCTGATTTAGGGACAAGATTATATTACTATGACGTCACAGGAAATTGAACATCCAGGATCATATACCACAAAACTTTACAAGTCTACAATTCTATATTTAGGTATATATTGTACCTATATATTTTATTTAAGATTTGTAAAGTACTTAAATTGTAAAACGATGTGGTATAGGGCCCCCTGGATTACACGTACCATTTATAAACGGTTCGTAGTTTTTAATTACTTCTTTCGTAATCATGTTGTAAGCAAGTAGGTACTTGTTCTTTCCGGGAAGCTTTCAAAAACCTCTTTCAATAACTTTTATCTGATCTAAATAAATCAACTTTGGATTCATAAAATAAAGTCAAAAATCTCTTAAGCGATAATATAGTTAATTAGTTATCAAAACCATTGAAAAGTGGCCTGCGACTTCCCGCCGTCAGAGAGTTTCATGAAATTATTTGAGGTAGGTAAACTTTCCTTGGAACCGGACTAGACTTCGTAAAAATGCGAGGTCCATTTACTAGGAACACATGAAATGCAACTTCCAAGTTCTAATCTATGTCTGTGTGAGTGTGGAAAACGATGGAAAACGCATACACATACGAATGGGCGGAGTTTTCAAGCTGCACACATAAAAATATAGGGAAAGCTTTTTAGAGGGATATAGAGGTGGAGCTTTTTAACTTTTTTATAAAGGAACACTTTAAAAAAGCTTTTCCGATTTGTCTGTTTGAATTTTCTATACCAAGGCGACATGATTTGTAGTAGCTAAAGAATGTTCGGTATGCGGCTAGGAATGGAGAATGTATGCGCTGGGAAGGGTCTTCGCTTCATAAAGGAGATTTTCCCGCATTCGAGTATTTTTCTGACCAGGCGAGCAGAAAGCGGTGGACGTCGTGAAGAATTTGTGGAGCGCTAGGTATGCGGGAAAATCTCAAAAGGACTTCGTCTGGATTTCGGAAATTTTCGAAGTTTGACGAGAATTCTTCATGGTATTGAATATTAATATATTTAAATTCACTGGTTTTCTATTAAAACCAAACCAAGTCTAAATTATTTAATAACTTAAAAAAAAATCAATAAATAATGTAAACATAAATCCAAACAAAATGTTATATCCCAAATAAAACAAAACAAAACTGACATTGTTATCTAAAACCAAAACATAGGAACAAACAATCACACTCTGACGTTCATCTGTTTCAGTTTCAGAGCTAATTTCAAACTGAACGCGACGATTTCAAGATGAACTTTTTCGCAAAGCCCACAAAGTTCCGGATAAACCCGGATATGAACCGGTTTAGCGGGTTACGGACGCTTAAACCCGATAACTTGTACCAGGAGAGCATAGGCCTGAGAAAGAGTTAATCCGGACACCCGACCGAGGCCGAAGTCGCGGGAACAAAATTAAAAATAAAAACGTAATTTTATCAATCTTCAATCGTTAATTCAAATAATTAAATATTTAAAATAGGAAGCATGTTTTAATGATACATGCTGACTAATTTTAAATTCCAAGAAATATTAAAGCTAGACTTCCAAGAATTCCCTAAGTATACATTGCTTCTCCCGAATCATATTTCGTTTGTAAACTTGAAGAGAACGCGTAATGCACAGCGAAATTTTTCTTCAGCAAAGGCTACCCTCCTAAACACTCATACCAGGAGCGAAAATCTAACCCTCCAAAACATTTCACCCTCTAACACTGATAACATACAATAAAGTACCTAATCCCCCTCACATACAGCTCATTCTCCAACGTTTCAAGAAAGGGTCGATATTTCTCGTAGACATTTCGTAGCGAGGGGCGTAGCAGCGAGAGACGTAGCAATCATAAATCTTTGTATCTCTTTTCAACGGTCTCTTTTCCTCATTTCAAAAAGCTTTCAGGCTACCAGGAGTAAGAAAAGTTTTCCAGCTGAAACTTTGAACCGGGGAAAGTTCTACTTTGATTTATACAGTGTCCCAACTATGAGTAGTTTGTAAGTGATAAATGCATACTTCAGAGTAGTTTTGGACGTAAGAATTTATGAAGAATTGTAGAATACATTCTTGACTTGTAATCCATCAAAAAGTTTCAAGATTTTCTAACATGAAAATGCGAGAAACTCATTATGTAATATATTAAATGAGGGAAGCATTTGTATCTTAGAGCAACGAGAACTTGAGTCATAGCTGTTGGTAGCTTTAACCTTCGGACCTTTAACCGGTCAAGCGGCGCGGTTCGCCGATCGGCGACGAAACAATAGAAAATCAATTGCGTCTCATTGGCGGAGCTTGACAGATTAAAGGTTTAATATAATTATTGGGATTCATTCGTTATTTTTTCGCCATCAGTACCTACTTATCTTTGAAATATACAGGGTGAATTTTCCAAGTGGGCGTGGATGGCCAAATTCTAAACTATGAGGAATAGCGAAAAGTACTCAAAGGAGTCGCGGGCTCGATTTTGATGAAAACTAAAACTGCATTATTGGATTTTTGAAAAATCAATATTTCTAGCCAGGAATCGAACCTGTTGATTTTGAAAAAAAAAAACACATACTGTATTATTACACCATTCGATAGTGTCCCTAATAAGGATCAAATTCTGGGAAGTAATGACATACGGCAAACTTAAGGAAAATGTTGAATTTTAATAAACTGCTTCTTATTTAAGAGTATTCATACCTACATTACGTACCTTGTTCGAAGTGATGCTCAATATTTTTATTAACACACCCGCAGCGCAGTCATCTTCACAACATTAGGTTCTTAATTCAAATATCTATTACGATCTTTGGAAAATATTCTAATGGAATCAATAATATTGTAATGCTGAATGCAGTACAATCCTTGAGCGTCGAATCCAGCTATGTATTTTGAACAATTAATCAGTTAAGGTTTAGTAGGTAGGTAACATAACCCGGGCCCGGCTAAATGATAACAGCCGCACAGGTCAATCCATCAGGTTAAGCTACGCTTGCCGCGGTTGGTCTGTGGATGGGTGAACATCTTTACATACCGAGACCCCTCTGTGTCTCGGAAAGCATGTTAAGCCGTTGGTCCCGGCTGTCATTCCTGGAACTTTGACCGTCGTTACGGGTAGTCAGAAGCTCAAAAGTCTGACAACCAGTCTTACCAAGGGGTATAATATTACCCAGCAACTGCAGGCGGGTTGTGGAGGTCAGATAGGCAGTCGCTCCATGTAAAATACTGGTATTCAGCTGCATCCGGTTAGACTGGATTTTTTTCTTCTGGATTGGATTTGATCCTTATTAGCGACACTATCGAATGGTGTAATAATACAGAGTGTGTTTTTTTTCAAAATCAACAGGTTCGATTCCTGGCTAGAAATAATGATTTTTCAAAAATCCAATGATGCAGTTTTAGTTTTCATCAAAATCGAGCCCGCGACTCCTTTGAGTACTTTTCGCTAGTCCTCATAGTTTCGGATTTGGCCATCCACGCCCACTTGAAAAATTCACCCTGTATATGTATATTTTGTGGTGTTGCGAAATATGTGTGTGTCTTGTTCTTGTGTTACATTTATGTTTGCTATTCTTTATATTGATACTGGCAGCGCCCCGCGGTTTCACCCGCATAAGTTTCGATCCTGTGGGAATATCGGGATAAAAACTATCCTATGTCTTTTCCCCCGGGAAAGGAATTTGGTATAGAGATAGTTTGAGTCCCGACTCAAACTATCTCTATACCAAATTTCATCTAAATCGGTTCAGCGGTTTAAGCGTGAAGAGGTAACAGACAGACAGACAGACACCTTCGCATTTATAATATATATTAATATATGGATTCTAAAGTTGCATTTGAGTGTTGGATAGAATAAAGAGTCTATAAAGTGGTTTCCTACAAGAGCGATAGCCATCACTAACGGCCACCGCAGTGACGACTTTCATGAAAATTATGGCAGTGGTCAAGATTTAAATCGTTAGATTCCTACCGCGTCAAAAGATAGCCGCATTAGTGCGCAGAAATCTATACAATCAAGTCGGGTTGACAATCAAGGTAAGTCACTGTGTCATCGTTACGCAGTGACTTCACTTGATTGTCAAAGAAACCCTATCATGATGTGTGACGTCACTCTTCTCAGTATGAACACTTTTTCTTGTGAGTACGGTTTTTGGGCGGCTGGGTTTGATTTAATGTCAAATACTGGTGAAAATGACAGATTTTTATGACGGCCAATATAATATGACGTAACTGCTTTCCTAGGTAGCCAAAGCTTTAATACACCCCTACGTACATTGCATTTGCGATTTATTTGCCAAAAATGTAAACAAATATGAGTTTATGGAAAAATAACTTTAAATCCTACACAATAAAGTTCAGTTTACGCTACAGCTTCAAACATTTTTATAACTTTTTCAATAGTGCTAGTCACTCTGAAATCAACTTAATTACGATAAAATAAATTTTATGTTTGTTTAACTGTAAATAATATTAATTTGAAACATGAGTTTGAATAGACTTTAATTTTGATGCACCCTGGTAGTAAGCAACTTCAGTAGGTACAGTCGAGTTCTTTAATATCTGAGCATGTTCATGAATCAGAAATATATAGGCAATGGTAAGTTTCATAAAACTCTAAACAGCTTCGCCGTACAATAAATTGTAAACAATCTGTGACATCATAAATATGTGACTACATTAAATCAGTAATATTACTACAGACAAAGACTAAAAATTGTGCGCAATCCCTTGTTCATATTATTTAGCGCAAAGTTAGGTTCACAAATATCTATGCAATTATTTTTCTATGAAAAAGATCTTGAAACAAAATCAACTTGAAGTTGTCAGTTATGACATCCTTCAACGGCAGTATTGCATTATTACTCGAACTTCTGCTCCGGCAAGCAAAAATAAATTTTATGGTAAAGGCCATTTAGTTGAATATTCAAAGCTGTATAGATATTTATGAATCCTAGGTTGCAACAAATATATTGAACACTAGAGTATTTAGATATTTATGTTCCGAAGAGTAGTCAGATATTTTTGACTGCACTACCGTAACATACTTATGAACAGTTTATATGAAAACATTTTATTGATGTCTAAGTTTGTATAGAGCTATATGATCATTTTAACGCTTACAATATTTTGAAACATTGTCACTGCCAATATATTAATGAACTCGACTGTACCTATTTTGGTCAAAACATGTGTTTATTTTCAATTCTTTTTACCAGGTTTACAGAAGTATTCGTGGATATCAGAGAACGAGAGCGTAAAGTGAAAAGAGGCAGTCGTGAGCAAGGCAGGCAGCTGATGAACAGACATAACAACGAGGCGGGGAGGCGGGTATGTTACTACTATCACACTAATATTATAAAAGCGAAAGTTTGTGAATGTGTGTGTGTTTATATGTTTGTTACTTCTTCACGCTCAAACGGCTGGACCAATTTTGAAAACATTTTGTATGGAGGTAGCTGACACCCTTTTTTTTTTTATGGATGGGAAATCATCAAATGAACCCTCCCGCTCTGGGTGGAGCGGAAGGGAGTGTCAGACTCTTACTGACTAAAACCCATCCGTGTTCCTTCCTGAGCCCTTTATGTTCGGGGGTAGCGAAAGAAAGAAAGAAAGAAAATACGTTTATTTGCGGTGAAAATGACGCAAAAGGTAACCCTTTCGGACAATCCCCCACCCCCGGCAGGCTTCGACCCTGGCAGGCCCCTTCCTTTATGCTGACATCTCTTTGAGGCGCGCGTGGAACACGTACGCGCCGTCCGGCACGGGCCTGGTCCTGATCGGACGGTGAGCTACCCATTACTCTCCGTCCGCAGGCCCGCGCCTACGGTGGCCGGGAGTCGTCACGCGGCTCCCGACGCCCGGAGCGTCTCCCGCGGCGGCTGGGGCGTGAGGCTCTCTCCCTCAGCCGTTCCGCCACCTCCTTCGCTAGCATGACTGCTTCGCAGAAGGAGGTGACCGCCTCCCACTCCCTCTCGCCCCGGACCATGGCTTGAACCAGGGCTGGACGCGAGAGGTCGCCGCTGCTGTGTAGCTGACACCCTGGATTAGCATATAGGCTACTTTTTATCCCGACATTCCCACGGGTTTGACATTTGCGCAGGTAAAACCGCGGGGCGCAGCTAGTTGTTTATTAAATTAAGAGAGAGTGTTATTAAAAAAGGACACTTACTAAAAAAGGACACTTGAAAAAATAAGCAAAATAATCATAGGGCATCAAAGAACTCGTCCGCGTCGCTGTAATTCGGGAACGTGCCCAAAAGACTGGCAGCATTGCGTTGAATGGCAATGCTAATTCTTTGGCCAAAGAATGACCTAGCCCTCGACACGTGAAGTGTCAGTAGAACTTATTTTTCAATATGGTATTATTTATGACAGTTTTTCTATGTAACTTACATAAACTGTCAAACGTCAATTTTATCACTCAACTAGCTGCTGCCCGCGACTTCGTCCGCGTGAAAACCATGTCTTTATATTCTAATATAAAAGTAGCCTAAGTTACTCCTTAATACATCAGCTATCTGCCAGTGAAAGTCCCGTCAAAATCAGTCCAGCCGTTTCAGAGATTAGCCGGAACAAGCAGACAGACGAACAGACAAAAATTTAAAAAAATGTTATTTTGGTATTATGTGCCGTGTATACATCCATATGCATTTAGTAAAAAGCGGTTGTTTTAATATTACAAACAGACACTCCAATTTTATTCATTTGTATAGATTAAAAGTTATTTGACGATGATTGAAAAATCGAGGTATTCCAATTAGCCATCCCAAAAAATCCTCCACAAGGATCTCGGATACGCAACGAAGGATCAGAAGAAGCCTTGAGAAATCAATAATTCAATCTACCTAGTCTTTTCCCAACTATGTTGAGTCGGCTTCCAGTCTAACTGGATGCAGCTGAATCCCAGCATTTTACATGGAGGGACTGCCTACCTGACCTGCACAACCCAGTTACTGGGTAACACGGAGATGACAAGACAAGAAAAAGACAAAGAAGAAGAGAAATAATACGGCCAATAACATTGAAAAACTTTACAAACTATAAAAGAGAAATTCAATAACTTTATTGGATCGAGACACTAATATAATAAAATACTGCTAGTGGCCATTTTATGATCGTATTTAGCCGACTTATAAGATCAATGTGCTACAAAGTCGTATGTAATCCTTAATAGAAACTTGTGTAGTATTAAGAGCTAAGGCAACGGTAATCCTAAATATCATTTAATTTATTTATTTCAAGGGCTATAGAAGACGCGTTCAGTAAAATAAATAATGGTGCCGATTCCCTTGTTTCCAACCTTAACTAAATTTAAGTTCACTGCATCTTTTTATTTCTATTTCATTTAGAAAAGGACAGAAGATAAATTTTAATTTAGTCCTTTCAAATTAATTAGCGCCTATGTGTGTACATATGTGTGTGTTTTATTAAATATGTACTTATGGCTTAAAATATTTTCCATAGGTATCATAAATTAAAAATAGTAGGTAAAGGGAATTCAATCAAATAAAGAAATGGGTACCTAAAAATATTCCACTGAGCCGTGCATTTGTTTTTTTTGTAATTAATTTAATTAAAACTGCAAAATTACTTTTATTTTGTTGGTCATTCGATTCAACTAACATCAAATGCCATCGCTGTTTTGAACCTTGTTTGTTGCTGCGATGCGCTACTGCCAATTAACCAAAAACTTACGCAATTATAATATTTATGCAATTTTTTTTTCTTTGATATTAATTCAAGTTTTTTCTTTGATATTAATTCAAGTTACGAAGTTCGTCTCGATCCGTGCGAGCTTCGTACAGTCTACACGCATACGTCTAGTCGCACGCACACAAACACCGTGCCGAAGGCTGCCGAACTGAAACGACGTTAGACGATGCACGGCTTTCAACGCCCGCACCGCTGTGCCGGTCGGAGTGGGGGGTGTTAGGTTTATTTTCGTTACGGAATTTCTTGTATCGGTCGCCGCGCTCAAAGCCCGCGATAAAAGCTATGCAATAGCTTAAAAAATTGCTTATAACTTTTTCTCTATCCGCTTGTAACTGTTGTAACTAAGCCTATCACCGAGCCCCAAGCATCATTCAACGCCCCAAATAAAATTCGCGAAACTACCAAGAATTGCTTCGCGATCGAATCGCGGATTCCATAGCCCGCCTTATCGTACAATTCTCAATAAAGTAAATATGACATAAGTCGCGATTACGCACAGCCTCGCCGTCGTTGTGTAGACATCTTTATGTCAAGCTGCCATAATTAGTGATTAAACGAACTTACCTGTACGTGAAGTTCTATCACAATTATAGTTGGGCCTCGTCCGAAGAGATTAGTATATAACAAGTAGTAGCACATATAATGTCGCCTCCATGCACTTTAGTTTATCCAGGTAAAAACTCCTTTAAAATTTTCTTTATGGTCGATGCCTTAATTTCGCTGTCAGTTCAACGACAATACTTCATTATGTTTAGAGCTGAAATTAAACTCAACAGATATTTTACTAAAAGGGATCTAAAAGTAAAGGGGAGGGGGGGTAGCTAATCTCTTCGGACGAGGCCCAACTATAATTGTGATAGAACTTCACGTACAGGTAAGTTCGTTTAATCACTAATTATACTTGGGCCTCGTCCTCGAGATTAGTATATAACAAGTAGATCTTGAGAGATTAATGTAAAATATCAAATTAAAGAATAATTCAACTTAAACTTATTCTTTAATCTTTCATTATTAAAAGAAAAAACAAAAAAGAAACGAACTTAAAAAAAAAAGATAAAAACAAAAAGAACTTAAGTAAGAGTTCATTATTATTGAACGAAAAAATAAGTAAATAAAGGAACTTAATTATGAGTTAATAATGCTAGAAGCAAATACATGTTTATTGGGATCAACAGAAATTACTCTATTATAAAATCTAGCAAAACAATTGGAATTGTCAGACCATCCGGCGGTCTTTCTGATAGTATCTAAGTTAACCCCCAAGCTACACGCTTTTGATGTACTAGCATGTCTAGTACTGTGCGCGGAAAATATAGAAACGTTAATACCACTCAAAGCTAATGTGGTTTTAATCCACCTGCTTAAAGTTTGGGAAGACACCGCAGTATGGGGTTTTCTTAGACTAACGAATAATGAGTCATGTTTGCGTAGATCTTTTGTTAAACCGAGATATGAACAAAGTACCTTCGCAGGACATATCTCTGGTTTGTGTTCAAAAAAAGGGAGAACGAGCCTAGGTTGTAGGGATCCAGGTCGAGATGTTTTAATACAGTCAGGGATTTTAATAGAAATCTCATTAGGAAGGATGACAATATTCTGAATCATGATTTTAGAAAATGTTTGTACTCTGTGCGCGGTTACCAAAGCAAGCAATGTTATTAATTTTTTTGTTATTTTTTCTAAAGATAAGTTCTCATTTGGAAACCAAGTGGCTAGAGTATTTAATACTATAGAAGTGTCCCAAGTGGAATCATACTTAGGTAACGAGGGTCGTAAGCGAAAAACTCCCTTAAGAAATCGTTTAATGAGATCATCTTCACCAATCTGACGTCCGAAAATGAGAGCCAGAGAGGAACGGTACGTATTTAAAGTACCATACTGGGCTCCCGACTGGTAGTCCATATTTAAAAATTCAATAATATTTGGTACCGATACATTAAACATATCAAAATTTTTTCCTTGGCAGAATAGGAACCATTTCTTCAAACAGGAATCATATTGCTTGAAAGAGTTTGCAGAAAGTGACGCTAGCATGACATCTATGGCGGAAGGTGACATGCCCTTCTTCAATAGAGATGTCCGGATAATATGCCGGCCACCAGGGTAGTCTGCCAATGTATATGTCGGCTGCTGGAGTGAGAGAGAATTAGATCTTTACTTTGATAAAGAATAAGAGGTTTACTCTCTAAGAGTTTATAAAAGAGCGGGTACCACGGTTGTGTAGGCCACAAGGGTACTATAAGTATACCTCTAGCCTTGTCCGTGATGATTTTCCTTATGGTTTTAAAAATAATTGAAAAAGGCGGAAAACCGTAAAAAAAGAATTTTGACCAATTCACTGAAAAAGCATTTATGGCGTAAGCGTCTGGATCCTGATGCCAAGAAATGTACTTAGAACATTTTTTATTAATCCTACTTGCGAATATGTCTATAATAGGAGTACCTAAAGTATTTGCAACCTTTTGGAACGCGAGATCTGAAAGTTCCCACTCTATGTCAGGATGATTTTTTCTTGACTCAGCGTCTGCCACATCGTTGTCAGCTGAGCGAATGTAAGAAGCGAATATAAATAAATTTCGAATCTCACACCATTGCCATATTTGTTTGGTAATGTATGTAAGGTGAGGGAATTGTACCCCACCCATGCGGTTTATATAAGGTATTGCTGTAGTATTATCGGTGCGCAACAGAATCTGACTATGTGACAAGTCTTTTGCAAAAATCTTGAGTCCAATAAAAACAGCAAGGATTTCCAGATAATTTATGTGATTGAGTTTCTCATCTTTACTCCAAATCCCGCTCGCCGTTTGGTCCGCACAGGCCGCACCCCACCCAGTAGTTGAGGCATCAGAGAATATCTCAACACAATATTTATCAAACTTTATCCTATTCACTGAGTGGTCAATAGCCTTTATCCACCAGTCAAAATCCGAATGTAACGAATCTGGTAAGTACATATATTTTTCATAGTCACTATCGGATTTTTAGATTAAGAAATTTACATCGTTCGAATTGTTTAGTATAAACCCAGCCATATTCAATAGCTGGGCAGGCAGACGCTAACAAACCTATGAGACGGGCAAATTCGCGGATTTTACAACGGGTACCTAATTACCCTGAATTTATTTAATTCATTTTTAATCTTAATTCTTTTTTCAGGAGGTAAACTGATATGTAGATTAATGGAATCTATTATATAGCCAAGATATTTGCATGTATTACTCGGTATCAAGTTACTCTTTTCTGTATTAATAGTAAACCCTAAAGCTGATAAAAGTTTAACTGATGTATTAATGTTCTGAATACATTCCCTACGTTCGCGTCCTATTAAACAGAAGTCATCTAAATAAATTGTGGACATGAAACCACATGATCGTAGTAATCTTACTACCGGTTTCATAATTTTTGTATAAACATATGGCGCGGTATTAAGTCCAAATGGTAAAACATTAAACTCATACAGAATATTCATACAAGTGAACCGTAAAAACTTTCTTGAATTTTCATGAATGCTAATCAAAAAATACGCGTCCTTTAAATCTATAGTACTCATAAAACAACCTTTAGAAATGAACTTAATAGTTGTACGCAAGTCTTCAAGCTTGAAATGTTGTGTTTCGATGAATTTATTAAGGTTTTTTAAGTTTAGAATAAACCTAGTTTTACCGTTTGGTTTAGGAATTAAAAATATACTTGATAAGAATTGCCCTTCGCAAGGTTCGCATTGAGAAATAGCGCCTATTGTTAACAGATTGTTAATAGCCAGTTCGAATTGTTCAATTTCTTTTCCAGAATATTTTTGAGAATTAGACATAGTATAATTTTGAGTCGGTGGGCATGCAAATGGAATCTCATACCCAGCTACCCAGGAAAGAATGGTCTTTTCAGAGGTAATCCGTGACCATTGTTTATAAAATTTTGATATTTTACCAGCATACCGTACCGGATCTAGCGGCGGTTGTTGAAGGGCGTCTGCTGCGACCCTTTCGACGATTGCCAACGCTGTGGCTTCGTCTGCGCAGGCTGTGTGGTCCTCGATGTCCCTGACGGCTGTGCTCGTGGAGGAGCTGGCCTGCGGTTCAGGGGAGGACCTTTCCAGTTTTTTATAGGACCAGGTTTCGGTTTTCTAAACAAGGGTTTAAAATTAGAAGGCAATTTTAGTTCTGCTCCAGATTGGTGGATTGCTTTGGCAGTCTTCAATGCATCAGATAACTTCTCGCTGAATAAAAATTTATCAATTTTCGTTTGCTGTAGTTGAGTCCTCAACTCTTTCTTCAGTACAGGCAAAATAAAATTACGCCTTGTAATTGATTCCGAATATTGTGAGTCGCACAAAAGCCTGCCTGTGTCCATAAGGGTTTTGAGTAGGACTGGATCCTTATCATCTTTTTGCAGCATTAGTGTTATCGCTTGACTAAGGGAGGAAATCGCTGATGCTGTTTGCTTTTGCTTATCAAAAAAAACCTTATCCCTTTTAATAACAACTTCCGTCAACGCGGCCTTAATTTCCGGGTTAAGGATAGGGGCATTAATGGAGTAGCAGTTACCGGGAGGTAAGTATTTCTCAAGCAGTTCTTTACGTAAACTCTTATCTAACCCTGATGACGCTAGATAATCAAACCGAATCTTTTTGTACGTTTTTCACGTGCGATATGGGGACTGAGGGATCTACGCCCAGTATCTCTAGAGCCACTTCATCTAAGTCAGCAACTATTGCTTCTTGTGTTTCAGCTGTAGTCACGGCTGTAGGCTCAGACAATAAAGCGGACGTTAGAGTAATTGTTGGCTGCTGCTGCGGCGCTTCCGGTACCGTTGTAAGCTCATCCTCAATCTCCAGCAATTGGGTACCAGGTGGAGCCTCAATGTCTGTTCTAAGATCATATAGCAGATCTTTTTCAATTCCGGATTCTAGAAATACGTCTGAAATTGATTGTTTAGACTATTAGGTAGGAAAGCGTGTACTAGAATGCAACAGGCGCCTGCTTGAACTTGAAAGTTACTAGAAAATAGTGTTAGCTCCGTAAGGAGCAATGGGCACTATGCACAAGGGAAAGGGCCCAGTAAACATGCATAAGAGCCAAGTTATAGCTACGGGTAAGGTGCATCTCTAAGCGTTGTACCGTGAACCCGAGATTATTTTCAAGACAAATCACACCTCGAGTCAGTATGATGTGAGTCTAGTATTACATGTAATTGGATACTTACAAATGGTAAAGTAATCATGGCAATGATATCCAGTGCGTTGACAACGGATAAGGTACACCTCAAGACGTTGTACCGTGAATCCGTGTTTCCAAGACAAGTCACACCTCAGATCGTTGCGACGTGAGTCTTACATTATTATACTCAAGGGAATACTTACAGTTGGTAAGGTACTTTTGCATTAGGATAGAGTTATCAGAATGCGTTTGCCTCGGGTAAGGTACATCTCTAGGCGCTGTACCGTGAACCCGAGTTCTAAGACAAGTCACACCTCAAGACGTTGTGACGTGAGTCTCATGTAAAGTACCTTGGTTGTCCTCTTGCGAGCCTGTAGAGGCAACGGAACTCGAAGAAGACCTCCGATGTTTCCGTTCCAGTTTTCTTTCAAATTTTTTAAGTTTCTTTTTTATGCGTTCATATTCCCTGTCTGAACGCTTTCTCTTCGGCATGATATACAATTTTTTGCGTTATGTAGAAATTTGTAATGCAAAATGGCGAAGCACTAAAATGTGAATGAAGTATTGTCGTTGAACTGACAGCGAAATTAAGGCATCGACCATAAAGAAAATTTTAAAGGAGTTTTTACCTGGATAAACTAAAGTGCATGGAGGCGACATTATATGTGCTACTACTTGTTATATACTAATCTCGAGGACGAGGCCCAAGTATAATTGCCGCGTTTACTGCTATTTTACTGGCTAACTATATAACCAGCAAGAAGGCTTTGTTATAGCATCTTTATTCATATCTCTCGAACCAATAGTCGTAAAGTTGTAGTGGGTATTATGAATGAGAGTTTGTTATTCTTTAGCGGATGTCGCGAGCTTGCGAAGTTATTGCATACTAGCTTCCAAAACAGACTCTCTATTCTGTAACAATCTCAACGTGAAATCTTAGGCGAAGTGAGTTCGAAGTCAGCCATCATCCCACCTGCCGCTAGAGATTGACAGCTCACTTTAAGCTCATTTCACCTACATTTTCATGGTTAATGATATTCTGTTAAAACATAAGATACTCACCTAGGTACTTCTTTGTTAAGGCGGAAGCTCCAGCGTAACCCGCGAAATTAAATATTAAGTACCTACGTGTTTTTTTGCAATTTGCAGGTTAGTATTAGGTAGGTATGTATACTGACCAAAATATGATTCGCGACCGTTAGAAATAATATAATCATTAAAACCATCAATACGACTCTTTATGTTCAAATATTTGTAAGAATACACTGATCTGCAATCCCCCAAAAGGCCTAAGTTCCCATGACAAAAAAAAAACGTGTGGGGTCGGAGGACTCCCGGCAGGAACGAAGTTCAAAATAAAAATCCAAGATGGCGGGCTGCGAAAATTCGAAAATATTCTTAGATTTTCATTTTGGCCTCACCATCGGTTTCAGCACCCTCGAAAACCATGAAAACGATACCCAAGACGAAAAATTTTGCAACTGCCAACTTTGATTTTTATTTTGACCTCACTATCGACTTTAGCACCTTCTAAAACCATGAAAACTATCTCTCTCTCTCTGACTCTTTCTATTATATACTAGCTTCAGCCCGCGACTTCGTTCGCGTGAAACTTCTTGTTTCCCCCGAGCCACCCCGTCGTATCGCATCACCCGCCCGCTCTATCACTTAACGTTCTTTTTGACTTTTTGCTCGGCTCCTAAGGATCATAGCGTGATGTTAAATAGCATATAGCCTTCCTCAAGAATTGGGCTATCAAATGCAAGAAGAATTTTTCAAATCCGACTGGTAGTTCCAGAGATTACCCCCTACATACAAACTTACAAACAAAGAACAATGGGTAAAGTTGTATGGGCCCCGTACCCAAAAAAAAAGATGACTGTAGCATTATGAGCTATATCGGTATTCGTTGCCCTCATGGAGTAGTTTAATTAATTCTAAGACAGCATGTCTGAATTCACTTGGAGAAAAAAGATATTTAAGGAAGTTAAATTGGTTTTGAGAAGACGGTACCCAGAGACAAGGTTAATTGTAGTGTAGCGGCATATTCACATATACATTACACACAACATATACATACATTTATTTACATATATACACACAACAATATATAATATTCACATTCATAAATATAGGTACTCATTATAAACACAATCATATTTTGTGTCGGAACTTCGGCCGCTGTGGCTCAGTGGAAAAGCACCATAATGTATAGCCATAGCTACCTACTTATCGTTTCGTGGAACTCCGGCCGCGCCGGCCGGCGCGCGCGCCGCGCGCCCCGCTCACCAGTCCTGACCTACTCTCGACGCGAAGCGCACGCTGCTTATTTGTTTACCGTTCTGCTTACACCCGCTTATGGTTTATGCTAAACTAAACTACACTGTGAATCTGTGATTACAATTATCTCGTGCTATCCTAAACTGATATACTTTCGCTTTCAACATCTGTGCTTGTGAACTTTGAGACTATACTTTTAACCTAATAACCTAACTGTGATTTCATTGTGTGTGTTTCTTGTGCTTTCGATATAATCTGTTTACTGGTTTGGAACGTATTATAAATTAGCTAAAATACTTGGCCGAAGACTTTCATTCTATCGCCCAGAATCACACCCACGTAAGGAAGGAAACGACCACAGCGAGAAGGTAGGATTTACCCATATTATTCCTACATTGGTGACCCCGCATAAGTAACCGCAAGATAAACAATACTGCAGATCGCAAACAAAGCGAATATTTAAAAGAAAAAACATGGCGGAAGGTTCACAGTCCACAAGTAGCAAGCCGTCTACCGAACGTACCGAAATGCGTGTTTCCACTGACGCATCGGACGTGTCGACAGAAATTTGCAGAGTTGCTGTTCGCATACCACCCTTCTGGCCCGAGGAGCCCGAAATATGGTTCGCACAAGTAGAAGGTCAGTTCGCTATTGCAAATATTACTATGGACACGACGAAGTTTCATTACGTCATCGGACAATTAGAACCACAGTACGCCAAAGAGGTGAAAGACATTATTGTGCAACCACCAGCGAGTGACAAATATCAGAAGCTTAAATGCGAACTTATTAAACGACTCAGTTCGTCTAATGAGAAGAAGGTAAACCAACTTTTGATTCACGAAGAGCTTGGCGACCGCAAGCCTTCACAATTCCTGAGACACCTTCGGAGTTTGGCAGGAACTAATGTCCCAGAGGACTTCATTAAAACCATCTGGACCAACCGCTTGCCAGCAAACATACAGACAGTCATCGCGGCCCAGACCTCCTTATCGCTGGAAGCTTTAGCGGACATAGCGGATAGAATCAAGGACATAAATACCCCCTCAGCCCAAGTAGCTTCAACCAGTGCGAACCCTCAAGTACTAGAGGTGTTAGCTAAAGAACTCGTGGAGCTTCGGAAAGAGGTGAACGCGCTCGCGATGGGACACCGACAGTCCCGCTCCAGGGAGAGAGGAACGAGGCACACCCGTTCGTCATCCAAACGTTCAGACTCAAACTACAGGAAATTCCCGGTATGCTGGTACCATTACAAATTTGGCAGCAACGCAAAGACATGCAATCTCCCATGCGATTATAAGGCGGAAAACTCGACGGGCCGTCGCTAATGGCGACCAGCGACTGCCCTAGCTCCGGTCGCCTGTTTGTTACCGACAGGAGAACCAAAGTACAGTTCCTGGTCGACACCGGCAGCGACCTCTGCGTATTTCCTCGGACCATGCTACGTGAACGACGCGCCAGCACCAACTACCAACTCTTCGCGGCCAACGGAACACCTATTCCGACCTACGGTTATACAAACTATAATTTAAACTTAGGGCTTCGAAGGGACTTTCAATGGAATTTTGTAGTCGCAGATGTAACTAAGCCAATAATTGGAGTAGATTTTCTCTCGTTTTACAACCTAGTAGTCGACTGCCGTAATCAGAGATTATTAGACAACGTTACAACTTGCTCAACTATAGCTTCACTAGTCCGTACATCAGATAGTATTCACTCTGTAAAGGTCATGACTGGCGATACCGCGTATCATAAGTTACTTGAAGAGTTCCCTGAGATTACAAAGCCGCCTGGTACACAGCGAGTCATTGTTCATAACACGGTCCACCACATACGTACTACACCGGGTCCTCCGATTTCATGCACTCCCCGCCGCCTGGCTCCAGATAAGCTCAAAACGGCCAAGCAAGAATTCGACGCAATGTTAGCAAATGGCACGGCCCGACCTTCAGAAAGCCCTTGGGCGTCCCCGTTACATTTGGCCCCCAAAAAAGACAATGGCTGGCGACCCTGCGGAGACTACAGGAGACTCAATGCCCGCACCGTTCCTGATTGTTATCCCATCAGACACATACAGGAC
The DNA here is from genome assembly GCA_947508005.1 of Amphipoea lucens. Taxonomy (NCBI): domain Eukaryota; kingdom Metazoa; phylum Arthropoda; class Insecta; order Lepidoptera; family Noctuidae; genus Amphipoea; species Amphipoea lucens. The sequence goes on from OX382379.1 coordinate 13,162,332, forward strand.
TTCGCGCACAGTATATCCGGATGTACTATCTTCACAAAAATTGACCTGGTCAAAGCATACAACCAAATACCGGTCAATCCGGATGATATACCCAAGACCGCAATCACCACACCGTTCGGAATGTTTGAATTTCCATATATGACGTTTGGTTTACGAAACGCGGGCCAAACATTCCAACGGTTTGTGGATGAAATGACGCGCGGGCTTGATTTTTGCTACACGTATCTCGACGATTTCCTTGTGTACAGTAAGAATGAAACACTCCACAAGGAACATCTAAGACAGTTATTCACCAGAATGAAGGCATACGGTATGGTGATTAATAATGCAAAATGTGTTTTCGGTGCGCGACAAATAAACTTTTTGGGATATACTATATCAGAAAAAGGAACGAAGCCATTGCCAGAAAAAGTACAAGTCATTCGCGACTACCCAGCCCCAAAAAATATACGTGAGCTTAGAAGGTTTTTGGGCATGATAAACTTCTATAGACGTTTTGTGCCCGAAGCCGCCCGAATCCAAGCCCCACTCAATGCTTTGCTGATAGGAGCAGTGAAGGGATCAACTCCAATCAACTTAACAGGGGACGCCTATAAGGCCCTAGAACAATGCAAAGAGAGTCTGTCAAACGCAACCCTATTGGCCCACCCAGATTGCTTGGCAAAAATGGGCCTGGTGACGGATGCATCTGATTTAGCCATGGGTGCTGTGTTGCAACAACACAAGGATGGCCACTGGCAGCCACTAGCATTTTTCTCTCGAAAATTGAACACCGCTCAACAAAAATATTCTCCTTACGACAGAGAACTATTGGCAGTTTATGAAGCGGTGAAATATTTCCGGCACATGCTGGAAGCCAGAAATTTCACAATCTATACCGACCACAAACCAATCAGTTTTGCTTTTCACGAAAGAAAAAATAACTGTTCGCCACGTCAGTATAGATATCTGGACTTCATATCGCAATTTACAACAGATATCCGTCATATTTCCGGAAAGGATAATGTGGTTGCTGATACCTTGTCACGGATAAATGAGCTGCAGGCACCAGTAGCTCATGAAACTCTCGCTAAGGCACAAGAGTCAGACTTGGAACTGTCAGGATTCCTCAACTCAATGTCATCGCTCAGGCTAGAAAAGTACAAAGTCCCAGGTACAGATGTAACTTTGTACTGTGACGTCAGTACGCAAACTGCAAGGCCTTTCGTACCACAAGCCTTACGAAAACAAGTGTTTGACAGTCTTCATTCGTTAAGTCATCCTGGCGCAAACGCAACTTCGAAGTTAGTTGCGGATCGGTTTGTTTGGCCAGGGGTTAGGAAAGACTGCCGGGAGTGGTCCAGATCTTGCGTAGCATGTCAACGAGCCAAAGTGAATCGGCACGTATCGGCACCATTAGGCACCTACAAATTGCCACGCTCTAGATTCAGACATATACACATCGATCTGATTGGACCCCTCCCCATTTCACAAGGTTATCGATACTGTTTAACGGCTATTGATCGATTCACACGATGGCCGGAGGTAATACCGATAACCGACATCACCGCTGAGACAGTGGGCAAAGCCTTGCTGCATGGTTGGATATCAAGGTTCGGCAGCCCAACAGATATTGTAACAGACCGTGGACGCCAATTTGAGTCCACCCTGTTTCAATACTTGGGTAAAATAGCCGGGTTTCGTCATCACCGAACTACAGCATACCATCCAGCAAGCAACGGACTCGTGGAACGTTTTCATCGACATCTGAAAGCATCTATTGTATGTCATGCAAACGAAAACTGGACAGAGGCTTTGCCCTTAGTCTTACTTGGCATTCGTAGTGCTTACAAAGACGACCTTCAAGCGTCACCGGCCGACTTAGTATATGGCGAGCCACTGAGGCTGCCTGGCGAATTTCTAGAGCAAGCAGCGAATGGCACTAGTGACGTGACAGACTTTACAGCACGACTTCGTACCATAGCTCAAAAATTACAGCCAGTGCCGACATCGCGCCACGGTGAAAACAAAGTTTTCGTATACAAAGACCTAAGCACATGCGACTATGCATTTTTAAGAGAAGACGCATCGCATAGTTCCCTAACTCCGGCATACACTGGTCCACATCAAATTATCGAACGAGGTGATAAAGTGTTCAAATTGATGGTAAAAGGCAAGCAAGTAACAGTCTCCATCGATCGCCTCAAACCTGCATACATACTAGCTGAAAAAGAAAGTGAACCAGAGTACCCAGTACTGCCTTCCGCAAGTAGTTCAAATCACGGGTCTCGCGAAGCCACCAAGACAACCCGTTCCGGTCGTGTGGTAAGGTTCCCGGATCATTATCGTCCTTAACCAGGCCTCTGGGGGGGAGTGATGTAGCGGCATATTCACATATACATTACACACAACATATACATACATTTATTTACATATATACACACAACAATATATAATATTCACATTCATAAATATAGGTACTCATTATAAACACAATCATATTTTGTGTCGGAACTTCGGCCGCTGTGGCTCAGTGGAAAAGCACCATAATGTATAGCCATAGCTACCTACTTATCGTTTCGTGGAACTCCGGCCGCGCCGGCCGGCGCGCGCGCCGCGCGCCCCGCTCACCAGTCCTGACCTACTCTCGACGCGAAGCGCACGCTGCTTATTTATTTACCGTTCTGCTTACACCCGCTTATGGTTTATGCTAAACTAAACTACACTGTGAATCTGTGATTACAATTATCTCGTGCTATCCTAAACTGATATACTTTCGCTTTCAACATCTGTGCTTGTGAACTTTGAGACTATACTTTTAACCTAATAACCTAACTGTGATTTCATTGTGTGTGTTTCTTGTGCTTTCGATATAATCTGTTTACTGGTTTGGAACGTATTATAAATTAGCTAAAATACTTGGCCGAAGACTTTCATTCTATCGCCCAGAATCACACCCACGTAAGGAAGGAAACGACCACAGCGAGAAGGTAGGATTTACCCATATTATTCCTACAGTAGCTTTATGAACTATGTCGGTATTTGTTGACCTCAAGGAGTAGTTTAATTAATCCTAAGACAGCATGTCTGAATTCACTTGGAGAAAAAAGATATTTAAGGAAGTTAAATTGGTTTTGAGAAGACGGTACCTACCCAGAGACAAGGTTAATTGTAGCATTATAAACTATGTCGGAATTTGTTGACCTCATGGAGTAGTTTAATTAATCCTAAGACAGCATGTCTGAATTCACTTGGAGAAAAAAGATATTTAAGGAAGTTAAATTGTTTTAATAAAATAGGTAATAGGAAAGTTCATTATCTTTATTCATTATTGTAATTACCATACTTTTATTAGTTTTTATTCAATACTAGCTGACCCGGCGAACTTCGTACCGCCTTTAATTTTTTTTTTTGTTAATTTTTTCCCATGTTTTAATAGCTATTCTGCTATTCGGGGAGAGATTATGAGCTATGTTGGTATTCGTTGCCCTCATGGAGTAGTTTAATGAATCCTTAGTCAGCATGTCTGCTGGCAACCGACAATGCAGCATAAAATTAGATACAAAAAAGAAATAAAAACAAAACAATACAAGTTCTAAATCAACTTTAATTAATTTTTAATCAAGTTCTGTTAATTTTCTAAATCGCTGGAGCCTTATTGAACACGTTCCGTGATCCATTGTAGAATAATCCACACGCTTACAACATTGTCGAAATAATAGAAGACAAAATTAACGTTTCCAACAGGTTTGATGACTAATATGTTGTGGATGTAATGTAATATCAACCGCCAAAGGGTACGTTTCACAGCGATGGAAGAAAGCGATGTACCATTTCCTAGCCTCAACGAGGAGGAACTTATCTTGTTTAGTTTAGGCACATACCAATTAAAACTCGCAAAATCATACGTGTCAGAGCATTTGCGAAGAGTCATGTAGGTACCCTATAGAGGTATGCGTAGAACCAAGTCCTAATATGAGATATGGCGCAAGTGATTGACTGTCGAGTAATTATTATTTAGTAAGATTATTGTAAAAATGGAAAATTATACCTGTGAGACCTGCTGGTGAAGTATGTTTAAATAGAAACGTTTTCAAACGGTTGATTGATGTAGTTTTTTTTTGTGCATACCCTGTCTGAAATCTCTGTGCACGCCACTGCATGATTGCGACCCTCGTGTGTGCCGGGAAAGATAAACATATTAACAACGAGGTTGTTAAACGTGGAATGTGGACTCAGCGATCATTGTGCCGATAGTCGTGACAGCCTGTGGCTTATTAGCCAAAAACGTCGACGAGCACCTGAGGAGGCTCTCGTTGGGCAGCTGAATCAAGGACTTGATTCAGAAAGCGGAACTTCTCGACACGACCCACATTATTAGGAGGTTCTTCTCTCTGGAGCCCTGATTGCCGATAGCTTGGACCTGTTCCCGATGCCGGTGGGCTACAACTTTTTTATATCTTTAAATGTTTTTATGTTCTAATATTTAAAAATATAATTTGTATAAACATGCATAATGAAATAAAGGAGTTAAAATAATAATTAATGAGAATAAATAACGTTCTATTCTTTTATTTTATTCTATTTAATAAAACAATTTAACTTCCTTAAATATTTTTTTCCAAGTGAATTCAGACTTGCTGTCTTAGGATTAATTAAACTACTCTATGAGGTCAACAAATACCGACATATTTCATAATGCTACATTTAACTTTGTCTCTGGGTACGGTCTTCCCAAAAACAATTTTACTTCCTGAAATATCTTTTTTCTCCAAGTGAATTCAAACATGCTGTCTTAGGGTTAATTAAACTACTAAATGGGGTCAACAAATACCGACATAGTTCATATTGCTACAATTAACTTTGTCTCTGGGTACGGTCTTCTCAAAAACAATTTAACTTTCTTAAATATCTTTTTTCTCCAAGTGAATTCAGACATGCTGTCTTAGGATTAATTAAACTACTCCATGAGGTCAACAAATACCGACATAGTTCATAATGCTACAATTAACCTTGTCTCTGGGTACCGTCTTCTCAAAACCAATTTAACTTCCTTAAATATCTTTTTTCTCCAAGTGAATTCAGACATGCTGTCTGAGGATTAATTAATCTACTCCATGAGGTCAACAAATACCGACATAGCTCATAATGCTACAATTAACCTTGTCTCTGGGTACCGTCTTCTCAAAACCAATTTAACTTCCTTAAATATCTTTTTTCTCCAAGTGAATTCAGACATCCTGTCTTAGGATTAATTAAACTACTCCATGAGGTCAACAAATACCGACATAGCTCATAATGCTACAATTAACCTTGTGTCTGGATACCGTCTTCTCAAAACCAATTTAACTTCCTTAAATATCTTTTTTCTCCAAGTGAATTCAGACATGCTGTCTTAGGATTAATTAAACTACTCCATGAGGTCAACAAATACCGACATAGTCCATAATGCTACAATTAACTTTGTCTCTGGGTACGGTCTTACTCGTTCTCCTTTTACCTCTTTATATATATACTAGCTGCTGCCCGCGACGTCGTCTGCCTGAAGGCTCTACAGCACCAAAAATATCTAAGATGCTAGTGTCGCTATAGCATTATAAGTAAACAACTTTTAAAATAGCATTAAAATATAAGTTTTTTTTGCAAGCGAAGCAAGTGAAGAGGGTTATATGGGAGTCCTGCTGAGTTCAGTGTGGTGTGGGGGATGTGACTGAAGGAAATAGAGAAAACAATGCAGGAATAAATTCCAGGACACAAAAGAGTAAAAATACGTACAAAGGCATCATACCTTAAAACACTTCCCTATAAACAACGTTGGTAGTTACGCTGCCAGGAGCCAAAATGTAAAGAGAGTCAGGACTGGTGACGCGGGAGCAAGCGACGTACAGTTGTCCGTGTGAGAAGCAACTCGTCCTGAGGTCGACACCCGCTGCCCTCAGTGTCTGCCTCTATTGATGGTTATCGCGAAGCAAACACTCACGGGGAACTGTACGCGCTTGAACTGGAACGGGAAGATATGAGGTATGAGGGGAATGCGTGGTATAAATACTGCCTCGCCAACGCCACAACCCGTAAGAATTTCCGCCTCAATGGTGTGTCTGTAGAGCGAAATGACTTTAGGGTGGGTCCCGTTACACAACTTCAGAGGAGATAGGTTCCGAAGAAGCATAATCGGGACACCGACCTTCAGCTTGATGGTATGCGCTGGAAGTCCACTTGCTGACAGGGAGTTCAGAAATTCCACGGGATAATGTGTGGCGACATCTTGCTCGACAACAGTGTTTATCGGGGTGTAGACCACTTCATTCCCCTCAATTTCCGAGAGAATGCATTCGTTAATTGCTGCAGCTTGATCATTTTTGGACGTCAAAATGGCCCACTCACACACCCAAGAATTATGCAGGTGCAGTATACGACTGATGTCCCCGTACACACAGCAAATGAGTTCTTCTAAGCTGGATACCACTCTACCGAGAGACTCTGGAAGCACCACCTGTCCACCTCTCTCTTCTGGTAGAGTGCCTTCGCCAAGATTTAGAAGGACATTGGAGAATTCTTGAGCACGTGCATTGCCGCCGAAGCGAACTCTCATATTAATGGTCAAGCGCAGCGTACGAACTCGTGACCACAACGAAGATAGTTTCAACGAAGCATTCACCTCGTCAGCCCTCGATCCCCGTGTCACCACGGGAAGCGTTTGCCGGATATCGCCACTGAACAGAACAGCTGTGATACGACGCATCAAATGTTCGTACCTGCGGATGTCCTGCAGGATTCCGTCCACGGCCTCAACTGCCTTCCTATTGGCCATCGTACACTCATCCCATACGATCAAAGAGCAATCCTTGAGCACGTGTCCCTTATCGCTGTTACGTGACACACCACAAACAGGCGTTTCGGCGCTCTCTAAATCGATAGGAATTTTAAACATGGCATGTGCTGTCTTGCCACTCGGAAGCAGTGTGGCAGCGATTCCCGACGACGCTACAGCAATAGCAATTTTGCCTTGCCTGCTGACCTCTGCAAGTATGCAAGTGGTAACAAATGTTTTCCCTGTTCCACCAGACGCATTCCAAGAAAAACATTTGACCCTGGTTTTTTCCCAACGCTTTCAAGGACGGTGTCATAAATTTGTTTTTGCTCTGAAGAGAACAAAGCGACATGGTCATTTCGCCCGGATCGTAATTTGTCTCAGCGTTATACTCCCGATTTACACGGTCTTGATGCGGTGATGATTGGGGAGCTGGTAACCCATATTCGATCAGTGGATTGCCGCCGATAGAAATGACCACATCTTGAAGTGAACTGAGACAGGTGTTCAGCACGCGTTCATCAGTTACTCCGACTTCGTCTCCAGTAGAAACATATTTTTTTTTGTAATACTTAACACCGCATTTTTTTTTAATTGTCGTCCTCAACTCTGCTCAAGATTTTAAGGGTTTTGTTGGAACTTGAATTTGTCAAAACGAACTATACGATACAACTTTTATGAAGAAAATGCACATTGCCATCTATGAATTTTAAGAATAACTAACTACTAACCTCGCCAACATGATCAAATTTAAATTATTAATTTCCAAAAAGTGTCAACATGTAACTTGATTTGATTTTTATGAAATCTCATAGATGGCGCTGCTTCAAAATTTTCTTTATACTACTAAAATTCATTAAACTATGTTTTTTCTGCCCAAGTTACTTAAATGGCGTAGTTTTTATAGTGTAAAGCTAGATAATAGCATGGCTTACTGGAAAACAACATTTAAATATGCGTCGTTAGATTACACGCTGTCACAGAATGCGTAAGAAAAATAAAGATTCACAGCTCCTCCCCCATAGGTGATAGCGTGATAATATGTAGCCTATATGTTGACCCGACCTCTTAGTAATATTCATGCAAAATTTGAAGTAAATCCATGCAGTCCTTTTTGAGTTTATCCCGGACATACAGACAAACAGACAAAAATTCTAAAAACTATATTTTTGGCTTCGATATCGATTGTAGATCACGCCCCAAGTATTCTTTTAAAAAAATATTCAATGTACCGTTTTGACTTTTCTACGATTTTATTATATGTATAGATAGTATAGATTAAAAAAAAATCGATAAATTAATATCACAATTGGCGATACTGATTACAATACAATCTAGCCTATTAGGTAATAAGTAATTTAAATATCACCTAAACTGCTATGTTTAAGTTTTATTTGTTGAAGAAAGAATTTGTTGTCCGCAGGCCGTGATCGCCAAGTCCCGCGTGACGTGCAAGTGTCACGGTGTGTCGGGCTCCTGCAGCCTCATCACGTGCTGGCAGCAACTTGCCACCTTCAGGGAGATCGGTAAGTCTTGGACCTTCCTGTTACGCTGTACAAATCTCACCGTGAAAACTTACCTAGGTGAAGTAAGCTAAAGTAAGCTGTCATTCCAACTGATGGTAGGGATTGACACTATTGACAACTCACATCAAGCTCACTTAAACCTAAGTTTTCACGGTGACATTTTTACAGAATACGTCGTCTGTTTTAAGAAGAGGATCTACTTCGGTTAAATGTCTAAATCAGTTCAGCTTTCATCGTTGTGGGTCTGTTTCTAGATGTAATAGTGTAACCAACTGCTTATTTATCTGTAACACTTTTGGTAGTTAAGCGTCTAGCCAAGATTCTAGATATTTAATTCCATATTACAATTTTGATAGACAGAGATTTGTCGACTCTTTTATCATTCACTGCATGTTGTGCAGTGCGACTGGAATCCCACCTTGTGGAATAGAATCAGTGACCATTAAAATAAGTCATTATAGTTTGAAGTTAAACCAATTTTCTCCACAAAATAAAATCCCGGACTCAAAATTATAATGTCATCAAACCATTTCTTTAAACTTATACGTAATTTTATAATGACGCCATTGCGCTAGGTGTGGTCCAAAATTATAATGATATTCTACCTGTATTAAGAAACCGTGGGACCAGGGACACATAAAAACAAAGTAACATTAAGTAGTTAACTTCATATATTAGCTTTTTCGTCCTGTGCGTTTAGTTTTTGCGGGGATCGCTTCGATTCAATCAATTTAATCCTAGAAAGGCCCCAAACTAATAAACGAAAGGCCACCACTACTAATTGTGGTCATATACAAACCTTTCCGCCATTTAACAGGAAACCAAGTCTACACTCTATTAAGCAAATTGTCTCCAAACGAGTCTACATTGTTTGGACGTCCGAACGTACCTTGTTAATGAGTGACCATTATCTACTTCTTTTGTGTTCCTGTCATCCTGGTCCCCAATGAATTAATACTCCTGATATTAACTTGATAGTTTTAATTGTTCTACCGGGATTTTGTATAATGGCATCATTAATTTTGCTTTGTTTTCTGATAAGGTGTCGTTTGATTAATTTGTGGATCGTGTGAACTCTCTCACACGTAAAAGGGTTTCGTTTTTTGTTGTCCGTGTGACTGTTCCTAAATTACCCTAGGCTGATAAAAGTTTCGTTTTCCTAATTATGTTAATTATTAGTGTGTAGGTCGGTTCCCCCCTAAGGGGGAAGAGCCGCACCTCACCCCGTACGACTCTGTAGAGCTCGTCTCCAGACTGGACACTCTCCCACCGATTGTAATGAATTCCCAAGAAATTTTTTGCCTTGTCCAACTTAGGAAGCTGGGGAACAAAGGGGGGATACAAGAAAACAATTTAATTATAAAATAAGGTTGAAGGAAATCTACGTTTCTTTTGATTATGAAAGTTAGAAGATATGAAAGGAAGACAAAAGGGTAATTGACACGTAACGCTTGTATTGGAAAATACATTATTTAAAGTTACGTTAATTAATTTCCTTACAATAAACTACAAATCCACCCCAAGCGACGTGGGGCTGCTTACAGCAGCTGACAGCGTCGTACGTGTAAGCATGTCTTACTCAATCCTAGGACAGATTAATATTCAAACTGTTATCCTTCTTCCAAATACTCTTTTCATGATAATTTAAAGAACCTTAATGTACCTCAGCTCAGTTCAGAAAATCTGTGCATGCTTATAATGTAGTTTTACATACCAGGGTCTCCTTAAGAGTATTTGTGTTAACGAGACACGCTACCTACGGTGCTCCCTCGTTCTAAACTCAGCCTGTCGCAGTTGCCACTGGCAGAGCAGAGGCCACTCCTAATGCACCTCAATGCTGAGTCAGCTTAATCAGCTGCCCGCACTTAGCATCGTACCCAGGAGTAGCTGAAATAGTCCACACATAAACATATTAGAATTGATTTCAATTAGTCGCCCCCCTGTGATTCTAAGAGGTTAGAAAAGTTTTGAATTCTAATAAGAGTCGGGAAGTTATACTGATTAGAACATATAGGCATCCTCTAGACATAAAAGATTTCTATGAACCTATAATAAACTAAGTTATTGTAACCGTTGTACCTCGTTTCTAACAATTAATAAAACCTTCCATCAATAATTTAATAATTAATGATCTAAAAATAGAACCATAAACTTACGTTCTGTTATTTTGTGTAGCTGTACGTTGCGTTATTTTCGTAGTAACCCATATTTTGTTCTTTCTCGTTGCACTGAAGTGAATCACTGGTCACGGCACCACATGTGACTGCCCCTCCGTCCTCGTTATAATTCCCACATCCTAAAAACACCACGCTCAGCTTAGAGCAAATTCCCATACTTTCGCAGCATCGGTTTATGTATTGCCTTTTTTGTACAATTTCTCAATTGTTTCAAGGGTCCGTTTTGGGTTCGGGTCGTTCTTAGAATTCGTACAAAATACTGAAATTGCCCATAAAGCGTACCTAAAATGGAATGGGTTCCTAAGAAGTTCACTATTAATAATAATAATAATAATTATTTATTAAAATTGAGACTTTGCGTTTCTAAGGAAGTCACTAATATATGACAATCCATACTATCCATACTTACTAATATTATAAATTCGAAAGTAACTGTCTGTCTGTATGTTACCTTTTCACGCCTAAACCACTGAACCGATTTAGATGAAATTTGGAATAGAGATAATTTGAGTCCTAGGAAAGGACATAGGATAGTTTTTATCCCGATATTCCCACGGGATCGAAACTTATGCGGGTGAAACCGGGGGGCGCAGCTAGTTTTAAAATAAGAATTTAGAGTAATTTTGTTATTAAATAGGAGCTATTGACAGACAGTCACGTCCTTTACAATGGTTAATTGTGGGAACGAATGCGCAACGATTTAACTTTTTACCTACTTCCGTCCATTAACCCTTTTGATACGTCATACGAACTTTCTCCAAACGAAAATAATAATAAACTTTATATTTTTCTAATGTTAATCGTAGTCTTCACCAGTTTGAAAATAATTTTACGTTCATGACATTTTATACTTTTACCACCAAATCTATTGTATGTAATTAGACCACCCGAAACCGTAACAAATTTATCGAAAACAATAAATTATCGTAATGCAATAAAAATTAAAACCGGTAATAAAATATAAAACATTACTACAATGAAGACAACACTTAAAATAGATGACGCAGAAGTTCCATTCTTTTGACAACGCGCTAAGACCCGAGAACACATTCAACTTCGTAAAAAAGTTTATCTAAAGTAGTTCATCGACCATCTAATTTGAGTGACGCAAAACAATTAGGAAGTCCCGAAGTCATTGCAATGTAAGAAGTTATTGTAACCTATATCACACTAAAACGAGTATTATAAAGGCGAAAGTTTGTGAGTGTGTGTGTGTGTGTGTTTATATGTACTTCTTCACGCTCAAACGGCTGGACCAATTTTGATGAAATTTGGTATAGAGATAGCTTGAGTCCCGGGAAAGGACATAGGATAGTTTTTATCCCGATATTCCCACGGGATCGAAACTTATGCGGGTAAAACCGCGGGGCGCAGCTTGTACATAATAAAGCTGAAGAGTTTGTTTGCTTGTTCGCGCTAATCTCAGGATGTAACGGTCGGTTTTAAAAAATCTTTTTGGATTTGATAGCCCAATTCTTGAGGAAGGCTATAGGCTACCAACATCACGCTACGACCCTTAGGAGCCGTGCAAAAAAAAAGTAAAAATCAGAAAACGAAGTAATAGCGCGGACAGGCGATGTACAGACGTCAGCACATCAACCTACCCGAAACTGTCACATTTTCCCAAACAACTTTGAACCTTTTGCTTTAGTGATAAAGTTGAAAATCTATTAAAGAAATTTGGCAGATTGTAGTAGGTTGATGTGCTGGCGTCTGTACCTAATACGACGAGGTGAGACGGGGGAACAAGAAAATCGCGTTTAAACCCTTCCAGTATTCAGAACCACAGTACTTCTGAGCTGAGGCAGGTTTTAAGCAATTGAAAGTTTAATTTAGAATGATTGCCGTGAGTTTCGATAAACTTCGGCAATCGTTCTAATTTATACCTTACCGTACCGATATAAAAGTTACATTTCAATGAATTACTACCTAAGTGTTTCACGTCGATCGTGATTGTCCTACCTTAGCCAGTGGGACTTCTGGAAATAAATATTTTACATTGTTCCAAATTTATAGCTTTGGTAGCTCGTAAACATGAAATTGGATCTCTTTAGTTACTTAATGAGCCGTTTAAGCGGCCATAAAATATAGGTACCTACTTACTTTTATTTTTTAATGCAACTTAGTCAGATTTAGGTTAATTTGAAAATACCTACCTATATCATTTAAAATAGAAAAGTAGATGCCATCGGTAATCTAGAAAGTGGTAGGTATTTCTAAAGAAATATTAAATGTTTACAGTCCATATCAAAAATCAAAATAAATACCTATTTTAATTCTCATAAACCTACATGGGCACTCAAAGCCTGTGCACACCACGTTTTTTAAACGCGCCGTTGAAGCGCGTTTGTAGCGATACAGACGCGATACGCTCGCGAGTGAGACGCAGCCTGTAGACCTTTCTGTAGGATAAAAGCGCGCCGCCGACACACGTTTCTAAAACGCGCGTCAACGGCGCGTTTAAAAAACGTGGTGTGCACAGGCCCTTAACTGAGCGTCAGAAGCTAGTTGCACGGTTCCAATTGGTTGTTTCCTATGGAGAAGAGCCGGCAAGAAACTCCACGGTTATTCGTATAAAATAAAAATAATTGGCTTTTACAATTTTTTCAAAATTACAGTGCTAATAGGTATCTATGGGAGGATAGTGTAGGCCTGTAGGCATGTACAAGCAAATACTTAACAAATAGAAAATGGTGAAAAAATGTAAAGTGGGATGCATGAAGAAGCCTCCTCGTGTAGCGCAGTTTGTTCCGCCAGTTACCTACTCAACTGAACTGAGCGCTCGGCGCATCCTGGACAGTCACACCCAACACCTTATTTGACTGGCCAATTCTCCCTTGCGGTGGTAGTGCTAACGCCCTGGTTTGCGACCACCCTCCCATCGGAGTCGGGCGTCAAGCAGCCTGCTGTGTTTCGTCGACGCGTGGGAGTTCCAGTGCCTTAGGCATCTTCTGGGCACGCTCGTTTCAACATAGACCTCATCCATCGCTTTCCATCAGGCGTGATCGAGGTCAAGAGCGTGCCCATTCAGCAATTTTTTTTTAATGTCTACAAGGCCTACAACGTTCTCACATTCACAAAACATAAAATAATTAATCTATAAAAAAAGTTAAATAAAAAAATAAAAACCTATTTAAACCAAATAATTGACATGATTGCCATACAACTGAAATATACAATAATAATATACTAGCAGTGCCCCGCGAGTAAGGCTATTGCCTTCCTCGATAATTTTTCAAATCGGTCTAGTAGTTTCGGAGCCTATTCGATTCAAACAAACAGACAAATCTATCCTCTTTATAATATTAGTGTAGAAGTAAGAAAATAATATATTGGAACATAATTTAATTATACCTTAAAACATAAAACCATGAAGTAACAAACTTTACACAAAATTATAGGCTGTACAAAATGCCTGTAATTAATGGCAACAAAATTAATAGCACGCCATCTTACGGCGGGTGGCCGCGTAAATCAAACGCCCACAGAGGCAAGGAACTAGTCAATACAGCCACGCTTTAGTTTATTAAAATTTATTATCGAAACATGCTAACGATTCTTAATTAGACATTTTAAAAAGCTATTATAATAAGTTATGGTCTTTAAATACCACGCAGTTTCTTTTATTATTATAATTTTTGTTCAAATAAAGATTAGTAAGCGGACAGGGACGAACTAGAATTAGAATTTTTTATATTTAATAAAATAAAATATTCCTTAAAAATATTGCTCCTCCTTTTTCTGGGAGCTTGAAATTTTGCACGAGTTGCTTATCTATTTATCGAAAGCGTGCACAAAAGAAGGATTTTCGAAAAAGCTTCTTCTAAAACGGTTAAATAAGGAATGAAACTACTTATGTACGGAAGCTCGTCATTTTTGCCGTTGGGAAATCCCAGACACGGCCTGTTACGTTATAAAAATAGAATAGAATACTCTTTATTATGTACTTACTCCATATAAATTACAAATTACATAATTACTTAATATTAAAAAATATATATTTTATTTTTTATTTAAAATCTGTACTGTATCTTATTAAGAAACTTATTAATGTCTTTTTTCACCAGGTGACTTCCTCAAAGACAAGTATGAAGGGGCGACAGAAGTGAAGGTGTCCCGGCGAGGCAAGCTTCGGCTCGGCAACCCGCACTACACCCTCCCCACTGCACAAGACTTGGTCTACCTTGAGGAATCACCCAATTACTGCGTCAAAAACGAGTCTTTGGTAAATTTATCAGACTTTATGCCTTAATCCATTGAAATACCAGCGAATAAGCTAAGGAAAAAGATAAATAGGTACCTATAACCTATTTATTTGAAGAAAGCATTTAATGGGCCGGTGATTTTGATCAGCCTTTTACTCGGTCGGAAAATCCCTACAATCCTCATAGCAGTTGTATGTGAAGCGTCTCTTGTCCCGCGCGTTTTTTTACGCAGTGATGTGGCCTATTGCCTACTATAATCTGTAGATGTGGCTGGGAGTTCAGCTTCAAGAATGTCTTTGATAAATGTTGTAACAAGTTGGAACGATTGAAACAATGACGAACGACGTCAAAGGGCCCTAAAAATTCCAAATACTGGACCCATAAGACATTGTAATTCCATAGTATATCATCAGAGTAAATAATCGTATCATTAACCAGCGCCAATCCAATCGTAAAATGACATTCTTCGAGCGAGATTAATTTCATAACCACTGACTCCTGTAACTGGACCTACGAATTACGAGTTTACCGAACGACTGCAAAAAGGAGCGGTTATCAAGTTACCGATAGGTATAATTTTATTTTGCAATGAATTGCACTTAGCCCAAGTACGCACGGGCGCGTTTCCCGCGGCGGTGTTTTTTTTGCGCAATGGATTTTCAACGCACTGCCAAGCACCGAGAGTTGAAAATCCAACAGTGTGTTTTTCAACGCGCTGGTATGCGCTTTGTTGGATTCTGAATGCTCGGCTCAAGATCGAGGGTTGACAATCCAATGCGCGATAAAATCCGCAATATTTTAAGTCCGTGCGAACGTGAGGTTACTGGTTTGCCTACATCAATGTACTTAGTGCAAATAAGCACGGGATTATTTAAATAAATAACTATTGAATGATATAAGTATCAATGAAATCTTGCGTCTGGGCACTTATTCCTATATTCTATAACAGGTTTTATGAGATGCCACTCACACGAAATGACATCGTCTCGAATGACCCAGAACACTTTTTTTCGGCGCGCCCCGGGGTGCCTCGCCACTTACACACGACTCGTACACAAAAAAATTCTATAGACCGCTGTTAAACTAATGGCTTTTTCTTCAAGTGGACAGACCAGGGTACAGACGCCAGCACATCAAGCTACCCCAATCTGTCAAATTTCTTTGACAGATTTTCAACTTTACTGCAAAGTAATAAGGTTCATATTCAATTGGGAAAATTTGACAGATTAGTGCTGGCCTCTGTACATTACACAGCTTGTTTCTTAGCTTTAAATAGCTTTGGTTTGCTTACATCAATGTAGTGCAAATAAGTATAGGATTAATTAAATAAATAAGTATTGAATGATACATCATTGGAATCTTGCGTCTGGGCACTTACTTATTCCTATTTTGTATAACCGGTTTTATGAGATGTAACTATAATTTTTTTCCTGTGGTATTTTGCATATTAATGTTGCTCTACTTTGCTACATTACCATTAATCAGCAATGCAGCTTGGATACATAATTAACTCTTTGCCCTATGCATTAGTTTTAAAGTGAAATCGCTTGCAGTCAATCAATCCAAATCCTAGAAAGGGGCAAGGCGCCCCAAGGCCCCCAAGGCCCCCAAGCCAATAAACTAAACACCCTACTAGATACAGATGGTAGATAGGCACTGCACCCTAATTGCGTAACACACTATAAATCTCAATCTAAATCATTTTGAAGGTTATTACTAATCCATTACTTCATATGTTCGAAAAATGTGTCTGCTCAACAACGTAAATACCGCCATGAACGTTGTTGAACTGTCAAAATAAAACCCATTGATAGCAATGGGTTTCATTTTGACAGTTCAACAACTAATTAATTAAAACAATTTAAACAAGGTAATTGTGTAACACACAATCAATAGTGATTGTGTGTTACACAATTACCCCGCAGATATATTTATATACCTATATAAACTCACGCCTACTTTCCATGGGGTAGACAGAAACTACAGAATGCGACCTGCTACGATCCTTACATACCTACTTACTCGTTTTATCTCGTTTACGTTAAGGTGGTCATACACGCATGCGCCGGTCGCGAGTATTAATTGGGGTAAGAATTAGGCGGTGTCCTGCGTGAGCGACGAATACGACGCGACGCGACGCAATACGACGCGACGCGACGCAACACGATGCGACGTAATGCGACGCGATGCTACACGCGACAAATGTCCTACGTGATTTTGGTCATTACTTCTCGAATCATGGAGAAGTACAGTACAATTTTAACAGGAAACCGTCAGTGGGGACAACGGGAATACATTTTAATTATTTTTATTGAGTTCCGAATACGGACAACGGGAACAGACGGAAAGTTCATAATATATGTAGTTCGTGGTGTCGCGTCTGGTCGCTCTCAAAACAAGTACTCGTTACGTCGCGTCTCGCCGCAGACTGTCATATAGGACGCAAGCAGGGTATGCCGTTGAGTTGATCGCGTTCGTCGCGTTCGCAACGTCGCGTCGTCGCGTCGTATTCGTCGCTCACGTAGGACACCGCGTTATGGTTCCCATCAAGTTCATCAGTTTGATCTGAAAGAAAATTCACAGATTCAGGTTGAAATGAATTACAGATAGTGCCCCACGAAGACGCGCCCCTTTTTCCTAATCGTTAGTGGTTATCGTTAGGTACTTAATTCCGCTAGTGTTTTAGTTTTTTCAATACACACTAGTTATCCACTAATAATAATTTGTACTGTAAGCATTAGGAAAAAGAGTGGGGCGCGTCTTCGTGGATGGCATGCATGATCACTGATCTGTAAGTCACACAAAACTCCGATTCCATTTAAAAAAAAGTAGATATAGGTAGATAGATACTGTGCGATTACAGTAAAATAATCTTTGGGGCTCCATTGCTTCTTAGCATAAGGCATCTATCGTATGATCTGCAAAAAGGCATCCCATTAAATTTAGACCAAACTGAACTTTCCAACATTCCACAGGGTTCCCACGGCACGACAGGCCGCGAGTGCAACAGGACATCCTCGGGCATGGATGGTTGTGCCCTCATGTGCTGCGGAAGAGGCTACAACACGCGACGAGTGACTATGAAGGAGCGGTGCGGATGCAAGTTCCACTGGTGTTGCCGCGTTGAGTGCAACACCTGTATCAAGACCAACGAGATGTACACCTGTAAATAATCTGCAGTATCTCGCTCGCACCCGTAGGCGTTACATAATGATGTCTCCTTTTCTTTCTCAAAATTATTCGGGTTTTTACTTTGTGAAATATAATTTTGATAGATCTCAACTTATTGATAATAATTCTATGTCGGTTATGG
Source organism: Amphipoea lucens (assembly GCA_947508005.1). NCBI lineage: Eukaryota > Metazoa > Arthropoda > Insecta > Lepidoptera > Noctuidae > Amphipoea > Amphipoea lucens. Next base: position 13,180,343 of record OX382379.1, read on the forward strand.
TGAATGGCAGTGGTAGACCGCAAAATTCAAATTTTCTTACGTTTTTTATAATTTGCAGGTCAGTGTCAAGTTGTATCGTGATCAAACTTTCATTCGCGACTATAACAGGTACGTATTTACAGAATTATAAGCATTAGAATCATTAATACATCTTGTACCATAAGGACTTTTCCATAAGAGATTTGTTCTTATGGTACAAATCTAACTTAGAAAGATGTATTAAATGATTCTAGTGATTATAATTCTGTAAATACGTACCGAATCAAATTTTGATGAAGATACAACCTGACACTGACCTGAAAATTGCAAAAAACGTAAGAAAATTTGAATTTCGCTGTCTACCACTGCGCATTCGCCTTAAGGCGTACCTAAGATATTCAGTGGAAACTCGAGTGTTTGTACTAGAGTGCGGCCGACGAGAAAATGCGTTCTTGACACCTGTCAGTTTCATACAAACAAATACTTGTTTTGCGAACTTGGTCTTTATTAGCTACAACAGGTGTCAGGATAGTCAGGAACGCAAATTCTCTCGACGGCCGGACTGTAGGTAATTTATTGCGGAATGGAAACTTATTGTGGGTAGGTAAACTACTGCTCAGTATTTATGTTCTACTACTCTAGGTAGATATTATTATAATAATGTGATAAAGCTTAAAGAGTACCTACTTAAAATTAGATGTAAGTTTTAAAATTCACATTAAGTCTTAGTAACGACTATGTTTTAAAAGTAGTTCTATTATGTTAGACATAAACTTTTTAAATTCTAAATAGTGTAACCGTTAAATACTCATTAGATATTTGTAAATAAAGTGTTTTAAGTACGACCCTGTTCAATTATTTCCATTTGTGTGTTGTGCCCACGGATATCTATGGTGTGCCACTGTGAGTGTCACAAATAAAATGGGTGAATGTGTTTTGTTTCTTGGTTCTTATTTTCCATTATTATTTGGGCAGTACCTATAAAATATGGGGACCTAACCTTACACTATCCTAGGAGAAAATAAATACAAACTTATAAATCTTACCATCTTACGGATCTGCATATCTATTCACAAAGCTACGATACGGTTTGGTACCGTATCGAACGTCAATGTTATCGACGAAGTCCTTTAATCGCTATTCACAAATCCGCAACCGTACAATTTTGACAGTTCATATACGGTATGGGTGTGAGACGGTATGAGACATCAATTTTGACAGTTCATATACGGTATGGGTGTGAGACGGTATGAGACATCAATTTCTTCCGACAGGTACCTATTTGCTGTCGGAAGTGTTATCGAACAACAAATATTGTTTATAAAAAAGTAATCTAAGCATTAAATGTAGTTTATCTACATAATTTATGTATGTAAAGTTATAATATTGTTTTGACCGCTGCATATCCAAGTACAACTTTATCGTTAAAGTTTAAGGTTCAAAGTCGATTGGGAAAATTTATCAGTTTCGGGTAACTCGATGTACTGGCGTCTGGTATTATTATAATTTTAGGTGGTTACATACGTATCTACGTAACACATAAACTCGTTCTCTCTGTGAATAGCGTTTTGTCAGTCCTTCGGTTCAGAAATCAGGATATCCAACAAGTGTCATTGTCGATACGATAATGAATCGTATGTTTGTGAATAGCTATGCTGACTGACTGTCTCGCCATGTGCTCAAATATACGTGTAAACACTCACTCGGCCATATCACTTTCTCGGCCGAGTGACATTTTACTCTCTCGCCGCTCTACTCGGTAGGTGTAATCAGGGTATGAGTCGCGGCCGTGACCAATGGGCCACCACTGCGCACATTTTTCAACTTACAATACGTGTATCCGATTTTTCAGAAAGGGTCGCGCCGGATTTTCATATGCACTGGCGTCTTTTTTGACATCGGTGCCTTTAATATGTTGCTAGTAGTTTAAAATAATTTTTGGCCAATTATCAAACCCCTAACTCCATTCGTTTTTGGAAAACGAGGGTTGCAACCCCTAACTTCAAAATTATTTTTTTACGAAACTATGATAGAAATTCGCATGAAACCAACGCGACATGAAAGTTCTTAATTCGCTTTACATTACACTTTTTTTATAATTTTATAACTATAGGGCTGCAAAAAAAATATTGAAAAAAATAGGGGTAGTTTTTAGTAGCTATTTCTTGAGGTGCATCGACCAAAAATAAAACCGTATAATCAGTACGTATCCAACTATAATATTAGGTCCTTACATATGAAATTGGCGTTTTTCGTACTGGCTACTTTAATCACGAATTTCTCCTCTTTGGTAAGGAATTCCAAATTCAAATTTGTACAGCTATTTACTCATGTATTTGTGCTTCGATGACCGTCATTCATTTGTTTTTTTTCTTCTGTTTTTTCTGTTTGCGTCACTCATTTTACAAAATGGAAAATTTAAAATATCGCATTATTTACGAGTACGAGTTCCGCCGTGGCACTAGTGCTGCGGAAACGACTCGAAGGGTGAATGATGTGTATGGCGGTCATGTTGCAAAAGAAAACACAGTTCGTTTTTGGTTCCAACGTTTTCGTTCTGGAAATTTCGACCTGCAGAACAAGCCCCGTGGACGGCCTGAGACCCAAGTTGATAATGGAGAATTGAAGGCTATTGTGGAAGCGGACCCATCGCAAACCACGTCCGAGTTAGCTGCAGGCTTCGATGTTAGTGATAAAACTGTTTTAATTCACTTGAAGCAAATTGGGAAGATTAAAAAGCTTGAAAGGTGGGTACCTCACGAATTGACTGAAGCAAACCGGCAAACGCGCGTCGACTGCTGCGTTACATTACTTGAATTGGAATGTCTTAGACATCCTCCGTACTCCCCGGACCTTGCTCCAACAGATTACCATTTTTTTCGCAATTTGGATAACTTTTTGCAAGGGAAAAAATTCAACTCCGATGGGGCAGTCCAAATCGCCTTCAAAGATTTTATTGATTCCCGTCCGACTGGTTTTTTTAGTAAAGGGATCAATGAACTACCTATAAGATGGCAAAAGTGCATTGAAAACAATGGTTCATACTTTGATTAATTAAATATATTATATTAAAAAATATTCGACTTTTTGTTCCTTCCATACAAAACGCCAATTTCATATGTAAGGACCTAATATTTAATAATTACATAGATGTGAGATAGGTGGAACATATTCAAAAAAATAAAAATCTCATTTTGCAGCCCTATAGTTATTTAAAAAAATATAAAAAAAATATGTCATGTAAAGCTAATTAAGAGCTTTCATGTCGCGTTGGTTTCATGCGAATTTCTATCATAGTTTCGTAGAAAAATTATTTTGAAGTTAGTGGTTGCAACCCTCGTTTTCCAAAAACGAATGGAGTTAGGGATGTGATAATTGGCCAAAAATTATTTTAAACTACTAACAACCTACTAAAGGCACCAATGTCAAAAAAGACGCCAGTGCAGATTTCATATGGAAACCCGGCGAGACCCTTTAGAGACGCGCGGGCGTAGAGTAGAAACTCGTGTGTCCGTAGCCTTAGATAGAGAACCAAAGAGAATGTAAACACTATTAAGTAGTCTGTGAATTCTGTGATGTGTGTCTGTGGTAGAGAACGTGTGTCTGTGAATGTGATGTGTCCGCCATCTTTTTATTGGCAAAATTTTGAAAATTGAACTGTTTTACATTTTCTTTGCTTACTCATTGACTATTGTGTGAATTATTAGAATTCTAGAAAATATTTCACTTTCAACCGTGAATTTCACGTGAATTTGCAATGGGGAAGCCTTCGTCTTCTTCACTGATTGTTAGTTGAAGTTTCATTTGCGCGTTTTTGTGAACCTACCTATTTAGTTTTGTTTATTTACAAAAGTACAAGTATGTAATCTTTAAATTATTGTAAGTATGCGAGGCTTTGGGAATGGAAAAAGCTGCTTTATGCGGAGGAAGCATGTTGGTGGAATCTTACTTAGATAAAAAGCATTTTTTTGTTATCAACCTACCGACATGGGAAACATTTGCTTGCTGTTGTGTTCTAACAAACCCTTCTGGATTAATGTACTCTTCTTACTCAATTTCTTTCATTGTTTATCATAGACGACCGTCAGATATCATATATTTTATTCAAACAAAAAAAAAGTAAAACTTTCGTACTTAAAAATCGTTTCATTGTCATCACGTAGGTACATGCATGTTGCTTGCTGATTGATAAAAACAAAGACGAAGAACAGTGGCACAGTATTATTTGTTACATTTTAGTCTTCAAATCACAAATATTGGTCATCTTCTTCGTAGTAAAATAAGAAACCTGCTTAATTTTGTTTTATTATATTATCAGACTGTCAGATATCGTAAACTAATATTCTTATTGCATGATAGTGTGTGTATTTATCACGTTTTCTGATAAACTAGTCTTTCTTGCATCATTATAATTTGTTTCTATTGCTTTGCTGTTGCAATGTGTATAAAAACTTATGTAATATCCTATTTCATGTATAATGTGTAAATTAATGTCCTTTTTCTATATATTTTTTAGAAAACTTCTGAATGTTCCATCCAATCAAATTCAAGTAAACAAAAAAACAAGGGAGCAATGAGTGCTCACAAAATGGAACAGATCAAAAAAAAAAATCACAACCATGTGCGAAGAAATATAAATAAGTTATTCAATAAACTTCAGAGAGACTCAATTGGATCAAGGAATAGTTCGCAAGACCAAACTCAGTCGTCATTAGATAGCACTCCTCGCAACCTCACCATCGTTGTCAAGAATGACTCATTCACTCCCCAACGTAAACGAAAAAGCCCTGTTACTGTAAATAGTGGACCAAGCAAAAGTAGGAGAAAAAGCGAAGGCTTGATCGTGATCAATGATGACGATCTATCCACAAACAATGAGTCCTGCATTCTCATATCTCCTACAAAAAACACCTCACAAAATAACAATATAAACTGTTCTACACCAATTGCTAAACGGGATAGCCAGAGCTTACAGAATCTTATCATAAATAACTTTCCTAAAACCAAAAGTTTGAGTTGTACACAGTCACAGAATGAGACTAAAGAAGAGAATAAAACTAGAGTCATTAATAAAGATTCTTATTTGACGATTGATTTGACAGCTGAGAGTGAGAACAAGACAAACGCTAATATTACTGTAATAGATGTAGATAAAAGTGTTGATTGTACAAATGATAGTCAAGACTGTACAGTAGTTTCTGTATCCAACGCTAGTCTCTCCATGAGTGGGGACTCTGATGTCACCGTCATACAGAATAACAGGAATTCTAAGAACAAACAAATTAAGAAGATTACCAATGGTATAGCACAGTTAAATCCTAATGAAAAGGCAAATCTATTGAAGCTTATAGCTCAGAAGATTTTTAGTGGTTGCAACTTGAAAAGTGGTACCCAAATTGCACAAATTAAGGTAAGTCTAAACTTCTTAAAATCTTTAACTGTAACCTGTTAATGCCATCCCCACTTCCCTCTAAATTCACAAAGGTAAACTGGCTTCATACGGATACGGACCAGAGCAGAAAAGTAGCAAATACTATAATAATATATGTCACAATCACTGTAGCTAGGGGCTTCCCTACCTAAAAATTATTCATATCAATTTGTAGCTTTTCATAATATTGCCTTGCCCATGTAATTATTCAAATTGAAATTGAATTGGTTTTGAAATTCTCAATGGAAATGGATTCCATTTGCATTATTTTGATGACTATCCAGAAAAAGGATAAAATTATATGCAAACCTTAAACTGATTTTGTAACATTTTCCATCAGTCCCAATTTATTAACCAACTTCAAAAAAGGAGGAGGTTCTCAATTTGGATGTTTATAAATATATTTTTTTTATGTATGTTCCCCCTCATATAGAGACGGATTTGCAAAATTCTTTTTTTTTTATGGATAAGGTATGCCTCAGGGATGGTCTCATATAAATTTTATTAATTTTGCTTGGGTAGATTTGAGTTAGCTTCAATAATACGATTTTTTTACACTTAGTTTATATTGATGATGTTTTACTGTTACTGATATTTACATAGCAAATAGTGTTTTATGAATTTGTGTAAGGTGGTTACAACTAAAAAGTGAAAAATAACTTTGAAGTTGGATTCAAAAAACGAAAATGCCTACTAACAACACCAACTTCCGAAATTAAAAGTTATTTTTCACTTTGTAGTTTTTTTTTTGTTTCCTTACCACATTTACAAAAAGCATTAGAGAAGATTTTTTTTAATATTTTCCAGACAAGCTGTGCAACGGAAACTGATGAAGATGCATATATCAAGGAGGTGATACTCGGTGAATCTAAGCCTCAGGGGACTGCAGTCAGCACCTCACGGAACAGCATTGGCAGCAACATATACCATCCCAGCAAAGATGTTAAGAACACCACAGGCTTGCGAATGGTTGTCATTGATGGAAGTAACGTTGCTATGGAGTATGTACAGCTTTATACAGTAAATAGAATTATAGTTTGATAATGAGATCAGTGAAATTTTTACCTTGCTGTGCGGTATAGACACAAAAAAAGGAGGAGGTTCTCAATTTGACCTGTTTGTTTTTTTTTTTGTGGCTATGCATAAATTTAGTTTTAATAGAGCAGCCCGATTCTGAGGTTTTTTTTTGTTTGTGTTGTATATTTAACGTAGGTACTTGTCAAATCTTATTGTAATAATAAGATTGACTAAGTAGTGGGTAGGTGAGTTTTCTTCAGTTGACTTTTATACTGTTTTTGCTACCAAGCTCAATAAACGTATTTACCGAAATACAGTGTTTTAATGGACATAATAGTGGCGACGAAGGTTAAACATACACTATGGAGCGTAAATTAGTGAAATTTCATGAATTCAGTGTGAAAAATGACAATTGGGACAGTTACATAACTCGGCTAAATTATTGTTTTGAAGCAAGTGGAATCACCGATGATTCACTAAAAAAAGCTAACTTTTTTACGGTTTGTGGTGCTGAGGTGTTCGAGACCCTTCTCGCGCTAATCACTCCACAGAAATCCAGTGATGTGACTTTTGCTGAAGTGACAAACATTTTGACCAAACATTATTGTCCGAAGCCTAACGAAATATCAGTTTCTTACAAGTTTTACAAATGTGATCAATCTGTGGGTGAATCGGCGTCAGAATATATCGCTCAGCTGAGGAAAATCAGTACCAACTGTAATTTCCCAAATCTGGAACGCATGTTGCGTGACAGGTTGGTGTGTGGCATGAGCGATCGCAAGCTGCAGTACGAGTTGTTGAAGAGGGACAATTTGCAATACCAAGACGTTGTGGATGCCATGGTGTCAGCCGAGACCGCGGGGAAGGATGCGCGTATGATGCACGCCAGCGAACAGGCGACGACGCCGTCGCTCAGCGCCGAGGTGTATCCGCCGTCTGCTGGGGAACCAATGGATGTGAACGCAATAAAGGTCAAACCGAACATTCGTCTCTGCTACCGATGCGGCGATCGTCATGGTGGAGAATGCCGTTTTGTAAACGCGGTGTGCCGGTATTGTAAGAAGAAGGGGCATATCGAGAAGATCTGCACTGCTAAGAAGAAAAATAACCCTGGTAAAGTGAACTACGCCGGTGACGACGAGTCGGATGCGCAACTGAACGGAATCTACAAAGTGGAGGGTACACACTCGCACGTGCCTGCATACAAGCTGCGTGTGTCGCTGGACGGCGTGCTCGTTGACATGGAAGTCGACTCCGGCGCCGCGTTCTCGCTGATCAACGAGCGCACGTGGGACCGTTTGCCGCCGCGCGCCGCGCCGCAGCCGCTACGCACAAGATTACGCACGTGGAACGACTCGCGAGTGTCGGTCATCGGCCAAGCGACAGTGACGGTACAATATAAGGACATTAAGCGCGAGCTGACTGTAGTGGTAGCTAGGGGCTCAGGGCCAAATCTGATAGGTCGTGATTGGTTTGAGGCTCTTCAAATATTAGTAAGTGTTAATAAAATTGCTAACATCGATATGTCTGAAATTGATGAGGTGTTAGCGAAGTATAGGGAGGTTTTCAAGGACGAACTTGGTACCTACCGGGGAAATCCTGTTAAGATTCAGTTAAAACCGAATGCGTGCCCCAAGTTTTTAAAAGCGCGTCCAGTACCCTACGCTATTAAAGATAGGGTTGAAAAAGAAATTGACCGTTTAGTAGGTGAAAATGTTTTGCGGCCCGTATCATTTTCAGACTGGGCGACACCGGTTGTACCGATTATCAAAAAGAACGGTGATATTCGCCTCTGCGGCGATTACCGCAGCACGGTCAATCAGGCTACTGAGTCTGACACATACCCAATGCCTACTGCTAGTGAGGTTTTCGCAACAGTATCTGGGGGTAAATTCTACACCACACTAGATCTAGATAGAGCATATACACAGGTGGTAGTCACGGACGACACAGCACGACTCTTAACATTAAATACATGCAAGGGCTTGTACACAGTACACAGGTTAGCATTCGGTGTGAAGGCTTGTCCGGGCATTTTCCAGCGATTGATGACTGCATTGCTAGCTGGAGTGTCCGGCGTGGCTGTACTGATTGATGACGTCATCATCAGTGGTCGCACTATGCCGGAGATGACACAGCGTCTTGACATAGTGCTGAAGCGAATAGAGAAGGCGGGTTTGCGTCTCAATATGAATAAATGTAAGTTCGCTAAGGAGCGAGTGGAATTTTTAGGTTTTGTTATCGATGCCGACGGAATCCATCCGGCACCAAGTAAAGTGGAGTCGATACTTAATACACCGGAACCTAAAAATGTTCAACAGCTACAAGCATTTTTAGGTCTATACAACTTTTATGAACGGTTTGTACCTCATAAGGCGACTGTTCTAGAGCCCCTACACAGATTGCTCGACAAATCCCAGGAGTGGGTATGGACAGATCGAGAGCAGAACAGTTTTAATACTGCTAAGCAACTTTTATCTTGCGAGATAACGCTGGTTCATTATGATTTGAATAAGTCATTGGTTCTAACCTGTGACAGTTCGGAATATGGAGCGGGCGCAGTCTTGTCTCACGTCATGGACGACGGACAAGAACGTCCTATTGCCATGGGCTCTAGGACCCTGCATACGCATGAAAGACGCTACTCACAGCTCGATAAAGAAGCGACTGCTATAATGTTCGGTGTTAGGAAATTCCACAATTATTTAATGGGCAGGTCATTTATGATAGTAACTGATCATAAACCACTACTAGGTATTTTTGACCCAAAACGACCTATCTCCAATGTTTTGTCACCTCGTCTAACTAGAATGGCTTTGATACTTACTTCTTACAGTTATGACATAACATACAAGCCAGGACCACAGATAGGTCACGCTGACGGGTTAAGTCGCTGGCCACAGCCTGTCCCTGAGCAACCGGAGCCACAGCTACATGAAATATTGCTTATGGCGGAAGCTCCTGAAGATTTTCCTGTTGATGTGGACAAAATAGCATACGCTACAAAGCGTGACAAAATTCTCAATCGGGTAAATCATCATATTTTGTGTGGCTGGCCAGCTAAGGTATCAGACGATCAGCTACGTCCATACTGGCTGCATCGTACTGAACTGTCGGTGCATGAGGATTGTGTCCTCCTAGGCTGTCGCGTGGTGGTACCATCATCACTACGTGATCCTGTTCTGCGCGCTTTACATAAAGCACACAGTGGCATTGTCCAAACAAAAGCACTGGCCAGAAGTTATGTATGGTGGCCACAACTGAATGATGACATTGAAACTTTAGTTCAAAACTGCAATAAATGTTTAGAAAGCAGGCACATGCCACCAAAAACAAGTTACGAGTGGGTTAAGCCAGCAAAACCTTGGTCTAGGCTAAATATTGATTTCGCAGGACCATACCAAAATAAAACATTTCTGATAATTGTTGATGCATATTCGAAATGGCCTGAAGTGTTTATTGTTAACAATATGACTTCAGCTACTGTAATTAGGCATTTGAGAATGATTTTTGCTATTCACGGACTGTGTGAGACCTTGGTTTCTGATAACGGCACAGCTTTTGTTTCGTCTGAGATGAAACAATTCTTAGATGCTAATAAAATAAAACACATTAAGTCAGCACCTTTCCACCCTGCCACCAATGGGCTGGCAGAACGTATGGTACAAACTGTAAAAGATAAACTGCGCAAAATGGATGGTATGTCCTGGGAAATTAAAATTCCGAACATGCTCTTGGGACTTAGAGCTACACCATGTACGTCGACTAACAAAAGCCCTGCAGAGCTTTTATTCAACAGAAGAATTCGAACATTATTAGACACTATTAATCCACATGACAAACAGCGTAAAAATCGGGAAGATCAAGTAGAACGGAATAGTAATAAGAAGAACAGACAGACAGACGTAGGACAAAAAGTTATGTACAGAAATTTCAGTAGTGGACCACGTTGGTTACCAGGTATTGTGATAAATAAAGAAGGTCCATCTAGCTATCAAGTTGAAACTAGGGATGGAACAGTGGTCAACAGACATATAGACCAATTAATTAAACAACACACACAAGACACAGTAACGGAGCAAGGAAAAGAGGAACAAGATAGGAACAGGGAAATGGTACCGGGGGAACATACTAATGGGGATGGAGATCAGGTAATGGAAGATATACCTTCTAGTCAGGATAGTGACCAAATTATCGAAATACCAAGTTCAGATAAATGGGCTGAAATGTTAGGTATACCGTCAGAGTCCGAATCTAGTTTTTCTGGTGGTAAAATTAAAACTAAGATATCTGCTCACCACGGCAAGACTCCTTATACTAGATCAACCAGTGATTGTAACTTTATGTTGTAAGCATTTTAGTTGTGTTCAATTATTTTATAATGATTAGTCATGTTGTTTTTCTATATATATTTAATTTGTAATATGCCTGGAGGTTGTAACTAACTTAAGAAAATTGTGTTAAGTATTTAAGTATTGTTTTATATTTTTGTTTATATATGGTTCACATACTTGGGGGAAAGGTATGTTGTATATTTAACGTAGGTACTTGTCAAATCTTATTGTAATAATAAGATTGACTAAGTAGTGGGTAGGTGAGTTTTCTTCAGTTGACTTTTATACTGTTTTTGCTACCAAGCTCAATAAACGTATTTACCGAAATACAGTGTTTTAATGGACATAATAGTTTGGAACATATATTTTGATGGGCTATTTCTTGATTATAAACAGGGATGTTACAGAGCTTCGGTTCCGATTCCGAATAGTCGAAACTTCCGACTAATTTTACACCTCTGATTCCGATTTCGGTTCCTATCATTTTGAATCAGAGTTAAGTATTTATTTTATACATGCTTGCGCTCGGGATCTGTCTATTGTTTTGTTTGTGGAATGTGCTCGGGATCTCAGTTTATTGTTTTGTTTGTGGATGTTAGAAGGAAGATGTGTTAAGGGAAGGCCCCTTAATATATCTTTCGAGCCATATGTAAAGAATTTACATGAAAATGTTTTTGGTGGGTACGTGTTTTGCGAATTTGCTCTTTATTAGTTACTAGAATAGTCGCACTGACAGGTGTCAGGAACGCATTCTCTCGATGGCCGTTAATTAATTTAAAGCATAGTGCAAAGTTAAGAATAATTGTTGTGGTTTTTCAATAAATGTACAATTTTTTAGGGTTCCTCAAAAGAAAAAACGGAACCCTTATAAGATTCCTTTGTTATGACAGTCAATACCCTTTTTCTCAGGAACGCGTGGACTTATCAAGTTGAAATTAATATCAAACACTCAGGGCTGCAGTCCCTTGAAGCAGTGAAAAAATGTAAAGCGTTTATGTTCTGAAATCAATACCTATAGGGTACTTCCTGTTGACCCCTAGAATCATGAAATTTGGCAAAAAGCAATGTCAAGTAGCACTAGTAAAGGAAAAAATCCGAAAACCGTAAATTTGTAGTTTCATTACAAAAATAATAATTTTAAAACTATTTAAATACCTACAAATTTGTTCGGATCCCTCGTTGCGCGAGTCCGACTCGCTCTTGACCGGTTTTTTATTCAAGGTGCCACCGCAAAATATTCCCGCTGCATCGTCGAAATACGACCAACACTTATACTAAAAATGCCCGTTTAAAAATGTTTCAGGCACACAAAAGGCAGAATGTTTTCCGTAGAAGGATTGAAGATATGCATAGATTACTTTATAAGAAGAGGCCATGTTGTAAAGGCGTTTGTGCCGAGATTCAGGTAACAATAACTTGTTCTACTGTTCGTTGGATGCCAATCCAATAAGAACATACTCGGAAAATCTGAAGATGATAGAAAATTGATGTATTGCCAGAAATATTTCACCAAATCGTTATGAGGAAGGCGTAAAGTTCTTCATCCTTTATTGAAAAGGGAGGATCGTCCGGGTGTTGTCTGGTGAGCAAAGTCGGGACGTTGCATGTTAATGCAAGTCACGCGTCGTACTTTGCTTGCGCGATGCAGGATATTGCGTGACGTCAGTGTGATGCGTAATTCGCTTGTGGCGATGTAGATGTCGCCACATCAACATGAAGTTTATTAAGGTTGCTTTGAAGGCTGCAAAAACAAATGGGCAACACTATATAAAGAAATATTTGTCTGCAAAAGTTGGACAAAACGATTTATTCTTGTTATTGGGTTTTGCCATCGAGAATTTCTCAGTAGCAGCCTGGAGCCTGGATTCATGCCTGGTTGCTGGTAACAAGTTAGCCGTCTTTTATGGGACTCAAACATAACTGGCAAATGTAGGTGTATTATAAGCCACCTCTGCTGAACCTTTTGGGCAAAACAGACATGATGTTGTCAAATATTATGATAATACCTACATTCTAATGGCAAGGATGAGTTGATAACTGCATTCAAGCTAACTCTCTGACCAGTGATACCGATCGGACAAGCTTAGCATCGTCATATACAAGATGACTACACTCTGCAATCGTCTAAAACCATACTTTTATTCACTTTAGATGCAAATTCGGGAAGAGCACGGATCCTACCCTGCTTGATTACCTAGAGAGGCAAGGTCTGGTGGTGTACACCCCGTCTAGAGAGATACAGGGCAAGAACTGCGTACCCTATGATGACAGGTTAGTACCCTTTTATTTTACCACTAGCTTCTGCCCGCGACTTCGTCCGCGTGAACCCCCCCCCATTCACCCTTTTAGGGATGGAATTTCAATACCACTCAATATTCTTCAGCTAAATGGAAGGAATTTACAACATGCATGAAGCGCACACTATGTAGGCAAGCATATTATAAGTTGGATGATTATATCATAGATACAAATGCTTGGCTAAATGCTGGTCCTGCTCCACAGGCACTTGGGCTCACTAGTTAAAATTTCAATATTTAGAAGAGGTGCTTCCCTTTTTCTTTTTTTAGTGTTTCTGACATTACGACCTTAATGTTTATTTTTATTTTATTCAATCAAGTTTTAATTGTTTAATACTGCAATCCTAAACACCTTTTCCTGTTTGGCAGTAAAAAATTTATTCATCTCTTAAATAAATTGCAATCTATAGTTTTGTATAATTTAGAAGCTCAATTTTGTAAATGTAAGAACCATGGATCCATTTCTTATGATTTTTTGATGTTGACTTGAAAGAGAATTTGCAAAACTGTAGTACTGACTCTCTTTACGTCGCTTGCTAGTGACGTGAACGCGTGACGGCACACAGTTAGGGAACTCCTGAACTATAAATCACGCCTGTATTTTTCAAAGATGTGGGATGTGACTGTGGTTTGATGGGCTAGCAACACATAACTATTGTTATACTTTACTCGGTAACATAAATCTTACAAAATAACTCAACTTTTATGTTTCACATTACAGATACATACTCCAATGTGCAGCAGAATTCGACGGCGTTGTAGTCTCAGGCGATAATTACCGAGACTTGATAAACGAGAACAAAAGATGGCGGTACATCATAGAGAATAGAATACTTCCCTTCACATGGGTCAATAATATGATCATGTTTCCTAAAGACCCTTTCGGACGAGGGGGACCAACTCTTGAGATGTTGCTAAAACACCCCACGCCATCCATCATCCAACAGTCGCACTGAAAATAAGTAACAATTGTCTATGTCTTATGTCTCGCTACAGTGTTCCCAGTATACATTATGTATATGGCAGCTATGCGAGGGCAAAATGTATCAAAAATATTAAATTCTCATTTAAATTATCCATGTCTTTGTCTACTAAAGTTTATCGGGCAATCTGTAGACATTACTATTCTAGAAAAACATATTTTTGTATCAAGAACTTAATATACTTACTGTCTTTATACATATACTTAAAGTACACTAAACTCAAACAATATTCTTCATACATTGTGTAAAAAAATTCGTTGCTAAGCCGAAATCTAATCATTCTGTAAGCCTGAATAAGTAACATACAAGCAAGAACAACAACTTTTTGGTCAGAAAAACCAGTCATCTGTAGCTATAACGAACCTGTCGCAAGCGCTACTGCCGAGCATGAGGTCCTGGGTTCCAATCCCAGGTCGCGGGAAAAGTCTTACTGGGTCTTACCATCAGAAATGTCTCAGTAGCAGCCCGGAGTCTGGATTTGTGCGCGGTTGATGGCAAAGGGCTCGCCCCCTATTACATGGAACTTAATGTGGGTTTACTATAGGTACAGACGCCAGCACATAAAGCTACCCGAAACTGTAAAATTTTCGCATTCAACTTTGACCCTTATGCCGTAACGATAAAGTTGAAAATCTATTAAATAAATTTGACAGATTGTAGTAGGTTGATGTGCTGGCGTCTGTACATCTCTGGTTAACCCTTCGGGGATTACATTCTTGATGTTATGTGTTATGTTATAATAATATGTTGCTCAGTTTGGTAATGGGTCCTTTTACACTATTGTATTAATACCAAAAAATACCTTAGTTATCATACAATTAGAAATTGCTAGCAATTAATGGAATTGTAGGCCGACCGCTTAACTGAGACGTTGCCTGAAGTAGAAGCGCGGTGCGGGAGGGATGTGGTGACGTGATGCGTGAGCTCAGTGATTCGTCAAGTTGTAACAACTATCACCCCTCCCGCACCGCGCAGCTACCTCAGGCAACGTCTCAGTTAAGCGGTCGGCCTATAGTAATAGTACACTATTTCGCCGTAAAGCGTCGACAAAAATGTGATTTCGTCGAATATAATAATTGTGATGCGATATTAGTATATTACTAGCTTTGCCAGCGGCTTCGCCCGCATGCCGGAAATTATCCCACGGGATCGTAATACCTTGATAAAAAAGTATGGTCTAATTTTGTGCCTATTTTCATCCAAATTCATGAGGGGTGGAAAGGTAGCAAACCCTTTTTTCCATTTACAATATTACAATAGATTATAATATAGTACACAGTATAATTATGAGACTGCGTGTTTGCCATCATTGTTTGTTTAGTTTGCATAAAAATGTACCAGAAATGTCATAGATGCAATGTCATTGTAACAAAGTGCAATTTTTCACATCGTCTAAGTATAGCGACACACCTGCTGAAATTACGCGAGAGAAGTAAGTTCTACAAGGCAAATTACGCGACGTATTTTCAGCCTAATATGAATTCCACATTGAAATCCTTATTTTGAATTTGATTTTTATTTCCACTTAGGGCTTATTTATCAGTTGTTCTCTATACAAAACCTCTCAAACCACTATTCCACAGATAAAAGTTATCTAACTATTGAAAAATCAGCCATTAAACAAATATCAACTATAAGTTTGTAACTAAAACAAATTAATTACAAAATTATAGAATGGTTGACGAAGTCATAAAAATGACGGAAGTTGTTGCGCACAGTGAACTTTATTTGTGTTGGCTTTGAAGTTGTTTTTTCAAAAACACATTTGTTTACTTGTTCGGAACTAAATTGCGACTGCGCCGAGTTTAGTAGACAATTAACGTCGAATTTCCGTCGCGTATTTTCCGTAGATTTTTTGGGCCCATCAAAGTCAAAAGTCGAACGAATATAAATATAATAAGAGCCAGTGTCGTCTAATATTGATGGCCTTATTTTGAAATAGGTGAGTACGGCGGTTACCTTTGTAATTAGTTATTATTCTAAACGCACATCTGTTCTCAATTCAGTAAACAGTATCAGAAAGGTGTGATCAAATCCCAAGCAAAACTACAATACCGACTCGATTGAAATAGCGGACAGACGGCTGATTATTTTATCTCGATAGTTGTTCAGGTTGATGGTATGTATCTGTACCGCACCCTTTAATTCGACCACATCTTTCTGAAACACGCTGTATATACCCCTTGAACGCCAAGAAATTGAGTTCCGATATTTCTAGCGTTGATAAATAATCTCAACCGATTTAGTCAGCTTAGGAATGTAAAATAGATGTATATCTAGCTTTTATATAAGTAGTTTAGATTTTTGTTCATAGATTTATTTATGTTTAGAGTTACTTTTTTCTTTCCAAGTTTATCCGAGTCATTTTTGTTTTGGTATAAAAAAATGCGTTGTTATACATCTGATTTCAGTGATTCTGGTTTAACTTTAAATGGTTTTATACATGTATGCAATCATAATGCTGGGGCCAGACTATCGCGATAACGCGAAGATTTGCGCGATAAGTTGATGCTCATTTGTTGGATCTACGATGTCAGCCAATAAGAAACAACTTATCGCGATTTTCTCGTATAGTGTGGCCCCGGCATTATAGCGTTATTTAAACAGACTGACCGCGTCCTGTTTAAAAGCGATCGTCGGCAAACCGGAAAGCGCCCTCTGTCAGCGCCGCTGTTCACCGAACAAAAAGTGACATAGGAAAATTCAAGTGGTCGATTCATAATGCTCATTTGATCGTATAAAAAACCATAGATATATACATTGTATTAGATATTTTTTTATTAATTACTTGACGAGATTTTTTTTTTAATATTTTGAATTTTTTTTTCATTTCTACTGCATTAAATAAATTTTTGAAAGTAAGTACAGAATTAATTTCCATTAAATTATCTGTACAATGGTATATAAATTAAGTAGGTGTACTAGGAGGAGTATAACTAGAGAAACAGTTGCAGAAAGGAGGCAAAATAAATTTTTCGATCGTAAAGCACTCTCTAATGCTTCGCATTATGAGTCGTGCAATAGACGGATGCACATAAATAGGACGTTGGTAGAAGTTGTCCACGTCATTTATAAAATTTAATTATTTTTAAATTTTCAGGAAATATAATTAAGCTATAAAATAAATGTCATCGAATTTCTGAATAGTTAGTGAGATACCAGCGTATGAGCTCAGATATACACGGAAGTTTTACCCGTAGCGATTTTTTTTATCGCACTGGATTTCCAAGGCACAGCTTATTAGCGCCGAGGGCTGAAAATACAACTGTGTTTTTGACGCGCCGGAATGCGCTCTGTTGGATTTTCAATGCTCGGCTCAACACCGAGAGTTCAAAATCCAGTGCGCAATAAAATTCCGCCGTTTTACGTACTTGCGAACGTTGGTTTAAAATGTCCCACTGCAGGGCAATGGCCTCTACTCATACAGAAGAAGCCACGAACATAGATCACCACGCTTGCTCAAGACGGGTTGACGATTTCAGACTAAGGGTCTCCCCACATTTGTGACTCGGAATCGGCTAACACCGGTCAAAAAAGCCTTTATGTCTACGTAACAAGGGTGTTACTAATACCATTCGCATCGGCTCGGCTCGGACGACGAGTCGCGACGCCGGCCGACGGTGAAACGAACCGTTTGTCGATTAGCTCGGCGATAAGTCTAGTAGTGTGGTGATACGCACTCGGCTTAAGCCGATTCCGCGTCGGTAAATGTGGGGAGACCCTTATTCTCCTAAACCACTTTATATTGCTTCTTTTTATAAACAGTACTAGTGCATAGCAATTATATGTTGGGACGTTTTGTAAAAAAAAAAGGAATTTGGAAAAGGCTTGAAAATACCTTGAAATTTCAATGCCTGCTGAGAATTTATATTTGAAGGTCAAAATTTGTAAATAAAAGTTGATTTATTTTAACGTCTTATCTTTTATTTTTTCCTGGGCCTTTTTACATCTTAACCAGCTTACTGCTTCATCAGTGGCATTCTCATCCAGAGTAGATACTTCAGCGTATTTCCCACCCCGTGTTCAATTCGGGACACCATGAAATTCCACGCTTTTTTTAGCAAAATGTCATTAGAATCTCTATAGAGCTTAATCCATCCAGGCTGATTGTTGTCGATGAATTTCAGACAATTGTCATCGTAGATAGCGTCCTAAATCGAATAACTTGGTTGGAATCCCCTTTTTTAGTTTTACGCAAAAACTCAAAAATAATTACGTTTTCGTTCCTTGTGTCCTCCGGCATATTAGTCTACTAGCTGCGCCCCGCGGTTTTACCCGCATAAGTCTCGATCCCGTTGGAATATCGGGATAAAAACTATCCTATGTCCTTTTCCGGGACTCAAACAATCTCTATACCAAATTTCATCTAAATCGGTTCAGCGGTTTAGGCGTGAAGAGGTAACAAACATATAAACACACACACTCACAAACTTTCGCCTTTATAATATTAGTGTGATAAATTAATGGGCCAAGGATACGCGGGCATGCTCGTGAATTTTACAAATGGCACACTAGACAAATGTTCCGTTACTTCTTTTACAAAAAGTAGGTACCCTAGACCAGCTGCTACACTTGCTGCTAAAACCTGCGTGAGGATAATAGCGAAAGGCTCGAGACTGCGCGGCCGTTTAGCCTGCACTCGGGACAGTTTCCACTAAACGGAAAAATCCTCGCGGATGCTCGAGCACTTAAATTTCACTGAATAAGTAACTATCAGAATGAAATTCGACGCATACATGAAGCGTTTCTTTGCGCAACTCGAGTGCCCAGTCGCGGATATCTGCGAACCTTCCCGAAGCGTTCTCGAGACCGCGCGATCACTCTTGAATCAAGCAATCTGTTGATCCTCAGCGGTGCGTCCACGTCCGAAGCGCACTTTTGCACTTGGTGTGAATGAGCGGCCAGGACATCACGAGGAGTTTTCCGCTTGATGAAAACTAACCCCTAGAATTCGCGAACATGTTCGAGCAGTTCACAAACGGCACCTTAGACAGTCTCGAGACTTCGCGCGGCTGCTTGACTTTTCTTACCCTCATACAAACCACTATAATTTAGACTTAATTCCATTTGGTTAGGGGCCAAGTAACAAGATATAAATAAAACAAAAAGAAGTATTTTGAATTGGAACACTTTTATTAAAATTACGCTTACACAACGGACGCATGGTAAGCCTGTGACGTCATTCGACTTGGCGAGTGCTTCCACTTTAAACCTTCCATAACCTTGAGTTTTTGTACCAAATCTCACCTTTGCAGGAAAAATGTTCACATTATGCAACAGTGGACAGTACACGCCAAGCCTTTTATTCTTGTAAAGGCAGCTCAGGGTACATTTTTCCACAAATAAGTGGATTATAAGACCTTTTGGTAGTATATATAACTCCTCTATGCCCCTTAGGTCACAAAAAACTATTCTCAAGGCTAAATAAACGCTCGTTTTGAACTATACTCGGCTCACGAATGAACGTGACTATTATTAAGAATTGCACTGATAACATTATAACAAACAAACTATGAATAACGTGCTGACAATAAAATATAACTTACTTCGTAGTCACTAAACGAATAATACGATCTCATATGCATTTAAATTATTGACGGACACTAAACGCCCATAATAATAAATCAACCTATAATATTCCCATAGCTGGGACACAGGCCTCCTCTCGGTAAGAGGGAGTGGGCTGTATTCCACCAGGCGGGCTCAATGCGGGTTGGTAGATTTCACATGTCTTCGAATTTTTGGTTCTAGGACATGCCGGTTTCTTCACGATGTTTTCCTTCACCGTTTTGAGAGCAGGCGCCATAGGCGTTATAACGATAAAACTTCTATTGTGTCTCGTTCAGTGTCCCTCAACCGATTAACCACCCTAGTCGGATTAATACGACAAATTTTAATGTTTTCGGTGCCCGTGGCGGCTCAGTCGTATTTATACTATACACAGTAAAATAGGGATACATAAAATACGTTTTTGAAGTGAAAACTTCTTTAGCGGCGTTGAACACTTTTTGTAATGGGTAAAAAATGTTAAACTCGCGTCAGGACACGTGACCGTCAGGAGATATCCCCCCCCCCCCATCTCTTTCTACGGCGGCGCCAACCGAAGTGAACCAAGTGAGACACGATAATGGATGGATGGATGGTGATGTGATGTGATGGTGGACGCGGACGCGGACGCGGACACGGACGCGGACGTGGATGGACAACTGATGGCTCGACCGTCTGTGTAGTAGCCACACTGCTGTGTTTTCGTAAAATTCGTGTATATAAAGTGTTTCAAAAAATGGAAATTGAACAAAGTGCATCGATTAATGAAAAAAGTGACGCAGAAATAGTGAAAAAAACTTAGTTATATTAATTCAATTAATAATTGATTTATTTCAACGTTAATATTCAAGTTTTCACTTCTGCCGGCACTCCCGGAGTGCAACCCGTCTTTTTTTTGTTTTTTATTTCATTACACGACCAACCCGCACTGGGTCCGCCGCGTGGTGGATTACGGCCCAGTTTCTCTCACCGAAAGTAGGCCTATGGCTGTGTCCCACCAGTGGGAACACTATAGGCTGAATATGCACGACCCTATTCATAGTAAATATTTTTTATTTGTAGATAAATGAGCTGGGCGCGGGGGGTACGGATAGTATTCCTTCGTTTAGCGAATCCTCTGCTTAAATATTAACTAAAGCGTAAACATATAAAAATATAATTAGCTATTATAAAAATAACATTAAAATTATATCTTATATTTAATCTCACTTTCCTTATGCCAAGCTCTTTTCCTTACGATTATCATGCAGTCTTTCGATACCTTATATAAAAATTGTGCGGGTAACAGAACAAAATGTAAACTATACAAAGTTGCCTCCAAGCTTTGGTTATAAGAACTGGTTTTTATTAAAGGGAGAGTAGGAGCGAAAACGCACCGATGCAGCGGTTCAACGCACAAAATACGTGCTCTAACGCATTTTTGCGTCAAAGCGCCGCGCAACGAATTGTTTTCAGTGCATATTTTGCGTCGAAACGCACTACATTTTATTTTCACCATAAGATAAAAGGAATTATGTAAGAAGTTTTGGCACTACCTATTCAAAAATAATTATTGCACAAAATTGCAGTAAAATGGAATATACCCAGAAGATTATGGAATACCTTCTAGAAGAATAACTTCATAAGATTATTATAGTTTGGAATATTAGAAGCAAGAAAGGGATTATCAAAATATTTATTTCTTCTTCAAAATAGATTGTATCACCTCTCTTGCCGAATATGAAATATTAAAGATAATATGGATTACAAATTGTGACATTTTCAATTATTTTTATAAGATTTTCCACCCTAGTGCCGAAATGGTACAACAAGAAAATAAATAAATTAAGTAACTGTAAAAAATATTCTCATAAAATAATAATAGAATCAGTAAATAAAACTAGAAATAAAATAAGATTTAGTTATTTTAAAACAAGGAAATCAAAAAGATAAAAACAATATTTTTCCTACCATTTCGACAGCAGCAGAATACTTCAAAGACTACAAAATATCAAAGAATAGAATTAATCAATAATTAACATAATCG
The DNA here is from genome assembly GCA_947508005.1 of Amphipoea lucens. Lineage (NCBI taxonomy): Eukaryota > Metazoa > Arthropoda > Insecta > Lepidoptera > Noctuidae > Amphipoea > Amphipoea lucens. The sequence continues at coordinate 13,201,957 of OX382379.1, forward strand.
AGAACAATGTAGACTACAACATGCACAAACTTAAATATTAACAATACTGAAACAAACAAACACTACCACGAAATATCGGGTACAAACATAATTGATTAATTACTTACTATTAATTATTTCGACTAAATGTGCACTTCTGCTAATATTTATGCGAAAACCATACCAACAACCACGATAGCACGAGTTAAAATTGCTTCTGCTGTACCGTAATCGATATTAGTAACATCACTATAATTTATCGATAAGATGCACTGCACACTCATCATCCTCCTGCCCTTCTCACAATTTATTTGGGGTCGGCGCAACATGTCCTTTTCTTCCACACTTCTCTATCAGTCAGAAGTACTGCACCCTATGAGGAGATTATAACATCAATAAACTAATTGTTACTTTGTAAGAGATAGTTGATTGTAGGAGCCGTATAGTTCAAGACATTAATGACATGAAATGTGTCAGGAATGTAAGAAAGAGAAGGGAGTGAGTGATAGATAATTTTCGGGATGCATGAAGAAGCCTCCTCGTGTAGCGCAGTTTGTTCCGCTAGTTACTCAACTGAACCGAGCGCTCGGCGCATCCTGGACAGTCACACCCAACACCTTATTTGACTGGCCAATTCTTCTCTTGCGGTGGTAGGACTAACGCCCGCCTGGTTTGCGACCATCCTCCCACCGGAGTCCGGCGTCAAGCAGCCTGCTGTGTTTCGTCGATGCGTGGGAGCCCCGGTGCCTTAGGCATTGTCTGGGCACGCTCGTTCCATCATATACCTCATCCATCGCTTTCCATCAGGCGTGATCGAGGTCAAGAGCGGGCCCATTCAGCAATAAAAAAAAAATAAAATAAAAAATAGCGTGACACGGGAGAATGGATAAAGAAAACGTGTTGCGCTTGCTCCGACCCAAAGTAACATAAGACAAGGGCAGAATGATGATGAGAATAGTTCAAGAAAAAAAGGGAGTTACATAGAGAAAAAAAGTTAGAACGACGGATATAGAAGAGAAATAAAATTATATCCATACATAGCGTTTCAAGAAAATTCACATCGGAAACGCAAAATTCTCAATTCGCAGTATAGTGCACATTTCGCCAAACTACTGAAGACCTATCGATGCAAACATTTGTGCATTACTATTACAAACCAATAAAACACTAGGATACAAAGATTTGATCATACATTTTCACTATTTATCTATTCAAAAGGTATACAGTACGTTTATCTAAAACCTAGGCCTGTATTACTAGTTTTTTAATCTAGGGGCCGTATAATGAAAATTTAAGGCCATAAATTGTCCCGTTGCGAAAAAGAGACAGCAATGTTCGTATAGCTCCATCTCTTTCACGCATAATCATAGTATAAGCATAATCAATCAGCCTATGTTTCCACTGCTGGGACACAGGCCTCCTCTCGGTGAGAGGGAGTGGGCCACCACGCGGGCCCAGTGCGAGCTGGTAGATGTCACACGTGTTCGAATGTTTAGTTCAAGAACATGCCGGTTTCCTCACGATGTTTTCCATCACCGTTTTGAGAGCAGTGGTGATGAAATAATTTACACAAAGTAAAGCGCCTGTCTGGGTTCGAAACTACAACCTAAAACTCGTAAGTGTCTTTACCGCTAGGCCACTGCTCTACTCTCTTTCACGCAATAAAACAATTTAAAAGCTTTAAAATTTCACTATATTATCTCAGACCCCAGAACTTAGCTTTTACTTGCGAACGGTCTACGACAACTTACTATAGTTTGTAGAACTGTGATTAATATCTGTGAATACGTTATATTGGTAATAGTTTCAACTACTTGATACGATATACTTGTAGAGATCAACTTATTGCAATAGAAGCCAAGCTTGGAAGGAGTATTTAGTGTTTACCTACCTTTTGACGTAATTTTTAGAGTACCTGCTTGACTGAGACATATCGTACTGTCGTGCAAATTATCAATGTTTTCTGAACCTTCAGTACAAAAACTCAATGAAATAATTTCGAACTTTGTGCAAGGCACAATAATTAGTCTATAATGTTCCCACTGCTGGGTCACAGACCTCCTCTTTTCGAGAGGGAGTGGATTATAATCCACCACGCGGGCCCAATGCGGGTTGGTAGATGTCACATGTCTTTGAATTTTTGGTTCTAGGACATGCCGGTTTCCTCACGATGTTTTCCTCCACCGTTTTGAGAGCAGTGGTGCTGACTTACTTAAAGTAAATTTCCTGCCTGGGTTTGAACCCACGACCGAATAACTCGCAATTCGGGGCCGTTACCACTGGACCACCACTGCTCTCTACTCAGCTTTGTGCGAGTCTATAAGAATGTAGACTTTGTCAGTTTGTGGTTTTAAGAACAAAACTGCAGCAAAAGAAAATATTTAGCCTTGCATACTCTTTAGGAACATCACTATTTTGTCTATGGTTTCAATAGACAAATCTTTTATCAAGGACAATATATACATAGACATAATCACTTGCCATTTTCCAAGCGGCATTTCAAAATGACATTCATGTTGCCGTTTTGGCAGAGAATCAACTTAGTTCAAGAAGAAATAGGTAAACTGAATATAACTGCTGTACTCACCGAAGGGAAAAGAAGAGGAAAAAATAGAGAAGTGGGAGAGGGAGAAGTGTACCATAAATTACACACACATTTCGTCAGTTATGTTAAAATCCCATTGCTATCAACTACAAATCCAGACTCTGGGCCGCTACTGAGAAATTCCAGATGAAATCCCAATAACACTGCCCGACCTGAAGATCGAACCTAGATCCCCACGAGAGCTATTCTTTACCATAACTCATCATCACCTGGCTAGCCGTTACCCAAATATGTTGGAGTCGGCTTCCAGTCTAACCAGAAGCAGCTAAATACCAGTATTTTACATGGAGCGACTGCCCATCTGACCTCCACAACCCAGTTACAGGTTGGCATTATAAGTAGCTTAAAAACCTCAGTCAAACAGGTACGCAAAATACAAAATTCATTCATCATCTTTAGTGATCATTTGATCCAGTTTCAACTGTTCTAGCTGCAGTTGGCGCCTTATCGAACCCAACTGCGTTAATATATTAACACTTTTACCTTCCTCATTTGGCAACGCCTTTAATATATTCTTCTGTACGGCCGGCACTTTATACTTATCATCTACCTTCTTCATTGCTTCGCTCATTAGGTTATCCCCTCCACCGTCGTGATGCCTCTTAGGCGAGTGACGCAACACCGGTATAGGCAACGTATCGACTTCTACATTTTTCTTAAAGGACGGTTTTTCCGGACGGTCTGTTAATCTCTCTTCGGACGCATGTACTAGAACCTTTTCTATTTTGTTTTTTTGTTCTGGCAACTCTGATATGATGCTGTCATCATCTTTTTCGTATTTCGTTGATTTTTCTTTGTTGAAGTTTAGATTTTTTCTTAGGTAGCTGTCTACGTCATAGTTTGATGAGAATATGGAGTTATCTGGGATGTTGATTGAATATGGTTTCTTATTGTCACAGATTTCGTTGGTACGTTCTGTGACTCTAGGGTAGTAGAATGGTAGTTTAGTGTTCGTTTCGCTTCGGGAGGTGTTAGTGTTGCGTTTGACTTGACTGTGGTGGGACTTGTGTGGTTGTGACGCGGCTCGGAGATTCCGTTGTTCGGCGTCAATGTCCCTTTGTAGCTCTGTGCGTTTGTTGTGGTAGTCTGTTGTGCTTTCTTTTATCTGGAAATGGGAATTAAGTGGAATGAAGAAAAGTACAAAAGAGAGACTTACAGACTAAGTGAACTGATATAAATGATATCATCTGCCTAGCCTATTTTCAACTATGTTGGAGTCAGCTTCCAGTCTAACCGGATGCAGCTGAATACCAGTATTTCTGACCTCCACAACCCAGTTACTGGATAATACGATATCCCTTGGTAAAACTGTTTGTCAGACTTTCGGGCTTCTGACTACCCGTAAAGACTGTCAAAAATCCACGAATGACAATCAGGACCAACTGCTTAACGTGCTTTCCGAGGCACGGAGGGGCTTGGTATGTAAAAATGGTCACCCATCCACGGACGAACCGCGGTAAGCGTAGCCTAACCTGATCAATCGACCCGTACGGCTGTTCTTACATAGCCACAAGCCTTTCAACTGATATAATATCATTAAATTGATTCCAGGGCCAGAGCACTTTTAAGTTATGTTTGTGGCTTGGGATAATAGTCTGGATCCTTGTAAAGATATGCTTAAAATTGCTACACTTGTTACATCGACCAGCAAATGTTATTACAATATACAGAACATACCAATTGCGCAGTTTGTGTGCCTTTCAGAAAATATGTACAATCGCGGACACTGCCGCCTGATCAACACTAAGTTAATTTTGGCTTGTACTTAAAAAATTGAAGCGCTCTCTAGTAAGCGCGCCAATGTCAAATAGTTCGTCCATAAAATTCACAAAAGGAGTACACGTGATGCGTCACTAAGCTGTGCAGGATAGGTTGCAACAACATAATTGCGTTATCGCTTTCCTAATAAGCGAAAACTTTAAAGAGGCGTGGCTTGGCGCCGCCGCAGGATTTAGGCGAAAAAAGTTTAAGTGATCATGCGGAAAAGGCCGCGATGATACAGACTTGAACACAACACTTTTTATCACACAAAGAAGTTTTCATTGAAAAAGTGTCTTTAATGACTTAGTAATAAAGTACATTACTCACTGCGGCAGTCAGTTCCTGTTGTTTCCCAACCTCCCTCTCCTGTGCGACTCGAAGCATTCGTAGTTGTTCCTCTAAGCGACGCATCTCAGCTTGCTCTAACATCCTGCAAATAGTCGGATGTGCAAGTTATAAATATGTTACAGACTTCAGGCATTATGTTGATACGATGCATATTTTCCCAATTGGTCCCTTTTTGTGCTTGTTTTTTTTTTTGCGTCATGCTTTTGCCGCAAATAAACGTATTTCCTTTCATTTTTGACGTAATTGCATAGTATATATAGTAAAAGTGCGCAGTACTGCACATCCCCACCCTATTTGAAGTTAAATATCAACTTTATTTCAATGACAATAAAGTTGATTTCAGAGTGACTAGCACTATTGAAAAAATTATAAAAATGTTTGAAGTTGTAGCGTAAACTGAACTTTATTGTGTAGGAATTAAAGTTATTTTTCCATTAATTCATATATTTTGTTTATTTTTATGGCAAACTAGCTGCGCTCCGCGGTTTTACCCGCGTGAATGTCGATCCCGTGGGAATATCGGGATACAAAGTAGCCTATATGTTAATCCAGGGTGTCAGCTACCTCCATACAAAATTTTATCAAAATTGGTCTAGCCGTTTGAGCGTGAAGAAGTAACAAACATATAAACACACACACACACACTCACAAACTTTCGCCTTTATAGTATTAGTGTGATAAATCGCGAACGCAGATTAGGTGTTCCTATTATATATCCCCATACCATGCAATTTCACAGACAAACAACTTTGTTTCATAATATTTACGGAAAATACACTCAAGTAGGAATAATGGACTCACTTCTCTCTAGTTTTCCTTTCTTCTCTTATTCTCTGCTGTTCTAGTATTTGGTTTTTTAACTCTTGTTGGTAGAACTGACGACGCTCTGCCGCCTCCTGCAAAATAGATATTGTGTGATTTTAAAACCTTTGTAATAAGAATATGTGGTCGGAGAGTAATTAATTAATGAAAACAAGGGCTTTGATCACAGATATAGATATACCTAGATAACGCAAGAGCACCTACTTCGCGTGCCAAAAATCGCACCAGTTTACGATCGAAAATCATAAGCCGCCACTTTCGCGCTCAGTCCTGCGTACTGCTGGCTGGGTGAGCGTGAGCGAGAGAGCGCGAGCTTGTGACGTCATAGTAGGTAGTCAAAAAGTGGCACGCTTAGTTTTCATACAGTTCGTGATGCTTGCGTTATCTAGGTATATCTATATCTGTGGCTTTGATGATTACGACCTCATTACAAATCACGATTTTCACTAGTGTTGGAAGAATCTTTAATTCTCATTTAGCCAAATTTTCTTAGCAGCGGGCGACTTGGGTGTGAAATCGATTGAGTGTTTTCCATATACCAACAATTATAAAATGTTTAGATACCTTCTCAGCCTGCATGTTCCTCAGTTGTATGGCATCCGCGTCGAATATGGACGGCATGTACTGATGACGCAGGTCGGCCGTCAACTTTTCGCGGTTCGACTTCTTCACCAGTGTCGATGTGCGCTCTGGAATGAAAATATTGATTTTTTGACGTGATAACGTCTTATAAATCGAAGAACGCCGGTTGCACGCACGAAAAAGCATGACTCATTGTCACGTTCCGCCTGAGCCGAGCGTGCAAGCGAGAGCGCGGAACAAGCGATAGAGAGGCACGATCGGCCTAAGCGTTCGGCTTGTGACGCATCTATCTGATGTTTTCTTATGACGTTATCACGTAAAATTATCGTCCGTAAACCGACTTTACAGACAACCAATTTTTTTTTTAGATTTTACGCGCCACGTACTATGGCGAGTGAGGCGAAGGAGAGGCGCGAGGGGCGACGCGCGGGCGGCGGGCGGAGCCGCGCGACTTCGCAAGCGACGACAAACCGCGTCACATGTCTCGTAAAAAATAATTGTTAAAAGTGCAAACGATACCTACAAATGTAAAAAAAAAAATTCGAGCTAGTTTGTTTAATCCTAAACAAAGATCGTTACGGTTCGTAGGGCAAAGGCCTCTCTACTTAGTTAGAACTTACAAAGATAATAGAAACTCATTTCTGAAAGCCTGATGAATTCTCTAATCAGTAAATAGCAATAAACTTGAAAGGCCATAAAAATAACAACCAATCAAGTTAATTAATTGAAAACAGATTAATAATTGGCTTTTACGATATAATTCAGGTTAGTCTCCTAATTCTCTACAAAATGTAGTGTTTTTGTGTCAATATGTAAAATTACTCGCAATCTTGCGTAAAATTACAATAGTTAATATAAATCACTAAAGTAATTAACTTCAGATGAGTCCTGGAATGGAGACCGCGTATCGGCAAGCGTAGTGTGGGACGCCCCCCAGCTAGATGGACGGATGACCTAAAGAAGGTGGCTGGGGGAGACTGGATGCGGAAGGCGGAGGACAGGGTGCTGTGGCGCAGTCTGGGAGAGGCCTATGTCCAGCAGTGGACTGCGATAGGCTGAGTTCACCATCTGCCTAGCCTTTTCCCAACTATGTTGGGGTCGGCTTCCAGTGTAACCGGATGCAGCTAAATACCAGTATTTTACACGGAGCGACTGCCTATCTTACCTCCACAACCCTATTACTGGGTAACACGATACCCCTTGGTAAGACTAGTTGTCAGACTTTCGGGGTTCTGACTACCCGTAACGACTGCCAAAGATACGCGAATGACAGCCAGGACTAACGGCTTAACGTGCTTTCCGAGGCACGGAGGGGTCTCATTATGTGTAGATGGTCACCCATCTACAGACCAACCGCGGCAAGTGTAGCTTAACCTGATGCGATAGGCTGAGTGCATTGAAAGTAATTAACTTACTAGCACACAGTGATTTTAAGTCGTGTACACTACAACAAGATATTCATGTCGTTGTGGCCAGATTACCTGGTCAGCAGTCAGTGGTTCATAAACTGTCCAAGACTCGTCCGACGTACGATTGATATTTACCATCAAAGTCGCCATAACTCCGCCGCCTCCCGCAGTGGTTGTCGCTGGGCCAGTGTGTGTGCGGGGCCGGCCATGCTCTCGCCGCATCGTGCACACTGCGCGGAGATAGTTCGCGCTCCGCTTGAGTTATCATCAGCTGACTTTTAGTGGGAGATGGTGATAGCTAAAATAAGATATTTAAAATGGTTTTAATTATCATAAAATCACGCCTATATTCCTTAAAGCGAAAGGTACAGGTGTAAGTACTGTCGATCTCGTAATTGCCTTACCAACCTAAAGGTTCGAAAATACTATTTTCGTAATAACATAAAATTTCATTCAAAAATAAAGGAGAAAATCGCCTTTGAATAAAGCCAAGTGTAGACATACTTATAGACGTGACTGTACCTCTACCTACAGCGGTAGCGAATACCGCTTAGGTTTGAATAGGCCTTAAGGTTGAGTGTCCCCTGCACGTCATAAAACGACAAAGTTTATTTTTGCTTTTAGACCAATGACAAGTGACAGGTAGTTTCAATCTTATGGCCGATTCCTATAATTACGGACCGTTGTTGATTAAAATTAAGACTCTTGTATCTTTACCAATAACGTAGCAAAGACTCGATAGATAGCTTTGCTTAGACCCTCCCATATAAGAAGTAGCTATCACAGGTAAAATTAGCTTACGAATCACAGTAATATTATAATGGCGAAAATTTGTGAGTGTGTGTGTGTTTATATGTTTGTTACTTCTTTACGCTCAAACCCAATTTTGATAAAATTTTGTATGGAGGTAGCTGACACCCTGGATTAACATATAGGCTACTTTTTATCCCGGTATTCCCATGGGATCGACATTTACGCGGGTGAAAACGTGGGGCGCAGCTAGTCTATTTATATGCCCAGTTTGGCAATAGGAAATTCTACCATTGCACATTGGTAAGCAAAACGATTCGTTTTTGTTTATACGAACCGGGCATTAGTAAAGTTTCAATTTACTGTGAGTTTTTGTCAATGGTAGAAAGCTATTTACTAGGTCGCCATAAGTATAGCACACCCCTATTTCGTCATTTACATTATAAGTCCCACCCATGAGTGGGCGAGGTCGTTACGCGAATCCATACTTATCCATACTAATATTATAAATTCGAAAGTAACTCGTCTGTATGTTACCTTTTCACGCCTAAACCACTGAACGGATTTAGATGTTTGGCAGAGAGATAGATTGCATCCCGGGGAAGGACATAGGATAGTTTTTATCCCAGAAATCATCCTTTAAGGGGGTGAAAAGGGGGTAGGAAATTTGTATAGGAAATCAATAACCGCTGAACCGATTTAGATGAAATTTGGTATGGAGATAGTTTGAGTTGTGGGGAAGGTTATAGAATAGTTTTTATCCCCGAAATTATCCCTTAAGGCTGTAAAAAGGAGGGTGGGGATTTGTAAAGGGAATCAACAAAAATGGACTATAATTCTTTTATCGCGGGTGAAACCGCGGGGCTCAGCTAGTTTAATATATTTGTTCACAGGAACAAAACTCATGTTCCGTCTTCATTAGAACTAACCAAATAACAATTGGTAGTCTTACCCGGTACATCTCATTGTCATCAGTCTGCACGGCAACGGACAGCGGGCACGTGAAGCCGTCCACTTGCACCCCCGTGTCCACTGTACTGAAACATTATGAATACAAGTATTACATCAAAAATCTGAACCATCATCTGCCTAGCCTTTTCCCAACTATGTTGGGGTCGGCTACCAGTCTAACCGGCACCCTAATTGCGTAACACACTATCAATTGGAATCAGAATCATTTTGAAGCAAATTGCTAATCTATTGCTTCATAAGTTCGAAAAAAAAATCTGTTCAACACGTAAATAACGCAATGAATGTTGCTGAACTGTCAAAATGAAACCGATTCCGATTGATAATGTGTTACGCAATTGCCCTGCAGATGTAGCTGAGTACAAGTATTTTACATGCCTATCTGACCTCCACCACACAGTTACTGGGTAATACGAAACCCCTTGGTAAGACTGGTTGTCAGACTTTCGGGCTTTTGTCTACCCGTAACGACTGTCAAAGATCCACGAATGTCAGCCGGGACCAACGGCTTAACGTGCTTTCCGAGGCACGGAGGGGTCTTGGTAGGTAAATAAAGATGGTCACCCATCCACGGACCAACCACGGCAAGCGTTGCTTAACCTGATCGATCGACCCGTGCGGCTGTTATTACTTAGCCACAAGCCCCTCTTAAAAATCTAAAAAAAAAAAAAAAAAATTAAGTAATCTTAACCGACTTGAGTGTTAGTCCTGCATGCCTTCGTCCCATTTGTGGTCGGCGCAAAAAGTCAAAAAGACATAAGCATTTGAAGTTGTTAGGCGATGGATTATTCTATAGTCTATTAAAAAAATCTGATGAAAATGTAAACAAACCCTGTTCTTATTACGTTCTTACACAAAACTAGGAACAATCGTACAGACGCCAGTACATCAAGCTACTACAATCTGTCAAATTTCTTTAATAAATTTTCAACTTTATCGCGAAAGCATAAAGTTCAAAGTCGATTGGGAAAATTTGTCAGTTTCGGGTAGCTTGATGTGCTGGCGTCTGTACATATTCTATTTATTTACATTATCATCTGATAGTTTTCGAAAGAATTTGTCTAAGATTAATCTCGAAATTGGATCAAACATTCTGACAAATACTTACAATGAAAGTGTTTATCCTACATCAATCAGTTTACAAGGAATTTTAAGAACGATAAGATAATTATCTCACTCAATACGGTCGTTAATAGGATACATCGAGTTACGGAATAACTTCGGCTATGTAGATCGTCGTCTCTGTCACCTCTACCTATGTGAACATCTCTTGAGCAAGAGAGAGGGAGAGTAAGATCAATGAAAAAATGGATGGATTGTGTGAGGAATGATATGAAAGAGAAGGGAGTGAATGATAGCGTGACGGGAAGAATGGAAGAAGAAAACGTGTTGCGCCAACCCCAAGTAACATGGTACAAGGACAGGAAGATGATGAGTATCTGAGGGCAAGATTCATGGACCGCACTTTCGACCACGCTTTTCTAAGTAAAATAAACGTTGCATACGAATGTGAACCATATTCGCAGAACATTAATCTGCATTTTCAAATCAAACACTTGCTCACATTTGCTTATACGAATATGAACATTAATTACATAACTATAAGGTACGTATTCGTATGGAACTCTTACTTTACATAAATAAGTTAAATTAATGATCCGTGAATCTTCCCCTGAAACTCGGTAATAACATCCGAGTACTTACTTGTTATTGTTACAGTAGCTAGTTGTCTCCGGTACATATTGCACGCTGCGGCGTCGCTCCGCACTAAACCTGTCTCGCTCTATCAGTATCTCTCTCTCCCTCTCCTCTCGTTCTTTCTCTTTCTGCTCTCGCTCGCGACGTTCCTTTTCTGCTTGCTGTTTGGCTTCCTGCTTCTTTTTGGCTTGCTGGAAATTCGATAAGTAAACTTTAGGAAACATACTTTAAATGATCACTGGAAATCGGTCGCCGCGCCGATCTGATGGAAACCAGCGCCTATACTATGGTCAAAAACATATCTTATACCATTTAAAAATTCCATGTGCTTCTAAATACACAGACACCTAAACCTTTCAAAGAAGGAAATAGGCACCCTGGACTGCACGAAATATTGTGGGCGTGCACAAACTTTGTAAACTTTAAAAAAATATGATAAAAAAGCACTTCCTCTCTCCTTAAACATAATCATTATATTTTCTTTGCTCCTGTTTCATGTGTATTATTTTTATATCTATATATTTATTTAAATTAGTATAATATACTTTATGTATGTATTTATTGTATTGTGTAAATGGTACACTACAGACTACCTAAAGTATTTGTCTGTCCTTCCCCTTTTTAATCCATCCAAAGGTTGTCTTTAAAAGATCGCTCTTAGCGATAAGACCGCCCATTGTGTCACCCATTGTAAAGTTTCTATATTTATGTCTGTAATTTATATGGTGTACAATGTACACCATACATAATAAAGAGTATTCTATTCTATTCTGTGACTTTTCTCTTGGGGGGCTGAATTTAAATTTAAATCAACAAGGCTATCTTAAGATAGCCTTGTTGATTTGATGTGGTTTTTTGGTAAGCTGCTGCACGACTTCGTATATGTACTTTAAACTGTCCAGTAACACAGCTAGGAGATGGTAATGTCGGAAAAACCCTCTATTAAACATTCCTACCTTGAGATATTTCAATTTTATGCTGTCCGATAATCATTCCGTCAGTCACGATATTCACCTGGTCTAAATATTCCCTGTACTGCTGCTGCCGTATCTTCCTTAGCGTGTTGCGTCTTCGCTCGTACTCTCCGAGGCCGAGGAAGGCATCGCCCCCCGCGGCCCGTTCGCTCCGCACTAAAGGGTTGTTGGGGGAGTACTCGCCCGCCTTCAACATTACGGGGAGACCTATATAGCGCTGTAATGGAAGAAAGGGTAAATGTTAGTTAGTTAGAAAGCAAAATAATTGATCAACCTAGTGATGATGTACTGCAAAGGGTCGCCAAAACGCGATGTTGCATTGATGAAGTCGCACGATCTACAATTTTAGAAGTATTGTGCCTGCTATAGTCCTTACAGGTTTATACATACAACGAAACTAGTTAAATTACGGCTAATTGACCAACTATCGAATGATACGATTTATCGTCAGAGTTTGAATGTCCACATACGCCCCAGCCATTTAGCGTGCGGTGAGGAAGTTAGCCCATCCCGCTACAATGTAAAACTTTTTTACCGCAAGATGGGAACGGAATAAACGCGAGTCGTAAAAGTTTTTTTCAAGCCTCAACATAATCCAGCCTATTTAGTGGTTGAATCTATTCAAACTTATTCTACAAATTAGTATTATTTCATGTTAAACAAATATCAACTTTATTTTAATGGTAATAAGTTGATTTCAGAGTGACTAGCACTATTGAAATTTGTTTACATTTTTGGCAATTAAATCGCGAATGCAGATTACATCATCATCTACAGCCTGACTTCACCCAATGCTGAGTATAGGTCTCTGTTTTCATGTGTACAGTACACTGTACAGTAGCATTTAATTCTAACCCTGTGTTCCATCATATTAATCCCAAAGAGGTAGAGGGGTCTCCCTTTAAATCTGTGTACGTACAACTATACTTACTACCCTGTTTACAAGTGAACTAATCTGCATTCGCGACTTATTTGCCAAAAATGTAAACAAATATGAGTTTATGGAAAAATAACTTTAATTCTTACACAATAAAGTGCAGTTTACGCTAAAACTTCAAACATTTTTATAACTTTTTCAATAGTGCTAGTCACTCTGAAATCAACTTAATTACCATTAAAATAAAGTTGATATTTGTTTAACTTGAAATAACATCAATTTGAAACAAATTTGAATAGACAGTAGACATGCTGTCTACCCAGGCAGTGGCTTTAATGAAACAAGGACAACAGGTTCTCACGTTATATTGTTAGTGACAATGAATGAAAACGTGCAAGGATTCGGTGGAATGATACAAAACCCGTCTAGCGATTTAATTTTCTAGCTTATCTGGTTACACGGGCAGCCAACCGTATAGAGCTTAGAAATTAATCTTATGTAGACCAACGCCCCCTACTTTGATCCACATAGAGCAATTTACATATTAGGTAACAATACCTAATATGTAAATTAGTCTATGTGGACTATAATACGAAATGCGAAGTATTTGAAATGGTGGCCCAGAATGAGGTGGTCGCAGACAGCGAGGGCTGGTTCGTTGCTCTTTCTTCAGGAATAGGTAATTAAAAAGGGTCAAACGCAAAAAAAACTGTTTGATAGTGTTTACGTGGTTTTAAAAACAGTAGACTTGCGGACTATGATTTATTATGGAACGGAAATTACTTTCCTGGTTCTTTACTCTCAATCAGAAAATACATACGCGAAAAAGGACATTAATTAATCACAACACAACACACAGACAAAACATGGATGTCGCAAACTTTTTATTTGATTTTGTATGTTTCTGTTTTTATTCTATCACATTTATTTAATTCTCTTAGGGATGATTTTGCAATAGACAGATATTTTTTATTCGTCGAATAAAATTGTCGACTGGAAATTTTTGTATGGAAGAACTGTCAAAAATTCAAAATTATTCCTCGTATCTGGCGTTGGAAAAATTAGCCACACACACTTCCCAGCGTTTGTTATTCTAGCGTATGACACTCGTAGGTTGCAGCAGAAAATCAGCGTCAGGTGGTACACCTTGTGTTGTCATCTGACATTATGCTGAGCTGGGCGCTAATACATTATGACCACTGAATGATTCCTTACTTCGATACCACGCCAATTCCTCAGCTAATCACGCCAATTTCGCATTAGAGAATACGGTTCCTGAGGTCCTTTTGACATTATAATGTTTTTGTTCTCTGTTTTTTATAGTTTTACCCCCTTAGGTACTAATAAACGTATTACATCAGATGAATGTTACACACCGATTTCTCTCTTTCAATATCGTCAGTAATTTGACTTTCGAAAGAAGAAGACAAAGCGAAGGAAGAAGACAAATATCGCCTTACTAATAAACGTATTATATCAAATGAATAGTTACACACCGATTTCTCTCTTTCAGTCGTCAGTAATTTGACTTTCGAAAGAAGTAGACAAAGCGTTGTGTAACTATACAGACGCTATACAACGTTTATTAGTAAGAGGGATAGGGTGTACTTATTTGCTGTAATGCGAATAAACGCATTTTTCTATCATTAAGTATTTCTTTTAAAAATACAACATGAAATACCATTTACCGCCGCAATTTGTCAGCAAACACTTCAAACCAATAAAAACGAAACTCTTGTGTCAACAGCATGTAAATACCAGTTGTAAAATCCTGACTAATTGAGGCGTGAGCATTGGACATTAATCAGTGCCGTAGCGAGACTAACAGCTCAATTAATCGAACGACACATTATGTGCATATGCAGGGGGGGGACAAAAAACAGGCACGCGAATCGCGACAGTACAGGAATGAGCGCCAAGATCGCAATTATTTTTGCAGCTGTTTCTGGAGAATACGAGGAGTTGGCATTGGATTTTTAATAGTTGTTTTGTTATTTGACTTACTGCAAAGAATTTGGGTATGTATGTGGATGGATAAGAGTATGGGGAGACCAAAAAAACGATGGTTGGATTGTGGGAAGATTATGATTGCCGCGAATCGGTAAACGTAAGGTGGGACGCCCTCAGGCTAGGTGGAGCGACGATCTTCGCAGGATGGCTGGTAGCAGCTGGATGAGAGTTGCCGAAACAACGCGTCAATAGGAGAGGCCTATGTCCGTGTAGTGGACTGCTATAGGCTGATGATAATGATTATTGCTGGAAGGGTGACTAGTACGATGATGACTAATGCAGATGCAAACATAAACTCACGCCGTCTTCCCATGGGGTTAGGCTGAAATTATAGAACGCCACCTGCTACGATCCTTACGTAGGTACTCCTATTGCCTCGTTTACATTCATACCTACAACTGCGGTGCTATTCTGTAAAAAGATCACCGTGATAACTTAGGTGAAGTGAGCTTAAAGTGAGCTGTCATTCCACCTGATGCTAGCGATTGACACTATTGATAGCTCACTTCACCTAAGTTTTCACGGTGTGATTTTTACAGAATAGCATTACTGGTCATACACGCACGCCGGTTGCGAGTACTACGTTCCTGACCTTTCTGAAGAACAGCACCAATAAGGTCACTATATGTCCTCCTCGGGTGTCCTCTCCCGGCGTTTGCAGATGTATGGAAGAATAAGAAATGGTTGGGTTGCATAAACGAAGGCTAGATATACTCTTATCGCTAAAATCCTTCGTTTACCAAAGAGATATAAATTACCAAAGAGATGAAAGAAATACTCTAGATCAGAAGGCCAATTCTCGTAATTTCAAACGTTTTCAAATCTATTCGCAGTCTCATCTCGGCGACAAACAAATGTCAAAAACTTGTCAAAATGTAGGGAAATTAGAGGCATTTTTGACAGATTGAGACTGAGATCAGACTGTGAACGTTCTTAAAATTACGAGAATTGCCCCTCTGATAGTTGACTGTTCTTAATTTTGTACAATTGTGTTATGAAGGCAATTCAGTGGGTACTTGATTACGGTGAAAGTGAACAGTGTTGCATCGATTAAGGTAATCGTTTGCGTCGGTGTTGATAACATGTGTTATCGTCTGTAAACTGCAGCCGCTGACGTAGAAAGTCTGTTGTTATGGCTTACTGTACATCAACAGTTTATTTGGTCTGCTTAGTAATTTTCATTATTATTCTGGGAATATATAATTATGACGATTGACACCGCAATACTTATTCCTTAGATAAAAACATATTTTAAATTAGTATTGAAAAATCAGGCCGAAGGGCTGATTTAACCAAAGATTATCTTTTATTCGTGGAATAAAATTGACGACGATTGATTGTTTTTCTAATATGGAATAACTGACAAAAATTCAAAATGTATTCTCAGGATAAGACTTATTCTAGGTATAAAAGTTTGGTGGAATTCGCCTTACAAGAACTAATATTGCACTTTCACAAAGATTTTGTCAGTAGCCGGTAAAAAATGGTCAAAATGTAGGACCCTCAAATCGACATCCAAGCAAAGATACAAAGGGTTTAAAAAACCTGGTGTGATTGAAGAGGCATGCCAGTCAATAGCGGCTGAGCTACAGAGATCCATGCTTCTTATAATACGCTTTCATCACTCTAACTCACCCACAGACTTCCAGATTTCCCGGGCAAAGAGCCCTGCACTTTAGGTCAAAATAAAACCGCACA
This sequence comes from Amphipoea lucens, assembly GCA_947508005.1. Taxonomy (NCBI): domain Eukaryota; kingdom Metazoa; phylum Arthropoda; class Insecta; order Lepidoptera; family Noctuidae; genus Amphipoea; species Amphipoea lucens. Next base: position 13,218,439 of record OX382379.1, read on the forward strand.
ATCCCAAAAATAATCGCACTAAACCGTCGAATTTAGCACGAAATTCTCCTAGCAATAAAACTTCACGAAATTCTCTCGTTCCAAAATGCCTTGAAACCGTCCTTGGGTTAAGAGACCTCCATCGGAACCGAACTAACTCCATCGGAGGCGGTCGCGAAACTAAAACCGGCGGGACACGCAAAGCGAGTCGCCGACCCATTTTGATGGCACACAGGGCGGGCTAACAACTCCATCGTAGCATGTAGGGATGGGAATTCTGTAGTTTATAACCTGAATATTATTTTAGTTTGCACGGCATATATTGTTGAATATTGCAAAGTTGGAGACAAGATGCTAGTGGAGGCAATTGTCCAAAACGGCACACAAAAAGGCGACGGAGACGAAGGTAACGGCTGTGATAGCAAACGATTTTTGAAATATGTTTAGATGAATTGATATACATATAAGTATGACACGCAGACACACAAGCAAGCAACGTCCTGAACAACACATTCTTCTTAGCAAGTCGATGGCAAATATAATTTAAATATCTTGTTTGACCCAAAACTAACACGCTAACACCATTCGCTGACGCAGACATAAGCGCCTCACGACGTCAATATGACGATATGTCATGTTATGGATTTCAGTTTGCAATGGCAGTATGCAAACGCACTAAACTACTGCCAGCACAAGCTCCTAATAGATACTAAACATACACAAACAAACAAGACATAAACATAATCAAAACATCAGTCATAACAGTGCCCGTCTGTCCCTCTGGCACAGTTAAGTGACGTTTTGCATGTCTCGCGACAAGCATTTAAGTAATTTCGCTGTCTTCTTTGTACTCCGTAATAATGAATGCCAGTTTCTTACAAGTTTGTCATTTAACTTGCCTGCCGCAATTTGTCAGTCTCGTATAAAGCCGTCTCGAGGTCAGCTATGATGAGTTTGACTTTGTATTAACAGCTTGGAGTTAAATCTAATGGATTAAAAGATTTTGCGTCTTGACATCGTATAAAAGGAAGTCCCTGTAATATTTATTTGACTCATGGTCTGGATAATCAGTGAGTAGTGGTGACCCAGTGGTAACGGCCGCAACATGACGTGAGGTCGTAGGTTCGAACTGAGACAGGCGCTTTACTTTATGTAAATAATTTTCATCACCACTGCTCTCAAAACGGTGAGGAAACTGGCATGTCCTAGGACCAAAAGTTTGACGACATGTGACATCAACCAACTCGCACTGAGTCCACGCGGTGGATTACGGCCCACTCCTTCTCAATAAGAGGAGGCCTGTGTTGCAGCAGTGGGGACATTATAGGCTGATTATGTATTATGTTGAGTAATTATTGACCTACCAAATAAATTTATTACCGGGTACCTACCGATACCATAGGAGTCAACAGATTGTCACGCTCCGAGTCTGGACTTCCGACTGTCCGTCACAACTCACAATTGAGGTTCCAATTCGGATTCAACATACATAGTACCTACTCGTCGAAGAATGGAGGGACAAGACCCCTTTTGTTTAGTATTATATATCCGTATTGATATAGTTTACTAATTAGTCGAAACATGAACAGCACCCCAATTACCTAATTGCGTAAGACATTGTCAATCACAATCTGAATTATTTTGATATTGCTAATCCATTACAAAACAACAACATACGTTCCAAAAATTTGTCTGCTCAACAACGTAAATGAATATTGCATTCATTTTGTTGTACACACTAACAGTAGGTATGGCTTTCATTTTGACACGAAAGCCAGGGGTATTCCTCGAAACGCACCAAAAGTATTCTTCGAAAAAAAATATATTATAATTTTATTTCTCGAAATGCATCAACGATGAAACATAGAGAAGAGCATGAAGGATTCGTAATAAATGATATCGATAGACGTTTCATTTGGTGCGTTTCGAGGAATACCCCGAAAGCCATACCTACTGTTAGTGTGTTACGCAATTACCCCGCGGCATTGGGGACAACACTATTGGGAAGTTTGCAATAGTAATGGGTTTGGCTAGGAAATGAGAATAATTGAAACACATGGGTCGTAAAACAACGCTGTTTCCAAACTTTACAAGCAATATATCACGGCTTGAATTCCGTACAAAAGGGAAGTCCGAACCTTATAATTTTTGTTACTAAGGTTTTATTTTCGTCTAGGAGGGATTTTGGTCCTTGGCTTCGACCCTACCGACCCCAAGTAATGCAGAATGGTCATTTTTATTGGCTGGAATTGGAACGGTGCACGGTAAATAGCCATAGGCTTGCGCCCTTGGGACTCCATGCCGTCATCGGGCACTTCGACGTATGGCAGACCACCTCTTTAATCCTCTAGGACCACTGACATGACGGATTCAATGTCTAACATACAAATAGAGGTACGTTTCCAAGAGCTTTTTTTTTACATAAAAAAGGTGTTACATTTTAATCTGAAGCCCTGACTCCTGAGCTAGGATTATGGAAACAATTAGACGCTTATCGGTATAATGCTTGGGATAAGAATCATAAGATTATAGAGCAAAAGGCTTAACACGCGAAACAATTAAATAAGTACAAGTATAATAAGGAAATTGTTGAGTGTAAGACTGTAAACTAAGCAAAATATACGAGTAAATTCTGAACTTTACCGCTAATTGGATCCTTGGATGCCGAAGGCTGAGGAATTGGTCGATTATACAAGTAATAAACAAGTATTTATAAGTACTACTAATGTATGGAAGAGCGGAGTCTCCTAATACACGCTTTATACGCTTAAAAGGAGCAGTCGTGGCCCAGTAGTATCTATCGGCCGCGAGAGCAGTGGGGGCCCAGTAGTATCGGCCGCGACTTACGAGTTGTAGGTCGTAGGTTCGAACCCAGACAGGCGCTTTACTTTGTGTAAATTATTTCATCACCACTGCTCTCAAAACGGTGAACGAAAACATCGTGAGGAAACCGGCAATTCGAAGACATGTGACATCTACCAACCCGCACTGGGCCGGCGTGGTGGATTGCGGCCCACTCCCTCTCACAGAGAGGAGGCCTGTGTCCCAGCAGTGGGAACATTATAAGCTGATTATGATGACGCTTAAAAGGAGGCTCCAATCACCACTGATGTAATATGAAAACTTGTTGATTGCAGTAAACCTTTTTTCATTTTCTTTCATTTTTCATTTTCACAGGGTCAAATTAAATTAGCTGGCGTAACTCCGCAGACGAGATTCGTATCGATATTTAAATACAATAAAATAAAATTACATAAAATCATTGATGTTTTTTGGGGTCTACGACCGCTGGGAGTGTTCTTACTAATCTTTTAGGCTATATCACGAGCTATCCTTATATAACCTTATAGATAAAGCTCCTGCAACCTAAAATATAGCACGCGTGTCCTAAAATCATTCAATCGATAAACTCAGCCTATCGCAGTCTACTGCTGGAGATAGAATAGAATAGAATAGAATACTTTTTTTTGCCTCTCCCAGGCTGCGCCACAACACCCTGTCCTCCGCCTTCCGCATCCAGTCTGTCCCAGCCACCTTCTTAAGATCGTCGGTCCATCGAGCTGGGGGGGCCTAAATATATCCTTTAGATTCATTTAAGTCCACACTCCCCCCTCCTACTTACTATCTACTGCCAAAGGAGCATCTCCCTGCAGGGTGTAACCTTCCGTGGCCCACTTGGAATTCCCTGAACCGTCTCCGGACACAAGTGGGAAGATGTAAGTCCAACCTAGTAAAGTCCCGCTACCTTGATGGAACGGCAGTAAGGTGTGATTGTGGAGCTATGTCGCAAACCATGCTGCACCTCCTATCCTGCCCTCTATGTCCCAAAACATGCAGTCAAAGTGACCTCTGCGCTGCCACCGACCACGCCGTGGAAGTGGCAAAGTTTTGGGCCAAGAAGATCTAAAATACAGTCACGCTAGCGACACGAAGAATTAGATTTAATTCCATAGTCTAAGTGCAAGAATTTCTAAAACTTTTTGTCACATGTATATGCAACTGGTTGACCAGCCGTTACCGAAGTTATTCTTGCATACATAAACGGTGTTACACACTTTAAACTCGCTTCCGTTTCCTTAAGACTTTTTATCACAATAGCTGTTCGTATAATATTTGCATACATAACGATCTCGCTGGCTTGTCTGCTCGAAACTTCTCGTTTAAGACGTCTAAGGCTGATTGATGACCTGTCTGTTGGCCCGTTTATATGTATAGTTACACTGGATTACAGCTCATAAATCATCCTAAATGTCCTGTCCTGAGTATTTACCTCGATAAACTCTATCCATTAAAGACCATTTTTGCCTAAAGGAAGCAGGTTTGATTTGAAGAACCCGTTTGGCTTTTTTACAAGAGAAGATATTGCGATTAGGCCAGAAATAGGCAATGGATAGCAACAACGTCCATTAATACTAATATACTACAAAAACCTAATTTACCTCAGGTTTTTAAAGGTTGGACTGCCTCATTGGTTTAGTGGTCGTAACTCGCAAGCGCTACAGCAGAGCGTCCTGACTTCCCGAGTTCATTTCCCAGGTCGGGCAGTGTTATTTGATTTTTTCATCTGGATTTTTTGAGTAGCAGTCTGGAGTTGTACGCAGTTATGGATTTGTGCGTGGTTAATGGCTATAGGCTGGCCCCCTATTACATGGGACCTAAACATAACTGGAGAAATGTGGATATACTATAGTTACCCCGTTGCTTTACCCTTTGAGGAATACAGGCGTGATGATACATTTTACTTTTCAGAAAAATGTTTTACCTATCTTTCATAATATGTAGGTTAGGTAACAGTGCCAGACAGCGAAGAACAAACAATTTAACGGTACCAGGAATATATAGGGTAACAGCCGGTCGACATTACCGGTTACTGTTCTATAAAAATAATAAGGTAGACAGGGTATTTTGGCGCATCGCTTGACAATACTAGGCGTGGTGGATCACGCAACGGGGCGCGACCGAGGCGGGGCGGATATTGGGCGAAACATTAGCAAATTAGGTTCGTTATTACTACGCAATAAATATATTTTGTGTCACGATTCTTCCGTCTTTTTTATGATTGCCTGGTGCTAGTCGTTGGTCTGTGTGCCTTTCGTGATAGTACGCATTATATTTTGTTCTTGCCAGGCCTTATGAAGAAGCATTTTTGATATGCTTCTAAATATTATGGTGGAGTTTGAAAACTCTGCTACTTAAGAGTAAGGCGAAATTATTAGTGGAGTTCGATCGAATCTTCTTTTTTTTATGATTGCCTGGTACCCGTAGTTGATACTTATGTATTTTTTTCGAACAGTACGTACTATAATTTTAACAGACAGACCACTGTAAATTGGCATTTTTATGTGCTTCTAAATATAGTGGAGTCTGAAAACTCTGAAACTTAAGAGTTAGGCAAAATTATTTGTGGAGTAACACCACATTCACGCAAACATACCTCGGTTTAGCCTGAAAAGGCAAAGGGTGATTTCAAATCAAATACAATTTTGAGAATTTTCCAATTAAAAATAATTGGCTGCAGAAGGTTCTGAACTGTATTGCGGGCCTTGACCAACATTGCGACATTCCCGGTTTTGGGCTGCCAAGAAGTTACATTTCCCGCCTGATTAAGAGGTAGAAATTGGGTGAAGGCTGAACCTAGGCCTATTGGAATCAATCATTATGACTTATTTACAGACTGAAATTGCAGGAATCTAGGCAGACTGCAGATTGAACGAGCATCAACGTCATCATCATCTGCCTAAAATTCCAACTATGTTGGGGACGACTTTCATTCTAACCAGATGCAGCAGAATACCGGCGGGGTAATTGCGTAAGAACATTGCGTTAATTACGTTGTTGAGCATACAAATTTTTCGAACATATGAAGCAATGGATTAGCAATATCCTTCAAAATGATTTAGATTGTGATTGAAAGCGTGTTTAACTGTTACGCAATTAGGTGCAGTAGGTATTTTACATGGAGCGACCGATCATTGGAGGACATGATGCACACATAGATAAGATTAGATTGAATGCTAATCGATTACTTGAAATTCTACGTCAAAAGCTTTCGTGAAATTTTTATATAAACCTGTTTAACTTTTACATTTCAGTCAAGGATTTTTACCAAAAGCTCATAAAACTTTTCCTCGTCCCTCACACGATCAAGATACTGTTAGTCTATTTAGATTTAGATAGATCTAAACGGTTTTGCAGAATGGATGGGCAAGACCGAGTGGGAGGTTTTTATAATCGGAAAACAACATCTTTTCTGAATCGACGAAGCGCAAAAACTATTTAAAATTTTAATTTATAGCAAAGTGGTTAGATTGCAACACGAAGGATGATCTGCAACGAGTGGGGGCTTATAGAACCGGAAAACAACACCTTTTAGAGTCGACGAAGCGCAAAAACTATTTGGAAGTATTATTTAAAGCAAAGTGGTTAAATTACACAGAAGATGATCTGCATGAACGAGTAAGTGGCAGCTTTATGAATCTAAAAACAACATCCTTTTAGAGTCGACGAAGCGCAAAAACTATTTGGAACTTCTATTTACAGTCAAGAGCTTAGATAACACGAAAGATGATCTATAAGAACCAGAAGAGGTTTTAAAGATCGGAAAATAATATCCTCTCTGAGTCAACGAAGTGCAAAAATTATTTGGAACATCTATTAATACTAAAGTGGTGGTGATCTGCATAACAGTACAATCGTATCCATTGAATAATGTGCAGTTAGTGGCAATTGCATAATGGAGTGGAAGGAAATGTGGACGGATCACGCTTGAACAAACGTGTGGGCCGGTAAGGTGCTATAACTGAAACTGACTGAGAGATTTTTATTCAATTAATAAATAAAATGTGCTATGTTCCCCCACAAAGTGAAAATTGCTTATTGAATTAATACGGATAGTGGTGAGTGGTGACACCTTAAGGTGCTCCCTCACCGGGAGCATTCGCCTGTATGTAATGTAACGTTGCAGATTCGAAAATTACATCAGTGAGGGAGGAAAATCGAGCATTACAGCGCGCACCTTGTAATGATACAAAACGAGTATTACATCAGTGAAGGAGGAGAACCGAGCATTACAATGCGCACCTTGTAATGATACAATGTGTAATACCTTGATAAAACTTGTAACATCAATGCGGAGCTTGTAAAAAGTCAAATCTGTAATGTTACATTACACGCGAATGCTCGTCAGTCAGGGATGTAGTATTGTAATGTAACGCTCAAAGTCGAATCTATAATGTTACATAACACGCGAATGCTCCTGGTGAGGGAGCACCTTTATATCTTGAAAGGTGTGTCGCAGGTCGAAGTAAACAATTGGCTTTTCTAAGAAAATAGCCTACCTCTTTTTACTCAATTCTAATTTGTAGAAACGAAATAACTACAATCTCGGATCCAAGGGCCATAAATTATAGCATTTTAGATTCCTAAAAATTAAAAGTACCGTCATTATAGTCTAGCCTAGCCGTTTCCGAACTACATTATGCTAGGGTCAGCTTCCAGTCTAACCTATTTACATGGACCTACTGGGAGGACCATATTTACAAGGTTCACGTAACTTTAACAAACCGTTATTCAGAAACTAAACTGTAATTACTGTGCGTGCATTGTAGACGTCATACGCGTATAAGATCGATACAGACTACATACAAAGTATTCCGATAAGTCGATAACCCTTTTGTCTATTAAGTCCAGGCAAAGCAGTAAAGTAATCCATATGTAAATAACATACAATTTCACGATCACAAAATAAGATAGCAAACAGACGATTTACCCGATGTTAATTCACAAAATATACATATAGTTTCATAGTAGGGCAAGGTTATATAAATATGACATTGAAACCTTCGAAAACGAAGCACAAAATTAACAACAAAAGGACCAAAATATGCCAGTCAACTCGACTCATGCTGACGAGCGAAAATATAACTATGCGGATCAAACCTTTCAGGAAATTACCGATATAACAGCGCACACGGTCACTTACATTAATAATAGCGTGAATAGCTACTATTAGCACTTCTTTTCCTTAAAACCTCCTTTATTTAAACACTTAGAACATTGCATTGTTAACTCCGAACCAGAAATTCACCAGACCAGTAAAGAATCCGACCTCAAATTGCAACAGTAACTAGGTACTTCATTTGGCATAATTGCGTACTGTACTTACATCATGATTCATGTATGGAAGCACACGGATTGCAGGAAAATCAAACACATTGTTATATTAACAAGGACATCATGATATCCATGATGCGTGATGAGATGACGGACAGTATGCGGGTTTTATAACAAAAACATGCTGCTATCTCGGACGAGTTCGTTCGAACTGTCTTCGTGTATTAAATTGACTAACTCCTACGCGCGTCTGCAGACCTGGTACAATGGTGCGCTAAACTCATTGTTCTAAATTCGCGATGTGGCCCTTAACCCCTTTCGCCCTGACGTGACCTTTTTGAATTCAGTCTAGACTGTATCTTACAGTAATAACAACATTAATAAGACAATACAACAGCTTCAGAAGTTTCTAGATTTAGTATTAATCCCTTGGAATGAAAGCTCACTTCACCGAAGTTTTCACGGTGAGATTTTTACAGAATATACCGACTGTAATCATTTTTTCAACACATCAAGTTTTTTTTAATCAGTCCTTAATGTCTCACTGTTGGGCAAAGACCTCCCTACTCTCTTTCCACCTCTCTGTCCAGCAGAGCTACCAAGGACCAATCTTTATTAAAGGAGTCCAGCTACTGACCACTATAAAAATACACAACGATTTCTTCAATAATTTTCCACCTCATCGGAAAATATAATCTTTCGAAACGAAATACCTATTTGAACAAGAATTATGTGTGCGCATGTACGTCTATCTTTTGTTCGACAGTTTATACAGTTAAATAGAAAAACTATTGATCATTACGTCTAAATAACATTACTTATTCACTAACTTTACCACATCACTACGCAAATGACCCGCGTCATTTGCGTTAGTGATAAGTTTGTATAGAATAGGTTTTACATAATAAATAATACCAGCCTTTCATTGTCCTAGTGCAAGGCAAAAGCCTTTCTTATAGAGAGGACACGACTACGAGTATTGATCACAATGCTTGCTCGAGAGTGTTTGGCGATTTCAGTTATATTATCTACTAGCTTGTGAAGGGGTCCATGGCTAAATAATAACAGCCACAAAGGTCGATCGATCAGGTTAAGCTACGCTTGCCGCGGTTGGTCTGTGGATGGGTGACCAACTTTGCATACCGAGACTCCTCCGTGCCTCGGAAAGCACGTTAAGCCGTTGGTCCCGGCTGTCATTCGTGGATCTTTGACAGTCGTTACGGGTAGTCAGAAGCCCGAAAGTCTGACAACCAGTCTTACCAAGGGGTATCGTATTACCCAGTAACTGGGTTGTGGAGGTCAGATAGGCAGTCACTCCATGTAAACTACTGGTATTCAGCTGCATCCGGTTAGTCTGGATTCTGGAAGCCGACCCCAGCATAGTTGGAAAAAGGCTAGGCAGATTGTTTGCCAATTTACTGGTGCAATCATCCTGTCCTTCAACCCCTTGATTTGCAGGGTAATTACGCCATTACTCGAGCCCTTAGTGCTATAGGCCGACCTCTTAACTGAGTCCAAATATTCTGAAGGGCGGTACCCCTTCAGAATATTTGGGCTTCTGGCTCCCGTAACGACTGTTAAAGATCTACAAATGACAGCTGGGACTAATGGCGTAACGTGTTTTCTGAGGAAGTTGCCTTTACTTTTCTTCCTTTCTACAAATTGTGCAATTACACCATGTCGTGAACTGATATGAATCAACTGGGTCTGTAGCAACGCAATATTAAACTTGGAGCAGTGCCATAATCCAAGAAATATATGGGGATGAGACATAGCCAAGACCTTGAACGGAACCGAACTTAGTTTAGTTGGGTGAGTAAGTTCATATCTCTGAACTGATTCATTGAAGGTAGGTACATTGGTTTGACAGCTAAAACTACATTTATCATGGGGAGTTTGAATGCAAAGACCTTAGCACGATTTAGAGAAATCATTCAGCCGAAAGACTGCAACTGCTGGACAAAAGTACTCTAGCATCACCACATCAACCGGTAATACATAATTAGCGTATAATGTTCCCACTGCTGGGACACAGGCCTCCTCTCTGTGAGAGGGAATGGGCAGTAATCCACCACGCGGGCCCAGTGTGGGTTGGTAGATATCACATGTCATCGAATTTTTGGTACTAGGACATGCCGGTTTCCTCACGATGTTTTCCTTCACCGTTTTGAGAGCAGCAACCGGTAATGATAAATGATATTTAAGTAATTCTGTAACTTGATTAAAAAAACATTTTTACACGTGAAAAATAAACTGGCTTTTAGAGTAGATGAGTTCAGTGTGTCCTATCCGACTACTGAGAAGAAAGACAAAAAACAAACTCAGAGCCAAGTCTCTGTCCTCGGTCCTGTAATTCCCACAGCCAGAGAAAGCACTTAGCGGATAAGTAACTGCGAAAGCCAAGCCTCCTTTGGCATGACTCGTTTCTTTGTGCACGTATAGTCGAGAAATCTATAGAAGCATACAAAAGGCTTAAGGTTCTTTGTACACGGCACGATTTCTTTACGGTACGGCGTATAAACCGCGCCGTAGAAAAAACGTGTCACAGTGGCGTGCATTGGTTTTCAGAATAGGTAGGCAGTAGGCCGGGTCTAGTCTAGGCAAACGCGGTCACTAATCAGAAAAAAAGTGAGGTCAAAAGTATGGTTATTTGAGTAGGCATGCCTACTTAAGGGTGATAAATTGCGAAGGTTGAACGTCTTGGTATTACGCGTGACACGTACCTACGTATTTTAAATTTTGTCGTATTAACTTGAACGAGTAAAGACCAATGACAATGTGCGAATAGTACAGGAGCCGAGTATGCCGTCCGGCGACTGCCTACTGCCGCGCGTGTTTGTATGAAGATTTTGTTTTTTGTTAGGTATGATAATTTAGTGAGTTTCTTAATTGTGGGCCACACACACTAAAATGTAATTGACAGGCTTATGTTGATATATTGAGGTAGGCACTGCTTATATGCCTGTATGCAATGCACGCCACTGACGTGTCAGTCAACAAGCTTCCATACAACACTGACGACCGTGCCTACACACAGCGTATAAACCGTAGTCGACGCGACGGAGGAAAAACGTGTGATAAGAGGCCTAAGGATTGTTTTATTAGTGCACTTTATTAAATCAGAGTGGTGTTTAGAGGCAATTTGTATCAATCTGGCCATGTAGGCGTTACATTCATCTAGTTTATAGCTCCTTAGTTGATATGGCATTGGCCCTGGCGCTGTCATTCATTTTAAACACTGCACTATGGTTAGATCATCGTTGTGTTTGTTTTGACGCAGTCACGTTGGATCTGTTAATAAATATAAAGTATTAAGTACGACTCGGGATTGCATGAGAGCGCCTCAAAGGACATATTGATTTGATATCCTTTCCAAAAAATGTTTTTGGTCAATTTATTATTTGGTCCTTAGATTAGGACCTTACTAGATTTAACTTCAAGTCATAACGCATTGTATTTTTAAAGGAAAATAGTGCTTATTGCTTAATATAAAGGGCATCTTGGGGCTTGGAGGATTATTATCCCAAATCGCTTTTAGCAATAAGACCGCCCATTGTGTCACCAAATATAAAATGTCCAAGTACTTTTATATGTCATCTATATGGTGTTTGTACATAATAGAGAGTATTCTATATATCTATCTATTTATTTTGGTGTTTTATTTAGCAAACTATTCTTCTACAGAACCACATAAAACGAGTGGACTGAGTCAAACCTCCGATATCAAGCTTTGGTAGATAATAGGTACATACTTGTACGTCATAATTCTGTACTTCCGAGACCTAATATGCTGCGAGCGGATTTAAAAGAGGTAAATATCGCACTCATTCAGCCGAAACGGTATTCCGATTATCCGTAGGTAATAAATTCGTACACACCCACATTACCCTTATGAGTTTATGACAAGCGGTACGTAAGTGGAAATAATGACTTCTATATAAGCTTTTTGTGGCCCCATATTTTTTTTACGGTAACATTTATTTTCCATTTTATGACTTCCGTAAAATGTGATTAAGATAATGGAAAATTTCGCATAAACACTGTCAGAATAAAGTTCGTTCATCGGTTTGGAACTTATGTCAAAACGATTTTACCGACAGATTAGTACCTTGACAGAAATCGGTTCCATCATCATCAGCCTTGAGCATTCACTACTGGACATAGGCCTGTCCAATCGCACGTCATTCAATTTGATTCTCGGCAACTCCCATCAGCTTCTACAAGCCACCCTGCGAAGATCGTCACTCCACCTAGCCGTGAGGGCGTCCTATCTTACGTTTGCCGATTCGCGGTCTCCACTCAAGAACACGTCACGGTCATCGGTTCTACGGTTTATATGGCCGACACATTGCAACTCGAATTACAGATCGGACCCAAAACTAATCAATTCCTGTGTTGGTGAATAGCAACCTATATTACAACGTACTGATAACGCTACGGTAACAAATCCTTGAATTGACAAGTTGATTGATTATTCTGTGAAGATTTAGAATAACAGGAAATAGCCTTGCAACGCTTGAAACGGCTACAATACAAAGCAAGATGACACGCATGATGCACTCAGCATAATTTTGAGTCTATGTGGTTTCTGAATACAGAGAAAATTTGAGCATCTTTCCGAAGTACGTACGTACAGCGTGCCAATGTCCTGGCAGTTGGCCCCGCCACCAATCGTCATAAGGTGACTAGCAAATCTTAGCCTTAAGACCTCAGCAGCACAGCATACAGCATAATCGGCCTATAATCTTCCCACTGCTGAGACACAGGCCTCCTCTCTGTGAGAAGGAGTGGGCCATAATCTACCAAGCAGGCCCAGTGCGGGTTGGTAGATGTCACATGTCTTCGAGTTTTTGGTTCTAGGACATACCGGTCTCCTCACGATGTTTTCCTTCACCGTTTAGAGAGCAGTGGTGATGAAATAATTTACACAAAGTAAAGCGCCTGACTGGTTTCGAACCTACGACCTACAACTCGGTAAGTCGGGGCCGTTAACACTGAGCCATCACTGCTCTCCTAGTGCATCGCAATTTGGAAGAACCCGACCCGATAGAATAAGTAGAAATTGTAAGTTGAAACCCTCAACAAAACCTTTCATATGGTCTGAACTCTCATGAAACTAACCCGTATGCGTATCTCCATGCTATTTATAGAGCCTACGCCACGATTTGCTGGGGCCACGAGTCCATGACAACATCAATTAATGTATAATGAAGTTAGTCGAACAATAGACGATTAATAACTGTCTTATTAAATAGCGCACACGATATTACTAAACTTATTTCGTTAGTACTCAAACCAGACGTCTTCACATTATTTTTAAAGAAACATTTCACAAATTTTTTTGAAGATTTTTCGGCAAGATTTCTAAGAGCTATTGCACGGTTCATTACGTGATATCGTGTCATCATCTGCCTAGCCTTTTTCCAACTATGTTGGGTTGGCTTCCAGTCTAATCGGATGCAGCTGAGTACCAGTATTTTAGATGGAGCGACTGCCTACCTGACCTCCACAGCCCAGTTACTGGGTAATACTAAACCCAGGCAGTTAGTAATCGATATAATAATGAAATGGTTTGAAAAAGTTGCCTAATTGTCCTATTCTTTATAGACATGAACCTTATTGCCATAATTATGGGTGTATAAACATCCATAATTATGGCTATGTGTAATGTTGTTTTGCCCCCTTAGAGCAAGGCGCTTTCAAAGTCATACAGATAATTGACGCTAACATATTCTAGGTACTAAAAAAACATTCTGCATAAACGCGGAATAGCACCAATTAACCAAAACGAACTGCTTACAACTTTAAACGTCGACACCGTCATTATAAAATGCTAATGAGAATTTCTTATACTCATGTAATTATACATTGCGCATCTACGGACTGTTATTTAGTGCTGTAATAGGAACAGAGGGCTTAATTAATTCTGAACACTTTAATACTGTAGAAAAGTGGCTGGCAGAACCGTCTGAATGAGTTTGAAAACTTTTCCTCCTAGTTTAGGCCCAACTGTTTGGGTCGACGTACAGACGAATCAAATGCGGTAAAATATTAAAAAAATACGTGGAGTGGTTGCCAGCTGGTTTCTGCGGCATTATAACTAGGGGATAAAGATTTATCGAACTTTTTGGCTTCCGATAGTCGTTACTATTGTAATAATCGGAACTCAAGTTGAAGGCAGCACCTCTCGAATAACGGAGTGGTCCCAATGTGAAAATAATTATCCCCAATTTAAAATACAAATCGTTGGAGAAGTTACTTATTCACAACAAGATTCTTTCGCTTCCTTACAAAAGCATAGGGCTAATCACCTATAACAGGATTTCTCTTTTCCCTCATGGTCTCATATTCTACACGCAAATCATAATGAAAATCCCAATCTCAATTTAAAACCCATTCGATTTAGATTTGCCTTTTAAATGTTAATTAAAATGTAGAACAGGACTTCCGACCTTGAAATCCGGAAATAGATGTAGCCGCGGTATATGGGTCGCGTCATGGTTCAAATGCATTAAAGAAGGTCTACTTAGTAGAGACAAGAGGTTAACTTGAAAACTTTGCTCTTATTTTAATTCATCATCATCATATCAGCCGAAAGACGTCCACTGCTGGACAGGCCTCCCCCAAGCACCTCCACTACGACCGGTTCTATGCTTCCCGCATCCAGCGGATTCCTGCGGCCTTCACAAGGTCATCGGTCCACTTTATGGGAGGCCTTCCAACGCTACGTCTTCCGTTACGCGGTCGCCACATCGCGGTCGCTCATTTTAATTATTCGTGACTAAAATCCGCCAAACTGGATAATATTGGGCCAGTCAACGTGACATATGGCCTTCCACCGCCATAAGAAAGCACTGTGCCGCATGCGATGCAGTTAGACAGATAGAAGACTCAATCATAATAAAAATAGGTACTGGACTACTTGCCCTAATACACTCCCTGTGGCATACCACACTTATTGTGCATACACACGAGCGACTCGCTTCAATGGCAGAGGCAACTGCAGCTGTCGATATCCGTCAGCGGCTGCCGTCGACAACGCGCCGGATATAAAAGAAATGTGCATTCATTTGTTTACCAATACTTGGATGGTTTAAAACTTTAAAGTAAGAGAAATTTTAGGTTGTCAGATGGAATTTTGGTCCTAAATGTACAAGTCTTGGTCCTTAAAGTTAACAACACTTACCCTAATATATCTCTCTAGACCTGGTGGTATTCTGTCATCAAGTTCTTTGTGTGTTGTTTCTGGGAGTTGCCTTTCTTCCTGATCTTTTGTGGAGTCATTGTGGTCACTCGGGCCTCTGTTCTCAGTGAAGTTCACTTGTTTCCTATGTTTGGTTGATGGTTCTGTGGTTTGCTTGACATTTTTTTCAAGGTCCTAGAACAAATGGTTTTAACAAGTTGAACTAAATGTAAGCCTAAGTATGATCCCTGTAAGGCCAGAGACTGCAGTGCTGGGGAGATTCATCCAACTTTATATGACAAGATGACACTATGATTTTTTTTTGTTAATTTAAAAATTAATTAAGAATGTATAGAAAATGGACAGTTATTATGTTTTCAGACCAAAACAATAGAATATCCACGCAATATTTACACAAATTAATGTGTTATTTTCTATTGGGATAATTGAGTCCAATTAAATAAAAACTATTTTTTATTAGTAATAAAACTAACATTTAATAATGAGGAAACAATTACCCAGTTGCAACAATAGCCAATTTAATTGATTGTAAAATATCGACGGTCCCTACGTATAATCCCCTAACTGCAAAGGACAAATTTTACAGGAGAGCACTTTAAAGTTTTAAACACATGTAGTTCATGTTCTACTTGGGAAATGTCGTGTGTGTATTTAAAGCTCAATTTGCCAACTTTTATTAGTTTTTATTAAACTAGAAGATAGTTTAGGTTTGTCTGAATGTCACGGAACAAAAAAACACAAATCACGTATCTACCACATAGGTGATTATACGTAGGGACCGTCGATATATAATGCTATAACAGGTATTTAATAAAAACATTATATAATATCTTTACAACATATTGGCTTTTATCTATGTCTTAACTTAACCATTACATAATACTTTAAGATATTAATGTGAAACACTAAGTAAGTATGCCAGTTCATATTTTCATGTTGTACTGACCTCAATGAGTAATGTTCTGTAGGCAAGTCTATTGGTTCATGTGCCGTCAGAGCAATGAACTATGATGTCTAATCAATACTCCTTGGCATTTAGATTGCAATGAAAAAGTTATGATGCTGCTGGCTGCTTAGAAAATGGTAGTTTTTTTTTTTCTTAGAAATATTGAATTGGTTTGGGTATTGTTTCTTAGTGCTACAGATAAAACATTTTCGTTGATAGAGGATTTAAATTAGGAATTTAATTTATACACCATCATGAAAAATAATGTATGATATTAATAACTTCAATTTATTGTTCTTATTACTTAATTATTATTTCTAAAGCGCAATTTTAAAAATAAATTCCTTTTTACTTTCTTATTGCAGGTATGCTGGATAACATTTTTTAGAAATAATAATCACCTTTGTAATACATAATTATCTGTTCTTTTCTTCTTGTCAGTTTATATATGTGTGTACATAAATGGTTCAAAAAATAAATTGGGAGCAATATTTTGCCACATATTATGACAAAATATTTTATTCTAAAAGATTTTTAAGTAAAATAATTTGGAGATTAAAAAATGCCAAAGTATCAGAAATTACTAACAGATTTTAATGTGGAAGGTAGGAACAAGAACCAAGAAGACAAATAAATAAGCATCATAAATTAATCATTTAACATAAATAAATCTTATGTAATTATCATACTTAGCTAGATTAAAATAGTTTAAAATTACCAGCACACCTATTACCAAAGAGGTCTGCAATGAAAACTTAGCAAGTAAAGATAAATAAACTTTTGAAGTAAACAATACATAAACACATACCTTTTATTTTCCTTAACGCTACCAAACGCCGATTTCAGCGTATTCTCACACAGTTACGTTATAACATACTCCACTTGTAATACAAAGTAAAGAAACACAATAGTTATTTGAATAGAAAGACAAAACAATAATATTTTCACAGAGGAACCGTCTAGCGTTTGGACAGCGTACAGAATCAATACACAGTAACTTATCAACTGAGCTGAGCGTTGAAGAAAATCAATATCACGACGCGACAGTGCGGTACCAGGGAAGCAGCCACAGGTGTTAGTGTTTTGTAAACAACTATGCAACTTACATGTTCTTGCGGCGGCGGAGACAGTCCCAGCACAGTTTTCTCCCTCTCTATCTCACGCCTTTTCTCTGCAATTAGCCTTTCTATATCAGATGAAGATAGCATTGTGCTATTGTGAACGTACGGCGAAAGTTTCACTTTTCGCGGGAAACTTATTACTGTATTGAACTTAAACCCCGGCTCTTGTTATGGGTCGCGATGTAATTAGAAAATTTCCGGAATAACTTGATCAATTACTATCGTTAATTATGATACTAATAGAAAGAAAATAATTCAAAATAAATAAGATCGTTTATCAATTTGAATTTGACATTACGACGCTTTCTGCAATTGACATTGACAGTAATGACAGCAATTATTATTTTTTTTTTTTTTAATTTATTCATGACCATGGATACATGTCCTTCAGTCGTAGTCACTAAACATTTTTGTTTTCTTACGTAATTGTCATTAGAATGCGGGTGCAACCCATTCTAACGACTTTGAAGTATTTGGCAGCAAATGTATCGAGTCAGCCTTCTCAGTAAACTTCGCTGAGGCGGCCAAAACCACAATAAAATTCTCAGCTCCGTTTTACCGAGATTGCGCCTGTTTCAATGATTCCACATATTGTCCAGTTGCGCAGACACTTGAGATACAAAACTACACCAATTTTACATCACAATATCCACTAGGAATCAATTTGCGAATAATTAAAACAGCCACTGAACTTCACTCGAAGAAATCCCGCCAAAAACTCCGACAGCAATTATTATGTTACTATGTTACTAGGACAAAAAAATCCTCACGTAAACAAATGCTTACATTTTTTGTATCATAAGCATAACAATAATTCCTAACATAAAAATTCGTAAATCATAGCATATTTAGAAATTCTGTACGTTTCTGTTAGTTAAACGATAGGCAAAAACCATTGTCACTACCACACCGAAAAAGGAAGTTGACAGCACAGCTGTTTTATATGAGCTTGCCATAGTCTAAAAAATACCTGTAGTTGAGGGAATTTCAAGGAAATATATAAACCAGCAATATCAACCATGACCGGTTAGTTAAATAATGAACGTAGCACTAGCAGCAGTCTAATTGACATCTTACAATCGCTTTCATTTTATCAATTTATCAATATTCAGATTTTGTGTTTCTGATTCATTCAATCAGGGATACTGCGAGCATAACCTTCTTGATTGCCCTCTGGGTTTGACTTTGAGCCACAAGCGTCCTTCATTTACCAAACCCATTGTTGTGTGCGAAACTTCTAGGCTTTTTTGTTATAATATTATGGCAGCCCTAAACATGACAACCGTTTGTCCATAAAAAAAGTCCATGACATAACCTTGATAATCAGCATTGCCAATGTGTGAGGAATTCCTCAAACTGCGGAAATCTCAAGTTGATTGAGGATTTATTGGGAATTGCCATTATGCCGAAAAAATGCGGCGATTTTGACATCTCACCGTTAAATAATATCGATAGTTGATACTTCGTTAATTCCATAGCTAATTAGTGATCATAATCACATGAAGACATATTTAACTTGAACATCGGTTGTGATCTTAAAAATTTCAAAACAGAAAACCGCAATAGACTGACAGATACTGTACTGTAATAGGCAACAAGAGGTGGTATTAATTAAAAAACTGGGCGGCATGCATCGGTAGTGACAAAAACTCGTCGATCAAAATGCTCGCAACAAAAATATGGAAAAAAGTGTCCGACATGAAAGATAAAAAATAAATGTTATTTAAACACTTAGTTGAAACTTGTTTAATTTCTTAAAATAATTTTGAGGAGATGTTTCTCCCCAAATTGGGGAATTTGACATAGATTATTGGGGAATTTAATAAACTAGTATAGGCAACCCTGGTCATAACCTCAAAAAAATACACTTCATAATCGGGCTGTTTACATTTATTACTTGAACATTTTTTTTAAAACAATCAGGATTAAATAAGTGCGTAAATTAGAATAATAATTACCAACAATCCAATCACTCATCGTGGTTCTTTCCGACACTCTAAACTTATCCGTACCATTCATAATTACTTGCTTTTTATTCTAGCTGGAACCTAACCAATAAAATCTGAATAAAGAGGCATAACTTTACATAACTATGGACGCAGACTACGATAAGAAAATATTAGAACTGAAAAGCAAAATCAAGAGCTTTCCTGACTTTCCTAAACCAGGAATTTTATTTTGGTAATTTTATTTTTATTTTTGCGTACAATGTACAGACGCCAGCACATCAACCTACACCTAACTGTCACATTTTCCCAATCAACTTTGAACCTTATACTTCAGTGATAAAGTTGAAAATCTATTAAAGAAATTTGACAGATTGTAGTAGGTTGATGTGCTGGCGTCTGTACATACTCCCCACTGAATCACTATGACCTTTTATGACCATATAAACGTGAATTATTAGGCTTTTATTAACCATCCTTCATTGCGTGTGTACTCACTATTATATTCATTAATAGACCATGGTGTCATTTTCCTCATTCTGCAATACCTAAAACAACCCTATCACCTGACTTCCTGTTATCAATGTGCCTAACAAAATTAGTACCTATTAAAGGTAATAGCTTTATTAGTGTACCTACACAAATCAGGAATGTTCAGACAGCTGTTGAAACAGGCAATGCATGGAAAGAACCAAGTTAAAACTATAATTTTAATTTTTAGGACTTATTGGATCATCTTAATATTAATTTTCTTTGATATTATGAATAGAATAGGACAACATCATAATGTTTGTTGAAACAGGTTTAGTATAGGCTTTATGTGGGAGCAGCGGTGAACCCAATCAGGCACGTTACTTTGTGTAAATTATTTAGTCACTAATGTTCTCAAAACAGTGAAACTGGTATGTTCTAGAACAAAACGTTTGAAGGCATGTCGTCTCTTCGCATTAAAAGTGTACAATCTCGAAAAAAAAAAAATGAAATTGAGTTAATGTATACAGAAATGTTTAGTATCGCAAATATTTTCTCAAGTGGAAAAAGCACGTAGTTTGGCAAATCCCCGCTAGATGGCGCATTGGTTAGTTTTAAATTGGTGGAAGCTTATTAGTGCTAAAACTTTTAAAATGATCTCCAGTAAAATTGGTAAATTTTTGAGACTACACTTATAGGTAATACGGGCTGGTGTCAATGCGCGTATTTTGCGTACGATTATACACTTTTAATGCGAGAAGATGATGTGTCATCCATCAACCCACATTGGGCCCATAGCCTACTCCCTCTCACAGAGAGGAAACCTCTGACCCACCAGTGAGCTCATTATAGGCTGTATGAATAAAAAAAAATCCCAAGCAAAATGAGACATCAAAGTCCATTACATAGGTACATAGCCATTCTATTGGCTTTGCCAAAGACTGTAGAAAACAGTTTTTTATGTTTTTGATTGTGTTACTAATCTTACCTGAGCCCTGATTCACAAACATACGACAGGCTATCGTATCGAAAACCTGACATTTCGATGACCAGCATAGCTATTCACAAACACTCGATACGCTTCCCCTCGACAGCAAATAGCTTCCCCTCAACAGCAAATAGCTGTTGGAAGAATAGCGGGCGTCTATTTGATTTAAACTGACAACATTTTCGGGTTTTGGACTTGTGAACAGCATTGAGAAGACTCCTACGATAACAATGATTAATATTCGATACGATACGGAAGCATATCGAGTGCTTGTGAATAAGGGGGCAGAACCTATGTAATTTTTTTTAATATCTAACTAAAAGAGGAAAAAATTTGTTGGGACAAGCTATACAAGAATGGCTTATTCCTTGAACAAAACTTTTGTCTGAACAGTTTGAAGAATCTAACTAGTGATTTCCGTAAGAATTGATAGTTGTCGTTTTAGGCCTGTTCCACACAGGCGCGACGTGACACGACTTGCTATGGGATTTTTTTTTTTCTCGACGCGACTTGTACAGACGCCAGCAC
Source organism: Amphipoea lucens (assembly GCA_947508005.1). Taxonomy (NCBI): domain Eukaryota; kingdom Metazoa; phylum Arthropoda; class Insecta; order Lepidoptera; family Noctuidae; genus Amphipoea; species Amphipoea lucens. Next base: position 13,239,734 of record OX382379.1, read on the forward strand.
ATCATGCTACCCCAATCTGTCAAATTTCTTTGATAGATTTTCAACTTTACTACAAAGCAATAAGGTTCATATTCAATTGAGAAAATTTGACAGATTGGGGTAGCTTGATGTGCTGGCCCCTGTACAGCTCAAGAAATACAAAATGCATAATAGGTGCTTGTGTCGGAGCTGCCTCAGTTTTCCCTGGAATCATACTGTATAGAATTTTGTCTGAACAGTTTGAAGAATCTAACTAGTGATTTCCGTAAGAATTGACAGTTGTCGTTTTAGGCCTGTTCCACACAGGCGCGACGTGACATGACTTGCTATGGGATTTTTTTTTTCTCGACGCGACTTGTACAGACGTCAGCACATCATGCTACCCCAATCTGTCAAATTTCTTTGATAGATTTTCAACTTTACTACAAAGCAATAAGGTTCATATTCTATTGAGTAAATTTGACAGATTGGGGTAGCTTGATGTGCTGGCCCCTGTACAGCTCAAGAAATACAAAATGCATAATAGGTGCTTGTGTCGGAGCTGCCTCAGTTTTCCCTGGAATCATACTGTATACTTGTATAGAAGTTTCATTAGAACATCCCTTTTGACTTTGTGCTACCTCATTTAGATTTACGCGACATTCCGATCTTACTCACAGCAGTGACATACATAGTACAGACTAGACGTCAGTGCCTACATCAAGCTACTACAATCTGTCACTTCAATATATTTTCAACTTTATCGCTAAGACATAAGATTCAAGGTTGATTGGGAAAATTTGAGAGTTTCGGGTAGCTTGATGTGCTGGCGTCTGTACATACAGTCCTTTCTCAGTTATTTAACCTATGACAATTGCAACCCAACTACAACCTTATTCTAACGAGAATAGAGATCACTGTGACTTTGACAGACTAGTCAGTGGCAACATTATTTTATACTTAACCTGGGACTGGCAGTTACAATAGTACTTGGTACTTGTGTCGGAGCTATCGCACTCTTTACTGAGGAAGGAATCATACTGTCTAGAAGTCTCGTTAGACCATTTCCCCTTTTGTTTCGCGATATATCGATCTTACTCACAGGCCACACCAGCGACATACAAACTTCGTCAATACGTCAGTGATGAGAATATACAACTAAGTACCTATTCTGTAAATATTTTAAGCGTCTACTTGTTGCCGTTATTAATATCGAGCAAAAAACGGCAAAAAATCACGTCTGTTTTATGGGAGCCGCCCTTAAATATTTTTTTTTATTTTAATTTAATTATTTATTTTTTAAGTGAATATACTTCCAACTAAATATTTTGTGAATATTTCAAGCGTCTACCTGTTGCCGTTATTAATATCAAGCAAAAAACGGCAAAAAAATCACGTCTGTTGTATGGGAGCCCCCCTAAAATATTTATTTTATTCTGTTTTGAGTATTTTTTGTTATAACGGCAACAGAAATACATCATCTGTGAAAATTTCAACTGTCTAGCTATCACGGTTCATGAGATACAGCCTGGTGACAGACAGACGGACAGTGCTTATTACACTATCCGATTTTAAGGAAGGCTAACTAGGAAGTTGGATAGGAAGCTAGTGATCACACTACACTAAATTGGATTCTTAGTGTAGTGTGATCACTAGCTTCCTATCCAACTTCCTAGTTAGCCTTCCTTAAAATCGGATAGTGTAATAAGCACTTAAGTAATAGGGTCCCGTTTTTACTACTTTGGTTACGGAACCCTAAAAAACTACTCAAAACTCAAAGCATTTATTTAATTAAACCAATTACAGGCACTTTTGAATTCTCAAGGGGTCGCGCCGGTCGGTCAGTCAGAAAGATGAAGCTAGTTGCCCATTCCAAAGCGTAGGTACCTATGGAGAAGAACGGGCAAGAAACTCCATGGACACTCTTTTAAATCAAAATAATATGGTTACAAAGTCTTGGTTACATCATTCATGTTAAAAATTATACATGTGAGAACGATGCAGAACGTTAAAAGCGTCCATAATGAAAAGACGAGAAAAAAAAGCAATTCAAATGTTAAATACTTTTTATAAAAAGCCATTGACGTATGCTTGCTCACTCATACATTATTCATCAGAAAATTAATGAAGGTATTTGAATGAGAAGTAATCCAAGATAAGTGCGGTAAACACATCAGTCATTCATGTGTCGTACTATGACGAAATAATACAATATAATTATGTGTTACAATCAATTCATTCCTGTGGTTTTCCTTTGTTCTCGAAATCGTGTGTCAATATTTACCTTTATGCTGTGTTTACCAACGTCCAGCACCATGTATTATGAATTGTTCTATTTGTTTGAATTAATTTTTGCTTAATTTTCTGGTTATTGGGGTTTTTTGTTTTGTCAAAAGCTGTATTTGTTTTGACGATGTCCCTGCCAAATGTTATATATTACTAAAGAACCTAGCATTTATTACTGGAATTCTACTACCAGCTTGCAAAATAATCTTCCGGTAATACCTGTACATCAGGTCCCATTAAAATAGATGGACAAACTCTTAGAAATCATTCAGACCACACAATAAGGACGATGGAAAAAAATTTAAAAACGCATTAGATACTTACAAGAAAAAAACAGCTAACAATTTAATATTTTAGGTCAAACCAAAATCCCTTGTTTTTTTTTTGCTTGGATATCTTTGGTTAGACGTACTGAGCGCTGTGTTAAAATGTTTCCATCTATTTTAATGGGACCCTGTATAACTAAGGATTAAGGAGTCATATAAGAGATCCTGTCTTGCTCTCTGACCGTTCAAATCACAAGCCTAAAATTGGCCCATACTTTAACCATAAAACCTTCTCATTACAGGGACATATTCTCCGCAATATCCGACGGCCCCACATGCAAGTTACTCCAGAGTCTTCTAGTACAAACCATAAAGTCTACATTCCCTGACGTGGAAGCTGTCATAGGGTTGGAGTCGAGGGGGTTCCTCTTCTCTTTCTCTCTGGCTGCTGAGTTGGGTATTGGCTGTCTACCGGTCAGGAAGAAAGGGAAGCTGCCAGGAGTAGTCGTGTCTTATAAATATGAGTTGGAGTATGGGACGGTGAGTATCTGATAATATATATACTGAATGTTTTAAAAAGGAGCTGGGTAGGTATACAGGGTGTTACAGAAAAGGTATATAAATACAAACGGGTTGAAGAGTGTATCTGGTCTAGAATCTCTGTACAAAATTTCAGCTCAAAAGCATTAACTTTGAAAATGCTTAATATTTTTTTATTTCGACATCACATTCACTTTGGCAAAACTATAGACTTAGGAATCGATGTGAGTCAGTGTGTATATTTTGAGTTGGTTTTTTTTTAACGTATTCCTCTTTTGATTACAAACAACTTTTTCTAGTCGCGTTTTTTTAAAAAAACGTACTATTTCCGAAAAAAAAATATTTTGTGTTTTTTTTGTATGGGAGGGTATGTAATGCGTGCGTGGGTCAAAATCAAACTTAGTAGGTATTCAAGAACACGTCATTCTCAAAAAGAAATGACAAAGAAATGTTATTGTATCCCTGCCGCTTTTCGAGCTACGGGCACTCAAAGATTAGAAAAAAATAAAATATTTATTTCCATTTTAAAAGACCTATTGACAATGAAATCTGAAAATGCCGTTCAAGATTTAATTTTAAATACCGCAGCACCCAACAACACTCATAAAAACAGCTGTATGTTGTCAGTAGGTCTTTTTAGACACACGTTTGTTATGATTTCAATTTAATAAACTATCGAAATAAAAAAATATTAAGCATTTTCAAAGTTACTGCTTTTGAGCTGAAATTTTGTATAGAGATTCTAGACCAGATACATTCTTCAACCCGTTTGTATTGATATACCCTTTCCGTAACATTCTGTATAAGCAAAATAACAGAATAAACGACTGATTTGGAACTCCTTATTTTACCTCTGACAGTAGCAGCCCAACAACAACCTTATTGTAATCAATGACATGCCCCGCTCCCCCCGTGACATCGCGATCGTTTAGAATGTCCCAGAACACTTTTTTTCGGCGCGTCACGGGGCGCCTCGCCACATAAACACGATCCGTACACATTAAATTTCTATGGAGCTATAGTAACCTAATGGTTGTTTCTTCAAGTGGTTGAGTGGTTATAGACCACTGATTTTGACAGTGATGCAAAATCATTGGTCAAATAACTGTAAAAGGACTGTACATTATTTACTTCTAGAATCAAATAAATGTTTTGCGAATTCAACGCTGTAAACATTTGATCATGCACCAATGCATATTGTTATTTAATAAGTATTTAAAGGCTTAGCTCAGACCAAAAAGGAGCGCACACTACTGTAATTGTTTCGTAGTACAAATAAAATTCTCGCGAGCTCTCGTGGATTTGGCACTTTATGTCACTGAAAATAAAGTGTAATTCGGAAAATGCTCTGCACTCCTCTTTTTCTCACCCTGAGCCTACCCAGACGTATAACAATAAAACTTCTATTATCTCGTTCAGTGTCCTTCAACAGAATATTGACCCTACCTAATTCCACCTTCATTAAAATTCCAGGACATCCTAGAAATTCAGAAGAACACAATCCGCCCGGGTCTAAAGTGCCTCATTATCGACGACTTGATCGCCACCGGCGGGACTATAACAGCCGCCACTCAGCTGCTTAAGTCTTGCGGTGCTGACGTCATCGGCTGCCTGCTTGTCATCGAGCTGACGTCACTGCAAGGCCGTCAGAACATTCCCAGTGATATACCTGTACATTCCTTGATCAAGTATGAGTAGGTAGTTTGTAGATTTTTTTGAGGGGACGCGGGCGCAAAGTTACTTGTATACAGGATGACACCGACGCGCAAACTGAAACCATGAATATCATTTAGCACATGATTCTAGACCCCCAGTGTAGAAATATTTCGTAGGTTATCAAAAAAAAAAAACTGCTGTTTCATAGAAAAGTGCAATATCTACCCGATCAAAATGAATGGATCAGCAATATTGCACGACTCATAATGCGCAGCATTAGAGAGGTGCAATGATTTTTTTTATATGTACGGTTGCCTCAGGCTGAGGCATCTGCCATATGAAAAAAAGTAAAAAAAAAAAACACTTGCGGCGCATGCCTCGCTCGGTTCGGATGCACCTTTGCGAACAAAGTTCTACTTGTGTTCGTGCTCAACCCCTCAGTAACCATGGATTCATCGTTGGAAGTGGTCGACAGGGAAGTAGCATCAAATTTCTCCAAACACCGCACAGAACAACCAAATTGGATCGCCACGAACATTTTTGACGAACACAGTTTTTGATGTTCGTTAGTGGTACGCACGTGCGAACAAAGTTCGATGTCCACTATGTTTTGTTCGTTCATGCGTACACGGCTTAACAAAAATCTGGCTAGCTTATTCGTTGTTGCGATGACGCTATTTTGATAAGGCTGTCTTAAGGCATTTTTTTATGGCTGTGTTACGTAGGGAATACGGACATTTAAACGTACATAATGTATGTGTCGAATTTATTTAGTGCCAAAATGCGTGATGGCAGCTTGACTTTCAGAAAACTGTTTTTGACATTCAAAATAAATGAAATATCAGATTTGAACATCAGTTTTCACAACTGTCTAAGTTTTAATATGTCGTTTAAGGCCTTTGCGTCCGCGTTTTGTTGTACAAACCTATGTTTAGGTTTATTTTTGTAAATAATTGGCTTTACAAAGTGGTTCAAGCTAGTGCAATTCTAACAACTTGACTAAGTATACCAAATTCAACCTTATTTAGACTAAGTTGTAAGGTAGATATTGAAATAGCACCAACTTGTGTCACTGCAATAGCCAATTTAGTAAGAATGGATTGGTCATAATTTTCAGAGGAATTCCAAGAAAGTGCTAGAAGTAGATACTATTTTATGACATTTTACAGACAGGTACCATCGCGGCTTTTTACGCCTGACCACTTAACAATTTTTTCGCCTAAATCGCCAAGTCGCGTCCCCTTAAAGTTTTCGTCTATTAGGAAAGCGATAAAGCAATTACGCGGTGTCCTACGTGAGCGACGAATACGACGCGACGCGACCCTGCGAACGCGACGAACGCGATCAATTCAACGGCATACCCTGCTTGCGTCCTATATGACAGTCTGCGGCGAGACGCGACGTAACGCGTACTTGTTTTGAGAGCGACCAGACGCGACACCACGAACTACATTTGTGAACTTTCCGTCTGTTCCCGTTGTCTCCATTCGGAACTCAATAAAAATAATTAAAATGTATTTCTGTTGTCCCCATTGACGGTTTCCTGTTAAAATTGTACTGTACTTCTCCATGATTCGAGAAGTAATGACCAAAATCACGTAGGACATTTGTCGCGTGTAGCATCGCGTCGCATTACGTCGCGTCGTGTTGCGTCGCGTCGCGTCGTATTCGTCGCTCACGCAGGATACCGCCTTAGTTGCAACCTGCATTGCGCAGCTTAGTGACGTATCACGTGTACTCCTTTTGTGAATTTTACGGACGAACTATTTGACCTTGGCGCGCTTACAAGTGAGCGCTTCTATTTTTAGAGTGCAAGCAAAAATGAACTTAGTAGTGGTCAGGCGGGAGTTTCCGCTATAGTACATATCGTCCATTCACAGTTATTTTACCTCTGATTTTGCATTACTGTCAAAATCACAGTGATCCTTACTGTAGTTACAATAATGTTGCAGTTAGGTTGCAGGTATTGACAAGTTTGTCAAATTCATGTGATCTTTATTGTCCTTACTATAAGGTTGCTTTTGGGTTGAAGCTATAAGAGGTAAAATTATTGTGAAAGGACTGTAGGTGGACATGTTCTATCCTCTATTAGTCTATTCTTACTATTTTGTTGTAACCAAAGATCGTCATAATATGTTTTTATTATTTTTTTGAATTTAAATATCTCGGGACCATGGGGTCCCGGTCCTTTGGAAGGCGTACGAGGGGCCGAAGCCAACTCGCAGAGGCCCCGTATAAAATTTTAATGAAATGCGACACCAAGCGACGATTATCCCTGTATACACTATACCAGTGCTTATTATTATTATTTTTTATTATTAACAAAACATTTCATTTAAATAATTGACGTACAAAATAATATGATTATTCTTCATCAATATCCTTTAGGAAAAATGGCTATAATGTTTTTTGTATAACAAGTGACAAATCCTATTATTATACTTAGTAGATATTTATATTATTACTTAGATATTATCGACTGTACAGTGTACATACATATCTTGCATATTGCTATATTATTTAATTACATCGATATTTTTTAGTTTTTGACCTTTTGACTGCTAATCTTCCTAGGCAGCTTCAAATGTTTTGTGATATTTTTATATTGAAGATCTGCATAGCTATTCACAACCATTCGACAGGCTGCCGTGTCAAAATGACACATTTTGTGTTACCTGATTTGCCTTGCCCCCGACAGCAAATAGCTGCCGGAAGAATAGTGGTCGTCTATTTAATTTAACTGACACGATTGACTGGATTTGGATTTGTGATCAGCATTTAGAGGACTTTCGAAAATTTTGGTCGATGTTCGATTCGCCACGGAAGTGAATCGAATGGTTGTGAATACCTATGCTGAATTGTAAAAGTACTATAATATGTCGTACATATCAGCCCAAACAACAAAGCAATGCTTATGCGAAGTCCCGTCACGTTTTTTCCGCGTTTAAAGAGTTGAAGTTTAAACACGTACGCAGCAGGGCATGGGTTAAGGACAAAGATTTTTTTTTATTTGTTTTATAAGACCTGTTTAGCACGAGTGCTTCTTTCTTGTGTAGTAAATTGTTATTTAAATAATTAAGAGTTCTCACGAAAGGGTTTATAATGCAGTTAGTCCTGTCCGAACGCCGGCGATTAACGAGAAGCGAGTAGAGCTCTGCCCTGCCAATCCAATACACTATAACTTTTGAAAACCACATGTTACATTTTTGACGATATACAGTTTTCCAGCATGTTTAAACTTTAATTTGAACGTAGTACAGTGTTTTTTAGCTTGCCATATCTTGCAAAATATACATTGAAATGAAAAAAATGTTGGTCAGGGGTAAACTGACTGGGCTTTGTTGAGCTAAAACACTGTAAGTTGAGTTACAGTCTTTTGGATTGGCACGAGTAGAGCTAGTAATCAAAAACGGGTTGGCGAGCAAAAACGCCGAGCGATTACTCGCTGGTATGCGTATGTACAGACGCCAGCACATCAACCTACCCGAAACTGTCAAATTTTCCCAATTAACTTTGAACATTATTATTTGGTGATAAAGTTGAAAATCTATTAAAAAAATTTGACAGACTGTAGTAGGTTGACGTGCTGGCGTCTGTACCTACCAAGCGTGAGTCTCTCAGCGAGTGTTCTGCCAGCCAAGCGAGCGTCTCTGAGCGAGTACTCTCTATGTCGCTGCAACAGAATCGGCGATCAACTATTAATATAATTATGTATCTCTCTTAGGTACTTACACGGAGCCTACAATCTTTTGTACGTTTCTTGAAGAAGAAAATCATTGAAAGCTAGTTACTTCCTCGTCGGCGTGGGACAGATGCCTTGCACAGTTTGTCCACCCCCACCGTCAACGGGACGTCAACGAGAAACGAGATTATTAGAACCGCAGATATAGATACACCTAAATAACGCAAGAGCACCTACTTCGCGTGCCAAAAGTCGCACCAGTTTACGATCGAAAATCATAAGCCGCCACTTTCGCGCTCAGTCCTGCGTACTGCTGGCTGGGTGAGCGTGAGCGAGAGAGCGCGAGCTTGTGACGTCATAGTAGGTAGTCAAAAAGTGGCACGCTTAGTTTTCATACAGTTCGTGATACTTGCGTTATCTAGGTATATCTATATCTGTGATTAGAAGCGAACGTGACGTCCCGTTGACGGACGCGCGGTGTACACGCGGCCATAGTAAATGTTTGTGTCGCTACTTCGGCGCCAGCACGTCATCTCGTTCTCGTTGACGTCACGGTGACGTGTCGGTGGACAGACGGCCTTAGGGTGTAAAGAAAGCGCTCGTGTGTACAAGCACAAGTCTAAAGTTTAATATTGGTCTTATACATGGTATATTTCGAGCCATATTTCTATTAATCTTCTATCTTCTTTTATCTATATATATATAAAACAAAGTCGGGTTAACTCAAGAACGGCTGGACCGATTTTTATGATCTTTTATTTGTTATATTTGTCTTCGCCTCGAATAGCATAATAATTACTAAAACATGAGAAAAATTAACAAAAAAAGAAATCTGAGGCGATATGAACTTCGCCGCGTCAACTATTTATTTATATTTAATTTTATAATAGCAATGTTTTATCCACAAAATAGTGCTCAATTTTAACGTAGACTCATGTTACATATTGTACAACCCTTTTTACGAGTATATTATTATGATATTAAATTAATATTAAATGACATTGTAACTGTAAGCATTCCAGTTGTATAGTGTACTTGTATTGTTTATTAAAGTTTTATAATTATGTATTTATATGATTGTTTTATTCAAATGGGTACGCTGTAACCTTTCTTACATAGGTATAATCAACATTATTTTAACCGGTTGAATGCCATAATTACAGAAACAAAACGCCATTGCTCCCGTAGATCCACTATACGAAGGGTTAACAGACACGCTTACCCCGTTTTCGAAAGGCTATTCAATCAATCAATCAACTCAGCCCATCACAGTCCACTGCTCAACATAGGCCTCTCCCAGGCTGCGCCACAGAACTCAGTCCTCTGCCTTCCGCATCCTGTCTGTCCCAGCCCGGTCCATCTAGCTGGGGGCCGTCTCACACTACGCTTGCGGATACACGGTCTTCACTCCAGCATAGTATTCACAACAGTTCGATACGCTTCCGTGCCGAATCGGACATCGATCAATGTTATCAAACAAAAGAGAACAAAACAAAAGAAATCCCCCCAATGGATAGCTTTTTAAACTTTGGAATAAGCTTTCATATACGCAGATTTAATTGAAAACCCACCTTTTCGTAAACACTCGTCGTTCTTGCATTAAATTAGTATCTATATACAGCTAGTTCTTAAAATTATTTTTTACGTAGGTATTTATGTAGCAATTTGGCAATTTTGTAGCTCTACAAGCCGTGTGCCTGAAGGGATTTCTCATCGACAAAAATAACGAAAAACTCAACAACCATACAAACTTTCATCCCCTTTTATATAGGGTGTGAATTTCCAAAAATTATTCTGTTCACTTTCGTTATACCTTTAGGGAACTCTTGTGAAAACTTGTATGCTTCTAGACTCACTGTGCACTCGTATCAGTGAATTAATGAATGATTTTAAGATTTTTATGAGTTTAACTCCTCATATAATCTATATATATAAAAATTAAACCCGTTTTCCGTTGTCACGACATAACATGAAAACGGCTGGACCGATTTCGATGAAATTTGGTATAGAGATAGTTTGAGTCCCGGGAAAGGACATAGGATAGTTTTTATCCCGATATTCCCACGGGATCGAACTTTACGCGGGTGAAACCGCGGGGCGCAGCTAGTTAGGTATAAATATGGCAGCTAATATCACGCATTAACGTGATAAATTGTCCTAGTATGTCTTGTCACGTTAGTAAATTCTAGGTTCTGCAGTTCTGCTGTGTAGTAGTAGTAGTGTGTGTAGTATTGTGCGTGCTAGTAGGTATGTAACTGTGTCTAGTAAGTTCTGCTGAGTAAAGTATTCTTAGAGAACGGAGGATTCAGCACAGATGAATAAAAACATTAAAAGTGATTTTAAAACATTTATTTTCATTTAAATTAAATGTTAAAATACTGAACGTTTTAGGTACAGAAACATCTTAAAGACGACATAAATACTTAGACATAATATTATTATTAAAACTTAGCACACAGATATCACATTTCTGAAAAAATAATTAATTTACGTAAGGCAGGGGCACCGCGTGGTGGTGTCCAAAATGGTGACCCTTAACATTACGCTCCAATTCCTGAGTGGTCTTCACATTTTCAAGCAATGTGGTCATCATTCGGTCTGATGAAGTTGTTGAGGAGTCTTCAATCGAATCACTGGTTACAGGAACAATCCTTGGCACAGTCTTCTCCTGTCCTACGTTCTTCTCTGTAGTACTTGAAACCTTGGTTTTAGGTGTCGTGTGATCGTCCTTTGTTAATTCTTTAGGTAAAGCTGGCACAACGGGTTCCTTGGTGGCTTGACGGACTTTCCTGTTTTCTTCCTCATCTCTTAAGTTGGTCAGGTCATCGCTTTCAGCTTGAGGCATAACGGGAACTACTTTTTGTGTGTCTTCATTGTTCTGCGTAGAGTTGTTTTCGAAGATTGCGTCAAGTGATTTCTTCAAGTTTTCGTCGATTTCTGCTGGTACTGTTTTGTTGGCGTTTTCGTTGACTTTGATGTCTTTAGTAGCATCAACTTCCATGGGTGTAGGAACTGGAGACAGGTCTTTGGGCTTCTGTTCCTGAGTGTCACGGTTCAGTCGTGTTTGCTCATTGCCTACTAAAGCTGGGTTGATTTTCTGTTGGTCGTCTTTGCTTGCTTCTGTCGTAGAACTGGCCGTAGGTTTTGGGGCTCCAAAAATAATGTCTTCACCATTTTTAGGTTCTTGATTTTCGTTCACGTTAAGGTCCTTTGGCACTTGAGGATTCTGTGTATCCTCTCCAGTAGCTTTAGGGTGGTCAGGGAGACGCGCGTTCACGTTTTCAGCGGCAAACACTTGAACGTAGAAGTCCAATCCTCTGAATACGGCTGGACTCTTTAGTTCAAGAGTGACGTTCTTCTGTCCCTCTCCTCCTTCGATCACTGTAGCTTCTCCATCCTTTTCTGGCCTGTTGTCAATGACAACTACTCGGCTGATGACTTCGTCGGTGGTGTTGGTAGCGTTCACAGTTAGGGTCTTAACTTGTCTCCAAATAGCTGGGCTGGCGGTGACATTCTGTTCGAATATTAATTTTCCGCCTTCATGGCCCACGCTGAGGTCTGCGGCAGAAGCCACAGCCACGAAACCGATCACTGCAAGTACTTTGACGAACATCTTCGGATGTTTACAAACGACTGATGCAAATGACGAATTCAGAAGCTTTTATATAGAACAGCAGGTTAAGGAAAAACTTCAAAATGTAAGTCACCTAGTCGGTTAATATTTTTTTATTACCATATATTAAAATCTTCCTACAGGAAAATACGGCGTGATAAAGTACAGTCAATGACAAAGGATTAAACTGTGACCACAATATTACGTCTAAATTATGAGTCAGGACGGAGTCGTTTAACTTTTCCTCTGTTTTAAACTAATGAATTGTTTGAACTGTACCGTTTTAAACGCAATACCTAGAAGACCTACATACCTATACGTATGTTAAACAGACTTCTTTGTAAGTAGGTACTTGCATCAATTATTTCTATGCAAATAAATAGTAGATATTCAAGTAAACAAACAATTATTTTACTTACGGAAACTAGATCTCGTCTCGCAAGGTGAGCCGGTAACCACTTAAACCACAGATAACTGACGTTCAGGGAAAACCGGATATATGGACTTGAGACGTTGGAAGTGGTCAAACGAAATGACGACGAACGAAACAAAGTGAGAAATTGTGAATACCCTCCTACGTAGTATCTAGAACTTTTTTTTATTGGGTAATTTTTTTTTGTTTGTATATGACATTGTGACGTTTTAATCTGTGAAAGGGCGTCAACAAAGAGTCTATATCTCGGTCGGTCTAGTTTGGCCTTTTTCGCTTGCAGGGACACTAGAGGCCCCTTTAAACAGTTATATCACACGACATACGTACTTATTAACATGTAACTAAATATACGTAGGTAGGTACCTATAATGTTAATCTCATATTGCGTTTTAAACTATGAAAGTGAGAGCGTCATTACAGGAATGCCGTTTTCGTCATAGGTAGAACTAAATAATTACTCACGTCATATGACAAAATACTTGGGATTCAATTTAAACTCTGAACTGCTACAGAAATGTCCCTTGAGAAAACCCCCGATACACATTGTGACGGGCATGAAAATAAATCCCAAGTTGTCGTACAAACACTTGGAAGGGGGGGACTAGGAAAGGAAGAATTTGAAGCCTCCTCGTGCAGCGCAGTTTTCCGCCAGTTACTAAACTGAACTGAGCGCTCGGCGCATCCCGGACAGTCACACCCAACACCTTATTTGAACTGGCCAATTCTTCCCTTGCGGTGGTAGGGCTAACGCCCGCCTGGTTTGCGACCATCCTCCCACCGGTGTCCGGCGTCAAGCAGCCTGCTGCGTTTCGTCGATGCGTGGGAGTTCCAGTGCCTTAGGCATCTTCTGGGCACGCTTGTACCATGATTCCATCATAAACCTCATCTATCGGTTTCCATCAGGCGTGATCGAGGCCAAGAGCGGGGCCATTCAGCAATAAAAAAAAGAAAGTTATTTCTCAGCAGTAGAAAAATATGGAAAATGTATACATAACATCACGCCTGTAACACAGTATAAATGCCTGTAATCCCCTAAGCCTTAGGGCCGGAGCTCACTGACGGCATGGCACGGCGTGTCATGGCAAAGGATTTTATTACTAATCAAGTTATTTTGAATCTTATTTCAATGAGTTTAGAATTTATGTTACTTTATTTCGATACCACGATGCCGCGACGTGCCGCGGGATGCTGTGGCATGACGCGACGCGCCGCGGCATGCTGCGGCATGACGTGTCATGCCGTTTCATTCCACGGGTTGCCGCGGCACGCCATTGCATCCCGCGAGACGTATGGGTCACTTTGTGTCGAGGAATTATTATGATTGCTAAGGTAGTTGAAATAAGGTTGAAACTTGTGCAGCAGTCATTTTGGTTAATGGGGCGCAGTCCGGTCGGTGCGGGCTTTCAGTAGGATGCCACGGCGGGATGCCACAGCACAACCTGCCCTGCCATGCCGTGGCACGCCGTCAGTGAGCGCCGGGGATACACACCTTAGGGGAGTACCTACACGCGTGATGTTATGTATAACCCTTAGGGCCTAAGGGTTAAGCAGAGGTGTAACATAGTACACCCACATTTTGCCAGTTATGTTTAAATCCCATGTAATAGAGGGCAAGCCTATTGCCATCTACCGGGTGTAAATCCAGGCTCCGGGCTGCTACTGTAAAATTTCAGAATCGTACCCAGGACCTCATGATCAGTAGTAGTGCTTGCGAAAACTAGACCAACGAGAAATAATAAATAAATAAATAAATTCTTTATTTGACCAAAAGCCATCGCAGTACAAGAACCAAAAACTAAGTACATTTAAGGCTTATACTCGTAACTAGGACACAATCATATTAATTCCCTGACTCCTAAACTAGGTGTATGTGCCTGTGTCTTAGGAGTCAGTGATTCTCCATAACAAACAAAGCCATAGAAAATAAAAATGTTTTTTTTTATAACAGTAATAATATTTTATCCTTCCAATAACGTTAAATAATTAACGTTAAAAACAAAAAAAAAACGGGTTTAAAATCGAAGACATATCATGTAACGTCTACCAACTGGGCCCGCGTATCGGATTATAGCCCACTCCCTCTCACAGAGAAGAATAAGCCTGTGTCCCAGCAGTGGGAACATTATAGGCTGATTATGCTAAAGGTACAGGAACAAAGCATACAATTTTCGTGTCGACTGTACCTACTCTGCTAGTAAAAATACGTGACATTTATCAGCAAGTGAATCTAAACGCGCACGGAATTACAATAACACGAACTACGTGGCAATTTTTGAATTGAGGATTTCCTTCGTAGTGAGTAATAATATCAACCTCAGAGATGACGTGACACATACAAACAAACAAACAGCGTGTAATCACGTAAAACCTTTTCTTCTTGTTCTTATTTTCGTGTCGATGCTTGCAGTAGGAGTTAACTGGTAGAAATAATCACGTTACGAAAAAGCGTCATGGGCTCCATGCGACTTTCTCAGGATAGAAAGAGAAAGAGAGATACTTAGTTTTCACGGTTTCAACGGTGCTAAAGCTGATAGCAAGGTCAAAATGAAAATCCAAGATGGCGGCTGCGAAAAATTTTGTTAGAGCCCAGTACTACTAACATCTACGACTCGAGACATCCTCTGTTTTTGCTGTTGTACTGTTCATACCCCGTGTGAAAAATTTCATCCCAATCCGTTCAGCCGTTAAGGTGTGAAAAGGTAACAGACAAGAGCTTTTCAACTTTCGCATTTATAATAATACTAGCTTTTGCTCGCGACTTCGCCCGCGTGGACGTCGTCGGTAAATAGGTATTCTACGGGAATTAATCCAGGTCAGTAGTGTATTAACCGGTCAAGCGGCGCGGTTCGCCGATCGGCGACGAAACAATAGAAAATCAAGTGTGTCTCATTAGCGGAGCTTGACAGATTAATTCCGTAATATGTACAGACAAATTTTTTAAATAGATTTTCAACTTTATCGCTAAAGCATATAATACAAAGTTGATTGGGAAAATTAGACAATTTCGGGTAGTTTGATGTGCTGGCGTCTGTAAATTGTTTTCATACAATAATTCTATTGCTTTACGCGACGCATGCCAGTAAATCTGGTGAAGGCCGCAGAAATCCGTTGGATGCGAGAAGCACAAAACCGGTCGAAGCAGCGGTGCTTGGGGGAGGCCTATGTCCAGCAGTGGACGTCTTTCGGTTGAAAATGAGCTCCCAGTCTGCATATCTTCCGACAGCTTCAACAATCATCGTCATATTTGAGCCAATTCACATACAAACTTAATTAATTATACAACCAAACCTTCCTCATGAATCACCGTGTTTATTGGTGAAAACAAAACCGTATGAAAATCCGCGGGGCAATTGCTTAACACATTATCAATCGGAATCAGTTTCATTTTGACAGTTCAACAACATTCATTGCGTTATTTACGTGTTGAGCAGACAAATTTTTCGAACTTATGAAGCAATGGATTACCAATTTGCTTCAAAATGATTCTGATTCCGATTGATAGTGTGTTACGCAATTAGTGTGCCGTTCGGTAGTTTTTGAGTTTATCGCGTTCAGACAGACAGACGCGGCGGGGAGCACTATGTACTTAGTGATAGTGAAATATCGATGGGGTTAACCTTTAGTGGCTAAAAGAATGATATTAGGTTCAACTATCGACAGCATAATATGGATTGAACCCACTACCTACTTGTTCAAACCGACCAAGTGCGAGTCGGACTTGCACATTAAGGGTCTCGTACCACGAGGCAAAAAACGCCGAAAAAACACATTTCTTGTATGGAGGCCTTTCAGTTTTACCCGACTACGGCAAAGTAACATAAAGGAGGGTTGTGATTTTGAACGGTATGTATGTATGTTGGATGCGAGAAGCACAAAACCGGTCGAAGTGGAGGTGCTTGAGGGAGGCCTATGTCCAGCAGTGGACGTCTTTCGGCTGAAATGATGATGATGATGGTATGTATGTTCATCTGTTCCCTAACAACTTCAAAAATACTTAAAATAATTTGACAAATGAGTTATCGGTATAAGCGTCTTGACCGTCCGCTGGTTATAGGATAATATGTGGCCTCACACTAAATTCAATGTGGCGCCCTCTAGAGTCTAGAGGATATAAAATAATGAATTTAAAAAATCAATATTTAGGGACGGTGCCTTGTTGGGTATCAAATGAAAGGGCTTAATTAGCACATTTCAAAAATATAAATATTACTGATATAAGCTCCAAAATAATTATATAAAAATAAGGTTAATAAAAAACAAGTTTAAAAACTAAAACCCGACTACTGAAAAGGATGAAACAAGAAAGTACCTACCCGTGGTCGCATGCCGCTGTGTATTATAAGCTATGGTAGCATGCGACCACGGGAATGTACTTACTTGTTTCATTCTTTTCGGTAGTCGAGTTTTAGTTTTTAAACTTATTTTTTTTTAAGTTTATTTCATTTTTATTATTTGTTGGTATAGCGGCAATAGAAATAAACACTGAAAATTTCAACTGTCTATTTATCACGTTTCATGAGACGGACAGCGGAGGCTTACTTAGTAATAGGGTTCCGTTAACACCCTTAGGAACGGAACCCAAAAAAGGGTGGGAACTGACACCGTTTCAATACACTGAGGCTGATAAAATTAAAATTAGATACGTATAGATTAAAACTCAAATTATCAGGAGCCAAATTGTAACAAGAATTTAATTTCGCAAATATAAACGTAGGTACAATATATTTATCAAATAAGTGA
Source organism: Amphipoea lucens (assembly GCA_947508005.1). Taxonomy (NCBI): domain Eukaryota; kingdom Metazoa; phylum Arthropoda; class Insecta; order Lepidoptera; family Noctuidae; genus Amphipoea; species Amphipoea lucens. The sequence continues at coordinate 13,256,908 of OX382379.1, forward strand.
CAAGTACAGCTCTTCAAAGAAAAGTATGCGCTTCGGGAATCATCGCCTAACTTCGGAAATACGAACGCGCGATGATGAGATCTAATATAGAGCTGTAAACAACCATGGACATACTTGCCTATTTTGTATTACCATGTTTAAAAAATTATAGATTAACTATGCGATTCCAAAAAAAACTTTTCAATGTTTCCCTGATTGACAAATAACGGTCCCACCAAAAACATTTTCATGTAAAATGTTGCCAAGACGAGACCACATATGGTTCGCACCACAGAACAGTTGGCCCGCACTGTCAAAAAGTTATTAGATCTCGTATATAGTCTCAGTCCTGCGTAGGTACTGCTGGCTGGGTGAGCGTGAGTGAGAGCGGGAGCTTGTGACGTCATACTAGATACTCAAAAAGTGGCACGCTTAGTTTTCATACAGTTCGTGATACTTGCGTTATCTAGATCTATCTATATCTGTGTTTACACGCCCTAACTTCACAAACTCTACACCTTAGTCAAAATATGAGGCTTGGCCGTTTCGTTACTACAAGAACTAATGTATAACAGAAAAGTAATGAACAGTGAATAAATTTTTGACCTTACGCCTATGTTATCGTAGCGAAACGGCCAAGCCACCGTCACACCGTTCGATCACGATCAGGCCCGTGCCGGACGGCGCGTATGTGTTCCACGCGCGCCTTAAAAAGATGTCAGCATAAAGGGGCCTGCCAGGGCTGAAGCCTGCCGGGGGTGCGGGATTGTCCGAAAGGGTTACCGCTACCCCGGAACACAAAGGGCTAAGGAAGGAACACGGATGGGTTTTAGTCAGTAAGAGTCTGACACTCCCTTCCGCTCCACCCAGAGCGGGAGGGGTCATTTGATGAATTCCCATGCAAAAAAATAAATAAAAAAGGGCGTGTAGAAGGAAGGGAAGCTTGGCTCTACATGAGATCTGATAACTTTTTGACAGTGCGAGCCATATGTGGTCTCGTCTTGGCAACATTTTACTGGGCTTAGGGTTCCAACACATAAACACGATACGACGTCGCGTCGTGCTACGACGAATATGATGGTATATTAATGTAGTAACTTTTCATTCGTCGTAGCACGACGCGACGTCGTATCGTGTTTATGTGTTGGAGCCCTTACTGTGTGGCGCGATGTTAGTAGTTATTCGGAAACACGAATGTTACAGAAGCGCATACCTTTCCTGGTTTAACTTTATCTACGTATTATTTGGACGACGATGCTCCAGGTTTAGCTCCAGTGTCCTTTGGGCCCAACACAGGCACAGCACAGTAGTTCGGTGCCGAACATGGACATTTCTCCGGCATCTTCAGACCTACGTGCATCGGTTTCGCAAAGGGATGCAATTCATCGCTGAAGTACGCCCTATTGGGAAAAACATAAAGTATGTAAAAGTGCAACCAGACTGCGGGCGATTGGTGACATCGAGAGCAGAGAGGGCCTAACAATTGTTATGGGTACAAAATAAGAGATTAACAACTTTATGCAATTCTATAAGCTTTTCATAACATTTGAGTGACAGATAAAAATCTACGACTGGACTACAGTCCTTTCACAATGACTTTTACCTTTGTTTTTGCGTCAAAATCATAGTGATCTTGATGATCATTGCAATAAGGTTGTTGTTCGATTGCAGGCTGCCATGGCATTGGACAGTCTGTCAAAATCACAGCGATCTTTATTCTCGTTACAATAATGTTGCTATTGGGTTGCAGATGTCAGAGGTAAAATAACTGTGAATGGACTGTAGGGTCGGTAAGGTCCAGCTGCACTAAATTTGCCAAAGACGTAAACAACAATGGCAGCTCGAAATTGAATAAATTCGATAAGTATACAAAAACATTTATTTTAAGTAATGTTTGTTTTCGTCTAGTTATCTCGGAGGTTTAGAGCAAATAAATATTTAAGGGGCCTCCCTTAAATATTTGTTTTATTTAGTTTTCAGTATTTGTTGTTATAGCGGCAACAGAAATACATAATTTGTGAAAATTTCAACTGTCTAGCTATCGCGGTTCTTGAGATACAGCCTGGTGACAGACAGCTAAGTCTTAGTAATAGGGTCCAGTTTTTACCCTTTTTGTACGGAACCCTAAAAATGAAGCCATGTTGGTTTTACACACATCCCTCTCTATGCATCCTCGCTCATCTCTAGTGAGAAGTCAGCCTTGGTCTCATCCTATCGAAAACCGACGATAAGGTAAACATTGAATGATGTTCTGAATTCAACATCAGCCTATAATGTTCCCATTACTGGCACCGAGACAGCTTCTCTCGGGGAGAGAGAGAGAGAGAGGGTGTGACTATAAATGTTAAACTTTTCTGTGTAGTCAACGAGGCTGTTGTTCATGATCCTCTCTAGTATTTTGGATAGGGCAGGAAGGACTGCAATTTATAGGCCAGAAGGCCAATTCTCGTAATTTAAAATGTTCAAAATCAAGTCGCAGTCTCATCTCAGCGACAAACAAATGTCAAAAACTTGTCAAAATGTAGGGAAATTAGAGGCATTTTTGACAGATTGAGACTGAGATCAGACTGCGAACGTTCTTAAAATTACGAGAATTGCCCTTCTGGTAGTTGTTGACACTGTTTCTGTCTCCACTCTTAAAGATAGGATGTATAATGGATTTTTTAAATGGTTTGGGAAATTGACGATTTGAGAACGAGGTTACAGATGTCATACGTAAGTGGCGGAAAAGAAGTACACAAAGTACAGCGCCTGTCTCGGTTCGAACCCACGACCTCAACTCGGTATGTCGGGGCCGCCACTGTTCTGAACTCACCGGGCCATGATCTTGGTGATGCCCAGCTTGTAGTCTTCCGTCGCAAGCTTGTACTTCTCCCTCTGCAGTAATTCTTCTTCCTTTTCTCGCTCCTGTTGAATTGATTGTAGTATGGGTAAACACCACTAAATAGATTACATGATTGTAATTTCTAACAGATTTTTTTCCCGATAATTTACTATATGTAGGTAGGTACTTAATTAAAAAAATATTAGATTTAGACCTATACTCCATTTGTTTAGGTAATTAAATAAAGGTAAACAAAAAAACACGGTCTATTCAGTTGTCATGCTACGTCACAGTTGTACTCTTCGTAACGTTATAATTCGTTAATAACATTGCTAAATTGAAGAGTACAGCATGACGTAAATTCAAATTCATTTATTCGTATGATTTTTGGTACATTTTACATGAGATCTTAATAATAAGTACGGCGAGTCACGGCGAGTGAGCATTTTACCTGTAACATTTCGCACGCCCAGATCAACATTGCACTAAGTCAAAATAGCTCATTTTTCAGAATGGACGGAAAAACCATTATTTCATGTTATGTCAAAGTTATTGCGAATGTCCTGAATATTGCATGTGAAGAATCCAATGCGTATCAGTAGATATTATATAAATACGCCTGTCTTCGTGGTTAGCGCGGAAAATTTTTGGCTATTCTATTAAAAAAAACTCGATTTTAAGATTTTTCGACATAATACAGTGTTGTTCTGGGTGTGCGATTTATTTATACCTTGTTTCATTGTTGATGATATTTAATGTTGCACTAATACTAATGCTTTTTGGTTTTTAAAATCAGGTTGTAACAAAACATCGAGCGTTGTGTTCGAAATGCGGTTCGATAAAATTTAAAAAACGGCAAATGCTCGATGTTCTGTTAGAAGTAAATGCTCTACTAGTCTATACTCAACTTGACAGTAACTGTCAGATGTAAAATAACTGGATAAGTACTACTTCCTTACCTTAAGCAGCTTGTTATAATCAATCTGCTTCAGCAAGTTCTTCTCGTACAGCTTCCTCGCCTGTGCGTCGGTCAGCTCCTTTTGTGCCACGAGCTGGTCCAGTTGCTTAGCCAGCTGTCTCTGGTTCTCGTCATAGTCCGCTTTTTCCTTTTGTTCGCTTTTGGTCGCTTCCTTCTTTTCTTTGATTTGCTCCTTCACGATTTCGTGGCATTCCTGAGAGGATAAATGCTTTGAATACCATGTCCTTATGAGTTTGTGGCGACATCTACATCGGCACATGTGAACTTCGCATCACATTATGTGACGTAAAATCCTGCGTTGCGCAAAGAGTTTACCGCGCAACTAGCATGTATACAACGTCCCGACATCGAATCGAATCGTCGGGCAGTTGCCCACCAGACACAACACCCGTTTGGTCGGAAGATCCTCCTTTTTCTAGAGTATGAGTGAACTTTTCACCCTGTTCCTCATACCACTATAAGTTTACTATTTTCGCCGTGTAGTGAAAACTCCGTGCAATAAAAGTTATTGTACGGTCAGCATCAAAAGTTGATTAACACTTCAGTTTTTTTAATAGGTATCTTAGTTATTGAGCAAAATATTTGTTTAAAATTGCAGCAAAAGATTTTTTTTTAGAATATATACTATTGTCTATTATGTGAAAAGCTATATTGAAAAAAGTTGTTGTCAATTTAATAACATGTAAAAATGATAGTGTTAATCGACTTTTGATGCTGACTGTACAGGTGAAGATTAAAACTGTCTGAAAAATGGCCGTCATTGACGTCAGATCATTATGCCCTGAGGTGCTTTAAGGAGTGGAGAGGTATTCCATATTATTATATCCTTACCTGGTTGCCCTTCTTGCGTTTCATGAAGTACTCGCATCGCTTCTTATCGGCCAGATCTTGGAGTCGCTGCGCTTCCTCAACCAGTAAGACATTGTCTGCGCTTATCAATGTCTCCCTATCTTGCGCTATCTTCTCCGTTCTCTGGTTGCATACGTCTAACTCTCGCTGGAACATTGAAGAATGAAGGAAAATGAATGAATGAATGAATGAATTAAAATGTTATGTGAACGAAGATCGCAGATGTACGTATATTTAATATAGCGGGTAATTGCGTAACACACTCAATAGCAATGCCTTTTATTTAGACAGTTCAACAACATTCATTGCGTTATTTATGTTGTTGAGCATACAAATTCGAATATGATATACGAAGCAATGGATTAGCAATATCCTTCAAATCTATATCTCTGCCTAGGGCTGGCAGACCTCTTAAGTGGTGGTTTCCAAGCAATAAGCGCACTGACGGACAGGCCAACAGAGTAGCGTTTTGTAATATTGAAGGAATTCCAGTCCCAGAGAAATGATGAGAAATGTATCCTTACTTTCTTTTATAATTTTGCCTTTGATAAGATAAGGGGCCGTCCATTAAATACGTGATGTTTTTTTTTTGGCATTTTTAACCCCCCCCCTCTCCTTCTCCCCCTTGGTGATACATGGTGAGGTTTAAGACTACCCTCCCCCCCTATATCACGTGTATTTTTAGTACCTACAAAGAATCTCTCTCTTCTTGCCCATTCTTCTCCATACGAAAACTACCATTTGGAATGGGCGACTAGAATCAATTCTATTTTAAGATAATTTTTGACGTTCAAAGTGCCTTTTATGTGACTATTTGAAATAAATGCTTTGACTTTGACTTTGAATCTTAATTTTTTTTTAATATTTATTAAATACAGGTGTAAGGTATCAGGTTGGTTTCATTTAAATAAATGATTTGAGTTGAGTTTGCGTTACATACCCGTTTCCGCCTTTTAAGTTCTTCCTTGGCCTTCTCCTGAGCGAGCCCCATGCCCGCGAGTGAGTCCCACGTATCGTCAATCAGCTTAACTTTCGCATTCTGCTTCTCAAGCGTATCCTTACGCTCTTTTATCATTTGCATGCGCTCGCGAGCCGTTTCAAGGCGCTTCAATTGACATTGGCGTTTTTCTAGAAAAATTGGTAATATGTCGTGAGGAAAGCTTTGAGTATGAATGTGGATATATGGCTGCAAGAGTAGAGGAAGACCAAAGAAACGATGGATAGCCTGTGTGAAAGAATGGCAAGAAAATGGGCAATTTTGACAAAAACTTTTATGGTGCCGATCGATCCTGATTCATAATGATAATCTTATAAGTAGCCAACTTGAAATAAATGATTAGGATTAGAATTTGATCCCAATTTTTACCCGACTACGGCGATGCAAAAATGAGGGTTATAATTTTGACCGGTATGTATGTATATATGTATGTTCATCTGTTCCCTCATAACTTCTAAACTGCTTGTCATAATAGGACAAGTGAGGTATCGTTGGAAGTGTCTTGATCGTCCGCTAGTTATAGACTATGTGACGTCACAATAAATTGAATATGGCGCCCTCTAGCGGACATAAAGTCATGACCAAAAATATATTTTTTTTAATCATGCCGTGTTGGGTATCAAATGAAAGGGCTTAATTAGCACATTTCAAAAATATAAATATTACTGAAATAAGCCCCAAAATAATTAAGTAACAAGTTTAAAAACTAAAACCCGACTACTGAAAAGGATGAAACAAGTACCTTCCCGTGGTCGCATGCCGCTGTACTAACATACAAAGCTATGGTAGCATTCGACCACGAGAAGGTAGTTTAGGTAGTTTAGCACGAATTAGGTAAGCTCAGTGTTTGTCTGCGTAGATACACTTTACGTTGTAAGTGTTCAGATATTTTTGGTTGTAGAAATTATTGACAAGCATCTGTTCAGATATTAATGAAGTAATGTATGCACAGATATTATTGGTAACTTGTAGTGTATGGAACTTATTGCCATTTATAATTGTTCAGAAGTATTTGGTCACCTTGCCTGCTACAATATATCTGACGGCGACTGTACTTGTTTCATCCTTTTCAGTAGTCGGGTTTTAGTTTTTAAACAATTTTTTTTATTGTAAAACACCTATCTTCCTGATCATCGCCGTGTGACCCTCTACCATACCTTCATCTTCCTTCCTGTTCTGCTCCTCGAACATGGCCATCATGTGCATCGTCTCCAGCTTCAACTTCTCTTGTTCCTTCTTGCGTCGCTCGTTCTTCTGCCGGACCGCCTCATCGCTGTACGCCAAGCACGCGTGGTTGCGACGCTGACGCTCGATCGCGTCAATTTCCATGCGGGCCGCCTGTGTAAAAAAAATAAATAAAAAAAAATATTAACAAATGTGTGTAAAAGATTTATATCCGTCACCTCACATATCAGCGGGGTAGTTGCGTAACACATTATCACTAGGAATGGCTTACATTTTGACAGTTCAACAACATTCATTGCGTTATCTACGTAGTTGAGCAGACAAATTTTTCGAACATAAGAAGCATTGGATTAACAATAACCTTCAAAATCATTCAGATTATGTTTGAAAGGGCTTATAATTAGTACATTTGAATAATATAAATATTACTGAAATAAGCCCCAAAATAATTAAATTAAACAAAGTTTAAAAAAACTAAAACCCGACTACTGAAAAGGATGAAACAAGAAAGCACGCATGCTACCATCTATATATATATAAAAACCGGCCAAGAGCGTGTCGGGCCACGCTCAGTGTAGGGTTCCGTAGTTTCCCGTCCGTCACAATAAGTGTTCCCACTTATGAGTTTAAAAAAAAGATACGTTCAGGATAATAAAATATGTAAACAAAGTTTAAAAAAATGCTTGCATATACGATTATACTACAAACTTTGTCCAGAAATTATTTTGTACAACTTTTTGTCTTTTTTGTACAAAAACTGTTGTTTCCATCAAGTTCAAAATAATTTTCCTAGAAAGTCCTTATAAAGTTCTACTTTTCAGATTTTTTTCATATTTTCTAAACTTATGGTTCAAAAGTTAGAGGGGGGGGGACACATTGTTTTTTACTTTTGGAGCGATTATTTCCGAAATCATTGACATTATCAAAAAATGGTTTTAGTAAACCCCTATTCCTTTTTAAATACCTTTCCAACAATATATCACACGTTAGGGTTGAAATTAAAAAAAAAATCACTTCCCACTTTACATATAGGGGGGCTACCCTAATAAAACATTTTTTTCCAATTTTTATTTTACCACTTTGTCGGCGTGATTGATATACATAGTGGTACCAAATTTTAGCTTTCTAGTGCTAACGGTCACAGAGATTAAGCGAGGACGGACAGACGGACGGACGGACAGACAGACATGGCGAAACTATAAGGGTTCCTAGTTGACTACGGAACCCTAAAAATGAAACCCGTTTTCCGTTGTCACGACATAACATGAAAACGGCTGGACTGATTTCGATGAAATTTGGTATAGAGATAGTTTGAGTCCCGGGAAAGGACATAGGATAGTTTTTATCCCGATATTCCCACGGGATCGACATTTACGCGGGTGAAACCGCGGGGCGCAGCTAGTAGCTTATAAGTATGTTAGTACAGCGGCATGCGACCACGGGAAGGTACCTACAGTACCCGGCGATAAATATTGCACATCGACCTTTGGAAAGAGACAATCGGCTAATTTCGGCTTCGTAGAGCATTATCTCTGTCGCACGAAATACAAACAGTCCGGTATCTATTAGGAGCTGTTAAAACAATTATGATTAGCTTCTTTTGATAATTCATTTTATTCTTTGTATAAAATACACCAATTTTTTTATAAAAACTAATTTCGCGTGACTGACCTCGTAAAGGTTTCCCTCTTTTTCCTAAAGATGCCATAGAACAACTTTAAATTATTTAAATTTGGAGGTGTTAACAACTCTAAATATATATTTTAAACTGGACGCGACCGCACTCTATCGCACTTGAACAACGATTGACAAAACGTCACATAGGTAGTGTGCGACAGAGATAACGCTCTACGAAGCCGAAATTAGCCGATTGTCAAAGAGACAATCGGCTAATTTCCAAAGGTCGATGTGCAATATTTATCGCCGGGTACTGTACCTACTTTCTTGTTTCATCCTTTTCAGTAGTCGGGTTTTAGTTTTTAAACTTTTTTTGAAGTGAAAACTTCTTTAGCGGCGTTATACACTTTTTTTGTAATGGGTAAAAAATGTTAAACTCGCGTCAGGACACCTGACCTGATCGAAAATTCGTAAGACGGATGGAGAGTAGACAGCCGGCGCGGCGTAGGAGAGGAAGTATCCCCCTCTGTTACTACGGCGCGCGGCGCGGCGAAAATGTATGCCTGCTGTTTCGTTTAGGCGGCGCAGGACGCTTGCGCGAATGTTCGTGTGTGTTTATGTTACAGTGTGACACGCGCATCCATGGATGGTGACAGCTAATGGCTCGACCGTCTGTTTAGTGGCCACACTGCTGTCTATTCGTAAATATAAAGTGTTTGAAATATGGAAATTGAATAAAGTGCATCTATTAATGAAAAAAGTCACGAAGAAATAGCGAAAGAAAATGAGTTATATTAATTCAATTAATAGTTGATTTATTTCAACGTTAATATTCAAGTTTTCACTTCTACCGGCACTCCCGGAGTGCAACCCGTCTTTTTTTTATATTTCAAGTGACTACCAAAAAAAAAACAATTTTTATTTTTATTTTATCGTGTTTAGATAACGACACATCTGCAGAGTTATGCTAGCTAGTTTCATTTGACCCTGTATTTGTGGTTTTAATAAGAATTGATTTCCTCACCAAAGCTTCAGACTCCTTCATAGCGACTTCGTGCCACATTTTGTCCATCTCAATCTCGGCCATTTTCCTTGATTGGTGCTCTTTCATCTGGTGCAGTTGGCCCTCCTGCGCTTCACGGCAACGCATCGCGACAATGCACGGGTTTACGTGGACGCATTTAGATCTGGTAATACAATGTTTATTAGAAAATATACGTACTGTTACTACGCCGACCCCGTTTGTCTTAAAAAAAAAAACAGTTATTTTACTGGAACCACTTTAATTCACCACACCCTGGTCACTCCTACGTAGTACTTTAAGTATTCTGTGGTTCTGTCAAATTAGTCAGCGCCTGACATAAATTGACGTATTTTTAGTAGCCAATTTTTTAATCACGTCTAAACTTGTCTATGGAGTATCTAGATTTGACAGGACTAAACTAATATTTATGTTTTGTCCTTTTCTTAATGAAATAGAAAGAAAAAGATGCACTGAACTTAAATTTAGTTTAGTTTGTGAACAAGGGAATCGGCGCCAATGTCCCTCTTAACTGTTCCTTTAATTTAGGCAACCAGTTTACGCGGCCGCGCGCGTGCAGAGTCTAACTAACTTAATTATCCATATTATTTCTGTGCATTGGGTAAAAATGCAACATTAGTACTTCAGTAAAGGAAAAGTACACCATAAATAAGTAAAAGCTGACTTAGGCTTTATCGCGCCTTATAATAAGGTTTATTATAACAGTACGTAATAATTACGTCTGCATTCCCCGAAGGGAAATTCATAGGTGTAGGTAAAGTATTTATTAAATTTATTTAAAAGTTGACGGTCGAATTTAGATAACGGACGTTACCCAGAAAGCCGCTAAACTTATCTAAGTGGAACTGGGACATGTCTGCCGCATGTCAGATGCCAATTGGGCTAAGAGAACCACCGATTTGGTCAAACTAAACGCATGACGCCATCGCGGCAGGCCGAGACGAAGATGGCGGGACGAGCTTGACTCCTACCGAAAGGCTGTGTGAATGGGCCCTAAGATTTACATCGCAACAACTCACAGATCATAGTAGACAGCGGAAACTTGTAAATTATTTATAACTTAGCTGTAAGTTTCCCGAACAGAATAAAATAATAATAAAGTGTAGGTAGGTACTAGATTCGGTGCGGGATTGTCCGAAAGGGTTACCGCTACCCCGGAACATAACGGGCTAAGGAAGGAACACGGATGGGTTTTAGTCAGTAAGAGTCTGACACTCCCTTCCGCTCCACCCAGAGCGGGAGGGGTCATAAAAAAAAAGGTACTAGACTCACATCGGTATGTCCTTGTATTTATCCTCGTGTTCTTTCTTCCGCTTGGCCAGCAAGTACGCGAGGCGATCCTGCTTGTCCTGCCATACTGCTGCCGCGCCCGCTTGTGCCTGCTCCACGAACTTACGAATGTTTAGCTCTTCTTCTTGCGAAAGTAGGCTTATCAGCCTGCAGAAAATATGTGATTTCGGATAAATTACTTTAATGCTAACAGAATAAAGTTTGTCCAGTCGGATTTAGTTTCTGTACATACGTACCTACAGAAACTTACCCCTCTCTTACTAAAAAGATGATTAAATACAGACAACTTAATTCAGTAAAGTCGAAAGACTACACATTGATAGACGGCCTTTTGCACTTTGCCGATTGAAAAGGAGCACACTACGCCGGAGCGCGTTCGTCGCGTCGATGCGAAAGGATGCGTACGTCGTTCCATACTTTGCTCTCTTTTTGTTTATGGACAAACCGTCGAACGCCGTCGATCAATGTGTCCTGACCCTTACAGCGAGCAGTCTGGGTATAGGTACTTTTACATTCCTAAATAACATTTAATCAAACACACCATCACGCCTGTATTTCGAAGGGTTAGGCAGAGTTGTAGTACACCCATTGCCAGTTATGGTTAAGTCTCGTGTAATAGGGGCGAGCCGACTAACATTTATCTAGGTACTAGCTGACCCGGTGCACTTCATACCGCCTCAGAATCAAATAATGTGACAAGTTCAATAGACACGTGGCGCCATCTATTATCATAATAACGTTATTGTTGTTTTCCTCGGGAACAGCACTTTTTTTCGGGATGAAAGATACCCTATGTCCGTTTCTGTACACCTGACAACGTATATGCCAAATTTCAGGATGATGACAAACTTACTTTCGCATTTATAATATTGTAGTTAGGATTAGGATTTCATAATTAAAAGTTCATTTAATTTGTACCTACCTCTCTCTCTTCATCTTTAGATCTTGTTGGTAGGACGTCAAGCAGAGGTCAACTCGTCTCGCCACGTTGTTTATTAGAGATCTGCAAGAAAGTATTGCTTTAATAATGAATTTCAACTCAAAGGACCTGTACCTACCGACCCAACCTTTAAAGATGTTGCTGGTTGCATTTTTCGAACGCACGTCAATCATTAAAATTTATACGTTATTGCGATGACCTAAGTCATTTGACGCGTGCTAGTGAATTGTATTAAGTATCCAATTTATCTTTCTGATATAGGAAAAAACGAAAGGAGAAACTGTGGCCGTATAAAGGAGAGATTATCATCATACTTATTTGTTCAAGTGCACGAAAGAGACGAAGCTATTCAGAACAAATAGCACCATCCATGTTTCGTGTCGGTTCCTGGTGGTAGGTACGATTACTTTAAGGTAATACGGGCTGGTTTTCGCAACTACTAGTCAAAGCGTGTATTTTTAGATCGTAGCACACGTATCAAACCGGAAAGGGATCGGCACCGTATCAACTCGAGCCGTTCAGTAGGTATTTTTTGTATAAAACTCCCTACTGCAACGCTCACGCGCCTCGGGACAAGCTCACAAACCGCGGTGAGGTGCGTTACGGCTCGTCGTCCCCGCGCTTACGGCTCGTTGTCCCCGCGCTTACGTCTCTCCGTACCCGGGCTTACGTCTCTTCGCGCAGCCTTGCCCCTCTCACCCCTCCGGCCTGCCTGCTGCACCATCAACTAGCGGTCGGCGAGCCGTAAGCGCGGCGTCGTCGCTTTGCCGTAGCCGAGTCGACGTATCGGACCTTCTGATCCGCTTTGGTTTACGTGCTTACGTTAGGTTGACGACTGTTTTACGGCGACGCGAAAGGCGATACGGTGCCGATCCGTTTCCGATTTGATACGTGTGCTACGACCTTTTTGCGTACGGTAATCACCTTACAAAAACGTTGATTAGTTTAGGACTTTTTCACATTACACTCTTTACTTTTCAACGTCTTATGTTTGACGCCGCCAGTTGCATCGAATAATGTGACAAGGTTCTAAGTACGGTAAATAAAGGTCAGTAAGATTATGATCAAGACACAAACCTTCGATCGCATCGTATAAAGAAGTCACTGTTCTGCTTATCCTTCAACTCTTTCAGGGCGTTAACGGCGCCTTTCCGCTGTTCTTCCTCGAGCGCCCGCAGTTTCCTCACGAACTTTACGTAGCGAGCCGTCGAGTCTAGGACGCGAGATGTCTGGGGGAGTTGGCAAAGGTTTAGTAATACCACAGAATACTTAATAGTACTACGGTAATACTGTGATAAATATATTTGGGTCAAGTAAAGATTATAATAGGTACAGTCAACAGTCAAACGGGGTGAATAGGGATGCAGGGGTGAATCGGGACAAAACTTTAAAAGGGATTTTAACAATTAAAATAATATAGTTTGTTGTCAATAAGGGCACGTAATCGTTAATTAAATTACAGTAAACACATTAGGGTCCTTTTTGGCCACAAACTATATTATTTTAATTGTTAAAATCCCTTTTAAAGTTTTGTCCCTTTTCCCCCTGTTTGACGGTACTATTAGAGCGTTTGCGCACTGCTTCCGATTCGAATCAGAGAAAAGGCGGTCCAAAGTAGCCGTAGTTCCTACTCAGCAGTCCGAAGGTCTGCCAAACAGTCTTGAAAAGAGGTATTGTGTTACCTAGTAACTGGGTTTATGAGTCTAAATAAGCAGTCGCTCCAAGTCAAAAAACACTAGTGTTCAGCTGCATTCTGTTAGACAGCAAGCCGACATAGTTGGTAATGCTTAGCAGATGAACTTCTGTGAGTTGCTTTACCGTGTTCCACGCGTACCTCAAAGAGATGTCAGCATAAAGGAAGGAGCCTGCCAGGGCCGAAGCCTGCCGGGGGTGCGAGATTGTCCGAAAGGGTTACCGCTACCCCGGAACATAAAGGGCTAAGGAAGGAACACGGATGAGTTTAAGTCAGTAAGAGTCTGACACTCCCTTCCGCTCCACCCAGAGCGGGAGGGGTCATTTGATGATTTCCCATCCATAAAAAAGAAAGTGTAAAAACACGCTGTGAGTGTATGCGTGTGTAGACGAGTAGCGTCAGCACAAAACTCACTTCCGACTTCACACACATAGATATGTCGCAGCCAGCTGGTTAAATTAGCCGTTTAGTTAACCGTCTGGCCTTTGGAAGTAGCGTTCGCCTCGCTTCGCTCTCTGGGCTCGCACGCGGTTGATCACAGTTTTAATCTAACCAATTTGGTCGGGGAGCCCTGGCTTAGCTACTGCGACCAATTCGGCTCGCGCGTGATTGGTTACAGTTCCAACTTAAACTATAATTGAATATCATTCAGGCCGTTAATTGAACGACCACCGTTTAGTTAAAAGGCAAGGTGGTTAACTAAACGGCTAATTAAACCACAACGTGTTTTTCACTTGGTAACCACAAATAAAGCGCGCGTCGCTTCGTGATATATAAATACTGTAATCTAAGGGCCAAAGCACACTCGCTACTTTTAGCATCGGCGATCGGCGATTTAGCTGCTTTTTAGAAGCTAAATGCAGTGACCAAGCATTCCACACTGCATACTTAAAACGCCAAACGCGGCGATTCAGTCGCTTTTCGGAAGCTCGACACAGCGGCTGAACGCTACACTCCGCACACATTTGGATGCCGGTCGCAGCGATTTGGCATCTACACCAGCATCGGAGCAGTCGCTAAAACGCGCGATTCCGATACTACGTCCGAACGCAGGAAGTCGCGAAATCGCAATGCAGCATCGGAGCAGTCGCTAAAACGCGCGATTCCGATACCACGTCCGAACGCAGAGTCGCCAAAACGCGATGCAGCATCGATACAGCCGCAAAATCGCCGATCGCCGATGCAAAAAGTAGCGTGTGTGCTTTGGCCCTAAACGGCTAATTAAACCACGTGTTTTTTCACTTGGTAACCACAAGTAAAGCGCGCGTCGCTTCGTGAGATATAAATACTGTAATCTAAACTTATGCGCTGACCCGAAATAAATTGGGATATGGCCAGGAGAACTATGATGATCAACTTCAGGAAGACGTTTTATGTACATACATAATAGCAATCTGGGGCTCCACGTGGACCGTACCCATCTTTGGGCGGGTTTTGACGCGCCGGGATCAGCTCCGTTGCATTGCATTGCGTCGCCATTGGTTACTCCAAACAAAAATATAAAAATATGTAAAAATCGTTACAAATAATTAACCAATAAATTCAGTGACAAGTTTGATTACACAGAGCATGTTGTTTGCACGTTGTTTGATTATGATTGTCTCGTGTCACATTATTGTCACATATTTTGTTTTTTATTTGTATCTGCTGCCAGTACGTTTTCAGTGAATGTCAATTTTAATAATATACTATACACTCCTTGTTATTATGATAGGCAGATTGGCATTCGCTCCATGTCCATCATTCGTCATTTCAGCCGGCCGAAAGACGTCCACTGGTGGACATCGGCCTCCCCCAAGCACCTCCACTTCGACCGGTTCTGTGCTTCTCACATCCAACAGGTTCCTGCGGCCTCCACAAGGTCGTCGGTCCACCATGTGGGAGGCCTTCCAACGCTACGTCTTAAGATACGCGGTCGCCACTCCAGAACATTTCGGCACCATCGTAAAACTGCGGGGCGCAGCTAGATACTCGCTTCTGCTACGACTTATTCCGCGTGAAAATTCTTGTTTTAACAGAAATTATAAATATCTTATGACACTCGGCAATACTGTAGCTTTCCATTAGTAAAATAATTTTCGGAATCGGATCAGCAGTTCCGTAGATTACCCCCTAAATACAAACTCACAAATACCTCTTCATAATATTAGTGTTATTATAGGTAGCAACCATCAAGTTATTATCAATGCATTAAAACACAAACATCTTGATTTAATATCTTTATTTTCGTAAATCAACCTTAACATACAACAATTTGTTATCAAAATGCATTGGCAATGATTCGCCTCAGCAGTGTCGGTAAATCATACCTTTCAAAAGTTAAGAAAAGTCTAAAATGAGAAAACATTACGAACATCGAAAAAAAAACAACAATATCAAAGAGTCAAAACAAAACTTGCGTTAACGTGATTATAAAATCTGAAGAATCAACTACTTAATTATAATATTTCAACAATCAACAAGTCCACCCAGTGTTTCTCTAGATTAAAAAATGTTCAAAAATATAAAAAAAGGTTTATTGTAACTTAAACGAAACAGTCTTATATAAAAACATTTTGGGGTTTGCGCCCGCTGGCGGCACGGCACTTAACAGTATGACAATACAGTTGAAATTTCAATGATACCGCTTAAAGCCTATGTGCGTTTGCGATTTACTTACAAATATGAGTTTTTTTGAAAAATAACTTTAATTCCTACACAATAAACTTCAGTTTACGCTACAACTTTAATTTTTTTTTTACTTTTTCGATAGTTGCTAGTCACTCTGAAATCAACTTGATTACAACTGAAATAAAGTTGATAATTGTTTAACTTGAAATAACATCAATTGGAAACATTAATAGACTTTAAGGATACCGCGGTATCATTGCCATCAGTATGCCGCTTGCCTGTAGAGATGCCGAAGGATCACGTGCCTTGCGTGGCTGCAGGCCCTTAGGCTCGTATGGCCTTTGTTTAAGTACAAATCTTTTACAGTCAGCCTTTTGTTAGTACACTTCTAATTGAGTAGATAATATAAATATCTCAGGCGGTACGTTTAATAATAGGTATTTAATATTTAAACACTAAACCTGTTTTTTATAGGCTAAAATTAGCAATAGAAATATTTACTGAGATCATGGTCTTGACGAAAAGTACATAAAAATATCATGAAACATACATCAATTGTATAGTATTTCACCACATAATTCTTAATGCTATGATTTAGTTCCAGGATACATAAACTGGTTGTTCTTTAAAGGTTCTTAATACTAACATTAATTTGTAAATATATGGCTCGCGATACAATATGGCGGCCACCCGCCATTTTTTATTCCTAATGACGTCAGATAGTCCTTAATACAATTTCGATAAAGACTAATCCAAAGTACGCTTTTATAATCTCAAACGTGACGATATTATCATGAACGTCACGGCATGCGGCATCATGATAACACAGGGAAGTAATATGTATGTGGGAAGACGCTTTTATTGTTGTTATAAAGTGCACGTATTTCCAGTGGCGTGCACTGCATATAGGCATATAAGCAGTGCCTACCTAGATATCTATATCAACATAAGCCTTCAATTACATTTTAGTGTGTGTGCCCCACAATTAAGAAACTCGTAAAATTATTATACCTAACAAAAAACAAAATCTTTATACAAAACGCGCGGCAGTAGGCAGTCACCGGACGGCCTACTCGGCTCCCGTACTATTCGCACATTGTCATTGGTCTTTACTCGTTCAAGTTAATACGACAAAATTAAAAAAAATTAAATTTAAAAAATCAAAAAACCCGACTGCGGTAAAAAACTTAAGTTAAAAAAACTGAAAAGCTAAAAACAAGCCCATTTTAAATTAAATAAAAGTTGGAAGCAGGCGGGACCCATTTGAGTTTGAAAATAGAAAAATGGTATGGGTCCCGCCTGCTTCCAACTTTTATTTAATTTAAAATGGGCTTGTTTTTAGCTTTTCAGTTTTTTTAACTTAAGTTTTTTACCGCAGTCGGGTTTTTTGATTTTTTAAATTTAATTTTTTTATTTTTTTCTTTTTAGTTATGAGTTGTAAATCCCACTTAAGTGTGATAGTTTCCCTTTAAACTTCGTAATATATAGGTACTACTGCCGCGTTTAGTTGGTAGAGGGGGGGGACACCTGATCCTAACGAAAATTGGTACTTTAAAGCTTGATAAGTCACGAACGGTTTACTTAATGAAAAAACGGTCTTCCCAAACCACTGATATTTTTGAAAGACCTATCCAACGATACCCCACTTGACATAATTTCTTGACTTTCATTTTTTTCATTTTCACAATATGGCGTTTAGTAGTCGCCATATTGAATTTTCACTAACGTCATGTCTTTAGTGACACTCGCCGGACTAAGAGGAATCGATTGACGTGTGAATCATAAAAATCGGCCTAGGCGTTTGGTCTGTATAGTGCTTCAAAGGAACATACAAACATACATACATACTTACATACATACATAGACTGATAAACACATTACCACTCCTTTGCGTCGCGCAGTCGGGTAAAAATACGTACGCCTCACGCGTAATACCATGACATGCGTAGGCATGTCATGGTGCAAAAAAGTGAGGTCAAAAGTGGGGTTATTTGAGTAGTCAAATAACCCCACTTTTGACCTCACTTTTTTTCTGATTAGTGGCCGCGTTTGTCTAGACTAGACCCGGCCTAGTGCCTACCTATTCTGAAAACCAAAGCAC
This sequence comes from Amphipoea lucens, assembly GCA_947508005.1. NCBI lineage: Eukaryota > Metazoa > Arthropoda > Insecta > Lepidoptera > Noctuidae > Amphipoea > Amphipoea lucens. The sequence goes on from OX382379.1 coordinate 13,275,014, forward strand.
GCCACTGCGTATTTCCCTCCATTTTATGGACGTGGACGCCCACAATAATATCGCCACGTTAGAAATTATAAAAGCGTAAATGACACCCAAAATAAAGGTGTAGCTTGCGAGATTCTTAACACCTCATTTTAGGTTTGATTCGGTAAACCGTTTACAAAGTAAATGTGTTAAGTACAAATAAAAATAAACAAACAGGAAAAATAACACAAAATACATCAAAATAACTGATAACTAGTGATAAGTTGACCAGCAAATACACTTGATCAGTATCTATTGATACGCATGATAAACATAATCTTTGACAAAGAATAAAAACCGTACCATAGTGATTCGAATATATAAAAAAAATAATTAAAAGGGTGTACTAAATATGCCCGCGAAATTCAAATTTTCTTACGTTTTTTGCAATTTGCAATTTGTTAAGTTGTATGTTGGTCAAAATGTTATTCGTGACAGTAGCAAATATTATGTAACCTACAGAATTATATTAAGGTGGTACCCCGACCAAAACCGCGTTTTTCTTCGTTATTCAGAGGCTATTAACTCAATAATTATGAGAAATAAACTACATCTGAAAGCACATTATTAATGTCCGATATCCTTTCATCACATTGCCCGTTATTATTTGTTTTTATATGTTACTAATACATTTAAAATCTCCTTTTAAATAAGTGACTAAAATTATTGATTGCATGCAACTTTTGATAAATTTGATGTTCTATTAATTTGAGGATTTCACCAATGGATAGATAGTTTAAAAATCTAAATAATCCATGTTTTAATTTATTTAAAAAGATCAATATTCCATTTTTATTAAAATCATTCCAAAAATTGTGCGAGTTCTATGATAAAGAGGCGTGCGCAGGGTGCGCTGCATCCCTTTCGTACGAGGAAGTCGTGTCGCTCTCTGTCGCAATGCTCAAGGCTAGTTGGTCGGGGTACCGCCTTAACCGGTCAAGCGGCGCGCGACAAACAATAGAAAATCAATTGTGTCTCATTAGCGGAGCTTGACAGATTAATGATAATAATCAATACAATTTTCTAAGTTAGAATGGCTTCAAATGTCTCGATTTCATGAAATATTAATTAATGAGGGTAATTTGAACTTGGAGTATATTGATGAGTTTTATGATTATAATTCTGTAAATAAATAAAAATATATATTTATTACGGTCGTGAATCATATTATGATCAACATACAACTTACATACTCAGCCTATAATGTTCCCACTGCTGGGACACAGGCCTCCTCTTTGTGAGAGGGGGTGGGCCGTAATCTACCACGCGGGCGCAGTGCGGTTTGGTAGATGTCACATGTCTTCGAATTTTTGGTTCTAGGACATGCCGGTTTCCTCACGATGTTTTCCTTCACCGTTTTGAGAGCTGTGGTGATGATATAATTTACACAGTAAAGCACCTGATTGGGTTCGAACCTACAACTCGTAAGTCGCGGCCGTGACCACTGGGCCACCACTGCTCTCAACATAGAACTTGATACCCGCAAATAGCAAAAAACGTAAGAAAAAAAAAACCGAGTGTGCTTATGACCACACGACTGAAGTGAAACTTCAAACGTATTTGAGAGGAAGAGAGAAAGAAAATGTGTGCGCGCACTGCCCCACTCAACTCCCGTGCGCCTCGCACGTTCGCCAGCTTACTCCCCAAGTCAAGCGTGCGTAAAGAAGTTTCACTTCAAAAACGTGTGAGAAAAAAAGTCGCAAGGAGGGGGCATAACGCTGTTCGTTACTTGAAATTTTCTACCAGTCAACCCGCTAAGGCAGAAACTTCGTTGCAAAATTGAATTTCGCGAGTCTGGCGCTTTCGGCTTCAATACTTTAATTTAAAATCTTTACAGTCAAACTGATATTTATGCTGTCTAACTCAGGCTGTCCCACAACAACCTTAGTAGGCGACCGTAAAACCAACTCCCTATTCAACAACTTCAAGTTAGCACTATTGGGTAGTAAGTCCATTTTAGAGATTTGTAGCCTGAAGCAGTTAGGGTCATTTTCGTATGGCATGCAGGGGGGTACGTCCGTGACTAGGCCTGTCCAGGTGAAGGGCTCCCCTGTCACTTTGTTGTAGATCGTGAGGCTGCCGGTTTTAGGGTCGTCCGGGTTGTATGATACTGACTGTGAAGGAAAATCGGGAGTTTATATGGGTTCTTAGGATATTGTTTATTTATAATGATGACTAGCTGCGCCCCGCGGTTTCACCCGCGTAAATGTCAATCCCGTGGGAATATCGGGACAAAAAGTAGCCTATATGTTAATCCAAGGTGTTAGCTACCTACATATAAAATTTTATCAAAATTGGTCCAGCCGTTTGAGCGTGAAGAAGTAACAAACATATAAACACACAGACACAAACTTTCGCCTTTATAATATTAGTGTGAGTGTAATTGACTGCCTGCTGGCGACTGCTAAAGGTAGCTTAGATCCCCAGGTCACGCATTATCATCATTAGGAATTTCTCAGTATCCGCCAGGAATTCAGATTGGTGGCAGGCGCGGTTGATGGAAATAAGAATAAAGAAAATACGTTTAGCCGCGGCAAACACGACACATAAAAAAAAAACACAAACAAAAAAAAAAAACAAAACAATCTGGGCGAAAACATGCGTTACATCTACGCAAAACGGCCATCGCTCAGCATAATGCTAAGACCCTATACGAGACAGAGTCCCAGCGCTGGTTTTCAGCGAAAGATGATGTCAGCCAGCGCAGCATACGATTACTTAGTTAAAAATAAAAAAAAAAACAACAATCAAAATAAGAAATAAAATATACATTACAAAAAGGTGGTATGATCATGAAATATATGAAGTGGTAACATTCCGGGCAAAGACTCATTTGATAGCAACAGGGTTATTCTGTATCGTATGAGATTTAAACATTACTGGTGGCGAAATGTGGCTACAATCTGACTACATCTTCGGGGCATGAAGTCGTGATTTTATTATGGTACTAGCTGCGCCCCGCGGTTTCACCCGCATAAGTCTCGATCCCGTGGGAATATCGGAATAAAAAGTATCCTATGTCCTTTCCCGGGACTCAAACTATCTCTATACCAAATTTCATCTAAATCGGTTCAGCGGTTTAGGCGTGAAAAGGTAACATACAGCAGACAGACAGAGTTCCTTTCGAATTTATAATATTAGTATGGATGATGATTTTAGTATAGTATCACAGAATACTTAAAGTACTACGTACAGAAAGGACACTCCCTTCCCCGCACTAACATCAGTTACCGCACCTCACCCCGCACTTCGAGGTTACCGTCGCAGTTTTTTAACAAAGAGCGCTCGCAAACACAAGTACCTCACGCACACATTCATACGTATACAAACGTCATTTTTTAATGTAGTAGTAGTAGGTAATTATTTTGCGAGCGTTGTATGGAGTGTCCGGGGTGTGATAGTATGTAAGTATAACTGACCGAAAGAGCCGCCATGAAGCAGTCCGGGTCCTCGTACTTGGCGCTGAGGACGTACAGTGCTCCTTCATGCTGCAGCACGTGGCTGAGCCACACGCGGCGCGACGACAACTTTCCTAATGTGTAGGACGTGCTAAACTCGTTGGATTCACACTCGACTATGTCGGCGGAATGTTCCTGGAATGGAAGAAAAGGTATGGTCATCAATATTCAGACGAAAATCGGTAAAAGATAACATCTTGAGGCATGCCTCAAAGGGAATCCTTCGCCGCGCCATCACCAGACTATGTCCTCTGCTGGATGAGGACTCCGAGGTGCATGAAGCCCCCTAGGCCTTCAAAGGCCGGGAGATTGTTGCCGCCGCTACGAAACGCACGGTGTGTGAACGGGACAGCGAGCGCCGCGCCAACGACTCACTTGACCTCTACAGACCATTCAGACCGCCGCGGAGTGCGCACGTACTACCTACCTACCTACCTACTACGGGAAATTTTTCAAAAATTTCCCGTTCTTCTCCATAGGAACTTGCTACGCTTTGGAATAGGCAACTAGCTTCGTCTTACTGACTGGCCGACTCCTTAACAGTTAAAAAGTGCCTGCAATTGGTTTAATTGAAATAAATGCTTTGAGTTTTAGTTTTTCTGGGTAATATCTGTAATTTTAGTTTTGGTGCGCAGTATTGTAATATTTAAACGGTCCAAAATTCGAAACCCCAGAATACTGCACTCCGTAGCTCGCTGGCAAACCTTGAGCATATAATTATGTCATAAGTATACATATTTATTTATTCAATGTTTTGTATTGCATACCTTCCTAATATGGTATTCGAGAATGATCTTGGGTCCTGCCCAGTTGCATAGGATGCACTGCATCCGTATGTCCATTCCCATACGCTCCATGTAGTCCTGAAATATTACATTCAACACATTAAAATAATTACTATTTTAAAAGTTTGTTACAGAGGACTTTGAAAAACATCGTGTTTCCTGCAAAACTATAGACAGAATCCTAGCTTTGCGTTGCTTGGTTATATCATCAAGGAAAGTGGAGGGAATAGAGGAGTCCCTTGCCAAGAAGAGGTTCAGTGAAAATAATAAAAATAAAAAAGCTTTATTGACACAAAAATATTTTACAAAATGATTTTGGCAAACAGTAGGTACAATTCTGCAATTGAACACAATTCGAATGACCACTAACACCTAAACTAGGCCCAGCCTGTACCTTAGGGTGGTGAAGGGTGTGCATTTTGAGAACTTCTTATGAACCTGTTGATTCTCAATCTAAACTGGATCTTTAATGAATTATTGTTATTATTAGCCTGTGACGTCCCACTGCAGGGCAAAGACCTCCCTACTCTGTTTCCACCTCTCTCTGTTCAAAGCTGCTGAGGACCAGTTCTTGTTGAATTTCCAATTCCATTTTAGCGTTGCAGCTTTCCAAGTGACATCAGTTATCTCTGTGATGGAACGGATGGTCATATTCCTAACCCGGTTTGTTAGTTTGTGTGTGTGTGTGTGTGTGTGATGGGAAGTATGCACACGTCAATGAGTTTTCCCTTAAGGGACAAAGGAAGATCACCATTCATTAGGTCTTTCATGGCTCAATAGCTCCTCCAGGCATTTTCAGTGCATTAATTATGATTTATAATTCTACTTACACCATCCTGGCTGATAATCTCGAGTGCATCTTCCACCATCTCTGGTATGGAGAGGTTTGCGGCTAACTCCTGCTCCTGCGACGTTATCGTCTCCACAGATGAACACGAACGTTGGAAGTCCGAGTTCGGTGCGCCTGTAATATACAAGTATCGTACTGTATCATACAGAACGCACGATACTCCCGTACGGTACAACGGAAATCTACGTAATCAAAATCTTAAATTCATTCATTCACTGACCGACAACGCACAGTATGAAATTTTGCACAAGAGTTAGTTTTATAACGGTGAGCAATTAGGATGGGTTTTTGAAAATTCTCCCTCTTAACGCGAAAGCGTCAGTCGTAGCCGTGCCAGGTGTGGCTAACTGGCTTTTCTAGCATAAAACTGGGCTAAAATAAAGATACTTACCATTATTATTTTGTTCGAGATAGTGAAAGTTACTGAAGAAGTCATTTGCGCTCGGGATCCCTTCATTCTCATTCATTAATATCGGCTGGCTTTCACGCAGCGGCGCTGGCAAACACAAGGGTCAATAATCAATAACACATTACAGAAAAAATAAAAAAGGAATTATACTGAATTGCTACCCTAAAAACCCTTTTTAATAGAAATGATCCTCTAAAACTTATTGACCATCTAATGATGTACTTACGTTTTTTTAAATAAATGAGCCTCTAAAAACTGTTTTATGCTTCTAATAAAGTAGGTACGCTTTTTTAATTATTGCCCTTCTTTTTAACTTTCTGGCCTTATTTCAAAGTTGGTATCGTACTTTCTTTCTTTCTTCTTTGCAGTAACTAAGCTAGGGCACCATGACTAAATATTTTTGGTAAGGTTATCGGGTGCAGCTGAATACCAGTATTTTACATGGAGCGATTGCCTATCCGACCTCCACAACCCAGTTACTGGGTAATACGATACCCCTTAGTAAGACAGGTTGTCAGACTTTCGGGCTACTGACGACCCGTAACGACTGTCAAAGATCCACGAATGACAGCCGGGAGCAACGGTTTAACGTGCTTTCCGAGGCACGGAGGGGTCTTGATATGTGAAGATGGTCACCCATCCACAGACCAATCGCGGCAAGCGTAGCCGACCGACCCATGTGGCAACAACAGATTTGACAGATCGCGCCAAAATAATATGGCGCCAACAGACTGTCAATATCTACCCGTGCCTATTGAAAAACCGTTTATTAGAGTGTCCATTCATATTTTTAGGACTTCAAAATGTTAATAATGTGGGGTTCGCACAAATACATGCCAAAAAAAACCGGCCAAGTGCGAGTCGGACTCGCCTATGAAGGGTTCCGTAGCAGCAAGTAACATAATATAAAAGTTCTTGTAGTTCGTTGTAACTTTGTGAAAGGTAAATTGCGGTTTTCGATTTATGACGTATTAAAAAAAAACTACTTACTAGATCTCGTTCAAACCAATTTTCGGTGGAAGTTTACATGGTAATGTACATTATATATTTTTTTTTTAATTTTATCATTCTCTTATTTTAGAAGTTAGAGGGGGGGGGGGACACATTTTACCACTTTGGAAGTGTCTCTCGCGCAAACTATTCAGTTCAGAAAAAAATGATATTAGAAACCTCAATATCATTTTTGAAGACCATCCATAGATACCCCACACGTACAGGTTTGATGAAAAAAAATTTTTGGAGTTTCAGTTGTAAGTATGGGGAACCCCAAAATTTATTGTTTTTTTTTCTATTTTTGCGTGAAAATCTTACTGCGGTTCACAGAATACATCTACTTACCAAGTTTCAACAGTATAGTTCTTATAGTTTCGGAAAAAAGTGGCTGTCACATACGGACGGACGGACAGACAGACAGACATGACGAATCCATAAGGGTTCCGTTTTTTGCCATTTGGCTATGGAACCCTAAAAAACCCCTCCATTTTGGTTATTATTTAGTTTAGCACAAATATTTTTGAGTCTACATTTAACAGGACGATTAAATTGCCTAGTAAATATATTTATGCGGTTGCAGAGGACGAGGAACCTGGAAGGAGCTATAAAGCCGCTGTTGTCAAAACCCAAGGATGAAGTCATGGAATGAAATTAAAATGATAGAATGTTAACAGAATATAATTTACATATCTCAAGTCCTTTCACAGTTATTTTATCTCCGACTAGCTGCGCCCCGCGGTTTCACCCGCGTAAATGTCGATCCCGTGGGAATATCGGGATAAAAGTAGCCTATATGTTAATCTAGGGTGTCAGCTTCCTCCATACAAAATTTTGTCAAAATTGGTCCAGCCGTTTGAGCGTGAAGAAGTAACAAACATATAAACACACAAACTTTCGCCTTTATAATATTAGTGTGATTTTGCATCACTGTCCAAATCACGGTGACTTTTATTCTCATTCTTATAAGGTTGCTGCCACTGACAAGTCTGTAAAAATCATTGTGATCTTTATGTTCGTTGCAATAAGGCTGCTGTTAGGTTGCTGCTGTTACTGTTGTCAGAGGTAAAATAACTGTGAACGGGCTAGTATGACGACGTAAACGAGCTTTGATATAATTAAAAAGTAAGGTTAAAGGGTGCTAACACTTCTCTTTTCAATTTTCTTCTTTACTAAACAGTGGAGACGTGTAAACGAGACGTGTTAGTAGAAAAGAAGCGTAACTCACAAGCAACATTATACCCGTTGTGCTGGTTGTGCACGTCGGTAGATGACGGCTGCGTCTTGCTGCAAGCAACACATGCAAGCTGTAAGCTTCACACAACGCCCTAGCTTTGTTTTAAGACAGCCTGGTAGAAAGCGGTGCGGTTTACACGGTGCTAGTAATTTAGTTGACTGGCAAGCAATTTCGTTGCTAATAATATGTGATTGTTTTTAGTTGACAATTATTACTGTTTATTTGTTTTTACTTGCGACTTTATCGAAGTTGATCAAATTGACCAGTCAACTAAGTTACAAGTATGGTATCCATGGAGCCATGTAAGAAAAATGTTATGCGCAGATGGAATTAAATATTATTTTTTGCAGGAACGCAGTTAGTCCAAGAAACTTTGCAGGTGGTAGAAAGAAAAAAACACAGAACACTAAAAGTCAAAACAAGGAAGTAAACCTAGCATATCGTATAGCATTCGACTATGTAGTCACATTCGAAGAATGCTATTTAGGTATATAAACCAAAAACTTTTAAATCCATTTAGCTGCAAATATGTTTCGCACTTGAAAGCAAGCCCATGCAGTGCATTAACTTAATATTTCTGTGTCCGCACGTTGTTTTTGTTAAATTACGCCAATGATAAGACCGATAGTACTCACGTAGTACATATTACAGGAGTACAGTAAACCGTGTGTGTGTTGGTCGCTGTAGAAACATGTTGTGTTGGTTGGTGCGGCATCTTCAAGTTGTATAACGTCTCGAGACTGTTGATGCCCTGGTACTGCATGCAATCCGGAATGTCAGGCGTGTTTGGGGCTAGAAATAAAGAAATTGTCATAACATCTCCCTTGTATTCTCTAAAGTGGCAGACAGAGGAGTACATCCCCAAATTTCGCCAGTTATAATGAAGTTCAATGTTAAAGCGAGTTCACACGATGCGCTAACCGTGGTGCGCGCCGCAGCGTATCACCTCTCCCCGCCTCGTCTCGCAGGTCACAAGCGCGGCGCGCCTACGGTGCAACGCCGCACGACGGCCCAACGCATCGTGTGACATAGTAGTGATTTGTATGTAGGATGACGTTGCGGCACCGTCGTGTGGCCTCAACCTAACTCAAATGGAGTAGGGCAGGACACCTGGCACCGCAGTGGTGGCAGGTGAAGTAGGAAGTGACCAAGTGACGTCCAAGGACTGGAAGCCGAAGTTTCGGTCGTACAGGGGCGAGATGGGCGGACGATATTGTTGCCATCGCGGGTAGAACCTGGACGAGGCTGGCACATGAGCCTGGAGATTGACGCGATAAAAAAAGAGATGCCTATGCTTTGGGTGAAGTCAGGCTGTAGATGATGACAATGAGTAGAGAGCCCTAGGGCCGTGATGGCCCTGCAAATGATAGGTATTAGTCACACCACCTTCGCCTTGGTCTACCTCGACGGCGATGTCCTGCTTCAGGCGTCCAGTGAGTGACGATCTTTGCCCATCTATCCGGGTCCATTTGTGAGACGTGTCCAGAAGGTTAGCAAACAAAAAAAAAAAGACGGGTTGCACTCCGGGAGTGCCGGCAGAAGTGAAAACTTGAATATTAACGTTGTGCATTTTTGATATTTTTCATTAATAGATGCACTTTGTTAAATTTCCATATTTTAAACACTATATACACGAATTTTACGAATACACAGCAGTGTGGCTACCACACAGACGGTCGAGCCAAACACACGAACATTTGCGCAAGCGCCCTGCGCCGCCTAAACGAAACAGCAGGCATACATTTTCGCCGCGCCGTAGAAAGAGAGGGGGATACTTCCTCTCCTACGCCGCGCCGGCTGTCTACTCTCCATCCGTCTTACGAATTTTCGATCAGGTCACGTGTCCTGACGCGAGTTTAACATTTTTTACCCATTACAAAAAAGTGTACAACGCCGCTAAAGAAGTTTTCACTTCAAAAAAAAGTTAAATAGACTCACCAATCTCTGGTTCACTGTCAACTTGAATATGTAAAGGCTGCATAACATTTCCACTATACACACTGCTAAACTGGCTAAACACCTCATTAATCTTTGGGAGCCTGCACTCGTTTTCAACAGTCCTGGCCATCTCCCTGCTCCTCCGCAAAGACATTACTTGTTCAGCCCTAATCTTCTTATGATAATACTCCCCAAACGGTCCTGAATAATTGTCTCTGGAATTATTTGATAGGGTTGTTTCATCAGAGCCACTGCTGAAGCCAAAGTGATTTGTTGCTCTGTAGTTGTTGGTAGGTGATATTTCTGCCACGGATGTGTTGTGACCCAAATTCTGTGCCGTTTCTGAATCATTAGATCTGAGACCCAAATTCGGGCTGTTTAACATGTTTGATTCTCTGCTGGTCAAACTAAGGGTTAACTCGCTCATATTTGAAGACCTAAAGGTAAAATTTGAGCTCAGTTCGCTTAAATTGGACGGCCTGTGGTTCAAATTAGAGTTCATTTCATTGAAGTTTGATGAAATGCTTGAGTTCTGAACCATTTTGGGCATCACTGATGGTGTTCCGTTCGCTTTGAATGTGGACGGATTCAAATTGTCGAATTGTTTTTGCCTGTCAAAGCTGTTTAGTGCCAACTGACTCCGAAAGATTGCATTTAGTTTGGTGAAGCTGCCGTCAGCGCGTCGGACTACTACACATGGCTTTTTTATGTCCTCAGGTTTAAGGGGGTAGACGCCGCTTAGTCGGCGTAGTCGCTTGCCCAGCGGTGGGGAGATGTTCTGTAATTAAAGGAATAAGATTTTGGGTGGAAGATCATCTTCATTACTTTAGCCCTACAGGCCTTCCCCAAAGGATTGCCATAACGACCTGTACCTACTGCACTTCCCACTATCAGTTGCCTAGAAGAGTGCTGGCCGCTACATAACGGCCGCACTGACGGTCATTATCAAAATGATGGCACCGGGGTTTGACTTCACGGTGTCAAAAAACGCTCTCTAAGAAGACACACCAACTGACTTTTATAAATAACGTTCCAGTGACGTCATTCGGCGGTAAATTGCAGATGCTTTGTGGTGGTCACCCCTCTTATAGGTAACCATAGCTTTAGTGAAATAAATTGCGTTCTACGCGATTTATATTCAACGTCTTTCTGAACATAGCGCCTGCCAGAATATGCTGGGCAATATAGTAAAAGTTACAGCAATGTTTACATATTGTCACTAGTTGTAAGAACTAAGAATGGACACAAAGATACATAAGACTGCATTGTTGAATACTAGGAAATTAATGTTTGATGGAAAAAAAAAACATGTAAAAATACAAAACCGAAACATAAAATCATTTTTTATTTATTTTTCGTTTTTTAGCTGACCTACCTACGCCACACAAATTCTTATACCACTACTTACTTGCTGTATGTTATGTAAACAACAGTGATAGGAAGTTTGATAACATCATCAACATACACAAAGTGGATTAAATATTATTGAAACCAAAGCAAACTTATTAAAATTCTTATGGGAACAACGCGCAAGTTTCATCTAAAAAATATTTCAAAATCGGTTCACAATATTGATGAAAATATCGATGAACATTCCTACGTTAAAACAATACATACCTATAGATGAACACAGAACCTCCTCCGTTTTTGAAGTTGGTTAAAAAACAAGCTAAGTCGCTATTATAGAAGTATTGGAGGTAAACTTATCTGCAATCAAATTTCAACCTTCACTTACCGCACTCCTCAAGGGTACCACCCTCCCTTCCTTCTGCCAGCTTACAATAATTTTCTTAGCAATACTCCTACTTGCTTTCCTGATTTCTTCTGTACTAGCACATTTAACCTTAGTCTCGGTTCTCTCATCTAATCCTTTCATCAAACTCATTAGAGTATTATTCAGTAAGTAACTTGGCTTTGTGACCCGGTTGGAGCTCCGTAGTACTCGGTCACTCGTAGTGGCAGGAAGTCTTCTAGATGTTACCGTCTGAGGGTATTTTTTTGGGGACCGCACTTCAGGGGTGTAGCGTATTAAGATGTGGCCCATTCTCCTAGGTGTGTTTGAAATAGGTGGAGATTGGCTTGTAGATGAAATTTCCGGGCTCTGCTGTAACTGTTACATAAATTATATTGTTTTAACAACCTTTTGAGACTTCTTTCAGAATGGTTTTGACACAAAAAAAATATGGTTTAAGGATGTCCTTAAACTTTGTGCCATTAAGAGCCTATACTACCTCAAATGGCTTAGCTTGATCCTCCATTATGTCGAAAATACTGCAGCATTAATTTTGAAATAAATATATAGTTAACTTGAGGATTAATGCTAATAGTAGGAAAGCTACTGGACCGTCCGAGTAACGGTATGTCTGTAAGGCTAGAAATTCTTATGGTGATGAGTCATATTATGCTAAGTACAATAACCATCACCTGGCACGCCTCAGCCCTGCACGTCATCAACCCCTATATTTTTGAAAGTGTAGGAAAAATTTGAAAAAAAAAAAAAAGCTTGAAATTTTTATATCATTTTGTTTATTCGTTATAGAGCTTGAAAAAAAAATTAACAGGCGTTTTCGATAAGCACAAGTACCTGACAGGTGAACCTAAAGGTGTAGGTATTATGTATAAATTAAAATAAACTTTATTCTGTAAAGTTGAAATTTATAGACGTGTTTCTTTAAACGATTTAAAGTAAGTTGGTACAATGACAGGCGGTTCTGGCTAGCATAAGTCCTTGACAGGCAAGGGGAAAGATGCTATGGGAGTGCGAGTAAGAGGCGTAACGTGAAAACTCATATCGTTGATGTAAATTACATTAAGTAAAAATAGAAATTATGGGTAAATGTATGTTGGTACATTAGATGAAGTCGATGGTTCGTTCTGGCGATATTTTTTCATCACAGCAAGAAAGTTTTTGTAACACTTCACATGATAGCCTGTATTATCATCAACTTCCTCTGGCAAAGAAATTGACAAAAAAAATACATTTTACCCATAATTTCTATTTTTACTTAATGTAATTTACATCAACGATATGAGTTTTCACGTTACGCCTCTTACTCGCACTCCCATAGCATCTTTCCCCTCGCCTGTCAAGGACTTATGCTAGCCAGAACCGCCTGTCACTGTACCAACTTACTTTAAATCGTTTAAAGAAACACGTCTATAAATTTCAACTTTACAGAATAAAGTTTATTTTAATTTATACATAATACCTACACCTTTAGGTTCACCTGTCAGGTACTTGTGCTTATCGAAAACGCCTGTCAATTTTTTTTCAAGCTCTATAACGAATAAACAAAATGATATATAAATTTCAAGCTTACAGGAACAAGTTTTTATTTCAAATGTTTCCTACGCTTTCAAAAATATAGGGGTTGATGACGTGCAGGGCTGAGGCGTGCCAGGTGATGGTTATTGTACTTAGCATACTATGACTCATCACCATAAGAATTTCTAGCCTTACAGACATACCGTTACTCGGATGGTCCAGTAGCTCTTGGTCTATAAGTCTTATGTTAGACGAAAACACGATTCCATAAAATTTTATCGATAGAAAAAAAATTCAGTTACCTCTAACCCGGACAATAAACCGCTGGTATTCAAAAAATACTTCAAATTAGATCATGAAACTTTGCAAAATAACTGAACTTACCTTAAAGCAGGTCTTATGTTATTTTTTTTTTATAATTACCATTATTTTCACTGTAAAAAGCAAATACCTAAACTATTGGCGCTGCCTGCCGCCCAGCACCGCACTCTGTCTCGCTCTCACTCGGTCCGCGAGCAGTATCGTATGAGCGAGATAAAGAGTGAATTTTAGCAGAGGTAGTATAGGCTCTTAATAAAAAATGCATCGGGATAATATTCAAATAATTTACTGAAAGAAAATCATTTATGAGCATCAAGTATGAATTCGAGTTAATTTATCTCACGGACCGACATACGCTTTACTCGTGGTTAACAAGTGTATAAACACGCTGGGAATGTGTGTGTGTAAGCGCAAGAGCTCTCGGAATCTCGGTACCCTCCGAGATAATGGCAAAGTCGGAAGTGTGTGTGTGTGTGTGTGTAATGTGCTGACGCTACCTGTCGTTACGCACACATTCACAGCGTGATTGTATAAATACTACCCAAAAAGGTCTCATCCGAAATACAACACTGTGGAACAAAAAAAAACATATCAAATAAATTACTTTATTTACCTGGCGCTTCTTAGGTCCCACCTTGCGTATCAGCGCGTGACGTTTTTGTTCAGTACGCACGTGTCGCACCAAGGAATCCAGTTCTCTTGGTGTACCGTAATTCTTAGCGTTGATCAATTGGATCAGGTACACTTTCTGTAATATTCAATATACTTTGTTTATATAAAGTCAACAAAAGAGATAAGTAACCAGGGTCGTCGGATATAGTTTAAGTTTAGTAAGAAACCGATGGATGTTCTTGAATAAAATTTAATTTTATTAATAGAAAATAAACAGTTCATTTATCAAATTAAATTTCAGTCGACAACATCCATCGGTTTCTTACTAAACTTCTAACTTATCTCTTTTGCTGACTGTACAGACATCAGCACATCAAGCTACCCGAAACTGTCAAATTATCCTAATCAACTTTTAACCTAATGCAATAAAGTTGAAAATCTATTAAAGAAATTTGACAGATTGTAGTAGCTTGAGGTGCTGGCATCTGTACACATAACATCACGCCTTGTTTCCCCGAAGTGTAGGGATGAGTGGTACCTATATACACCCACATTTCTCCAGTTATGTTTAAATCCCATGTAATAGGTGAGCGTATTGCCATCAACCAGGCCCAAATCCAGAATCCAGGCTGATACGGAGAAATTCCAGATAAAAAAACCCAGTAACACTTTCGCCAATCTTGAAATCAAACCTTGTGCTCGACAGTAGCGTTGTGCTGCCACTAGACCAATGAGACAGTCAGTTTGTTTATATTACTTTAACCAATTTATGTGTGAATTATGGAACTGTTGTGATAAATAAATATTAAAATAAGACAGTGCTGCTTTCGTTACAATACAAATAATAATCCAACAACAAAGGAAGCAATTTACACCAAATACTTTTCTTGTTGCCTAGTACAGTCTGATTCAAACTACATGGCGGCTCTGAAGTGCGCTACTCACTGCGCAGTACCTCACCCCTCACCCCCACTGAAATATAAATTTGTTTCTCCTCATGTTCTAAGCCACCATAAAGTGTGAATCGGATGAGTACATTTGGGGTCTAAGGATTACAGAAGTCCCTATGTCATTGTATTATTATTATTATTTCAAACGAAGTGAGGGTATTAAATAAAACACAATTTTAATTTATTGCCTAGTGAATAATAAAATTTATTATTTTAATCAATAAAATTAATTAGAAAAATAGTTCACTTCATCTTCACTTGAAAAATACCCAAATGTAAGTGTATTTCTATCCTTCACTTTATACTACTTAAGTGGTCTTGTACATTACATAAGTTTTCTGCTTATCCATGTTAGATTATTTTTTTATTTTCTTATTATTGTACAACAGCCTCAAAAAGATGTACATATACTGACTAGAATTGATTTATTTCTCTACAATATTTGTTCCATATTATTGTGTAGCCTCAACAGATTGGGTACCTTATTCTAGCTACATATTGATACAATATTATAGTGCACACAGATTGTAGCCAATCAAATTAATTCTTGTCAATGTATGAACATCTTTTTGAAGCTGACTGTACACCCAAGGGGTATGTATGTTACAATGACACTTTTTTATTTTGAGTTTTGTTGGAGATCCCACTAATATAAAAAATACCTGTATCAACAATTAATCATAATTATTATTCTATTCATTCTATACCACCATTTACTGAAAAACACAGGGTCATCAGAGGTTTCTCTGAGGGGTGATATTGCATGTAGAAGAGCAAGAAAAAGATACAATACCACAAATTCAGAGAATTTCCATAAATAGAAAATGTTATTACATATTCTAATATAATCTAAATCGAATCTAAGAAGACAATTAATTACCTAACACAATTGAAATAAAATCTGTTGATTCAAGTTTACTTGACTTGCGAAATAAACAAGTTTATAAAGAAATTAATTATAAAAGAACTAGATGATTCCGTTTTCATAGCACGTTGCGGGACACTAAACCCCCGCAGACTTAATAACAATAAAACTTTTATCGTTTGTGCATCGTTCAGTGTCCTTCAACGATTAAATAAACAGAGAAATGCTTATAATATTTATTAAATATTGTAGCTATGTGGAAATGTGAGACCAATGGCCATGTGCGAACTTGAAAAACTAAGTTCGTTTTATGTAAAGTATTATGTTACATACCTTAACGTTGGAGGGCAAGCCCATAGCTTTTGCAGTTTGCTGCAAAAACCTGTACGAACATCGTTCTAAGTTATTTTGAAATATTTCTTCTTCGTCCTTCATGTTTGCTAAACAAAGATTCCGAGCACATGCAAACGGTGTTATTAGAATTCAACATAAGCGGGGTAAGTATTTTACGTGCACCCACAGAGATTATTCACATTTCTTTATTTTTGTCGAAGTACCGTCATTGATTTTGAAATCGCAAATCGATCGTAAACTTTGTTTGAAAAGTTGAACTTTCTTTCTTCATCTTTGCCGGAAAATATGAGAATTTACGTTCCATTTCAATGTTTATGTTTTATCATATAGTTTAACTTTTTTTTTAGCAAAGATATTTTGTGAATCATTAAAAAAAATATAATCGAAAAAAAAATGATTTACAACTGGTTTAGACCATTGACTTTCTATTAAAATAAGAAAAAGCAAACATGTATTTCAGTAACGAATGCCATCTTGCTGCGTATAACGTAAAACTCAGTGCAGAAAGAAAAGTAACTGAACCGCAACCGGATGGAAACGAAATCCTGTCAGTGCCAACTGAAAGGCATGCGTGGAATTAGTATGTACTACGTAGTACAGTTAGTAAGAGACATAACCGATAGATGGCAGTGTATCTCTAGTTCGCGTTCGAAATGAAGTTATTACTTATAGCAACCACATAGCGACCAAGGAAGGAAAAGTCAATCCCGTTGACAATTATTTATTAATAATTATGTTTTATTATTTGTATAAATTAATGTACTGAACATAAATTATTTTCCTATTGATGGCAGGTGAAGAGATTTCTTCTTGTCTTGTGTCTCCATTAGTCTTCGGAAAGGATGAACAGGATTTGTGCTGAAAAACATAAGCAGTAATATATTACGTACCATATTTGTGTGCTTTTTTTTTCGCAAATAAGTATAAATTATTATTTTAAATACCTAGTTCTTGCCGGAGAACTTGCGTATCTTGTAGCCATAACATCTTTAAACATTGCTGCCTTCTTCGTGTAAGCCCTGTCTTTATTTTCAATGTTTATTAATTCGGATTCCTGAAATAAAAAGTTTAATAAACAATTATGGTTTTATTTCTGCAGCGTCAATATGTAACTCCGGCCCTCCGGGTCACATATTGATGCTGTCTGTACCCCTCAAGCATAGAGATAGAGTACACTTTAATACTTATAGGTACTGAAACCCTCAAGTTTTAAAATATTATTCGTCTGTTCTACTTTAGGTATCATTCGGTCGCTGTCTGTTGATGGTTGTTATAGGTTCATAATTTAACCTGTCAAGCGGCGCGCGTCGCCCATTGGCGACGAAACAATAGAAAATCAATTGTGTCTCATTAGCGGAGCTTGACAGATTAAGGTATGCATCTTGTTTTTTAATACATTTCGCACTAAAAGACCCTTGAAGCACTGTACCGAGAAAGTAGCCATAAGCTTACCAAATGCCTCTCATTCTCTCTGATCTGGCAACTCAGACTGTGTCGATAGTCCATCTGCTTCATCAACTCCTGATTGGCGCTGTCTATCTTCCGATGTAGTTCACTGAGCGCTGTTCTCTTCACGCGTTCCATTCGCTCGCTCCGCTCTTGTTTTGATCGTTCCAATTCTTGGTTCCTAGTTTGAATGTGTCGTTTGTATTCTTCTGCTGCTTTCTGGAATGTGATTTTAGAATACTTCAATGATTTAATTTTAGTAGATCATCCCTCGCCTCTTATCTTTGGAAATAGGAAAAACAAATCAGTGGACGAACAGGCTTCTTCTTAGCGTGTCGATGCCAAAATTACCTGAAAAAAAAAATCGTAAAAAGTTCAGCCCAAAATTCAGGACACGCTTGATGTATTGTAGTAGATACCTACATAGTATGTTATTTCCATTGGCTCCTAGGTCGTTTTTAATCCGACAATAAGCTATGATTGTTTTTTTGTCATTTATATTAAAATACCCAAAGTTGGAATTTCATACTAAAATGCAAATGTTTCTGCTGCTTCCACATCATCGAGGTTCACTACATCTCTCATGATCTCTCCATAACCGATAGATATTGATAGAATAGCTAACTAGCCTAGTCAGGTTACAAGCTGAACTCTGCGAGAATCCGCATATCGTAATCATCTGCGACAGTTTTGCATTTTGCATTTCGAGGACGGCCTATCATTATAACATTAGTGATATCCTAAACCAGTTCTAATACCTCACCTCCTTACACAATCGTTGCTCTTGCTCGACCTGCCTCATATGTTCGTCAGTTTTGTTATGTGCCTCCTTCTGCCATTCATCTGCTATCATTTCTGCTTCTTCCTGCATAGCTGATGCCATCCTCCTCTCGCGGTTGTAGTTCTCGATGCACTTTTGTTTTAGGAGTTGTAGGTTTTTCTGTAAATATGAACTTGGTATAGATGAAGTTGAGAGAATTGTTGAATGCTGGAATAAAACGAGCTAATAAGTCTTTGTATCTACATGAGCCTCTACTAAAATCAATACTGAAAAAGCTGTCCATCCAATGCTCCAGGGCTTTGTATGTTTCGAAACCGTGTAGCTACACGGTAGGCAGGAAACTAGACAAATATCTAGTCTCCTGTCTCGCCACGAACTAACTCAGGGTGAATTTCACCACACAGCACATAACACACACACCCACACTAAAGAACGTGTTCAAGAACTTGAACACACACACACACACAGTTCTTGAACGCAGTTTAGAAGTTCTGATCGCGTTCAGTTTCATTGGTGAAATCCGCACTCAATCTTCGTTTAAAGAGATTAGGTACGCTTGAGTTGTGTCAGAAGGTGGACATCTAAAACGCAGTTTGGTGAAAGCTTTGGGGAGCGCGCGATGCTATTTTAAACACAGCCTAGACTTATACCATTATATTGGTAAGATCATGTTTTACCATTTGTTGTCTATTCCTCTCTCTTTCTTTCCGCAGTTCTTCTAGTGCCACTCTTATGGTGCCATTGTCTATCTCTCTCGCCTTCATCTTCTCGTTTCTTAGTCGTGTCAGTTTCTGCTCGTGTCCTTCTATGAAGTTCTTTCTGTTGAGCTCTTGCTGGTCTCTCTTCTTTTTGATTGCTGTAATAATGACGGTCATTAACTGTAGATAATATCATCGCTTGCGCCGGTAAGGACATGTGGTAAGGCGAGATGATGACCATATGATTAAAAGAGTCATGCATATAGAAGATGGATTACGAGGCCATGGATGACCACCAATAACTTGGCTACGAACAATAAAAAATTACATGTTATCGAGCAACACAACAAAAAAGACAACCCAAAACCGTACGGTGTGGCGCAGAAGTAAGTACTAGGGCTGACCCCATATAAATTGGGATAATAGCCAGGAAAAAGAAGAGAAGAAGATATCAGCATATAGCTGTAGTCTGTTAGTAGTCCAGGACCACAAGATTCTATCTGCAAATATATTAAGTGGAAGATATTTCCGCAAATCGGCAAACGTAAGGTAGAACGCCCTCATGCTAGGTGGACCGACGACCTTCGCAGGGTGGCTGGTAGCATCTGGATGAGAGTTGTCGTAAATCGAGTTGAATGGCGTGCTATAGGAGAGGCATATATGTCCAGCAGCGGACTGCTATAGGCTGATGATGATTTTTGTAATTATTTTAGACGTCTGCGCTATTGGGGTTATTCTATAAGCGCATTAAATTATCCATTATGTAACTTAGAAGAAGTATTTACTAGTTCTTATTCCTCTTATTTTTAAATCTTAGTCTAGTCTACACAAAACACTACGAAATATTATGATTACCATCATAATGATCCTGTTCCATCTTCTTCTTCATCTTCTCTAGCTTTCTATTCTCTTTCTCCCTCTCCTGTCGTATCAGTTCCTGTCTCTTCTTGTTGGCGCTCGCTATTTGTTCGTCGTAACATCTCCGTCTTTCCAGTGTCTCTTGTTGTCTTCTTTGAGCTGCTAACCTTTCCAGGTGTTCCTAAAAATATATATCGAGCCTTTTCAGGAAGAACATCGTAAGCGCCAAAAATCCCAAAAAACTGTTTTCATATTTACAGCCAGATCAACTGATTATATATATATATATTAACCGCCAGATCTTAACATTTGAATTAATAGGGAGGTGCCCTTAAAACACTAAGTAAAAATTTCATATTGATGCTATAAATATTTTGAAAATGTTTAAAAAAAACCTTCTCCTGTAAAATATGCAAAATGGCGGTTACGATCTTCTTCCTGAAAAGGCTCGATATATTGCGTTATTTTTGAGGTCACTAAACTTCTTGTCGTGCAGTGGCGAAGGGTGAATTTATGACAGAGGTAAGCCAGAGCAAAAAAAAAAATGCCAAAATAAAATTTTAATTATGAATTGACTATAGTGTGGTTATGTTCTGAATTTTCGAAGGGAAGCCGGTGAGAATCAGTTGTTCTGAATTTTCGAAGGGAAGCCGGTGGGAATCGAGTTGTATGGTACCTACCTTCGCCACTGTTGTCGTGGTATTAGCGAACATTGTACCGCCACTATAATTCATCACACTACACCGCCACACAACAAACGGCCAATTCTTTGGAGACCGCGGTACGAGAATGGAACCACAGCCCCCTAATTTTAAAGTGACAGTTCTACCACCACGCGCCGATTACCTAATAAAAATGACGTAAGGTGAATGTGTATTTTTTTTAGGATTGTATGTACTTAAACTAACCTTTCTATTGTAATCGTCCATTAACACATGATGCCACATCATGTCCCTATATTCTTCTTCCCTCTCGATGGATCTCTTTTCTTCTATTTGCATTTTCTGTTGCTCTTTAAGTCGTCTTTCGTCGTCCTTCGTACATCGCATGCCTTTTGCTCTGAAATCACCAAGGAATAATTTTTAGCTAAGTATCTAAGGTCCGGCCGCGCTAAATTTGCCAAAGATGTAAACAACAATGGCCGCTCGAAATTGAATAAAATCGATATTACAAGAATATTTATATTAAGTACCTACCGTTTGTTTTCGTCTATAAGTCCATTTACTATAGCATTAGACAGAAGTTAAAAAAGGCTCTTTTAGGGGTACACTTTGTAATAAAAGTACAACAAACATTATTATAGTCAAGATTGATGTGGAGTTAAATATAATCCATTTAAATAACAGCAGTCACACTTAATTGTACTTATTTAACCTATCTACCTTCTGAAATTACAAGGCTTTCATTTAATATTATTTAGTGTTTGCATAAAATACTGTCGTGTCAATGTTTAAAATCTAAAAGAAGCAGGGGCGGACAGTACCGGGAACGTTTTTCATGTCACTATAACTCTACTAAATGTAAATGTTCCCTATTCCCTTCATAAGTTGTAGCAGCACGTGATTTTTTTATTTTGTCGGATTATAAAAAATTGTTTTTAATAAACTGATTGTTACTAAAAATTGTTTAATTTCATATAGCTATCCAAGCATCGTGACGAGTATATAGATAGAATATGATTTATTGTATGCCATACATTGTTACTTACAAAAAAAAGCACATACATTATTTATTAAAATTGTTTGAACTTAACTTGAAAATAAAAGGTTTCGTACTCCTGCTTCTGCGAGCCTCTTTTTTCTAATGTTATAATAAATGGAGTATAGTTAGCTCGGAGATTTATTGTTTACATCTTTGGCAAATTTAGCGCGGCCGGACTTTAGTTGGCTAAAGCCTACAGGTAAATAGGTAATGCCTTACGTCTGGTGTCTTGGCTACACTAGAGCCAGCGGGGTAATTGCGTAACGGCGAAGGAGTGGTTTTAATTCTGAACAACATTCATTGCGTTATTTACGTTGTTGAGCAGACAATATTTTCGAATAATGAAGCAATGGATTGGCAATATCCTTCAAAATGATTCAGATTGAAATTGATAGTGTGTTACGCAATTAGGGTGCTGGATTTACTCAAAGGTAGGCTACTAGTAATCCCGGTAAGTATACGGTAGTACTAAATAGTAAGCGGTTTCAAATCATTATTGAAAGAATAGAAAGAAAGAAAAATAGGTTTATTTGTCACAGACAAACGTCCATACAAAAAGATTTAAATTAATTCTAATAAAGAAAAATAAAAACAAAATATAATATCTCCCTTACTCTAATAAACGTATTATATCAGATGAATAGTTTTACACACCGATTTCTCTCTTTCAGTCGTCAGGTCAGGAATTTGACTTTCGAAAGAAGAAGACAAACCGTTGTGTAAGTATACAAACGCTATACAACGTTTATTAGTAAGGGGGTATATCTACAATTACGAGCACAAAGCAGAGATAGTCGACGACTGGTCATGAGTGTGACAAGAAGGCTTCCACTCTGCATGATACTGAGTGCAAGCCTATTATCACACCCCGGACACTCCATACAACGCTCGCAAAATAATTACCTACTACTACTACATTAAAAAATGACGTTTGTATACGCATGAATGTGTGCGTGAGGTACTTGTGTTTGCGAGCTGCGACGGTAACCTCGAAGTGCGGGGTGAGGTGCGGTAACTGATGTTAACTAGTGCGGGGAAGGGAGTGTCCGTTCTGTACGTAGTAGGTACTTTAAGTATTCTGTGCTAATATTACGTTCGCCTATTATGAGCCGTTATTGCGTTCTTCCCCAAATCTGCATCACAGTATAAATATACAGTAAGTTATCTAAGGCCGCCCGCCGAGTTATTAGCCTACTCTTGCGTTGATCCCCAGGGTTGTCACTTTTACTTTTAGTTAATATTTTCGAACAAGCAGCACTTGATCTAAATTTATGAAATAAAAAAGCATATTATGATTGAATATTTTACCAATTTATAAATTTAGTAAAAATAAAAAGCCTTTATTCACATAACATTTATAATACTAAGTTACAAATTTGATACCGAGAAAATTTTTCTCCTGTTTCTGCACGTCCGGAACGCTTTATTATTATTTGTTAATGTAAAGTAAATTCTCATTCTTATGTAAAGTTTTTGTAAAAAGCTTTTGGGAAAGCATGGACCTTAAATTCTATATCATTCAGTTGATCGTAAATTCACCAGCCAATTTTAATGTTGATGTCGTCCTTTTCGAACGCTTTGCGAAACACCTGCTCCATCCTCCATCGACAAAATCATCAGGCGGGATCATGAGTAAATTTCGATCTTTGCCGTAATTCCTGTAATGGGTGTATAAGACACCATATTTGGATTGAACAACGCATCAGACAATAGAAAAAAAAACGGGTTGCACTCCGGGAGTGCCGGCAGAAGTGAAAACTTAAATATTAACGTTGAAATAAATCAATTATTAATTTAATTAATATTACTCATTTTTTTTCAATATTTTTGCGTCACTTTTTTCATTAATAGATGCACTTTGTTCAATTTCCATATTTTAAACACTTTCGGTCTTATTCATAAAAAAAGCCTATTGAAGGTTTAAACCATTCATTAGTTAAAATGCTCAATAGGCCTTTAAAACATTCGATAAAATTTTGTATTCATAAACGCTTCATAAACGTTCTATAACTAGAATGTCCTACAACTTCTAAATGTTGCCATTATAATGAAGTCATCCAACAAATTGGCCAACACATTAAATCGGCATACGAGAATATCTGTCTACGAACCGAATATTTGTGTCCATAGACATTATTACGTATGAAAAACTAATTTATTGTCTACAGTTTCAACAGTTTTGACGCGACAACGTCATGGTCGTCATGGAAACAATATGAATATGTCAATGAATGAATTTGATATTGTAGCTATGTGTCAAACTAAAAAACTTTTGAATATTTTTTTTGTATTTAAAATAAATGAAATTAAGACCGGAGACTAGTTGCAATAAAGGGCAAAGAATTGAATATTGGTTGGAGGAGGATAAGGTGTGTACCTACTGTTACAGCTAAAATGTGTTCAAAGTAAGTTATGTTTTGTAAACATTCTCAATTTCTTATACTTATGCTTGCTTTTGCTTCTAATCCTTAGATTTTTTGGAAGAATTGGTCAGGGAGAGGTCTCCATAATAGAAAATAAAAACACTGACACAAGCACTAACGCTAAACAGGGGCAGCCTGGCATGATTTACGAATTAGGTGCCTATCCAATTTACAATTTTACGAAGAACTTTGTTTGCCTGTACAAAACTCATTGTAACAAAAAAAAAAACCCGCCATAAGAATAATAATGACTGTTATTTTGATGCCGCTACTGATTAATTAAATCAGTATAAATAAGATAATGAAGAGAAAGAAATTATAACATTAGTTTTGTATTTCAGGTCAATAGGACTAGTAAGGATGGTGCTTCACTACGAATAGCAGAAAATGAAACGGCCTACAGAAGAGATGGCACAGATGGCAAATGAAAAGTAAACATTTTAAAAATGTTGTTCTGCTTGCACAAGTTTTACAAGCCAAATTAGAGTTTA
The DNA here is from genome assembly GCA_947508005.1 of Amphipoea lucens. Classification (NCBI taxonomy): domain Eukaryota; kingdom Metazoa; phylum Arthropoda; class Insecta; order Lepidoptera; family Noctuidae; genus Amphipoea; species Amphipoea lucens. Next base: position 13,299,464 of record OX382379.1, read on the forward strand.
GAGTATTGTTCAGCCGTGAACAGGCAAGAGTTACATACGCCAGCGTCAGCATCAAGAGCGACATACATTCGTTCCACATAAATTAGTAATTAGTAAATGAATAAATTAGTCATCAAGCTGGAGTAGAGTTTGATTCATCTTCCATAATTCCTCTCACTATGGCCAAGACACCTTTAGCCATCACCAGTTCTATGAGTCTGTGGGACCGGCAATGACAAAACTATTTCCTGTGTACACATTGCACGACGCACACAAACCCCTATTCCTACCCAAATTCTGTCTGTTCCCGTAGGTCTCCCGTAGGCTCGTATGATAGGTTAGGGTGTTAGGATAACTAGGGTGTTAAGTAGTTGCTGTAGGTTTATAATCAGTAGGGTGAGGTAACCATAGATACCAGGCTCAATTGTTACAAACTTAGCCACACTGTATGCATTTGGAATAACAGCCGTACTAAGCTGTAAGTCCCGGTGCGTACAAGTATTATAAAAATAAACTGATATTTGTATACAAGCTTTTTATTAATTAACTACTCCCTAAATTTCTTCTCTTTTACTTTAGATCTTGTTGGCTCAAAATATTGCCACTTCCACGTTGTCATCGGTGGCAGCGCAGAGGTCACTTTGACTGCATGTTTTGGGTAGGACAAATAAGGCAGGATAGGACGTGGAGCATGTTTTGCAACATAGCTTCACAGCCACACCCTACTGGAGCATCTCCCTGCAGGGTAAACTTCCGTGGTCGACACGGAAGCATTGTTTTCACACAAAAGCAGCAATGTCCCACAGTATTTCTTGTTGCTATAATGTGCTTCGTTATATTTTTCGTCGCTTCTATTTTGTATTGTAGGTAGGTATATAATAATAAACTAAATTGGTTAAACAGAAGTTCAAAATAAATTAAATACAACTGCGGCTCCTCGAAGTACTATTGTTTACGAAACTGACTTTTCAAACATTTGTACGTCAAATGTTATTTTCTTCGGCCATCTTTGTCGTGTCTCACTTGGTTCACTTCGGTTGGCGCCGCCGTAGAAAGAGATGGGGGCGGGGGGGGGAAAACTCTCCTGACGGTCACGTGTCCTGACGCGATGCCCTGACGCGAGTTTAACATTTTTTACCCATTACAAAAAGTGTTCAACGCCGCTAAAGAAGTTTTCACTTCAAAAATAATAATTTCAATAGTAATTAATTTGCAATATTAATTATTGTGAAATTGCCCTTATTACATCTATACGCGACAAATACGTTTACCTAAACGATGTTTCGAACTCAATCCTCTGTTTTATAGTAAAACTAGACTTCTTAAAATAAACTTTAGCTCTAAACATAGTATTCAGAAAGTAAATTTGGGAATACATTTATATGGAAAAATGCGACTCGGCTACGCTCTTAATAAAGCAAATAAACTGTGAAATAAACAATACAATACCACATTTTCTAATAATATTTAAGTATAAGTAGGTACTTACATTTCTGGTTGAGTAGGAACTATGAAGAATGATAAGTCCGGGTTTGCGAAATCATTATTGAGACACCCGAAAACACTACCTACAATATTAGTTTCCCCTTTTTGAAGTCATGATACTCGTAATTTAAGTGGCCGCCGCCGGCGAGAGTTGACGAACGCAAGCGGTCATGTACCTAGCGTACGCGCGTGCTCACAGTCGCGCTGCACAGCCCCACAGAGTACTTTACAGCCCGCACTGCCGCCAACTTATTCCCTCATATATTATGCTAGCGCGTGCGTGAAATCGCGTGCCGACATGGCGCGCGGCGCGCACGCACACATTCAAACCGAGAGCGGCACGTTTGTATGAAGATGTTTTACTGTATATTTATACTGTGTCTGCATAAAAGCGGAGTATTTATGCTCAAATCTAGATTATACAAAACTGTTCCACCATACTTCTTTACAATAAATACGTTATTGCCATACGTACTGGGCATCGAGCCAACAGCGCGGCTCGCGTCGTTTGCTTTGCTTAGTAAATGGTACACTTTGTGATTTACGTAATGAAACTAATATTGTAAACGTTTTATTTGAAAACCTGGGGCTGAATATTAAATCTGCTCATATGAATTTTGTAGCTGTAGGTAAGTTAGACTATGCTAGACAGTAAAGTCATAGTGGGGATGGCTAGTTGAACGACCCTGAGGGTCTACAGAAAAACTTAAATCTATATTTATCTGTACTACATAATAATAAAGCTGAAGAGTCTGTTTGTTTAAACGCACTTATCTCTGCAACTACCCGTCGGATTTGAAAAATTATTTTTGTATGACCCCCTAACCAGGGGACGGACCCGTGCTTCAGTGACGTAACTATAGGGTGGCATTGGGGCAAAATGGAGGGGGCCCCTGGCCCGAGAGGGCCATGAGCACAGTAGGATCCTAACATAAGTTTATGAAAGCAAACTTTTTTTGAAAATGTGCAACAAAGGACATCATTCAGGTTTCGTACCTTTTGTACCTTTTTCCCATTGGTTGTATAAAATTTTTTAGACCGAACCTCATGCTCAGCAGTAGCGTTTGCGACCACTAGACCAACGAAGCAGTCAGGTTTTAAATTTTGTAGGGGAAAATATTAGGTCCTTACATATGAAATTGGCGTTTTGTATGGAAGGAACAAAAAGTCGAATATTTTTTAATATAATATATTTAATTAATCAAAGTATGAACCATTGTTTTCAATGCACTTTTGCCATCTTATAGGTAGTTCATTGATCCCTTTACTAAAAAAACCAGTCGGACGGGAATCAATAAAATCTTTGAAGGCGATTTGGACTGCCCCATCGGAGTTGAATTTTTTCCCTTGCAAAAAGTTATCCAAATTGCGAAAAAAATGGTAATCTGTTGGAGCAAGGTCCGGGGAGTACGGAGGATGTCTAAGACATTCCAATTCAAGCTCTTCTAATTTGGTAGCCGTCTGTTGCGCAGTGTGTGGTCTGGCGTTGTCGTGAAGCAGCAGTGGCGTGGAGCGATTGACCAGCCTTGGTTGTTTAGCCGCTAGCTTTTCCATCATGGTTTGTAATTGCTGACAATAGACATCAGCTGTAATAGTCTGGCCAGATTTGAGAAAACTGTAATGAACAATACCGGCACTAGTCCACCAAACGCTTACAAGTAACTTTTTTGGGGTTAATTTTCGCTTGGGGCAGGATTTGGCTGGCTGGCCAGGATCCAACCATTGCGCTGAGCGCTTCCGATTATCGTAAAGAATCCATTTTTCATCACAGGTAATGATTCGGTTTAAAATACCTTCATTGTTGTGCCGGTTCAGTAATGTAACGCAGCAGTCGACGCGCGTTTGCCGGTTTGCTTCAGTCAATTCGTGAGGTACCCACCTTTCAAGCTTTTTAATCTTCCCAATTTGCTTCAAGTGAATTAAAACAGTTTTATCACTAACATCGAAGCCTGCAGCTAACTCGGACGTGGTTTGCGATGGGTCCGCTTCCACAATAGCCTTCAATTCTCCATTATCAACTTGGGTCTCAGGCCGTCCACGGGGCTTGTTCTGCAGGTCGAAATTTCCAGAACGAAAACGTTGGAACCAAAAACGAACTGTGTTTTCTTTTGCAACATGACCGCCATACACATCATTCACCCTTCGAGTCGTTTCCGCAGCACTAGTGCCACGGCGGAACTCGTACTCGTAAATAATGCGATATTTTAAATTTTCCATTTTGTAAAATGAGTGACGCAAACAGAAAAAACAGAAGAAAAAAAACAAATGAATGACGGTCATCGAAGCACAAATACATGAGTAAATAGCTGTACAAATTTGAATTTGGAATTCCTTACCAAAGAGGAGAAATTCGTGATTAAAGTGGCCAGTACGAAAAACGCCAATTTCATATGTAAGGACCTAATATGAAATCTACGCGGAAGAAGTCGCGGGAGAGCTGATAGTAAAAAAAAAAAACTATAAAATTGGTTGAGCTTCTTTATATTGAGGGAGGGCCTCATCCCTTGAATCTGCCACGGGCCCCAAACGGTATAGTTACGCCACTGATGATAACTAAGGTCCGGCCGTGCTAGCCAAAGATGTAAACAATAATGACCGCTCAAAATTGAATAAAATCGATATACAAGATCATTTATTTTAAGCAATGTTTGTTTTCGTCTAAATCTCCGAGCTAACTAGACGAAAACAAACAGGTCTTTCAAAAATATTGCGGGTTTGTGAAAACAATTTTTCGATTCAGGGATCCGTTTGTGAAATATTAAGATTTTAATTGCTAATTTTTACCCGACTGTGCGACGCAAAGGAGTGGTAATCGCCAGCTAAATGGTTGTTTTTGGATATGTGAAAAAATTCACGGTAGTAGTATACATATTATAATTATAACGAAGTTAAAAGGAAAACTATGAGAGCTACGAGTAAGCTGTAGGCTTTATAAGTTTACGAGTAATTCGACCAACTTATTAAGTTTGTTCTTGGGATAAGTTCATTCCAACTACGGAACCCTTCATTGTGCGTGGTCCGACACGCACTTGCCGTTTTTTTTTTTTATCTTGGAACGGAATCAAGTAACCTTGAAATTGGCTAAAATAATGCACATCAAGCTAACTACCCAAAATTGTAAAATTTTCCCAATCAACTTTGAACCTTATGATATAGCAATAAAGTTGAAAATCTATTAAAGAAGTAGCTATACTCCATTTGAATGGGTAATTAAATAAAGGTAAACAAAAAAACCACGTGCCGTGGTTAACCGACTAAACGTAACACCAGTCTATTCAGTTGTCGTGCTACGTCACAGTTGTACTCTTCAATTTAACAACGTTATGTTTCGATAATAATGTTGCTAAATTGAAGAGTACAACTGTGAAATAGCATGAGAAATAAAGCGAGTGGACGTTTAGTCGGTTAACTAAGTCACGTGGTTTTTTGTTTACCTTTATTTAATTGTCTAAACAAATGGAGTATAGCACTTTTAAACTTACATTTTCTCCCTCTCCAAAGCCTTCTGACATTCCCTAATCTTCTCCTTCTCAATTTCCTCCAGATAATCTTTGTGCTTCTTCTCCTTCTCGGTACAGTACCCACACTCTTCCATCTCCTGTTTCGTCGCCAGTTCCTGTATCAACGCTTCTTCTTCTTCTTCTAACAGATGTTTTAGCGTCTCTCTTCTGTGTCAGAGGTTTATTTCTTCTTGGTTGAACATATCTTTGACTTTCTCGCCAGTTCTATTGATTACAAGTCTGGAAAGTGCAACACAGTCAGCTGGTACCAGATCATTATCCAAAATAGCGACTCATAAACGAAATTTACGATTTTTGCATTGTCATGCCTCCTGCCCATTAGTTAGACAGAAACTCATTAATATTTAAGTCTAGACTTCGTTAAGGTAAATGGTTTTTACAAATCCAAGCGTTTTTAAAAGCTGCTTAGTTAAGGGAAAAGTAGAAAATATTTTATTGTCCAGGTATACAGAAAGCAGGTTCACAGGTCTGAGACGGCCGGCATGAGTGGCTTAAAATATTACTTACAGCTAAGTAACATTAACATATACGTTCGCGGATCTTAGGCAGTCGTTACGGGACGTCAGAAGCTCGAAAGTCTGACAACCAGTCTTACTAAGGGGTATCGTAATACCCAGTAACTAGGTTTTGGAGGTCAGATAGGCAGTCACTCCATATAAAATACTTGTATTCAGCTGCCTCCGGTTAGACTGGAAGCCGACCCCAATATAATTGGGAAAGGGCTAAGCAGATGATGATGAGATAACAATATATATTCTTTTCCAGTGAGCCTTAAACTGGACAGTGTGTTTCTTGGCTCGGGGTTTGAATTCCTGAGTGGAGACTAGACAAGTGACTAATAGTTCTAATCATGCAACAAGCTAGATAGTTACTTTTGCAAATGTTCTAGATCATAGTTCACGACGTCGGTCATCTTCTTCATATCTTCTACATCGACTAGTGTCTTCATCTCCTTTCTCTGTCGTTCCTGTGAAGTGAGAAAGATAAGAGTGTTATTGCAAGTAGGACATTATACAATCGTAGGTATGGTTATCAGCGGGGTAATTGCGTAACACATTATCAATCGAAATCGGTTTCATTTTGACAGTTCAACAACATTCATTGCGTTATTTACGTGTTGAGCAGACAAATTTTTCGAACTTAGAAGCAATGGATTAGCAATTGGTTTCAAAATGATTCAGATTTCGATTGATTGTGTGTTATGCAATATGGGTGCAGGCGTGATTTTATGTTGTGTTATCATCAGATCAACATCTTCCTAGACATTATCCAACTATATTGGGGTCAGTGTTGGGCAAAATTTAGTTTGATTGACAACTAAGATTAAATTATTTAATCATGACTAATGAGTAATGACTAAAAAAATTCAATCATGTATGATGATTGAAGATTGATTAGTGTTAGTGTTAGTTATTTAATCATGACTAAATTTCTCATGACTAATTTAATATCTAAAATTACGCCGTTGCCAAGTTAACACTCAAAGAATGTTGATTCGTTATTCACAAGTTTTAATAAAAGCTTTTGTCATAATAAAATAAAACACAATCTGTACAACATAATCAGTTTAATTTTTTAATTAACATGTAGGCAGTAGCACGTTATACATTTACAACAACAAACTACGGGTTAATTATGTTTAAAATAATTTAAATTGGTTTTCATAACCACACGGTTTTCAAATTGTTCATCAGACAATCTCTGTGATTTTGATAGACTGGTCATTATTGCATATGAAAACATCATTCCTACAGATCCAGAAGATGGCATTGGTGTATTGTGCTCCAAAAATATTTTTTTATTAATGGGTAACGGTGTAAAAGGTCTACATCTTTACTTTCTTCCAAAAAGAAATTCGTCATTAAAATAAAAGCTCCATTACCCTTTTTTGCCTTTTATCTACTTTTAACTTTTTACAGTAGTAGCAGTTATAATAAAAAAAATAATCATGTACAAATACAAAAATGGAAAATGCTATCAATCAACTTATGAGTGATGAATAATTTAAATAGCGCGAAAGATATCTATAATGAAACAAAAAATGGAGTTAGCCAGCTTAGCATTTTTAGTTTAGTCATCAATCAAAAATAATGATTGAATGACCAATGACTAATTTATTTAGTTATGATTATGATTAACTATTTTAGTCATGATTAAATCAATCATGACTAAATTAGTCATGACTAATCAATTGATTGAAAAAATTAGTTGATTGACCCAACACTGATTGGGGTCCAGTTTAACCAGATTCGATGCACCTGAATGCTTGTACATATTTTACTTGGCTTTTCGGACCACCATAAGCCAGTTACTGGATAAAAGTATACCCCATAGTAAAACTGGTTACTAGAATTTCAGGCCTCTGATTACCCCGCCCCTCTCTCCCCTTCTACATTTCATGTGAAAATATAAATTCTCATTTTAAAAACAATCACGCAGCGCAAACATTGAGGGATCGAATCCACGATGACGCGCACAAAATGAAAAATGATTTGGTAAAGTGTACGCTCGATATTAATTAGTATTATGAGTAATTAAAGTGCGTGAACGTTGAATTAATTTTGAGAATGAATTAATCTTCTTCATTTTAATGTAATCTTAGTTGTTGCTAGGTCAAAGGAGTCTGTTTTAGAAACACGTAAGTACTTACTAAGTAATAGTTAATCTGTCAAATTGCTTTATTAGATTTTCTACTTTATCGCTAAAGTATAAGGTTCAAGGTTGATTGGGAAAATTTTACAGTTTCGAGTAGCTTGATGTGCTGGCGTCTGTACGTATGTTTTATCTTCATCTATCTGCCTTGGATCTTCATCTATCTATGAAGCAGCAAGTTTTATTTTGTTAAGGACATTGTGGTAGCCATTGGGGCATTTTGGGCCGGACGCGTTTCACGAATGCACCGGGAGTGATGGTCAAAGATCGTCACTCATTGGACGCCTGAGGGAGGACATCGCCATCGAGGTAGACCACGGAGAAGGTGGTGCGACGATGTGCGATTCGCAGGGCCAACAGGGCCAGAGATCGCACAAGACAGGAAGGTTTGGAAGGAAACACAAAGTAGGCTAAAAAAAAGAAAAAAGGACAATAAGTAGGTACTTAATGTCCTATGGTACTTAATATCCTAATGACTTTATTAAGGCGAGCCAATCAATCTCATTCATAGGTATGAATAAGATTGATTGGCTCGACTTAACACAGTAAGTACCTACACATGAATCAGTGTTCAATGGCTTTAATGTTGACAGTTCAACAACATTCATTGCATTAATTTACATTGTTGAACATACAAATTTTTAGAACATATGAAGCAATGGATTAGGAATCTTGAGCGAGAAAATCTTTGATAGCTATAGGTCTGAGTTAGCAGCGCAATGTCGATGGTTGGCAGCGAAGAGTCCTGGGTTGCGGTGGATTCCTTCTGCGAAACAGTAGTCTCGCAGAAGGAGGCTGCGGTAAGGGAGAGGGAGATCTCGTCCACTCACCCGGCCCGCAGCAGGCGCACTGGGCGTCGGCGGAGAGCGCATAACGCCCTTTTCCAGCCCTCCTAAATGGGTCCAGGGGCGACGGACTCGGGGATGTCCGTCGTGCCCCACACATCAGGACCCGAGGTTAAACGTCGCGGGGGACTCAAACACCTCACTCCCCCCCTTGAACCGAGGAGGTCCGCTGTGGCGGGCCGGCACCAGTCGGGGGTTGCGGAAGGATCGTACGTTCCCGCGACCCCCGACGTAGGTGTGAGATGGAACACCGGGGTGGTTTTTAGTCAGTAAGAGTCTGACAGACTCCTCCGCTCGCCACAGGGTGGAGGACATCCATGAGGATTTTCCCCCCGGAAACAAAAAAAAAAAAACAAAAAAAGGTATCAGCGCGGTGCGGGACCCCGTGTGGTGACGTGATGCGTGAGCTCAGGCAACGTCACAGTTAAGCGGTCTGCTTATAGTCACTTCCTCGTCGGCGAGGCAATTATGGCACATGTCGTACGACATGTGCCATAATTACGTCACCGATAATTTAATGTGGCGGGCGTTAACGTCATAATGCGAAATATATTTTTCCTCATATTTTTCTCCACCTTATACAACACGCAAAGAGATGGGTATGTAATGTTCTGTGCTTCATACTCTTATTATTTCCTCGAAACTTTGACGGATGCCTGGCTTATTAAAAAAAAATCTTCATGTTCTACTCTAAGAGGAACATCTTACCTACCTTTAAGTTATAGAAGTGAACGTATCTATCTACCTACCTATATATGTGCATTACCTAATTCTGAATGCCTAGTGACTAAATTCAGGCAAACCCGCTGAAGATACTGAAATGGATTAAGCTAAAAGAGTTTTCATTATAATATAGAACTAGGTAGGTACCTTCTACCTATTAAACCATAGAGGTATTAGGAATAGGGAGTAAAGTTTACTCATCCTCCATAGAAAAGGGAGGATCCTCCGATCATGCCATGTGGATATCGTGTCTGCTGGGCATATCCGAAGATTGATGTCGGGACATTGACTAGTTGCCCGGTAAACTCTGCTTGCGCGATGCAGGATTTTGCGTGACGTCATTATGATGCGTAGTTTGTGGCGGTGCAGTGTAGATGCCGCTACAAAACTATTAATTTAATATTCGATAACTTTCTATGTCACTGCTAAGTACATATATCTTTAATATTAAATTATTTATTGACATTGTACCTAGAAAGTTCGTGCTTATAATATTATATTAAAGCTGTACGTTAAATAAATAAATCCGAAAGCCTTCGTTAAATACTAAATGACGTTTCAAAGAAGAACTACCTTGATTATTTATTTACGAAAAGTTTATTTAGTTATGTAAGCTAAAGGTAGGTACACAATTTAGACACGTTAGTATAATCAGCCTATAACATTACGCTGTGGAGGTGCTGGTCAGAAGACCAGCTAACCTTAAAATTTTCTTTTTGTTGTTGTTTCTGTGTTTGTTTACTTACAATAGTTTTTAAACACAATGTTTTAGATACTTAAACCATTTTAAAAATGAACGCCCTCCACTGCTTGTTGCATACACATTTCAAATGTTTGTATAGGAATTTTAGTGGAGGGGCGTGCAGTTTTATAATGGTTTTAAGTTTTTTCGATTGTTCAGCTCATGAAACATCTCATCATCATCTGCCTAGCCTTTTCCCAACTATGTTGGGGTCGGCTTCCAGTCTAACCCGATGCAGCTGAATACCAGTATTTTACACGGAGCGACTGCCTATCTGACCTGCACAACCCAGTTACTGGGTATCACGATACCTCTTTAGTAAGGCTGGTTGTCAGACTTTCGGGCTTCTGACGACCCGTAACGACTGTCAAAGATCTACGAATGACAGCCGGGATCAACGGCTTAACGTGCTCTCCGATGCAAGCAAGGGTCTCGATATGTAATAGATGGTCACCCATCCACATATCAACCTCGGCAAGCGTAGCTTAACCTGATGGATCGATCCGTGCGGCTGTTATTACTAAGCCACAAGCCCCTGCTCACGCCACGTGTACCATAAATAAATAAATAAAAACAAAAGAAACTCACCTTCCAAAATTGAAAGGGGTGTCCAAAATACACAGTCTGCTGTTTTTTAACTTTCGTAACACCGACCATGTTGTCACTTCGATATTACTTCACATCCAATGACCGACAAACGCGGATATAAGAATATAACTCGTGCTACTCGTGTTTCTATATTGATCCAACTGTTGCTCGGTAACAGTTAACGAATGTTTTACTAATAAAATAGGTCCCTACCGTATTTGGAACGTAAACTAATTATGTTGTGTCAATTTGAATATTAAAGCAAAAGTCGTCTTTGATCTTTGATTTGAATACCTATGTAAATAAGTGATTTTTTGGTCAAAATAATTATCGAAATAATTGTCTTTTTATGTTTATTTACTTTGGGTACCCTTGGGTTTGAAGTTTCACGCGGTTGCTTCAAGCAACGTTTATAAATAAACTCCAAAGTTGTTAAGTACTGATCAGCGACTGTTTAACCATACATTTAACTTTAGGCAACGTTTATAAATAAACCAAATAAACTGTAAAGTAAATTCAAACTCAAACTCAAAGCATTTATTTCAATTAAACCAATTACAGGCACTTTTGAACTGTCAAGTGGTCGGTCAGTCAGAAAAATGAAGCTAGTTGCCCATTTCAAAGCGTAGGTACCTATGGAGAAGAACGGGCAAGAAACTCCATGGACACTCTTTTAAATAACTGTAAACTGTAAATTCTAGTTAGTTACATACGAAGATCTCAATATTATGGACTAGCTTCTGCATGCAACTTCGTCTGCGTGAATTAAAAAAAAAATAATTTACATCCTATGACACTCGGCAACACTGTAGCTTCCTATTAGTTAAAGAATTTTCGGAATCGGATAAGCAGTTCCGTAGATTACCCTCTACATACAAACTCACCCTCTTTATAATATCGTCGCTAATCTAACTAACTGACGTATCTGACATTTTGGACTAAGCCGACCTAACTATAGTAATTTGATACATTTTCCAAGTCGACTCAGAAGGCCAATTTTCGTAATTTAAAACGTTCCAAATCTAGTCACAGTCTCATCTCGGCGACAAACAAATGTCAAAAACTTGTCAAAATGTAGGGAAATTAGAAGTATTTTTTGACAGATTGAGACTGAGATCAGACTGTGAACGTTCTTAAAATTACGAGAACTGCCCCTCTGATATCTGATCATGTATTCGAATAAAATAAAAAAAAAGATCTCACGAAGTGACGTATCTGTTAAAATATTTATTATTAAAACAATATTAACACGATAACAATAGTAGTAATACTGTACTGTAAAATATGCTTCGAATCAGTTACGTCACTTAGATTAGCGACTATATATATGTATAATGTTACAGCCAAAGTAATAAATCCGGATATTATATATATTATGTAGCCATTATTTATAATGTCTACTCAATTTAGATAAAGTGATAATTGACACAGAATTAATCACATTAACTAGCAATTTTATAACCTACTTGTTTTATTACATTATCCAAGTCTTCGGTAAAGTTTCTTTCTTAGGTAAAGATTATATAATTATATTTGAATTTGCCTTAAGCATACCTAACTATATGTGTAGCAATATTATACTGTTATTTGAAAAGTAATAATTATAAAGTTTATTTTAAGAATTAAAATAATAGATAATAATTCTACGTTAATTAATATTGTTATAAAGTTATTTAACTTTAATTTAGATCGTAAATTTAAAGCTCACTAGTCATAAAACAAAATTTATTGGAGAGCGGGAGGGGTAACAAGTCTGTTAGACCGTATTTATTACTTTGGCTAACTTTAACCCGCTATTATGAATAATATCCGGATAATTATCACATTGTCTAGTCAATTTTGCTATTATATATAATTACAAGTCATTATGTATAATAGCTATTTAATCACTATGACTGTAACATATATAATCCCCTTACTAATAAACGTTGTATAGAGTTTGTATAGTTACACAACGCTTTGTCTTCTTCTTTCGAAAGTCAAATTACTGACGACTTAAAAGAGAGAAATCTTGCATTTATTTATTAGTAAGGGGTTAGTGTAGATGAGCCAACTTTTCTAAAACACACAAAATGTTTCTTTACTCCGACTTCGACACTACAAATAAATATAAAATTAGTGTCTGTTTGTAGTATCAAAATATAAGCTTTTTTACAAAATGCATGTGAAAGTACCATTAGTATATACGGTAAGTACTTACTTATAACAAAAAACTATTTTGATTTTTTTTCTGTCTGTCTGTTGCGGTTAATCTCCGAAACCTCTGGACCGGTTTTGGTGGGATTCACTGGCAGATAGCTGATGTTATAAAGAGTAACTTAGGTTATTATATATTTTACTAGCTTCTGCCCGCGACTTCGTCCGCGTGAAATTTTTTATTCCCCCGACCCAACCCGTCGCATCGCATCGCCTGCGTTACTGTTAGCGTTCTGTTTGACTTTTTGAAGTGAAACTTCTTTACGCACGCTTGACTTGGGGAGTAAGCTGGCGAACGCGTGACGTAAGCGTTACGAAAAGTGTGATCGGGCGAGACGAACGGGAGTTGAGTGGGGGATATAAGCAAGAGAAAGCAGTGCGCGCGCACATTTTCTTTCTCTCTTCCTCTCATAGCCAAATACGTTTGAAGTTTCACTTCAGTCGTGTGGTCATAAGCACACTCGGGTTTTTTATTTTTGCTCGGGTCCTAAGGTTCGTAGCGTTTTTGAAATAGACTTCGACTGTCAAATGCGAAAATATTTTTTTCAAATCCGATTGATAGTTCCAGAGATTAGCGCATTCAAACAAACAAAAAAAAAAAACTCGTCAGCTTTATTATTAGTATAGATTTTAGAAAAATAATTAGTAAAGCAACACATTTTTATTTTCCGACATCCACGCGAACGAAGTCGCGGGCACAGCTAGTAGACTTATAAGATCGACTCATAAGTTTCCATGGGCGCTCCATATGACAGGGAACCAGCCAGGGGTTCTCAAATAACGAAACAAATGGGCCGCGTGCTTTATCACAGGTGCTGCTTGTGGGGGCGATCATCATAACTCACGACGAAGGTCGTATTATACGTTACTTTCCCTGGTTTCCGAAAATGTAAACAGAGGACCGAAATAGAAAATTGGAAGTTAGGTATCTACCAAAATATTGGTGTATGAATTCTGTCTTATTTTTGATTCGGTAGTAGGTACTTACTATTTTGCTAATAATTATGTGCATATTGAATATAAGAATTAAAATAAGTATAAGAATGGTTTAATAGATTAATTAATTTAATTTAAGTATCTTTTAATGTAAAATTTTCTTTTCTGTGACCTCTCAAGCTCCGCTAATAAGACACAATTGATTTCTATTGTTTCGTATCAAATAGAAAAATGTGTAATGGGTGAATAGGTATGCAGGGGTGAATCGGGACGAAACTTTGGATTTTAACGTTGAAATAATATAGTTTGTTGTCAATAAGGGCACATAATCGTTAATTAAATTACTGTTAACACATTAGGGTCCTTTTTGCCCACAAACTATATTATTTTAATGTTAAAATCCCTTTTAAAGTTTTGTCCTGATTCACCCCTGCATCCCTATTCACCCCGTTTGACGGTGAACTTTTTCCTTTAACTGTTATATTAATATAAACTTTGTTAGCTTAGTTGTTAACTCTAAGGAATAGGAAATAGGAATATATTTATTTGATACTTGATGTTGCCCTTTGTGTGTCATGTATTTTGTATATCATTTGTCGAATATCCTAAATAAATAAACTGTAGGACGTAGGTAGCTTGTGTAACTCATATGTCTCAGTAATTTTATTGGTTACCCCCTTTCTAAGGTATTTAACGAGTAAAACAGTGATACCCGCGTGGTAATTGCAGAACACACTATCAGTAGCAATGGCTTTCATTCTGGCAGCTCAACAACATTCATTGCGTTATTTACGTTGTTGAGCAGACAAATTTTGCGAACATACGAAGCAATGGATTAGCAATATCCTTCAAAATTATTCAGATTGTGATTGGGAGTGTGTTACGCAATTAGGGTACTGATCCTACCCAATGGTGATATCCAATTAATGCAAGCATCCATACTTATTACCAAACAAACCATTCTTACTAAATTACCAAACGCAAACGAAATCTCTTCACCCAAAACCAACTCAAATTCAAACACGAAAAGGACAGACACTCTTTATTAGCAGTCCCTTGTTTACAATGTCGTGCAAGTCGGAATGACAGTACTATACATATAGGGCACGAGTCCCACCAACGGGGTTACCCACCCCTATTACAGGGAGTGCACAGACAGATTTATAGCAGTATTAGTGGTTAATTTACTTAATAGTTACGGTACGTGGGGGGTGGACCGACCCGGTGTTAAGACTGTGGTCATTGTTTGAAGCATTCATTGGATTTCGACGTTCAATTTCATTTCTACAGTGTGATTGTGTAGCGGTATCTACAACGCCATATAACGTCATACTGACGTCACGCAAAATCCTGTATCTCGCAAGCAGAGTATACCACGCAACTAGCATAGATACAACGGCCCGACATGAATCAACGGGCAGCTGCCCGCCAGACACAACCCGGTCGGAGGATATTCCCTTTTCTATAGAGTATGAGTGAACTTTACACCCTGTTCCTCATACCTCTATACTGGTGACCCCGATGAACGTCAGCGCAGCCTTCGTGCAAATACTTCTGCGTGACGTCATCAACATTACTCCCGCAAACTTTAGAGCGGCGAGTCACCCAGCCCCAGCTAAATGCTTCTCCTGTGAAGTCTTGAAAATATTATTGTTTTCGCCAACTTGTCTGCGCCCACTGCCGTGGAACCACACACGTTATTCTTGAGAGTAAAGAAAACAGATTTTCTCAACTCAAACTTCAAAATTAATTTTTTATTTTTTTTTTATTATCTGCAATCAGTCGCAACGACTATAAGCAGATGAGTTGAGTGAATTTGACGTTTGGGCGAGGAGACCAGTGTCTCGACTGCCTTCTTATAACACATCCTTCCTTTTCAGCCTTTTCACCGTTACGGAAGGGTTTAAGAGATCACAAGCCAGGGTATTTGGATGAACCGAGAGCCGATCAGCATATTTCCTTTTGTATTTCTCAATTTCAGCCTGAATAGTGGGAACGCCAAGATATTCGTGGATTTCGTCGTTTCTGGAACAAAATTAAATAACAACACAACAAGCACTCGTTGAACACAAAAAAAAAACATCAAATCTTTTTGGTTTTTATTTTATCGTGCTTGGATGTCGATGCCCATCGCGTCTGCAGAGTTAAAAAAACCTATTAAAACCAAATGATATGATTGCAGTGAAATAATTTACTCAAAGTCAAGTGCCTGTCTGTGTTCGAACCTATGCCCTTCGATTTGTAATCCACGGCCGTTTCTACTGGGCCACCAGTACTCCGCTGGCTGACAGGCATACCTCATTAATTTAAATTTACGGCTCCAATAATTTGGTCCTAAAGGGGGATACGCTAGGCAGCCCGCGAAATTAAAATTTTCTTACGTTTTTTTTGTTGAATGTTGATTAAAATTTGATTCGCGAGAGTAAGAAATATAACTTTACAGAATTATAGTCATTAAAATCATCAATGCAACCCTCTAAGTATTATATATAAGTGTATAATAAAAAGAAAGAAAAAAAAAATTGAAAAAGACAGGAGCTCATTGGGCATCAAAAAACTCGTCTGCATCGCTGTTAATGGGATAAGTGTCCAAAAGGCTGGCAGCGTTACCACGTTGGATGGCAATGCTTATTCTTTGGGCTAAAAATAGGCCCTCCCTCTCTAACCTCTAAGTTCATATAATATATAATCCTATTAAATGACTATTTCATAAAATATCAATGATTTTAATTTTAAAGCATATTTGTTACGATCGCAAATCCTATTTTAATCAACATTCAACATGACACTGACCTGTAAATTGCAAAAAACGTAAGACTATTTTATAAATATTCTGAGTGCAAAAACACCAGTATACAACTAGTCGTCACCTACAAAAACAAAACGATGATATTTATCAAGCAATACAAAAGTCAATGAATACAACGCCGTACTAAGTCCCAATGTTAAGTGAGCCCACTTTGTCCCCTAACAATATCTTTGAGTGGTCATCATTTCCCAGATGTCGTGTCGTTTGTTTTAACCCACCCTTGAGGGCTGACCTACCCTTGATAACAATCATAGTTCGGATTACGACTTCACTAAGTATACAATTTATCCTTAATTAATTTACATTAAATTATCGTTCAAGATTACGGTCTTGCTACTAAAATTGGCATATATAAACTATTTTATGGGAAAATCGATGGAGTGCAGATTTCGTTGCGTGCTTAGATTCCGTGATCATTGGATTTGTATCTGAGTAACAACTAGATATTGCATATTTATGAGATGTTTTCGTGTCTTACTTAGCTGTTGGTTGGGTAGAGGAAATCATTCTCCTGCCGTTATCCAAAATTTGGGGTCAGCGCAACATGTATTTTTTTCCATACTTCTCTATTAGTCTTCATCTCGGTAGTTACCTCCTTTCAAATCTCCTTTCATATCATCATTCACACAGACCATACATCGTTTCTTTGGGCTTTCCCTACTCTTAATAGTCATCGACATTCACACTCAAAACCGCCGATATTAAATGTACCTTTCGCAATGACTAATTACAGGCGAAATGTTTTCTCAATAAGAAGTGCACTTAGTTTCAATAGGCTTCTTAGGGACCTTAATGTCGATTTGTTCTGCACCAGTGTGGCGACCTTAAGACGGCTTTTGGCACAGTCATTTTTCAAGGATAGTTAATTTTTTTGTTTCTACTATTCTCTTACTAATTATATTAATCGTGTATGTACTTACTTTCTTTTTGTTGACTATTTCCTTAGCTATATGTGGAGGCTTGTTATTAGCAATTTTTTAATATTACATTCTTTATGCCATTGGTTTGTTAGTCTGTAAGCCTTCTTTAAAATAAAATAAATAAATAAATTTTTCTCACGACATTTTCCTAATTATCTTCCTTGTAGAGGAAATATGACTCCTAATAATTTTGAGAAATTAAAGACAAAAAGACAAGGAGTGATGAATATAAATGTTGATGGATAAAGATGGATGGAATAAGTGAGGAATGATATTAAAGTGAAGGAAGTGAATGATAGCGTGACGGTTGACAGGGAGAATGAAAAGAGAAAACGTGTTGCGCCGACCCCAAGTAGCATGGGACACGGGCAGGAAGATGATAAAAGACAAAAAAGGACGTGCAAAAGACAAGTTTAACATTTCAACATCTGGATTATAAATACCCACGTTGTAATGGTCTTAATCTCGGATTGAAGGAAAATGACGATTGTATAAGGAAAACGAATAAAGAAACTCTAATTACAAAAATATCAGAAAAATTTAATACATTGGGTTAACGATGATGACAGAACGGAAGCAAAACCTGCACATCAATTTTTTTTGACGGCTAAAAAAAAAGTATTTTGCGTTCTAAAGAAAGTCTTTAGCAAAAGTTCTTACGGCAGTCGCGTAGCTTACACACGTTGTACTACACAACTAGAACAGAACTCTCATAAAAAAACTTCACGACTTCCCACAGTTGTGATGCCAAGAATGCATAACTGCACATCAAGCTTATGTGTAGGTTCACCAAGATAGTTGTAATTTCACATACTTAAAACTACTCGAGAGGGAACACCGCCTCCTTGCCTCATCGCCGCCGCCTTTTGTTTAAGCACAAAAGATCCCAGACGGTACAATTTTATCCGCCTGAGAGCTAGAATATAGTCTAGACGAGGCTTTAGCACTCGAGCCAGGTATTAGGCATGCCCGAACCATTATACAAGTTGTGTTTCACTGATAACAACGTACCACGCGCAAGTTTTAACATTAATTATTTCTGGTTTAAAGTACAGAACACAGGCTTGAAAAGTTAGGGAAATAGGACAACAAAAACCTAGCGGACGACCAAGTTTCCCCAGGGATTATGTAGATTTGTGAAATTATATATTTACAAATTATATATTATGGCAACTTGTGATTAGTTTGGGAATGCGTAGATTTAGAAGGTCAGAGTAATATATAAAATTACAAACAATTTGATCAATCATGAACGTAAGTAAAGAATCAGTTGAGGACTCAATGATGTAATGGGCCTGATTTCCAGTAAATTATTTGTATTGAACATTCCATTATGACAATTTCTAAATCTCGAACACCAATTTAAAAGTAACAAAAGTAAAATGCGATTTCTGTTTTCGGATCATTCAAAAGGAAATAATGTCGCTGTCCTCGGGGGTTTTATTTCATTCTTTGTACGTATTGAAAGGCAGGAACCCTCGTAGACTTATTTTTGCCAGCCACTGTCCGTATAATTACGGCAGCGCAGCGTGGCCTACCGATACAATAACCTTCATCTTGGCTATTGAATGGTACAATTGTATCTGTCTCCATGCCGCCTACGTCTCGTGGGCGGTTGTAACCGGGTGAACTATAAGGGGTTATGCACAAAACATGTACAGATCGCTGCCGGTAACATGACACGTCGAATTTTAGAAAAACTTCCGGTTTGCATTACGTCTCTCTCTCCCATACCTGTGCAGTAGTTTCACCCGAATGTAAAATCTAAATATTTGTATGGCTGAAAAGCCGAATATAGTGAAACTCATTATAAATGTTAAGAACTTATGTTACCTATATTCTTGCAAATAAATATATCATTCATTCATTCATTCACCCTCCTACCCTTAACCCAATTTATTTGCCGGTGTCAATTTATTTGTCGGTAAAAACCGACAAATAACATCATCACAAATCGTCAAAAACATCACATCTCAGTAGTCCTCTCTTTCTAACCATGTCATCTCCCACTGAATCCTGCTTTTGTCTTCTATTCCTAGAACCTTCCACATTCAAATTTTCAATCATGGCATGATCCTCATTCTTAAACATCAAATGCCTCTTCCTAAATTTTTATATGTCAATATTCTCACTGACCTGTCGATTTATTCGATGGCTAGTTGAAGTGAGCTTAAAGTAAGCAGTCAATCCCTTGTAGAATGCTGTTCACTTCAAACTCACTTCACCTAAGTATTCACGGTGAGATTTTTACAGTTTAGATCGGCTTATACTGTTGTATTTTATATTTAGACTCTATTATACCAGTAGTTACTCCCGCACAAGCTTAGTAGGACCCCAAGTTTGATTGATTGTGTTCACCCGTCTTCGGCTCGCTTGTCATTTGTCACGTTATGACTTATAGCAGTTATGCGGATCGCTGTTACATCTCTTTTTGGGTCTTTTCTTGTCCAATTTTTCATGAGAGACATTGGACGTGAAAAATATTAAGGTTTTAGGGTTGTGGGAGATTACAGGTTTCTTGCAAGTGTAGTAAGGTTTGTTTGTGGATTGAAAGAATGATGTGAAGTTTATGTCCTATGAGATATGATCTCATTGGACATGAAATACAAGATACTATAGTAGCAAACATGAGATCAAGTGAAGAATACTATATTATAGATGATTCAAATCAGAAAATATATGAAAATGTTTATTCTATCAAATCACAATAAGTTAGCACTTTAAGATCACCGGATAGTACTTCATATATCACTCAAGTTCGTTTATATTTTAATCCTAACATAATACTGCTACTTGTAGCTTCAAGAAACGCCGGGACATCAAGTATTAATGCCACTTAAACTTCAACTCCCTGTGAGTGAAAAATTTTCACACGACGCCAGTATAAGCATAAATATTAGGTCCTTACATATGAAATTGGCGTTTTTCGTACTGGCCACTTTAATCACGAATTTCTCCTCTTTGGTAAGGAATTCCAAATTCAAATTTGTACAGCTATTTACTCATGTATTTGTGCTTCGATGACCGTCATTCATTTGTTTTTTTTCTTCTGTTTTTTCTGTTTGCGTCACTCATTTTACAAAATGGAAAATTTAAAATATCGCATTATTTACGAGTACGAGTTCCGCCGTGGCACTAGTGCTGCGGAAACGACTCGAAGGGTGAATGATGTGTATGGCGGTCATGTTGCAAAAGAAAACACAGTTCGTTTTTGGTTCCAACGTTTTCGTTCTGGAAATTTCGACCTGCAGAACAAGCCCCGTGGACGGCCTGAGACCCAAGTTGATAATGGAGAATTGAAGGCTATTGTGGAAGCGGACCCATCGCAAACCACGTCCGAGTTAGCTGCAGGCTTCGATGTTAGTGATAAAACTGTTTTAATTCACTTGAAGCAAATTGGGAAGATTAAAAAGCTTGAAAGGTGGGTACCTCACGAATTGACTGAAGCAAACCGGCAAACGCGCGTCGACTGCTGCGTTACATTACTTGAATTGGAATGTCTTAGACATCCTCCGTACTCCCCGGACCTTGCTCCAACAGATTACCATTTTTTTCGCAATTTGGATAACTTTTTGCAAGGGAAAAAATTCAACTCCGATGGGGCAGTCCAAATCGCCTTCAAAGATTTTATTGATTCCCGTCCGACTGGTTTTTTTAGTAAAGGGATCAATGAACTACCTATAAGATGGCAAAAGTACATTGAAAACAATGGTTCATACTTTGATTAATTAAATACATATATTATATTAAAAAATATTCGACTTTTTGTTCCTTCCATACAAAACGCCAATTTCATATGTAAGGACCTAATATATAACTGTTCTAAGAAAATGTTCACCCTGAAATATCAGAAAATTAAACAGTCCAAGTCAATGGCTGACAGAATCTAATAAAATTCATTACAGCGCTCATACGTGCAACGATGACATTTGAAACGATTTGACATAAAAGAACAGATTAGAGCTCATAACGAGGCCATTTTAAATCAACCATTTTGAAATAGGATTTGGAAACTTAAAAAGATTTCTTCAGTTGGAGTTGAAGCTGGCATCAAATTCGTACCCTCATCACGAGGTGAACAATGGGGAATGACCTTAAGGTGGTGGTCGCAGCGCGCAGGCGCACCGCACCCCAGCCGAAACTGTCATGGCCGCTCAGTCCGCGTATTGACGCCGCCGAGTCGCGCGTATCCTTCTCACCTTGCAATTACCGTTTCCGAACTCCCTTAAAAATCAAAGAACCATATACATTTTATTTGCGATCTGTGTTTTAGTGATATAGTGACAGTTGCATAAAGTACGTCGCGTGTTGCCGCTGTGTTTTTCTCTGTATACGCGGTGGACGCGAAGAGAACGAGAAAACCGGATTTTTCTGGATAACACCAGCTATCAGCCGACTGTGAGTATTAGAAAGTAAATTAATATTACTAATAATTAGTTTGGAAACTAGCAACGGATGCTTAGATTTGAGATAGCGCGCCTTTTGTAGGTACGTGCTTATCCGATGTGTGGGTGTACGTCGGATACGATTTACGAATGAACGTAACCGCGTGCGTGTGTGTGTGTGTAACGTCGAAAGAAACATTAATGTCTGCTTAGAATGTTTATACAGTTTATTGATTTTGGAAAGTTTTAGGTCGTGCACACGTCGACAGTTTTTAGGGGCGTATATTTTTCCCTTGGGTGCTTACAATTAATTAGTGTCGACAAGACGTGGAAACTACAAATTATCGTTCTTAATTTGTAGTCTGCCTGTCTGCTGTAATTTATAGGGTGTAAATTAGTGTTGTTCGGCGTTGTGAAAACAACTTGTTTTTAGGTTTTTGCAGTATGACGGTGTAAGACACTTCACGTTGACTACAAAATATATTCATTGATTTACATTGAAAAAAATCTTCTTAATTCTGAACTTTATTGTCAGTCAATTAGCATCTCATTGGAAAATCTACTACATTTTGCAGCGAACTTGGCGGTACATTAAGTATACGTCTGTTTCAATATATTTGAAAAGTCGTTGAAATTACCAGGAATAACTTTTACAGTTTATGTTTTTTCATGAACATTTAGCTGCTGGCAAGGACTTCTCTTCTCACCTTTAATTAGATAGTAATTACTATTTTTAATTAACTTAATTTCTATTAGGATTTGCCCAGCAGTGGGACACAATAGAGGCAAGCGAAACAATAGGATTATTTTTAAGGATTCTGAGATTCGTCTGATAAACGTACCTACCGAAACGGTGTATCTTATGTGATTAATTCTTAATTATTCACAATTGGAAGAGCACCTCTTCAAACCTACCGATCGGAGTTGGATTATAAGATATCTGTCAATTTGGTCCTGGCACCATTTTTACAATATTCTAAAACAGTAAAAATCATGCATAACGACAAAGAAAGCTGAGAATTAAAAATAT
The DNA here is from genome assembly GCA_947508005.1 of Amphipoea lucens. Classification (NCBI taxonomy): domain Eukaryota; kingdom Metazoa; phylum Arthropoda; class Insecta; order Lepidoptera; family Noctuidae; genus Amphipoea; species Amphipoea lucens. The sequence continues at coordinate 13,322,275 of OX382379.1, forward strand.
CTGCTAGTTTTTCAAAATTAAAAAATGGAACGTCGTTCTAGAATACGCGCGTCGTCATTATAAAGCCAGGTTCAGACGAAGTGCAAGACGCGTGATTCACCATAGATTAAAAACGCGTAGACATCTACACATTGTACACGCACTATATTGTAACGCCCGCCTGGCATAGAACTAAGCCAGACTTAGGCCAGACATGTTTTATTACGCCTCGTCTAGACGGCTGAAGAAAAAAAAATGCTGCACTGTATGACTCACACTTTTCCTTTTGTCTTTATCAAAAGGAGTCTACGTCTCGAGAAAGGGTTGCCGCGTGATTATATTTCTTTAAAGTAATGTAGGAGTTTTTAAGTCACCACGTCAAAGAGACGTGGTGACTTAAAAAAAAAATACGAATGAGTTTGCGTTAAAAGGAGGTTTTATTCTGGCTTGAGATGGTGAGCAGAATTTTGGAAGCCATTATTTGTTGAAGTGAAAATTTATGTAGGCACGTTAGGTGATTTTTAGTGGGGGACAATTTTATGGGTTCGCTTCACCGGCATGCTAATGTTAACACACAGTTTAAGAATCTGTAGTAATGAGTCTGATGTGTTGCGCTTGGCCAGCAGGAAAAGAATAATTTAAGTATATTTTAAATAAAACTTTATAATGAATACAAATTATGAGGTCAGTGGGTCGTCTTAAGGGCGGAAATTGATACTATATTAATTTTTAAATAATAATTTATAATTAACTAATTATGACACTTATTTTAATCTGTGATGTTACAATTATTTGAAAATTCAAATAAAACCACTGTTTTTCCGTAGCTTTAATTTTAACTTCTGTCGACAGTCCCTATGTCTGCCTAGATATGTTTTTTTTATTGATATGAAATGCACGTTGACTTTTCAGTGAACATCTGCTTTCTATTTAATCAGAAGAACCTATTCATTTTTGTCAAGTCTGTGAATTATTAAATCGCTGCATAAAATTAAAAGACAATAAAGGATACTTATCTTATCATAATGAATAAAGAGGACACACAGCAAAAAAAAACCATGAGAACTATTTTGGACTGGCTGGTTTGAAAGCGACTACGTTTTTCAGAATCAACAAAAAGTTGATATTTTTTAAAGAAATATAATCTCAGTATTTATCTCGACAATGAAAGACAATTGCGATAATTCAGTATCACATAATACTACAGCCAGTTGTTTCCCAAATCCGGTAATAAGTGACCTAAGGATTAGACACGGATCGAAGAGCGACATCAACCAATCCACTAACCAAGCGAGGGATATTACGAGATTATCTAGTTAGTAGGTTTAGATGTCTATTAGTGGGATGCCCTAAGTGTATTAGTGGGTAGACATTTATGGGTTTATTTATAAAAGTTAAAAGGAAAGGGAAGGTTGAGCTGGATAGGTTCCGTCCAAACTCGAAAGAGGACGCGCGGGCTCGCGAAAGATTTAAGGATTGGAAGGCCTTTGCCCAGAAAAGGTAAAAAAAATATAATAGGGGATTTACACTAGGTCGATTTTCGCCGTGCGACTTACCAAATCGCTTCACGCCAAATCGCCACCCCAATCACACAAGTCGATTATAAAGAAAGAAAGATTTCACGTTTATTTGTACACAGTACATTTTGTTTCAGTGACCTGTATCCGTCAATGGAGTGATTCTACCCGTTATACAAAACAACGTACGCTATGAAACTCATATCAGACAAATGTCAAAAAAAAAAGACGGGTTGCACTCCGGGAGTGCCTGAGAAATAGGTATTTGTACAAACTATTGCCGTCGCGTTGCGCCCAAGCGACCGCGCTATCAATGTGTGTGTGAGGAGTCTGTGTTTGTGTGCGTGCGTACCACTCCCGCGCCCGGCCGCTTTTCGTTCTGCGGTCTTTCAGTTGCATTTGCTATCGGCATCGGTCGGCGTTTGCAGTGTTTGCCATTTACGAGCTACTTACTTGATCAAAATATTGTGTTAGACGTTTTTTACCGACTTCACAAAAACGAGGAGGTACTATGTTCGACTGTTTGTATGTTTTTTTTTTGTATGTTTGTTCATCGTATACTCCGCCAATTGTCGACGGATTTACAAAATTCTTTTTTTGTTCGAAAGTAGATAGTTCTGAGGTGGTGCCATTGTCACCAAGTTAGGATCTGATGATGGGATCTTAGAGAAATCGAGGGCAACCCTCAAATTTTATAGGCTCACTTATTGTTTTTCGCATATTTTATGAAGTATCTTGTTTATTTGCGTATGGTTGTCACCATCTCAGGTAGCTGGGCTGATGATGGAAGGTACAACTCCTTAACAGTAAGAAGTTACTCAAACAGGCAAGGACTGTTTTAGTAAATTGTTTTGATGTTTGATAGGGCATTTGCCACATTTGGTCTCATGATCATCAAGTCATGACCTGATGCTGCAGTCAGGATAGTCTGCAGAGTACCTAACTCCTCGACAACTAACAGCAGATATATATATCGTGTTTAGGCTCATTGAAAAGGGCTCGATGTGTGGATAAACGTACTGTTAATGAGGAACACCGAAGTACATAGAGACCTGATGCTGAAGCCAGGAGCATCAGGAAAAGTACAAACCTTGAAATTACAGCACCGTAGTCGTATTTGGGGTCATTTTAAACAGAACTAAATTTTAAGTTCAATGCAATGTTGACATAAGTCTGGCCTGATGCTGCAGCCAGGATTATCAGCATCTAGTCTAAAAACATCAGGTCAGGATTTGATGATGGGATCCTGGAGAAATCGAAGGAACTCTTCAAATATTATAGGCACACCTATAGCGATTTGGGTATTTTTTATACGAGTAGTAACTCGTGCATTTGCTCTCGGAAAGCACCATTTGGTGAAGTGGAACTTGATGATGAAGACCACAGATGGCCACCGGAACTACTCAATAATATCTAAGTATTTCACGGGTTGCGATTCGATTACTTTAATATGGTTGCTGAGCAATTTATGCTCGTCACAATGTGAATGGTGATATAGAGCTGATGGTGGACCTGGAGAACTCCTCAACAATTAACTTCCCTGCATCGGGAAAAGCAATATTTTGTTTGTAAAAGGCGAAGAGCATTAGGCTATTGTAACTTAGATAAATAAAAGCAGACCCACTAAAAAGCGTGAAATAAAACTTTTTAAGAAAAAAAAAAGCAACTTCCAAAAAAACACTACAAAGTGAAAAATAACTTTAATTTCGGAATTCGGTGGCAAAAAACTAAAATACAGATCCAAAGACACCGACTTCCGAAATTAAAGTTATTTTTCACTTTGTAGTGTTTTTTTGGAAGTTGATTTTTTTTTTCTTAAAAAGTTTTTATTGTTTACGGACTTGATTCTATGCTTTACTGAACTGACTTGGCTTGTGTATCGGATTTTGAGTAATTATATTTACGACTAAAGAAAAAACGTAAGTACCTACCCACCTATTATTTTTAAATATTTTACCCACTTCAAATAGATAAACGAAATGCAATACCTATACATATTATATTTATCTAAAATACTATATATACCTACTGATTGATAAATAACAATTTACAAATGTGGAGCTATAAGTACCTAATCATGGCAATTGTTGTTTCAGTAAAACCTTCTCTGTGATGGGTAAAAGAAAACAAAATAAAGCGCGTTTATTCTTGAGCGCTAAAAGAAAAAATAGTAGATTGTACAACTAAGGCATAAAAGAAGCTATTTTACCCCGAGACGTTTATATCCACGCGAGCCGCAGGCGAGAGTGGATAGTTAAGTCGAGGGGTAAAATGGCTCGTTTATGCCTGAGTTATACACTCTGCTTTTAACTTCGATTGCGAGAAATCGGTCCAGCCGTTCTCGAGTTATAAGTGTTCGAACAAACAAACACGACTTTATTTTATATATATAGATAGCCATTCTTCTTTTGTGTTCTGATTGATTATATTTGCTTTTGGAGAATAAAATTAAAAACTTCAATTCTGTAAAATAAAAACTGAATATTTTTTTGCCTTAGTCAAACAATTTAAAACTATATTATCTGTGGCTGTATGAATGAACTGTCAATGTCAAATTGCTTCTTATTTATAATTCTAGTTTCATATAAAAATACAAAAACACTACTTTTCGCCCCGCGGTTCAAAGCATTTTCCCGTGGGAACGGCATACAGATACCAAACTCTATACAAGTAATATCGATAATGATGGAAATCACTACATTATCGATAAAAAATCGACAGTGGTCACTTCCCTATTTGTATACGTATTAGTCTGACCCCCCCTCACCCTTGATCTTTCCCCGTAATGTGCGATAGGGACAACTGCAGCTCAGACCGATTTTCACTACAAAATCTTGACAAGATCGATGCTTTGTATTCCCCTGTTTTCTCCGCCAAACCTGCGCCGATTCAATTATGTTCAGTGTCGAAATTTAGAGGAAGAGTAGATCTATGTTTCTATTATTTTATTTTAACGTAAAAACTTTTCATGTTTGTCTGGTAGTCATCTGAATATGACAGTAAAAATGGGGCATTTTGTAGGTTTTCGAAAATCGTATCTGTTGTGGTAATTATTTTTTGGGAAAAAGTAAATGACAGGGGCATACATACAGTAGATCTAGACTTTATAAAAAAAAACGAGTCCTCTAGAGGGATAAACCAGGAAGTAAATAGGGGAATACGTTTGTATGGAAAAATGCTGCTAGGATACCCTCTTAACGTTGAAATAAATCAATTTTTAATTTAATTGTTAAATATTACTCATTTTTTTTCAATATTTCTGCGTCACTTTTTTTATTAATAGATGCACTTTGTTCAATTTCCATATTTTAAACACTTTCGGTCTTATTCATAAAAAAAGCCTATTGAAGGTTTAAACCATTCATTAGTTAAAATGCTCAATAGGCCTTTAAAACATTCGATAAAATTTTGTATTCATAAACGCTTCATAAACGTTCTATAACTAGAATGTCCTACAACTTCTAAATGTTGCCATTATAATGAAGTCATCCAACAAATTGGCCAACACATTAACGGCATACGAGAATATCTGTCTACGAACCGAATATTTGTGTCCATAGACATTATTACGTATGAAAAACTAATTTATTGTCTACAGTTTCAATAGTTTTGACGCGACAACGTCATGGTCGTCATGGAAACAATATGAATATGTCAATGAATGAATTTGATATTGTATGTGTCAAACTAAAAAACTTTTGAATATTTTTTTGTATTTAAAAATAAATGAAATTAAGACCGGAGACTAGTTGCAATAAAGGGCAAAGAATTGAATATTGGTTGGAGGAGGATAAGGTGTGTACCTACTGTTACAGCTAAAATGTGTTCAAAGTAAGTTATGTTTTGTAAACATTCTCAATTTCTTATACTTATGCTTGCTTTTGCTTCTAATCCAGATTTTTTGGAAGAATTGGTCAGGGAGAGGTCTCCATAATAGAAAATAAAAACACTGACACAAGCACTAACGCTAAACAGGGGCAGCCTGGCATGATTTACGAATTAGGTGCCTATCCAATTTACAATTTCACGAAGAACTTCGTTTGCCTGTACAAAACTCATTGTAACAAAAAAAAACCCGCCATAAGAATAATAATGACTGTTATTTTGATGCCGCTACTGATTAATTAAATCAGTATAAATAAGATAATGAAGAGAAAGAATTTATAACATTAGTTTTGTATTTCAGGTCAATAGGACTAGTAAGGATGGTGCTTCACTACGAATAGCAGAAAATGAAACGGCCTACAGAAGAGATGGCACAGATGGCAAATGAAAAGCAAACATTTTAAAAATGTTGTTCTGCTTGCACAAGTTTTAGAAGCCAAATTAGAGTTTAGAGTATTGTTCAGCCGTGAACAGGCAAGAGTTACATACGCCAGCGTCAGCATCAAGAGCGACATACATTCGTTCCACATAAATTAGTAATTAGTAAATGAATAAATTAGTCATCAAGCTGGAGTAGAGTTTGATTCATCTTCCATAATTCCTCTCACTATGGCCAAGACACCTTTAGCCATCACCAGTTCTATGAGTCTGTGGGACCGGCAATGACAAAACTATTTCCTGTGTACACATTGCACGACGTACACAAACCCCTATTCCTACCCAAATTCTGTCTGTTCCCGTAGGTCTCCCGTAGGCTTGTATGATAGGTTAGGGTGTTAGGATAACTAGGGTGTTAAGTAGTTGCTGTAGGTTTATAATCAGTAGGGTGAGGTAACCATAGATACCAGGCTCAATTGTTACAAACTTAGCCACACTGTATGCATTTGGAATAACAGCCGTACTAAGCTGTAAGTCCCGATGCGTACAAGTATTATAAAAATAAACTGATATTTGTATACAAGCTTTTTATTAATGAACTACTCCCTAAATTTCTTCTCTTTTACTTTAGATCTTGTTGGCTCAAAATATTGCCACTTCCACGTTGTCGTCGGTGGCAGCGCAGAGGTCACTTTGACTGCATGTTTTCGGTAGGACAAATAAGGCAGGATAGGAAGTGGAGCATGTTTTGCAACATAGCTTCACAGCCACACCCTACTGGAGCATCTCCCTGCAGGGTGTAAACTTCCGTGGTCGACACGGAAGCATTGTTTTCACACAAAAGCAGCAATGTCCCACAGTATTTCTTGTTGCTATAATGTGCTTCGTTATATTTTTCGTCGCTTCTATTTTGTATTGTAGGGGTTAAACAGAAGTTCAAAATAAATTAAATACAACTGCGGCTCCTCGAAGTACTATTGTTTACGAAACTGACTTTTCAAACATTTGTACGTCAAATGTCATTTTCTTCGGCCATCTTTGTCGTGTCTCACTTGGTTCACTTCGGTTGGCGCCGCCGTAGAAAGAGATGGGGGGGGGGAGGGGAAATCTCTCCTGACGGTCACGTGTCCTGACGCGATGCCCTGACGCGAGTTTAACATTTTTTACCCATTACAAAAAGTGTTCAACGCCGCTAAAGAAGTTTTCACTTCAAAAAACAGTGGCACTCAGTGCTGGCAGAAGTGAAAACAAAACACAAACAGAATACTTTGCCATCACTCACTGACATATCGGATATACATTAAAACCGAGTACATCCTGAGGACAGCTGAACACATCCGAAGCGGTGTCGATTACAGTAACAGTGGCGCGAGTTCAATAGTTTTTTTCCCATCTCAAAAAATGGCCAACGCACCTAAAGAAGTTTTCACTTCAAAAAATCCTTATACAACGGTTGATAGACTATTTCATATTCATAATATAATCATATTCATTTATTTCGATGTAAGGACAAAAATATTTTTTTTACAATACTTAGATACCTATATATGAATTCCATCGCGAAAGTTGTATATTATGAGGGGCGGAATAAACCCCTTGATGGATGCAGCGGGGCAATTTCGTAACACATTATCAATCAGAATCGGTTTCATTTTGACAGTTCAACAACATTAATTGCGTTATTTACGTGTTGAGCAGACAAATTTTCGAACTTATGAAGCAATGGATTAGCAATTAGCTTCAAAATGATTCAGATTCCGATCGATAGTATGGTACACAATTAGGATGCAGGTCTGCAAAATCCAAATTCAAATCGCCACCAGTAAACAGAACTTACCCTTATAATTACATATTACGTACGACTAGTAAATACTTAATTGATTATCTAATATGTCTGCTTCATATTTCTGGTTTTCTTTCCAAATTATTTCTCCAGAAAATCGGATTGAGAGACTTCAGACTTCAGATAGTTTATGTAAAACTTAATCAGTTTAAATGTTTGCGTTCGATTCTGAGTCCAACATCCAACTCGAGTCACCTTTAGACACCTTAATTTTATCGGACGAACAAATATGAAAATCGAGACCGGACTCACATTTACCAAAGTGTCGTGAGCTTAAATTACTTGCTAACTTCAAAGAAACACGTTTCCAATATCGTGACATTTTGAACATTGAATTGTTACCAACCTTTGATAACTTTGACGAAGTATTCCCGTATTTTTAGAGCACCTATGCATTGAGCAACAAAGGTATTCTGCCTCGTTGGTCTAGTATAGAGCAGTGGTGGCCCAGTGATAACGTTCGCAAGTTCGAACCCAGACAGGCGGTTTACTTTGTGTAAATTATTTCATCACCACTGCTCTTAAAACGGTGAAGGAAAACATAGTTGGAAACCGGCATGTCCTAGAACCAAAAAATCGAAGACATGTGACATCTACCAACCCGCACTAGGCCCGCGTAGTAGATTATAGCCCACTCCCTCTCACTGGCACATTACACACACTGAACATTACAGGCTAACTATGCTGTTGGTCTAGTGATCGCAAGCGCTATTACTAACCATGAGGTCCTGGGTTCGATTTCAGGGTCGGACAAAGTGTTATTGAGTTTTTCCATCTGGAGTTTCTCAATAGCAGCCCGGAGTCTGAATTTGTGCGCGGTTGATGGCAATAGGTTCGCCCTCTGTTGACATCTGCCAACCCGCACTGGGCCCACGTGATGAATTACGGCCCACTCCCTCTCTCCGAGAGGAGGCCTGTGTCCCAGCAGAGTGGGAACATTACAGGCTGATTATGTATGTATATATATAGATCATTCTTTTTGAAGCCAAAGAGAAACGAGCGTATTAATATTGATATCGTTCAACGTTTTTTTTGCGAATAACAATACTGATATGTTAGGCCGGGTACACAAGCATGTACGAAATTTATTCATTGCCTACGGCCTGGCGTCACTTTAGAAAGGACTAACTGTTGCCCGCGATTTCGTCTGCGTATATTTTGTATTTTATTATTTTTAAATAAAAATATCGGTCGGTGAATGGGTGGTCGCTCACAATGGGCCTTTTTAGAAGGCTGAAAGTCACCCAAAGGGCAATGGAGAGGGCTATGTTTGGAGTTTCCCTTTTTTTTTTTTTATGGATGGGAAATCATCAAATGACCCCTCCCGCTCTGGGTGGAGCGAAGGGAGTGTCAGACTCTTACTGACTAAAACCCATCCGTGTTCCTTCCTTAGCCCTTTATGTTCCGGGGTAGCGGTAACCCTTTCGGACAATCCCCACCCCCGGCAGGCTTCGGCCCTGGCAGGCCCCTTCCTTTATGCTGACATCTCTTTGAGGCGCGCGTGGAACACGTACGCGCCGTCCGGCACGGGCCTGGTCCTGATCGGACGGTGAGCTACCCATTACTCGCTTGGAGTTTCTTTTTTTTTTTTTATTTGAAATGGGCTTGCTCTTGACTCTAGCCTAGGTCAAAGGTGACAGAGACAAAGTCGACGATGGAGCGAGCTTACCCAGAAGAAGCCTGTTCACTCTCACTTTAAAGAGATTCGGGTTGTATGCGCTCGGAAAAACAGACGCAGGTAGAGAGTTCCACTCTTTTGCTGTGCGCATTATAAACGACATTTGCATACGCTTAGTGCGAATTGGAACATTGCTCGCAGAACAGATGGCCGATGGGGCCGAAAGCTTCTGGAGTGGCGACCGCGTACCGGAAGACGTAGCGTTGGAAGGCCTCCCACAAGGTGGACCGATGACCTTGTGAAGGCCGCAGGAACCGGTCGAAGTGGAGGTGCTTGGGGGAGGCCTATATGTCCACCAGCGGACGTCTTTCGGCTGAAATGATGATGATGATGATGAAATAAAAATATCTAGGATGAAAAGTAGCCTGTGACCTTCTCCCCTACGCCCTGGCGTCGTTTAGAAAGGACTAGCTGTTGCCCGCGATTTCATCTGCGTATATTTTGTATTTTATTATTTTTAAATAAAAATATCTAGGATGAAAAGTAGCCTGTGACCTTCTCTAGCTGGTCTATTCTGTAAAAATCTCATCGTGAAATCTTAGGTGAAGTGAGCTGTCACTCCTTTAAACAGGGTAACTACCTTCAAAACAGCAGACTTTTTTTGATAATCGACGAATAATTTCTACTCTACGTCTAGAATCATGTGCTAAATTCATGCTTTCAGACATCGACACCCAAACTGAAACCATTCAGCACATGATTCTAGACGTAGTGTAGAAACTATCTCCATACCAAATTTCATCTAAATCAGTTCAGCGGTTATTGATTCCCCATACAAACTTCCACCCCCCCTTTTCACCCCCTTAAAGGATGATTTCTGAGATAAAAACTATCCTATGTCCTTCCCCGGGATGCAATATATCTCTCTGCCAAATTTCATCTAAATCCGTTCAGTGGTTTAAGCGTGAAAAGATAACATACAGACAGACAGACAGAGTTACTTTCGAATTTATAATATTAAGTATGGATATGGATTTTCTAAGTGAGATGTTTTGTAAAAGTAATTTGTAAAAGTTATTTAGTCACCTGTTTTCATAGGAAAGAAGCAATTTGGCTCAAATTTTTCCACTTTGAATATCCAATAGAAATGTATAGCCCTCAAAATGAAGGCTGCATTAATTGCCCCTTTTTATAAACAAATTGTATGGTACCTACTTGAGGGATGCTTACGCAATCAATGGAATTCGATCTATAGAAAAGCACATCAGTCCACTAAGTAGGTACCTTTCACGACTGAAGTACCATTGCATAAACTTTATAGTTTATGCCAATTTTCATCAGCATACGCTTATGCTTATTCTAATGAAAATAAATTGAATTAATGAATAAAATAGGTAATTTTTACTCTGAACAAAGTTTTATGCGGACTATATTGCAAGGTACAGACGCCAGCACATCAAGCTACCCAAAACTGTCAAATTGTCCCGATCAATCTTGAACCTTATGCTTTAGTAATAAAGTTGAAAATCTATTAAAGAAATTTGACAGATTGTAGTAGCTTGATGTGCTGGCGTCTGTGTACATCTATAGTTGTGGCGTTTTAGCATGGCAATAGCGTTCATTGACTCACATTTTCCTAGCATTTTTCATTTAAAAAATCTGAATCAAAATCCTATCCGTTAATGTATTGAATCAATATCTATCGTGATCTTCAACATGTTTCAATAACAAAAAACCGCACAAGTGCGGTCGGACACGAAGTCGGAAGTCGGACTCGCACACGAAGGGTTTCGTTCCACAAAGCAAAAAACGCCGAAAAAATAAATGTAATCTTGTATCCTGTACTTATTCTTTAATTTTTAACTTATGGCTCGACCGTCTGTGTAGTGGCCACACTGCTGTGTATTCGTAAAATTCGTGTATATAAACCCCCTTATTCATAATCCTATTTTATCTCTATTTTAGCTAAAACAGGTTTATAGAACATTTGTCTTTATCTGTCACGTTGACATTTCTGTGTGTAGGAAAGAGACAAACCCCATTTTAACTAAAATAGGTTTGATAAGTTTTATGAATAAGGGGGAAAGTGTTTAAAATATGGGAATTGAACACAGTGCATCTATTAATGAAAAAAGTGACGAAGAAATAGCGAAAGAAAATGAGTTATATTAATTCAATGAATAGTTGATTTATTTCAACGTTAATATTCAAGTTTTCACTTCTGCCGGCACTCCCGGAGTGCAACCCGTCTTTTTTTTTTGTTACAGCGGCAATAGAAATACACACTCTGTAAATATTTCGACTGTCTACCTATTAAGGTTCATGAGATACAGGCCACTGACAGACAGACGGACGGACGGACAACGGGGGCTTAGTCATAGGGTCCCGTTGGCACCCTTTGGGGACAGAACCCTTCTTATCTTATTAGCCTGTGACATCCCACTGCAGGGCAAAGGCCTCCCTACTCTCTCATGAGAGAGTGGGGTTTAGGCAAATTAACCCACCGCGCTTGTCTAGTGCGAGTTGGTGGGTGTACAGTGGACCGCCTGACTGGGTCCGTGGGCGCCGCCTTTGACAGAACCCTAAAAACCATAAATATTTTATTGTTTAGGTTCCCACGGAGAGATATGGAAAAGGTCAATAACCGCTATTGCTATGCTAAAATGCGACAACTATAGTTTGAAAATACAAGCTTTGTTTTACCGCACATGTTCGAAAACCAATATGTTTGCCGCAAATATTTGTAGCGACCACGTATTAAAGGGGCTCTAGTACAAAATGTTAAACACCCAAAATATATATGGTTACTAGTCAACCAACACTAATTTATATTAAAGTTAAACTTTGTGGTTATGTAGTCAGTGTTGAAAAGGGTACCCAAACTTCCACTAGGTATTTATGAATTTCGTTAATGGTATACAATACTAGCTGCGCCCCGCGGTTTCACCCGCATAAGTTTCGATCTCGTGCGAATATCGGGGTAAAAAATATCCTATGTCCTTTCCCGGGTTTCAAACTATCACTATACCAAATTTCATCTAAATCGGTACAGCGGTTTAAGCGTGAAGAGGTAACATACAGACAGACAGACGCGCTTTCGCATATTATATTATTAGTATGGATTCTGGGAGGCGGGTCTGTTATTGAAACGTAAACTAATTCTCTATTATAATTTCATCATGCTTATTTTAGACTCGCGGAATCAAAAGTTATTAATATACAGGGTGAAATTGAATTAGCTAGCGAATCTTCGCAGACGTGATGGTAAAGATGATAAAATAAAAAAATATTTAATTTGATGAGTTTTACACATCCATACACAATAAAATAATACTCGGACATTCCTCCTCCTCAAGTCGTACTCCTCATAACTGAGGGTCGTGATCCTCCCTTGAAAACATCTTTTCCCTGACGATGTTTCGCCATCTCTGTCTATCCTTGGCCAAATGAAGCGCATCATGAAATTTCGTGTCAAGAGGAGCTTAACTGGTCGGACCATCGCAAAGGGCTGCGACCTTTTGGTCGTTTACCATCCACCTTGCCGGTAACCATCAGTTGTTCGAGGTTATTGCCATCTTTTCTCGCTACTCAGACATGAATCAAATAAAATTAAAATACACACACATGTCATTGAAATCAAAATAATTTTTTTGGGGTCTTGAACCGCGACAGGTAGTGTAGTCACGATTCAGTTCGAAACAATTTAGTGTGGAAGCTGTTACAACATTTTCCGGGAGCCTATTCCATGCTCTTACAACTCAGTTAAGCAAGAATTGATCCAAAGGCTTTTCGTTGATGCATTTTCCCATAGCTTTAGGGAATTTGCACGCAAATTTTTGTGGGCACTCAGTGTGTAAAGGTCTTGAAGGCTGGGGACTTCGTAGTTTTCCGTGAGTATTTTGTAAGTCTCAATGAGCCTATGTCTACGCTGTTCTAGTGTCATAGGGCCAAGGTTATAGAGGTGCTTTTCGTAAGGCAGACTACGCATGGTGCGAACCATCTATACAGGATGATCACACATGATTCTAGACCCTCTAGCTACAAAACTGTTCGTAGGTTATCAAAACAAAAAATCAACTGTGTCATAGAAAAGTGCAATATCTGCGCGGTCAAAATGTATAGAATAGCATTTTTTTTTAATAGCCGTCGGTAAATTTCAATGCAGGGGGCATGATAATCATGTACAGTCAACAAAAGAAATAAGTATGCAGGATCGTCGGATATAGTTGTAGTTTAGTAAGAAACCGATGGATGCTGTCGACTGAAATTTGATAAATGAGCTGTTTGTTTTCTATTCATGAAACTAAATTTTATCCGAGAACATCCATCGGTTTCTTACTAAGCTTGAACTGCATATATCCGACGATCCTGCATACTTATCTCTTTTGTTGACTGTACCTACTGAATCCATGGCAACAGGTTGCGCCTCGATATCCCTGCCGATCTAATCGATATGGTCTATTCTTTTCTAGAACAAATTATGTATACATAATTCAAACTTATGTTTCAAATATTATTTCAAGTTAAACAAATATTAACTTTATTGGAATAGTATTTAAGTTGATTTCAGAGTGACTAGCACTATTGAAACAGTTATAAAAATGTTTGAAGTTTGTGTAAACTGGACTTTATTGTGTAGGATTTAAAGTTATTTTTCCATAAACTCATATTTGTTTACATTTTTTGGCAAATAAATTGCGAATGCAGATTATATCGAAATCAATAGAAATATGTACTTAGTTGTGTGTGTGTTTGTGTTAATCAAAAACCATACTTAAGCAAACAGTATTTTGTAAACAAATCAACATGTTGCACTTGTTGTTTTGTAAAGCAAACTCTGTGGAAACAGAAAATGGTATACGAAATAACGAAAGCAAAGTACCTACGCCAGCTTTAGTTAACTTTAGCGGCGCTGCAAAACTAACTCCTTACTACAAAATTGAGCAAACAAAATAGCTAAACATTTTGCTATTGTGCGTTTTCAGGCTTTCAGCAATCGTCTCTTGAACTTCTTCCAAAAGTAGGACCGACTTACTTAGGCATATTGTAGACACATGTTTTTCTTGCCTTGAAAAACTACGGATTATTCGTCGTGTGTAGTGTAGAGCTTCTGACCTCTTTTGAGATACTGGCCGATGATATTTAAAGGCATGTTCCATTCGAATATCTAAACCTTACCTGCCTAACCTAACCGAAGAGTTACTTAACATCGGGGAACAAATTTACATGATGAGGTCCGTCTCTTGCAAGAGAAAGCTTAAGTCAGGAAAAACGAAGCGCAAATCCAACTGTAATGGCAATGGTGTTCGTTGTGGGCGATGGATGGCCAGCGCTATTGTAGGAAACCGTAACTTTAGAGTATGCCACGAGTCATCGCGACGCGTCATGCACAAGTGACGCGAGCGCGTCGATTGACGTAAGTCGCGTCGCAAGTCGCATCGCTCGAGATCGTGAACAGGGCTTAATAAACCATTACTATTCTAGAAAATTCTGCTTCGAATTCTTTAATTTTTCTTGCTTTTATTATCACGCTTCCAGTTTCCAATTCCGATTTTATTTTTCACCGTGAGATATATTTTCGAATAATCGCGTCATTGAAGCACGAAGGCTTGCATATAAAAGAAAGTAAATTCATGATAACTGTCCGAACGAGTGCAGGACTTTTGTCGGAAATCCGAATGTGGGCTGTTTGGTGCATCGTATTAAAATGTAAAACAGACTGCTAACGAGGGCCGCGGAATAAATTTAATCATATATTCGTGATACGGTTGGAAGTATTTGTGAAAATGTGTATATTATGTCCCTAAGCTACCTTTATTATGTGTGTCCCGTTGGTCTCGTGGTCGCAAGCGTGGGTTAGGGGGCAACTCGTCCACTTCGAAACTGGGACCAGGGAGCAATTCCACCATTCTGATTTGATTAGGGGGCAACTCGTCCCACTTCGAAACTGGGACCAGGGACCAAAGGGGCAGCTCGTCCCACTTCGAAACTGGGACCAGGGACCAAAGGGGCAACTCGTCCCACTTCGAAACTGGGACCAGGGACCAAAGGGGGCAACTTCGAAACTTGAGTTTTTCCATTAAGAATTTCTTAGTAACAGCTCGGAGTTTGGAAGTTGGCATTGTGATACCCCCGTCCTTCGCGACTACAATAATTCGCATTATACAATAATTCACTATAAGGTACACAGAGAATATTTCACCCGAACATATAATCCCAGTAGAACTCAGACATATGAACATTTACAACACACATAAACATAGCGACGATGTCCTTGACTTCCTAAGGGGAGAGCAGACAAGCGGCACTAATTGATCATGACAATCTCCGGCACAACCCCGGTACCGACGTACTCCAAACGAGAGCTATTATCTCCCCCTATCTCTCAAAACTGTCTTAACTTTGAACTGACGGTGTACTACAAGGTTATAATTGGGCCAATATTGCTTGTAATTTTAGTCATTGGCGTAGAGGTCGTAAACTGCCGAATGTGACGTCCTAGGTTCCATTTTGAGGAATTTCGAAGTGAGATTTTGTGTCGGGATTCAGAATGATAATTGAATTATTATTATTAATTCGTAATAGAGGGGCTTGTGGCTAAGTAATAACAGCCGCATGGGTCGATCGATCAGGTAAAGCTACGTTTGCCGCGGTTGGTCCGTAGATGGGTGACCATCTTTACATCCCAATAGTCCTCCGTGCCTCGGAAAGCACGTAGCCGTTGGTCGCGGCTGTCATTCGTGGATCTTTGACAGTCGTTACGGGTCGACAGAAGCCAAAAGTCTGACAACCAGTCTTAGCAACGGGTAACACCCAGTAACTGGGTTGTGGAGGTCAGATCATAAAATAGATAGTCAGACAGGCAGATAGGCAGAGACAAGCAATCTTTCCATATAAAATACTGGTACTCAGCTGCATCCGGTTAGACTAGAAGCCGACGCGACCCCAACATAATTGAGAAAAGGCAGGCAGATGATGATGGCCCTTATTAATTCGTAATATTAATGTTTGTATCGTACAGTCATGAACAGAAATATCAATAATCAACACTACCCATAGTACGCCCACAGCAGTTAAAATATGGCTGATGAAAACGATAGACACGTACCTTCTCCGTCATCACACTAATATTATAAAGGCGAAAGTTTGTGAGTGTGTGTGTGTTTATATGTTTGTTATTTCTTCACGTGCAAACGGCTGAACCAATTTTGATAAAATTTTGTATGGAGGTAGCTGAGACCCTGGATTAACATATAAGCTACTTTTAATCCCGATATTCCCACGGGATCGACATTTACGCGGGTGAAACCGCGGGGCGCAGCTGGTATATTATACAATATGTAAGATAATTAACGCAAGACCTCATACACCCCAAATACAGTATAACGTTAAAAGCATATTACAATTGCCAAAACTTTATTTTTTTAAAGCTAACTATTTTAAATTAAGAAAATGGTGTTGCCCCTAGCATTACTTTATGCATTTAATATAGAGTCTTATTGCCTTGAAATAAGATTTAATTTTGCTTGGCTCAATCAGCGGTCAGAATGACAAAATACATAATTTTTGAAAAATATACCTATATTAAAAGTTAATGAAATCGATTCAGTAATCAATTTTGAACAAACTACTTTCAGGACTTGCGTTTATTCTGTTACACCTTGTATATTGTACTTGAATAAAACATATTTCATGTTGATATGTCAATCGGTCCAATAGACATCGAGGCAAAGTGCCGAATTGAGTATCGACCTCCGAAACAGGTGTTTGTGGTTACACTCAGTGTCCAGTTGTCGCTGAATTTCAGAAACGTACAAATTGACCAATCACGCTTAGTGATTTCACGCAACCGACGCTCAATGTGGCTTTATATTGGACTTTAGAGCTGTTGTAGCTTTGTTTAGAACGTGCGCGTTCATAGGGGAGATAATTAAATTATGGGAAGTGACTGAACTCTACGGCGTAGGCAGTGTAGCGATTCTGCTGCGCTAGCTACGAGTGCTACGCTTTCGTAGCAGATCTAACGCTACGCGTGGGTTCATGGGATGCCGGCTACGCTTTCGTAGCAGATCAAACGAACCCGCTACGCGTGGATGGAAAAATGGCGACGATGTTTTTGCACCATGCTTGTACCTACATCTTTTTCTTAGTATTATGTTCTTATCTTTCACTAATAGGTAACGCTACATTTGTAAATTAGTGCCTTGAACCTTTAGCCAGCTAATTTAAATAGTGTTATTTTACATTTTTAATACGTACATAATCAGCCTATAATATTCTCACTGTTGGGTCACAAACCTCCTCTCTTCGAGAGGGAGTGTGCTGTAATTCACCACGCAGGCTCAGTGCGGGTTGGTAGATTACACATGTCTTCGAATTTTTGATTTATGACATGCCGGTTTCCTCACAATGTTTGTGTTTTCCTTCACCGTTTTTAATACTTTTCGTTGTAATTAACAGAAGGCCAATTTTCGTAATTTAAAACGTTCAAAATCTAGTCGCAGTCTCATCTTACGCGCGCCTCAAAGAGATGTCAGCATAAAGGAAGGGGCCTGCCAGAGCCGAAGCCTGCCGGGGGTGCGGGATTGTCCGAAAGGGTTACCGCTACCCCGGAACATAAAGGGCTAAGGAAGGAACACGGATGGGTTTTAGTCAGTAAGAGTCTGACACTCCCTTCCGCTCCACCCAGAGCGGGAGGGGTCATTTGATGATTTCCCATCCATAAAAAAAGTCTCATCTTGGCTTCAAACAAATGTCAAAAACTTGTCAAAGTGTAGGGAAATTAGGGCTGACAGATTGAGACTGAGATCAGATTTTGAACGTGCTTAAAATTACGTGAATTGCCCTTCAGATCTCAGCTGAAATCCTCTGATAAAGGATTATCATGCAACAGTTTCGCTCAATATTTCAAAAGCGCTTAAAAAACTCAACAACAATGCACCCAAAAGCGAGCATTTTAAACTGGCTGCAGCAAAGAACATAAATTAAAGAAAAATATTCGAGATTAAAACGACAAAATACGTTCCTGCACGAAGTGGATGTAAAGAATGAAATATTATTCATGCAATGTAAAGTAAAATGCTTCATATTGCAAAGCGAGGAGATTCATCAAAATGTTTAATTTGACGGCTCCGGGGCACCTATATTGCCTCGGTGAGAGATGACTGTAGTTGACCATTTTATTCAGCATGATGAAGATACGGTGTTTTTAATAAATGCTCTGCAATAATTATGACATCTATCAACACGAACTGGGCTGCGTGCCTCCCTAACCACTCCATCACCAAGACCTGAGCCTGTGGCAGTGGGAACATTATAGGCTGATTATATGTTGAGAGCAGTTGTAGCCCTGTGGTAACTGCCGCGAATTACGAGTTATAGGTCGTAGGTTCGAATACAGACAGGCGCTTTACTTTGTGTAAATTATTTCATCACCACTATTCTCAAAACGGTGATAGAATTAAACATCGTAGGAAACTAGCATGTCTAGAACGAAAAATTCGGAGACATATGAACCCGCACTGGGCCCGCGTGGTGGATTACGGCCCACTCCCTCTCTCAGAGAGAAGGCCTGTGTCCCAGCAGTGGGAACATTATAGGCTGATTATGTTACGTTAATTATGAAAGAAGTTTATCACTGGCTCGATTGAAGATTAACTTCGAGGTCGACGGGGTCATGGTTTTTTTTTTTTTTGAGGAAAGTACCTCACAGGTTTGAGTGGACAGTGGACCTGTCCAGTCAGTGCAAGCATTTGTCAGTAATCGATTAGCTCATCTCAGAATTTGAGGACCTCAACGACTCGACGAACGATAGATACGAAAGAAAGGACATTTGGGTAGGCCCCTTAAAGCACTCAATCTACCAGACCAACATTAAAATGCGAGAAGCACAGAACTGGTCGAATTGGAGGTGCTTGGGGGAGGCCTATGTCCAGCAGTGGACGTCTTTCGGCTGAAATGATGATGATGATGACTGCCTATCTGACCTCTACAACTCAGTTACTGGGTAATCCCTTGTTAAGACTGATTGTCAGACTTTCTGGCTTCTAACTACTGTAACGACTGTCAAAGATCCACGAATGACTTGATTGATATGCTCAAAATGACTTGAATATTTACTTTTTAAAGAATTCACTTTAAAAAGTAAATATTCATGTCATTTTGATTCGCCAAACTTAATTTTCGCTTTGATGTAGTCGGATAAAAAGGATTGTAAAACTGTTTTTCGATCTTTCAATATCCGTCAAAACAACACCGTCATTTGTTATTGTTTGGCAGACATACGTTCCATTAGACAATTTTACTAAAAAAATACTGTTCAAAATTATTCCTCGAATAAAGTTAGCAGATGATTGAAAGATCAGCCCTTGAAAATAAACCCTATTTTCAATTATAATAAACAAATATTGTGCCCTAAAAAGTACCTGAACTCCTATTCACATAATACCAGGCAGGCATGTGTCAAAGAAATAACACTCCTTTTCCACAACAGCGTATCAAAAACAAGGATATTCCAACAAAACGTTCGTTGGTGTTGCCATAAAAAAAACATTTGCTTTTGACACATTTAAAACACATAACCCGACCCTGGCAGGGATTCGTTCAAAAGTTATTTTTTAAATATTCCTCATGGCGTTTCTTTTATGAAGGCGTACAAAGGTCCGCCCACCAAAGGTTGGCTTTGCGTTCACGAAATGCCAATATACTCCCTCGTAGGACTACTAAATCCTTCCGTATTATGTTTGTTTTAGAAAGAAAAACATGGGTAGTGCGCTTATTTCATACATTTTGAATGTAAAGATAGTTTTTGTATTCATCTCACTCGAATCCGGATTATCAAACATACATATGTTCAGCTTTCAAGCATCGGAAGGTAGTCTCAAATAATCTCTTATAAAAAATTCAAAGTCCTGACTCAGACTGACTGGTATATCAACGCACTGCCTAAGTCGCTGGTCCTAGAGACATGAAATTTGGAGGGTGTGTTCTTTGTGAAGAGTAGGTATCCAATAAGAAAGGGTTTTTCGGAATTCCACCCCTAAGAGTGTGAATGGAGGGAGGGTGAAATTTCAAGCGGACGAAGTCGCGCGCAGAAGCTAGCCCCATATATGTATAGAGCGGCAAATAGGTTATCACATTAAACAGTACAGCAGTAATTACAAGTTGTTATCAGTTCGTTAAAATAATAAAACAATCAATTTTATAAAACATATTGTTTAATAATTGGCAATTATTATTGAGAGCAGTGGTGGCCAAGTGATAACGGCCGCGACTTACGAGTTGTAGGTCATAGGTTCGTACCCAGACAGGCGCTTTACTTCGTGTAAATTATTTTATCACCACTGCTCTCAAAACGGTGAAGGAAAACATCGTTAGGAAACCGGCATGTCCTAGAACCAAAAATTAGAAGACATGTGACATCTACGAACCCGCACTGGGCTTGCGTGGTGGATTACGGCCCACTCCCTCTCACATAAATCACCCTTGATAATAAGGCACTAGATAAGCGCGGGGCGATGGTATCAATAATTCAACACAAACTTTATGGTATTGTTATCAAATAATCACAAATTAGGTTTCATGTGGTTAAATAGTGAAACGAAAAAAAGAGTCCCACATTTAGAATGTGAATTCGTCGTTGATAGTCCAATTCCGCGTAACTAACGTTGTTAAATACCGCGTATGTACACTTTCGCTAGTTTTACATGAGGGTCAAAAAACTAAGTTTCTAAAAAACTAAAAGGCCGAATTTTGAACGAACTTAAAAATATAGGACCGTTTCGTTCTCCTTAATTCAAAATTCGGCCTTTTAGTTTTTTAGAAACTTAGTTTTTTGACCCTCATGTAAAACTAGGGAAAGTGTACATACGCGGTATTTAACAACGTTAGTTACGGTATAATATGCGGTATTTAACAACATTATTACGCGGAATTGGACTATCAACGACGAATTGTTATTAATTATTTTAATTGTGTATATTTAAAATACGTTACGTAGAATACGTGGTTTCAATTAATGTGATAACTTAATCGCCACACTGTACGAGTATATCTTTCAGAAAACATTTTAGAAAGCTCAAAGTATATTTTTAATTCCGAAGTTTCATACCATCTGGCCAGAAACAAAGTTCGGACAATCCGCTCCCGAACAGCGTTGAGAACTGAAATTGCCTAAAACAAAACCCTTCTCGTGTTTCGTAGAAAAATTGTTCGCAGAATTTCAAAGCATTAGCGATCGTTTCCAGTTTTAGCTCGCTGGTATTTTCAGCAAGGAAAAATTCAGCTTACCTTATAATAATTCTGTATCTTCTTTAGTGTTACTTTTAAGAAGGTTGACTAAGGTTTCTGGGAAAACATCTGGAACTTTGTTGTGTAGTTTATTCTGGTATAATCCATCGTGACCTGTCTGAGATTATTACCACTACTATAAATAATTATTATCTTGTTTGAAAATGAATTGGAATATAGATAATGATTAAAAATAAATGTTTCAAAACAAAATGACAGTAGTTTTAAAATGGACCTTTCTCAATGACAACGAAACCAAATAGATACCTACCAGTTACTGTAAAGACACAGATGAAAAACCTTCATCATTTCAGATTAATCGTGCCAGAAACGAGGCCCATGTTGAAAGGCCTTTAAAAAAGCCCTTACCTTTAAGAGCCTCGTGATGAACGACATTAGCTAAATTGTTCGTGTTCCCTAGGATTACACGCCGTGTGATGACGCGCGGCAAATTAATATTTGATCTACGCTTTGTTTAGCCAGTTCTTAATTAGGTCATGGAAATATTTTATTGAAGCTAGTTGCCCATTCCTAAGCGTAGTAGGTACCTATGGAGAAGAACGGGCAAGAACGGGCGGACGCTCTTTTAAATCAAAATAATATGGTTACAAAATACTGGTTACATAATTCGTGTTAAAAATTACGCATGTGAGAACTATGCAGAACGTTAAGAGCATCCGTAATAAAAAGATAAAAAAAAAACAAATCCAATATTAAATTAAATTATAATAAGCAATGGCAGCAAAGAGATGACCAGTCCCTATTGACGGCACCCGTTCTTGAACAAGACGTGATTTAAGTACTTACTTTAATATTATAACCCAACAAACTTCACTAAATTATAACAACACGAGTGTGTTATGTTATAATTTAGTGAAGTTTGTTAGCTGTTTGTTGTTTCTAGTCCCCCTGGTAGTGGTTACCACGACATAAACGTAAAACCAATGGAGACCGAGAATTTTGTTCAGCCGTTATGAATATTTAAATGGGACCCTGTTTAAAGGTGGGTCCGGCTATGAAGGCAAAATTCTGTACAATTACGTGGTTATAAATCCTCTGTTATGTCCAATAAGCGCGGAGCCGGATCAAAATGGCGGAAGGGAAGGTGGTGTATACGGAGCGGTTTGTATATTTTGGCACGTATTGTATAGTATACCGGAAAACATTTTCAAACAATAGTGTATGACGATGTATACGATGCCTGTCATTAGTAGATCTTTGACAGTCGTTACGGGTCGTCAGAAGCCCGAAAGTCTGACATACAGTCTTACCAAGGGGTATCGTATTACCCACATTACACACACACACAACACATTACATGCAACAACAATGTGTAACATCCTAAAAACTAAACTTTTTCTTTTCTTTTTCTTTTAATTATGTCTCAACATTGTAGATAGTAACCCATGGGAAGTTGCGAGGTAACCCCATCACAAGTATCCTTATAACTTACCGAGGCTGCCTCAATTTTGTGCTGTAAAACAATTGTATGAGAAACAATAAAAACTTTTTACTTTTTTTACCGAGTAACTGGGTTGTGGAGGTCAGATAGGCAGTCGCTCCGTGTAAAATACAGGTGCTCAGCTGTATCGGGTTAGACTGGAAGCCGACCCCAACATAGTTGGGAAAAGGCTAGGCAGATTGAGTGTTTGACGATGTATGAATAGAGTATGAGAAATGATTTTATATTGGTGTTGAAGTTAGGTGGAAAATATTCGTCTTTTTTTTAAAATTTGGTTTTAATGTCAAATATCATCACGCCTGTATTCCTCGAAAGGTAAACCGGTCAAGCAGCGCGCGTCGCCCATTGGCGACGAAACAATAGAAAATCAATTGTGTCTCATTAGCGGAGCTTGACAGAATAAACAGAGGTGTAACATAGTACACCCACATTTCGCCAGTTATGTTTAAGTCTCAAGTAGTGAGGAGCAAGCCTATTGCCATCAAAATCAGTGGTGGCCCAGTGGTAACGACCGCGACTTACGAGTTTGTAGGTCGTAGGTTCGAACCCAGACAGGCGCTTTACTTTGTGTAAATTATTTCATCACCACTGCTCTCAAAATGCTATAACTCAGTATTAAAATTGTCAACGTACAGCAACAAAATTTGTGTATTCCTTGTCTCACTTAACTATTGACTATACTAAAGCTCTATAAAATTCAAACATTATTTGCCATTTACAGGAAACAATGAACTTAGAAATCTTTCCAATATTCCTGTCAGAAATCTATAAAATAAATAATATTGTAGCGTTCCTTTGTCATTTCAATCCCTTTCCAATTCACAATAACATTAAACTTGGTATTTTAAAGCTATCTATAAAATTCTTAAAATTTTGTTACCAATATTCTTGCTACGACATTTCGCTACGGTGCTACGTCATTGCTACGGCGTAGCGCGGGCTACGAACCGTGTTATTTTGTTCGTAGGCTATAAAAGACGGAGACAGCAAAAGGGAGGAACGTTAAGGGTCATACAATTCTTTGAAATTTTATATATTATAGTTAGTTACTTTTATTTCAATTCAGAACATCGTCGCTATACAATTTACCTAACCTGTAATGTCTACAATCTCTGTGTATCTGCAGAAAGATTGAAAGTAAACGAGAACATTTGAATTTATTTTGAAAGCTTTATCAATAGGTCGGTTATTATATCAAGCTAGCTAATGCCTGCATTGCAATGCCATTTCTTTTTGTTACGAACCTTTGGCGCGCACTCAACAACTTACAATAGTTACATCACAATCGGTCGAGCTATTTTCGAGTTTTTGCGTGACTAACGAACGGCTATTGATTTTTATATACAGGTTGAATTTCGATTCATGGGCATCCTTTTAAGGGGTCATTGTACTCATCGTTATGAACAACTTTTACTATAGGACTATGCCTAAAATCGCGAAAAAAATCAGCTGTTCCTTGCATTTATGTTCACAATGGCCCCTTAAAAGGATGTCCATGAATTCAATTTCACCCTGTATAAGACTAATTGGGTTTTACAATTTAAGCAGGCAAATAACTAACTAACGTTCAATGAAACAACCAAAATATCATCAAAATTTGATCAGAAGTTTCGGAGATTAATCAAGACACATACAGAACATACACAGCTTCATGCACAAACATTTAAATTCAGTTCAATTACAAGTGATTACGTTACATTTAATATCTATTAAGAGACTCGTTTCGACGCTCCACGACTCGACGACGGCAAATCATTTTAATGAGATTTTACGTTGATGGCGTTATGCAAAAGGGTGGTTAGTAAAGGTTTGAAGTACGAATAAATTATTATTTACTTACCCCCTTACTAATAAACGTTGTATAGCGTCTGTATAGTTACACAACGCTTTGTCTTCTTCTTTCGAAAGTCAAATTACTAACGACTGAAAGAGAGAAATCGGTGTGTAACTATTCATGTGATATAATACGTTTAGAGGGTTAGTTTGTTAGACGTAAGTACGAAGTATTTTATGGGAAGCATTAAGAGAGCTAGATGATATTTTACTGAATAATACCTTCTTTGTGACATGGTACACAAAAGAAGAAGATGTTTTATAAAAACTTGAAACTTGATGGAGTTTTTTTGGGAGAATGTGAAAAGTAAACAAAAGAAGGCTAGGTGGAGATCTTCGCAGGATGGCTGGTAGCAGCTGGATTAGACTTACCGAAAATCGAGTTGAATGGCGTGCAATAGGAGAGGCTTATGTCCATCAGTGAACTGCTGTAGGCTGATGATGATGATGAAACAAAAGAAATTTCACTGCAAAGGAGTAGTATATCCCAATTTTTGTTTAATTTTTATCTAGCATTCGGCATCTTTCACTGGATGAGAAACGCCTGAACAACCAAATGAATTACAAGCGAAAATATTACGTAATTCATTAGTGAATTGATCCAACGGTGTTGGATTTCGGCACTCGCCATCTTTCACTCGCCCACCGAATGAACGAAAAATAAAGCGAAACAAGCTAATAAAATTGGAACGTCAGTGTCGTATGAACGTGGAATGAAACAAAAATAAACAATAACTTGAATGAATTATTCATTCGGGTGGAGCGTTTTAACACGCACAATAAAGACGCTTAATTTTTATTCTTATTATAAGCCTGTTTTGTCCCACTAGGATAAAGGCTTCCCTTCCCTCTTTCCACTTTTCTCGATCTACTGCGATTGTGGGCCAATCCTTAAAGAAGGAGTCCAGATCCCTGATTCACAACCATACGACAGGCTATCGTATCGAAAACCTGACATTTAGATAACCTGATTTGACTTGTCCTCAACAGCAAATAGCTGTTGGAAGAATAGCGGGCGTCTATTTGATTTAAACTGACAAAATTTTCGGGTTTTGGACTTGTGAACAACGTTTAGAAGACTCCTACGATAACAATGATTTATGTTCGATACGATAAGGAAGCGTATCGAGTGTTTGTGAATAGCTATGCAGCTCATCCCGCCGTTTCTTTATGGGCCTGCCGCGAGACGACGCTTAAATAATACAATAACTTATCTATATCTTTTTGTTGAATAAAATTAGTCTGACTTTAGCAAAGAAAGCTGTAAATATACGACGAATAAACAGACCAAATCAAAGATTTAAATCGTTAGATACGCCCTACCGCGTCAAAAGATAGTCGTGTTATGTTTCTTTTGACACCTCTGATACACAATGACGCAGTGCCCTTTATTTTACACTCAAACATTTTTTCCATCCAATTTTACACGAACAAAATCTAATTCAAGAAATCTTTGAAACCAAGTACGTACGTACCCAGCTCAGCTTAATCGCGAACTGGCTGAACCAATTTGCTCTCACAAGTAAGTAGTGTTCAGTACAGCGCTTTCCTTTTTGAGCGTTGTATGGTGTTTTTCGCCACTCGATCCCCACATCTATATTTATGTGTTTTTCGAGTACCCCCGCTGAAGCTGTAAGCCTTTCGTTATCCTGTATTTTTATTCTCAAAAAGACTAAACAATAAATATTTTTATGTTGTTGTAGAGCTTGTTTTTGTTTTGGAGAAACAAGCATGGGTGTGGATTTAATGGGCTGAAGTTTATATTTTCTATTTACATTTCATGCAGAATCATTCTTGATTCTTCTTATTCTTTCAAATCTTTGCAGAAGCTTATTCCATATCCATACTAATATAATACATGCGACAGTGTGCCTGTCTGTCTCTTACCTCTTCACGCTAAAACCGCTGAACCGATTTAGACGCGTTTGAGTCCCGGGAAAGGACATAGGGTAGTTTTTATCCCGATATTCCCACGGGATCGAAACTTATGTGGGTGAAACCACGGGGTACTGCTAGTAAGCCTATAACGTTCCCATTGATGGGACACGGGCTTACTCTACAGAGAGTAGGCCCGTGTTCAGCAGTTGGAACGGCTCACACAGGTGAGGGAGTGGGTCATAATCCACTACGCGGGCCCAGTGCTGTTTGATGAATGTCACATGTCTTCGAGTTTTTGGTTCTAGGACATGCCGGTTTCGTCACGATGTTTTCCTTCACCGTTTTGAGAGCAGTGGTGATGAAGTAAATTAAACATAGTAAAGTTGCTGTCTGAGTTCAAACTCACGACCTATAACTCGTAAGTCGGGGCCGTTACCCCTGTGCCGCCATCGCCAATAATCTCAAATCTTTGAAATAGAACTGAATAACTACGTTTAAATCAGTACATTTCATGATAGAAAAGGTTTTGCAAAACTTGTCTGTGGCTTACTTTAGCTCGGAACGTGACAGTTTGCCACGGTATAATTTGAACTGCAGTTGTCTATGTTATTTCTGCATTTTGATTTAACTATTATTTGTTCTAGCAATCCTGAAAAAATATCTAAAACGCATCATTATTCAAATCGCATAGATTGAGTGGTTAGTCTCATCGATATCGTGAAACCCAGTAACTGGGTTGTGGAGGTGAATGAACCGATTTTAATGAAACTCCGTACGCATAAGCAGGATACAAAGGTCTAAAAAGTTAGTAAATAACATTTTCAAAATGTCTTATTTAAAAAAAAAAATAAGTGGAAATCTCTTTTTCTATGGAAAATTTAAAATCGGTCTAATTTGGCTGTAACACTATTTTTCGAAAATGTTCTTTTAGCCCTTTGTATCCTGCTTACTTATGCGTACGAATTGGAATTGGCATTAAAATCGGTTCAATCATTTCAAAAAACAAGGGCTTGAAAGTTTGTATGAATTGCCGTACGTCGTAAACGTTCTTAAATGATAAATAAATACGAAAATAAAAACCTATTTAAAACAAATGACATGATTGCCATTACAACCGTAACAAACCTGAATACTAACCTCGAGCAGGCACTGTTATTATGCTTTAGAGGCACCTTTAACTTATATACAGTTCACCACTTTACCATACTATGACAAACCTACAACTCTAACTGACCAGAGAGCTCTAAACCAACAGCACTCACGAATTCTCTTTGTCCAGAAATGGACCCACATATAAATAATAACATTCAGCACGACGCTAACAATCGTGAAGGAGGATGCCACCTATTCTTGGACTCCTTTCATCATATATGCAAAATGCTTTCTAACGAGTTTATGACTGTAGCTTTGATTCCACATTCTGTTTTGTTACTATTTTTAGAAGTGGACACATGCGGTCTTGATGATATTTTTAGCAAGTTTGAGGTTGAATTTTGGAGTTATTTTTTTGTGGAAGGTATTTATATTGATGTGGTTTTGTTTTACGAAGCGTGGGCATCAACTCCACGAGTGGCAGTATTTAAATTAAGTCCGGTGCAGTAAGCCCCGCTGCCATTTTACTAAGTGACTTGTGGTGCCATCTACATCGCCACAAGCGAACTTCGCTTTACGTTACCTACGCAAAATTACAGTGATCTTTAAGGTCGTGGTAATAAGGTTGCTTTTGGGTTGCTGCCATTGACAAGTTTGTCATATTCACAGAGATCTTTATTATGGTTACAATAAAGTTGCTTTTGGGTTGCTGCTGTCAGAGGTAAAATAACTCTGAAAGGACTGTAGCTCTCTACTTGGATGTTTGGTTCAATCTATGGAAATATTTTCTAGTTAATTTTTATAAAAAGTGATGACGGAGCCTGAGAATGCAAGTAGTACGTGTGACTCACCCTGTATGATAGTCAGTTTCGCTACCAACCCTACAGACTAGCTAACCTATTTAACACGGCTAGAACTACTCTCGTATACCTCGTGACGACATGAAAGTAGTGCCACTAACACATTTGCGACATACTAGACATCTCTGTGAAGTAAAACAGACCAGTAATGTGTAAATCTTGGCTCAATGCCAACCTCGACTGTTGTCTGTTTCTCCATTAAGTATTTTCTTAGACAAGCTTTTCAGACAAATTGTTGGCTCTCATACCAGCTTTTCTAGGCACTTAAAATTTAAACTATTGCTGCAACACTTTTAAAAAATGTAATTTCCAACAGGACGACTGGAACTAAAATCTCGTGAATAGTAGTCAAGCGTGGGTTTCTATTGTAAACGCCAAGACTCGACGAATAGGACAGTGGCAGCGAATACTTAAAATATGTAGTACCTACGGGATTACTCAAACTTTGCACCGAGTCTTGTGTCTATCACCCTATGTAAAATTTCTACATTCATATCTGTAACTAGTTTCTGCCCGCGACTTCGTCCGCGTGAAATTTCTTGTTGCCCCAACCCACCTCGTCGTATTGCATCGCTAGTCCGCACTTTTATTATTATTATTCCTTTATTTCATTATACACATATAAATTATATTTTTAAATATTACGATATAAAGAAATATAAAAACTTAAAAAATAGTAGCCCACCGGTATCGAGAACAGGGTCCAAGCTACCGGCGGTCAGGGCTCCAGAGAGAGGAACCTCCTGACAAGGCAAGCCGTGTCCAGAAGTACTGCTTTCCGAATCAAGCCCTTGATCCAGCTGCCCAACGAGAGCCTCCTCAGGTGTTGGTCGAGGCTCTTGGCTATCAATCCATTGGCTGGAACGACTATCGGCACAATGATTGCTGAGTCAACATCCCACATGTCGACAACCTCGCGAGCCAAGTCCAGATATTTGATTTGTTTATCTTTCTCAGCTTTCACGAGGTTTTCATCATGCGGGACGGTTATGTCAACAGTCATTGCGCGCCGCTCTAATCGATCCATCACCACTATATCAGGCTTATTGGCAACAATTTACTATTAATTATTATTACTTCGTTTTCACTTAGCATTCTGCCTTACTTTTTTCTTTTTGCCCGGCTCCGAAGAGTTCTACCGTGATGTTAAATAGCCTATATCCTTCCTCAACAATTGGGCTATCAGATGCAAAACTAATCTTTCAAATTCGACTGCTCGTTCCAAAGATTAGCCCGTTCAAACCGACAAACAAACTCTTCAGGTTTATTATTAGTATACTCGTAGATATAGATTTGTATGGTGCACATGTATTTTATTATACTCCTCTCCCTCCCACGTTTTATGACCACGTCTGCAACGAACGTTGGGTTTTACTATAGTTTTATTCGCAGGCCATACAAAACGTGAGACGGAATATTCCTGTAAGGACATATACAGTATCCTTACTTAATACTCCAGAGGGGCAATTCTCGTAATTTTAAGAACGTTCACAGTCTGATCTCAGTATCTATCTGTCAAAAATACCTCGCATTTTTTAAATTTGGGATCCAACGGAAATACATAATAATGTTTTGCGGGATCCAACGCCAAAAATATTAAACTGGGATTTAAAAGTGGGATCCAACGAAAATAAATCCTAATTTCCGTACATATTGGCAAGTTTTTGACGTTTGTTTGTCGTCGAGATGAGATTGCGACTAGATTTTGAACGTTTTAAACATAGATATATGAAAGAACTGTTTTTTACATTTCTATGGTTATAAAATACGAGAATTGGCCTTCAGGATTCATCATCAGAAAATTGCACCCTTCCTAAAAACTGAATGCATTGCATGGGTGTATCACTATTACTACCGTGACATCTGTGACGAACTTTGTATATATTTATTTGAAAAGCATTGTTTTCATATTTATGTGGCATGCTGTCTTTTTTTGAAAAAAAAAAAAATGTCTTTAAACCTAAAATTGTGTGCTGCATTTCAAACATTTTACTTCCAATTACACAAAAAACTCTATCCACACGCAATTACAACATGTGTCGTTCTAACACCAACTTTGAACAAAAGTTATCAACATAGGTATGTGCAGTTCATTGGTGCAACTAGGTAAATTACCAGTTTGCAGTGGTTCCCTAACTAGTGAAGTTGGGTACTGTTAAGACTCGTTATGGGGACGCAATCAGTTGCACTGACGCACAGAGTGGGCTGACTGTGAGCGAGCTCGGAAAGATTGCCCGCGGGAAACTGGGGTGAGGTGTGAGGTAGAAGTGGCAGCGGGGAATGAGGTTTATTAGCGAAGAAAATACTACTATTACTACAATAATGAAACTAAATACGAAATTTTATGACTTGCTTTTACTTATAACAATATTAGCAGTGCCCTGCGGTTTCACCCGCATAAGTTTCGATCCCGTTGGAATGTCGGGATAAAAACTATCCTATTTCCTTTCCCGGGACTCAAACTATGGGTCAAATCACACCGAGATGGCAGCGAAGCGGCGAGCAGTTTCAGTGTCATATAATTTTAAACTTTATCTTCATTACAATAATACATAGTATCGCTTGAGAAACTTGAGTCGTCGGAGTGCTCGAGGCGCCGCGGGCGGTCGCACGGCCTTTCAAGTTTCTCATGCGATACTATGTATTATAGTAATGAAGATAAAGTTTAAAATTATATGACACTGAAACTGCTCGCCGCTTCGCTGCCATCTCGGTGTGATTTGACCCTATCTCTATACTTACCAAATTTCATCTAAATCGGTTCAGTGGTTTAAGCGTGAATAGGTCACAGACAGACACACTTTCGCATTTATAATATAATATTAAAGTATAGATGTTCTTTATTTCAAACTAAAAATGCAAATACACATCCATAATCATTTTTATTGACAACGATTTAAAAACTATGTTAGTAAAATTTTACAAGCTAGCCTAATAACAACTAATAAGAACGTGGCCCAAATTATGTTGGCACGTGTCTCCGTACCCAGTGTCTAATAAAGGGATTGTCCAACTTGTCAAATAATGTTTTTATCATTTTCATCAAAGTGTTTAAAATTATAATGCTTTTGCGAATGCCTACAACTCAAAGTCAAAGCATTTATTTCAAATAGGCACATAAAAGGCGCTTTTGAACGTCAAAAATTACATTAAAATAGAATTGATTCTAGTCGCCCCTTCCAAAAGGTAGTTTTCGTATGGAGAAGAATGGGCAAGAAACTCCACCGTTACCCCTTTAAAATTTTTTACAATTACATACAAACTATTACCTACCCATGGTAAGCGCTGATGCGGTTGACGATGGTAAATTTACTCTTACAAAAATTAGCTCCTGACTTAAAGATTCTGTTTTACCTTTCCTAAACCTTGGAAAGTCTAATGTAAATCTTGTGAGTTAACACATGAGGTTTTAATTTCCTGTACCAGCGAAATAATGTTAAATTTAGACATTTGCTCGAAAGAAGTGTAATTTCCGTGCTGGAAATTGATATTGATATTTTCAATATTTTTTTCATTTTTTGCCCGTATGTGCTGTAATCTGTCAAGCTCCGCTAATGAGACATAATTGATTTTCTTTTGTATCATCACCGATCGGTAACGCGCGAGCCTTGAATGGTTAAATAACGAGGAGCATTCTAAGGACTCAGGCCAGAGCTTAAACCATTTTCGGTAATTATAAAAAAAAAAGATTTATTTAAGACCGAAAGTTACCATAAACTTAAAAACTGCAAAGTAAGAAAGCATTTGGACGAAATAAATCATTATACTATCTGTTAGCGACCCGCCAAAGTCTTCCAGCACAGACCACACATAATCTGCAGTGATTTCTGTAACAGTAGCGTGCTATACGAATAGCTATAACTACTCGTCGTACAAACCACTCGTTCCAGGGGTTATTATCCGGGGGTGTCAACCTGGGGGTGTCACCACCTAGGGGTGTCAAACTCGCTGGCTACAGAGAATCAATTCATTTATGGTGTTACAGTTTCACACCATGAAAATGGAACCCTTTTAGTGAGGTGCCTGTCTGAGTTCAAGAGGTTATTATTTGGGGGTTACTTGATCGAAACTAAACTAAACACACTGTGTGTGCTGTCGAAGTCGCTTGCCGCAAGATATCGATTTGGTTCAACTGTTTTAACACGTTCAATGCGGATCACACAAAATCGGCCCGATGCGGTGCTTAGTGCTAGTGCGCACGGTCAAAACTATATCTTTCTCGCTGGTGCGGAACGATTATCTTCGGTATTTGTAGGAGTTCGACAAAGACAAATATAGATTTCGGCTCGTGGTTAAAAATATAGGTATTTGGTATTAAAACATCGTGGCGGGCCCTTTTCGACCACCATCGCACTGACGGTGAAAAACACCCGCTCCCTGCGGCGGCGGGCCTATTGTGGTATATGACCGATGCCGACCTGTTGCCGCACGGAGCGCGCGCGCAAGCGTCGAGCCGCCAGTCAGTGCTGTGCTCTTTACAAGACAGTACTTGTGCGTGTCGTTATTTTATCGACAGGTGAGAAGAATTCTTTCTAAGAGAAGAAATTGTGCACGGTCCTATGAAAAGCTACGACAGACATTAGAGTGCAAAGAAGCAAAAAAAAAAAAGTTAAAAAAAATAAAACATTTTGCAACAAATGCAATCAATCCCTTTGCGTGCAGTGTTATGAAGAAAGACACGTACCAAATTAGTTTACTGTTCCTGTCTGGCTTATGTAATTTACTAAATACACACTTTTTTATTTCTTACAATTCTGTTTTATTTTCGATAACCCTATATTTTTGTCTGTCCCATCACTATAAAAAAGTACTTTCTAGTGCGGTATCGGTCGTTATCGGCCTGCCACTTTCCTTGGTTGATTTCTCATTTCCTGTTTGGCAGATCCAGCAGCGAAACGAACGTAAAGAAACTGGGCTCAGGATCATTCTAACAGTATAAAAAAAAACAGTGTACACCATGTATTCGCAAAGTTATAGCTCTTTAATCTATCCTAGTGGTGTCAGGTCAAAAACGACTGATACGCACTGTCGAAAAGGTCGATGGATGTCCATTTCGACCGCCACCGCACCAGATGAAAGTTTATGATTTTTTTGCCGCAGCTAAGGTGTTAAAGGCATATGCATCTTATGCATTAGTATTGCTAGTGTTTTCTGGGCCGAGTACATTTTGATTGCTATCGACACGCTAAGAAGAAGTGTTTTCATTTCGCGCAAAAAAGTCACAACAGCTCATTTTTTAATTTTTAGGAGAGGACTTTGAATTTTTTTTCGCATTTATTTCCTCATTTTTTCACATTTATAACCACAAAGGCACCTGCGCCATCTAGTAGAATTTTGACATACTTTCGCGGATGTTTTTTTGCCCCAAGTATAGGCATGGTTCAGAGACAATTTGGCATATACTTACCTCAATTTCCCAGTTTTGGCTTTGTGACTTTGTTGCACCGAAGGTGCGATTTGTTGTTGTATTCTTGTCTCCACATTGTATACAGATATGTGTTTTACCCAGTTTTATCTTTCTTAATAATTCTTATCATCCCCATCGCAGCGGCCATTATTATTTATAGCGTGGTACATTGAAATACGTTTTCTAAAATAATACATTTTCGTTGCCATTGTTATAAGAAACTGGAGGGGACCGAATGGGGTGCCAGTACGGAAATGTCAAATGGGGAAACAAGCTTACTTGGGGTAGGTATTGAATAAAAATATTTTTACAATATTATGTTTTCGGAGAACTTTTTACAATTTAATTAAAACAGCTCAGCTTTTGATTCATGACCAACGATTTCGCATCGACATGAGTTACCTTGGGTAACCTGGAAGTTTTTAAACAGACTCCGGACCCAGGTTGGCCGAAGCGAGGAAAACCTGTTCAGGTGGAGACTCATAGACGACTCCGCCCTGGAGTGTAAATGTGGTGCTGTTCCACGAACGATGTGACAACTTAATATCGTGTCCTGCGTGTCCTGTCAGCTGCACGTTACAGGAACTGATGGACGCTGGTGATGGCGCCAAACAAGTAGCCGAATTCTGGACCGAGTCCATTTATATTGCTATCGACACGCTAAGAAGAAGAAGAAGACAGCGTCTGCAATTTACCTGTTGAATGACGTCACTGAAACGTTGTTTATGAAAGTAATTTGGTGTGTTTTCCTACACCGTTTTTGACACCGTAAAACCCCGCTGCCATCATTTTCATAACAGCTGTCAGTCCGTCACTGCGTTAAGTAGGTATGTGGCGTCCACCGCTTTTATAGCCGTAGCTTACAACACAGCGAGGTCTATTTTTTATTTTTAGGGTTCCGTATCCAAAGGGCAAAAATGGGACCCAATTATTACTAAGACTCCACTGTCCGTCTGTCTGTCACCAGGCTGTATCTCATGAATCGTGATAGCTAGACAGTTGAAATTTTCACAGACGATGTATTTCTTTTGCCGCTATATTAACAACAAATACTAAAAGAAGAATAAAATAGATATTTAAGGGGGGCTCTCATACAACAAACGTGATTTTTTTGCCGTTATTTGCTCGATATTGATAACTGCCACAGGTAGACGCTTGAAATATTCACAGAATATTTAGTTGTATATTCACATTAAAAATAAATAATTAAAATAAAATAAATATTTAAGGGGGGCTCCCATACAACAGACGTGATTTTTTTGCCGTTTTTTGAGATAATGGTACGGAGCCCTTCGTACGCGAGTCCGAATCGCACTTGGCCGCTTTTTTATTCCTCATCTCGTTTGTCAATAACATGACGTCACAATATTTGCGTCACACTTGACGAGGGTGCCGCCGTTCTTCTGTTTATTTTGAACACATTCCCTACGCGTAAAGCTTATAAATTGATATTAAATTGTGCGTACGCAATCTTGTTAGGGACTACATTCTTTTGCAACGGAATTTAATACTCGGGATAATTGGCTGATCAGAATGGAGATGGATTATTATGGATTATTGGGTACGCAAAATACGGGCTTAGACGTCAAGTTGCGGACACCAGCCCGTCTTACTAGCATGAAGACGGATTTGTGGTTTGTATGCTTATAGGCTCACCCGCATAAGACTGGATCCCGTGGAAATATCGAGATATAACGAATCTTATGTCCTAATCCAGTTCATGGTTTACCCATGTGCCAAATTTAATCCAAATCCTTTCAGCGTTTTAGCGTGACAGTGTAACGAACAAACATGATAAAAAAATCAAAGCTTTTCTCTTTATGATATTAGTTTAGATTTAGACTAGCCGTTGCCTGTGAATCTGCCTGCGATCCATTGTGAAAAGGGTTTAAAGAAGGTCCTTTTCCAGGTAACAAGTACCTGTCTGTCACATCTCATAACGCTCGGTTCAGCGGTTCAGACATAAAAAGGTAACAGACATACATACAGAGTTATTTTCGCATTTATAATATGACTACGGATTTAGCAAGCTGCGAATTGATTAAATACTTTGTTAAAAAAGTCTTGAAGCAAGCTGGGAGCGTTAGTAAGTGGCGTGCGAGCAGGAGTGCCTGTTTGGCAGCGCTCCCAATTTGGCATCACTCCCAGATTGCGCCCGAACCATACGCCAGCAACCAACTGCTCGTACATACTACTTACAACAATCACTCGCGTGTTTATGAAACTTGTGCTAATGTGGAATGTGTTTGAATGTAAGCCTTCCATCGGTGCCTTAAGCGGCTTACAGGGCCTAAACGCAAAAAAACGCAAGTTTTAGAATCAATAAAAGTATATATAATCAACTACAGTAACCAAATTAAAAAATATATATGATATTCTTCAGGATATTATGCTAGGTAGATAGTGTGTTGAAAACATAAAACAAGTTATTTGGTACGATAGAAAAAAATCATGAAGATACCTCTAAAAACTTCCTTTTTACAATAAAACCATACTAATATACATACAATCATTGTGATTTTTTGTCAGATTATTCTACAAGCAACATACTAAAACTATTGTTTTCATTTTTTAGTCCAAGCAATACATTTTTCGTAAATAGATAATTGCTTCATATTTTATAATAAATTACCAGCGTTGCGTCATCGTCATCGCGCTTCTCTTTCTTTTCTATGCAGTCCGACAGTGACCGCGCTTTAGGTCATGTAGTCCTCTTAATTTGATTATTATACCTATTAGGTAGACACCATAGATATCGATATCCGTGGTAGACACAGTACAAGAATAAAAATATGATAAGCGAATTAAGGTTTATTTTACCTACAACTTTTTATCATTTGTCCAAGAAATTTTGACAATGGCATTGTCAAAATTTCTAAATGAAAATTACAGTTCGAAAACGTGACATGCATTCACTGTGTGGGAAAAGAAGTCACGATTTCCGAGGCACGGAGGGGTCTCGATAATTATGTAATGTATGGTCGCCCATCCACGGACCGACCGTGGCAAGAGTAGCCTAACCCGGTCAATCGACTCGTGCTTATTTTTCTTTCCCTACATTTATGTTCGCATAACTCGTCAAAATGTAGGGAGCAGCTTTCTTCGCGATTTCAGGTTAGGTCCCATAGTAAAAGTTGTTCATAATGATGAGTACAATCTACCATAACGATTTGTCGCATGTTTTCAATTTCACCCTGTATATTTTTTTCTTTCCCTGTTTCTAAAGAAAAAAATATGTAAAGGTAAATAGAGGTGAAAGGGTGAAAAACATTACGAGTTTTAACTCCCAAAGTAGCATGGAACCTTCACATTAAAATAATGCCATCAGATTACCATAATCGCTTGTTATTTTACATAGCGCACAATGCTCGTAAAATTCCCGTTCTTTGTGTACTTTTATTATTGGAATTTAAAATGCGAATCCAATTTTTTTATTTTGTTTTCAACATGGCCAGTGTTTGCAACTGACAGCAAAGAGTTTTGTTGTTTTAATTTGTGATTGTTAATTAGCTTTTGTGTTTATAACTAGCTACTTATCCTTTTTGACAAGTATTGAAGGTGACTTTGTATAATTTAGTTTGATTGAAAATAATTATAATGCCTTTCAAATGTCTGTTGCAAGCTTCAAGCCACGGTTTTATTCTAGTTACATTACATTATGAACCTTTAGTTTAAAAGCTTTTTAAACCAAGTACGAATGCTCTTGGAACATGCTCTCTGACTTGATGTATCGTGGCTGTTACTAATGGTTGCTTTATATCGTCATACCTATTCTCCATTGTAAAGCATTATCTGATAACTTCATATTAAGGTTAATGGCTTCCATTCATATTCATAAGAATTATTTATTTTACACATGTAATTTGTTACAAAGTTTATATGGATATTTTAATGCTTTTATATCAAAATCAAAATTCATTCATTAAAACTAGGCTGACAATCAGCACGTTTTGACCCCAAAACACCCGCCCTTCACCACTTCCTAGTACATTAGCTGGGAAGAAGTGCAGCACAGCTGTCTTTCAGTAAAAAAAAAAAGATATCCTATTTCACCAGATGTAGTAAAAGCCACCGTTCCACAGCAGCACACGGCTAAGCGACGCTATTGTACTTGGCTTAAATTCGTTTTGTATAAAATTTAGGCGGGATCGTCCACTGCGATCCCACGCCAGTGCAGTCGTGGTCCAGTCCTGACGTCTGACGCAACTGTCTAATAAAAAAAGAAACTATGAAACGTGTACTAAACATAATGGCGGCTATCGCTGTCTCGCTTTAACATGTGCAGTCTGTGCATAGTCTGTGTCATTTTTGTTATGTTGGTATTCAGTTTTAGTACAAGTTTCATACAAGCGACGTTTTTCATCTTTTTCTATGGGACTCCCGTCTCTTCTTACATATGTATAACTAGCTTCTGCCCGCGACTTCGTCCGCGTTAAATTCGTACTTACCTCTAAAAATTTCGAAAATGTATGTAGGTATGATCTTTATCATTTATTTAGATAAATAAGTATTCGGGCCAATTTTTATAGATCAAAGGAATCAGATTTTTCAAATAAACTGTAGCCCCACTTTCCACCCCCACATGGGTGGAATTTTGAAAAATCGTTCGTGATCATATCTTGACTCAAAGGCCCATACCCATTTTCAAGTTAATTGAAGCAAGCAGTTATATCCACCCCTTAAACTTTACTTGCCCTTTTCCACCTTGGTAGGAGTCGATTTTTGAAAAACCCTAAAACAGATAAGTACTTACTTGTTTTATTTTTTGTTTTGGTAGTACCTAGTTTCGAGTTAATCCGATAGCGAGTTACATATTTTTCTAACTTATCAACTTTGTCACCCCCAAAATCCTCTGTAAGGGGATTTTTTTTTTAACTAAAACTGACAATCGTTATTATTTACTGCCCCAAAAATATTGCCAAGTTTCATGTTTATTAACCAAATAAATAAGATTTTTCATATAAAATGTATCCCCGCTTTTCACCCCCACAGGGGTGGAATTCATTACTTGACTCAAAGATTTTATTATTATTATCAGCCATTTCTGTCCCACTGCAGGGCAAAGGCCACCCTTCCCTTCTTCCACTTATCCCTATCCAGTGCTGTTATACGCCAATCTTTGTCGAAAGAATCGAGTTCGTCCCGCCATCTCATTCTGGGCCTGCCGCGTTGCCGTTTGCTGCTGTTTGGGACCCATTGTGTGGTTATTTTAGCCCATAGCTCCTCCGGCATGCGACAGATGTGACCAGACCAGTTCCATTTTAGCTTGGCAGCCGTGTGACCTACATCGGCAATTTTCGAGTTAATCAAACCACACAGTAAAATCCTACCCTGTAAAATTAACTACCCCTTTTCACCCCGTTAAGGGTAGATTTTCGAAAAACCCTGATACACGTTATTCTTTATTTATGGTCTTAAGTATCGGACTTCGCGTTAAAATTCTTCCATACAAATTTTGACGCCCCCAATCCCCCTCTAGGAGGTAGTTTAGAAAACCAAAAAATGCCAAACTTCATAATTTACTTAAGTATTCGTGCCAAGTTTCATGTTTATTAATCAAATGAGGAACATTTTTCATATACACTGTACTCCCGCTTTTCACCCCCATAGGGGTGGAATTTCAAAAAATTGTTTGAGATGTGTTCATTACTTGATTCAAAGATTATTTATACGAATTGTTGAATTAATCAAGCCACGCATTAAAATCCTCACCTGTATAATTAACTACCCCTTTTCACCCCGTTAGGGGTAGATTTTCGGAAAACCCTGATAGACGTTATTCTTTATTTTTGGTCTTAAGTATAAATACCGAGTTTCGAGGTAATCGGACTGTGCGTTAAAATTCTTCCATACAAATTTTGACACCCCCCAATAGGGGGTAGATTAGAAAAACGAAAAATGCCAAACTTCATAATTTACTTAGGTAAGTATTCCTGCCAAGTTTCAAGGTTATTAACTCAAGGAATAAGATTTTTCATACAAACAAAATCCCCCCTTTTCACCCTCTTAAAGGCTGAATTTCCAAAAACCCCTTCTTACTGGATACTTACTCTTTACAAAGAACACACCCTCCAAAATTCATGTCCCTAGGACCAGCGGTTTAGGCTGTGCGTCGATATCTCAGTTAGGTCGTTCATCCCTCTTTAGGGGTAAAATTATCAAAAACGCTGAGACACGTATAAATTAATTTTCAATCGTTAGCCTAAATACAAAATTTGAAGTTCCTAACTTTTAAACTGGCGGATTTTCATACAAAACTTCATCCCCCTTTTTAACCCTTTGGGAGTGGAATCATCAAAAACGCTGAGATACGTATAAATTAATTTTCAATCGTCAGCCTAAACACAAAATTTGAAGATGCTAACTTTAAAACTGACGGACTTTCATACAAACTTTCATCCCCTATTTAACTCCCTTAGGGGTTGAATTTCGAAAAATCCTTCCTTATTCCTTGTCTACATTATAAAGGGAACCATTGTATAAAATTTCAGCTTTCTAGGTCCATGGGTTTGGGCTGGGCGTTGATGAGTCAGTCAGTCAGTCAGTCAGGCCTTTTGTTTTTATTTATACAACATTATTTTTAGTATATGCGAAACCCGAAACACGTGTCTAGTATTTTTATGTAAAGAATCTATGTACAAAATTTCAAAACTGTATCATGAATAATCACCAAGTTATAAGCTTGTTATGTTACCTGTTTGTCCGTCCAAAAACATGGTCTCCCCCACCGCGTGCCGTTCGGTACAGCGCGGCGATTGTATTGTAATTAACTGGTGATAACATTTTCCATCACACTTGCAGGCTTTGGACTGTCGTAATGGTCAAGTGTAGGTAGTTATTATAATGTACTTTATTCGTAAATAAATGCAGCCGTAAGCTACGAATAAGTAATTACTTATTCGTAAGCCGTAAGTGATACAATGTAGTCAATGCGATTTGTTCAAAGTGGATGAAAAGTGTTAGGCGCTGGCCACGCAGAAAGGACGTAAGACGCAGACGGGGCGCGGGCATTTGTCTCTACCGCGTCTCTTTCATACAAAATGTATAGAAGCGTCGCGACTCAAAACATACAGAACAGACAGGGCGCGGGCGCAACGCTGGTACTTTTGCGCCTGTCCGCGACGCGCCCTCGTCTTATGTCTCTTCTGTCTGGCCTGCCCCTTAAACATCGCATTACTTAACCACAGCAGGCTGTAGGTACAAATAATAACTTTCTACAATTAACCATCTTGGCGTGTTTAAAAATGTTAATCATCACGGCAAAGCATTGTGTTCCACGATACTCTGATTGCTCCTCGTACCGCCGCACTGCCAGGAATACGTTATCACTGTTATCGTTGTTTCTGTGTACTGGACGTTTGTGTATGAGAAAGTCATGGTTACACGACACTTTTTACATACGATAGGTAAGTACACGATCAACCGAAACACAACTCGGCGGCCGCGCGCTCGCGATTATGCAGTTGGACCCACGCGACACGTGCGCGCCAACCAGTGGTACCCGGGTGACTGAGGTTGCTGCACCCCCGCCCCGGTCGCCCCGCTCGCTGTGCGCCGGCGCCGCGCCATTGTGCGCGTATGGTAGATAACTACCTACTTAGTCGCTCCTCGGGGCACAGTATAATATACTCGGGGTGTCCAACTATTAACCTTTTTTAAATATTTTTGGGCCAAAATATAACATGGGGTAAAAATTATTGGAATCGATTCAGTTACTTATTCTGAACAAACTATATTCAGGTTTCGCATATACTAAAAATAATGTTGTATAGATGAACACTACTTACCTACTCTATGGTCCTGACTGCGAACGGCCACGCTACGCAAGGATGCGTGACTAGCAATCAAATGAACCGCACCCTAATGTGGTAGGTATACCTCTTTGTGCACGTCCCACGTAGTAGTAAGAAGCACATTTTTAGGTAAACGACAAAAGCGCATCGCGGCAACAAATAAGGTGCAAAATAGCGATGCGTTTGATGTTAGTTGAATCGAATGACCATCAAAATAAAAGTCAGTTTGCAGTTTTAATTAAATTAAAAAAAATGCACGGCTCAATGGAACATTTTTTAAGTATTTCTTTAGTTGATTTAATTTATTATCAGTATCTAAATAAAATATGAACTAGCGTATACGTCCAAAATTTTGCGCCGAAAAAATTTTATTTAGCTGTTTTACGATTGTTTTATTATGTAACTATTTTATTTTTATGAAACATTTGACAATAAATCTTTTCTGTGAACGCTTGATAATACACTCAATTATCTTTCTAGCTTGTAATTATATACCAAATATACCAATACGTCTAGCTGTGCGAGAAAAAACTGAGCATTTTACGGTATCCTACGTTTGGTCAGCGCCTTAAACCACA
The DNA here is from genome assembly GCA_947508005.1 of Amphipoea lucens. NCBI lineage: Eukaryota > Metazoa > Arthropoda > Insecta > Lepidoptera > Noctuidae > Amphipoea > Amphipoea lucens. The sequence goes on from OX382379.1 coordinate 13,364,686, forward strand.
TACTAAAATATACAACTCGGAAACACACTTTAGAATGTTACATTTCAATCAAAAACCCACCACATATTTAAACTTTAAATCAAACGTCACCCGCCGGGCTGAAATCAAATCTCAAACTTAAAATTAGGTTCAACGAACTGTTAGAAAAGTTCAGTGTAACATAATTTTTCATCTGTCATAGTAGAAGTAGTCGGAGAGTTCGCTCAACAATGGGGATTGGAAGCCCCGACCGGGGGCGAATGCCGTCTCTTTGTTTAAACAGGGGCCCCATCGGGCCCTCACGCTTTTGTAAAAACGCTAGCTCTAGTACTTGCAAGTTATGTCGTCCTGGTACTCCTAGTCTAGCAATGTCAATGATAAAATATTTTTTCTTTAAATAATACTTGGGTTTTTCTTCGTCTAATAAAACTCGAATTGAGTACAAGACGATAAAAATGTTTAATAATCGTAGATAATAATTTTGCGAAGGTTTTAACGTCAGGACGCTACTTGGTTTTTTCAGGCGAAGAACTGAAATTTAATGAAATTGAATTTATTCTAGAAATTATTAAGGTGAAAAAAAATTCATTTCAAAACGTTGACACTAAAAAACAACCAACTATAAAAAAAAAAACACTATGAGGTGAAAAATAACTTCGGACTTTCGGGCTTTTGACGACGCATAACGACTGTCAAAGTTCTACGAATGACAGCCGGAACCCAACGGCTTAACGTGCTTCCAAGACACAGAGCGGTCTTGGTATGTAAAGATGGTCACCCATTCAAGAACCGTCCATAACGTAGCATAACCTGATCGATCGACCCGTGCGGCTGTTATTACTTATGCTCGGTTCCTATAAACAAAAACGAATCGTTTTGCTTACCAATGCAGCAGCATTCTTCATTGCTAAACTGGGTATATAAATAGATTCGTAAGCTAATTTTACCTGTGATAGCTACTTCCATATGGGAGGGTGTACTATAATGCAAAGCTATGAGGTCTTTGCTTCATCTAGGTGTACTAATTTTATAAACAAATAAAGTTTGTGAGGTTGTAGTGGGTAATCTCTGGAACTACCAGTCGGATTTGAAAAATTCTTTTTACATTTGACAGCCCAATACTTGAGGAATGCTATAGGCTATTTAACATCACGCTATGTCTCTTAGGAGCCGAGCGAAAAGAATAAAAGTCATAAGGAACGCTGAGCGAAAGCGAAGTTATAGCGCGGGCAGGTGATGTGATGCGACGCAGGGGGGATGCGGGGGGGTCGGGGGAACAAGAAATTTCACGCGGACGAAGTCGCGGGCAGAAGCTAGTTATTGATAATGATACAAGAGTCTTAATTTTAACCAATAACGGTCCGTAAATTATAGTGTAGCGGTATCTACAACATGCGAACAGTGCGTCATACTGACGTCACGCAAATCCTGCATCTCGCAAGCAGAGTTTACCGCGCAACTAGCATAGATACAACAGCCCGACATGAATCATCGGGCAGTTGCCCGCCAGACAACACCCGTTTGGTCGGAGGATCCTCCCTTTTCTATAGAGTATGAGTGAACTTTACACCCTGTTCCTCCTACCTCTATAATAGGAATCGGCCATTAGCCATGAGCCCAATAACCATTCTCTACCAGTTAATAATTCTATAACCAGGAAACAAAAACACATCACACAAAGCCAACTTACCACACTGCACCCTAGTTAACAAGACACTATAAACAACACATTACAAAGTAATGCAGTGTTTAGCATCACTTAACCTGCAGTTGCGTTGAACAATAACTGGCGAAGTAGCAACACGGTAAAGCTATGCTTACACGAGCAATTATGCGCGGCAACTGTTGCTCGAGATAGTGGAGCAATCTAGTTTAATTACAAAAAAATTGCGTCAATTGTTTCGGCTATTCAGCGTGTTTTAGAAATGTGCGGCCATATTTAAGGGTATTCCACAGTGTTTGTGTTGTGTCTGCAACCATTGAAAGAAAGAAAGAAAAATATTTTATTTGAGACACAGGAAATACAACTAGTTAGTAAAAAAATAAGCATTTAAAAGTAACAAAGATACGTTGTAAACAACCAAAACAAAGTAGTCCACCAACCCTCACTGAACTAGCGTGGTTAACTACAGGGTGAAATTAAATTCATGGGCATCCTTTTAAGGGGTCATTGTAATCATCATTATGAACAACTTTTACTATAGGACTAAACCTGAAATCGAGAAAAAAAAAATCAGCCTTTTCCTTGCTTTCATGTTCACATAACTCGTCAAAATGTAGGGAAGAGCTGAGTTTTTCACGATTTCAGGTTTGGCCCCATAGTAAAAGTTGTTCATAATGATGATTACAATGACCCCTTAAAATGATGCCCATGAATTCAATTTTACCCTGTATAGTCCAAATCCCCCTAAACTTAGCTGATAATTTTTTCGCGATTACGTTGTTGCGCCTATGGAGAAAGTTGTTCCGTTTGATGGCCTTTACCACTCCCTTAAATATGACCACATATTTCTGATACACACTGTATACCTAGTGAAACAAACCAAATCAAACAACTACCTAGATAAAGATCGAAGAACTTACAAAAATGAAAGGGACATAGTCAAAACGTTAAGTCCTGCACATTACAACGCTCAGCAATGAGCAAACGACTGAAGGAGAAGGGTGTATGCCCTCCTTCTTTACGTTACCCTCCCCCCTTCTCTTTTACGTTGTCCTCGTTTACGTTTACGTAGGTATACGAGTACACCTGCTACGTCTAATTTCATTCCATCAATTTCTATTACTGTTTTTCTGACAAATGTATTGCCTTTTTTATTAAGTTGGTCCACATCGCTCAATATGTTAGGATAACGTATTTTTTTAATACATTTATTTTGTAAAACATGAGTTACTTATATAAACTGTACAAGTCCGATAAATAAATGAGAAATAAGCCTCATGGTTTGCCATTATAAGTATGACGAACAAACTATTTAAAAATACGTAAATTAGTTATACAAGTTGAATGTAAAGAAATATCGTAATCGATACAAAAAAATAAAATTGAAGTGTCTATTTGTAATATTAAAATAACCGCTTATTACTAAATGCATACACGGTACATATACCAAAATATTTTTTTTTACAATTTTTGCCTGCCTGTCTGTTTGTTCCGGCTAATTTCTGAAACGGCTGGACCGATTTTGACGGGACGTTCACTGGCAGATAGCTGAAGTAATAAGGAGTAACTTAGGCTATTTTTATTAAAAAAAAAGGATTAGAGTTCCGCGCAAAAAATTAAAACGTTTTCCGTCATGCACGCGAACGAAGTCACGGGCACAGCTAGTTAAAAAATAATATGTAACAATTGCTACACGTGGCCATCGCAGGAATTGCCTAACGTCATATTTGCCCAATATTGCCTAGAGCAATGTAAGTTGCTAGTGTACGCGCACCTTAACTTCATGTTACAAGTATTCGCAATGCCATGTGAGTTTCAACATTTAATTTTCGCTCGGCACAAGAGGGTTACAGCTTGATCGTGTGAAAATGGCTGTAGGTTTGTTTTGGTATTGCTACTCGCTGGGGTTGGTTAAATATTTGTTGTTTTTCTTTGAGATAAAGATGTTGTACCTTTAGGAGTTCTTGTTACAAGAATATTTGCAGATATTAACCTTTTAACCACCTAACTTTATATCAGTTGTCGTGCCCCCAGCGCCCGAGAAAAAAAAAAAAAAAAAACGAAAAATAAATACCGATGAAACGAGCTGTGATGATATAATAATAAAATAATACAGATTAAACGAGATGTGTTATTTGGTCGTATATATACGACTCTGGCGGAATGGGCACGAAAATATTTGTCGGATTAATCCGACGTAGGCGGTTAAAAGGTTAAATATTTAATCAATGTACTTGGGTACCTACATTATCAGTCGACAGCGATGCGAAGGAATTTTCGACGCCTTCGTTATTTTTTTTATTGGAGGAATAAGTTTTGAATTTTTGATATTTCTTCCATAGAAAATCTGTCAGACGTCAATTTTATTCCACGAATAAAAATTATCTTATGAAAAATCAGACCTTAATTGTCAATTTTTTTGTATTAGGAATGTTAAGCTTATCGAAATAAAGTCCAAAATACAATAACCGGCTTGAATGTTTGGGCTTTGTATTTGTACTAAAATAAGAACTCGTTTTGTAATAAGACGGTAGGTTATAGGGTTATAGGGTTCAGATTACCTCGAACGACTATGTTGTTTTATGTTAAAGGATTTGGTTTCTGAACTTAGTCCTTCAGGTGGAACATTGTGCGTGGGCAATGGCGGCCGTCGGTGGTTATTTCAACCAGCCCACCGCCCCCCAGAAGTTGATTAAGTATATCTCCTGATCTGTTAAGAGGATTATATGACCTAGAGCGCGGTCTTTGTCGGACTGCATAGAAAAGAAAGAGAAGCGCGATGACACAACGCTGGTAATTTATTGCAAAATATGAAGCAATTATCTATTTACGAAAAATCTAAGTATTGTTAGGATTAAAAAATTAAAACACTAGAGTTTTGGTATGTTGTTTGTAGAATAATCTGACAAAAATTATAATGATCGCATGTATATTAGTATGGTTTTTATTGTAAAAATAAAGTTTTTAGAGGTACCTTCATGATTTTATTCTATCGTCGTACCAAATAAGTTGTATTATGTTTTCAACACACTATCTACCCAGCATATATCCTGAAGAATATCATATATTTTTTTTACTTTGTTTACTGTAGTCAATCATATACTTTCATTGTTTCTAAAACTTGCGTTTTTTGCGTTTAAGTCCTGTAAGCCCCCTATGAACTGGGTGTAAGATCTAGGTGCCCCTAGGGTCAAACCCACAGGAAGGAGAAGGAGCCTCGACATCGAAATATCGAACCTCGTTCTCGAACGACTATAACAACGTCTAAGGTAAATAAAGTTACCACGCTCCGCTAGACCATCTATAGTGATGCACGCTAAAAGTACCTAAATCAGTCTGTGAGCCGAAATCCTTTGAGCATCGCAAATAAATCAACTTTTAGTCCGCGAATTGAAACATTTATTTTGGAAATGGCAGGTGAAGGGAAAGTTTGGAGTGACGTCCAACAGAATGATGAAACCTTTTTGGTATCGCAAAATCTAAAGTTTTGAGGGTTTTCGACTGGATTATAAATGGGAGAGGTATCGATCGATCGTTTGTACCGAACTGTAAAATTGTGTGGTTATAAAGGCTGTTTTTTGTTAATAAATATGTTTGAGTGTGTACTGTGGAGGTTTTACGTTTTAGCGTGCATGGCTGTCCCATGCAACCTCTATGGGTATTTTATAAGTTGGCATGTACAGTCAACAAAAGAGATAAATATGCAGGATCGTCGGATATAGTTGAAGTTTAGTAAGAAACCGATGGATGTTGTCGAATAAAATTGAATCTTTTTAATACAAGTTTGAGCACAAACCGTAACGTACCATTACACATACAAACGCTTTGGAATGAAACCCCGAAACCCGGAGATCCAGGCTTGTCTGTTCATTGCCAAAGCCGAGTATTCACGTCGAGTGCCGACCAATCTTCTTCGAGTGGACAGTGTTATGAATGCACGGAGATCTCCCGCCTAGGGATTGTAAAACCGGCATCGGTACAGGAACTTTTGAATTTTTCATATATATTTTTTTTTACTTTTTTAAAGACTATAATATTTACATACCTAATATATAAGCTAACAGACACAAAATAATATTATTTTAAATCTGTCAAATTAAATTAGAGCCTAGCGAAACTGCGGACGTGATGGGTCCTAAATAGATAAATCAAAATCTCAAATCTGATCTGTTAAATTAATCAGCGCCTGACATAAATTGATGTATTTTTAGTACCTAGCTAATTTTTAATCACGTCTAAACTTATCTATGGAGTATCTTGATTTGATAGGACTAAACTAATATTTATGTTATGTCCTTTTCTTCATGAAATAGAAAGAAAAAGATGCACTGAACTTTTTAGTTTAGCTTGTGAACAAGGAAATCGGCGCCAATGGCATACCTACATATCCGCCATTTAGATTTTTCAAAATGGCGGCTTCGCATGATACCTATAGGTATAAATCGATTGCTGACATCAATGCAAACAGAAAACGTAGCAACAAGATGTAGGTACTTACGCAAGTTCATATGGATGTCACGTGATCAACTTTGAACGTTAATATCTCAGAAACATGAGGCTTTACGGGGGTTGGTCCTATAGTATTTTCCGTTTAGTTAAGTTGAGACCTTTAGTTTTATCCATTTACTTGAGCTTTAAATCCATTACGTCTGTTAGTTCTATTTACAAATACTTGACTTGACTAATAGAAAAGCGGAGCGTCAGATTCGATTGGTTGGCACACGCAATCGGCAGCCAATCAGTGCAGGCCACGTCACCACTCGAGCGGTTATCGACAGTTGGTCGGGTAAACAATAATGTTTGATTAATCGGGGATTATTCCTCCAAGAGTGATGAATGGGCTTTTCACTCTGTCACGTTTGACGTTTTATTTGGTTTTCCTGTTAGTTTTTCATTTCATCCCGTCTGTGTCTGTCCAGTATCAAATTATTCAATCATCAACTCACCCTGTATAATCTTCCAATCACCCGTATACTGCTAACATAAATTTTAATACTTTACATTAATACTAATCTTTTGAATTGAATTGACGTTAAATTCTGAGATGAAATGAAATTGACTATGAACTGTAATGAAATTTAATTTGCATTTAAGTATGCATTAATAAAATTAGATACTGAAATACTTATAATATTATATTGCATAATTTAATGGTACCTACCCACTCATTTAAGTAATTGTTTTTAATCACATTAATCATGTGTATGTCATTATAGTACGATAGGCCACACGTCACTGGTAACAAAAAACTTTTTTACAAAAAAAAAAACAACCGACTTCAAAAAAAACACTACAAAGTGATAAATAACTTTAATTTCGGAAGTCGGTGTCGTTGATTCCGCATTTTCGTTTTTTGACACCGACTTCCGAAATTAAAGTTATTTATCACTTTGTAGTGTTTTTTTTTGAAGTCGGTTGTTTTTTTTTTTGTAAAAAAGTTTTTATTTTTCACTTTTTAGTTGTTTTCACACCTACCCCACAAAAAAGTAAACAAAAAGATCGTTAATGTAGACAATGTAGATAAATTATTAGATTTTTGTTGATTTTTCAAAAACCGCTCATCCGATTTCGATAAAATTTTCATGAGACCATTTGGGAAGGACCCTTTCTAACAAAAAAAGAATTTTTCAAATCGGTTGGCAAACGACGGAGTTATGCGCGAACAAACACAAAAAAAAAAAATACAAACATTCGAATTGAGAACCTCCTCCTTTTTTAGAAGTCGGTTAAAAACAGTGAAAGCTAGCCTCTTGCTCTGTGGCGGCATCTATATCGCCACATGCGAACTACGCACCATACTGACATCACGCAAAATCGTACCGTATACATCACAATTCGTAGAACGATTGAGACGATGAGAACTTTAGGCATCATTATACAACGCTTTGGGATTATCGACTGTAATGTTGTGCACACTTAAATTAATATTTTTTTTTGTAATTCTCCCTAGCCTTGATGATGATGATGGGGCTTCCGCACTTAGACTCCAATTTGGTCCGTTGTGCGTGGGGTCTACTTAGTCTTTTCCCAACTAATTTGTGGTCGGCTTCCAGTCTAATCGGATGCAGTTGAATACTATTAGTATTTTACAAGGAGCGACTGAAAATATGAACTCCACAACCCAGTTACTGGGTAATACGATACCCCTTTGTAAGACTGGTTGTCGGACTGTTGGGCTTCTGACGACCCGTAACGACTGTCAAATCCACGAATGATAGCCGGGACCAACGGCTTAACGTGCTTTCCGAGGTACGGAGGGGTCTCCGTTTGTAAAGATGGTAATTCAGGGAGCGACTACAAATAAAATGAAAAATAATTTTCACTTGCAGTTGGAAACTATTTCCCTTAAGACCACAGATGGGATATAGCGATATATGTCTTCGACGTTTAATAATTCACTCTAAAAGTACACATTAGCAATTTCGCCCCAGGCGTTAAAGTACCAAAATAAGATCCGACATCGAAGCTGCTCGAATATATTAGTGTTGCGCTCTTCGCAACTGAGTCCCGGAATCCCGTGGTCCCGCAATAAATACAAATTAGCAGCTCATCCCTAGCCCCGCGTTTATAAGTCGGGATCCTTGCGATGGCAGCTCCGCCGGGATAAATAAACTTGGTCCTTCTTCACGTAATATTTTGGATGCGTAACTTTTTCCATTATTGCAGGAGGATAATTTTTCATGTGATTTACATTGCGTTTGGACGCAGTGGGATGTTTGAAGATTGGGGCTGGAATTTATGTTTATCCGTCACGCTGTGCTTATAAAAACAGATGAAAATAGATCTTATATTTATGAAGACAGGTAAAAGACGCAACTCAAACAGATATAAGTATGGAGATTTTTTCGAAAGGGCTGATTATTGATAAAATTGAGCGTGAAATAATCCAACAGCTAATTATTACATATTTCTTTTTAACACATAGTTATATGTTTACGTTACATATTCCTACGCTCGATATGCTCCCACTAACCAGGCGATTAATCTGCTGAATGCCCTGATTGGTTAGAAGCCGATAGTTGACATATAGGGTTTCTAAATTTGCCAAAGATGTAAACAATAATGGCCGCTTGAAATTAAATAAAATCGATATAAAAGAACATTTTATTTAACAATTTCGAGCGGCCATTGTTTTTGTGTATCTTTGGAAAATTTAGAAACGCCGGACCTTAGATGTATACCAGTAAATCTATGCTTAATGTTTGCATAGTTCTTTAGTTAAATGTTATGTTGTAGGCTTGCTGCACGCATTGCAGTAAACTGTAAGTGCAGCAGGCAAATGTTACATCATCAATATTCTCCTGCTTTTTTCCAATTTATTTGGGGTCGGCGCTCCATGTTTTTGTTTCCATACTTCTCTATTAGTCTTCATCTCGGTAGTCACCCCCTTTCTAACCATATCATCATTCACACAGTTCATCCATCGTTTCTTTGGTCTTCCCCTACTCTTATAGCCATCGATATTCATATTCAAAACTAGCATTTGCTTTATAAATAAATATACGACTAGATTTTTATATTTATGGAATTTTATCAGATATTCCCTCCCCATAATATACTCATCATTTTTTTTTTAAATCTTTCTGTCGAGTTTTTATTGTATGTATAGATAACTAACTATTTACACTATGTAATTACTAAATACGTAGCGTTGGTAGGCCTCCCACAAGGTGGACCGACGACCTTGTGAAGGCCGCAGGAACTCGTTGAATGCGAGAAGCACAAAACCGGTCGAAGTGGAGGTGCTTGGGGGAGGCCTATGTCCAGCAGTGAACGTCTTTCGGCTGAAATGATGATGATGAATTACTAAATTAAAAGACTAACTAACTATATAAACAAATAATAAATAAACAAATAATACTCCCATTAATAATACAAATCCCACATCGGTAAGCTTGAATAACCAAAAATCTCCAATCGTAGACGTATCGGTCTATAACTGTAAAGTATTCACAATACGAGTAAAGTAGCTCATTGCAATACGTTCTCCAATCCGGTGGCAATGAAAGTGTCCAGCGCGGAATATATGGTTCCCACCGCCGCACCAGTGATATATAGTCTGTGTTGTATAGTTATATACGGCTTTAGTATGCTACCGATACCTAGTCTTGATAGACGAACACACGAAGCACTCCCGAACTGTGCTTAAGGAATACGAATAACTTAACCGTTTGGGGTGCATTAAAATAGACTCCATGAGTGGATATTTAATTATAAAGTAGTGTTTAATTAATAGGTTTACCTTAACCTCCCCTAACACACTACAATACCTACCAAAATATAGGTCAGTAAACCCGGAGCAGAAAGCTCCGGTACCAATTTGCTGACAACAACATTTGCAATGGTATCACCTGTCTTCTGATTTATCTACATGATAATTATATACCATAGTATATTAGCATAGGATTTAATTTAACCTTGTATATCATAATATGCAGGGTTAAATTAAATTAGCTAGCTAAATTCCACAGATGTGATGGGTAACGATATGTAAACATGAAAAAAAAGAAAATAAATTAATTTGATGATTTTTATGATGGTTTTATCGATCACAGTTATTATAGTCACTTGAAATATCCGTTTAAAATTTCTGTGTTTTTGTGTAAAATTGACGGCTATAATCGTAAGACGTATCGATATCTAAACACGATAAAACAGTTTTTCTCAACTAATACTTCAAGTAACAAAACTAACAGCGGTCGTTGACCTCACAAAAAAAAAACGGAGTTTGGCTACGCCAATTTAATTTAACCCTGCATACTACGTACTACTACCTACCTGTATACTATTCGAAAGCATGTGACATCCAACAACCAGAATTCGCACAGAAAGAAGCCCAGCAATGGTAACATTGTAGGCTGATTATGTCGTTAGTAATTCTCATACAGTTCGTGCCAATACATGGAAATAAGAAACCTGTCCTACCCACTTAGGTGAATACGTAACAATTTCTGAGAAAACTCAATATCCTCATTTGATTATTCAAATAATGTGAATTTTCTTCGAAACTGAAATTGGAAGGACTGGGGTGTCGTCGAGAGATCTTCCAAGTTCCAAGTCCCTATTTCCTTGTTTATATTTGGTTCAAATTATATACACGGAAAAATTTCCGAGTTTTTTGAGCAAGATATTCAGTTAATCTCTTAACTTTTCCTTCGCAGGGTTGCAGGACAAACAATAGATTCTGATACGATCTGTTTCCTTGTGTCCTTTTCCTACAGTTGTCCCTTCTCATAGAAAGTGTTGCTTATCTCAGAACGATATGTGTTCCACTTTATACGGTTGCTCTTGTGTGTGGCGTAATCCTACTCTGGCATTTTATTTCCGATAAAAGCTTTTTCTTCGCATTCTCTATTGTCTGTATCTACAACAACAAAATAAATTCTTGTTTCTTACTTTAAATTTTTAAATCATTAATAGGTATTTTTTCGTATGTCTATGTCGGTTGTCATATGATGCGGAGGAATGAGGAAAATGTCGTGAGGATAGTTTTGAGTAAGAATGTGGGTGGTTGTAAGAGTAAGGTAAGACAAAAAAACGATAGATGGACTGTGTGAAAGATGATTTATAGCTAGAAAGGGACCGAGATGACGTCTATAATAGAAAAGTATGAAGGAAAGAGACATGTTACGCCGACATCAAATAAATTGAGTTAAGTGCAGGAGAATGATGCTATTTTTTCTTAAGTAATAGTAGGTGTGTAGGGGCTTGTGGCTTAGTAATATCAGCCGCACGGGTCGATCGATCAGGTTAAACTACGCTTGCCGCGGTTGGTCTGTGGATGGGTGACCATCTCTGCATACCAAGACCCCTCCGTGCCTCGGAAAGCACGTTAAGCCGTTGCTCCCGGCTGTCATTCGTGGATCTTTGACAGTCGTTACGGGTAGTCAGAAGCCCGAAAATCTGACAACCAGCCTTACCATTCGGGTATCGTACTACCCAGTAACTGGGTTGCGGAGGTCAGATAGGCAGTCGCTCCATGTAAAATACTGGTATTCAGCTGCATCCGGTTAGACTGGAAGCCGACCCCAACATAGTTGGGAAAAGGCTAGGCAGATGATGATGATGTAATAGTAAAACCTTGTTTTTCATCAGTTCCCTAAATTCTATTTCTAGCCAAATTAAAACAATTGTAGAATTCCACGCTCCACGTGTTTGGTTCCCAAAAGCTGGATCTGTCCAACAGTTAACAGTACTAATTGCGAGCTATTCACAATTTAGTGCTACAGACCGCAGCTCTGCGCTGATTGGCTATAAATTTGAACGGCACACGCTGATTGGTGGTCTTTCGTTCTTTTGTCGTTTCGTTGGTGTTGGATCAACGTGGTTTTGATTGATGCGTTCAGTAACGTGCATCTACCTACATACACTTCTCTAATAGTATCATAGTATTATGCAAGGTAGTTCCAAAATACTCTTATGTATTAGTATTGCCATTGTTTTAATTTACTGTCGAATTGTTGTCTCCACTTTGTATACTCGAAGGGCGTTCTAATGTCAGATCAATTTCACCGTCGAGGGTTGTCATGTGTAGCTTCGAACTTTCGAAGTCACGTAGATGGTACTTTAATAATAATGCTCCAAGAACTTTGAATGTCACATCCGACATTATCAATATTTGTTTCACTGTCCCACAATGTAACATCCTCAGTCCTGTTTTCAATATTGATGCGCCATTCTGCATTACAAATTCAATTCTCGTCTCAATAAGAGGAATTCTCATTGTTTCTTCAATTGTTTTGTTAGCATTTATTTATGTTTTTCTCTCGAGCAGCATGGGGATTTATTTCGTCGTAGATTTTTACGAGCTAGCTGCAGGAAGATTTGCAGCTAGAATTTTATCTGTTTTATTCCTTTTATTTCCTGATGCTTGGCTTAAGGCAGGGGCCCGTGGCTGTAATAATAGCCGCGCGGGTCGATCGATCAGGTTAAGCTACGCTTGCCGCGGTCGGTCCGCGGATGGGTGACCATCTTTACATACCGAGACTCCTCCTTGCCTCGGAAAGCACGTTAAGCCGTTGGCCTCGGCTGTCATTCCTGGACCTTTGTAGTCAGAAGCCTGAAAGTCTGACAACCAGTCTTACCAAGGGATATCGTGTTACCCTGTAACTGGGTTGTGGAGGTCAGATAGGCAGTCGCTCCATCTAAAATACTGGCATTCAGCTGCATCTGGTTAGACTGGAAGCCGACCCCAACATAGATGGGAAAAGGCTAGGCAGATGATGATGCTTGGCTTAAGTCAAGGGGATTACGTATTAATTCAATGTTGATGTAAGACGGCTGTCATTTGTCAGTGGTGGCCCATTGTGTAAAGTTCCGTCGTCGTCTGTTACGACGTCGGACGTGATTGAGTTGCACAAATACTTTCGTGTTTGTAATATTGGGATAAAAGTTTGTTTGTTATGGTTTCGTCATGAATACTGAACATTTTGGTCGTTATTGGTGTTACGGAGTTCGTGTACTTCGTGGTATTTTGCAAGTATAGATATCTAATTTTAAGGGCTAATTCTTCTAACGCCAGATAAATTTATTCGAGAAATAATTTTGAATTTTTGACAGTTCTTCTATACAAAATTTGTCAGACGTCAATTTTATTCCACGAATAAAAAATATCTGTCGATTGAAAAATCAGCCCTAAGATAAGTAAATTCATCGAAATGATTTCAATGTTGTGTTTTCTAATTAGCAAAATTGCAAGCACATTTTTCAAACTTTAATAAAATTATTTTAGCCATCGTTTGCTATGATTATGACAGAAATCACGGTTCAGAATTTTATTTTACAAGAATGTATAATTATGTCTTACAAACTGAATAGGAATAAGCCATTGACAAGCTACGTAAATGAACAGGCATTTACATAGCTTGTCAATGACTTTTCCATCCTAATTAATATTATAAATGCGAAAGTAAATTTGTTTGTTTGTTACGCTGTCACGCTAAAACGGCTGAACGGATTTGGATGAAATTTGGCACATAGATAGACCATGACCTGGGTAAGGCTACTTTTCATCCTGGATTGCAAACGAAGTCGCGGGCAACAGCTAGTTGCTTATCCTACTAATATTATAAATGTGAAAGTTTGTGAAGATGTTTGGATGTTTGTTACTCAATCACGCTAAAACTACTGAACGGATTTGGATGAAATTTGGCACACATATAGATTATAACCGGAATTAACATATAAAATACTTTTTATCCCGATATTCCCACGGAATCGACACTTACGCGGGTGAAACCGTGGGGCGCTGTTAGTACAATATAAAGTCACTGCGTCATCAAGGACCAAAACTATCTCTTCTAAAAACCTATCTATTGATCAAACGTTAGGATAAATGATAAATGATTTATTTTCTGTAAGTAGGTTTGTACAAACACTTTCAATCATATTTTTTTTTAAGCTAGATGAGGTCGGCGTTTTTTATCTGACTACTCTGAGAAGAAAGGCCGAAACAAACTCAGAGGTCACAGTCTCTTTTAAAGTCCAGACAAAATCTTGGTCAGATCATGTGAAGACCATGTAGATTGGTGTCTGAAATGGTCTTTTAAGGAAAGAACCACACAGATTGAACGGACCTGTCCAGTCAGTGCAGTGCACGCATTTGTCAAAAATCGTGCAGCTCAACTCAGAACTTGAGGAATGATAGTATTTCTGTTTTCGCCAGAAAGGGATGTTTCTTGTGGCCACGTATTTTGCTGGTCTATTCTCTAGAAATCTCACCGTGAAAGCGAAGGTTTATTGAGCTTGAAGTCAGCTGTCATTCTACCTGACGACGCTCGGAATTGACACTATTGTCAGCTCACTTCATCTAAGTTTTCACGTTGAGATTTTTACAGGATCGCATGGTATCTTGAAAACAATTCAAAATTTTCATCTAGTTTCTTCAAATTCTGTTCTCAGCTATCCGTATTCATTCCACCTTAGAAAATGTTCTCCAGGTTCCACATTTCAAATCTAGCAAACAAACAATTTTGCAAATCACCGGCCAATATTCCAGATTGCTCCATAACGTCGACTCAAGCAATTGTCGATAAAATAATATCCCTGCAATGACTGGACGCTTCCAATCCAATATGGCGTTTATTCGGACCCTCTCTTATTTGGGTCACGTAGACTATCACAAATCACCAGAACGTCATAACTTGCGGGTGTTACTAGACGATTTCGTACCGTATATCAATGAAGTTAGGGGATTATTTTGTTTGACTGGTATATTAGTGGTATGTTTAAGAGTCTACATAGATGGTAGATAGTCAACATACCCTGTAACCACTACTTAATAAATAGCGGGATATACTTCGCTTCGATGTGCTTGATTTTAGACAACGATTTATTTATTTAACTTAATACATTATTTGCATTTCACATCGTGTATCTACTTAGGTGGTATCTTAAAATTATATGTGATCAATATGAACCAGTGTTGTTATCGTAAAAATCTGAGCTGCCGTATGTCACAGTCTGGTTTGCCGTATTTTAAGGGAAAACATACCAAATTGCCGTATTTAATTAAAAAAAAAAATGTCTATTCCTCATTTTTTTCTCGTTTCTCATGTTTATCTAGAGCATACTTGCCGTTGCTTCTCATTTTGTCGCACCGTGGATTGCCGTATCAATAACAACGTTAATATGAACCCTGTCGGGCACAGCAAATTCGTACGAGAGCGGAAGCTTTGAAAAAATTAGCTTATCTTAGCAGTATTTTGTTTATGGACCGGACTGGATGCGGAAGGGGGAGGACAGGGTGTTATGGCGCAGCCTGGAGGAAGCCTATGTCCAGCAGTGGACTGCAATAGGCTGAGTTGGTTGATTGAATCATATAACAGCTTATTCCGATCCAGCCTGTCTGACAGGTGCCCTTAGCGTGTAGTCGCTTAGTTTTTTTAAGCCCTAGCTAGAGGCCTTAATTTATTGAGGCAACCATAAGTCCGGTTAAGCAGATGACAACCTCCTAGACTAAAACACAAAAAAAAAACGCATAAACAGCATTAATTAACCTAAAGTCTTTGAGGTAA
Source organism: Amphipoea lucens (assembly GCA_947508005.1). Taxonomy (NCBI): domain Eukaryota; kingdom Metazoa; phylum Arthropoda; class Insecta; order Lepidoptera; family Noctuidae; genus Amphipoea; species Amphipoea lucens. The sequence continues at coordinate 13,380,343 of OX382379.1, forward strand.
TATAGATCTCATAATTATGTATCTAAATTATAGGAAAGCATAGCACTATCAATTAGCGTACTAGAACATTATACAAAAAAAAAAAACAAAAACATCAAATAATAGGTAATACGGGCTAGTGTCCGCAACTCCACGTCAAAGCGCGTATTTTGCGTACGGGTGGAAAAATCGATAATTCGATCCACCCCAGCTCCTCAAGGAAGGCCAGTAACGCCTTGATGTTACTGTCCGTCTCACGAAGTAGCCATTAAATAATAATAAAACAACATTAAAACATAATTGAATACTACGCTTGCAAATCCTGTTTATTTTTTGCTATTCTGTTCTATTGTCTATTTGTGAATATTGGTTCTAACTGAAGTTTCATTGAATTAACGTTGTTTCGGTTTTATTCAAGCGTGGAGAGAATTTTACATATCAGTAATTCCGTACGCACTATTGTTTGGTACAAACTATTTGATATAAACTACCTACCTGTTTATTTAGGTTCGTTTTGTTGGGTTTTAAATAAAACACCGGATAGACAGATCACGGAAAAGCGAGAGTTCTGTCATGCGTAAATGAATGTGATGGATTTCGCAGCATATGTTTGAAAATTTTGATTCGGAAAATGGACGGCATGAACAATTTCCACGAATTCTACGGTACCTAATAGAGATTTGACAGGCATCGGACGTTATTTGCTTTTATTCTAATATAAAATGATGACGTATGGCTCAGGAAAGATATTAGAACGATTTTATGCTTTAGCCCGCTTCTGCCCGCGACTTCGTCCGCACCTTTAGCGTTCCTCAAGAATAAACCTCTCTATACAAACGTCTCTATTTTTAAGCAAAGTTAATATATGAATGCTAAAATCTAAAGCAAGTTACTTAATTATAGGTCAAGTTAATACATTTTCATAAACCTTCATCACACTCTTTACCGAAACGAAGTCGAAAACTAACACACGTACCATTTTCAATTAACATAATTACGTTACAAGTTGAAACAACGATCCAGGCGCAGATATACGACTTCTAATGATTTTAAATTCAACATCACGTCTAATCGACCGGACTGATTTCTTTGAAAAAAATAAATGTTATACTAGACCATTTGCTTCGTAATTTGATATGTGAATATTTGCAATTACCTATATTTTTTGAAGTGAAACTTCTTTAGGCGCGCTTGACTTGGGGAGTAAACTGGCGAATGCGTTACGAAAACGTGTGATCGGGCGAGTAGGGAAGGTACGTAAAAAATAGCTGGAAATACCTGGTGTAAAAACCCGGTCCCGGTTGCATGAATATGCGAATGGGTTTTTACACCAGGTATTTGCTTCCAAGTACGCACACCAGGTACCGACTCAAAATACTTGCAAGACTATTAAGTATCTTATACGGCTACTCGCTCAAATACGTAGGTACTCAACCGCGTTAGTTTTCGCAATGCGATCATGCTCCTTATCAGTAAGAGTCTACGGAACAGTTTCGTATGCAAGTAATTTTTACCGACTTCACAAAAAGGAGGAGGTACTATGTTCGGCTGTTTGTATGTTTTTGAAGAAAAACTTCTTTACGCGCGCTTGATTTGGGCAGTAAACTGGCGAACGCGTTACGAAAAGTGTGATCGGGTGAGGTGAACGGGAGTTGAGTGGGGGATATAAGCAAGACAAAGCAGTGCGCGCGTACGTTTTCTTTCTCTCTTCCTCTCATAGCCAAATACGTATTAAGTTTTTTTTCTTTTGCTTATATCTCGAAAATGGTGCGTCCTATCGCAAAAATAATGAAAATTTCGACCCCCTTTATGAAACCCATAAACTCCTAAAACTCAACATGTAGGTAATCATTTTTCATATTTTCCATACAAAAAGTGAAAAATTCCTTAAAAAACACGCCAAGGCCGCCCCCTCCGCGCCTGCGGCTCTAAAAAACAATACACGGGGTTAGGGCAAATAAGTACAGACGCCAGCACATCAACCTACTACAATCTGTCAGATTTCTTTAATAGATTTTCAACTTTATTACTAAAGAATAAGGTTCAAAGTTGATCGGGAAAATTTGACAGTTTCGGGTAGGTTGACGTGCTGGCGTCTGTACCACGTGTCGACGAGTCGCGATTGTCAAATTCGATTTTTGTTGTGTCAAAATTATTTACGTGAAACTTCTTTACGCACACTTGACTTGGAGAGTAAGCTGGCGAACGCGTGACGTAAGCGTTATGAAAAGTGTGATCGGGCAAGTAGGGAAGGTACGTATTTACTCGACCAGGTTTTTGCTTCCAAGTACGCACACCAGGTACCGACTCAAAATACTTGCAAGACTATAAAGTACCTTATACGGCTACTCGCTCAAATACGTAGGTACTCAACCGCGTTAGTTTTCGCAAATGCGATCATGCTCCTTATCGGTAAGAGTCTACGGAACAATTTCGTATGCAAGTATTTTTTACTTTAATGGTTTGCAAGTATTTATTTGTAAACGCGATTTTGCTCCTTATTTATAGGAAGTCATTGATCAATTTCCTATGCAAGTAGTTTTACTTCTAACGGGGCTTTTGAATACGCGATTGTACTTCTTATCTGTATGAAGTTATGGATCAATTTTCTATGCAGATAGAAAATACTTGAAAGTATCTCGCTCCGTCGTGCCTCGACGCTCGAGTACGTAGGTACTCAAATAGTTCAACAACCGCGTTTGTTTTCGCAAATGCGATCATGCTCCTTATCAGTAAGAGCACGGAATACTTAATAGTACTACGTACAGAAAGGACACTCCCTTCTTCGCCCTCATATCAGATACCGCACCTCACCCCGCACTTCGAGGTATTCGTCGCCGACTCTTTAGCAAGGGCGCTCGCGAACCGCAGCGCTGTATTGCTGACACGAAAAGTTTTATTTGAGTTTTAATCACGATGGTTGGATATTGTGATGCTTTTCCGAATTCGTATTTACATAAACTGTTTGTAAGATTTCGCATTTTTAATAACATGCGATTTAATAACCAATTATTTACAGACAAGTCATTTAAACTAAACTATTTTAGTGTTTTTATTTCATTACGAACCCGACTATACAACATTATTTTTAGTATATGCGAAACCCGAAACACGTGTCTAGTATTTTTATGTAAAGAATCTATGTACAAAATTTCAAAACTGTATCATGAATAATCACAAAGTTATAAGCTTGTTATGTTACCTGTTTGTCCGTACAAAAACATGGTCAGCCCACGCCGCCGCCGCGTGCGTTCGGGCGATTGTATTGTAATTAACTGGTGATAACATTTTCCATCACACTTGCAGGCTTTGGACTGTCGTAATGGTCAAGTGTAGGTAGTTATTATAATGTACTTTATTCGTAAATAAATGCAGCCGTAAGCTACGAATAAGTAATTACTTATTCGTAAGCCGTAAGTGATACAATGTAGTCAATGCGATTTGTTGCACCTTATGTCAACCATTTAAAGTTCAAAGTGGATGAAAAGTGTTAAACATCGCATTACTTAACCACAGCAGGCTGTAGGTACAAATAATAACTTTCTACAATTAACCATCTTGGCGTGTTTAAAAATGTTAATCATCACGGCAAAGCATTGTGTTCCACGATACTCTGATGTACGTACCATTCCTGTGTACTGGACGTTGGTGTATGAGAAAGTCATGGTTACACGACACTTTTTACGAGTACATACGATAGGTAAGTACACGATCAACCGAAACAAAACTGTAAGGCCCGCGGCGCGGCGGCCGCGCGCTCGCGATTATGCACTTGGACACGCGCGCGCCAGCCTGTAGCACCCGGGCGATTGAAGGGGTTGCTTCACCCCCGCCCCACTCGCCCCGCTCGCTGTGCGCGGGCGCCGCGCCTATTGTGTATGGGTATGGTAGAAAACTACCTAGGTACTAATGTCGCTCGGTGGCCAAGATTTAACCTTTTTTAAATATTTTTGGGCCAAAATATAACATGGGGTAAAAATTATTGGAATCGATTCAGTTACTTATTCTGAACAAACTATATTCAGGTTTCGCATATACTAAAAATAATGTTGTATAAATAAACAATTGAACTACATGGTTACTTCATAATAATGCACACGTTCGGGCAGCGCCGCCGCCGTCGGCGTTCGGTTCCTCGACACAAATTGCTTACCGCGCCATTTTTTTTACGCTACTAGATTTCACGCACACATTTGCACGTATACAAACGTCATTTGTTTATGTAGTAGTACTAGGTAATTATTTTGCGAGCGTTGCATGGAGTGTCCGAGGTGTGGTAAGACTCTTACTACACCTCGGACACTCCATACAACTCCGTAAGAGTCTACGGAACAATTTCGTATGCAAGTATTTTTACTTTAATGGTTTGTAAAAGTATTTATTTGTAAACGCGATTGTGCTCCTTATTTATAGGAATTCACGGGTCAATTTCCTATGCAAGTACTTTTTACTTCCAACAGGGCTTTTGTTTGATTACGCGATTGTACTTCTTATTTGTATGAAGTTATAGATCAATTTTTGATGCAGATAGAAAATACTTGAAAGTATCTCGAGCCCTGGTTTTAGGGCCTGGTTTCTTAAGGTGGACGTACTTGGAAGCCCTGGTACTCGATTTTGCAAGTACGACCCATGTCTACGGGCTACGGGCGAGGCGAAGGGGAGTTGAGTGGGGGATATAAGCAAGAGAAATCAGTGCGCGCGCACATTTTCTTTCTCTCTTCCTCTCATAGCCAAATACGTTTGAAGTTTCACTTCAGTCGTGTGGTCATAAGCACACTCGTTTTTTTTAACATAGTGTAATTAATTTGTAAAGTAATGTCTACCGCGGACATAAAAACGATAATCACGCAAACACTATCGGGTGTATTTTCATAAAACTTTCACCATCTAAAAGACAATTTAATTTCCCGAATTTTAGTATACGGTTTTTATTTGTTTGGTGTTTGAGAGTTTTTGTAAATAGATAATTGCTTCATATTTGCAATAAATTACCACGGTTGTGTCATCGCGCTTCTCTTTCTTTTCTATGCAGTCCGACAGTGACCGCGCTTTAGGTCGTGTAGTCGCCTTAACTAAATTGTGTGAAGGCTTACTGTGTCCTGACGGGTCTTGGTTTTGACTCCCAGGAACGGAAAAGTTATTGGGTTTTTCTATCTGGAATTTCTCTGAAGCAGCCCGGAGTTTAGATTTGTGGCAATAGGCTCGCCCCCTATTACATGGGACTTAGGGGACTACATGACCCAAAGCGCGGTCACTGTCGGACTGCATAGAAAAGAAAGAGAAGCGCGATGACACAACACTGGTAATTTATTGCAAAATATGAAGCAATTGTCTATTTCAAAAAATCTTTTGTTTGGACTAAAAAATTAAAACACTAGTGCTTTAGTATGTTGCTTGTAGAATAATCTGACAAAAAAATCATAATGATTGCATGTATATTAGTATGGTTTTTATTGTAAAAAGCAAATTTTTAGCGGTATCTTCATGATTTTTTCTATTTCAACAAAATCGGTTCAGCGGTTTAGGCGTGAAAAGGTAACATACAGACATAGTTATTTTCGGATTTATAATATTAGTATGGATGCATAACTTGTCTTTGTATTGAGTTCTGTATTTTCTAAGTCCTACCATACCTTGACGTCGTATTAATTAAGCTAAAAGTGGATGTAATCTATTTTTGTGGCACGTAGCCTAGTTTCAGTTTCCGTCGAATAACTAACTTGTTTCCATGCAAATTATATTTATTCGTCGGGCAGCGTTCTATTGTTTATGAGAAACGAAATGGCGACTGGGTGCTTAAAATAATGTGTGTTGAAAGCTTTGACACAGTATAATAAAGTATGCAGTATTAAGGGCCCTCGAAACGATCATTTGCAATTGCCAATGTTTACGTGACTCATACACATTTATGCGCAAAATGATCGTCTACAACAGTGCTTTTCAACCTTTTTCATGGCGCGGCCCTCTTAATATGAAACAATATTTCGCGACCCCTTACCCTCTGCTGTTTCTAACTTGGAATTGAAGTGTATTTGGGTACCTTTTGGTTAAAAAACCAGAGCAGCTTTGAATTATTTGATTCCATTTGGCACCTCCTACTACCGTTTTCGTTGATGGCTCAAATAAAAGGCAAACAAAGAAATGATATGAAATGGGCGTGACCCATTCACATTAAGGTGATGGTTGCGGCTGTTCCTCGTCACATTAATTATGCTTGTGACTTGTAGGTATTTGTAGATTTATGTGAACCTATTGTATGTAACTATTTTTCTTAATAAATAGACAATTTTGAACTGGTATGGTTTTATATTTATGAGCTTTCAATTTAAGGTAACGGCGACCCCCTTAAAGAGGCTTGGCGAACCCCCAGGGGGTCGCGACCCACAGGTTGAAAAACACTGGACTACAAAATGCAATTGAACTCATTGACAATTTTATCACCTACTAGTAGATTGACAGCAAATGACAACCGTTATTTTAAAATCGATCGCGCCAGCTTACATGACAGACGTAAAATATTCTGTGTTATCTCAAAAAAGAAAAGACAGATGCTATAATATATGAAGAATTTTATACACTACAATTCTTCATAATAGCGTCTATCTTTTCATATTTTTAGGGTTCCGTAGTCAATTAGGAACCCTTATAGTTTCGCCATGTCTGTCTGTCCGTCCGTCCGTCCGTCTGTCCGTCCTCGCTTAATCTCTGTGACCGTTAGCACTAGAAAGCTGAAATTTGGTACCAACATGTATATCAATTACGCCGACAAAGTGGTAAAATAAAAATTCGAAAAAAATGTTTTATTAGGGTATATGCAAAGTGGGAAGTGATTTTTTTTTTTAATTTAACCCTAACGTGTGATATATTGTTGGAAAGGTATTTAAAAATTAATAGGGGTTTACTAAAATCATTTTTTGATAATGTCAATAATTTCGGAAATAATCGCTCCAAAAGTAAAAAACAATGTGTCCCCCCCCCCTCTAACTTTTGAACCATAAGTTTAGAAAATATGAAAAAAATTTGAAAAGTAGAACTTTATAAGGACTTTCTAGGAAAATTATTTTGAACTTGATAGAAACAACAGTTTTTGTACAAAAAAGACAAAAAGTTGTACAAAATCATTTCTGGACTAAGTTCGTAGTATAATCGTATATGCAAGCATTTTTTTTTTAACTTCGTTTACATATTTTATAATCCTGAACGTATCTTTTAAAAAAAAAAAAAGAATTATTAAAATCGGTTCTCGCAATCCAAAATTACCACCGAAAACTTCTGGCACGTCTATGTACTAATTAGTAACCCAATTCCCCGAGAGATGGCACTGTAGGTACTTATTACATTGGGTCGGGTATTATCGAATTGTACGTGGGAACACTTATTGTGACGGACGGGAAACTACGGAACCCTACACTGAGCGTGGCCCGACACGCTCTTGGCCGGTTTTTTGAGTTGAGATGGATCAATGTTTAAATTCATCCACCCTAGTGCGTGTTTACCGAGCAGTATTATTTATTTCAAGGACACTACCGAGACGTAGTACTGCTTACTTTATTATACTGTGGCTTTGACTCCATTGTGAGATCGCTTCTAATGATAATATTGCAGCTTTTGTCTTTTCATATGGTGTTGTGTTTGGGTTCGTTAGTTTTAATGGTATTTCGGTATGTCTGGCTTTAATCGGTATTGTTTCAAATAGCGGTTTGTTTTCTCTCGTATCGAAGGGAACTATTGATTAGTTTACATTATAGTGTGGTTTGTACTTACATATGGTTAATCAGGAAAGTGGTAATAGTAGGGTGTGCCACCGTATCGCAATTCGTGCAGACTATTTTGAACCTTAATGTTTGCAAGATAGTGCGTTCTTTGTTTTTGTCTATTTGTAATCCGCCGATTAAGAAATAAAGAAATTTTTTATTTTTATTTTGGGACACGCACAAGAAATATAAACAATAAAAAAGAACATTAAGTGTAATAAAATCACAATATTATTATAAATTTCACAATTGACTGAGCTCTGTAAAGTTGTTATTAGTAATGTCTATTAGTTTATCGTGATTCAACCCAGTGTCTGTATACTCTATAGCAATTAGCATATTATGGGCAACGCCCGGACCGTGGGCCGGATGTGGCCCGATCCGGCTTTTGATCCGGCCCGCGAAATATTTTCAAATCGCGCGTGAAAAAAGGGTAAGTTCACCCCAACAAGAAAGAAAGACTAGCATTCTTCTGGATAGATTCAAACCTAACGCGACAAAACTGATACTTTCATCATGTTGTTTGTTTTGAGCACCTTTTTTATTTAAAATTCCGGTGTATAAAAGCAATGAATAACTAAATGTTCTAAGTCACAATTTTATCGCAACTCACTCGTCTATTATCTACCTCTTATGTATCTATGGACCGTGACCTCATTAGTGTTCTAAGATTTGGCCTGAAACTTTCCAAAGGTTGCAGATATGCACCGCGTTCACGATTTGAAAACACGCTCGTAATACCATAATCTAGGCTAAAATTACGCAGTATAAGTCCTCATGTAACATCAATTAAAATACCATAATAAAATACCTAACGACTTAAAAATGGAAAAAAATGATAAAATTTTTTTTACACGTCTTAGAAAACTACTTGTCGATAAAAGTTATTATACAGTAAATGATTTTTTTAATGAAGACCTAATGGGATGACTTTATGAATTTGTTAATTTTTTAGACATTTATTTTTATCACTTTTATATTGTGACTTTTGTTTTAATATATTTACCTTTTTATTCGACTTTTATTATTATTTATTAATTTTCTTGTAAAATTTTAATCTGTGACAATGTTATTATTATTTTATTTTATGAATTGTATTTTAAATGACCTTTCATTGTTATGTTATGTATTGATTCCAATTATTAATTAAAGCATGCTACTTTTCTTATTATACTAAATTGTTGTGCCCGACAGGGTCCATGTGAAACATTTAACATTATTAAGATCTTTTATAATACACATGTGAATGCAATAAAGATTTGAATTGAATTGAGTTGTTAAAAGGCTAGGCAGATGATGATGGACAAGAGAATGACATGATAGCTTAGTAGTCTAACTAATTAGTCTGACTAGCCAATTTATACGCACCTGCTAACAGTCGGTATCCAAGTTGTTTCTCAAATAACAATGAAGGCAGCATCAGGTAGGTTATTTGTCTTAATAAACCTAATGCCTTAGAATCATTTGTATGTTGTGGAGCTGTGTTTGATTGATGATATTAATCACGGCACTTAGTCAATGTTTCTTAAGGAATATTTAAAAAAGTCTAAATTTCTTTGTAGTATTTTTAAAATCGATACCTATCTATAAAATTGAAGTGTTTGTTTGTAATATCAAAATAACAGCTTTTCAATAAATGCATATGAAAGTACACAGGGTTTATTTTCCAAATCAAAATATTTTTTATTCTCTTGGGTACATTACCAGTCGACAGCGATGCGGATGAATTTTTTGACGCTATATTTTAGTTTGTGACTTGTATATAGTTCTAATTAAGTTAGGTTTTAATTTTGTTATTTTTGTTAATTACTGTAAATTAGGTAAAGTTTTTAAAAATAATAAAGCTTTTAGTTAAATGCGCTAAAAATAAAAATATTTTATTTCACAAAAACTTACTTACATGGGAAATTATGAAACGTCAGAAGCTAGGTGCACGGTTCCAATTGGTCGTTTCCTATGGAGAAGAGCCGCCAAGAACAACGTTCTCACATACACAAAATATAAAAGTAAAGTTTTGAGTTGAGCGGCACGATTTCTGACAAATGCGTGCACTGAATGGACAGGTCCTCTCAATATGTGTGGTTCCTTCCTCAAAAGACCATCTCAGACATCGCTCTACATGGTCTTCATATAACCTGACCAAAATGGTCTGGACTTTAAAAGAGACTGTGACCTCTGAGTTTGTTTCGGCCTTTCTTCACAGAGTAGTCAGATAGGAAACGCCGACCTCATCTAGTTTAAAAAATATAATTGATGTGTAAAAGTGTTTGTGCAAACCTGCTTACAAAAATAAAATCATTTATCATTTAAAGACCAGCCAAAGGGTGCGGAACAGACCATCAAACTGTAGCGGCATATACACATATACATTAATTTCATAGATATTATGTTTCTCTGATTAATTTACATGTACACAAATACATTAATTTATATATGTAATAGTACATTATGATACATGTGTGCTATGTTGATCATTAAACTCGAGGCGGTATTATTCGCGCGAGCCGTAGGCGAGCGCGATAAGGTAGCCGAGAGTTTAATTATCAATGCACACGCGTATCATACGACGTTTTTCAACACACTTGTGAGGAAAAAAACAGACTTGTATTGTTAAATATTAACTTGTATGGATAATGGCGGGCTTGGTTTGTCACTACGCGCGCCGCGCTGACGTGCGCGCGCAGGTTTACCCATAGAGTAAGTAATGGTCATTCCTACACCTGCGCGCGCATTGCTAGCGCGGCGCGCGTTTATTTACTTAAAGGCAATAACAAAACCGATATACAGCCTATAGAAAAAATATAATAAACACAAAATAATGTTAAGACTGATCTTAGTGTTGTCGTATGTCAAATTGTAGTTTAGTTAGTATGGAATTAGAAAGTACTATTTGAAACATAGAGACATAGAGAAATATACATTAATTCAGTGAGAATCCGCAATAATAGAACGCCAGTGGTCTTTTCCGTTTGGTTACGGGACGACGGACGACGGAAAATTATAAGGTGCATCCAGACAGAGCGAGCCATGCGCCGCAAGTGCTTTTTTTTTGTATGTTAGATGCCTCAGCCTGAGGCAACCATACATATAAAAAAATCATTTGCGGCACATGCCTTGCTATGTGTGGATGCACCCTTAGGTGAATGCGCAGTGGTAGACCGCGAAATTTTTTTTTTTTTAAGTTTTTTACAATTCGCAGGTCAGTATCAGGTTGTATCTTGATCAAAATGTATATTTATATAATAGATATGTATTTAAAGAATTATAGTCATTAAAATCATTAATATATATATTTAAGTTAGATTTCTTCCCTAAGAACTTTTCCATAAGAGATATGTTCTTATGGAACAAATCTAACTTAGAAAGATGTATTTAATGATTCTAATGATTATAATTCTGTAAATACGTATCTGTTATAGTCGCGAATCATATTTTGATCAAGATACAACCTGACACTGACCGTTAGAAAATTTTAATTTCGTGGGCTACAACTGCGCATTCATCTTAAGGTAAATAAATTTTAGTTCATCTTGGGACCAAGGACAATTCAGACTATTTAAAAAAAAAAGTAAAATATGGCTCGCGGATTCTTTTTGGCATGAAGTCTCTTTGAAGAGATTAAAAAAAAAACGCACTTCTCCGACTAATAAATTAAATAGTTATCTGTGGAAATAAAGCACAAGTACCGTAACGTAAAGAAAAAGCACGCGTTTGTAATACACTGCATTATGGATCTAAAAGCTGTGCATTAAGAGCCATTTTACGAGCAAGTGTGTTGAAAATTAATGTATATGTGTATATGCCGCTACAAACTGAACAACTTTCTCCATGGGACCAATATCGTAATTGCGGAAAATTTGTCAACTGTCCCATAGAAAACTTCAATACCTACTCGACCTAAACGTATTATGGGACGGCTGAATTTTTATTCGCGATTGGGGTAGTTACGTAACACACCAACAGTAGATATAGCAATGGCTTTCATTTTGACAGTTCAACAACATTCATTGCGTTGTTTACGTTATTGAGGTGACAAATTTTTCGGACTTAGGTATAAGGCAACTAGCTGCGCCTCGCGGTTTCACCCGCATAAGTGTCGATCCCGTGGGAATATCGGGATAAAAAGTAGCCTATATGTTAATCCAGGGTGTCAGCTACCTCCATACCACAAACATATAAACACACACACTCACAAACTTTCGCCTTTATAATATTAGTGTGATGGATTAGCAATATCCTTCAAAATTCAGATTTTGATTGACGCAAATAAGGTGCTTATTGAAAATACTAATTTATTGGAGCTTCGATAAAATATTGGTCCTTGTGTCCACTACCACTACTACACTACCACTACTATTTATACAATACTAGCTGCGCCCCGCGGTTTCACCCACGTAAATGTCGATCCCGTGGGAATATTGGGATAAAAAGTAGCCTATATGTTAATCCAGGGGGTCAGCTACCTCCATACAAAATTTAATCAAAATTGGTCCAGCCGTTTGAGCGTGAAGAAGTAATTAACATATAAACACACACACACACTCACAAACTTTCGCCTTTATAATATAAGTGTGATGTGATTAGTGTGATTTAGCTACGGTACTAGACACAAGAACCAATATTTTGTAACTTTTGAATTTCACAACCACTGGGTTATGCATGGCCTTTTCCACCCAATAACACTGTCGACCTGATATCCAATATGATTAGGATCACGGATTTGTACGAAACTAGAGTTTCCCGCGGTATCGTTCGCGCTGCAATCAGATAAATCTGATGGCAGATATCCCTCGGGACGGGATTCCATGCTCGGATAAAAAAACTGTTTTTTAGGGTTCCGTACCGTACCTCAAAAAGAAAAATAACATCCTTATAGGATTACTTCGTTGTCCGTCCGTCTGTATGGCAGTCTGTCTAAACCCTTCTTCTCAGGAACGCGTGGTGGTATCAAGTTGAAATTAATACCAAATACGTAGGTCTACGGTCCCTTGGAGTTCTAAAAAAATCTAGCTTCTAAGTCAATGCAATAATAAAATACGTCCATTTTTGCGACATGTCGCTCATTTGGAGAAACATCGACGCAAATGTATTTTTTCCCAAAAATGAGTTGAATATGCCAAAGCACTTAGAAAGCGTATTTACGTTAGGGAAGCATACACGTAAAAAAAAAGTACCAGTTACGTCGATGTTTCTCCAAATGAGCGATATGTATATTGATACTCGCAAATAAATAAAATTATTACAATAAAGTGCATAAATGCTTGAACCTGACAAAAAATGCTCGCGCGTCCTCGAAGATACGCGGGAATCCCCGCGTGACTTTATTGTAATAATTTTAAAGTTTATTTTCAAGTGCGTTAATAAAATCCTCTCCGCTGCGCTCCGTTCTCTCTGCGCTGACCCTTGACCGTGACGTATACAACATTATTTTTAGTATATGCGAAACCTGAATATAGTTTGTTCAGAATAAGTAACTGAATCGATTCCAATAATTTTTACCCCATGTTATATTTTGGCCCAAAAATATTTAAAAAAGGTTAATAGTTGGACACCCCGAGTATATTATACCTTTAAGTATTCTGTGATTATACTGTGCCCCGAGGAGCGACTAAGTAGGTAGTTATCTACCATATGCGCACAATGGCGCGGCGCGGACGCACAGCGAGCGGGGCGACCGGGGCGGGGGTGCAGCAACCTCAGTCACCCGGGTACCACTGGTTGGCGCGCACGTGTCGCGTGGGTCCAACTGCATAATCGCGAGCGCGCGGCCGCCGAGTTGTGTTTCGGTTGATCGTGTACTTACCTATCGTATGTAAAAAGTGTCGTGTAACCATGACTTTCTCATACACCAACGTCCAGTACACAGAAATGGTACGTACATCAGAGTATCGTGGAACACAATGCTTTGCCGTGATGATTAACATTTTTAAACACGCCAAGATGGTTAATTGTAGAAAGTTATTATTTGTACCTACAGCCTGCTGTGGTTAAGTAATGCGATGTTTAACACTTTTCATCCACTTTGAACAAATCGCATTGACTACATTGTATCACTTACGGCTTACGAATAAGTAATTACTTATTCGTAGCTTACGGCTGCATTTATTTACGAATAAAGTACATTATAATAACTACCTACACTTGACCATTACGACAGTCCAAAGCCTGCAAGTGTGATGGAAAATGTTATCACCCGTTAATTACAATACAATCGCCGCGCGGTACGTTTAGGCACGCGGTGCCCATGATTTCATACGGACAAACAGGTAACATAACAAGCTTATAACTTGGTGATTATTCATGATACAGTTTTGAAATTTTGTACATAGATTCTTTACATAAAAATACTAGACACGTGTTTCGGGTTTCGCATATACTAAAAATAATGTTGTATATTTATATCAATGTATGGAGAACATGTTTGTCAACTACAATGTTAGTTTGTTTTTGGGATAAATTCATCCCAACTACGGAACCATTCAAAGTGTATCGTCCGACACGCAGTTAGCCGGGTTTTTATTTATATCAGGATTTTGGTTACTGTTGATTTTTTCTACAAAAATGTGCCATAGGTCTGTCACGTGTATTTTTTCAGTTACATAAAAATTCCTTTTGTTTCGCATATTCCATCACAGTAATGGAAGAACGTTGCTACTTTTTACTGGCGCAACGGCGGTAGATGCTTATTTACTGTACAAGGACCAGGAAAAATTTATTGGAGTTTGTTTATGGGATTTGTATAAGATTAAAGGAACTCTGATATTCGAATCTAGAATTTTTATCAAATAACAAATATAGAGAGATAAAGATATAGGGAGATACAGAGATTTGGATATTCCCGAAAGTTCACATTCTTCCACAAAGTCTATTTATTATATTTTATGGTCTAGAATATTTTCTTACCAAATTCGATCCAAATCAATTAAACTTTCACGACATTTTGATTCACCACCAAAATACATCCCTAAATTTATACTTATAGCACTACAAGGTTCTTTTGGCGCGTGGCGAAAATCGGAACTAATGCCGCCATCTTGTTTTTTCTATATATTTCACAATACAACATTGCTACAAGCTTAACCAACAGCGCCCCCTGTCAACGTCAGTCGAGCGCCAAAAGTTCTTTGTAGCAGTATTAGAATCAGAATATTTATTTGTGAAACATAGGTATTTACATAAAGATCTTAGGTTAATAATTATTATAGTCGCTATGTTTTGCCGTGAAGGTGTACAAATATTGAAAAAAAAACTAACAAAAAAAAACGAAATTAAATAGAAGAGAAAAAAAAAACTAACCTACTATTAAAGAACCCTAAAAAAAAGAAAAACAGAAAATTACTTCAAATGTTTATTGCACACGAAATATTGAAAATTATCCATACTAATAATATTATAAATTCGAAAGTAACTCTGTTTGTCTGTCTGTATGTTACCTTTTCACGCCTAAACCGATTTAGATGAAATTTGGTATAAAGATAGTTTGAGTCCCGGGAAAGGACATAGGATACTTTTTCTCCCGATATTCCCACGGGATCGAAACTTAAGCGGGTGAAACCGCGGGGCGCAGCTAGTCATTTATAAAATCTTCTACAGTACTTAAAATAATATTTTTCAATTACAGTGTATTCGTGATTTAGACAGCTCTAGTTTCGTGCATGCTATGTAGTAGTGTGTCAACTGACAATGTGACGCATATATTCGTTTGTATTTGTAGGTATGTGTGGCAACTTGTTTGTGCACACGACGATATTCAAGCTATACATTTTCAGTATAGGCTGACCGCCCATTGTATATAGGCTTTCCGTCCACGGATCAAGCGTCGTATACAGTTTCAATATTTGTATATTTGTTGTATATGGTGTTCAACATGGTATCTGGACCATGGACATTTATTTTTTTAAATGTCGCAGCATCATGCTGAGATAGGAGCCTTTTGGCCTCGTATAGGAGTTTCTGGTTACATTTTTCTTTTTGTTACTTTTTTTTATATGACTTGGTTTTTTATTTTTTACTGTGTTTAGTTTAGTTTGTGATCTTCCTGTACGAGTCGCAATAAATACTTTTTCTTTCTTTCTTTCTATCTGTCAATATGATAAATTTATCTGTCATCGTTTAGTTTTTAGTAGTAGGTACCTAAGCTATTGCAGTAAAATATAATTAGTAATTTTATTCCAGGTACTTACATTGTCTTCACATATAGGTACTTAGTATTATAATTACTCTACAGCGTGCTGCTTTAATGGCGACATTAATTTAACACACGTATACAGTTTCGCGTTTTCGTTTTATGAACATACTAGCTGCGCCGCGCGGTTTCACCCGCATAAGTATCGATCCCGTGGGAATATCTTCTTCACGCTCAAACAGCTAGACCAATTTTGATAAAACTTTGTATGGAAGTAGCTGACACCCTGTATTAACACAAGGCTACTTTTTATCTCGATATTACCACGGGATCGATATTTACGCGGGTGAAACCGCGGGGCACAGCTAGTCAATTATATTTGCTTGTTACCTAAACGTTGACGTTCAAAATAAATTATTTGACTTTGTCAACTTATATTGTGACACTTAATCGTTTGAATTCGTAACCTATGTTTGTATGTGTGCGTGTAGCCGATTGTTTAAGTACACTAGATGACAGACCACCCTACGGCTCATTTCCAAAATAAGCTGAACTCTCATTGTTCGTAAAGTCTATACAAAGCAAGGCCAGTTTATATTGAACATTTGTAGCTTGATATATCGTGTGTATATATGCGTGTGGTCGTTTGTTTGCCGGTCAGAGTAAACTCATTTGTGGTGTCAGTTGTTGCCTTTCCCCCGCATTCAACTTTATTACTTCATCTTCCATGATTTGTGTATATTCGGGGATCTATTTTGGACTATGTGATGCCTTGAATACGGATTAGGTTTATTTTTTGGTGTTAAGTGAGGACTAGGGTTTATGGAAACGGATTGTACATCTTTGCTGAATATGTAGGCCACATTTAGTGAGTTGTATGTGGATATTGTCTGTGAGATAATGGCGTGTCCTAGAACCAGAAATTCGAAGACATGTGACATCTACAAACCTGCACTGGGCCCGCGTGGTGCCTCTTTGTATTTTTATTGCTGAATGGGCCCGCTCTTGACCTCGATCACGCCTGATGGAAAGCGATGGATGAGGTCTATGATGGAACGAGCGTGCCCAGAAGATGCCTAAGGCACTGGAACTCCCACGCATCGACGAAACACAGCAGGCTGCTTGTCGGGAGGGCGGTGAATGCTTATACGAATCCCGCACCCCCGGCCATAGGTAGAGGTGGAACACCGTGGTGGTTTTAGCCGGTAAGAGTCCGGCATGCTCCTCTGTCACCCCCACGATGGAGGAAGTCCAAAAAAAAAGGCTGCTTGACGCCGGACTCCGGTGGGAGGGTGGTCGCAAACCAGGCAGGCGTTAGCCCCACCACTGCAATTAACTCTCTTCGGCTCTCACAAAGAGGAGGGCTATGTAACCAGCGCTGGGGCTCTGTCTTGCATAGGGTCGCAGCATAATGCTGAGCAATAGCCGTTTTGCGTGGATGTTACGCATGTTTCCCCCTACCTTTTTATTTTATTTTTTGTGTTTATGTTCTTTTTGCGTCATTTTCACCGCAAATAAACGTATTTTCTTTCTTTCAGTGTAGTTATAGGCTAATTATCATCACGAGCTTGGTTAACATTCGCTATTACCGATAAGTTATTGGCGTGTCGTAAAAAGGGACCACTTCTTATGCTGTATGACATGTCATTTCAAGAAGGACTACCTGTACGCGTGTATGTCGGAAAACATATTGGATTTCATGGGTTTTCATTTTTTTGCGCGGATCCCTATTTTTTTTTTCTAAAATAAAAGCCTAAGTTACTCCCTATAACATCAGCTAAGTCCCGTCAAAATCGGTCCAGCCGTTTCGGAGATTAGCCGGAATAAACAGACAGATATTTTATTAAAAGTTCCGTATAATAATATACTTTAATATGCATTTAGTAAAAAAAAGTATTATTTTGATATTACTAACAGATACATCAATTTTATTTATAGGGGCATGTGGCTAAGTAATATCAGCCGCACGGGTCGATCGATCAGGTTAAGCTGCGCTTGCCGCGGTTGGTCCGTGGATGGGTGACCATCTTTACATACCGAGCAAGACCCCTCCGTGCCTCGGAAAGCACGTTGGTCCCGGCTATCATTCGTGGATCTTTGATAGTCGGTACGGGTCGTCAGAAGCCCGAAAATCTGACAACTAGTCTTACCAAGAGGTATCGTATTACCCAGTAACTGGATTGTGGAGGTCAGATAGGCAGTCGCTCCATGTAAAATACTGGTATTCAGCTGCATCCGATTAGACTGGAAGCCGACCCCAACATAGTTGGGAAAAGGCTAGGCAGATGATATGTCTTTTTAACGACGTAACTATGGAACAGAGCTGACAGGAGTACCTACGCAGGCAAGCGCAAGTATCGTCTCTCTTGGAAGTCTTTCATCGTATATACTCAGAAAAAAGCACCTAAAAATTGACATCCACAATTTCTAGCTAGCATAACACCCACATTCTTGGAATCCAATTACGAAGCCCGACGTGTGTAAAATGTACTCCAATGACAAAAGACAGTCGAACAGTTCAAAAGTGCACTCCGCACTAACGGATCGAATCTCCGACCCCTGAGAACACACGAACATGTCGCCAGCAACTGAAATAACACTCTATTTCAGCTGCCATAAGGTTGATAGTAGAATATAGGTAGGCGATGACATAGCAATGCATAACAGGATATTAACTGTCAGGCAGCTCGCGTCATATCCGGCGCTGTGACTACTTCCGGTTCCGCTAGAGCGAGCATCGGGCCGGAAGCGCGGATGTGCCGATGATTTATGGCGTTTTAAGCAGTCGTATTGTTGTCTATGGTTAGTCCTCTAAGCGATTGGTGTCAATGGCTCGGGGGTTCACCCGGCTAGCTTGTCAACGTTTGAATTATTTACTTTGGTAAGTTAATATTTTACGAATAGGGTGTTTGGTTTTGTCATGCAAGATGTTTTTGAGGGTTATTGTCAATAAGGTACTTAGGCAGAGCTTTAAGCTTGGCTATAGCTTTTCAAGTTTACCTATATAAAACTTTCACCCGTGTTAAACACTCTACTTTTCATTTCGAATATAAGGAAAGTAAAAACGAGTAGTTTTCCTAAAATATTTATATTTTTTTTGTCTGCTCGCCACTTCATAAAATCCTGAAATTTCTGGCAAAAGATTTTCGATTGATTACTGTATTTCCTCGTCTTTAACCGAATCTGGGGTCAACATTTCAGAATTGCTTGAACTCATTTTTAATCAAATATTAGTCTATAAAACCAAGTTTTTGAATTTCGGTACACCTTACGCAGTATCCCGCCAAGAACACACCGCGTCACCGCCGCGGGGGGTCCCGCTTAATTTTTTATTAATTCACACTGGCGATAAATTGTTTAACCGAACCGCACGTTACAAAATTTTGTTTCAGTGCGGTTAGTGGAAGTGCTCAGGTGCGGTTCGTCCAAGTGCGGTTGAAATCAGAACTCTGAGTGGAATAGGTACCTCGCTGTTCATACACTCACAAGACCGCAGCATTTTTCTTAATTATGTAAAAAATTTCGTTGCTGACTACCTAACCAAAAGTTCTATTTTTTTAATTAATTCCCGCTCTAGAGAGGGAAGCAATTACTATGAGTCTTTCCCGCCCAAAGGTGGGAAGCAGTGTCTTCCACCCGCTATTCGGAATAAACGCTCTCGGCTGTTTTCTTTCTAGTTTATGACCACAAAGCAATGATTTTTTTACAGAATAATAAATATTACCTACTTTTAAGTCCCTATGTTTTCTTTTTTGATGATACATTATTTTTATAAGCACTAGAACCCTCAAAAAAAAATGCTGATTTAAACCGCTGACAACAGAGGCCAAGTGTACTTTGGACCATGCCCATATTAGTATGGAGGTGAAAGTCAGCAATGCCATGCAATGCCCAAATTGCAGCTCTATGTCATACGGTAGCTTATTAACAGTATTTTTATGATATCTAGATTTAATGTCATATAAAGCACTGATTGAAAAGTTATTGGACGTTAAACATGATACTGCCTACTGGTATTGTTTATACATTTTATCGTTTACAGTCAGCATTGCTATTAGTTTTCCACTAGGAACTTCATAATAATCACATAAGCTAGGCCAGATCAGTGTTCTTTTATATACATAAATGTCTGTAAACATTTTAGTTATTTGGAATTATCTAGTCTGTCTCCATAGTATCTCCATCAATATAAATGTGAAAACAATGATTGACAGAGTCTGGAGTCACCACTCACCCGATAGTTTTTTGGAATGTTTTTGACTTGGAGCTAAGTCTTAAAGATAAAGATAAAGATGTATTTATTTGTTTAAACATGTGTAACATGATACATAGCTGATATGCACATATGGATGGAAAAATATTTCTGGTTCATCATGTTTTGCCATATTTGGCGTACAAAATAGTATTAGTAGTAATTAGTTGGAGTTATAAAACGAAATAATCAAATTATAGTCAAAATATAGTCACAAAAATATAGTCAAAAAAATAATTAATAATAATATAATAATTAAAACAATAAAATTAATAAAACTCAATACCTACATATTAATTCATTCAAAATTTGTCAATTAAAAACTCCGTAACATTATAGTATCCCTTATTAATTAGCAATTTTTTTAGCTCTCTCTTGAATGAATTGATATTCATTTCCTTAAGGGAATTAGGAATTTTATTATATACTAGCGGCCCGCCCCAGCTTCGCACGGGTGCAATTTTTTTTTTCGAATTTTTAAAATTTTCTTTCATACAAACCTTGTCCCGGCAATACCGATCACAACAAAAAAAGAATTAGCGAAATCGGTCAAGCCGTTTTCATGTCAAGTCGTGACAACGGAAAACGGGTTTCATTTTTATATACAGGGTGTGGCGTAAATAGTGGTCCACAGTGAAGGATTCGATATACCAGATAATTAACTATAACATATTACAATTTTAACTATTTTACTAGTAAATTTTTTTTTACAAAAATCGTTCTTTAATTTGCACGATTATGTTAAAATTTTGGGTTAAAATAGACAAGAACTAACTTTTTCTTCAAAAGCTCTAAATTTACATAAACAACCATAATTTTACACGTTAGCTCTAGTATTCAGCAGTAATTAACAGAAATCAAAATGAAAAAATAATGGTTTATGTTGAAACTACAACCAAATTTGTAACAAAAGGTAGAAATTTCGTAAATAAAAGCCAAAAAAGTATATATTTCCGGAACTCTTGGGTAAAAATGGTTAAAATTGTAATATGTTATAGTAAATTATCTGGTATATCGAATCCTTAACGGTGGACCACTATTTACGACACACCCTGTATATAGATAGATTAACGGGGCCATGCATATTACACTTTTTCTTAGAAATGCTGTTTTGGGGGAGAGTCTTTTGAGCCATTACTTTATTCGATTTTTGCTTGAATTATATTTGTTTATTTGAAGCGTTGATATATTTATACATTGCCACAAAGTAGTTTTATCTTTTACTTTTGAGTGTCTGAAGACATTCGAATGAGAAATAATAATAGATACTGGAATCGATTAGTTGAATCAATTGATCAACAAAAATCGATTCCTTTTTCGAAGATTGTATATAACATGCCAATTATTTAGCCCCAAAGTAAACAAAAAATAAAAACATAGTCCCATAGATGGCGTTGGTAAAAAACTAGTCTGTCTCTGGCTTTTGATAACAGAAATGGTTAACTGTGCCATGTTTTTTGTCATCTGGCAGAAAAATCCCTCATTTAAACACAAACGATGACAGTTATTATAAAGTAATATGTTTACTTATTTTTTTTGTAAAACAATATATTCGATTATTTATTAATCACTTTTACGATTAATATCAATCATGTTGAGAGACCATGTTATGTCACTCACACACGTCAGTCTCGATTCTTGTTCCCTTTTTACACGTGTGACATGGACATCGTATTCAAATAAATGAAAAATATCAAGTCAATTTACTCCGCCTCGAGTTATTCGCTCTCGACACGACTAAAAAGGTTGATTTGGGGTCTTCTGAACTTTTCGAAACATATTTAAAAATATTCAATAGAACTGTCTCAAATAAATACGTAATCTATATTCAAAGCACTATAGAAGGCACACAATATGAATACCTACTATAATCTACATGCGGCTCCAATACTATAATAGTAGGTATTCGTTATCATCGGTAACAAGTAACAATACTATCACAACGAATAAATAAATCGGCCAAAGGACGTGATTCCAGACCGTAATAAACTGCACTTTTAATGCATGAATGAATGAATGAAACATTATTTATCATAGGTGGGTACTGCAACGTAAACAAGTCTTTTTTTTCGTTTTTTTATCCAGTGCTTGTTAGGTTTCAAAATTAACAACTTAGGTAATTCTAGTTTTCATTTATTAGTACTATCTTGTAATTTACTTTATCTGGGCATTTCTGGGGCACAGATGGGCATGGTCCTTTGACAACTATTAATGAAAAAAGAAAAACATAGGGACACAGTATATATCCTTCTTATTCATTTTATGAAATATCTTTTAAATTGGTCCAATATTGGAGGAGGAAGTAGGCGAGAGCCAATCCTCGAATTATGACGTTTTACGGCTTTTTCAAAAAGTATCTCCGACCGCATTTCCTCTTAATGCTAAGGATTGACAGTTACTTCAAGCTCACCTAACCCAAGTTTTCACGATGAGTTTTTCACGGAATATCATTATTAAAGTATACATTCCCAGCGGTAACGTGTTACCCCAAATCCCACCCCGGACACTCCATACAACGCTCGCAAAATAATTACCTACTACTACTACATTAAAAAAACGAGTGTGCTTATGACCACACGACTGAAGTGAAACTTCAAACGTATTTGGCTATGAGAGGAAGAGAGAAAGAAAATGTGCGCGCGCACTGATTTCTCTTGCTTATATCCCCCACTCAACTCCCCTTCGCCTCGCCCGTAGCCCGTAGACATGGGTCGTACTTGCAAAATCGAGTACCAGGGCTTCCAAGTACGTCCACCTTAAGAAACCAGGCCCTAAAACCAGGGCTCGAGATACTTTCAAGTATTTTCTATCTGCATCAAAAATTGATCTATAACTTCACACAAATAAGAAGTACAATCGCGTAATCAAACAAAAGCCCAGTTGGAAGTAAAAAGTACTTGCATAGGAAATTGACCCGTGAATTCCTATAAATAAGGAGCACAATCGCGTTTACAAATAAATACTTTTACAAACCATTAATGTAAAAATACTTGCATACGAAATTGTTCCGTAGACTCTTATTACGGAGTTGTATGGAGTGTCCGAGGTGTAGTAAGAGTCTTAACACACCTCGGACACTCCATACAACGCTCGCAAAATAATTACCTAGTACTACTACATAAACAAATGACGTTTGTATACGTGCAAATATGTGCGTGAAATCTAGTAGCGTAAAAAAAATGGCGCGGTAAGCAATTTGTGTCGAGGAACCGAACGACGACGGCGGCGGCGCTGCCCGAACGTGTGCATTATTATGAAGTGACCATGTAGTTCAATTGTTTATTTATATAGTCTGGTTCGTAATGAAATAAAAACACTAAAATAGTTTAGTTTAGTTTAAATGACTTGTCTGTAAATAATCGGTTATTAAATCGCATGTTATTAAAAATGCGAAATCTTACAAACAGTTTATGTAAATACGAATTCGGAAAAGCATCACAATATCCAACCATCGTGATTAAAACTCAAATAAAACTTTTCGTGTCAGCAATACAGCGCTGCGGTTCGCGAGCGCCCTTGCTAAAGAGTCGGCGACGAATACCTCGAAGTGCGGGGTGAGGTGCGGTATCTGATATGAGGGCGAAGAAGGGAGTGTCCTTTCTGTACGTAGTACTATTAAGTATTCCGTGCTCTTACTGATAAGGAGCATGATCGCATTTGCGAAAACAAACGCGGTTGTTGAACTATTTGAGTACCTACGTACTCGAGCGTCGAGGCACGACGGAGCGAGATACTTTCAAGTATTTTCTATCTGCATAGAAAATTGATCCATAACTTCATACAGATAAGAAGTACAATCGCGTATTCAAAAGCCCCGTTGGAAGTAAAACTACTTGCATAGGAAATTGATCAATGACTTCCTATAAATAAGGAGCAAAATCGCGTTTACAAATAAATACTTGCAAACCATTAAAGTAAAAAATACTTGCATACGAAATTGTTCCGTAGACTCTTACTAATAAGGAGCATGATCGCATTTGCGAAAACTAACGCGGTTGAGTACCTACGTATTTGAGCGAGTAGCCGTATAAGGTACTTTATAGTCTTGCAAGTATTTTGAGTCGGTACCTGGTGTGCGTACTTGGAAGCAAAAACCTGGTCGAGTAAATACGTACCTTCCCTACTTGCCCGATCACACTTTTCGTAACGCTTACGTCACGCGTTCGCCAGCTTACTCTCCAAGTCAAGTGTGCGTAAAGAAGTTTCACGTAAATAATTTTGACACAACAAAAATCGAATTTGACAATCGCGACTCGTCGACACGTGGTACAGACGCCAGCACGTCAACCTACCCGAAACTGTCAAATTTTCCCAATCAACTTTGAACCTTATTCTTTAGTAATAAAGTTGAAAATCTATTAAAGAAATATGAAAAATGATTACCTACATGTTGAGTGTTAGGAGTTTATGGGTTTCATAAAGGGGGTCGAAATTTTCATTATTTTTGCGATAGGACGCACCATTTTCGAGATATAAGCAAAAGAAAAAAAACTTAATACGTATTTGGCTATGAGAGGAAGAGAGAAAGAAAACGTACGCGCGCACTGCTTTGTCTTGCTTATATCCCCCACTCAACTCCCGTTCACCTCACCCGATCACACTTTTCGTAACGCGTTCGCCAGTTTACTCCCCAAATCAAGCGCGCGTAAAGAAGTTTTCCTTCAAAAACATTCAAACAGCCGAACATAGTACCTCCTCCTTTTTGTGAAGTCGGTAAAAATTACTTGCATACGAAACTGTTCCGTAGACTCTTACTGATAAGGAGCATGATCGCATTGCGAAAACTAACGCGGTTGAGTACCTACGTATTTGAGCGAGTAGCCGTATAAGATACTTAATAGTCTTGCAAGTATTTTGAGTCGGTACCTGGTGTGCGTACTTGGAAGCAAATACCTGGTGTAAAAACCCATTCGCATATTCATGCAACCGGGACCGGGTTTTTACACCAGGTATTTCCAGCTATTTTTGAAGTGAAAACTTCTTTAGCGGCGTTGCACACTTTTTTACGTACCTTCCCTACTCGCCCGATCACAC
Source organism: Amphipoea lucens (assembly GCA_947508005.1). Classification (NCBI taxonomy): domain Eukaryota; kingdom Metazoa; phylum Arthropoda; class Insecta; order Lepidoptera; family Noctuidae; genus Amphipoea; species Amphipoea lucens. The sequence continues at coordinate 13,405,487 of OX382379.1, forward strand.
GTTTTCGTAACGCATTCGCCAGTTTACTCCCCAAGTCAAGCGCGCCTAAAGAAGTTTCACTTCAAAAATGACGTTTGTATACGTATGAATGTGTGCGTGAGGTACTTGTGTTTGCGAGCGCTCTTGTTAAAGAACTGCGACGAATACGCCGAAGTGCGGGGTGAGGTGCGGTAACTGATGTTAGTGCGGGGAAGGGAGTGGCCTTTCTGTACGTAGTTCTTTAAGTATTCTGTGCTAAAATCCAACCAATACATATAATATTATTCTATCACATTTAAATTAAATTATTTTCTTTAAGTACGCTGTACCGGTACAGTGTTCTAATAATTGTTTGCTGCACCGGGTGACGTCATTACGTCAGCGCTGGCTGTCGCTGAAAACCAGCGCTGGGGCTCTGTCTTGCATAGGGTCGCAGCATTATGCTGAGCGATAACCGTTTTGCGTGGATGTGACGCATTTTTCCCTTACCTTCTTTTTTTGTGTTCATGTTCTTTTTTGCGTCATGTTCACCGCGAATAAACGTATTTTCTTTCTTTCATAAACCTACTCTCAAGATTCGTGTCTAGTTAGAGGCAAGGAAATTCTGCTCTAACACCCCAAGGAGACATGTTTGTCGCAGTTCTAAACTTCTAAAGAATAATCAGGATATACACGAGAACATGTTGCAAGTGTTCCGAACTGCTGAATATTTCCTTTGTTGCATTTCATTGTGATTGAGAATACGACGTTGTTAAGTTTATTTACTCACATTGTATTGGGGTATCTCAGTGGGAACGGGTGCTGTTCGAAAACGGTTTTGGTGTTGAATATGTTTATCGGAGGTAGATATGTGGCACCAATTCTTTACGAAAGCTAGCTGGCCCGACTGACGTTGTCCTGTCAAAATCTCAATATGTTCGTGAACTCAAAGCACTTTCAGTTTTTCCTCAACTTTTCCATATTTTCCCTCCTAAAAATCAAATTCGAACTATTACGAACATATACAGGGTGAAATTGAATTCATGGGCAACCTTTTAAGGGGTCATTGCACTCATCATTGTGAACTACTTTTACTAGTGCACCAAACCTGAAATCGCAAAAAAAAATCAGCTCTTCCCTATATTTTGACGAGTTTAAATGTGAACATAAATGCAAGGAACAGCTGATTTTTTTTCGCGATTTTAAGTTTAGTCCCACAGTAAAAGTTGTTCATAATGATGAGTAAAATGACCCCTTAAACGGATGCCCATGAATTTAATTTCACCCTGTATACTTACGAGTACATACAAATAAGGGCTGATTTTTCAATCGACAGATAATTTTTATTCGTGGTATAAAATTTACGTCTGACAGATTTTCTATGGAATAACTGTCAAAAATTCAAAAGTATTCTTCCGACAAAATTATCTGGGGTTGGAAAAATCAGCCCTAAATAAAATTAGAGTGTTTGTTTGTAAACTCAAAATAACAGCATTTTACTAAATGCTTATTTATATAATTATGTACCTACTTACTTACCTAAAACAAAAAAAAAAACTTTGTTTTTATATTTTCTATCTGTTTGTTCCGCCTAATCTCCGAAACGGCTAAATCGATTTTGACTGGGGAAGGATATAGGTTTTCATCGACATACCACGCGGGCAAACTCGCGGAAGGAAGCTAGTTTTAAAATAAACATATAGATATAAGCAGTAAGCTAGTCGCTGATCAAAGAGTAACAGAATAATAAAAATCTTAGAATTTGCGCCAAATAATGGAGAAAATTGCTGCTTTGAAATAAAACTAGCACTCGAAGAACAGTAAGCCGTTGGTCCCGCAGGGCAATCGCGTAACACATTATCAACCGGAATCGGTTTCATTTTGACAGTTCAACAACATTCATTGCATTATTTACGTGTTGAGCAGACAAATTTTTCGAACTTATGAAGCAATGGATTAGCATTTTGCTTCAAAATGATTCTGATTCCGATTGATGGTGTGTTACGCAATTAGGGTGCTGGTCTTCATTTGTAGCTCTTTGACTGTCGTTACTAGCAGTAAGCAGCCCGAAAGTCTGACAAACAGTCTTACCAATGGGGTATCGTGTTACCCAGTATCTAACTGGGTTGTTATTCACCAATTAAACAAAAGTTCAGTGCATCCTTTTCTTTCTATTTCATTAAGAAAAGGACAGAAGATAAATATTAGTTTAGTCCTGTCAAAATAAGATACTCCATAGACAAGTTAAGACGCGATTAAAAACTTGCCTACTAAAAATACGTCAATTTACGTCAGGCGTTGACTAATTTGACAGGGCTAAACTAATATTTATCTTCTGTCCTTTTCTTAATGAATAGAAAAAAAAATTAGTTTATTTTGTGAACAATGGAATCGGCGCCACTGACTTGCAAATTCCAAAAAACGTAAGAATATTTGAATTTCGTGGGCTACCTGAAGCATTCACCTTAAGTAAATTAAACACAGATTGAGACTGAGATAAGAAGGCGAATATTTAAAAAAAACCGGCCAAGTGCGAGTCGGACTCGCCCATGAAGGGTTCCGTAGCAGCAAGTAACATAATATAAAAGTTCTTGTAGTTCGTTGTAACTTTGTGAAAGGTAAATTGCGGTTTTCGATTTATGACGTATTAAAAAAAAACTACTTACTAGATCTCATTCAAACCAATTTTCGGTGGAAGTTTACATGGTAATGTACATCATATATATTTTTTTAATTTTATCATTCTCTTATTTTAGAAGTTAGAGGGGGGGGACACACATTTTACCACTTTGGAAGTGTCTCTCGCGCAAACTATTCAGTTCGGAAAAAAATTATATTAGAAACCTCAATATCATTTTTGAAGACCTATCCATAGATACCCCACACGTACAGGTTTGATGAAAAAAAATTTTTGGAGTTTCAGTTGTAAGTATGGGGAACCCCAAAATTTATTGTTTTTTTTCTATTTTTGTGTGAAAATCTTACTGCGGTTCACAGACTACATCTACTTACCAAGTTTCAACAGTATAGTTCTTATAGTTTCGGAAAAAAGTGGCTGTGACATACGGACGGACGGACAGACAGACAGACAGACAGATATGACGAATCCATAAGGGTTCCGTTTTTTGCCATTTGGCTACGGAACCATAAAAATACGGGAGTCGGACCTCAGAATTAAGTACTAGAACGTGAAAGCCCAGTGAATACGGATTGTCGCTTGGCGAGGCATATTTTTGTCCATCATGCTAACCTCTTTGTACGGAGCCGTGTCGTAATAAATTATGAGGACAGTCTAATGTGTTCTGACATTTGCCTTTATACTAAATCCCGGTACTTTTCATTTTCGGAGAAGGCTGGGACATGGATGAAGAATATTAAAGCTTAGCTCTTGAAAAACACACAATTGACTTAAAATTCTGTGGAAAAAGTTTGTGATAAATACAAATACTGAGACTGTTTTCATTACAGTAGAATCAGATGAAGATTTGAACTTTTTTGTCGCGTTGTGGTTAGTTTATTTTTTTGGTCTGTTATTTAGAATAACTGCTACGTGTTTGGGTTTAAAAGTCTTGTGGCTAAGTATTAACAGCCGCACGGGTCGATCGATCAGGTTAAGCTACACTTGCCGCGGTTGGTCTGTGGATGGGTGACCATCTTTACATACCAAGACCCTTCTTGCCTCAGGAAGTAAGTTAAACCGTTGGTCCCGGCTTTCATCCATAGATCTATGAAAGCCGTCACGGGTCGTCAGAAGCCCGAAACTCTGACAACCAATCTTACCAAGGGGTATCGTATTACCCAGGGTTGTGGAAGTTAGATAGGCAGTCGCTCCATGTAAAATATTGGTATTCAGCTGCATCCGGTTAGATTGGAAGATGACCCCAACTTAGTTGATTAGTTAGGTAGTTGTTCTCATATATAGAAGCAACAAGAATAATGTACCCAGAATTTTGTAATATTCTTGATTTAAAAGAGTGTCCTTGGAGTTTCTTGCCCGTTCTTCTCCATAGAGATCTACGTTTTGGAATGGGCAACTAGCTTCAACTTTCTGACTAACTGACCGACTATTTAATTTTGACAATTCAAAAGTGCCTATACATGGTTTAATTGAAATAAATGCTTTGAGTTGAGTTTGAGTTGGGAAAGGCTAGGCAGATGAATTTGGGTTTAAAATAATACCTTCACATATTCATATTTTTCTCTTCTTATTCTCATTTCATTCATATTTTTGATATTTCAAGCAAATACACTACAATAATTTTAATAAAATTATTTTTACTTTACTGTTACAGGTATTAGCGACAGAGACGACGCTTTTCAAAAGAATTTTTCAGGTAAGTACCTACTAAGTGTGCATACACACGAGCGACACGCATCGACGACACAAGCGACTGAAACCGTCGACGCTGTCCGCGTACGTTGGCGGCAGTCGTCGACGCGTGTTGGCGACAGCCGTAGGCGGGTCCGCGGCTGCCGTCGACAACTTATCGCTCGTGTATTTGAGTACGTTGCTCAAATACACAAGCAGCCTCTGCCTCTGTAGTCGACGCGTGTCGTTCGCATGTGTATGCACAATAATACAAAGTATCCTTCAAAACTGTACCTACCTTTTTTACAAAATTAAGCTAAAGCGGATTATCTAACAAAATACCATTTAAAAGAAGATATCGCGAAGCCCTTATGGTAATATTAGTAAGAATTGAGGTCGGATTAGGGTGCGGTGTACTCGGAATTATTTAGCAATCAGCCACATGTGTGTGGGATCGATTTGCGTCGGGTCAAACGCGTGCGTGGGCCCAGCCATCTTATAGATAGCCGCAGAAGGATCAGTTCGAACAATTAGCTGTGCCAAACTTAAGCCAATGTAAACGCCTATGAAACTATCGCATTGCTATCGGGTGGAGTGGTTTATAAGAAGATCTGTTTTACTGGTGGCTTCTACTAAAGCTAGCATCCAGTCCAATGGCGGATTTACCAACAGGCTGAGTAGGCTGGAGCCTAGGGCGGCAGATTTTAGGGGCGGCAAAGGGGCTAACATATTTTTTTATGTCTTACTGAAATTAAAAAGATTAATATTTATATACCTACCATAGTTTTTTGGAAAGAATAAACAAAGTGAATGCTCAAAATTCAGGCTTCTACCGTAGATTTGATCACAGTTGCCGAACTTTACAAATCTCTTTGCAAATTTTTCGTAGCTGAACGTGGAATATGGATTATTTTAAGTATTTTGAAGAAAAGGCGATGGAATTAAGCGTGTCGAAGCAGTATACAAAAGACATGGGACATTATTGTAGAGTTCGGTAGGGAGGACAAAATTTGAATAGCCTACTGACGGCAAATGTGTAAATCCGCCACTGATCCAGTCGTGTAATATATAGCTCGATTCAAACGTTATGGCGGCGAAATATGAACTTGTCAAGGGGGTAAGAGGTGAGCTACTGCGCAGCTAGTAGTGGCGCATTACAGAGCCGCTATAAAGTTTGAATCGGGCTATACGTTCTGCAACAGATCAACGGTGTTCGGAAGATCAGTCGGTGACGTATAACAGTTTTACTTGCTGGTCCTTGGGTACAAATACGTGTGACCCACAGATATAGATAGATTGACGTAGATAAAGCAAATATCACGATCTGTATATAAACCAAGCGTGCCATTAATTGACTACCTACTATGACGTCACAAGCACTATTTAGTGATGGGAAAATCAAATCGATTCACAGATGCCGCCACGTGCGGCACCCGTCTTGCCCCACCCCCGGGGCCTAGCGCCAGCGCTCACGCTCATTCAGCCAACAGTACACAGGACTGAGCGCGAAAGTGGCGGCTTAGAATTTTTTAAACGTAAGCTGGTTATCTAGGTGTATCTATATCTGTGATATGACATTCAATCTTATGACAGCCCTGAATGACAGGCCACTACATGACAGCGAAACGCTGCTATGACGTATGTTTCTCGCGAACCCATAATTATATGCATTATGTACACACAATATATTTGTTTATTTCGCATTTCATAAAGGTGCTAGTATTTAACATGTTCATGCAAGGTTCCTATGAATGTTAGTTTTTCATTAAGCGTTTCTTGGAGTGAGTCTTCGGTCCTTACTTATTCAGTAGCGCGTGGCTAAGCTACATTAGTTGGCAGTGGGCGGCTCATTGAGGGCAGAGGTAGGGTTATTTTACGACTATCAAGGAAGGATGCCATGCGTTCATACTGACCGTGGATAGTGTTGAACGGCACACAATGTGTACCGTCCAGTTTTTGTTCTGGAATCTAAACCTACAGGGTAGGTACTTCCCGTTGACCTAGAATCATGAAATTTGGCAAGAAAGAAAATACATTGACCAAGCAATGTCATGTAGCACAAGTAAAGGAAAAAAATCCGAAAACCGTAAATTTTTAGTTACATACTTACAAATTTGTACGGAACCCTCGGTGCGCGAGTCCGACTCGCACTTGACCGGTTTTTAATTATTATTATTATGAACCTGCACCCTAATTGCGTAACACACTATCAATCGGAATCAGAATCATTTTGAAGCAAATTTCTAATCCGTTGCTTCATAAGTTCGAAAAATTTGTCTGCTCAACACGTAAATAACGCAATGAATGTTGTTGAATTGTCAAAATGAAACCGATTCCGATTGATAATGTGTTACGTAATTGTCCCGCTGTTATATCCCATTGCAAGGCAAAGGCCTCTCTTTCGTCTTTGAATTTTTCACCCTCTTTTGCAATTAGAGCCCAATAATTGTAGCAGGAGTCCATTCTACATTACTTCTAGTAATTGAATTTTACGTACTCAACAAACCAACTCAACTTCCAGATTGAGCATCAATGGAAAATATCGAATACTCCATCAAAACCATTACGTGGAAGAAAAAAGAAACCATTCATCCACCCCAAGAAACTTCAAAAGAACGGACACTAAAGTAGGAATGCACTATCATCAATAACATTCTTCAAAAATTGGCAAAGTTACCACCCTATTGAATTCACTGAGTCGTATTACAGGTCGTTCACCCCTCGCCCCTACATTTATTCTACGGCTTCTCGAGAACGACATATTGTTTCGCCTCGATACATTAATAATACATCAACCATTAAGTATATCTTTTTGCTTTCAATTATAACTGACATTTCGAAGGTGGCTTTAGCTCCCCAGGAATTTTGGGGTCTCATTGTTTCGATAATTAATGGATGTGATTTGGTTGGAGTGTGAGTCATAGATACCTACTAAATTCAAAGATTGCTATCTTTTTCTTGCACATATTACTAGAAAGAGATGGAGGAAAATTAACTATACCCGAGTCGCTTTAGCATGGGTATAACGGTCATTGCCCTTTCCCTAGTATTCCTTTTTTATATGGTGTACATAATAAAGAGTATTCTATTCTCCATGAACCCAAACAATAAACGATGTTTGGTTTTTGACGTGAATGTATCTTTAAAATTGCTTCCATAGTGGGAGGCAAGTCAAAAAAACTAATGATAACAAAATCGGGGGATACAGTTTGGTGTTGCAGTTTCATATCTATCATCTCCATCCTAAATTCAATTACACCATTGGATCGCTAAAGGATCAAAGAATTTATTACGCCAAGTGAGGACTGTGATGCATCGCGCGCGGTGGAGGGGCCGCCATTTTCGTTATAAAAACGTATTGATGATCACGATAGAGGGGCTTGCGGGTAAACAGCCACACGGGTCGATCAATCAGGTTAAGCTACGCTTGCCGCGGTTAGTACGTGGATGGGTGACTGTAGGGGGTGTATACAGTGAAACACTAGATTTACGAAAGGGTGAAGGGTGGGGAGACGTATGCGATACGTCCGTGCGCAATCTGTCTTAGCGGACACACTGAAAAATTGTTTTGTTAATCACGGCGCCTGCCGCTAGGCAAGCGCCCCCTTCCCGCTCGCATGCGTCTCCCGCGCCTGTTATTAGCCCTGGATTTATTAAACATATTGAGTTACAAACAAATACAAAATATGACAGGGATATAATCACGCGTCGCCTACATTCCCCTCCCTAGTGCTGCTACAGCACTCATCACCCATAGGTATAGGCGCGACGCGTGTCGCATTCCGCCGCAGAAGGCCGGATTTAGTCTTGACATCGACCACTCGAATGCGGCCATCTTTGCCAGGTATTACGGCCTGCACCACACCTTTCGGCCACACGTTTCTGGGAGAGTTAGGGTCCACGATGAGTACGAGATCTCCCACTTGCAAGGGTCTCTGTTCATCTTGCCACTTCTTTCTCGGGCGCATATCAGGCAGGACTTCGCGCACCCAGCGCTTCCAGAACATATCTGCCAGTTTTTGAGACAGCCGCCATTGTTTTCTAAGATACATGTCCGATTCATCAAAAACACCCAATGTCGGCAGATTAGACGATGTTCCCAACAGAAAATGGTTGGGGGTTAGAGTCTCAGGACTGTTAGGCTCCACCGTGACGTGGGTGAGGGGACGGCTGTTTATGATCTGTTCGACCTCGGCGAGTAATGTTTGAAGTGTCTCATCACGTGGCGCTTGTTCCCTCAATATGACTTTAAGTGCGCCCTTTACGCTTCTTATAAGCCGTTCCCAAGCCCCTCCCCAGTGAGGACTGGCAGGTGGAATGAAAACCCATGTTGTTGTCGTACTGTAGGTCGTTGCTCCTTCTTGGAGTTTTTCCGCGTCCAGCTCAAGGACACATTTCTTCAGCTCTGTATCAGCGCCTCTCAAATTTGTACCATTGTCCGAGTACAAGTACCGTGGCCAGCCTCTTCTTGCTGCCATTCGTCTGAGAGCCATTATTAGTACGTCTGTGGTCAGCTTATTTACTATCTCAATGTGAATAGCTCTCACGGTGAGGCAAGTGAAGATAACACCATACCTTTTCTCTCGACGTCGGCCAACGGTTACTTCTAGGGGTCCAAATAGGTCAACTCCAGTAAACGTGAAGGGGCGATGGTGATGAGCGAGCCGCGCTTCAGGTAAGTCACCCATTCTGGGTGGATGGGGCCGAGCCCTCTTAATTCTGCATAACATGCATTTTGAACTGATATACTTGACAGTAGGTCGTAGTCGTATGATCCAGTATCGCTGTTTCAGTTCATTAACGACCATTTCCTGGTTTCCATGGCAAGCTTTTTCGTGGTAGTACTTCACGAGGAGGTGAGTGACATGGCAGCGGCCGTGCAGTATCACAGGACGTTTTACATTGGTGGATATCTCGGGTGCGGCATCAATGCGGCCAGACAGTCTCAGCAGGCCATCATCGCCAATAATTGGCGTCAAGGTAAGTAATTTACTTTTACTATTTAATTTTTTGTTACGTTTCAGGTTGTGCAGGTCATCTGGAAAAGCTTTCATCTGGGAGTACTTCAACAACATGTTCTCAGCGCGTTCCATCATCGCACCATCTACATCAACACTAGAAACTTTCTTGCATTTATTTATAAAAGATAAAACCACACACATGGATCTCATCAGTCGAAGCCAAGAAGAAAACCTTTCTGGTTCAGGTACAGCAGGTAAGCACACAGGTGCAACGTGAATATTGTTTATACATTCTAGATCCACATCGCGAACATCAGGTAGCTGTATATTTGATTCTCCAGGCCAGAATCGTTCTTCTTCGTATAAAAATGACGGCCCATATAACCACTCATTTTCAAATGTTTTTATTTCGCAGGTTTCTCGTGTGGCAATATCGGCGACATTCAGTTTCGTGGGTATGTACTTCCAGTCTTCAATTTTCGTTAGCTCGTCTAATTCGCCAAGGCGGTGAGCTATGTAGGCTTTATAACTTCTCGCATTGTTTCGTATCCAGTGTAAAACTGTAGATGAATCACACCAGAATATTTTTCTTTCAGCTTTTATTCTATGCTCATTTATTATAGTATCAGCCAATCTTCCCGCCATAACGGCTGCTTGTAGCTCTAAGCGTGGCATCGATACATACTTTACCGGCGCAACTCGACATTTACTGGACACAAAGGCAACTTGAATATTTTGTTTACAATCGATCCAACGCCAGTATGCGGCAGCGCACATCGCTTGAGTCGACGCGTCACAGAACACATGTAGCTGTAGGTTCGTATAGCGCTCGGTGGCCTGCGCCGGCGACGCGCTATTCGGTACATCCGTACTAAGGTCGTGCGTCTCGCTTTCACACGCAGGTAGTGCGCGGCGAGTACTTCTAGTTGCCGACTCGTAATGTCTAGGTAGGCGAATTTTATCAATGTTTGTCATTACGCTCAGCCATTCGACCCATTTTATAAATATTTGGTCTGTTATTTCGTCGTCCCAGCTTATGCCAGACCTCCAGGTGTCTTGTAAAATGATCTTGCCTTTAATCGTGATAGGCGAAAGGAAACCATAAACATCGAATATGGACATTAGTACACGTAGCATTTCTCGTTTAGTAGGTTTCTTTTGTCCAAGCAATATTGGTGTAGGAATTCTTTTGAATGATACGTCGAATCCCAGGTTATCATTAGTCGGAAACCAAATTAGGCCCAGTGTACGTTCTCCGTCATACAGTTGTCCATTTTTAAATTTCACAGTCGTCGATTTCAGGTTTTCTTCAGGTAAATCTTTAAGTACAGACTGCATATTAGACGTCCAGTTTCTCATCTCGAAACCACCTTGTTTGTGGACAAATGTGACGTCATTCACAAGTTGACTAGCCGTTTGTTCATCAGGTAAGGAGTCTATATAGTCATCAGCGTAGTGTTGTGTAAGTACAGCTTGCACGGCGACCGGCATTGTGCACCGGAATCTTTCGGCGTTTTTGTTCTTTATAAACTGGGCAATAAATGGGGAACAGTTTGCGCCAAAAATTAAGCTAGTCATGACCCAGGTTTGTACAGGTTTATCTGGAGATTCTCGCCATAAAAAGCGCAAGGCATCTCGATCAAGATCTTGTATTTTGATCCGTAAAAACATGTCTTTTATATCACCCGTGACTGCCACCTTATTTTCTCTAAATCTCAACATTATCCCGTACAGTGAGGTAAGTAGGTCGGGACCTTGCAGAAGGTAGTCATTTAAGCACATGCCTTCGTTCCTAGCCGCAGCATCAAATACCAGTCGTAGTTTTTGTTTATTAGGGTTGTCGACTCCAAAGTGCGGCAAGTACCATATTCTATTCGGATTTATAGTTTCAGTGAGTTTTGATGCAAAATCGTTACTGAACAGGTGGTCGATTCTTTCTTTGTATCGCTCTGCGAAGCTTGAATTCGCTTTCATTTTCTTTTCCACACCTTTCAGTCTTGTGAGTGCGTTATCGTATGAGTTAGGCATCTCACCAAACGAACCTTTCCACGGGAGTCCCACGTACCACCTTCCATCTTTCAATGTGGCCGTTTGCTGTAGGTGTTCCGTAGCTTTTACATCTAGTAGGTTTTGGCGGGGCTTATTAGTAACTCCAACAGACTCCATTGCAAATGACTGACGCATCTCGTTTTGCATTTCTCGTAGGATATTCTCACATTCATTGTTTTCTCCTTCTGACAGGAACAGAGTAGACTGCAGCTTAATGTCATGATCGACCGCAGGCTTGTTGCGCATGCACCCGTGCATGCACCACCCTAATGGAGTGCGGGTGAAGTAGGGATTCATAGGTTTACCCTTAATTATTTCCAACGGTAAGATCAAATCGTAATTGTCCTGCCCTATCAAAAGTTCCGGTCTGCTTTGTTCATCAAAAATCATATTTTTCATTTCCGGTTTCATCAGTTCATAATCACTCATGTCCGCGGCAGTAACATTTTGCACAGGTAAGTTCATATTTGCTACACTGCGCGCACGAATTGTAAACTTAGTACCTTCGCAGTTAGAAAGTTCAAGGTCGAGTATCTCACTATGGCATACCACTTCGCTATTGTCCCATGCACCGCACACACGCATAGATTGTTTATTACCGCGCAATCCCACTTTCGATGCGAGCGCAGCGCTTATCAACGTCACAGTTGACCCGTCATCAAGGAGCGCGACACTACGAAAAGTACCGTTAGGTCCGTGTAGGTAAATAGGCACAGTTTTTAGCAAAACTTTACGGCAGTTCACTTGAAGATGATTAACAGTTTCCACTTGCGGCTCAGTCTTGGTATCAGTCTCGGTGACCTCGGTTATATTCACACTATCACGCGGCACTGAGTTCTTGTTTACAATATAATGCAACAAACGATGGTGAGGCAGTCCACAGTTGTCGACGTTACAAGCCGGTGCGGTACAAGTATCTTGTTTATGTTGTGACGTCAGACACTTATAGCAAATACCATGTCGTTTTACAAATGCCCAGCGGTCTTTGCGCAACGATTTTTTAAACTTTTTACAGTCTTGCAGTAAGTGTTCGGAAACGTGGCAGTACCGACACTCCTTATCACTTTTTTGTTTATTATTCACTTGTTCACTGTTCACTACTAGAGTACGATGTTTAGAGCTTTCGTTGTTACTTTGTTTACCATGGTTTTGTATGCTTGGTAAATTCACAGAGGTTTTTGTTATTTTTACAGCTTCATTACTGAGAAATTCGGACAAAATAAGCAGCTTTGGTTTCTCTGCATTATTGATAAGAGGGTAACAGTAATCCGCCCACTTTGAGACCAGTATCATCGGTAATTTCGAGAGAATGACCGATACTATGTTCATTCCTTTCAGGTATTCTTCACGTCCGATGGCAGTCACAGCAGCGACACAGTTTCTTACTTTCACGGAGAAAGAGATAATATCCTTCTGATACTCTTGTGCCATGGGGCGTAATTTAATTATGTCCTGCAGGATTCTCGAAATTATTACATCAGGATTTCCAAACTGAAGTTCCAGTGTGCTCATTACGTCTGCTGCGGAGGTAGCACTAATGAGTAAGGCCGTCACCGCTTCTTTTGCTGGCCCTTGTAGGCTCCTCCTCAGGCGCCACAGGTTTTCTTTGTCACTAAAGTTGCACACTTGCGACGATTCTTCAAATGCTTGTTTGTACTGAAGCCATTCAAGTGGGTCACCAGAGTAATTAGGTAAGTCCCTCGGTGTACACAATCGATTCAGCATTCTGTCGTTAGATCTGCTGGTACCGGTAGCAGCGGCAGCGGCAAAGTCCTTCAGAGCAATCGCCAAGGCTCGCACAGTTTCATCAGTGCCACCAGCAGCTGCAGGTGGCGGGCGTGCTTCAAGCGTGAGTTCTCTAGCGGGAGGTTGCGGGCCGGCGGGCTCCATATGTTGCAGGTTCAATTCCTGCGGTGCCGGACGCAACACGTCGTCACAGATGCCACGGTTAGTGAGGCCCTGAGTATTCACTTCCTGCCGACTACTTTCCAGCCACTTTTCCACTACACGGTCATTACTTCCAACTGAGGGTAGACTGCAGCTGCTGCTGTCGTCTTCCAGTTCTGCTAGGTCTGCATCTAGTTTTTTATCAATCAACTCCAATCTAATTTGAGCCTTTGCTTGAGCGGCTTCGAGTTCCAGCCTTTTCTTTTGCGCCGTAATAGATGAAGTTGACGATTTTTTGCGGGTAGACTTTTGAACACTTTGTGCTGTGGAAGGTCCGGGTTGATTCTCGTCCATCTTGCTCCCGGGTTCAGTAGGTTTCACAGCCTCCTTTGAAGTGTCTATGTTTTCCCTTTTGCATTGTTCATTAGCATCTCTTTGTTGCGCTTCCATTTGCTCCGCTTCTTTTCTTCTCGCACTCCTAGTGTTCACCATGCTTCGTGGTGGTGTATAAAACATTCAGAGATCCGACTCGAAGACCAACTAATGTAGGGGGTGTATACAGTGAAACACTAGATTTACGAAAGGGTGAAGGGTGGGGAGACGTATGCGATACGTCCGTGCGCAATCTGTCTTAGCGGACACACTGAAAAATTGTTTTGTTAATCACGGCGCCTGCCGCTAGGCAAGCGCCCCCTTCCCGCTCGCATGCGTCTCCCGCGCCTGTTATTAGCCCTGGATTTATTAAACATATTGAGTTACAAACAAATACAAAATATGACAGGGATATAATCACGCGTCGCCTACAGTGACCATGTTAACATATCAAGACTCCTCCGTGTCTCGGAAAGCACGTTAAGCTGTTGGTCCTGGCTGTCATTCGTGGATCGTTGTCAGTTGTTACGGGTCGTCAGAAGCCCGAAGACCTGACAACCAGCCTTACCAAGGGGTATCGTTATACCCAGTAACTGGGTTGTGGAGGTCAGATAGGCAGTCGCTTCATCTAAAATATATTCAGCTGCATCTGGTGAGACTGGAAGGCGACCCCAACATACTTGGGAAAAGGCTAGGCAGATGATGATGTTGAAGATCACGAAACCTACACACAGGAAGATATTTTTATCACCATCCAAATTTTTACAGGCTGTTCTACCCATGAATATGAATAACTTTCACAATGGGACCAACTCTGAAATCACAAAAAAAGAATCAGCTGTTTCATACAAAAGTTCAATACCTACTTGACTAAAATGTATGAAACAGCTGACTTTTTTCGTGATTTCAGAGTTGGTCTTATAGTGAAAGTTGTTCATATTCATGGGTAGAACACCCTGTAAAAATTTGGATGGTGATAAAAAATCTTCCTGTATTGATTCTGAACGTTATTTCAGTTTCTTAAATAAGGAATGCTAGAAAATGTAGGTGGGTCAATGACCGCTATGGCCGCGCTAAAGCGACTCGACTATAGGCTCAAACTTTTAATTAAATGAAGACGTGTCCAATCATGTTCCTACTTAGTTTCACTAAAACCAGGCTACATGTCTGAGCATGTCTCAACTTTGAAACAATTTATAATAGAAGTACGATAGTTGCTGCTTGCCTTTTTCTTATTTTGTACTAGATGACGTAGTACTTTAAGTATTCTGTGCTAGATGTGCCCGCGACTTCGTTCGCGTTCCATATTGGATTTCATGGGTTTAAATTTTACGCGGTACCCTAATTATTTTTCTAAAATAAAATTAAGTTACTCCTTAGTTATCCTTAGCTGATGTTCAACTATCTGCCAGTGAAAATCCCGTCAAAATCGGTCCAGCCGTTTTGGAGATGAGCCGGAACAAACAGACAGACTGACTGAAACACAAAAAAAAATGTTTTTTTGTTATAAGTGCCGTATATACTTTCATGTGCATTTATTAGGTAACAAGCTCTTATTTTGACTTTACAAACAGACTTTTCAATTTTATTTATGTATATGTAGATATTAATAGGTATATAGAAGATTTTCATAAAAGTGATAGGTAATTCTTAACAGAATCGACCCCAGCTACGAGGTCATAATGTTCCCCTTTTTCGTATAAAAGTCTTTGGTAGATCCCCAGAAAATCTATTTGATTTATCGGGTCTGGAGAGTTACTTTTGATCCCGGTTTTATCCCTGGGAGTCCTGGGACACTGTACCTACGTAGGTACAGTATACGACAAAAATATCCAATCAAACCAGAGTTTTTGGTGGATATAGGCATTTCCCATCATCTTTAAAAAAAATCGAAATTAAAATAATATTTTTTTTTACATATCGCTCATTTGGAGAAACATCGACATAACTGCTACGTTTTTTTTTCTAGTCTTTGCTTTCCTAACGTAAATACGCTTTCTAAGTGCTTTGTAATATTTAACTCATTTTAGGAAAAAAAAAAAATGCATTTACGCCGCATACATTTACTCGCAAGCGGAGTTTATCGCGCAACTAGCATAGATACAACGGCCCGACAGGAATCATCGGGCAGTTGCCCGCCAGACACAACACTCGTCTGGTTGGATCATAGAGTATGAGTGAACTTTATACCTTGTTCCTCATACCTCTATATGTATAAGTCCCATATTATTACTCCCATAGACAGTCGTTCCATGTAAAATACTGGTATTCAGCTGCATTCGGTTAGACTGGAAGCCGATACCATCATAGTTGGGAAAGGCTAGACAGATGATGATGTTTAAGTGCCATAGTAAGTATAGGAGGTAAGTATTAGTATAGCCTTCAACCGGCGGGGCAATTGCGTAACACATTATCAATCGGAATCGGTTTCATTTTGACAGTTCAAAAAAACTTTTTTACAAAAAAACAACCGACTTCAAAAAAAACACTACAAAGTGATAAATAACTTTAATTTCGGAAGTCGGTGTCGTTGATTACGCATTTTCGTTTTTTGACACCGACTTCCGAAATTAAAGTTATTTATCACTTTCTAGTGTTTTTTTTGAAGTCGGTTGTTTTTTTTGTAAAAAAGTTTTTATTTTTCACTTTTTAGTTGTACCTACCCCACAAAAAAGTAAACAAAAAGATCGTTAATGTAGACAATGTAGATAAATTTTTAGATTTTTGTTGATTTTTAAAAAACCGCTCATCCGATTTCGATAAAATTTTCATGGGACCATTTGGAAGGTATACCCTGTCTAACAAAAAAAGAATTTTTCAAATCGGTTGGCAAACGACGGAGTTATGCGCGAACAAACACAAAAAAAAAAAAAATACAAACATCCGAATTGAGAACCTCCTCCTTTTTTAGAAGTCGGTTAAAAACATTCATTACTTGTTGAGCTGCCAAATTTTTCGAACTTATGAAGCAATGGATTAGCAATTTGCTTCAAAATGATCCTGATTCCGATTGATAGTGTGTTACGCAATTAGGGTGCTTATATAAATCCAGACTCCGGATAGCTACAGAGAAATTCCTGATGGAAATACTCAATAACACTTTTGCCCGACCTGGAAATCGACCTCATCCTCAGCTGTAGCGCTTGCGAGCACTAGTCCAATGAGCCAGTAGGATATTCTGCTATCTTTTTGTCAAACATTGAAAATGTTTACGGAATAGTGTTGCCAAAAAGTTCCAAAGCAGCAATGGCTATTGTTATTTTCTTCAGCACAAAATATGAGACGTATGAAGTTCAAACTACTGTTGATAACGTGAAAGCTATCTTTGTTTCTCCTTAGAGGATATTCTTGTTATCAGACCGTATCGATATCTCGTGTGAATAGAGCCTTCAGAGCGTTTCCTAAGCCATGATCAAAACTAACAACTTTAGTGTTTCAGTAGATATATTCGTGCCAAAAGTTATGTTGTCTTGTCTTGTTATCAAATAACATTTAACAAGAAAGTTAGACATGTTCTTCAACTTTATCATCATCTTCATCGGTATCAAATTGCTGGTTATAATCAAAGGAGATTATCTATTGAGTTTCTTTTCTGGATTTTCTTGGTTAGTTTAATGTTTAGGAAACGTTGTACTAAATTCTTAGGTTAGGTTCATTCAAAAGCTTATGTGGGTCAATCCGCGGAAATCCACTAACGGCGAATATATGCTAATAATAAATTAAATATCATAGCTGCATTCTTTTTTTACTTTATATGACATTTCTTACATGTTTTTACGTATGGCGCCGCTATCTAAAAAAGTATAACACCTTTATTTAATTTATTATTGCAATCAACACGCACCAAACGTCATCACCATTTGCAAATAAAAGTCGGCCTAATTGAGCGGAATGGCCCATGTAAATAATACTGATGATGAATCAGAGGGGCAATTGTCGTAATTTTAAGAACGTTCACAGTCTGGATCTCAGTCTCAATCTGTCAAAAAATACCTCTAATTTCCCTACATTTGACAAGTTTTTGACATTTGTTTGTCGCCGAGATGAGACTGCGACTAGATTTTGAACGTTTTGAATTACGAGAATTGGCCTTCAGGTATTTCTTGTAAATAAATAAGATGGCGCAGCAAGTGTCGCCACCTCGTTTTATTACGCAGTTACTGGAATCACCGAAAAGACCGACTCTGTTAGAGTTAGTTTGTTAGAGTGACTGTCACCAACCAGTGTTGGTGTCACTCTAACAAAGCGTCGCATCAATGGTTGCGTGGCGGTCTTCTAATGAGACAGATGATGTCAGAGGAGCCGCTAT
Organism: Amphipoea lucens; assembly: GCA_947508005.1. Classification (NCBI taxonomy): domain Eukaryota; kingdom Metazoa; phylum Arthropoda; class Insecta; order Lepidoptera; family Noctuidae; genus Amphipoea; species Amphipoea lucens. The sequence goes on from OX382379.1 coordinate 13,423,332, forward strand.
CGTACGACGTTCATGACAAACTGCTATATTTATTTATTTATTAAAACTTTATGCACAAGTAAAAACTGTACAAAGGCGGACTTAATGCCTCGGGCATTTTCTACCAGTCTACCTTAGGTCTACCGGGTGGGTTGGGTCTTACCTTACCTTATATTCCGGCACAATCCTAATGATATTGAAGCTGCTGAGCGATTACCACTTGTGGTAAAAGCAATTCTGCGCCGTTATACTTTATCCTTTTAGAAAGACAACTCTCACAATAGTTCAATCAATCAACTCTGCCTATCGCAGTCCACTGCTGGACATAGCTCTCCCAGACTGCGCCAGAGCACTCTGTCCTCCGCCTTCCGCATCCAGTCTACCCCAGCCACCTTCTTTAGGTTGTCCGTCCATCTAGCTGGGGGGCGTCCCACACTACGCTTGCCGGTACGCGGTCTCCACAATAGTTAATTAAAGTCAAATAATAATGCTTTGTGTACCTACAATAAAACGCAAACATGAACAATGCGAGCGAGTTCGAGTCGAGCCCAACTATGTACACAAACATAAAGGGTTATTAATTGCTCTGAGATTATGTTTCTATAGTTTAGAATAGTTAGAATATTTGCCTTTATAGCCAGTCATTGTGTATTTGAATCTTGAATTTGTTGCACTGTGCCTTTTGGAAGTTATTTAACGACTTTGCCTTGGGTTCCGAATGCTTATGGTCTTTTAAATGAAATCTTTAAAGGACTGGTTGGCACTTCCCGTGACCAAGGGCTGGCTTTTACCTTATCAGAGGCTAAGAATCGCTGTACAAAATGGCAATGCCGCCAGTCTCTTGGGTACATTGCTAGTTGACAGCGATACCTGAAAAACTTGACTTTTTCGACGCCATATTTAATTTGTTAAGTTTTAGTTACGTTAGGGCCTGTGCACACCACGTTTTTTAAACGCGCCGTTGACGCGCGTTTTAGAAACGTGCGGCGACGGCGCGCTTTTATCCTACAGAAGGTTTACAGGCTGCGTCTGACTCACGTGCGTATCGCGTCTGTATCGCTACAAACGCGCGTCAACGGCGCGTTTAAAAAACGTGGTGTGCACAGGCCCTTCTCTTAATATATTGTTATTTTTAAATAAAATAGTAAGTAAATAGTTGTATTAAGTATAATTAACTATTGTATTATTAATAAATACTTAATGGATTTTGTCGAATATAATTAGTCGGTTTCTCCCCAAAATCGTTCTTACATCAATTGGTCGTGATTCGAAGACGTCTATAGTCCGTCGGGATTCAGTCAAACATCTAAACTTTTCAATACATTGCCGAGTTCCAAAGTAGCTACCAATTTGTTCTTCTTTTTATAGTGTTTAAGCAACGAAGTTTGCCAAGAAAAACTTCTAAACAGTGTTCAAGTTGTTCAAATCGTTTTAGCTAGACTAGACTGCACAATGATCTTGCAATTGTAAATAAGGCGCGCTGCTTCTCACACGGACCACTTGACTGTACGTCACTTGCTCCTACGTCACCAGTCCTGACTGTATATATTTTGGCTGCTGAAACCAAAACTACAATCGTAGTAGGTTAGTGAGGTTTTATAAAAAACCGGCCAAATGCTAGTCGGACTCGCACACGAAGGGTTCCCTACGGTTTACGATTTATGACGTATTAAAAAAAAACTACTTGCTAGATCTCATTCAAACCAATTTCCGGTGAATGTTTACATGGTAATGTACATCATATACTTTTTTTAGTTTTATCATTCTCTTATTTTAGAAGTTACATGGGGACACACATTTTACCACTTTGGAAGTGTCTCTCGCGCAAACTATTTAGTTTAGAAAAAAAATATATTAGAAACCTCAATATAATTTTTTAGACCTATCCATAGATACCACACACGTATGGGTTTGATGAAAAAAAAATTTTGAGTTTCAGTTCTAAGTATCGGGAACCCCCAAAATGTATTGTTTTTTTTATATTTTTTGTGAAAATCTTAATGCGGTTCACAGAATTCATCCACTTACCAAGTTTCAACAGTATAGTTCTTATAGTTTCGGAAAAAAGTGGCTGTGACATACGGACGGACAGACAGACAGACAGACATGATGAATCCATAAGAGTTCCGTTTTTTACCATTTGGCTACGGAACCCTAAAAATGGGGATGTTACTTTAGTAAATTGTCTTCAATGCGAACGAAGAAGCTGGCAGACACTGGTTCTAATCTAAATAAGACAACACACTTACATGAACATAACTAAGCAAATATCTATGAGGAGCTATTTAACGTCAGAGGTCGTTCAGCAAACAGACATAATATACGTAGACATGATGTACATTATACACAAACGTTGCCTTAATTCTCATACGAGACAGATCACACATGTCGCGGGGCTCAAGAAGTGGGCTTAGGGGCACGTGTCCCGCTTCCCGAATTACTAGAGCACCAGAAAACTTAGGAGATGAACACACGGTTGCTATGTTTAAGTGGGTCTTTACTGCGAGGAGGTTTAGAAGTCGACAGATTATTTGTGAGTTGTAGAGGCACTCCCTCACCGGGAGCATTCGCCTGTAGGTGACTATAAAGCATTTACTTGTAACAGAACACCGAGCATTCGCCGTTTTATAATTTTCTCGAACCGCACTTCGAACACGACGCTCGATAGGTTGTTACAATCTGATTTTAAAAACCAATGAGCATATTGGAGTAACGTTTTATCGAACAAAGGCACGAGTGATCAATAACGCGCAATCATCAACAATGAACGCAAGGTAGAAAGACATGTTATAAGTAAATGCTCACTAGCCGTGAGCATTATATCGAACGCAGCGTCGAGCATTCGCAGGAACGTTACATTACATGGAAATGCTCGAGAAAATGCTCTAGTGTCTACTCACTTTAAAATGTAACAATCAGATTCAATCATCACATCAGTTTGTGAGGAGAACCGTTTATGGTAAATATGAATGCTCCAAATCGAATCTTGGATTGTTATATTACAAGCGAATGCTCCCGGTGAGGGACCGCCTTTACGGATTAACCGATGGTTGCACGGTTCGAGTTACAGTTATATCGAGCGCTATATGAGTGTCTAAATCAAGCATTGGTCTTGGTTCGTGAGCGCATATTTGGGAAATTTTATAATTTTATGCAGCATAATTATTATACGTATGGCATGGCGTAGTCTAAACCTTATACGAATGGACTGGACAGCACCTAAATATCTTATTTATCAGTTTCCATTACTTACTATTGTATAGAATCAGGTTCTTTTAACCGAACAGACAGCTGTGCTGCTGGAGAGTTTGTTGCGCCACTTCTTCTTCCCAATCAAAGCAATAGTTTGAATAAAAATGACTTTTGATCTTGATTTCATATCTTGCCGTACCAGCATAAAAATAAAGCAACACTTTTAGTTAGGTAAGTGCACACAGGAATCAAGTAATAAAGTCACCACGTAATCTAGCCAGACCACACCACATTTAAAGCAGCATTTGTCGCCGAGTGAACACACAGCTTTAGTGCGGCGTCATAACGTGAGAATCGGCTTATACTGTCGTAGAAACATTGTGGCGGCTTACGAGCTGGCAGGACGGGTTAAGACTAGAGTGGGGCGTATATATCGTAACAGCTAAATATAACAGGTATCACAATATAACAGACTGTAACTGTGACAAAAAAACTGAAAAAACAGCTTCTGTTCCATATCAGATTACAGAATCCATCCAGTCACAAGCTTTTCTCTATTCATGCTTATGACAGTTACCTTAGTTAGAATAAGATAAAAAATGTTACTGATTCACTGTGACACCCTGTTACATCGTCCGTCACAAGCTCTTTCCTTTTCTCGCATAGGTGTAACACCTTAGTTAGAAAGAGAAGTACCAGTAGTGTATCAGCTGTGTTAACAGAGAACACGCACGATAGTTTGTTCCCACATAGTATGAAATAACAGCCTGTTATTTTGTAACAGGTTTTTGGAACTGTTATTTACGTGGAACAAGAACAGACGGAACAGATATGCGATTTTACCTGTTACAACCCACTTCTAGGACGGGTGTTTTTATCCCGCCACGATGTATTGCCCTCGTGGGATGTCCCGTGTAATGTGCTTAGTACCGATCGCCGGTACTTTTGTAGGAATCGTCAAGATTTGTATGTGTTTTATTTTATGGTTTTATTTCTCTAAGCAGCGGGGCAATTGTGTTACACGTTATCAATTGGAATCGGCTTCATTTTGACAGTTCAACAACATTCACTGCGTTATTCACGTGTTGAGGAGACAAATTTTTCGAACTTATGAAGCAATGGATTAGAAATTGGCTTCAAAATGATTCTGATTCGGATTGATAGTGTTTTACGCAATTAGGGTGCAGGTTTGTAAAACACTTCTACACGTCAATAATATTTTAAAAAACTAGACGAGGTCGGCGTTTCCTATATGACTAGTCTGAGAAGAAACGCCGAAACTAACTCAGAGGTCACAGTCTCTTTTAAAGTCCAGACATAACCTTAGTCAGGTTATATGAAGACCATGTAGATCGATGTCTGAGATGGCCCTCTGAGGAAAGAACCACACAGATTGAGTGGACCTGTCCAGTCAGTGCACGCATTTGTCAGTAATCGTGCCGCTCAACTCAAAACTTAAGGAGCTCAACTTTTGAATCTGGTCTTTTGATAATCTATTTTTTGTACCCAAAGGGCTAAGCTACTAAGGCTCCGCTGGTTTTATCTTTCAATCCGTAATATTTTGAGACTTGAAATTTTTATAGAGTACGGACGGAGTACGGTCAGCATCAAAAGTTGATTAACACTTCAGTTTTTTTAATCTTAGATATTGAACGAAATATTTGTTCAAAATTGCAGAAGAATTTTTTTCAGAATATATACTCTTGTCTATTATGTGAAAAGCAAAAATCAGTTTATTGAAAAAAGTTGTTGTCAATTTAATAACATGTAAAAATGATAGTGTTAATCGACTTTTGATGCTGACTGTACTATGGCCGCTATAACAACAAAAAAAAAAGTTAGAGGGATAAAAAATGATTAAGAGGAAAAAATATTCATCTACTTTGATGATAAAACTTACCGTTTAGCTGAAAAATGCAAAAAAAACGATTTTTGCATTGACCTTGAATACATTTTTTTGCACACGTCGTGTCGATGAGGACTTTTGACAATTTATTTGTAATGGTGTTACTAACATTTATACCAATTTTCAGCTTTATGCGAATGAATGTAACCTTACCCCTATTTTTGAAACTAACTTGACCGGACTAGTAGTAACATTGTTACTATTATTAAACGCGTTTGACAATATACATCAATCACTACCAACGCCATTAACGTTATTGATTTGTGATGAGCGTCGGAACAGCAATTAAATATCGATTGATAATTAAAACAGCGATTTGCTGCCACGGCCATTTGACGATCAATATTTGATACACTCTGGATAATGTATCATTCCGTGTTTAAAAGTTCATCATCATCATTTCAGCCGAAAGACGTCCACTGCTGGACATAGGCCTATGTTTAAAATTTTATTGTATTTATTTATTTATTTATAACAGTTTAAACTACCATTACAGGGTTTACCCTTTTTTTGTATAGGAAATCATCAAATAACCCCTCCCGCTCTGGGTGGAGCGGAAGGGAGTGTCAGACTCTTACTGACTAAAACCCATCCGTGTTCCTTCCTTAGCCCTTTGTGTTCCGGGGTAGCGGTAACCCTTTAGGACAATCCCGCTACCCCGGCAGGCTTCGGCCTTAACAGGCCCCTTCCTTTATGCTGACATCTCTTTGAGGCACGCGTGGAACACATACGCGCCGTCTGGCGCGGGCCTGGTCCTGATCGGACGGTGAGCTACCCATGACTCTCCGTCCGCACGCCCGCACCTAAGCTACGGTGGCCGGGAGTCGTACAGGGTTTACCCTAATGCGACAGTTAATAACTTAAACCAATAACTTAAGCTATATAAGGTGTAAAAAAATTAACTGCAAGAACTTTAAGAGGTGCTTTAGACCATCGAACTGAACAACTTTCACTATGGGACCAACTCCGAAATCACGAAAAAAAAATCAGCTGTTCATAAAAAAGTTCAATACCTACTCGGCCAAAATGTATGAAACAGCTCATTTTTTTTTTTGTGATTTCAGAGTTGGTCCCATAGTGAAAGTTGTTCAGTTCGATGGTCTAAAGCACCTCTTAAAGTTCTTGCAGTTAATTTTTTTACACCTTATATACATACTTACAATAGCCAAATTAGAAAAATTAAAACTAACAACATTATTAAATTATTACACCATTAAAAACACAAAACATAGTACTTATAATATAATATAATTACTTACGTCACATAGTACAAACATAACATAATACAACATAAACACAAACATAGGTACTTTACTTACATTATGAAAAATGTAAGTATTAATTTGTTTGTAGCATAATATAAATAGTAATACCACATACCCTTGCGAATTCACTCATACAACATGTAAATACATCAATCTGAGTAAACAGTAGGACTTAGTTGTAAGAGTTGTATAATATAACTAGCAGCGCCCCGCGGTTTCACCCGCATAAGTTTCAGTCCCGTGGGAATATCGGGATCAAAACTATCCTATACAAGGGCATAGGATAGTCCCGAGAAAGGTCCCGGGACTCAAACTATATCTATACCAAATTTCATCTAAATCGGTTCAGCGGTTCAAGCGTGAAGTGGTAACAGACAGACAGACACACTTTCCCATTTATAATATTAATATGGATAGTATGGATTAATTATCGTCGTTCCAGATTTTTGAAGTGAAAACTTCTTTAGCGGCGTTGCACACTTTTTTGTAATGGGTAAAAAATGTTAAACTCGCGTCAGGACATCGCGTCAGGACACGTGACCGTCAGGAGAGACTACTACGGCGGCGCCAACCGAAGTGAACCAAGTGACACACGACAATGGATGGATGGATGGATGGATGGGTGTAACGTGGGTGCGGGTGTGGGTGTGGGTGTAGTACCTACACTGCTGTGTATTCGTAAAATTCGTGTATATAGTGTTTAAAATATGGAAATTGAACAAACTGCATCTATTGATGAAAAAAGTGACGCAGAAATAGTGAAAAAAAATGAGTTACTTATATTAATTCAATTAATAATTGATTTATTTCAACGTTAATATTCAAGTTTTCACTTCTGCCGGCACTCCCGGAGTGCAACCCGTCTGTTTTTTTTTAATTATGAAACTTAATAAGAACATTGTAGTATCAATTTTAGCGCGCGCCCGATAAGCATTCTATTCATCACTGAGTTCACAGTATCAGAGATAATGACAATATGAAGCAAGTTGGCAACGCGTTGAACTAGCGGTATTTACCTAATTTTGACCGTTCCTACGAAAAAAAGGGCGCGCGACGACACTGCCCAATTCGCTTGCCTACGGACACGTTGTGCATCCCTAAAAACCATGGAAATATTTTCCGACATCCACGCATTCTATTATAAGAATTTTCTAGCTTATATTTTAGTAAATACTCAATACTTTATTTGCATTCCACAATGTGTACTTAGGCGGTAAGTTCAAAAAAGAAAGAAATAATATTCATTATGGACCCTGTCGGGTACAGCAAAAGAGAAACCACAAATTTATGTAGGAAAGAGGAAGCTTTAAATAGCTAAACTTAATTCTAAAATAAATCCCATAATACCATATTAGGGACTCTTAACTATACTTTACATTTTATCGCTTAAATATTCTAAATTAGTCTTTTAATAACTATAAGTTAGTTTCCTAAATACTAACTAATCTTTACTCAAAGAAGGAGCTCAAACATTTATCGTATACACGAGTACCTACATTCAATTAACTAAATAGCAATTTTCTAAGAGGTTAGCAACAAATATCAAGTAACAGGAAATGTTGTCTATTATACGAGTATGTAGCATGGCTGACAATATTAGGTAGGTATTTAAGTAGGTATGTATCGAATGAGGAAATTGTCATGAGGAGAGTTTTGAGTATGAATGTGGTTGGCTATAAGAGTAGGAGAAGACTAAAGAAAGAAAGAATAAAGTTATTTTTTTTTTTGGATACCTACAGTTTGTGAAACACAAAATACAAACAACCCGCGGGCAAAAACTCGTGCAAAATTAAACACAAGAATGTTTATTCCTTCAACATTTATTTCCACTCAAACATAAGTAGGCTTAGTATAAGCAGCAGCCAACAAACAACTATACGTCTCAGCATCGAAAAGACCAAACAAAAATGGTCGGTTAGCAATAAAGTCCCTTCCCAGGATAGGGTCCAGACCAGTAGGGGTGTATGGAGAGCGTGGCTCTGGTGGTGCGTAGTTCAGACCGGTGCTGTTGAGGACCACGGTTGAGCGCTGCACGAAGCTGGTAGGAAGAGCCGGAGGGTTGGAAATGTACCTGGGGTGAAGGGTTTTGTTTTAGCATATAATGTGAAGCTTTATAATGTGTATGCGTTCCAACTGTGTGAAGTTTCTTGCCCGTTCTTCTCCATAAATATTTACTACGCTTTGGAATGGGGAATTAGCTTCATCTTTCTGACTGACCGACCCTTTGACAATCAAAAGTGCCTGTAATTGGTTTATTTTAAGAATAGAAACGTCAATGATCTGGATGAGGACCTGGTCTAGGAGATGGCTGTTCTAGTCCTACCCCCTTACTAATAAACGTATTATATCAGATGAATAGTTAGTAATTTGATTTTCGAAAGAAGAAGACAAAGCGTTGTGTAACTATAAAGAAGCTATACCTACAACGTTTATTAGTAAGGGGGCTAGTAAATAACATAATTTAATATCACAATCTTACCTAGTTACAGCTGGATCAGTCCAAAGATCCTCGACTCCCACGTCTTCCAGTATAACCCTCATGTCCACCTCACTCGTGATCACCAAGCGGGGTATCGCCACATCTATCTGCACGGAGCTGTCTCGCAAACTCGCAAACATCTCTAACACTATATCAGTGTCAACTGCGGTCACAATTGGCAGTAGTTCAGTTCCAAGGCCCACACAGAACAGCATTCGATAGCGTTCATCTGAGCCGACTGGTAATTCTAGAATCTTTGCGTTCAACTTTTTAAGATATCCCATTCTTGCCCGTCTCTGTACTCTCATCATATCCACCGCTCCTATTGCTTCTCCTTCCAGGTTATAGAACGGTGTTCGTTCGATTACTGCATCTGCAAATGCTGTTGTCCACAATCCGTTGTAGTCCATTGTCTCTAGAAGGACCGAGTTTCCGCTAAGATCGAGTCTTGGGAGGTGTGCAGACATTATTCTCTTGATTGTATTAGCTGTTGCTACGGGGTTGTATCTTATCGGGGCTGTAACAACTTCAAGGAGAGAATTCTTCACAACAAAGTCATACCACGTCGGGTTGAGTGTCGTGCCTTCGTCGATTAACAAAACTCGCGTGTTCCTAATGTTCACGTCATACGAAGGGAACGCGCGAGTAGTAGCCAGTTGGTAGTACGCCTGTCGAATGCACGGGTCGTTAGGTAAATTCAGAAGTTGGAACAATTTCTGCTGAGTTACAGGGTCGACCCCTTCTGCTATCGCCGCGAGCATAATCCATGTCGAAGTTGGGGAGTCCACGAAGTTGAGATTACTTCGAACAGCCACCGATTTGTATATCTTGACGACGAAATCGTATACAGAAGATTGGTATTTATAAGTAATGTCTTGATTGATAATGCACGATTGTTCTCCGTAGACCGATGAAGAAGGGACTAGCTGGTACTGCTGCGATATCTGGATGCCACACCACGCGACAAGTAAGGCCAGAATGAATTTCTTCATGATTTTGGCACGACGTAATTAGGTTCCGCGAAGTAATATACTAATTTCTAGATACAGATTCAGTCTTTTATATATGTATGTAGGTCGAAGAGCGAAACATTAGATTGTTTATTAAATGTAAAATACTGTTTGTTCGTCTGTTTGTGCATAGCAAAAATCTAACTAAACCTAATACCATTTTGGAGTCCCTCGAAGGATTCTAGACAAGCTATAATTCAAAATCCCAACTTACAATAATTTTGAATTTCCTCAAATTCTGACCAAAAGCTATAATTTTTGATCATTTGGTTTACAAAATAGCTGAATTATCAGATGGATTAGCGTGTATTCATTATGCAAGAGACAAAAACACAATTAGCATAGAAATGTATCTCAACAGGTGCTCCGACAAAATTTTAGTTGCAGGCAACAGTCACATTCGCAAGGTCGTTCTAGTTTTAGAACAAGAGTTTGGCAGGAATATTTAAATAGTAAACTAGCTTCTGCCCGCGACTTCGTCCGCGTGAAATTCGCACTTTCCTCTGAAAGTTTCGAAAATGATGTATGATCTAATATATATCATTTATTTAGATAAATAAGTATTCGGGCCAATTTTTAAGTTTATCAGATTTTTCCAATAAACTGTATCCCCGCTTTTCACCCCCACAGGGGTGGAATTTCAAAAAATCGTTCGGGATGTGTACAGGACTTGACTCAAAGATCCATACCCATTTTCGAGTTAATGGAAGCAAGCAGTAAAATCCACCCCTTAAATTTTATTACTTACCCTCTAGTAACTAAAAGTGATAATCTTTAATATTTACTGAGCCAAATATTGCCAAGTTTCAATTTTATTAACCAAATGAATAAGATTTTTCATATAAACTGTATTCCCTTATATTATATTTCGAGTTAATCGGACCGCGCGTTGAAATTCTTCCATACAAATTTTGACATCCCCCAAATTTCTTTAGGTGGTAGTTTAGAAAAACGAAAAATGCCAAACTTCGTAATTTACATAGATAAGTATTCGTGCCAAGTTTCAAGGTCATTTATTTTATTTATTAGCTCAAGGAATAAGTTTTCATACAAACAAAATCCCCCCTTTTTACCCCCTTAATAGTTGATATTCCAAACACCCCTTCTTAGTGGATACCTACTATTCACAAAGAACACACCTTCCAAAATTCATGTCTCTAGGACCAGCGGTTTAGGCTGTTCGTTGATATCTCAGTCACGACTTTGAATTTTATACAGTGTGAATTTTCCAAGTGGGCGTGGATGGCCAAATCCGAAACTATGAGGAATAGCGAAAAGTAGTCAAAGGAGTCACAGGCTCGATTTTGATGAAAACTAAAACTGCATCATTGGATTTCTGAAAAATCAATATTTTTAGCTAGAAATCGAACCCGTAGATTTTGAAAAAAAAAACAACATACTGTATTATTACACCATTCGATGAAGTAATGACATACGGCAAACTAAAGGAAAGAGCTCATTTTTAACAAAATACTTCTATTATTTTTCTTATGTGTACCTAGGTACCTATTAAAAATTAACTGATTAATTGTTCAAAATGATGACAATTATTGTTTTCAAGACATAGCTGGATTCGACGCCTCAAGGATTGTACTGCAATTAAAAATTTTAATTTAGAACATATTTTGTGATGGTGACTGCGCTACGAGTGTGTGTTAGTAAAAATATTGAGCATCATTTCGAACAAGGTATGTAAAAAGTTAAATTAAAAATTTAAAAACCCCCGACTCAAAAAAAAAATCTCTAAAAACTAAAATAATAATATATATTGGCCCTTTAAGTTTATTATAAGTTGCAGGAAATATTTTGATCCAAGCGTCCTCACGGGGGGGTAATGAAAACGCCAAACAGATGATAATGAATGTAGCTATTGTAGAAAACATAACTGCTGTTAACTTCCAATTTTCATTAGCCGTCAAAAAGGGTCATTTCAGCATTTTAATACCAGACAGGTGCTATATCTATGAGAGCAGTGGTGGCCCAGTGGTATCAGCCGCGACATACAAGTTGTAGGTCGTAGGTTCGAACCCCGACAGGCGCTTTACTTTGTGTAAATTATTTCATCACCACTGCTCTCAAAACGGTGAAGGAAAACATCGTGAGGAAACCGGCATGTCCTAGAACCAAAAATTCGAAGACATGTGACATCCACCAACCCGCACTGGGCCCGCGTGGTGGGTTACGGCCCACTCCCTCTCACAGAGAGGAGGCCTGTGTCCCAGCAGTGGGAACGTTATAGGCTGATTATGTAGGTGCTATGTAACGCTGGTTTTCTGATGAAACTTTAGGGGCATGACGAGGAGTACAAACAGTTTCAACAGGCCACTGCTCTCTATGAACATTGATATAATGCTTTTATTGATCGAAGGGCACTAGACTCAAATTCTGAAGAGTCAAATGAATGTCGATCACATACCGTACTAACAAATGATTAAGTTTCAGACATAATAACTGAAAGTATGTTTGACATTACGAGTAGTGCGTGACCAATTTGTGTGGCTCGGTCACGAACTATGACTAATATCGTAATAATAGCTTGTGTTTGTAACGTGGTGTAATAGTGTATTATTATTATTTTACTAGTTTATTAAGTTAATTGGTGGGGGGCGAACATGGGGCCTTGAAAGTTTGGAGTGGGTGGATCTACACGCAATATAAAGAGTTGAGTTCTCATGCTAACAAAGGTATAAAAGGACCAAGCCGAAGTGGGGTTGGGGCTAAATAATAACAGCCGCACGGGTCCATCGCTTGCCGCGGTTGGTCCGTGGATGGGTGACCATCTATACATACCGAGACCCCTCCGTGCCTCGGAAAGCAGCCTGTCATTCGTGGATCTTAAACAGTCGATACGGGTCGTCAGAAGCCCGAAAGGCTGACAACCAGTCTTACCAAGGGGTATAGTATTTCCACAGGTATTACCTAGTAACTGGGTTGTGGAGGTCAGATAGGCAGTCGCTGAAATGAAAATGACCAAATCGAAACCGAAATTATTGCTATACACAGGTACTTACTTACTTAAACTCATTCGGTTTCTTCCCATTTACGGAGAAACTACTGAACGCCACCCGCTACGATCCTTACATTACGTTTCTTTGAAATTCCATATTACGAATACATTAAAAAAACCGAGTGTGCTTATGACCACACGACTGAAGTGAAACTTCAAACGTATTTGGCTATGAGAGGAAGAGAGAAAGAAAATGTGCGCGCGCACTGCTTTCTCTTGCTTATATCCCCCACTCAACTCCGGTTCGCCTCGCCCGATCACACTTTTCGTAACGCTTACGTCACGCGTTCGCCAGCTTACTCCCCAAGTCAAGCGTGTTTAAAGAAGTTTCACTTCAAAAATCTACGTTCTCCATCAAATAAACAGTCTACTTTAAAGCCATAAAACACCCTTTGAATCCCAGAAAGGAGCCAAAGGCGTAAAATAATATTTGTATTCGGAATTAATTTGTCCTGGCGCACTCACAGCGCTGCAAGTCAAAGCCGAGCCGGGCGAGTTATTAGGCGCAATCCCGGAGCTCCATTCAAGAACAACCCTCTAGCTAATTAAATTAGTATTTACACAGCTACACTGGATTACATTATTTGGACTGTTTTGGAAATGGTGTTTTTATTTTCGGTGTTAAAATGCGACTTGAGCAAGGTAACGGTGTTTGATAATTAGATTTTATGACCACCATTTACAACACTTCTGTTTATAATATTATGCTTTGTTTTTATACAGGGTGTCCCTGGAAGTATGGATCAAATCGAAGTTGCAGTTGGCTCATATCCATACTAATATTTTAAATGTGAAAGTGTGTCTGTCTGTTACCTCTTCACGCTTAAATCACTGAACCGATTTAGATGAAATTTGGTATAGAGATAGTTTGAGCTCCGGGAAAGGACATGGGATAGTTTTTAGCCCAATATTCCCATGAGATCGACACTTATGCGGGTGAAACCGCGGGGTTCTGCTAGTCAGAAATAAAGTAGAAAAGGAAAATAGGTATATTTGTCGCAGAAACACGTGCATACAAAAAGATAATTTACTCGAATAAATAATATGGCGCCAAAAATCCGCCATTTTGTTTTTTTTTTTATTTTGATATACCCAGTGTCACTTTCACAGTCAATACGAATCTAACAACACCTCTCAAGCTAAAATCCATCGAGCCGTTCAGGCCACAGAGCGTGCCAAACAATTATACAAACAAACATACATACATACTCTCGAAAAACATAACCCTCCTTCTGGCGCAGTCGGGTAATAAAGAAAAATAAAAACAAAATACATCTATAGCACTGACCTGTATTATACAAGTTTAATAGAGGTCAGTGGCCTATAGGCAGAATCACTGGGCACGAAACAGAAATAGTCGACAGCTGCATGTCATGACTGTGACAAGAAGGCTTCCACTCAGTATGATGCTGAAATGTGTGATCATAAGATATTAAGGCGAGATTGCAATACTTTTCAACTTTTTTAAACCTCTGTAAATCTAGCAAAATATGCGAAAAAAGAAATATATTTTAGGAAAATTTTACATATTGCCAAGCGCTGTATGAAGAGTGAAGATAGAAACGTGAATTAAAATAATTGGCTCCGTAAAAAAAAAACCATAAAGAACGTGTACCTACCTTGAAAAGATTACATCGTTAAACCACGTAAAAGTTATACCAAAAGATAACATAGAAAGACAAGATAGATTTTTTAGGACTTGGTGAGAACATATTTTATAATTTCCTTAATATTTTTGAAGTGAAAACTTCTTTAGGCGCGTTGGGCATTTTTTGATATGGCAAAAAACCATTGAATTCGCGCCATTGTTACCCTAACCGACACCGCTTCGGATGTGTTCGGCTGTCCTCGGGATGTACTCGGTTTCAATGTATATCCCATATGTCAGTGAGTGATGGCAAAGTATTCTGTTTGTGTTTTGTTTCACTTCTGTCGGCACTCCTGGAGTGCCAATTTTTGTTTTCTATGAAACAAATATACACAAAATCTAGCAGTTCAAGAGCTCGCAACGGCCGGCCAATGCATGCGGGGAGTGATGAAACTTTATCATACCTACACACCGCACTACAAGACTGCAACTTTATTTAACTTTACACATGAACAACTGGTGAACAACTTTATCCATGGAACCAAAATCGTAATCGCGAAAAAAATATTTTCAATTCGTACCCAACCCAAATGTACACACATTTCTGATACACGCTATAAAAATACATAAAAACCCGCATTGGCGCAAAGCATAACTATGTACCCGTTTGATTGGGTTAAAAATATTTAGGTACCAATAAATGTTTTTGCGATCAAAGGTAATTTAGTTTTACGAAAAAATGTTTAAAACTTCAAGAGCAGATACATATACAACGGCAAGCTACATATTGAAATAAAGCTATGCAAATACCTGAAGCAAAACTTCTGTATAAATTAACCCTGTAATTAATGGAAAACTCGTAGAAAATGTACACGTTTCAGTTTTACTGAAATGTTTTGATAGTTATTCGACGTACATTTCAAGGAATATTTTACTGAAGAACTTTTCTGAGGTGAGTTTCACATTTCACGAGAAATGTAAATGTTACTGAGGTTTCAGTTTGTCAGGTGGGTTTTTTTCGAAACGTCTCAAGAGAGAATACAGAACACTACGATCGTTATTTTACTCTCTAGAATTGCCAAAAACATATCGCACACCCAGAACAACACAGTATTATGTCGAAAAATCTTAAAATCGAGTTTTGTATTTAATAGATTAGCCAAAAATTTTCCGCGCTAACCACGAAGACAGGCGTATTTATATAATACCTACTGATACGCATTGGATTCTTCACATGCAATATTCAGGACATTCGCAATAACTTTGACATAACATGAAATAAAGGTTTTTCCGTCCATTCTGAAAAATGAGCTATTTTGACCACAGAATACTTAAAGTACTACGTACAGAAAGGACACTCCCTTCCCCGCACTAACATCAGTTACCGCACCTCACCCCGCACTTCGGCGTGTTCGTCGCAGTTCTTTAACAAGAGCGCTCGCAAACACAAGTACCTCACGCACACATTCATACGTATACGAACGTCATTTTTTAATGTAGTAGTAGTAGGTAATTATTTTGCGAGCGTTGTATGGAGTGTCAGGGGTGTGTTTTGACTTAGTGCAATGTTGATCTGGGCGTGCGATATCGTCTTCTCGCATTAAAAGTGTATAATCTCAAAAATTTTCCAATTTTACAGGAGAACGTTTTAAAGGTTTAACGATTAATAAATTTCCACCAATTTAAAACTAACCAATGCGCCATCTAGCGGAGATTTGCCAAACTACGTTCTTTTTCCACTTCAGAAAATATTTGCGATACCTACTAAACATTTCTGTATACGTTAGCTCAATTTCATTTTTATTTCGAGATTGTACACTTTTAATGCGAAGAGACGATATCAGCCGGTATATTATGTAAACAATCTCAATATGAAAACTTAGATGAAGTCAGATTGAAGTGAGCTATCCTTAGCATCGGGTGGTATTCAATGACAGCTCACCGAGAGCAATTGTCGCCCAGTGATAACGTTCCCGACTTACGATTTGTAGGTCGTGGGTTCAAACCCAGCCAGGCGCTTTACTTTGTGTAAATAATTTCATCACCACTGCTCTCAAAACGGTGAAGGAAAAGATCGTGAGGAAATCGGCATGTCCTAGAACCAAAAATTCGAAGGCATGTAACATCTACCAACCCGCGCTGGGCCCGCGTGGTAGATTACAACCAACTCTCTCTCGAAGAGAGAAGGCCCGTGTCCCAGGAGTAGGAACATTATAGGCTGTATGACTATGGTGCTAAGGACTGACACTACTGACAGCAGACAGAAAACATATCCTCCTTATTTGCATCCCGGATAACGTTTTTATGTGCCGACAACCCTGTTTACAAAGTTATAGCACATATTGCTCTGTGGTTATAGTACAGACGCCAGCACAGCAAGCTACCCGAAACTTAAATTTTACCAATCAACATTGAACTTTATGCTTTAGCGATAAAGTTGAAAATCTATAAAAGAAATTCGACAGATTGTAGAAGTTTGATTTGCTGGAGTCTGTATAATATACCTACATATGTTCCGAGGCGGGGAGCTTGTCAAACGCACCCATACTATGTATTTACTAAATGAGGTAGTGAAGACAGAACATTCAGTCCTTAGTTAGTTGTACTAAGCTTTGATTACCCGCTTGATTGAGTCTCTTGTTCTTGTTGTACGCGATTGTTCGACATTGATTGAGCGGTTTATTGATTTCTGTAGATGTTCTTATGTGAATGTTTGTCAATATTTTTCGATGTTTGTTCGTCAATAGTTTGTTTGTTTGATGAACAGTCGTAACACACTATCAATCATTTTGATGGATCTTGCTAATCTATTGCTTCATATGTTCGAAAAATTTGTCTGCTCAAAAAAGGAAATAACGCAATGCATGTTGTTGAACTGTCGAAATGAAAGTCATTCTACTGGTAATGGTAAGCAATTACCCCGTAGGCCATGTGTCCGATGGGATTTCTCATCGGCAAATATGACGAACTTCCATATAAACATTCATCCCATATTTAACCGTTTTAGGAGCCGGTTTCCTCAGTGCTCACTTTCGTTATAATTATGTATACTTTAGGTACTTTTGAACTTATGTGAGAAGACCGTCACTTCCTAGAACCAAAAATTCGAAGACATGTGACATCTACCAACCCGCACTGGGCACAATCTCCAAGTGTCCCCACCAGTGGAGATATATCAGTAGGGATATATGGAACAGGAATACGCAGAAGCGATGAAAGTTTGGAAAAACTGATTGTGGTTGGGAAACTTGGGAACACCGAAGGCAAACGATCGCGCGGTCGTTCACCAACACAATTGACCGATCTGGTGAAGGAATCATTTTCCTCTAAATTCTACACGGTGGTAAGAGACGCGCTGGACAGAAACCGATGGAGGCGGATCATCCGCTCCAGATGCAACTCCGAAGCTGACCACGATCCTCAGACATGAGGGACCGACTACAGAGAGATAAAGAACACGGGAAATAAATACTTATCAAAATAAGTATTTATTTAGCTCAGATTTACCAGAAACTAAATAAATATTTATCAAAATAAATTCGCATTTAGCGTCCTGGTAAACCCGAGCTGCCAACTATGAATTCTTAAATAGAAAAAGCCCCGGAATATTTTCCTGTCTCGTTATTAAAGCTTTGAAGATAACAATCCGTGGTAGAGCACTTTCAGGTATTCTCTAAATGAAACCATTTCTTCTTCGTTGCATTTACATCTTAGTACTTACTTAGGTACCTAGGTACACTCAAATGGTAATGACAATTTTTACGGCTTCTTTGGCATAGAATTTCTTAGTTTATTTTTATAAACTTGGTGATTTTTTACGTGGGACTTAAGGTGTTATGTTGAAAAAAATGTGGGTTTTCTATTTCGTGTAACTTGTTAAATATGTGGAATAGGGATTTAATATTATGGTATATGTTTTTTGAGTCTTTGGTCTAGTATCATGTAAAAGGAATACATACGATTCAATGAATGTTTCTCTATACAAAAAAATTGCAAAGTTATGTTGCTATTTTTTATTTTTGTCGACATCACGGCGTAACGCATGGAATTTACTTTAAAACATAGATAATTATCATATATCAAAGTTTACTCATAAAGTAGTTTTAAATTTAATTCATTTATTTTGTAAAAAACCGGCCAAGTGCGAGTTGGACTCGCGGTCCGAGGGTTCCGTACAAACCTGTTTAAAATATTTTTATTTTATGATGTAACTAAGCATTTACGGTTCTCGCAATTTTTCCTTTATCTGTACTATAAAACGTTGCTTCGTGCCTTTCAAGATTCTGAGTTCACTTGTACCCTGTAGGTTTTTATTCCCTTGCGAGTGTCAAAACTTGTGGAAATTTGCGGCATAAACGGCTGTATCTTTTGATTGCGTTGACTTAGAAATTTGATTCTTTCACAGCTCCAAGGGACAGTAGACTTAATTTATTTGATATAAATTCCAGCTTGATACCTTCACGCGTTCCTGAGAAAAAGGGTCTTGACAGACAGACGCACGGACGAACAACAAATTGATCCTATAAGGGTTCCGTTTTTCCTTTCGAAGTACGGAACCCTAAAAAAGAAGTAAATTCGTTTCGGCACATACGTCGTTTTATTCCGAGCGCACGCACGCTATAGCCTTCACGCTTCTTTTGCGTTTCAAAAGTAGGTAATTGCATTACTTTCGCTCGCTTAGTAGGTTTTCGAGGATTTTAGATTTTCGGGGTAGCGCCTTAATCGTTATAAAACAAGGCAAAAGGAGCATATAAGGATTGTAGCAGGGTAGCGTACTGTAGCTTTAGCTCACCCCCATGGGAATATGTTAACCATAATTGACGAATTGTGAGTGTTACTATACACTTCTGCCAAACCCTTCGTGAAATACAGGCGTGATGTTATGTTTTTTTTTTGGAAATCAATGTTTTACTGGTATTCAGCTGCATCGGCACCCTAACTCCGTAACACACTATCAATCGGAATCTGAAGCAATTTGAAGCAAATTGCTAATCCATTGCTTCATAAGTTCGAAAAATGTGTCTACACAACACGTAGGTAAATAACGCAATGAATGTTGTTGAACTGTCAAAATGAAACCGATTCCGATTGATAATGTGTTACGTAATTGCTTCGCCGCGCCGGTTAGACTGGAAACCCATGCCAGCACGTTGGCAAAGGAGAACTTGATGATTTTACTGAGTTTTTGTGCAATCATAAAAATGTAATTTGCAATTTATATACAACGGCTGCTAATTAGCCTGGCATCATAAATATTCTTGACCTCTTTTATAATAACAATTATTTCTTTGTAAAAACAAATTGATTTATTGAAACCGGCTGCATGTTTTTTGTAGCGTCTGCGCTAGAACTTAGCAAAACGGTAAAAAAAAATAGTAATTCGATTACCTAATTGATTACTTAATACATATCCAGTTTTTCTCGTCAGATGGTGATAATAGGAACTACAGATTTATTTCTAAACTAGCTGTTACCCGTTTTGTTTTTTTTCCGTATTTTGTATTTCATGATTTTTTAATACCAACATCCAAGATGAAAAGTGACCCATGGCGTCCTCGAGGTCCCAGACTATAAATATAAAAGCACAGTATAAAGAGTGCAAACAGATAGTTTTTTTCGTTACTTGTAATATTAAGTGTGGAGTATGGATTAAATCGATATTACGTGGTATTTTTATCTAATTGTTGTTTTTGCATAGTGTGGGTATCCACTTAAATAATAAATCAAAACAAATTGTCTTTGCCTTATCTGTGATCTGTATGCACGCCACCGAGACCTAACATTATGCCAAAATTCAAATTCCTACGTTACATAGTTCTTGAGAAAAACGTCTGTGACGGACGGACAAGAAAGTACCTAATCTTATAAAGACTCAGATTTCTCCTTTAACCGGCCAAGCTCCGCGCGTCGCCTATCGCCAACGAAACAATAGAAAATCAATTGTGTCTCATTAGCGGAGCTTGACGGAACCCTAAAAAGGGCATAGTATGCCTACAAGGTGTTTTAGCAACTCCCGGCATAACAAACTAATTACACCGACAGTAACATAAATAAACCGTCACTTGGTGTTACAACACGTAGGTAACTAGGACACTGAATCAACATTCAGTTGAACACTCGAGTTCTGGCAACTTGTCAACACCAGTCCTTTGCACCCCTGTGCCACACCGACCTGGCGTTTTATTTATGTCTAGCGGTTTCCGCAGCTCCTTGCACAAAACCGAACAAATGTATATGCACAAGAGTTTTTTTTTGTGACATAAGAACTGCTGATTGGTAAGTGCTTGTGGCTAATTAATAACAGCCACTCGGGTCCATCGATCAGCGGGGCAATTGCGTAACACATTATCAATCGGAATCGGATTCATTTTGACAGTTCAACAACATTCATTGCGTTATTTACGTGTTGAGCAGACAAATTTTTCGAACTTAAGAATCAATGTATTAGCAATTTGCTTCAAAATGATTCAGATTCCGATTTATAGGACGCAATTAAAAAAAGAGGTTGTGCACACCTCTCTTTTTCATCAGGAAATCTGAATTAGTGCCAAAAAAAAAAAGGGTGATGGCAATAGGCACATCCTCTATTACATAACTGGCGAAATGTGGGTGTTCTATGTACACCTCTGCCTTCCTCCCCTTCGCAGAAAACAGGCGTGAATTTATGTACAGACGACAGCACTTCAAGCTACTACAATCTGTCAAATTTATTCAATAGATTTTCAAATTTATCGCTAAAGCATAAGGTTCAAAGTTGATTGGGAAAATTTGTCAGTGTCGGGTAGCTTGATGTGCTGGCGTCTGTCCCTAACATGTTATGTTGTTATGAGCAGTAAATCATGAGTATACATACAATTACTCATGTCGTTTATTCTGAAGCAAATAATATTTTACAAACAGGCTTTTTTGCGTCTCATAAAAATTACTGTCATTTTTCGCCGATTTTGGTCTTGAGTCTTGTTTGTGTTTTTTTGTCTCGTGCCTCTGCTCTGTATGAAAAGAAGTATTTGCCCTGCAGTTACACAATAATAGGCTAGTATTGTTTGTTATATTATTTACAAGTTTCAACATCAACAGTTAATTAACCTTTTAACCGCCGGACTTTATATCAGTTTTCGTGCCCCCAGCGCCCGACAAAAAAAAAAAAAAAAAAAAAACGAGAAATATTATATATACCGACGAAACGAGCTGTGATGATCAAATCAAATCAAATCAAAATCGTTTATTTGCATAAAATGTGGTACAAAAGATGATAACGTAATATTGTAGTGCTAAGACACATTCCGCCATGTAATAATGGCATGCAAATATTTAATACATGAAGTAGGTATTAACAACATGCAGTAACATAATAATATTGTACAGTTAATTAAATTAGCAAATTAACATAAATAATTAAAAAAGTATTACAATGCATTTCTGAAGTGGTAGGACTGACAAGATTTTTTGTTCAGAAATTCGCTGACAGAATAAAAACTATGTGATATCAACCACTTTTTCAAAACCACACAGAACTTTTTGTAAGGTAGTTCTGTTATCCAGATAGGTAATGAGTTATATATAAGTGGCGCCATATATACGCAGCTGCGCCTGAATAGTTCTATCCTAGGTACAGGGATTTTTAATAAATACTGTGTGACTTTTCGTTTGTTAAAATTATTTTTAGCTTCAAAGAGTTTAGAATTAAGTTTTACAAATTTTGCGATTTCGTAAATGTAAATGCAAGGAACGGTAAGAAGTTTGTGTGATTTAAACACTGGTCGACATGATTCAGACCAGTCCATGTTGAAGATTGTACGAATGCATTTTTTTTGTGCTATTAGTATTCTAGATATTTCCGTGGAATTTCCCCAAACAATAATACCGTACCGAATAATGGAACAAATATAGGCGTGATACACCATCATCGCAGTTCGTTTAGATGTCTCGTCCTTAACTTTTTTTAGAGCATAAACAAATCTATTTATTTTCATACTTATTTCGTCAATATGTTCTTTCCAGGTGAAGTGTTCATCAAGTGTAATCCCCAGAAATTTTGTTTTGTGTACTTGTTCAACTAATTGGTTTCTATGAGATATCTTAAGTTGGAGGCATTTACTCTTTTGAGTTTTGAAATGTAATATTTTTGTTTTATCTATATTAACTTTTAAAGCATTATTATCTAACCACGTTATGATGTTATTTAATGTGTTATTTATATCTGACTCGTAGGTTTCAACATTCTTACAATCTATAATTACCGTCGTGTCATCAGCAAAAAGGACACAATCTTGTTCTACTGCTTGAGGAAGATCGTTAACATACACAAGGAATAACGGTGGCCCTAGAATGCTTCCCTGCGGTACACCAAAGTAATTATGTCGAGGTTGGGAATCGAAATTGATGATACTGTTACTGTTTTCCTCGAACTTGGTGATCCTCGTGATTTGACTTCTATTCGACAGATATGATTTGAACCATTCTAAGGCTGGACCTCTTATACCGATTTTATTCATTTTATCGAGAAGAATTGAATGATGAACAAAATCGAAAGCTTTGCTTAGGTCTAAGAACAGAGCTGATGTTGTAACTTTAGCGTTAATATTATTTAAAATTGATTTAACTAGGTTAAACGCTGCTAGTGAAGTTGATCTGTTCTTCCTAAACCCGTATTGCTCTTTAGCAAGAACATTATACTTATCAAAGAAAGAGAGAAGTCTTTTAAGCATAACTCTTTCAAAGACCTTCGATAGGACTGGTATCAGAGCAATAGGTCGGTAATTATTTTTATCTGATTTAGAGCCTTTTTTATGGAGTGGTTTAATTACAGATATCTTGAGTTTATCCGGGAAGCAGCCTTGCTCTAATGATAGGTTGATGATATATGAAAGTGGTTCTGCAATGTATTGAGCGATATGTTTTAGAAGGTCTGTAGTAATATCATCATAACCAGATGCCTTAGTATTATTTAATGTTTTTAATATGGTAAAAATTTCTGTAGGATTAGTAGGGTTTAGAAATATGCTGTTGTCGTTGCTTTTTATATTACTTTGGTTGTTAATGTTATTTTGTAAGGCTGTGTTGGATTCAACAATATCAATAAAGAAGTTATTAAATAAATTTGCGATTTCAGAACCTGATGTAGCTGTGATACCATTTTCAACTATACTATTAATATATTCACGAGATGCTACGTTTCCTGTGCTCCGTTTGACAATATCCCATGATGCTTTACCCTTATTTTTTGAGTAAGCAATATGTTTGAGATTACATAAAGATTGCAAATTATTTATACATTTTCTTAACAGATTAGAATATGCCTTAAATTTAGTTTTATTATCACTTGTTTTATTTAAATAATATTTGTATCTTAATAGACGTTTAGTGTGACTACTCATTTTAATCCCTTTGGTTATCCATTTTAATTTACTGCATTTGAATTGTTTTTTCACTTTGATGAGCGGAAAACACAACTTATAGAATAAAGTTATTGTGTCGTGAAATGTTTCAAAGGCATTATTTGTGTCGGAAAGGTCATAAATTTCAGAAAAAGATAATTTACTTATGTGTTCAATGAATTTGTTGACATTGTCTTTGCTCAGGTCCCTTAAGGACATGAAGTAAGAACCTGATATGGGTTTTTGATTATATTCGAATTTAACAACCTGTGCCGTGTTATGATCAGATAAACAGACATTAAAAGTTTTACCTATTACATTTGGAATGTTACTGATGATGTTGTCGATACATGTATTCATCCTAGTAGCCTCTTGAATATGGCATCGCATTCCATAATTTGAAATTAGTTCTTTGAATTTTGTGCAATTTATATCTTTGCGTAGAAGGTTTATATTGAAGTCTCCGGCTATTATTATTTTACTTTTTTTATATTGTAGTTTTAGTAGGGTTTTGTTTAAGTTTTCAAAAAATATATTTATGTTAGATGAGGGTGTTCTATATACACATAGTAAGATTACATGTATAGATTTGATTTCAAGCCCGCAAATCTCAAAGTGTTTCTCAATGCGGAATTCATTAATTTCCTTTAATTCAGTACTTTGGAGGTGATTTTTGCAAAGTATGCATGTTCCCCCTCGTCGCTGATCAGGCCGCGAATAAATGGCACCAACTTGAAAATTATTAAGTTTCAGGTACTTTTCTTCCCCTTCAACGACAAAATGTTCGCTTAAGCATATTACATCTATATTCATACCAGATTCACACATATCATTAATGGTCAGTTCTATATCATTAAGTTTGCTTAAAGCCCCAGCAATATTTTGGTGTAGAACTGAGAAACTACTGTTACTATGTTTTTTTTTATTGTGTACGAAAAAATGTTTCTTTACTTACCGGTATGTTCTCCGCTGACACGTTTTTAGACATAGGTAGTGGTATAATAACTTTACCAAAATAATAAGGAATAGTGCCTTTTTTGGGTTGATTCATCGGTTCAACCGATATCGCACTAATATTGACTACAGGACATGACACAATTTTTGGAGCTACTAATACATGCTCTGAATCTGTTGATTTTCCCTTCAAACCTATGTTATCGTTGAACACAAGATATTTGTTGTAGTATTGTACAACGTTTATTTCGTGTATTAGTTGTTTTATAATACTATTGTAGCTATTTGCTTCAATGAAATTGCAGTTTTTATAGTTTTGTGCAAGCAGTTTCAATTGAAGATTAAGTTTACGCTCATTCAGAAATGCATTGTACTTAACATTTACAATAAAGATATTACAATCTTTCAGAATCTTAACTGCTGCAGACATTTCAGCCATAAATTTAATAGGGTTCGAGTCATTTCTACCGGTCATTATAATCACGCTGTCATTTTTTGTAAAATTTTCAGTTAATTTATTACAACTCCATAAGACTTCTTCTGTACTTGCACCTGGTTTCCTAATCCCTGTTATGGCATATTTATTTATAATAAATTTATTCTCTTCTTTCTGTTTCAGTAGCCCTTGAACTATACCTTTTCCTTGGTCGTCCGACAGAATAAGTATCTTTCCATATCCAGGTTTGCTACTTATTTTGGCTTGCTGGTTGTATTTATGTTCTTCGTGTGAGGTCGACTCTAGTGAATTCTTCTCGGTAATTGTAATTAAATCTGTTTCTGTTGAATCAGTATCTTTCGTGTCGGTTTCTTTAGTTTCATTTTTGTTTTCTTTTCTAAGTATATCAGTAACAGTTCTACTAGAAGATGGTTCAGGCGTATGGAAGTCGATGTCTAGGTCTAGTTTTCTAGCGGATAGTTTGCTTTTATTAGGTAAATCTTTTTTGGAGACTCTTGTATTGCACGTAGAGGTAGTTTTGGAATTGGTGCTTGTGGTGTACAATTGTCTGAAGTGCTCAGTTTTAAGCTTTTCGTCCGCTAATTGTTGCTTCAATGAAATATTCTCTAAGCCAAGTGTTTCTATTTCAATACGCGCGCTCATGATTTGCTCCTTAAGATTCTCAACTGTGTTTTTTAAGTTTATGGTTTCATCAGTTTTTAGGTGTGTAGATAGGTCCATCATACTTTTGACGCTTAAGTTTGATGCTAAACTGTCAACAGATTCATTGGAAAAACGAGAGAGAGAGCGTGGTATGCGGCTTTTCCTTATAGTTACGTTACTGAAGTCTTCCATGTTTTCAAAAAATATTTATTAAGTATGCAGAAAATTATAAAAAACACAGTACAAAAATAACTGCGCTAATCTTCCTCAGTGTTGACAGAAAAAATACATACAATACTTCTGTAGTTAACTTGTGACGAGTTTAGTTATTTGTTGACATCGTAATCCACACGTTATAATTCAAATCAAATCTTAGAATAACGGAAATAAAGCGCTTCATGCGGTGCGCAAAGCAGTTAGCGTTTAATCATGCGATTTTTAGGTAGCGATGGATTTGCTTAAAAATATGTAAAAACACGCTTCACGGCAGAACTCAAACTTTAGTGCAGTGCCTATAAAGCGCTTCAAGCGGGGCGCATAGCAGTTGGCGTTTAATCATGCGATTTGAGGGCAGCGATGGCAGCGATGGATATGCTTAAAAGCGGTGTAGTAGTCGCATAAAATGTTCGTGGAAAGAAGGTCGTAAGTGCCGGGAAATATGCGTCGCTTACGCGTTCATGTCAATGCACTACAAAACTCACTAAACACTTTTTCAATTTTAAAAACTGATTTGTTTATTGTTGTTTTATATTGTTAATTCGGTGAACTAGCACTTGATATTATAACACTGAGTCTATTGGGGTTCTATGCGAGAATATTCAGTAAAATTAACTTCTAAAATGTACTTTAAACTATGTTATTGCAATTGTTTTTGAGAGCAAACGTTAACGGACCGTTTACTTAGAGCGATGTAATAATAATACAGATTAAACGAGCTGCGTTATTTTGTCGTATATATACGACTCTGGCGGAATGGACACGAAAATATTTGTCGGATTAATCCGACGTAAGCGGTTAAAAGATTAAGCCCCAAGTAGGCTATAGGAGGCGAGCCTTACAAATATCCAGAAAGCATGACATCAAGCATGGCATTAAGTCCGCCTCTATACATTTATGTGCTTGAAGTATTAAACAAATAATCCAGAATTTCCTAAAAACCCAATAACACTTTGACCGACCTGGATCAGACCCGAGACCCAGTGGCGTGCATTGCATACAGGCATAAGCAGTGCCTACCTCGATATATCAACATAAGCTTGTCAATTACATTTTAGTGTGTGCCCCACAGTTAAGAACTCACTAAATTATCATACCTAACAAAAAACAAAATGTTCATACAAACACGCGCGACAGTAGGCAGTAGGCGAATAGTACGGCTCCCGTACTATTCGCACCAGTGATCGGAATAGGTAGAGCTATTTAAGTTCATTGACCGCAAACATTGATGTTAATATGGATATTCCACGGGATTCCGACTGATACTACGGGATTTTTGTCATATTTTTTGTTTAGATAAGTGAATTATTGTTGAAGCGTATTGATTATCTTAATTAAGATTTTATTGTAAATACAAATTGTTCTATTTGATAATGTTTTGATTTTACTGAGGAACAAATAATTTGTATGGTATTATGTTTTTGTACAACTTCAGAATAAAAATGTTTAAATGATTGTTGATTCTTGAGTAAGAAATTGGTGCCGATTCTCTTGTACACCGAACTAAACTATCACTAAAATTCCTTACTTTTTGCTATGAGAATCTTACAGTTATTCTGCATAAAAAAATCCCTAAATTTAAAAATAATTTTGAAAACAACAAAAATCGAATTTGACAATCGCGACTCGTCGACACGTGGTACTTATTTTCCCTACCCCGTGAATTGTTTTTTAGAGCCGCAGGCGCGGAGGGGGCAGCCTTGACGTGTTTTTTTAGGAATTTTTCACTTTTTGTATGGAAAATATGAAAAATTATAACCTACATGTTGAGTTTTAGGAGTTTATGGGTTTTATAAAAGGGGGTCGAAATTTTCATTATTTTTGCGATAGGACACACCATTTTCGAGATATAAGCAAAAGAAAAAAAAAGATACAGACAGTACTGTTTTTGCACCTGAAGTCGAGGTGTTGGTGTGAATTTCTATTCATGACAACTAATTTTATTCCACACCTTTTTAATCGCGATTAAAAATAGTCAGATTTAGTTCGATTTAGTTAGACAATCAAAATTTTAGGTGAAAAACGTGAAATTCAGAATAGCAAAATTGCCATCTTCAATAGATTAATAACTCAGTGCCATCTTAGTGCTGTCAAACTAAAATATAGTTAAGTTGCGTCATTTTAGTCAATTTCAGAATGGGAAATCGTCGCTTGACAGGAATAAATTAAATTTTAGTGATTTTTAGTCTAGTTTAGAGGCACTTGTGACAAGAAAATCGGCACCATTGTTACGTAAAAAAATATAATTATGTAGTTTAATGAATCAAGTTTATCTATTTATTATACTATCCTTAATCCCGTCCTTCTTATATTTACCCGGCCAAAAGGAAGTGTAATCTTTCATTACTCCCGAAGGCGTGAATAGTTTTTATGATTTTACTACTTAAAAACCAAATCCCGGGACTCGGGGAATATCCATATTATTCTAACCAACCAATTATTCTAAGCAAGTACGTAAAACAGCTCTACCTATTCCGATCTATGATTCGCACATTGTCATTGGTCTTTACTTGTTTAAGTTAATACGACAAAATTAAAAATACGTACGTCTCACGCGTCATACCATGACGTTCGACCTTCGCAATTTATCACCCTTAAGTAGGCATGCCTACTCAAATAACCACACATTTGACCTCACTTTTTTTTTTCTGATTAGTGACCGCGTTTGCCTAGACTAGCTGGACCCGGCCTAGTGCCTACCTATTCTGAAAAACAAGCACGCCACTGCCGAGACCTCTCATTCAATAATCTCGCCTTCGACTTCTAGACCAACGAGATAGTCGTAGTGCTAGCTAGCTTTAAAGTAAGCAGCATTCAACGTAATTTAGTCCTCGTGTCCGTTAACTTGCACCGCCCACTCCTGTGAGTTCACTCAATCATTCAAGAGCCTATACTACCTCAAATGGCTTAGCGTGATCCTGCACCATTAATTTTGAAATAAATACATGGTAAAGTTGAGGATTAATGCTAAGTCCTATGTTAGACGAAAACACGATTCCATACTCGATAGAAAAAAAATCCAAAGTTACCTCTAACCCGAACAATAAACCGCTGGTATTCAAAAAATACTTCAAATTAGATCATGAAACTGCATACTAACTGAACTTACTTTAAAGCAGGTCTTACGTATTTTTTTTTTTTATAATTAAGTACCATTATTTTCACTGTAAAAAGCAAATATCTAAACTATTGGCGCTGCCTGCCGCCCAGCACCGCACTCTGTCTCGCTCTCACTCAGTCCGCGAGCAGTATCGTATGAGCGAGATAAAGAATGAATTTTAGCTGAGGTACTATGGGCTCTTAATTGTTTGTTGTAATTCGGCTTGAGCTCCTCACGGCTTTTGGGGGCTCAACGACACTCGTCGAGGTTGAAATGTCAGAAAAAGCGTTCGGCGGGATAACGGGCACTTAATCCGTGATTACGTCACGATTGTGTGAAAAGTGGGTAATGTATGAACCAGTCGCATCGTCATTCTGGAGACTTGTGGTGATATTTGGATAATCAGAAAGATAATGTTGATTGTAGAGTTGCCGCGAATAGTGTTTATAGCGAATAGTCGAATACCGATTAATCGCCATTCACTTTGGCGAATAGTCGAATAACTCGACATTACTATTCGACATAAAAAAAAACATTAAACACATTAAAAATATTTCTAATTTTTTCTAAGGTTGTGAGAAAAGAAAACAACAAAGTTAAAATGATGATTCGGATCCAGAAACGGCATCCAAAAAGTCTCGTTTAGACAATGAAAGTGAGCATGATTCGGAAACTCATAAACTATTTTGGGCATGTTTTGAAGAATCATCTATAGAGCAACCTACTGAAGAGCAACCCAAGAATGCCACTGCTGAAGAAATCGCCAACTAGGTACATCGCATTAGCAAAGGCTGACAGAAAAATAAACCCATATGAATGGTGGGCTTTGAGTACCAATAAGAATAGATTTCCTATTTTAAGTAAGCTTGCTAAACGATACTTAATCACACCAGCAAGCTCTGTTTATTCAGAAAGACTATTTTCCGAGGCAGGTTTAATTTACGAGGAAAAACGAAACCGACTTGCTCCAGAACGTGCAGAAAAAATTGTTTTTTTGCACCACAATCTGCCTCTGTTGGATTTTAAATATTAATTAAAAAGCCTTACTAATTTAATTTCATGAATATGATAGGCACAGGCACATATTACAGATAATAATAGATATTGTGTATTGTTTTATTAAGGAAAATAATTTAAAAAATGATCATTTTTAACTCATTGGTTCTTTTGTTCGTTAAAAGTTTATTTTCGACGACTATTCGCCGAATGCCGAATAATACTAGCCATTATTCGGTATTCGACGAATATCAAAAAAATGACGAGTAATGCCGAATACCGAATAATAGCGAGTATTCGCGGCAACTCTAGTTGATTGATAAGCTTCACGGGATAAAAACATAAAAATTTATCTATTCAAAAAATACAAGCGGGTTGTGAATCCATACGTCACTGGAAAGGAGAAAATGCTAAAGCGACATTTGAGCCAAAATGAGTTATGCAGGTTGTCCCTGGATGTATGGATCAAATCAAATAGAGACGTGGGCAAGGTCATTTCCAAACGTTTAAGCAAAAAAACTAAAAAAAAAAAAAAAACAAAAAAAAATACTAAAAAAAACCGGCCAAGAGCGTGTCGGGCCACGCTCAGTGTAGGGTTCCGTAGTTTCCCGTCCGTCACAATAAGTGTTCCCACGTACAATTCGATAATACCCGACCCAATGTAATAAGTACCTACAGCGCCATCTCTCGGGGAATTGGGTTACTAATTAGTACATAGACGTGCCAGAAGTTTTCGGTGGTAATTTTGGATTGCGAGAACCAATTTTAATCATTCTTTTTTGTTTGAAAAAAGATACGTTCAGGATAATAAAATATGTAAACGAAGTTAAAAAAAAAATGCTTGCATATACGATTATACTACACACTTAGTCCAGAAATGATTTTGTACAACTTTTGTCTTTTTTGTACAAAAACTGTTGTTTCTATCAAGTTCAAAATAATTTTCCTAGAAAGTCCTTATAAAGTTCTACTTTTCAGATTTTTTTCATATTTTCTAAACTTATGGTTCAAAAGTTAGAGGGGGGGGGACACATTGTTTTTTACTTTTGGAGCGATTATTTCCGAAATTATTGACATTATCAAAAAATGATTTCAGTAAACCCATATTCATTTTTAAATACCTTTCCAACAATATATCACACGTTAGGGTTGAAATTAAAAAAAAAATCACTTCCCACTTTACATATAGGGGGGCTACCCTAATAAAACATTTTTTTCCAATTTTTATTTTACTACTTTGTCGGCGTGATTGATATACATATTGGTACCAAATTTCAGCGTTCTAGTGCTAACGGTCACAGAGATTAAGCGAGGACGGACAGACGGACGGACGGACAGACAGACATGGCGAAACTATAAGGGTTCCTAGTTGACTACGGAACCCTAAAAAGAGAAGAAAAATCGAATTCGTGAAAACTATCAGGGCTATCAATTTTTTTTTTTTTTGATAGCCCTGATAGTATTTTTTATGATTATTTTCTTTGAGCACTAAGCGAAGTGATTGAAAAAATAAATAAAAATCGGTCATAACTTTTGAACCGTAAAAAAATTCACTGACGTTCTCAGGGTTAAAAAGTTTGGAAATGACCTTGCCTACGCCCCTATTCGATTTGATCCATACTTCCAGGGACACTCTGTATAATATATCGTTGGATTAAATTTTTTTGGAACAGATTGACGCAGAATATATTATATAACTCATACAATATATTATACAACTCATTTTGGCGGTTCACTAATGTTTCACCAAAACTCCATTGACAAATTTTTAGTTTACAACCAACGTTTCGTATACTATTTATTTCACAAACAACTCATTCCGCAAATGTTTTATTTTATAAACACTCACTTTACACACATTTATTTGGCAAATGCTTCTCTTTACAAATGTTACGGATGATATTTAATCATTTATACATTTTTCATTTAATATTTAGATTATTTTGGAAAAATAACGTTTATACAAAATACCATTTTATAATACACTAGCGACTGCATTAAAAACTGCATTTTAAAATCCGTTGCGTAGTTTAAAAGATCTTAGCTTACAGACAGCGGGAGTGACTCTGTTCTATACTACGTAAAGATTTTCTAAACCAGTCACAAAGTGATCATAACGGTATTCTCCATTTGGGTCAAATAATTTTCAGGCAAGTGTTTTTTTCTATATAATCTAGTTGTTTCTGGCACTCGCCGGGCGCTGCCGCGGCACCGCTCGCTTAGCTCGCTCGGCTCGTGCGTAGGGGGTCACAATTTTAACCTAACCTAACCGAAACATATTTTTTTAAATAATTAACCTAGTGTAACTAGTTCGGTTCCGGGTAGCCTACTAAAAATAATCTCTTTTTTTCTTCTATTAGCGCAAGTCGTTTCTGGCACCCATATTTTGTGTAAAAGTATTTTTTTCTATATAATCTAGTCGTTTCTGGCACTCGCCGGCCGCTGCCGCGGCACCGCTCGCTTCGCTCGCTCGGCTCGTGCGTAGGGGTCACAGTTTTAACCTAACCTAACCTACCATTTTTTGTTTTTAATAATTAATCTAATCTAACTAGGTCGGTTCCGAATAGCCCACTAAAAATAATCTCTTTTTTTTCTATTAGCGCAAGTCGATGAAAAAATGAGTTTCATTTTTAGGAAATTGCGTAATGGTAAGTCAATATGTAAAACGTTTTTATTCCAAACGTTGTTTTATGAGATAAAATGAATAAAAAATGAGTTGTTTGTTAAATAACACGTTATTAAACAAAAGTTTATCTGGTGATTATTTTGTAAAGTGAATTATTTGTCAAACTTGTTGTTGTATAATGACGAAATGACAAATCATGTTTTTGCCAATCGTTGTTTGTCAAGTAAAAATTTGTAAATTAATTTTTGGTGAACTGACAGGGCACCCATTTTGGCCCAAATGGTGCTTTGGCATTTTCTCCTTTCCAGTGACGACTTTACTAAGTCCTTTAAACTCCTTCATGTGCTCAATCCATAAACTGTTCAACTCCACGTCACTAGAAAATCAATTCCAACGCCAAACTTTGTCTAGCTGCACACAAACAACTAGTGCATTCAACAGGCACACTGAGAGCATTGAGAACAAAACGGCTGTCTCCTGACAAATGGGCTACCAAAGCCTAGAGCGCATTAATCGGATTTACCTGTCGCCAGCACAATATGCCCTGTGCGCCGATGCCTTTAGCTTGCAGCGTATTCTAGCCCGTCTAGCACATCAAACGCATAGCGACCTATACATATAAGAAACTACAATATAAACACAGTTTATAAGAACAACATTTTTACTTTTATTCGCGTCTTCATTCGTAGTTGGATATCAAGAGATTTATTCACGCAGTGTTGAATCTTCTCACCTGTCCAGAGATGTCACGCAAGATTACCGTATTTCTATTTACATGTTAACTCTTCAAGCGTACAAGGACATCGGCGCTCGTAGTTTGTACCATTTTATCTTTTCCCCGCTGTCAGTCTGGATAATTCTCGCTGCGATGGCTGAGGGAGCTGACCCATATACTCAACAATAGCTGTTTTGGCTCCGAAGACTCCCGAACGATCCGTGCATTCGTCTGAAGTACTACCTATAAGCTACAAGTCGGTGCCGTGTTGGTACCGACTTGTAGCATATAGGTAATGACGTAAGCATCGTGTCAACACGCTCGTTGGTCGTCAATCAAGGAGTGTCGGTAGATCCGTACTGGCACAACTTTGTCTCGAAGAACCGTCTCATCGATTTAGCGTCGACGCCGCTCCGGTACGACCCCCAGGGATCGCTTAACGCTATTAGGCTCCTTTCTGCAGCAACTTTGGCGAATCTCGACTTAAGTGGCAACTCGGTCCTAGTTGACGCGATGGACTATAGTGGATTATGGGCCACGGCTTCCTCAGACGCGGTCATCCAACGCTCACCCCTTCGGACGGAAAATCGGAGCGGTTGATTTAATGAGAGTGAGCAGGCGTGCGAAAGTGGGCTTCATTTCAAGTATTAACGCTAAAGTTTTGGAGGTTCCCATCGGCGTTGATGATCTTTATCGCATGTTGTTTGCTTTGATACTCGATACCAGCGATATCAATAGCATTTTGAAGGGTATCAAGAGTACGGTACTATTCGAGTTCATGAGTAAATCGCAGGAGAGTCACGTCCCGGTTGAGATCGCCGTTCCACGGTTCACGATGACGTCTGAGATTGATGTTAGGAGTATATTGGAGAATTTGGGAGTCTTTGGACTGATCATGCTGTTACCAGGTATTTAATATTACTTCACTACGTTTGCACTTTTACATGAAAATTATTTGTTACATACCTACAGGTGGCAGAGCCATCGACGTCCAACTTGGATTCAGTGCATAATTCAGAACCATCCCGCGTTGAAATTCTGTGGTTATTTAAAAAATAATTAGCTGTTCCATACATTTTGACCGCATAGGTATTGCAAGTTTCTATGAAACAGCAGTTTTTTTTTTTTGATAACCGACGCAAAACTGCTACGCTACGGAGATGTTGTCAAGTTTTTTTACGTTCGCGAATCATTGTTTAATCAACATACAACTTGACACTGACCTGCAAATTGCAAAAAACGTAAGTAATTTGAATTTCGCGGGCTAACTTGGTACATCCTTCTTAAACAACATTCCTATAAAAAATACGAGTGGGTTATGTCATCGACATCGTATACATGTAGATATTAATCAAAAATGTGTCAATATTTTTTTTTTGTTAGTTGTATAGTTTTTATCAACATTTAGAAATTTTTTGTCTTCGTAGCAGAAGGACCAGAATTTTTTTTGCTTACCCTTTATAATTAAAAAAAACTTGTGGATTATTATTACGGAAAGAGCATTGACTTTTGTATTCCTTGATTAATAACCAAATAAAAATGGCTACATTAAATAAATTATAAAGTTTTTTTTTCATCAACCTAACCTTCACAAAATCTTTTGTGGCCATCAAACAAAGTTTTGCATTTGATACTTCGTAAATGAGTATTTATTTTACTTAATAAATTGCTAATTACTCTTCCTTAATATGATAATCTCCTGTGACCTTTTAAAATTAACTAATTAAGTTTTTTACTTAACCTCGACCGACTCATATTAGAATAGGTACCACTCGTTTTATAATTAACTAGATAATGGAATGATGTAATCAAATACAATTAAGTACAAAATTTTATTATGATTGGCATTTTGGGTTCTGCAACTAAAACGTTCAGAATCACTTTACCTAGGTACTGCTAGGTAGATACTGTAAAGGTATTATCTGGTTGGCTGTGACAACCGACCGTCACGAATCCTTACTTCCTTACTTAAATTATAAATGCGAAAGTGACTTTGTTTGTGTGTTATTACGCTTTCACGCAAAAACGGCTGAACGGATTCGGATGAAATTTGGTAGATAGGTAGCCTGGAACAGCTAGTATTTTATAAGTTCTTATCCTTACAAGATAAACACCATTTTCATATTAGACGATAGAAAATAACACAGGGTATCATCATAATTATAAAATGTTATAGATTGATTTAATTGAAATAATTACCAAATTATAATAAGCTAATAAGCTTAGTTAATAAGCTTTTCAATTTCATTGACAATCCTACAACAAGTTTGGTTACAAGTTTGGAAATGAACTTGCCCACGCCGCGCCCCTATTCGATTTGATCCATACTTCAAGGGACACCCTGTATATAATTATTTTAGTTTTTAGAGGTTTTTGTTTGAGTCGGGCGTTTTTTAAATTTTTAATTTAACTTTTTTGTACATAGATTGGACTGGGATTTGATTGGGATTGGATTTTGGTGGACTGCGATAGGCTGAGTTGATTGATTGGTTAATTATATATAGATTACAGTAGTGAAGAAATTTTGTACCCGGGAATAGTTACTTAAATCAATTTGAGAAAATAAAATAATTAAATAAACATTTACTCTATTCCGCACAACGTGGATCACAAACTACGCGCGATGTGTCGTTTCGTCACATTTTGCGAAATTAAATGACGGTGCGGTAACAGCTAATTACTATGGGATGGTTACATGCAACTAAATCAATTCAAATTTATGCGCACATTTTTTTGTATGAAAAAATTTATGACATAAGATCAATAATGTATCTTTACTATTGTAATCTATATACAGAATACTGTCTCCCATTGAAGCCGTGGCAGATATTTTTATAGCACCTTATATATGTTCGATAAAGTCTACTCAACAACGTACCTACATAGCGCAATGAATGTTATTGAACTGTCAATATAAATGCCACTGATAGTGTGTTTCGCAATTACCCCGCTGCTTATACTAGTTTCAGTGCCACAGGCGATGACATACTGCCTACTGTACTTACACTAAGTAATTCAAAAGATAATTACTTAGGTCGTTTCGTTAGTAAATGAAGGGATCAGGGGAAGAACCACTTTTGTCACCTAATGAACAGACTGAGATATTACTAATTAAAAGATAAGGTCTTAATAAAATAGTGTCATTTATACCCAAGGCACTTTAACTTTAAACGGTATAATGCTATAGGGGGTGGGGGTCCGGACATTGTATGTTTTTTCCCTGTATCGATATTTTAAAAGCATGAAACCTCGGAGACTATGGATGTTATTTCACAGACCTGAGGGGTAATTCTCGTAATTTTAAGAACGTTCACAGTCTGATCTCAGTCTCAAACTGTCAAAAATTCCTCTAATTTCCCTACATTTTGATAAGTTTTTGACATTTGTTTGTCGCCGAGATGAGACTGCGACTAGATTTTGAACGTTTTAAATTACAAGAATTGGCCTTCTGACCTGTTGTTTTTGACAGAACATAGCGACAGGTATAACCATTCAGACTGCATTGCCAGTTGAAAAAAATAAAAAATGTGACAAAAGTTGTTTCCCCTGATCCCTTCAAATCTAAGAACCCAATTACTTGAGTCTATTTCCTTTGTACTTTGAACGTTGCTTGTTCTTTTTATCCTTACCACATTAAGACAATTCAACCCAGGGAATATTTGCACTAAGTTAATTCCTTTGTACAACAAATTAGCAACGTTGGGCTGGTCAGACCCTAATGAAGGCGGATCCGTCTTAGTTAGGCTAGTCAAAACGGTCTTAATTAACCTTGTCACTCCGCCCTAATTTCGGGTTAGGTCCAGAAAGGTCCAAAAAAGAGAATCGTCCCTCCAATACGACATAAAAAAGTGGCACTCCGGGAGTGCCGACAGAAGTGAAAACTTGAACAATTAGGTACGTGTGTATTTTTTGAATCGTCATATAAACAAAACGAATAGAATACTTTGCCGTCACTCTCAATATCAGAAATACATTAAAACCGAATACATCCCGAGGACAGCCGAACACATCCGAAGCGGTGTCGGTTACGGTAACAGTGGCGCGAATTCAATGGCTTTTCCCCATCTCAAAAATGTCCAACTCGCCTAAAGAAGTTTTCACTTCAATAGTGGTAGGTATGCTATACTTTCTCTGCAAATATAAGGTTAGATACCTATAATACCGCCTTTCAAGGCTGTACAAATATTTCTTCTGGTTAGTTAAGTATCTCTAATTAACTAAACATGTAGAATGATGACGTAGGTTTTTTTAGGGTTCCGTATTCAACAAGGAACCCTTATACTTTCGCCATTTCCGTCTGTCTGTCTGTCCGCGGTTTAGCTCAAAAACTATTGGTAAGTACCTACTAGAAAGTTATAATTTGGCATGAGTATACACGTTAATGACGCCGAAAAAGTGGTAAAATACAATTTAGAAAAAAAAAACCGAGTGTGCTTATGACCACACGACTGAAGTGAAACTTCAAACGTATTTGGCTATGAGAGGAAGAAAGAAAGAAAATGTGCGCGCGCACTGCTTTCTCTTGCTTATATCCCCCACTCAACTCCCGTTCGCCTCGCCCGTAGCCCTTAGACATGGGTCGTACTTGCAAAATCGAGTACCAGGGCTTCCAAGTACGTCCACCTTAAGAAACCAGGGCCTAAAACCAGGGCTCGAGATACTTTCAAGTATTTTCTATCTGCATCGAAAACTGATCCATAACTTCATACAAATAAGAAGTACAATCGCGTAATCAAACAAAAGCCCTGTTGGAAGTAAAAAGTACTTGCATAGGAAATTGATCCGTGAATTCCTATAAATAAGGAGCACAATCGCGTTTACAAATAAATACTTTTACAAACCATTAAAGTAAAAATACTTGCATACGAAATTGTTCCGTAGACTCTTACCACACCTCGGACACTCCATACAACGCTCGCAAAATAATTACCTATTACTACTACATAAACAAATGACGTTTGTATACGTGCAAATGTGTGCGTGAAATCTAGTAGCGTAAAAAAAATGGCGCGGAAAGCAATTTGTGTCGGGGAACCGAACGACGTCGGCGGCGGCGCTGCCCGAACGTGTGCATTATTATGAAGTGACCAAGTAGTTCAATTGTTTATTTATATAGACGGGTTCGTAATGAAATAAAAACACTAAAATAGTTTAGTTTAAATGACTTTTCTGTAAATAATGGGTTATTAAATCGCATGTTATTAAAAATGCGAAATCATACAAACAGTATATGTAAATACGAATTCGGAAAAGCATCACAATATCCAACCATCGTGATTAAAACTCAAATAAAACTTTTAAATCGCATAATTGTGTGTCAGCAATACAGCGCTGCGGTTCGCGAGCGCCCTTGCTAAAGAGTCGGCGACGAATACCTCGAAGTGCGGGGTGAGGTGCGGTATCTGATATGAGGGCGAGGAAGGGAGTGTCCTTTCTGTACGTAGTACTATTAAGTATTCTGTGCTCTTACTGATAAGGAGTATGATCGCATTTGCGAAAACAAACGCGGTTGTTGAACTATTTGAGTACCTACGTACTCGAGCGTCGAGGCACGACGGAGCGAGATACTTTCAAGTATTTTCTATCTGCATAGAAAACTGATCCATAACTTCATACAAATAAGAAGTACAATCGCGTAATCAAACAAAAGCCCTGTTGGAAGTAAAAAGTACTTGCATAGGAAATTGATCCGTGAATTCCTATAAATAAGGAGCAAAATCGCGTTTACAAATAAATACTTGCAAACCATTAAAGTAAAAAAAACTTTTTATGAAAAAAAAAACCGACTTCCAAAAAAAAACTTTACAAAGTGAAAAATAACTTTAATTTCGGAAGTCGGTGTCTTTGGATCTTTATTTTAGTTTTTTGCCACCGACTTCCGAAATTAAAGATATTTTTCACTTTGTAGTGTTTTTTTGAAAGTCGGTTTTTTTTTTTCTTAAAAAGTTTTTATTTCACGCTTTTTAGTGGGTCTGCTTATAATTTATCTAAGTTACAATAGCCTAGTGATCATCGCCTTTTACAAACAAAATATTGCTTTTCCCGATACAGGGAAGTTAATTGTTGAGGAGTTCTCCAGATCCACCATCAGCTCCGTATCACCATTCACATTGTGACGAGCATAAATTGCTTAGCAACCATATAAAAGTAATCGAATCGCAACCCGTGAAATACTTAGATATTATTGAGTAGTTCCAGTGGCCATCTGTGGTCTTCATCATCAGTTCCACATCACCAAATAGTGCTTTCCGAGAGCAAATGCACGAGTTACTATAAAAAATACCCAAATCGCTATAGGTGTGCCTATAATATTTGAAGAGTTCCTTCGATTTCTCCAGGATCCCATCATCAAATCCTGCCCTGATGTTTTTAGACTAGATGCTGATAATCCTGGCTGCAGCATCAGGCCAGACTTGTCAACATTGCATTGAACTTAAAATTTAGTCCTGTTTAAAATGAGCCCAAACACGACTACGGTGCTGTAATTTCAAGGTTGGTACTTTTTCTAATGCTCCTGGCTTCAGCATCAGGTCTTTATGTACTTCGGTGTTCCTCATTAACAGTACGTTTATCCACACATCGAGCCATTTTCAATGAGCCTTAACACGATATATCTGCTGTTAGTTGTCGAGGAGTTAGGTACTCTGCAGACTATCCTGACTGCAGCATCAGGTCATGACTTGATGATCATGAGACCAAATGTGGCAAATGCCCTATCAAACATCAAAACAATTGACTAAAACAGTCCTTGCCTGTTCGAGTAACTTCTTACTGTTAAGGAGTTGTAACTTCCATCATCAGCCCAGCTACCTGAGATGGTGACAACCATACGCAAATACACAAGATACTTCGTAAAATATGCGAAAAACAATAAGTGAGCCTATAAAATTTAAAGGTTGCCCTCGATTACTCTAAGATCCCATCATCAGATCCTAACTTGGTGACAGTGGGACCACCTCAAATCTATCTACTTTGGAACAAAAAAAGAATTTTGAAAATCCGTCGACAATTGGCGGAGTATTCGATGAACAAACATACAAAAAAAAAACATACAGCCGAACATAGTACCTCCTCCTTTTTGTGAAGTCGGTAAAAAATACTTGCATACGAAATTGTTCCAAAAGGAGCATGATCGCATTTGCGAAAACTGACGCGGTTGAGTACCTATGTATTTGAGCGAGTAGCCGTATAAGATACTTAATAGTCTTGCAAGTATTTTGAGTAGGTACCCGGTGTGCGTACTTGGAAGCAAATACCTGGTGTAAAAACCCGGTCGCATATTTATGCGACCGGGACCGGGTTTTTACACCAGGTATTTCCAGCTATTTTTTACGTACCTTCCCTACTCGCGATCACACGTTTTCGTAACGCATTCGCCAGTTTACTCCCCAAGTCAAGCGCGCCTAAAGAAGTTTCACTTCAAAAAAAAACAAATATTTAGGGTAGCACATGTAAAGTGGGGATGATAATCTTTTTGTTCGTCCTTCCCATAGTGTGGGATATCGTTGGATAGGTCTTTCAAAAATATTACGGGTTTGCGCAGACCGTTTTTTGATTAAGTAAACTGTTCGTGACTTATCAAGCTTCAAGTACCAATTTTCGTTAGAGTCAAGTGTGCCCCCTCTACCAACTAAACGATTGTAGTTAGAAATTCAAAAGTCACGGCAGTAGTAACTATTATAACGAAGTTTAAAGGAAAACTATCACACTAATGCCGCGTTCCGAGTTAGGAATGTAATCGATATAATCGATTTGAGCGTGCTTAAACCTAATTCGGTACGGGTTTAAGCACGCTCAAATCGATAATATCGATTACAGTCCTAACTCGGAATGCACCCTTAAGTGGGCTTTACAAGTTTACGAGTAATAGTCGACCAACTTAAATTTGTAGTTGCAATGTATGGGAGAACATGATTATCAACTACAATGTTAAGTTTGTTCTTGGGATAAATTCATTCTAACTACGGAACCCTCCATTGTGCGTTGTCCGACATGCACTTGGCCGGTTTTTAAAAATAAATCCAGTTTCTACTATAATTTTAATATTTATTTGCTACATTTGAAATTCAAATTATAATTCCGGTATTGTGTTGACCTTCATAGACCGGTCGCTTGAACATCGACAAGAGACCTCTGCATTTGTATCAATGTTCTAATATTTATGTATCAAGCCGATTTTTTGCTATCAATAAAACGCATTTCAAACAAGTAAACAACCAATAAAGTGCATTGCATTTTAACATTTTTTGTAGGATAAGGGCGATAACAATACGATACCTAACTTTCGGACTTTTAGTTCATAAAACACTGAATTATAAATTACAACTCCAGTGCCTAGGTATATAAGAACCCACATTATCTAATGGTGTCAGTTGGTGTTTATCGTTAATTCGGTCGGCGTCGGTAAAATGAGGGCGAATATTCTTTTACTGTTTATCGCACTGTGCTCTGCTTCAAAACGAAGCATAGTGACGTTACAAGGATCTCTGGATACACTACCCATAGACTCTGAACAATGTCCCGAGTACGCGAACGTTATCGATGAATACCGTGACGCGATGCACAACTTCACAATCGAAACGTACAAGGGAGTCGCTCCTCTAGGGTTATACCAGTTCGTCATGTCGCCACATTCTATGTGGATGACGTTAGCAGCCATTGCAGAAGGAGCGGATTACTACACTCAACATCAACTATTTGAGCTCCTTCTCCTACCAAGCAATCCATGCGTTCGTCGCAAGTACTACCAATTGGCGGCGAGTCGATTCTCGCTCACCCCCGACGTCAGTGTTGTCAGCAAACGCGTGTTGGTGATCGATGAAGGCGTGACCCCCAATCCGGTTTGGCACAATTTTGTTACACAGAATGTTCTTCTTGATGTGCAGTCGGCACCTATAAGATACAACCCTGCTGAGGCAGCGAGTAGGATCAGACTGGCTGTGGATGCCAATTTCCCACGACTCAAACTGCATGGCAATTCAGTTTTACTTGATACAATGGACTATAATGGATTGTGGGACACAGCATTTACTAACGCGGTGATCAAACGAGCGCCGTTCTACAATCTATCAGGAAAAAACATCGGCGCTGTAGATTTAATGACAGTGAAGCGCCACTGTAAGATAGGATATGTGCCTTCTTTAGAAGCTAAAATATTAGAGCTACCTATTGGTGTGAATAAGCAGTATAGCATGATCATAGCTCTATTGGTTGGAAACACCGACTTAAGACCTGTAGTTAAAGATCTGAAGGGCTCGATCCTCTTAGACGTGTTGAAATCATTGAGAGAAACTCAAGCACCGATAGACATAGCCTTGCCACAGTTCACTTTAAACTCAGAGCTGGACGCAAGGGCCATTCTAGAAGATCTTGGAGTAACACGCCTTTGGACAGACCCAGAAGTTACAAGGTATGGTTTCACAAAATAATAATTTAATGTAAATTAATAGACCTTCCATTCGAACCATTGGGTGCAAAAACAATTTGTGGTTTAAATCCGTTAGGGAGCAGGGACTTAAGTAAAATGTAACCAATTTATGCATTAATTAATTAATTTTGTATTGATACATTTTAGGAAGTACCCTTCCTGATTGGTCCTTTAATAAACAAATGAATTTTTGAGGCTTCAACCAAGGAGCTTCAGTGAATGAGACAAATTGTTTCATAATGTTTTGGGTGACGTTAAACGGAAGTTGCTAGTTGATTTTTAATCTATGCCAGAGGAATCTATTATATCTATCCTTAATTTGCACATATCACAAAATTATTATCCCAATCGTGGTCCAAAAAATTAATCCTCACTGAGCTCCGCTAATGAGATACAATTGGTTTTCTATTGTATCGTACTACGTGTGTGTTTACGCGCGGAGCTTGACCGGGAAGAAATTGGTAGTTGGGTCCTTCTAATAAAAAGAAAAGGACCAAAATTAAACATCCTCTTTCAATTTTCAACCTCTATTAGTTTCCCATCAGCCAGTTGTTGAAAATGCCTAAGGAGGTCTTATTTTTTTTAATTTGACACGTCATAACAAAACTCTTTTATAACAGGTACGTTTCTACACCGCCTGCTTTGCCGAGCAGTTACGTCCAGCGAGCGACACTGACGCTAAACAAACACGGAGTGAATCCTCCTCCAGTAGCCCAGCTTCGTTCGCCCGGATA
Organism: Amphipoea lucens; assembly: GCA_947508005.1. Classification (NCBI taxonomy): domain Eukaryota; kingdom Metazoa; phylum Arthropoda; class Insecta; order Lepidoptera; family Noctuidae; genus Amphipoea; species Amphipoea lucens. Next base: position 13,467,002 of record OX382379.1, read on the forward strand.
TCCCACGACCTCTGAAGATTCCTTCTGGAGCGAATTTATAGCTGACAGACCCTTCATGATGGGGATTTTTGATACAGAAACGTACACCTGTCTGATGACAACTTTGTATACACAACCCACTTATCCTAACTGAAATAAATAATAATATATTTTTATTAATCACGATAAAATTTATATAATATAAGCTGACTTAAAATAAGAATATGTACATGTATATGAAAAAAAGAATCGAAGGGCATCAACAAAATCGTTCGCATCGCTGTCAACAGGAACAGGGCTCACAAAACTGGCAGCATTGCAACGTTGTATGTACATAATCAGCCTATAATATTCCCACTGCTGGGACACAGACCTCCTCTCTTCAAAAGGGAGTGGGCTATAGTTTACTACGCGGGCCTAATACGGGTTGTTAGATGTCACATGTCTTCGATTGGTCCTATGACATGCCAGTCACCTCACGGTGTTTTCCTTCATCGTTTTGAGAGCAGTGATGATGAAATTATTTACACAAAGTAAAGCACCTGCCTGGGTTTGAACCCACGACCTATAATTCGTAAGTCGGGAAAAAATTATTTCATTTTGACGGTGACTAGCTTAGTTTATTTTTGGTGCTACTTGGCAATAACGTGGGCGATTAACTAAGTCTATATTAATTGTCTATTTTACACCCTGTTCCTCATACCACTATAGTAATAAATAATGCTGGTACCAACCGTTTTATGTTTTTTATTTATTTGGTCGAGAGAGACTAATCCAGTTCAATGGGTCGCAGCATTATGCTGAGCGATAGCCGTTTTGCGTGGATGTGACGCATGTTTCCCTTACCTTCTTTTTTTTTTTGGATGTTATATTCTTTTTTGCGTCATGTTCACCGCAAATAAACGTATTTTCTTTCTTTAATCAAGTTCTAAAAAAAAAAACAGGTTTATATGGTACAGTCACGTAACGAGAATAGATGATAGTTTCTCAGTAAAAACCGTCCTGAATATCCCTACTAAATGCCTGGGAAGAGGAAGACTCCTGCTACATGGTGGTCCAGTATCGAGAGCAGAACTTAACTCGTATGACAACCCAGAAAAGATCGTCCTGGCCCCAAGAAAACCCGACCCCAAATAGTAGTTCTATTTGGTAGTTCTATTTTTTTGTAAAAAAGTGAAAAATGTTTCAGTACAAACAAAAAGCACATAGCCTTTATTTATTAATTTCTATGCAATGTAATTATTTTAAATGTGGCTAAAGTTTCCGTTTCTATTAAATAGTTTGAGATTCTATTATAATTTTAGCTGCAGCTCCATGAAATTAAAACAAAAAAGATTGATTATAATTATCATAATAATGCAATATCAAAACGTGTCGAAAAAAGGTCGAATCTATAAATGTCTGAATGACGTTGAAACAAAAAAAAAACATAACCATTAGTACGAGTCCGCGAGGTGGAGTGTTTTTACCCGACTGCGCGACGCAAAGGAGTGGTAATGTGTTTATCAGCCTATGTATGTATGTATTTATAAGTAGAAAAATACGTCAGCAAATGTATTATAAAGTACAAACAAGTATGTATGTACAGACGCCAGCATATCAAGCTACTACAATCTGTCAAATAGATTTTCAACTTTAGGTTACATAAGGTTCAAAGTTGATTGAAAAAATTTGACAATTTCGGGTAGCTTGATGTGCTGGCGTCTGTACATAGCTACTTATTTCTATGATAATTGTCATTGTCACGTCATTTGCCACAGGGCTGCCAACACTAAAATATAAATAATGTTTGTAGTTAGTGATGCAAGCATTTTATTTTTCAATATTTGATTAAAAAAAACGTTTGGCTGTAAAAAAAAATGAAATACCCAAAGGCATCAAAATAATTACCCTCTTTCAGCACATAAAGCTCAAAAGGCTGTTTAAATTTTCAATTTCCATGTAGTTTAATGTACCCTGTATATATAAAATTCAAAGTCCTGACTGAGATACCAACGTACAGCCTAAACCGCTGGTCCCAGAGACATGAATTTTGGAAGGTGTGTTCTTTGTGAATATAAGGTATCCACTACGAAGGGGTTGTTGGAAATTCAATCATTAAGGGGGTAAAAAGGGGGGATTTTGTTTGTATGAAAAATCTTATTCCTTGAGTTAATAACCTTGAAACTTGGCACGAATACTTACCTATGTAAATTACGAAGTTTGGCAATTTTCGTTTTTCTAAACTACCACCTAAAGGGGGTTTGGGGGGTGTCAAAATTTGTATGGAAGAATTTCAACGCGCGGTCCGATTAACTCGAAATATAATATAAGGGAATACAGTTTATATGAAAATCTTATTCATTTGGTTAATAAAATTGAAACTTGGCAATATTTGGCTCAGTAAATATTAAAGATTATCACTTTTAGTTACTAGAGGGTAAGTAATAAAGTTTAAGGGGTGGATTTTACTGCTTGCTTCCATTAACTCGAAAATGGGTATGGGTCTTTGAGTCAAGTACTGTACACATCCCGAACGATTTTTTGAAATTCCACCCCTGTGGGTATTGATATATATGTTACACGGGGTGAAAAGCGGGGATACAGTTTATTGGAAAAATCTGATTCCTTTGATCTATAAACTTAAAAATTGGCCCGAATACTTATTTATCTAAATAAATGATAAAGATCATACAAACATTTTCGAAATTTTTAGAAAAGAAGCTAGTTTACTATAATACCTATTCCTGCCAAACTCTTGTTTTGAAACTCTAGAACGACCTTGCGAATGTGACTGTTGCCTGCAACTAACATTTTGTCGGAGCACCTGTTGATATACATTTCTATGCTAATTGTGTTTTTGTCTCTTGCATAATGCATACACGCTAATCCATCTGATAATTCAGCTATTTTGCAAACCAAATGATCAAAAATTTTTGGTCAGAATTTGAGGAAATTCAAAATTATTGTAAGTTGGGATTTTGAATTATAGCTTGTCTAGAGTCCTTCGAGGGACTCCAAAATGGTATTAGGTTTAGTTAGATTTTTGCTATGCACAAACAGACAAAAAAACAATATTTTATATTTCAATCTAATGCTTCACTCTTCGACCTACATATATAAAAGACTGAATCCGTATCTAGAAATTAGTATATTACTTCGCGGAACCTAATTACGTCGTGCCAAAATCATGAAGAAATTCATTGTGGCCTTACTTGTCGCGTGGTGTGGCATCCAGATATCGCAGCAGTACCAGCAAGTCCCTTCTTCATCGGTCTACGGAGAACAATCGTGCATTATCAATCAAGACATTACTTATAAATACCGATCTTCTGTATACGATTTCGTCGTCAAGATATTCAAATCGGTGGCTGTTCGAAGTAATCTCAACTTCGTGGACTCCCCAACTTCGACATGGATTATGCTCGCGGCGATAGCAGAAGGGGCCGACCCTGTAACTCAGCAGAAATTGTTCCAACTTCTGAACTTACCTAACGACCCGTGCATTCGACAGGCGTACTACCAACTGGCTACTACTCGCGCGTTCCCTTCGTATGACGTGAACATTAGGAACACGCGAGTTTTGTTAATCGACGAAGGCACGACACTCAACCCGACTTGGTATGACTTTGTTGTGAAGAATTCTCTCCTTGAAGTAGTTACAGCCCCGATAAGATACAACCCCGTAGCAACAGCTAATACAATCAAGAGAATAATGTCTGCACGTCTCCCAAGACTCGATCTTAGCGGAAACTCGGTCCTTCTAGACACAATGGACTACAACGGATTGTGGACAACAGCATTTGCAGATGCAGTAATCGAACGAACACCGTTCTATAACCTGGAAGGAGAAGCAATAGGAGCTGTGGATATGATGAGAGTACAGAGACGGGCAAGAATGGGATATCTTAAAAAGTTGAACGCAAAGATTCTGGAATTACCAGTCGGTTCAGATGAACGCTATCGAATGCTCTTCTGTGTGGTCCTCGGAAATGACCTACGGCCAATTGTGGCGGCAGTTGACACTGATATAGTGTTTGATGTTTTTGCGAGTTTGCAAGCTAGCTCCGTGCAGATAGATGTGGCGATACCCCGTTTTGTGTTAACGAGTGTGGTGGACAAAAGGGTTATACTGGAAGACGTGGGAGTCAGGGATCTTTGGACTGATCCAGCTGTTACTAGGTAAGATTGTGATTGTTGTGATATTAAATTATGTTATATACTAGCCTTCTTACTAATAAACGTTGTAGGTACAGCTTCTTTATAGTTACACAAGGCTTTGTCTTCTTCTTTCGAAAGTCAAATTACTAACTATTCATCTGATATAATACGTTTATTAGTAAGGGGGTAGGACTAGAACAGCAATCTCCTAGACCAGGTCCTCACGGGCGCGTTTTGCCCGCGGCGATTCTTTTTCTGCAGCGATATTTTTCCGCGCACTGTATTATCAACGCACTGCTTAGCGCCGAGAGTTGAAAATCAAGTGTACCTACTATAAAATCCCGTCGTGATATTTTTACGTCTTTGAAGAAAAGAAGCGAACAGGAAATAGGAAACGCAACTGCATGATTTTTCACGTGTCACCTTTGTTAAGGACCCAATTACCTAAAATCGAGTTGACAAAAATATTTTGAGAACTAATAACAATAATTTTTCTATCTGAACACACAGCAGCTGCTAGGGAGTTTGTTGCGCCATGCGCCATTTTTTCTTCCCAGCGAAAGCACACCAGGAAGTGGTGAAGGGTGGGCGTTTTGGGGGACTGTCTTATGTTTAACATTCGAAAAGTGCCGTTTCTCAGCCTAATTTGAACAAATGACTTTTACTTTTGATTTTAATATGAAAAAAAAAAACAATCACACAATGACGTCACTATAAGCCGCGTTCTCATAAAAACAAGCTACGATCAGCTATCTCGTGTCTCAAAACAGGTTAAGCAGCAGACGACTTCCTAAGTTGACCCTGCGAAATGCCATTCAACAAAAAAAAGCAATCTAGAGTTGTTAGATCATCTATGATAGATATTAATTTTCTTTCACCATTCTCTGGAAGACCTATACTTGGCAGTACAACGCTTTCAAATTAAGAATATGAATGACTGTGCGCCATATTGGCAAAACAGCGACTTATTTTCATCAACAACAGATAACAACTTTAATAAAACGGATTGCAACATAATTTTCCTTAGCAGCCCTCCTTTTTAAGTTACAGTTGACAACTTGACAAATCGAGGTCATTGACGTTTCTATTCTTAAAAAAATAAACCAATTACAGGCACTTTTGAATTGTGAAGGGGTCGGTCAGTCAGAAAGATGCAAGTTATAGTCCGCGCGGAACTAGTTGGCCGCTGATGTTGGGATAGGGGTGAGTCGGCGGTTCGCAACGCACGTACTTACTGAGTAATGCGCCCCCGCCTCTCCGTCCCACCGCTCACATACCTAAGGCGCGGCCAACTAGTTCCGCGCGGACTATAGTTCAGTTGCTCATTCCAAAGCGTAGTAGGTACTTATGGAGAAGAACGGGCAAGAAACTTCACAGCTGGAACGCATCATACAAATTATAAAACTGCACATTATATGCTAAAACAAAACCCTTCACCCCAGGTACATTTCCAACCCTCCGGCTCTTCCTACCAGCTTCGTGCAGCGCTCAACCGTGGTCCTCAACAGCACCGGTCTGAACTACGCACCACCCGAGCTACGCTCTCCATACACCCCTACTGGTCTGGACCCTATCCTGGGAAGGGACTTTATTGCTAACCGACCATTCTTCTTTGCTCTGCTCGATGCTGAGACGTATAGTTGTTTGTTGGCTGCTGCTTATACTAAGCCTACTTATGTTTGAGTGGAAATAAATGTTGAAGGAATAAACATTCTTGTGTTTAATTTTTCACGAGTTTTTGCCCGCGGCTTGGACCGCGTGGAGGTTAGAAATTATCCCACAGGAACTAGCTACAACCGGGACAAAAAGTGTTCTAACAAAGGCCATGGTCTATCTGTGTCAAAATTCATCGAATTCCGTTCAGCCGTTAATAAGGCGTGAAAAAGCAACAGTCAGATACAGTTACTTTCGTATTATATTAAGTAGGTACCTACTAGCTGCGCCCCGCGGTTTTACCCGCATAAGTGTCGATACCGTGCGAATATCGGGATAAAAAGTATTCTATGCCCTAATCTCTGGATTAGGTCTACCCATCCATAAAAAATGATTCATGATTCCCCATCCATAAAAAAAAAGGTCTACCCATGTGCCTTTCATTCAAATCCGTTATTCTTTCATACAATAGGTAATTAAAATCTTTCCTCTTTATAATATTAGTTAGATTAAGTATGGAAGTTTGGGAGTAGACACAATCGTCATGCGTTATATCAATATGTGGGGAATAAGGCACTCACTTTATTAACACCTGTATAACCACTCTACTCTAGTAGACACCCAAAAATACAAAGATATTGGACTATGGGAGTCCAATATCTTTGTATTTTTTCATATCCTGCAATAGTCCTACACTAACCAGGGGTTATCCTTGGGTGCACTTGCATAGTGCATACAGGGATAATCGTTGGTTGGTACTGCATTTAATTAAAATCGTCCAAAGGCGGATTTACCAACAGGCTGAGTAGGCTGGAGCCTAGGGCGGCAGATTTTAGGGGCGGCAAATTTGGGGCTTACATTTTTTTAATGTCTTGCCGAAATTAAAGATTAATATTTATATACCTACCTACCATGTTTTTTTGGAAAGAATAAACAAAGTGAATGCTCAAATCCAGGCTTATACCGTAGATTTGACCACAGTTGCCGATCTTTACAAATCTCTTTGCAAGTTTTTCGTAGCTGAACGAGAAGATTTTAAGTATTTTTAAGAAAAGGCGATGGAATTTAGCGTGCCGAAGCAGTATACGAAAGACATGGGACATTATTGTAGAGGTCGGTAGGGGCAGCAAAATTTTAATAGTCAACTGGCGGCAAATGTGTAAATCCGCCACTGAAATCGTCTAAAGGGTCTCTACGAGTTGGCTTCGGCCTCTCGTATGCCTTCCAAAGTACCGGGGCTCTATGGTCCCGAGATATTTATAATCAGCCTATAATGTTCCCACTGCTGGGACACAGGCCTCCTCTCTTCGAGAGGGAGTGGGCTGTAATCTACCACGCGGACCCAGTGTGGGTTGATTGAGGCTGTATCCAGGGTCATCTCTACATGGAAACTAGCTCTTTTTCGGTTATTGGTATCGTCTTAAACTTTGGTATTACAAGTTGAGATAGGATGACCCAGCGTACCTAATGAAAATAAAAGATTGGTTTTAAGTTTTTCAAAAGGAAGGGTTTATTCCTTTCGCAATTTTTTTATCGCGTAGTTAGGTAACGTATGACTTGCATTATAAACATGGTTAACAATGGGGTATTGGGAAAAAAAAGACGGGTTGCACTCCGGGAGTGCCGGCAGAAGTGAAAACTTGAATATTAACGTTGAAATAAATCAATTATTAATTGAATTAATATAACTCATTTTTTTTCACTATTTCTGCGTCCCTTTTTTCATTAATAGATGCACTTTGTTCAATTTCCATATTTTAAACACTTTATATACACGAATGTTACGAATACGCAGCAGTGTGTCCACGTCCACTTCCACTTCCACTTCCACTTTGACTTTGACTTTGACTATGACTTTGACTTTGACTTTGACTTTGACTTTGACTTTGACTTTGACTTTGACTTTGACTTTGACTTTGACTTTGACTTTGACTTTGACTTTGACTTTGACTTTGACTTTGACTTTGACTTTGACTTTGACTTTGACTTTGACTTTGACTTTGACTTCGACTTCGACTTCGACTTCGACTTTGACTTTGACTTTGACTTCGACTTTGACTTTGACTTTGACTGACTTCGACCCCGACTCCAACTTCGACTTCGACTCCGACTTCGACTTCGACTTTGACGTCGACTTTGACATTGACTTCGACTTTGACTGACTTCGACCCCGACTCCAACTTCGACTTCGACTCCGACTTCGACTTCGACTTCGACTTCCACTTCCACTTCCACTTCCACTTCCACTCCATCCATCCATCCATCCATCCATCCACCCATCCATCCATCCATCCATCCATCCATCCATCCATTGTCGTGTGTCACTAAACTTGGTTCACTTCGGTTGGCGCCGCCGTAGAAAGAGGGGGGGGGGAAATCTCTCCTGACGGTCACGTGTCCTGACGCGATGCCCTGACGCGAATTTAACATTTTTTACCCATTACAAAAAGTGTTCAACGCCGCTAAAGAAGTTTTCACTTCAAAAAACCTTTTCAAGTTTGTAGGTGATGAATACCTGAGGGTAAGTACGAACAGCTTCAGAGAAAAGGAACCCCCCAAGACTTTAAAGATTATCGCCCGAGCGCGCTCGAGCCCGCCGTCGCTCGTCGCTCGAGCGATGGCGGGCTCGAGCGCGCGCGCTCGGGCGCGTCACGTGGCTCTGGCCTCAAGCAGCTCCCTCCCCCGCTGCCGCGCGGCGCGGCGCATCCATCTCTGCCCGAGCATCCACCGATCCCACTCAAATATTATTTGCAAGTTTTTAAATAATTATAATATGGTATTTTTTCGGCTTGTTGCCCGAACCGTATCCCAAGAATAACTTAACTTACAAAAAGACACTTTCCGTGCGATTGAGGATACGAACCCGCATCACCAGGCGCCAGCCGATCACATAGACCGCGCCTTATACCACTAGACTATTGAATCAGTTAGCCATCTTAACGAAAATTTTAATAGCTTTACTCCTTTTATCGAACAAGGTTGATAACGGTCTAATCTTCTAGATATTAAGGTTTAAATTTCAACTTCCACCACGTATTATAAATACTAACACCTTACCGTCTTGTTTTACAAAATGCAATTCGTAACTCCTCAATTTACTAAAAGATAAGGTTGAATTTTGCATAGATTTCTTGTTTGGTTGAATAGAATGTGCCTGATTCCGATTGTTGCACTACCTACCGTAATTTTACTTCAGAAACTTAACTAGCTGTATGAACTGCGAGTTAAGGTTGAATTTAGAATACTTCTTCGCCTTATTTACTAAACTGTGATTGAGGGTATAATTACTTTTCAAATCGTTTCGTTTTCGTGTCGATCCGCTTGTGCGTAATTATCTTCGTCGAAATATTATCCAATTTATTAAGTGTTTGAACAGTTGATTATATTAACCGATAGTATTGTTCGATTAATAACTTTTTGAAGGCTAGAATTAAATAAACTGACGACTGAGGGAAACTGACCAGTGATACGCGGACTCTAAAATTGTTGTTCTCTGGGAACAGGAACAAAGCATAAAGAACGAGATATGGCCATAACGGTAAGATTTACGTTATACACATGTATGTATTTATTGTTGCAATCATGTTGCATTATTACTGACAAGTTGGATTTTTTTATGTATTCCTAATATTATTATTTTCGTTCCAGAGAAAAACAGTTCGTAGATGGATACAAAGGTATCATGCAACTGGTGATGTGAAATGTGATCGCCAAGGCCCTCGCTCAATAATTGTTTACACTAATGAATCGGGGCGACACCGTAATATTGTGGAAGTTCACTCAGTGACACCCTTCAAAACTACGCGTTCAAGTGTGACTTCAAGAAGTGATAGACAGTGACGGCCATCCTCTCCGTTATTAATAAGCAATTTACTCGGCAGATTTATTGTGTAACTGATCTGATAAAATTACATTGGAACGTATGAGCAAGTGTTAATAATTCCCAATAGGTATTTGTGGAATCATTAATTCGTAGTTAATCAAAAATAAACAACCTTTATTATTATCAATCCAGATGCTTTTGTTTACAAGTAGTCTTGTAATGTGTGATGCACCATCTGACCTCACATATTTTTATAATTTCTAATGTTGTGTTAAATAAGGGTTATCAGAAAATGTGATAAAAGAGAAAGATGTATATTGCTATACTTTTATAGTTTAGCATGTTGGTTCTTCCTCTGTAATTCACAGGCACAAATGACAACATTTAATTTTTTAATCTTTTTTTCCGATAAGATCATACAAAGTATAAAAAATTAATGTTTTCACAACTTTAAATGAATAAATATTATTGTAGTTGTTTCTAGAAAAATCTATAAATGAACCGTTATCTAATGTTAAACATTCTAAACCTCACCCAGGGTATCTATTTTGTGTTTAGTTAATATTCTAAGTAAATAACCCCAATTTAACACACATAGAAAACTGTATATTCAACCGTGAAGTGGATTCCATGAAGTCCTAGAAATGTAATTAGAGAAATAAATGAATATTGTTTATGCAACATGCCTAGATTTTCTTACAAACCTCATACCTACTTCAACATTTGATTTCTTAAATAATAATTAACAAAAATCACATAATAACCTATAAAAGAAACAAAAAAAAACAAAAAAAGAACTTCTCGTCCGAGGATTTGAACTCGAGACCATCGAATTGTTAAGCCGCTGTCTTAACCACTAGACCAACACGCCATATACAATACGTTACAAAAAACTTAAATGGGTTTAATGTCATTCCCAAAAGGGGTTCCCTTACTTTGAAGCGGACTGTACCTAAAAACTTGAAAACCTAATTGACGACGGCGACTTGTACCTATGCAATTTAATTAAAACTAACGACTGACAAAAAAACGTTATTATTGGAAACTGTCTAATACAATTGATTACTTTGATAGTTTTATTTAAAAAACTTTAATCCTTCCCATCAAAAATAATGATCCTGCTCTTCGATCAATAGCACTAGATGGCCAATAAGCGCATCAAAAACGGCCCGAAAAATAAGAGCACAAATACTTTTGTGCTCTTATTTCAAATTAGGTATGGTCTAATCATAGCCAACGTTAAGACGTCAAAATTCCGCAGTGCGCGTTCATAAATTGTGTAAATAACCACCAAGATTTTGGAAGGAATATATTTTTATCGGTAAATTTATATCATTAAATATAATGAGATGGCGGGACGAACTCGACTCTTTCCACAAAGATTGGCGTGTAACAGCACTGGATAGGGATAAGTGGAAGAAGGGAAGGGAGGCCTTTGCACTGCAGTGGGACAGAAATGGCTGATAATAATAATAATAAATGTTTTTCATAAAATACTTAGCCGTCTTCCTCTCTCAAAATGTTGCTGTGCCCGACAGGGTCCATATTGATCTTTTACTTGTAATACCATCTATGTAATACATATGGAATGCAATAAAGAATTGAGTATTGAGTATTGAGTAAATAATAACACAGTTAAATAGTAAAATACAAATCAATTAGCAAATATTATGATTGTTTGGCCAATGTTTGCGACAACGCGCCAACTATTCTAACAAACATCGACTGTTCTGGAACAGGGAATGCATAGAATGGTATTGTTATTTTATAATTATGTTATTTTTGTTTATAGATTTCCTAGCGACCCAATTCGCTGTGCAGGACGAAACTGTGCTTTCTGTCGCGAAAGAAAGAGCAGAAGAAATATACAATCCTTTTAAAAATTCAACAATAATTAAGTATGTTCGATTCATTTTGATAGATTAGGCATAACAGGAAACACGCAAAGGCGTAGGTAGATGTTTGTCAACGTTTTAAACACATATATTGAAAAGGATGTGTTTTCTGGGGAAAACGAACACAACCATAAAATAAGCTTGATGAAACTAATTATAGCAAAAATTCATTGATGTAAGATTACATTATATTTGTAAAAAAGAAACCGCTCAAATATAAATTGATTCCAAAAGACAACTTTATAACAAGCTGAATCTGTTTAAAGTTAATTAAACATACATTACCTACTTTTAAACATACCGATTAACATAATATTGTACTATTTTATTCCTCCTACTTTTTTAAATCGTTTAAAAATATTTATATATACCATACAAAACGAACCTTCGCCTAAAAAATATTATATTCTGCAATCTACGTCTTTTATTACTTACTGTGTTCTGAGCATTGAAATGTAATACCAAGAACTACGTCTAGTTCTAAAATAGTTTTTGAAGTGAAAACTTCTTTAGCGGCGTTGTACACTTTTTGTAATGGGGAAAAAATGTTAAACTCGCGTCAGGACATCGCGTCAGGACACGTGACCGTCAGGAGAGATTTCCCCCCCCCTCTTTCTACGGCGGCGCCAACTGAAGTGAACCAAGTGAGACACGATAATGGATGGATGGATGGATGGACAGACGGACGGACGGACGGACGGACGGACGGACGGACGGACGGTCGGACGGACGGACGGACGGACGGACGGACGGTGACGGTGACGGTGACGGTGACGGTGACGGTGACGGTGACGGTGACGGTGACGGTGACGGTGACGGTGACGGTGACGGTGACGGTGACGGTGACGGTGACGGTGACGGTGACGGTGACGGTGACGGTGACGGTGACGGTGACGGTGACGGTGACGGTGACGGTGGACGTGGATGTGGATGGATGGATGGACAGCTGATGGTTCGACCGTCTGTGTAGTAGCCACACTGCTGTGTATTCGTAAAATTTGTGTATATAAAGTGTTTAAAATATGGAAATTGAACAAAGTGCATCGATTAATGAAAAAAGTGACGCAGAAATAGTGAAAAAAAATTAGTTACATTAATTCAATTCATAATTGATTTATTTCAACGTTAATATTCAAGTTTTTACTTCTGCCGGTACTCCCGGAGTGCAACCCGTCATTTAACCTTATTGCTTACATGTTGAGTTTCATTTTAGAATAAATATTTTTGTAGCTATTATAAAAATGACTTTTTATTTTCAAGTGACATTTTATTGCTTTTAACCTTTCTACGATGACAGAAGGACATAAGTATTAATAATTTGCAATCGTAATTAAACTTTATGTTATGACTGTTAAGGTTTATAATAATCTGAATTTGTTAATGTGTTAAACCTTTTTCTATTCATTCGTAGTAAGAAATATAAATGTTTATGTGTGTGTGAAAAAGTGGCCGCTTTAGCGACTTATTTTTGTTCCTAATCACTAATCTAGTGCTATTATTTATCAAAGATCCTGCTTTACTTTTCGACGAATATAAAAGCATGAAAGCTCGGGGAGCCCTCAGTACAACTTACTACAAAATCTACAGAAGACGTGTCGAAAAATGCAAGTTTTCATTTTCCCCTTACTTGCCGCGTGTGTTGGGGTCACCATATCGACCCCACACAATTTCGATTTGCGTGGAACACATCTCCAAGAACCATGCAACGTCCACGAAGACGTATTACGTAATTACCGCGCCGACATGTACGATTTCGCTATTGCGTTCTACAAGGGGATCGCTGCAAGGATTGCAGAACTCAACTTCGTGTATTCTCCTCTCTCAGTGTGGCTCACTCTAGCGGGAATGGCTGAAGGAGCTGACTCGTACACTAGACAACAGATATTCAGTCTCCTAAACATTCCGTACGATGAATGCACTCGACAGAAATATTACCAAATAGCAACCTCTCGCATTGTCCGAGCTGATGACGTCAAAGTTATAAGCAATCGAGTTTTGTTGCTAGATGCGGGCGTCACACCCAACCCGACCTGGTACGATGTTGTGACGAAGAATAATCTTCTAGATGTGCTCACCGCTCCTATTCGATACAATCCAGAAGTAACTGCCAACGAGATCAAACGACTGATGAGAGCGGAGCTACCCAGACTTAACTTAAATGGAAACTCGGTCATTCTGGAGACAGTCGACTTCAACGCGTTATGGACAACAGAATTCGCAGACGCGAGAATCGAGCGTTCTCCCTTCTACGACCAACTGGGAAACCCAGTCGGCTTTGTAGATCTCATGAAAGTAACCAAACGTGCGAGACTGGGTTACCTCAAAAGCCTAAAAGCAAAGGTTTTGGAGTTACCGATCGGTGCGAATGAGCGCTACCGAATGGTTTTCGGAATATTGCCTGAAACCAATAATATTAGAACGGCCTTAGAGCTAATGAGGAGTGAAACCATATTCGAGATGTTCGAATCGATTAAGGAGAGTTTCGTGCCTGTGGAGGTGGCAATTCCACGCCATGTTATATCCAGTGAGATTGACGCGAAGTCCATCGCAGAAGATTTGAAAATCACGAGCTTATGGAAGGATCCGGCAGCGACCAGGTATATTATGTCTTCCTTCTTTATAAGCTGCCACATTTTAAGATGAATCTTGTATTTTTGATATTTGTGTTTACCATGTCTATGCAAATATATACGCACTGCAAATACAGGCTCAATAATAAATATACCTGTAACAAAACGTAAGACGACTGTTGAGTAGGTCTCGAGTTAGCTACAGTGAATCAAGGGGATCAATCAAAAGATCAAGACCGAGTTTTTTTGGCTTTATAAATAGGTATTCAAATTAATAATTGGTTGATGATAATGACTTACCTAAGTCAAAAAAACGTGCATTATTCGGTCGTTAATGAAAATATTTTCCTTAAACCTTTACTAACCTCCCTCGTTTATCTCCTTGCAACAGGAACGTGTCCCACCCACCTGCCTTACCAAGCAGCTACGTCCACCGAGCGACCCTGACCCTGGACAACCACGGTCTGTACTCTTCACCATTGGAAGAGGCCACTCCCTACGGTGCGGCGACTGGCTTGGACCCCAAAGTTGGGAACGACTACATCGCTAACCGACCGTTCTTGTACGCACTGTTTGATTCTGAGACCCTAACTTGTATAGTGGCTTCGGCGTTTAGTGTACCTACTTACAAGAATTGATAAGCGAAACATTAATATCTGGTTACTGAAAGCCTATTTTAATCTGTTCTCAATTGAAATCTCAAGTTAAATAAATAAAGAGTTCCGAAAAATGATTTCTTTTAATCAACGGTCGGCTTCATTATAATTTGGTTGGACTGCGGGACCGAGTCCGACCCGACTTGTTCTATATCTGCTATAGAAATGATATTCTTAGATTAGGTACCGAACATTTTAAAAGAGTTCATTAGGTAACATTGAAAAGGTCAGACGAATTAAAATTTAAGTGCTCAGGGTCGACGGGAAAAGTTGTTTAATATTGTCGCCCACTCAGAGCACTAGATTAGCTATGTCACCCTTTTCAGTTTTGTTAATTCCACGCTAAGATGGCACGGGGGTAAAGCCTTTATAAATCGCGATGTCTTTACCTACTTCAATCTTCGATTTAATAAACACTATTACAAATTAGCGGAGTAGGTACCTAATTGAGTAGGTACAGGCGCGGTCGCAGCAATTTTGGGGGGGGGTCATCATGGGTGCCGAGAAATATTTTAAGGGAGGTATATCTCCTCGTTGGTCAAGTGGTTGCAAGCGTTACTGCTGAGCATGAGGTCCTAGCTGGGTTTGATTCCTAGTTCGGGTAAAGTGTTAAAGCTTTTTTCCATCAGAAATTTCTCAGAAGCAGCCTGGAGTCTGGATTTGTGCCCGGTTGGCGGCAGTAGGCTCGCCCTCTATAACATTTCACTTAATAACTGGCGAAATATGGGTTTAAGTACTATATGAAGGTATACCCCTGCCCAACCCTTTGGGGATTAAAGGTGTGATGATATGTTAAGGTTCATGTACATTTCCAGCTCCACATTACTTATGCTATTCAGGGACGCAGCTTTTACATAAGGGGGTGTTACTTAAATGCTGCCAAATTGGTCGTATGTATTAGAACGGTAGATTGGGCTGGGTGGGGAGAGCGAGCGAAGCGAGCTCGAAAATTTTAACAACCCGTCTCTGTTTGATTAGGTTTTGTTTCATATTTTCAAGTAGAAATAGGAATGACATTGTCGACTCATGGAGGCAAACTGAAGCAGCTATCAGAATCTAAAACGCAAGAGCGAACGAACCCCTGCGACCTGATATCAGGTCGTTCGGCCAACCTGAATCTCCATAACTGAGGACCTTAGAGAAACTGTTACTGAATAATGATTTAGTGACGATTTGGTGACAAACAACCAATGCTTTACTTTTACTCGTAATGCCAACGGTTAAAAGTAAAATGAATTTTGGTTCCTGAAACATCAGGACGTTCAGCCAACGTAATCTCCATAACTGAGGACCTGAGAGAAACCGTTACTGAATAAAGATTTAGTGACGAGACTGAAACGAATTTTTATTGCTTTATTTTTTTTTGTGACGGCCTCTTTAAATAGTAAATTGAAAATTTAACATATAACCTCAAAACATTGGGATTATTGATTCCTCCACAACGAAGAAGCCCAGAGAAACCGATAATCAATAAAGATTTAGTGACGATACTGAAACGAACTTTTAGTGTTTTATTTTTTTTTTGTGACGGCTCCTTTATATAGTAAATTGAAAAATTAACATATAACCTCAAAACATTGGGATTATCGATTCCCCCACAGCGAAGAAGCCTAGAAGACTCGTAAAACCCCTGATGTGTTATAGGTTTTCAGTGCAATTGTGTCTGGTATTTTTGTTGATTCAATATTCCGCACTATGGCGGATGGCGACTGAAATAGGGTGACCATGTATTCCAACGAAACAAGTATTTATCAAGTACTTAAGTACCTACCTTAACAATGAAGCAACTCACGTCGTAATATTAAATTATATAAGTACAAGCAACGTTGAGCTGATGCCTGCATACCAGTGCCCACTTGTGAGGTTTTTGTTATATTACTTGAGTCTATTTTGGCTAAAAGCAAACGAAAGTGGAAAGGTGACTGACATTGGAGATTGGGAAATTTGACTAACACACACACAGACAGACAGTCGGTTATAGCAACTAACTGACCCTCTTAAAAATTAAACGAATTTGAACCTTCTGCTTGTTAGCAGTAAGCTTATCGAACTAGAACAACTGGTTCAACGTCTACGATTAATAAAACAGTTATTCGAATTTGATATTTAAATATTTAACACGCAGTGTTAAAGTAGGTATGATCTTGAATATTGTTCTAACTTGTAATATATTATTGCTAATTTCAACGATATTTAATATGTTCGTGTGGTCTAGTGGTAGCTGCAGTGAGCTGACAAGAGCGTGGTTGTGAGTTCGAAACCAACACATTTTCTGCTACGGTTTTGTTTTATAATATATATTTTTAAATTATTAATGATAAATAGTAAATTATAACTTAAGCAACAAAAAAATTTTGGGAAATTATATGTGCGGCAACAAAAGTTTTCTTTAGCACCTGCAACCTAGCGTCTTTTTTTATATGTGGGCGACGAGTTAATAGAACAGCTTCAATTATATTAATTCATCATCTTTACTATTCCAACAGAATATCAAAAAACCAGCGTCAATTTACGAGCGTAAATTAATATGACTTCGAGCTACCGATAAATATATTTACTTCTGATTTGATAACTCAGCGACTAATGTTGTAAGTGAGCTACTTTATATATTTTAGAGATTCAACATCTGTCTGCTAATAAAATCAAATTCCAGCCTCAAAATTAGCAATCAAAGTTTTTCATTCAACAACTAAATTAATAAATCATATTCTTTTTTCGTGAAAGTTTGCAACACAAGCGCGGGAGTGTACCTGACGCTCGTTGGGAATCAGAGGGGCGCGACCGATAGACGACGTAGGATGCAAGAGCGAGCGAAGGGCACTCCGAGGTTCGGTTTGGTTAGGTTACTTTAAACCCTTTACACAGAAATAGGGGCCCCGCGAAGCGGGGCTCCGTCGGCATAGGATGCAAGAGCGAGCGATGGGCACCCCGAGGTTCGGTTTGGTTAGGTTACTTTAAACCCTTTACACAGAAATAGGGGCCCCGCGAAGAATGTTCATTTGGGTAGGTATAATAGTCAATTACTTATGGTAACATTATAAATAGATAGGCGAATACATGAAATTATAGCTTTCATTGACCATTATTTGATGACAATAATAAGGAAATTTTATGTTCAAATATAGTAGATTCACTCATCAATTACTTATGCTAAAGTATAAAAATAAAGGTGACTCTATGAAATTAGAGTACGTTGATATTATTTTATAGATGAAGTTGATACACTTATTAGAAGCTGGCAATGAGTAGACATATCACAAATTTAGTTGCTTAAGAATTATCACCATGTTGCGTCATATTAACAGTAGCTTGTTTTACAATATATGGTCGCTTATAAACCATTTATTAGACGCTAAAAGTTCGTCGCTGACCTATTAATTCATTAGACAACTAAATATATTTGCAGACGAGAATGACATTTTAAAGAAGCTGCCTTAATTAGCACCCAAAAATTTTCAATTATTTTTATTCATGTGACAGTGACAGACACAGAAAAATAATAAAAAGTAGAAGCAGAGATCATATACGGTCATATAAAGAGTTCATAACGCATGTTGGTGTGTGTAATGGTTTTTATAACAATTTATTTCTAAAGCATATTATATAAAATATTAGTTATTTGCACTTCTTCTGATATTCCTCCGTCCGCGTATCTATTTATTTTGTTGCAATACCTACATCGTCACCGTATTTCAACTATTTCGATGTGTTTTGCTTCATTCAGTAGATAAATAGGTACCGACTCGATAAATACTTGTTTCGTTGGAACACATGGTCACCCTATTTCAGTCGCCATTCGCCATAGTGCATTTTTATAGATTCATATTGAATTAACAAAAATACTGACACCATTGCACTGAAAACCTATAACACATCAGGGGTTTTACGAGTCTTCTAGGCTTCTTCGCTGTGGAGGAATCGATAATCCCAATGTTTTGAGGTTATATGTTAATTTTTCAATTTACTATATAAAGGGGCCGTCACAAAAAAAAAAAAAAAAACACTAAAAGTTCGTTTCAGTATCGTCTCTAAATCTTTATTGATTAACGGTTTCTCTGGGCTTCTTCGTTGTGGAGGAATCGATAATCCCAATGTTTTGAGGTTATACCTATGTTAAATTTTCAATTTACTATTTAAAGAGGCCGTCACAAAAAAAAAATAAAGCAATAAAAATTCGTTTCAGTCTCGTCACTAAATCTTTATTCAGTAACGGTTTCTCTCAGGTCCTCAGTTATGGAGATTACGTTGGCCGAACGCCCTGATGTTTCAGGAACCAAAATTCATTTTACTTTTAACCGGTGGCATTACGAGTAAAAGTAAAGCATTGGTTGTTTGTCACCAAATCGTCACTAAATCTTTATTCAGTAACATTTTCTCTAAGGTCCTCAGTTATGGAGATTCAGGTTGGCCGAACGACCTGATATCAGGTCGTTCGGCCATAAATAAATGCTTCTAACTTTCGAACTGTTCCGTCACAAATGCTTTGACTGGCATCTTTAAGCGTCACATAATCGTCACTAAAAACTGGAGTAGCAGCCAGCTCCCTATCTCGACTGGCCGAACGTTCTGATATACATGGAATTACTTGCTTTGTCGACTTTTGAAGAAAAGCTCAAGAACCAATGTAAATTGCAAGAACGAGCGTAGCGAGCCTGAAACTTTTAGCACCCCACCTTGAATAGTCTCTGTTTTCTTTTACCCATCATACAAAAAGAGAACTTAATCTATCGAATTATGACGAAAACCTTAAACTCATTTTACAGCAGTTTAGGTTTAGGAATCGCAATAGTGTCAATCCCTAGCACAGGTGGAATGACAGCTCACTTTAAGCTCACTTCACCTAAGCTATCACGGTGATGTTTTTACAGAATAGCACCGCTGGCCTTACCTAAGCCTTTCAACCTTACGTACGAGCGCGAGTGGGGTGCCCAATATCCCGAGTTTGCTTCTCTCGCTCTTGAATCCAAGATTAAATATTTTTATAACAGGCTTTTTAAAGGAAAATATTTTTAGGCAAGTTAAAAAAGGGTGTGTAATGTTTGGTATAATAACAAATGCACTAATTTCACTTGAAATAACGTTCATATAATATAATTTTCATATGCTATAATATCAAATAACCGAAACTCATATGACCTAATGTTTTATATCATATAATTTTCATTTAATATAATAACATTTAGTATAACGTTAATTTTATATAATTTTTAATATATATAATATTCTTTTTGTATAACGTTCATTTGACCTAATGTTCTTTTGACCTAATTTTCATGTTTAATGGTCACAGTTCTAACCTAACTCAAATGGCACCAAAACCAAACCTTAAAATATTCTATGCATGGTCGAGGGTGGGCTTAGTCGACGGAGGGGCTCCTACTTCTGGGTGGTTTATAAAAAAAATAACCACGAAGGGGATGGCGCCATCCCCTTCTAACCTAACCTGTCCGAGTCGGGGTGCCCTAAAGTCCAGATTGCATCCAGTTTCTCCTGGTAACAATAGTTGAGGGTGGCAGGTGTATAGGGTATAAAGCGAAGAAAAAAAAAAAAACTTAAATTATATTAAAAGTTACTTAGAGATTATGAATATTGTAGTAAATGAATAATATACGTCGAAACGCTCGGGTCATGGGGCCCGAGCGCGCGTCTCCTTTTTAAGTAAATTTCTCGCCGGCTGGTCGATACTTCACGTGACCAGAGGGCTGGGTCGTTCTTTGGCCAAAGAATTAGCATTGCCATTCAACGTGGCAATGCTGCCAGTCTTCTGGGCACGTTTCCGGATGACAGCGATGCGGATGAATACTTCGACGCCTAAGTTTTTTATTTTTATATATTTGTATTGTAAGTTAGTTAGTCATTTATTTTAGTATCTACTGTATATAGTTAGTTTGTGAGCAAATAATATACTAAATGAATATTATGTCAAATGAGCATTATAAGAAAAGTTCATTATATCATAAGAAATTAGGTAAAATTAAATTATATCAACAATTCACTAGCTCAACTAATCATTATATTAAACAAAAGTATATTAACTAAAATTAGGTCAAATGAACGTTAGATTTTTTGTTATTATATCAACCGATACACACCCGTTAAAAAACCCACTATCATTTCATAGTTTTATTTAAGTTTTTATTTCAGTCGGCAGTCCCCAATTCCCCATGTCTGCCGATGTTCTTAATGTTTTTGAATAGGTATGCCTACTAATAAAAAAAAATATGTAATCGTGGTTTTCGTGGCTCAAGTACTGTTTTAAGTTAGTAAGGCAAGTAATTCATTCACTCTCGACAGCTTGAATGATTTAGGGGGGGGGTAATGACCCCCACGACCCCCCCCCCTCGGACCACGCATGGATCCTGCTTTACTTTTCAACGAATATAAAAGCATGAAATCTCGGGGAGCCCTCAGTACAACTTACTACAAAATCTGCAGAAGACGTGTCGAAAAATGCAAGTTTTCATTTTCGCCTTACTTGCCGCGTGTGTTAGGGTCTCCATATCGACCCCACACAATTTCGATTTGCGTGGAACACATCTCCAAGAACCATGCAACGTCCACGAAGACGTATTACGTAATTACCGCGCCGACATGTACGATTTCGCTATTGCGTTCTACAAGGGGATCGCTGCAAGGATTGCAGAACTCAACTTCGTGTATTCTCCTCTCTCCGTGTGGCTTACTCTCGCGGGAATGGCTGAAGGAGCTGACTCGTACACCAGACAACAGATATTCAGTCTCCTAAACATTGCCTACGATGAATGCACCCGACAGAAATATTACCAAATAGCAACCTCTAGCATTGTCCGAGCTGATGACGTCAAAGTTATAAGCAATCGAGTTTTGTTGCTCGATGCGGGCGTCACACCCAACCCGACCTGGTACGATGTTGTGACGAAGAATAATCTTCTAGATGTGCTCACCGCTCCTATTCGATACAATCCAGAAGTAACTGCCAACGAGATCAAACGACTGATGAGAGCGGAGCTACCCAGACTTAACTTAAATGGAAACTCGGTCATTCTGGAGACATTCGACTACAACGCGTTATGGACAACAGAATTCGCAGACGCGAGAATAGAGCGTTCTCCCTTCTACGACCAACTAGGAAACCCAGTCGGCTTTGTAGATCTCATGAAAGTAACCAAACGTGCGAGACTGGGTTACCTCAAAAGCCTAAAAGCAAAGGTTTTGGAGTTACCGATCGGTGCGAATGAGCGCTACCGAATGGTTTTCGGAATATTCCCTGAAACCAATAATATTAGAACGGCCTTAGAGCTAATGAGGAGCGAAACTATATTCGAGATCTTCGAGTCGATTAAGGAGAGTTTCGTGCCTGTGGAGGTGGCGATTCCACGTCATGTTATATCCAGTGAGATTGACGCGAAGTCCATCGCAGAAGATATGGGAATCACGAGCTTATGGAGGGATCCGGCAGCGACCAGGTATATTATTTCTTCCTTCTTTATAAGCTGCCACATTTTAGGATGAATCTTGTATTTTTGATATTTGTGTTTACCGTGTCTATGCGCACTGCAAATACAGGCTTAACTTAATAATAATATACCTGTAACAAAACGTAAGGCGACTGTTGAGGAGGTCACGAGTTAGCTACGGAGAATCAAGGGGATCGATTGAAAGATGTGTCCTAAGGACCAAGTTTTGTGGCTTTATGAATAGGTATTCAAATTAATAATTGGTTGATGATCATGACTTAGATAAGTCAAAAAAAACGTGCATTATTCGGTCGTTAATGAAAATATTTTCCTTAAACCTTTACTAACCTCGCTCGTTTATCTCCTTGCAACAGGAACGTGTCCCACCCACCTGCCTTACCAAGCAGCTACGTCCACCGAGCGACCCTGACCCTGGACAACCACGGTCTGTACTCTTCACCATTCGAAGAGGCCATTCCCTACGGCGCGGCGACTGGCTTGGACCCCAAAGTTGGGAACGACTTCATCGCTAACCGACCGTTCTTGTACTCACTCTATGATTCTGAGACCCTTACTTGTTTGGTGGCTTCGGCGTTTAGTGTACCTACTTACAAGAATTGATAAGCGAAATATTAATATCTGATTACTGAAAGCCTATATTAATCTGTCCTCAATTGAAATCTCAAGTTAAATAAATAAAGAGTTCCGAAAAATGGTTTCTTTTAATCAACGGTCGGCTTCATTATAATTTGGTTGGACCGTGGGACCGAGTCCGACCCGACTTGTTCTATATCTGCTATAGAAATGATATTCTTAGATTAGGTACCCAACATTTTAAAAGAGTTCCATTAACATTGAAAAGGTCAGACGAATTAAAATTTAAGTGCTCAGCGTCGACGGGAAAAGTTGTTTAATATTGTCGCCCACTCTACTCTAAGAGCACTAGATTAGCTATGTCACCCTTTTCAATTTTGTTAATTCCACGCTAAGATTCTGGCACGGGGGTAAAGCCTTTATAAATCGCGATGTCTTAAGTACCTACTTCAATCTTCGATTTAATAAACACTCTATTACAAATTAGCAGGGTAGGTAATTGCGTAACACACTATCAGTAGCAATGGCTGTAATTTTGACAGATCAACAGCATTCATTGCGTTCTTTACGTTATTGAGCAGACAATTTTTTTGTAAAATATGAAGCAATGGATTAGCAGTATCCTTGAAAATGATGCAGATTGTGGGCGCGTAACACACTATCGTGTTACGCGGGTATAGGATAGAAACTAGCCGATATATTCTGTGAATATCTCACTGTTAAAGCATCGGAGAAGTACCGAAGCTGAAACTGTCAATAGTGCCAATCCCTAGCATCAGAGTGCGAGCAATGGTCGCCCAGTAACAACGGCCGCGACTTATTTACGAGTTGTAGGTCGTAGATTCGAACCCAGTCAGGCACTTTACTTTGTTTAAATTATTTCCTCACCAGTTCACCACTGTACTCAAAACGGTGAAGGAAAATCGTGAGGAAACCGGCATGGCCTAGAACCTAAAATTCGAATATATTGTACCAACCCGCACTGGGCTCGCGTGGTGGATTATGGCTTAGTCCCTCTTACTGACAGGAGGCCAGTGTCCCAGTAACGAGGCCTCGTCTGTCAAAATACAACTAGCATGCAGCTTAGGAGTTATGAGGGAACAAATGTAGGTATATACATACTTACATAGCCTGTTAAAATCATAATATACATAATCCTCTTTTGTCTGGCTTTGCCGTAGTCGGGTAAAAATAAAAAAAACAAAAGACAATCTATCTATAAAGGGAGTTTCTTTATTGTCATTCACTCCTTCAAAGTATTAGGCCTAGAAAAGGCCCCGGCAAACAAACAAGTTTGAGATTCGGTGTCAAAAAGTGCAAACAAAAACGGTCTGTCGGCTACAAACTCATGGCCTACGGCTTTAGCCAAACCGGTGGCGGTATTCGAAGCTAGATTGACCAGACCTGATACCAGGTCTGTGCCAACTGTTGGTGGTGGCTCCACGCCTTGTCTGTCGACTTTGATGGAAACTCGTTGGATCAGACCATGGGGTGTTGCTGGAGGATTTGACACGTATCTGAAAGTAAATTTATATGTAGTAAATTAAATTAATCTTCTTCTTAGCGTGTCGATAGCAATATAAATTGACTCGGTCCAGAATTCGGCTACTTGTTTGGCGCCATCACCAGCGTACACCAGTTTCTGTAAAGTGCAGCTGACAGGACACGCAGGGTCCCATCGTTTGTAGAACAGCACCACATTTTACACTCCAAGGCGAAGTCGTCTATGAATCTCCACCTTAACAGATTTTCCTTGCTTCGGCCAACCTGGGTCCGGAGTCAGACTTCCAGGTTACCCAAGGTAACTCATGTCCAGGTGGGAGGTTTAATTTGTTTATAGAAATCCTATCTGTGCCCAGAATGTATAGATGAATCCTATGCTACTTACCCAGTTCCTATATTAATCCAAAAACAACTCATATAGAATTGGAAAAAAGATGAAGTTTTATTAGAATTAAGCCAGTATCCACTAATAGGAAATACATACTCCTTGTTATAAATGAACCAAGTGGTGGTAACACATACAAATTAATTAGTAAGACTGATTGTAATACGGGTACCTACATACCTTTGTATTCGTTCATTACCTTCGACGTGACGGACACCTAAGATCGGGATGATATAGCGGTTAAAAATAACCACAATAACAGCTACCCTAACTGAGGATAAGTCAAGAAAACTATTGACGGAACATGTTTCGAGATATCAAAATAAAAGCAAGCCTACATGATTAGTAACAGTATGCGTAAATACGATATAAAAAATCTACAAGGTAAAACCTCTTGAAAGTATTGCATTAAATATTGATGTACGTTTGCCCCGCACGGCTCCCCAGAATTTGCAATTTAGGTGTGCACCAATGCAATGTACTCGCCTCTAGGAGTATATGTACCGGTTTCTTTTTCAATATACCTCTGTACTTTTGAAGAAATATGCAAAAAAAGGGGGTCGTGTCAGCTAAACGTTTTCAGCACGGCCCCCGTGTAACTTGAAAAATATATAGCGTATTAAAAAGTTTCATAAACTCAAGCAATGTACTTTATTCACACGTTCTATGTACCGTAACAGATACTGTGAATTCGTAATAACAAATAATATATAGATTGAGGTAGTAGGTAGGTACCACTTTTATTCGACTAGGTAAATTTTTTGGGACTATCATTAAGATTTTTTAATGCTTACCTCGTAGCAAGCGGATCTCTCCAAAATGACCGAATACCAAAATCTTCAAGCGCAGGTCGCATATCAAACTCCGACGTCAACGCAAACCTCGGTATCGCGACATCCAACGGAAACAAACTCGTCTGCAGTAGCGAGAATATCTCCAGAATAGATCCCATGAAGATGTCGATAGCATTCTTAAGGATATTGTTACCGGTACCGACAGCAATCAGCATAGTGTACCGGCCGTTAACACCAACCGGCAACTCCAAAACTTTCGCACTTAAAAATGGAACCTGCGCCAACCGGACTTTCTTCTTCATATGCATCATGTGAACCGTCCCGATCTTCTGCCCCAACTCATTAAAAAACGGTTGTTCTTGTATTTTCGCTTCAGGGAAAGCTGTCGTCCAAAGCCCTTGGTACTTCAAAACATCAAGAAGAACAGAGTTCCCTTTTATGGGAATACTGGAGCGGGTTGATATAAAATTGCGAACACGTTGAGATGTCGCTTTCGGGTCCTTCTTGATCGGTGCGTAAGCGAAGTTCAGGAGTCCTGTGTGCCGCACCATCTTGCCCCAAGAAGGGTAAACTTTGAGGCTTTCATCGAGGATTAAACTCCTTCGTCGTTTAAAATAGACGTCCCGTCCAGGTTGTTCCACATTCAGGGCTATGTCATAAAACCTCTTGCGGATGCACCTCTCTTGGGGTAAATTGAGGGAAGTGAAGATTTGGCTTTGAACTGACGGGTCAGCACCTTCTGCTAAGGCAGACAGAGACAGCCAGATGGTGTAAGGAGAGAAGACGAAATGGTTATCACTCCGCGC
Source organism: Amphipoea lucens (assembly GCA_947508005.1). Taxonomy (NCBI): domain Eukaryota; kingdom Metazoa; phylum Arthropoda; class Insecta; order Lepidoptera; family Noctuidae; genus Amphipoea; species Amphipoea lucens. The sequence continues at coordinate 13,493,236 of OX382379.1, forward strand.
TGCGATGTGAGTGTATAGTTTGTTGTGGAAGTCACTTATCGCCTTCCTGTAGTCTTCAGACACATCTCGGGCACACTGATCCGTGATCTTATTTCCAAAGATTCCATCTAAGATACCGGTGGCTCCATTCGTATTCTTATCGGGCGTTTGGAGTATGCTGTCGAATATCCCTTGACTGTGTGCACCATGTGCTATGCACAAGGCTAAGACCGCGATTGACAACCTCATTTAGCTGAGACTTTCTTACTCCTTAACTGAGGAGTCTGTTCGAATAATGTTATATAGATTCGATCTAATTGCAAACGCAATTAAGATAAAATTGTCGTTATGATAACGTTTAAAAGGAGATTTGAGTTTATCAACATTTTATGAAAATAATTACTATTCACATTAACATCTGTCTGACAATAATTACTGGCATAACACGTTTTATAAATAAAACAAGAGATAAATGAAAAAAACAATGTTAAACATAACGTATTTAATTATTATTTGCCGTCAAATGGTAACATTTTTCATAAATTCATACGTTTAAAATAAATTTTATTTGACGTGTATATTTTTGAACTGTGCAGTTCGTTGGGAATTACGTTCTACCGAAATATTTCGTTGGAAATACATGGCTCGTTCATTGTACAAACGTTAATGAAATTACATACATGTATGTAAAATGAAATATACGGAACAATTTGATGTCCATTTCTCTTTTATGGCATGTGTGAGTGATTATTAATCGACTTCAAAAAAAGGAGGAGGTTCTCAAATTGGTTGATTTTTTTTTTGTTTGTATTTAAGTCATATTGTTGTCCTTAAAATAGTCATACCTATTACGCCACAAAAGACTACATTCAACCGCTCGTCCATGATAACGTATGGATGTGGTAGCGCCTTTATTTCGTAGTAGTAAGGGCGGTTTTCGCACTTCAAGAGTTATCTACTACTGGTTACATATGGTTGAATACTTAAATCTTGTTAATGATACGTTTTCCTGGAAGAGCGGTGGCCGCCATAAACCTTCTTCATTTTACTGTCGAATGACGTCACTGAAACGTTATGAAAATAAGTTGGTGTATTTTCCTAGAAACCGTTTTTTACACCGTAAAGCCAAACCAGCTACCCAAAGATTTAAATCTCTAGATTTGCCTTCACCGTACTAAGTCACATGAAAACGTGTCCATAGTGATAATGAGTGCGCTCACACATTATTAAACAGCGTGTCCATGACAATAAAGTCAAGTCACTGCGACAGAAACGCGAATATCTTTTGAAGTTATGACGCGACAGGGCTAATCTAACGATTTAAATCTTTACCACTGCCATCATTTTCATGATAGCCGTCATTGCGGCCGTTATGTGGCGGCCACTACTCTTATACGAAAACCGTAGCTTTAGGTACAGACGCCAGCACATAACGCTACTATGTCAAATTTCTTTAATAGATTTTCAACGTTATTGCTTAAGCATAAGGTTCAAAGTTGATTGGGAAAATTTTACAGTTTCGGGTAGCTTGATGTGCTGGCGTCTGTACAGACAATCTAAATTAATACGGCTAAGTGAAACTTTGACAATCAAAAATACTTACCGTTACAGAAACAAGGTAGTATATATGTGTCTATATTTGTGTAAAATTGTTTATGTATGCTGCTACTTATACAAGAAAATTTAATTTCCAATCTTACCATTATGTTTTAGCATTAACTTAACTTAAATTCTGTCTTTCAGTGATGCTTTAAGTACATTTTAGACTAACCCCCTTATTCATAATCCTATTTTATCTCTATTTTAGCTAAAATAGGTTTATAGAACGTTTGTCTTTATCTGTCACGTTGACATTTCTGTGTGTAAGAAAGAGACAAACCCCATTTTAACTAAAATAGGTTTGATAAGTTTTATGAATAAGGGAGTAAAACAATCAAATTAAGGCGGTGTGCCAAATAGGAATATAATTAACTAATTACAACTTAAAACTAATATCACAAGGTTCTGTGAACATTTAGGTACAGTCAACAAAAAAGTCGTCGTAGTTGGGTCGCAGGTTCGAACCCAGACAGACGCTTTACTTTGTGTAAATTATTTCATCACCACTGCTCTCAAAACGGTGAAGGAAAATATCGTGAGGAAAGTAAAACCGGCATGTCATACAACCAAAAATTCGAAGACATGTGACATCTACCAATCCGCACTGGGCCCGCGTGTTGGATTACGGCCCACTCCCTCTCGCAGAGAGGAGGCCTGTGTCCCAGCAGTGGGAACGTTATAGGCTGATTATGTATACAGGGTGACTGGGGGACATTGGCACGCAACCTGTTAACATGGATTTAGTACATGATTACAAAGGAAAAAAAAAATTCTGTTCCATACATTTTGACCGCGTAGGTAATGCAGTTTCCTATGAAACAGTAGTTTTTTTTTTTATAACCGACTAGCTGCGGCTCGCGGTTTCACCTGCATAAATCTCGATTCCGTGGGAATATCGAGGTAAAAACTACCCTATGTCCTTTCCCGGGATTCAAACTATCTCTATACCAAATTTCATCTAAATCGGTTCAGTGGTTTAGGCGTGAAAAGGTAACATACAGACAGACAGACAGTAACTTTCGAATTAATAATATTAGTTTGGATGAAAATTCCCTACGTTAAGGGTCTATAATCATATGCTGAATTCATGGTTACAGTTTGCGCTTCGATGTCCTTGTCACCCTGTATACATTTTAAACATAACATACACTCAACGTTAAATAGTAAGCTATCGAAATACCTTTCCCTTTTGTTAACTGTAGCAAAATTAATAATAATTCATAAGGAACACAAGACAGGCAACAATTGCACTCAACCTAAAACATTTTTTTAATACAACTTAAAACTAAATTAAAAACTTAATCATTTTGGAAGAACTCATGACGTCGGATCTAATTTATGTTTGTTTGACATAAACAGTCCTTTCACAGTAACAGTATTTTCTCTGTGACGTCTTTGATAAATGCAGAAACAATACTTAAGTGCAGTCAGTTAAAGCAATTAGCTGACCCACCTTTGCATAAATGGTTGAGATTTTTTAGAATACGAATCGACAGAATTTTATCATTCTTTTACGGAGGTCAGAAGGGTCTCGATATGTAATAGATGGGTTAACATGTGTGTGTGTTGTTTGCTAAAATGTCACTTGAAACGTATGCAAAAACCAAGATGGCGACTTTAGTTCCAATTTTGGCCACGCGCCACATAACCTTGTAGCGCTACAGCTGAATGAATACACACATAAACAGACAAAGTTACACACATAAAAACAAAACAGAAAAAAAAAAAATCACTCCGGGAGTGCCGACAGAAGTGAAAACAAAACACAAACGGAATACTTCGCCATCACTCACTGACATATCGGATATAATACATTAAAAAACCGAGTACACCCGAGAACAGCCGAACACATCCGAAGCAGTGTCGATTACGGTAACAGTGGCGCGAGTTTAATAACGTTTTCCCATCTCAAAAAATTCTCATCGCGCCTAAAGAAGTTTTGACTTAAAAAAAAACTAGATAGAATTGAGCGTAACCCAGCCACAATTCTAACTAACCTACTTTTTATTTTAGTTCCTCAAATGGGACAAGAAATAAAAAGCTTTTAAGACTTCGCGTGACCTGAAGAAAACCTCAAACTCTTTGGAACTAGTCTTCTTATTGACATAACCTCATTGTTTTGTACTAGTCTCGTTGAACCGGTGACTCCGTTTAAAATTATAAATTTAATATTCTTATACAGGGTTATTTGAAAAACACCAACAACGTCTTAAGAGGTCATTGTACAGACGCCAGCACATCAAGCTACTACAATCTGTCAAATTTCTTTAATAGATTTTCAACTTTATCGCTAAATTATAAGGTTCAAAGTTGATTGGGAAAATTTGACAGTTTCGGGTAGCTTGATGTGCTGGCGTCTGTACTCATCATTACGAACACCTTTTACTATGGGACCAAACCAGAAATCACGAAAAAAAAATCAGCTATTCCCTACATTTTGATGAGTTAAATGAACATAAATGTAGGGAACAGGAGCTGTTTTTTACGCGTTTTCAGGTTTGGGTCCATAGTAAAAGTTGTTCACAATGATGAGTACAATGACCTCTTAAGAGGTTGTTGGTGTTTTTCCAATAACCCTGTATAAATAGTACTGAGAGTAGAGGTATAAAATAATATTATGCTAAGTTAAGGTACCCAAATTTAAAAAAATCAAAATAAGAACCCATTTCATTTCATTTTTTATGGGATCTATACACGGAGCACGTTTGTTTTGTGTAAACTTCACAGACTTGATGGGTATGGATATTACACACACTATTAATGAAAACTATTAAACAACAAAAAATACTGGTTTTCTAAACACATACCCCCTTATTCATAATCCTATTTTATCTCTATTTTAGCTAAAATAGGTTTATAGAACATTTGTCTTTATCTGTCACGTTGTCATTTCTGTGTGTAAGAAAGAGACAAACCCCATTTTAACTAAAATAGGTTTGATAAGTTTTATGAATAAGGGGGTTACTTTAGTACTTAACTATAATATAAGACTAATACATGACCGGTTGTATGACATGGTCATTGCTACAAAAAAATCATCAAATCATTGTTTTTTAGCCGACTTCAAAAAAGGAGGTTCTGTATTCGACCCGTATGTATGTATGTTTGTATGTCCGCGATTTTCTCAAAAACTAATGAACCAATTTTGATAATTCTTTCACTAATGTGATCTACATACTTTCAGGAAGGTTTTAGGTATATAATACATTATGTAATTATTCTTATGTACGAAGATATAAGTATACATAAATGTACTGCATCTCCGGCATTTCTATGCGAATTTTGATAATTCTTCTAGTCGGTGTCTTCAATTCTTCAATGCACTAGTGTTAATTGAATTTGTGTGGGGTAGGTACCGACTTCAAAAAAAATACTACAAAATGATAAATAACTTTAATTTCGGAAGTCGGTGTAAAAAAACGAAAATGCGAAATCAACGACACCGACTTTCGAAATTAAAGTTATTTATCATTTTGTAGTGTTTTTTTATCATATTAAGATATCGATACCCATCATTTCTGCGGTGTTTCCCTAGCTAATTTAATTTGACCTTGTATTCTTGCACACAAAAGTTTACATTAATATTATCTATTAACACATTTAAATAAGACTTATTTTAAGTACATACATCGGCTACAACAAAATCACGTTGTAGAATAACCAACCTTAAATCTATAACACAGCTCAGTTTTTATTGCACCCAAAATTATTTTATGACCTTTGGTGTCATTCAAAATTCAGCTTATTTTTCTTGTCATTAAAGTTGATATTTGCGTAGATCGTCACAACTTGTACAGTGGCACGACATAGAACACTAAAAGTTGAACGTAATTACAACGGGTAGAGTGTATACATGATGACATCTGAAACAAAACAAAAATAATTTCAAATTGTTTTATGGGCAGTTACCAAGGGGTATCGTGTTACCCAGTAACTGGGTTGTAGAGGTCAGATAGGCAGTGAGATTGTAAACAATTAAATTAATTCTTGTCGAGATATACTTCTTTTTGAGGCTGACTGTACTATTAACGAACGTTGGTCCTGCGCCTGATCTCTCTCCGGTCGTGTCGGATTACCATCCCATCGGACAATGAGAGTGAGGGAAGAGGGAGTATACCTGTGTCTGCGCGCACACTTGTGCACTATAATATCTCCCGCGCCGAAGGCTAGTCTCCGTTGAGATTGGCGGCCGGGGCCGAAATACGGTCTGGAGGACTTTATTAATGAAGCTTTAATCACACTAATATTATAAAGGCGAATGTTTGTGAGTGTGTGTGTGTTTATATGTTTGTTACTTCTTCACGCCTAAACCACTGAACCGATTTAGATGAAATTTGGTATAGAGATAGTTTGAGTCCCGGAAAAGGACATAGAATAGTTTTCATCTCGATATTCCCACGGGATCGAGTCTTATGCGGGTGAAACCGCGGGGCGCAGCTAGTTTATAATATTGTTACTCACCCATTGCGGGAACCACCACGTCGATTGTGTCGAAGCCCGTCACGTTCCTAAAGTACTTTCCTGTGAACACATCCTGTAACACAACACAATACAAATTAATATTTTTATTAATACAAACATAAGTACAATGCGTGTCAAGAAAGATGAGACTTGACACACCACGTGGTTTGACTTGCGCAGTACACGATTTTAGATCTCTTTAGCGGTATCAGGTCTGAGCGCGGGACGGGACCGGACGTCATAGGGGCGGCGGAAAGAGCGTGGGAGGGGGGGTCAAGTCTCATCTCTCGTGGCGCTAACTATACTGAACAATTATACGCGTATTTTAAGTTGATTTATATCACAACTTTCTATTTCAGATGGCTATGATGTCTGGCTAGATATAAATCGGATCATTTGATTAAATACGTGTTTTTTAGTCTTAGTAAGATTTTAGTGAGCATTGGTGGCCCAGGGGTAACGGCCTCGACTTAGGAGTTGTAGGTCGTGGGTTCGAAACAAGCTTGTTCGAGCCAGCGGAGGCCTGTGTGCCAACATTGGGAACATTATAGGCTGATTATGCTACGAGTATGCTAATCATACTAAACAACTATGCAACTTATATTCTACGTTCATTTTTATCTTGATTTGTATCACAAATGCCTATTATAAAACTTTGGCTTGTACTTAAATCCAAATTGGGTCATTCGATTATCGATTTCACTTCTAGGAAGAAAATCCATATTTATTTACCTAACGATGTAAGCTAACACGGAACATTCATGTTTATTTAATACACTACTTCTGCCCGTGACTTCGACCACGTGAAATTTCGGCCCCCGGCCCACTGCATCGCATCGTATCGCCCGCCCGAGCTGTCACTTCGTTTTCGCTTAGCGTTCCTTCTGCTTTTTAGGGTTCCGTACCTCAAAAGGAAAAAAACGGAACCCTTACAGGACACGGGACCCTCGGTGCGCGATTCCGACTCGCACTTGACCGGTTTTTTCTTTTGCTAAGACCTTAGGCTGGGTTTAGTGTTTACGCTGACGTCAGTCGCGTACCGCCATGCGTCAGTCACACGCACCAAGACGCTGACGATAAATGGGCGTCTATAGTATAGCACCGACGGTTAGGCTCAATTTACACCGCCGCGGAACGGAATGGAAGCGATTTTTTTTTGTACAAAGTATTATGAACTTTATGTCAATAGTGTAACGCACAAATTAGATATTTATTTATATATTAAAACTTTATGCACAAGTAAAAACTGTACAAAGGCGGACTTAATGCCTTGGGCATTTTCTACCAGTCTACCTTAGGGTGATGCAGAGACAATATACAGTAGGTGCAATAACAGAAAGAAAAGATAAGAAAATATTTATAACTAAGATATAAGAATAGATATAATAATAAATACATATATACATACGTATGTACAACAAATATACGCACAGGTCGCGCATCTTCTGGAGAATTATCGCGCATTCTCGGGAATTCCCGCAGTAACAAGCTCGTACCTAGTTTGTACGTTAGACAATTGGCATAAAGTTCATTTTGTTATTACGAAAACTCGATTCCACTCCGTTCCGCGGCGGTGTAAATTGAACCTTAGCAAGCGCGAGTCCATATAAATCGGTACACGACCGATGTCAGCGCTGGCCGTCGCGCGTCGGGTCGAGCACTAAATCAAGCCGTCGCAGCGTGATGTTAAAATTAATTGCCTATAACCTTCCTCAAGAATTGGACTGAAGGGGTTGTGGAATGAGTAGCGGGATTGTCCGAAAGGATTACCGCTGCCCCGAAACATAAAGGGCTAAGGAAGGAACACGGGTGGGTTTTAGTCAGTAAAAGTCTGACACTCCCTTCCGCTCCACCCAGAGCGGGAGGAGTCATTTGATGATTTCCCATCCAAAAAAGAAAAGGGGATGTGGAATAGAAACTCATCTTTTTGAATCCAAGGTTTTTTTATCAGGACGCGTACATTTATGCGCGTGGTTGACTATTTTGTAGTGTTCGTTTTTAAGACACGATCCGCACGCGTCGTCGCTCGCAGTATAATACGGTTTTACGTCAAACAAAATAGTTTTAAGGTTGGTGCACACTATGGCGTGCACATGGACTATCAAATGAAATCCGACGAATCAGGTAGTTCCAGACATTAGCGCGTTTAAACATACAAACTCTTCAGCATTATTATACATATCAGTATAGATCATTGCAAGGACGACAGTTGCTGCAAGACTTTCATAAATTCAAACTATTCTACGTCACAATCAAACACCCGACTCTTGAAGTTTCTGTTCAGACACACCCTGTATAACCGTATAGTCTTCTACTCATTAGCGTAACGAACTCCTCTTCGTTACCGCCACGCCGTTCAGCGGTCGATAGCGGGATGAAACTTTAACTATGGGCCGAGTTGATTATTTGAGGGAGAGTTTTTTTTGCAAAAAACAAAAGACAAAAGTTGCATAACATTATTGTAGCAACAGGTTTTTGTGTCGCGGAACATGTTGCTGGCTTTATTGCATGCAGTATGTGGGTCACTAACTGGACAGGTCCGCTCAATCTGTGTGGTTCTTTCCTCAAAAGACACCAATCTACATGGTCTTCACATGATCTGACCAAGATTTTGTCTGGACTTTAAAAGAGACTGTGACCTCTGAGTTTGTTTCGGCCTTTCTTCTCAGAGTAGTCAGATAGGAAACGCCGACCTCATCTAGCTTAAAAAAATATGATTGACGTGTTTGTACAAACCTACTTTTAGAAAATAAATCATTTATCTATCAAACACGTTTCCAGCAACACACACAAATAAACTTGTCATGCATACGGGTCTTTAGTTACAGTAATTTGTAGTTAATCAGTGTTATTTATAAACGCGTCTTAAATTTTAATCAATCGCTAAGCAGCTGATTAGCAAAATTCTTACTCATAAACACTATTTAGCGCTAAGAGGTTGCTAAGCAATTGATTCATAGCTGCCAAAATTAAACACCACCGGAGCACTGTTAAGAGGATGCTAAGAGCCAAGATGGCGGATTTTATTTGAATCAGCTGATCGATTCAATAGGATCACTGTCATGCCTTTAACAATTAATTTTTTTGTTTAATGGCAGTCATGCATGGGGCCTGTAAGATTTAAAAAATTTCGAATGAATATTTTACGCAAATTAACCCATTCGCTACGGCGGACGCCTTTCGGCGTTTTTTGATTTGATATTTAGGTGCGAAATACGCCCACCGGCGTTTTTTTTTAATTGCTTTTATCTTGGCAAAAACAAGTCACAAAAAATTATACTTGCAATATATGCACATTGTTTTTTAAATACAAATATATAATAAATCGGCGTTCCATATTATCCTAATGAGGTGCGGAGGACGCCCATCGACGTTCGCGACGATAAGTCCAGCACTTGGCTAATAATCGTAATTTTTATCGCCGTAGCGAATGGGTTAAAGTGAAACAACGCAGATTCTCAACTAAAACCTAAGTCACTGGCACGCTTCGCTGTGAAGTTAGTTCCATTGACTTGCGAGCAGCAGCATTCCAAAGCCCTCATTGGTTCACAGTCGGCTAATGTCAGGTTTGTTTATAAAAAACACCGATCGAACTGTTTATCTTAGTACATAACAGCCTACCGACCGAAATGAAAACTTAAAACTAGATGTAAGCTGTTTACATTAGCATGTAGGTGGCGCGTAAGATTATCTCATAAATTTTCACTTAAAAAAAAAGAATCCTTCATTCATTCACATAAACGAATGCTGTATTTCCTTAAAATCACGTAATCAAGGCACACGTTCCAATAATTCGGTAATATTTACCAACAAAAGTTCCTTTTACCAATACTCCGCTAATCCAATCTGTAATCCGCTAACCAATCAAATCTTCTCTTATTTCTCAGGGGCTTTATAAGATATCGGTAGTAATACCACACCCCGGACACTCCATACAACGCTCGCAAAATAATTACCTACTACTACTACATTAAAAAATGACGTTTGTATACGTATGAATGTGTGCGTGAGGTTCTTGTGTTTGCGAGCGCTCTTGTTAAAGAACTGCGACGAATACGCCGAAGTGCGGGGTGAGGTGCGGTAACTGATGTTAGTGCGGAGAAGGGAGTGGCCTTTCTGTACGTAGTACTTTAAGTATTCTGTGTTAATACTGTTCGCGGAGAAAGATGCTAGTTTTACTACAACTACTATAATAGATAGAACCACAATCGTGACAAAAATGGTGGGCAAATTGCGTAGAACACATTGAATGACAGTAGCAACAGTTTCCATTTTGACAGTTCAACAACATTCATTGCGTTATTTACGTTGTTGAGCAGACACATATTACGAACATATGAAGCAATGGATTAGCAATATCCTTCAAAATTATTCAGATTGTAATTGATAGTGTGTTACGCAATCAGGGTGCCGAACAAGCTTGTTTACACCTTCAGATACTTTTGGAACTGACAGTAGACTATCATGGTTATAATCGCATCCGTAAGGCGATCTCAAACGAATGCCAGTCGCGAGGCGCGAGTGCGCTTGCACTCGCTGGACGTGAAGCGTGTCTACCTATGTGTGCGTGCGAGTCGCTTGTTGTATATAGCCGACTTTCTGTACCTATAGCAGTGTTTCTAACCTCAGATAATTTACATTCCATCATTTATCTACTTTATTGAAATGTATTCTAAGTTGATTTTTGAGCAACCATTTGTAAAAACAGGTCCTATCAAGTTTTTGGTTGCAATGGAATTTGAACTCAATTAAGTATGACATTCAGTATGTTGTTCCATAACTTGAAAATTATCTAAAATTCTTAATTAAAGTATAGGAACTATTTTGTGGTAGAACTCCTATATTAACTAAAAGTTTTATGTACAGACGCCAGCATATCAAGCTACTACAATCTGGCAAATGTCATTAATAGATTTTCAACTCTATCGCTAAAGCTTAAGGTTCAAGGTTGATTGGGAAAATTTGACAGTTTCGGGTAGCTTGCTGTGCAGGCATCTGTACCTATATTAGCATTATTTTCATCTTGTCTCGTCTACGCATTAACGTAATGAAGGGCGGTGCTTGTCTGCGCTTCGCCATTCATTCTCTTATCGATGTCTGCGATCTTTTTATAACTAAGTTTTTAGGGTTCCGTACCCAAAGTAGCTGTCCGCCTGTCTGTCACCAGGCTGTATCTCATGAACCGTATTAGCTAGACGGTTGAAATTTTCACAGATGATGTATTTCTGTTGCCGCTATAGCAACAAATACTAAAAACAGAATTTAAACAATTTGGAAAATAAATAGATGGGAGGAACATGGATGGATGGATGGATGAAGGTTGACTGGTAGAAAATGCCTATGGCATTATGTCCACCTCTGTTAATGATCGTGCATCATCAAAAGCCGCTCATCAGTTCAACAAAATGATTGTGTTTGATATAGGTTTGTGTAAAATGTAACTAGATGGCGTTAACGTCGAATTAGCACTCGCAAGCGTTGTGTTACAACGATTTCATAGGGGTCTTGTGAATTACATCAAATATTATTCCCTGGCTGGAGGCCTTAATCTTGAGGCATCCACAGGCAAGCCCGGTTAAGCAGACGACAACCTCATAGGTTGAACTGCGAGATGCCATACAAAAAAAAAAAAAAAAAAAAAATCAAATATTATTCATTCTTTTTCTTAAATATAGAACAGTATACAGTTTGGTTGTTTTACTCAGACCTTCAACCCTACTAGTATACACATAAGGTCAAAACTTAAGTACTACTGAGTACCATCCTTGGTGTTCGGTATTTAACAACCTCTGTACATTTATGTGCTTGAAGTATTAAATAAATACATAAACATATTACGAAGTTAGATAGTTGTACTACGGCGGCCTATCGATCATAGGCTATGATGGCGCTGCACCTTTATATTCTGTGCTATGATTCATAGCGCAGACTATAAAGGTGCAACGCCGCGCCACGCTTCATTACACTAGTGAGTAGGCGACCCGAGAAAGTACCTTAATATATAGAGAGGTGCCTGTTGGGAACTTCGGTTAATAAAATTATATCGATGGCTACAAGGGTTATGACCACAGATATAGATATACCTAGATAACGCAAGTGTCACGAACTGTATGAAAACTAAGCGTGCCACTTTTTGACTACCTACTATGACGTCACAAGCTCGCGCTCTCTCGCTCACGCTCACCCAGCCAGCAGTACGCAGGACTGAGCGCGAAAGTGGCGGCTTATGAATTTCGATCGTAAACTGGTGCGATTTTTGGCACGCGAAGTAGGTGCTCTTGCGTTATCTAGGTATATCTATATCTGTAGGGAAGACCAAAGAAACGATGGATGGACTGTGTGAATGATGATATGGTTAGAAACGGTGTGAATACCGAGATGACGACTAATAGAGAAGTCATCATCTGTCTAGCCTTTTCTCAACTACATTGGGGTCGGCTTCCAGTCTAACCAGATGCAGCTGAATACCAGTAATTTACATGGAGCGACTGCCTATCTGACTGAAAAAGCGGTTATTTTAATATTACAAACAGACACTCCAATTTTATTTATTTTTATAGATGTATCGATGAATTGTGTGAAGGACGATATAGCAAGAAAGGGGGTGACTACCGAGAACTACTAATAGAGTAGGTAGTATGAAAGAAAATAAATGTTGCGCCGACCTGAAATAAATTAGGACATGGGCAGGAGAATGAATGTATGAAGCCGGTATTTATAGTAATAAATATCATACTTGGTTACTCACCAAACAGCAGAGCAACGACATACAAAAAAACCGAGAAAGCAGTAGAACCCCACGAAAAGACTCAAAGATGAAGCTCGAACTTAACCAACCTGGCGGCAAGGTCGCTAAAAGATGCCCATCCTTAGATATAATTACCCATCTCTCCACTAGTCCAATACTTGCTCAAGGATGCATATCCGGTAGGCCCTTAAATCCTTACCTACCCTACCATTACCGCGCCCCCCGGTGTATTCCTTGATATGCAATGGTCGCTGTAGCACCATGAACATGAGGCTTCAGGAGCTAGTGCGGATCTTGGGGTTCATTCGATTAATCGAGTCTGGTTTAACCACGCTGGGATCGGTGGAATTCATTCATTCATACTCAGTTACTCACCAGTACTGAATATCCATCCGTAGCGTTAAGTTGAAAACTGCTCAGTTGGATCGATTCCCTGGTCGTATAATCGTAGTTCATGTTGACAACCGCGATTGTATACGAAGGGTACGCGTTGCCCTTTCGCGGCAGGTGCGGCTTTACCCATATAGTTACGCCCGTACCCTGGAAGAAATACGTAAACTGATAAATGGAAATATAACTTTAACGTTCACAAGATAAAGTTCAGATTTCGTTATATTTGTATGAAATACTAGTATAATAGTTTAGTATTGTGTTTTGTTTGTGCAGAATAAGCTATTTTTTTTTTGTCATTCTGAAATAGACCTTATTTAAACTGGTATTAAGTGGAAATTTATTTAAATGGAAATAAGTAACGTCATTTGGAAACAAGAATTTGAATAGACTTTACTTAGAGAGATGAGAGAAGTAAGTACGCAGGTGTATGTTTATGGAAGGCCGTCAACATTCAGTAAAATCGACTTAATAAACATTTTAAATTTACTGACAGACAACACACAGCCTAAACCGCTGGGTCCAGAACCATGAAATTTTGCACAAGAATTCCTTATACAACGTGTTTTTTTTTTAAATCCCATATCTCTAGGGAGTCATTGTACTCATCATTATGAACAACTTTTACTATGGCCCCAAACGCGATATCGCGAAAAAACTATCTGGTGTTCCCTACAATTTGACGACTTATGCGAACATAAGTGAGTAAGGATTTTAATATTCTTTTGACCCATTTTCCACCAGAACCTATTCTAAACGCGCTCGGCTGAACGCTGACTTCTTTAAAAGTGCGTAGTGCTTATATACCTTATATTTGTATTCTTTTCTATCGTGCTTGTTAGTGATCCTAAGGCGCGTCGCCCACACGAGCTAGAGTCGAGGCGGCGAAGATTTCTATAGGAATAAATATAGGTAAGTATGTATAGGCGACATACCTATACTTATTCCTATACAAAACGTGCGCCCGCGCCTCATCGCCGCCTCGACTCCAGGTCGTGTGGGCGACGCGCCCAAGATTTCTACTACATTTTCTGGTTTTACCCGTGAGAACCTGTAATTGGCTTTATGTCTCATATAATATTGTTATGCTTCTGTTATAGCTGTTGGTTCTCCTATGAATAAATAAATGTAGGGAACAGCTAATTTTTTTTTCACCAATTGTTTTTTTTTTTTCTGACTCATCTGATATAGGTAATACGTTTATTAGTAAGGAGGTATTTGTATAAATTGCATACAGATAAATACCAAAACTGCATACCAACTGGCCATCTCTAAAACCACAACTGCAGGTATTTGAAAGTAGTAATCCGTGCATTTGAATTAATGGTTAGTAGCATGTACCAGGTGCAGAGCTAAATACAATTTATTTGTTGTCCGCGCCCACAAGAAGATTTATTATCAACTATGTTTTATCCGCAACTAGGATAACCAGGATTATTTTCTGTCCTAAATGTGTTTCAGGATATAAATTGCTTTGCGATGGAAACTGCTATATATTTTGTTGATTATAGTCAAATGTGATGGTATCCGGATAAATTATGGGCAATTGAACCTAAAGTCTATTCAAACTTACATATTTCAAATTAATATTATTTCAAGTTAAATAAATATCAACTTTATTTCAATGGTAATTAAGTTGATTTCAGAGTGACTAGCACTATTGAAAAAGTTATAAAAAAAACTTTTTTTAAAAACAAGCTTTTATTTAAATGCGTGAAAAGAATAATATAAACTTTTCCTTTTAAAACTTTTACTATCAACTTATAACGTTTTTACACAATTTATATGATATAAAAGCTTGTCGCGAGATTTACCTGTGTAGATAAACAAGTCAATTAAATAGCTTGATCTATCGATTTTAATTTTTTTTAATTTTCAAACTAAGTGAATACGAGCACTTACTTAAATCTCGCTACAAGCTTTTATATCATACTAGCTGCGCCCCGCAGTTTCACCCGCATAAGTTTCGATCCCGTGGGAATATCGGGATAAAAACTATCCTATGTCCTTTCCCGGGAATCAATCTATCTCTATACCAAATTTCATCTAAATCGATTCAGCGGTTTAGGCGTGAAAAGGTTACATACAGACAGACCGACAGAGTTACTTTCGAATTTATAATATTAGTATGGATAGACCATACATTAACATACCCGATGCGGTTTCGCCATGATACCCAAAGGGTCCTGTGCAATAGCTATAAGGTCCAAATTCTGCAGCAGCTCCTTCTCATACGGTGTGATCTTCTTCATGTTACAACTCAGTAGTAATGGCGCTGATAGCATGGCCATTACTGCTAGTTGAACGCGGCTCTGACCGTCTGTGAGTACGTCAGTGCCGAAGATTAGCTGAAAGGTGAAGATGGTTAAAGTTAGTCTTGGCTTTGGCTCTTCAATTCTTGGAGTCACCAATGCATGGAGTCTCTCTGAAGGATAGAATCCGGGATGAGGTGATCCGGCAGAGAACCAAATTTGTCGACCTAGTTCACAGAATGCAAGCTAAAGTGGCAATGGGCCGGCCATATTAGCCGTAGAACCGATGATCGTTGGGGTAGACGTGTTCTTGAGTGGATATACACAGGTCTACAGTCCCTAGAAGCTGTGAAAAAATCAAACTTCTAAGTTAACGTAAAAAAAGATACGGCCGTTTATGCCGCAAAAAACGTATATTTCGACACTCTCAAGGGATTCAAAATGTATAGGATACTTTCCATTGACCTAGAATCATGAAATTTGGCAAGAGGCAATGTGGCAATGTCATGTAGCACAAGGAAAGGAAAAAAATTGTACGGACCCCTCGGTGCGCGAGTCCGACTCGCATTTGACCGGCTTTTTTTTTTCAGTTATACCACACCCCGGACACTCCATACAACGCTCGCAAAATAATTACCTACTACTACTACTACATTAAAAAATGACGTTTGTATACGTATGAATGTGTGCGTGAGGTACTTGTGTTTGCGAGCGCTCTTGTTAAAGAACTGCGACGGTAACCTCGAAGTGCGGGGTGAGGTGCGGTAACTGATGTTAGTGCGGGGAAGGGAGTGTCCTTTCTGTGCGTAGTACTTGAAGTATTCTGTGGTTATACGCACCATGTCAGGATCGTTCCAGTGTCCCGGGCCGTGGAGCGGCGCCAGCTCGTTATATCGTTTCTCGTAGTATTGGAAGATGCCTACGACGGCTTCCCACGAGTCCTGCACATCGTGGTAGTTGCGCCACAAGTTGCAGTGCTTCGTTATGTACTGGTATTTCGGCTGAAATAAAAGATGTATTATAAACCCCCGTGTTTCGTTGTCGTGTCTTCGTTGATGGACTTGAGAGAGATCCCCCTGATTCAATCAGTTGACAAACTCGAAAAAGTATTAATTAAAACCTTTTTAATTCATACTTTTTCTTTCATTAGGGGGAGGGTCTTGTGGCTAAGTAATAACAGCCGCACAGATCGATCGATCAGGTTAAGCTACGCTTGCCGCGGTCGGTCCGTGGATGGGTGACCATCTTCACACACAGAGACCCCTCCGTGGCTCGGAAAGCACGTTAAGCCTTTGGTCCCGGCTGTCATTCTTAGATCTTTGACAGTCGTTACCAAGGGGTATCGTGTTACCCAGTAAGTACTTACTTACTGGGTTGTGGAGGTCAGATAGGCAGTCGCTCGATTTAAAATACTGGTATTCAGCTACATCCGGTTAGACTGGAAGCCGACCCCAACATAGTTAGGACAAGGCTAGGCGGATTGATTTGAACAGAGAGTCTAATCCTTTTGCACGAAATCCGTAGTTTTAACCGAACTTACTAAAGTTTCCTTCTCGGTATCTAATCTAACTATGCGCGGGTGAAACTGCGGGGCGCAGCTAGTAATAATATACTATCAACTCAGCTTATTGCAGTCCACTGCTGGACACTATAGGCTGATTATGCTAAGACGTCGCGGCAGGCCGAGACGAGCTTGACTCCTACCGTATACCGTAAGGACTGGCCGGCACTCGCAAAAGGCAGAATTGTGTGGAAAAGGGAGAGGGAGGCCTTTGCCCTGCAGTGGGACAATGTAGCCTATAGTCCACGTGGAACTAGTTGGCCGCGCCTTAGGTATGTGAGCGGTGGGACGGAGGGGCGGGAGCGCATTACTCAGTACGTGCATTGCCCCACCTCAGCGGCCAACCAGTTCCGCGCGGACTATAATCGAAAATAGACGGCAAAATAGAATACATTCGTTATCGTTTGGAGTTTTGAACTATGCAGTAAAATTATTTTGTCCAAGGTTGGCGTTATATCTCATTATTCGATAACGATTTGGGCGACCATTACTTACTTATTTTTCGATAAAACCGATAAGCGGATACTAATCAATAGATTATTATTTATTTGCTTGGGACTACATGACCTAACGCGCGGTCTTTGTCGGACTGCTTAGAAAAGAAAGAGAAGCGCGATGACACAAACGCTGGTAATTTATTGCAAAATATGAAGCAATTATCTATTTACAAAAAATCTATTGTTTGGACTAAAAAATTAAAACACTCTTGCTTTAGTATGTTGCTTGTAGAATAATCTGACAAAAAATCAGAATTATTGTATGTATATTAGTATGGTTTTTATTGTAAATAGAACGTTTTTAGAGGTATCTTCTTGTTTTTTTTTTTCTATCGTATCAAATTAGTTGTATTGTGTTTTCAACACACTATCTACCTAGCATATATCCTGAAAAATATCATATATGTATATTTCTGATTTTGTTTACTGTAGTCGATCATATACTTTTATTGTTTCTAAAACTTGCGTTTTTTTGCGTTTAGGTCCTGTAAGCCCCTTAGCTGTAGAAGTACTCACCCATTAAATCTTTTGTATTGTGTATTTGCATTACCAAATGCTTAACAATAATAATTATGGCTAGAAAAACGAATTTATTTTATAAAGTAGCTTCTGCGCGCGACTTCGTCCGCGTAAATTTTTTTGTTCCCCCATTCCACCTCATCATTCTGTCAACAGCTTGAGACAGATCAGACTGTGAACGTTTTTTTGTGTGACCTTTCTGAAGTACCTACATCACCGATATAGTACATTACTGCAGCGGCCAGCAAAAGAGGCAGACTTAAGTATGTGTCCTCCAAGGGCGTCCCCTCCCGGCGTTTCCACTCACATCTGCGTTGTATTGTACCTTAGGTAGGTATTTACCTTGTAAAGTAATATAGCGACCGTAAAAAAATCACGTGACCTGTCAAAGGTCATTAACCTGTGTACGAAGATATCATACCTTCTTTTTATGAATGAACTCGCTGTAGTACGGCCAGCTACAGGAGAATACCATAGGCCTGCCCGTGTTGTTCAAAAAGTAGCCCAGCTGTTTGTAACCTGGTAACAAAAGGATTGCATCAATATCGCGCCTAGATCGCGCAATATAGTTTTAGCATAATCAGCCTATAATGTACCCACTGCTGGGACACAGGGGCCTCCTCTCGGTGACAGGGAGTGGGCCATAATCCACCACGCGGGCCCAGTGCGGGTTAGTAGATGTCACATATCTTCGAATTTTTTGTTCTAGGACATAGGTACCGGTTTCCTCACGATGTTTTCTAGAGATCTTTGTGGTGATGAAATTAGTTACACAAAGCAAAGCGCCTGTCTGAGTTCGAACCCACGACCTACAGTCTAATCAAATTTGTTTCAAATTGATGTTATTTCAAGTTAATAGAATACCAACTTTATTTCCGTGGCGATTAAGTTGATTTCAGAGTGACTAGCACCCTTGAAAAACTTATAAAGTTTGAAGTTGTATCGTAAACTGAACTTAATTGTGTAGGAATTAAAGTTATTTTTCCATAAACTTATTTTTTTTTTACATTTTTACCCGACTGCGTCAGAAGGAGGGTTATGTTGTTAGTGTGTTACATAATTACCCCGCGGGATGACCATTTCGCTCATGTCTCATCCGAAAAGTTGTACTCTTGTGCCAAAAAGATCAGGCCATAAATGTTAGGGACCAATGGCGTACTTGCTCATACGTCTATCACCCTCTTTAGAATAACCTAGAATCATAATCGGAGCACGAAAAGCGTGCAACACTGCCACGATGCCTCACAATAACGACTGTCTTTTGTTCTATTTACACACTATTTGCAGACGTATTATTCGAACACTCACCCACGTTAAGCACTCTTTCGGAGACAAAGCATCCGTCCACCTTGAGATAGTCAACGCCCCACTCCGCGAAGGTCTGAGCATCGATTTCCATATGATTGAAGGAGCCAGGGTAACGCATACACGTTACACTGCCTATGTTCGTGTACATGCCGAATTTTAAGCCTCGGGAGTGGATCTGAAAATCACAGCACACTAATATTATAAATAAGGCGAAAGTTTGTATATTTGTTACTTCTTCACGCACAAACGTCTTGACCAATTTTGATAAAATTTGGTATGGAGGTAGCCGACACCCTGGATTAACACATAGGATACTTTTTCCATGGCGCCCCAAAGGCTACACTCCAACCCTTGTCGACGATAATCGTACGAAATTTTTTAAATATGACGTTCTTAAAAATCATACTATGTCACAAGAACTCAAAACTTTAGGTGGGCCATTTGTCGCTTTTTTTTTTTTGTTAGCTTATTTTGTGTCCTACGGCTGGGCAAACGCATTCCCTTTTTCCTTCCAAACCTCCCTGTCTTATGCGATCTTTGGCCATGTTGACCCTGCAAACGTTATCAGATCCTCACAACACCTTCGCAGTGGTATATCTCGACGGCAATGTCCTCTTTTGTCGCTCGTTTTAGGTTTAGGTTTGGAAAGATAACATTGTTAAATACACACCATGTAGGTGATATATTGAATGTCAAAACATCCAATTATTCTTATTTATTTTGACTTCGCTTAATAATATTCAATAGTTAGCGCAACTAATTGCAATTTGGACCATTGTTTTTAATATATTCTATTTGGACACCTTATGTTCAAATATTTACATTTTTTGTTATTGAAATAAATATGTTGAGTGGGACAATAGGAAGGACATGATTTCATTGAACTATAGTCGTCAAATCATCTTCAAATATAAGAAGATAGCTTGGTGAATGACCTGCAAAATCTTGACTTCTAAATCACATTGTTGTCTGTGGTCAAATTCATCTTTTGTGAAGTTATTGGTGGTCTATAATAGAGCTACGAATTAGAGATAATTTTCAAGTTATGGAACAACAAACTAAACATCATACTTATAAAGTTCAAATTCCATTGCAAACAAAAACTTATTAGGAAGCTTTTGTTATAAATGGTCACTCAAAAATCAACTTAGAATAAATTTCACTAAAGTAGATACTTAACTAATTAAGTGATGATGGTATGTAATTATCTGAGATTATGAACACTGCTTTAGAAACAAGGTTCTGACTTAATTTAGTTCTGATTCAAAACTGTATCAGAACAAAATTAAGTCAGAAAAAAATTAAGCACAGTCATGAGTTCCATGTTAACGTAAGTGCTTAATTAATATAATGCATATTTCCGGAAGTCAGTGATGTTGTATTTGTATAGTTAGTCATTTAATTTAGTACCTAGTGTACCTACATAGTTAGTTGATTTAAATATTGTAAAAGTTAAATAAGTAAACTTTATTACACAGAATTTACACCAAAATTAAAAAATATATATAAAAAAATTATTAACCAGAATTAACACTCACATAATCAGCAAGGAATTTCATTCCTCGTGGGAACCTCTTTCGGTCTGCAACCAGCCTTCCGTTCTCATCCCGATTTTTTTCAGACCAGCAGTCGTCTACAATGATGTACTCATACCCTGCCTCTTGATAGCCCTCCGTGTAAAAACTATCAGCTACTGATAGAATAAGTGTTTCACTGTAATTAAATTACATCACATAATTATCAAAAAATTAATGAGTTGTGATTTCCATTTGGCAACGGACAGTACCTAGGTAATTAAAATGGCTATGTACCTATTAAGCCTTAATTGAATTTGAAATTAAATTAAAACATAACAGTTTTGTGGGCCTCATGCATGAAGTGATTGCGAATTTTTTGTTTTTTTTTTTTTGGTACTATATTGTTTAATAATGGGAAACCATGTTTCTGTTATAAAATTGCATACTCATAGGTTTTTATAGAGCAAAATGTAGTTACAAGCATTTTATTGTTAGCATAAAAATGTAAACACGTCGAAGTATGTCATAGATTGCAGTATTTTTTTTTTTCATTTGTTTTGGAGAAACGTGAGAAAATTAAAATGTAACGCTTACTTTAAGCATAGTTCTTTGTCCACCTCGCAATTAACGCCACACATGTAATATCCCCATGACATCCACCCCATGGGTGGGGTGAGGGCCAAGCCATTCTCCAGTAAATCCACTGTATCCAATGAAAACGCGAAAAACAATATGCACAGCGCGCACAGAAAATTGAACATTTTATACGATCTCTCTTTTATCAATCACTGAGTTGAACGCTTATTTTTAATTAACAGTAAATACCTACAGTTTTAAATCGCCAATTTTACGCAAATGTATCCTGACATTTAACACTGCCACACCGGCAAAATACAAATCAACAAATGACAAGATTATTTTATTTTGATTGTTTTGTTTACCTTTTTGATAGATGGCACCACAGAACACATATACTCCTAACGAGAATCACAGAGCATGTAACCTTTTAGCAGGGATTGAAAACGGTTCCAAAATACCAGTAAGATACCGGTATTTAGGGGTTCTGATACCTATACCGGAACAGGAACAAGAACCTAAACTGGAACCTTTAAGAACCTTTATTTTACCGGTTCCTAAGCAAAGCGAGTCCAAACTTGTTTAAGTTTGTAAAACATCACATTTGTATTGGTAAGCTAGTAAGCTTAAGCTCTAATACTACGAACGAAGGCAAACTAAAAAAAAGGCATGGTACGCTAAGCACGCTCCGAACACATCCCCTCTTCCGTAAGGAACCTTTAAATCGGGTGACAAGGAACCAGTAAAATATAATCCGATTTAAAGGTTCTAGGAACCTGTATTTAGAACCGGTACATCGGTACCCTAACCGGAACCGATACCGGAACTGGAACCGTTCCGAAAAGAGGAACCTTTATAAGAACCTAAATGAAGAACCAGAACCGAACTTGGTACCGGTTTTCAATCCCTGCCTTTTTTTCAATTACCGCCGCTTGCCACTAAGCCAAAAGTCGTGGCCGGGTGGTAATTGTATCAACCAAGTGCAAGTTTAGAAACGCGCTGTTACTGTGTGTGTGAAGACTAGTAGTGTCAGGACGTAACAAAAACACGTACACATAAATACACTCTTCCGACTTCGGCCGGGAGTGCCCGTGACTTACACACACGTAGTAAAAATACTATACCTAATACTTAAAATACGTTTACTTATTAATATTTAGGTACCTATATAAAACATACCTACCACCCATTTACATCCTACGTTTGGGCGAAGATAAGTAATCCAATCGAAAACTTTAAATGGGAATTGCAAAATTCTGAAGTCTGGAGTTAGCAAGGAAACTCCAGCGGCGATGTTTGCAGCTATGTTGGAGTTGCGTGATTGATTAACGATCTGTACGAACCTACCAGATGTAAGTACATTCCAAGTCACGAGGCTTTATTTGAGCGGATCAATATGTTTGCCAAACTTTTGTGTGGTTTGAAAAACGTGAAGCCAGGGATTTAAATTGAATGATGACTTGCTTGAAAGCGTTTCTGAACGAAGTTCATTACGTGTTGCTGTGACAAATACCCTACCAACTTTTTTTTCTTTTCTTTCTTCTTTCATTAGTATTTTGAAAGAAGAGGAAAAACAATGTTTTATGGTTTCCATTGTACTATCCACAGCAACACAGCCTATATTTTGTTCTTTTATTATTGAAGACTAAATTCAATCATTTAAGTATTTATGAAATCTTAAAACTCATCGAGCCGAGGCCCGAGGCGAACATAGTCCGTTTTTTAAAATCAGTGAAAACAGATTACCTATGTACTCAAAATAATATATTTTATGTTGTTTTCCGTTAGTTCCCTAGGGATCTAACGGAAAACAACTCTCAAGGCAAACAGAGGTCGGGTTGTCTAGAATTAAAGTTATTTTATTAAACATGATATTATGTTTGTCGACAGGACTGTCCCTTGTGGCCACAGTAGAGATGGAACTAAAGTTAGTCCTATTTTATTATGATAATGTGTTTATAGTGGTCTAGTCGTACCAAAAACTAAGTACTTAGCAGCGCGATGTGATTGGTAAAATAAAACTTAGCAAACGTTACAAACACAGTAGGTACCTACTAATTCCATGCACAACACATGATGTTTTACGCGTTCCAGTGCTGAGCTATTAACAGGGACACAACACAGGCCTCTTCTATTCGAGAGTCCACCATGCGGCGGGCCCAGTGCGGGTTGGTGTCAAATGTCACATGTCTTCGAATTTTTGGCTCTAGGCAAGCGGTTAGTCCGCAAACTGCCACAGCCTAAAAAACGATAACGGTTCTTCCAACTTTCCATGAAGTGACCTATTATGTCCCGCGGCCCATAGCAGACATAGCAGTAAGATTTGAGTTTTCTCGTTGTTACCTACCTATGTACAGACGGCAGCACATCAAGCTACTACAATCTGTCAAATTTCTTTAGATTTTCAACTTTATCGCTAAAGTTTATACTAAGTACAAAGTTGATTGGGAAAATTTGACAGTTTCAGGTAGCTTGGTGTGCAGCTGGCCTGTACTACTGCTTGCTTGTATTGATAAGTAATTGTACTTGACCAATTTAATTTCTTTGTACTTGACATTGCTCAATCTTGTTTGCTTTTGTCCGCAGGGTAGGCGCATCGTTGGTGTAGGCATGGGCGGAGATGGCATGGCGTAGTGGCGAGATGGCTGCGCCGCGGGTGGCGCCACTGGCCGCGCTGTTTCTTGCGCTGTTGGTGTCGGCCACCTCGCGCGCCTCCACGCAAGACCCCGCGCAAGACCCCGCGCAGTTTGAGGCCGCATTTCAAGGTGAGTTTTTGACTAGCTCGTCTATTTATTTTAAGGTGAATGCGCATTGGTAGACCGCGAAATTCAAATTTTCAGTCAATGGGTCGTCTTAGGGGCGGATTCCTTACGTTTTTTTTTGCAATTTGCAGGTCAGTGTCAGTTTGTATCTTGATCAAAATTTGATTCGCGACTATAGCAGGATCGTCCGATTAGACAGTTGCGTTAACTCGGCAGTTTCTAGTGTTTGCCAGTTTTTTACAACACCTAATCCAGTGTTATATTAAAATTAATCTAGCCTAATATTTTATAGAGAAAATATTAAATTTTTTCTATTTTGGTTTGTGACGCTTTCACGCTAACTCGGCTGATTTGGCACATGGGTTGACCATCAAATGAACTAGGATATAGGATACTTTTTATCCCGATACCCCCACGGGATTTGACGGGATCGAAACATATACGGCTGAAACCGCGAGCGCATCTAGTAATCAATATGATATGTTATGCTTTAGGTAGGTATTTTCAACGTTGCCAATTTTTTGAAAACGCGTCACCAGTTATATAAAGGTTTGTTCTTATTCTCAACTTGATCGGCCTCGATTCATTTGGGTAGTCGGTCGTAGAACATCTGAAATACGGAAACTCTCGTGGATTTCATACATCTAAATACCCACCCTGATTAAGATGCAAACCCTCATCAAGGTTCAGCTGTAACTTTGCAACTTTCGATTAATTTGACCCCTATTGCTTCATTGAAGGGGTCACTCAATCCTAAGCCGTAGGACCCAAAAGTTCAGTTATTAATATCCAATAACTCGTGTAGGTAAACTTTCAAATACCTAAAGGGAAACTTCACGGTACCTGTTGGCTTACCTACCTATTTACTGAATTTTATATTTTCAGCCTAATTTTACATTTTTGTTGGGTTTACCATCATGTCGTGATTTCATTGTTTTAATAAAAAAAAAAACATGCATTATTCTGCTTTATAATATCCACTGTGGCAACACTGTCAAAGTTGTACAAATTAAAGAGAGTTTTTGGCGGGATTTCTTCGAGTGAAGTTCAGTGGCTGTTTTAATTATTCGCAAATTGATTCCTAGTGGATATTGTGATGTAAAATTGGTGTAGTTTTGTATCTCAAGTGTCTGCGCAACTGGACAATATGTGGAATCATTGAAACAGGCGCAATCTTGGTAAAACGGAGCTGAGAATTTTATTGTGGTTTTGGCCGCCTCAGCGAAGTTTACTGAGAAGGCTGACTCGATACATTTGCTGCCAAATACTTCAAAGTCGTTAGAATGGGTTGCACCCGCATTCTAATGACAATTACGTAAGAAAACAAAAATGTTTAGTGACTACGACTGAAGGACATGTATCCATGGTCATGAATAAATTAAAAAAAAAAAATGTACAAATTAAAACTTTTAAAATGTATTTCCACTATGGCAACTAAATGTATTACTCTACTTTGGCAACACTTGGAAATAACGATTATGATATTATCGTTATTTCCGGGTGGGGCAAATGTCGTTTTATAATTGGACGTAGTTATGCAGAAACGTTCCAACCCACAAGTCACTCGAAATCGAGATAATGTGATCAAACTACCTTTTATGACACTTAGCGTCAGATTAGCAAAAAGGTTTCAAGTTTTAAGTCTTATATCAGAAAATATTTTTTTCACTTACGTTCCAACCCACAACCTTTATCAAATAATAACTTGTGTAAATTAACTAGAACGTACTATGAGGACAGGAACATTTAACGTTTTACGAAACAGTATATTTATTTTGTTAAAACGCCACAACAACCTTGTAGCGTTTTAGCAAAACCATGTTAAACCATTTTATTTTGTAAAAAATGTTCCATATATATTTGGAACGTTTTTGCAAAATTACAAAAGCGAGGCATAAACGATCCAAAACTTGTGGTACGTTATGTTTCAGACCTAAATAACATAATTTGAAAACTTAAAAGGTTTCATGAATTTTGTACTATTATATACCTAAATAAAAAACCTGTTTCGAAAACAAAATGTTTCAACTTTAAAGGGTTCATTTTTAACACGCTTTAATTAGCTTCATCCTTAACTGTTTGCATACACGACCACTAAAAATAAATATTTATAACACGTAAAGAAAAAGTTTATTTTCTTTGAAGTTATTTACAAAAAAAATATTACTTGAAACTTTTAATATCATAGACAAAAGAAAAGAATACTAATGACAATAATAATATATTAATTATATCGTCTCGACTCCGGCACAAACCGCGGCAGAAGCGTCAACTGTTGATGCCATCCCGCCGCGGTTCAATCATGCTGGAGAAGAAGATGATAGGGTTGACACAGTAAGTAGCCAGTGCAACGACCGACTGAGGAGCGCACTGGAGGATGCGTTTCTCGAGTATAGATTCACTCCGACCGAGCTTAGGCCCCAATTACCACGATTACCCATGCACAAAAAAAATAGGGCGCTGGTGTGTGCCTTGGATTCGCAGCTCAAGAATTTCTTCGAGAGCAGCGAGGATCTCGTTGATACTCACTCGATCCTGTATTGTGCGGCTGTGGCGACATGTCGTTTAGCTAACGTCAAGTTTCCAAGTTGTGACGGAGCTACTCGACCAAAACCAGCCGTACCAGCCTGGCAGCAAAGGATCGAGCGTCGTATCGATGGGACCAGGGTATTCATCGGCAAACTATACTGCTTCATGGAGGGCAATACACGACCACGAGCGATGCACTTTGTGAGACGGGCATTCTCGGGGACTGGAATCAGCCCTCGAGAATACATATCCCGTGTCACAGAGCGCATCGACTTCCTGAAGCAGAAAATTTGTGCATGGGCGAGCCGAATTCGGCGGTATAAGCGGCATATTGATCGATACACACAGAATCGCATGTTCCAGAGCGATGAAAGGTGGGTGTATAGAGCTTGGCAGCGACCTGAAAAAATTGTGACAGATGTATGCCGCCCGGATGATGCCGCCACGAGTGCATTTTGGCGCAACATCTGGTCGGTGCCCGTCTGTCACACTGAGGCTAGCTGGATACGGGATGTCGAGCGAGTGTGTGAGACTGTACCAGAGATGAAAACGGTACTAATTACGCCATTAGACGTTGCCAGAGCGGTCCGTCCGTTACCGAATTGGAAATCGCCAGGACCGGACGGACTGCACAACTTTTGGTTGAAATGGCTAATTAGTTCACACACTTGCCTGGCATCTCAGTTCCAGTCATCTTTAGAGTCTGGGTAGCTACCGCAGTTTCTATCAACAGGCGTTACCCACCTGCTCCATAAATTAGGTAGTCCCGCGGAACCCAAGAATTATAGACCGATCACGTGTTTGTCGACGGTTTATAAACTTCTTACATCCATTTTGAGAACGCAAATTAATACGCACATTGAGAGTAACTCGATTATGTCTGCCTCTCAAAATGGATGTAGGAATGGTTCTCGCGGCACTAAGGAGCTACTCCTCATAGACATGGCCATTAGCCAAAAGGTTCGTCGATCCCGCAAGGATATGTCGACATGTTGGATAGATTATAAGAAGGCCTACGACTCGGTGCCACATACATGGCTTATGAGGGTGCTGGAGTTGTACAAGATAGATGCAACTCTACGCACCTTCCTTGAGTCGTGTATGGAGCAATGGAAGACGGTCCTTCGCTATCCAGGATATCGGCAGATCCAGGGGAATGATGAACCTGTATGGATTAAACGGGGAATATTTCAGGGCGACAGCTTGAGTCTACTTTGGTTCTGCTTAGCCCTGAATCCTCTAAGCAGACTACTGGAGGATTCAGGTCTAGGCTATCGGTTGAGGAGAGGTGGTCAGGTCATATCTCACCTCCTCTACATGGACGATTTGAAACTTTTTGCCCCCAACAAATCGCGTCTGATGGAGCTACTGAAGGTAACTGAAACTTTCAGTAGCGCCATCAGGATGGCATTTGGTATGGACAAATGTGCAGTCATGCATGTAAAGCGAGGGGAGATTATGGATTCCGAGGGAATTCAACTCTCGGATTCCATAAACCTTAGATCCCTCTCCTCATCCGAAAGCTATAAGTATTTGGGTATGTCGGAAGCGTTAGGCATCAACGATGCTGACATGATGCAATCGTTGAAGGAATGCTTCTTTTGTCGCCTGAGGAAGGTATTAATCAGTCTTCTTTCGAAAACCGAAGGTTTCGTCTGTGCAATTATGGACGAAGTTATCTTGACGAATAACTACCGGAGACATATTATGAAGGACGGGACAGTTGACGTGTGTCGGGCATGCCATCGTCCGGGTGAGTCTATCAGACATATTATCTCTGGTTGTTCACGTCTGGCTAACGGCGAGTACTTGCACAGGCATAACCAAGTAGCCAGGATTATTCACCAGCAACTTGCTTTGAAATATAAACTTGTGGATTCTGAGGTACCGTATTACAAGTATGTGCCCGACCCAGTTCTTGAAAATGACCATGTCACGTTGTACTGGGATCGGTCTATCATTACTGACAGGACTATTGTCGCCAATAAGCCTGATATAATGGTGATAGATCGACTAGCGCGCCGCACAATGATTGTCGATGTTACCATTCCACATGACGGGAACCTCGTGAAAGCTGAGAAACAAATTAAATGTCTTGACTTAGCACACGAGGTTGTTGACATAAAAACCTAAAGAGTACGGAGGGAATCATAGATGATGTCGATGGGTTTGGTGGGGAACCAGATTCGAAATGCAAGAGGATGATGAGTATGACGTATGAAGATTTTATCATCATCAGCAGCATAGCAGTCCACTGCTGGACGTAGGCCTCCCCAATAGCACAAGATTTTATACTGTTTTTTAAATTGTGACCTAGTAATAAAAAAATCATAAGCAATTATTGTTCTTTTATTTGTTGTTCAGGTTTTACATCAAAAAATAAAATTTAGATGTAAAATGATGATGTAAAATTTAGATCATAAAAGGTACAGATGGATAAAAAGTACCTGGAACGTTTGTGCAAAATTAATTTGAAGCTATGTTCATGTAAATATTAATTATGTTAAAATGTTCCAATACCAATAATATATTTTTTTCTTATTGTAAAGTGAATAGTCTAAAATTAAACATATGATTATCTAAACACAATATAATTCAACAATAAAACCTTTAGTATTGACCTTTACTAGTTAGAATAAAAAAGAATACCATTGAAACGCGTAAATGCTTTTATCTCAAATTCAGTTTACTGTGGAATGAAACGTTTTTGCATAACTACGTCCAATTATTAATGATAAATTAATGTAGTGCAAAGCTAGTCGTTGTTGGTTTGTGAAAGAGTACAGTTGTGCGATTAAAAGGTACCAGCAAGAAAAGGGTGTTTTTTCCTTATAATCAGGAATTTTTCAATTTGAATGTAAATTTCTTGTGGATTTCATATAACTGGTATAAAAACCCGAGAGCCATTGTTACTCCCCGTCATTGTATTTTTTTTTGGTTCCCTACCTGGGAACCTTCTGGTTACGGAGATATTGAAGGTCAAAATTCCATCTTTTACTGAAGATTTTTTACGAAAACAATATTTTTAATGTTATAATAAACTTATAAGTACACAACTTTAAACACCCCCACGAGTCCACGACCCCTGTACGGTTGCATGCACCCATAAGCACAATGTTCTGCGTGTGTTACATTGCGCACTACCGCAGACAGCAAATTTTCACACAAAAAATAAAAGTCGTTTCCCAGCAATTATTTTTGTGCAATGTTACTTAGTTTGTTGTAAGTACAGAATGAGTAGTTAGCGGCGGTGTGATCGGTCTTTTTACACCCTGTAGATACCTACCTGCCAATATGGGGCAAATCCTCATCAAGATTCAGCTGTAACTTTGCAACTTTCAATTAATTTGACCCATACTGCTTCATTGAAGAGGCGCTCGACCCTAAACCGTATGACTTAAAAAGTTCAATTATTAATATCCAATAACCTCACGTTGGTGTAAACTTTAAATACAAAAAATAAGGGATGCTCCAAGGTAAGCCTAGTTTAATGACCTACTGAATTTTACCTTTTACCCGACTGCGCGGCAAAGACAGGGTTATGTTTTTTACGCGTATTTAGATAATTATAGCTATCATTGTAGGTGGCCGGATGAATTTTAATACATGAGGTGTTTATTGATTCTTGTTTGCGCGATTGTTATACACTAGGATTAGTTTATGTAAAATCAAAATGGCGGATTTTCAACGTTAATAAGACGTACTTACCCGAAACTGTAAAAATTTCCCAATCAACTTTAAACCTTATGTTTTAGTGATAAAGTTGAAAATCTAAAGAATGACAGATTATTGTAGCTTGATGTGCTGGCGTCTGTACTTAGGCCAATCTACAACTAGCATACTATAGGTACAACGGCCCGACATGAATCATCGGGCAGTTGCCCACCACCACCCGTCTGGTCGGAGGATTCTCCCTTTTCTTTGGAGTATGACTCAACTTTACACCCTGTTCCTCATACCTCTATATTACTAAAGTCACATTCCACCAAACTTTTATACATAGAATAATTTTTATCCTGAGAATATTTTTTTTTATCGTTTTTCTATACTAGAACTGTCAGTTTTATTCTACGGACAAAATATAGGTAGTTGACTTTGGTACAATCAGCCCCGAATCTACATGCTGAAGCAGAATAAGTATAGACTAGTTTCAGTTTCCGAATCGTCTTTCTGCAGAAAAAAACAGAGTGTGCTTATGACCACACGACTGAAGTGAAACTTCAAACGTATTTGGCTATGAGAGGAAGAGAGAAAGAAAATGTGCGCGCGCACTGCTTTCTCTTGCTTATATCCCCCACTCAACTCCCGTTCGCCTCGCCCGATCACACTTTTCGTAACGCTTACGTCACGAGTTCGCCAGCTTACTCCCCAAGTCTAGCGTGCGTAAAGAAGTTTCACTTCAAAACACAGAGCTTTGACCTTTTAACGGAGGAATTTTAATTAAAACGCGATCAATAAATACTAAAGGAAAGCACCTTTAACAAATCACTTGGGGTCGACTCTGGAATGAAAACAAACGTTCTCGTTCCCCTACAGGCTACAATACTTATTCATTATTTTTCTTAGCGAAAGAAATCTCGGAACGCAAAAGGTCGGAAAGATGCAATTTTGCAGACAACTCTTTGAATCCCGAAGCAAACGGGCGGTCGTTTTAAAGAGCTCTTGAAAACCGACCCTCTTGCTTCTTCCTATTTTATTTATACATCTTGGGTTTAATTGTTCTTTAGAAAAAAGGAAACACTCAAACCGAAGGATATCCTCACCAAATTACAAAGGAGACTGCTCCCGTTATTCTAAGACTTATTATTTACTTAATTTCTCAATCAAGTTTTCGTTGTTAATAGAACGCAAATGTCTTAGCCACGCCACAGATAATATAATACTCTAGTGCCACGCTGAAACTTACGTTTGAAATGAGGTACTAGCCATGTAAATGTGTGTTTTTATGATTTTAACTGTCGACTCGGCAATTGCTAGTTTTTGTTCGCGATTCGTTGGAGCTACCGAGCCGAGCGTTGCGTTGGATAATCCACATTTAATTATGTTGGTCCCTCTCGCGCGGTTTCACAAAGTCGGAGGACAAACAACGAACATTTTTAATCAGACGCAAGTAACGGGCTTGCTCCAATTAGGTCGTTTTATAGATGTTTTTGAACTGGAACTACTCAATTGAATTTCCTTTATCGCTTTGCAAAGAATTTGTGTCAGACGCGATACGGTTTTAATCAGTGTTTGATTCTTTCAGTTTCGATTTCTTTTGTTGAGTTGGGATGTCTGGATTTGTATTTCCGAAAGTATGTCCTTTCTAATATAATACGTACATAA
Source organism: Amphipoea lucens (assembly GCA_947508005.1). Classification (NCBI taxonomy): domain Eukaryota; kingdom Metazoa; phylum Arthropoda; class Insecta; order Lepidoptera; family Noctuidae; genus Amphipoea; species Amphipoea lucens. Next base: position 13,525,259 of record OX382379.1, read on the forward strand.
CAATTACCTATATTAAATAAGTAGACCTACTTATTTAATATAGGTAATTGTTATACGCTGGTCTTCATACTAACGATGTCAAAACGAAGACATTTTATTTTCGCCATTATGGCGCTGGTAGCAACGTGAGCGTCGGTGGAACTAATATTTTTGATAGCGAGTTTTATAAAATGCGCATAAAAATGATAAAAAATTTCTAAATATTTCGTAGCAAACACAAACTACACAAAAAGTCTTATTCTTCAATTTAAGCCTACATCATCAGAGACGTACAGACGTCAGCACATCAAGCTACCCGAAACTGTCAAATTTTCCTAATCAATTTTGAACCTTATGCTTTAGTGATAAAGTTGAAAATCTATGAAAGAAATTCGACAGATTGTAGTAGCTTGATGTGCTAGCGTCTGTACCAAAACAACACGACGGGCATTTGCAACAATGTGTCAATTTTAGTTCATGAGACGCCCGAGCTTTGAATCGGCACTACCCCTGTCAACGTCATTCTTGGCGCCAAACACCTCTGACAGCAGCAACCTAACAGGAACCTTATATGTTTGGCACTCGAATGACGTTGACAGGAGGGCGCTGTTGCTAAACATTTGTAGGCAATGTATTCAAAAAACAAGATGGCGGCGTTAGATCTGATTTTGGGCCAGGCTCCAAATTTTTTTTGTAGCGCTACACATTAAGAAGAGCAGTCGTGGCCCAGTAGTAACGGCACCGACCTACGAACTGTAAGTCGTAGGTTCGAACCCAGACAGGCGCTTTACTTTGTGTAAATAATTTCATCACCACTGCTCTCAAAACGGTGAAGGAAGATATCGTGGGAAACTAAAAATTCGACGACATGCGATCTCTCCCAACCCGTACAGGGCCCGTGTGGTAGATTACAGGCTACTCCCATTCATCGAGATGAGGCCTGTGTGTCCCAGCAGCGGGGAAATTATAGGCTGCTAATGCATTGGAATTTTCCTGTAGCTATTTCGTGTATTCCAACAAGAACGTATCCGAAATATACCTACAACATCGAAATCTCTCGATCTCAAATCAAAGACTTCGAAAAGCCAATCGTAAAGCTAACCGCTCAATATCATAGAACCTCGAGTAACTGCTAAATGAGAGTGTATATAAGCTGTCCCAAATTCACTCCACGGAGATTATCTTCAATCAAGGCGCGGATAAAGTGATCGCATTCGGAACCGTAGCCTCGGAACGACTCGGTAACTGAACAAAAAATATTGGAACAGATATGGGAACGGGTCGGCTCGCTCTATTCCTCATAAATGTTTACCGACCGCCCACCGTATCTTAGTTTTATTGGTCGTATAAGCTCGTGCTGCTCGCTTTATTTCATCTCTGGTGGTAAAACGAGTCGTTATTCTCAAGTGCCGCGGTAAACTGCTTTCATTATGATTGATCGGGTTTTATATTTTGCTTTAAATTGTTATGCATGTATTATGTGGAGGGTAGAAAATTTAAGTATGGGGGAGGGCTCGTGGCTATGTAATGACAACTCCACGGGTCGATCGATCAAGTTAAGCTACGCTTGCCGCGGTTGGTCCGTGGATGGGTGACCATCTTTACATACTGAGATCTCTCCGTGCTTCGGAAAGCACGTTAAGCCGTTGGTTCCGGCTGTTATTCGTGAATCTTTGACAGTCATTACGGGTCGACAGAAGCCCGATAGTCTGACAACCAGTCTTACCAAGGGGTTATCGTATTATCCAGTAACTGGGTTGTGGAGGTCCGTCAGGCAGTCGTTCCATGTAAAATTCTGGTATTCAGCTACATCTGGTAAGACTGGTAGCTGACCCCAAAATGGTTGGAAAAAGGCTTGGCAGATGATGAGAAGGTTTATGTATGGTTAAGGAAAATGTCGTGAGGAGAGTTTTGAGTATGAATGAGGACTATAACAGATGGTGAAGGCCAAAGAAACGATGGATGGACTGTGTGAAAGATGATATGCCTAGAAAGGGGGTCACTACCGAAATGACGACTAATAGAGAAGTGTGGAAGACCCCAAATAAAGGCCTATTCAAACCTAAGCGGTATTCGCTACCGCTGTGGGTAGAGGTACATACCGCGCGGGTTTCGCTCTGGTATTTAGTATCAAGTTCCGCGGCTGGAGCGAAATAGTTGGTGCCATAGTACCGCATAGGTATTGGTTCGCTTCTTGGGCGAAACACTAACTAAACAAAAACTTCTTTACCTTCCTGAGTGAAACTCAAACTCTGTATTCTACCACAACAACAAGGATAGCGAAATCCGCTTTGGTGTGAACAGTAATATTACCACATACCCACTCGGTTTTCTCTACCGCAGACGGTAGCGAATACCGCTTACGTTTGAATGCCTTTAATTGGGACAAGGGCAAGAGACTGATGAATGATGATTCGTTTACTGTATTGTTTGATGTTTGTTGTATTGTATTTTGATTTAAAAGAGTGTCTGAGGTGTTTCTTGCCCGTTCTTCTCCATAGGTATTACGTCATACGCTTTGGAGTGGGTAGGGGACTACCTTCATGATCTTTTCTGACTGACCCACTCCTTGAAAATTCAAAAGTGCCTGTAATTGATAAATGCTTTGAGTTTGAGTTTGGGAGGAGTGAATTGCTACCAGCAAGGAATGACAAAAGACTAATTAAAAACCGAATAAACGAAATCTAACAACAAACCTCAGAACACTTTCCGTTAAACTTTACTTCAATATTCAAACACAATAGAGCTCGTTACACATTTATTTCGCCAAAATAAATTAGAGATCCGGCATTGTGTAGGTATAGGGATCGCCCAAATGTTTCGTTCGTTGCCGAAAATACGAAATTCGCGATAAAACATTTCAGAGTCGCCCAACAGCGTGAACAATGGACGAAATGTATGGAAACTGCGACCTCATTTGGCTACATTCCATTGTTGCTAACAATAAAGCTATTATCTTGCCAAATTGAATGAATAATTAAATCTGCGCCGTAATCCGTGTATAGACATGCTACGCAAACTGGATGGATTAACAGATTTTCTGCATTTAAGGTTGGATTATTAGGGTCAGGTGGGGTAAATATGAGACAAAAAAAAATATTTTCATTTTTGACGTTTTTAAAAATTTGTTATTGCGTCTTAGTACTGTACTCTCCGTTGGTATAGTGTCACATTAACGTGAAGATACTTGGCTTAGATCATCATCTGCCTAGACTTTTTCCCAACTATTTTGGGGTCGGCTTCCAGTCTTACCGGATGCAGCTGAATACTATTATTTTTCATGGAGCGACTGCCTATTTGACCTCCACAAACCATTACTGGGTAATACGATACCCCTTGGTTCTTACCAAGGGGTATACCACTGGTTGTAACACTTTCAGACTGTAACGACTGTCAAAGATCCACGAATGACAGCCGAGACCAACGGCTTAACCTGCTTTCCGAGGCACGCAGGCTATAGTTTTGTGTACAAAATACGTGCAGTCATGTCTAATTTTTATACGAATAGTTGGTGTCTTATATTTACCCCGCCTGACCCTACTTAAGTATAATGAACTGTACATCACCACTGCGCTCAAATCGGTAAAGGTAAATATCGTGAGGAAACCGACATGTCCTAAAAACAAAACTTCTAAGACATGTGACATCTACCAACCCACACTGGGCCCGCGTGGTGGATTACGGCCTACTTACCTACTTCCTCTCACAGAGAGGAGGCCTGTGTCCCCGCCGTGGGAACATTATAGGTTTATCATGCTTATGCTAATGAACTCTATTGTGAGAACAACACACAAGAAAAGAAGACATCACAAGAGATTGTGTGAGGTCTTCAGATAAACTCTCATTCGGAAAAGATATCGATTTAAGCGAAATTACTCCTTAACCGAATGCTTATACCGTACGCAACGTCTAGACAGCGAATCAATAGCACTTAACGAACACATTCACTCAGGAGGACTTCAAACTCAAAAAAGGGGCCTAGGTAGGTAAGTGAGGAAGATTTTTATATAGCTACTGTCGCGCCATTTTGTTTTTTTTTTTCAAAATCGCGGCCGCTCATGAGACCTATATACAGGGTGTTACAGAAAGGGTACATCAATATAAACGGGTTGAAGAGTGTATCTGGTCTAGAATCTCTGTACAAAATTTCAGCTCAAAAGCATAAACTTTGAAAATGCATAATATTTTTTTTTATTTCGACATCACGGCGCTGCACTAGCGCGCGGCGGCGTGATGTGCGTGTATTAGGCGCACTGACACACTACAGATAATGGATAATGACCCTCGTAGTGCGGTGGCACGTTTGTTATGATTTCAATTCAATAAACTGTCGAAATAAAAAATATTAAGCATTTTCAAAGTTACTGCTTTTGAGCTGAAATTTTGTACAGAGATTCTAGACCAGATACACTCTTCAACCCGTTTGTATTGATATACCCTTTCCGTAACACCCTGTATAGCTACTGTCGCGCCATTTAGTTTTTTTTTTTCAAAATCGCGGCTGCACTTGAAACCTAGGTATATAAATCGATAGCTGACATCAACGCAAACAGAATTATAACACCAAAATGATCAAACCCCGTAAGGTGCCAGTACATCTTGTTGCATAGATGTTAGATTACTTTAATCTTTCAGTAAACATCTAAGCAACAAGTTGTACGAAAGTTAAAAAAACATGGAGGCGCGTGATCAACTCGGAATTAATGCAAAATGAACCCATAACCCATAACCTGAAGGGTTGATGATATAAATAAAAGAAATAGGCAGGATTAACTGTGATATAATATTAAATGAGTACACAACGTTCTTACTAAAATGGCCATAGAATTGCGAGAAAGAGAAACAACATTCATACTTTATATACTTTATATGCATACTAATAATATTATAAATACAACTCTGTCTGTCTGTCTGTCTGTATGTTACCTTTTCACGCCTAAACCGCTGAACCGATTTAGATGAAATTTGGTATAAAGATAGTTTGAGTCCCGGGAAAGGACATAGGATAGTTTTTATCCCGATATTTCCACGGAATCGACACTTATGCGAGTGAAACCGCGGGGCGCAGCTAGTAATATTATAAATTCGAAAGTAACTCCGTCTGTCTGTCTGTATGTTACCTTTTCACGCCTAAACCACTGAACGGATTTCGATAAAATTTGGCAGAGAGATAGATTGTATCCCGGGGAAGGACATAGGATAGTTTTTATACCGATATTCCCACGGGATCGAAACTTATGCGAGTGAAACCGCGGGGCGCAGCTAGTATTACAATATAAGTGACGTGTGTTTGACACATTGACGTATTGCGTTTTTAGATTACCATCCCATATGCCTTGTTTTTTTGTATTGGAGGTCCTGAGTGAATATATTCCCAGATGCCTGTTAATTTGTGAACAGAACATACAACCAAAACGCCCCCAAAACGAAACAAAACCACTAAAGGACTGTGTTAATTTAATTCCAAAGTTACAGCCTACCACTAAAATAAATAAATGTTCATTAAGGTCTAAATCAAGTGCGATACGGTTGCGGTACAGTCAAACGTCGGCGTTGATTACAGCCGTCTGATATATGAGTGTGTGGAGGGCTGAATTATTCACGCAGTGAGGGTAGCTCCTGTTATCGATGTGTACATCTATTTTTTCTCGTTCCTCTAATTCGGGTAGACGTGCAGACTGATCGTAGACGCGGAGAGCGAATGATGAACGTCGTGGGACGTAAATATTTAATTTGTGTAGGTATAAGCCCTGCCCACTGCCACTTAAGTTTAGAAATTCTTCGGGCTATGTCGGTTACCTTGGTTCTCCTGCGGATCTCCTCATTTGTGATTCGATCGCGTTGGGAAACTCCAAGCATAGCCCTCGCAGAACAGATGGCTGATGGGGCCGAAAGGTTCTAGAGTGGCGACCGCGTAGCGGAAGACGTAGCGTTGGAAGGCCTCCCACAAGGTGGACCGACGACCTTGTGAAGGCCGCAGGAACGACTCGCACTTGACCGGTTTTTTTTTTTAATTTTTTCTTTCTCTGCGTGATGTTTACCGTAACGGTAAATAAAGGTATTTTCTTTATTTTTCTATCTAAATCTAGATACACTGGGTGTTGCATTTTTATGCACTCACGGAGAGCATGAGGTAATAAAAATCCGTCAAGAATTTCACATAAAGTCGTGTTTATGTCTCCGTATAAAAGTTCATAAAATTCTTCCAACGAAAGTTTTGAGGTAGAAACTAGACTTTACCCATTTATGTTGGGGACGGCCTCCAGACTAAACGGATGCAGGTGCATACCAGTATTTTACATGGAGGGACGGCCTATACAGGGTGTTACGGAAAGGGTATATCAATACAACAGGGTTGAAGAGTGTATCTGGTCTAGAATCTCTGTACAAAATTTCAGCTCAAAAGCAGTAACTTTGAAAATGCTTAATATTTTTTTATTTCTATAGTTTATTAAATTGAAATCATAACAAACGTGTCACCGCACTACGAGGGTCATTATCCATTATCTGTAGTGTATCTGTGCGCCTAGTACACGCACATCACGCCGCCGCGCGCCAGTGCAGCGCCGTGATGTCGAAATAATAAAATATTAAGCATTTTCAAAGTTAGTGCTTTTTAGCTGAAATTTTGTACAGAGATTCTAGACCAGATACACTCTTCAACCCGTTTGTATTGATATACCCTTTCCGTAACACCCTGTATATCTGACTTCCATAACTGACCGAACCGTGGGTAACACGATATCCCTTAGTAAGACATGGTTGTCAGACTTTTGGACTACCCGTATCGACTGTCAAAAATCTATGAATGACAGCCGGGACCAACGGCTTAACGCGCTTTCCGAGGCACGGAGGGATCTCGATATGTAATGGATGGTCACCCATCCACGAACCGACCGCAGCAAGTAAACTTAACCATCGATCGACCCGTGCGGCTGTTATTATTTAGCCACGAGCGCCTTTATTATTGTATCGACTGTGCTGTATAAAGGCCTATTCAAGCCTAAGCGGTATTCGATACCGTCTGCGGTAGAGAAAACAGAGTGGGTATCATCAGCATCATCATTTCAGCCGAAAGACGTCCACTGCTGGACATAGGCCTCCCCCAAGCACCTCCACTTCGACCGGTTTTGTGCTTCTCGCATCCAACGAGGAGGAGGAGAACCAAGGTAACCGACATAGCCCGAAGAATTGCCAAACTTAAGTGGCAGTGGGTAGGGCACATTGCTCGCAGAACAGATGGCCGATGGGGCCGAAAGGTTCTGGAGTGGCGACCGCGTACCGGAAGGCGTAGCGTTGGAAGGCCTCCCACAAGGTGGACCGACGACCTTGTGAAGGCCGCAGGAACTCGTTGGAATTGGTATACGGTAATATTACTATTCACACCAAAGCGGATTTCGCTATCCTTGTGGGTAGAATACCGAGTTCGAGTTTCGCTCGAAACAATACCTATGCGGTACTATGGCACCAACTATTCCGTTCTAGCCGCGGAACTTGATATTAAATACCGGAGCGAAACTCGCGCGGTATGTACCTCTATCCACAGCGGCAGGGAATACCACTTAGGTTTGAATAGGCCATTAATTAAAAGGGCAGGACAGTCGAGACACGATAAGTGTAAAGTCTATTCAAACTTATGCTTCAAATTAATTTATTATTTCAAGTTAAACAAATATCAACTTTATTTTAATGGTAAGTAATTAAGTTGATTTCAGAGTGGCTAGCACTAATGACAAAGTTATAAAAATGTTTGAATTTGTAGCGTAAACTGAACTTCATTGTGTAGTAATTAAAGTTATTTTTCAATTAATTTATATTTGTTTCCATTCTTGGCAAATAAATCGCGAATGCACGGTAGGTATTTGAGGGTCATTCATAAAGAGCCTTTCAGTAATGAAACCTCAAAATCAGGTCTCAATGTTTTCCAAATTAAATAAAAAACAAAACAAACGGTACGTTTTTACGACGGAGCGAACCGTGAACATCGCTCGTCGACAGGGACTAATTGCTAGCGATATAATACTCCAGAAAGGGCCTCAATAAGCAAACGAGTTGGGGCCCCACTACATGCGAATTTTCCAGAAACGAAGACTGGGGAAAAAGGCTGCTATAGGTATAGTATACTAGCTGCGCCCCGCGGTTTCACCCGCATAAGTCTCGATCCCGTGGGGATATCGGGATGAAAAGTATCTTATGTCCTGTCCCGGGACTCAAACTATCTCTATACCAAATTTAATTTAAATCGGTTCAGCGGTTTAGGCGTGAAAAGGTAACATACAGACAGACAGAGTTACTTTCGAATTTATAATATTAGTATGGATACACATTATTTTAATTAAAAACTTTGGGTTTTCGACTACGTGTCTATTAGTTTGTTTCGTATTTCAAAAGGGCTGTTTTTCATTCAACGCGACACCGTAGCATAATCAGCCTATCCACTCACATGACCCCCCCTTTCCCCCCAATGACATCGTCTCGAACACGGATATCGGTCTCGAATGACCAAGAACACTTTTTTCGGCGCGCCCTGGGGCGCTTCGCTTCGCCACTTATACACGACTCGTACACAAATTTTGAGAGGGAGTGCGCCGTCCCCCACCACGCGGGCCCACTGTAGATTGGTAGATGTCACATGCCTTCGGATTTCTGGTTCTAGGACATGCCGGTTTTCTCACGATGTTTTCCTTCACCGTTTTGAGAGCTGTGGTGATGAAAATATTTACACAAAGTAACATCCCTGACTGGGTTTGAACCCATGACGTACACTTTGGTAAGGTTGGTAAGTTATCGTGACTACTGGACCACCAGTGGTCTCGAATGTACATATTATTTTAATTAAAACGTTGGATTTTTTGACTAGTTGTCTAGTTTCGTGTTTCAAAAGAGTTGTTTTTTATTAAACGTGACACCGTAACAGCCTGGCTATTAATCGGGCGCCTGCAAACTAAAAACTGTTTCGAGTGCTCGAATATGTTGCGTAAATAAATGAAACATATTCATTTATGTCGATATCTTGAACTATAATTGAATACTACAGCATTCCTCAGAGACTTCTATTCAAATAAACATACTACATAGAAAGCAAACTATATCAAATATAATAAACCAAAGCGTACTTCGAGAGACAAGGGACCGCACGTTCCAAACACATAAATACACAAAGCGCAAATGAAACTCACAAACTATGCTACGACGCTACGCCGTAGCAATAGTTTGTCAGTTTTACGTAGCAGCTCTACGAACACTCGAGCTACGAAAGCTTGGTACACTTTCACACAAGATTAGAATTTTGTAACAAGGTTTTAAGCCAAGCAATTTTTTGTCGTTGCCACTGGATCCCAACACTTTCAAAGTGAAAATTCGCTTGGAAGAAGAATTGTTACAGCCCTAATGGTTTAAAGCACGAAGGTTTTTTATTTTCCCCTTTATTAATACAATATTTTTGACGTCGGTGTTATAAAACTCGATTATGCTTTTGTGGCTTAAAAAGATCAAAGACGTTAAACTGTGTTGATATAATTAAATACTTTGCAAGTGAAAAATAATCTTCAAACGTTTTTTTGTAGATTAAGTTACTGTAATGACAAGGATAATGTAATTTAATGCGGTTACATCCTACATTAATTTTTTCAACTTCAATTTTCATATAGGACGTGTAATAAAAAGTTTTCAATAAATGATAAATAATTTATTTTCTGTAAGTAGGTTTGTACAAACACTTTTACACGTCAATCATATTTTTTTTAAACTAGATGAGGTCGGCGTTTCCTATCTGACTACTCTGAGAAGAAAGGCCGATACAAACTCAGAGGTCACAGTCTCTTTTAAAGTCCAGATAAAATCTTGGTCAGATCATGTGAAGACCATGTACATTGGTGTCTGAAATGGTCTTTTGAGGAAAGAAACACAGATTGAGCGGACCTGTCCAGTCAGTGCACGCATTTGTCAAAAATCATGCAGCTCAACTCAGAACTTGAGGAGCTCAACGATTCGACGAACAATACCAAAGAAAGGGCATTTGGGTAGGCCGCGTAAATTACTCAATCTGCCAGATCATGATTAAAACTAACTAAGAAGGAAAAAAGAAATACAGAAAAAAAGAAAGAAATGACCCACATAGTCCTCACATTCACAATAATTAAATTAAATAAAATACTTTACAAAGTAAATATTCATGTCATTGTATATATAAAATTCATAAATGACTATGTGTATATAAAAAAAAATCCGGTCATTATTTTTGAGGACCAATGATTGAATTCACATCACATCACTCCGTCACACATAAACGTGCTTTACAAAAGGACATCAAATCGTTTGAACCTAGGCTCGACAGTAAGACAAAATAGATACAGAAGGTTGGCTCCATACATCGTGAAAACGTGCACGCACACATAGACGCGTATGTACAGACGCCAGCACATCAAGCTACTACAATCGGTCAAATTTCTTTAATAGATTTTCAACTTTATCGCTAAAGCATAAGGTTCAAAATTGATTGGGTAAATTTGACAGTTTCGGGTAGCTTGATGGGCTGGCGTTTGTACGACAAACAAATGCCAATCGTGAGTGCCGCCCTAGAGTGATCCACGGCTAAGGTACGCACATTTAATTTAGTTGAAAATGTATGAAGGCTCGTCACTGCGATCCGCGGCTACCCTACGCACGGATGTATGGGTGGTAAACAAACGAGCCGCGCAGATAACGTAGTTAACCTCTCCGTGCGGTCACCTAGCTTGTATTAACGTGTGTAAAGAAACGCTTAACGAAGCCGAGAGTCACTTGTTTTTGCTGGACCATAACCTCCGGTGACCGAGATATTGAAGGTAAAAGTTCCAACTTTTTCTGGCATTTTTTTTGAAGTGAAACTTCTTTACGCACGCTTGACTTGGGGAGTAAGCTGGCGAACGCGTGACGTAAGCGTTACGAAAAGTGTGATCGGGCGAGGCGAACGGGAGTTGAGTGGGGGATATAAGCAAGAGAAAGCAGTGCGCGCGCACATTTTCTTTCTCTCTTCCTCTCATAGCCAAATACGTTTGAAGTTTCACTTCAGTCGTGTTTGCACACTCGGTTTTTTTTTTACGGAAACATGTTATATCTTCACTATAAATACCTCCACAACCCCTGTACCGTTGCATACACTCATAAGAATAATGTTTTACGTGTAGTACCCATATTTGCAAAATAAATGTCTATTCTATTCTTTATATTGGGGGCTACCATAGATAGCGATTTTTCACACCAAAAATATAACTCGTTTCTCATCAATTATTTTCGTGCAATGTTACTTAGTTTCATCTACAGAGTGCGTAGTTGACGGCTATGTTATGGATCTTTTTATACACTACCAGCTTCTGCCAGCGGCTTCGCCCGCGTGGAGTTCGGAAATTATCCCACTCGAACGTACTGCCGGGATGATAAGTATCCTATGTGTTTATCCAGGTTATAAACTATCTGTGTGCCAAATTTCATCCAAATCCGCTTATTAGCTTTTGCTTGAAAGATCAACAAACATCCGTCCATCCTCACAAACTTTCGCCTTTAGATATAATATTAGACTGGCTGCGCCCCGCGGTTTCACCCGCATAAGTCTCGATCCCGTGGGAATATCGGAATAAAAACTATTCTATCTCCTTTCCCGGGACTCAAACTATCTCTATACCAAATTTCATCTAAATCGGTTCAGCGGTTTAGGCGTGAAAAGGTAACATACAGATAGACAGAGTTACTTTCGAATTTATAATATTAGCACACCCCGGACACTCCATACAACCCTCGCAAAATAATTACCTACTACTACTACATTAAAAAATGACGTTTGTATACGTATGAATGTGTGCGTGAGGTACTTGTGTTTGCGAGCGCTCTTGTTAAAGAACGGGCGACGAACATGCCGAAGTGCGGGGTGAGGTGCAGTAACTGATGTAAGTGCGGGGAAGGGAGTGTCCTTTCTGTACGTAGTACTTTAAGTATTCTGTGATATTAGTATGGATTATAGTAGGAAGTAGGATAGTAGGACCTAACCTACTACCCTACTTCCTACTATCGTACTTCCTGGATATGTGTGCGTAGATTTTCACTCTTTGAACTGAACAGACCTTCTTCAATGTCGCCGGTATCAATATTATTGAACGCAGCCAACCGGCAGACGATCAAAGAGGCTTATATTACAGCGATCAGTCACGTCCCTGCCACATGCTGGCACAAATTAACGGTGTTATTTCCTTTCTAAATAAATATACTTAAGTGTCAGAACCGTGTGAGATTATGGCTGATAGATTGTTTTAATTAACTTCGTGTCTTAGCTAACGGTGGAGTTTCTTGCCCATTCTTCTCCATACGAAAACTACCTTTTGGAAGGGGCGACTAGAATCAATTCTATTTTAAGATAATTTTTGACGTTCAAAAGTGCCTTTTATGTGCCTATTTGAAATAAATGCTTTGACTTTTGACTTGACTTTGACTTTGACTGGTGAGCAGTGGTGTTGATAACATCGACTTACGAGTTTTAGGCCGTAGGTTCGAACACAGACAGGCGCTTTACTTTTTGTACAGAGGCCAGCACATCAAGCTACCCCAATCTGTCAAATTTCTTTGATAGATTTTCAACTTTACAGCAAAGGAATAAGGTTCATATTCAATTGGGAAAATTTGACAGATTGGGGTAGGTTGATGTGCTAGCCTCTGTACCTAAATTATTTCATCACCACTGCTATAAAAAACGGATGAAAATATCGTGAGGAAACCGGCATGACTAAGAACTATAAATTCGAAGACATGTGATACCTACCAACCCACACTAGGCCCGCGTGGTAGATTACAGCCCACTCCCTCTCAAAGAAATAATGCCTGTGGCCCAGCAGTGGGAACATTATTGGCTGATTCATCATCTGCCTAGCCTTTCCCAACTATGTTGGGGTCGGCTTTGCCTCTGTATAAGTCTTAGACAGTCTCTTAATGCTTTATATCATAACTAGCTTCTGCCCGTGACTTCGTCCACTCGAAATTCTTGTCCCCCTGATCTACCCCTTCGCATTGCATCGCATGCTCGGCTCCTTAGGGATCTAGCGTGATGTTAAATATAGCCTTCCTCGAGAATTGGGCTATAAAATGTAAAAAGAATCCTTCAAATCCGATCGGTAGTTCCCGAGATTAGCGCGTTTAAACAAACAAACTATTCAGCTTTATTATTAGTATAGATATATCTTTAAGCCCGCGTTAGTACTGACTAACTCTTTAAACTCATAGAAATCTTCAGTGAACAGTTTTGAAAAATGCTAAGTCAAAACTGCTTTGCAGTCGCTCCAAAAACTCAATTGTCCTTTGTAAAACTACACGTACAGTCAAAAAAAAGAGATAAGTATGCAGGATCGTCGCATATAGTTAAAGTTTAGTAAGACACCAATGGATGTTCTTGAATAAAATTTAATTTTATTAATAGATTAACCTCTGCCCGCGACTTCGTTCGCGTGAAATTTCTTGTTCCCCCGACCATCCCCGTCGCATCGCATCACCTACCCGCGCTATCACTTCGCTTTCGCTTAGCGTTCTTTCTGACTTTTTATACTTTTCGCTCGGCTCCTAAGAGACATAGCGTGATGTTAAATAACCTATAGCATTCCTCAAGAATTGGGCTATCAAATGTAAAAAGTATTTCTTACAAACTTTTACCTCTTTATAATATTAGTATAGAAAACAAACAGCTCATTTATCAAATTCAGTCGACAACATCCATCGGTTTCTTACTAAACTTCAACTATACAAAGTGTTAAAAAATTAACCTCAAAAACTTTAAGAGGTGCTTTAGACCATCGAACTGAACAACTTTCACTATGGACCGACTCTGAAATCACGAAAAAAAATGAGCTGTTTCATACATTTTGGTCGAGTAGGTATTGAACTTTTGTATTAAACAGCTGATTTTTTTTCGTGATTTCGGAGATGGTCCCGTAATGAAAGTTGTTCAGTTCGATGGTCTAAAACACCTCTTAAAGTTTTTAGGGTTAATTTCTTAACACCTTATATACGACGATCCTCCACACTTATCACTTATGTTGACTGTAACTTCATACATTCAAAAACATTACTCCAGCTCCAGTATAAAATTGACGCAATTAAATGAAGTACCTACCTACCCACTGCCTGCCTATACCTACGATGCGAGTCCGTGACACATACGATAATGAAATCAACGCGTTCGATGAATCGATTAACATGAACGACGATGTTAAGCACCTTTATGTTCAGCGCTTAATGTCAGGTATCTTTCATGTCCAGCGCTTTATTTACGCTGAGCGCCATTCGTCATCCGAGGGTCGCAATGTAATCATTGTTGTTTGGTCTGATGTTTTTTGTTTAACTGAGTACTTTGGTTTGGTTGTTTTTCAGTGAAAGGGTAGATTAAACTATAACCCCCTAAAATGGGGTTTGTCTCTTTCTTACACACAGAAATGACAACGTGACAGATAAAGACAAACGTTCTATAAACCTATTTTAGCTAAAATAGAGATAAAATAGGATTATGAATAAGGGGGTAAGCTTGTAGGAAATTCTAGCAATATTTATAATAAAGAATAATAATATAATTATGTCTAATAGAGAAGTCACGTCATCTGCCTAGCCTTCAACAACAACAACAACAACAGCCTAGAGTAGTTGATAAAAATCAACTACTAGCTTCAGCCCGCGGCTTCATTCGCGTGAAACTTCTTGTTTCCCCCGAGCCACCCCGTCGTATCGCATCACCCGCCCGCGCTATCACTTAATGACTTTTTTTCTTTTTGCTCGGCTCCTAAGGGTCATAGCGTGATGTTAAATAGCCTATAGCCTTCCTCAAGAATTGGGCTATCAAATGCAAGAAGAATTTTTCAAATCCGACTGGTAGTTCCGGAGATTACCCCCTACATACCAACTTACAAACTTTTACCTCTTTATAATATTATAGTATAGATATATATTAGTATAGATTAGCTGCACCCCGCGGTTTCACCCGCATAAGTGTCGATCCCGTGGGAATATCGGGATAAAAAACTATCCTATGTCCTTCCCCGGGACTCAAACTATCTTTATACCAAAGGACATGATTTTTTTTGGTACTTTATTCTGAGAAAATTTAACCACTGTAAAGAAAATCATTACAGATAATACTGCACAATAGACTACCTAATCTTAAGTTTCGAGCTGGAAATTGCCTGCATTTTCGAGAAAATAACATATGAAGATTTAAAACACTATTTTCCTAGTCGTCGAAAGCCAAGTCAAGAGGTTAATCGTAGTCCAGTGTAGCGTGTGTCCGGTAATTATCGTTCACAGAATCAATCGAATACAAAGAAGCAAGCCAGAGTCGTGAGAAATTAAAATGAGATCAAATACACAAAACAACACACCTAACAGAACGCAAGCAGTCACAGGACTGTCTGACGGACTTATCTATCGTGACAATGACATCTAGCTTTTTTCAAATGTAATTCAGCGCAGCGCGTTCCGAATTAGGTACCTACGCTGAATGCATTCTCAAGTATATCTGCTCAAACATGTCGGTAGGCGCATCTTGTTTTTAATTTTTATTTACTTCTCCTCATTAATTTTCTTTGCGGAACCAAAGCGTGAGGGTAACCATTCTTATGACTTTGATTACTACAAAATGCGTTTTAGTACGACCATCCTCATAATTAATAATTAGCGCTTCGGTAAGCATAGGAACGTAAAACATGGTGTTGCCAAAATCTACCTGTGTTGCAATGTGAACTTAACTTTAAAAATGAAAATCTTTATTTTGCAGGATATTTACGTGACTAGGATATAATTAAG
This sequence comes from Amphipoea lucens, assembly GCA_947508005.1. Taxonomy (NCBI): domain Eukaryota; kingdom Metazoa; phylum Arthropoda; class Insecta; order Lepidoptera; family Noctuidae; genus Amphipoea; species Amphipoea lucens. The sequence continues at coordinate 13,541,048 of OX382379.1, forward strand.
TTAAACTATATTTTATCCTCTTCCGATTAATACAGTATAATCTGTGGTTGCGTTCAATTTGAATAAAGTACCAGGCTCCATAGTATTTCAGTTTTCTCCTTTAATCTAAATCGGTTTAGTGCTTTAGGCGTGAAAAGGTAACATACAGACAGACAGACAGAGTTACTTTCAAATTTATAATATTAGTATGGATGTTGGGGTCTGCTTCCAAGTTCCAGTATAACCGGATGAAGCTGGATACCAGTATTTTACATGGAGCGACTGCCTAGCTGACCTCCACTACCCAATTACTGGGTAATACGATACCCCTTGGTAAGACTGGTTGTCAGACTTTCGGGCTTCTGAGGACCCGTAACGACTGTCGAAGATCCACGAATGACAGCCGGGACTAACGGCTCAACGTGCTTTCTGAGGCAAGGAGGAGTCTTTGTATGTGTAGATGGTTACCCATCCACAGACCAACCGCGGCAAGCGTAACTTGACCTGATAAATCTACCCGTACGGCTGTTATTACTTAGCCACAAACCCCTCGTCTATCTATAGGTAGGTACTTAGTCTGCCTGCATTAACGTCTGCTCAAGTTTCATTACACAGGTCTCCGAATCTTCTAATCAAAACTGCCATGAAATATCTCACTTTGCACAGACGGTATCACAGATATAGATACACCTAGATAACGCAAGAGCACCTACTTCGCGTGCCAAAAATCGCACCAGTTTACGATCGAAAATCATAAGCCGCCACTTTCGCGCTCAGTCCTGCGTACTGCTGGCTGGGTGAGCGTGAGCGAGAGAGCGCGAGCTTGTGACGTCATAGTAGGTAGTCAAAAAGTGGCACGCTTAGTTTTCATACAGTTCGTGATACTTGCGTTGTCTAGGTATATCTATATCTGTGGACGGAATGCTAACAAAGTCCAAAGTTGATTTTTCACCTCCGACCGCAACCCTAATCAAGTTATCATCACCTTGCAGAGTCCTGTGTCAACACATGGGGCAAGGTACATAAACACACAAAATGATATATCAGAATGGACGGTCGAGACTTCCTGGGGATCATCGCAGTAGGTCATCGTTATTAGCATAGAATTTAATTACATTGTTCCTGCATTAACATAATCCTTTATCCCTTGGGGCCGCATTCTCGAACGGTGCTCAGTGGTATCTCGATTTAAAACCATGTCCTTGTATGGGCTGACTAAAGTCTAACAACCAGTCTTATCAAGGGGTATCTTATTACCCAGTAACTGGGTTGTCTAGGTCAGATAGGCAGCCGCTCCATGTAAATACAGGTATTCAGCTGCAACCGGTTCAGTGGCGTGCATTGATTTCCAGAATAGGTAGGCACTAGGCCGGGTCTAGTCTAGGCAAACGCGGTCACCAATCAGAAAAAAAAGTGAGTTCAAAAGTGTGGTTATTTGAGTAGGCATGCCTACTTAAGGGTGATAAATTGCGAAGGTCGAACTTCATGGTATTACCCGTGAGATGTACGTATTTTTAACTTTGTCGTATTAACTTGAACGAGTAAATAAAGACCAATGACAATGTGCGAATAATACGGGAGCCGAGTAGGCCGTCCAGCGACTGCCTACTGCCGCGCGTGTTTGTATGAAGATTTTATTTTTTGTTAGGTATGATAATATAGTGAGTTTCTTAGTGGAGAACACACTAAAATGTAATTGGCAGGCTTATGTTGATATATCGAGGTAGGCACTGCTTATATGCCTATATGCAATGCACGCCACTGATCCGGTTAGACTGGAAGCCGACCCCAACGTAGTTAGGAAAAGGCTAGGCAGATGATGATTTTTACAGAATAAACCGACTGATGCTAGGGCAAACACTATTGACAACTCCCTTCACCAAGAACTTCACGTTGATATTTTTACAGAAACATTTTTAAATTTAAGAATTTATAGCGGCTGTAATGTCCTAGAGAATCTTATTTATTTCGAGACGACAGGTCAATGTCCTTATTTTAATCACGAACAAAACGTATAACATACGATCAAGAGATTGAACCAAGAATTTCTGGAATGATCAAAAACATATGGCGTGTCGAAACGTATAAAAGGAAGGGTGGTGCTCTATGGCGCGTGTCAAAAGCTTTTAGCCACGCCGTTCCCTATAATGAGCGAAATGAGTAAGTGTTAACTAATTACATACCATTCAGCTACCCCTTTTTATTCGATTAAAGCGAAGATAAAGGAACGCCGTCAATTTATAGCGAAAGAGTCTGATTTCTGTTTACTGAAGTGCTGCTGAATGTAAAAGGGTTAGAAAATCATGGCTGGTATAAAAAAACCGGCCAAATGCGAGTCGGACTCGCACACGAAGGGTTCCGTACCATCGTATAATATTTAACACTAGATACATATTGTATAAAAAAATCACGTTTGTAGTATGGGAGCCCCCCTTAATTTATTTTATTTTATTTTAATTATTTATTTTGAAAGTGAATATACAACTGAGTGCCTATTCTGTAAACATTTCAAGCGTCTACCTGTTGCCGTTATTAATATCAAGCACATAACGGCAAAAAAATCACGTCTGTTTGTATGGGAGTCTCCCTTAAATATTTATTTTATTGTTTTTAGTATTTTTTGTTATAGCGGCAACTGAATTACATCATCTGTGAAAACTTCAACTGTCTAGCTATCACGGTTTATGAGATACAGCCTGGTGACAGACGGACAGACAGCGAAGTCTTAGTAATAGGGTCCCGTTTTTACCCTTTGGGTACGGAACCCTAAAAATCTAGAAATAAATTACTGCCATATTGCAAATATCACAGCCAGCAAAATTAAGGAAGATAGCTACTTAAACTTTAATAAAAGACAAGGTAACCCCTAATTTGATTACCAAGAAATGACGTCTCACAAAAGAGTCCCGTGTCAAATTACTGATCCAAAGCTATTTATTATTTCGTAACACAAGGGAGGTGTACGAACTCGGCCCGGGATATAATCCCGCTCATTTGACATTTATTTTGTAATGGTCGACTCATTTTTCTCGCTTCCACTGGATCATTTATAACGACAATTTGGGACGCCTCCCGCTCCATTCTTGCTCAAGCAAGCAGCAGTTTGCTTACCTGTAGAGCCTCGGTTTATTCAAGACATCTAAACTTGGAAACTATACTAATATTAGTAAAGCTGAAGACTTTTTTTGTTTGAACGAGCTAATCTCTGAAGCTTCCAGTCTGGTTTGAAACATTCGTTTTGCATTTTTAATTCTTGAAAAAGGCTTTAAAAGCTACTTAGCATGACGCAAAGACTCTCAGGAGAAAATCAAAAACAAAAAAAACCGGTCAAGTGCGAGTCGGACTCACGCACCGAGGGCTCCGTACAAATTTGTAGGTATGCAACTACAAATTTACGGTTTTATGATTTTTTCCTTTACTTGTGCTACATGACATTGCTTCTTGCAAAATTTTATGATTCTAGGTCAACGGTAACTATCCTATAGGTTTTGATTCCCTTGCGAGTGTCAAAATATGCGGCATAAATGGAACATAAACACCCGTATCTTTTGATTGCGTTGACTTAGAAGTTTGATTTTTTCACTGCTTTAAAAGATTGCAGCCCTGAGTATTTCATATTAATTTCAACTTGATAACTCCACGCGTTCCTGAGAAAAAGGGACTTGACAGACGGACAGACAAACGGAAAACGAAGTGATCTTATAAGGGTTCCGTTTTTTCCTTTACGAGGTACGGAACCCTAAAAAGTCAGAAAGAACGCTGAGCGAAAATAGAGTAGGTAATAACGCGAGCAAGCGATGCTATGCGAAGGGCTGGAAAGACATTTTACGAGGACAAAGTAGCGGGCAGACGCTAGTATTATAACATTCCAGTAAAACGTTTGAAAGAGTCAGTTTCTCTCTCCAAAATTATTTTAACAAAAGGATTGAGTTTCAAATCTAAATTGAGTTGTTTGAACAAAAGTTCTCTAATTTGCCCTAAATCAGTCCTATCGCGTATTTGTTTAATCTTGGTCGTCGAATGTACGAGAACCTTGAAAGTTGATAGAAAGAACACAATTTTATTTAAATGTGAGATATTTCCTCTCTTTAATGATCGCCCTTTGAGTAATCTTGCTTTAATCTGAGATGTTAAGGAACGTGATAAGGTTTGTAATTAACTTTATAATTCTTAGTTAATGGAATGAATAACGCTAACCTTTCTGGAGATATTTTTAAAATTCGGGGTCTTTTCTTTGTGGGATTTGAGTAAAGGTGATAATAATATTAATTAACTAGGTTGATAGTTTTCATTCCAATTTTCTTTTGCTTTTAAGAATGAGTTGTCAAGGAGAATGGATGGGACAGTTCTAAAGTACCTGTAATTAGTTTATTTGAAATTTAGTTTGTTTGAGTTCCCTTTTGCAAAAGTAAGTTAGTGTCTTATCCAGATAGAGATTAAAACAGAAGAAGAACTAGCAGGGGATCCAGGGGGGGTGGAGGGGGGTTCAGGGGATGAGACCAGAGGGGCAATTCTCGTAATTTTTAAGAACGTTCACAGTCTGATCTCAGTCTCAATCTGTCAAAAATACCTCTAATTTCCCTACATTTTGACAAGTTTTTGACATGAATTGTTTGTCGCCGAGATGAGACTGCGACTAGATTTTGAACGATTTAAATTACGAGAATTGGCCTTCAGGACTGTGAACGTTCTTAAAATTACGAGAATTACCCCTCTGATATTGCCCATTATTTATGACGTCATCTATTGTGTACTGTTTATCTTTTGTGAGAGAGATCCTAAATAAATAAATACACTGTCGATGCACTCGTTAAGATAGAATAGTTACAAGTGTAGTCGTGATTGCAGGGCGGTGCGGCGAGGGCAGTCCGTGCGAGCAACTGTGTCGAGAGCTGCATGACGGCACCTTTGAGTGCGGTTGCGGGCCCGGCTATGTGTTGCACGTCGACGGCTACGGCTGCTCAGGTGAGTCATACTTTCTCCCGCTTTCTGGCACCCTGGTACCTTCTTACGGGGGACTGGGTCCAGCTATGTGCAGCACGCTGACGGCTACGGCTGCTCGGGTGAATCATACCTTCTTCACTATCTGTTACCCTGGTACTTGATTCATGGTAAGATTATTAGCTACACGACGGTGCCCGGCTATGTGTTCCACGTTGACGGTAACGGCTATTCAGGTAACATCTACTCCATTTCCTGACACCCTAGTATACAATTTGTCGACTCATTAAATGGTGGATCTACCAAAATCTCCATAAATTCTTTCCGTATTATCTATTCTTTATCGAAACAATGTTGAACATTAGTTAAATAAACTTATACCTGGGTAGATTTTCGTTATTTATCATCATTTCATCATTCATCACACAAATTTTTTTTTGGTCCTTCGGTCCTGAGTGCGTAGATTGTTACAATGTATTCACGTACTTACATTGAAAATATAGTATACTAGCTGCGCCCCGCGGTTTCACCCGCGTAAATGTTGATCCCGTGGGAATATCGGGATAAAAACTATCCTATGTCCTTTCCCGGGACTCAAACTATCTCTATACCAAATTTCATCGAAATCGGTCCAGCCGTTTTCATGTTATGTCGTGACAACGGAAAACGGGTTTCATTTTTATATATATAGATTGGTATTCGTTTGTTATTTCGTTTGACACAATATATGTTGGGATGTGACACGTGCCGCGGTTGTGGTGCGGTGCCGTATTATAAATAATATAATATTAATAACACCTGTAAATGATGATAAATAACGAAAATCTACCCACCTACTGACCCAATTAGATTTGCACACTTTCTCCATGCATTTAGTAAATACCCTATCACTAATTTGCCCTAACAGCACCATATTTTGACCCATAATTTGACCTATTCTAAAGTCTCAAGTGCCAGTTTTTTATGGACAATTTGTAACCCAACCAAAACTAAAAACTTAACGACCCCATTTATTTATTTTAAACGCAGATGATTATGAAGCTTTTCACGATGTAGATGCGCTCATTTAAATACTATAACAAGCAGTTACGTCAGCTTACATCCTAGAAAAAAAGTGCAAACTCCATGATGGTAACAAAGCTCCACAAAGCCCTCCAATCGATAAGACTTAACGCGAGAGATGAATTTATGATGAGCAAATTTCCGTTCACTAGAATATCAGAGATGCGGGCAAATATCAACATAAGCATTCCCTAGGTAAACCTACAGTTTCCTAGAAGATCTGATGCCACTACATAGCGTCTGTAATTTACCGGCGAATGACGTCATGATCGTCAGCCTAAAGCAGTCCACTTCTGCACATAATTGCACGCCATTCAACTTGATTTTCGGTAACTCTTATCCCGCTGCTACCAGCCATCCTGCGAAGATCGTCGCTCCACCTAGCCTGAGGGCGTTCCCGCCTTGCGTTTACCGATTCGTGGTCTCCACTCAAGAACACGTCTACTCTAACGGTCATCGGTTCTACGGCTAATACGGCCGGCCCATTGCCACTTCAGTTTGCTTATTCTGTGAGCTATGTCGACAACTTTGGTTCTCTGCCGGATCACCTCGTTGCGGATGACGAATGACGTCATTGAAATCTTATTACCACAATAATGTAAATTGGTGTGTTTTCCCACAGAGCGTTTTTGACACCGTAAAGTCAAACCCCGCTGTCATTATTTTCATGGCAACCGTCACTGCGGCCGTTATATGGCGGCCACCGCTTTTTTAGGAAACCGTGGCCTGAGCCCCGAATTTCGATAGTGAACCATGCTGGGTCCTTTTGCATTGTAACCTAAAACTCACATTAAACGTACACTTTGTAAACAAGCATACTATAAATTAGAAGATTATATCCAAGATAAGAACGCTTGGAACCATGCTGGTCCTGCTCCATAGGACAATCTAGAGCCTAGACAAAATCAAACTGGTTGCTAATTTAATTGTAATTTTTTCTTATTCTTTTTTACATTCATTACTCACACCCAGACTTATTACTTGTATTTTTTTTTTTTTTTTAATTAAAATCGTTTTGCTTGTACTATGTTTGTAAATATGTGAGCACCATGTATCTATCAGATAATTAATTTATATGTCATGGTTTCGTTTTTAATTCTTATACCTATTCTGGTATAGTAATTTTATTTTAGGTGCATCGTCCTCACATGTTATAATTAATGTACCCATGCAAAATATTGTACCTAAAACATTTCAAAAGAGTAACGGTGGAGTTTCTTGCCCATTCTTCTCCATACGAAAACTAACTTTTGGAATGAGCGACTAGAATCAATTCTATTTTAAGATCATTTTTGACGTTCAAAAGTGCCTTTTATGTGCCTATTTGAAATAAATGCTTTGACTTTGACTTTAACCGAAAGGCAGAAACAGACCACCATGATAAGAATCCATTTTGAATGTGAGGTTGATACGAATTGACAAATTGTCCTTGGCAAACTGCGACGATGGAACGCAAATCCATGCTAATATTATGAATGCACTCAAACTCAAAGCATTTATCACACTTCACACTTATAAAGGCGAAAGTTTGTGAGTGTGTGTGTTTATATGTTTGTTACTTCTTCACGCTCAAACGGCTGGACCAATTTTGATAAAATTTTGCATGGTGGTAGCTGACACCCTGGAATAACATATAGGCTACTTTTTATGCCGATATTCCCACGGGATCGAAATTTACGCGGGTGAAACTGCGGGGCGCAGCTAGTTTCAAATAAACCAATTACAGGCACTTTTGAATTGTCAAAGGGTGAGAACAATGCGAAAGTAACTCTATAATAATTACCTATATGTCCGTTATCCTTTTAGGCCTTAACGGCTAAATGGATTTCGATTAAATTAGACCATTACCCGGGTTAGGACACAGGATTTCTTACTCCAATAATACAGACGCCAGCACAACAAGCTACCCGAAACTGTCAAATTTTCCCAATCAACTTTGAACCTTATGCTTTAGCGATAAAGTTGAAAATCTATTAAATTTGACAGATTGTAGTAGCTTCATGTGCTGGCGTCTGTACATTTCCGTGGAATAGTTTCCGACCACTACGCGAGCGCAGCCGTGGGCAAAAAAAAAAAAAGTTAATTTGCGGTAAACGTGACGCATAAAAAGAACACAAACATAAAAAAAGTTGGGGGAAAACATGCGTCACATCCACTCAAAACGGCCATCGCTCAGTATAATGTTACGACCCTATACGAGACAGCCCCAGCGCTGGTTTTCAGCGGCAAATCATAATATTTTATTTCACATAAGCCTACAATACTTATGACACGTCAGAAGATATGTGCACGGTTGCAATTGGTCGGAGAAGAGTCGGCAAGAAACTCCACGGTTAAAAGCTAGTACCAATATAATTGTAACGACACTCGATACCGAGATTCTCTCCGATTCTCATTTGTTTCGAAACAAAATAAACAAACGAACAGTGTATACCTGACCCAGTAACAAACTGTGAGATTACATAAAATAAATTCGAGATACACAATGTCGATCGCAGCGATATCATAAAAGCGAAGAGCTCGAATCGTAACATAAATCGATTTCACTCGCGCAAGTCTCGATTTTCTGGGAGCGAATGGTAGAATTGCTGCGTTTTGAGTACCGGCTTGTGCTGCGAAGTGAATAAAGTCTTCCCATGTATGTCTGTTTGTTCTTTGTGTCCGGTTGAACACACTCTGCTATATGCCATTATGCACTCTCCTCTTTGAATGGACACACTTAAGTAAACTCATACAAAACTAGCTGCTGCTCGGGAATTCGTCCGCGTGAAAACCTTTTTTTTTTCTTATTTCTAAAATAAAAGTAGCCTAAGTTACTCCTTATTACATCAGCTATCTGCCAGTGAAAGTCCCATCAAATTTGGTCCAGCCGTTTTAGAGATTAGCCGGAACAAACAGATAAAAATTGTAAAAATGTTATTGTAGTACCGTGTATACATCCATATGCATTTAGTAAAAAGCGATTATTTTAATATTACAAACAGACACTCCAATTTTATTTATTTCTATAGATGTTAGAAATAAAACTCCTGAAGCAGTATTCTTCTGAAATCTCCTGAGAGAGATTCAGCTTTTCAATTGCGGCAAATTGCTCAAATTCTCCCATTTCTAATAGCATTTTATAAAAAACACCACAGAGCTCTCGATACTTGAATATATTTGCCCTGATTTAAATTCAGTGAAGCTTAATTTCCTCATTTGATTTGTCAGTTTCGACAATATTGGCATCAATTTCCTATCCACCAACATTAGTCGCAATTACTGTTGTAAACGTTGGTCCCAGTTAATATCTGTGAATGGATTGTTAATTACTTTGATGAGCTTATATTGCTGACCATTGGAGCGTTGTCATTGGCTGGTCGAGCCGTTGCACTGGATTCACCGTATACAAAGGACCAATTACGGTGATTAAGATGAAGCCTTGCATTAGAAAGGGACCTACCTGGACTGCAATGTATGCACTTAGCTTAGATAATTATTCCTGCACACTTTACAAAGATCTTTAGACGCTAGAATAATATTGGCAGGCAATTGTTTGGTAAAATGTATTGAAAAAACAAGATGGCGGGGCGTTAGTTTCGATTTTGGTCACGCGCCCTTTCACAGTTATTTTACCTTTGAATTTGCATCACTGTCAAAATCAAAGTGACCTTTATTCTCGTTATAATAATGTTGCTATTGGGTTGTTGCCACTGACTAATCCATTAAAATCACATTGATCTTTATTTACATTACAAAAAGGTTGTAGTTAGGATGCTGATGTCAGAGGTAAAATAGCTGAAAGAACTGGTATATGTTACAGGTTTCACAACTTGTATATTGAGTTAGGTAAAGTGAACAACCTATAGGTATAAAGGGTGCAACCAAAACGCCGTCGATCGACATCTTGAAATAATTTGGAACCGTACCTACATATGATTTGCAAGGTGACACAATTTGAGGCATACTTGCGACGTCGATTGACCGCGATCTGATTGCACCGTTTATATACACAAACTGACTTTTTAAGGAATGGGTCTTTATTTGTTACACTTAGTGCTATTACTTCCACACTTTTTACTACCACTTTTTACTTTAAAAAAATCTTGAATTCATTCATTCTCTGACAAGCACAGCCTAAACCGCTGGGTCTATAAGCATGCAATTTTGCACAAGAGTGCCTTGATATAAAGAACGAAGAATTTTTGGAAATTCATCCCCTAAACGGGTTACATAGGGAAAGAAAGTTTGTATGGAAATTCGTCAATGTTGCCGATGTGAAATCCCATCGGGCACAAGGCTTATCTAATATATATCTTGTTTCCACAGAAATAAACGCAACCAAAGCGACTGATATCTCCAACGCAGAAGAAGACGTATTATATCAAAAAGACGTGTCCTTCTCAGCAGAACTAGAAATAGCACCGTCCAATAGAATTAGTAAACCTACTGTAAGCTTAAAACATATCGACGACACCAGAAAACAAAGACTAACAACCACACTGCCAATAGTTTTTAACACGAGAAGCACACCAAATTATACTTATACAGGAGAGAAGTCTAAACAAGTGGATGGTTTGAAGAGTCTAATAGAAGATGGAGTTAGTGAAACTGATCTTAACATCATTGCCGATGAGACGAAGGAGAATTTGTTGGAAGCAAGCGATGCTAAGGTGACGACGCAGGGACCTAGTTTAGAACAAAAAGTAAGTTAATCAAAAATCTATAATCTGTTTGAAAGGTCAAGTCTGAATGTCGTAGAAGTTATCGATTTTAACGTAAGTTCAGACTATTCATTGTTGTAATGCTTGAAGGCAATCTCGACCTTGTTGTTTCTAGTTATACTACTACCCCCTTACTAATAAACGTATTATATCAGATGAATAGTTACACACCGATTTCTGTCTTTCAGTCGTCAGTAATTTGACTTTCGAAAGAAGAAGACAACTTTGTGTAACTATACAGACGCTATACACCGTTTATTAGTAAGGGGGTTAGTATTTTGCTGAGGGAATATTGTTTTATTTAGGTTCTCAATCGAAGCTCAGCAATAGTGTTAGATTTAAATCACTGTTTCTGTTATATGTGTAGGTATTTAAATCAGGCACATTCATCCTGTGATGGAATTAGACGATTGTCCGAATTGTACTCCGCGCGGAACTAGTTGGCCACACCTTAGGTATGTGAGCGGTGGAACGGAGGGCGGGGGCGCATTACTCAGTACGTGCGTTGCGAACCGCCGCCTCACCCTTGTCCCCACCTCAGCGGCCAACTAGTTCCGCGCGGACTATGAATTCCGTTAGGGCTCCAACACATAAACACGATACGACGTCGCGTCGTACTACGACACGGCATCGTTTTAACGTTTGAATGAAAAGTTACGACAATCATATACTATCATATTCGTCATAGCACAACTCGACGTCGTATCGTGTTTATGTGTTGGAGTCCTTACTCAACGATATATTTTCAACAACATCGAAAATATATAAAAGAAAGTAAGAGAGAGACGACTGGATGGAATGGAGATGGATAATAGTAGAACTATGTCCAAATAAATTGGGATTAGAGCAAGTGCATACTGATGATCGAAAATAGGAGCTAAAGACCATTCTTTACGCCATAATTCTTTGAGACTTTGTCAAGTAATTCCTGCTTCTTCTACCAGGTGCCAGGGGCAACGGCATCACCTCCATGGACGGCAGCAGTCGAAGCTTGTGACTGTGAGAGCTGTAGCAGCGAACGGTGTCCGTGTCCTGGGAATCCTAATACTTGTAAACCAGGTAAGACATCATCTGCCTAGCCTTTTCCCAACTATGTTGGGGTCGGCCTCCAGTCTAACCGGATGCAGCTGAATACCAGTATTTTACATGGAGCGACTGCCTATCTGACCTCCACAACCCAGTTACTGGGTAATACGACACCCCAATGGTAAGACTGGTTGTCAGATTTTCGGGCTTCTGACGACCCGTAACGACTGTCCAAAATTCACGAATGACCGCCGGGACCAACGGCTTAACGTGCTTTCCGAGGCACGGAGGGGTATGTAAGGATGGTCACCCATCCACAGACCAACCGCGGCAAGCGTAGCTTAACCTGATCGATCGACCCGTGCGGCTGATATTACTTAGCCACAAGCCCTTCTACACCACTATCATCTACATCGCGTGTAAACCAGGAAAGTTACTAGTTATTCCCATTTGGTTCTAAGAAAATGTTCTTGCCAAATGCAATCACTAACCCACCTTAAATATGTAAGATCAATGCTCGTGTCTTCTCTATACAGGGTGTTACGGAAAGGGTATATCAATACAAACGGGTTGAAGAGTGTATCTGGTCTAGAATCTCTTTACAAAATTTCAGCTCAAAAGCAGTAACTTTGAAAATGCTTAATATTTTTTTATTTCGATAGTTTAAACAAACGTGTCACCGCACTACGAGGGTCATTATCCATTATATGTAGTGTGTCTGTGCTCCTAGTACACGCACATCACGCCGCCGCGCGCCAGTGCAGCGCCGTGATGTCGAAATAAAAAAATATTAAGCATTTTCAAAGTTAATGCTTTTGAGCTGAAATTTTGTACAGATATTCTAGACCAGATGGATACACTCTTCAACCCGTTTGTATTGATATACCCTTTCCGTAACACCCTGTATAAGAAGACTGCCCTGTAGTGGGACAATTAGGCAAGTTTAACGTATGGATATCGATCAAAGCTTTTTGGTCTTTTGCAGTCCAGACATTAATAAATATTGTTTAAATATTGACTGTATCAGGTTAGACTGGAAGCCTACCCCAACAGAGTTGGGAAAAGGCTAGGCAGACTGACTGCAGTCCAGACATGATGGTTTAAAAATTTTATTTCTCAAAAGCAGAATACAATTATTCACTGAGGAACACTGGTTACATACATATAAACGCGTTCCTTGGTTGGAACGAGTAACAGAAAGATAAGTTTGAAGTTACACGTAGGTACAATTGTTGTTTTATGATTGTTAGTCATTAACTCATCAATATGTTAGTAAAATAAACTAAGTATGCTAAAAGAGATTGAGTTTAGAAGACCAAACGGTTAAACAAGAAGACCAAACGATTTTTCTAAGCTTTCGGAATTTTGACGACCGCGGATGTTGGATTAGGGAAGCTTCCAACTGGTATGCTTAGGGTGGCGGTCTGAAATTCCGGATCAGAACAAATATTTAAATGGCACTCAGGTATTTCGAACCGAAATATTTTTGCATATTACAATTTGTATAGGTAAATGACCGACGAGTTTTGGTCCAAAGGGGTTCAGGGTGTAAAATCTTTAATATCCATTTTTAAAAGCTTCCTTGGACAATTATTTGCTTAACTAAACAAAGTTTTACTCCCCCGGTATCCTTCAAATTCAAAGTAAAACTCGTCAGCAATTAACGACCCCACAAAATATAGGTAATGCTTACCAAAGAGTTCGAAATTCGAATATCGGCCAATGAGCGGGGCCGCCATTTTGAATTATTGCTTTTTGAAGTGCTTACAAACTGTTTATGAGATGGCGAGGTTAAATCGACTTGTTTTGGTTTTAAATTGGTCATTATATTCCGATAAAATTGAACATTATAGAAGTATTGTTGACACTAAAACATGAAATTGTGACATTGGCGTTTCGGATCACTTTGGTTCAATTCACCTTAAAGACTAGTTCAGCACCCCAACTTCGTAACACACTTTCTACTGCAATCAGAAGTAAAATAGAATAGAATAGAATATTCTTTATTATGTACACCATATAAATTACAGACATAAATATAGAAAACTTTACAATGGGTGACACAATGAGCGGCCTTATCGCTAAGAGCGATCTTTAAAAGACAACCTTTGGATGGATTAAAAACGGGAAGGACAGAAAAAAATGAAGGATATTCCTAATCGATTACATTGGTTTGAAAAATTCGTCTGCTCAACAATGTAAATAACACAATGAATGTTGTTGAACTGTGAAAATGAAAGGCATTGCAATTGTAAGTTTATTAAGCTATTATGCTGCGGGATTGAAGTATATAGGTACCTGTATGTAGGTACCTACATATATAATTATGTGCATAGGGGTAAAAGATGATTAAAGTTAAATGACGTTTAACTGGTTGAATGCCGTAATTACAGACACAATTAAAAAGCCATTGTGTCTCGCGTGGATCCACGTTGAAGCATACGAAGGGTTAAACGTCAAAAATGTATAGTTAAACAGGTAACAGCTAATCACTACTTAACTTTAAGCAAGGTTTATGAATAACTAGCTTCTGCCCGCGACTTCGTTCGCGTGAAATTTTTTATTTCCTCGACCCATCTCGTCGTATTGCATTACCTGCCCGCGTCTCCTGCTCTATCAATTCGATTCCCCATAGCGCTTTTGCTCGGCTTCTAAGGGTCATAGCGTGACGTTAAATAGCCTATAGCTTTCCTCAAGAATTGGGCTATCAAATGCAAGAAGAATTTTTCAAATCCGACTGGTAGTTCCAGAGATACAAACCCCCCTACATACAAACTAAATTTTACCTCTTTCTAATATTAAGTATAGAAGAGCTCAATCCAGGTCAGTAGATTCTGTATTTGATAGTCTGGGATGAACAGTGGAACTTGTTTTAGTAAAAGTGTCTTCTTAATTAAAATTCTGTCCCTTAACTGCAGACTGTGATGTACTGTCTTTGCCATAAAATCACGGATTCTAATTACTTTCCATACTGTCTAACAAAGTTGTACGTAGAATACTCTTTATTATGTACGCCGTAAGAATTACAGATATAAATGTAGAAATTTAACATGGGGTCACACAATGCGTTAAAAGATCGCTTTGAACGATGAGACCATAATGCTTAAAGCAATCTTTTAAAGACATCCACAATCACCGCCACCTCGTAGGTAGGTATAAAGCTACACAGTTCAGATTGTCTTGAATAAGAAAAGGGTGTCAAATGATACCCTGCCTTAATGAGATTTATCAGCTGAGCATAATGGTGTAGAAAGATAATGTTCGGTAAAATATTGAAATAGGTTTAATATCTTGTGCCTGTGTTTGACCTTGAAGCAATGTGTCATTAGACATTTGGAACTAATGAATATTCTGTCGTAGCTGTTTCATTGTTAGTATGAGACAGATTCGGTTCTATTAGTATCGAATCATGTTATGAGTGTGAAATAATAGATGACAACGATAGAAATATTGTTGTTTGAAAGTGCCCCAGGTTGGGCGCCAAAATAATTTTGGCGCCCAACCAAAAGGCCAATTCCCGTAGTTAAAAACTTTTAAAATCTAGCCAAAAACTCGACAAAAATGTAGGGAAATTAAAGGTATTTTTGACAGATTGAGACAAAGATCAGACTGTGAATGTTTTTAAAATTACGAGAATTGCCCTTCTGTCGTGAAGTGTGGACGAGTCTAAAAGATACCTAAACTTATTAACAAATAGAAGGAGATGGCCAAGCAGAGCTTTAACTAAAAATATTAAAAAATATAGGTTTATTTTTAGATCAGCAAGCAACTCAAGGAGATTGGTATTCATAAATGTACTACAAAATACGAACACTGTCTACTGATCACGCTTTTAAATAAGTACAAATTGCTCAAGTAAACAATCACAAACAAAAGAAAAATAACGTCAAAACATTTTGCCTCAGAATATTGACGTAAATTTTCCATATACGTCATTTAGCATTAATGGATGGCGCAAAAATCCCAAATATATTGCTCGAAACGATTTGAGGTAACAACCTCGATTTTCTAGCGCCAATAAGAATCCGAGGTCTGGTTACTGTCAATTACAAGGTAAAGAGAAATTGATTTAGCCGTCGAACGACTCACCAAGTCACCACACGGTGAAGCAACAGAAGTTTAAGTCTAACTTGAAGATGAGTTTGCCAGTCGAATGGTAATTTCACGAATTTATTTTCCTGCGAAAAAAGTTAGACATGGGTATCCTCCAAATGGAGAAGGCGTAGATTTCTTATTTATCTTGATTGCCTAGCAAACAATTACATTACTATTTCAGCAAATAAGAAAAACTTAATCATTTACAGTAAGCAATATTCGCAAGGGAGAATGTGACACTTCACGTTTCTGTCATAACCATCTGTTATCCAAGCATGTTTTGCACTATCAAGTCACTTCATAAGCATTACCCCGTGGCCACGAGCTACACGCTCAAGCGACACGCGTCTTGCGACAACGACCGTGGAGAAAATTTTAAAGAAAGAAGTTGTTTATAGCATGCCACGAGTCACCGCGGCGCGACTTGCGGAGCGGACGGACGGAAACAAGTGACGTTCGCGCGTGTTGTTCACAAGTCGTATTCGCCCGATGCTGCGAAAGGAGCCTCACTTTTAGCAGCCAAGCCCCCCAGCCTTGCCATCCAGATGAACTGATCAAAAATGTACAAAGTCAACCTTCTAAACAAAACTGCTACATGACCTCACCAACCCGGTTACATAACTCGAACCGGAAGGCACACGCCGCCATTACCAAAGACCACTTCCGCAACACGCCCCAACTTCCCAACTTTCACCCTGACAGTTGTTATTGAGTTGCCTCCTCGCATTTCGTGATCCGATTATAGTGAATTCGCTCTAAAATTAATCGTGTTTACCTGCATCGGGATGAAACTTGATGCTTTTGAGGATTCAATTTGAAAGTGATGGAGCACTTTGACATGCTTAGAGGTGGTAGAAGATGGTCATGGATTATGGCAAATTATGATGGTAGGTATTTTATTTTCATAGGGTCCCGAGTAACAATACAAGTCCATAACTGTTTACCCATTTACTTAGTCCGAAAACTTTTAATAAAACACGGCGGCTCGGGTATTAAAATATTCTGAATCGGGGCCCTACAGAATTCACTGAAGTAGTCTTGTTTGCATACACGAGGAGGTATTATGACATTCTCTAAGAGCTTCACGGTACCGGGAGGAATAAAATCAAACAACGGTTTGTCTCGTAGTAGGATCTCCGATAATGATTCCTATAAAATCTTACAATTTTATAACTTACTAGCATCTGCCCGCGACTTCGTCCGCGTGAAATTTCACCCTCCCCCCATTCACTCTCTTAGGGGTGGAATTTCGAAAAACCCTTTCTTAGTTTATACCTACTCTGCACAAAGAACACACCCTCCAAACATGTCTCTAGGGCCAGCGGTTTAGGCTGTGCGTCAGTCAGGACTTTGAATTTTATATAATTATATTTACATAATAATATAAGCTAACATTTAAAATAATAATAAATCCTACTAATATTATAAATGTGAAAGTTTGTGAAGATGTTTGGATGTTTGTTAGTCAATCACGCATAAACTGTTGAACAAATTTGGATGAAAATTAGCACATAGATATACCATTTCCTGGATTAACACATAGGATACTTTTTATCTCGATATTCCTACGGGATCGACACTTACGCGGGTGAAACCACGGGGCGCTGCTAGTTTTATATATTTACTAGCTGCGCCTGGCGGTTTCACCTGCGTAAGTGTCGATCCCGTGGGAATATCGGGATGAAAAGTAGCTTATATGTTAATCCAGGGTATCAGCTACCTCCATAAAAAATTGTATCAAGATTGGTCCAGTTGCTTGAGCGTGAAGAAGTAACAAACATATAAACACACACACTCACAAACTTTCGCCTTTATAATATTAGTGCGATATAGAATTTTTGCTTGTCAGCCTAATCTCTTCTAATTATAAATCTTCCCGTTTGTCTCGTCTTTCATTCATGCTAATAACTTTCAACTGACTCGCCGAGGTTGTGAACACCAAATAGTGTGTGTCTACAGCAATGTTCCGCTAAGTATGTACCGCGGCACCCTGGTGTACCGTGGTCATTAATTGGTGTGCCTCGGAAAAATAAGGTTATGTTATAAACTCATTTGCAATAAAAACCAAAAAAAGAGAACGCCTCAGGACAATCGACGAAGAGATGAGAGTAGCTTTGTCAACGATTACGCCAAAGGAGACTATTAAAAAGTGGTCTATGAACCAATAGCGATACTGTTACGATATTTCTGTGGGGATACCTCAACTATACCCTTGTGCAAAGTGGCATCAAAATCTGACCCGGCAGTTTTGAGAAATATAATATTTTAGAATACATAATTTCATGATAACATTAAAAACTGGTCTATGAACCAATAGCGATACTGTTACGATATTTCTGTGGGTATACCTCAACTATACCCTTGTGCAAAGTGGCATCAAAATCTGACCAGGCAGTTTTGAGAAATATAATATTTTAGAATACATAATTTCATGATAACATTAAAAAGTGGTCTATTAACCAATAGCGATACTGTTACGATATTTCTATGGGGATACCTCAACTATACCCTTGTGCAAAGTGGTATCAAAATCTGACCCGGCAGTTTTGAGAAATATAATATTTTAGAATACATAATTTCATGATAACATTAAAAAGTGGTCTATGAACGAATAGCGATACTGTTACGATATTTCTGTGGGGATACCTCAACTATACCCTTGTGCGAAGTGGCAACAAAATCTGACCCGGCAGTTTTGAGAAATATAATATTGTAGAATACATAATTTCATGATAACATTTTTATTTTAAAAACGTTTTAAAGGGTATTTCTGACTTTATAATACTTAATTAATGTGTTTCTTTCCTAGATTTTAGTATTTGTTTCGATTTTAACCGACTTCAAATCCGTTGCGAACATCTAAGCATACATAGGGACAGAAAGCGGGAAGCGACTTTGTTTTATACTATGTAGTGATGTATAAAAAGTTTTTTTTACATACACCCTTTTTTCTGCTGCTAAAATCGAGTTCCTTCTTATTTTAAGACGTATCCTTCCTACATAAATATTTAAAAAATGCCTAAAAATCGGTAAGTAAAAAAAAAGTTGAGGGGACAAGTGACTTTGCCTAGTAGAGAAACACATTAATAAAGTCAGAAATAACCGTTCAAACCTGACCTGGTGACAATAGAAACACTTGGTAAAGTACCTATACCCTTTCCAACAAAAAAAGAATTTTCTAAATCAGTCAAGCCGTCTTCGAGAAATCGGTGAATATAAATATTAAAAAATAAAAAAAGATTCCGACGAACTGAGAACCTCCTTGCTTTTTTGAAGTCGGTTAAAAACGAAAAAAAAAACTGAAATTCAGCACTGTCGAGGTGGTAAGTGTCTTTCTTTAGCAGATAACCACATTAATTTAGTAGTATAAAGTCAGAAATACCCGTTAAAACGTTTTTAAAATATGAAATTGTAGCAAGAAATGTGAATTTTAAAGTATTATTTTTCTCAAAACTGCCGGGTTAGATTTTGATGCCCCTTTGTACAAGGGTATAGTTGAGGTATTCTTACAGAAATACCTCTACAGTATCGCTATTGGATCATAGACCATTTCCCATACAAATTTTAACAGTCTCCTTTAGACCGTCTATGCTCGATTAAACAGGCTCGTGTTTCGCATTAAATACCTTTTGTGCAATTTAAACTTTAGGTTTGTTGATTAATAATAAATATTGTTTCGATGATTAATAAATAAAATGTTGATTAATATTACTTAAAAAATGATTTTTGTTGTGGTGTACCTCCAAACATTTTCGTTTTCCTAGATGTACCTTGAACACAAAAAGTTTGCGGAACACTGGTCTACAGTATACAAATAACGAAAATAAATGATAAAACAAAATAAACAACCCGAATCAACTCCCAGTATCGTTCCTATCGATTAAAAGTAAGTTACGAGTTTCATACTGTACCTGCAAAACTTTACTGAAATCACAACTTTTGAAACCGAGCGCCCCGCACCACCATTGCGTGAAGTGATTCACCCCGATTTTTCGATTAACGACCCCTGCTGTCGGTGTGTCCCCTCCCTTAATCGATATCTCAAGAAGAATGCAGGGCGCTTGAATTATATTAAGTAATATCGGGGGATCTTGATCTACGGCCCCTGGACGCACTCCCAGACACACTGGGGGGCAAGAATGTAGGAAAAAAATTGCGAAATTATACAGGCTGATTTTTTTTTTACCGGTTCCGGTGAATAGCTGACCCAATTTTTTGGGTGGTTTAGAGAAAAATCCAACTATGAACTCGAACTATCCAACAATTTCCAAACAATATAAAATGGTGACGTAAAATTTTTCGCACCCCGACTAACTTAACTTTACTTTTGTTGTAGCTTGATTTCGCACAAAGCAAAGTAAATTTTTACAGAGCGTTCTACCCATGAATATGAACAACTTTCACTATGGGACCAACTCTGAAATTGCGAAAAAAATCAGCTGTTTGCATTTTGGTCAAGTTGGTATTGAACTTTTGTATTAAACAACTAATGTTTTATCGTGATTTCAGAGTTGGTCCCATAGTAAATGTTGTTCGTATTCATGGGTAGAACACCCAGTAAAAAATTGGAACCGGTTAAAAAAAAACATCCTGTATGACGCCACTATCGACTTAATAATAATCTTGAATTAATTTATTCATTCATTCACTGACATCTGTTAGTGAATAAATGAATAAATTAATTATAAACGGTTTAGGCTGTGCATCATCTGATGCACAGCCTAAATCGCTGGGTCTAGAGGCATGAAATTTTGCACAAGAGTTTCTTATACAACGAAAGTGAGCACTAATACTATGGTTTCCTAGAATAGCGGTGACCGCTATATAGCGTCTGCAATATACCGGCAAATGACTTCACTGAAACGTTATTTATGAAAATAAGTTGGTGTTTTTCTAGAAGTCAAACCCCGCTGTCATAATTTTCATGACAGCCGTCACTGCAGCCGTTATCAAACTCAAACTCAAAGCATTTATTTCAATTAAACCAATTACAGGCACTTTTGAATTGTCAAGGGGTCGGTCAGTCAGAAAGATGAAGCCAGTTGCCCATTCCAAAGCGTAGGTACCTATGGAGAAGAACGGGCAACAAACTCCATGGACACTCTTTTAAATCAAAATAATATGGTTACAAAGTCCTGGTTACATCGTTCATGTTAACAATTATACATGTGAGAACGATACAGAACGTTAAAAGCGTCCATAATGAAAAGATGAGAAAAAACAACAATTCAAATAATAAATGAATATAAAATAAGCCATGGAGCAAAGAGATGACCAGTCCCTACTGACGACGCCCGTTCACGAACTTGAACGTGTTATGTGGCGGACACCGCTTTTCAAGGAAACTGTAGCTTAAGAAAGGATTTATGAAAATTCATTCTCTAAATGGGTAAAATAGCATTCTCATGGGTTAAAATTTGTATGGAAGTTCGTTCGTCGGGCACACGGATAATGTTGGAGAAAATAGCTAAATTATCTGCCGCCACCATGCCTGAATCCATACTTATAATATTATAAATGCGAAAGTGTGTCTGTCTGTTACCTCTTCACGCTTAAACCGCTGAACCGATTTAGATGAAATTTGGTATAGGGATAGTTTGAGTCCCGGGAAAGGACATAGGATAGTTTATATCCCGATATTCCTACGGGAAACTTATGCGGGTGAAACCGTTTGGCGCTGCTAGTAACTCTATATTTTGTACACAGCGCCGATGAAATTTTCTAGCGAATATACCAATTTTATTCTGTTTTCGGCTCCATGACAACTTTTTAACTCGCGCTTCGGGCGGGACAAAAATTGTGTTGCATATCGATATATCGATACCTTTAGACTCAAAAGGCGTAAACGCCAAAAGGCTACTTTTCAGGAAAAGCAAAAAACAAAAAATATTTTAAGAAAAAAATCATAACTTTTTTGTTTCAAGACTGAGTAAGTTCATTTTCGGCCCACATTATTAAATGTTTAAGATAAACAGTACGATTATATATTATTTAGGATAAATTAATAAATAAAGAAAATAGGATTGTTATACGCCCCCAAAAAAATAAAAAAATGTTGTTTACAACCCAAAATATTACATTGTCTGTAAAATGCTTAGGGTGTATAGGTTACTTAAAGCGTCCTTTCTTGCTGAAAAGGGGTGTATTGACAGACAACGGAGAAGTATGTACTTAATATTCATACCATGATGAGATCGTTCAAAAAACATTGTACGAGTAACTACCTATTCGAACTGCTCCTAAGAAAATATTGTTAGTACGCGTTAAAAGTGCTCTAAAGTGTCGTTAAATGTGCTGATCGTGTGAACAATATCAATAACAATAATCTGACTACAATTAATAAGTGACTTAGTGCTTTGTGTATCAAGTCTAGACCGAAATAGTATCAAAACAGTTATTCATCTACCGTCAGGAGTAATTCACTAGCCCCTCATAATAAAACGCGTAAGCGCCGCAGATTGCACGGCGCATACGACGTTCTTCTCGCGAGCTCGCAGTGAGTCCGCTCGTTGTGTTGCGAAGGGCCTTTATTAGAGTGCACTCTTACTAACAAAGATTGAAGGGGTCTTTAATAGTGTGCTGCCTTGGAGTCTGGGTACGTAAACAATATTATATATACACTATAATGTTTCACTCACCAAATAAAAGCCAATCGACTCCGGATCTGCATACGGAACAGGATTCTGATTCTGGTACCGTTACTAATGTCACGCAAAGAAAACGGAAACAACCTGATTGCGAGTTGACGCTGGCTATTGCTGATTTATCTGCCGAGTTTAGAAAAACTATAGGCGACCTGCGCGCTGTCATAAATACCCAGTTCTCAAACATAAATGCGAATATTGCTAATCTGAGAGATGAGTTTAATACCCTATCAACAACATCTTCACAAATACAAACTGAACTGAAGGAACTACGAACAGAATATTCTACGGCAAAATTAGATATATCGAGTCTAAATGCAAAACATGATGATCTGTCTCAGGTTGTGACAGAGCTAAAGTCTACAGTAAACTTTAACTCGGCAAACTGCATCGACAATGTGAAGCGTATAGCTGATCTGGAGATGAGTGTCAGGAACTCTGCGTCGAAGTCGGTGGCTCTGCTTGAATCTAAAATAGATGTGCTAGAACAGCAGGCGAGGCAGTGTAACATTGAGCTGGGGAACATTCCTGAAAAACGGGGTGAAAACCTAATTTCTGTGCTGGAGTCAATTGCGTCAGCAATTAATATACCGATAGCAAAAAATGATGTAGTTGCGATTCACCGTGTTCCTCATGCGCACGCGCAGAATAATCGTCCTAAGAACATAATAGTGAAGTTTGTGTCCCGCTTGCTTCGCGATAATCTACTAAGTGCGTACCGTCTATCCAAGGGGCTGACATCCGATCGCATTGGCCTCTCCGGAACGCCATGTCGTATATACATAAATGAGCACTTAACACTTCGAAATAAGGATTTGTTTCGCAAATGTCGTGAGGCAGCCAAAGCTAATAAATTTAAATACGTATGGATCAGAAATGCGACCGTCTTGGTCAAGGAAACGGATGATTCGGCCACTTTTGCTATTCGTACGGAAGCCGACATATCTAGCAAAATCACAACAAAAAACCATTCCGAGAATATCGCTGATAATAATTAAACCTTCCATAGATAGTGCATTAAGTGTTATTATTACGGAAGCATTTTCTGTTATTGTCATTTATCGAAATATGCTGTCTTCTACAGGTTCACCTTTCCTTTATTTTATTTATCTCGTATGTAATTATGTAAAAGTATCACTTTTATCAATCAATCTGTCCTATGCTAAAAAAAAATTGTCCGCTAATTGTTTTATGGTACTGCTGCCGATCCATAAATTGTTGCTGTATTACTATAATTATATCTATACATGTATCTATACCTTTATGGTCATTACAGACGCCTCATTGAATGTACTGCTTTTGATTGCTCTATTTAGAATGTGTCGTTGTTTTATAATCTTACCAATATTTTTTTTAATTAATACTATTGAATTGACTCATTTAATTAATGGCTAATAATCTTATATCTATATATTACCAAAACTGTCGAGGGATCAGGACAAAGCTGAACACATTGTATTTGAATATTTTGGCAAATGCTTACGACATTATTGTTTTCACCGAGACCTGGCTGACACCTGATATCTCAGATAACGAATTTATTGACCAACGTTACCTTGTATTTAGATGCGATCGTGATCGTATTGTTACCCAAAAAAAAGACGGTGGTGGCGTCCTCATAGCTGTCTCTCGAGAATTAAAACCGTCTTGCCTCGCATTATCGCCCCCTTTAGCTTTACCTGAGCATAAAATAATTAAAATCCCTTCGTGCCGTGATAACTACAGTTTAATATGTGCTACTTATATACCGCCGAACACGACGGAAGAAATATATATACATTTTCTTGATTCTCTCTCGGCTCTGTTTGATGATCCTCGTGTGGACAATATTATTTTAACAGGCGACTTTAACATGCCTCAACTTAACTGGGTTAAAAGAACTTCATTCATGGAATGTGCTACAAATACTCCCTCTAACGTAACTCATCAACTCTTAAACATTTGCTCGCAACTGAATATTAAACAATATAATAATTTAACTAATTGTAACGGTCGTATATTGGATTTGTTTTTCAGTAATGCACATTCTTTAACGTTTACTTCTGATGTCCCTCTCCTGCCCATCGATGCTTATCATCCTGCCTTTTACGTCCACGTACCGTTTGTACATACACCAAGTATCTCGAAATGCAAAATTCCGAATCCGCTCAATTATTACAAAGCTGACTACTGCGAGATAAATAAGGATATTAGTAATGTTGACTGGAGTGGTTTACTTGAAGGGTTGATACCTGAGGAAGCTGTGTCTGCTTTCTATGAAAAAATATTCGAAATAATTAGATCACATACACCCACTCGCAGGCTGAGGAATTTTAATTTTCCCATCTGGTTCACACGTTCACTCATACGTACCTTCAAAAATAAATCTTATGCTTGGATAAAGTGGAAGAAACGCGGCAATATAAGTGACTATGAAAAGTATTCTGTCATTAGAACAAGGTTCAAAAAAGAAGCAGAGAGATGCTATAAAAGATACATGAAGTCAGTTGAAGATAATATTGCCACCAATATCAAGGCTTTCTGGTCGTACATCTCCAACCGTAAAACTGCAAATAGAATTCCTGGCACGATACACTACAAACAAAATTTAGCCAGTGATCCTATTGCAATTAGTAATTTATTCTCTTCCTTTTTCCATTCTGTGTACGAACCCTCCACTTTTAACTCTGATTCATGGGTACCTCCACCTACAAGTGCTGATCATGATGTTAACTTATCTAAATTGTATTTCCCCTTAGAAAATATTCGCAGAGAACTAAAAATGTTGGATTCGACTAAAGGACCTGGTCCAGACGGTATACCTGCGTTATTTTTAAAAAATACCTACAGTACAGTATGCTATCCCGTATTTATATTATTTAACAAATGTATTTCGTGTGGAGTCTTTCCGGATGTATGGAAACGCGCAAATATCGTACCAGTACACAAAGGTGGTTCTAAAAGTGATGTAGAGATGTATCGTCCAATTTCCATATTGTCTGCATTGTCTAAACTCTTTGAAAGGCTTGTCCATGCTGAGATTTATCCAATTATTCGTCATATTCTAATAAAGGAGCAGCATGGCTTCGTCAAAGATAGGTCTTGCGTAAGCAATCTCTTAATATTCACAACACAACTTTTTGAAAATATTGATAACAGACAACAAACGGACGCGGTATACACTGACTTTCAAAAGGCATTCGATAAAGTGGATCACAGATTGCTGCTGAATAAAATTGCGTACAATGGTATCAGAGGGGATCTCCTCCGTTGGTTTGTCTCATATATAACCAATAGGACCCAAAAGGTTGTGATCAATGGCTTCGAGTCTAATTGTATTCAAGTTACATCAGGAGTTCCTCAAGGCTCAATTTTAGGACCTTTATTATTTATACTATTCATAAATGACATAAAATATTGCTTTCAAAATTCTAAATTTCTATTATACGCTGACGATTTAAAAGTTTTTAAACAAATTTCAAATGAACAAGACTGTGTTGAATTCCAACGTGATCTTGATCGTTTCTCAGACTATTGCTCTTATAATAAACTCTACCTTAGCTTACCTAAGTGTCATAGTATAACGTTCACTAAAAAGAAAAATATCATACATTTCAATTATAAACTTGCTAATAGTGTTATTAATAAAGTTAGCAATCTTCGTGATCTTGGTGTGCAGCTGGACTCAAAACTTCATCTTGATATTCATGTAGAAAAAATTGTCAATAAGGCATATCAGATGTTTGGATTTGTAATGAGAGCATCCAGAGATTTCCATCGTCCCTCCACCTTCTTGCATCTGTATAAGTCCATAATTAGGCCGCAATTAGAATACGCAGTTCCGATCTGGAATCCCTACTATGCGAAATATGTCGAAATTATCGAATTAGTCCAACGCAAGTACCTTCGTGCTATGCAATTTAGATGTTTTCGAAAGAAAACATCTTACCAATCACTTCTTAAAGAATACGACCTGCTTACTTTACAGTCAAGACGCGTTCTCCTTGAGACAATGACGTTATTCAGTGTATGCCGAAACAAGTTTGATTGCCCTGACTTGGTGTCTGGTTTGTGTTACCTGGTTCCTCGAACAGTACATGGACGGGAGGTACGCACCAGGCGACTGTTTGCTACTAGCTTTTGTAGATCCAATGCTGGTAAGCGTTCACCGCTATACCGCTTAGTCGATACATACAATGCGCGTTTTGGTGCAATAGACATACTATTCCTAAGCAGATACAAATTCAAAAATGATATAATTAAGTTTCTTAAGGATCGGCAGTAGGCTCCATAGGTTTTATACAATGTAGGTATCATTGTTAATAGGATAGGGACCTGTATGATACATCCCACGTGATTTTTTTATTTTATTTTTATTTTATTTTATTGATTTTTTTTTCTGTTTGTTACAACTTATACCTATAGAATTTTTTTTTCTTTTTTTTGTTCATCTTTATCTTTTTTTTTAATTTATCTTTTTTTTTAACATCTTTCTCTGTCATGTAGCAGGCCTGACTCAATAGTTAGCCCTGCTACATAACAGCTTGTTTCTTGTTTTTTGTTTTTTATATGCTACAGTAATCTGTGGAAAATGTTGTGGGTAGTATATTTGTTAAGCTTAATTCTAAGACAACACTGTTTATACTTAATATACTACTGTTTGTTTTCCCAAATGTAATAAATAAATAAATACCATTATGATAAACGGTTAGGGTTTAAACGTTACTACAAGCATCTATTGTTGTAAAGAAGGGGTATATAACACAGTCACAGGAGAAGTATTTAGCTAATAATTACACAATGCTTTTAACTGCTCGATTGTTATTTTTAAATCAAAGTCAACTCATTGTTATTATTTATTTATAATTATGTGTTCATAAAAACCTCTACTAAAAAAGTTGGCCATCGTAATCTGAAACTTTTGGCTTAAGGTTACGCAAATACTAGTTGTCATTGAAAAACATGGCTAAGATTTACTAGAACTAAAACCCAGATAAACAAGAGCTTGATACGGAATCAGTATAACAAAAAACAATTAATCATTTCAAAATCTTTAATATCATTATGACATTAATAAGAGTCTATGTCAGAGCCTGAGCCTGTGAAGAAGTGCGTTTTTCTATAAACTTTAGGGTAAGAGTTACGGGCACTTCTACTGTAGTCGATTTTTCTCTACATTACTTTAATAACAGATATTCTTTGGAATCGTTACAACATTCTTAATTATCAGAACAAGAATAACTACTTTATTAAATTATGGTAAAAGACTAGAAGCCCCATCTAAGACAAAATGCTTTTAAATAACAATAAAATTACTTAAAAAAAAATCAATTGAAAGTGTTGGAGCTCTAATCTACATCCATTTCTTGGTTTTCTTCGTAATCACTATGAAGAAAAAAGTCACAAACGGTTTCTTCACAAGGAAGTCGACGATACTCATTGTGATAAGTCTTTGGAATGGTTCCATTATCACAAAGTCTCATCAAATCTTTATATTTGGCCTTGGATATAGGCAATCTGGCATTGTAGGCAGGCTCTATTATAGGTCCTGGAATGTCTTGTCTGGAGTCATCAACCACCGCAACAGTATCTTTTGTATTGTCTGTGCTTGCCTTTGACTTCCCCTTACCCTTCAACTTACTCTTGGCTGTTGCTGTTCCTTTCCCTTTTCCTTTTACAGTCTTTGTTTTTAGATCACCTTCATGCAATGTTACTCGAATTTCCTCTGCGTTCTTAATCATTGAATATTTTAGTCTTATTTCATCGCGATACTATTTCTTAAAAGTCGCCGTTCTTATTTTTGTTGGATGCGCACTTTTTTTTAAACTGAGGGTGTGAATGTTTTTTCAGCTAGGTCTTCAAAATTAAGCAAGTCTGTGTGATTGAGGACTTCTACTCGGTAGGGACAGGACAAGTTGATTTTTTCGAGATAATCTCAGTTAGGGCGTATAAGTCATCTTTAATTTTTTAACGGAATAATAGGGGTGTATGCACCACAAAACGATGATATGAACAAAATTTTGCGGCATCAACGTTAAGTCGTATGAGTCAACTTTATTTTTATACGAGAATAAGAAGGGCGTATGCTCAAGTTTTGGTTAACGACTTTATTATACGACCTTTAAGTTTTTTTGATAATTGTGCATGTTACCTAAATAACCAATAAAATAAAAAATTATATCAAATACGCCTCATGTCTTTAAAAATCTTCAAAAATCACGTGGGTCGTATTAGCCTTAATTTTGCGAATTTCGCAGTTTTAACTACACAGATTGATAGAGAAAAAAAAACTGAACATAACTGCATCAAAAAGTCATTTTGGCCAAATTGGCGTTTACGCCCTTTGAGTCTAAAGGTATCGATATTTACTCTGTGAGAAATTTTTCAACACTACTATTTTTTTTTTTATATACTGTACTTAGGTATGCAGTTTTTGCTAAAAATTACAACAGGCTTTCATATTACTTATCTTTCTTTCTGGTGTTCCAATATTATTCTTTCTATTTACCTAAGTACCTACAACGCTACAAGGTTCTTTTGGCGAGTGGCCAAAATCGGAAGTAACGTCGCCATCTTGTTTTGTCAATACAATTTCTGTGACAAAACACTCAAAATATCTTTACGAATAACGCCCCCCTGTCAATGTCATTCAGGCGCCAAAGGATTCTTTTAGATCTGTACCAATAAAGAACTGTCAAAATCTAGCACTAGACTAATTCTTATTTTTTTATTTTTCTATCTTCTTTTTCTTTTATTAATGGGCCTTTTAATATCGGAAATGGCCGCCAATTTCTCTATACCTGAAACGTTTTCATGAAATCGTTTTCCTTTTGTGTCAGGGTATTAGAATGATAAATGGGAGACGGAAGCGATGGTCTAACCCACTTCACTCGTATATTGTCACGATAAGTTCATGACATCCACCCACGACAGCTACGGGGTGCGAAACATTTCGTCACCATTTTGTATTGTTTGGAAATTGTTGGATTATTCTTCGAGTTCATAGTGTAAGGTTTGAATAACATAAATAAATAAATAAAAAGGAATTAAAAGGTTGGCTACACTACGTAGAGTATTATATTATCTGTGGCTACACTGACCGGACGGATGACGTAAGCGGGATTTTTGGTTTTGCGAAAAAAATAAAGAAAAAGGGCGGGAAGCGAACGTTTTGGTTCGCAATAAGTTTAGTTTTAATTGCTACAATAAGTTTAGTTTTAAAGGCCACAATAAGTTTTGAAATTGGATGATTGTCTCGTCAATAAGTTTGGTAGCTAATAGTTTTGGTGCAATTATTATTACACGTACAATTAACACATTGTATACAATGTGGTTTGTGCTTTGTTTCTGAGGTTGATTAAAATAGTTGGATTTTTTCTCTAAACCGCCCAAAGAGTTGCGTCAGCCATTCACCGTTATTGGTACAAAGTTCCTTATCACACGTTATACAGAAGCCAGCACATCAAGCTACCCGAAAATGTAAAATTTAACCAATAAACTTTGAACCTTATGTTTTAGCGATAAAGTTGAAAATCTATTAAAGAAATTTGACAGATTGTAGCTTGATGTGCTGTCTGTACACTGCACAATTAGGGGTTTATTTATTAAAGCTTAAAGTCAAGAAATGATTAGAGACAGTTTAACCACACATTTTTGACGTTTAAACGTCTCTTAACTTTAAGTAATGTTTATAAATAAAGGGGTTGGCAGATGAGAGCTAGAACGAAAAATTATTGTGTAACATTTTGACCGTCACGATACCTTTTTTTTAGTAACAAGAGTGTCCTGACGACAGCTACAAGCAAAATGTCTCCCATGACACATCTCGTTAAATCTAAACCCTAATTTTAAAGAAGTACTGCTCCCAGTATTCCATTTTGTGTCGATATAAGTACCTAACTGTGGAGGCTTAAACTTAGCATCGTTTTAATAACCAACCTTTTTTAGTTATTATAAAATAATGACAAAACCGTAAGGGCTTGGTAAGGGTCAGTTTAGCTGACAAGCTAATGTCATGATGCAAAAATATATGATGTGTCAACAAAGGGGATTGAAGTCTTTTCTATGGAGCCTTGGCATACCTATCTATCTGACCGCCATTCTGTTTTTTTTTTCAAAATGGCGGCTTCGCATGAGTCCGCCATTTTGATTTGGAAAAAAAATCAAAATGGCGGACAGGTTGTGTGCCACGGGCCTTCAAAGCCCAAAAAAGATCCTAATAGGTAATTACGATAAATAATAATGAGGCGTTTTATTTATCTGGGTACAGTTAGCATTCCGCCGATGTTAACTGTACCTACACATCGCTTGCTTTCGCACAAAGCAAAGTTAAGACAAATGGTGCTCAAAACACAGAATCTAATTAACATCTGACCTCTTGAGATCAGCCCCATTTTATTATAAGCTCCGTAGGACCAGGCTATAAGCCATGACAAACGGCGGCAGACTGCTTTTATTGTAAGCATGGCGTGTCTTTGTCATAATTAAGAGGCTTCATCTCGCCCCGAAGCCGGTTCTCTGTGAAATGACTCAATTTCCTGTCCTTACAGATGTGGGCACATTTGTTTATGGTACTTCCTGAGCGTTCGTGTATTATTGCTTTGTTACTGAATCCTTGTTTTACTGTTGCGATCTTCCGATGTTTGAACTTTATTTTTGAGGGAGACTTACACGATGTCGATGTTTGCAGGTTTAAATTAAATTAGCTAGTGAAACTATAGACGTGATCTGAACACGTTCTTCTTATTAGCGTGTCGATAGCAATCTAAACATACTCGGCCCAGAATTCGGCTACTTGTTTGGCGCCATCACTAGTAGACCATCAGTTCTTCTGAACACGTTAAAATAATGGTTGGGCAGGCCCATTCAGCAATAAAAAAAAAAAAAAAAAAAAAAAAAAAAAAAAAAAAAATTACGTAATGTTTCTTTTTTAGGGGTCAATGACCGCTGCTAGTTTTTCGTGTTTCAATATCGATACAAATGACGTCTGTGAAATTTACACAAAAAATAACAGATTTTTTAAACTGATATTTCAAGTGAATACAGTACCTAACTGCGGTCGATGATCCCACAAAAAAATCATCAATTTAACTTTTTTTTTTATTATGTTTAGATATGGGTACCCATCATGTCTGTGGAGTTTCACTACCTAATTTAATTTGACCCTGTGGCCTGTACCTATCTATATTGAAAGTTTTTTTCCATTACGTTCGATAAGGGGATCGGGCTCAGGGGAGTTGTCGAATGTTTTTGCTTTTGCTCTCAAACGTATTGTATCTACAAAGGAATTTTAGCATTAAATTAATGTTAAAAGAATTAAAGATGCTGTCACATTTTCCAACGTCAAGGGAGCTTATGTTTTCAGCGGCTAAAACATCAACTTGTGGCTGACGTGACTGTCCATTCGTTTCAAACGGAATCCCATTATACGGGTTTCATGTTTTCAAAGCTCACAAAACGGCGAATAAATGCTTTGTCTGAATATAAACGGATGTAATATTAATATATTCGAAGCTAATCCAGGCAGCGCGACTGTACACAGATCATGTAAATCCCCGTCAGTTGCTATGTAGGTACACTCGACTACGCAAGTGCGACATTCATGTACGATACTTAATCTCCGACGCGCTTGTGACGAACCCTTCATGTGCTGTCACGACAAATTATTTATGGAAGATGTTTGCATTGTTGAGCTTGATTGTACCAATTACTGACGACATGGATTCGTATTTGGAGACAGCTGATATACAAGGAATCCGACCCTTTGCGAATTTCAATTAGACAACAAACAATCAAGAACTCAAGCACACTCAAGACTACAGTCTTGAAGTAGCATACGAGAGGAAAACAGATTTCATTGACACGAACTCGAAAAATCATATGAAAGCGGTTGGTTGAAAAAGCAATTTAAATTTCTAGTGACGTACTTCACACTAATATTACTCGTATAAAGGCGAAAGTTTGTGTGTGTGTGTGTGTGTGTGTGTGTTTGTATGTTTGTTCCTTCTTCACGCTCAAACGGCTGCACCAATTTTGAACAAATTTGGTATGGAGGTAAATGACACCCTGGATTAACATATAAGCTACTTTTTATTCCGATATTTATTTATTTATTAAAACTTTATGCACAAGTAAAAACTGTACAAAGGCGGACTTAATGCCTTGGGCATTTTCTACCAGTCTACCTTAGGGTGATGCAGAGACAATACACAGTAGGTGCAATAACAGAAAGAAAAGATAAGAAAATATTCCAACGGGATCGAAACTTATGCGGGTGAAACCGTCGGGCGCAGCTAGTAAAATATATAAATCATCGATTAATTCACTGACAGACAACATACAGCCTAAGCTCTAGAAGCATGAATTTTTCTAATAAGTGTTTCTTTTATAACGAAAGTGAGCACTAAGGAAGGATTTTTACAAATTGTAGTTCGTGGGTTCAAACCCATGCAGCTTTACATTGTGTAAATAATTTCATCACCACGTTTTGAGAGCAGTCTCTCAAACTGTGAAGGAAAACATCGTGAGGAAACCAGCATGTCCTAGAACCAAAAATTCGAAGACATAATGACATCTACCAGCCCGCACTGGGCCCGCGTGGTAGATTATAGCGCACTCCCTCTCGAAGATAGGAGGCCTCTATCCCAGCAGTGGGAACACCATAGGCTGATTATGCTAAAGGGGTTAAAGAGGGGATGAATGTTTATATGGAAGTTGAACACTTTTACCGATGGGAATCCATCGGGTGCACGTCTTGTAATAATATAGAATGTTATCGACTTCAATGCTACTTCGTGACCAACCAATATTATCACAATCCATACTAATATTATAAATGAGAAAGTGTGTCTGTCTGTTAGGTATCTCTTCACGCTTAAACCGCTGAACCGATTTAGATGAGGTATAGAGATAGTTTGAGTCCCGGGAAAGGACATAAGATAGTTTTTATCCCGATATTCCCACGGGAAACTTATGCGGGTGAAACCACGGGGCGCAGCTAGTCCATACTAATATTATAAATGCAAAAGTGTGTCTGTCTGTTACCTCTTTACGCTTAAACCGCTGAACCGATTTAGATGAAAGAAGAAGGGTCACGTCCCATAGAAAATTTACCCAGGCCCGACACAAAAGGAACGCATCTCAGTTATTTTGTTATATTAAATATAACAGAAATAAATTAACACTATTCTGAATATCAGTGGCTATCACCCATATATTGCCATTTGATTTCGGTAAGGCAAAATATTTTAAAATATTTTTTTTAATGAATAGTAATTATATCCATTTAAAATGACGCCAATTTAGATAAAAATACAAAAATGGACAGCTGGAGGCCTTAATTTATTGAGGCATCCACAGGCAAGCCCGGTTAAGCAGACGATAACCTCAAAGTTGAACTGCGAGATGTCATTAAAAAATATAAAATAAAATTGGCTTTCTGTGCGTTTATTAACCGACTTCAAAAAAGGAGGTTCTGTATTCGACCCGTATGTATGTATGTCCGCGATTTTCTCAAAAACTCATGAATCAGTTTTGATAATTCTTTCACTAATGTAATCTACATACTTTCAGGAAGGTTTTAGTATATAATGCATTAGGTAATTATTCTTATGTATGGAGTTATATGCATAAATGTACTGCATCTCCGGCATTTCTATGCGAATTTGGACGATTCTTCTAGTCAGTGTCTTCCATTTTTCAGTGCACTAGTGTTAATTGGATTTGTGTGGGGTAGGTACAACTAAAAAGTAAAAAATAAAAACTTTTTTACAAAAAAAACAACCAACTTCAAAAAAAAAAAAAAGACGGGTCGCACTCCGGGAGTGCCGGCAGAAGTGAAAACTTGAATATTAACGTTGAAATAAATCAACGAATTTTGTAGGTAAATAGGTATTAAAAGAAAATTGTGTATCGCCTGAACAAAAACACAAGGCAATATTTTGGTGTTAGCCATTGATTTCGAATATAAAAAATATATGTTTTAGCTATATTTAAAATAACAAAAAAACTGAGATATGTCTCTTTCGTGTCGGGTCTGAGTCGCAAATGACCGTTCTTCTTTGGTATAGACATAGTGAGTCCCGGGAAAGGAAATAGGATAGTTTTTATTCCGATGTTCCCGCAGGATCGACACTTATGCGGGTGAAACCGTGGGGCGCAGCTAGTGACGATATAAATGTTTGGACAGTATAGAGGTAGTACAGATATGAGGATAGTACTTACGGGTTTCGGGCGGAAATTAAACCTCAGTTATGTTCTAGAAAATGATAGGGAGGGGCCAAATGTTGCATGTTTATTTTTATGGCAACACTGCCGTCTCCATAGTAACGCTTCGTAGGATGTTGCTGGTTGGTAATGTTGGATACAGTTTTAGGTTATTACTATAGCACCTCACATACTGATTTGCTAACTAGCCTCTTCATCTAAAATCTATTAAAACTTATGTTTCAAATTAATATTATTTCAAGTTAAATAAATATCAACTTTATTTTAATGGTAATTAAGTTGATTTCAGAACATACATAATATAATAAATAAGTTTTACGGTTTGACAGTAATTTCGATGTTTTGTCAAGCCGTAAAAACTGACTGACGCAGGCGCTTTCTTTCCCGGACCTTTGCAGATTGACACGGATTAAAACGATCGTGTGATCCGTCTTTATTGATTGACGCTTCTAAACCACTTTGGCAGTCACCATCGTCAATCTCGTCGATAGTCGAAAGCTGGCCTATACATGATAAAATAGAATAGAAATACCCCCTTACTAATAAATGTTGTATAGCGTCTGTATAGTTACACAACGCTTTGTCTTCTTTTTTCGAAAGTCTAATTACTGGCGACTGAGAGAGAGGAATCGGTGTATAACTATTCATTTTATATTATACGTTTATTAGTAAGGGGCACCATAAATATTACAGATATAAATGTAGAAACTTGACAAGGGGTGACAGATTGAGACTGAGATCAGAAGGCCAATTCTCATAATTTTAAAACGTTAAAAATCTCGTTCAGTCTCATCTCGGCGACAAACAAAAGTCAAAAACTTGTCAAAATGTAGGGAAATTAGAGGTATTTTTGACAGATTTTTTGACAGATTGAGACTGAGATCAGACTGTGAACATTTTTAAAATTACGAGAATTACGCCCCTGACTGTGAACGTTCTTAAAATTACGAGGATTGCCCCTCTGGTCATGCACACACGCCGATTGGGAGTACTACGCACCTGAATGACCTTTCTGAAGCACATCACCAACAAGGTCACTATATGTCCTTCAAGCTCGTTTCCTTCCAATACTCTTGAGTCCTATTAACAAATCCTTATCCACGTTTTCATTTGGTAACGAAAACTCCTCCATACTTACCATTTTTATCGCCTGACTCAAGGCATAAACGCCAGCACATCAAGCAACTATAATCTGTCAAATTTCTTTAATAGATTTTCAACTTTATCGCTAAAGCATAAGGTTCAAAGTTCATTGGGAACATTTGAAAGTGTCGGGTAGCTTTATGTGCTGGCGTCTGTACAATTTCACGGCAACTTCAGGGTTGGAGAGAGTGAAACAATGAAACTTTTCTAAGTACTGTTGTTGTTTCCGACAGCAATGTTCAGGGAATCAGCCGTCTTGACGATACTTAGACTTTTCCAAGTACTTGAACTCGTGTAAAAATGCGTAAATATTTCTTAAATATTCTCTGGTTAGAAGTTTCTGCTGTTGTGAGGACGTAAGATTTAGGATCTTTTTATGGAGAGGGCTACATCATAAACCAGAAAAGAAGGTTTTATTATGAAACATCACTTGAGTTGTTTTGTTTTGTGAGGAATGAACAGCCGTCGTCGTTTAATCAGTCAGCCTATCGCAGTCCACTGCTGGACATAGGCCTCTTCCAGGCTGTGCCACAACACCATGTAGTCCAAACAGAACAGAGCTAGATCTAGTCTGTCCTAGCCACATTCTTTAGGACGTCGGGTCCATATGGCTGGGGGGCGTCCCATATTGGATCATGGGAATTGTTAACCAGTTCTAGATAAAATTGCCAACTCCTTCACTCCCCTGGCACTATTGTAATTGGAAGTAACCTTGCCATTATTTTTAAAAGAGTAGCCGTAAAGTTTCTTGCCGACTCTCGCTCAATTGGAACCGTGCATCTAGCTTTAGACGTTTCATAACTGCCCATGAAGTATATGTAAAGTTAAATATTTTGAATTTAAAGAAGAATGTTAGGAGCAGTGGTGGCCCAGTGGTATGAGCAGTGGTGGCCCAGTGGTATCAGCCGCGACTTACAAGTTGTAGGTCGTAGGTTCGAACCCCGACAGGCGCTTTACTTTGTGTAAATTATTTCATCACCACTGCTCTCAAAACGGTGAAGGAAAACATCGTGAGGAAACCGGCATGTCCTAGAACCAAAAATTCGAAGACATGTGACATCCACCAACCCGCACTGGGCCCGCGTGGTGGATTACGGCCCACTCCCTCTCACAGAGAGGAAACCTGTGTCCCAGCAGTGGGAACGTTATAGGCTGATTATGTATGTATGAATGTATGTTAGGATTCCCGAATTTAGACTTCGCATTCGTACAAATACCTACTCTCAAAAGATAGATCTTGGTACTATTAAAAGTAAAAGGTAATCATGGCATGTTTTTTTGGATTTCACCAGAAAAATGATGTTTAAAGAGTACTGGTGGCTTTGTTTATACTGACCCCATGACAGGAAACCAAAGAGAAAGACAAAGATGGCGGAAATGAATAGTTCCAATAATGACCACTTCAGGAAAAAGTGGCACTATAGTCCGCGTAGAACTAGTTGGCCGCGCCTTAGGTATGTGAGCGGTGGGACGGAGGGGCGGGGGCGCATTACTCAGTACGTGCGTTGCGAACCGTCGCCTTACCCCTGTCCCCACCACAGCGGCCAACTAGTTCCACGCGGACTATAGTAGCTCAATTAGCATAATAAATTCCAAATCTAACCAGCCCCTTTTCATTAACAGATGGTCGAGTAGCAACGCCCCGGTTCTCTGGCACATCCTGGCTGGCACTACGCGCACTGCGCGGTGCGTACAAACGCGTGCGCGTGCGGGTGCGCGTGCGCCCCGAGCGGGCGCGTGGCGTGTTGCTGCTCACGGGGGAACATGACGACCTGTCCGGAGACTATCTGGCGCTCATGCTGAGGAATGGGCATGTGGAACTCAGGTATGTGAATGGATTGATGTTTGTACATGGTGGAAGTAATTTGGAAACGGAAAGGGACGTGTTCAAAATGTGGTGCGTAAGTCACTCGACCAACAAGGTACAGTAGTGATCGCACTAATTTACGCACAAACGGCTGAACGGATTTGGATGAAATTTGGCGGGCAGATAGTTTATAACCAGGATTAACACATAGGATACTTTTTATCCCGATATTCCCACGGGATCGACACTTATGCGGGTGAAACCACGGGGCCCAGCTAGTATTCCATAAATATCTCACCGTTAAAACTTAGGTGGAATTTGAAGTGAGGTTTCAATGGCATCAATCCCTAGCATCAGCATTTTCCTTTCTTTCTTTCTTTTCTTTATCAGACGGAATGACAGCTCACTACGACCTGAGTTCATATAAGTTTTCACGGCGAGGCTGTATCAGAATAGACTAGAGGTAGTTGACACGGCATAGATTGTAATTGCTGTAAGACGTTTTCATGGGAGGATAAATAAATAGATGCCAGAAGGCAAATTCTCGTAATTCAAAACGTTCAAAATCTAGGCGCAATCTCATCTCGGCGACAAACAAATGTCAAAAACTTGTCAAAAATTTAGGGAAATTAGAGGTATTTTTGAGATATTGAGACTGAGATCAGAATGTGAATGTTCATAAAATAACTAGAATTGCCCCTCTGATGTTGCGCATGTTAGGTCCATGCATGATTGACTGTACAGCACTATAGAAAACATGACTGTATCCTACCAGAAACCGGAGGTAGACTTAGATACTTGCTGGATTATCGGACTCTTGATTTATAGATTCACTTGGCCTTTCATGGTGTTAATACCCTGTCAGATAGTAGTGTACACATCTAAATAACTACGAGCGATATGTGAAGTAAAATATTCGACCGATTGCGATCTTGACTGTTTCCTAATTTGAACGTTCGCGATTAGCAAATTATGTGAACTTGACCATTTGCGATATGGACCAATCGCTATTTTGACCGTTCGCGATACGGACGAATCGCTATTTTGACCATTCGCGATATGGACCAATCGCTATTTTGACCATTCGCGATATGGACCAATCGCTATTTTGACCGAGCGCAATTTTGACGGTTTTTCAGTCACTTGACCGATTGCGAATTTGACCATACGCGACGAAACGCCCTTTTCAATATGAGTTAATGCTTTTGAAATTTCCCATTTCTTATCCTGACTACAGGGTAAGGTAAGCTTTGCTCATACACACGACTGCCGTCGACGTGTCGACGGGTGTTGATGGCAGCCGTCGACACTCGCCGACGGCTGCAGTTACCTCTGCCGTTCACGCATGCCGCTGGTTTTTATGCACAGTTAGCTGTTTCGTGCAATTTGACAAACTTTGGTGAACTGTGTCCTTTTATGAACGTCTTGTATACCTATTAATAGAGCAATGGTCAATGACCAAAGTGCATCGACACTTTCGTTTATTGCCCGTGGTTCGACCGCTTAGAATGGGGTGATATCGGTTACTCACTTAACGGTAAGTGCTTCATGTTTATAATAGTGGAGTGGTCACCCCATGAGGGACAGGGGGTGACAAGTTAACGACACACACGCACACTGACAAGAAAACACGAACTGACATGGATGTTGTATGTAGGTGGGTTAATATTTACATTTACTGAAACCCCTTGTGTAAAGAGCGTGGGAAAGTACAGACACCAGCACATTAAGCTACTACAATCTGTCAAATTTCATTAAACGATTTTCAACTTTATCGCTAAAGGATAAGGTTCAAAGTTGATTGGGAAAATTTGACAGTTTCGGGTAGCTTGATGTGCTGGCGTCTGTTCTTTCTTTCTTTCTTTCTTAAGAATTTCTCAGCAACAGTCCGGAGTTTGTAAGTTGGCGGTGTGATACCCCCGTGCCTCGATGCGCACGTTAAGCCGTTGGTCCTGCGCTTGCATAGCTATTCACAACCATACGACAGGCTATCGTATCGAAAACCTGACATTTCGATAACCTGATTTGACTTGCCCTCAACAGCAAATAGCTGTTGGAAGAATAGCGGGCGTCTATTTGATTTAAACTGACAAAATTTTCGGGTTTTGGACTTGTGAACAGCGTTTAGAAGACTCCTACGATAACAATGATTAATGTTCGACACGATACGGAAGCGTATCGAGTGTTTGTGAATAGCATACAAATGTGCTGCTCTCTCTTCGGTCGTGTCGGATTGCCGTCGATTATGAGAGTGAGGGAAGAGTCAGTCAAGAGAAGAGTGAGTCAGTGCCCCTGTGTCTGTGCACACACTTATGCATTACAATATCTTCCGCGTAGATGGCTAGTCTCCGTTGGGATTGGCTGCCATGTCCAAAATTCAGTCTGGAGGACTATTATTTTGCGGTCAAAGTACCAATTTTAAAGTATCGCGTTTCTCGCTAAACCAATCAGTGTCAACTGGTCGAAACAGCAAAAGTTCGCTTGTATTTCCGTTGCATGTACGAGTATATTCTGCTAATTCCCAGAGCGTGTCGGGTTATGGGTTTGGTTTTTAGAGTAACAATTTATCCACCGTACATTCGCGATTTATTTGCCAAAAATTAAAAAAAAATATGAATTAATGGAAAACTAATTTTAAGTCCTACGTAATAAAGTCCAGTTTAAGCTGCAACTTCAAACATTTTTATAACTCTATCAATAGTGCTAGTCACTCTGAAATCAACTTAATTATCATTGAGGTAAAGTTGATATTTGTTTAACTTGAAATAGAGGTAGGAGCGTGCAGCACTGCGCACTTTTACTTTATGTATTCTTACTTATTTTAATAAAAATGCATAAAACAACTTCATTCAGCAAGCACACCGAAGCTACAGATAACATATAGAAAGGCGCCACCTGGCGGCAACATTTTAAACCAACATAATTATTGTGGCCAGAGTTAAAGGTCTTTGAAGGTCCGTGGCAAATCTACCCGTCCGTCATATTTATTAAAAATGGCAGCCATGCATGGAAACTCTATAATTCGATAGCTGACATCAATGCAAACCCCTAATATGTCAAGTTTCCGAGATATTAACGACATTCAACCGTAACCGGAGTTACCGAAATAGCTTGCAGAGTTAGCAAACTGAAGTGGCAGTGGACTGGCCATGTCTGTCGAAGGACCGATGGCCGGTGGAGCACACGAGTCCTGGAGTGGAGACCGCGTACCGGCAAGCGTAGTGTGCGACGCCCCCCAGCTGACGACCTGAAGAAGGTGGCTGGGGTAGACTGGATGCGGAAGTCGGAGGACAGGGTGCTGTGGCGCAATCTGGGAGAGGCCTATGTCCAGCAGTGGACTGCGATAGGCCAAGTTGATTGATTTGATTGAACGACATTCATATTTATTGAACTTTAAACATTCAGAGTGATTATTTCAAACGTCTATGAAACAATATGCACGCAAGTGAGCCAGGCTCCATATAAGAATCTTCCATCCCCTTTCTATTTATAAAAACAGAGCTTTATTTGCGTACGGGACATAAACGCTTACATATTTATCCTCAATCATCAATGCTTGGTATGTCTTACACACCAAAATTATCAACGATCAACGAACACCTCTACGTATTGTGAGCTTGAAAATTATTATAATGATCTACAAAATACTAAAGTTTGTTTCTCACTCAAATTTCGGTAAAAATAATGAACCAAACAATTTAGCAAGTATTACGTAATTTTGCATACACAAACGTAATTATCTCTCTATGTTTATTAATTTAATCTGATCGACATTATTTAAAAGCATTACAGTAGGTAGTATAGTTGCAGTTAAATCCTGGTATTAGCCACAGATTAAAAAATTCAGAAGGCCAACTCGATTCAAAATTAACATGCCCACGGGCCAGAGTGGTAAATAAAATAAAATTAAATACGGCCCACTCCCTCTGACAGAGAAGAAGGCCTGTGCCCAGCAATGGGAACATTATAGGCTGATTATGCTTATGAAGTTCTCGCGATTTAGCGGCAGTTCCATCCACTGCAGCATCAGGATTGAAGATTTGGAACGCAGTGTTCGCTTACATTGTAATAGGAACTCAATTTGTGTCAAAACTTCACGGGAAATCGCATTTGCGCTAGATTTGAAAGCAGCGAAAAATGTATGCTTATGAGGCCAGTCACAGTAGACGCAAAAATCACGGTTAGGTCGCAAAAAATTGCCCTACTGGTTTTTTTGGATGTTATCAGGATACGAGTAGATATCAATAGTGTAAAACCAATTTGCAGCTTCAAAAGCCCTTTGCTAACTACGTGGCCCTCGAAAACCCTCGAAATTTTCGGACTTCTTTTAGTTTTTGACGTGTAACTTCTAAAAGGTGCATCCTACGTAAAGTCACCCATAATTTTTTTAAGTAGGTATACATAATTTCTTACTGTTCTCTGTAGGTCCAATAAAATTCCTGAGATACCGCACTTCAAACACCTGGTTAGTTTTCCAAAAAAAGTTCAAGTTTCAGATCAGATTAAGCCGTTTTCCGAGCAGTATATCGGTTAAAATTCTCATTCCACGAGGAAAGTCCTAGGAGATCTGTAATCTACCACGCGGGCCCACTTGTGTTGTGGTAAATGTCACATGTTTTCGAACTTTCGGTTCTAAGAAGCCGGTTTCCCCACGATGTTTTCCTTCAACGTATTGAGAGCACGGGTGATATAATAATGATTTACATAAAGCAAAGCGCCTGCCTGTTACCAATGGGCCACCCGCCACTGCTCACATTATACTGTTCCATGTATTAATACAAATAGTAATATTCTATTCTATAGTCGCGTTTCTAAATTTGCCAAAGGTGTAAACAACAATGGCCGCTCGAAATTGAATAAAATCATCATTTATTTTAAGTAATGTTTCTTTTCGTCTAAATCTCCGACCTAACTAGTCGAAAACAAACATTACTTATAATAAATGTTCTTGTATATCGATTTTATTCAATTTCGAGCGGCCATTGTTGTATAAATATTTGGCAAATTTGGAAACGCTGCCGGACCTTATTTTCACCTAAGTTTATTTCATCTCCTTCACCGAAACTGATCTACTGTAACTTTCTACTCAATGTATTAATTAGCGCAGCTTAATTATCCGGGTGAGCGACTGCAGTCCAATATTAATATCGATCCGGGATTACGTTCCCTTGGCTCATTATTAACTAGTATTGTCTTAAACCTACAATGGCTGAACGTGGCTCTGATTAATTCTGACAAATGAAACTGAGGTTCTTTGCGGTATTTATTTTACTTTTCTTTTTGAAACGTTGAAGTATAATATTGTTAAAAAAATAGTTACTTGTTTCTGCGTCAAGAATTCCCTGATGACGTCTAGTAAAAATTTGAAGAGTACTACAAGGTTCTTTTGGCGTATGAATGACATTGACTTGGGTCGTTGCTGGTAAACATTTGTGAAAGACAGTTACCAGTGCGCAAAATACGCACATTGACGTGGAGTTGCGGACACCAGCCCGTATTACCTATTACCTAAGACAGTTACTAACCAATACAAAATGGTGACGAAATTTTTCGCACCCCGAAGCTGTCGGGGTGGACGTCATGAACTTATCGTGACAATATACAAGTGATGTGGGCTAGACGATCGCTTCTGTCTCCCATTTATCATACTAATACCCTGACACAAACGGAGAATGATTTCATGAAAATGATTTAGGTATAGAGTAATTTGCGGCCGTTTCCGATATTAAAAGGCCCATTAATAACATACTTAACCTGGGTCAAATAAACTTATTTTCTGCTAGATTTTGGCAGTTCTTAGGTACAGAGCTAAATGGATCTTTTGGTGTCAGCCTGACTGATATATACAGGGGAGCGTTGTCGTTGACCGGCGTTGTAGGTAAACTTTTGTGGAATTGTCACAGGAATTATATTGACAAATCAAAATGGCGGCTTTAGTTCCGATTTTGGCCACGCGTCCAAGGATTCTTGTAGCTCTGCAAGCAAAGCAGTGTTTATCGATTTATCGACTTCGAGCGTAAATTATAAACTTCTGAACATTTGAACAACGTACTTTGAATTTTTAATATAGCAGAATTCTTGAGGATCAAAAATAATTCATCGTAATAAGCCTATAATGTTCCCACTGCTAGGACACAGGTCGCAGGTCTCCTCTCGGTGAGAGGGGCCGTTATGCACCACGCGGGCCCAGTGCGGGTTGGTGGATGTCACATTTCTTCGAAATTTTAGTTCTAGGACATGTCGGTTTCGTCACGATTAATTCACCGTTTTGAGAACAGTAGTGATGAAATACTAGGTGTAAAGGGTTACACAAAGTAAAGCGTCTGGGTTTGATTCCACGACGTACGCAAAGCAGATACAATTGCTAAACTATCACTATGGCCCAATCTCCCTATCGCCCTATACTCATGGGTCTGGGAATGTCTGGAAAAGGGTAAAGACATGACACTTTGTTCTCATAACGCGATCAGCTCATCTAAACCGCGTACAAGAACTGTCAATCTCAATATTCCGTAACGTGCAACTGGTAGCTCA
This sequence comes from Amphipoea lucens, assembly GCA_947508005.1. Lineage (NCBI taxonomy): Eukaryota > Metazoa > Arthropoda > Insecta > Lepidoptera > Noctuidae > Amphipoea > Amphipoea lucens. The sequence goes on from OX382379.1 coordinate 13,585,186, forward strand.
TGAACGCGGTTTTGATGCGCGAATCGCGTTCAGTTTCATTGGTGAAATTCGTCCTCAAGCTTGACACTAGTGGTCTAGTACTAATCCTCATAAATTTTCCAACAGATTCGACTGCGGCAGCGGCGCTGGCATCCTAAGGTCACCGGAGCCCGTCAGACTGGGACATTGGAACACCATCTCAGTGTACAGACACCGCTGGGACGCGTGGCTGCGACTTAACAACGGGAAGAGGGTTCGAGGAAGATCCAAGGTATGTGATGTCTCAATACTTTTCTGGTCTCGTTGTTGAAAAATTACGAAAGCGTAATATTATTTTTGTAACACTTCGGTTACGAGCTATACACTCAAACAGCACGCGTCTTGCGACAGTGATTGCGGAGAAAACAAATGAAATTAGTTGGTTAGAGCATGCCACGAGTCACCGCGATGCGTCATGCAGAGCGACGCATCTGACGGAAACAAGAGAAGCGCGCGCATGTATCTTGACGCAAGTCACTTCGCTTGAGAATGTCAACTGGGCCTAAGGTCGTTACTCGTATAAGGAGATAGGGTTTAGATTCGGAAGTCCGAAAACAAAAGACAAATTGGCGGCACGACATTGCCTTCATTCTTGTCTATACTTAGTATGTAGGTATACGACGCACAGCTTCTCAAATTGGAGAGCTAACAACGCAACGGCTAATAAGAAGGCACAGCTTCTTAAAATCGACAGCGTCTGTACCAGGAATCATGGCCGACGCGACGCCCGTTGCAAACTGTAGCAGGATACTCTTACCTACGTCCTATCTACCACCAAAGGACCATCTCCTTTCGGAGTGTAACCTTTTGTGATCCACTTGGTAGTCTTTAAACCGTCTCCGGACACGAGAGGGAAGATAACTCTAACCTTGTAAAGTGGGGCTACTTCCACGGAACGGCAGTAGGGTGTGGATGTGGAGCTATGTCGCAAACTATGCTCGACCTCCTTTGCTGCCCTCTTTGTCCCAAAACATGCAGTCAAATTGACTTCTGCTGCGCTGCCACTGACGACCCCGTGGAAGTGGCGAAGTTTAGGGTCAATCTTAATACAAAGTCCTGACTGACTGATATACCAACGTACAGCCTGAGTCGCTAGTCCTAGAGACATGAAATTTGGAATGTGTGTTCATTGTAAAGAGTAGGTATCCACTAAGAAAGGATTTTTCAAAATTTTCGGTTTTTTTGAATGGTGGTAGGGTGAAATTACACGCGGATGAAGTCGCGGGCAGAAGCTAGTAAGAATATACGACACTAATTGACGTCACGGTAGCAATATTAAACATTCAGAAAAGTGGGTGGTGGACACATGATTGCAAGACGCGTTGCAACTGAAATGTAAACTAAGCAGGACATGAAAATAGCATGAAAGCATCATTTTCGCCGATAGCTTTTTGTGTCGTCCTAGGGTTCCCAAAATCACCAAGGACCATTTAGGCTGTTTCATAAAGTAAATGATTCCAAATAGCGTCAGCGGTCGTAAGCCTAACTTGTAACCATAGCGCAATGAGCCGCCACCAATTTATTGTGATTGAAAAATGTGACAAAAAAAACTCTTTCTAAAGCTACAATGACGAAAAGAAAAGTCAAATTGTTTTCCATTTTCTTTGTCCGCTCGTTCCACATTGCAGGAGTTACGGCCGGAGCAATTGACCGTGCACGGGTTTACTTGGGGACTCGGAATCTGGCACCCATTGCACGCTTTCGGAATTTCAAAGAAAAGGCTCCATTTAGTTTAGACCTTTGCTGACTTTGTTAAAAACGCCGCTTTGTAGAAAGGGTTTTGAAGGGCAGGCGACGAAATTAGTTGCCTTAGTAAAAGCGTTGCTCCACAGCAGCCAACGGCTAAGCCACACACGTATACTTAGCTTCGCTTTGAATGAAAATGTAGACGAGATTGCAACCAACGGCCGAGCTAGGCTGGCAAACAAATAAGCCGGACCAAAACGAGGCACACCTCTCCGTGCACATCCTACGTAACATTGGACTGTCGACTAAAGCTTACCTTGATAGCATAACAACTACTAGATAGAACAACTAGGAACTGACTACAACGGTGTTATACGTGGTTTCCGATAAATAAAAGTGGTATCACACTAATATTATAAAAGCGAAAGTTTGTGAGTGTGTGTGTGTTTATATGTTTGTTACTTCTTCACGCTCAAACGGCGTGGACCAATTTTGATAAAATTTTGTATGAAGATAGCAGACACTCTGGATTAACATACGAGTATAGGCTACTTTTTATCCCGATATTCCCAAGGGATCGAAACTTATGCGGGTGAAACCGCGGGGCGCAGCTAGTATTTAATAAAAGCAGAAATACATGAGCGACACACGCGAATCTAGGAATGGCGGAACATGCAAAGAGATCTAGGGAAATAGCTTGACAGAGTTATAATCATTAGAATCAGCAATATAACTCTTTAACTTAGAATTGTCCTCAAATGTCATGATTTACGAACATAGAGAGATGTAGGTATTGATGATTTTTATTTCAAACTAGCTGCGCCCCGCGGTTTCACCTGCATAAGTGTCGATCCCGTGGGAATATAGGGATAAAAACTATCCTATGTCCTTCCCTGGGAGTCGAACTATCTCTATACCAAATTTCATCTAAATCGGTTCAGTGGTTTAGGCGTGAAAAGGTAACATACAGACAGACAGATAGACAGACAGACAGAGTTACTCTCGAATTTAGGTATAATAATATTAGTATGGATTGCAAAAAACGTATAAAACATTGAATTTCGCAGGCTATTCACGCTTTTTTGTTAACTTGTCCTAATTTTACTACACCTAATCGCGTGGTAAATGAAAAACCGAAGGCAGGCTTAGTAGTTACGTAAAACTAAGTTACGGTCACGAATGACATGTCAAAAGTTCCAGCCCTTCGCAGTTCTTGACATTTACAGACCCCTGGACAAGATAAGACTTTCTGAAACAAATAACATTATCTGATTAACGTTCTTTAATAAGATTCGTGTTTGTAAAGAAAAGAAAAAAAGAAAATGTATTTATTTGACACAGTAATTGCGTAACACACTAATTGTAGCAATGGCTTTCATTTTGACAATTCAACAACATTCACAGCGTTATTTACGTTGTTGAGCAGATACATTTTTCGATCATATGAAGCAATGGATTAGCAATATCACAATCTGAATAATTTAGAACTGTCAAAATGAAAGCCATTTCTAATTGATAGGGTATTAAACTACCCCACAGAGTGAGATTGATAATGTGTTACGAAATTAGGGTGCTGTTCATCTTTTAGGTTTCAAACCGTATTTATGTCCTGTGCTGTGACTTATTTCGGGCATTTCAACAACATTCATTGCGTTATTTACGTTGTTGAGCAGACAAATTTTTTGAACATATGCAGCAATTGATAGGAAGTATCCTTCAAAGTGATTCAGATTGTAATTGAAATGTGTTATGCAATTAGGGGGCACACATCATACACACAAGAAAACGTACAAAACACCATTTTACGTCATTTGCCCCAGCATTTTAGAAAACCACACTCCAAACAATTTAATTGGTACACACCGGCACACGATAGCACATTCTTTATTCAAGGGCTACACAAAACAATTTGGTGGTTCGCTTGTTGCCTAGCGGAAGAGACGGTTCGCTCACACCTTCATAATTTAGTGGCTGACGATTTTTTCCGTACACAAACGTGTAGCGGCTAGATGAGCCAAAGCTAAGGAAGGAAGCTAGTGAAGAGAAATGAGTTCGTGAAACACAAATTTAATAAAATAAAAAAATAAAAAAAAGACGGGTTGCACTCCGGGAGTGCCGGCAGAAGTGAAAACTTGAATATTAACGTTGAAATAAATCAATTATTAATTGAATTAATATAACTAATTTTTATTCACTATTTCTGCGTCACTTTTTTCATTAATCGATGCACTTTGTTCAATTTCCATATTTTAAACACTTTATATACACGAATTTTACGAATACACAGCAGTGTGGCTACTACACAGACGGTCGAGCCATCAGCTGTCCATCCATCCATCCACATCCACGTCTACCATCACCGTCACCAACACCGTCACCGTCACCGTCACCGTCACCGTCACCGACACCGTCACCGTCACCGTCACCGTCACCGTCACCGACACCGTCACCGTCACCGTCACCGTCACCGTCACCGTAACCGTCACCGACACCGTCACCGTCACCGTCACCGTCACCGTCATTGTCACTGACACCGTCACCGACACCGTCACCGTCACCGACACCGTCACCGTCACCGTCCCCGTCCCCGTCACCGTCACCGCCACCGACACCGTCACCGTCACCGACACCGTCACCGTCACCGTGACCGTCACCATCACCGTCACCGTCACCGACACCGTCACCGTCACCGACATTGTCACCGTCACTGACACCGTCACCGTCACCGTCACCGTCACCGTCACCGACACCGTCACCGTCACCGACACCGTCACCGTCACCGTCACCGTCACCGTCACCGTAACCGTCACCGTCACCGTCACCGTCACTGACACCGTCACCGTCACCGTCACCGTCACCGTCACCGACACCGTCACCGTCACCGTAACCGTCACCGTCACCGTCACCGTCACCGTCACCGTCACCGTCACCGACACCGTCACCGTCACCGTCACCGTCACCGTCACCGTCACGTCACCGTCACCGTCACCGTCACGTCACCGTCACAGTCACCGACACCGTCGCCGTCACCGTCACCGTCACCGTCACCGTCACCGACACCGCCACCGACACCGTCACCGTCACCGTCACCGTCACCGTCACCGTCACCGACACCGCCACCGTCACCGTCACCGTCCCCGTCCCCGTCACCGTCACCGTCACCGACACCGTCACCGTCACCGTCACCGACACCGTCACCGTCACCGTCCATCCGTCCGGCCTTCCATCCATCCATCCATCCATCCATTATCGTGTCTCACTTGGTTCACTTCGGTTGGCGCCGCCGCCGTAGAAAGAGGGGGGGGGGAAATCTCTCCTGACGGTCACGTGTCCTGACGCGATGTCCTGACGCGAGTTTAACATTTTTTCCCCATACAAAAAGTGTGCAACGCCGCTAAAGAAGTTTTCACTTCAAAAAACCGAGTGTGCTTATGACCACACGACTGAAGTGAAACTTCAAACGTATTTGGCTATGAGAGGAAGAGAGAAAGAAAATGTGCGCGCGCACTGCTTTCTCTTGCTTATATCCCCCACTCAACTCCCGTTCGCCTCGCCCGATCACACTTTTCGTAACGCGTTCGCCAGCTTACTCCCCAAGTCAAGCGTGCGTAAAGAAGTTTCACTTCAATAATATTTCAGACAACATAGTGTGTGCCTCGCGGCTGCGCCAAACAGGTTCATTTCAGCACTAATGCCAGACAGATGCTGTCTGACGCTGGTTTTCTAATGAACCCTTAGGGAGAAGAAAAATGGAAGCACTTCTAAATGTCACAGAAATCATAGATCCTTTATTAGAGGTACGCATAAATTATGGAACCATGTAGTCGGAGTCAGTTATTAATAAAAAGGCTTCCATTGAGGGTTAAACTTTTATATTTTTGCCACCGATTTTCATAACATAACGTGCCCATGTCGGCCCTCTTGACCAAGCTCCAATTATAAGTGTCATTCTGTCAGGCTGACACGTTAGTGGTAGTCCTCACAGAGATCTGTTAGGACAGAGGAGTTGGTATACCGCTATAACCAATGTAAACAAATGAGGTATCGTTGGTTAATCCAGAAGAATTAAGAGGTCATTATGAACTAACATTTACTATGGGACCAACCCAGAAAACGCGAAAAAAAATCTGCTGTTCCCTACATTTTGACGAGTTGTACGAACATAAATGTAGGGAACAGCTGATTTTTTTTCGCGATTTCATGTTTGGTCTCATAGTAAAAGTTGTTCATAATGATGAGTACAATGACCTCTTAAGAGGTTGTTAATGTTTTTCCAATAACCCTCTATATTCTGTGGCTACACTAATAAAAGCCTTCCGACATAATTCTACATCCGTCGAACCCGCCACCGCGCTTCCTAAAATTTCCGCGCGCATTTTCCTCCATCGTTTGCCGGCTCGCGTTGAATTAAATATTTTCTTAGATATCCATTTTAATTCAATAGGGTGTGCGGGCTCCCCAACTTTTTGGTCGGTGGTAATGGCAGCCAGAAAAACCACAGCTTTGTTTGTAACAAGCCACAATTAGAAGCACACAGTCTGCTCTAAGTGAACTAATTGAGTTTTAATTACGGTTTTAGGTGGATATTGGGTTGTTTTGTTTCCATGTGGAATGTTATTAGTATCAGTAAAGGTCGTAAGAATGTTGATATAATATGTATACTAGCTTTTGCCCGCATGCGGAAGTCAGAAGGCCAATTCTCGTAATTAAAACCTTGCTGAAAGTATGTAGATCACATTAGTGAAAGAATGATCAAAATTGGTTCATTCGTTTTTGAGAAAATCGCGGACATACAAACATACATACGGGTCGAATACAGAACCTCCTTTTTTCGAGTCGGTTAAAAAACGTTCAAAATCTAGTCGCAATTTCATCTCGGCGACCGCGACATTCAATGTCAATAGTGTAGGGAAATTAGAGGTATTTTTGACAGATTGAGACTGAGATCATACTGTGAACTTTCTTAAAATTACGAGAATCGCCCCTCTGAATTATCCCACAAGAACATACTACCGGGATAAAAAGTATCCTAACCTATATCCTAACCCATGGTACATCATCAGCATACAGCAGTCCACAGCAGTCTGGACATACGCCTCCAACTCAATTTTCGGCAACTATGATCCAGCTGCTACCAGCCACCCTGCGAATGGCTTATTCCCAGGAGCTCCAAATCTATTATTCTTCAAACAATTTCACTACATACATTGATTCCCAAGAACTCCATAATTTTATTAAAATATTAAAATACCTACTAAAATTGTTCCCATTGCTTTTTTAATTTGGAGCCGCCGGGAATAAAATTATGGAGCGCCTGGGAATAAGCCCTGCGAATATCGTCGCTCCATTACATTCGCATTTATAATTATTAGTATGGATTGAAAGTACTGATTATTTAAAGACGATTTCAGACATCAATAGTTGCTGGAGATTATTCAGATGTGTTCTTTGATTAATTAACTCAGACGAGAGTGTGACGAGAGTCAACAAGCATAAATAAACATAATATATTATTATGGATAGCTAGAAAATAATATCTCATTTTATGATTCATTCATTAATATCTGTCATCAAGATAGCAAATAATATATGTTATCATTGTGGAAGGCATATACAAGTATCAACACAAATATGTGACATCGAAAGAAAAGAAAGAAAGAAAAATGTTTATTTGGACACAATTCGTGAAACACAAAATACAAAATTAATAAAAGATAATGTTTCAGACAACATAGTGTGTGCCTCGCGGCTGCGCCAAAAAGGTTCATTTCAGCATTAATGCCAGACAGATGCTGTCTGACGCTGGTTTTCTAATGAACCATCAATATTGAAGGAACACCAAAACGATTTGACGAGACATGCGACGCCATGCTATTCATCACATCACACTTCACACTAATATTATAAAGGCTAAAGTTTGTGGGGGTGTATTTTTGTGTGTGTGTGTTTATATGTTTGTTACTTCTTCACACTCAAACGGCTTGACCAATTTTGATAAAATTTTGTATGGAGGTAGCCGACACCCTGGATTAACGTATAGGCTACTTTTTATCCCGATATTCCCACGGGATCGATACTTACACGGGTGAAACCACGGGGCGCAGCTAGTAGTAAATATAATAAGGTATGCTCGGGACTGTACGTCTTCGCATTTTCACTCTTCGCAGTCATATTAAGAATACAACAATCCGTTCCATCACTAAAATAACTGATGACACTCGGAAAGCTGCCATGGAATTGGGTTGAACACATCTGCTGCAAGTCAGATGAGCAATGGACCAAATTTACGACCTAGTGGGTCCCGCTTAATGGCAAACGAGATCGCGGCAGGCCCAGACGGAGATGGCGGGATGAGCTGGACTCCTTTAATTAAGATTGATTCTTGGCTGCTCTGGACAGAGAGAGGTTGAAAGAGAGTTTTGCCCAACAGTGGGATAGTAAAGGCAAAAAAAAAAAAATTATATATTAGCTTTGTAACGATTTTGGTTTATAATAAAGCATAGGTCCATCTATCTCTTTACACGTTTCAAAGCATTTCATCCACACTATATACTCGTACTATAATATATACTATTATACTATAATATTATAATTCAAAAGTAACTCTGTCTGCCTGTCTGTCTGTATGTTACCTTTTTACGCCTAAACCACTGAACCGATTTAGATGAAATTTAGCATAGAGATAGTTTGAGTCCCGGAGAAGGACACTGGATAGTTTGTATCCCGATATTCCCACGGGATCGACACTTATGCGGGTGAAACCGCGGGGTGCAGCTAGTATAACTATATTACAGAGGTTTATTTTTTTATTCTTACCATTTATATACACACATATATGTATAAACAGACAAGAAAAAAACAGAACAGAAAAATAGGTACAAAGGTGATGCTTATTTCATAAGAAATCTCTTCCAGCATACCTGCGATAGGACAAGAAATAAAGAGATGTAGACAGCGTGTTAAAGAGTAAAGGAGACAAAAAAAAAAATACATAAAATCTAAAAAACAATTCACTTAATAAAACTAAACAAATATAGTCCGGTCAAGTTAGCTTCAAAAATAGGGGTAAGCTTACATTAATTCGCATAAAGCCGAAAACCGGCATAAATGTTAGGAACACCGTTTATCTATGAAACCAAATCCCAAATTCATTCAGCTTAAATAATTATTGTACTTTCATTTTGGTATTCCAAATTCCTACTCAAATAATATTTCAACTCAAAGTGAAACTTTAATTTGTAGCGAAAAGGTTAAATGGCTTGAAGGCTATGTTTAGTTTCACATAAAAAAACTTCTGGAATTTCTCAGAGCTACTAAATTTCCGGAGTCTGGTTTTTGTGCCTGGTTGATGGCAAAAGGCTCGTCCCCTGTTACATGGGGGACTTAAATATAACTAACGAAATCTCTGCCTGACTCTTCGGGGATGATGCTTCAGACGTGATTTTATACAGGGTGTCCCAGGAAACCTGTACCAGCGAAGGTCTGCGTGTCCTGTCAGTGTTCGAGAAATTATAAATTTCTCTCCAACAGAAATTTTAACCTTGTGATCTAATTCTGAGTTCTAGTAGTAAGAATTCGGGTGTTTTGTGTTTAACAACATGTGAATACATATTCTAGCCATAGTACTGACAAAAAAAATCTCAAAAAAACACCACTCAGAAATTTTGACTAAAACCGCCTACAATTAAAAAAATCTAGAAATAAAACAAAAAAAAAATATTTCTCGAAAACTACAAAATATCGCGGAACATACATAGGGCTTCAATCGATGGGTATCAGTGTCCCCTGACCACAGTTTTCGCTAGTACAGGTTTCCTAGGACACCCTGTATAATTAATATACTTAAAAAAATTTAAAAAACCCCCGACTCAAACAAAAACCTCTAAAAACTAAAATAATAATATATATTAGCCCTTTAAGTTTAATATAAGTTGCAGGAAATATTTTGATCCAAGCGTCCTCACGTCGGGGGACGGCTAATGAAAATTGGAAGTTAACAGCAGTTATGTTTCTACAATAGCTACATTCATTATTGCTGGGTTTAAGCCTCATCTGTTTGGCGTTTTCATTAACCGTCCCCCGACATGAGGACGCTTGGATCAAAATATTTCCTGCAACTTATATTAAACTTAAAGGGCTAATATATATTATTATTTTAGTTTTTAGAGGTTTTTGTTTGAGTCGGGGGTTTTTTAAATTTTTATTTTAACTTTTATTTCTTGCTTTTTAAACTTTATAATCTTATATGACTAGTAAACATGCTATACGTTCGACACGTGACTCGCCGAAATCTGCGCAGCTGTACGTATTTTTTTACCACAGTGAAGTGAAGCTAGTTAGGTACTCGTGTTCGTTGGCGTTCATTCCATACTAACGTATTCCTCTGTGAATTCGCCATTTCTGGTGGCGGCCATCTTAGATTTGAAATTTGTAATAGTGTATAGTATTCTACTGGTTGAATACCCTTTCATTTGATACCCATATTGAGGGAATTGTGAAAAAAAAAATATAATTCGCCATTTTGTGGTGGCGGCCATCTTGGTTTTGAAATTAAGCATAGTGTTTGGTATTCTACTTGTCAAGCCCTTTCATTTGATACCCATATTGAGGGAGTTGTGAAAAAATATGTAATCCGCCATTTTGTGGCGGCGGCCATCTTGGACCGATTTTCTTCAAACATAGCTAAGAACACTCGCGACTAATTCACCTTTCAAACAAAAAAAACAAAATCAAAATCGGTTCATCCGTTCGGGAGCTACGATGTAACAGACAGACACACACACACACACACACACAGACACGTCAAACTTATAACACCCCGTCGTTTTTGCGTCGGGGGTTAAAAACTTTAAACAATTTATTTTCGGACACGCCTAAAAAGTGCAATTAGTTTTAAAACGAAGGATTACGTCTAAAAGCTTAAAATAATTATATTGTTTCTTGAACAAAATTTCTCTAAGGGCTGACTAGGCAGCATGGTCCCTTTTTTTTTTTTTTCGCTGAGAAATGCATTACGCATTCCCGCTCGTGGGGGACGAGACGGGGTATGTGGGACTCCTGTCGGAATGACACCGACAGTATACCCACTAAAACTCAGCGGTGTTCCCGCATCGCCGTGATGGGAGAGCCATGGGAAACCGGCTCAGCCTTTACTTCCACAACCCTCCCGGCGCATGCCCGCCTAGCTGGCGGGCCCCGCATGCCCCCCAGGCTGGGGGGCTACGGGAATAGCCGAGAACACCTGGCCATTCCCGTCCAACACTGATGGAGGCCTGTGCAATACAGGCAGGCAGCATGGTCCCTGACCCTAGTCTGTTAACCACAAGGAACAAAAGGGAAAAAAAAAGAACTCCAAGGGCTGATGTTTCATCGACATATAACTTTTATTCGTGGAATAAAATTTGACAGTTTTGTATTAAAGAATTGTTAAAAATTCAAAATTATTCCTTCGATAAAATTATCTGGCGTTGGAAAAATCAACTCTAAAAGTACAACCACTGGAGCTTAAATAGTTAGAACAGATATCGAGGAGCGAAGTTTCACAGCCGACACCCATGGGACTCGGGACCCACAAGTTTAAGTTTAACACAATTGCAAGAATTGTTCAATGCTATCAATTGAATCGGATCGCTTGCAAGTACTTGAAAAATACCTCCTCCAACTTCTGCCAACTTGGTAGGTAGCAGTTATTGAGTAATAGGAGACGCAGTACTCAGAAATTATTCGGTTGAGCATTAGTAAAAAATAAGAATATCCATTACTCAGAAATTATTCGGTTGAGCATTAGTAAATAAATAAGAATGTTAAATGATTTCATTATAGCTACTGCACCGTTTTGTTTTCGAAAATAGCAACCAAATCTTCATTGAAGTGTATTACAGGCTATTACAAATGTGACATTGGTTATTACCTACTCTTACGGAGGTGCAAAGCGAATTTCCTATAGATTCCAGTTATTGCTACAACAATTCAACAACTGCAAACGGTGGGCCTGAAACTTCAGGGGGCCAATTCCCGTAATTAAAAACGTTCAAAATCTATTAGCAATCTCATCTCAGCCTAAAAACCCCTTATTAATAAAGAAATAAAAAATCTCATCTCAGCGACAATCAATGTCTAAAACTTGTCAAAAATGTAAGGAAGTTAGCTCCTTCACTCCCTAGTCTGCTGTGAACGTTCTTAAAATTACGAGATTTGCTCCTCAGGTTGCAGGCACGTAGATGATGCAGACTACACAGCGATAACCAAACTTTAGGCCGTGAACGGTAATTTAATGATATTTTCCCACATCCTCGAGCGATAGTATCATGTTCTGCAGTTCATAATCTACCTTTGACAGTCCCCACTGTTGAGACACAGTCCTCCTCTCGGCGAGAGGGAGTGGGCTGTAATTCATTACGCGGGCCCAGTGCGGGATAGTGGATGTCACATGTCTTCGAATTTTTGATTCCTGAACATGCCGGTTTCCTCGAGATGTTTTCATTCACCGTTTTGAGAGCAGTGGTGGTGAAATAATTTACACGAGCGCCTTTCTGGGTTCGAACCTACGATCTACAACTCGTAAGTCGCGGCCGTTACCACTGGGCCACCATTCCTCTCTGTTCTGCAGTAAGTAGATGTTACTCGCACAGGTGAAGGTGTTAAAGATGATAACCTATAAGAAACAAAAAACTGTACAGTGTACAAACATCATAAGTGACGTCAAAACATACACACAAACATAACTGGCTTAACAGCCAATGCAGACACAAAACTCGCCGCAAATAGTCCATCCATATTGTAGCAGCGATACCAAGACGAAAGCTCCATTTTGAGATTGCACTGTGACTTCTGTGGCACATGTAATGTACTTGTACGCCAGACGTGTGCTGCGATAAATCTCTTGCATCTGTCTATTGATGCACAATCTACGTAATGGAAGCGATTCGTCTTCTGCTGAAATGCTGTAAGAACTTTGAATGTAGGAGAGACTGCCCTTATAGCGCACAAACTCGAGAGGCTGCTCTTACGCACAAACTCGTAACTATGCGTATGGTCTGTTTTAAGAGTATTTCGATGGGTCCTATGTATAAGGGCCAATGTGTTTGTGAAACTCAGTTCAAGCATGTAAAAAATATATCAAATTGAAACTTTGAGAGCCTCTATTGAAAAGTTGTCAATTTGTACATTGGCCCTTATACATTAAATCCCATCGATTCAATGAAAGTGTAAACAAACCCTGTTTCGGTTGAATTCTTAAGCAATCACTCACTAAATGAAATGAGTAAAATATGCATCTGTTTTTAGAAGGTATCAACTTTATATGTCACAACAGTTATTGTTTCAATACCATCTTTAAATTGTAGCTAATTGATAAATCATCGACAACAATTAAGCATATAAAATTAACCTCAATTCTTAGAATTTGTGGTATTCAAATAGTCAAATTGAAGCACTCAAGCGGTACCACAAATTGGCATCCATAGATACATACGTTTACATGTTCATCTGATATTTTTGGAGTATACTATACTTAGTTACGTTTGCTTGATGGGGCATTAACAGAAGTACTCAATTTGTAAGCGGCACCACAGATCGGCATCCATAGATACCTATACAGTATTGATAGATACGTTTACATGTTGATCTGATATTTTTGGAGTGGACTAGGTACGTTTGCTTGATGGGTATTAACAGAACAAAACAGTCAGCTGTAAATGCATATCACTCGTCAGAGTAGTCAGTAGTGTAGTAATAGGTATGGTGTTTTATCGAAGGCAAGTTCGTTTGCGTTTTGACTCCTTACTTAATAGGTAGGACCTAACAGAAAATGTAACTGATTACAAGCGACCGAAAACATCTATAATTGAATGAGCTGTTCCTACCTCCTTGCTGACTGTCAAATATTTTTTCCACGGCTTGAGCTCACGGCAAACGGCTTTAAAAGTTATTTCGTGTAGAAACCGCAAGTGCAAAATATGTGTTGCAGTTTGCCTCAGAAATCATTCCATTTGTATAAATCAACTTCTGTTGGTTCAACGAAATCTACAAACGGCTGGTTTACACTTCTTGTGAACCAAGGGCGCTTGTACCTGGGTCAGAGTCTAAGTATTGCCATACGACGACGACGTGGTAATACCGCCAGTCTCTTGGGTACATTACCAGTTGACAGCGATGCGGAGGAATTTTTCGACGCCATATTTTAGCTTGTTATAGTATTAGTTAGGTTAGGATATTATACAATATATTTTTATAGTTTGTATTTAGGGCTCATTTTTCAATCGATCGATAAATTTTATTCGTGGAATAAAATTGACGTCTGACAGTTTTTATATGGAAGAACTGTCAAAAATTCAAAACTATTCCTCCGATAAAGTTATCTGGCATTGGAAAATCTGCCCTTAGTATTAGAAGTTTATCTAGTGTTATAATGTACACTTTTTATGTTCCTAAATAAATCTTCGTAAATTGTAAGCAAGTTGGAAATTGACTTCTGTTATACCAGCCTATTCTTGTCCCACTGCTGGGCAAAGGCTTCTTCTCATACAGAAAAGGCACGAGCATTAATCGCCAGGCTTCACTCATTTCCAAATCTTCAATGTCATTGTATTATAAACTTGCGATTATAACCCTTCTTGCCTTTAACTAAATCGTGTCACTAAACTCTGTAGTACTCACAGCCTGATGTTATCACAGCTATCGAGGGCAGCACAGCTCGCCGATGACGGTATTAGGTCACAGTTCCAATACCGGGCGCGCCTATTGCCAATTATCGGACGCAGCTCCAATCCCGGCTATAAACTGAAAGTGTTTGTGCATGTTACGCAACGGTATACAGGTAAACCTGTTGAGGTAAATTCAGAGCGTACTTTTGTGAATGGAAGTCTTTTTATTCTCGTTCAGAATTTTTTATCCCCTCTTTTCAAGTATTTTGAAGCTCTTAGTCCACGCTATTTGGCCCATTAAAATTTTGATTGAAATAAAATTCACCCAGTACCGTGACATCATAAAAATCTTGAGCCGGAATTACTTCAAAGACGAGGGAGAATTTGACGATAATTATAACAGAGTCTATAGTATAATAAATAATTTTATTATACTGACTGGCAGGCACATCGCCGCGCGAACTAAAACCACGAATGCACATGATTCTATACCCCTAATCCTATGCAACCATGTGCATCATACGTAGATTTTCTACGTAGGTTATCAAAAAAAAATAACCTACCTACGCGGTCAAAATGTAAGTAACAGCAATTTTTTTTTTTATTAACCTTCGAATTTCATGTTCAGAATCATGTTGTAACAGATTGCGCGTCCATGTCCCTGCCACCCTGTATAAAGACAGTAGAATTATAAGATCGCACTATCGCATTAGGTGATGAACCTGTAATTATAGTTATAAGGGAGAAATAAAGTTAAATAAATAATAACACTGAATTATTGAACACATAGTTCTAAGATTACACCATGATCGTAGTACTATTAAGTATTCTGTGCCATGATCACAGTCTTGCTACCGGTTACACGGTCTAAGCCAAACGGATTCGTGATCACAATGTGTTGCTCTAAGAGCAAGTGCGCCTACATATTACATCAATATTGTGGCCGGTTCTAGCACAGAAGCTTGCAAGGGTGCGGGTAATGTATATTTGCAGACAACTCCCCGTCAGCTGCGCTACGTCACATGCCTTCTTTCGCCCAACTCCCCAACTATTTCGTCGGCATCGTCAATATTGTGTCCCTCGTACTTTCTTTTCATTGCGAACGTTATTGCGTCTAGAACTAATGTAGTTTGTACAACAGATGTTGACGAAACGCTCAAACGTTACATGTTGTTTAGACGAGAAATTTCTTGCTTTACTAAAGAGGATTAAATAAACTATGTATATAAACTTCTTATACTAAATTAACTAACAAGCTATTAAAATCACATCACACTAATATTATAAAGGCGAAAGTTTGTGCATGTGTGTGTGTTTATATGTTTGTTACTTCTTCACGCTAAAACAGCTAGACCAATTTTGATAAAATTTTGTATGGGAGGTAGCTGACACCCTGGATTAACATATACGCTACTTTTTATCCTGATATTCCCATGGGATCGAAACTTATGCGGGTAAAGCCGCAGGGCGCAGCTAGTATAATATAAACTAACAAAAACTATCGACAAACAAAAATATGGCGTCGAAGAATTTCTCCGCATCGCTGTCGACTGGTAATGTACCCAAGAGACTGGTGGCATTATCACGTTGTATGACAATGCTTAGTCTCTGGCCATGGTAAAATCCAGCTCTTCGAAATTACTTCGCGGAAAGTCGTGGCATATTCAACAAAGCTGTTTCCTCTGTATAAAAATCAACTTCATTATATGGCCCATTTCAAGTCATTGCGGCTCCATTCTGAAGCATAAAATTGATGGGCAAGTAGACATAATATTCTTGTAGACTACCTTTCTCAGGCACATAACGAGGCCACATTTCTCGCGTACGCCATTATTCTCAAACATAAATTGCCTCACGAGGTGTAAAATAAGCCACAAAAACATCTACATCGCCGAAATCGTTCCCCCAAAGCGGATCTGACTCATTAAGAACATTCGCGTTTAAAGGGTTGGAAGTGTTCGAATAAATGAGGCTACATTTGCACGTCGGGGTAACACCAGCCGGAGAATATCGCTAATAAAAAATTTCGTCGATGAATTTTAAAGGCCTAGTAAAGTTTGAGATTTTATAAAGGGCTTCAAAAGGTACTCATTACATACGGAAGATAATCTGTGAAGGTTGTGAAGTGGAAATAATTGGATGATGAAAAATTCAATTGATAGTGCCGTTCCTTCCTATAATTAGAACATGATACATACATGCGAGATCTAGGTATTTATGACAAAGACTTCGGGTTAATGCTGAGTATGTGTTTAAAACATTCTGTTGGTTAAGCATTCACTGACGTAGAGTTTTGTTGGCGAAACGTTCATGGGTGAAAAGTTCTTTGGATGAAACGTTAATGGGTTAAAGATAATATTGACCAACGGTTCATGGGCCAAACGACTGTTGGTAAATCGTTTCAGTTTCCATAAATATTTTGTTTTATCATGTTGTTTAGATATCGACCCATCGCGTTTGCGGAGTTTAGCTAGCCAAAGGCGAATTATTTATTTATACCGGGTTATTTAAATAATAACCCGGTATAAATAAATAATTCGCCTTTTGAGTTTAATGAGGATTTTATACCTAATATATCTACATAGAAAATTACTGAAGAAAATGTTTCAGATACAATTTTACACCCGCAAAGGAGCTCAAGAGAATTTACGACTATAGAAACTTTCAAGGCATAAATCTTTGTCAAAAATCTTCAAGAAAACTTTAGATCTCCTGTAATATTTCGCCGTTCTCTGTCACATTTCCAAGCGTACCTTGGAGGCGACCATTTTACATAATTGCCTCAACACGCCGAGGTTAATGTCTCAGAAGAATTGACGGAATTCCTCCTGTTTAAACTGCCACCCTAACTGTTCCGCTTCCAAGTTCCCCCGATAATGGTCGGTCAAACGTGGTATAGGTTTTGCCGTTGTAAATCTTAAAATTTTGAATTAATTAAAAACTTCTGCTGGGATTAATTAAAACAATAGGGCCGTGATCAAAGTTGTCTTTTTGCTTCACGGACTTTCGTATTAGATTTTCCAGATCTCCGAAGATTGTGGTTTGATATAAATATTTGAAATCTGTTTGTGGTTTCCTTTTAACTTCGCCTCACAGTTTTTCTGTTTCAGACTTTGGTTTCGGTTTTCATAACACTTTCTCTTACGACGTCACATAAAAACGAAATACGTAACTTGAGTTCTGGGTCTGTAATTTACATACGTCCGGGCCACACAGTAGGGTAACTTACGGCCGCCATACTAACCCTTCGTACAGCCACGCCTCCATCTAATGACGTTCACGAACGCGTAAATTAACTTTGGGCACTTGAAGACACGATTTTAGCGCGCATATTAATTTAGGATTTAAGAATGTCGTCAGTTTGTAAGTAAAGGGTTTCATTATGTTCGTGGGATACGCTTAAATTGTAGTTTGGAGTAAAGAGGTAGATGAGAAAGTAAAAGAGATCGTTTTGTTGGATTTAGCTTGTCATATATGCAATGTTATCATAACTCTAAATGATCTGAACAAGATTACCTGGACTTTAAAAGAGACTGTGACCTCTGAGTTTGTTTCGGTCTATCTTCTCAAATAGTCAGATAGGAAACGCTGACTTCATCTAGATTTTAAAATATGATTGACGTGTAAAAGTATTTTGTACAAATCTACTTACAGAAATAAAATCATTTATTATTTAACAGTACAGCGAGACTTCACTTCCTAATTGTGCTTCTTTTGAATCATCATCTACATTTATGTTCGAGTTGTCTTTTAGTGTAAGCAAATACAGTCGAATCTTAAGTAGGTAATCAAACATGCAACAGCTGCTGCAAGGCTTTCATTCTGACAGTTCAACAACATTCATTGCGTTATTTACGTTGTCGATCGGACAAATTTTTTGTATATGGTTATCAATGGATTAGCAATATCCTTCAAATGTGTTCCTTGATAAAGTGTTACGCAATTAGGGTGCTAGTATGCAATTTAAATTACTATTATTATCAACTCAGCCTATCGCAGTCCACTGCTGGACATAGGCCTCTCCCAGACTACGCCACAGCACCCTGTCCTCCGCCTTCCGCATCCAGTCTACCCCAGCCACCTTCTATACTACTACTAAAAACTAATAATTCTAATTACTATTATTAATAGTGTTAATATTGTCCCCAGGGTCTATTCTCCCGCATGACATTCCGCGAGCCGGTATGGGTGGGCGGCGCGGGCAACACAACTGGTCTACAAAGCAAACTGGGCTTGTCTGACGGACTCCTGGGCTGCGTCGATTTCCTGAGGATCAACGGAGACACCTACCAGCTCATGAAGGATGCTGTCGCCACCCTGGATATTTGTGAGTACACTGTAAATGGAACTGGATTGAATATGTTGAATATGTAATCTTACAATGGTGATGTTAAGGGTCTGAAATCCTTACCTATCCTTCGGGCACGTCTTCCTTACCATTACTGCGCCCCCCGGTCTATTCCTTGATATGCAATGGTCGCTGTAGCACCATGAACATGAGGCTACAGGAGCTAGTGCGGATCTTGGGGTTCATTCGATTAATCGAGGCTGGTTTAACCACGCTGGGATCGGTGCAATTCATTCATTCATTCATTACAATGGTGATGTTACGTTAGATTTTGACGCAGTCGCGAAGCGCAGCCCAGCGCGCGTAGAAGAACAGTTGACTAGAGATTGTGACATCAGTTATTCTATTCTGTGAAAATCTCGCCGTGAAAAAATTAGATGAAGTGAGCTGTGACTCCACCTGATGCTAGGGATTGACGCTAATGACAGCCAGGTTTCCACGGTGACATTTGTACAGAATAGATCTGATCTACAGGTTCCCTTTTCCTATCGAAAACGAGCCACACAATACAGGGCCAAGCTTAAACCCTGCTCAACGCTGGAACGGCACAAATTCGTTCCATCTTCAAATTTTTTAAACAAAAAAGCAAATTTTGTGAAGTAAAGTACTAAGGAAAATAGATATAATTTTGTGATGTGGAGTACTAAGGAAAATAGGTATAATTTTGTGATGTGGAGTACTAAGGAAAATAGGTATAATTTTGTGATGTGGAGTACTAAGGAAAATAGGTATAATTTTGTGATGTGGAGTGACAGGTAAGCTTTCTCCCGTGCCGTAATGTAAAATATCAGACTTCTCCATAAAAGCGAGTAAGTTCATATGTCTTTAATCTTTAAATTACTTCGTTTATTTTACTTGAAGAGACTTGCCTTATGTCTTCATAATTTTGGTATTTCGGGGCTCATGTTCTTAAGAGGCTAGATGACAAGTAAATCTTTATAAGTCTAATATAAGTACTGTTATTTCTACAATCTGGGGTTGATCCTATTAGACTTACCTATCGGCATCAAAAGTTCGTAAATCAGAATTTACAAGATTTTGTAGATTCGTGTATATTTGCGTAGTGTAGTATGTGGCGGCATCTACAACGCCATATTCGAACTACGCATCAGACGGACGTCACGCAAAATCCTGCATCGCGCAAGCAAAATTCGACGCGCGACTAGCATGTTTATACAACGACCCGACATCAATCGTCAGGCTACTTAGCCTACCACACACAACACCCGTCTGGTCGGAGGATCCTCCTTTTTCTATGGAAGATGAAGAAATTTACACCCTGTTCCTCATACCTCTATGGTCTTAATACTACATAGATATATTAATGTTGGCTGATATTTTCAATGTTGGTCCGTCGGTTTGAGTAATTTATGCGGCCTACCCAAATGTCCTTTCTTTGGTACTGTTCGTCTAGTCGTTGAGCTCCTCAAGTTCTGGGACACGATTATTGACAAATGCTTGCACTGACTGGACTGGTTCACGCAAATCTTTGTGGTACTTTCCTCAAAAGACGATTTCAGACATGAATCTACATGGTCTTCATATGATCTGACCAAGATTATGTCTGGACTTTAAAAGAGACTGTTACCTCTAATTGTGTTTCGGCATTTCTTCTCAGAGTAGTCAGATGGGAAACCGGCCTTTTATAGCTTATTTATTTATATAATATGACACGTAAAGGTGATTCCGAAATCCTATTTACAGAACAAATAATTTCATTTCATTGAGAATAATTGATCTTCTACGGTAAAATTATAGTCTTATGAAGCGGATTGAAAAGGACTGTGTTATATCAAAGACCAACTTCGAACGACATTGCCGCAGGATGAGCGTTTACATTGAAACTCGGTTCCCTGAACAAACCACCAACTGCGAACTAATAGAACAAATCAATGGATTCAAACGGCTAACTAATGTAATAAATTATATAATGTTCAAGACTATTTTTAGCTTATAAGCCATATTTTCTATATCTACACATCTATTTATATAAAATTCATAGTCCTGACTGACTGCTATATCAACGTACAGCCTAAACCGCTGGTCCTAGAGACATGAAATTTGGAGGGTGTGTTCTTTGTGAAGAGTAGGTCCACTAAGAATGGATGGATTTTCGAAATTCTACCCTTAGAGGGTGAATGGGGGGAGGGTGAAATTTCACGCGGACGAAGTCGCGGGCAGAGGCTAGTAAATTATAAAATGAAGTCGTTTTTCGTGTCTGGCTGTGTGACCGTGTTGTTATCCTCTCCTCAATAAACTTGACCGACTTCTTTATAGCTGCATTCGATTCGTTTTCAATCTTCGCAAGTACGATCATGTATCCGCACATCGAGCGCTTTTAAAGTGGTTACCTATCCGGCAGCGCAGAGCGTTGAGGGCTTTAACAACCCTGTTTTCTCTTCTTCACAATCCCGCTTCTCCTTCTTATCTGACTTCTCTTTGTCAATATTTATGCTCTGCACACAGCAACAATCTTCGGTCCGAGAATAATCGTCTTCTTCTTTGTCCTTCTCATCGCTCTGGTTTTATAAAGTCGTCTTTCTTTGGGGTGCGCCAAAGTTCACCTAAAGTTTCAACTCCGATAATTGGAAATCCGAAAATGTTCTTCCTAACATTTTTCATCCTAACAATCACAATTCCTAACTACTCTGTCTCTAATGTTCATAATTCCGAATCATTCAACTTCATAATGTCAGTAGCAATAAACATCTATTATACTTTTATTTGTTTTCCTATATTTTCTCAACATAACCATCTTTTACACTATTATTCAAAGTCATATCTTTTTTGTTTAGATCGTCGACATAGGATGCAAAAACGAGCGAAGGGCACCCCGAGGTTCGGTTTGGTTAGGTTACTTTAAACCCTTTACACAGAAATAGGGGCCCCGCGAAGCGGGGCTCCGTCGACATAGGATGCAAGGGCGAGCGAGGGGCACCCCGAGGTTCGGTTTGGTTAGGTTACTTTAAACCCTTTACACAGAAATAGGGGCCCCGCGAAGCGGGGCTCCGTCGACATAGGATGACATAGGATGAAAAAAAAGTGTTTATCATATAGGTTTTATATCTATTGAGTGGTTTATCAAACGATTTTATATTAATTGTCTGTTATTCTTATAGAAATTAGTTACATTAAAATTATATCAATCGTTTATTCTATTAACTGCTCATTATATCAAATAAAATTATAGGTTCAGTTGTTATATCTTGTAAATATTAGAGGTTTTGTAATTATATCATATATTACTTACCCGTATAAACTCCCAGGCCATGAAAATATTATGGTAGTTATATTTAGGGATAAAAGCGTTATGATAAAAAACAGTAGGAGTTTAAAATATTTACATTAATGATATTATTGATTACAATTTTCGGAAACATGAGTGTTATGAACATCGCCGGTAGCACTACAAATAGTATGAATGAAAACTTTAGGATGAAAAATTTTAGGAAGAGTGATCATTCGGATTACAAATCGTTAGGAAGAACAATTTCGGGTAAAGAACTTTAGTTGAGCCAATATGGACCCCTTTCTTTGTCCAGGCGGTTTTCCTTTGGAATGCGCTCCCTCAGAATATCAGGACGGTAACCAATCGGTTCACATTTAAAGTGAAAGCTTCTTATTTAAGTCTCAATAGTTATGAGACTTAAATAAGAAACCCTACAACAACTTAATTCTGAGACGAATCTGCCAACTTCTTGTGTATGTGTTCTCGAGCTTTATGAATATATGTATTTATTATTATATCTATTCTTATATCTTAGTTATTAATATTTTCTTATCTTTTCTTTCTGTTATTGCACCTACTGTGTATTGTCTCTGCATCACCCTAAGGTAGACTGGTAGAAAATGCCTAAGGCATTAAGTCCGCCTTTGTACAGTTTTTACTTGTGCATAAAGTTTTAATAAATAAATAAATATTCTGAAGTGAGAGCTGGAATTTGGTGCGGTTTTCACCTTTATTTAAAGAACTTATTCCGTAAATTAATATTAAACTTAGAGGGGCTCGTGGCTAAATAATGAAAGTCGGACGGATCGACCGTAGGTTAAGCTACAGTTCCTGCGGTTTATTCGTGGATGGGTGACCATCCATTACATATCGAGACCCTTCCGTGCCTCGGAAAGCTGTCATTCGTAGATCTTTGACAGTCGATGGTTACGGGTCAGAAGCCCAAAAGTCTAACAACCAGTCTTATCAAAGGATATCGTGTTGCGAGTACCCAGTAACTGGGTCGTGAAGGTCAGATAGGCATTCACTTCATGTAAAATACTGGTATTCAGCTGCGTCCGGTTAGACTGGTAGCCGACCCCAACATAGTTGGGAAAAGGCTAGACAGACTGATTTTGACAGGTTTCACCCGCGTAAATCGACATTTACGCGGGTGAAACCTGTCAAAAGCTACTCTTTATTCCGATGTTCCCACAGGATCGACATCCCGTGGGAACATCGGAATAAAGAGTAGCCTATATGTTAATCCAGAGTGTCACCTACCTCCATAATTTTTTTTATCAAAATAGGTCCAACCGTTTGAGCGTGAAAAAGTAACAAACATATAAACACACACACAATCACACACTTTGGGTCTGTCCCTCTAGTCCCATTGACCCAGTCCCATGATGGGACAAGTGGGATATCGCCTTTATAATATTAGTGTGATAGTATGATGAAAAAACGTCGATGTTTTTTCAAGTCGTAAAAACCGTGCAAAGCACTTGCGGGTCTCTAGTGCTGTATAAACTAGTCCTTCCATACAAACTGAACTAGAATATTGTTTATATTTAAGTCAGACATGCTCCGAACCTCAGCTAACGTATGAAGCTAGAATAATAATGAGATTAGATCTCTTCGGAGGCGTGAAGTAATGGGCGATCGCTTCGTCCCCGCCGCCGTCACATTTTCCTCCTGATGCCATCTTTATTCGAGCCTGATTTAGTAGGTGTTTATATTATGAGTGGTGAAATAACGCACAGTTTGCTCTATTTAGGCTGAATAAAAGCTTTGTTTTGTCGCTAGAGCCGATGCCTGCCAGGGGTCCGCGTTTATGCTCACTAGTTCCTTCGCGTAGTTCCTTTGAAGGAACTACTGAGAATTTTTGTATCAGTAGTTCCTTTGAAAAAGTTGAAGGAACTACTGAGACTAAATATTTCCGTTAGCAGTTCCTTTGAAGGAACGCGGGTTGTTCGAAAGAGGTACCGTAGCCCCTGGCACAGACAACTGAAGGAACACGCACAGAGCATGTAACCTTTTACACGGGTGGGTTGCAGTCAGTATAGTCTGACATGCCCTCGCGCTCCGTCCAGAGAGGGAGAAGTTATTTGACAATATTGCAACCAAAAATTAAAAAAAAAAGCGTGTCTTTGTGGGTCGTTTTTGCTTTTGTTTTGGTGTTTACGTAAAATATTTCTAATCCATACTATAAGTACTATCCATCGATACTAATATTATAACTTCGAAGGTAACTCTGTCTGTCTGTCTGTCTGTATGTTACCTTTTCACGCCTAAACCACTGAACCGATTTAGATGAAATTTGGTATAGAGATAGTTTGAGTCCCAAGAAAGGACATAGGATACTTTTTATCCCGATAGTCCCACGGGATCGAGATTTATGCGGGTGAAACCGCGGGGCGCAGCTAGTTTCCTATACCTATGTAGGGGTGCAGATCGAAATGATACTTGAAGATACTTTTAATAAAATTTAAATAAAAAATACATAACTCGTTATTTCATCTTGCGTCATCCTACTCTCTGTTAAAAATTTTAAATCTAGAACTCACTTCTGTTTTATGTTTTTTTTTTTTTAAGATAGCTGCAGACAATACCGACAGTATCAATTGATAAAGCTGCATGCAGGCTACATGCTACTTTGTTAAAATTCCTATATAATATATATTTAATTCATATTGCACGTATATAATTCGTATTATATTATATTCTACGTATGAAAGAAGTTGGTTAACTTCGAAGTTCATAGCAATGGTTTGGACTGGTTCTTTCAATGGAGGATTTTGAAGAGCAACTAAGGTTCTCCATCTTGTAATCAGATGATGAACAGTGATTGAAATGTCAATCTTCTGGAACCCAATATTGTTATATCCTCTTGCTGAGCGCACCGGCCGAACTAAGTCATTACTTCAATCAAGGAAGCTTACAAGCCTCTCCTTCACCATCTCTTTAAGATCCCAGACCTTGATCAACGCGGGCCTGCCGATGGAGAGTAATGGGTAGCTCACCATCCGAGCAGGATCAGGCCCGTGCCGGACGGCGCGTACGTGTTCCACGCGCGCCTCAAAGAGATGTCAGCAAAAAGGAAGGGGCCTGCCAGGGCCGAATGCTGCCGGGGGTGCGGGATTGTCCGATAGGGCTACCGCTACCCCGGAACATAAAGGGCTAAGGAAGGAACACGGATGGGTTTCAGTCAGTAAGAGTCTGACACTCCCTTCCGCTCCACCCAGAGCGGGAGGGGTCATTTGATGATTTCCCATCCATAAAAAAAAGACCTTGATCAAAATCCTACACATAGGCTCCACAATTTAACGATATATGCTTTCAAACAAGTGCACCATTATATTAATCAAAATAATCTCTCTTTTTGACAGCTGGATCTCCGTCTAGCATCAGCCTGAGATAATTCTGTGCGACTAAAGTTTTCACGACAAAGAGACCGACTTAATCACGATTTGGTGTTTGACTTTCTAGCTGTTTAGGGACGGATTGACAAGCTTTGCGTTCCAAGGATTATTTTTGTTAATTAGTCAACTTTAGATTAGAGAAGTTTCTTCATTTTTACTTCGTTTAAAAATATAACGGTCGTTGGTAGAAATACGATTTCGGTTATTAAAATGTTTATTCAGATCTGCTATTTTAATCTACTCTTGGATGGAGCAGTGATGGCCCAGTAAGCAATAGTGGCCCAATGAGGAATGGTGGCCAAGAGCAGTGGTGGCCCAGTGGTAATGGCCTCGACTTAAGTACATATCGTAGGTTTCGGTTTGAAACCAAGGAGGCACATAACTTTGTGTAATTTATTTCATCGAAAGGAACAAAGGGTTCAGAGTTCGTTGTCCTACGCTCCCTTTGCCTTTACAAGTAGTCTTAAAGCACACATATGTATATATATACAGGGTGTTTTGTAGAAGGACCAACAGAATTTTTGAGGGATTGGGAAAATTGTTTTATTTTTTCGTTCCACAATTTAATGACTTTGGAAGCACCCAAGTCATTTTCTAGAACTAATAATAATTGTACATAAATGTACAACACCAAACACACATAGATACCACCAAAAATGATAGCGCTCTATTACAACCACAAACAAAAAAGTTGTGACGATATTTACATAATATTATTATCTCAATTACCTACCACACTTAGGATAGGTGTTATGGGTGAAAACTAGGATAATTTGACACTTCTCATCCCTAAGAAAACTGTGTCGTTCCTTCTACCAAACAGCCTCTATTCTGTTTATTTCATTGGAATTTTCCCATTTCGTCGGCGTGAATGTCAACACTCGTCGTTGAGACAAATCGAATCAAACACATAATAGTACCATCACGATGAATTCGATAAAATTCCTCTTCGTTTCGCAGAGTGGTGTGATACGCTTACATTAGGCATGGTTTATTCATAAAATGTAATACGTTTTGAAAGGCTTATTACCTACTAGTTGCGCCCCGCGGTTTCACCCGCATAAGCCTCGATCCCCTGGAAATATAGGGATAAAAAGTATCCTATGTCCTTTCCCGGGACTCAAGCTATCTCTATACCAAATTTTATCTAAATTGGGTCAGCGGTTTAGGCGTGAAAAGGTAACATACAGACAGACAGAGTTACTTTCGAATTTATAATATTAGCACACCCCGGACACTCCATACAACGCTCGCAAAATAATTACCTACTACTACTACATTAAAAAATAACGTTTGTATGTACGTATGAATGTGTGCGTGAGATACTTGTGTTTGCGAGCGCTCTTGTTAAAGAACGGGCGACGAACATGCCGAAGTGCGGGGTGAGGTGCGGTAACTGATGTTAGTGCGGGGAAGGGAGTGTCCTTTCTGTACGTAGTACTTTAAGTATTCTGTGATATTAGTATGGATATTTTTGAGATCTTCCATCATCATTTGTCCATCATGACATCAAATACCTAATTCATTATTACAGTCATTGACATGTTTCTTACCAGACGAATGGCTGTCCCTAATTGGATTCTTTTCCTACTACTTTGAGGATGTTGAGTCCATGTGAGTGGTTAGATATAGATTAGGTTAAAGCCCGAGGGATCAGTATCAATTAAATTATTTAGGTACTTGAAAGCCACCCAACCACGCGACACGGACGCGAGTGTTACCCAGAAAGCCGCTGAACTTAAGTGGAATTAGGCCGGACATGTCTGCCGCATGTCAGATGACAAATGGACTAAGAGAACCACCGATTGGGTCCCACTAAATGCACGACAACCAAGAGGACCAAGCAGCAGCGCTGCAGAACCAAGGTAATCGACATAGCCCGGAGAATTGCCAAAATTAAGTGGTAGTAGGCAGGCCACATTGCTCGCAGAACAGATGGCCGATGGGGCCGAAAGGTCCTAAGGGACCGGAAAGGCAAGGCAAGGGCAAGGCAAGGGCGGCAAGGGGTCGGAAGGGGAAGGAAGTGGCGACCGCGTACCGAAAGACGTAGCCTTGGAAGGCCTCCCACAAGGTGGACCGACGATCTTGTGAAGGCCGCAGGAACCTGTTGGATGTGAGAACCACAAAACTGGTCGAAGTGGAGGTGCTTGGGGAGGCCTATGTCCAGCAGGGGACGTCTTTCAGCTGAAATGATGATGAAACGCACGACGCCATCGCGACAGGCCGGGACAAAGATGGCGAGATGAGCTTGACTCCTACCGAAAGAACTGGCAGCACGGCTGCACTAGTGCAAAAGACAGTATTTTGTAGAAAAGGGAGAGGGAGGCCTTTGCCCTGCAATAGGACAATATAGAGTTGTTAGATTAGACTCGAAAGCATATTAAGCCTATTTTATCTTCCTAAAGACTCTATAGTTCATATCTTAGATATACAGGAAGATTTTTTTATCACCATCCAAATTTTTACAGGGTGTTCTACCCATGAAAATGAACAACTTTCACCATGGGACCAACTCTGAAATCACGAAAAAAAAAATCAGCTGTTTAATGCCAAAGTTCAATACCTACTTGACCAAAATGTATGAAACAGCAGATTTGTTTTTCGTGATTTCAGAGTTGGTCCCATAGTGGAAGTTGTTCATATTCATGGGTAGAACACCCTGTAAAAATTTGGATGGTGATAAAAAAATCTTCCTGTATAAATAGAAGATAGAATACTCTTTATTATGTACTATCATAAACAATACAGATTATAAATGTAGACATTTTACATAGGGCGACACAATGGGCGGTCTTACCGCTAAAAGCAATATTTTACAGACAACCTTATCCTTTCTTATCCTCTTTATCTTATAGTGGTATTTAAATTCTCGTCCACATTCTGGTCACGTCTCGCTCAGTGCAACTACAATCAAATCTCAACCCCAGCTCGGGCTATCGGGTCAAACAGATGTCGTTGGTACAAAAAACTGTTTTTATGCGACACTGGACTGCAATAGAACGAGTGTTTGGACAGACCTTCCGTCTTTTTGTATTCCATAACACCCAGCTGCTATGTAACTACCTACTTACAGAAGATTCAAATTTAAATACCTAAAAGTCTATTCAAAATGTTTCAAATTGACGTTATTTCAAGTTAAATAAATAACAACTTTACTTTAATGGTAATTAAGTTGATTTCAGTGACTAGTACTAATGAAAAAAGTTATAAAAATGTTTGAAGTTGTAGCGTAAACTGAACTTTATTATGTAGGAATTAAAGTTATTTTTCCATAAACTCATATTTGTTTACATTTTTGGCAAATAAATTGCGAATGCATCTTGTTTTGCCGAAGGGTTTGGGCAGAGGTATACCTACGGTACACCACATTTTAGAGCAATGGTGGCCCAGTGATAACGGCCGCGGCTTACGAGTTATAGATCGTAGGTTCGAACCCGGACAGGCGCTTTAGTTTGTGTAAATTATTTCATCTCCTCTGCCCTCAAAACGGTGAAGGAAAACATCGTGAGGAAACTGGCATGTCCTCTCCATGTGTCATGTCCATGTACAACTACTTACCGTTTGTCAATTAGAGCTTATTTTCTTATAAAGATAGGTACAGTTCGACACAACTTAGATGTAGCATCGGCAAAATTCATAAAACCGATCACATCCGAGCTAAGTGCGCCTTCAAAATCAGCAATCTTTATTAGTATATAGTATAGTGTAGTATATAATAAGTCGTAATAAAGATTTACGAATACTAATTACGAATTACGAACGTTTTACGAATTTTGCCGATGCTACATCTAAGTTGTGTCGAACTGTAGATGGATAGATAGATAAACCATTTATTTAAATTCCAATCCAACCAATAATGTTCCGTTGACAAATTCAAATCACAACGCCATTTGAATTCCTGAAACACAACAATGAATAAACATAAATACGTGTCCTTCTTCCAATGCATCTTGTATTTCCGATTTCATCGTTCCTAAGCGCGAACTGGCTCGTTTAAACAATTTTGGAGTAAATCTGCAAAGCGTTTTTGCCGCGATTGGATTTAAAACGTTCCATTTGACACGACAAACAGAATCCTCTGGCAGCCATGTTTGCGCGCCGAAATATATTGTGATGCGAGCCAACGATTTCAAGATCGAATTCGGCAAATAAAGCAGGATTTGTCGCCGAGGAAGACTGAATCATAAGACTATTCCTTTTATACTGTCGATGTCTTTTCTCCGTACATTTGTGTTACCTTTATCGGATTGAATGTCTCGACGAAATGTATTTAGGGACCTATCAATAATTCTACTGAGATCAGATGTTATGAGACCCTCGTAAATCATACCATATGTTCTGTTTTCGGTTTTCTTTATTTCTCCAGTATATAGTTCTTAGTCAATTTGGAATAAATTGTGTGTATCCAACCGTTCAGAAAGTCGAATATTGGGGTATAAAACTTGCTATATAGCTGATCCCTTGTTATAATTTTCGTATTAAGGTAAGGTATTCGAGATCCGAGCTTGAATAAAGCGTATAAAATATTTTCTTTCATCGTAACTCGCCATAAGGTACTTGATTTTTCACCAAGGCCTAATAAAATATTTTATAGATTCGTTCGGAGCATGCGCTCTGTTGTTATTACTTATACGCCTCGAAATAACTTATTACGTAGCTATTTCGAAGCTTTTCAATATGAATTGTTTGGCTTCATATTTATAGAAATATTCTCTTTCTTCAAGACTTTTTTTGGAATTTTCATTCTCTAGAGGGCTGGTATTAAAGTTTCGAGAATTTCCAAGTTATTACCCATCAATATAAATTCGAGTCTTTTATCTATTTTTTCTTTAGTCTGTTAACAAGTTTTTGGTCTTTTTTTCATTAAATTCTGGTCCTTTTACCTCCACTCTCCAGGTTTATAAATTGCTTCATGAATACAGGTTCAGTATGATGTCAGTAAATGACAATACTACATACTTTAACTGTTCACTTCAATTACTATTAAAATAAATTAAATTAACGTTCCTGCCCGTGATTTTGAATCCCGAATCAAAAATTTGCCTAGCCTTGTTTCAACTATATTGGGGTCAGCTTCTAGTCTAACTGGATGCAGCTGAATACCAGTATTTTACATAGAGCGACTGCCTATCTGACCTCCACAACCTAGTTAGTGTGTTAACACGATACCCCTAGTTAAGACTGGTTGCCAGACTTTTGGTTTTCTGACGATTGAAATAATCCCAAATATGTTCGAAAATAGATGAAAACACATTCAGTCCCGGAGAAACGACATAGTCGAAGCTTCAATCGTTTCTGAAGGCCAATTCTCGTAATTTAAAACGATCAAAAACTAGTCTCATCTCGGCGACAAACAAAATGTCAAAACTTTGTTCTCGTAATTTTAAGAACGTTCAGTCTGATCTCAGTCTCAATCTGTCAAAAAATACTTCTAATTTCCCTAATATCAAATTATTCTGACTGAACGTTCTTAAAATTACGAGAATTGCCCCTCTGAAGTTTGCACATCACATACTCTTTGTACCTAAGAGTGTAGCCGTCTTGACTTGTTCCTTTCGCTGAGCAAATGTAGGGCTCACCTCGTCGTTAGTCAGGGGACGTGTGCGGAATTCCGGTGATGAATGGTGCCGACATTGGGGTACGGCCCTTGAATTTGAATTTATTGACCTCTCAAGTAGGTACTTTGTTCTCCATTTCGGCTTCCTTGCTGCGATTTTCAAGGGTTTTACTTGAAGATATTCGACTATATACTAATAAACAGGTCATCATCGAGATAAAATGGTGGCCCAGTGGTAACGGCCGCGACTTACGAGTTGTAGGTCGTGGGTTCGAACACCACCATTCCAGTCGTGGGTTCAGGCACCTTTACTTTGTGTAAATAATTTCATCGCCACTGCTCTCAAAATGGTGAAGAAAAACATCGTGAGGAACCCGGAATGTCCTAGCAACAAAAATTCGAAAGACATGTTACATCCACTAACCCGCACTGAGCCCGCGTGGTGGATTATGGCCTGTGTCCCAGCAGTGGGAACATTATAGGCTGATTATGCTTAAACAGATCATCATCAGTTTAGCATATTACCAGCTCCACAAATCTAATAATTCTAATAGGTACAGGTATGTCTCATTCTAAACCGGAGATTCTCGCAAACACCCCGAGTTTGCCTCGCAATGAAACCACAAGATGCAACGCGATCCCATTCGGCTTTCCAGACCATAGACGGCACATACAGATCTATATATGAGTACCATAAACCTAGACAATCAGCAGGGTAATTGCGTAACACACCAACAGTAGCAATAGCTTTTATTTTGACAGTTCAACAACATTCATTGCGTTATTTACGTTGTTGAGCAGAATTTTTTTTCGAACATATGAAGCAATGGATTATCAATATCCTTCAAATGATTCAGATTAAGACTGAAAGTGTGTTATGCAATTTTGGTTTGGTTGATCTGAAGTATTTTCTTCCTCTTCACAAAAATACCAACAGACATTTTACTCAAAGACTTTCCATATCTCTCTTACTCCAAGCCCCGAAATTTTGTTATTCACAAAACTTCTCACAAGTACGTCGACACATTTATAATATTCTACATTGAAAGCGGTCGCGTTCACCGCAAGTCCGGCCGCGCTAAACTTGCCAAGATGTAAACAACAATGGCCGCTCAAAATTGAATAATATCGATTTTATTCAATTTCGAACGGCCATTGTTGTTTACATCTTTAGCAAATTTAGCGCGGCTGGACCTTAGTGAAGATTGGCGGAAAGATTTAGGGTAGATTACCGTACTAAGGAAGTGACGTACAATGGCGAAAAGGCTTATGCCTTACACAGGTTGGACAAAGGGTAAGAAGTCACTTTATTTGTAATTTCCCGACAGATTGCCTCCATTCAAGTCTGTATTGGCTTTTTATTATCGCTCCCTTTGTAATAAACTTTTCATTTTCCAATTACTCTCCTACCTAGCAATTTCTTTGAGATGTTTTCTCCGAGTTTCTGTTGCTTATTAATTGTACGTCAAATCGTGTGGATTCGTTTCCCTTTTAATTTTTTTAAGTAATTGACAATAGCGCATCGTGGCAACAAATAAGGTTCAAAACAGCGATGCGTTTGATGTTAGTTGAATCTAATGACCATCAAAATAAAAGTACTTTGCAGTTTTCAATAACTTAAAATACAAACGCAAAGCTTAGTGGATGAATCTTTTAGGTATTTCTTTAGTTAATTGAATTCCCTTTATTATCGTTTCATAAAATATGATAGTTTTAAATTATATTTAGTTTTATTTATTTCTGAGACAACAATGATCCATATTATGTTAGTGAGTTAGATACAAACTTAAAAGCTATGATAGTGTGTTACAATTATAAATAAATACTAAGCTACCAGAAAAACAATGTTTATATAAATTCAACTTGATGAAATGAATCACTCCTGCCTGACCAGCACCTGCATGAAGTAATTCATTATCGGCGATATTATCGCCCACTAACATCTTCTGCGACGAAAAATATTTTTTGTGCTCTCTTTTAAGATTGTTTTATCATGATACTGTATTATTTTTTTTTATGAAATATTTTTGGGTAAGTCTTTTCCCAAACATTTGACGAAACACAATTTTTTTTCTGTTGTAATTATGTACCATTTACACCTAACTGTGCGGCAAAAAACTGAGCGTTTTACGGTCACCTACGTTTGGGCAGTGCCATAAAATCCAGAGTAAAATATGACGTGTCAGTTTTACACTCGCTGTAATGAAGTGCGGAGATTAATTCTCAGAAAATGAAGTTGAAGTATCTTGTTCGAAACTCGGAGCTCGTTACGTAGTCAAAGTTCGTTTGAAAGATCGAGTAACCTCACATGCGGGTGATTCCAGAACTTTATTTGCCGACAACGCGTAAAAGCAATATCATGAGTTCGGTTATTTCTTAATAGGAACTCAAAATAGGCACTTAGGAGTAGAAGTCACTAAGTTGCTTAAGAAATCGCTCCTAGTTTAATTTCATTATACAGGGTGTTACGGAAAGGGTATATCAATACAAACGGGTTGAAGAGTGTATCTGGTCTAGAATCTCTGTACAAAATTTCAGCTCAAAAGCAGTAACTTCGAAAATGCTTAATATTTTTTTATTTCGATAGTTTATTAAATTGAAATCATAACAAACATGTCACCGCACTACGAGGGTCATTATCCATGTGTCTGTGCGCCTAGTACACGCACATCACGCCGCCGCGCGCCAGTTTAAGCATTTTCAAAGTTCATGCTTTTGAGCTGAAATTTTGTACAGAGATTCTAGACCAGATACACTCTTCAACCCGTTTGTATTGATATACCCTTTCCGTAACACCCTGTATCTTCTAGACTAGCTTCTGCCCGCGATTTCGTTCGCGTGAAATTTCGGCCCCCAAGCCAGCGCATAGCTAGCATAGCACATAGCTTGCAGAGTAAGCAAACTGAAGTGGCAGTGGGCTGGCCATGTCTGTCGAAGGACCGATGGCCGGTGGAGCAGACGAGTCCTGGAGTGGAGACCGCGTACCGGCAAGCCAAGTGTGGGACGCCCCCCAGCTAGATGGACGGACGACCTAAAGAAGGTGGCTGGGGTAGACTGGATGCGGAAGGCGGAAGACAGGGTGCTGTGGCGCAGTCTGGGAGAGGCCTATGTCCAGCAGTGGACTGCGATAGGCTGAGTTGATTGAAGCCAGCGCGTCGCATCCCATCGCCAGCCCGTGCTTTTATTTCGCTTTCGCTTAGCGTCCATTCTGACTTTTTTATTTTTGCTCGTCTTCTAAGGGTTGTAGCGTGATGTTAAATAGCCTATTACGTTCCTCAAGAATTGGGCTATCAAATGCAAATAGATTTTTTTAAATCCGACTGGTCATTCCAGAGATTAGTGCGTTCAAACAAACATACAAACAAACTCTTCAGCTTTATTAATAGTATATAGGGTGAAATTGAATTCATGGGCATCCTTTTAAGGGGTCATTGTACTCATCGTTATGAACAACTTTTACTATGGGACTAAACAAAAAACCGCGAAAAAAAATCAGCTGATCCTTGCATTTATGTTCACATAACTCGTCAAAATGTAGGGAAGAGCTGATTTTTTTTTCGCGATTTCCGTCTTGGTCCCATAGTAAAAGTTGTTCATAATGATGATTACAATGACCCCTCAAAAGGATGCCCATGAATTAAATTTCACCCTATAGATAGGTTACCAAAAAGGTTGCATGCCACAAACCATGCAGATCGTAATCTCTACAGTACTGTTTCGAATATATTCAACGCCAAAATGTACATATAACAGACAGCTTCACCAAATCGATAGCTCAGCGAAAATTTCAGCGACACATCAGACTAGGTACACATTTGTTTCACCACCCGATCGAAAGCGACAGACAACTCCCAAGATTAAGTATGGGCGTGATAAATGAGATTTCTTTTCAAGTTAAAGGAGACGCCGCTTATGTGGCAGTACCTATGTGCAGGGGGAAGTTCTAAACTTTAAAGTGAAGGATATGAAGGGTGCTTATGCAGTTACTGGTACTATAAAAGCATGAGGAACAGGGGGTAAAGTTCAGTCATCCTTCATAGAAAAGGGAGGATCCTCCGACCAGACGGATGTTGTGTCTGCCGGGTAACTGCCCGACGATTGATGTCGAGACTGTTGTATATATGCTAGTTCCGCGATAAACTTGCTTGCGCGATGCAGGATTTTGCGTAGCGTCAGTGTGATGCGTAGTTCTCATGTGGCGATGTAGATGTCGCCACAGTACCGTACAGACGTATAAGTTACAGCCAGATTTTTCATAGCTACTGTAGTGAAAGAATGCTGTCTATGGATTTGTATTATACAGGGTCAAATTAGATTAGCTAGCGAAACTCCCCAGACGTCATGGGTTTATCTAATCACAAAAAAACGGCCAAGTGCGCGACGGACTCGCACATGAAGAGTTCCGTATCACAAGGCAAAAAACGCCGATAAAACACTTTTTGTCACTTTTTTAATTTTCATTATTTATTGTTATAGCGGCAATAGAATTAGAAATACAAACTGAAAATTTTAACTTTCGACCTATTACCGATCATGAGATACATGACACATAGACATGGCGAAACTGTAAGGGTTCCTTGTTGACTATGGAACCCTAAAAACCCAATAACACTTTGCCCGACCTGGGAATCGAAGCCAGGACCCCACGCTCAGACCAACAGAGCAGTTAATAGTAACGGATGGCAGATTAGGTATCTACCGTAATTTGTTTTTGATTATATTTTTTACTGGCTCTTGTATCTATTCAAGAAGGCGATAACTTTTCTGGCACGCTGTATATTCCGTACACTCAATTTTCTCCCGTTCAAATTATGGTCTTTTACGACATTCGAAGTTTAGCGGCTGTTTACGATGCCTTCTAGCTGAAGCACGTTCTTTTAAACGTATTAGTTATACTTTTGAAAGAAGTTGAAGACGTGACCAAAGTTGCGGTACGTTGGAAGATAGGTTAATATAACATAATAGATACTATTTATTTACTTATAAGTATGTGTTAGGTATATTGAAACTGTGTGTACAGTTACCGGCACGTAAGTTGGCAAGATATTTCGTAGTGGGGGAAGTTCGCGCATGTAAACATGTATGAAATTGTGCATGCGCGAATTTCCTCCACTACAAAATATCTTGCCAACTTACGTGCCGGGTATTATACTCCCCGTCACTATTCCCTAAGGGTTCATTAGAAATCCAGCGTCAGACAGCATCTGTCTGGCATTAATAATGAAATGAACCTTTTTGGCGCAACCGTGAGGCACACACTATTGTTGAATGAAACATTATTTTTTATTTTATTAATTTTGTATTTTGTGTTTCACGAACTGTGTCCAAAGAAACATTTTTCTTTCTTTCTTTCCTTATACCATTTCTGTAGATAATCTCCTAGTTTTCCTTTAACTGGTACAATGGTACTTTTATCATCATCATCATCCACAGCTATAATCTAATTAGGCTGAGAATCAGCCCTTTTCGAACGTCAAAATTACATAAAGCAGTCCCCCAAAACGCCCACCCTTCACCACTTCCTAGTGCTTTCATTGAAAAATGAAAAAATAAAATGGTTAAAACGATTTTCCGATCTAATAATTTTGTAATATTTATTGTTATTCAATCAATCAATCAACTCAGCCTATCGCAGTCCACTGCTGGACTTAGGCCTCTCCCAGACTGCGCCACAGCACCCTGTCTTCCGCCTTCCGCATCCAGTCTACCCTAGCAGGTGGCTAGGGTAGACTGGATGCGGAAGGGTCTTTAGGTTGTCCATCCATCTAGCTGGGGGGCGTCCCACACTACGCTTGCCGGTACGCGGTCTCCACTCCAGGACTCGTCTGCTCCACCGGCCATCAGTCCTTCGACAGACATGGCCAGTCCACTGCCACTTCAGTTTGCTTATTGTTATTAAGCATGGTATTTTGATAGTAGGTTGTAATGTGTGTGTAAATTTTGCATGCCCAAGTGACGGCAGAGCATGGAGAACATTACCAAAACATGTATAACATCTATACCCCCTACCCATGTTGGCAAAAAATAAATGATTTCATTTGATTTTGATTCACTAAACTCCCTAGATTCATCCATCCACTCATCCAGATTCTACCCGCGATGGTAACAATGTCATCCGCCCATCTTGCCGCCGGACGAAAGACCCCTCCTCGTATCCCTTGGGCGCCACTCGGTGACTCCCTCACTCCACCTGTCATCACTGGGCTTGCCAGGTGTCCTGCCTAACTCCATTTGAGTTCCATGACTCGTTTTCGGGTAACTCTAAATTTTATATATCCCCATAATCCCCATTTGAATCACTGGAGTAAAATTCTAGCTGATTAGATGTTAGTAATACCCAGGTAAATATAAATCTCAAAACGGTGATGGAAAACATCGTGAGGAAACCGGCATATCCTAGAAGCAATCATTCTAAGACATGTGACAGCTACCAACCCGCACTAGGCCGCGTGGTTGATTACGGCCTACTCCCTCTCACTTAGAGGACTTCTGTGTCCCAGCAGTGGGAACATTATGGGCTGATTATACTATGCAACAGTCATAAATCATCATACATTTTGATATAAATAAAACTTTATCTACGTGTTCTATTGAAAAGCAACACAATTTTCCAGCATTGTTTATCATCTCTCACTTTCTTTGTCTTTACGTATCCAGTGATCGACATGAAAATATTAGAAATTTTAGTCTTATCGCGAGAATTCGTCCTCTACATAAGAAGCTCACTCTTAAGGTTCGGACACACTATGTCGGGCCGCAGCAGGTCGGGTCGCAGCGCAAAAATCCGCTCATATCGCTCGTATGTATTTTATATGAACTATCGCACACTATGCCGGGGCGCGGCGGCCGCATATTCCACCGCGGATATTAGTTGCGTGGCATGGGGCTACCCCGCCCCGCCGCGGCCTGACATAATGTGCGCGAACCTTTACACAACACTATGTACATACATCCATCCTTATTTTATTACTATCGCTAATACCACGCTCACTGGAGTAATGAAATTCCATCTTGCCACGTATTGAATACGTAATCATTTGTCACGTTCCCCTATAATATCATTTCGTCAGTTTTGTTCGTGTATTATTGTATGTATCTATTCGGATCGTGGATTCTAGTTAGTTTAGTTTTGTATATTTAATTAGACAATTGAAGCAGTATAATTTTCAGCCCTGCCTAATTGGTTGGTTTCTGGGTATATCAGTGATTGGAACTTCAGCCATAAGAATCGAAAACATCAAAATACATTTATTCAAATTAGGAAGGATCAGCGCTTTTCGAACGTCAAAGTTACATAAGGCCCTAAAACGCCCGCCCTTCACCAGTTCTTTGTGCTTTTGCTGGGAAGAAAAAGTAGCACAGCTAAGTCCCCAGCGGACAACGAACAACGGTCTGCTAAGACTAGTTTTTAAGTTAAATAACAAAAAAATTAAACCTCCGAAAAAACTGAAAAGCAAAAAATAAAAACCTTTTTTATTTTACCTAAATAAATAAGTTCTTAAACTAATGCAAGTATACCTAACTAATTTTGAGTCGGCGCCAAACAAGCAACTTAATATCGTTGCGAGTGGTCGTGCGGAGAGCGCATTTTTTGTTTGGAATGTTAATATTTAGCGCTGGAGATTTCACGTTGCATTATTAATTTGATTTGGCTATTTCTTTAAATTTAAGGCAATTTAGTGATCTTTGTTCATTGATTGTTTGGCGCCGACTCAAAATTTTTTAGGTATACTTGCATTAGTTTAAGAACTTATTTATTTAGGTAAAATAAAAAAGGTTTTTATTTTTTGCTTTTCAGTTTTTTCGGAGGTTTAATTTTTTTGTTAAAAAGTTTTTATTTTATAATTTTTTGAGGCTATAATTTACTTATTACTGCATGCTTAATTTTTGATTACTTTTAAAATAGCTACCTACCTTACTTTAGATATTAACTGTTATATAATCCTACTTTAACTATTATTTTTTGTATAGTAAAATACTTAAAAAAACAGGCTTTATATACCAACATAGATAGGTCTTTAATTTTAATTGTAATACACAGGTCAGCATTAATATCTGTGAATGAACAACAAATCACCCCTATTTTCCCACTCTTATAGTAGGATTTTTTTTCCAAATATACATGGGACCAACTTCGAGGTATGTTCTATCCATTAAAAAAAGAATTATCAAAATCGGACTAATCTGTAAAAAGTTATGCGTGGTCATACATTACAATCAGTGAGTGAACTATCAATCATCCCCTGTTTTCCTACCCTTAGGGTTGGATTTTTTTTTCCAAATTTATATGGGACCACCTTCGGGGTATATCCTTTCTAATCAAAAAAGAATTATCGAAATCGGACTGCTCTGTAAAAAGTTATGCGTGATCATACATAAAAAAAAAAAAAAAAAAAAAAAATAAACGCGTCGAATTGATAACCTCCTCCGTTTTTTCGTCGGTTAAAAAATTCAGTATTTTCTTGGTGTATTATGGAAAATCAATTAAGGTACAGCGGGGTTAGCGATAAAACTGTAATTAAACAATATTTCTGGCTGGATTATTTTTGGCGACACACAAGCTTATAATGTCTATCTACCGCTACCAAAATATAAATCTTTACCTTTCTTTACAGCGGAATGCGCTCCAACACTTGCGCCATGGAAACCGCCAGTCGAGGTGACAACCAGCGAATCAACGCAACAGCAACGTGACACAGAAACACACGCAATATACGACATTAACGACATAGTTCACTTCGAAGACAACGATATCGTCATGAGGGACGCCAAACGAGCCAAAGTACATGACAACAACAAACTGGACAATTCTGTCGTCCCATTCAAAACTTACTCTAGCTACAACGATGTTAAGACACATTTTGGAAAGGATAATAAAAGTTCTGGAGTTGTGGCTGATGTAGACAATGTTTTAAAGAGTGATGATCGGAAAGAGGACAAGTCTTGTGAGTGTCAGCATGGAGGGGGGTGTGTCGCTAATGTGTGTCTGTGTCCCCTGGGGTACGCCGGCGTCAAGTGCGAGATCACTTTGGATTTGAAGGTAAGGAAGGTACTATTTATAGTTCTATCACATGATAATAAAATAAATCCTAAGGTCTATCTTTGCGAATACAAAGATCGAGTCATTTATATTCGGTGTTAGGTCCGCAATTCTAAATATGCATCCAAATAAATATTCAACGATCATTGTATCATCATCATCGTTCACAGCCCAACTTCATCCACTGCTGCGGCATATGATTCTACTCCTTTCTTGTGCCAATCCTCAAGCTCCTCTGCCAGGCTCGTCCAGGTTTTATCCGTGATGGCTACAATGTCGTCCCATCATTGTGGCATTTCCCATTAATGATATTATATCAATCTATTATTTCGGAGACAATCAATAAATAATTATTAGTCTAGAACTCTTAAGTCATAGGTTCTCAACCTTATTTTAATATTATATAGGCGTAAGATAGCATATATGTATAATATTCTCTGGGTCTTCTACTGTCTCCCTGAAAGTCACATACACCCACGAGGGAGGTTATCGCCCACGTTGAGAACCTATGATCTAGACTATTATATCCAAGTCTAGACAATAATATGAACACAGACATTTTTTCCCGCAAAATATTTACTTTAATACTAAGGAAAATAACGACCACGTCTTGTCCTATTACTTGTCTTTCATTACCAAAACAGCAGTTTGGCACGGAACCATTACTTTCCTCAATACTTCGTCTTAAGGCAAAGGCGTCAGCGATAGCCCACGAAATACAAAATTTTCTAATTTTTTTTGCAAGTATCAGGTTGTATGTTGGTCTAAATATGATTCGCGGCCGTAGCAAATATTTATTTACAGAGTTATTGGCTGTGCCCCTCCGTTTTACCCACGTAAATGTTGATCCCGTGGGAATATCGGGATCTATATGTTAATCCAGGGTGTCAGCTACCTCTATACAAAATTTTATCAAAATTGGTCCAGCCGTTTGAGCGTGAAGAAGTAACAAACATATAAACACACCCCCATACACACACACTCACAAACTTTCGCCTTTATAATATTAGTGTGATATAGTGTGATGATGTGATGTGATGTATAATCATAAACATCATTAATACCTACATCTTTCTAAGTTCATATTACCCTCTTGAATGAGGATTTCATAAAATCATGACATTTGAGGCCAAATCTAACTTAAAGAGTTCTATTTTACTGATTCTAATGATAATGATTCTGTAGTCATATTCTTACGGTCGCGAACAATGATGTATAAAACTGTCGCGAATCATATTTTAATCAATATACAACTTGACACTGACACATTGCAAAAAACGTAAGTAAATCTGAATTTCGCAGGCTATCCTGACGCTTTCACCTTAAAGAACGTGCTCACAGAAACGAGTACCTACTTTCTTTCCTTTTATTTTACTCTCTTCATAAATCAAATGAGTCGGGAGAAACGGTTTTTGTCTTTTTACAACTTTGTTTGAAAAATGTTTCTCCACTTCGTCTGGACTTGTAGCTCTTTGAATACTTTGTGGAACTGTAGAAAAACTGACAGTTCCTTCTCCCCGCGGTGTATTTAGTTCTTAATAAGTCCGTTTTGCGTTAAAATGAGTTTGTTGTTCAGGAGAATATTTATTTTAAAGAAATTAAAACTCTTTGTGAACTTCTGCACCCGCGCAGCGGTGTTTCCTTTAATTTAACATCTTGGTAACAAGCTGCTAGTTATAGCACTATCTACTGGCGTCACAATGACCCATTTTCCTTTGAGGCGTACATGCAAATGAGTACAATTGCATCAATTGATATTTGCACTTTGATCCTTGTCTTCCCATTATCTATATGCTATTTGTAACTTTATTTGCAGTTTGGTGCTTTAGTCTGCACGACTTATCAATCTCTGGCAGTAGTTCATCATCATCATCATTCTCCTGCCCTCATCCTAATTTATTTGGTGTCGGCGCAACATGTCTTTTTCTTCCATACTTCTCTATTAGTCGTCATCTCGGTCCCCCTTTTCTAACCAGTCTATCTAACCAGTCCCCCCTTTCTAACCATATCATATTTCACACAGTCCATTCATCGTTTCTTTTGTCTTCCCCTACTCATTCATACTCAAAACTTTCCTCACGACATTTTCCGCATTTCTCCGCATCACATGTCCATACGACATCGATGACAATCGATGTAAGGTCCAGCCACGCTTAATTTGCCAAAGATGTAAATCTCAGAGTTAACTAGATGAAAACAAATTTCGTCTCGTTTGCTCGGAGATTTAGACGAAAACAAACATTACTTAAAATAAATGTTCTTGTATATATCGATATTATTCAATTGCGAGCGGCCATTGTTGTTTACATCTTTGGCAAATTTAGCGCGGCCGGACCATAGTTATTTAGTAGATATAATAATTTTATTAAAACTTAGTAGAATCAACCGAAACTAGGTTTTTGAACTCAAAATCATTGCCCGTCAATGAACCATCAGTACTTCTTCATTCTACTTACTAATACCTTCCAGAAAAGTGTCTTCTCCAATGAAAACTTACTGAAGACTTACCCGAGTATACAAAACTTAAAGTCAAATCTTTAAATGAAACTCGGCATGTGTGCTAGCAGTACTGTTTCCAATGAATAAATTAAATTCCGTATTCGTTCGCCAATTTTATTTTAAAGTTATCCCTTTGAGCGCGGCACAATATTTGTGTTTCATTGCTGGGTCCATTCCTGTTTGTGTGAACTGTGTGAAGTCGACTTTTGATATTATTTCAGGTGCCCCGGTTCAACGGGTCGTCGTACCTTCGCCTACCCGGGCTGGGGAGCGCCGCCGAATCGTGGCTTGATATACAGGTACGGTGACAGAGCTGTTTTTAGAGTTAAGTATTTTTGGGGTTCTATTTTGTCTGCGTACTATAACTATAACCTACAACGTACTACAACTGATGTAGATACCGCGAGACTGGTCTATTTTAGTTACTTTCATAGTATCATGTCTTACGGTATTTTACTTTGGGGGCGGGCTGCAGACATCGATTCTATTTTTATTCTGCAGAAAAGAGCCATCAGAGCCATATATAATCTTCGCAGGCGCGATTCTCTAAGGGAACGGTTTAAGGAAATTAACATCATGACGGTACCTTGTCAATATATCTATGAAAACATCATGTATGTAAGGAAAAATTTACATCTTTTTAGTAAAAGAGGTGAAAGACATAATTATAGTACTAGAAATAGGGACCTATTAGTTCAACCAGGTTTCAGACTAGCTAAAGTAGACTCATCTTTTATGGGGTACTGTTTAAAATGTTATAATAAAATACCTCCCCACATTCTTCAACTGAATGAGACAAAATTCAAGTCTTGTATTAAACGCACACTATGCAGGCAGGCATATTATAAGTTAGGGGATTACATCGCGGATAAAAATGCCTGGCTCAATGCTGGTCCTGCTCCACAACCACAACTAATTGATTAACACTTGAAAATACTGTTGGAGCTGCTGAAGATTGTAAGTCTATCTTTGCATTGTATAAATTCAATCTCCTAGTATTGTATAATTGCATAACACATGTGTGAGTACTATGTACACACTATAAAGCTACCATTTACTGGGTACGTCTTTCATTGACTTGAATGTGCTCTGGCGGCTGAGAGTATGTCATGCTCACTCAAATGTCTCGCTGATGGTGGCGCATGTGTTGGATCATTTAGCTCCCTTCAAAATGGTTGAGCTGAATGGTGCTGATGCATGCGTCATGTTCGTGAACGGGCGCCGTCAGTAGGGACTGGTCATCTCTTTGCTGCCATGGCTTATTTTAATTTATTATTTGAATTGTTGTTTTTTCTCATCTTTTCATTATGGACGCTTTTAACGTTCTGCATCGTTCTCACATGTATAATTTTTAACATGAATGATGTAACCAAGACTTTGTAACCACATTATTTTGATTTAAAAGAGTGTCCATGGAGTTTCTTGCCCGTTCTTCTCCATAGGTACCTACGCTTTGGAATGGGCAACTAGCTTCTTTTTTTCTGACTGACTGACTTCTTGACAATTCAAAAGTGCCTGTAAATGGTTTAATTGAAATAAATGCTTTGAGTTTGAGTTTGAGTTTGAACGGTCGAAGGATCTTTTGGCGCGTGGCTAAAATTGGAACTACTGCCGCCATCCGTGTCATTCAGACGCCAAAAGATCCTTGTAGCACTCTATGGAGGTTTTTGGAGACGGAGTAGTAAGGATAGATAACCTAACCTGTCTCTGGAGATCGTCCTTAACTTTATGAGATTTTGAAAAAAATAAAAATAAAAACAGCATGAAAATGCGCAGTTTTCAAAAAAAT
Organism: Amphipoea lucens; assembly: GCA_947508005.1. Classification (NCBI taxonomy): domain Eukaryota; kingdom Metazoa; phylum Arthropoda; class Insecta; order Lepidoptera; family Noctuidae; genus Amphipoea; species Amphipoea lucens. The sequence goes on from OX382379.1 coordinate 13,629,397, forward strand.
CCTTTTTGATGCCAATCGAGCCCGTTTCTTATAAGGATCCAAAAACTCTCCCGGATCAACTGAGGTTTGAGTACTAAATATAAATTACAGAAATCGCAAAAAACTTTTTCCATACATTTCGTAGGAAATGAGACTCCTGAGACCGTTTTCCCTTTGCCTTTCGTGCCCCGTCACAAAATTCCACCCTGTAGGTTTAGTGTAAAGTATACCTTTAGGTGCTCTTTAAATTATCAATTGACTTATCCTCTTGTATAGGATTTGATAAAAAATAAAAAAAATTAAAACGTTTATTGCAATTACATACAAATGAAAAACACATTAGATGGAGATCACCTTTTGATGCAAGAAGATAAAATCAAAATCAAAAGTCATTTATTCAAACTAGGCTGAGAATCAGCACTTTTCGAACGTCAAAATTACAAAAGACAGTCCAAAACGTCCGCCCTTCGCCACTCAATAACAACACAGATACCCTTCGATACTCAATAACAACACAGATACTTCAAAACAAATGAACCGTTGACAACATAAGCTCGTAATTAGATCTAACTTTTGCCAACAAGTTCAAAGGAAAACGCGACAGGCTTAGAAAGATATTTCGAGAGATGACATTGACTCCTTAGGCTGAGGCCAAACGAGCTTAATTTTTTGAGCTGTGAGTCGCGTAAAATGAGTAGCGGAATTTACGCTGCAATCGGTTTCATACTAAAGTCCTGTTTGTACCACACGGGGACGCAAAATGAGTTGTCTGCTGACTCACGCGCGTTATTTCAACCGAATTGCGCTCGGGGTGAGGGAGGTTAGCGAGGCAAGCGTCAGTTATGTTACAGAATGCGACTGAAGTTACGTCCGTCTGTCTGGCAGCCTAACCGAATTTCAGTTGAACGTAAATTGCATTACTCAAAATACGCGACTCACAGCTCAAAAAATTACGCTCGTTTGGCCTCAACCTTATAGGATTGCCTCAAGGTCGGAATCGACCGAGAAATATGGAAATTAGAAGGGCAAGCCACTCTTCACTGGCCTGTAAAAAATCCCATAAGCTCATAAATAACCAACTTTAAAAATATTCCGTCCAACTCGAGTGTTGATCGCGTGTAAACGCGAATTTCGCTCATATTTCTAAACAAAACGGGAATTTCGCTAAACAAACTTTTTCTTTTTAAAAGCTTTCAGCGAAACTCCGAACCAAATATAATTTAGACTAACGTTTGCAGACACTTAAGAAGTTAGGCCATAAATTAATAGCCTCAGGTGCAGAGGATTGCCTATACGAGCTTGTTCATGCTGTATAATGGGTTTTAAGGGAAATAGGACATGTTAGCTCCGTGTCTTAGCTTTATACTCCATTGGCTTAGGTAAACTAAAGGTAAACAATCGCAAAAAGGGTTCTTTCTAATTGACAATTTCTTGTTTAAAAATACGACGTTACCCACAATTTTAGATTTTTACGATAGTTTCCTCTTTTTTACCGACTTCACAAAAAGGAGGAGGTACTATGTTCGGCTGTTTTTACCGACTTCACAAAAAGGAGGAGGTACTATGTTCGGCTGTTTGTATGTTTTTTATTATTATTTTGTATGTTTGTTCATCGAATACTCCGCCAATTGTCGATGGATTTTCAAAATTCTTTTTTTGTTCGAAAGTAGATAGTTCTGAGGTGGTCCCATTGTCACCAAGTTAGGATCTGATGATGGGATCTTAGAGAAATCGAGGGCAACCCTCAAATTTTATAGGCTCACTTATTGTTTTTCGCATATTTTATGAAGTATCTTGTTTATTTGCGTATGGTTGTCACCATCTCAGGTAGCTGGGCTGATGATGAAAGGTACAACTCCTTAACAGTAAGAAGTTACTCAAACAGGCAAGGACTGTTTTAGTAAATTGTTTTGATGTTTGATAGGGCATTTGTCACATTTGGTCTCATGATCATCAAGTCATGACCTGATGCTGCAGTCAGGATAGTCTGCAGAGTACCTAACTCCTCGACAACTAACAGCAGATATATCGTGTTTAGGCTCATTGAAAAGGGCTCGATGTGTGGATAAACGTACTGTTAATGAGGAACACCGAAGTACATAGAGACCTGATGCTGAAGCCAGGAGCATCAGAAAAAGTACAAACCTTGAAATAACAGCACCGTAGTCGTGTTTGGGCTCATTTTAAACAGGACTAAATTTTAAGTTCAATGCAATGTTGACATAAGTCTGGCCTGATGCTGCAGCCAGGATTATCAGCTTCTAGTCTAAAAACATCAGGTCAGGATTTGATGATGGGGTCCTGGAGAAATCGAAGGAACTCTTCAAATATTATAGGCACACCTATAGCGATTTGGGTATTTTTTATAGTAACTCGTGCACTTGCTCTCGGAAAGCACCATTTGGTGAAGTGGAACTGATGATGAAGACCACAGATGGCCACCGGAACTACTCAATAATATCTAAGTATTTCACGGGTTGCGATTCGATTACTTTAATATGGTTGCTAAGCAATTCATGCTCGTCACAATGTGAATGGTGATATGGAGCTGATGGTGGACCTGGAGAACTCCTCAACAATTAACTTCCCTGCATCGGGAAAAGCAATATTTTGTTTGTAAAAGGCGATGATCACTAGGCTATTGTAACTTAGATAAATTATAAGCAGACCCACTAAAAAGCGTGAAACAAAAACTTTTTAAGAAAAAAAAAACCGACTTCCAAAAAAACACTACAAAGTGAAAAATAACTTTAATTTCGGAAGTCGGTGGCAAAAAACTAAAATACAGATCCAAAGACACCGACTTCCGAAATTAAAGTTATTTTTCACTTTGTAGTGTTTTTTTGGAAGTCGGGTTTTTTTTTTTTTTTTAAAGTTTTTATTAGTATGTTAAACTTTGTCATTTATTTTAATACTATTCTTCGTACGGTAGATGTAACTGCTTAAGCACAGTTTTTTTGTTAGATTTATAATAAGTAATATAATATTTTGTAATCTGTCTATTGTAAAGAGCCCAAAAAGGTAAAAAGCCTTTTTTACGGAAAAGTTATTGTTTGCGTCTGTCCTAATTTATGTTATACTTGGGTATTTTGTACCGACCTTTTTTGTTGTCTTTTTTAACCGACGAAAAAACGGAGGAGGTTATTGTTTCAAGTGTTTATCTGTGGAAACTTGTAAATGGCGCTCAAATGCATATTGTTTAAGAACACTGTTTATATTAGCTGTAAGTTTCCCGAATAGAATTAAATAAAATAAATAAATAATTACAATACTATCACTCTAACCCACTGAATCATCATCATCATAATCAGCCTATAATGTTCCCACTGCTGGGACACAGGCACAGGCCTCCTCTCAGTGAGAGGGAGTGGGCCGTAATCCACCACGCGGGCCCAGTGCGGGTTGACAGATGTCACATGTCTTCGAATTTTTGGTTCTAGGACATGCCGGTTTCCTCACGATATTTTCCTTCACCGTTTTGAGAGCAGTGGGATTAAATAATTTACACAAAGTAAAGCGCCTGACCCACTGAATACAAACAGCCAAATCTTTTGCATACTTACACGTTCTACTTCAACCTATAGACAAGCATCAGTCGACAATAGAACGCTATCGGCGCCATTGCTCCGGGACGTCTCGCGTCTTAGATAAATTATTATAACGACAGTCACAGACAAATAGGTTTCCGATCGGAACGCGGTGAGCTATCGCAGTGATCCCAATAGTTAGTTCAGAAGATAGGTGTTATTATCTAGTTGGGAGTGCTAAGTTCAAAAATAGAAATCTACAATATTAGAAAAGCTTTTGTTTATGAGTTGTCTTTATCTAAGAGTTTTGACAATAGGTGGAATAGAAAGAATACAATACTCTTTATTATACAGGGTGTCCCTGAAAGTATGAATCAAATCAAATAGGGGCGGGGCATGTTCATTTCGATTAAAAAAAATCGTAACTAAAAACTATCGGGGCTATCAATTTAATTTATTTAGGATAGCCCTGATAGTATTGTTTTATGATTATTTTCTTTGAGCACTATGCGAAGTGATTGAAAATAAAATAAAAATTGGTCATAACTTTTGAACCGTAAAAAAATTCACCGACATTCTCAGGGTTAAAAAGTTTGGAAATGACCTTGCCCACGCCCCTATTCGATTTGATCCATACTTCCAGGGACACCCTGTATACACCATATAAATTACAGACATAAATATAGAAACTTTACAAAGGGTGACACAATGGGCGGTCTTATCGCTAAGAGCGATCTTTTAAGACATCCTTTGGATGGATTAAAAAGGGGAAGGACAGACAAATACTGTAGGTAGTCTGTGGTGTACCATTTACATAATACAATAAACATATACTTACATGAAGTACTAATACCTGATATAATAGGTACCTGGTATCATTATACACTTGCATTCAATCAATGAAATTGATTCTTTAATTTTTGCCAAATTAGTCACTGTATTTAAGACTTCAAAAGTTAATTTAATAATATGTTAAGAAACGATGGATGAAATGTGTGAATGATGATATGGTAAGAAACGTTTATTGCCCGTGGTTCGACCGCGTAGTTCTACTAAGAAAGGGGGTGACTACAAAGATGACGACTAATAGAGAAGTATGGAAGAAAAAGACATGTTGCGCCGACCCCAAATAAATTGCGATAAGGGCAGGAGAATGCGACATCGGAGCGGATATCTATGGTTATTATAGATCTTATGCATCCTAATGACAATATGATTAGGATATGTTCAGGCAGATAGGTCAGAATTCGAAATCAAGGAATTCTTTACACCCTTCCTCAAACTAGGTACATTGATTGAATCTCGAGAAGAATCAAGTCCAACTCGTTTCTCTTCGTTCTATAGACTAACTGATGTATCCATACTGTATCCATACTAATAATTAATATTATAAATTCGAAAGTAACTCTGTCTGTCCGTCTGTCTGTCTGTCTGTATGTTACCTTTTCACGTCTAAATAAATGAACCGATTTAGATGAAATTTGGTATAGAGATAATTTGAGTCCCGGGAAAGGACATAGGATAGTTTTTAAACCGATATTCCCACGGGATCGAGACTTATGCGGGTGAAACCGCGGGGCGCAGCTACTATAATATTATAAATGCGAAAGTGTCTGTGTCTGTTACCTCTTCACGCTTAAACCGCTGAACCGATTTAGATGTAATTTGGTATAGAGATAGTTTGAATCCCTGGAAAGGACATCCGCGAAAGGGCGCTCCGCTCCGCGGGGCGCTGCTATAGCTTAGGTATTATATTGTTGTCAGTTTATATCTAACAGTAGGAACCATAGATTTTATAATTATTTTGATTTGCCTCAAGCATAATATTCATTTCCGGGTTGAGAAACCGAACAATATACTTACAGTTGAAAAGATGGTGCACAGAGCCTTCAAGATGACCTTTCAGTATAAACGGGTCCTGTCTATAATTTATTCGTGTCTATTTTTCTCCCGCTTCTTGCATTGTCTTGCGGCACATTTCTCCTAATTTCAAGAGTTTTATAAGCGTTGTTGTAATGATAATTTACGAGCTCTCCTTATTACGGCCACGGCAATGAAACGCGGACTGCGCTCGTTATGCTGGCAACACTTTTAATTACAACTGCAGTACTAAAGCTGTACAGTCAACCGGTCGTCTATGGTAGCAATTTTGACTTTGACAAGACATTTTTTTAGTAACAGTATGGGCGGGCTTATCTATACAAATAAATAAAATTGAAGTTAATGTTTGTAATGTCAAAATAACAGCTTTTTACTAAATGCATAAGAAAGTATATACGGTACGTATAACAAAAAACATTTCTTAAAAGTTTTGTCTGTCTGTCTGTTTGTTCCGGCTAATCTCCGAAACGTCTGAATCGATTTTGACGGGACTTTCACTGGCAGATAGCTGATATTATAAGGAGTAACGTAGCCTACTTTTATTTTAGAATAAGTATTAGGGTTCCACGCAAAAAAAATAAAACCCTTGAAATCCAATCTGTTTTCCTAAATCGAAAAGTGGCGGGCACAACTTCATTCTGCCTAGCCTTTTCCCAACTACGTTGGGGTCGGCTTCCAGTCTAACCAGATGCAGCTGAATACCAGTATTTTACATGAAGCGACTGCCTATCTGACCTCCACAACCCAGATACTGGATAACACGATACCACTTGGTAAGACTGGTTGTCAGACTTTTGGGCTTCTACCCCTAACAACTGTCAAACATCCACAAATGACAGCCGGGACCAACGGGTTAACATGCTTTCCGAGGCACGGAGGGTTCTTGGTATGTTAAGATGGTCACCCATCCACGGACCAACCGCGGCAAGCGTAGCTTAACCTGATAAATCGACCCGTGCGGCTGTTATTACTTAGCCACAAGTCCCTCACAACTAGTCTATATATATAAAAAAACTTTTTTACAAAAAAAACAACCGACTTCAAAAAAAAAAAACACTACAAAGTGAAAAATAACTTGAATTTCGGAAGTCGGTGTCGTTGATTCCGCATTTTCGTTTTTTGACACCGACTTCCGAAATTCAAGTTATTTTTCACTTTGTAGTGTTTTTTTTTTTTGAAGTCGGTTGTTTTTTTGTAAAAAAGTTTTTATTTTTCACTTTTTAGTTGTACCTACCCCACACAAATTCAATTAACACTAGTGCATTGAAGAATTGAAGACACAAGTCGAAGAATCATCAAAATTCGCATAGAAATGCCGGAGACGCAGTACGTTTATGCGTATAACTTCGTATATAAGAAAGAAAGAAAGAAAGAAAGAAAATACATTTATTTAGCACAGACTCAAAGACACACAATACACCAGACACATACATCAAATAAAAACAAAAAGTAAACTTTAAAAAAGAAAAAAAAGTATAAAGTCCGATATAATAAAAAAATAAAAAATACGCAGGAAAGTGTGCCTCACGGCTGCGCTAAAAAGGGCCAGTTCAGCAAAAAATGCCAGACAACTAGTGCCTGACGCTGGTTTTCAACTGGACCTGTGTGTGAGGTGACGGATGTAAATCAGTTTCATACAGCAACGTGACGTGTAAATAAAAACAAATAATAAAAATTTCAGATAAAACAATAATGAATATGTATACTTAACTAGTGTGATATTGAAAACATTGCAAAAAAAGAAATAAATAAACAAGTAAAAAAAATAAATAAACAAGTAAAAATAATTACCTAGTTAGAATTAATTAGTTAGAATAATTACCTAATGTATTATATACTAAAACCTTCCTGAAAGTATGTAGATCAGACTAATGAAAGAATTATCAAAATCGGTTCAGTAGTTTTTAAGATAATCGCGGACATACAAACATACATACATACATACATACATACATACATACATACATACGGGTCGAATACAGAACCTCCTTTTTCAAAGTCGGTTAAAAATGAAACCCGTTTTCCGTTGTCACGACAACATGAAAACGGCTGGACCGATTTCGATGAAATTTGGTATAGAGATAGTTTGAGTCCCGGGAAAGGACATAGGATAGTTTTTATCTCGATATTCCCACGGGATCGACATTTACGCGGGTGAAACCGCGGGGCGCAGCTTGTAGTTAATATAAGTCTGACTTTACCAACCCGTCTTGAGCAAGTTTAGTGATCAATGTTCGTGCCCTCTGTGTATGAGAAGAGGTCTTTGCCCAGCTGTGGGGCAGTAATAGGCAGATACCAATCTGATCTATGGACGGGTTTGGTAGTTCAAGTGTTACCTATTGACGTGCGGTTGATTGTACGGTCTCCAAAGTAGATAAATAACCAGGGTCGTCGGAACTCTCTACCTGCTTCTGTTTTTCCGAGCGCATACAACCCGAATCTCTTTAAAGTGAGAGTGAACAGGCTTCTTCTGGGCAAGCTCGCTCCATCGTCGACTTTGTCTCTGTCACCTTTGACCTAGGCTAGAGTCAAGAGCAAGCCCATTTCAAATAAAAAAAAAATATAGTTGAAGTTTATTAAGAAACCGGTGGATGTTATTGAATAAAATTTAATTTAAGTAATAGGAAACATACCTACAGTTAATGTATCAAGTTAAATTTCATTCAAAAACATCCATCGGTTTCTTACTAAAGAAAGAAAGATAGAAATAATAATGAAAAAGTATATTAGGACACAGTTCGTGAAACACAAAACACAAAAAAAAGTAATTAAAAAAATTAAAAAAACCCGACTGCAACCTTATACTAAAACTAACTGAAAAGTTGGAAGCAGGCGGGGCCCATACCATTATTATAGTTTCAAACTCAAATGGGTCCCGCCTGCTTCCAACTGCCAAAAATCCGCCATTTTTTATTTTGATACACCCAGTGTCACTCTCACAGTCAATACGAAGCTAACGGTAACGACACCTCTCTAGATAAAATCCATCTAGCCGTTCAGGCCACAGAGCGTGCCAAACAATTATACAAACATACAAACTCTCTAAAAACATAACCCTCGTTCTGGCACAGTCGGGTAAAAATTAACAAACAACAACAACTTCAACTATATCCAACGACCCTGGTTACTTATCTCGTTTGGTGACTGTACATCTATAATTTGAAACACAAAAGGGTATTTACTTTTCTTACAGCTCTGTTTACGACAAATTTGGGCTTAAATTATGCTTCTCAGTTGTGGGTTTTATTTAACCTTTCGACTTTGTGGGTTCTTCTTGATGTCCGTTGACATAACTTTTGGCGATCTCCAATCAAAACTTTGTTTATGTATTTGACTTGATGGGCAAAATTAATAGAATGGTATAATAGACGCCACCAAAGATGAGACTTGACGAGCTCAGTAGTGGGTAGCTTGCGCAGGTAAGTCGTGTACGAAATAGTTTCCCATAATGTGTATAATATCTATTCACGGATTTATCGATGACATTTAGATTAAAATTTTTAAGAATATTACGTGACGCGTATTGTATTATGATGCAAAAGCAAGGCAAAGCTACTGAAGGTCGTTGGAAACTGGATGCGATGCACAGGACCTGATGTTGCTGGAAGGGGGACCAATTTCTAGCAGTGGACGTGTTTCGATTGAACGATAATTAGAGCAGTGGTGGCCCAGTAGTAGGTAATGGCTGCTTCTTACGAGTTGTAGGTCGCAGGTTCGAACCCAGACAGGCGCTTTACTTTGTGTAAATTATTTCACCACCACTGCTCTCAAAACGGTAAATGAAAACATCCTAAGGAAACCGGCATGTCCTACAACCAAAAATTCGAAGACACGTGACATCAATCCTCGTTGGGCCCGCTTGGTGGATTTCCGCCTACTCACTCTCACAGAGAGGAGGCCTGTGTCCCAGCAGTGGGAACATTTTAAGGCTGCTTGTGTGATGATGATTCACAAAGCTCGACGATTTTTATAACAGTTAAGTTACTCTTAAGTATATAAAACTTTCTCGAACACTTTCAATAATTAGCAAGAAAGACTCGCTACTCGTACCTCAAACGAAATAATAGTTTCAATATGAAAACACGAAATCGATAATTGAAACGAATCGCAGAAACCTTCCGTTCTGAGAAAGTTTACAGAAACTTTCAGCGGCATTGTTTCACAAAGCATTTCCAGGCGAGCCGGTTGCGATGCGAAAATATTCAATACAATGCAATGAGTTTGAGATTGTTACGTCTGTTTATTATAACTAGCGATCGGTACGTTTGGGACGTTTAAAACTCGTGTTAATAAGGTTGGTGGTGTGTTTCGCGTTTTTGTGGAAAAATTTAAGCGTTTCTGGTTTGATGGACTTCATGATACAAAACTGCGATCAGCGCTTGTAAATAAAAGCTCTTGATTCATGCAAACAAACGAGAGGGTCCCGTGGCTAATTAATTACAGCCCCACAGGTCGATCGATCAGGTTAAGCTACGCTTGCCGTAGTTGGTTTGTGTATGGGTGACCATCTCGAGGGACTCCGTGTCTCGGAAACCACGTTAAGCCGTTGGTCCGGCTATCATTCGTGGATCTTTGACAGTCGTCACGGGTAGTCAGAAGCCCGAAAGTCTGACAACCCTGGTATTCAGCTGCATCCGGTTAGACTGGAAGCCGATCCCAACATAGTTGGGAAAAGGCTAAGCAGATGATGAAACTAAACAAGTAACTACAGCGCTTCACACTTTCAATACTCAATACCAATACTCAATACTTTATTTGCATTCCACAATGTGTACTTAGGTGGTAGGTTCAAAAAAGAAAGAAATAATGTTCACTATGGACCCTGTCGAGCGCAGCAAAAAGAGACTTTCTTATGCCTACTCGTAGCTCCGAATTTCGTATGGAGCAAGTTATGGTCCAAGATAATGGGTGTTCTTCTATTACCTAGTTGACTTTCCCGACGAAAAGTATATACCCAGGTAGCCTTATTCGGAAATTAATATTGGACGATATATTCCTGCAGAACCTTCCCGTATTCCAATGAACATCCCAGACAGCAAAGGTTGGGTGGCCAAAAGAAAAAATATCCGCTCTCATATCGCCGCTCGCATGACTGACTGTCCTATGTCATTTTTCACATCTTTTGGCTGGCTGATCTGAGTCAGGACGACTACGCTCTTCTATTTGTGATTCTTTACACTTTTCACCAACCTTCGTCGTACCTTTATGTTATTTGGATCCCAAAATATAACCATTTTGAAAGGCAAAAAAATGTAAAGAGTCACGAATAGAGGAGCGTAGCCGTCCCAACCCAAATCAGCTAAAAATGAGATAGGACAGTTGCGAGCGAGTTGTTGTGTTGTGTGTATGCGAGAGACGATATAATTGTGTTTTTTATTCAAAGCTTGACTACATAAAAACACTTTATATTCCAGATAACGTTAAAAACGAGCAGTGGCGAGGGTCTGGTGCTGTACAACTCTGAACGTGCCGACGGCGACGGAGACTTTTTCTCGCTGCATCTGCGGGACTACTTCGTCGAGTTTGCCTTCGATCTGGGAGCTGGCATCGCCCTTGTTAGGTAAAGTACTGATTTATTGTAGAATACTGTACTTAATACGAATAGCGGTAGCGCTATTCGCATTACAGTGAGATTGGAAGCAGACTGTCAAAGTCAAAGCATTTATTTCAAATAGGCACATAAAAGGCACTTTTGAACGTCAAAAATTACATTAAAATAGAATTGATTCTAGTCGCCCATTCCAAAAGGTAGTTTTCGTGTGGAGAAGAATGGGCAAGAAACTCCACCGTTGTTGTTGTTGTTGTCTGTATGTCTCGTACGATCTCTGTCTTCTATTTCTTAAGTCAGTCCACAACATCTTCATCATTATAGGTGTGAAATTGTCAAGCTTTCGAACTTTGCTTTGCTGTGTACGGAGCTTTTATAAAATGACATCGGTTATCACAGTTAACTCTTGCACATCAACGTATTTACTATTATTAAGTGGGAGGGAATTACTTTATTGCTTCATAATAAGTAACTAACTATATATACTAGATACTAAAAATAAATGACTAACTAACTTACAATACAAATAAAAAAAAAAAACAAAGGACACTTAGGCGTCGAAGTATTCGTCCGCATCGCTGTCATCCGGAAACGTGCCCAGAAGACTGGCAGCATTGCCCCGTTGAATGGCAATGCAAATTCTTTGGCCACAGAACGACCCAGCCCTCTGGTCACGTGAAGTATCGACCAGCGGGCGAGAAATTTACTTAATTAAAAAGGAATTATTAAGCCACAAGCTGCTTCTTTTATAGTTTACTTAACAAAATAATTTATCCATCCACAGATCAGCCTACCCAGTGGAACCTAACAAATGGCACTCAGTATCAGTCTCCCGCGCCGGTCGCCGCGCCACACTGCGAGTACGCGGCGCGGGAAGCGCACGGTCAGTGACCTCTAGAGGCGCCCGGCGGCGCCTGGCGCTGCGCCAGCCGCTGTTGCTGGGCGGCGCGCCGCACCCGCTGCCCGCCAGGCTCGCGCTGTCCACGTCATTCAATGGATGTGTGTCGCAGGTGAGGAGGAGAATTCCTTTTAGGCATCAGTCAAACTTTAAGCAGAGAGTAAGTGAGGATTCCCTGGTTGCAGCGTATTTGCCGATCTGACATACATAATTAAGCTTCTAGAAAGGGGGGGTATGCGAATGAGTGAGATATAAAATTGAGCAGGCTTTTGCCAGAGATACTTGAATATTATCGTACTCATGATACCAAGGAGTCTGCAACACATAAACAGAACTATAATGTGTGATAATTGTGTTACAGCTGATAATAAACGATGAGGAGCTGTCAGTGGTGTCCGCGGCGCTGGGCGGACTAAACGTTGACAACTGTGACGATACAGATAGTAACTGCACGTGAGTACTTACACTTAGTTTAAAAATTACATTTTACTTTTAACTTATCTGTAACATCGTATCTAATAGTATCTATGTAAGACATCAATTAAAAAACGATACCAAAATTTTGGAAGCTTCATCAAGCCTTTTTTTGTTCTGTTGAGGTGGATCCAAAGACATTTGAATAGTATTTTAAATCTCTTTAGGTGCATCTTAATTAACCAATCGGTTTGGTTCCAAATGTAATTTTTGACTATTGATTTTTGTACGGCTCGCGTCTGCAGCAAGTTTTATGCTTTTTCATAATTCGGTCTATGCATAAAATCAAAAAATCAAAAGTCATTTATTCAAATTACCTTAGGCTGAGAATCAGCACTTTTCGAACGTCAAAATTACAAAAGACAGTCCCCCAAAACGCCCGCCCTCCGCCTACAAGTTACAACTACCGGCAAGGGCGGCACGTGATTCTAGTCTTAATTTTTAATAGCTTTAATCCTTTATAACATCATTATTATCATAGCATTTTTCAATCTCCACAATTTTGAATTCTCCTATTACAGGAACAAAAACCTCTGCAAAGAAGTCCTAGACCCGATCCCAATATACCCGCACAATATATCAGAGACCGACGTCCACCACTCAATAGTCGCAAAAAAAGGCTTCAAACAGAAGAACCACAAGAGCATTCACAAGAAGCACACACACACGGACAAATACAAGAAGAAGAAATACTTCATCAGCAAAAAGCACCAGTTTCTACTTGAAGGGCTGGAGAGGAACAATGACGTGGCGACTGACTTGCCGTACGATGGGCAGACGTACATGCAAGTGAAGTATTTGAGTGATAATGAAGTTAATTGGGGGGATATGAACACGTATCCTAGTTTCACTGGTGCAGACAGCTTCATTCATATAGATGATGATGATACTATGAAACGGTAAGTCTTCCTTTGTAATGACTTCTACTTTTAGTGTAAAAAGAGTTTCTTATTTAATGGCTTTTAAAGTGTATCTAAATGTCAGGTGAATACAATCAAACTTTTGTAGGTGAGACAACTGCTCTTTGAAACCTTTTAAGTATCTTTGTAGTCAACGTTATCATCTCCTGGGGTAACAATAACCGTCCGTTTATCTCTGAGTCGGACTAAAGGTCATATTCGGATGAACCGCTTCTTCACATTCGTTCAAACGAATAAGGATATTATTTTCATATGAATAAGGTTCATATGCGTATAAAACACTCACGTACCAAAGAAAAGTAAAGTCAAACTGTGGGCTGTGAATATTGCCTTAATCCCTTTGGGCGAGATTCACAGACCGCATTTTTTTTTTTTTTTTTATTTTATTTTATTTTACAGAAAGCTTACAGACTAATAACAGAATTAGAAATCGTTCGTAGGTAAAAAAAAATGCTAATTACAAGCTTCCACATATATACATCTAGTTACAAGTACTATGCGTTGACTATGTTTGTTAACAGCGATTTACAAAGCAAGATAAAACAAAAGAAAAACAAAAATAAGTTACAAAAGTTAAAGTGCAATAAAAGTTAAATAGGTAGTCAAGTCGTGCAAGATCAAAACAGTTAAATTACATATAAAACATATAAAAACAACCTCCTATCATTACATTAGGTATCATAAGCCGAACAATTTAGTAGTCATTCATGACTATCTCCAAAATATTCCTTGTTTAGGATTTTTCTAATACTGTGTGCTTTGGTGCAAAATAGGTCGATCTCCAGGTGCGTTGGTAAACTATTGAAGGCTTTTACACTACGAATAAAAAAGGCGTTACTCCTGTAATTAGTCGATGCACTTGGTGCCTGCAGCAGAGGTCAACTGCGTAGGTTATTTTGATTAGTGCGAAGAAGTATCTTGTTGAGTAGTTCCGGACAATCAGTCGAGCCATTTGCTATGCCTACCAAAAAACATATGTCACTAATATTACGTCTTATGTTCAACGGTAAGAAATGGTATCGCTTGCAACGGTGTTCATAGTTCACTGAGAGTTGCTTTGCCTTAAAATCCAAGTAACGTAGAAATTTCTTCTGAACGGATTCAATACGAGATTTGTAAATCTCGTATTGAGGGTTCCAGACTTGGGAAACGTACTCGAGGTGGCTACGCACAAGGGAGCAGTAGAGGACTTTTACTGGTTTTAGAGACCGAAAGCTGGAGCAAGTTCTAGTAATAAAGCCCAGGGCCTTGAAAGCTTTCTTGACAATGGTTTCTATGTGATCGTCGAAAAGTAATTTGCTGTCATGTAATACTCCAAGATCTCTGATACTGCTTGTCTTACTAATGTAAGCACCATCTAGTGTATATCCTGAACCGATGGTAGTTTTCCGGCGCGTGTATACTACTTGAAAACATTTGGATACGTTAAGTTGTAACTTATTAGTTTTGCAGTATGAAACGAATCTGTCAAGGTCTGACTGAAGTAGCTCGGTATCAGATAATGTACGCACAGACTTAAGAACCTTCATATCATCTGCGTATAGTAAAATATTTGAATTAGTAAAGCAGTTCTTTATATCCGAGATAAATATTGTAAACAATAACGGCCCTAAGATCGAGCCTTGAGGCACTCCAGATAGGACAGTTTTCCAACCGGACGTGTATCCCCGTAGGACCACAGCCTGCGTTCGGTTATCTATATACGACGAAAACCAACGAAACAGGTCACCGTGTATTCCTGCAGCTAAAAGCTTTTGAAGAAGCACACGGTGATCTATTCGGTCGAAACACTTGCTGTAGTCCGTGTAGATAACATCGACCTGGCATCGGTTATCCATCCCAGCGGTTATTAATTCGTTGGACAATACCAAATTGGAAGCAGTCGACCGTTTTCTGAGGAAACCATGTTGTTCGTCGCCAAAACAGCGCTGCATGGCCGAATAAACTCCCGTGTGTACCACACGTTCCAGAACTTTAGAGAAGAGACATAGTTTAGATATGGGACGGTAATTTTCTATCTTTGATTTATCCCCCTTTTTAAAAATAGGTGTGATAAATGCCGATTTCCATATCTTCGGAACAACACCCTCTCTCAACGACCGTTCAAACAATAAGCAGACTGGCTCCACAAGACTCTTTGCACAATTGACTATAAAAATTGGGGGTATCAGATCTGGCCCACCAGATTTAGTTAGGTCCAGACCTTTAAGTAGCTTGAGTACCATGTCAGGGCACACGCTAACGGCACTCAGGTTCAATGAGCTGGAAGAATTAGTGTCTACATTAGTATTTAGATCATCAGAGTCTGGTTCTTGGAAAGTTGAATGAAAGTAAGATGAAAATAGCTCAGTGATACCCTCGCCGGTGTCTGCGGACTGGTCCATATAATGCAGTACGTTAGGTAACGAGTCACCACATCTTTTACTTTTGACATAAGACCAGAACGACTTAGGGTTTTTGGAGATTGAGGATTCTATTTTTTCCATATAAGCATCAAAACAAACCGCCTCTATTTGCTTAACTCGGTTTCGCAAGATAGAAAAAGAGTGATAGTCGGATAAATTGCCGTAAGTTTTATATTTATTATGGTATTTATGTTTTTCTTTTAATATTTTAATTAAAGCACTAGTATACCAGGGGGGGTGTGACGATTTCTTTAGCGGTTTAACGGGAATGTACAAGTCCCTTAGCTCGTATAGTTTTTGATAGAAAAGGCAGAGAGCTTGGTCTAATGATCCAGCAGACAGCAATGAATTCCAGTCTATAATGTCTAGTGCTGAAGCAATTGCAGGATAATCACCTTTATAAAATATATATTTTACACTAGGTTTCTCAATATATTTATGGACTTCAACGAAATTAGCGTTAATAATTAGTGGTTTGTGGTGTACATCAACAGGTACCGCCAAGGGGTCAGCACACTCATTCACTCTGACTTCACCGTTTGAGAAAACAAGATCTAATAACCTACCGTTGACATTACGCTCACTATTAAACTGGGATAGGTTACTCGCATTTATTGTATCAAAGAAATCCAATATACATCGAACAGATACGTTCTCAGGGCATAATCCCGGGCTGTCGTCAGAATGTCGCCATTCCACATCACCACCAAAGTTAAAATCACCAGTTACGATAAATGTATCCAACGGGTGGGCGGTTACTAAATAGTTAAGTTTATGGTGGAAGTTTTGTAACTGAGCTACATACGAGTTACCAGCATTTTGCTTACACAAATACAGGCCGCAGATATTAATGTTATAACTTACCGCTGGTCTAGACCTCTTCAGAACGATGGATACCCATATATCCTCAGCGGAGGTACGCCAGTCACATCTTTCCACAACGGTCAGATCACTTCTCACCGCGATCAACACTCCACCACCCCGTGTTTGTGCCGTTCGACAATAATCCCGGTCCCGCCTCCACACAAGATATCGTCCGTCAAACAACTCACTATTACTAATACTGTCCACTAACCATGTTTCCGTCAATATAATAACGTCGTATGAATTCATGCAAATATTACGATATAACGCGTTTGTTTTTGAGCGCAGTCCTCGTACGTTCTGATAATATATATTAACCATTTTTAAGCTTAACAATAACTATTTGGGCATCCAAATTAGGATCATTATTTTGTAGAGAATTTAATAGATTAGTTGTTGTAATCGAGCACAGAAAGCACCAATAATAATAAAGTATGATGGAGGTACAACACAATAAATGGTATGAATATTTTAAGCACTGCAATGCACAGTATCTAAAAATACGAAACTTCGAAACAGTCACAAGTAATGGAACAAAAGAAACGATATGGGTTCGATATGTCACAACTGAGGAGGCAAAGTAATTAATATTGCACTTTAGCGCAACGGAGCTAAGGACTACATTAGCATAACGGCGACAAGCAACATGACAGTGATAATTAGAGATAAACTTACACCGCTCTAATGAGCAACACAGTAACTGATGGAATACGCTGGTAGCACTCAAATACGCATGGTTCTCAATCTTTCTTTCACCGTTTGATTTTGCACAACTACACTTAGAAATTATGTTTAAAAAAGGTCTATATTGACGTGATTTTATTTTATTTTGACGAGATCTTTCTCGGATTTCAACACCATTGTAGGAGACGTGTCGTCCTTCTTTGCATGTATTTTGGAATGCTTGATCCAGACATAGCGAAAATCCGCTTCTGCGGCTGCTTTTTTAGCTTTGGACAACAATGCCTTATTCTGTAATGACAGGTGGTCGTTAACATAAATCCTTTGGTTTCCTGTAAGGCCAAATTGTCCTGCAGTTAGAGGAGCAGTCTTCACAAGTAGCCTCGATGCGGCAATAAAGTCCTCCTTCACGTAGCGGTTGCAGAAACTCACTATGATAGGTTTCACATTATCTTTCTCACGGGTAGGTACTCTCGTTATAAAGTTGATCTGGGCCTTTGACACGGGATAATCAATTATAGTGCCAATTTTGCCAATGATTTCGAACAGGTTCTCATTATGGTTCTGTGGTAGTCCTTTTATCTCGATGTTGTTCATCCGAGTCCACTGCTCTTTAAAGTTGTTTTCTTCCTCCAGTTTGTCTAAGCGGTTGTGAAGGATGTCCACCTGTTCTTGAACTTTCTCGACGTGCTTGAGGCGCGCTTCCATGTCTTTGATCTTCCCGTTAAACTCCTTAAGCTCCTTGTTTGTTTCACTAAGTGATAACTTTAGATCAGCAAACTCTGTTCGTAGCACAGTTATCTCGTCCTTCAAAAATTCCAGAGGAGCCAGTTTCTCAGCGAGCGCTCTTATTTCCATGAGGATAACAGACTCCGATTCTGGCCTTGGTGACACTGGGGGTTGAATAGTGGCATTACTTATTTTACATTTGCTGCAACGCCACGTTAGTTTTCTGTCACCCAGCTTCCGATATCCAGTTTCCGTTATTCCTGCACAGTGGAAGTGTAGTTCCTGATTACATACTGTACAGTGAGCTCCATCAGATATTGATTCATCACAGGCGCCACAATTGTTCGTATTCATGACTAATCCGGTCTCGATAAAGATTCTGAGTTCAATAAAATGTTTGAGAATCGCTGGAATTACAGTCCACGCAGTAAATGTGGATAACGAAAGTGACCGTACGGAACAGCGCCCACGGCGAGACTGATTTTGACTTTACTTTAGATCTATTGATTATCAAAATATTTTTTAACATTCACGATCTCACTATCCTCGATTCCATAGACCTTATGAATATAATCCATTCCTGCTTTATTATGAAAAAGTTACAAAAGCAAAAGTTTGAAGGAACCCGTCCACTTAACAGATATTTCCTACCACACATTGCAGGCTGGTGAGCTACTCGCTGGACATCAACATCCGCTTCCGCTCGGTATCGGCGCGCGGCCTGCTCGTGTGGAGCGGCGGCGCGCGCGCCCCGCCCGACTTCCTGTCGCTCGCCATCGAGGACGGAGTGCTCGTGTTCAGGTATGTTGTGGCGTCCTTACGCCAACTACACACTGCTCCCAACGGCTAGCCCAACACCACTCGTCCAACGAGTGAATCAATAGAATTGCAACACAAAGTTGCAATAGCCCTTTCTTCAAAAGGCCTTTCCTGACATAAAATAAAATAATGTTAGGACTTTGAAAAAAATCATGACCTCTAAGTTGGTTTGGCATTTCTTCTCGGGAATCAGTCAACTAGAAATAGCCAGCGCCATCTGGTTTTAAAATATTAACCGAAAAATTGACTGCAAAAGTGTCTTCACAGGAATAAACTTTTCATTTATCTTCATAGCATCGGCCAACGTTGGAACCAATTTTGTTTCGATTTATTTCTACGTCAGATATGCTCACATTCTTCAACGTTCGGATGTCAAACACAAAATTCCAACCAATGTTGGGTGTTGGGTGGGACCAATAATATGTGAAGCCAGTGCTAATTCAACATTAAATTTGGTCTGTAACTGCAAGTTTTGCCTACAAATTACTTTGCGGGGTGATTCCACAACGACATTCGTGGGCAAAACTTGCAGTTTGTTCAAGCGAGACAAAGAAATATAGAAAGCGCAATGAGATAATTGTTATGCCTAGGTTTTTGTAATCATGTTATTGTTGTTTATGTGGAATAACGAGACGACGTCCTCGAGGTCTCTAGTTAAGAAGGGTGTGCCTCAAGGTTCAATTCTTGGTCCTTTCCTATTTCAAGTTTCTGTAAATGGCGATATACTAGAGAACTCTTTGGTTTATCAAAAATCCAGCTGCTGCAAATAAATATTGTTGAATGTTTCAGGTACGACTTGGGTAGTGGCGAGGTGGTGATCATTGCCAACCACACCAAAGTGGACGACGGTCTGTGGCACAGAGCGCGGGCCACCAGGTAATATAACGCACATATTTGCGTGCATGCTCTTAACGTAGAGTGTATCTTCTCATTGTTTAGGTAGATCTAGGTAGATAAATAGATTATACTATAATAATCCAAACAATATGATACAAGCATAGTGTACAATATGATGCGATAGACACAGCATGCAAAATCAGACCAGACATCTGATATCTTCCAGACAACTACAACCAGGTTCCGACTTAATATCAGGCCACGATTCATTCCTTGAGCATAAGGCTTTAAGGCTTATTATTGATTCAATGTAGTATTGGTTGACAGGCCTACACTGTCCTTCCATAAGTACCTATTAACAGTGTCATTTAAAAACATTGTAAAAACCAATTATTTTTAAAAGAGTTTCTATTCGGCTCTTCTCCGTACAAAACAACCCATTGGAAACGTGCATCTAGTTTCTTACGTTGCAAAGCACCTTTGCTTTGCATCTAAGCCAAGCATCTAAAGTGTTCGTGTGGAAACCTTCCCTTGCCTTAGGTGGACTAATAAAAACTACTAGTAACGACCCTCAAACTTTAAAACTCATGATTTGCGTAGCGTATACATATACCTAAGTCCCAAAACGCGACGTCGTTTATAAAGACTCGCAACTAATAAAGTACAACGAGAATACTCGAGCTTGTTCTGAAAGCTACGCTGAGTCACTGATGCTTCCAAGATTTGATGAATGCGTTTTTCTTTTGTTTATAGAAACAGACAAGCGGGCGTGTTGGAGGTGGACGGACTGGGCTCCGTCGGCAAGGTGTCGCCCGGGAAGCTCAAGCAGCTGAACACTGAGAACGGGCTGTATATAGGTAAACAGATGTGCTATTTATTGTAGAAGTACCTATGTAGTATGTAGTAGGTGAAAGTCTTTGCGAAGTAACTAGTCCGGGAAAGTACTACCTACCGCTTGACTATACAGCCCGGTTTCCACCGCGAGCGGAGCGGACCCATTAATGACTTCTTTTACCTCTCAAGAGAAAACTGCTTTCATGTGTTTCCACCAACAAAGAGTCAAGCGGAAATGACCCAGCGGGCAAAAAGAGTAAAAATGAGCTCGCTCATTTCTAGAGAGAATCAGATGGCTAAACTCTTTCTTGGTGGAAAAGCAAACCTATTTCATGAAAACGAAGTCCGCTCCGCTTAGCCATTTCCGGCTCATTACTCTTTCGCGGTGGAAACCGGGCTTACATGTATGTACTTGTAACTATCTTGAAGAGGCTTTGCCTTGTTCCACTTTGAAAGATGCATATTTGAACATCCATACTAATATTAGGTATATATTCGAAAGTAACTCTGTCTGTCTGTCTGTATGTTACCTTTTCACGCCTAAACCACTGAACGGATTTAGATGAAATTTGGCAGAGAGATAGATTGCATCCCGGGGAAGGACATAGGATAGTTTTTATCCCAGAAATCATCATTTAAGGGGGTGAAAAGGGGGGTGGAAGTTTGTGTGGGGAATAAATAACCGCTGAACCGAGTTATATGAAATTTGGTATGAAGATAGTTTGAGTTGTGGGGAAGGATATAGAATAGTTTTTATCCCCGAAATTATCCCTATAGGGTGTAAAAAGGGAGGTGGAGATTTATAAAGGGAATCTATAAAAAAAACCGGCCAAGTGCGAGTCGGACTCGCCCATGAAGGGTTCCGTAGCAGCAAGTAACATAATATAAAAGTTCTTGTAGTTCGTTGTAACTTTGTGAAAGGTAAATTGCGGTTTTCGATTTATGACGTATTAAAAAAAAAACTACTTACTAGATCTCGTTCAAACCAATTTTCGGTGGAAGTTTACATGGTAATGTACATTATATATATTTTTTTAATTTTATCATTCTCTTATTTTAGAAGTTAGAGGGGGGGGGACACACATTTTACCACTTTGGAAGTGTCTCTCGCGCAAACTATTCAGTTCAGAAAAAAATGATATTAGAAACCTCAATATCATTTTTGAAGACCTATCCATAGATACCCCACACGTACAGGTTTGATGAAAAAAAATTTTTTGAGTTTCAGTTGTAAGTATGGGGAACCCCAAAATTTATTGTTTTTTTTCTATTTTTGTGTGAAAATCTTACTGCGGTTCACAGAATACATCTACTTACCAAGTTTCAACAGTATAGTTCTTATAGTTTCGGAAAAAAGTGGCTGTGACATACGGACGGACGGACAGACAGACAGACAGACAGACAGACAGACAGACATGACGAATCCATAAGGGTTCCGTTTTTTGCCATTTGGCTACGGAACCCTAAAAAAGGACTATAATACTTTTATCGAGGGTGAAACCGCGCACAGCCTATAAAGTTGTCAACGTATGGGCTAACCTTTTGCGATGTTGCATGTGCTCAAAAGGGGTGGTTACCCATTCTTCACTAAAAGGGATGGCAAAGGATTTCTTTAAATGTATTTTTTGTAACACCGAAATACTATGAATATCCTGCAATACTTGCAATATTCCAACAAAAGTTAACGCCTATCAAAAAACGTTTGCATACAAACACTGGCACGAAACAGATTGCTATGAAAAAGTTTGTGTTAGCCTTACTAAATGAACCACTTCTAGAAAACAATTCTTTATTCAACGATTAATGGCCTTCCCCAGGTGGTCTACCATCAATAGAGCTGAACACACAGGGCCGGTACTCCCGCGGGCTGGAGGGCTGCGTGTCGCAGATCTCGCTGAGCGGCGACTTTGACATCCCGCTGTCGCTGTCCAAGCTTCCGCACACCATCACCAACAACGTGGGACGATGCACGCCATAAAACATGCACTATTCATTTAAATGAACCGACCAAGTTCATTTAAGTGAATAAACTACATTTGTTACTACCTTCCAGCTTCATTTAACATTTAAAAAGTTCATTTAAACTCGTTAAATGTTAAATGAAGCGGTGTTAAAGTTAGTGTTAGGTGTGTCTCATAGATTTTGTCTTCATTTTCGTCAGGAGTTGCTTTCGATTTGTAACGACCAATCACTCCGTGACTACATATCAATGTAAATTAAATGTCGGAGGCAATAAACTAATAACAATACGAACTTTTCAACATTTTTTATATGAATCTCTGTTCGTTTTCCTGATAAATTGATGGTTCAATTTTTAGTTTTAAAATGAATACTCTAGTCAATTTAGAATAAGTAAACTGCGGGTTTCTAAATCTGTCATCTTTTATTTAATGTTTTATTCCTATTTATTTTTATCATTAAGTATATTATAATTTTAATTTATTTTCCATGTACGATGGAATAACTTTTCAAAGTGCTTTACTATCTAGTAGATATATAAAAAAAAACTATTTGTAATGTTAAATTAAATAAAATTCTAGTCGTACGAGTGGTTTGCACGCAGTATCATTTTGTAAGGAACCTTTTGTTTCATAGCTAATCACAATTTGTTACGATGTGGGTGTATTTTATATTATCGCATGGACGTAGCTGGGATGGTTTTGAGTAATTGAGCTTTATGTCAACTAACACTCCCATTAAAATCCATTATCATAATCTTAGCCACCTGTAAATATTCTTAGGTCGGCTTACAGCCTCAGCAAGTGCTGTTAAATATTAGTATTAATTCAAGATTTGCTTGTTTTAACGGGAAAAATTTGCTGAAAACGTTAAATAAAGTTATTTGCGACAACAACCTTGTGTATAGCTTTCAAAATGTTATCCTAGCTGTGTCCATGTAAAATAGTTCAATAAGTATACATACATAGCGTTTGTATATCGAAAACATTTTCATATGAACGTGGTTTTAGAACATTTGTAAGTAGGACAATAGAGTTTGATGATATTGTAATATTAATTGATTAATTGAGCCCTTATATTTAAGCCCGGGAACGGTTTTATTTGCCAGTGTATATATTAAAACTTTGGTTTGACGCGAAAACAAAATTAATGCTTTTAAATGAAGGAGTGTAAGTTACTCTGAACAGCTGATTGACAGCTGATAATCTTATTGAGTCATGTATCTAACCTAACCTAACTGTTGCTTAAAAAAATCAACGTTCGACTCCAACACACTAAAGCTCTGCTTAGTCTGAAGCATAATTGCCATTAATCACTTTCTTACACAAATTATTAACGGACTGAAGATTTAACATACTTAAAATTAAGATATTGTTACACGACGTTATGACTTTTGACATGCCTTTATTGGGAGATCATTTTATCTAGCAGTAAACAATATAAACGCGCGGCTATATAGCACGTGGTCGATTATGGCCCACTCCCTCTCATAGAGAGGAAGCCTGTATCCCAGCCATTGGGAAGATTATGGGCTGATTATGCTAAAATATATGGATGGGAGATCTATACAAATATAATCAAGCTGGAGAGTTTGTTTGTTTGAATGCGCTAAACTCTGGAACTACTAGTCGGCTTTGATAAAAACATTTTGAATTTTGCAGCCCGGTATATAAAGCGCGGGTAGGCGATACTATGCGACGCGATGGGTCTGAAATTTCACCCGGACAGAAGATAGAAGGTAGTGAGTGATTATTAGATGAATGTGACATCCCGTTATGTAATATATGTGCAAATACAAGCTGTAAGTTCCCGGGCGTGTGTTGTCTTGCTTTGTTTCGCAAGTTGGTTTGCTTCGGACCTAGCACCATTAGTCATAATATAGTTGATACATATATTTATATCTATCGGTAGTGTTACGCGCTTTGTATGTATAAACGATAGGTATCGGCACTTATCAATTGTTTAATGGCAGCGATTATTTATATTTTGTATCGCTCTTAACTTTTAATCAACGTAGGTGACTTAATATGAAATGATTAATTTTAAATGAAAGATTACTTATAATATAATTAAATTGATAAATGTGTAAAGTTTAGGCCTATGTTTTAAATGTAAAGTAGCGTAATGTTGTTCAATTGTGTGAATTTGATTTAAATGATCAAGAGACTTAAGTAATTACGTCACTTAATTAACATCTAGAGTGTCGATGATGATGCTAAATAAACCCATTCTATTTTTAATGGAAATCCCAATTTCATCGATTTGGGATGTACTTTCAACGATCATTTAATGGCGTCAAATAGTCAACTAGTCATTATTATTATTATCTCTGCCATTCAAAAATTGATGAGCAAATAATTCGATACAAACCCTAAATGCCCTTAACTGGGATTTCATTTACACCAATAATTTTCGTCAATTATAGTATTTCACAGGGTGTGGAAATTATTTACATAAATATCTACATATCTTTATTGTGGTCTCCCCATTATTTGACTGAACATTTTAATTTGCGAAGATGTTGCTAGTTCATTTAATTTGACCGCGATTAATGGGGTTAAATGTAACTCATTTTAAATGAACTTTTGGAATTATATACTCGTATCAGAACCAACAAATTGTTAAATTATTTAATAAAAACTAAATAACGAAATAAAAAATAAATTTTATAACGAAACAATATAATGATAATTATGCAATAATAATTAATTATTATACGTCATTCTTTTGACCTGATCCCTGCGCTTGTCGCCATTTGTCTAAATTAGCTAACCACCGGCTTTTGATAAAGAGATTTTTGTAAATGAAACATATTTCAGTGCATTTGGCTCAATTGACTTAACTGGACACTTCTTGGAACGACTCAGACTTGCTTCACCTCTCACGACACATTGTGCGTTATAAAGGGGAAGATACAGTAACTCATGCTAAATGACCCTAACATCTATCACATTCCATCAAGCTACTAAGCTTCAGAAAAATTCTCATTGTCAAAGTAAGAGGATCAAGTAGGTACGTTTCCACCTTTCCTGTGACGTCATACGATCGTGCTCAGTTAAGTCAAGCGTGAGTCGCGAGTGTGTTGAGAGTATCGATACATACGTAGTTACTACTTGTGACATAGCTTGACTAGCATTAGTTTTGTATGTGAGACCTGTCCGATGTATTATACGCCGTTATTTGTACAAAATTATATCAATAAAAATATAATGACATTCTCTTGTTTTTATTCATCACGCCTTGTTTCCACGAAGGGTTTATACAGAGGTACATTGCGTGCCACGAAAGATGAGACTTGATACACCACGTGGTTTGACTTGCGCAGTACACGATTGTAGGTCTCTTTAGCGGTATGAGGTCTGAGCGCGGGACGGGACCTGACGTCATAGGGGCGGCGGAAAGAGCGCGGGAGGCGGGGTCAAGTCTCATCTTTCGTGGCGCTAACTATAAATGATATATGATTTTATTTCTGTAAGTAAGTCTGCACAAACACTATTACATTTCACAAAACAATTATATAAATTGTTTACCAACAGCGCGTGCAGCGCCACCTTGACAACGTCATTCAAGCGCTGGATCAGCCAATTAGAGGTGGCTCTATCTATTAAAATCCAACACTGGATTGGTGATGGATTTAATTGAAAGTCTGGATTCCTGGATTGAAATACTGGATCATTGCAAACCAGCCTTTTCGCAATTTACCTCTATTTTTGCATCACTCTCCAAATCACAGTGATCTTTATTCTAATTCAAATAAGGTTGCTGTTGGTTTGCAGCCAGTGATAAGTCTGTCAAAATCATTGTGATCTTTATTCTCGTTACTATAAGGTTGCTGTTCGTTTGCTGTTGTCAGAGGTAAAATAACTGAGCATACGGACTATAAACGAGGCTTCACTTGTGTACCTTAAAAGGTACTCTTGGTTCGACATTGATTGTGAATGGTAATTGGCCCCAAGAGGTTACTGACCCATCGTAGTTGTTGACGAGTGCCCTGTAACCGACAGTTAACGGTAGTTCAGACAAAACCAGTTTTGATCACAATCTCTTGTTAACACATTGTATAATCCACCATCCGTGGATGTAGATCCGACGTGAATTTTGGACGTAATTTTAACCGTCTGCCGGGCAGACCCCGTAGCAGATGGCGGGACGAGCTGGACTGGAAAACAAACGACCAGTGGTCCACTTTAGTCCTGGATCGAATGAGCTGGAAGTCATGGGGAGAGGCCTTTGTCCAGCTGTGGGATGATGTAGGCTAGGAGTAACAGTAATTAACCGGTCAAGCGGCGCAGTTCGCCGATCGGCGACGAAACAATAGAAAATCAATTGTGTCTCATTAGCGGAGCTTGACTGATTAAGTTTGTCCTTCAATGAACGATCTAAGGGCCAAAGCACACACGCTACTTTTTACATCGGCGATCGGCGATTTTGCGGCTGTATCGATGCTGCATCGCGTTTTGGCGACTCACTGCGTTCGGACGCGGTATCGGAATCGCGCGTTTTAGCGACTGCTCCGATGCTGCATCGCGTTTTGGCGACTCTCTGCGTTCAGACGTGTTATCGGAATCGCGCGTTTTAGCGACTGCTTCGATGCTGGCGCAAATGCCAAATCGCTGCGACCGGCATCCGAATGTGTGCGGAGTGTACCGTTCAGCCGCTGTATCGAGCTTCCGAAAAGCGACTGAATCGCCGCGTTTAGCGTTTTTAAGTGCGCGGTGTGGAATGCTTGGTCGCTGCATTCAGCTTCTAAAAAGCAGCTGAATCGCCGATCGCCGATGCAAAAATTAGCGTGTGTGCTTTGGCCCTAAGAATGAATGAAATACGATTTGACAGTTGTCCCTACTCCTGATGTGATTTTGCTTGTCCAAAAAAGTTAATTAACTGGGAGTAGGGTTCAGTTCAAAGTTTCGAACTACTTTCAGACGGACCCGTGTCTTCGCCCTCAGACACCGAGCTTCGCTCTGGGCGACTGAGAATTTCCTGATGAAAAACCCCAAACGTAACTTTTAATTCATACATATATTAGAATGTGGAAAAAGAGCCTTAATGGTAGATTTAAAAACCAGTCACCACGTTTGACAGTTTCTATACGTGAGTCATTTGGGTTTATCGAAAAACCCGCGACAGGTTAGGAAGTGAGCTTCGGTTGTAGTACCTATCGAGTGTCGTTCACTCGTGGAGTACGGTGTGTGCGGGCCGCGTCGCGAGTCGACGAACAACTTCATTCATTCAATTCCACCAGTTACGAAAGGCTGTTGGCGCAGACTGTACGCGCTCGCTCCGCGATACATCGTCGAAAATAAAACTTTTTAACTTGTAAAATAATCAGAACACTAGTGAAAAATTAAATTAATTAACTCAGTGATAACTACTCGTATTTAAGAACTTAGTTAACTTAATTCTCAAAACTAAGTCACTAACATAAAGTTTTTTACCGTTAACCGGACAAGAACAAACGTCCTAGTGTCTCGTGTGAAATAGTTGTGAGTTTTTGTGAGAAATTAATTATTTGGTTCACGATCTGTGTTTAGAAACTTTGCTCATATTGTTTGGAGTCGGCAGCGGCACATACCTCGGAGCAACCTTGCTTGACCGGTTATTTGTGAGTATTGAAAGTAAAAGTATTGCTTACGCTTAGCACGCACTCAGAATGTAAATACACACGGGGCACACTGTACTTCGAGTCGTATTCATGAATCGAAACTGATATTTATTTTGTAAACTTTGTGTAGCCAACTGTACTTACTGAAGTAATTGGAGGCATGTCTAGTTGGCTAACTACGGTATAACTAGCTAATTGTGTCCGTTGGCTAATAACTAAAGAGTTTATTTATAAACGTTGCTTAAAGACGTATAAACATAAAAATTGTATAGTTAAACAGTCTTATATTTGTTTTATTTTATTTATTAGAACAATAGACAGCTTATGTAGTACAATACAATAGAAAATCAGTTGTGTCATCTCATTAGCGGAGCTTGAGAGGTCATCATCAAGTCTTACTAGAAGTGGTTTGTTATGTAAAGGAAAACAAACGAACAACATGACGCAACAAAAAAAAAACACAAACAAAAAAAAAAACAAAATAATTTGAATTTGTGATTCGATTTTGTTGTTTTTTTGCAATTTGATTTGAAGACTAGCAGTTTCTATTATATTGTAGCACACAGAATCAAACTACAATGCTACAAGGTAAACGTAGCATAGCATAATATGTAATCAGTCTAGCATATGTAATCAGTCTAAGTATAATGTTCCCACTTTGGGTGCCAGAGTTCATCGAAATCACTCTTTTCCTTTGTTGTAACGCTGCATAGTGTTTAGATGAGTGTTTTTGTACAACTAAAGTTAATAAAGAAACTTAAAAAAAAAAAAAAAAAAATTTCCCACTCCTGGAATACAGGCCTCCTCTCTGTGAGAGGGAGTGGGCCAAAAACCCCCACAAGGACTCAGTGCAGGTTGGTGAATGTCACATGTTCGAATTTTCGGTTCTAAGACATGCCAGTTTCCTCACGATGTTTTCCTTCACCGTTTTGAGAGGACAAGGCAAAAAACGCTAATATATTAAATCATACATTTACGTCCCAAAAATATAATAATCGATTGTATTGTTACCACAATTAAAGTTATATTTGTACAATTACGTGCCAGCATGGTCACCAGCTCAACATTAATGCAGATATTTAAAATTAATTGCTCTGAGACCGTGACCGGTATATTTCTTGCATAATATTCAAAGCTACTCTTGAAGTCTTGATCGTAATATTTTAATTTTAAAACCTCAAATACTACGCACACACAAGTATAAATAATAAAACTAAAGCCATTATACTTCATAATGTAGGTAGTCATGAATAATTTAAAAAACAATTAGCAATTTTGACTAATTTATTTCTTCCGTCTATAGACGTTTAAGATTTCATCACAAGATAAAGTCGTCCTTCGGCCACAGCGTGACAGCGGCCAATCTCAACGGAGACTAGCCTTCGGCACGGGAGATATTATAGTGTATAATTGTATGCGCAGACATAGGTGCACTTCCTCTTCCCTCACTCTCATAGTCCAATGGAACGGCAATCCGACACGACTGGAGAGAGATCAGGCGCAGGACCAACGCGGCAACGGCTTAACGTACTTTCTGAGGCACGGGGGTATCACACCACCGACTTCCAAACTTCGGGCTATTACTAAGAAATTCCTAATGGAAAAATTGAATGACAGTTTGCCCCGATGGTTTCATGGTCGCAAGCGGACTGCTGAGCGTGATCCTGGGTTCATCATAAGACACGCAGTACCGACATATCTATAGTCCGGTGTTTCTAAATTTAGCAAAGATGTAAACAACAATGGCCGCTCGTGTATATCGATTTTATTCAATTTCGAGCGGCCATTGTTGTTTACATTTTTGGCAAATTTAGAAACGCCGGACCGTATCTATATCTGAAATAAAAAATCTTTATGGTAATTACCTGCTGGAATGCCAACTATGGTAGCCTTAAAGGTTGATTCACACATTTACTGCACGCTGACCGTGACACAGACGTGTTACAGGCACTTACAACAAAATTATTAACATTTGCCTTCAAGTATAGTTAAGATAAGGGCGAAACATGCTCACTGTGACGCATGCAAAGCAGTATAAAATCGCTACACAAGTTCAAGCACAGAAAACGCATCAATGGAATTTGCAGTGCATCCACATTAAGACCGCCTTTTGTTTTTCTGACTGAACAGACGGCTGTGCTGTTGGGAAGTTTCTTGCGCCACTTTTTCCCAGCACTAGGAAGTGGTGAAGAACGGGCGTTTTGGGGAAATGTCTGAAGTATAGTTAGCGACACGAAAGATGAGACTTGACCCCGCCTCCCGTGCTCTTCCTGCCGCCTCTATGACGTCCGGTCCCGTCCCGCGCTCAGACCTCATACCGCTAGAGATCTAAAATCGTGTACTGCGTAAGGCAGTACTATTAAGTATTCTGTGGCGTATGTCAAACCACGTGGTGTGTCAAGTCTCATCTTAGGTAGCGCTAACTATTATTTTGACGTTCGAAAAGTACTGATTATCAACCCAAAAATACCCGCGAAAGAGACACGACCGCCTTTTGAAAGAGATTTTATCGGGCGAGGTAAACTACGAGTTAAAAATTAAACTAACACTAAAGATTGACCCAAGAGTTGCCTAATAAATAGAGCAGTGGTCAAAACCGCAGACTAGCTTTTCAATGTTGCCGCACACTTATCTATCCATAACGACCTTCGTCAAATTAGAAACATGATATTTTTCTGAATATTTTCACGACTACCCGCTAATCATTTCAGGGTTTCATTCGCACGTTTAAACTATTGCACGGTGTGTTAGAAAGCCCGATTTTGTTGCATGCCCTTTTTATTACAGAAATCGATAGTATTTATCATTTTAAGCACTACAGTCAAAGTCCGGCATCGATACGACTTGTAGATGTTTTTTAAAAAAATCTCAAAGTTGCTGTATAACCGGGTCATGAAAATAATAAAAAAAAATTATATAAAAAAAACCAGCCTACATATTTAAATTTCCATTATAATTAATAAACAAACTTATAATACCTAACTATCTGACAAGTTTTCGTGTCTGTATTACAAATAGATCGCGAAATATGAATATTTTTATGTTTTTTACTTTTTATTTAATTTCTTGGCAATAATACGGTATTAGATGGAGATATTTGACCAGACGATTGTCAACATGTATGTCTATCGACATTATTAAAACCACAATCTAATTCAGCGTTATTTAGAAGTTATGAGAATTTTTCTATTTTAGCCAGGGTTGTCACATTCGAAAATGTCAAGTTTTATTCGGGTTGTAAAAACTAAAAATGGTTATAAGCGGTCATCGTCGCCTATACCACCTATCGTCCCTCTAGACATGTCGCGCAAGTATAAATGAGACGGCAGTTACCCACCCTGAGACTTTAAGGTGTGTTCTGTCTCACGTGCCTATAATTTTGCTGGCTAACTGTCCTTCAAACCGAAACACAATAGTCCAACACTACTGCTTGGCGGCAAAAATAGACGAGTCGGTGGTACCCACCCAGGCGGACTAAGCGAAAGAATCAAAGAATAAGAGTGCCCATGGGTATAGTTTCAGTTATTGGTAAATGCACATATAAAGATAATTAATCGATAATATATACGACTTCTTTCAGCTAAACTCAAAATTATAAAAAATATTAAATTTAAAATTCTGGTTAAAGTGACAACCCTAGTACAAAAAAATCCGGATATAACTGAAAATTCTCATAACTTCTAAATAACGCTGAATTAGATTGTGGTTTTAATAATGTCGATAGACATACATGTTGACAATCGTCTGGTCAAATATCTCCATCTAATACCGTATTATTGCCAAGAAATTAAATAAAAAGTAAAAAAACATAAAAATATTAATATTTCGCGATCTATTTGCAATACAGACACGAAAACTTGTCAGATAGTTAGGTATTATAAGTTTGATTAGTAATTATAATGGAAATTTAAATATGTAGGCTGGTTTTTTTTTTATTATTTTCATGACCCGGTTATACAGCAACTTTGAGATTTTTTTAAAAAACATCTACAAGTCGTATCGATGCCGGACTTTGACTGTAGTGCTTAAAATGATAAATACTATCGATTTCTGTAATAAAAAGGGCATGCAACAAAATCGGGCTTTCTAACACACCGTGTATTGTCGTCTTTTAGGTTCTCGTGTCGTAAATATTAAATTAGGTAGCCACTGAAAATAAATATTAATTAACATTGCGTATGTATATGGCGGACAAACAAACAACCTTCCCGATCATTACATTTTATAACATTAGATAACATCAGGCCTTGGTTCCATGAACGGTTGGACAGAGATACTGCTGCATATCGCGAGTTATGTTTAAGTCTCTTGTAATAGGGGGCGAGTCTATTGCCAGTGGCGTAACTATTGGGTGGCATTGGGGCAAAATGCCTCGGGCCCCCAGCCAGAGGGGGCCCCCAGCCCGTGAGGACCATGAGCACAGGAGGATCCTAACATAAGTTTATAAATGCAAAGTTTTTTTGAAAATGTGCAACAAAGGACATCATTCAGGTTCCGAACATTTTGTACCTTTTTCCCATTGTTTGCCTAATTTTTTGGACAGGACCTCATACTCAGCAGTAGCGCTTGCGACCACTAGACCAACGAAGCAGTCAGGTGTCAAATTTTGTAAGAGAAAATATGAAATCTACGCGGAAGAAGTCGCGGGAGAAGTGCTAGTAAAAGAAAAACTATAACGTTGGTTGAGTTTCTTTACATTGAAGGAGGGCTCCATCCCTTGAATTTGCCACAGGCCCCAAACGGTATAGTTACGCTACTGCCTATTGCCATCAGCCGGGCACGAATCCGGAGGCTGGGCTGATCTGGGCTGCTACTGGGAAATTCGTCATTGAAAATCCCAATAACACTTTGCCCGACCAGGGAATCGAACCCAGAACCTCATGATCAGTAGCGCTTACGACCAATAGACCCACGAGGCAGTTTCAATCTAGTAAAAAGTTGCAACTGCATCTAAATACTCATACCCAAAATGTAATAATCACCATCATCATCTGCTTAGCCTTTTCCCAACTATGTTGGGGTCGGCTTCCAGTCTAACAGGATGCAGCTGAATACCAGTATTTTACATGGAGCGACTGCCTATCTGACCTCCACAGCCCAGTTACTGGATAATTCGATACCCCTTGGTAAGACTGGTTGTCAGACTTTCAGGCTTCTGACTACCCGTAACGACTGTTAAAGATCCACGAATGACAGCCGGGACCAACGGCTTAACGTGCTTTCCGAGGCAAGGAGGGGTCTCGGTATGGTCACCCATCCACAGACCAACTGTGGCAAACGTAGCCTGCGCGGTTG
Organism: Amphipoea lucens; assembly: GCA_947508005.1. Classification (NCBI taxonomy): domain Eukaryota; kingdom Metazoa; phylum Arthropoda; class Insecta; order Lepidoptera; family Noctuidae; genus Amphipoea; species Amphipoea lucens. The sequence goes on from OX382379.1 coordinate 13,662,649, forward strand.
TTATCATTTAGCCACGGGCCACCATAACCACTTAATCCAGTTTTTTGTCAAACGTAATAATATCATGATAGAAGTCAATTTGTCCGCCATCACCCTGAACAAAAAGTGCATTTGTGAGGTATTAATTTGTCAGCAAGCAGCCTTTTAACAAAAAATGCATTATTGTGAGGATTTGACCAAGCGTCACGTAGAATGAAGGTCGTCTTTGTCACGGTAGTTGCCGACAATTCTGAGTGTCAATGACACAGTTCTGAGATAACAATACATCAATGCGTTTATCATCAAACACCAAAATTGTTCTGACCATCAAAGTATCAATTAATAGAAAACTGACAAAATTTTGCTACACAGGGTGTTAAATAAATTGCATGCCATAACTTAGGGGTAAGTTCAGTATCGATAAAGAAACCCAGGAAAAAAAAATTAAGAAAAAAAAACAAAAAAATTATTGCAAGATCAAACTAATTTAGTACCTATACTTACTAACTTAAAATAGCAATCGTTTAGAATTAAAATTATTTTATTTGTTTAAATGCTTTAATTTAAGTGGAAATTGGAATTAAAGTAGGTAAGGATCGGATGAGATTTCTACTCATAAAATAATTGACACGAAGTAAAATCTCTCAGCAACGATCTCCTAAAGAATACGAAGGAGCAGATTTCGATGAACCACAACATAAATGACGATAACAGAACACAAATTCGATCGTGTTCAAAGATGAGATAACGTTTTTGAACCAATTTTGGATAAGGAAGCAAACAAAAAACTGAAAATGATATTGAAGGTCAAGTAATCGGTCCAATAAGAAACGTCCATTCAGAGGTGTTTCGACAACTTGCATTATTTTACCTTGTTCCTAGCAATTTTACGTTAGGGACAAGTTATTTCTGTTACTGGTATTTTCATGATTCATTTACAAATTTAATTCTCATTATCCTTAATTTAGCACATTTGTGAATCCTCTAGATATAAGATACCTACATATTTATTTGCAGTTTGTATTTAAATACCTTTCCTGGATCATTCTTATTTCTGTACCCATTATTTTTGAATTTCTATTCGTAAATAACATTCCCATTGCTCCCATGCTTCAAGTTATAAAATGAGTGCTTTTCGCAATACTGATCATTTGTTAACTTTAAAAAAAAAAAGATTGCCCACCCTCATCTTTATCATAAACGTCGTCATAGAAAGTAGTACATCTCTAAGCAAATGAATCGTTATCTGTAATTGCCTTATCTTCATCCATGCATTTCATTGTCAAGTTCATTCGTTGCTTATCGATAGGAGATTGCAATCTTGTTTCTTTATTACCCAATGTTTATTCTGCACTGCCTTCCATGTGTAGGACCAACTCCTTTCACAATCCTGCTACTCTAGTACTTGTATCGCAATTATGGCACAGTTATGTAATCAGGATTGTTCATGCTCACGAGTAACTTACCATAGGACCTTCTCACATAGTCCGACAACCATGTTTGTGAATTTAATGATGGCGTTACTTATAAAGGAAACGTGGCAAAATCCCGTATACAACGCTACAAGGTTTTTTGGCGCGTGACCAAAATTGGAACTAACGTCGTCATCTTGTTTTGTCAATACAATTTCACAAATGTTTAACAGCAACGCCCCTCTTTGTCGTTCAGGACCCGTAAGAACCTTGTAGCATTAATTTCATGTTAGTTCCCCGTTTCGTCATATGCATTCTTAAATGTGTTGTCGTATATTTTTGTTTCTCAATAGCAATTATTGAGTCAGCATGATGAATTGATGACTGAACTTTACATAACCGTCTACATCACAGGGAGGGACTGAATTCATTGTTAACATTCCGGGGTTCTGTTTTCCCGTATGTCACCTTTGGAATTTGAATGATGAATCAACTTTTAAATTGACTCGGAAGTAATTTTGTGTCATCATCACACATCAGGTTATTGTGCGACAGTTCCTCTTAATATGTTTATCAACTTTGTCACTTTTGTATGTAATCAATTAATCATACACTGAAACCAGAAGCGATTCGTGCAACTGTATATCATTCATGAGTGTTCCTTTTTCATTGTTGCCTTTACGTTTGTTATGAAACTCTTTTGGTTCTCATATGTAAAGTAAAACATTTTATTTTTGCATTACAGTTACAATTATTGAGAGACAAGCTGTGTGCCCGATGGCATTCCAAAAGGAAAAAATTATCAACATTTATTCAATCTTTTATATATCCCCTTCATTTTTAAAAATCCTTCCTTAGTGCTCATGTTCTTTGGAATTCTTGTGCAAAATTTCATGCTTCGAGACCCAGTGGTTCAGTTTAGACTGTGCGTTGTCTGTCAGTATGAATGAATTTAATATATTTTTTTATTTAGTTAATGTTCGTCCCAAACTAGGCACAGCCTGTATCTTGGGCACCATTTGGTAAAATAATGCTCTCAGTAATAACCCAACTTGCAGTGACAGTAGATCTAGCAGAGGGCCCGGAATTGGTTTTATTCACTCAGAATACAATGATTGCTTTCAAAGACCACCCAAACAAAGAAATTGTTAGAAAAGCTAGATTTTGGAGCATGTAGTCCTCATTTCGTTTCCTTAGCATCATCAGGCTATAATGTTACCACAGCACAGCTGAGACACAGGCCTCCTAGCTCCTCTCGGTGACAGGAAAGTAGGCCATAATACCCTGGAGTAGTGCGGGTTGGTAGATGTCTCATGTCTTCGATCTGTTGGTTCTTTTAGGACGTGATTTCCTTCACCATTTTAAGAGCAGTGGCGATGAAATAATTTTCACAAAGTAAAGCGCCTGTCTGGGTTCGAACCCACGATCTACAACTTGTAAGTCGTAGCCGTTACCACTGGGCCACTACTGCTCGTTTCGCTTCTTTACCTTATTATCTAAGCAAAGGATGCAGTAGACAACAAGCAATCAGTACATAAAATCCACCATTCTATTGAATTTCAATCGAAGCATTTGATGATTCCCACAATTTGTTAACGACAAGATGTTTACCAAGAAATTGGTTGTATTTAAGCTATCATGTAATCGACAGCTCGCTGCACTGACACGATTTTAATCACGCTGTAACTATACGATGAAGAATTAAACATTGCATACAATACATTAGTTTGGTAAAGGCTTTAGTTTCAATTGTTACTTGATTAAACCAGTGAGGGATGACGGAATGTCCGCTTCCGTTGTTTAAACTTGTGCTCAAGATATCGATGACTTTCGAATCTACATAATCTAGATGATCGTCTGTTTTTTATTTTGGATGATAATGGGTATCTACCGATGCGACAGTATAGAGGGTGGCAGGTACATCGAAGCGCAAACTTTAACCATGAATTCAGCACATGATTCTAGACGTAAAAATTTCATCATACCTAACTGTTATCACTTCTGTGTGCTTAACGTCCTTTTTTTCTATAATTTATTGCATAGAATTCAATATGTGCCAATTGCCTTATACATATTTCTGGAGTTTTGAACTCTTTCAGAAATAAATTAATTTCGTGCGAGTCGTCTATAGAAAAAAAAAAGACGGGTTGCACTCCGGGAGTGCCGGCAGAAGTGAAAACTTAAACATTAACGTTGAAATAAATCAACTATTAATTGAATTAATATAACTCAATTTCTTTCGCTATTTCTTCGTCACTTTTTTCATTAATAGATGCACTTTGTTGAATTTCCATATTTTAAACACTTTATATACACGAATTTTACGAATACACAGCAGTGTGGCCACTACACAGACGGTCGAGCCATCAGCTGTCACCAGTCACCACCCATGGATGCGCGTGGCACGCTGTAACATAAACATACACGACGTGAACATTCGCGCAAGCGCCCTGCGCCGCCTAAACGAAACAGCAGGCATACATTTTCACCGCGCCGTAGAAAGAGAGGGGGATACTTCCTCTCCTACGCCGCGCCGGCTGTCTACTCTCCATCCGTCTTACGAATTTTCGATCAGGTCACGTGTCCTGACGGTCACGTGTCCTAACGGTCACGTGTCCTGATGCGAGTTTAACATTTTTTACCCTTTACAAAAAAAGTGTACAACACCGCTAAAGAAGTTTTCACTTCAAAAATAACATTAAGTAATTAACGACTCGAATTTAGTAAGTGACGACTCGCCCGTTTCTCGCGAGTACATTCGTGCGAATCGATAATTTACTTTTGTAGTGCATCCACAGTAATTTGGTTGTGTTATTTGATTTTTCCCTCTCACAGAGAGGAGGCCTGTGTCCCAGCAGTGGGAACATTATAGGCTGATTATGTTATTTGATTTCTCATATGTTTGTTGATATCTCTCCTCATCTACTCCACGAACTTATTATGTCATCAATTAATTCATCATATACCTGTTTGTAAACACTTGCATCATAACTCATAAGTCGTAATACTTCGGCATCTTCTAAACTTGTATTTTACTCAATCAACTGCATTTATGTTACAGCACACTCGCTATCGTTATTAATGACTTGATAGATAGATAAAACGTTTATTTAATGCAACAAAAGACACAATACAGGCATTAAAAAAACATCAAAAAAGGTGAAAAAAAAAAACAAAGATTAAAAAGATAAATTGTCCCACAGACACCTCATATGACATTTACACAAAAAGTACTCTGTGGGCATTTATAACGGTCGATCACAACTGGGGCGGTGTATGTAAAAACGTCCGACGCGCCGCGAGACGCCACGCCACACGCGACGCGAGACGCCCCGCGTCTCCGTAAATGAGGCCTTATGGTTGCACCTTGCACCAAATGCAAACTTGCATTTCGACAGGTTGAAAATATGTTTTTGCACTGATTAGTTAAGTATTTGTAACCTAGACTTAACTTTAAATATTCTACTAGCTTCAACTTTCTGACTAACTGACGGATTGTTTGACAATTCAAATGTGCCTGGTTTAATTGAAATAAGAGTTCGATTCAAATACAAACTACACAGTCGCGAGGTGTCGCCAATACATATAGCGTGTGTGCAAGGAACACATATTTTGCGCTTTGCCATCCCGTCTGAGTCAGTTTTTGCCTGGTTCTTCTTTCTCCCTTCATCCATCCAAAGGTTGTCTTTAAAAGATCGCTTTTAGTGATAAGACCGCCTATTGTGTCAACCCTTGTTTTCTTCATTCACATCTGTAATATTATACATATTATCTCGATGCTCCCTATTAACAATGTCAAAGTCAAAGTCAAAGCATTTATTTCAAATAGGCACATAAAAGGCACTTTTGAACGTCAAAAATTACCTTAAAATAGAATTGATTCTAGTCGTAGTAGAATTGATTCATGTCGGTTCCGCAAAAAGACTACTGTTCAGTAGAACAATTCAAAGTTTGTTTTGGTAATTCTATATTTTGTCTATGTCGGTACATACTTCCATAGTAAACGATTCATAAAACAATCAGTGCAAATTTAAACATCCACAGTCTCATAATTTTTTTTTTTAACGAAGTCTCAGCGGTTAATGATAAGTTATTACTGTGAGTTATATTGTAGGTATGCTATGGGAAGCAGTGCCATACGGAAGTGGAAGGCACGCATTGTTTGATCACACTTTGTTACCACGCAATATTATTATACATCGGAGGCACACACGCGAGGTTTTTACTCACAACTAACTTCTGCCCGCGACTTCGTCAGCGTGAAGTTTCTGAAGGCTGATTTAGACAGGGTAAACTGTAACCGACTCCAAACTTCAGTCAGTAGTACTGACTCCACTGACTCCAAATTCAATTTACCTACACTAGATAAATATCGGGTCAGCACTGACTTGTCTCGAGTTTGGAGTCAGTTACTTACCCTGTCTAAATCAGCCTTTATGCCCCCCATCCACCCCGACGCATCGATTTATTCCATCGCATCGCATCGCCTACTATTACTTCGTTTTCGCTTAGACTTCTTTCAGACTTTCTTTCTTTTAGCTCGACTCATAAGGGTCCTAGCGCGATGTTAAATAGCCTTCTCCAGAATTGGACTATCAAATGCAAAAAGATTTTTTCAAATACAGCTGGTAGTTACCTAGTTCCAGAGATTAGTGCGTTCAAACATACAAATTCTGCTCAGCAGCTTTATTATTAGTTTAAGATTTGTTAAAACAATTTAACATTATGTCTACCGATCTATTCTGTAAAACATCAACATGAAAACTTAGTTGAAGTGAGCTATCAAGTCAATAGTGTCGGCGTCGTCGGTTGGAATGACATCTCACTTCAAACTCACTTCACCTAAGTTTTCACAGTGAGATTTTACAGAATAGACCAGCTAGGCGTGTTCATTTGTCAACCTATTAAAGGTATTTCTGAGTGGTTTATAGTCCTAAGAAAAATGTTGCGTGTAAGAATGCAGTCAAGCGCGTTGAAAACAGCGCACAAGTCGAAGCAGATAAGTAAGATGCCTTCTAGGAATGGGCCTTGTCTGGAATGTTTTAAACTAGGTTGAATTAGAAATACTGATAAATCCTTGAAATACTACGAATACCGAAAACAAAATGGTTGGAGAAGATAAGTGTTCAGTGTTCACACGCTACTGACACTAGCGCATTTTGACAATACATACGTAACTATGTGAGACATTGAGAAACTTTTATAACAAAATATATATGTTCTTTATTCTCATAAAAATTAAAATTATACTATCCATATATAACGCAACTAAATTACACTAGGTACTAATTTAAATGACTAACTAACTAAATATATAAATGAACATGTGCATCTAGCTTCTGACGTTTCATGAGTGCCCATGTAGGTTTATGTGAAATTAAATACATATTTTGATTTGGATTTGATAATTGATTACGATTTGATTTTGAATAAATACAAAGAAATCCTTTAGTTTTTTGTTTACTTAGGCGTCGAAGTACTCGTCCGCATCGCTGTCATCTGGAAACGTGCCCAGAAGACTGGCAGCATTGCCACGTTAAATGGCAATGCTAATTATTGGGCCAAAGAACGAGTCAGCCCTCTGGTCACGTGAAGTGTCGACCAGAAGGCGAGTTCCTTTGTAACAAAAGATATAATTTAAAAGAGTGTCCATTCCATGAAGTTTCTTGCCCGTTCTTGTCTATAGGAACCTGTTGCGCTTTGGAATAGGCAACTAGCTACATCTTTCTGAATGACCGACTCCTTTGACAAAATCAAACTGGTTGTTAATTTAATCTATATTTTTTAAATTTTTATTATGACTCAATGTCATAAAATATTAAAAAATACGTGTGACACTCGGGGACTGCCGCGGTAAAGCTATTGCATAGCATTTTTTATCAACTTATGCGAGCTTCGTACAGTCTACACGCATACGTCTATTCGCACGCACACAAACACCGTGCCGAAGTCTGCCGAACTGAAACGACGTTAGACGATGGACGGTGCGGGGTGTAAGGTTTATTTTCGTTACGGAATTCCTTGATTCGGTCGCCGCGCTCAAAGCCCGCGATAAAAGCTATGCAATAGCTTAAAAAGACCGAAAGGACAGAATTTCACCTGTCACAATCCATACATACTCCTTTTGCTTCGCTTACGTTCACACATCTGGTTATGCACGCGCACGGGTTGCGAGTGCGCGCCTGACCTTTTTGAAGAACATCACCAATAAGAACATAGGTACCTACTTGCCTAATTTTCCCACGACCATTAACCATGAAATCCATTAAGAGGCCCATGTTCAACGCAATCAGCACTCCAAGTCTACCGTCTGATGATTTTTTTACACATCCTACATCAGAATCCTATAAAGAACATGAAGGACATTGTTTTTATGTAGGTAGCTTCGGGTGACCTCGGCTGTTCTCGGCAAAAACAACGATTGGACGTGACGCGAGAGTGACCTGCTCACTCAAGGATTTCAACTCCAAGACCTGCTTACGTAGCGCTTTAGGTTACAACGAGATCGCACTACCGGAAGTGTCGATATTTTTAATTGAGACGGAACTACTATTTCTTTTCCGATTTCCGGTGGCGGTTACTGGCTGATAAAGCAAAAGTTTAAGGAAAAAATATTCTAGTACTTAACTATTCCTCGGGTATGCACTCAAGAACACGTCTACTCCGATATGTTTGCCGCAAGTAAACGTATTTTCGTTCTTTTAATGCAACACTGATGACATGTGATATTACTAAGGTCCGGCCGCGCCAAAGCCAAAGATGTAAACTACAATGGCCGCTTGTACATACAAGAACATTTATAATTAGTAATGTTTGTTTTCGTCTAAATCTCCGAGCTAACTATTTATATTTAGCTCAGAGATTCTCCGTGCGAAAACCAATAAATGTTCTTGTATATCGATATTATCGATTTTATTCAATTTCGAGCGGCCATTTTTGTTTACATCTTTGGCAAATTTGGCGCTGCAGGACTTTACAGTGGTCGTTAATTATAGGGCATCGTGTGAAGATGCTTAGATATCGACAAGTTGCTTCGTTCGCGGCTGGTGAGCAATAATGCTAAGTTATTCGACATGCCGCCACTTTCTCCCGCGCACTGCATGCTAACATTCTACATTTATTTCCCCACATGTTGATTTTGCACGTATAGAGAAAACGGTGTTATGGCGTAGACGGCCATCAGGCTGAGTAAACGATGTCGCAGTGAAAATCTTCCTCTTCACTTTTAGTGGGCTAAAACATTCCAATATGTTTTTGGTCCTTTAGTTCAACGATTCTGGTTCAGTAGCATAATCAGTTAATATTATGTTCCCACTGTTGGGATACAGGCCATCTCTCTGTTAGAGGGAGTGGGCCGCAGTCCGCAGTCCACCACGCGAGCCCAGTGCGGGTTGGTAGATGTCACATGTCTTCGATTATTTGGTTCTAGGACATGGCAGTTTCCTCACGATGTTTTCCTTCACCGTTTTGAGAGCAGTGGCGATGAAAATAATTTATACAAAGTAAAGCGCCAGGGTTCGAACCTACGACCTACAACTCGTAAGTCGTGGCGGTTACCACGGGGCCACCACTGCCCCGTACAGTCAATCTTTAAAACAACCATTTATTTCTGAAACTTTTTCTAGAATAAGACCAAGGACAAGGACAAAATTAGAAATCCGATAAACAATGTATTTCAGCTACATTTACTTACCTAATAGAAAAAAACGAGCCCAAATCGTGTAGCCTTTTAACAACTTTAACCAATGATGATAATACATGGATTAATTTACATGCTTATGCGGGTAACATTACCATTAGATAAGCTGGTTTAATTTTTCACAACATATTCGTAGTTTAGGCCTTACCTACCTACTATGTCGCGAATTCATTTTCTTCACAACAAATAATGTTCTCGTATAGCCTTCTGTCTGGATATTTGAACATACATTTGGTACGTGATTTGAATGCGTTTATAAACAACAAAGACAAAGGGAATCCTATAGCTAGTTAGTTTTATAATGGTATTTTTCCTGACCCAACCAATCAATGTGCCTAGCCTTTTCTAACTGCGTTGGGGTAGGCTTCCAGTCAAACCGAATGCAGCTATAGTCCGCGCGGAACTAGTTGGCCGCGCCTTAGTATGTGAGCGGTGGGACTATAGTTGCAAAACTTCTGAAAAATTCTGAATAATTCCGGAATACTTCTGGGAAAGTTTCTTTAAATCAGAATTATTCAAAATGAATTTAATTAAAATTTTTATTTTTTTTTCCTGAAAATCGTATTTTGCATCGCACGTCGATCGCCGCCGCGCTGCCCCTCTGTGCGCGCCCGGCTGCACGAGTCGTGCGTGCCGCGCGCGCCCGGCTGCACGCACGCACGACTCGTGCGTGCAGGCGATGGCGGTGCGAGGTGCGGTAAGAGGGGAGATGCTCCCTGGAGAAGTTTTCCCCCCGCGAGAAAGATTCGTACCCCGCAATCGAATGTTTCCGCCGAATATTTCGCCCGAATAATTCAATGGGAAATATTCCCAAAGTTTCGGAATATTTCGGAATACTTCCGAAGTATTCGACGGGAATGATTCGGAATTTTTCCCGCCAGCATCTATAGGTGGGACGGAAGGGCTGGGGCCCATTACTCAGTACGTGCGTTGCGAACCGCCGCCGCGTCAGCCCTGTCCCCACCTCAACGGCCAAATAGTTCCACGTGGACTATAAATACTATCTAGTATTTTACATTAAGCGACTGCCTATCTGGCCACGACAACTCAGTGACTGGGTAACACGATACCCCTTGGTAAGACTGGTTGTTAGACTTTCGGGCTATCAAAGTTCTACGAATGACAACCGGGACCAATGGCTTAAGGGTTTTCCCACATTTATCGACGCGGAATCGGCTAACGCCGGTCAAAAAAGCCTTTATATCTACGTAATAAGGGTGTTACTAATACCATTCGCATCGGCTCGGCTCGGACAACGCGGCGAGACGCCGACCGACGGCAAAACGAGCCGTTTGCCTATTAGCTCGGCGATAAGTCGAGTAGTTTGGTGATACGCACTCGGCTTAAGCCGATTCCGCGTCGATAAATGTGGGGAGACCCTTAGGGTGTCCCCACATTTATCGACGCGGAATCGGCGCTTGCCGAAGCACAGAGATTCTCTGGACATTTTACAAAATATGTAAGTTTAGGTTACGGTATTTATCTATGGGCCTGCGTCGCCTGAAATAAATGAATAAATAAATAAATTTACGAAATATTCGGTACGTGGTTTGTGTATGAAAACAACAAAAAAGGCAAAAGGAGTCCTATAGCTAGTAGGATTAAAAACAACGGTGTTTTTCCTGATGCAAATGCCTTTCGCTTATTGCATGACGAGGCTTCAATTATCATCGGTATCAAGCATCTAATAATTACTCGTGTTAATGAACTGTCGATTCCTATAACAATAGAATGACAAGGAAATAAAGACAGTTATTAATTAACGATATTTGTGCATTAAGTAATGACCAATAGTCATAGACTAGCCCTAATGGGCTCATTATAAGTACTTAGGTATGCAAACACAACGAAAACATCGTGAGGAAACCGGCATGTCCTAGAACCAAAAATTCGAAAACATGTGTCGTCCACCAACCAGCTCTGGGCCCGCGTGATGGATTACAGCCCACTCCCTCTTGCAGAGTGGAGGCCCGTGTCCCAGCAGTGGGAACATTGTTGGCTGATTATGCTCATTAGCATCGTTTTTAATGGCTCCACTGACAGGACTCAAGCTTACTTTCTACGAGAAGAAGTGGACAGTATAATCCACCACGGAGTCCACAGGGGCAACATTTGGAAGACATAATAATATGACATCCTCTAACCCGCAGCAGGCTTAGCGGATGTCACTTTTCTTCCAAATGTTGGTTCTAGGTTTTAGACCACTGCTTACCTTGGGTGAATTCAAACCCACGATCTAAATTCAAACCTCATAGGGGTAATTCCTGTGCATTTAAGGACAGTCGCAATATCTGATTGTGAGTCAAAATCTGTCAAAAATACCTTTAATTTCCTTACATTTTGACAAATTTTTGGATTTGATTATCGCCGAGATGAGATTGCGACAAGATTTTGAACGTTTTTAATTACGGGGTTCTGCTCACTTATGCCCGGTTTTTGTGGTTTTTAAACAGAGTTTATCCATTCGATAGTGATTATTGGTTCGATATCGTGTTTCTGAACACGTCAAGGAAAAGTCGAGTGAATTATTATCGAGTGTTTATCTGAGAACCTCAAAAACCGAGCATAAGGAAGGAATTCGCGAATCAACAGCTATTGAAAGTTTAAAAGCATATTCCAAAAGGTAGCTACTAAAATTCGCACGCAAATAGAATCCGGAAGAGAGTGAACTGGCAGGTCGAACACAAGGATTACTGAGAATAGAGCGAGTCTTGTGCCAGCGAAGGTTAGCTGTGTCCTTTCCAATACTTGACCGCATGCGAGAAATGGACGGCGGTACAAATAAACATAAGCAAACACGTTAGATACGCCTTCCCTTTGCAGTCCATTGTCACATAATAGAATGTCTTGAAAGCTTGGTTTCACTTACCTACGGTTAAGTTAAAATCAGTGCCGGATTTGTTTAGGGCATGACAACTCGGGGGCCCGCGGGCCGGATACGACCCGATCCGGCTTTTAATCCGGCCCGCAATAGATTTTCTTACGCCAATAAGAAAGAAAGACTAGCATTCGGCCAGGTAGATTTAAACCCAACGCGAAAAAATGTATGAAAGATGATACTTTCATGATAGATGTTGTCCGCTGCTTGTTTTGCGTATCTACCTTTTTCATATAAGATTGCAGTGTCTACAAGCAATGTAAAACAAAATGTTGTAAATTACAATTTTATCGCATCTTACTCGTCTATTTATCTACCTCTTATGTGCCTATGGCCCGTGACTTCATTAGTGATCTATGGTTTGGCCCGCAACTTTCTAAAGGTTGCCCATCTCTGGCTTAGGATGGCGGTCTTGATAGAATGCATCGACTTTATATTATAAGGTCAAAAGGACGTAGTAGGAAATCACTATACTTAGTTCGTTTTTTAATCCCAGATAGTAATCAAACATTTAAGATTTTTGTTTTTGCTTTTTTTAGTAGGTATAGAAGTTTGACATTACACCTGTCAAATTAACTATCTGGGTTTAAAAAACGAACTTTAGGTACGTGCTATCTACATAACTGCGCTCTAACTAAACTGTTTATGCGTGCATGGTTTTATTCCTCCAAAAATGGCTCTGTCCCCTGAGGTGTTAACTTGTTCAAATAAATCCCCACGCAAAATTACATAACTGTTACTACGCATTTGGCCCTAACCTTAAAAGTTTTCAAGTGATCTTATCGCCTTGTTAGTATCGTAATAAAAATTAACGTCAAGTACACACTAGACGTTATCATCGTACTATGTTTATTCTGTCTTGTTGTTAACAACCGTCGACTACTCGACTTAATTATTATAGAATTCATTTATCGTATCACTTAATTCCTGACACCTACTAAGCGATTAAGATCAAGTTTGAGAAATTTTTGGGTATGTACACACGCCAGCACATCAAGCTATCCGAAATTGTCAAATTTTCCCAATCAACCTTGAACCTTATGCTTTAGCAATTAAGTTCAAAATCTGTTAAAGAAATTTGATAGATTGTAGTAGCTTGATGTGCTGGCGTCTGTGCAATATCGCCATCATCTTTCTGGTCTTGTCGCATGTTAATTGAGGTCGGTGCAACACGTTTTCTTCTTCCATTCTCCCCTGTCAACAGTCACTCTATTACTCCCTTTTCTTTCATATCATTCCACACACAATCCATCCATCTTTGGCTTTCCTCTCCCTCTCCATCAATCAAGATTTATATTCATCATTCTTTTAGCTGCATGAGTTTTTTCTCTCCTCATCCTGCTGGGTACATAACATACCAGTCTATTATGGAGATGGGTGTATTTAATAACTCATCATCGTCCTTCTCCTTCCCATATACCAATTTATTTGGGGTTGCATATATTGTCTTTTTCTTCCATACTTCTCTATTAATCGTCATCTCGGTAGTCACCCCCTTTCTTACCATATCGCTCATTTGGAGAAACATCGACGTAACTGCTACTTTACTTTTTTTTTACGTCTTTGTTTCTCCTAACGTAAATACGTTTTCTAAGTGCTTTGTCATATTTAACTCATTCTTGGGAAAAAACACATATACGTCGATGTTTCTCCAAATAAGCGATATCATCATTCATCGTCCATCCATCGTTTCTGTGTTTTTGTTTCGTTTATGGGTGTAATAACTATGGTTGGCTAAAGACTGATGACTGTCGGTTCTGCAACCACCATCATACGCAACCTGTTTAGTATGCATTATAGCTAAAGAGCCATCTAGCTAGTTGACAAACCACATTATCACCTCTTTGAACTGACTCTTTGAATGACTTGCAATCAGTTGTCACATTACTGGTCGCAATCAATTGGGTTAATTGATTAAGTAAATCCACTTCTAAGATTATAGTGCGTATACCCTCCACCTAGATGGACTGACGACCTTGTAAAGGTAGCTGGTTCAGACTGGGTGCGGAAAGCGGAGGACAGGGTGTTGTGGCGTGGCCAGGGAGAGGCCCGTGTCCAGCTGTGGACTGCGATAGGTTAATTGACTAATATAGGGTCCCATTAAAATAGATGGACAAACTTTTACAAATCATTCAGACCACCAAAATAAGGACGATGGTAAAAAAATATATAAGAAAAACGCATTAGATATTTACAAGAAAAATAATCATCTAACGAAAATACACTAATGTGCCGGCAATTTATTATTTTAGGTCAAAATAAAATCACTTTAATCAGTGTTTTTTTTGCTCGGATATCTTTGGTTAGACGTACTGAGCGCTGTGTTAAAATTTGTCCATCTATTTTAATGGGACCCTGTATAATAAATTATAATATATTAGAAGTAGTCAAGTGGTATTGACGTCAGAGATGCTACTTTAAGACATGCGGATTTAATTATCATATCTAATATTGTAGGATGACACAAGTTAGTTATATTCTACTTCCATATTTCTATGATCTGAGATCGGCGTTACTGCTATGCTATTGTCGACCTCGGCTTAGTATTTTCTAGTGTTGTTGAGTCAACTACTCCATTTATATAAAAGCTGGCTGCGCCCCGCGGTTTCACCCGCATAAGTGTCGATCCCGTGGGAATATCGGGACAAAAAGTAGCCTATATGTTAATCCAGGATCTCAGCTACCTCCATACTAAATTTTATCAAAATTGGTCCAGCCGATTGAGAGTGAAGAAGTAACAAAACATATAAACACACACACACTCACAAACTTTCGCCTTTATAATATTAGTGTGATACGAAAATAATTACATACATAATGTACACGTCGTCTGTTGCTACTATATGCGGTCGGCTATGAACTCGTACTTTAAAAATGTATCCCAAACGTTCCTTATATTCGCATCGACCGTTCACCTTCCCAAATGATACCAACGATGGAAGTGTGAATATCCAAACAAACAAAAATTATTACATCTTAAGAGCCAAGCATGTGGGCTGTTCTTTATAGTGTGGCTGTAGTACTTGGAGAGTGTTACCGTGAAACCCCGCACTACAAGGTGTGACCTCTAACTGTGACTCACGGATACGTTAGATCTCAACGCGTGGGATTCTTAAACTCCAAGTTATTATGTGGCTTTTGTTTTTGTTATTAACTTATTATTAACACAAGCTCTGCTTAGCTTGGGACTAGATGGCGTTATGTGATAGTTGTGGAATATTATTATTATTTCCTTTATTTCATTATATACATATAAATTATATTTTTAAATATTAGTATAAAAAATATATAAAAACATTAAAAAATAAAAAAAAATAGTATCCCACCATTATTATTATTATTATACACCGTGTTCCGGACGATAGGTATACATAAACTTCGACCAGATGTTCAGACCATGGAAATAAGCATTTTTCATTATGGACACATTAATGAATTATTATTTTTTGTTAATTTTCATATAAACTAAATACCTTGACGTAAATCGTCCGATATGCATGCCTCTTTATCCAAATTGGCAGCGATGACGTATTTTCATTCATAAGATTTGGCGGGCTGCAACTTGTCAAAACTGAGTTAAGACCCTTTCTTACTGCATAGCTCAATTAAATTTCACTAAATGAAATTACAAATATCTTTGTAACGAAGCCTTTTTAAGTACTACTTCCTTCTTTAGATTTAATTTGTAAAAGCTATGAAGCCTTTGACAAAGTTTATGGATATCGTAAAGAACACGGTGTATAGTAGTCTTCTGGGCACGCTCGTTCCATCATACACCTCATCCATCGCTTTCCATCAGGCGTGATCGAGGTCAAGAGCGGGGCCCATTCAGCAATAAAAAATAATTAAAAAAAAGAAGTTTATGTGGTGTGTGGTTTGTGCGTTTTGTTTGTGCAGATTTTTTTTTCTTCTTCTTCTAAATGTACCTAAACTTCCAAACAAACCGAATGACTGGTACCGCACATATCGCACACCTACACTCGCGAGCAACCAAATCGACTCAAGCCTTGTCGGCGCACACATACATTGATACAACTAAAATTATGAATGGAAATTATAAAAATGATATGTCATTCGAAAGCTTAAGATGTCAGCTTTAATTTGATACCATTATCATTGAAATCCATCCATAATTTTTTAAATAAATGATGTCTGAACGCAAGAGTAGGAAAAACGAGAATTTAGGAAAAAGGTATGTGTCTCGTATTTTACAAATCAAACAAAAATTGTTAAAAATAAAATTAATTAATTTAAATCAATACTTCGTATTGCCACCTCTAGCCCTAATTACAGCCTACAGTCTGTTTTTCATTGACCTTATCAATTTTTTGACATTTTCTTGAGGAATGCCGTCCCACTCCTCTAATAATGCTGTCTTTAGCTCGTTTACGCTTGAAGGGACTGGATTCCTGGCCCGAACTCTTCTTTTAAGCTCGTCCCATAAGTGCTTGATGGGATTCATGTCAGGACTGAGCGCAGGCCAGTCCATCGTGCGTAATTCGACCTCTTCCAGAAACTGTCGAGTGACTCGTGCCGTGTGGCAGCGGGCATTGTCGTGCATTAACACGAAGTCTTCACCGACAAACCCTGCGTAGGGCACAACATGATTGAGTAGAATGTCGATGATGTACCGATCAGCTGTTAGCCCGCCTCCTCGGCCGCCCCCAGGCACAAAAACAAGTTCGGTTTTCCCTCTAAAGAAATACCAGCCCACATCATGCAGGAACCGCCGCCATATGCCATTGTTTCAGCGAAACAACATTGGGCAAATCGTTCCCCCGGACGCCTGTAGACTCGGCCTCTCCTGTCACTGCCATGCAGACACATTCTGCACTCATTAGTAAACAGGACCGATCGCCATTGCGCAACGCTCCAATTGAGATGCTCTCGAGCAAATTGAAGGCGCGCTTGTCGGTGGCCTGCAGTCAATTTAGGGCCCGTCGCAGGTCTTTTTGGCATCAAGCTGGCTTCCTTCAAGCGTCTTCTCACTGTCCACTCGCTGACAGCCACTTGTCGTACACGTCTCAGTTCTTGCTGCACATCAACGCCTGTAAGGTGTCGATTGCGCAGCGAGGTTGAGACAATGAAGCGGTCGTCTCTCTCTGAAGTGCACCGGTGGCGGCTCGTTCTTGGTCTCCGATTGAAGGCACCAGTCTCTTGGAACTGTCTGTATACTCAGGATACAGAAGACTGGCTCAAGTGGAGCTGGGCAGCGACTGCTCGCTGACTTAACCCTTGTTGCAACAATGCAACAACTTGAGCGGCTTCTTCTGGTGTGGTATCCATGGGTTAGCGAAAGCAAGGAATGCAATTTACGGAGATGTGTACCGGTCAACTTATAACAAGCGACTGATAAGGTAAACCGGATGTGGAGGGGTTTTATAGCGAGAGCAGGTAGCGCAAGTCAAGGATTCCTAATGAGGTAATTTACGCTGACGGCCAATTAAAATGCGTCAATAAATCAGCGCTTTGTTTTTTTTTAAGGTATTGATGTTAATTGAAAGCATAATTCTTCAGCTTTCGAATGACATATCACTTTTATAATTACCATTTATCGTTTTAGGAAAATCAATGTATATGTGCGCCGTCAAGGCTTGAGTCGATTTGGTTGCTCGCGAGTGTAGATCTAAAGAGAGCTAACTCTAAAATCTAAAATTTTGTCGTATACATACCATCGAATTCCTTAACTCACTACCTAGCGACCAACGATTAAACCACAAGACTCTATAACATCATTGTTTTATCTGCATTTAAAAAGTATTGATCAATACAGCAAACTCCTGTAGTGTACAGGGAGATGGCAATCAGTTTTTCAACTTTTCTGAAAAAAGTTTTTTTTTTAGTTCATCGCTGTTTAGATCTAGGTGTGCGATATAGTGAAGAGAGATCCCAATCTCGTCCGATCCGTCGCAGCCTCACAGGTAAAACCAGTCAAACACGTTGGTTTTCTACGGCTTTATTAAAGAAACATAATTATTCTTATAAGGAAAACGGTCTCGAGAACACCGCTACTTGATAAAGTAGCTGCAATGAAGTGTTGGGAAACCCCGCTCCCAGCTACTATGCAAGACATACAACTCATACAAGGCGTAAAAGAACCACTTCGCGTCAAGTTTTGAGCTGAGCCCTGATTCACAACCATACGACAGGCTATCGTATCGAAAACCTGACATTTCGATAACCTGATTTGACTTGCCCTCAACAGCAAATAGCTCTTTTAAGAATAGCGGGCGTCTATTTGATTTAAACTGACAAAATTTTCGGGTTTTGGACTTGTGAACAGCGTTTAGAAGACTCCTACGATAACAATGATTAATGTTCGATACGATACGGAAGCGTATCGAGTGTTTGTGAATAGCTATGCTGGTCCGAAAGTTTGACAACCGGTTATTCTGGATTTCGATTTAAAGAATTTATTCTCGTTAATAACACAAACTGTTCACGTAAAGCGCAGTCAAAACGTAGGACGCCGTAAAACCCTCAGGTTTTTGTTGCATAGTTAGTAGAATAGGTAACATATTACAAGCCAGAAAAAAATTGAGTGTATTGTCTAATGTTCAAAGAAAAGACATTCAAAAATATTTCACAAGACTAAAATAATTGGTATCATGATTCATGATAAAAAAAAATCATAAAACAGAGCTCAAAAAATATTTTCGTTGCATAATTCTCAAAATTTTCGAGTACCTAATGTAAAGAGTATTCTAATGTTAATAATGGGGATTCAATCAACTAAAGAAATACCTAAATATTATTCCACTAAACCGTGCATGTACTTTTTAATTTTATTAAAACTGCAAAATTTCTCTTATTTCGGTGGTCATTCGATTCAACTAACATCAAACGCATCGCTATTTTGAACCTTATTTGTTGTCGTTTCTTTGACGAGATAACTAAAATAAATAAATAATAATAAATCGATGAACGCAGGCTGCACGCACGAAAAAGCATGACTCAATGTCACGTTCCACCACCTGAGCCGAGCGTGCAAGCGAGAGCGCGGAACAAGCGATAGAGAGGCACGATATGACGTTATCACGTAAAATTATCGTCTATAAACCGACTTTGCAGACAACCAATTTTTAATTTGCTACTTACCGCGCCTTAACGTAATTATGAGATCAGATACAGGATGGCAGATTATCATGGATTGAGTACATGATTATGAACCCCTCTTGCGTTGAGATTTTTTGTCAGATTGCGGTCATACTCGTACATTAAAGCGATATTTAGGCGCAAACTGAAAGGTCAGGTCAGTCTGATTGCAGGCACAAAGTGCACTTTACTGTCGCCTGTTAGTTTGATGTCACTTAATGCAGTGGGGACTTGGTTTGCTGAAACTATCTCTTTCAATGGTCTTAAGCTCTGCGCTTGAGTGAAATCGCTACGTACCTAATTACTGGTTGCTTCGCGCATCACATATTTTTCCTCAACTTACTACATTGTAAAAAACCTGTTCAACACATTATTTTGTGAACTTTTTTTTCTCGTATCCTGATGAACATATTATTAGCCGCATACTTGTGCTCATAAAAGAAGACATTCTAGAAAATATTTTTTGAGAAATGAGCTACAAAGCTCATTTCTCAAAAAATATTTTCTAGAATGTCTAGAATTTAGTGGCAGGACACAAGTCCTGCCACTAAATTCAGTATATTATGATCACAAAGTCAACGCTTCAATTCCGCTTTTAGGAGGTGCGATGATAAGTAATAATGCTTTATCGAACGGATGAGCAGTGACTTGTCATATTAAAATTCATTATGATCACAAAAACTATGCTACAATTATAAATCTTTGATCTCCCTGCTTTAATAAAGTGCGGTGGCCAATACTTTATCGAACGGATTTCCCAATGTTGACAGAGCTCAAGAAAAGAACCTAATTAATAGTTATGCAAAACTAGTTTCAAATTAACATACTGTTTTGTTTATTTAAAAACCTGTTCCTATCAACTATTACCTACTGGTTTTATCGTACGCAACGACGCTTTTAGGATAGTAAAAAGGAAAAACCTTTAACAATGCCGAAGACATAGTTTATTATATCACTGGGTTATTACCTACTTACTTGAATGTTTTATTTAATTACGTAACTGTTAATCTTGCACCATTAATTTGAACGTTAAAATAGCTTGAATATAGACACGTAGTGCAACTACATTCAGTCAAAGCACCAATAAATCAATTAAATTAAATTTAAGCACGTAGGTGACGCGATGACGTAGACTACAGGTACAGTCAACAAAAGAGATAAGTATGCAGGATCGTCGGATATAGTTGAAGTTTAGTAAGAAACCAATGGATGATTTCGAATAAATTTTATTAATAGAAAACACACAGCTCATTTATCAAATTCAGTACTTTGCTACATAATCATTATTTGTAAATTGTCATTTCCCAAATCTCAATTCTTGAAAAAAATCTTGTAATTATCGCCTCAGATAATATAGTGCAAACTAAGTTATTGCCTTCAAGTAGACACTAATTATCGTCGTTACAGTTTTTTTTTTATTTTTTTATAAAAAAATTATAGTACCTATCAATTTTAGCGCACGCCCGATAAGCAATCCATTCATCACCGAGTTCACAATATGAAGCAAGTTGGCAACGCGTTGAACTAGCGGTATTTACCTAATTGTGACCGTTCCTACGAAAAAAAAGGCGCGCGACGACGTTGCCAAATCGCTTGTCCTATCGCATCTATTCAATTTTATCCTGTATATTTAACTCTAGGTTTAATGACCTCAACGAACACCCAGACTGGATACGTAATTGGGAAACTACCTTTATTTGATGGAAAAGGGAAACGCCCTGTGTGTGTGTGTGTTCATTAAAACCACAGATAATAAAATATAATACTCTACGTAGAGTCAAAATGTGTTAAGTGTTGAGTGTACCTATAATCAACCTATAATGTTTCCACTGCTGGGACACAGGCCTCCTCTCTGTGAGAGGGAGTGGGCCGTAATCCACCACACGGGCTCAGTACGGGTTGGCAGATGTCACATGTCTTCGCATTTTTGGTTCTAGGACATGCCGGTTTCCTCACGATGTTTTCCTTCACCGTTTTGAGAGCAATGGTGATGAAATAATTTACACAAAGTAAAGCGCCTGTCTGGGTTCGAACCTACGGCCTACAACTCGTAAGTCGCGGCTGTTACCACTTGGCCACCACCGTGTCCATACAAGTGTACCTATGAGTAGATAAAAAGATATTAGTCAATTAGTACTAAATAGATTCCCCAATTAATTTCCACTTTAAAAATCCAATGAATTATGTAGGTAAGTACTCAGAGCAATAGTTAGAAGGTCATTAAGTTAATCATGCGTAACTTGTGAGTTTGTGACTAATTTAACGAAGTAAACTGGCTTATGATATGGTTAATTAGTTATACTAATTAAGTACTATGGAAAGGCAGTGAAGTATGTAAATTAAGGGCGAACTCGACCAAACTTTTATCTTCTTCTTCTATAAAAATCTCGTGTCACAGTGTTTGTTATCGAACTCGACTCGACGGACTTTACACGAGTTGAAATTGAAAACATGCGACAAATCGAAATGGGAGATTGTACTCATCATCATGAACAACTTTTACTATAGGACCAAACCTGAAGTCGCGAAAATAAAATCAGCTGTTCACTACATTTTGAAGAATGCGAACATAAATGTAGGGAACAGCTGGTTTTTTTTTTTTTCGCGATTTCAGTAAAAGTTGTTCATAATGATGAGTGCAATCCCCTATTTCGATTTGTCGCATTTTTTCAATTTCACCCTGTATATGTAGACATACACTGTATTAGTCTTATAATTTATTAATTTATTTTTTTTTTTTTATTAGTCTTCGCGAATACATTTTGAGAGTTCGTGTACCTATGGAAAATCAGTCAAAAATTCAAAATATTTTCACAAGGCTTTCATGTCCACTAAGTACCTACTTATAAAAGATTGTCGAATAAAAAGAACAATGTTCTATGTACGAGTAGTATTGCTATGTATGACGCATAAAATGGCGCAAAGTCAACCTACTATTGCATGTTCATTGACCTCATATCGATTGCCTTAACAACAATTAGAGGAATTTATGCAAGAGTACAACAACAAGCATGCGACAGTGCCATAACTTTCGTTTAACTGTGAAACTAAAATAAAAATTACGACACAGAACTTAGGAGTCCATCGAACTCTTTACGAATCACTGAATATCGCTCATTTGGAGAAACATCGACGTAGGTAAATGTATTTTTTTCCCAAAAATGAGTTAAATATGCCAAAGCACTTAGAAAGCGTATTTACGTTAGGAAAGCAAAGACGTAAAGAAAAAAGTAGCAGTTACGACAATGTTTCTCCAAATGAGCGGTATTAATAAAACAAAACCCTCCCGCCGCCTCTGTCTGAATCATAGATCAGGCTGAAATTGAATTCATGGGCATCCTTTTAAGGGGTCATTGTAATCATCATTATGAACAACTTTTACTATGGGACCAACCTTGAAATCGCGAATAAAAATCAGCTCTTCCCTACATTTTGACGAGTTATGTGAACATAAATGCAAGGAACAGCTGATTTTTTTTTCGCGATTTTAGGTTTAGTCCCGTAGTAAAAGTTGTTCATAATTATGAGTACAATGATCCCTTAAAAGGATGCCCATGAATTTATTTTCACCCTGTATGTCTGAATCATAGAAATGTGGTCTGAATGCAATAAACTCAAAAGCTACCGAATGGATTTTCATACGGTTTTCACCAATGGACGGTGTGATTCATGGTGTATAATTCATTAAGCTTTGACGATGATTGTTGAAGATGTCGGAAAAAATCATGCCGACTCCCTTTACCACAGCCTTTACTGGCTTTTTCCGCGTAAACAAATAGAGTTATATGAAAACAATGTATTACGGAATTAATATATTGTTTACCTGGAGTAACACATAGGGCAGGGTACCTACTTTTTTATTTTTTGAATTTTAATCGGCGATCAGTCGCAATACTAAGCAGATGAGTTAAATGAATATGGCGTTTAGGTGATCCTTCCTCTTCAGTCTTTAACATATTATGATTAAAAAAAATGTATTATCACACTTTTAATATCGGTAATATTTCCCGACATCCCTGCGGACCAAGCCGCGGGTAAAAGCTAGTCCCTTATAAAACCAGGTTATTGTACAGACGCCAGCACATCAAGCTACTACAATCTATCAAATTTCTTTAATAGACTTTCAACTTTATCGCTAAAACATAAGGTTCAACGTTGATTGGGAGACAGTTTCGGGTAGCTTGATGTGCTGGCGTCTGTACTATGGTCAGTACACCTCCGAAATTCTTCAAGATACCAATCATGAATAACTTAAACACCGTTAACCCCGAAACGAGGGCGACCCGAATAAGGCGGTTAATTATTCGTCGGTAACAAGAATTATTGGTCCTTAGGTTTTCTTGCCCTACATAGTTCTTCAAGCCAGCCCTTTGACGGGTCACGCGAATGACGCAGTTGTATTATTAATGGTGCCTACTAACAGCTATTAATAATGTGGTGATGGCCATAACGAATCGATGTAGGTAAATATAATTTTCTAAGCTTCAGAAACAATCTATCATCATATTTAATCAATCTGCCAAGCCTTTTCCTAAATAAAAAAATAATAAAAACTATGTTGGGGTCGGCTTCCAGTCTAACCAGATACAGATGAATTCCAGTATTTTATATGGAGCGACAGCTGATCAGAACGCCATCTATTATTTTCGCAAATATCTACTTAAATCGCGAACGCAGATTAACCTAATACTTCGGGGATTAAACAAATTAGATGTTATGTTATTCATGTTATGTTTAAACTCAAACAAATGTTTGCAGCTAGCTGGGAAGCTTCCACGAATTTGTAAATAATTCATGGCAGCTAAGGTTGGTCATGATCCCAAAATACATTCTAGGTCTAACCTAATTGTTATACCTACTGAATTCCAGCTGGTAGGTTACAAGAATAACTGGAACAAACTGTCGATCTAGTTACGATTACGAACACATCATACAATTAAAACATAAACTTTACTACCCCAAAACAGTGTTTATCAGTTGGTTAGGCTAAACACCTTTTAAACACGACATAACTACTTGTATATGGACTTTGATGTAACACTGACATAAGTTAGACACACGTTGAACAAATGTTTAAGTTTTTGTGATAAGACCCAAAGTATACCTATCTGCAAGCTGCAAGTCTGTTCGTAAGTGCACTTATAACTCGAAAGCCACTTATCGGATTTGTATAAAATAAGTATTATAATATAGCTACGAATTAGCATATATTAGTCCAAGCGAGTGGAGTCCAGCTGGCATGATCTATCAACGATATTGAACTGTCCATCTCTGTCGAATTTTGAGGTTAGACGTGGCTTTCAACACCTCACAGTAGTCTGCAAAACTCTTTGAGGACGCATCGACAGTCCAGAACTCCACGATCTTTTCTGTCGCCGGCTATTTGTTCCTGACAAATACATCGATCATCGCCAAAACCGTCGACACAACCTTTTTGGGAGTATTCCCGTTTGAGCACCTATTTTTAGAGCACCGAAGGAATTCCCATTTGAGCACCAATCAATATTTTACCGTAGTGCTCAAATGGGCGACGCCCGTCATCTAAAACTGTCGCCAGAGCTGAGTCCCTAGTGTTTCGTACTTTCTGACTACCAATCCTGAATGTGATCTATTTGCCGATGAATGGAGTAGAATTACTTATGCGTGTATGTCTGATGTTTTGTGAGAAAAATTATGCTAGGGTGTCGTCTATTACATAAATGTTAGTATTTGAAATATTTTTGTATACCATACCTGTTTTTATCTCTATGTTAATTAATGTAATTGGTGTTACCGTTTTAATTAACAATAAACAATTAAACAATGAATAATCTAAACTGGTATCATTGGTGTGGTAACACCAGTATTTTCGTCGAGTATAGGGTCCCATTAAAATAGATGGACAAATTTTAACACAGCGCTCAGTACGTCTTACCAAAGATATCCAAGCAAAAAAAAAACACTGATTAAAGTGATTTTATTTTGACCTAAAATATTAAATTGCCGGCACATTAGTGTATTTTCGTTAGCTAATTTAATTTTTCTTGTAAGTATCAAATGCGTTTTTGTTATATATTTTTTTACCATCGTCCTTATTTTGGTGGTCTGAATGATTTCTAAAAGTGTGTCCATCTATTTTAATGGGACCCTATATAACTCGACGAAAATACTGGTGTTACCATACCAGTGATACCAGTTTAGATTATTCATTATTTATGGGACCTTAAGGTGAATGGGTAGTTGTAGCCCGCGAAATTAAATTTTTCTTACGTTTTTTGCAATTTTCAGGCCAGTGTCAGGTTGTATCTTGATCAAAATATGATTCGCGACTATAACCGGTATGTATTTACAGAATTATAATAATTAGAATCATTAATACATCTTTCTAAGTTAGATTTCTACCGTTAAGAACAAATCTCGTATGGAAAAGTGTTTGTGGTAGAAATCTAACATAAAGAGATATATTAATGATTCTAATGACTATAATTCTGTAAATACATGTCTATTATAGTCGCGAATCATATTTGGATCAAGATACAACCTGACACTGATCTGCAAATTGCAAAAAACTTAAGAAAATTTAAATTTCGCGGTCTACCATGTCACATTCACCTTAAATAAAAACTAGCCAAGAAAATATTCTTCAGCTCCAGATTCACGCAAACTGGATAAGAAATTACCTATGGACGAGCTTTTGTAATTTTTATTTTTTAAGGTAAATAGTAAGTAAACTAGGTATAAAATAATGAATTACTTTAATTTTGTCTGTTCCAAGACTTGAAATGTTAATTGTTATTGTTAAGAATTTTATTGTCCTACAATTACCTACCATAACGTAAGAGCTCATGCCGCTTTTGATACTGCTTTATCCTAATACAGGCATCTTACAATATAAATGGTGGCTAAATAATAACAGCCACACAGGTCGATCGATCAGGTTAAGCTACGCTTGCCGCGGTTGGTCTGTGGATGGGTGACCATCTTCACATACCGAGACCCCTCCATGCCTCGGAAAGCACGTTAAGCCGTTGGTCCCGGCTGTCATTCGTGGATCTTTGACAGGCGTTACGGGTAGTCAGAAGCCCGAAACTCTGACAACCAGTCTTACCAAGACGTGGTATCGTATTACCCAGTAACTGGGTTGTGGAGGGCAGATAGGCAGTCGCTCCATGTAAAATACTGGTATTCAGCTGCATCCGGTTAGACTGGAAGCCGACCCCAACATAGTTGGGAAAATGCTAGGCAGATGATGATTCAAGATTTTCTTGGCTGCCGACCTCATCACTTCTTAGTTATCTTTTATTAACGCGTTCTATCCAACTGAACTTTGTTCGCCCTTTTTTTTGTGTGGGAAATTTTCAAATAAGGCTGGCTTCACAGCTATCCGGGAGACCCGTACGGGCTGTCAGTACGGGCGCCCAGAGCGGTAGCACATGTTAGGGGCTAGAACATCGTTTCACAGCGGCCCGGAGCGGGTCGTGTACGGATCAAGCCGCGTCGCTGTGAAACGATGTTCTAGCCCCTAACATGTGCTCCCGCTCCGGGCGCCCGTACTGACAGCCCGTACGGGTCTCCCGGATAGCTGTGAAGCCAGCCTAACTTCTCCCACTCTGGGTGGAGCGGGAGGGCGTGTCAGTCTTTTACTGACTAATACCCACCCGTGTTCCTTCAAATGCCTTGTACCAGGGGCCACGGTAACTCTTTCGAACAACCCGCGACCCTGGCAGGAACTTAGCTCTGCCTGGTAATCTAATGACATTTTTGTTACCTCCAATACCGTCTGCGTTAACCTTCCGTTCCGGGAAGTCAATCTCCTTCATTAACGTAGCCTGTAGCTATAACCAACATTGAAAACTTGCTAGCCAATGGCTGACACGTGTCTAAATATCTATGAAATAATTTCATAGTTGTGCAATTAACAGCAAAGCGCTAGGTCACCAGTAACCTTGCGTCCGAAGCTGGCAATGTCACCGTCGTTAAGAAACTCGATTGCGTGCTACACTACGTTATTAGATCAATTTATGTTATCACGCATTTTATCGCTTCCTAATGTTCTGATTATATTTCGGTGAAATACTTACGTTTGGTGCTAATGCCCGCGATTTCTCGTATGTTTCATATCTGGCCCAATCTAATGTAGGAAACTAATAGTAATAAATTCTCTTTCCTTAACAATTCTAGAAACCTTTATCGTATCTTATTCGCAAAAAATAAACATAATCTACCTAACATAAGTTTGATATCGTCGCCAAAAACTAGTGGAAAAATGCCTCAAACAATAAAGATTGTAGGCGATTACAGACAATAGAGGAGACTAGACACCGTATTGATGATATATTCAAGTATGAATCGTTAACCACTATTATAATCATTTTCAAACGCGAAAGACATTTAAAAAAAAAAATGCCAAACACACTTTGTCGTACAATATGTACCTACTGTACCTAAGCTTGAAGATCCCCTTAAAGTAATTAAACACTGACAGGACTTTCTTAAATTTATATTGATAGAACAACGTTACATATTCCTATCTAACCTAGCACTGATCTAAACAAAAAAACCTAATAAAATATTTGAGTCCCCGTTCTAAGCTTGCTTGAATGTTCGAATGGAACTCACGCTAAATTATAGCCAGCTTGCACTATATAATGTTAGGCTACATATATAGCCTCTACAGTATCTATATCCATATGAAATTCTTGAATTTGACGATGAATTCAAAATGCCTTTTGACGCAGGAGCAGTTAAGACTTGCAACAAACCTTTGATTCTGAACGTAGAAGGTTTAAATTCCAAAACTTCCCGCTACACATATGGAATGCCAAATGAACGCCGCAAATTCAATGACACACAAAATTTAAATGCCCAAAACAAAATTCTGTAAATCGCATTTTCCTTGAGAAGTCTGCTATAGGATATTGCCAAAGTGCGCAGCTGTGTAACTATAGTATAGTTAAAATCTCGCTGCAGACTCGGTCATAAATCATAATCGGAGTAGGGATGTGCGCTAGTTGCGCACGCGCAAGGCCATTATCGATAACAGAACCACTGTCAGTACAATCCCATCGAGTTGGTGTGGGCTCAAGTAAAAAATGAAGTTGCAACGAAAAACAAAACCTTCAAGATTGCTGATGTCGAGAAGTTAGTCGATGAAGCCATTTCCAATATCTCCATTGAAAATTGGCAAAAATGTATGGAACATGCAGAATTGCTGCAAGATGAAGACTTAAGAAAAGCACATTTATGCGAAGAGTTGATGATGATGACGATGACTCAGACGAAGAATTTTAATTTTCTATTTTTAGTTTTAGTTTTATATATACGTTCTTTTGTTTATATATTTAATATGCTTTGTAGTTAATTTGGTAATAAAATAAAAAAATGTGTATTTATTTCTATCACCCATTTATAAATATATAAAACTATCGATATCACTCATCGACTGCAGTAATGCACAGGACTACTTGTGGGCGTGGCCTGCCTATAAGGCCCGTGAGTGGGAAAGAGAGCGAAACACGAATGATTTATGACCGAGTCTGCAGCGAGATTTTAACTATACTATAATACTTGAGGAAATAACATTGTCGCAGATTATGGTGTGCGAACCGCGGTGGAATGTCAAATAAAAACCTTTGAGGTC
Source organism: Amphipoea lucens (assembly GCA_947508005.1). Taxonomy (NCBI): domain Eukaryota; kingdom Metazoa; phylum Arthropoda; class Insecta; order Lepidoptera; family Noctuidae; genus Amphipoea; species Amphipoea lucens. The sequence goes on from OX382379.1 coordinate 13,691,331, forward strand.
AACTGGTTATGACGATGGCGGTACTTTAAGTATTAGATTCGCTGAAATTGATATTGGTTTGAACAGAAGTGTTTGAGATAAAACTGGAACTACATACGAACAACGGAACAAGCCAAGTTCCCGATAGGTTTGACATTAAATGACAAAATTCCATAAAAACAGTGAATGCATTTAAGTTTTTTTATTAAGTAGATGTACCAGCCATCTTAATGAATAGATAAGATGGCTGGTACAGGTGCGTAGGGATTCGCTCAAAGAGAGGCCTATGCCCAGCAGTGGTCGAAGTTTAGCTGTGGATGATTATGATGATGATAACGTAAAGAACGTGGACAAAGGACCATACACGAAAGAAAAAAAAGAGAAAGATAATTGAAAGATTTGAAAGTCGCAAGTTAACATCACATAGCAGTGATTATTTTAGAAGTACCTAGGATAGACAAAAGTTGGTATCATGACGATGACTAATAGAAATTTTTGATAACAGCAAAACGTCCATATTGTGGAATGCAATAAATGATTGTGTATTGAATAGAATGTGGGAAAAGAACTATGAATTCTATTTGAAAGTCGAAAGCTCACATAATAAAGCAGTTGATATTTTTGAATTACCTATTGATACCCATATGGGGTGCATTTTGCGAAAGGTACATTCTGCTACTGAACGATATGATGATCTAAGTAGGTATAGGAACAGAATACATAACAGTACAAATGTATTGGGTAAGATATTATTAATGATTTATTTATTTACATTGACACGCTACCACAGTGTCCCAATCCGATAGTGTAGTTAATTAACAATTCATGAAATAATTTATATTTAAATACACATAAAACATTTTTCCAAGCAGAAGTTAGTGTTATAGTAGATAGTGTAGAGGAAGAACGTATTGCTTCTAGATTCAAGATGATTGACTGATTAATGATGATGATGTAGCAGAGTCTGACTAAAGTAGTGGTTTAATAAACAAGCGATGACAACATTCGGACATATATTCGTAACTACGAATAAGTGATATGTCATGGTGTTAATCAATAATCTGCGTTATTTTTGAAGTCTTAAAAATAACAATAGTTTTAGTGAATCCATAGCTCGTCATAGCGGAAAAGGCTGCGTCATGATTAGTACAAAGTAATGCCGGATTTAAACTAGGCGTCGGGTTGTAATCCGGTCAGTCGAAGCTTGAATCTTCGGTCACACAGTTGTGCTTTAGCTTTTCATAAGATTATCTACAAGGAACTAGAGTAAATTGCTGTTAAAATGGTTCATGTCCGTAAGTTACAATTCCTGCACCCATTTTTTTTTTTTGTGGATGGGAAATCATCAAATGACCCCTCCCGCTCTAGGTGGAGCGGAAGAGAGTGTCAGACTCTTACTCCCACCCGTGTTCCTTCCTTAGCCCTTTATGTTCCGGGGTAGCGGTAACCCTTTCGGACAATCCAGCAACCCCGGCAGGCTTCGGCCCTAACAGGCCCCTTCCTTTTTGCTGACATCTCTTTGAGGCACGCTCCGTCCGCAGGCCCGCGCCTACAGTGGCCGGGAATCGTCACGCGGCTCCCGACGTCAGGAGCATCTCCCGCGGCGGCTGGGACAATCCCTGCACCTTAACAATATAAATCACAATCTGAATAATTTTGAAGGATATTGCTAATACATTGCTTCGTATGTTCAAAAAAATTTGTCTAATCAACAACGTAAATAACGCAATGAATGTTGTTGAACTGTCAAAGTGAAAATCATTTCTACTGATAATAGTGTGTTACGAAATTACCCCGCAGATTATTAACGAAACAATCCCCTAAGGCTACCGCGGAAAGAAAGTCACAATCACCAAGCTGATATTGCGCTTAATTACACAGCAGTATTGCTATATGTAGAAATCTCCATGCTAAGCAAATCCAGTGCTTATTATTTTGACCCAAGAGACTTCAATCATATCCACGGGATGACCTCTTTCCTTGTCGGGAAGGAGGCCTCCGTTGCCTGCAAAATAGAGGCTCACAGACATCTATCTACAGCTTTGTATATAAGTATATATATTATGTGCTGAGTGAGGCTTATTCGTGGCCCATCTCACCGTGTCCTGCACTTAAATATTTTGACAAACAAAACAATGAAATTGCCTGCGTAGTACAATCGACTGCACGTCCAAGATAAGAATTTGAATTTGACGGCGCGCGGCGCTTTTGTTTCGTAGCAGGTTTTCGGAGTTCAAGTTTTACTTTGTCACTACTGCGTGCTGTTGATACTATCTACATGAATGTTCACTTACCTAGACTTCATGTTTAAGCAATTATCGATTTTTTCCTGCGACGTTTTTATTATCGAGCACTGATTCTCATCTTTCGGTATTGAGTCGAGCATTGAGAATCCAACGCACCGGGGATGCACAATGCGTCAAAAAAATACACTGCGATAGCTAATTGTTTTGTTGTCTGTGCCGCCTTTACTTCAAGCTGATGTCTATCTGTTCCTTAGGACCATGAACCGCCCAACAAACAAATTGGTTATATAAAACATATCTTACGCGACTTTCGGTTATATAACTGTTGAATAGACGTTATTAGACAACTACGACGTTGTGTAACCGTTATTTCTACAACGATTCAGTCCCTGTAACTAAAAGGTCCTATTAAATAGTTGAGTGAACGTTTTAACGACCACTTTATACAACGTCGTATAATGGTACAAAAAATAGGTTAGGTAAACGTTATTACAACTATATAATGCAACGTCGTATAGTGGTACAAGTGTATAGGTTAGGTAAACGTTTTGATGACTTCTATATATAACGTCGTATAATTTTGCCAGTGAATAAGTTACGTAAACGTTTTTACGACTGCTTTATACAACGTCGTATACTGTAGGTTGGGTAAACGTTTACCCAACTAAATAATACAATGTTATATAACAGTTAGATAAAAGGGTTCATTTAACCAGCGTTGTAGTCTACGTAACCTTAACACGACTTTTATGTAATCAAACCGTCGCCAAAAGTTTATTTTTAGACCTGAATATAACGAAGTATTTTAGTGGTGAATTACGAATCATTATACGACTTAAGCGTTATTTTGTAACCGTTACAGAACTTTAAGCAGACCTTAAAATTATATAAAGGTCCAAAAGGGCCTTTTTTAAAACTAACTTCCATTTTGTCAGCTAAACAAACGTTGTTACAATATTTACAAAAATCTGAATCTAGATCAATGGAAAAAGCTTAAACAAAGTGGGGCTTTCAAGCGGAAAGTAAGAAAAACTTTTGAATCACTGAAAACTGGCCCGTCATCGAATTTTGTACCTCATCAAAGCCTCAACAACAAAAATGGTTCCGTATAAATTTTATTTTTATTAGAAGTAAGTATTTCTATTGCTTGTTTTTTATTTATTATTATAATTCTATTATAAATGACATTTTTTAAATATTCCAGATGAAACTTATGAGGCAAGATCAAAAATTAAAAGTTCATCTGGTGGCATTGACATACAACAAAAGAATATTGTACCAGAAATAAACAGTAAGTTTATACTTTAAGATAATCACCATATTTTATAACTATTTACAATGTCTCAAGTTGATTTAATTATTTTAGGTGACTCCGTTGATGATTATTTGGAGTATTTAGAGCCCTCTGAAGGACTATCTTCCGATACTTCAAGCTTACCTGCTGACAAAGATATCGAATTTCAGGAAGATATATTAATACTTGGCAAGTATGTAGATGATTGCATCGATGCATTTGAAAAGCCCATGAAATCTTCTCTACTCAACATATTTGTATGTAATATCAATAATGTGACCAAAAGAGAGATAACATGTACAGTTTTAGATATTAAATGCAAATTGATGTGTACAGTGCTTAACGAGCACATGTATTTTGTACCTTTAGTGCATACATTGTTGTAAGTGGTAACTGAAAAATAAAAATACTGAAAAACCTGTTTATATCTTTTTATTTACTAAGTTTTGTCATGCAAAATCACAGTACTTAAGTACAATGTCACAACTGTGACAGTTATAGCAATTGCTTGACAATATAAAATGAGTTCTTCTCCAAGGCCACATGCGCCTTTTGAGGTTTTTTAAATCATTCCGTGTTATAAATTTATCAACATCCCAAAACACTACCATAATTTATTGATGTCCACTGTCCACACACATTACTTCACCTGAAAAATGATAAAAAATGTTAATTTTCGGTCATTTTATGGAACGTGGGTCCGGAAGTAATAATTATAATAAAAAAGTCACATTTGTATAATGAATGTGTCATTGATGACTTGTTTATATTATGTTTGACCCATGTTCTTTAGTGAACTTTATTTGATATATTGTTAACTATTCATTTAAGATGTAGGTATATGTTGGTATTATATTAGAACTACGAATTATTATGGCCGTGTGGGCCCGCGCGCCCCGGTCGTATCCACGCTCGTCACGTGCAGCGTGTGGTGTCAAAAAATTGCGTGCCATATTGGTGCCATATCTCAGGGGTGAATTCAGTGTCAATAAAGGAACTCAAGAAATTAAACAAATAATCACAAGATGCACCTATTTAGTATGTTATGGTCGAACAGAAAAAGTACAGGACACTGCGCTCAATAATACGTAGGTAATTAATTAGATAACGCGTTTTTTATAAAATATTACACCGTGTATTATTTTGCAAAGTAGGTAAATACAACACAAGCATAGTAATATAATTTTAATTGAGTCATTAAAATCAAGTACATTCAATAATATTAATGTCATTTGTAATGTGATCATTATTCTGTGTTCATAATGTTTATTATCTCACAGAACTCTAAAATCATTCATAATGGCCGGCTATCTTGGTCGCAAGAAACCGCATTATTGACCTTTTCATTCTATAATTGTTGTATAGAAGTCACATTTTAACTTTGACAAGATGGCTGGTATTTAATATAAAAAAATAAATTAAATAATAATCAACAATAGTTAATTTTTAACGAATTCGAGGGGGGCGCAAAAAATTTCCCAACAACACACCTATATTTCATCATAAAACTAAAGGTCCCATAAGAATTAGGTGCACTCTGTTCGCGTATATCATAAACCTTGTAAAGTAAATGTAAATTTAGTTATGATAATTTATAACTTACCTTTTATATTCCAGCAAATATCAGGAACGATTGAGAATGAATGGAATGGACTGAATTTATACTATAAACGTCGATGTTAAACACTTGTGTGACATTTCAGTCATCTTCTAATGTCTATATAACCCTTATGGGATTTCAGTGGTTCCATAACAGTCGAGATATAACCATTATCTAACCAAAAAGTTGGTCGGAAACTTTTATTTAACATTTAAGCAACGTTAAAATAGTTCTCCACTAACTTTTATGTAACTTTTAAATAACAATAATGTTGTATAATTTGGGCCTATTTCGCGTTGTATAAACGTCTACAACTACGTTTATACAACCCACCTCATAGAACCAACAGTAAATGAAAAACGTTTACTCAACTATTATACAACGTAAATTTGTTACTTGGGCGGTGACGTCATCCCACAACACCGTGATACAGTTCCCTTCACTTCGCTCACCGACCTTACTTCCTCGTGCATGACATAAATATGGCTTTCCGTCCTGTTCCCGCCTGTCCCTATTGTGTATGGCCGTCTCTTTCTTCTGCGGTAATGTCAGCTCAGATCACGGATAGAGCTTGCTGTTAACATGGACTAAGTTAGCAGAAATTTAAAGTATGTCATACCCTCATATTGCCTTTGTAGGTTAAATCCACTTCAAGATGTTAATCCTCCATTTAAACTGTTTTGGAGGCGTAAAAATTCCGCCGTAAACCGTTTATAACGTTTCTCACATTTTACCGTCACTATGTCAAAATATCGCCACTTTGTACAATTTTGTAAGCACTGTTGGCCCAGTGAAAACTGCCGCGACTTACGAGTTGTGGGTCGTTGGTTCGAACACAGCCAGGCACTTTACACTGTGTGCTTTCGTCATCACTGCTCTCAAAACGGTAATGGAAAGCATCGTGAGGAATCCAGAATGTCGGTGTCTTAGAACCAAAAATTCGAAGACATGTGACATCTAGCAACTCGCACTGGGCCCGCGTGGTGGATTATGGCCCACTCCCTCTCACAGATAGGAAGCATGTGTCCTAGTAATGGAAACATTATAGACTCATTATGCTATAATAAATGCTGCCCTATATAGAACTAAAAATAAACAAAGTAAATAAACGATGTACGATTCTGATTAAAAAGCTCATAAACAATGTTCTTTTTCTTTCCAGAAGCAGACACCATGTTGCCGAGGAAAAGAAGTGTGATGCTGTTCAGCATTCTAGTCGTGATGGTGATACAGCAGACTGAGCAATATGGCTCCGGAGCACCCTCAAGGGTAAGTTATATTTAATGTAAATCTTTACACTTACCTACCTTCCTTATTGTCATGATATGGAACCTCTTTCTACATAGATACGTCCTGTATGAAAACACATTATTTTAGTAAAAGAAGAACCTTATCATTATTGTAGTGTGGGACTATGCAAATGACTAATAAGTACTTACTAATCGGTCAGGGTCTTAACACCATATTGTTTTGATAATGACGATGTCTACCCACGAGCTCAAACGATGCCGTCGTCATAGCTAAGCAACTAAATGAATGGTCTGAATGAATGATAAAAGAGGCACACCTTCATACCTATTTACAACCGACAGGGTTCCGAGTCGAAAATTACACATTTTTGGATATCTGATTTGCCTAGTTCCAGACCGCAAATAGTCGTTGGATTTGTGAACAGCGTTTAGGGGACTCCTTCGATAACATTGACTGACGTTCGATTCGGCACGGAAGCTTATCGAATGGTTGTGAGTCGCTTTGCCATAGGTCCTTTAACGTAATCTTGTCTATAGACTAGATGGGACTCTAATGGGAGAGGTGGCCTTATCATTCAACAAGATTAGGATTGCCGAATCTACAACTAGGAAAGCATCAAAATTGTACCAAGTTAGGGACTATTTGCATTCAAAACCCGTTTTGACAGCAAAATAAATAAAAAAAAACAAAACACGCGAGGCTATTTGAAACAACGAAGGTTTTTCGTAATTAGAACGTAATTCTTTTCCAGGCCTGCGTAGACCAGACGCCGCGTCACGAGTCCATCCCGCCGCAGTCATCCACGCCGCCCTACCTCATCGTCACGTCATCCGCTCAAGTGAGACAGGGAGACACACTACAAGTGACTGTGGGCAGCCCCGCGGGAGCTCCCCTGCCCATTGGAGGGTTCATCTTGCAGGCTAGGCAGATACAGGTAAAGAATATGAATGTTTGTACATATTAACTCGCTAGAAACTGCTATACAGCCGATGTGTTCAGGAATCCTCTCACCGTGAAAACTTAGTTGAAGTGAGCGGTCAATAGTGTAGATTGACCTGCTCACATCAAGCTGGCTTTATCTAAGTTTTCACTGTAAGATTTTTAAAGAATAGACCGGCTGTAATTGCTCGTAAGGCAGACCGGATGAATAATGCCAAATATTATGGAGTCTCACATATGGAGGCTCTTTAAGTATTATCAAAACATCTCAGATTCTGAATATTTTATTGAATACACTTACACAGTGAACAGAGGGGCAATTCTCGTAATTTTAAGAACGTTCACAGTCTGATCTCAGTCTCAATCTGTCAAAAAAATACTTCTAACTAGCTGCGCCCTGCGGTTTCACCCGCATATGTGTCGATCCCGTGGGAATATCGGGATAAAAACTATCCTATGTCCTTCCCCGGGACTCAAACTATCTCTGTACCAAATTTCATCTAAATCGGTTCAGTAGTTTAGGCGTGAAGAAAAGACAGACAGACAGACAGAGTTACTTTCGCATTTATAATATTAGTTTGGATAGTTTGGATAGTTTGGATAGTTTGGATTTCCCAACATTTTGACAAGTTTTTGACATTTGTTTGTCGCCGAAATGAGACTGCGACTAGATTTTGAACGTTTTAAATTACGAGAATTGGCCTTCTGTTGCATTTAAACAGATTTAGTCTGGCCGTCGAGAGAATGTGTCCCTGACACCTGTCAGTGCGACAATTCTAGAACCTAATAAAGATCAAATTCGCAAAACACGTAGGTATGCGTTTGTATGAAACTGACAGGTCTAAAGATTGCATTCTCACGTCGGCGTCGGTCGCACTGTAAATGTGTTCAACGCTTTTTATCTTTGGAAGAGTGCCTCATAAACCGATGGACCTAGTCAAAATAAAAAAAAAACAAAAGTAATTTATTCAAATTAGGCGGAGATTCTACATTTTTTGAACTGCAAAATTACAGACGCCAGCACATCAACCTACTACAATCTGTCAAATTTCTTTAATAGATTTTCAACTTTATCACTGATACATAAGGTTCAAAGTTGATTGGGAAAATGTGACAGTTAGGTGTAGGTTGATGTGCTGGCGTCTGTACATGAGACAGTCCCTCAAAACGCCTGCCCTTCACCAATTCCTAACGCTTTAACTGGAAAGATGAAGTGGCGCAAGTAATGTACCATCCTTTAAAACGCATGTAGGTATTTCTTTTCCTATTTGTACCCGCAAATCAGGCACAAATATGCTAAGTACAATGCATTTTTGCATCGTGAGCCATTCAATGCACCCAGATACAATGGTCGCATACCTTTATAAATCACAATCGTGCAAAGCAATCACAAAGCTCTCCATATTTGTAGAAGGCCCTTGGCTGCTGCAAAATAATCATTACGAGAGGGCGTGAATAACTATGATTTTGAAGCCGTTGGTCTTGCGCCTGATCTCTCTCCGGTCGTGTCGGATTGCCGTCCCATCGGACTATTAGAGTGAGGGAAGAGGGAGTGCACCTGTAGCTGCGCGCACGCTTGTACCTACGCTATAATGTCTCCCGCGCCGAAGGCTAGTCTCCGTTGAGATTGGCCGCCGTGGCCCGAAACACGGTCTGGAGGACTTCAATCTGTGCCTGTTATAAGGAACTCTGAAAGAATTAATTTCATGCTTCTAGTCTCTAGACCCAACGGTTTAGGCTGTGCGTTGCCTGTCAGTGGGTGAATGAATGAATGATTTATTTAACAGACTAACTGTAAAATTGCGCAATCGAAGAACCAGTCGAACCAGTTTCACCGTTTCGTGTTATTGAATCACTTGACCTGCATCTGACAGTCTAGGTACCTAGAAACTGAATATTAAACAGTCTGTTCTACATAATCTTCACCAGCAAATTACTTAGCACTTGAGGCCTATTCAAACAGGCCAGGCCTGATGGTCTAGTGGTTAGTGACCCTGACTGCTATGCCGGAGATCGTGGGTTCGATTCCCACCCAGGACAAATGTTTGTGTGATGAGCACGATCATTTGTTCTGTGTCTGGGTGTAATTTATCTATAATATGTATGTATTTAGAAATATATAAGGATGTTTATCAGTTGTCTAGTACCCATAACACAAGCTCTGCTTAGCTTGGGACTAGATGGCGTTGTGTGATAGTTGTGGAATATTATTATTATTAAACCTAAGCGGTATTCGCTGTCGCTGTGGGTAGAGGTACATACCGCGCGGGTTTCGCTCAGGTATTTAATATCAAGTTCCGCGGCTAGAGCGACCTGAGCGGTATTTGCTGCCACTGTGGGTAGAAGTGCATACCGCGTGAGTTTCGCTCAGGTATTTAGTATCAAGTTCCGCGGCTAGAACGGAATAATTGGTGCCATAGTACCGCATAGGTCTGGTATTGTTTACCTTCTTCTACAAAAACTTCTTTACCTTCCTGAGCGAAACTCGAACTCGGTGTTCTACCCACAAGGATAGCGAAATCCGCTTTGGTGTGAACAGTAATATTACCGCATACCCACTCGGTTTTCTCTACCGCAGACGGTAGCGAATACCTCTTAGGTTTGAATAGGCCTTTATGTACACCCACAAGTACCTACGTAGTAGGTATTACGTTATACTACTTGTAATAAAATGTCGTTGTATGTGGGATGCAGTTAGTGTTGGTTCTGACTTCTAAGCTTTCTTTTTCGTTTGTCATTAATACCAAGGAGTCTTATAACCTTGAGTTTTGTTTACTCCGCGCTCATGCGGTGCATTCTGTAAAAAAACTCACCGAGATAACTTAGGTGAACCTCCCTAAATGCATTGAAAAAGAATCTGAATGATTTTGAAGGATATTTATTGCTTCATAATGTTTGAAAAAGAATGATGGGCGTTTTGGCCGGTATGTCCAATAAAAACCAGATATACATCAAATGAAAGTATGTTTATATCATAAGCATCAATTTTCATTATGAGCTTGGCTGTGAAATACCGGGTTAAAGAGATATCAGACCTGCAAGTACCATGTAAACGTATTAGTTTATGACGCTAATATTCACTGCAGTTCTCAATAATATTAGTTATTGACTCATAACATTGAGGGGGCTTATAGCTAATAATAACAGCCGCACGGGTCGATCGATCAGGTTAAGCTGCGCTTGCCGCGGTTGGTCCCTGGATGGGTGACCATTTTTACATACCAAGACCCCTCCGTGCCTTGGAAAGCACGTTAAGCCGTAGGTCCCGTGTGTCATTCGTGGATCTCATTAGATTAACTCCATTGGTCATCAGGCCAGGCTCCATACAAAAATGCCCATCATTCTTCGTCTGCTCCACAACGAAAATAACGCAATGAATGTTGTTGAACTGTCAAAATGAAAGCCATTGGTTACTGTTAGTGTGTTACGTAGTTACTCCGCTGATGCTAGGGACTGATACTATTCATAACTCACTTCCGGATCACTTCAACTAAGTTTAATTTGTACAATAGACATGTCGCAGCCAACTGGTTTAATTAGCCGTTATTAGATAACGGCTTAGCCTTTTACCTAACCAGCGGCCGTTCAAATAACGGCCTGAATGATATTCAATATTATAGTTTAAGTTGGAACTGTAACCGATCACGCGAGAGCCGAATTGATAGCTGTAACTAAGCCAGGGCACTCCGACCAAATGGGTTAGGTTAGGTTAGAACTGTGATCAACCGCGTACGAGCAAAGAGAGCGAAGCGAGGCGAGCACTACTTCCAAAGACCAGGCGGTTAACTAAACGGCTAATTTAACCAGTCGGCTGCGGCAGAAATATCACTTTGCAGTCATCGTGAATTGAGAATATGCGACAGAAATATGTGTATCCACAATGCTTGTGGAATGATAGGTATTGTGTTTGTTACTTTATTAGGAAAATAAGAAAGAAAGAATATCAAAATTATTCTTAACCTTTTAACCGCTTACGTCGGATTAATCCGACAAATATTTTCGTGTCTATTCCGCCAGAGTCGTATATATACGACCAAATAACACATCTCGTTTAATTTGTATTATTATTACATCATCACAGCTCGTTTCATCGGTATTTATTTTTCGTTTTTTTTTTTTTTTTTGTTCGGGCGCTGGGGGCATGACAACTGATATAAAGTCGGGCGGTGAAAAGGTTAATCTAGGTAAGGCGACGACGCGTGAGTCGTTTCCCCATAATGTTACCATTTTTATAGAAATACTAGCTGCCCACAGCCCAGGCGAACTTCGTTCCGCCTCAGAATCAATGTATGAGAAAATGAATTATTATCTTCAATGAATCATCTTTTTTTTCGTTAATTTTTCCCATGTTTTAATTATCATTATTCTGCTGTTCGGGGCGAAGACAAATCCAACAAGTCAAAGATCATAAAAATCGGTCCAGCCGTTCTTGACTTATAAATGGTGTAACTAACCCGACTTTGTTTTATGTATTTGATTAGATATAAGACATAAATATATAGATTGTTTTCATACAAACATTTTTGTGTATTTATTGTATTTCTTATTCTGTTATTTATGTCTTGCTTATACTGCACCGGTTGACGTCATCACGTCAATGCCGGCTATCGCTGAAAACTAGCACCGTAGCTCTGTGTCGCATAGGATCGTAGGTGATCGTAGCATTATGCTATTATGCTGAGCGATGGCTCTTTTGCGTGGATGTGACGCATATTTTCACCCAAACTTGTTCTTCTTTGTGTTTGTGGTCTTTATCTGCGTCATGTTAACCGCAACGTATTTTCTTTCTTTCTAATTGTATACGGTCTGTCGGATACGAAGATTATACGCCAAACAATAGTATAGGCTTACAACCTCGCTTGATGAGTCATCAAAATAACATGTTTCTGTTAATTACGTCTATAAAGAGATCTCAGAGGTGATAAATAACGAATATTGCTGTAATGATTACGGGTCTCTTCTCAGAATGCATAATTTTGATTGCTTGCGTAGGTACCTATGATACGACTGCATATTATTGGGATGGTCTTACCAAGGAGTATCGTATTACCCAGTAACTGCGTTGTGGAGGTCAGATAGGCAGTCGCTGCATGTAAAATACTGGTATTCAGTTACATCCGATTAGACTGGAAGCACTAGCTGAGAGCAGTGGTGACCAAGTGGTAATGGCCGCGACATACGAGTTGCAGGTCGTAGGTTCGAATCCAAACAGGCGCTTTACTTTGTGTAAATTATTTCATCACCACTGCTCTCAAAACGGTGAAGGAAAACATCGTGAGGAAATCGGCACGTCCTAGAACCAAAAATTCGAAGACATGTGACATCTGCCAACCCGCATTGGGCCCGCGTGGTGGATTACGGCCCACTCCCTCTCACTGAGAGGAGGCCTGTGTCCCAGCAGTGGGAACATTATAGGCTGATTATGTAGACTGGAAGCCGACCCCAACATAGGTGGGAAACAGCTAGGCAGATGATGATTTTTGGGAGCTCAGGTTCTAACCGAGCAAGTCGGTACTCAAAACTTTACTTTCCCACGTTCCAGAACCCAGACATAATAGTGGGCAAGTTTGTGAGCGTGCCGGACGCGTCGCTGACGCACGTCACGACCTGTAGCAACCCCAACGACACAGTGACGCACTCCTCGCCCGAAGACAAGCCCGCCATGACCTTCCAGTGGCAGGCACCTACTGACTTCCTCGGAGGGGTTGAGTTCAGGTGAGATTTGTAGCTGCACTGTTATGGCTCGAAGAGTTTATGATAAATGATTTTATTTCTGTAAGTAGGTTTGTACAAACACTTACACGTCAGTCATATTTTTTTAAAGCTAGATGAAGTCGGCGTTTCCTATCTGACTACTCTGAGAAGAAAAGCCAAAACAAACTCAGAGGTCACAGTCTCTTTTAAAGTCCAAACAAAATCTTGGTCAGATCATGTGAAGACCATGTAGATTGGTGTCTGAAATGGTCTTTTGAGGAAAGAACCACACAGATTGAGCGGACCTGTCCAGTCAGTGCACGGATTTGTCAAAAATCGTGCAGCTCAACTCAGAACTTGAGGAGCTCAAGCATATAGTGCATATAGTATATATGGTACAATGTTTGAAGAACAGTTGCATTGACCGAAGTTATTCAGAAATATTTAATTTTGATGACAATGACACAATTTTTTAAACCACTTTATTAATTTATGAGTCAAGGGTTCCACTGGCCAGTTCGATATGGGGGAAAACAATCGAAAAATATACTTCTGACTGCTAAGATTTGCAAAGCTTGCTTGGCTTACCATCGAGCAGCATTCTATCCAAAAGCTTAACTGCAGTACCATTATCATAAACTCATCCGTGATTTTACCAGATTTATTCTTCAGGTACCTATTGATAATAGAAGAGCCTCTGAGACGAGCCTATGAAAATAAAACAGTGGCACACCGGGAGTGCCGACAAAAGTGAAAACAAAACACAAACAGAATACTTTGCCATCACTCGCTGAAATATCGGATATACATTCAAACCGAGTACATCCCGTGGACAGCCGAACACGTCCGAAGCGGTTTCGGTTACGGTAACAGTGGCGCGAATTCCATGGTTTTTTCCCATCTAAAAAAATGCCCAACGCGCCTAAAGAAGTTTTCACTTCAATAACCTCTTATTCCTCAGAGCGACAGTTGCCCAGAGCTACGCGACGTTCTGGAAGAACGTGGAGTCTCCGCTCGTGGAGGTGGTGACTCCTGATACAGCCGTGAGCGCGCCTACAGCCGCACCAAAGACTACCAACGCACCGCCGCCACCGCCTGTTATTATGGAGACTAAGGTACCTATGTCCAAACGAATAAAATCCTCCTTTTCTCAATAGGTCTATTGAAATGTATATGCTGTATATGCTACGCTTATGAGCACATGCAACGATATAGTGGTCATGTGAGTATTTAAACACTTAAACCTAACTTTCGTTAAAAAAAAAAAACAGAAAAATTTGAATCGAAAAAAAAAAGAATTAGCATCGCCATACAATTTGACAATGCTGCCAGCTTTTTGGGTTCACAGCGATGCGGACGAATTTTTTGATGCCCTATGATTGTTTTGCTTATTTTTACCATAATATTATTATTTTAAATGTTAGCTTATATTATTATTATGTAAATATTATCTTGATTAAGTAAAAAAATTTAACTTTGACCTTCAATATAACCAGAAGTTCCCTGGTACAAATAAAAATCTTTTCACACCCGCTTTTTCCTCATGAATACCAGAATCTTCTTAACACACAACTTTCGGCCTACTTCCAGCCAAAAGCAGAAGCCGCTCCTCTCGATGTCATCTACGACGGTTGCGCCGACACAAAACTGTGCTTCGGCATCCCCGAAAACTGCATACCCAAGGGCGACTGCAAAGCACTCGTAGCCATTTTCGTCTCTGGAGACAAATACACTTTCGAACTGCAAGGTGTCGGCAACCCTAAATACGTCGCAGCTGGCTTGAGCATGGACACCAAGATGGGAGCTGACAGTGCCATGGAATGTGTAAGGAATGATAATGGTAGAGTTAATCTGTTCACGTCTTGGACCTACCCAAAGGCTGAGCCGTATGTCAGACGGTCAGACTCGCCCCAAGAGATCGTGCAGCTGCAGGAGTCTTCGGTCATTGATGGCAAGCTATACTGCAAATTCAAGAGGGATGTAGTGTCCGTTGTTCAAGGACAGACTTTTGATTTGGCCAGCACTATGTACAACCTGATGGTGGTTGCTGGAAGTTCAATGAAGGGTAAGCAATTGTGATGTTCATTATTCCTTTATACTTGAGTAGTCTACGAGTGAGCAGTGCGCAGTGATGGCTCAGTGGGAACGGCCGCGACTTGCGAGTTGTAAGTCGTAGGTTCGAACTCAGTCAGGCGCTTTGTGTAAATTATTTCATCAGCTCTCTCTCTCAAAACGGTGAAGGGAAACCGGCATGTCCTAGAAACAAAAATTTGAAGACGTGTTACATCTACCAACCCGCACTGGGCCCGCGTGGTGGATTACGGTCTACTCCCTCTCACAGAGAGGAAGCCTGTGTCCCAGCAGTGCAAACATAGGCTGATTATGCAGCTACACTGGAAGCCGACTCCAACTTAGTTGGGAAAAGGCTAGGCAGATTAATTTAGTCACATCAAGTAAAAACTGACATTTTCTTTTTCCAGATGCGAACCGCGTTGGTTTCCACGACTTAGCGTATGAGGCCACGGGTGTGCCCATGTCTCTGGCTACTGTTGGCACCGCCGCCGGCAGCTCCAAACTGCTACTCAAGCTGCACGGCTGCTTCATGTTGATCGCTTGGCTCGGAACATCTTCACTCGGCATCTTGCTTGCTAGGTATGTATGTATGCGAAACTGCAAGAGAAATAAGTACGCACGGCTACCACATCAAGCTATCTTCTTCTTCGTAGCACTCTTGTCAGAGTGGTCGTGCTCGTGGTCCTCATGTAGTTTCTGGTCTAGGGGCTGATGTGATTCGCCTCACGATTTCTCGCCACCTACTCCGAATTCTGGAGTTTTTTGTGCACTCATACACAGGATCACCCACTGCGGATTTAATTTGGTCAGTCCATCGCATGGGTGAGCGTCCGCGTGGTCTAGTGCCCTCCACCCTACCCTGCACGACAAGGCGTTCAATAGAGTCCCCCTCACGCCTCGAGACATGTCCGAAGTATTTGAGGATGCGCGTTTGGACCATCAAGCTATACATAACCATTATAAGCTGACTTCTGATTGTACGAAGAACCTATACAATGCGCGGTCAGCTAAAACTGACGATAACCAACTAATAGCTTCCGTAAGCAAATCGAACTGTCCCATGATGATCTACCACAGTTCATTTAAAACTCATGTTGCATGTGTATTTGCAGGTACTTCAGGCAAACTTGGGTCGGTAAAAGTCTGGGTGGCAAGGACATCTGGTTTGCGGTAAGTGTAGCTCAAGATTTTTGTTCAGTCTCAGCTAGGAAAATAAGAAAGTTTGGAGTTACAGTTTTAAAGCCATAGCACACGTTCGGGTCACCTAACCCGTGTTCGAAAACAAACTTTTAACTACATAGATCTTCAAATCATTCAGTCTCTACCAACATACCATCAGTGACAGCATCCATGGCCAATGACGTCCCAGGCGCGTCATAAGAAAATATCACGGGAGGCCCATGACGCATCCGGTGCGTCACATCAATGTTCGGGGCCTGGTTACAGTATGCATGAAAATGATGGTGGCAATGAATCGGCTACTTACGATTGTATATCGTTTGAGAATTTCTTTAACCGTTTTTTAAATTAACATATCCTCTCTAAGACAGCCGGGTGGTCTGGAACTCAGGACCCTCCAACCTCAGACACCTTTCTCTATTTTTGATTGTGGATCCTATAATATGACGTTGAAACAAGTTATCATTTGGTTACAGTACCATCGCATCTTCATGGTGCTGACCTGGTTGCTGACGGTTATCGGCTTCATCCTGATCCTCATCGAGGTGGGCGGCTATTCTACCACGGGAGACAACCCGCACGCTATCACTGGCCTCGTTACCGTTATCTTGTGCTTCATTCAGCCTATTGGTGAGTACCCTTCTAAAGTTGAAAAGGGAATTCCCCCTGCGATTCTTTTTTGGTTCCGCTTGCTATTTATGATGGATAACACCTACCTATTTACCATTAGTATAAGTGGGCAATTACTGATATTTTAAGTGTGACAATTTTTTTTTTTTGTCAGAATTAAATGGTCTACAATTTAGAGTACTCGTATCTCTACGTGTGCTGCTAGAGAGTTTGTTGCGCCACATCTTCTTCCCAACTAAAACACTAGGAAGTTGTGAAGGGCGGGCGTTTTTGGGGACTATATTATGTAATTTTGTTGTGCAAAAAGTGCTGATTCTCAGCCTAATTGGAATACATTTATGTAAATGAATTTTGATTTGGTTTAGAGCAGATTTTGATGCAGACGATGCAGACAATATTGTTCTTAAATTCTAAAGAGTTAAGTTAAATTTTCACTTTTCATGAATCCTATTAATCCCTATGTGTTTACAGGTGCATACTTCAGACCACACCCTGGCACTAGCAAGAGGCCCATCTTCAACTGGGCTCACTGGGGTCTCGGAAATGCCGCTCATATCCTTGGAAGTGAGTATTACTTCCATATATAGAAGTTTCTGTTCACTGGATAGTACCAAGCATGCATGTTATCCATTAAGAGGCAAGTTAGATGATAGTTTGCATAACGAGGATACAGAACCCGATAGTCAACCAGTCGACAATCGACATACTTTATCTCAGATCAATTATTTGTCTTGAACTACAACTTGGATGTTCTTCAATTTGATGATTTTCAAAGTTCCAACAAAATAAATACCATCATTCACAAACAACATTCTCTTGCTCGTATCTCAATTTATTTGGTGTCAGCTCAACATGTCTCCATATGTCATGTCTTCTATTTCCATCCTTTACTATTTGCCGTCATCTCTATGATAGTCACACCCTGTATTTCCATATTATCTTTCACACAGTCCGTCTATACTTAGTTTCATTGGTCTTTCTCTACTCTTCTAGCCATCCACATTTATACTCAAAACTTTCCTTACGACAGTTTCCTCATTTTTTTACATCACATGCCCATGCCATGACAACCGATCTTCACAAACCTTTTCAGTCACCGGTGGCAATTTCAATACATACGAAGTACCTATCAAAACATAAAATAATTTCAAAACATACAAAGTATTTATCTACTTAGGTAGATACCTACCACACCTACAGCCCGATTCAAAATTTATGGCGGCTCAGAAGATGAGGCGACGCGAGTCTCTGCGCAATAACAAATTCACGTGTCAGCGGGGGTGCGGGGTGGGGTACTGCGCAGCGAGTAGCGTAGTTCAGAGCCGTCATAAAGTTTGAATTGAGCTGGTCCGCATGTTCGTTTATTATTTGTTTGATTGATAACGTATATTATTTTGTTTCAGTCGTGACGATCTTCCTGGCGGTGTACCTGCAGAAGGCTGAGCTCCCCTCGTGGAGCGTGTTCATCCTCGCCGCGTTCGTGGCCTTCCACGTCGTGATGCATCTCGTGCTGTCTGTGAGTATCACCTTCATAGCATCATACGCCTGTATTCCCCAATGGGGTATACCGGCAAGGCAGGGTGTTGGCACATTCAGTACCTACGCCCACTTAAGTTTAGGGCTCATAGACCCAATCTAAACTCAAGGCTGCTGATGAAATCCTGATGGAAAAACTAAATAACATATTGCCTGACCTGAGAATGGTATCCAAGACCTCACGTTTAGAAGTCGCGCTTGCGACTACTAGGCCATCAAGGCGGTCGATATTCAGTTGTCTGTAGTTCTATGTAAGGCGCATTCTATCAAGGAAGTAACCTATAAGAGCGGTTCTGCACTACATCCGATCCGAATCCGAGAAATGTCGGTCCGAAGTGACCGTAGTCCTCTATTTGTATGAGGGGTTGCGCACTAGATCCGAACTCTAACCATCCGAATTTAGAACATTCCCAATTCTGATTGAAGTCGGATCCTTAATTCGGATTCGGACCGGATATTGTGCAAAACCGCTCTAACAGCAGTCAGGTGCAGGCGTATACGCACTTAAAATGCTGTCTCATAGTCATTATACTTGTAGGTTCTTAACAAAATGTCTCCTTACCCATAGTTGACGGTGTGCGTGTCGGACGGCCGCATCAGCAACGGCCGCATCAACGCGTTCCCCATGAAGGACATGCTCGGGCAGACACGACAGCCCACGCAGATCGACCGCAGCACCGACGCTCCGGTGAGTTACCTACTTGAGCCTCAATGATAGTTCAGCTTCGCCGTTCTTAGGATGGCGTTACAATTTTGGGAATCTAGATACTCCTATCTACTGATCTATTCTGTAAAATCTCACCTTGAAAACGTAGGTGAAGTGAGCTGTCAATATACAGGGTGAAATTGAATTCATGGGCATCCTTTTAAGAGGTCATTGTACTCATCATTATGAACAACTTTTACTATGGGACTAAACCTAAAAACGCGAAAAAAAATCAGCTGTTCCTTGCATTTATGTTCACATAACTAGTCAAAATGTAGGGAAGAGCTGATTTTATTTTCGCGATTTACGTTTAGTCCCATAGTAAAAGTTGTTCATAATGATGATTAAAATGACCCCTTAAAAGGATGCCCATGAATTCAATTTCACCCTATAGGTATAGTGTGGAAGCATCAGGTGACAGCTTCTACTTCTCACTTGATTTCAATGAAAATTAAGTGGATTTCAGAGTGAATAGCACTATTGAAAAAGTTATAAAAATGTTTGAAGTTGTAGCGTAAACTGAACTTTATTGTGTAGGAATTAAGTACTTAAAGTTATTTTTTCATTAATTCATATTTGTTTACATTTTTGGCAAATAAATTGCGAACGCAGGATAGATAGGTACCTAATGCGAGGGTTACGATCTAGGTACCTACTTACACGGTGCAGTTAGTAAGAGTTGGGTAGAAGGACGAGGTTGTTGGTACTTATTTTAGGTACAAAAGGAGCATTCAGTGCATATTTACATACCTACGTCTGAACGTTAGATTTGCACTGAAGTTGAACCGAAGTATTTTGGTAAATTTTGTCGTTGTAATCAGTAGAGCTACGGGTATTTCAAATAAATAATTCGATCTTTTATTTCCAGTTCTCAAGCTTCAGACGGCTGCTCCTAGGCGTATACGCACCAATCGTGCTACTATTCACAATTGCCATGGTCTGCCTCGTCGCTCTGGCTCCCATCACACAAGCTTACGACAGTATCATGGGCGTCTGAATGGAGCTACCAAATTATGTTGTTCTAACACTTTTACCGTGCCTACCTACCTATCTGAAAAAATTAACTAAATGGACGTGGTTTTAAATATTATTGTAAAGGCACTTAGCAGACGGCGGACATTATGAACGCGTGAGAACTCATCCGACAAAAATCGACGGTATGGTAGTGTGGTTCCGTGTGCGTTATTGCATAGATTTCCATACGTTCTATCATCGCGGGCAAATTGTCCAAAGTCTGCTCAGCGTCTACGTGTTTGCACAAATTCTGGAATTATCGAAGATAAAATCCTATGGTTGGGAGAAACCGGCTATCGTTTTCGACCAACCATAAATCTTGTCGTCATGAATGCTAAAGACTTAGTAAGCAATTGTGTAAGTTTTCAAAAATAAATCCAAACTTCCAAACTAATATTATAAATGCGAAAGTAACTCTGTCTGTCTGTCTGTCTTTTCTTCACGCCTAAACTACTGAACCGATTTGTGTGAAATTTGGTACAGACATAGTTTGGAACTTGAGAAAGGACATAGGATAGTTTTTATCCCGATATTCCCACGGGATCGAGACTTATGCGGGTGAAACCGCGGGGCGCAGCTAGTTGTAGATAAGTAGTTAAAATGTAAAGTGTGATTAATAAATATTTTATTAGATAATAATGTAAGTAAGTATTTCTGTGCAAAGATTTTACTCCGTCCATAAGATCAAGCTTATTGTAAGAACAAACTGTTGAGTGTTTGTTGTATATTTTAATTAATTTAATCAATGTTGTTATAAGGAAATAATGTAAATATAGCTGGAGAATTAAAACTTTAATATAGATAAGATTCATTTGTTTTATTTGTTCCCTACGGCAGTTGTCCCACCGCCCGGCGAGGAAGCGACTAACTGTCGCCTATTGTACAATAGATATACATTCCGTGTAAACAAGAGATGCATATATTAACAGTTTATCGCTGACTGTTCACACTGCCGGCGAGGACTCGCTCCACTGGTTTGTCGCTGAGCGACAAGAGCGGTAATACTCGCCCAGCGATACTCGCTCAGCGATGCTCGCTTGGCGGTCAGAGCTCACGCCGAAAGAAACCCCTGTGGGACTAAACGCCCTGAGCGAGTGGTGCGAGTAATCGCCCGTCGCACTCGAACATTCGCTGATAGACCAGCGACAAAAGTATCGGTACTACACACGCTGCTCGCCAACTCGTTTTCAGTTGCTAGTTCTACTCGCTACTCGTTCATCGGCGCCGGTGGAACGACTGCCTAAATAACTACTTATACTCAAGAGGTTTTACTAGTGTTTTTAAACCCGATGACCGATGATATATGTATTTAAAACAGTTCATTCAAGGATAAAGAAGTATAAACACATGTTTAAATTAAAAATACATTGTTTATTAAGTATCGAGATTTTATCATAGTTATGTACTTATGTACATAAATCCCCCATTCTAATTAAAATAAAATACATGTTATAAGGCAGAAATATTGTCAGTTTATATCTTGCACCTACAGCATCTTATCAAAACATCAAATTGTACAAAAATACAGTATTTTCGTCTCACGAAGTGACGCGCGCTTTATTTATGGTTTCCAAGAGTACAAAAACGCTGTGAATCTGTGTAAGCATTGCTTCGTCAGATAAAAATACTGTAATATAAATATCATTTGAAGTTAAAATTTTAACAGGTATACGATTTCTATGAAAGTTTAAATCATTTGTCACATATCATCATCATTTGGTATCTGTGATTCTTCAACTGTCCTCGTGGTAGGTATGTAGACATTAAACGTGAACTCAGTACGAGGAAATGAACCAGGATTTATGACCTGACAATCTTTATAATTCCTAACAAACGGCTGGAAATGATCTGCTACAATTACTAAATCCGGTACAGGATACAGATTTAACGCACTAGCATGCTTCCAAAATACAGGTTGTACTCCTATAGAAAGAGGCGTCAAACAGCACTGACTGAGCAAAGTTTTCGTTAAATGATCCGGTATGTCACCACTGTCTGGAAAATGCAATGTATTCCTACATAATTTCATCACCAAGTCGTGTCTAAAAACAACAATTTCTTGCGTACAGTATTGTATTCGGCACGGATTTGTTGTGAATATTGCATTGTCGCCAAGTTTGTTCTGTATAGTGTCTGTTAGGTAGTTTGGCAATGGTGGTCTTGGTAACACATTTGCTGCAGCAGGATCTGTCTTTCCAGGCACGAAAATAAACTTGCATTTTTCACGAAGCTTCTTAAACTGACAAATCATGTCTGCTAAACTGTTTAAGCCATTCTTGAGATGCATATGAAACTTGTAAGTATACGGACATGATAGAAATTCACCAATAAGTACGATGGCTATGGGTGGAAAGTCTTCGAAGCCTGCAAATAGTTTCTTCAAATTATCCATAACTTTTGGGCTATCAAGCCATACGTCAGATACAAACACAAAAACACCATCTCTGTTTTCAGTCTCTATTTTTAAGAGCGCTTTTGAATTCTTCAAAGACGTCTTTGATTTTCCACCAAACGTGTTGAGGTTACCGAAATAAGGTGCGGATGCTTCTCTAGTCTCTACTGGTGGTTGCACAAGACCAGTGACATACAATATGTTATCGTCATAGTACCCTTCGGTAAGGACGTAACTGCCTTCTGTAAACAAGCCTGAATGGTACCTCACATTTGACATGTCAAGTTCTATTGAGCCTGTAGGGTCCTCTAAATTGTACTTTCTCTCTACAACCTGTGTGAGCAGGCCTAAAACCACAACATCATCAACTCTACTTGAACAGCTTAATAAAAACTCAACTTTACGCAACTGAAAACGTTTCTCAGCTTCTGAAGGATTGACCGAGTCGAATGTGAACAGTTTGTTTCTGAGAGTTCTCTGCCAGATCACTGTGTACCTGTCTATGACGAAGCGAGACTTCCATTTAGGGTCGGGCAGTAAACATTTCACATTATTCACGTCTTTCACGAATTTTTTGAGCTCGTGGTTGTAACACAACTTTGGAACACTAAACGCGTCTATTACGTTCAAAACAGTCTCGTTCTCTTCAAGGCCGGCTGTGGAGCACTCTTTGTACGCTATTTCTATGTGGCCTTTCTCTAAAATAGGCTGAGATATACACTGATGGAGTAAATGTCTGGAGAGCTTCTCAAGCATTACGGAGCGATCACTTGCAGGCAACAGTAAGAGCTGTTCAGCGAGAAATGTGCCTGCATCCTTTCGTAATGTAAATCCGTTGAGTTTGAATGATGCAGTAATTTCTCCACGCATTTTTTGCACATCTCCCATGTTTTTCAATCAAATGATACTATCATAGGACACAAATTAAAAGTTACAACACGGCCGGCACTGTTGTTGAGTTTGGTCGCGCCAAATTTTATGTCAAAACAAAACCGAGTCTGTCAAATAGATGACAGCTGACATTAAAGATGTGTTCATGAAAGATATTTTTATAAGGTAACTCTGTCAAAATACAACATTGTCTTACACTAGGTACCATTGACCATTCTCTCAAGTAAAAAAATAACCGACTTCCAAAAAAACACTACAAAGTGACGAATAACTTTAATTTCGGAAGTCGGTGTCGTTGGTCCCGCATTTACGTTTCTTGACACCGGCTTCCGAAATTTGTGTAAAAAAGTTTTTATTTTTCACTTTATAGTTGTACCTACACACAATAACACTACTTGCTATGTAAATATCAGTGATAGGAAGCTATTAAAACATCATTAATAAAAACTAAGTGGAAAAAATTCGTATTATTAAAGCTAACTCAAAAACTACCCAAACAAAGTATAATTTATATGGGACCACCCCTGAGGCATACCTTATTCATTAAAAAATGAGAGAATTTTGCAAATCCGTCGTATATGACGGAGTTATGCCCGGAACATACATAAAAAATATAAATCATTTCGGAACAAACCTCTTTCGAGCAAAAAAAGAATTTTGCAAATCCGTCTTTAGAATGAGGGAGTTATGCCCGAACATACATAAAAAAACTATATGTAAACATCCAAATTGAGAACCTCCTCCTGTTTTGAGGTCGGTAAATGTAAAATTACGAAAAACTTTCAAAATCGATAGTATTATCTCGGTCTAAACAAGCTTCGTAAACGTTCAAAGTTTATACGTTCTATTTCTGCGTCTTGAAATTTTTTTACCAAACATTTATAAAACATATTATTACAAAAATGTAAGTCTTAATCTGGATGATAGACTATGAGCTAGTCCCATTATGAACCGACGTGCATCTTATGAGCTGCTCACAAGATGCGAGACGGTTCGGTGCGCAACGTTGTCTGCTAAATTATGAGATAACTAAATGTACTAAAGCAGTAGATATTAGTATTCTGTGGCTCTAGCTCTGTGGCAGCCTTCAAACTCAAAGTGTCAAAACAAAAACTGTCAAAACAAATGTCCGTGGAAGTGGAATGTCTGTGTCGGTCGGTTTTGGTTTGGTGATTCACCGTAATTTTGCGAAACATAGACATAGTACATAAGCGTAGTGCTTTCACCGTAAAAGCAAGTTCGGACTTGTTCGAACTTGTTTGACCCTGTTTCCGTTCATCGATCTGTCAAACAAATGTGAGTAGGTACTGTTTTTCATCAGTCTGAAACCAAAAGCAGTGCGAAGTGGCTGCCTAAAAAATTGAGCAAAGAATCGGTTAAAAAAATACCGTTAAAGGTTTTGTTTGATAACTAAGTGGTATCTTTCATATCTACTAACTTCTGAAGATCGCAAATAAATAATAATCTTGAAAGTTGAGTGGATAACAACAGTTTCTGATTAGATTCTTGTTGGTGTATCAAATAAGATGCCTCCTGTAAGTTTTAATGTCTAAATAATAGATTAATTTAGTGCGATACACGGAAAACTGCGACACAATTTTTCCAACAGAATGAAATGTTATATTCTCACTAGGTACAATTTTTTGCAGAATCAAAATTAGATACATATGTAAATATTGTTTTTCAGAAAAAAAAACAGAAGACCAAACATCAACCAATAATGGACTTGGCAAAGAACTTCCAAAGTTTTGCTTGGTAAGTAAAAACATACCATTAAAGGTTTCAATTTTCAGGAACAATCAAATACTTAGTCTACTTTATAAATTACATCAAAAATAATAACAGGTGTTCCCTTTCCCATTCATAATTAGTTATTTATTTGTTGAGGCATTAATCAAATCTTAACTCTTTCCTAATTAACTTGAACTTTTCCCATGACATTATATTCTCTTGATATTTAAACTTAATGAGGTACTCTTAACAGTTATTCTCTTCACAGTTAATTACAACTTGGCTTTGTGAAAACCCACTAATTGACCCAAGTACCCCGGCACTTATTGCACCATGATTGATCCTCATAATCTGAATTACCTGTAACTGTTAAGATTTTACAACAGTTTAAAGATGTTCATTTTCCTTATGTGAATTATTATCTATTAACTGTTGCCCACAACTTCATCTGGGGTTCAGGATGAAAGGTATATCTTATAAAGTATAGCTTATGTTCTTCTCCAGGTCATGGGCTAGCTATGTCCCAAATTTCAACCAAATCTGTTCAAGCGTTTTAGTGTGAATGCGTAACAAACAAACTTAGTATCGCATTTATAATATTAGTTAAAATAAGTACAAATAAAAATGAAATGTTGTTCTTTGGTAAGCGCTTCACTTGAGAATGGCTATACAGAATTGGGTATTTAAACAACAAAAAAATGCTTGTCAACAGCCAAATAATGTTTTAAGGGAAAGAAAATTAGAAAATTCGGGGAAAATTTAAAGTCCTTTTTTCTATATGATTTTTGTATTTACTGGTTCAGTGCAATGTCTGTAAGGTCATATAGTTATTACTATTTTCAGCCTGAGTTGTCCCACTGCAGGGGAATACGGCATCCCTTTCTCCTTTCCAATTCCCTTTACCAATCCTGGTTGAAGGCAAATGCAGACCACTTAACTTTTACATGACTGCCAACAAGAAGGAGTGTTATATGTTATCCTTACATAGTATAAAACAAAGTCACCGAAATGTCTGTACGCGTATAACTTCCAAATGACTGCATCAAATTGGATAATTATTTGTTTGTTGTGTTCAGTATTGCCAGTACAAGGTTTGTATGAAAGAGAAATTCGGAAATTGGAAAAAACATTGGTGCGAAGCTGTGGCGGGACGCTAGTGTTTTATATAGCAATGATATGTTAGCATAGTACCTACAAAATTCATGTAGAAATACAATATAATACTATGTAGTGTTTACTTTCTTACAAAGAATTAAACATCCATTTTTCCTTATTGAAAGAAACTGAATGAATCACTACTAACATTATTTACTGTTAAGCAATGACTTTACACCTTTTAAATAGGTTGTTTTACGGCATTGCGACACGAAAAGGTTATCGACACGAAATGAAGAAGAATGATATTGCTCCACAAAAAACATTTAAAGTTATAAAGCATTCTATGAATCATTTATGGGTACCACGCTTGCTCACCCACGCAGTTGTATTGTGTAATAGATTAACAATAAATATGGTCAGATATGATACAGCTACATCCGTTTTTAGCGAATGTTTAGAATGATAAATAGAACAGGTACTTTGCAGCCCACAATGAAAATGAACGTTTTGAAACAAACATTACATACATGAGGGGCCTCATGGCTAAATATTAACAACCGCACGGGGTATAGAAGGTTCAACTTCAGCTACGCTTGCCGCGATCGGTGGTGTATGGGGGACCACAAAATACATATCGAGAGCCCTCCGTGGCTCGGCCAGCACGTCAAGCCGTTGACCACGGGTAGTCAGAACTAGTCGGAAGCCCAAAACTCTGACAACCAGTTTTACCAAGGGTTACCGTGTTAACAAGGCCAGGTTAGGCAGATTGATAACCAAAAATTCGACGACATGTGACATCTACCACCCGCACTGGGCCCTCGTGGTGGATTACGGCCCACTCTTTCTCACAGAGAGGAAGCTTGTGTGTGAACGTTATAGGCTAATTAGGCTTATCTTAATGATATGGCTTGGCACTACCTGACATAGTCATGATAAGATATGCTATCACCTTAAAGTCATGCACTGACGTAAACGTCAACCCCTCCCTCCCTACCCTCTGCTGGACATGACTAGCAATGCTTGGCTTTGGAGACCAAGCATTGTTTCGACGATTGGGTCTTGAGACAGATCTACACCTGCGCAAGTGCAAGAACAGTGCTGTTCGCGTGCATCTTCGGAACATATTATGGACATATTTGGACACGTTCGCGAGTGGCCAGCGAGGGGCAGGGCCTGATTTACCGTCAGGCTAACTAGGCTCGAGCCTAGGGCGCAAAGACCGAGGGGGCGCTCAGTTTGCTCTTGACAGCACCATTTATTTACAGAATAAAATTTGCTAATTTGAAAATGCGCGCCTAAATACTTGATTTTCAATTGCTAAAGCTAGGCAGTACAAGCCCGGAGGGGGGCGTATATTCATAGTTAGCCTGGGGCTGTGAGAACTCTAAATCAGGCACTGCGAGGGGTTTGCGTGATAGTTGTAATATTCACGACGTGCACATATTCATAGTTTCGTGTTCTCGAACGCGTCGTCGTCGAAATTAGCCAATGAAGCGCAAAAAATTCATAGGTACAAATCAATGCTGGCGAACTGCACGTGAACTGTTTACGACGTTCGCGTACGCGCACAGTGTGACGCGTCTATAGGTCCATATCTGTGAGAGGCGCGTAGTGCACACGGTTCGTGCGCAGGTGTGGGTGGATCCGCCTTTACACTATCCGCCCGCATTCTGCGAATTCCCGCGATCTGCACTAGAATAGGTCGTCTTTTCACCTTGTTGGGGATCTACCCAGTATCCAAGCTGCGTCTTTTGGTACCCGGTAGAACTCTTCAGCCCGACACCCATTTTGTCATCATCACAAGTGTCCGTTCATATGACACGAATTTCAACGCAGGCTGATCGTGTTCGAGCACCTTTTTTTTGCGCACAATTTTCCATTTAGTTTTAAACGAGTCCAGTTTCCAGTCAGCCTATGTTTTGCGATGACAATTAATAAAGCCCAAGGTCAGACGCTGAAAGTTGTGGGTGTAGATCTAAGTATCAGCTGTTTCTCGCACGGTCAGTTGTATGTGGCTCTGTCACGGGTTAGCAATCCTAGGAGCCTGTATGCTTTCATCCCCGATGGCCATACGTCAAATATCGTATACAGAGAAGCATTACTGTAAAGTAAATTTTTAGCTACGGTACCCAAACGACGGTATATGTAATTCAAAATATGCTGCTCGAAAAGTCACTATTCCACGCGGACGAAGTCGCGGGCACAGCTAGTTAAGAATATGTTCGTTATGACATACAGTATGAGCAGGTATGAGTTCCAAAGTCTCTGTGGAGAGGAAAAAATTCGTGCTCGTCTAAACGCGCACTAAAGCGTATGGGACAGCCCTTAAAAAGTAATAAATTCCAGCAACGTTTATGACAATACTAGTGTTTAAAGACGAGTTATTTTTTCAGGTGCAAGCCAGACTGGTGCTTCCCAAGCATGAGCAAGGAGACCAACGAACTGCTACGACAGTGTGCGGACATGCCCGAAGTAGAGGTGTCGGACGACGTGGACGAGCTCATCGCACGGAGCAAGGCCTTCCCCATACCCTTCCCTATTGAGACCAACAGGTATATACCGCGTTTATATATTAAAACTAGCCTTTGCCAGCGGCTTCGCCCGCGTGAAAGTTGAAATTTATCCTACGGGATCATTCTACCAAGTAAAAAGTATCCTATATCCTAAACCGAGGTCATGGTCTACCATCTTCTTCTTAGCATATCGATGGCAATCTATACAGGGTTATTGGAAAAACACCAACAACCTCTTAAGAGGTCACAGTACTCATCATTATGAACAACTTTTACTATGGGACCAAACCAGAAATCGCGAAAAAAAAAATGAGCTGTTCCCTACATTTTGTCGAGTTATCACACTAATCACACTATCACACTAATATTATAAAGGCGAAAGTTTGTGAGTGTGTGTGTGTTTATATGTTTGTTACTTCTTCACGCTCAAACGGCTGGACCAATTTTGATAAAATTTTGTATGGAGGTAGCTGACACCCTGGATTAAAATATAGGCTACTTTTTACCCCAATATTCTTACGGGATCGACATTTAAGCGGGTGAAACCGCGGGGCGCAGCTAGTATGAACATAAATGTAGGGACCAGCTGATTTTTTTTCGCGATTTTAGGTAAAAATAAAATCACTTTAATGATTTTTTTTTTGCTTGGATATCTTTGGTTAGACGTACTGAGCGCTGTGTTAAAATTTGTCCATCTATTTTAATGTAACCTTGTATATACCGTACGCAAAATACGCGCTTTGACGAGGAGTTGCGGACACCAGCCCTTATTACCTATACATATATACAACCGCAGACTGCGCAACAAAATAAATGTGTGTTGTTACAGGATAGAGAAGCTAAAAGTACGTCGTCCGATAGAGAAACTGAAAAAGAACATCGCGTCCACGTACCCGCTCATACACGAGCGAGTGTTGCTGCTCATGACGCACTTCCTTATATACAAGAGGTACGCATTTATGTAATTTGGTACCTATAGCTGTACAAAGATCTTTTGGCGCGTGGCCAAAATCGGAACTACCGCCGCCATCTTGTTTTTTCAATACATTTCATAAAACAATATTGCACAAATGGTTACCAACAGACAATGGTTACAAGAGGTATACATTAACTGTATTTAACTCCTTTTAATTCATCATCTGCCTAGCCTTTTTCTATGTTGGGATCGGCTTCCAGTCTAACTGGATGCAACTGAATACCAGTATTTTACATGGAGCGACTGCCTATCTGACCTCCACAATCCAGTTACTGGGTAAAACGATACCCCCTGGTAAGACTTGTTGTCAGACTTTCGGGATTATGACGACCCGTAAGTATAAAAAATCTACGAATGACAGCCGAGTCCAATGGCATAACGTGTTTTCCGAGACGGGGGTATGTATATCACCCATCCACGGACCGACCGCGATTTCCCACCTTGGTTGTCATAATATCATGTCAAGTTAAAGTTGACATGCAAGTTAACCCAAGTTCTCAGTTGAGCTGCACGATTTTTGGCAAATCCGTGCACTGACTGGACAGGTCCGCTCAATCTGTGTGGTTCTTTCCTCAAAAGACCATTTCATACACCAATCTACATGGTCTTCACATGATCTAAACAAGATTTTGTCTGGACTTTAAAAGAGACTGTGACGTCAGAGTCTGTTTCGGCATTTTTTCTCAGAATAGTCAGATAGGAAATGCCGACCTCATCTAGCTTTAAAAAAAATATGATTAACGTGTAAAAGTGTTTGTACAAACCTGCTTACAGAAATATATCATTTATCATTTACCCTGCTAATAATTCTGGAACATTCCAGAGAGTTCGGCAGTAGTATAGAGAAGGAGCTTTACAAGGACATGGGCGTGCCGCAGCTCATCGACCGGATACTCCAGAAGAGAGCCGTCACGTTCATGGGACAAGCAGACAGCTACATGCTGCTCTCCGGAGTAGAAGGGTGAGTTTACTAAGGCTAGTATAACCGGGGAAGAAAAGCCGCCTGCGCAGCTCATGTGCGGGCTTTTGAACGTGCGTGCGGCGAATGTTATTGTTATTGCTTGAGTACGAGGGTTTTGGCTCATTTGAATTTATTGTAGTGTGCGAGTAAAGTCGGGGAAAATGATTGCTTAGCAAATTGACTATCAATTTAAATTCTCAGTAAATTGAAATCGCAACTGTCATTATTTGACAGTCGTATAAAATGGCTGTAACACGGCACATTGAAATAGTGTTTCAATCTGCTAAACAATTAATTTTCTTGACTATTTACCTAGTAGTTTTTTATGTACAATGGCGGAAAGAAAAAGTTAAGCAATTTGAAATACCTACATTTAATTTTTCGCATATCAGCATGACGATACCTTCTGAAAATGTTATTTTAATTGAAAACGCTAGCGAGGCGAAGTTGTTAATTAGTTATGCCCATGTCCGTTGGGAACTTATATTTACGACTGCTAGTTTCTGCCCGCGGCTTCGACCGCATGAGTGACGGATTTTTTTTTGCACGGAACCGTTACTTTGTCTAAAATGAAAGTACCCTAAGTAACTCCTTATAACATCAGCTATTATATTAGCTGGAACAAACAGACAGACGAAAAATTTAAAAATGGTTTTTATTTGTATGTATTTGTATGTATGATCTATAAGTCATAAAGGCAGAAAATATAAGTTTCTGTTGGCCTTTCTCATGGCCGGTTTGAAACAGTCTTAACCTCTTCTTGAACGATATTTACCATCGACACGCTAAGATGAAGATGTCTCGCTGATGGTGGCGCATGTGTTGGATCATTTAGCTCCCTTCAAAATGGTTGAGCTTAATGGTGCTAATACATGCGTCATGTTCGTGAACGGGCGCCGTCAGTAGGGACTGGTCACCTCTTTGCTGCCATGGCTTATTTTAATTTAATATTTCATTTGCTTTTTTTTTCTCGTCTTTTCACTATGGACGCTTTTAACGTTCTGCATCGTTCTCACATGTATAATTTTTAACATGAATGATGTAACCAAGACTTTGTAACCATATTATTTTGATTTAAAAGAGTGTCCATGGAGTTTCTTGCCCGTTCTTCTCCATAGGTACCTACGCTTTGGAATGGGCAACTAGCTTCATCTTTCTGACTGACCGACAATTCAAAAGTGCATGTAATTGGTTTAATTTAAATAAATGCTTTGAGTTTGAGTTTTATGCGCACAAAAAGTGATTAACCTTTTCATGTCTCGACTGTACAGTCACGTCTATAGGGTGTTACGGAAAGGGTATATCAATACAAACGGGTTGAAGAGTGTATCTGGTCTAGAATCTCTGTACAAAATTTCAGCTCAAAAGCATTAACTTTGAAAATGCTTAATATTTTTTTTATTTCGACATCACGGCGCTGCACTGGCGCGCGGCGGCGTGATGTGCGTGTACTAGGCGCACAGACACACTACAGATAATGGATAATGACCCTCGTAGTGCGGTGACACGTTTGTTATGATTTCAATTTAATAAACTATCGAAATAAAAAAATATTAAGCATTTTCAAAGTTACTGCTTTTGAGCTGAAATTTTGTACAGAGATTCTAGACCAGATACACTCTTCAACCCGTTTGTATTAATATACCCTTTCCGTAACACCCTGTATAAGTATGTATACACTTGGCTTTATTCAAACGCGATTTTCTTCTTTATTTTTGAATGAAATTTTATGTTAGGTATTACCATCATAGTATTTTCGAACCCATAGGTTTATGTAAAGTGTCGTATTTCAACGTTGCATTCGTTATTTCACGAAGAAATAGCAATTGAAAGTTGCCAAGTGTTGACATATTGGTGCTCGTGACTGTACACTAAGTAGTGTGTGTGTTAGTACCTTAGTAGCATGTAGTATCTTCTGTACAGATCTCTGGCGAAAGGACTGTCGCGCGGCCAGAAACAGCAGTTGTTGCGCACCAAAGACTTGAGGTAAGCAGAGAAGACTGATTTATGACACTGTCTACTGAAACAAAAAAAAGTCATTTTGTCTGTGGCGTTCCTTGGTGGTGTAGCGGTATCTACAACGCCACATGCGAACAACGCGTCATACTGACGTCACGCAAATCCAGCATCTCGCAAGCAGAGTTTACCGCGCAACTAGCATAGATACAACGGCCCGACATGAATCATTGGGCAGTTGCCCGCCAAACAACAAACAAACCCGTCTGGTCGGAGGATCCTCCCTTTTCTATGGAGGTTGAGTGAACTTTACACTCTGTTCCTCATACCTCTATAGTGGATAAAATATGTTGAAGCGAAATGTACGTCGAAATGTCGTGCGAAATGTACGTGTGTCGTTGCATTACTATAGAGCGCGTCAATCATTGTAATCTGAACCCTATGTCGATGAAAATAAAAGCCAGGGAATATTGACTTATGAGCAGTGATCGGAATAGGCTGAGTATATTTACCTAAACTTCGGAGAACAGAGACAGAAAGTGGAGACTTCCTTACGACGACATTTTTTTTCCCGGAATTCGGGAAAAACCTTAAATAAGTTTAAAATAAGCTTTATTTAAGATAGGTAAAGGCTATTTTTAACTAAATTTGCAAGTACCAATTTTTCGGGATTTTCACGTAAAATCCCGAAATAAATAGTCTAACTTTAATTCATGTTGAAGCGAAATGCGTACATCCTCAAAATAAGTCGTTGCATTAATTATCATAGTACGTCGATCATTGTATTTTAAACCTTGTGGAAATGAAAATAAAAGTCAGGAAGGATTGACTTATGATGACACTGCCATACTGAACCAAAAAAAATCGCATCACTGTGACTCTCTTCTCTTAGTGGATAAGATATGTTGAAGCGAAATGCGTATATCTTCAAACTATGTATAGTCGTAGCATTACGATAGCAAGCGTCAATCATTGTATTTTAAATCTTATGTCAATGTGAATAAAAGTCACAAAGCACATGCTCATTATATGCAACGACTATGCGAGACTTTGATGTACTATGTTATTTGCATGTTTTATTGGATCTCCAAAAAAAAAAGTAAGTGGGTGCAAATATGTGATACATTTTTGGTCAATGTATTATGTACGTTTGCCCAGCTAGGCCCCCCAGAATTTGCGATTTAGGTAGACACCAATGCAATGTACTCGCCTCTAGGAGTATATGTACCGCTTTCTTTTTCAATGTACCTCTGTACTTTTGAAGAAATATGCAAAAAAAGGGGGCCGTGCCAGCCAAACGTTTTCAGCACGGCCCTCGTGTAACTTGAAAAATATATAGCGTATTAAAAAGTTTCATAAACTCAAGGAATGTACTTTATTAACACGTTCTATGTACCGTAACAAATATTGTGAATTCGTAATAACAAATAATATATAGACGTGGATAGGGGGCCGTGCTGAAAAAAAAAGAAATGAGAAAATATCTAAAAAAGACAAAACTATATAAAAGTAATTCATGTTTGGCAAGTAACATATGTACCGCATTGGTTTCTCATACAACTTGCTAAATTGAAAAAATAAACCAATTTTAGTTTATTCAGCACGGCCCTCTATAGTTGCCTATATCTTTTTAAATATGACATGTTTGTTTACAAAATTCGACTTCCTGAATTATGTATAGGAGTACATTCGTTCCAAATAAATTGCGATTATGGTGTATTAGTATTTTAAAAGATAAATTGGATCAAAAATATCCTAACATGCAACTGATGGGGTGACCATGGTTCCATAAATTAGGTTGATATATTCTATACCTATATTAATGAAATTATGTGACTACATTGAAATAAACATTCTTTTTTTACAATTTGTTTTTTTTTTCTTCAAAATAATATTAGCGATGACATCTTTTAAGGGAATTAAATCAGTTAAAACTTGTGTGCGGTCGCTATTAATTCACTAGGTAAGGTTCAATCAATGTGATTTGTTGGAAAAGTATCTGTAATTTTTTAAGCCTTTTAAGCTCTGTAGTCAAAGTGAAAGCATTTATTTCAAATAGGCACATAAAAGGCACTTTTGAACGTCAAAAATTACCTTAAAATAGAATTGATTCTAGTCTCCCCCTTCCAAAAGGTAGTTTTCGTGTGGAGAAGAATGGGCAAGAAACTCCACCGTTACTCTTTTAAAATGTTTTACGTACAATATTTTGCATGGGTACATTAATTATATAATAATATGTGAGGACGATGCACCTACAATAAAATTACTATACCACAATAGGTAAAAGAATTGTAGTGTTTGTGACACATAGTTTTTCTGCGATTATTCCATAGGTAAACGTAATTAATCTGTGAAATGTACCGAAACTGTAATTTTATTGTGATGTACCGTACATCAATCCGTGTGATTTATTGGAAATATATATGATTTTTTTAAGCCGTTTGAGCTATTTAGTCTTAACGACACTTGTTGTTTTGTTCGATTTGCGACTTACTACTTACTACTATTATAGTTATCGTTAATAGTTAATACAGATTACGATATTTTTGATTTTTTTATTTTATTAAAGATTTACTCAATTTATGCAGAAGTTTTTTTTATCCATTCTCATAATATTAATTTTGAAGAAAAAAAAAAAACAAATTGTAAAAAAAGAATGTTTATTTCAATGTAGTCACATAATTTCATTAATATAGGTATAGAATATATCAACCTAATTTATGGAACCATGGTCACCCCATCAGTTGCATGTTAGGATATTTTTGATCCAATTTATCTTTTAAAATACTAATACACCATAATCGCAATTTATTTGGAACGAATGTACTCCTATACATAATTCAGGAAGTCGAATTTTGTAAACAAACATGTCATATTTAAAAAGATATAGGCAACTATAGAGGGCCGTGCTGAATAAACTAAAATTGGTTTATTTTTTTAATTTAGCAAGTTGTATGAGAAACCAATGCGGTACATATGTTACTTGCCAAACATGAATTACTTTTATATAGTTTTTGGCTAAGGTTGTTTTGTCTTTTTTAGATATTTTCTCATTTCTTTTTTTTTCAGCACGGCCCCCTATCCACGTCTATATATTATTTGTTATTACGAATTCACAATATCTGTTACGGTACATAGAACGTGTTAATAAAGTACATTCCTTGAGTTTATGAAACTTTTTAATACGCTATATATTTTTCAAGTTACACGAGGGCCGTGCTGAAAACGTTTGGCTGGCACGGCCCCCTTTTTTTGCATATTTCTTCAAAAGTACAGAGGTACATTGAAAAAGAAAGCGGTACATATACTCCTAGAGGCGAGTACATTGCATTGGTGTATACCTAAATCGCAAATTCTGGGGGGCCTAGCTGGGCAAACGTACATAATGTATTTGTAGGGTAATTAGTGGTGGCATGCTTCTAATCTAAAAGGTAAGCTTGTATTGTTTACAGGCATGCGTTGTATTTGAATGAATAACGTTATAATGTGCGTTTTCAAGAATAATACTTGAGACAGCTAGTACGGAGATCCTACATAGGACGATTTTTTTTTGTGTTTCATTAATGTTGAATCAATATTTCGATAGGATTTATTTACAGTCAGGGAAGTTTATTGATAAGCAAATTCACTATCAATTCAAGTTGTCCTTAAATAGAAAAAGTATGTTACATAACTATAACACGAATAATGTATGTAGTAAGTATGCCAAAAAACCAAGTAGTCAGCGAAATAACGTAAGAATATTTGAATTTCACGGCTACCGTAGCGCACCCCCCTTAACAGCCAAGTTCTCTGACTACAAAATATATTAAAAACACGAAAACCAAAGTCAACACGTCACATCATTTTTTCTTCCCCCAATGTTACAGCTCGGAGGGCTGGGAAAGCGTGGGCACAGTGAACCAGCGCCCCCCCTTACTGCTGGAGAACTGTCTGAGCTACGACGAGATGAAGCTGTCTGCGCTGGTGTACGTGAGCGGACACACCGAGTGCATCAACGACGGAGAGAGGAAGAACTCGGGTGTCGTCAACGAGGAGAACATTGAGAAAGACGCTGTTATCATTGGTGAGTTGTACATCCTAGTGTCTGAGCTATACCAGACAAAGCTATGTTGCCATGTCGTGGAAACATTAATTAGCATTATTTAATTTTAGCAATAACGTAACGGCCGCGACTTACGAGTTGTAGGTCGTAGGTTCGAACCCAGACAGGCGCTTTACTTTGTGTAAATTATTTCATCACCACTGCTCTCAAAACGGTGAAGGAAAACATCATCGTGAGGGAACCGGTATGTCCTAGAACCAAAAATTCGAAGACATGTGACATCTACCAACCCGCACTGGGCCCGCGTGGTGGATTATAGCCCAATCCCTTTCGAAGAGAGGAGTCCAGCAGTGGGAACAATATAGGCTGATTATGATGAATATTTAAAAAAAAATATCATTTTCTAAACCGAGTCCCGCAAAAATTTGGGCTTTGCAAAATTGGCGGCCGAAATCATGCCATGTAAACGACGATTATATTACTAAGCATGCCTTTAAAAATAATGTTTCGCGGCAGTTTTCTCGAAAACCTCAATTTTAATTGATAACTATTGCGTTGTAAAGTCAGGGAAAGTAACTGTTTAGATTGTCACACTACATCGATGTATCATTTTAAAGCCATGTCATATGTCAAAGATGACAAAGATTGTCAAAGATGACTGACATTAGGTTTATAGAATTTTTATTTCTCATAAGAACATGATACATTTCGCTTAAATGAGATTTAACGACTGACATTCGATTTGAATTTACGTATAGTTAGCGCCACGAAAGATGAAACTTGACACACCACGTGGTTTGACTTGAGCAGTACACGATTTTAGGTCTCTTGAGCGGTATGAGGTCTGAGCGCGGGACGGGACCGGACGTCATAGGGGCGGCGGAAAGAGCGCGGGAGGGGGGGTCTAGTCTCATCTTTCGTGGCGCTAACTGTACAAAATTTGATAGTAAATTTGCTAAGCAATCACCCTCCCTGACTTATTCTTTCTCTCTTTTGGTCTTAGGCGTGATAGGTCCTCGTTTCCAGCGTAAGTTCCGCATGGACTACGAGGACATCCTGATCACTGACGCGCAGAACGTGCCGGAGAACGGCTACGGCGAGGAGGTGACGCCCACGACCTGCCTCAACGTGCTGAAGAACACGTACGTCAGGAACAACACCTCCGCTAAGCACATGTGGAGACAGATGTGGTCCGAGTTTTACCAGGTACTTACCGTCTGCTTATCAAAACTATGACCCTATCTAGCATCCCCATCTTTCACCTTTCATCCGTCATCATTTGTCATTTTATAACAGGTGTAAATAGATGCTTAAAGGCAGTGGCGTGCATTGGTTTTCAGAATAGGTAGGCACTTAAGCCGGGTCTAGTCTAGACAAACGCGGTCACTAATCAGAAAAAAAAGTGAGGTCAAAAGTGTGGTTATTTGAGTGCATGCCTACTTAAGGGTAACAAATTGCGAAGTTCGAACGTCATGGTATTACGCGTGAGACGTACGTATTTTTAATTTTGTCGTATTAACTTGAACGAGTAAAGACCAATGACAATGTGCGAATAGTACGGGAGTCGAGTAGGCCGTCCGGCGACTGCCTACTTAACTGCCGCACGTGTTTGTATGAAGATTTTGTTTTTTGTTAGGTGTGATAATTTAGTGAGTTTCTTAATTGTGGGGCACACACACTAAAATGTAATTGACAGGCTTATGTTGATATATCGAGGTAGGCTCTGCTTATATGCCTATATGCAATGCACGCCACTGCTTAAAGGTCATAGCACACATATCAACTCAGAAAGGCATCGTCACCGTATCGCCATTCGCCTCGGCGTCAAACAGGCCTCAACCTAACGTAAGCACGTAACCAAAGCAGATCATAAGCTCCGATACATCAACATTTATTGATTCTGAGGCGTTATGAAATTCGCCAGGACCGCTAGTAATAAATAAATTCTTTGCAGGTTCACAGCTATACCTACGAGGAGCTGACTTCTTACATCACAATGGGCAACAACAAAGACGCAGAGAGCAAATACATTGAACGCTACGTAAAGCTTTCGAAGCCGGGTCATGTGTTCGACAACGAAGTGTACTACAAGCGCATCAGTGTTCTCGCCGAGACCGTGCTGATCGAGGCAGACGCGCGCGCCCGTGAGGAAGAAAAGATGGCCTATGTTAATGTTATAGGAGCCGGTGAGTTCACTGTTCATTGTAACTTTTTTTCTTTTAGATTGCCACCCTATGTTTTGCTGCGTTAAAAGCCATTGCATACGATTAATAAAGACTTACAATTGTGTTTTTAATATACAGACTAACCCAAACGTTGTATAGCGTCTGTATAGTTACACTACGCTTTGTCTTCTTCTTTCGAAAGTCAAATTACTGACGACTGAAAGAGAGAAATCGGTGTGTAACTATTCATCTGATATAATACGTTTATTAGTAAGGGGGGTAAGAAAGAAAGAAAAATACGTTTATTGGCATTACAACAACAACAAAAAAAAAAAACAGACAACAACAACACACCGTCAATTACAGACAATCGCTAAGGCATCTGGTTCCCTGACTGTATACAGGGTGTTACAGAAAGGGTATATCAATACAAACGGGTTGAAGAGTGTATCTGGTCTAGAATCTCTGTACAAAATTTCAGCTCAAAAGCATTAACTTTGAAAATGCCTAATATTTTTTTATTTCGACATCACGGCGCTGCACTGGCGCGCGGCGGCGTGATGTGCGTGTACTAGGCGCACAGACACACTACAGATAATGGATAATGACTCTCGTAGTACGGTGACACGTTTGTTATGATTTCAATTTAATAAACTATCGAAATAAAAAAATATTAAGCATTTTCAAAGTTACTGCTTTTGAGCTGAAATTTTGTACAGAGAATCTAGACCAGATACACTCTTCAACCCGTTTGTATTGATATACCCTTTCCGTAACACCCTGTATACAGTAAAAATTGCGCCATTTTCATTTTTCAGCATCTGTGTGGCTACACTAAAACACTTAAAAATCTTTTCGCTCCGTGTGTGTAGAGTAATCATAATCAGCCTATAATGTTCCCACTGCTGGGACACAGACCTCCTCTCGGTGAGAGGGAGCGGAAAGTAATGACCCATTTACTACTCACAAGTACTCCAGTATAAACACTCTGCAAAGAAGAACGCCCAAAAATCTTCATGATACATCAACAACATCATCATCATCTTCATGATCAAGTCTTAGTTGACGTCTCGCCAAAACTTGTAAATATTCGCCCGTTGCTTCAGGTTTGGGTGTGTGGAAGATCTCGAAGCACCAAATCGACGTGTTCGTGCTGTCGGTCACGGAGCGCGTGCGACATCTACTGCGGAAAGACTTGTTGCAACATGTCAGCGATGTCAACTTCGCCTACATCACTCCCAGTGACTCAATATTAGGTGAGAACCCTTATGTGTGAGGCCAAACGAGCGTAATTTTGTGAGTCGTGAGTCGCAGAATTTCGGTCGCAGAAATTCTGTTGGGATGCCAGACGACCGCATTTTATTCAGTTACTATCCAACGTTTATAGCGGATGTTTATGTCGTGCAATGGAACTGTTGAACATTTTTTGTATTTACGAAGCATATTTAGAAGACGAAGAAGTAGATAATGCCAGAAAAAGATGCTGGGTAAATCCGCTTAATAGTGAAACTCGGCCCGCGTCGGCCCCCTCGCCCCCTGCAAACTCAATTCGGTCCGAATAATGCGTGTGAGTCGGTCCGAATAATGCGTGTGAGTCAGACAACTCATTTTGCGTCGCCGTGTGAACGAAACAGGACTCTTGTATGAAACCGAATGCAGCAGAAATTACGCGACCGAAATTACGCAACTTACAACTCAAAAATTTACGCTCGTTTGGTTTCGGCCTATATCCGCCCGAACGAGGGAATAAACTCATGACGCGGTAGAAATATTAGCCAGATAGAGATTGTCTAATTTAAAATTGCACTCCCCTCAACCCTTTCCCCTCCACGTAACGTGAAACTCCCGCACCTGGCCCGGACTCCACTGAAGCGGAACTGGGCGGAGCGGAGCGGAGACGTGCAGGAATCGTCCAATCACAGACGAGACGAGTGACGCGATGAGGATTTCAACCATTGTGATTGGTCGATTCCTGCACGTCTCCGCTCCGCTCCGCTCAGCTCCGCTTCAGTGGAGTCCGGGCCTCTAGATGGGCCGACGACCTTAAGGGTGCCTTTCCATCAGAGATGTGCTATGTAGCTATGCTGCGAGAATGTAAAAGCTAAGCTACGAAACCATGTGACCGTTTCCACTGATGCTAAGCTATGTAGCGGAGCGAGTAAGATGTGCTATGAAAATGCGCCACCGCAAGGTACTTGTAGCTGTGCGAGGAAGATGCGCAGCTCGAGCTATGCGACGTGTCGACAATAGGAAAGGTACACTGCTCTGCATATGCCTACACATACAAAGCACGCATCCAAAGCACGCATCCATAGCTCGCATCCATAGCACGCATCCTTCTATTATAAAAACATAGCTTAGTTGAACCCGTGAATATAATTGATGGATATCAAACGCATCCATAGCAACCTCAGATATAGATACACCTAGATAACGCAAGAGAACCTACTTCGCGTGTCAAAAATCGCACCAGCTTACGATCGAAAATCATAAGCCGCCACTTTCGCGCTCAGTCCTGCGTACTGCTGGCTGGGTGAGCGTGAGCGAGAGAGCGCGAGCTTGTGACGTCATAGTAGGTAGTCAAAAAGTGGCACGCTTAGTTTTCACACAGTTCGTGACACTTGCGTTATCTAGGTATATCTATATCTGTGATAGCAACGTAGCACATCTCTGGTGGAAAAGTAGCCTTAGGTTGAACTACGAGCTCGAGCTCACTAATGGGCATGGCCAAAAAGCACGTTGTCTCATCTGGCATCGTGTCCGACAGAGAGTATCAGTGATGAGTTGTTAGACTCTAGTAAAATACTATAAGTTAACAGTAGTAAAGTAAAAGTAGCAGTGGCGAAGGGTGAATTTATGACAGAGGTAAGCCGGAGCAAAAAAAAATTCCAAAAGAAAATTTCAATAATAAAATTGACTATAGTGTGGCTATGTTCTGAATTTTCGACGGGAAGCCGGTGGAAATCGAGTTCTATGGTACCTTCGCCACTGAAAAGTAGTTGGTTAGTTTTCATCTGATGTGTATATAAATAAATTTTTGTAATTGTTCACTTTCAGCAATGTTCCCAAATTCGTCTGGTTCGGGCGTGCAAGCGGTACACAAACTATTCTTAGAGAACAAACGACATCCGAAAGGTGAGTCCGTCTACCATCGAGTTTTAAATTAATTATAAGTTTATGGTCTGTATCAAAAGAATCTTAAAAAAAAAATAAAAACAAATGCTTTTGAAATTCCAAGGCTTCATAGGTTTAAAAAAATTATCTGCTCAACAACATAACGCAACGAACTTGACTGAACTGTCAAAATGAAAGGCATTGCGATCGATTGCCATTTTATGTGTGTTACAGATTTACTCTTTCATCAGATACTATTGGAACAGACAGTAGTACTAATAATTTCACCGGAGTTGGTCTGTGTTAATTGTATCAGGAATAATATATCATCAATAGTAACTCATAGCACAGAAAGTACAGAAACACTCACTCTCACACCCTCATACACACCCCCCCACACCCCCACACACATACACACCCCCGCACACGCGCTCTCACTCACACATTGTACTGGACTTTTAATTGTTCAAAATTCTGTTAATAATAATTATGTAACAGTCTAAGAAATACTCTTGTCCTATTTTCGGGAAATAACGGCTGTTTGTCTTTAATACAGGCTACTAAGTAACCTAGCTAGGACATCAGATCGTATAAAATTGTATTGTTACCTACACATCTCAGATGTAAACTATTCCTAAGTTGTAATCCTACTTTGTAACAGATTGTACTACTTTTTTATGAAATAAATAATCTCCTTTATTTAATTATTTACATATAAATTATATTTTAAATATTTCTTAAAATTTAAAAAATAAGTATAAAAAACATTTAAAAATATAAAAAAATAGTAGTCCCTCTCGCTGAGAGGAGGCCTGTGTCCCAGCAGTGGGAACATTATAGGCTGATTATGTATGTATGTATAGTAGTCTGCCGGTGTCGGGATCAGGGTCCAAGCTACCGGTGGTTAGGTCTCCAGAGACAGGAACCTCCTCACAATGCAAGCCGTAAATATATTATTAGTATTATAAAAACTCTATATAAATATTATTATGTTAACGTCTTCATGGAATTTACAGGCGGCATCAACGTGCAGATAAAGATACGCGAGCCGTCGTCGAAGTTAACGGGCGAGGACGAGGGCAAGCTGCTCGTCATGACTTACGCCTGGGACGGGAATGCGCATCCCGGGAACGAGTACTGGTCAGTATCACGTACGGTCGACTTAGCCCAGGTACGCACGGGCGAGTATTTTTCGCGGATTGGATTTCTCTCATTAGCGCCGAGGGTTGAAAATCCAACAGTGTGTTTTCTTGATGTGCTGGGATCTGAAGGCTAATTCTCGTAATTTTAAACGTTCAAAATCCAGTCGCAGTCTCATCTCGGCGACAAAAAAATGTCACAATGTAGGAAAATTAGAGGTATTTTTGACAGATTGAGACTGAGATCAGACTGCGAACGTTCTTAAAATTATGAGAATTGCCCCTCAGCTCTGTTCGATTCTCAATGCTCAGTTTAATACTGAGAGTGGAAAATCCAATGCGCAATATAAACTAGCCCGTGCTTACCTGGGGTTGCGGAAACCTTAACAATACTTAGAACTTTCGTGATATTAACCCATTCGCTACGGCGATAAAAATTACGATTAT
This sequence comes from Amphipoea lucens, assembly GCA_947508005.1. Taxonomy (NCBI): domain Eukaryota; kingdom Metazoa; phylum Arthropoda; class Insecta; order Lepidoptera; family Noctuidae; genus Amphipoea; species Amphipoea lucens. Next base: position 13,734,900 of record OX382379.1, read on the forward strand.
TAGCCAAGTGCTGGACTCTTCGTCGCGAACGTCGATGGGCGTCCTCCGCACCTCATTAGGATAATATGGAACGCCGATTTATTATATACCTATTTGTATTTAAAAAACAATGTGCATATATTGCAAGTATAATTTTTTTGTGACTTGTTTTTGCCAAGATAAAAGCAATTAAAAAAAAAACGCCGATAGGCGTATTTCGCACCTAAATATTAAATCAAAAAACGGCGAAAGGTGTCCGCCGTAGCGAATAGGTTAAACGACGCAAATGTGATACGTATTACTTACTTAAGCTCACAAAACGAGCTTAATGTGACAAAGTCCGTAAGTGATCAATGTTTTCGTAAAGTGATTGTCCTTACAGCTCTTTTCTTTCCCCGCGTCCTATTTAAAAGCTGCACAACCACGCGTCCAGGGTCATCGAACAAAAAGTAACATGAACGCGACGATCGCGTATACCCATGACTATTGCTTTTGAATGGGACGCGGTCTTAGCATGGCGATTAGGAAATATTTTGATCTACACCCATGCTATAAATCCTCTATAAATGTTTCTGACACAGTTAGCTTATTGTCAACATTAAAACAACCAGTGTCATAATTAGTAACCATAATATCATCCAAACGAGTGTTATAAGGTTGTACTAAATTTCATTATGCAACTCCTTTGCTTTTTCGATCCCTTCTTTACTCATCAAACAGCCACATTCTAACTACTCAATGCGTGGTATCTTTATGATGTTTAAAAAAAGAACAGTCATGCACGCGCGTTTCATTTCCACAGAGCCGTAATAAAAAAAAATGTAGGTTATTCGAATTCACGTCCTATCAGTGGCGTGCATTGGTTTTCAGAATAGGTAGGCATTAGGTCGGGGCTAGTCTAGGCAGACGCGGTCACTAATCAGAAAAAAAAGTGTGGTCGGGGGACCCCCGCAGGAACGAAGTTCAAAATGAAAATCCAAGATGGCGGCTGTAAAACTTTTAAAATGACAAAATTTTAAAATTTTCTCAGCCGCCGTCTTGGATTTTCATTTTGACCTCACTATCGGCTTTAGCACCCTTGAAATCCATAAAAACGACACCCATGACGAAAAAAAAAAAATTACAGCCGCCATCTCGGATTTTCATTTTGACCTCACTATCGGCTTTACCATCCTTGAAAGCCATAAAAATGACACCAACAAAAAAAAAAAAATTACAGTCGCCATCTTGGATTTTCATTTTGACTTTATTATCGGCTCCAGCACCCTCGAAAACCATAAAAACGTCACCCATGAAGAAAATTTCAAAATTTTCGCAGCCTCCATCTTAGATTTTCATTTTGACCTCACTATCGGCTTTAGCGCTCTCGAAAACCATAAAAAACGACATCCATGCAGAAAAATAAAAAAAAATTACAGCCGCTATCTTTGATTTTCATTTTGACCTCACTATCGGCTTTAGCACTCTTGAAAACCATAAAAACGACACCAATGACGAAATAAATTATAGCCGCCATCTTGGATTTTCATTTTGACTTTATTATCGGCGACGTCATTATCCAATATCAATCCCTTTCTTTCTTCGCACGGCCAAATTACGACGTATTATTTCAACATTCATACTCGGTTGGATTTGAGTAGGCATGCCTACTTAAGGGTGATAAATTGCGAAGGTCGAACGTCATGGTATTACGCATGAGGCGTAAGTATTTTTAATTTTGTCGTATTAACTTGAACGAGTAAAGACCAATGACAATGTGCGAATACCTGCCTACTGCCTATTGCCGCGCGTATTTGTATGAAGATTTTGTTTTTTGTTTGTAAGATAAGATAATTTAGTCAGTTTCTTAATTGTGGGGCACACACTAAATTGTAATTGACAGGCTTACGTTGATATATCGAGGTAGGCACAGCTTATATGCCTATATGTAATGCACGCCACTGCGTCCTATCCCACCATTTTTGTTCAATATTACTATTGCAACAATTTATTACTTAGTTGTTTACAAAAATGAGTAATACAAGCTTTGATACTCAGCAATTAAACTTTCAGCAGCGCAGGCTGGGAGCAGTGGTGGCCCAGTGGTATCGGCCGCGACTTACGAGTTGTGGGTCGTAGGTTCGAACCCAGACAGGCGCTTTACTTTGTGTAAATTATTTCATCACCACTGCTCTCAAAACGGTGAAGGACAACATCGTGAGGAAACCGGCATGTCCTAGAACCAAAAATTCAAATACATGTGACATCTACCAACCCGCACTGGGCCCGCGTGGTGGATTACGGCCCACTCCCTCTCACAGAGAGGAGGCCTGTGTCCCAGCAGTGGGAACATTATAGGCTGATGATGATGAATTAAAGTTTCCATGAATTTATATAAAGTTCTTGCAACACTGTTCAACACCCTATGGTTTCAGAACCCTTTCTAGAGGATTCATATCATGGGTGTAGATAAAGTCTTGTATGCAACTACGTAATTAGGTATCAAAACACGAAAGTGAGAATAGTTTCACATAGTGTGATAAACTCACATTCGTGTTTTAATACCACTTATTATACAACAGTTGCATAAATAGCTATAATATTTCTAATGTATAGTGTAATGGTTTCAGGCTGGGTAAACTGAAGTCGTCGGGCGACCCTGCGGCGGCATGCTCGACCCAGGTCCCGGAGCTGCACAACGCACACGTCAGTCGCGCTGTCTGTGCAGCACGCGCGCGTGTCGCCGGCGCGGCCGGGCTGCGCACGCTGCGGGAACACTGCGCGCGCAGGGACACGTAGGGCGGCCGGACACACGTGCGCGCGGCCGGGCTGCGCACGCTGCGGGAACACTGCGCGCGCAGGGACACGTAGGGCGGCCGGACACACGTGCGCGCGGCCGGGCTGCGCACGCTGCGGGAACACTGCGCGCGCAGGGACACGTAGGGCGGCCGGACACACGTGCGCGCGGCCGGGCTGCGCACGCTGCGGGAACACTGCGCGCACAGGGACACGTAGGGCGGCCGGACACACGTGCGCGCGGCCGGGCTGCGCACGCTGCGGGAACACTGCGCGCGCAGGGACACGTAGGGCGGCCGGACACACGTGCGCTTTAAACGTTTTAGGAGTACGCCAACTGACTGTATGATATCTAACAGTTCGGAGTTTCTTATCCGACTACTCTGAGAAGAAAGACATAATCTTCGTCAGGCCAAATGAGGACCACCTAGATTAGTACCTATCTGAGATGCTCTTTTGAGTGGTTCTAGTATTATCCTCAAAAGGCCAGTCCGGAAGCTACTCGGATGCCGTATTATGACGGTGTGATGCCATAATAATTCCAGTGTAAAAGAGAGACCGAGCTATACATGACCGATAGCGCCATCCCTTTTACGGTCAGGAATCACGATGGCAATACTTTGTAGTACGGCCCCAGCATTTTGTTACAAAATATTTTTATATTGTCTGTCCCATGAATTAGTTTCGCCATTTCTTCTCAGGGGTAGTCAATGGGAAAATGTCGACTCCATGTAGCTTAGTAATTTATTTCATATGCAATCTAAAAGTGATTACAGAATAAACAATTTCAGTCAAAATTTGGGATCACACGGCAGTTTCTTATTGCGTTTGTTTTTAATTATGTTGACAGTGGGATGTTGACGTGTGATCCAAACTTGTTACTGTAAAATCAGTACAGTACAGCGCCGTGTGAACCGCTGAGTTTTCAGGGTGCATCTGTGCCTTTGCGTGGAAATATCGCATCGTGAATTTGGTCCCTCTAAGTCCAGGTGTATTTTTTTCGTGAACTGGATTTTCAACGCTCTGCTTAGTGCAGAAAGTTGAAAATTGAGCAGTGTGTTTGCTTACATCATCACACTTCAGGGGCCGCATTCACGACGCGGTTTTATAAGCAATTAGTGTTGTAACAAATATGAATCATGTTGCGGTCTCCGTTTATAGCATGTTTGAATCCGAAAATGTTGTACCTTGAATTTAGTTCCTAAAAAAACTTAGTTTTTTGCCAAAATCTCGCCACATTATTACGACTTGTGTCACCTCTGGGTAGCTTCCAAATGACAGATAATTTTTATACAAATTCTGTTATTTCTTTATCTGGTAGATAGTGTCCATAGACATAGAATGAACTGAGCGTAAGCCTCATAAAAGTGGCCACTTTCTAGACGACTTTGCGGCCAATACCTGTATCCTTTGGCTTACAGTTTTTTTTTTTATATTTATTTTTATTGCTGAATGGGTCCGCTCTTGACCTCGATCACGCCTGATGGAATGCGATGGATGAGGTCTATGATGGAACGAGCGTGTCCAGAAAATGCCTAAGGCACTGGAGCTCCCACGCATCGACGAAACACAGCAGGCTGCTTGACGCCGCATTCCGGTGGGAGGATGGTCGCAAACCAGGTGGGCGTTAGCCCTACCACCGCAAGGGAAGAAGAAGGAAGAAGGGGAGTTGCATAAAATAATCAAGCAAACAAATCTGAACTCTAAACCTAATATGAGGGAGTTGATATTTTTATTCGACCCGTACGGTCGGTTAAAATTATTGTTGTGTTATGTGAAGAAAAGGATGCCGTTATGTTAGTTTCGCGTGTGCGAAAGAGAAAGGCGATGGACTGGTCGAACGATACGAGACCATTCTTTTGTTTTAATTCCAATTGGGAATTTCTCTGTAATAGCCCGGAGTGTGGAAGTTAGTGGTGTGATACCCTCGTGCCGTGCGTGTGTGTGTGTGTGTGCGCAAGCCTGACTCCCTACGAGTGTCGGTTGTTTGTGAGAGTGAGGGAAGAGAGAGTACACCTATGTGTACGCGCACACGCCTGCACTATAACATCTCCCGCGCCGATGACTAGTCTCCGCTGAAATTGGTCGCCATGGCCGAAATTAGGTCTGGAGGACTTTATTTATTTATTTGTTTTGCAGTGTGTATTCACTGCACAACTGACTACGGAATTTTCAGTTCATTCTCTATGTCTATGATAGTGTCTATCCGGGCACCTTAGTTTAATCCCCTTACTAATAAACGTATTATATCAGATGAATAGTTACACATCAATTTCTCTCTTTTAGTCGTCAGTAATTTGACTTTCGAAAGAAGAAGACAAAGCGTTTTTGTAACTAAACAGACACTATACAATGTTTATAAGTAAGGGGGTAATAGTATAAATGGATATAAGCAGATGTTCGCACAGACGTGAAAATATCGCGGCGGGATTTTTTCGCGCACTGGATTTGCAACGCACTGCTTGGCGCCGAGAGTTCAAAATCCAACAGTGTTTTTTTGACGCGCTGAAATGCGCTCTGTTGGATTCTCAATGTTCGGCTCTACACCGAGAGCTGTAAATCCTGTGTGCGATATCTTTAAATCTGTGCTACGTGGGCTTACGGCAAATTAATATTTATGAAATTTGATGTCGCATCTAGGTAGCTAGCAGCATTTATTTATTTATTAGGGACATTTAGTGAACATTTCTGCCCACAGATATAGATATACCTAGATAACGCAAGTATCACGAACTGTATGAAAACTAAGCGGGCCACTTTTTGACTACCTACTATGACGTCACAAGCCCGCGCTCTCGCTCGCGCTCTCGCTCACGCTCACCCAGCCAGGTACGCAGGACTGAGCGCGAAAGTGGCGGCTTATGATTTTCGATCGTAAACTGGTGCGATTTTTGGCACGCGAAGTAGGTGCTCTTGCGTTATCTAGGTGTATCTATATCTGTGTTTCTGCCTTTATGTTGGAAGCGTCAGAGAAGCCCGCGTTTCAGATTGTTTTTTTTTTTAATTGTTCTCACTTACAGAAGCAACAAGAATAATGTGCCCAGGATTTTGTAACATCTTGATTTAAAAGAGTGTCCTTGGAGTTTCTTGCCCGCTCTTCTCCATAGAAATCTACGTTTTGGAATGGGCAACTAGCTTCAACTTTTTAACTTACTGACCGTCTATTTAATTTTGACAATTCAAATGGTTTAAGGTGAATGTGACATGGTAGACCGCGAAATTTAAATTTTCTTACGTTTTTTGCAATTTGCAGATCAGTGTCAGGTTGTATCTTGATCCAAATATGATTCGCGACTATAATAGACATGTATTTACAGAATCATAGTCATTAGAATCATTAATATATCTCTTTTAGTTAGATTTCTACCATAAACACTTTTCCATACGAGATTTGTTCTTAACGGTAGAAATCTAACTTAGAAAGATGTATTGATGATTCTAATTATTATAATTCTGTAAATACGTACCGGTTATAGTCGCGAATCATATATTTTGATCAAGATACAACCTGACACTCACCTGAAAATTGCAAAAAACGTAAGAAAAATTGAATGTCGCGGGCTACAACTACGCATTCACCTTAATTGAAATAAATGCTTTGAGATTGAGTTTTTATGTTGAACAAAATAATGATTGACGACTATTTAATGAAATATCAATCAAAAGGGTTGTAATGAACGTTTAATAATTAATTGATGAATTTAATGATTATGAATTCTTTAAATACATACCTGTTAGGCCTCATTTACGGAGACGCGGGGCGTCGCGCGTCGCGTTGAGCGTCGCGCGTCGCGTTGAGCGGCGCGGCCCGCACTGAATTCAAATATATGGCGTTGTATGAGTGCGTTTACGGAGAAGCGATTTTAGACGCGTTTGTTTGAATTAGGGCGTTTTTTGCGGCCGAGCCCGCGGCGGGCACCGACGCGTCCCACGCGGCGGCGCACGCGGCGGCGCACGCAGCGGCAATTCTCGATGAAGCTATGTCCGAGGCGGAATCTTCTGTCAGTCTTATTTAGAAATCGCGCAACACAGACGAGTCACCGTCGCAATGGAGTATGATATGATCATGCTGCAAGTTGCGACACGTGCGCTCCCATCTCTCGCCAACATAAAACTAGTCGATTTGATCGAGGCTCGCGTGCGCCGCCGCGATGCCCGCCGCGTGCTTCGCTACACGCTAGAGGACTCGCCGCGGGCGCCGCGGCGGGCACCGCCACGCTTCCCGTCTCGCTTCTCTATGAACATGGTCGTATTTGGTGCTATAAGTTTGTGTTTACGCGTGCGATGATGCGTGCCGCTTCACGCGCCGCCCCACCGTAAACAGAAAAAACGTCCGACGCGCCGCGAGACGCCACGCCACACGCGCCGCGAGACGCCCCGCGTCTCCGTAAATGAGGCCTTACGGTCGCGACTCATATTTTGTTCAACATACAACCCGACACTGATCTGCAAATTGCAAAAAAAACGTAAGAAATTTTAATTTTGCGGGCTACCTTGGCGCTTCCCCTTAATAATACAGGAAGATTTTTTTATCACCATCCAAATTTTTACAGGGTGTTCTACCCATGAATATGAACAACTTTCACTATGGGACCAACTCTGAAATCACGAAAAAAAAATCTGCTGTTTTATACAAAAGTTCAATAAGTACTTACTTGACCAAAATGTATGAAACCGCTGATTTTTTTTTCGTGTTTTGAGAGTTGGTCTCATAGTGAAAGTTGTTCATATTCATGGGTAGAACACCCTGTAAAAATTTGGATGGTGATAAAAAAATCTTCCTGTATATCCGGCTGAACGAAGACAAGTTTAGACTTACTCGAAATTCCTGAAAATAATACTTATTCAGTGATCCTAGGTCCTTTATTTGCGGGCCCTAACAGAACATCAGCGCTGCTACATTTCTTTTTTAAATGTCGCGGCATGATGCTGAAATAGGAGCCTTTTGGCCTCGTACAGGACATTGTTTTTTTTTTAATTTTTTTTTATATACCTGGTTGGTTGGTTTTGTTTTTTTATATGTATATGGTAGTGTTAGTTTGTGATCTTCCTGGGCGAGTCCTAATACTTAAATACTTTTTCATTCTTTCTTATTTGATCAATTAAAGGGTCTAATTAACTCATAAATTCGGCCAGTATTTAAAAATGTATTCAAACAAAGGTAGGCCTCGTGATAGCTGGCCATCCGATCGCATTTACATCGTCACTCATCGTGGATACGCTGCCTTGTCAATTATAACACGTTTTCTATAATATTCGTAATATTACCTAGTATTAATACAGGGTCCTATTAAAATGGATAGACAAATTTTAACACAGCGCTCAGTACGTCTAACCAAAGATATCCAAATAAAAAAAAAAACACTGATTAAAGTGATTTTATTTTGACTTAACATAATAAATTGCCGGCACTTTAGTGTATTTTCGTTAGCTGATTATTTTTCTTGTATCTAATGCGTTATTCTTCTATATTTTTTTATCACCGTCCTTATTTTGGTGGTCTGAATGATTTCTAAAAGTTTGTCCATCTATTTTAATGGGACCTTATATATAAGTTATGAGGCGTCAATTGTTTGCCAGAAGATTAGAATAGCCAGTTTAGCGTAAGTGTTTCTTATAAGCATTTTATTAATGAAATGGAGTAACTTTTAGATACATATCTATCTATATTATTATCTACATAAAGGGTTATTGGTAAAACATTAACAACCTCTCAGGACTATACACCGTGTTCTTCACGATATCCATAAACTTTGTCAAACGCTTCTATAGCTTTTACAAATTAAATCTAACAAAGGAATTAGTACTTAAAAAGGCTATGTTACAAAAATATTTGTAATTTCAATAAGTAAATTTAATTGAGCTTTGCAATAAGAAAAGGTCTTAACTCAGTTTTGACAAGTTGCAGCCCGCCAAATCTTATGAATGAAAATACGTCATCGTGGCCAATTCGGATAAAGAGGCATGCATATATAACGTCAAGGTATTTAGTCTATATGAAAATTAACAAAAAATAAGAATTCACTAATGTGTCCATAATGAAAAATACTTATTTCCATGGTCTGAACACCTGGTCGAAGTTTATGTATCGTATTCGTCCGGAACACGGTGTATTAATAACATCATAAACAAAAACTTTTGTTCTATGACTTTTATTAATTCATCAGATTTTAATTCATCATTATTCCGTACAAAACCAAAAAGTACTTATTACAAAATGCAGCGGAGGGGAGCCCGGGTTAGATAGAACAGCGAAATCTTGAAAGTTTGTTTTTGGTAAATGTATTATGTTTTGTAAAAAGTCATAGAACAAAAGTTGTTGTTTATGATGTTAGTAATCCGTTCCTGCAAGGTTGTTAGTGTTTTACCAATAACCCTGTATAACCGAATTGGGACACTAGTGGTAGTGTATGTTGTAAATTAATAAATAAAAATGAAATGCTGTTCGTTGGTATGCGCACCACTTAAGAACGGCTGGACCGATTTAGGCAATTTTGTGTTTAAAAATGTTCGTCATCATCTGCCTAGCCTTCTCCCAACTATATTGGGGTCGGCTTCCAGTCTAACCGGATGCAGCTGAATACCAGTATGTTTAAAAAGTGTAAGTCATAGCCCGAATTATGTTTTTATGGGGAAAAAATTGGAAGTTTCCTGGAAAAAAAAATGAAATTTAGGAAAAAACGTCCGATTGACTTTAGTTTTATATTTGTTTTAGTAGAATATTATTTAGTATTTATTGGTAGAATATGTACGTATTGGAATGTAAAATTTGTACATAATAAACAGTGTTCCACGTATCTTGGCCGGCTTCAATTCGACATTTATTGTTGACCAAGCGCCAGCGAGCCGTGAATTGAACAAAATACACTGGGCACACTATACAACGTGTTTTATAAAAGTTACTTCATTTCAAGCCAGTGTTTTCGTTTCGTTCTGTTGTTTAAACCTATAATAATATATGAAGTATGTTATCCTATATGAATGTAGATATTTAAGAGTTAAGTAAGACAATATTAGACTGGAAATGTTGTGCCTAGTTTTTTTTTTGTACAGACGCCAGCATATCAAGCTACTACAATCTGTCAAATTTATTTAATAGATTTTCAACTTTATTGCTAAAGCATAAGGTTTAAAGTTGATTGGGAAAATTTTACAGTTTCGGATTGCTTGTTGTGCTGGCGTCTGTACTAAAATGAATTATTATTGGAACGAAGTTCCTTATCGCATGATACTCTGCACAGTGGCGAATGAAAGCTAGTCCGAAAAAGTGTAGCATTTTGACCATAATCAGCCTATATCGTTGCCACTACTAGGACAGCTCTCCTCTCTGTGAGAGGGAATGGGCCGTAAACAACGCGGGCCCAGTGCGGGCTGCTAGATTTCACATGTCTTCGAATTTTTAGTCCTAAGACATGCCGGTTTTCTCACGATGTTTTCATGCACCGTTTTTGAGAGCAATGGTGATGGTTGATGAAATAAATTATAAAAATTAAAGTGCCTGGGTTCGAATCCACGACCTACGACTTTGTAAGTCGAGACCCGTTACCACTGGGCCACCACTGCTCTCTCACATTTTGACCGGCACGTCACCTTTGTTACGTAATAAAAGGGTCGTGGCGGTCAAAATGTTACCTACACTTTTTTCTTTTCTAACTCTCATTCACCAAGTGTGCAAAAGCGAAATGAAATCGTTCCAACCGGGTGTCCCACGACTCCTCTTATTTTAGTCAATTGTAGTTTGTTTCATTTAGTTTCCGATCTAAGATTTTGAGCTAGTTCACTTCATATTCCAAAAGAATAATGTATGTCACAGTCAACAGTAAACCGTACATCAAGCTACCCGAAACTGTCAAAATTTCCCAATCAACTTTGAACCTTATGCTATAGCGAGAAAGTTGAAAATCTATTGAAGAAATTTGACAGATTGTAGTTCTTGATGTGCTGGCGTCTGTACCACACATATTTCTGATACACGCTTTATAGGCGCTGTCAATACCACTGATATGCAGTTATCTGTACTGTTACAATTTTCGATTCGTACGAAAGTTTCCGGAAGAAGACGAACTTTGCCGCCTGCCTTAGGTTGGATACTATTTGAATATGTACTATTTATATCCAAAGTCTGTGCTGTAATGTACATGTAGCTGTTACTTTATCACTAATCCCCTTACTAATAAACGTTGTACAGCGTCTGTATAGTTACACAACGCTTTGTCTTCTTCATTCGAAAGTCAAATTACTGACGACTGAAAGTGAGAAATCGGTGTGTACTATTCGACGTTTATTAGTAAGGGGGTATATGTATTGTATATATCTATGTCGCAGTTTACATACTGTATTGACACTTTGTATGAACGTACAAACGTATAGTTTTTTTATCTCACGAAGCGACGCGCACTTTGCTTGTGATAGCCTACAAACTCGCTGTGAATGTGTGTGTAAGCGCAGAAGCTCTCGGTACCGTCCGAGACAATGGCAAAGTTTGAAGTGTGTGTGTGTATGTTTGCACGTGTGTGCGCTACTCGTCTTTACGCACACATTTACAGCGTGTTTGTACACTTGGTTACAACAAGTAAAGCGCGCGTCGCTACGTGAAAAAAAAACTGTACAGAGCATTTTATGGGCCGGTTCTTTCAAACGGTTGGTTAACGTAGTGTGGGTTGGTAGATGTCACATGTCTTCGAGTTTTTGGTTCTAAGACATGCCGGTTTCCTCACGATGTTTTCCTTCACCGTTTTGAGAGCAGTGGTGATGAAATAATTTATTCAAAGTAAAGCGCCTGTCAGGGTTCGAACCTACGACCTACAACTCGTAAGTCACGGCCGTTACCACTGCTCTCAGGTCTCGCAGGTAGGTATAAACCTACACTGTCTTCTTACAGCCAATAGTATGTATATATTATGTAGAAACATTTGTTAAAATATGTACTTTTGTTGTTATGTAAAATTGTAGCGAATTCTATTATATACAGTTATCTATATATTTTGTAAGCTTATGTACGGATATACTCACTATAATAATTATTATGATGGTTCATATAATGAAATAAATGATACAGGTTTTATATAAATATGGTTTTATTTTAGTAGTTTAAGGTGAGTGCGCTGCTGAGCCCGCCGAATTCAAAATTTCTCTGGTTTATTGCAAATTGCAGCTCAGTTTTATGTCGTATGTTGATTAAAGTGCGATTGGCGATTGTAGGAACGATATATTTACTGCTCAATAACCATCAAAATCATATTAATCGTCAAACTTTGGAAATTTGTGCCATCTAAGAACAAAGTATAGTCATAAAAAAAAAGTTAGGTGGTACAAAGGGGTTTGAAGGTCCGTGGCATACCTACCCTGTCCGCCATTTTGTTTTTTTTTTCACAATGGCGGCCATGCATCCATCAAAATGGCGCGACAGTAGGTATGTCAGGATCGATATAAAAATATTCAATCCCTTTCCAGTTTAAAAGAGCTACCATTTGTAAAAAACAAAAGAAAATTTGAATATGGCGGGCTCAGCTACGCATCCACCTTAAGAACGTATTTATACTGCCGGAGCGAACACAACTTACTATTGGCCATGAATACAACAGTAGTGGGAACTGTCAGATACTTTGACATATCTAAGAAAATTATTCAATTCATCTAAATACTCGCTAAATTATAAAATACGCGGTAAGTTATAAGTCCAGTCGTTTCTTCACAACGAGGTTTGCAATGCCACACTGTGCAATAAGCTATAATTATGTTATATAAAAATAATTTTCTTTTGAACACAATACGATCTGTCATGTGGGGCATATGACATGACAGAACTAAACTGAGCGACTTGCAATGAGGTTAAATATACATAAATATAACCTCATTGCACGTTCTATGTCATATAAAATAGCACTATATAACATCATTGGCGACGTGTGTGACCTTTGACCTGTAGGCACTACCAACTAAATTTTGATGTTGTTCGCTTGTTTGGTCGCGCAGGTTTGGCCGAAGCTAAAGATTTGTGAGATAACGAGAGTTACTTTCGTAATTATAATACCTCACATAATCATCATCATTTCAGCCGCCGAAAGACGTCCACTGCTGGACATAGGCCTTCCCCAAGCATCGCCACTTAGACCGATCGGTTCTATGCTTCTCGCATGGATCCAGCGGATTCCTGCGACCTTCGCAAGGTCATCGGTCCACCTTGTGGGAGGCCGTCGAACGCTACGTCTTTCGGTATTATAATACCTATTTATTAGTATATATTGTTCACCTTTTGAGTTTCACTGCAGTCAGGTTACATGCTCTGTGGTCAGTTGCGCATTGTCTGTAGTCAAACACGCACGGCGCGCAAAATTTCGCAGGTTTTTGTCGGTCGCAAATTAATTATAGGTATCTCACAAAAAACGCGTTTCGTGTCTTGTTGTGCCTTGATAAGATAATGGGTAGTGCTCCAATATCGTTGGTAGGTTTATTTAGCAGAATCCAAATACTTAATACACTTAATACATTATTGTAGTGCTTTTATCGAAGTACCTACGTAGTATTATACTATTATATTTATTATCTGTGGTAGTAGTTATACGAGTAGGTACGCGGAGTGCGAAATCCCCCGATCTTGTAGTTGTGCGAAGTGTTTGCGTTCTTGAGTAAGAATCTCATATCAAAAACATCGATATTATTTTATTTGTTAACTATGTGAATAATATCATTGTTGTGTGCAAATTTTTTACTTAAATATTTAATCTTGAAAATTTCAAAGACAGATAGGTACCTACGTACCGGATTAAGCACTAGTATATTTTTGGTGGTAATTAAAAATAATATGTAGGTAACTAAAACTGAAATATAACTTGTAACTGACTTAAACATTGCTTTACAGGCTACTGCACACCAACCAACAATGGACTTTCAAAGTTTTGCTTGGTAAGTATACCTACAAGTTAAAAAGTTTTAGAGAGGAGTAGATTTTTCATTATTACCTAATTGTTTTTGGTAACAAGTCCGAAAATTTCTAAAGATCGAAGAACCGACAGCTTATTAACCATCCAGTTTTGACCCCTAGTTAACTGGAATTAATTTGTTGCTAATGACCTCTAATATAAATACCTATATCTAACCTTTAAAGGAATAGGTACGTCGAGTTTCCCTGACCCTGACCACCTGTATAAATAAATATTTTTTACGGTTGCGAATCATATTTAGATCAACATACAACCTCATACTTACCTGCAAATTGCAAAAAAAAAACATAAGAAAATTTGAATTTCGCCGACTACCCAGGGCTGTAGCTAGAGTCGAATTTGAGGTAGGGCAGCATTGGTTACAGGTAGGGCGAAAGTAAAAAAATTATCATAATTGATCTGCCCACGAAGCACAGGCTCCTAAATCAATCACCATGTATATCATTGACCTCTAGGTCAGTGATGTAGGTACATTCAATAGCTATTCGTAGACAAATAATTTCTGTGACAGAGCATGAGCATGGATCTAAGAACTATTAAATCCTCAATGATGAAGAACAAGCGAACAAGATTGTTGAACTTCCAGATTTGGATGTAGAGATCCACGTCTGAGTGAGAGTGAGGTAATAATTAATTGTTGGGTGGGGTGATACGAGTAAATAGATACGACCAAAAATACCATTTAGATCATATTGTTTCTGAAAACTTATTATAATAATTGTGCCACATTTCATTAAAATTTCCTAAGGGGCCTCTGCGAGTTGGCTTCGGCCCCTCATACGCCTTCCAAAGGACCGGGACCCCATGGTCCCGAGATATATAAATTCAAAAGAAAACATAATAATATATAATAAAAAATATTTAAAACTATGATTCACCATGTTCTTAAAAATGCGAAAAACTTCGTTCAGATCAACTGATTTTGTTCTTTTTTTTTTCAAAGGCCATAAATACCATACCAGCCATTCTCTCGTGACCCATTGACAGCCTTTGAGGGCTATTGATTGCAGTTAAAGTTGAAAACCCAGATTCGCACACTGCAGTGCTATCCTATCCTATACCTATCGCTACAATTTTTTTTTATCTCAAACTATTTATCTTAGGTTTTGGTATTTTTAACCCCCGACGCAAAAACGACGGGGTGTTATAATAATAATAAGTTTTAAGTTTGACGTGTCTGTGTGTGTGTGTCTGTCTGTGGCTTCGTAGCTCCCGAACGGATGAACCGATTTTGATTTTGTTTCTTTTGTTTGAAAGGTGAATTATTAGTCGCGAGTGTTCTTAGCTATGTTTGATGAAAATCGGTCCAAGATTGTCGCCGCCACAAAATGGCGGATTACATATTTTTTCACAACTCCCTCAATATGGGTATCAAATGAAAGAGCTTGACAAGTAGAATACTAAACACTATGATATATACTTACTATATATACTTACTTACCGAGGCTATCGATACATACCAAACAAAAATGTTACCTACCATTACTGCTTATTTGTTGCTTAAATGAATTGTGCAAGGTTTGTTATGATCATTTGGATAAATAAAGATGTTTTTTTTTTTTTTTTTATGATAAATTTCAAAACCAAGATGGCCGCCACCACAAATGGCGAATTCACAGAGGAATACGTTAGTATCTATGGAATAAACTCCAACGACCACGAGTAACTAACTAGCTTCACTATGGTAAAAAAATACGAACAGCTGCACAGATTTCGGCGAGTCACGTGTCGATCGTATAGCATGATTACTAGTAATATAATATTATAAAGTTTAAAAAGCAAGAAATAAAAGTTAAATTAAAAAAACCCCCGACTCAAAAACCTCTAAAAACTAAAATAATAATATATATTGGCCCTTTAAGTTTAATATAAGTTGCAGGAAATATTTTGATCCAAGCGTCCTCATGTCGGGGGACGGCTAATAAAAACGCCAAACAGATGAGGCTTAAACCCAGCAATAATGGATGTAGCTATTGTAGAAAACATAACTGCTGTTAACTTCCAATTTTCATTAGCCGTCCCTCGACGTGAGGACGCTTGGATCAAAATATTTCCTGCAACTTATATTAAATTATATTATTACAACTTGTATTATTATTATTATAGTTTTTAGAGGTTTTTGTTTGAGTCGGGGGTTTTTTTAATTTTTAATTTAACTTTTTTAAGGTAGGGCATTGTGATTTCAAGGTAGGGCATTGCCCCATAATGCCCCCCCCCTAGCTACGGCCATGCGACTACCCTTGCGCGAGTTTTAACCGGTCAAGCCCCGCGCGTGCTACACTGCTCTCGTGACAGCAAATGCTAGCAAAATGGCGGTTTCGAGAAAAACGCGTTTAAGTGTTTTTATTTCATTCTTTTTTTTTCAAATTTTTTCAATGTCATCATGTTCGAGCCATAGAAAAAAAAATCTACGTATAGCTTGAAGTCTCCCCATGTCATTTTTGACAAAAATAGAAAATCGTAAAAATGTCGATTACTGCATTTGCTATTACGAGGGCAGTACATAGATCACGCGATACAATAGAAAATCAATTGTGATCAGTTAAAAGGTAACATATTATTGCCGCGATGAGGAAATCGAGCATGTTTGAAAGTTGCTCGATCTATTCACTCGCTCGATATATCACAGTACCTATACAATCATATACACTTGCGTGCAAAAAAATTGGCCCACCCCCATGCTCTCCATTTGAGAGACGATATCTCAAAAATCTTAATGAATATAATTTATTATTTTATATTGTGGGAAGGTAGGTAAGGTACAGTTTATTTGAACATACCCTATATTTTGATAAAAGCAATATTCTTGACAACATCGACTCGATTCTTCAGATGCCCTCATCTAGTGATGAGGGCATCTGAAGAATAAAAAAGTAGGTAAAAATACTAATTTTTGCCCCAGAATAATTATATAGTACTTACCTACTTTTTTTGCTCGGAAAAAGCGCGTGACTTTTTGTCAATGAAATTAACAAACGTTAAAATTTGTTTATTTCTGTTTGTTTAATTAAAATTGAACTTGATTTTGTTAACGGACTTCAAAAAAATATTTGTAAGTTCGCGATTTTCTTAAAAAAAACTAATGAATCAGTTTTGATAATTCTTTCACTAATGTAATCTACATACTTTCAGGGAGGTTTTAATATACAATATATTAGGTTATTGTTAGTAACACTTGTTGAATTATATTGTTTTAAATCGAAGAGCATGGGGCAAGTCGATTTTTTTGAATGCAAGTGTAACATACGGTTTTCCTCATTTATATGTCGTGGCCAGATCATAGAATAGAATTGATCATTTCATCAAGTGTTCGGTCATTTCATGAAATGGTTGTGTATCATGAAATGGCCAGCTAAGATTGACCATATCGTTTAATGATATATCATTCGACGTTTGGCCATATCATGAATTTAGGGTTCGCATCTATCTAAACGACGTCAGGGGCACCCCGAGGTTCGGTTTTGTTAGGTTCGTTTAAACCCTGCAGACAGAAATAGGAGCCCGCGCAGCGCAACAAACACGCGCGGTAGTAGGCAGTCGCCGGACGGCCTACTCGGCTCCCGTACTATTCGCCCATTGTCATTGGTCTTACTCGTTCAAGTTAATACGACAAAATTAAAAATACGTACGTCTCACGCGTAATACCATGACATTCGACCTTCGCAATTTATCACCCATAAGTAGGCATGCCTACTCAAATAACCACACTTTTGACCTCACTTTTTTTTCTGATTAGTGACCGCGTTTGTCTAGACTAGACCCGGCCTAGTGCCTACCTATTCTGAAAACCAATGCACGCCACTGCCTCCGGCTTACACTTCGGGTATATCTACAGGCATGTTATGTGTTCAGGTGCAGGCCAGATTGGAGCTTACTCAGCATAAACAAGGAGACCAACGAGCTGCTGCGTCAATGTGCAAACATGCCCTTAGTAGAGGTGTCAGACGACGTGGAAGAGGTCATCGCACGGAGCAAGGCCTTCCCCATTCCCTTCCCTATTGAGACCAACAGGTAAAAATTGATTACCAATAACAACCAATCAAAATCGAAGGACTAAGGAGGAATCTAAGGAGGTTTGTACTTAGGTCTACTTTTCCGCATCCGTTCGTATCCTTTCCGATCCGATGCGATGCGAGCAGTTTGGTGGAAATCATCCTTAAGTCCGTCAAAGAAGATACGAACCCGTCCGAATGTAGTTGATCGGCCAAAACAAATTAAATTTCTCGGGCGGGATAACACATCGGGAATAGGGACTACTAACAAATCGTTTTGTCATTTATTCTTAGTTCGGGCCCCGAACTTATCTAATGTTCGTAATTGATATGGAGTTGGAATCGCCCGTAACTTCGGTCGGAATCACGGATTTCGTGCTTAGGGAGTCGATCCTCAGAAAGCCAACATTACGAGGCATTTCTAGAGCAGTGGTGGCCCAGTGGTTACGGCCCTGACTTAGATTAGTCATAGGTCGTGGGTTCGAACCCAGACAGGCACTTTATTTTATATACTTAAATAATTTCATCATCACTGTTCTCATAACGAAAAAAACATCCTGACTAAACCGGCATGTCCTAGGCCCAAAACTTCAGACATGTGACATCTACCAACCCGCACTGGGTCCGCGTAGTAGCCAGCAGTGGGAACATTATAGGCTGATTATGCTACTATGCTATAGGCCTCATCCAGTGTGAAAGAGCGATGCCGGGCACGATTAGGTGCCGATAGTGGCTGAAGTGCATCGTAAATTGTTGACGCAGGTAGTAGAGGCTAATCGTGTTCATAATCAGCCTATAATTTTCCCACTGCTGGGACACAGGCCTCCTCTCTGTGAGAGGGAGTGGGCCATAATCCACCACGCGGGCCCAGTGCGGGTTGGCAGATGTCACATGTCTTCGAACTTTTGGTTCTAGGACATGCCGGTTTCCTCAAGATGTTTTCCTTCACCGTTTTGAGAGAAGTGGTGATGAAATAATTTACACAAAGTAAAGCGCCTGTCTGGGTTCGAACCTACGACCTAAAACTCTTAAGTCGCGGCCGTTACCACTCTGCCACCACTGCTCCACTGCTAGTCGTGTTACCACAGGTTAAAACAATAGACGATCGCTCGCTTGGCACCCGCCACAGACACTACGATGAAGATGGGCGCAGACGGCAACAACACATGTTTGATATTTCGCGCCGCCGACCCGCGCAAGCTCCTCAGCCTGGACGAGACCTAGAAATGTTCTTTTTGCAGGCTGGAGACGCTCAAAGTACGTCGCCCGATAGAGAGGCTGAATAAGAACATCGTGTCCACGTACCCGCTCATACACGAGCGAGTGTTGCTGCTCATAACGCACTTCCTTATATACAAGAGGTACGCATTTATGTAATTTGGTACAGTCGAGTTCTTTAATATCTGAGCATGTTCATGAATCAAAAATATATAGGCAATGGTAAGTTTCATAAAACTCTAAACAGCTTTGCCGTACAATAAATTGTAAACAATCTGTGACATCATAAATATGTGACTACATTATATCAATAATATTACTACAGAGACAGACAAAGACTCTAAAAATTGTGCGCAATCCCTTGTTCATATTATTTAGCGCAAAGTTTGGTTCACAAATATCTATGCAATTATTTTTCTATGAAAAAGATCTTGAAACCATGCTTGAAACAAAATCAATTTGAAGTTGTCAGTTATGACATCCTTCAACGGCAATATTGCATTATTACTCGAACTTCTGCTCCGGCAAGTAAAAATAAATTTAATGGTAAAGGCCATTTAGTTGAATATTCAAAGCTGTATAGGTATTTATGAATCCTAGGTTGCAACAAATATATTGAAATCTAGAGTATTTAGATATTTATGTTCCGAAGAGTAGTCAGATATTTTTGACTGCACTACCGTAAGATACTTATGAACAGTTTATATGAAAACATTTTATTGATGTCTAAGTTTGTATAGAACTATATGATAATTTTAACGCTTACAATATTTTGAAACATTGTCACTGCCAATATATTAATGAACTCGACTTTACCTATAGACAATACAAATCTGATGTCTGATTGTCGTCAGGAATACCTATCATTACAAAGTTATTGAGGGTGCTGTAATCGAAAATTTTATATTGGAACTTTCCAGAAAGTTCGGCAGTAGTATAGAGAAGGAGCTTTACAAGGACATGGGCGTGCCGCAGTTCATCGACCGGATCCTCCAGAAGAGAGCCGTCATGTTCATGGGGCAGGAAGACTCCTACATGCTGCTGTCTGGAGAAAAAGGGTAAGTAGCAATAAGATATGTACTGATATTTTCTTCTTAGCGTGTTGATGGCAATCTATTAAAGTTATAAGGTGTTAAAAAATTACCCCAAAAAACTTTAAGAGGTGCTTTAGACCATCGAACTGAACAACTTTCACTATGGGACCAACTCCGAAATCACGACAAAAAAATCTGGTGTTTCATGCAAAAGTTCAATACCTACCTACTCGACCAAAATGTATGAAACAGCTCATTTTTTTTTCGTGATTTCAGAGTTGGTCCCATAGTGAAAGTTGTGTGGTTTAGGTACTAAAATAATTTTTTGATAATGTCAATAATTTCGGAAATAATCGCTCCAAAAGTAAAAAACAATGTGTCCCCCCCCTCTAACTTTTGAACCATAAGTTTAGAAAATATGAAAAAAATCTGAAAAGTAGAACTTTATAAGGACTTTCTAGGAAAATCATTTTGAACTTGATGGAAACAACAGTTTTTGTACAAAAAAAACAAAAAGTTTGTACAAAAAACACTTATTGTGACGGACGGGAAACTACGGAATCCTACACTGAGCGTGGCCCGACACGCTCTTGGCCGGTTTTTTTTTTGTTAACCTATGTTGTGTGACGTCCCACTGCTAGGCAAAGGCCAAATAAACAATTAGGATAAATTAAAATTTTATCAGTACTTATAAGGAAAAAACCGGCCAAGTGCGAGTCGGACTCGCCCATGAAGGGTTCCGTAGCAGCAAGTAACATAATATAAAAGTTCTTGTAGGTCGTTGTAACTTTGTGAAAGGTAAATTGCGGTTTTCGATTTATGACGTATTAAAAAAAAAACTACTTACTAGATCTCGTTCAAACCAATTTTCGGTGGAAGTTTACATGGTAATGTACATTATATATATTTTTTTAATTTTATCATTCTCTTATTTTAGAAGTTAGAGGGGGGGGGGGGGACACATTTTACCACTTTGGAAGTGTCTCTCGCGCAAACTATTCAGTTCAGAAAAAAATGATATTAGAAACCTCAATATCATTTTTGAAGACCTATCCATAGATACCCCACACGTACAGGTTTGATGAAAAAAATTTTTGGAGTTTCAGTTGTAAGTATGGGGAACCCCAAAATTTATTGTTTTTTTTCTATTTTTGTGTGAAAATCTTACTGCGGTTCACAGAATACATCTACTTACCAAGTTTCAACAGTATAGTTCTTATAGTTTCGGAAAAAAGTGGCTGTGACATACGGACGGACGGACAGACAGACAGACAGACATGACGAATCCATAAGGGTTCCGTTTTTTGCCATTTGGCTACGGAACCCTAAAAAGCATGTGTTATTTTAAAAACTATGTAGATTAGGTCGTGTTTTTTCTTACCTGAGAAGAAAAGCCGAAAAAACTAAGAGATCACAGTCACTTTAAAGTCCAAACATAATCTTGGTCAGATCATGTAGATTGGTGTCTGAAATGGAGGTGATGAGCATGGTTCTTTTGGTCCCAGGCGTGGTAGGTCCGCGGTTCGAGCAACGGTTCCGCATGGACTACGAGGACGTCTTGATCACTGAGGCGCAGAACGTGCAGCAGAACGGCTACGGCGAGGAGGGGACGCCCACGACCGCTCTACACAAGTGGCGACAGATGTGGGCAGACTTCTACCAGGTAGGTGGATAGCAGCTGAAGATCATCGTCAGGTGATACACCTTGTGTTGTCATCTGACATTATGCTGAGCTGAGGCCCTTTTGGCATTATAATCTTTGTTTTCTGTTTTTATAGTTTTAAGGTGTATTTTTGTTTGCTGTAATGTCAATAAACGCATTTTTCTTTATTTCTTTAGGTACAAAGCATATAACGTAAATTTACGTAATTTTAGTGGACAAGTTCTTAATCACGTCTAAACTTGTACGGAGTAGTGTCAGGCGCTGATTAATTTAACAGGACTAAACTAAAATTTATCTTCTGTCCTTTTCTTAATGAAATAGAAAGAAAAAGATGCACTGAACTTAAATTTAGTTTAGTTTGTGAGCAAGGGAATCGGTACCCATGTCAGTATGTTTGGAGTATTGTGAAATGAGCGTATGTCTGTCGATTAGTGTATACTTCTCGTTATTGTACTTAACTTATGTGTTATGTGTCTTTAACTAATGTAAATTGGCCTTGGCCGTTTTATGTTAAAATAAGTACGAGTATTTGGCGAAATGTAGCTGCAGTGTACTCAAACTCAAAGCATTTATTTCAATTAAACCATTACAGGTACTTTTGAATTGTCAAAATTAAGTAGTCGGTCAGTTAGTCAGAAAGTTGAAGCTAGTCGCCCATTCCAAAGCGTAGATCTCTATGGAGAAGAACGGGCAAGAAACTCCATGGACACTCTTTTAAATCAAGATATTACAAAATCCTGAGTACATTATTCTTGTTGCTTCTATATGTGAGAACAATGTAAAAAAAAAAAAAACACACAAATGAAGAA
Source organism: Amphipoea lucens (assembly GCA_947508005.1). Taxonomy (NCBI): domain Eukaryota; kingdom Metazoa; phylum Arthropoda; class Insecta; order Lepidoptera; family Noctuidae; genus Amphipoea; species Amphipoea lucens. Next base: position 13,757,313 of record OX382379.1, read on the forward strand.
ACAATACAAGAAATAAGATTAAAAATAAGCCTTGGCAGTTAAGAGATTACCAGTCTCAACCGACGGCGTCCGTTCACGAACATGACGCATGGATCAGCACCATCCAGCTCAACCATTTTGTAGGGAACCGAATGATCCAACACACGCGCCACCATCAGCGAAACATTTAAGTGAGCATGTACAGACGCCAGCTGCACATCAAGCTACCCGAAACTGTCAAATTTTCCCAATCAACTTTGAACCTAATGCTTTAGCGATAAAGTTGAAAATCTACTAAAGAAATTTGACATTGTAGTTGCTTGATGTGCTGGCATCTGCACTATAGGTGCACGTTTGCTTAACCCTTTGGGGAATACATGAGATACGTTGTGTTATGATGTTATGTTTTAATCTGATTCTCCAGGTCCTCAGTTTGACATTCGAAAAACTTGTGTCTGACGTGACGCTAGACAGCAACAAAGACGCAGCGAGCAAATACATTGACCGCTTTGTAAAGCTGTCGAAGAGTCAGGTGTTTGACAACAAGGTGTACTACAGACGCATCAGTGTCCTCATCGAGACCGTGGTGATCGAGGCAGACGCGCGCGCCCGTGAGGCTGGAAAGATGGCCTATGTTAAGGCGCTTACAGGACCTAAACGCAAAAAAACGGTAGTTTTCGAAACAATAAAAGTATATGATCGCCTACAGTAAACAAAATCAGAAAAATATATGATATTCTTCAGGATATATGCTAGATAGATAGTGTTTTGAAAACACAATACAACTAATTTGGTACGATAGAAAAAAATCATGAACATACCTCTAAAAAACTTTCTTTTTACAATAAAAACCATACTAATATACATACAATCATTCTGATTTTTTGTCAGATTATTCTACAAGTAACATACTAAAATGATAGTGTTTTATTTTTTTATTTAAAACAATAGTTTTTTTGTAAATCGAATATTCATAGTTCCGAACATAAAAAGTGCGCATGTGTGCGTGAACGCCCGTGTAGCGACACTGCCGGCCGAGGCCTGATGCTATACGGACGTGTCGCTCTTTTCGCCGCACTATTTCCGTCAAAATTGTTATGTTTTTGTTAAGTTTTATTTGTAAATTCATTGTTTATTATTATTTGCATTATCTTCTTTCCGTAAATATTTTTATTTCGTGTAAATATAAAATACTTTTAAGTTTGTTATGTATGGGTGCAAGGCGCGCGCCATCTATTGTACGGCGAGTCCCAACTCCCGGGCGTTTCACTTGTGTCTACCGGCAGTGGTCCGCGTAACCTAACAAAGTTAAAATAGGGTAATAATTTGTAAATAAATGGGAAATATAGTGAAACATTCCGTTAGGAGGACTACAAAACGTTCATATAAAACAAAAGCCGAACATAATATGAACGAAAGTAAAAAGTATGAGCATTTTATTTTTAACTGAATATTTTTATTTTTGCAATAAAACTATGAATTTTGGAAACATCTAAGAAAGTGCAGTCGGTATTTTCGACTTCACGTACAACTGTCACAGTGACGTATGTGGACGACGTGTAGATTTGTATTCGAGAGTCCCCGGGTTCGATTCCCAAGGTTACGAAATCGTACTTTCTTTTTAAATTTTATTTAAATGTATTTTGAATTTTTAGATAGATAGTGTTTTGAAAACATAATACAACTAATTTGGTACGATAGAAAAAAATCATGAAGATACCTCTAAAAACTCTTTTTACAATAGAAACCATACTATTATACATACAATCATTCTGATTTTTTGTCAGATCATTCTACAAGCAACATACTAAAATAATAGTGTTTTATTTTTTTAGTTCAAACAATAGTTTTATTGTAAATAGCATAATATTCATAGTTCCGAACATAATAAGAGCGCATGTGTACGTAAACGGTAAACCCCCGTGCGTGTAGCAATAATGCCGGCCGAGGCCTGATACTATACGGACGCGTCGCTCTTTTCGCCGCATTATTTATTTGTACCTACATACATTCATTGTTTATTATTACTATTTGCATATCTTCTTTCTGTAAATATTTTTATTTCATGTAAATATAAAATACTTTTAAGTTAAAATAGCGTAATAATTTGCTATCAATTATATCATTTGTAAATATGGGAAATAAAGTGAAACATTCCCTTAGGAGGACTACAAAACGTTCATATAAAACAAACGCCGAACATATGAACGAAATTAAAAAGTAAGAGCATTTTATTATTACTGAATATTTTTTTTCGCTATGAATTTTGGTAGTTTAAGAAAATGCACTTATTACGCATAAGCTCAGTTTTTTCGACGAGATACGCAATCGTTACATTGGCTTATGTAGACGACGCGCAGGTTCGTGTTCAAGGGTCCCCGGGTTCGATTCCCAGTGATACGAAATCGATTTAATTTTATTTAAATGTATTTTGAATTTTTAAATATATTTTTATAAATAACTAAAAAAACGTCTACAATGTAATTATCTTTCACAGGAGAAAGAAAGTCGAAAATATCAACACGGAAGTTACTTCTAATGCGTAAGTACCTACACGTTTTCTATGCCATTGTAACAATAAAAAAAACCTAAATTTATTAACAGACCGCGACTTATTGATAATATGCATAAAGAAATCACAGATTCATCCGAAAATTGCGATGAAAATTATCACAAGCAAGAGTTTAATTTTTATTGATTGTGTTTATAATAAATAGAAATCATAATAATTATGTATGAATGTTAGGTACGAGTACCTAATCCTTGAGGCCGTTTACACATCATGCCGAAGCTGCAGCGGCATCGCCGCCGCCGCGGCGCCGCTGCATCAGTCACCCTTGGATTTGTATGAACACACGGCGCCGCCGCGCCGCCGCGCCGCCGGCGGTGCGGCGCGGCGACGAGTTTTGATAAGATCTATCAAAACTCGCCGCCGCACAGTGGTCTGAAAATCGAGCTCCATACTCATAGAAACTTAAAGTACGGAAATAAAAAAACAAAAATTGTAATGGGTCTAGTATACCTCCCTTTACGTAATATTAACGTATGGATGGTATCAGTCGCTCCACGCGTGAGAAAAAAAGTTTTTTGTTTTTTTTTGTATGGGAGAAAACACTAACCCCCTTATTCATAATCCTATTTTATCTCTATTTTAGCTAAAATAGGTTTATAGAACGTTTGTCTTTATCTGTCACGTTGTCATTTCTGTGTGTAAGAAAGAGACAAACCCCATTTTAACTAAAATAGGTTTGATAAGTTTTATGAATAAGGGGGTTAATGTACATTTTTTTGAAATGAATGGAACTGATAGGCTGGAGCTCACACGAGCTATTGTACCATACACGGCCATCAAGATGACATACAATTCATGGACCGTTGGGCGCCGCTTTGCACGTAGCAAATTTTTGAAATTTTGTGTTTTCGATATGTGATTTTTCAAATCTTTGACGTGAATAAATGAACTTGCCGATCGATTTACTTATACTATCGTTACTTTTAGCCTGCTTATGACCTTTATGATGACAACAATTAAAAATTATGTTGATTATAAGTACCTATACGTTTTTTTTTAATTTCATTCCAAGAACTACTTAACTCATTTAATCACCGTTGTAGTGTATCTATTAAATAGATATGTAAACACTGTCTCATTCACACAAGCGGGGTAGCTGCTGTCAGTTATGTTATGTCATCTGTCAGTTACGAGGAATGGCGGGAAACAGACAAAGTGAAGCAGGCTATATACGATGGCGCTTGGTGTGGTAGTGAGCCAGTGAAGTGATATGTTTAACATAAGTACGGAATCAACAGGATTCTACAACCGTGATTATGGTTGAGTTATAATTAGATACTGCTTCAATCTGAGCCTCAATCAGAGCCTGTTCTTCCACGATGTTCAACTTGTTTTCGTTTGAAAACTTAAAATAAATTGGTCAGCAGAACATTGTGGAAGATGGCTTTGGATTCTCCCATACCTTTTCTTCGCCACAAACTAAGCGCAGAGGCACAAAAGAACACATAAACATACTGGAATCGTCTTCGTCTGCCATAGTTTGCTTATACAAACTTTGCCCTGAAGCACCATCAAAGCCATACTTGCATATAATTGTTAACTCTTTGCCATCCAGCGAAGGTTCCACACGTAGGAATTTTCCAAGCTTTGCACAGTTTTATCCAAAATTTAGCTTTACTTTTACCTCTCCTTCCGTGATGTACAATGGTAACTTTTGGAGGGCAGCAGTCCTTCTTCGCCTCAAGGATGGCAGTATAAGAAGGACACAGTGGTACTCCTTCTTCTTTTGCACAAGATCTTAATGTTATATACTGCCACTTCGAAAGCTTCAATGAGGTCAAAATAAATAAAGCTTTATCAGCGGAATATATAGGCACAGTTTCCTTGGGCTTTAACAATTTATTTATCCTTGTAGCCTCTTTGCTCCGAGACTAGTTTAACGATATCTGCTATATTCTTGTCATGTGCTTTCAAACCGGTTGCATGAGCAAGGCTTTCAGTGCTATACGTTAGGAGGTCTTCCGCTCTCCTTCTCTTCTGTAGCGGGCTTAGCTCTTTAAATGGTTTTCTCGGCCTCACAACTGATGTTGATGTTCCAACACTGCACGTCTCCGGTGTGTAGGATGTTGATGCACCCTCATTTAAAACAAAGTCAGAACTGGAACGGGTTTGCTGCTCTACTGACACTAAATAAGGGGTCATCTTTCCTTTCATGATCTCAGGCCATTTTATGTTCTCTTGCAGCCATGTCTCATACTTTGTTATGTATGTACGTCTCGTGCGATTACACGAGATCCATTTGTTCCTCAACGAACAAACGTAAGTCTGACAGAATTGTATCAATACCCTCTTTTCATTTTCAATAGTATTCTCAAAAACTTCAAATAAAACATTGGGCTGTGAAAAACAATTGTTGTTTGACACAAACATGACAATGTCCAAATTGGTATCACAACCTTCCATCACAGCACAATAAAAAAAATAACGTAATAAGTTAGCGCGCACAAGTACTGAGAGCTACTGATAAAAGTAAGCTCAAACGTCCTGTTTTTATACAACTACCCTCATTATCGTTCGCTATTCTTTAATTAGGTTTTACAGACTTTAATATTACAGACAATAGAATTTTATTGTGACTAGGGCCCATTTGGCCCTGCTAGAGCTGGTTGATGCTCATGTCATTAGTATATAATTATAACTCAACCATAATCACGGTGATTAAATGAGTTAGTTCTTGGAATGAAATAAAAAAAACGTATATAATCAATATAATTTTTAATTGTTGTCATCACAAAGGTCATAAGCAGGCTACAACTAACGATAGTATAAGTAAATCAATCGGCAAGTTAATTTAACCTCGTCAAAGATTTGAAAAATCACGTATCGAAAATTCAAAATTTCAAAAATTTGCTACGTGCAAAGCGGCGCCGAACGGTGCATGAATTGTATGTCATCTTGATGGCCGTGTATCGTACAATAGCTCGTGCGAGTTCCAGCCTATCAGTTCCATTCAGTTTCAAAAAAATGTACATTAAGTGTTTTCTCCCATACAAAAAAAATAAAAAACTTTTTTTTCTCACGCGTGGAGCGACTGATACCATCCATACGTTAATATTACGTAAAGGGAGGTATACTAGACCCATTACAATTTTTGTTTTTTTATTTCCGAACTTTAAGTTTCTATGAGTATGGAGCTCGATTTTCAGACCACTGTGCGCCGCCCGCGGTGCCATACTATTATATTCTGTGGCGATGCCGCTGTATTGGTTTCTCTTGGATTTGTATGAGCCCTTGCGGCGCGCCGCCGCGGCGCCGTGTGTTCATACAAATCCAAGGGTGACTGATGCAGCGACGGCGGTGCCGCTGCAGCTGCGGCATAATGTGTAAACGGCCTCAAAGATTAGGTACCTAACATTCATATCGAGGGTATAGTGTTCAAACCCAATAAGTGTCAAAAAATGAAAAATCGGTTTATTAGTACATCTTAATGCATTTTTGACGCTCTTTCCAGTGGTCTAATCCAATAAGTGGAATTCGCAGCAGAAAGATAATTACTTAAGGTAATAACCCAATAAAGTCACCACGTTTAGCCGTTTCTTAATTTTTTTCGCCGTTTCGAATTTCGTACTTATTGGGTTTGAGCACTATACCCTCGATATATAACTATGATTCCTTTTTATTATAAACAAAATCAATTTTAAATCTAATTTCTTGCTTTTGATCATTTTCATCGCAATTTTCAGATGAATCTGTTACCTATTTCATTATGCCCATTATCAATAAGTCGCGGTCGGTTAATAAAAACATTAGGTCAGAATTTTTTTTATTTTTGTAATAGCTTAGATAACGTGTAGGTACTTGCGCATTAGAAATACCTAACTTCCGTGTTGATATTTTCGACTTTCTTTCTCCTGCAGACTTTTTTTAGTTATTTATAAAAATATTTAATAGATATATTTAAAAATTCAAAATGACATTTAAATAGAAAATTCGATTTCGTAACCTTGGGAATCGAACCCGGGGACTCTCGAATACAAATCTACACGTCGTCCACATACGCCACTGTGACAGTTGTACGTGAAGTCGAAAATACTTAGCTTATTCGAAATGACTGCACTTTCTTAGATGTTTCCAAAATTCATAGTTTTAGAAAAAAACACTGCAAAGTGATAACTTTTATTTCGGAAGTCGGTGTCGCTGGTTCCGCATTTTCGTTTTTTGACACCGACTTCCGAAATTATAGTTATTTATCACGCTGTAGTGCTTTTTTTGAAGTCGGTTGTTTTTTTTTCTTTCTAATTGTACCTACTTACCTCACAAAAATTCAATTAACACTAGTGCATTGAAGAATCATCAAAATTCGCATAGAAATGCCGGAGATGCAGTACATTTATGCATATTAACTTCGGACATACTACATAAGAATAATTACCTAATGTATTATATACTAAAACCTTCCTGGAAGTATGTAGGTAGATCACATTAGTGAAAGAATGATCAAAATTGGTTCATCAGTTTTTTAGAAAATCTACAAATATATATACAAACATACACACATACATACATTACATAGGTACATACATACGGGTCGAATACACAACCTCCTTTTTTGAAGTCGGTTAAAAATGTTTTAAATTTCATTGAATCAGTTTTATTTCAAAATCACCCACATCCTTAAGTTTTTCAAGTCACACTCAAAACGAATAAAATTTATTATGTTGTCACACATAACTACATAATTTGTTTGTTAGATCTTTAACTTATTTGCACATCGTTTCCGCGCCATCTATTAGAATACTAGGGCGTAATCTCACAAAACCGTTACTTCTAAATCTCATGTATGCTTTATGTCATAATTGTGATGGGCGTCGTCGTTAGATGGCGTTTGCGTCGATTCTGCATATGTGTGCATGCGTTTTTCAAGGACACTTAGGTCTAGTAAGCCTCTTAATGTTATTGGAGCTGGTAAGTTTAATCAAATAGCGGCATATAAAGAGCAGTGGTGGCCCAGTGGTAACGGCCGCGACTTGCGAATTGTAGGTTCGAATCCAGAAAGGCGGTTTACTTTGTGTAAATAATTTCATCTACCACTGCTCTCAAAATGAACATCCAGAGGAAATCGGCATGTCCAAGAACCATAAATTTAAAGACATGTAGCTTCTACCAACCTGTATTGCGCCCACGTGGTGGATAACGGCCCACTGCCTCTCACCGAGAGGACGCCTGTGTCCCAGCAGTGGGAACATTTTAGGCTGATTATGAATATGATGAGATAAATAATATTCAAAATGGCGGACTTTTTTTTCTCAATTCGACAGTGGTTGTTTCTCGATTTCACAGCGGACAAACGAATTCTTCTCGATTTTGACTTTCTAAAACAGCTATAGTTTTTTGTCAAATATCTAGTGCATATACTTAATGGTAATCGGTATACCGTGGCGGGAACTGCCTTGCTTTTTTTGCCTCGAGCAAAGTGTTATTAGAAATATTTTTCCATTATACATTCCTCAGAAGCAGTCCAGAGTCTGCACCCAAATTGCGTTACACACTTTCAATCACGACCTGAATCATTTTGAAGGATATTGCGAATCCATTGCTGCATGTGTTCGAAAAATGTGTCTGCTCAACAACGTAAATAACGCAATGAACGTTGTTGAACTGTCAAAATGACAGCCATTGCTACTATTAGGGCGTTTACGCACTACATCCGATCCGAATCTGAGAAATGCCGGTCCGAAGTGACCATTGTCCTATTTATACAGACTTACTTTGTTATCACCATCCAAATTTTTACAGGGTGTTCTACCCATGAATATGAACAACTTTCACTATGGGACCAACTTTGAAATCACGAAAAAAAAAATCAGCTGTTTCATTCAAAAGATCAATACCTACTTGACGAAAATGTATGAAACAGCTGATTTTTTTTTCGTGATTTCAGAGTTGGTCCCATAGTGTCATGTGTAGAAAAAATATGGATGGTGATAAAAAAATAAGCCTGTATGAGGGGTTGCGCACTAGATCCGAACAAATAGGACGATGGACTATTTCTCGGATTCGGGTCAGACGTAGTGCGTAAACACCCTTAGTGTGTTACGCAATTACCCCGCTGGATTTATGCTCGCCCGGTATATTAGACCTCTGCCCATCCCTGCCCCATCCCTGCGGGGAAAACAAGTTTGATATTATGTTATGGTAATCCCACAGGTCTGGGCGTGTTCAAAATCGCGAACCATCAGGTGGACGTGTACGTGCTGTCGGTCGCAGAGCGCGTGCAACAGTTACTACGCCGGGACATGTTGCAACATGTCAGTAAGGTCAACTTAGCCTACATCTCACCCAGCGCCTCCGTACTAGGTAAGAACTAGACTGTAGCGGTATCTACAACACCACATGCGAACAACGCGTCATACTGACGTCACGCAAATCCTGCATCTCGCAAGCAGAGTTTACCGCGCAACTAGCATAGATACAACAGCCCGACATGAGTCATCGGGCAGTTGCCCGCCAGACAACACCCGTCTGGTCGGAGGATCCTCCCTTTTCTATAGAGTATGAGTGAACTTTACACCCTGTTCTTCATACCTCTATAGGTACTAGCTGATGTATTACGTAAAATAATATATCTCACAGCTAGCGTTGAAAAAAGCAGGAAAAATTCCCGTTTCTTTCCAATTCCGTTGTTTTTTTCAATGTTTCATTCGAAAGTTTCGAGAACATTTGTCAGTATATATTTCATTTTTTTTTTCAAAAAAACCGAAAAAAAAAAACGAAAAATATGAAAGAAACGGGAAACTCGTGTTTTTTTTATTCAAATCCGTTCTTACTATATTTAACTTAAGAGGCTTACTAGACCTAAGTGTCCTTGAAAAACGCATGCACACATATGCAGAATCGACGCAAACGCCATCTAACGACGACGCCCATCACAATTATGACATAAAGCATACATGAGATTTAGAAGTAACGGTTTTGTGAGATTACGCCCTAGTATTCTAATAGATGGCGCGGAAACGATGTGCAAATAAGTTAAAGATCTAACAAACAAATTATGTAGTTATGTGTGACAACATAATCAATTTTATTCGTTTTGAGTGTGACTTGAAAAACTTAAGGATGTGGGTGATTTTGAAATAAAACTGATTCAATGAAATTTAAAACATTTTTAACCGACTTCAAAAAAGGAGGTTGTGTATTCGACCCGTATGTATGTACCTATGTAATGTATGTATGTGTGTATGTTTGTATATATATTTGTAGATTTTCTAAAAAACTGATGAACCAATTTTGATCATTCTTTCACTAATGTGATCTACCTACATACTTCCAGGAAGGTTTTAGTATATAATACATTAGGTAATTATTCTTATGTAATAATAATAATTTTAATGACGTCTCGGAAAGACTTTTCAAAATTAATATTCATTCGGCCTTCACACTCATTCGGTACTGTTGTTTTGGACCAAAATTTACTTATAGCCTTCGCTCCTCTCATCTATGGAAGCATCCACAACTTTTAGAAAAAGTAGACCAAATTATTAGAAACACATTAACTTCCATCCTAAATGTGGCCCTGGACGACCGTGCGTGGCAGCAAGCCACACTACCCATTCGCTTGGGCGGTCTCGGCGTCCGCAAAATTTCAAGTATTAGTTTACCAGCCTTCCTCTCCTCGGTCCACAGTACCGATAAATTAACCAGGAACATTTTATCTTCCTCACTGGTCGATTTTGAAGTGCCGTTTTTGACCGATGCGTTGAATGCTTGGAAAATGGCTTGTCCCAATACGGTTTTGCCTGATAACCCGTCTTCCCAGAGACAGTGGGACGTGCCGCTCTGCAGTATTATACGGAATACCCTTGTAAACACGTCACGTAATACTGTTGAGCGTGCCCGTCTGCTGGCTGTGGGAGAATGGGAGTCAGGTTTGTGGCTTCAGGCGCTCCCGTCATCCACCATAGGCACAATGATGGATGACTCATCGTTTCGGCTCGCTACGTGTCTCCGCTTGGGCGCACCTTGTGTTGCTCCGCATCGATGTCACTGCGGTGAAGCTGTCGACAGTCTCGGACACCATGGCCTGTCCTGCTGCAGAAGCGCAGGTCGCATAGCACGGCACGCCAGCATCAACGATATTATTCGTCGAGCCCTTGTCACCGCCGGCGTACCAGCGGTGCTAGAACCAAACGGCTTGGTACGTGATGATGGGAAGAGACCAGACGGCATGACGTTGTTGCCTTGGAAGGTGGGTAGGCCTCTGGTGTGGGACGCAACATGTGTCGATACCCTTGCGCCATCTCATGTTCCTAGCACTGCGGGCTGTGCTGGCGCCGCTGCTGCAGCTGCTGAGACCCTCAAACGGCGCAAATACTGTAACCTTGTGGGCAACTACACCTTTGAGCCGTTTGGGGTCGAAACGCTCGGGTCATGGGGCCCGAGCGCGCGTCTCCTTTTTAAGGAAATTTCTCGCCGGCTGGTCGATACTTCACGTGACCAGAGGGCTGGGTCGTTCTTTGGCCAAAGAATTAGCATTGCCATTCAACGTGGCAATGCTGCCAGTCTTCTGGGCACGTTTCCGGATGACAGCGATGCGGATGAATACTTCGACGCCTAAGTTTTTTATTTTTATATATTTGTATTGTAAGTTAGTTAGTCATTTATTTTAGTATCTAGTGTATATAGTTAGTTTCTAAAAGAATAAATGTACATAAAACCTTCTTATGTAGTATGTCCGAAGTTAATATGCATAAATGTACTGCATCTCCGGCATTTCTATGCGAATTTTGATGATTCTTCAATGCACTAGTGTTAATTGAATTTTTGTGGGGTAGGTACAATTAGAAAGAAAAAAAAACAACCGACTTCAAAAAAAGCACTACCGCGTGATAAATAACTATAATTTCGGAAGTCGGTGTCAAAAAACGAAAATGCGGAACCAGCGACACCGACTTCCGAAATAAAAGTTATCACTTTGCAGTGTTTTTTTCTAAAACTATGAATTTTGGAAACATCTAAGAAAGTGCAGTCATTTCGAATAAGCTAAGTATTTTCGACTTCACGTACAACTGTCACAGTGGCGTATGTGGACGACGTGTAGATTTGTATTCGAGAGTCCCCGGGTTCGAATCCCAAGGTTACGAAATCGAATTTTCTATTTAAATGTCATTTTGAATTTTTAAATATATCTATTATATATTTTTATAAATAACTAAAAAAAAGTCTACAGGAGAAAGAAAGTCGAAAATATCAACACGGAAGTTAGGTATTTCTAATGCGCAAGTACCTACACGTTTTCTAAGCTATTACATAAATAAAAAAAATTCTGACCTAATGTTTTTATTAACAGACCGCGACTTATTGATAATGGGCATAATGAAATAGGTAACAGTTTCATCTGAAAATTGCGATGAAAATTATCAAAAGCAAGAAATTAGATTTAAAATTGATTTTGTTTATAATAAACTAGCGGCCCGCCCCAGCTTCGCACGGGTGCAATTTTTTTTTCGAATTTCCAAAATTTTCTTTCATACAAACCTTGTCCCGGCAATACCGATCACAACAAAAAAAGAATTAGCGAAATCGGTCCAGCCGTTTTCATGTTATGTCGTGACAACGGAAAACGGGTTTCATTTTTATATATACAACATTATTTTTAGTATATGCGAAACCTGAATATAGTTTGTTCAGAATAAGTAACTGAATCGATTCCAATAATTTTTACCCCATGTTATATTTTGGCCCAAAAATATTTAAAAAAGGTTAATAGTTGGACACCCCGAGTATATTATACTGTGCCCCGAGGAGCGACTAAGTAGGTACCATACGCGCACAATGGCGCGGCGCGGACGCACAGCGAGCGGGGCGACCGGGGCGGGGGTGCAGCAACCTCAGTCACCCGGGTACCACTGGTTGGCGCGCACGTGTCGCGTGGGTCCAACTGCATAATCGCGAGCGCGCGGGCCGCCGAGTTGTGTTTCGGTTGATCGTGTACTTACCTATCGTATGTAAAAAGTGTCGTGTAACCATGACTTTCTCATACACAAACGTCCAGTACACAGAAACAACGATAACAGTGATAACGTATCCGTGGCAGTGCGGTGGTACGAGGAGCAATCAGAGTGCTTTGAACAGAACACAATGCTTTGCCGTGATGATTAACATTTTTAAACACGCCAAGATGGTTAATTGTAGAAAGTTATTATTTGTACCTACAGCCTGCTGTGGTTAAGTAATGCGATGTTTAACACTTTTCATCCACTTTGAACAAATCGCATTGACTACATTGTATCACTTACGGCTTACGAATAAGTAATTACTTATTCGTAGCTTACGGCTGCATTTATTTACGAATAAAGTACATTATAATAACTACCTACACTTGACCATTACGACAGTCCAAAGCCTGCAAGTGTGATGGAAAATGTTATCACCCGTTAATTACAATACAATCGCCGCGCGGTGCCCATGATTTCATACGGACAAACAGGTAACATAACAAGCTTATAACTTGGTGATTATTCATGATACAGTTTTGAAATTTTGTACATAGATTCTTTACATAAAAATACTAGACACGTGTTTCGGGTTTCGCATATACTAAAAATAATGTTGTATACAGGGTGAAATTGAACACATGCGACAAATCGAAATGGGAGATTGTACTCATTATTATGAACAACTTTTACTATGAGACCGAACCTGAAATCGCGAAAAAAAATCAGCTGTTCCCTACATTTTGACGAGTTATGCGAACATAAAATGTAGGGAACAGCTGATTTTTTTTTCGCGATTTCAGGTTTGGTTCCATAGTAAAAGTTGTTCATAATGATGAGTACAATCTCCCATTTCGATTTGTCGCATGTTTTCAATTTCACCCTGTAGATAGGAATCATAGTTATATATGAATGTTAGGTACCTAATCTTTGAGGCCGTTTACACATTATGCCGCAGCTGCAGCGGCACCGCCGTCGCGTCGTCGCTGCATCTGTCACCCTTGGATTTGTATGAACACACGGCGCCGCGGCGGCGCGCCGCAAGGGCATAGAATATAATATTATGGCACCGCGGGCGGCGCACAGTGGTCTGAAAATCGAGCTCCATACTCATAGAAACTTAAAGTTCGGAAATAAAAAAACAAAAATTGTAATGGGTCTAGTATACCTCCCTTTACGTAATATTAACGTATGGATGGTATCAGTCGCTCCACGCGTGAGAAAAAAAAGTTTTTTATTTTTTTTGTATGGGAGAAAACACTTAATGTACATTTTTTTGAAACTGAATGGAACTGATAGGCTGGAGCTCACACGAGCTATTGTACGATACACGGCCATCAAGATGACATACAATTCATGCACCGTTCGGCGCCGCTTTGCACTTAGCAAATTTTTGAAATTTTGAATTTTCGATACGTGATTTTTCAAATCTTTGACGAGGTTAAATTAACTTGCCGATCGATTTACTTATACTATCGTTAGTTTTAGCCTGCTTATGACCTTTGTGATGACAACAATTAAAAATTATATTGATTATATACGTTTTTTTTTTTATTTCATTCCAAGAACTAACTCATTTAATCACCGTGATTATGGTTGAGTTATAATTATATACTAATGACATGAGCATCAACCAGCTCTAGCAGGGCCAAATGGGCCCTATTCACAATAAAATTCTATTGTCTGTAATATTAAAGTCTGTAAAACCTAATTAAAGAATAGCGAACGATAATGAGGGTAGTTGTATAAAAATAGGACGTTTGAGCTTACTTTTATCAGTAGCTCTCAGTACTTGTGCGCGCTAACTTATTACGTTATTTTTTTTTATTGTGCTGTGATGGAAGGTTGTGATACCAATTTGGACATTGTCATGTTTGTGACAAACAACAATTGTTTTTCACAGCCCAATGTTTTATTTGAAGTTTTTGAGAATACTATTGATTTGTCAGAAAATGAAAAGAGGGTATTGATACAATTCTGTCAGACTTACGTTTGTTCGTTGAGGAACAAATGGATCTCGTGTAATCGCACGAGACGTACATACATAACAAAGTATGAGACATGGCTGCAAGAGAACATAAAATGGCCTGAGATCATGAAAGGAAAGATGACCCCTTATTTAGTGTCAGTAGAGCAGCAAACCCGTTCCAGTTCTGACTTTGTTTTAAATGAGGGTGCATCAACATCCTACACACCGGAGACGTGCAGTGTTGGAACATCAACATCAGTTGTGAGGCCGAGAAAACCATTTAAAGAGCTAAGCCCGCTACAGAAGAGAAGGAGAGCGGAAGACCTCCTAACGTATAACACTGAAAGCCTTGCTCATGCAACCGGTTTGAAAGCACATGACAAGAATATAGCAGATATTGTTAAACTAGTCTCGGAGCAAAGAGGCTACAAGGATAAATAAATTGTTAAAGCCCAAGGAAACTGTGCCTATATATTCCGCTGATAAAGCTTTATTTATTTTGACCTCATTGAAGCTTTCGAAGTGGCAGTATATAACATTAAGATCTTGTGCAAAAGAAGAAAGAGTACCACTGTGTCCCTCTTATACTGCCATCCTTGAGGCGAAGAAGGACTGCTGCCCTCCAAAAGTTACCATTGTATATCACGGAAGGAGAGGTAAAAGTAAAGCTAAATTTTGGATAAAACTGTGCAAAGCTTGGAAAATTCCTACGTGTGGAACCTTCGCTGGATGGCAAAGAGTTAACAATTATATGCAAGTATGGCTTTGATGGTGCTTCAGGGCAAAGTTTGTATAAGCAAACTATGGCAGACGAAGACGATTCCAGTATGTCTATGTGTTCTTTTGTGCCTCTGCGCTTAGTTTGTGGCGAAGAAAAGGTATGGGAGAATCCAAAGCCATCTTCCACAATGTTCTGCTGACCAATTTATTTTAAGTTTTCAAACGAAAACAAGTTGAACATCGTGGAAGAACAGGCTCTGATTGAGGCTCAGATTGAAGCAGTATCTAATTACAACTCAACCATAATCACGGTTGTAGAATCCTGTTGATTCCGTACTTATGTTGAACATATCACTTCACTGGCTCACTACCACACCAAGCGCCATCGTATATAGCCTGCTTCACTTTGTCTGTTTCCCGCCATTCCTCGTAACTGACAGATGACATAACATAACTGACAGCAGCTACCCCGCTTGTGTGAATGAGACAGTGTTTACATATCTATTTAATAGATACACTACAACGGTGATTAAATGAGTTAAGTAGTTCTTGGAATGAAAAAAAAAACGTATAGGTACTTATAATCAACATAATTTTTAATTGTTGTCATCATAAAGGTCATAAGCAGGCTAAAAGTAACGATAGTATAAGTAAATCGATCGGCAAGTTCATTTATTCACGTCAAAGATTTGAAAAATCACATATCGAAAACACAAAATTTCAAAAATTTGCTACGTGCAAAGCGGCGCCCAACGGTGCATGAATTGTATGTCATCTTGATGGCCGTGTATGGTACAATAGCTCGTGTGAGCTCCAGCCTATCAGTTCCATTCAGTTTCAAAAAAATGTACATTAAGTGTTTTCTCCCATACAAAAAAAAACAAAAAACTTTTTTTTCTCACGCGTGGAGCGACTGATACCATCCATACATTAATATTACGTAAAGGGAGGTATACTAGACCCATTACAATTTTTGTTTTTTTATTTCCGTACTTTAAGTTTCTATGAGTATGGAGCTCGATTTTCAGACCACTGTGCGGCGGTGGCGCGCGGCGTCGCCGCAGCCACGGCATAATTTGTGTAAAGAGCCTTACAAAGGAGAATGGGTAAGACCGTACCCAGACACAAAGTTAATTTGTTTATTATGAACTATGTTGATCTTTATTGCCCTCATGGAGTAGTTTAATTAATCCTATGACTATGTGAGGAAATTAAATTGATTTAGTTAAAGAAAATATAAGGTGTAAAAAAATTAACTGCAAGAACTTTAAGAGGCGCTTTAGACCATCGAACTGAACAACTTTCACTATGGGACCAACTCCGAAATCACGAAAAAAAAATCAGCTGTTTCATACAAAAGTTCAATATCTACTCGGCCAAAATGTATGAAACAGCTCATTTTTTTTTTCGTGATTTCAGAGTTGGTCCCATAGTGAAAGTTGTTCAGTTCGATGGTCTAAAGCACCTCTTAAAGTTCTTGCAGTTAATTTTTTTACACCTTATATTTTTGTAATCGCCTTTTAAAACCCTTTATTTTGATACCCCACTCGATAGGTTTTGAGAAAAAAAAAATTTGTGAAAACAGTATGGCGCCAAAAATCCGCCATTTTGTTTTTTTTTTTTATTTTGATATACCCAGTGTCACTCTCACAGTAATGCGAATCTAACGACATCTCTCAAGCTGAAATCGATCAAGCCGTTTAGGCTACAGAGCGTGCCAAACAATTATACGTTCATGCATACATACTCTCGAAAAACATAACACTCCTTCTGGCGCAGTCGGGTAAAAAGTGTCCATCATTAGCAGGTCAATAAGTTTTGAAAGGATAAGTAAGGCCCTTTACACAAATTATGCCGTGGCGGCCGGCGGCGAGTTTTGATAGATCTTATCAAAACTCGTCGCCGCGCCGCACCGCCGGCGGCGCGGCGGCGCCGTGTGTTCATACAAATCCAAGGGTGACTGATGCAGCGGCGCCGCGGCGGCGTGATGTGTAAACGGCCTCAAGGATTAGGTACTCGTACCTAACATTCATACATAATTATTATGATTTCTATTTATTATAAACACAATCAATAAAAATTACACTCTTGCTTGTGATAATTTTCATCGCAATTTTCGGATGAATCTGTGATTTCTTTATGCACATTATCAATAAGTCGCGGGCTGTTAATAAATTTAGGTTTTTTTTATTGTTACAATGGCTTAGAAAACGTGTAGGTACTTACGCATTAGAAGTAACTTCCGTGTTGATATTTTCGACTTTCTTTCTCCTGTGAAAGATAATTACATTGTAGACGTTTTTTTAGTTATTTATAAAAATATATTTAAAAATTCAAAATACATTTAAATAAAATTAAACCGATTTCGTATCACTGGGAATCGAACCCGGGGACCCACGAACACAAACCTGCGCGTCGTCTACATAAGCCAATGTAACGGTTGTGTATGTCGTCGAAAAAACTGAGCTTATGCGTAATAAGTGCATTTTCTTAGACTACCAAAATTCATAGTGAAAAAAAAATATTCAGTAATAATAAAATGCTCTTACTTTTTAATTTCGTTCATATGTTCGGCGTTTGTTTTATATGAACGTTTTGTAGTCCTCCTAAGGGAATGTTTCACTTTATTTCCCATATTTACAAATTATATAATTGATAGCAAATTATTACGCTATTTTAACTTAAAGTATTTTATATTTACATGAAATAAAAATATTTACAGAAAGAAGATATGCAAATAGTAATAATAAACAATGAATGTATGTACAAATAAAACGTTACAAAAACAACAATCTTGACGGAAATAATGCGGCGAAAAGAGCGACTCGTCCGTATAGTATCAGGCCTCGGCCGGCATTATCGCTACACGGGGTGACGGGGGTTTACCGTTTACGTACACATGCGCACTTATTATGTTCGGAACTATGAATATGCTATTTACAATAAAACTATTGTTTGAACTAAAAAATTAAAACACTATTATTTTAGTATGTTGCTTGTAGAATGATCTGACAAAAAATCAGAATGATTGTATGTATATTAGTATGGTTTCTATTGTAAAAAGAAAGTTTTTAGAGGTATCTTCATGATTTTTTTCTATAGTACCAAATTAGTTGTATTATGTTTTCAAAACACTATCTATCTAAAAATTCAAAATACATTTAAATAAAATTTAAAAAGAAAGTACGTTTTCGTAACCTTGGGAATCGAACCCGGGGACTCTCGAATACAAATCTACACGTCGTCCACATACGCCACTGTGACAATTGTACGTGAAGTCGAAAATACTTAGCTTATTCGAAATGACTGCACTTTCTTAGATGTTTCCAAAATTCATAGTTTTATTGCAAAAATAAAAATATTCAGTTAAAAATAAAATGCTCATACTTTTTACTTTCGTTCATATTATGTTCGGCTTTTGTTTTATATGAACGTTTTGTAGTCCTCCTTACGGAATGTTTCACTATATTTCCCATTTATTTACAAATTATTACGCTATTTCAACTTTGTTAGGTAGTACGCGGACCGCTGCCGGGAGACACAAGTGAAACGACCGGGAGTTGGGACTAGCCGTACAATAGATGGCGCGCGCCTTGCACCCATACATAACAAACTTAAAAGTATTTTATATTTACACGAAATAAAAATATTTACGGAAAGAAGATATGCAAATAATAATAAACAATGAATTTACAAATAAAACTTAACAATCTTGACGGAAATAGTGCGGCGAAAAGAGCGACACGTCCGTATAGCATCAGGCCTCGGCCGGCAGTGTCGCTACCAGTGTTTCCACATTCATGGTTTCATTTCCCCACACCTCCCTTGAATTTTCCCCTTTTTAGGCCTGTTTTCCCCTCGAAAATATCCGTGCATGGCGTGAAGAACTTAAATAAGTCCAAAATGTCAATTTTACAGGTCCGCGATTTTAAGTTTGACTTTTTCTCCAAAATCCATTTTTTTACCTTGAACTCGTCTTTAAAGCTTTTATGCAATCTTTTAAATTATTTTACGTATTTTGGTAAAGTCATCTTATTTTGTATGATTTTAGACTTATCAACTTATTCACCAAAGACTTATCAACTTATTCCCCATACATTAGTAGGTACTCAAATCAGTGAAAACATTGTTTGATTTAAGTAATCCCTAAAAATCAGTTTTAGTGCACAACTGAAATTTCTAAATTGATTTAAGGGTAATTTTATGTGGTTTTTCAAATAAAGTTATTTTTTATTTCTAATTAGGTATCTTATCCAAACTAATATTATAAATGCGAAAGTAACTCTGTCTGTCTGTCTGTCTTTTCTTCACGCCTAAACTACTGAACCGATTTAGATGAAATTTGGTATAGAGATAGTTTGAGTCCCGGGGAAGGACATAGGATAGTTTTTATCCCGATATTCCCACGGGATCGACACATATGCGGGTGAAACCGCGAGGCGCAGCTAGTTATTCATAATAGGCTTTTGGAAAAAGATCGTTGAAAAAAAGAATATAGATGGTAGACCCAAATTCCTACAACTGCAAATCTTGGTGAATTATTTTATGTCCCTACCCTTTTCGAATGCAGCGGTAGAGCGGCTGTTTAGTGCTGTTAAGAATATAAAACAGATAAAAGAAACAGACTTGATAATGAAACCATGGGATCGATTCTTTGCGTAAAATATGGATTGCAAAGAACAGGCAAACGCTCTGTTCAATTGATGAAAAAATGAATAAAGAAGTGAGGAACAATTTAATAATAATAAACCCACCGTTCACAATATGATTTACCCATGATTTCCCCTTTCTAGCTCTTTCCCCTTTTTCTTCCCCTCAAGAGTCTAATTTCCCCTCAAAAGGGGAACTTCCCCTCATTGTGGAAACACTGGTCGCTACACGGGCGTTCACGCACACATGCGCACTTTTTATGTTCGGAACTATGAATATTCGATTTACAAAAAAACTATTGTTTTAAATAAAAAAATAAAACACTATCATTTTAGTATGTTACTTGTAGAATAATCTGACAAAAAATCAGAATGATTGTATGTATATTAGTATGGTTTTTATTGTAAAAAGAAAGTTTTTTAGAGGTATGTTCATGATTTTTTTCTATCGTACCAAATTAGTTGTATTGTGTTTTCAAAACACTATCTATCTAGCATATATCCTGAAGAATATCATATATTTTTCTGATTTTGTTTACTGTAGGCGATCATATACTTTTATTGTTTCGAAAACTACCGTTTTTTTGCGTTTAGGTCCTGTAAGCCCCTTAAGATATTCTATGCTTTATCTCTTTCCATAATAATACGTACTTACTAATAAAATGGAGGGTAGAATGAAAAACATTTCAATAAAACTTGTTTTTTCAACTTTTCAAAACATCAAGCGAAACATTCGAAAGAATCCTGTTTCTTTCCAAAGGATACCTTCCGTTATTTTTTCTATGTAACATGCGAAAAAAACGGAAAAAAACCACTACTTACTTACTTATTTGTTTCTTTTTCGTGAAAAAAAAACAAATTGTTATTTTCGGCATTTTCAACGCTACTCACAGCTGGAGCTAAAAAAACTCCAAGCATTTATTTCAATTAAACCAATTACAGGCACTTTTGAATTGTCAAGGACTCGGTCATTCATAAAGATGAAGCTGGTTGCATTTCAAAACTTAGTAGGTTCTTATGGTGAAGAACGTGCAAGAAACTCCATGGACACTCACAAGTGAGCTTGAAGTGAGCTGTCAATTTTATTGTGTAAATGATATTGTATTGAGTATTGTAGTAAGTACTAGCTGCGCCTTGCGGTTTTACCCGCATAAGTCTCGATCCCGTGGGAATATCGGGATAAAAAGTAGCCTATGTCCTTCCCCGGGACTCAAACTATCTCTATACCAAATTTCATCTAAATCGGTTCAGTGGTTTAGGCGTGAAAAGGTAACAGACAGACAGACAGAGAATTTATAATATATTAGTATTAGTCTGGACTTGTACTATTATTCTGTAGTATGGATTAGTATGGATTGACAGCCATCATATAGCTGTGCCGTTAAATAATGCACTAAGTTTCGTTTCTACTTTTGTATGGTTTGCAGCGATGTTCCCAAACTCGTCAGGTTCAGGGGAAAATGCGGTACACAAAATATTCTTCGAGAGTAAACAACATCCGAGAGGTGAGTGAGCAATCATTCTAATTTTAAAACATTCAATCAACAAAGGAGCTTTTGTTTAACCCATTCGCTATGGCGATAAAAATTACGATTATTAACCAAGTGCTGGACTTTTCGTCGCGAACGTCGATGGGCGTCCTCCGCACCTCATTAGGATAATATGGAACGTCGATTTATTATACAGGGTGTCCCTGGAAGTATGGATCAAATCGAATAGGGACGTGGGCAAGGTCATTTCCAAACGTTTTAGCAAAAAAAAAAAACTAAAAAATATACTAAAAAAAAAACTAAAAAACATACTAAAAAAAAGAGAAGAAAGATCGAATTCGTGAAAACTATCAGGGCTATCAATTTATTTTTTTTAGATAGCCCTGATAGTATTTTTTTATGATTATTTTCTTTGAGCACTAAGCGAAGTGATTGAAAAAAAAAATTAAAATCGGTCATAACTTTTGAACCGTAAAAAAAATCACTGACATTCTCAGGGTTAAAAATTTTGGAAATGACCTTGCCCACGCCCCTATTCGATTTGATCCATACTTCCAGGGACACCCTGTATATTTGTATTTAAAAAACAATGTGCATATATTGCAAGTATAATTTTTTGTGACTTGTTTTTGCCAAGATAAAAGCAATTAAAAAAAAAAACGCCGATGAGCGTATTTCGCACCTAAATATTATATTAAATCACAAAACGCCGAAAGGCGTCCGCCGTAGCGAATGGGTTAAAGCGCATACGCAAATGAGCTTGTATTTTTCGCAAGTACACTGAACTCTTATACAAGATTATTTCATCATTCTCCTGCCCTTACCCAAAATGTCTTTTTCTTCCATAGAATAGAATAGAATACTCTTTATTATGTACACCATATAAATTACAGACATAAATATAGAAAACTTTACAATGGGTGACACAATGGGCGGTCTTATCGCTAAGAGCGATCTTTTAAAGACAACCTTTGGATGGATTAAAAACGGGAAGGACAGACAAATACTGTAGGTAGTCTGTGGTGTACCATTTACACAATACAATAAATACATACGTAAAGTACTATTAATCTATATAAATAAATATATACATATACATAATAACAAACATGAAACAGGAGCAAAGAAAATACAATGACAATGTTTAAGGAGAGAGAAAGTGCTTTTTTATCATAGTCTTAAAAGTGGACAAAGATTGAGCACGCCTTATCGACACGGGCAAGTCATTCCATAACCGTACTGCTTGCACAGTAAAAGATTTATCATAGAAACTAGTGGAATGCATCGGCATCTCTAGTCTCAGGTTCCATACTTCTCTATTAGTCATCAACATGGTAGTCCTCTTTCTAACCATATCATAATTCACACTGTCCATCCATCGTTTCTTTGGCCTTCGACATTTATACTCAGAACTTCCCTCATGATATTTTCCTCATTCCTCCTTATCAAATGCCCATACCATGACAACCGATTTCCACACAAATTTTCAGTCACCGGTGCGATTTTCCGACTTCCACTTATGTACAGACGCACATCAACCTACCCGAAACTGTCAAATTTTCCTAATCAACTTTGAACCTTATTACTTTAGCGATAAGGTTGAAAATCTATTGAAGAAATTTGACAGATTGTAGTAGGTTGATGTGCTGGCGTCTGTACTTATTTCTAATTCTATCCATTCGTGTAACACCACACATCTCTCTTAGCATTCTCATCTCAGCTGCATGCAATTGCATTTCATTCATCCCTTTTGTGGTACAGTCAGCATCAAAAGTCGATTAACACTGTAATTTTTACATGTTATCAAATTGACAACAATTTTTCTCAATAAACTGCTTTTTAGCTTGTCACATAATAGCAAAGAGTTTATATTCTAAAAAAAATTCTTCTGCTGCAATTTTGAACAAATATTTTGCTCAATAACTAAGATTAAAAAAACTGAAGTGTTAATCGACTTTTGCTGCTGACCGTACAACATTTTGATTTATTTGTCCAAAACTTGAGTGGCACACAGATGGCATGCAAGATGTTACATTATTATTTTATTCAATTTTATCACAGTCATGTCATGTTTCTGATAATCTATAAATAGGTAATTGAAGAAAGAAAGTTTGTATGGAAGTTCGTCATTTTTTCCGATGGGAAATCCCATCGAGCACACGTCTATTATATTCTAAAGTCCCCAGTCAGGAGAAGCTATAAATTTTGTAAATAAAGAACTTCTACTAAGTTATGTATCGACAATTCAATCAACAACAAATTATTCCAAATTCAATCAAATCAAAAGTAACATACGTGTCATACGAAACTAACGAGCAATTTCACTTGTTCGGGTTGTATTTTAGCGATATAAAGCGCTGTCGTGTAATGTTTTGTGGTACTGGAACGCGTCATCGTCTGACGACAGTAATTAGGTGTGTATATTATAACATAGTTATATCACTATATAAAAATAAAAAGCATTACAAAACTGTTTTTTTTTCATCTGATCCAAAGGTTGCGAACCCCTGAATGTGTGTTTACAAAATGTATAGCTTCTCGTGACGGGGACTTTAGATAAACTAGATTCTTTAAACTTCCTAAGCAATGGTCAATATTTATTGTCTGTCAGGCGGCATCACTGTTCAGATACAAAAGCGCGAGCCGTCGTCGAAGCTAACGGGCGAAGACGAGGGCATGCTGCTCGTCATGACGTATCCCCGGGACGGGAATGCGCATCCCGGGAACGAGTACTGGTCAGTAACGTTACAGTGTAACAGTAGGGTGTAAAAAGACGCCTGAAGCCGAGGGTCACTTATACTCCCTGTCATTGTAATATTTTTTGAAGTGAAAACTAACGTTATACTTAACTTCAAGCACAACTCAAGCGGGATAGTTGCGAAACTGTAGCAATGTCTTTCATTTTGACAGTTCAACAACATACATTGCGTTATTTACGTGGTTGAGCAGACAAATGTTTCGAACATATGAAGCAATATCCATCAAAATGATTCCGTTTGTGACTGAAACTGTGTTACGCAATTAGGGTGCTGTATTGTTGCATGTTCCCATAAGCACAATGTTTAGAGCTTTAAACAGCGATTTTTCACACTAAAATTAAAAGATGTTTCCCAGCAATGCGTAGTTGGGGGCTTTGTCATGGGTCTTTTTACACCTTGTGTTTAGTTTGGACCTTATCACTGTGTGTAGTTCTGGTAAGCTTTAAAATAAATATAAGTGTGCATACTCACAAGCGGCACGCGTCAACGGCAGTCTTCTTCTTAGCATGAAAGGAGCCTCCCCGAGCGACGTATCTACAGAACCACTATACGTCCGGCGCACCCTGTGCAATCAGCGAGTTACCTACGCTGATTGCCTAATCCTTTCACCACGATGGCAATCCGAAGTCCACTTATAAAACCGGCTCTGTGCGTAGTCTCGATTAATATCGAAGGGTTCTCTCGAGACAAATCTAAAATTCTTTCTGCGACATTCTTTGCATTCAAGAGACCCATCGAGACGAAACTCAAAGCCGCCACACATCCCTGGACTTACGCTTATCGCCGAGATCTGTCATCCGAAGCACGGTCAACGGCAGTGGCAACTGCAGTCGTCGACACGCGTCGAAAACGTGCCGATCGTGTATTTGAGTACGGTGCTCAAATACACGAGCGGCATGTTCTCGACGGCTACAGTTGCCTCTGCTGTTGCCGCGTGTCGCTCGTGTGTATGAGCACTTAGGTTACAAAAACGCTAATCATGTCTTAACTTCATACAGCGATTATAAGTAAGGAGATATAAGGCACTTGTCCCACCGCCAACCAAGAAGCTGGAGTTGATTGTACGGTGACTTGTCCAGGTTGGGCAGCCTGACGGGCTCGGGCGACCCCGCGGCGGCGTGCTCGACGCAGGTGGCGGAGCTGCACAACGCGCACGTCAACCGCGCCGTCTGCGCGGGGCGCGCGCGCGTCGCCTGCTCGGCCAGCCTACAGTCGCTGCGGGAACACGTCGCTGAACGAATGCTATGAAAAAATGCGTCCACCTCTTAAGCCGAGTCCAGACATGTATCATTTACCCGATCCTATCACCGTATCCGTTTCTGCGTATTGTATCAAGCCCCGTATCAAGTTGTGGACGCCTCCGATTTGCTCCGTATCCGTATCTTCACAATAGTCATGATCGCGTATCAAATTGCCCAGTTCAGTTTCTGCTCTTCTTCAGTTTCTTTTCTTTATAGGCCTCGATAAATTTAATAACATTTTCATTGTTTCAATTCATTGTTTTTACTTCACGGCAAGGACTGAAAATGATGCGCACGTGCAACCGACCGAGCGTCGCGAGTGACGTGTCCAGACTGACCCACGTCCGTATCTGTATCACCTTTGATGATCGGACAAAAACCGACACGACATGGGACGGGCCGTATCATAACGGCGTATCGAGATCGCGTATCATGATACGCGTATTATTACCCGTCCACATATGCGATCATGATACGCGTCGACGATACGGATACGGTGATCGGATCGGGCAAATGATACATGTCTGGACCCGGCTTTACGGGGAAGAGCCAGGGTATTTCGCAAGCTAACTTATGCACCAACCCGCAGTGGGCCCGCGTGGTGGATTCTGGGCCACTCCCTCTCACAGAGAGGAAGCCTGTGTCCCAGCAGTGGGAACAGTATAGGTTGATTACGCTAAGCTACCCTAGCGCATTCCCCTTAATTAAGGACCGATACTAGTTCAGATTGCGAAAATTGCCTTAGCATTAACGGCTGTAGTTCCAACAGTTCTGCAGTTTTCACTTTGAAATTAATATACGATAAAGATGAGGACTACTGCGAGGTGTCATCGGTTGCGAAAACACGATTGCATACAATTTTCTCGATACAAAGAAGTCTCAAAGTTACCTCTAAACCGCAAAATAAAAGGAGAATATTCAATGAAAATTTTCAAATTAGGCCATGAAAATTTGCAAGCTAATCAAACTATGCATAAAGCAGGTGTCATAGGTTCGTTTTTATTTTTTTAATCGTTAAATTTAACGTAAAAAGATGAGATCCGAAATATCCAGCTTTATAACCACTCATACCTTGAACCGCTCTGCCGCCCGGCCCCCGACAGGACCCCGATTCAGTACTTGTCAGTACCGCTTCGGCTATCAGACGGGGAACCCGTGTCACTTTGCTTGCGCTCAAAAGACCCGATTGACAACGTTTTATGTTCTGAAGAAATTATGTAATAAAGTAAAATGAAATATAGATGTAAAATATAAGGCCTCGTATTTTTATTTTTTCCAAATTTTGTAGTTTTCATTCATAAAATAATTTTTGAAATGGTTTAAAATCGTAATCTCATGTCAATGTCAAAACATTGTCAAAAATTTAGGGAGGTAAACGTACCTATTTTAGACAGTTCCCAATGTGTAATGGTGTTTTCAATATATTCAGTAAAACTATTTTTATAAATAATTTTATCTATTTATTGATACAGGGTGTAAAAAGACTTTAGCCGTCGTACATCAAACTAAGTAACATTGCACAAAAGATCTGTGACAAAAGTAATTGCTGGAAATCGACTTTAATTTTTGGTGTAAACATTTGCTGTATGCGCACTACCACAAACAGTAAATTTTGCACCGGCATGTAACTATACAGGGGTCCTGGAGGTATTTAAAGTTGTGTTATAATATCAAAACTTGTTTTCGTAAAAAATATCAGTGAAAGTTGTAATTTTGACCTTAATAATAATATCTCCGTAACCAGAAAGTTTCTAGTACAAAGAAATGATTACAATAATGGGGAGTACAAGTGACTCTCGGCTCGTTGTGTCTTTTTAAACCCGTTATGTTGCAATAGGAGACCAGAAACTATGATCTGCATTAACTAATTTTGAAAAAAAATACAGTCGGCATAAAATTAGCCAATTTACACAAAACCTTTATATTCTCTACGGTTTTCATTCATCGCAAGTAATCACAAATTACCACTGACAGATTTTGAGAATTAATTATGTACAGACGCCAGCACATCAAGCTACTACAACCTGTCATATTTCTTTAATAGATTTTCAGCTTTATCGCTAAAACATATTGTTCAAAATTGATTGGGAAAATTTAAAAGTTTCGGCTAGCTTGATGTGTTGGCTGTGCTTGATACATGTAATTTTTTTTGGTTTAAGTTAATACATTTTTGATCAATATTTAGCCCGGAGGCTGAGTTGTGCCTCTTTTCGTCTTCAGCCTCCGAGTTGACGCAGATGCTAAACGATCTTGGCACGGCAAGCCTAAAGGTTGGACTTCAGATGAATATGTCAAAGACCAAGTTGATGACGAACAGTGCGCATCGCAGGATCACTGTGACGGGTGTGGAGGTCGAATACGTTGATGAGTATCTCTATCTCGGGCAAATAGTCTCTTTCCAGGCAAGACAAAACAAAGAATTTGCAAGACGCACCGAAAATGCCTGGATGAGCTAATGGGCCATGAAAGATATCATGAAGGGTGATCTTCCTTTGTCCCTTAAGAGAAGACTCATTGACGTGTGCATACTTCCCATCCTCACATACGGTGGTCAAACGTGGTCTTTGACAAATCAGCAGAGGTCCACGCTCGACGTTTGCCAGAGGGCTATGGAACGGAGTATTTTGGGTATCAAACTAACGGATCGGATAAGGAAAACGACCATCCGTTCCATCATAAAGATAACTAATGTCACTTGCAACTCCAAAACAGACCAGGTCTCGATAAAGTCAGAAGCTTGCTCATAGACCACAAACGTAAGACAAAGGGGCCGGTTATACTCTTCGGATTTCTGTATAATTTTTGGCACTGTATGGATGTGGTCTATTGTGCTGTATCTTCCTCGAAAGCCGTCTGATCCGGTGGCTAAAACTCGGTAGAGTACAGTTCTTCGCGCTAGAAGATTCGTGACGATGCTTGAAAACAATTTATAGACACGTTACTAAAAAGTTTTTTGCCACCGCCTTCCGAAATTAAAGTTATTTTACACTGTGGATTTTTTGGAAGTCGTTTTTTTTTTTGTTAAAACGTTTTTATTTCTCGCTTTTTAGTGGGTCTGCTTATAACTCATCTAAGCATAAATTGCTTCGCAACCAAAATTCCAAAATTCCTATGGGATTTTTCGCTTACAAACTGTTTTGAATTTAGCGACCGCATAAATAATAATAAACCTACTCAGGCTACAAAAATAAAGTAAGTACGGTATTTTTGCTGTCAATTTTTGTCAAATTGACACAGTGATTAGAAATAGAGTGAGCGTAAATACGAAAAATTTTAACTCGAGCAGCAACAATGGGTAATAAGCGAAAAGCGATGCAGAAGAAGATTGGTTGGCGTAAAAAAACGGTCAAGTATATGAACGAAGCTATGAAGTAAGTACCTAGCTTTTTATAAAATATAACTAAAGCTAAAGGTACGATTCCAAAGGTAGGTCTTTGCTAGGTACGTACGTACTTAGGTTCATAATTTATGAAGGGCGAAGGTAACCAGTAGTTTATTTTCAGCCGGATGTGTCTTACAGGTTTGTCTTTGTATTTAGGTAGTTACGTATTAAGAAATGAAATAATAATACTAATCTACTAAGTTGAATACATAGAAACCAGTCATGTCGCTGCGCTGTGGTCTGTCACAGCGATAGTTTGTTTACGGTAGCAGTTCTACTTTTTATCATTATATCATTTCTAATTAAGTAACTACCTACTTAAATACAAAGACGAACTTGTGAGACACTTATCCGGTTGAAATACTGCCGGTTGCCTTCGTCCTACATAAATTATGAACCTAAGTAATAAGTATATACGTAGGTGCTTAGTTTAGCTTAATATTCAACTACTTTCAAAATATTTACATTTATCTTTCCAGAAAACGTCGATTGGAAAATACTGAAGACAATAATAATGATAAAGAGAATATTCTGATAAATCCGTGAGTGTCTGCCCAACTAACTGCCTACCTACTTAATGTTGCTAATAAGTCCTTGTAATCACCTATATTATCTGGACCATACTTCTAATTATTGTTTGAACAATCAATAACTACCTACGCCAAAAGCACATTTTTTTTAAACATTCCTACGTGTAATAATAATTATCCCACCACGTGTAACTGTTACAGAGTGCAAATGCCGTCGAAAGTTTATAGTGAATACTGTAGCAGCTAAAGCTCGAAGTTTGATTCACAATACTGATAGCAATAAAGTAGAATCCTTCAACAACATTATTGCTAAATTTGTTGGAGGGAAACGTATTAACTTTTCCTTACGTCAGGGCTATGAGTCGAGATGCAACGCTGCTGTAGTTTGTCAGACCACTAGTGCTTCAATTAGAGGAGAAACGTTTTAGGAAACGTAGGGGTGTGTTTAAAGATTTAAGAAAGGATAGAAAACGAAAAAAAATTAATAACAAAGAAAGTAGTAAAGATTATGGTGAACATTGTCAAAAGCCAGATATGACCACTTTAGAGTACGATCGCTGCAAAGAGGACTTTTTAAAAAATTTACCAAGCTCAGAAGAAGACAGAAGAAACGTTGAAATATCAACGATTCTTCAATGAGATTCCAGTGAGTGGTTAGAACTTAGAAGGAAACTTCTTACAGCCTCTAATTTCTCCAAAGTGGTCAATAGACGTCAAAATTCTAGTATGAAAAATTTAGTTAAAAATCTTATATATCCAAAAAAATTATGTAATGTGCCGTCCATAAAACTTGGAATAGAAAACGAAACAACCGCAATGGAACAACTAGCATCACAACTTAATATTAAAATAGAGCCTTGTGGTCTTTTTATTGATAAAGAGTTACCTTTTCTAGGTGCAACTCCGGACGGAGTTGTGCAGGGAGAAGACACAATAGTAGAAATAAAGTGTCCAATTTCTGCATTCAGGACTTCGTTGGACGATGCAATAGATAAAAAAAAAATAAGGTTTTGGAGGAAAACGAAAGATGGACTTTCCATAAATTTGAAACATCCTTGGTACATTCAGGTGCAGGGACAACTACACATAACTGGGAGAAATACATGTATTTTTGGCGTATGGTCGGGATGCAAAAATCATATCAAAACTGAAATTATACAGAAAGACGATAATTATTGGGCACAATTCATGGAACCTAAATTAACAAGTTTTTACTTATCATACATGTTACCAGAGTTATGTGATCCCAGACATACACGGAATATGGAAATTAGGGATTTAAGGGAATTCACATAAATGTTCTTGCTTTCGTCATTCTCCTCCTCTTGATTCCTTTTTTTTTTAATTTAAATGTTTTCATTAATAACAACTTATTTTAAAATTCGTTCTATTCTCCTCCTCCTCAAGTCGTACTCCTCATTACTGAGGGTCGTGATCCTCCCTTGAAAACAACTTTTCCCTGACGATGTTTCGCCATCTCTGTCTATCCTTGGCCAAGTGAAGCGCATCATGAAATTTCGTGTCAAGAGAAGAGCTTATCTGGTCAGACCATCGCAATGGGCTGCGACCTCTTGGTCGTTTACCATCCACCTTGCCGGTAACCATCAGTTGTTCGAGGTTATTGTGTTCTATTCTAAACCATCGTTAAAGCCAAAATGTATGAAACTTTCTAATCTTAATAAGCCGACTTATATGTACCAGCCGTTTGGGGCTGAAACACTACGGCCACAGGGTCCGAGTGCCCACTTAATTATTAGAGAAATCGCCAAGCGATTGGTCGACTCTTCACGTGACCAGAGGACTAGCCTATTTTTTGGCCAAAGAATCAGCAAAAAGAAAGTAATTTTAAGGCCGGCGCTCACTGACGGCATGGCACGGCGTATCATGGCAGAGGATTTTATTACTAATCAAGTTATTTTAAATCTTATTTCAATGAGTTTAGAATTCATGTTACTTTATTTCGATACCACGATGCCGGGAAATGACGCTACGTGCCGCGGGACGCTGCGGCATGACGCGACGCGCCGAGGGATGCTGCGGCATGACGTGTTATGCCGTTTCATTCCACGTAATGCCGCGGCGCGCCATTGCATCCCGCGGGACGTGTGGGTCACTTTGTGTCGAGGAATTATGATTGCTAAGCTGGTTGAAATAAGGTTGAAACTTGTGCAGCGGTCATTTCGGTTAATGGGGCGCAGTCCAGTCAGGGCGGGCTTTCAGCAGGATTCCACGGAACGCCGCGGGATGCCGCAGCACAACCTGGCGTTCCACGCCGTCAGTGAGTGAGCAATGGTCTTTGGTCGGTCATAGAACACTAATGCAGTAGATATATTGCGGATTTCGCGGTAAACTTTGCTTGCATGATGTAGGTTGTGATGTCAAACAAAAGATTGGTGTAGTTCGTTTGTAGACGTTGCTACTCAAATATTATGTATAAATAACTTTGTCTTTGCTTTGTATTTGCTATGCGAATGATGAGCGTCCCATGTTTTTTTTGTTATTATATTATTATTTACCTGTCCATTTAAAAGAATTTTATATATACTGCACATACAATGTGAAAGCTAATTTTTATGTGAATGTAATAAATGAATGTTAAGTTTAATCATTTTATTTCTTGACATCCTTCCAACAATAGTACTTTTCACCCTAACTGAATCAGTATGTCAGTGCGAGTGGGATAGAATAATACATAGCGCGGGGAAGTGGGGGCAAAATCTGAATTTGAGCTGAACTATTACAAGCCCTTAAGGGAGTGCTACTATTGTAATTTATAGTGGTAATAATTCTTTCTATAATAATTATCTAAAGTAATGTATATTTAGCTTAAGTAAGTACTCACTATAATAATAAAATAAACGATAAAGTTTTTATAAGTATAGGTAGTTTTTTTTATATATAAGGTGTAAAAAAATTAACCGTAAAAACTTTAAGAGGTGCTTTAGACCATCGAACTGAACAACTTTCACTATGGGACCAACTCCGAAATCACGAAAAAAATCAGCTGTTTCATACAAAAGTTCAATACCTACTCGGCCAAAATGTATGAAACAGCTCATTTTTTTTCGTGATTTCAGAGTTGGTCCCATAGTGAAAGTTGTTCAGTTCGATGGTCTAAAGCACCTCTTAAAGTTTTTACGGTTAATTTTTTTACACCTTATATATTATTTTAGTACTTTAATTACGAAGCTTTTTGTTTATATTTATGGTCGACACCGACTCACTGCACACTTACTAAACATGATTTCTACGTATACTCCATACGTTCAGGTAACCAAAAACAAAACCACGTGAATTAGTTAACCGACTAAACGTAATAGGTAGGGAGGGGGAATGGCGCTCACTGGGTAATGGCGCTCATCTCTATAACTTAGTCAAAATGGAACGTAGCAACACACCGCGACGCGTGAAGAGCGCGGGGAGGGGGCCTCTACCTGACAGCCATGCAAACGGGCAGTCAGCTCGCGTCATGCGACCTTGAAGTGCATTTCTTCGTTTGCGGCTGCGCTGATCTAATTTCTGGTTAGGTGTTTTTTGTCGGTAAGTCCAAAATTTTAATGGTTATTTAATTAGTAATTTTACTTTTCTGACAGTAAAACTATTCTATTTTGTGATAATGCAATCAATTTTTAACAATTGTGTATGATTTTTTGTAAATTTGAAATTAATTACAAAACGACCGTTTTGGGGTTATGCCGCTCATCTGAGCGCCATTACCCCATAGTGACTTATTTTTTTATTGTTGTAGATATGCCAAGAAATCGTGAAAGGACCACCGCTAAAGCGGCTTGGACCGAAGAAGACCTTCTATCTGCTAAAACTGCGATTGAAGGAGGTTTGTCCAAAAGAAAAGCCTCAAAACAATATAACATACCATTTACTACTTTGAGAGATCGTCTAAAAAATGAAAACATGAGCAACCCAAGACTAGGTCGCAAGCCTGTTTTCACCCAACAGCAAGAAACTGAAATTGCTGAACAAGTTAAGTTGCTGGGTTCGCTATACTATGGACTCAGTGTAGCAGATTTGCGTAAACTTGTTTATAAATATGCTGAGCTCAACAATATCAAAAACAATTTTGATCAGAGCAGCAAAACAGCCGGATTGGATTGGGTACACGCCTTTCTGAGACGCAATCCTTCAGTTTCTATACGCAAAGCTGAAGCGACAAGTTTAAACAGAATTTCTGCTTTCAACAAAGAAGAAATAACACATTTCTATGATAAACTTGGCGACTTGATGGAAAAACATAAGTTTATTCCCAACAACATTTACAATGCTGACGAAACTGGTATCACTACGGTGACAGACCCAGGAAAAGTGCTCGCCGAAAAAGGACAAAGAAGAGTCGGTTCTGTTACAAGCGGCGAACGAGGAAGCAACATAACAGTTATGTGTGCGATGAGTGCAGCGGGAAACTTCATACCCCCCATGTTTATTTTTGCCAGACAGAGAATGACGCCTTTATTAGAAAAAGATGGACCAGCTGGTGCATTATGCACCAACTCTAAAAATGGCTGGATAAACGAAGACTTATTTGTCACTTGGCTCAAACATTTCGCAGCATTTGCTAAGCCTACCCAAGAATTACCTGTGTTGTTAATTCTGGACAATCACAGCAGTCACATTTCCCTTCAAGGTTATATTTTTTGCAAGGAAAACCACATCACAATGATTTCCATTCCACCACACAGTTCTCACAGAACACAGCCGCTGGATGTGTCTTTTTATGGGCCGCTGAAAGCTGCTTATAGGCATGAATGCAACAGGCACATGAAGACACATTTAATGTCTAAAATAACTCCATACGATGTTGCAGGTCTTTTCAATAAAGCATACGTACAAGTTGCGAATATAAGTAAAGCAGAATCTGGATTTCGAGCCACGGGAATTTACCCATTGAACCCAAATATTTTCACTGATCAAGATTTTCTAGCAGCGTCGCTTATTGCACAAGAATCGGGACAAATCTCTGAAAACCAAGTCCCAAATGCCCAGAATTTTGAAGAGGCGCAGTCTAATCCTATGGATATAATTTCAGGACATACATCTCCTTTGCCAGGTCCATCAAATCAGAATCAATGCTCTGAATCTGTTTTGGCAGTTGCTTGTAACCAAGAACTTGTTGATGACCAAAGAACTCCGGTATCCTTTGCTGCTATAGCAACGACACCAACTATTGCACCATCTTCTAAGCCAGGTCAAAGAAAGCGAAAACAACACGCTACTATATTAACTGCGACTCCTATGAAAATTATTTTAGAGGATAAAGAAAAGAAAAAATAGCTAAACTAAATAAGACTTTAAAAGATGATAAATCAAAACCAAAAAAAGTTGCCAAAGAAAAGAAAAACAAACAGATGAAACCAAAATCTTACAAGAGAAAAATTTTACAAGAAAGTTCTTCAGAGAGTGAAGATGAAGAGCACCTTTGCGACGATGACAGTGATGACGAAATGAATGTGGATGATGAAAATTATAACAAATCTATTATTTGCGAAGAATTGGGAAAAAATAACGAGTTGTGGTATCGCTGCACCATCTGCGGACTGTGGGCTCATGCTATATGTTCAGGGTGGGATTCGCCAGATGGATACATATGTGATTTATGTATCCAAAAATAAAATATTACTATTTCTAATTTCTATTACCTCTAATAATAATAATATTTTTATACACACATCAAAAGTGTCTAGGGATCAAGCATTTTTATGCGGATTTCTTGAGATTGAGATGTGGCTTTGTAATAAATTTATGATTTTATAAATTTATATGGATCCTTTTTGGTGCATTTCATAATTTGAATCAGGAACTGTGAATCAAATTCGAGTAAAAGATGAAAATCAGCTGTCAATATTTTCCCTATAAAAACATACAACGCATTGAAGACATTATTAGTGCTACTGTTTCCCTACTACTGATTAAAACCAACGTTATTATGGAGCGGCGACGTCATTTAAGCAGGGAAGAAATGCTCAGAGCCGTGGGAATGATAGAAGCTGGTTCCCGGCAACGTACTGTGGCTTTAGCTCTGAATACAAGTCAGAGTGTTATCAGTCGACTTTGGACACGTTACCGAAGCACTGGTACCGTGGCTGAGCGCCATGGAGGACGGTATCGCTGCACCACACGGAGACAAGACCGATACATTTGTTAGCATACACAATAATCGACTATTTAACTAATATTATTTGAGGGTTGCAACATTATCATTTTTTTAAACATTTTATGCTCTTTGGTTTGTGGCAACCCATAAATAAGTCACTGATGAAAACCGGCGGGAAAAGTGAAAAATTGCATTTTTCCTCTCCCAGCAAAAACGATGATGAAAGTGGTCTCGCTTTGAGTTATAATTACTATTTTACTGTGTTGAGTCTTGAGTACCAATAAAGTGATGTGTACAAGTGTTCGAGTTTATTAATTCTAACAAGTCAGAAGTGTGCTAAAGTTTATCTACGTGCCTGACGCTGTGGTTTCCTGGACCAAGGACAGTTTGAGTTAATATCTTAAGCGACGAACGGACGATGCGACACGACGCGTGAGTCATTATTATCAATTATTGAACTAACGTGCGATCCGGAGAGCGCGCTCGGCGCACAGCGCCCTGTTGGCCCGACTACTATACGAACCCGCCGTGTACCGACCGCGTACCTGCGCACGCCTAAAATGTAGAGTGCGCCTGGCCTGGTACTCGTATAACTTCGTTTCCCTGTGATTTTGTGACAAACTTATTGTTGTTATAACATGTGCATAAGCATGCACGAGCGTGCTTGAAATAAGAAACAAGGTTCAAACATTTAGAGCAATAACATTAATAGTGATCGTTGAGAAGTACCTAGTGAAAGTGATACCAGTTTTAGTTTATTTACATTTGTAATAAAAGACAATTTGAGATTTGAATAGTCCACAATTGCGATGGAATTATTATTTTAAGTATTATATTACCGATCGTTTAAAATTTCTAGTTGCTAGTTAAAGCGGTTATATTATTATTTGATTAACTTGTGTTGCAAACGAATTTCAGCTGACTTTATTATTTTCTTTTGTTAGTTATCTATATCATTATAAATATTAGTTATTAATATCTACTTATCTAATTTTGTTGTTGCTGCATTTAAATAATTTTGATTTTATTTTGAATCACTCAAAATCGTTTAACGTGATAATGGGCAATTCTAAGCGAAGGCGACGTGAGACAAGTAGTGATAGTTGCTCTGTAAATAGTAGCGATAGTGATGATAACAACCGTAGGTCGCGGCATAGTAAAATGCGACGTCGTGTTAAAAAGCATAGCAGTAGCCATAGACAATATAGTAAGAGAAATAGGAAGCAAAGGCGCTCTAAACATACTGATCGTGAGTTAACTAAAACTCCTCCGTTGACTTCTACTACTACTACTAACCACACTATCCCTGATTCATCGGATAATAATAAGTTATTGAATAATATTCCTTTAAATATGAATAACCCCATCGGTAACTCTGCGTCACTACCCACATCCAATTTCTGGGCTCAAAACAACTTTCCTGTTGCTTTTAGTGTTGTACCCGAATTTGACCCTAGTGATAATAGCCAAACAATAGAAAATTGGATTAACAAGGTCAGTGAATGTGCGCAGATTTACTCTTGGAATGATCGTCAAATATGTCACTATGCCCTTCCCAAATTAAGTGGTTTAGCCAAGAAGTGGTATCAGGGTTTACCCTCGGTACTATTTGATTGGAATGAGTGGGTTCAAAAATTAAAACAGGCTTTTCCTTCCAACGAAAATTATGGAGATGTGTTGACATCAATGCTAAGGCTTAGGTGTAAATTTGGTCAGTCTTTAGAACATTATTATTATGACAAAATGGCACTTATAAATAAATGTGAGATAACTGGTAATAAAGCAGTTGGCTGTCTTATACACGGTATTGACGACAAATTTGTAAGAATGGCAGCAGGAGCCTGCATGTTTAATGAACCGGAACAAATCCTTAATTACTTGCGTACCGTGTCCCAACACGACAATAATACACCTACTTCCAACTTCCGTAACCGGAATAATGCGCCACCTAAGAATTCCAATAAGGTTTCAAATGAGCAAACAAGAACCAGTACAAATGATAACATTCGATGTTATAATTGCAATGAGCTAGGGCACATAAGTTTAAAGTGTAACAAACCCATTAAACGATGTAACTTTTGTTTTAAATTGGGACATGAAACTAAAGACTGTCGTAGAAGAAACGCAAATAACAATGACTCTTTAAATAAAACGAATACCGCTACAGAACTAAATAAAACTATATTGTGCATTACTAATAGTGAATTCGCAAATTCAAAATATTACAAAGATGTCAGAATAAACAACGTTATCTTACAAGGATACGTTGACCTGGGTAGCAAATGTACTCTTGTAAGAGAATCAAATGCAAAGTTAATAGTACATGATTGGGATATCGAAAAATTACCCATTTTACAGGGATTCGGAAATTCCGCTGTAAAGCCACTAGGAAAGTTTATAGCAATTTTAGAAATTGGCTCAGTTAAAGCTGAAACGGAAGTTCTAGTTGTAGATGATAATTATTTACAGACACCAATTTTAGTAGGGCAGTCTTTTACAGAAAAACCTAATGTTATTATCTTAAAAACAACGGATGAACTAGTATTTATGCATACGCCAGATTTTGATGATAATGTGTTTAAGACTAAAGTATACGCAGATGCTGATAAAGTGATAAAACCTAAATCTATGATGTCAATAGATGCTATTACCAATGACGCGTATAGTGGTGGCTTGTGGATACAATACAGTCTTCGAATTTTACCGCAGAATGAATATGCTGTTTTGTCTGGGGTTTTTGAGTTTGAAGCAGGTAAAGGATATTTAATGATAGCAAATTTATCATCTAACGATTTAAATATTTATAAAGGAACTTTATTAGTTCGGGGTCAACACTATCAAGAAGTAAATAAGGAATATATAGGTTTAACAACGGAAACTAAAAATTATGTAGAGTTACCTTTATCGGATATAAAAATTAGTACGGAAGTATCAGAACAACAAAAAGTACAGTTATTTGATTTGTTAAAGAAATATAGGGATTGTTTTGCAATGAACTTAGGAGAGTTAGGTAAAACTAATCTAGCAAAAATGGATATTACGCTGACAGACAATAGACCAGTAGTATATAATCCTTATAGAATATCACACAGTGAGCGTGACCACCTAAATAAAATGATTGAAGAATTATTATTGAACGGTATAATACGCGAAAGCACTTCGGATTATTCGAGTCCTGTTATCTTAGTGAGTAAGAAAAATGGGGATAAACGGCTGTGTATAGATTATAGGGCCCTAAATAGAAAAACGTTAAAAGATAAATATCCATTGCCTCGCATCGAAGACCAACTAGACAGATTAGGGGGCAACAAGTTCTTCATAAGCCTTGATCTTTTTTCAGGATACTACCAAGTGCCAATGAGTGAAGCCAGTAAGCGATATACTGCGTTTGTAACACCGGATGGTTTGTATGAGTTTGAAAGAATGCCGTTTGGACTTGCCAATGCACCTAGTGTTTTCCAAAGGACTATTAACTGTATGCTTAGGGGTAAGCAAAATTTGGCGTTGGCTTATATGGACGATTTATTGTTGACATCACGTTCAATTGAAGAGGGTTTAGATAAGCTGGAGAAGGTTTTTCAATTATTAAGGTCTGCTCATCTAACATTAAATCTTAAAAAGTGCGATTTCTTTCAGACTCGTATAAATTATTTGGGCTACGAGATTAATTCCGATGGCATCCGACCCGGGGCAGTCAAAATTCAAGCTGTAGTAGATTTCCCTTTACCTAAAAATGTTCACGAGGTTCGACAGTTTGTTGGCCTTACAAGCTATTTCCGACGGTTTATTCAAAATTATTCTATGATAGCAAAACCTCTAACGATTCTTACAAAGAAAAATGTTTCTTGGTGTTTTAACGAACCTCAAATAAAAGCATTTAATGAATTAAAAAGTAAATTAACCACTCGACCTGTTTTGGCACTATATGACCCAGAGGCTGAGTTAGAAATTCACACTGACGCTAGTAAAATCGGTATAGGAGCAATCTTGTTACAACGGGCGAATTCAGATAAAGTATTCCATTCTATAGCTTATTATAGCCGTCAAACGACACCAGATGAAAGCAAACTACACTCGTATGAGTTGGAAACTTTGGCGGTAGTTTGTGCTTTGAATAGGTTTAGAGTTTATGTTTTGGGTAAATCATTTAAAGTTGTCACTGATTGTGCCGCTATACGCAGCACAATGACAAAGAAAGATTTGATACCGAGAGTAGCGCGTTGGTACATATTAATGCAGGAGTACGATTTTACTGTAGAACATCGCGATGGTAATAAGATGAGTCATGTCGATGCACTGTCACGCAACCCAAATGACTCTGAATCCAATGACGTAGTACAGGTGGTTGATGTTTTCACAATAGATGACGATGCGTGGTTGCGCACAGTGCAGGAACAGGGTTCAGAAATACAAAGGATAATTAACATTTTGAATGATTCAGAAACAAAAGATATTGTCGAGATTCATAAGAACTACTGTTAAAAATGGCCGTTTGTACAGAATAACTAATGACAAAAATGATATAACTAATTTAAAGTGGGTAGTTCCAAAATCAGTGAGATGGCAAATAGTTCGTATGAATCACGACGATGTCGGTCATTTCGGTTTTGAAAAGACTTACAGTAGGATTAATCAGATATACTGGTTTAAAAAAATGAGACGTTTTATTAAAAAATATTGCAGTTCGTGCTTAAATTGTGCCCACAATAAGTTGCCAGCTGGAGCTAAAGAAGGGGAGCTTCATCCAATCCAAAAAATTAATAAACCGTTTGATACACTTCATACTGATCACTGCGGTCCCTTTCCTATCAGCAAGAAGAAGAATTGTCATATTTTAGTGATCATTGATGCCTTCACTAAATTTATTTATATAAAGCCAGTAAAAAATGTTAAAAGTAGTACTACGGTGCAGGTATTTACGGAATATTTCTCGCTATTCGGAGTGCCACGTCGTCTGATATCTGATCGCGGCACTAGTTTTACAAGCAAAGAGTTCTCCAATTTTATTAATAAAAGGGGCGTTAAACATATCTTAAATGCGGTTGCCTCTCCCAGGGCCAACGGTCAAGTTGAGAGGTATAATCGGACTATTGTTGATGCCATAACGGCTGCTAATCACAATAAACCAGAAAATGCGTGGGACTTGTGTTTACCCCAGATACAGTGGTCTTTGAACAACACAATAAACAAATCCACTGGTCGTACTTCTTCAGAAATGTTGTTTGGAGTTCAAACTACCGGCGTTTCGGATGGTTTTATGAATCCACTTGTCGCGGAATCTCATAAACCGTTAGATCGCGATGAAATTAGATCGGATGCAGACTCGCGAATTCAAATAAGCCAACGACTACAAAAAGAGCGTTTTGATAAGTCTCATAAAAAACCAACTGAGTATAAAGTAGGAGATTTAGTTCGTGTAGAAAAAGATATCCGTACAGACC
Organism: Amphipoea lucens; assembly: GCA_947508005.1. Lineage (NCBI taxonomy): Eukaryota > Metazoa > Arthropoda > Insecta > Lepidoptera > Noctuidae > Amphipoea > Amphipoea lucens. The sequence continues at coordinate 13,798,083 of OX382379.1, forward strand.
CTGGACAGAGCCGTAAACTAATACCAAAATGTGTAGGACCGTACAGAGTATCTAAAATAATAGGCAACGATCGTTATGAAATAGAGGACACTCCTATTACTAGAAAAGAAGGTTGCAAACCATATAGGTCGGTTTATGCCGTCGATAGGATACACCCTTGGCTTGTTTTTAATCATGATGCGATGTCGAGTGATTCAGAGTAAGAGTCAGCAATAACTATTGTTGTAGTAATATAATTGAGATTTTCAGATTAACAGTGAACGTCAATATTGTGATTTGACAATATTGCTTAAAACATGGTCATGAAATAAAATTAATTTGATAATGAAGTCCCACTTGGACAACATTTCACTTCAACTTAGAGAACTGTACATAATAAATATATTTATCTGTATTCATTAAAGCGATGTCTATTGACCTGTATTTACAGAGAATATTACTGATTATTAAATGCACAAGAGTTTAGAAGAATTTTTGTTATTTCTTACTAAATAATGTTAATTTTAGAATGAAACAAAGTGAACGGACTTGTTGCAATATACATAAATAAAATATAAGTGAGATGTAGCGATAGTGAAAATAGTGATGATTAGTGAGTCTTTACGGGTGTATGTGCCCATAAACGATAAATAGAGATAAAAGTGAGTCACTACAAGTGAGAGTACTTGTAGTCGATGTTTAGTTATAAAAGTGAGTCACTACTACTGAGAGTGCTTGTAGTTGATGATTAGTTATAAGTGAGTCACTACAGCTAAGAGTGTTTGTAGTCGATATTTAGTTATAAAAGTGAGTCACTACAAGTGAGAGTGCTTGTAGTCGACGTTTAGTTATAAGAGTGAGTCACTACAAGTGAGAGTGATTGTAGTCCATGTTTAGTTATAAGAGTGAGTCACTACAAGTGAGAGTGCTTGTAGTCGATGTTTAATTATAAGAGTGAGTCACTACAAGTGAGAGTGCTTGTAGTCGATGTTTAGTTATAAGAGTGAGTCACTACGAGTGAGAGTGCTTGTAGTCGATGTTTAGTTATAAGAGTGAGTCACTACAAGTGAGAGTGCTTGTAGTCGATGTTTAGTTATAAGAGTGAGTCACTACAAGTGAGAGTGCTTGTAGTCGATGTTTAGTTATAAGAGTGAGTCACTATAAGTGACAGTACTTATAATCGATTAGACGAAGTTACGAATTTAAGAGTGAATGAGTTCTTAATTAATAGTAAGATTTCGATGTACCTTTTTTTTTATTTTTATCTCTTAGTTTATTTTTAAATGAGTTCTTAATGAATAGTATGATTTCGATGTATCTTTTTTTTTATCTTTCTCTGTTTATTTTAATTTTCTTTTTTAAACGCGAGGCCGCGTTTGTCGTCAGGATTAGCCGAATGTTAGCATACACAATAATCGACTATTTAACTAATATTATTTGAGGGTTGCAACATTATCATTTTTTTAAACATTTTATGCTCTTTGGTTTGTGGCAACCCATAAATAAGTCACTGATGAAAACCGGCGGGAAAAGTGGAAAATTGCATTTTTCCTCTCCCAGCAAAAACGATGATGAAAGTGGTCTCGCTTTGAGTTATAATTACTATTTTACTGTGTTGAGTCTTGAGTACCAATAAAGTGATGTGTACAAGTGTTCGAGTTTATTAATTCTAACACATTCAAATCTTAACTCGAAGAGCTCCAACAATAACCACCATGATGTTAGCCGTGAGGCTTCATCACTCTTCAGGGAACTTAATTAGCGACCAAACAGTCAGAAACCGCTTGCATGAAGTGAACCTTCATTCCCGAAGACCGCTACGGGTACCACCTATAGCAATGCACAATCGTAGGATTCGATATCAATGGGCTCTTGAACACAGAAATTGGGCGGAAGAACAATGGCGTTTCGTGTGCTTTTCTGATGAGTCTCGTTTTGGTATGAGACCGGATACAAGACGTATACGACACTGGATAACCCCTGGACGCCAACAGCGATTAAAATCCTGCCAGGAAGTCCATCCTTATAGTGGTGGAACCATCATGGTATGGGCGGGTATTTGGATCGGCGGAAGAACTGAGTTGATTTGGATCAGAGGCAACCTCAACGCTCAAATTTATGCTGAGACGATTGTATCAGACGTCATCGTTCCTCTACAAGTGCAAATCGGTCCCTTATTTCAGTTAATGCATGATAATGCACGACCGCACACCGCAAGAGTTGTAAGACAGACTCTCGCCGCAGCTAACATCAATGTCCTGCCCTGGCCTGCTCAGTCGCCAGACTTGAACCCGATTGAGCATGCATGGGATATGCTACAGAGAAGAGCTCTACCGAATATGGAGGGTATCCAGTCGCAAGAAGACCTTTTTTTGTTGTTGCAACGAACATGGGCGGCCATTCCACAGCGTGATTTGGATGAACTCATTTTGAGTATGCCAAACCGATGTTCTTGTGTTGTTAGTGTTCGCGGTAGAAACACGGATTATTAATTGTTTAAGTTACCCAATAAAATTTTAAAGAAAACTGTTATTTCAGTCTTTTTTTCGAACTTTTGTGTTAGTGGTTCAAATGTCAAAAATCCCTTTATTAGGAAAATGGCAAATTTCTTTATTAATGCAAAGGTGACTTGGTTTATCGTTACTGTGACAAACGAAAACACTTTATTTGATGAATCCTTAAAGAAAATTTTAATTAATATCAATCAGGAGAAAAGTTATTGCAAAAATATATGTTGATCCCTAGACACTTTTGATGTGTGTATTATATTATAATAACTGAAGTTGATTTAACATCGCAGACTGCTATTATTGTTAAATTGAAAAATTATAGTCTTACGTACAAATGGGGACAATTGAGGCTTATTTGTGATTGTAGACTTTACTTTTATTGTATAAGGTTGATTTCATTAATATTTCTTTAATTAAAATGTATCTTACTTGTTATATTCCAAAAATCATGTTTGAGCGACATTACCCCGCACCCTGAGCGGCATTACCCAAGGTCAGGGGCAATGCCGCTCAAACATGTTTTTTTTAATATTTTTTTTCTACTACTAGTTGGTCAAAGATATAAGCTTTTGTTGTTAAATAGTTAATTACTCGATAACTAAAGCCTTTGTTACTTTTCTTAATTTTGATTTATAATAAATAATTAAAAAAATACACCATGATTTCCTTAAGTGAACGCCATTCCCCCTCCCTACCCTACTACTAGCAATTTTATAATTCATTAAAAAAAGTTGCTAAATTGAAGAGTACAACTGACGATGCTAGAACCAGAGTGATCTAAGTGACATTTTTGGCAAAAATGGTTTTTTTACACCAATGAAAGATTATGATTTTTCCATGCAATTGTGTAAAAAAACCATTTTTGCCAAAAATGTCACTTAGATCACTCTGGTTCTAGCATCGTCAACTGTGACGTAGCATGACAACTGGTATTACGTTTAGTCGGTTAGTTAACTAAGTCCCGTGGTTTTTTTTGTTTACCTTTATTTAACTAGGTACTTAAACCTATGGAGTATAATTGACTCGAGCTTAATTTTTTTTATTGCTAGCTGACCGTCGGCTTGTCGCTAAGTAAAGGATTTTTTACACTATCATTTCCCAACTAAGTAATTACTTACACACTATCAGTACCTATTTCACAAAAAAATAAATGATTATTAAACTGATATTTCAAGTATCTACTATAAACCAGACCACCGTACGTTGAACCGTAAACTTAATTATCAGTTTCAGAGGTATCTGTGACATACGAACACCAGATCGATTTACATGTATACTTAGATAGTTTATTTTTGTATTTGTTTTGCTAAAAACATATTATAAGATCTGTTGAAAATAAAAACATACCACACTTGACAGTATATGTAACATATTCATTCAATTTGTTCATTACGTATATTATCTGTGACTCGTAGTAAGTATTCGTTATTTGTATTGCACACTACCCGAACATACAGAGATACAAAACTCCTATAGAAAACAGGACGTTCAGCGTTTCCCGAATTTTGAAAATTTTCCGGGAATGCTATTTCGGATTATTTTGTTCAATTAAAAAAAAAATGTCCAATCTGTCCAGTCGTTTTCAATGACGCGCTTACCAATAAACAGCATGTGATTTTTTTTTTATGGCGTCTCTCAATTGAACCTAGGGGGTTGTCGTCTGCTTAACCGGACTTGCTTGTGGTTGCCTCAATACGTAAATTAAGACCTCCAGCCAGGGCTTAAACAACTTAAAAACTAAGCGACTACACGCTAAGGGCACCCCCTTCCCTCTGTAGGGTACGGACCTCGGCTTAGGGCGTCGCTGGGAGAGGGCAGCAAGGGACAGGCTGGATCGGAATTATTTAGGGACGAATTTAAAGCTACAGGTTCAGCGGCGCGGGCGGGCTCGAGCAAGGGTCGGGACGGAAATATTCGTTACAATATAACTGCGGTTTATATCCTGTGGTTTCCTGTCATAATATGAAGAACTGTTTTCATTAATGCTAAAAACAAAAACTTACAAAACTAAGGCCTCTGCACACTTGTAACACCCGACGCCATCCCACGCTTACTTATTGGCCAAGCGACGAAAATAGCTCAATGAGACGAAAAATGTAGCCAATGAGTAAGCTTCATTGATGTCGCGTAACGTGGCGTGTTATAAGTATGTTTCAGCCTTTAGAATCGTTAAGTGTACTCGTATCCTTATATTGAGGAAGATTCCAAACCGAAATTATTAAGCTAGTTGAGGGTACATTGAAAAATTAAATTAACATTTTAAATATAACACTAAATAAGTATATCGTACGTCGCTCGAAGAATCTACAGTTTCATTCCACCATTTTGGAAGCCCCAGTTTGATTGGAACTTACTGTGATTGTAATAAATTAATATGACCAATATTTTTGCACGTAAATGTTGGCGATGGCTTTAGTGCTTCTGGAGATTAGTCTGCTAGAAGGATTAAGGTAGGTAATTCCTTTGATATTGTTAATAGTGTTCTAGAATTATGGGTGACTGTTCAAAGAAATTCCAAATATGCTGATAATTAGTCAAACTTCTTTTGCTTTGATGACGAAAAAAGATGGAAGAAAAAATGACAAGTCATCATCATCTGCCTAGTCTTTTCCCAACTATGTTGGGGTCGGCCTCTAGTCTAACCAGATGCAGCTGATGACAGGCAAGTACCTACAGATAATTCTTTAATCTTATTACAAAAGGAAAGTAATAAAAGCTCCGACAAAAAAATAAGAATTGTCCTTACTAAAAATATTAAATCTACTGCCTAAAATACTAGGCAACTTTCCGACTACTTTTGTCCGAATAAAAATGACGAAACGGCCGAATGAGGTACTGAAATCTTCGAAAAATAAACATGACTATTTATTGCTATAATACTTTTTTACCAGCTTTAATTACGTTTTGATATATACCTAGGTAAATGTATTTGTATTCTCATTCGCTCGCTCTTGCATCCTATTTCTATGTAAAAGCTTTAAAGTAACCTAACCAAACCGAACTTCGGGGTGCCCTTGACAAAACCTCTGTTGTCGGTAACTTAGTAATTTTGTCGGAGGTTCAGTATTTTACCTATTCGGAAGTTTAGTTTAGTTATTCGAAGATCCATTTTTTTTTAGTCGGCCAATGATCGCTGGAGATTAATTTGTTTCGGAACCATTATTATTTCCCATTACAAAACGAATTAGTACGCAATGTTGATTTATTCGTTCTAAACGAGCAGGCGTTGGCTCGCACAAACATACATTTTGGTCAAGTAGGTATTGAAATTTTGTATAAAACAGCAGATTTTTTTTTTCGTGATTTCAGAGTTGGTCCCATAGTGAAAATTGTTCATATTCATGGGTAGAACACCCTGTAAAAATTTGGATGGTGATAAAAATATAAGCCTGTATAAAGTTTTAATTATAGCGTCGACTATAGCATATAGGACAATACTGATTTTTTTTGTAATTAAAGTATTCAGAACCACTTGATATTGGTGCTTGCAAGGAGATGCCGCACCAACGCAGATAGGGAAGTTCCACCGATCATTGTAACCTTTCGCGACTCCTCCCCATTCAGCTTAATTTTTCGGCAACTGAAAAAGCAAAGCACCTACCTACTCAACTGATGTTATTTGGTTTTAATTTTAGGAAATCGAGGAAAATAAATCAAACGACCAACATGAAGATGAAAATTTTCTAGATTCTCCAGAAAAAATAGAAAATACTCGAACACACGTAGTACCTATTGCAAGTGCAACCGAAAACATCACCTGTGCCAACAAAAAAAAAAAAAACAAAGAAAAATAATACACAACAAACATAGGGAACGGTTGAGAACACATATTCTATGATACAAGAAATATATACGAAAAAATCTGAACGGGATGAATACACAGTTTTTGGTGAACATGTGGCATTTAAACTAAGAAAACTTCAGTCTGAACACGCAAAGGTCGTGGTGCAACATATTATTAATACCACTTTATTTGAGGCGCAATTAGGAAAATACAACAACGCGTTCTCCACACAAAAAATTCCATCTGTACAAGTAAATCCGTATACACCCACAAATACTCCATTGTTTTCTAACGAATTTAGATTCCAGTCACTTTTAAAACCTCTGCCCTCACAATATTCAACACCAAAAGCATTTTCACATACAAATTTAAATTCTTGTGACTCCAAAATCAAACTTAATAATTCTTCAACCACCAAATCTAGCACAGATCCAAAAGTTTCATCAGAGGTAACCTTTGAGCCTCCCGTTCAAACCTTATTACCAAACCCTCGCAGTCAAGTCCAGAAAGTATACATTCAACCTCCTGATGTCTCTGGTATGTCTCCACCTTCTTCTATTCCCAGTTACACTGCGATTACGAGTCCTAGCGACATTGGTGACTACAATATTTCAATTCCAGATATGCCTTCCCCTCGTACCTTAAATTACAATCAAAGCTCCGAATCTACCAACTTCACCAACGTCGAAGAATCCCTCGAAGATATTTTTTCAATAATAGACTCGAACATCTAGTTCATGAATCCTGTTGGTACTCAATTGTTCGTACAGTCAGCAACAAAAGTTGACTAACAATTGCTAAATAATTAATACTTACTTAAATAAAATAACTGTCATTAGAATTCATCAGCTTCCTCTTCTATCTTCTTCTCTAGTTTCTATCCTTGATCATTTATTTATCATCTTCACATAAGAGATAGACTATCAACGATCTGTTACCAAAGGATTCTCGGTTACTTCGGACAACTCCTCAACTCAACTACAACAATAGCAATAGCCCGTCGGGGACCAGATAATCTGGAAAAGTTGATGGTGATGGGCAAGGTAGATGGGAAAAGACCGCGCGGACGGTCACCTAACCGCTGGTCAGACCAAGTAACCGCCCTCACTGGACTCTCTGCTACGACCGCCCTGAGAGAAGCTGAGAACCGAACGAAGTGGAAGAACATCGTGCATAAAGCCTCGAATGCCTTTCAGGGACACGACCTTCAGTAACGAAGTACGCGACCAAGAAGAACAAAGAGAATTCATCACAGATATACTAATATAACCGGTACCTAGAATGTCATGCGAACTCATCTGTGAGGTCAGCAATGTCAGTACCGGATGCTCTATTGATGGGCACTTCGCTCGGGGACAGCTGGATCGCTCCAACGTGGATGTATACGTACATCCATGGTGGGCCGACCCAGACTGCCAGGCACTTCTTCTCATGCAACCGAGCGGGTGGGCGGGTTGCGGATAGCCCAACTCCGGCTGTGGGACCGACTGTTTACGGTTGATCCCACACCCGGAGCATCTCGAAAGAGATCCCGGACAAGAGAAGTTCCCGAACGCCAAATTCTAGGTTAAGGGTAACCCAAGAACCTTTTCCCATGATCCTATCTCATATCCAACTCATTCCTTCCTATCCATTTACCCTGTTGATTCCAACTCCTAGGCCCAGGGTAACCTGAGGAATCCTATACCGCTCCGTTGGTCAACCCCAATCGTTCCCTGTGGGGGGCGCACCCAACTGCCAACTGGTGTGTCGCGCTCTTCAGTGCGGTCGGCTGCACATCTAGCACCTACAACCCTGGCTGCGACTCACGCGCCAACAGACTTGACCCCGGCTGCGACTCACGCGCCTAAAACTCAACTACCAACGGGTCCACGCTCTTCAACGCGGTCAGCTGCTGACCTAGCGCCCACAACCCTGGCTGCAATTCACGCGACAACTGTCTTGACCCTGGATGCGAATTAATCGCCAAAAACTTATCTGCCAACTGGTGCTGCGCTCTTCAGCGCGGTCGGCTGCTGATCTAGAGCTCACAACCTTAGCTGCGACTCATGCGCCCACGGCCTTGACTGCGACTCATGCGCCAACTGTCTCGACTCCGGCTGCAACGCGCGCGCCAAAAACTCAACTACCAACTGATGCCACGCTCTTCATCGGTCGGCTGCTGACCTAGCGCCCACAACCTAGCGGCGACTCACGCGCCAACTGTCTTCGCCCCGGCTGCGACTCATGCGCCAATTGTCTTGACTTTGACCCCGGCAGCGACTTACACGCCATCTGAATCGACCCCGGCTGCAATTTACGCGCCAAAAACAATAACACAGACTGGCACCTCTGGCAACAGAGCAAAGAGAAAGTACGTGACCAGCCGCAAGTACGCGAAGGGGAAACCCAGCGCGGAAAGCGGCCGGACGCTGGACTACGCAGCCGGAAGCAAGTCCGCGAAGGGGAAACCCAGCGCGAAAAGTGACCGGTTGCGGAACCTCACGGACGGGAGCAAGTACGCGAAGGGGAAACCCAGCGCGAAAAGCTTTCGCACGTCAGAGTCTGCCACTATAACACTGACAGAACTCAAGACCTAACTCGACTCAGGAAGAGGGGTCAGTCTATTTTAGCTACTTTCACAGCATTATGTCGTACGGCATTTTACTATGGGGTCGAGCTGCTGACATTGAATCCATCTTTATTTTGCAAAAGAGAGCTGTCAGAGCCATTTATAATCTACGTCGCCGCGAATCTCTCAGGGAACTATTTAAAAGGATTAATATTATGACGGTACCTTGCCAATTCATTTATGAAAATATTATGTATGTAAGAAAAAATCTACATCTTTTTAATAAAATAAGCGATAGACATAACTTTAATACAAGAAATAAAGATAAAATACATCAACCATTTTTCAGATTAGCCAAAGTACATACATCTTTTATGGGGTACTGTGTTAAATGTTACAATAAAATACCTTGTGATATATTGCAATTAAATGAAAGAAAATTTAAAACTCACATTAAACGTACACTTTGTAAACAAGCATACTATAAATTAGAAGATTATATCCAAGATAAGAACGCTTGGAAACATGCTGGTCCTGCTCCATAGGACAATCTAGAGTCTAGACAAAATCAAACTGGTTGCTAATTTAATTGTAAATTTTTTTATTCTTTTTTTTTTACATTTATTACTCACACCCTGACTTATTACTTGTATTTTGTTTTATAATTAAAATCGTTTTGCTTGTACCATGTTTGTAAATATGTGAGCACCATGTATCTATCAGATAATTAATTTATATGTCATGGTTTCGTTTTTAATTCTTTTACCTATTGTGGTATAGTAATTTTATTGTAGGTGCATCGTCCTCACATGTTATTATATAATTAATGTACCCATGCAAAATATTGTACCTAAACATTTTAAAAGAGTAACGGTGGAGTTTCTTGCCCGTTCTTCTCCATACGAAAACTACCTTTTGGAATGGGCGACTAGAATCAATTCTATTTTAAGATAATTTTTGACGTTCAAAAGTGCCTTTTATGTGCCTATTTGAAATAAATGCTTTGACTTTGACTTTGACTTTGACTTTGGGGAGAGGGGGGGGGGCGGTATGGTTCCATACCGCTTTCCCCTCTTCCTGAGGCGCCTCACATAAATACCTTACCAGTCTAAGACACAACCTGAGCCAAGCTGCTCGGGGGCGGCGAAGAGGTAGCGCCCCGACACCGCGCCGTCAAGTGAGCTCGACGGGAACTCGCAACTAGCTGCCCCTGTGACGCACTGCACGACAGCAAACTTGCTTCCCTTTGTCTGCTGGACTGCTTGTCTTCTACGGTATGTTTATCATTTATTTTCTTACTAGCTGCGCCCCGCGGTTTCACCCGCACAAGTGTCGATCCCGTGGGAATATCGGGATAAAAAGTAGCCTATATGTTAATCCAAGGTGTCAGCTACGTCCATACAAAATTTTATCAAAATTGGTCTAGCCGTTTGAGCGTGAAGAAGTAACAAACATATAAACACACACACACACTCACAAACTTTCGCCTTTAGAATATTACGTGTGATGTGATTATATTATAAAGCACTAAAGCTAGCTATTTAGTATTTCATTAGAAAATGCTGCATACAAAGTGAAATCGCTTAGTCTCTGATGGCCGCAAGCTGAATCTAGAGTTTTGGGTTCGAATCCCAGGTCAGGAATTTTGACAAACAAACAACAGCAAACTGGACAGAATTACCCAATAATACTGATTACTGGGTAATTCTGTCCAGTTTGCTTGTTGGTGTGAGCGTATTGCGATGAAATTTGGCACACTGGTAGACAGTGGCGTGCATTGCATATAGACATATAAGCAGTGCCTACCTCGATATATCAACATAAGCCTGTCAATTACATTTTAGTGTGTGCCCCACAATTAAGAAACTCACCAAATTATCATACCTAACAAAATCTTCCTACAAACACGTGCGGCATTAGGCAGTCGCCGGACGGCCTACTCGGCTCCCGTACTATTCGCACATTGTCATTGGTCTTTACTCGTTCAAGTTAATACGACAAAATTAAAAATACGTATGTTTCACGCGTAATACCATGACGTTCGACCTTCGCAATTTATCACCCAAGTAGGCATGCCTACTCAAATAACCACACTTTTGACCTCATTTTTTTTCTGATTAGTGACCGCGTTTGCCTAGACTAGACCCGCCCTAGTGCCTACCTATTCTGAAACCAATGCACGCCACTGCTGGTAGATCATAATCTGGGTTAAGGCATTGGGCTTTTTTCTGGTAGTCTTTCCCATAGGACAATCTCCGAACTCCAAGCGGAGGTGCCGCGGGCAAAAGTTAGTACAAAGAAAGATAAATTATCATGTGTTGTTTTTGTCGTAGGTCCAGCTTTTTCTTGACACAACGGAGCTCCGTCAGTGGAGTCTGGGACAGTACCACCGACTCGATCCAACCAGCGCAGCCATCAGTAGCAGCATAGACTGAATTTCGCATATGGCGGCCAATTCTACCGGAGACTAACGACGCGTGTGATATTATAGTGCACAAGTGTGTGCGCACATACAGAGGTGCATTTATTACGTTAGTAATTACTTATCTATTATATTTAGATAAAAGAAGATTCGGAAGTTTTTTTTGAGGTGTCAAACCGCTTTAATAATAATAATAATACGCGTCTCGTCTGTGATTGGACGATTCCTGCACGTGTCCGCTCCGCACCGCACAGCTCCGCTTCAGTGGAGTCCGGGCCTCAAACGCCCACGAGAGGGCGTTATCACCCACGTTGAGAACCTATATTTTAGGACATGCCGGATTCCTCATGATGTTTTCCTCAAGACGAGGAAGGAGATGACAGATGACATACTTTATGAAATAGTACCTCCTATGTGTTTCAGAGGTTTCTATAAAATCAACTCTTAAGACGAGCCCTGTAACACGAGTATACGAGGATTGAGTGGTTAATGGCGGATCCATTAGGTGCCGCCACTCGCCTCGCGCCACGCTATCGAGCAACATTAGGTGCAACGAAACCATCGCAAATCTCTGTCAAAATCAGAAGGTCTATTAAAACAAAAAAACATAACGCAACATAAATCTCGAGGTCCAAATTCAAGGTCTGCCAACGAGCAGCAGTATAATAGGCGTTAAATTAACGGATCGTGTTCGAAACACATTACTGCGCTCCAAAACAAAGATAGTTGACGTGGCTCAAAAGGCTGCTCAACTTAAATGGGACTGGGCAGGACATGTCTGCCGCATGCCGGACAAACTGTGGGCCCAAATAGCGCAGAATTGGTGCCCTGAGACAGTGAGGCGGGGTCGCGGCAGACCACGTAGGAGATGGCGGGACGAGCTAGATAGGTTCCGTCAAAACTGGAGGGAGGACGCGCGGGCTCGTGAAAGATGGAAGGAGTGGAAGGAGGCCTTTGCCCAGGAGTGGAACAACGCAGGCTAGTAAAAAAATATAGGTATATAAAACTCGATGGGCTAGGCCGAGTTATACCACCCACATTAGAATAGAATAGAATACTCTTTATTATGTACACCATATCGCACCGTCGGTGCAACAGTCACAAATAGCCAAAACTGCAAAATTGAGGTAAGTATGCCAAATTGTCTGAACCATGCCTATACTTGGGGCAACAAAAACATCCGCGAAAGTATCTCAAAATTCTACTAGATGGCGCGTGCCTTTGTGGTTATAAATGCGAGAAACGTTGAAATAAATGCGAAAAAAAATTGCAAGTTCTCTCCTGTAAAATTAAAAGATGAGCTGTTGTGACTTTGTTGCACCGAAGGTGCGATACCTATGTCGCCATTTTTATTGCGTTTTTCCATCAGGAATTTGTCAGAGCAGCCCAGAGTGTGGATACGTGCCCGGTTGATGGCAATAGGCTCGCTCCCTATTTATAACTCACTAGCTGCGCCCCGCGGTTTCACCCGCGTATGTTTCGATCCCGTGGGAATATCGGGATAAAAACTATCCTATGTCCTTTCCCGGGACTCAAACTATCTCTATACCAAATTTCATCGAAATCGGTTCAGTAGTTTAGGCGTGAAGAAAAGACAGACAGACAGACAGAGTTACTTTCGCATTTATAATATTAGTTTGGATGTAATAGGGGTCGAGCCTATTAATATGTTGCCGCGATGAGCGAAAATAATGTGTTTGAAAATTGGTTAACCTACCGTCACTATACAAGTGTTTACGTCTAGTTGTAACTACTACTATGTACAGACGCCAGCACATCAAGCTACTACAATCTATCAAATTTCTTTAATAGATTTTCAACTTTATTGCTACAGCATAAGGATCAAAGTTGATTGGGAAAATTTGACAGTTTCGGGTAGCTTGATGTGCTGGCGTCTGTACATAGCAAGTAAACCTTCTTTGCTACATTGTTTTGCGACCCATAAGTACCTACGTACACAATATCGCCGTGAGTTCGATTCGAGAAAGCGATTGACTCGTGTGTCGTAGTCGCTGTTCCGCAGACCTATTGGAGGCATAATGCAAAACCACTTAGTGGAAAACATTCAAGCATGAGTCTCTCAGGCGTAGATTTAAACAATGAACGGTATAAAATGTCCATTAATGTTGCATTAGGCACACAATGAACGGTCGGGACGCGTCGAGTTGAAACCGCACTCGATACGAAGCGTTTATGATCGATTTAAGACTCGATTCGTAACCGGCGATTTAAAAAAATAAATGATTATATTTCGGTAAGTGGGTTTGTATAAAGTCTGTGAAACACTTTTAGGCTTCAAAAATTAATTATGTAAGTATAGGTATTTGAAAAACTAGTGTTTCCTATTCGATCACTCTGAGAAGAATGACTGAAACAAACCCAAAGTTCACAGGCTTTTTTAAAGACCTGCACCCTAATTGCGTAACACACTATCAATCGGAATCTGAATCATTTTGAAGCCAATTGCTAATCCATTGCTTCATACGTTCGAAAAATTTGTCAGCTCAACACTTAAATAACGCAATGAATGTTGTTGAACTGTCAAAATGAAACCGATTCCGATTGATAAAGTGTTACGCAATTGCCCCGTAGATCTCAATTGTTTTATCGGCGAAACCTGTTCTTTCTTGGTACCGGGCAAACTTGGCTCCTTTTTAGGGTTCCGCAGTCAAAATGGAAAAAAATAAACCCTAAAATTTCGTCGTCTATCTTTTAGTCCGTCCGTCCAAAAGTCAAACAACTCACTTCATAGGTTCCGTTTTTTTTTCAAGTTCGGATTCATAATTAGCACATCTTTCCCATCTTCCTCTGTAGGTATACTACAATTACCCGCCCTCCAACACAAAATTCTTTGTAGTGAATTAAGGCAATTTCGCGAACGGAAAATAAAATAATAGGCTTCCCATTAGAGACGCTCTCAAAGACATTCGCTAATAGTCGGAAATAAATTTGACGTTCGTCTGAGCCACTTTGAGCTCGTTCCGGATCATTTAACGGCGTCGGTGGACTGCCATCAAACAAGTTACGTAATCTATGTGTTGCTCGACATTTTTGAACTTCGAACTGTCAAACTTTGAACTTTTAATTTTTGAGTCCGAGGCTTTTAGCTCTGTTTTAGTGTGTGTATTTTATGTTTTTGAAGTGAAAACTTCTTTAACGGCGTTGCACAGTTTTTGTAATGGATAAAAAATGTTAAACTCGCGTCAGGGCATCACGTCAGGACACGTGACCGTCAGGAGAGATTCCCCCCCCCCCCTCTCTTTCTACGGCGGCGCCAACCGAAGTGAACCAAGTGAGACACGATAATGGATGGATGGATCGATGGATCGATGGATGGATCGATGGATGGATGGATCGATGGATCGACGGATGGATCGATGGATCGATGGATGGATCGATGGATCGATGGATGGATCGATGGATCGATGGATGGATCGATGGATGGATCGATGGATCGATGATAAAAATGTTGATGAGATGAGACACGATAATGGATGGATGGATGGATGTGATGTGATGTGATGGTGATGGTGATGGCGATGATGGTGATTGTGATGGCGATGGTGATGGTGACGGCGATGGCGACGGTGATGGCGACGGTGATGGTGACGGTGACGGTGACGGGGACGGTGACGGTGACGGTGACGGTGACGGTGACGGTGACGATGACGGTGACGGTGACGGTGACGGTGACGGTGATGGTGACGGTGACGGTGACGGTGATGGTGACGGTGACGGTGACGGTGACGGTGACGGTGATGGTGACGGTGACGGTGACGGTGATGGTGACGGTGACGGTGACGGTAATGGTGATGGTGACGGTGACGGTGACGGTAATGGTGACGGTGACGGTGACGGTAATGGTGACGGTGACGGTGACGGTGACGGTAATGGTGATGGTGACGGTGACGGTGACGGTGATGGTGATGGTGACGGTGACGGTGACGGTGACGGTGACGGTGACGGTAATGGTGATGGTGACGGTGACGGTGACGGTGACGGTGACGGATGGACAGCTGATGGCTCGACCGTCTGTTTAGTAGCCACACTGCTGTGTATTCGTAAAATTCGTGTATATAAAGTGTTTAATATATAGAAATTGAACAAAGTGCATCGATTAATGAAAAAAGTGACGCAGAAATAGTGAAAAAAAATTAGTTATATTAATTCAATTAATAATAGATTTATTTAAACGTTAATATTTAAGCTTTCACTTCTGCCGGCACTTCCGGAGTGCAACCCGTCTTTTTTTTTTTTAAATAGGTATGCGTCTTGTTTTTGCAAAACAAATAATTCTTCGTTCTTTTTCTTTCTTTTGAAAGTTAAAACTTTCTACGTCACTATATTTCGTCAATTTACTGCAAAATATGACTGATTATTAACTTGGACATTTAAAGTCTAAAACCCCGAACGAAAGTGAGCACTAGGGAAGGATTTTTGTTTCATCGCCAAAAAGGAAATGAAAGTTTGAACGGAAGTTCGTAATTTTTGGCGATGGGATTTCCCTTTCGAAAAAAATGATGAACTTCCATATAATATGTTAGATACCAAAACCTGATCTACCTGACCCTCAATGACGTCAGTGTACAAGTCAACGCAGTCACCCTCCGATGACATTACACAGATCCACAACAAAGTTCAAAAATAATTACGCCATTATAAAACGCGTTCCTTTTCATCCATAATTACGACTACCAGATAATAGATATGATCCTGTGCAGAGCGAACGGAACACTACAATTAAATCACTGGCGACGTGGCAGCAGCGCCCTCTCGTGCCGGAAGGAAGGAACCTGCCAAATTAGTGCCGCAGAGTGATCCCACTCCCCGACCAAGAATGGCATTGTTTGTCCCCATTACACAGAGCTTTGAACGTTACTCTGCTACTGACGAGACATGACTGAGAGTTGGATTTCATATAGGTAGGTACCTAAATCTCCTTTTCTCTTATTATTTATTACGTACCTCCCTATAAAGAAAAAAAAAGAAAGAAAAATAGGTTTATTTATCACAGAAACACGTGCATGCAAAAAGATAAGTAACTCGTATAAAAAAAGATGTAAAAAAAAAACGGAATAATAAAAAAAAAATCATGCTACTCATAAGTAACATGTTTTTTTTTTTTTAAATGCATACCTTTATCTTTTAAACCGACTTCAAAATGCAGGATTTTATGCATTCGGTGTGGTTTTTTTTCATGTAGGTAGGTATGTGCGCCGATTTTTCCGTCATTTTTTTATTTGGTAAAGAATGCTCGCGCGGTTGTTTTAGAGTTGGCTTCAATAACACACTTGGGGTCAAAACGGTGAAAAAAGAAAAACATCGTGCGGAAACCGGCATGTCCTAGAACCGAAAAATCGAAGACATGTGACATCTCATTGTAATAAAGTTGTCATTGTAATTTAATAGGTACTAATGATTGAATAGCTTTTAATAATATTAATCATTTGTATGTCAATATTGGCTAAACATAGCGCACTACGTAATATTTAAGATCTTTGTATATAATCACCTATGTTTGACGAATAAATTATTCTATTCTATACTCTATTCTATTCATCTGCAAACCCGCACTGAGCCCGCGCGGTGGATTATGGCCCACTCGCTCTTACAAAGAGGAGGCCTGCAATAGACTGGCGCCATCGCATTACAAATCTTCTACCTATGTAGTTGTATTACGTAGGTGACGCTTCTCCGAACGATTATCAGATTACCACCTTGTCCAGTAAGTAAAACTATGCTAAGATTATTAACCCTTTCAAAGCTGATGACTTTCAATTGTCAAAAGATTTGTACAACTTTATAAGCGGCTTAAAATTTTAGACTCTTTACCTGTTGAATTGAGTGCTAAAGATGATTAAGTACTTAATTTTTTCTAAAGAACTTTTGTGGAGGGTTATTTATATTCAGTGCTATAGAAGTGACAACTTCTTCAGGAGCGTCGGGCATTTCTTGAGATGGGAAAAAACCATTGAATGTAACCAAAATCAAAAATATTTCGACGCCATATTTTTAGTTTTTTAATAATTTTAGTTAGGTTAAGATATTATTTTTATTTCAATAGCATGTTAGTTCAATTAGTGTTAAAAGTCCAAACAACCTAGAAGTCATACCATAAAAGAATACATAACCTAAAATAAATTAATCGATTTTTTCTATTTAAGTACATACTTTTCAAACAAAATCGACAATTACAATATTGTAAATTGTCGATTATCAGACGCATCGTCGGTGAACAAACCATACTTCTTGAATCACCGCGTGACACTCACAAACCTAATCCATTCATCGCCCTTAAGTCATTACATCCACCAATCGCAATGACGAGGCGGAGTTAAAGAGCGAGACAGCTATTCCCTGATTTCAATGCGTGTGAAAGAGGTAGACCATTTTAGTGGCGTTGCGTCCAGAAGCGGGCGTCGAGGAAGCGATGGACGGGCTATCCACAAATTCGTCAGTCAAAGTTTGCAATTTGAGTCACCAACCCGCGGTCGCATTTAACGGGTTAACTCTTTACGCGGTTAGCCGAAATTAAATTAATAAGTGATAAACAGTGGACAATTAGTGTTTATGCTTTAATAAATTAGTTTATTATTTAAATTATTTTTCCCTAATTTTGTAAGGGCGGGATAAAACTGAATGTTTTGAATAATAAGTGCAGTGTTGTGTTGTCGCTATGTCAGAAGCTGGTCGGCGCGGTACCGCCTACACGATAGATAACATTCTCGGACACACGGACAGACAACCGGGTATGTGAATATCACGACAGGTTACAATAATTTGGGAGCGGTGAATGCTTAAGGCGCAGATATACGACTTCTAATGATTTTAAATTCAACATCACGTCTAATCGACCGGACTGATTTCTTTGAAAAAAATAAATGTTATACTAGACCATTTGCTTCGTAATTTGATATGTGAATATTTGCAATTATATTTTTTTAACATAGTGTAATTAATTTGTAAAGTAATGTCTACCGCGGACATAAAAACGACAATCACGCAAACACTATCGGGTGTATTTTCATAAAACTTTCACCATCTAAAAGACAATTTAATTCCCCGAATTTTAGTAGGTATACGGTTTTTATTTGTTTGGTGTTTGAGAGTTTTTGTAAATAGATAATTGCTTCATATTTGCAATAAATTACCACGGTTGTGTCATCGCGCTTCTCTTTCTTTTCTATGCAGTCCGACAGTGACCGCGCTTTAGGTCGTGTAGTCGCCTTAAGAGCAGTGGTGGCCTAGTGGTAACGGCCGCGACTTACGAGTTGTAGGTCGTAGGTTCGAATCCAGACAGGCGCTTTACTTTGTGTAAATTATTTCATCACCACTGCTCTCAAAACGGTGAAAGAAAACATCGTGAGGAAACCGGCATGTCCTAGAACCAAAAATTCGAAGACGTGTGACATCTGCCAACCCGCACTGGGCCCACGTTGTGGATTACGGCCCACTCCCTCTCACTGAGAGGAGGCCTGTGTCCCAGCAGTGGGAACATTATAGGCTGATTATGATGATGATGATATATGATGAATGCTTATGCGAATCCCGCACCCCCCGCCATAGGTAGAGGTGGAATACCGCGGTGGTAAGAGTCCGGTATGCCCCTCTGTCACCCCCACGATGGAGGAAGTCCAAGAAGATCTCGACAGCGCACCAAAAAAAAAATGTTACCATAATTTAACAATTGCGAGTCATATTCACCATGGGTTCCATAAAAGCCAAGTTTTATGCTTTACTGCCTCATTGGTCTGCTGAGCAGGTGGTGCTGGGTTCGATTCCCAGGTCAGACACAGTGTTATTAGGTTTTTTCGTCAGGTATTTCTCAGTATCAGCTCGGAGTCTGGATTTGTGGCGGTTGATGACAATAGGCTCCCCTATTACATCCATAGGTACTAATATTATAAATGCGAAAGTATGTCTGTCTGTCTGTTACTTCTTCACGCTTAAACCGCTGAACCGATTTATATGTTTGGTATAGAGATCATTTGAGTCTCGGGAAAGGACATAGGATAGTTTTTATTCCGATATTCCCACGGGATCGACACTTATGCGGGTGAAACCGCGGGGCGCTGCGAGTGGGACATAAATAGTATAACTGGTGAAATGTGGGTGTTCTTACCTACTGTAGGTACCTACTACCGCTGCCTAGCCCTTTGGAGATTACAGTCGTGAAGTATGTTATCAGCAACGTTTATGCAGTGCGTTTATGGAATAGGTATTTGTTGTAGAACAACTTGTGTTTGGTCGTTTTTTGGGTTCCTCCGCCAAATGGCAAAAACGGAACCCTTATACTTGTTTAATTTCGTCCTGTTCGCATGTCACAGTCAATTTTATTCGGAGAGTATTTGCCCTACAAAGATGTTTGGAAGGAAGGTGTATTCTATGAAACGCTAAAACTCTTTACGAAGCCGTGATCTACGCATGCTGTACCTACATAAGTGCAAATAACTTTGTGTGTGTGTACCTAAGTAACTTTGTGCAAAAATAATTTATGGGAAATGATTTTAATTTTTGGTGTGAAACTTCGCTGTAGTAGGTACTGTAGAGACTTCTTTGAGGGATACTGACCTCCTTGCGGGTCAGGCCGCTGCTTATATTCGTAACAAGTTCCTTTCGAACATTCAAACAGATGTCATATGAGAGTCGTAGGTTTGACGTCTAATATTTAAGGATTGAATTATTATAATATGAAAAAAGACTTAAAATATAATCCTAACAAATATAAAAAGGATTTTGATTTAATCCCGTCGTAGCGTAGCTACGACAGTACCTACGCAATTCAGCGCACGCGAAACATCTTATGGATGCATGCAACGGTACTAACAGTACAGGGATCGTTGGAGTATTTAAAGTTAAGTTACAACATTTAAAACTTGTCGTCGTAAAAAAAACGTCGAAACAGATTGGACCTTTGACCTTCAACATTTCCATAACCAGAGGGTTCCCAGTGACAAGTGACTCTCGGCTTCGTTAAGAGCGGTTCTGCACTACATCCGATCCGAATACGAATTAAAGATCCAACTTCAATCCGAATTGGGAATGTTCTAAATTCGGACGGATAGAGTTCGGATCTAGTGCGCAACCCCTCATACAAATAGGACTATGGTCACTTCGGACCGGGTCGCGGCATTTCTTGAAATCGGATCGAATGTAGTGCAGAACCGCTCAAATGGTATTTTTTCACCAGTTACAATGGTGTAACTGAGCGATGAAAATTTTGATACAAGTGAGCAAAGTTTTAAACTTTCAATCAATAACAAATACGCGTATCAAACGACGTTTTTCAACACACTTGCGCGGAAATCTATAATGCTGTTCGTTGGTAAGCACATCGTTTGAGAACGGCTGGACTGATTTAGTACTTTGTTTTCCTTAAATGTTTGTGAAAAATGGCTCGCGGATTTTGGTTTTCATGTGCTGTTTTCGCATTTTCAAGGAGAGACATTGCCGCTAATCAGCCTAACCCATAGGTACACGTACTAATACATACCAAAACATCCATACTAATAGGTATTATAAATGCGAAAGTGTGTCTGTCTGTTTCCTCTTCACGCTTAAACCGCTGAACCGATTTAGATGTTTGGTATAGAGATAGTTTGAGTCTCGGGACATTGGATAGTTTTTTCGGGGACATAGGATAGTTTTTATTCCAGTATTCCCACGGGAAACTTATGCGGGTGAAACCGCGGGTCGCTGCTAGGAGTATTATAATGCGAAAGTAACTCTGTGTAACTGTCTGTCTATTAACTTTTCACGCCTAAACCACTGAACCTATGGTTATGAAATTTGACAGATGGATAGCTTGGGAACTGCAGGGCATAGAATTATTTATATCCTTGATATTTGTATGAAAAAATTAATCTGTCAAGCTCCGCTAATGAGACACAATTGATTTTCTATTGTTTGGTCACCGATCGGTGTCCCGCGCGGTCCTTGACCGGACCGGATAAATTAAATATACACGCGGGCAACGGCTAGTAGTAGGTAATTAGGCACTTATCATTAAAAAAAATTAAAAAGAAATTTATAAAAACTAAAACCCAACTACAACAAGAACGCTAACTAAAACAAGTTTAGTATAAACACGACATAAAATAACATAGATTTTGGTTTTCGTATAACTTGGAGTCACGCGTAATTACCTACTAAATATATCATGTAATGAAATATTAAATCGTACAGATTTATTTGATTACCAACGTTTGTACACACTACAGGAAGCAACAGAAAATAAAGAACTAAATGTGACAAACAATTACATGTATATGTAAAGTCCGGCCGCGCTTTTACCAAAGATGTAAATGTAAATGTCTAGTTAGCTCGGAGATTTAGACGAAAACAAACATTACTTAAAATAAAAGTTCTTGTATATCGATTTTATTCAATTTCGTGCGGCCATTGTTGTTTACATCTTTGGCAAATTTAGCACAGCCGAACCTTAGATAAATACAGCATTTTCTCATTATTACCTACCTTCTACTAGGTGTGTAATCTTAAAGTTGAGCAGTTTAATTATGTATTATATAAAACAAAAAGAGTTACAGCCGTCTCATTTTAGCATCTACCAAAAAACCGGCCAAGTGCGAGTCGGACTCGCCCATGAAGGGTCCCGTAGCAGCAAGTAACATAATATAAAAGTTCTTGTAGTTCGTTGTAACTTTGTGAAAGGTAAATTGCGGTTTTCGATTTATGACGTATTAAAAAAAAAAAACTACTTACTAGATCTCGTTCAAACCAATTTTCGGTGGAAGTTTACATGGTAATGTACATTATATATATTTTTTTAATTTTATCATTCTCTTATTTTAGAAGTTAGAGGGGGGGGGACACATTTTACCACTTTGGAAGTGTCTCTCGCGCAAACTATTCAGTTCAGAAAAAAATGATATTAGAAACCTCAATATCATTTTTGAAGACCTATCCATAGATACCCCACACGTACAGGCTTGATGAAAAAAAAAATTTTGGAGTTTCAGTTGTAAGTATGGGGAACCCCAAAATTTATTGTTTTTTTCTATTTTTGTGTGAAAATCTTACTGCGGTTCACAGAATACATCTACTTACCAAGTTTCAACAGTATAGTTCTTATAGTTTCGGAAAAAAGTGGCTGTGACATACGGACGGACGGACAGACAGACAGACATGATGAATCCATAAGGGTTCCGTTTTTTGCCATTTGGCTACGGAACCCTAAAAAGTAGAGAAGAAAATAAGCGCACCAAATTATTATAACCTGCGAGGCAAATGATTAAGAAGGATTTGATTGGACTCGACCAAGTGAGTTCTTTAGTAAGTAAGTACCTACATCTACATGATCACATCTCGTTCATAAGCCTACACATTCTTGGCAGTGGGGAATTTGCTCCGTACACGGTTCATCGGTGCGATGGATAAACGGGGTGATACGAGTACATACAGGGTGTTACGGAAAGGGTATATCAATACAAACGGGTTGAAGAGTGTATCTGGTCTAGAATCTCTGTACAAAATTTCAGCTCAAAAGCAGTAACTTTGAAAATGCTTAATATTTTTTTATTTCGATAGTTTATTAAATTGAAATCATAACAAACGTGTCACCGCACTACGAGGGTCAATATCCATTATCTGTAGTGTGTCTGTGCGCCTAGTACACGCACATCACGCCGCCGCGCGCCAGTGCATCGCCGTGATGTCGAAATAAAAAAATATTAAGCATTTTCAAAGTTAATGCTTTTTAGCTGAAATTTTGTACAGAGATTCTAGACCAGATACACTCTTCAACCCGTTTGTATTGATATACCCTTTCCGTAACACCCTGTATATGCGGAGGTATTTAGCAGACAAGTAAATTTTTATTAACTGCTCCCAAATTACGATGTTTATTATTTATTTATTTTTACATACTTCTTTGACGTAATCTTTTTATTACTTGACATTACATTATATTTCGCGATTTCAGGTTTGGTCCCATAGTAAAAGTTGTTCATAATGATGAGTACAATGACCTCTTAAGAGGTTGTTGGTGTTTTTCCAATAACCCTGTATACAGTAGACAATTCTAATTTCAACTCTTTATTAGTGGTTGTAATGGCAATCATATCATTAGGTTTTTAGATTTTATTTATCTTTTTGATAGATTCTTTTATATTTTGTAAATGTGAGGACTTTGTAGACCTTGTAGACTTTAGATTTGTCGACCATTTCTGACGTTTCAAAAGTGCCCATATAGGTTTATGTGAAATAAAATATTTTGATTTTCATTTCGGTCCCTGTAGTTAATCCTACTAAAGAACTTAGGACGACTAGAAGTATAGACTAGATAGACTTATCTAGTCTATACTTAATATTATAAATTCGAAAGTAACTCTGTCTGTCTGTATGTTACATTTCACGCCTAAACCACTGAACCGATTTAGATGAGATTTGGTATAGAGATAGTTTGAGTCCCGGGGAAGGACATAGGATAGTTTTATCCCGATATTACCACGGGATCGACACTTATGCGGGTGAAACCGCGGGGCGCAGCTAGTCTAGTCTATAGTTTCTTACTAAACTTCAGCTATATTCGACGATCCTGCATTCTTAGGTATCTCTTTTGTTAACTGTACAGTCGTTTGTACGAGAAAATTGTTGATACCTAATGGTACCATAGCGAGTAAGTAGGTACCTACCTATACTTATTAATAGCAAAATATGAGCTTGGGGTTATGACGGCGGTGTACCGGCCCCCCGGTGAGACGCCCTTATACAACAACATTGTTAAAATTCATCTCGAAATATTATGATTTTCACAAAGCCAACACAATAACGCGCTTTGTGTTGGGTCATTATCACACTTGACTGACCTTTTGAGGATTACTACTATAATGCTATTGTATACTGGTAATTATTGTTGCTACATGTGGCGGCGGTGAAGAGAGAGGAAACGCATGTGACTAAAAAGTGAATAATATTAAATGTTGAGTGATGGAGAGGGCGGGGAAGACCAAAGAAACGATGGATGAAATTGTGTGAGGAATGATATGAAAGAGAAGGGAGTGAATGATAGCGGGACGGTTGACAGGGGAGAATGGAAGAAGAAAACGTGTTGCGCTGACCCCAAGTAACATGAGGGAAGGGCTGGAAAATGATGATATGTGGCGGTCAGGCAGAGACCTATTCCTATTTTAAAGATGTAGTTGTAATGTATCGTGATGCAGTTGACGGCAGAAAAGGGAATAAAGTTGAATATTATTTATTGTTCCCCTTTGAGCACCACGGTTAAATATTGATTGGTGCTCAAATGGGAATACCTTTGATGCTCTAAAAATAAGTGCTCAAACGGGAATACTCCGTTATTTTAGTTCAATGTCAGATTTGATGCCACCAATGGCATCCGACTGCTTGAAAGTGATCTTGTTTTAAACTTTTTTATTGTTTCTATCCGAATGTCCCAGTCGTTATATATATTTTTTTATCCTTTTTTTAAAAAGAACCAGGTTCTCAATAATTAACTACAATCTAGCCTATAAGACTAGTAAGCAATTTTAATGTAACTTAATTTTTTACGTGATAAACTGGTAACGTGGTAGACTGGTAGAAAATGCCTAAGGCATTAAGTCCGCCTTTGTACAGTTTTTACTTGTGCATAAAGTTTTAATAAATAAATAAATAATTATTTTAAAACTTAGAATAGTCACTGACTCCAGACGTATAGGAAAGTTTTTCGTGTGTACCTACGTTTGTATAATGGTGCTTATGTCAGCGTTATGGATTTTAACAAATAAACATCACCTTTGTACCTATTTTTCTGTTCTATTTTTTCTTGTCTGTTTATATATGTGTGTACATAAATGGTAAAATAAATAAATAAATAAATATCATTAGTTTCGTCTTGATTACTCTGAATGACACTGGCTATGTGGATTTTGAGAAAACCAATATGAAGGTAGCCATTAACTAACACGACGAAATAAATAAGCAAATGCAATCTGTCCAACAAGGGCCAGCGCACATCTGGCGACGCGCAGCGCAACGCGGTTTGATTTGTAGTCGTATACAATGTATACAATGCTTTTTTATTAATTTTCTTGTTGACAATCTGAGATTGATTTACTGCGCTGTAAACATCGATCTTGTTTTGAACTTTTTAGTGGTTTTTGCAGTCGGAATCCAAACTAATATTATAAATGCGAAAGTAACTCTGTCTGTCTGTCTGTCTTTTCTTCACGCCTAAACTACTGAACCGATTTCGATGAAATTTGGTATAGGTAGAGATAGTTTGAGTCCCGGGAAAGGACATAGGATAGTTTTTATCCCGATATTCCCACGGGATCGAAACTTATGCGGGTGAAACCGCGGGGCGCAGCTAGTTTTTTAATATTTTACTAATGTTTAAAGTCAGCATGGTTCTGACTTTAGCAGACAAAAGCGATCTTAGGTAGGTACCCACCTATAAAGGTTCCATTTTACCTTTGGTCGGAAAACTAATTTAAACTTTCACATTGACCCACCAAGCTACAAAATAAATATCAGTGTTAGTCCTTTCCTTACAAGAAATGGTCACCCAACTACGTTATTTCCAGGTCTTCCTTGAATTATGCCAAAAATTTAAATCATCTAATGGGTAAGTATTTTGTTCTTCTATTTCTTTATGTACCTAATATAGATTAAAGTCGCTTTTCGTGTCTGTCCGACCGCGTTCTTTGTAACTACATCTGGCTACATTTACATTACTTCAACTACATCGTACAGTCGTTCCTATAAACAGTGCAAAGTAGGGGCGGATCGCTAGCAAACATAAAAATATGTAAAGAACTTAACCATGATTGTAAATTTAATTTTTGTAGTCATTTGATTGTATGTAGATATTCATACATAGTTTATTAAACGGTATAAATAAAGCTGGTGTAGAGGATGCACTCGTATCGGCTTATCAGTGATCTGACAAGCGAATTTAGACTGTATTTCAATTTCATAAGACTCACAAAATGTAGCATTACTATTTTATTGATATTATATTGAGAACCTAAAGGGCCAATTTGACAGGATTATATCGAACGCGTATGGACGCAGTGAGTGAACACGTTATTCTTTATCAAAAATATTCTGGAAATATTTTGTTATGCCTATAAATATCTCACATATAAAAGCAACAAGAATAATGTAGGTACTATAGAGAGCCTTTCTGACTCTACTGGGACTAGCTACAGTGGTGAGCTATCCGATAAGACTTTTATAAGATATTATTCCGGAGTCTTTTATCATATTTATATAAGGTGTAAAAAAATTAACCTTAAAAACTTTAAGAGGTGCTTTAGACCATCGAACTGAACAACTTTCACTATGGGACCAACTCTGAAATCACGAAAAAAAAAATGAGCTGTTTTATACATTTTGGTCGAGTAGGTATTGAACTTTTGTATGAAACAGCTGATTTTTTTTTCGTGATTTCGGAGTTGGTCACATAGTGAAAGTTGTTCACTTCGATGGTCTAAAGCACCTCTTAAAGTTTTTAAGGTTAATTTTTTTACACCTTATATAATTATTTCGACTTATTTCTAATACGTCAAACCTACGACTCTCAATGACACATGCTTGAACGTTCGAATGGAATATCCCTTCAAATATTAGCGGTCTGTCTCGCAAGGAGGTCAGAATCTCTCAAAGAGGTCTCTACAGTACCTAGAATTTGGAATAAGTATCTTGATTTAACGAATTGCCCTTGGAGTTGCATGCCCGTTCTTCTCCATAGAAATCTACGTTTTGGAATGGGCAACCACTGCTTCAACTTTCTGACTAACTATCGGACTTCTTGACAACTCAAAAGTGCCTGTAAATGGTTTAATTGAAAAGCGCTTTGAGTTTTGAATTTTTGAAATATTGTTGTGACCAATCCACTTAAGTTGTTATCGAGCAAATGGTTTTCCCGACATACAACTGCTAATCTTTTGCCATCCTCAAACTCATCAACTGCACCCTACATTACGCAGTCATCAACTTACTGTGTCGGTTCTGCTCGTGAAAGCTATTCGGTACATAATAAAATAATTAAAAAAAACTGTCCAAGTGCTATCGGACCACGTACAATAAGAGCGTTTTCACATTATCCGATCCGATATCGGTGTCGGACGCCGATCCGATATCGGGGTAAGTAAAATGTATGAAATATGTACCTGTCTTTCATATTGTCCGGCCCGATATCGGATATCGGAGCCGGCACCGATATGCTGGCGGCACCATCGGACGCCCGTGAGCCGTCGGGCGATAATGTTTGTATGTGTGCTATACGTGTATCTAAATTGTCTCTTGTGTGCGTAGAGCTCGATGCGCGGCGGCCATTTTGAGCTTGTTTACTAGTTTGGTTGTCATCATGGCGTCGTCGTCGTTTTGTAGCTTGCTAAAAAGAGTATAAAATGCTCTCTCTGAATATCTAGCTACCACAATGGGATGTACCCAATACTGTCTGTAGACAGATCTTTTTTTGCGTCTCAAATATAATAGATACAGCAAATAAAGTTTTCTATTATAGTCTGCCATGATGACTTGCCTGCACTAAGCTATCGAGCAAATGGCCGTATCGGAACGATTTTGTCGGAAATTATGTGAAAATAGCACATGGTGTCGGCTATCGGATGTCGGCTATCGTCGTCCGACACCGATATCGGATCGGATAATGTGAAAACGCTCTTAAGGTTTCCGTAGTTACGATGAATATTCACACATGCAAAGTATTGACAATAAATACATCGTAACGAAATAACATCGGTTACGAAAACCGATGTTATTTTGTTACGATGTCTAGTTTATATCTTTTTAGTAGACGTTTTTGTCGTGGTTGGGTTTGCGTTTTAACCGTCTTCCTTCTTTCTTTATTTTTCTTTCTTTTCTAGTGAAAATGGTATAGAAAGATATACCAATATAAAGATGATGATGCCTAATTTGCTCTGGTTTGATGGATCTGACTTTTGGTTAACATTTTAAGTGAATGTGTTATATTATAAATGTTTGCATGCCGAATAGTGAAATATGGCTGAGTATTAACCCTTATTTTCAAAATTAATGTCTATTTTAATCAATTATACAGGGTGTTACGGAAAGGGTATATCAATACAAACGGGTTGAAGAGTGTATCTGGTCTAGAATCTCTGTACAAAATTTCAACTCAAAAGCAGTAAAAAATTTTTTTTATTTCGATAGTTTATTAAATTGAAATCATAACAAACGTGTCACCGCACTACGAGGGTCATTATCCATTATCTGTAGTGTGTCTGTGCGCCTAGTACACGCACATCACGCCGCAGCGCGCCAGTGCAGCGCCGTGATGTCGAAATAAAAAAATATTAAGCATTTTCAAAGTTAATGCTTTTGAGCTGAAATTTTGTTCAGAGATTCTAGACCAGATACACTCTTCAACCCGTTTGTATTGATATACCCTTTCCGTAACACCCTGTATTCTAGATAGTTTCATACCTACAGCATGTTTTTGAGAACATGTTTTTTTTTACAAACAAATAGTCCAATTCTTTGTAATCCCTGTGTTCATCGCGAGTCGAACAAACTGTTAAAATACTTAATGTTGCATTAATCTCTCGTTCCCACCGCTTCACGTTTGAGTGACATGACATCGATCTGGTAATCCGTCGCTCCTGTTCACTACCAGTTCAACATAAGCCTCACCGCCCTATGTGCACTTTCAACTCGCTAAACACGAGCAACTGAAAAATACACCTTACGCTATAGAAACAAAGTTTAAGCTCCCTAGTCTGTGCGCATGACCCTCGTTAAACAAGCAGGATTTAACAAAACACGCGTATTGTTAAGCACTTAACGTCGCTCTTTACTCACTATTTATTTATACTAATTCTATTTTTATAAGAGCTTTGATACAATTGAATTGAAACATCACAATATGAATACCTACAATGCGATGAACCAATAAAAGTGATCATAAGGGATGTTCATTATGTTATTATACAAGACTTATAAAACAGCCGTTGATAATGGTAATACCAATTTTAATAAAGACCACTCACTTGGATGGAGTATAAAGAATAATTAACTGGGACTGGAGGCTGGGTAACTGGGTTATGGAGGTCAGATAGGCAGTCTCTCCATGTAAATACTGGTATTTAGCTGCATTCGGCTAGACTGGAAGCCGACCCCAACATAGTTGGGAAAAGGCTAGGCAGATGATGACTTGGAGTAAAAAAACTTTTTTGCAAAAAAAAAACAACCGACTTAAAAAAAAACTACAAAGTGAAAAATAGCTTTAATTTCGGAAGTCGGTGTCCTTGGTTCCGCATTTTCGTTTTTTGACACCGACTTCCGAAATTACAGTTATTTTGACTTTGTAGTTTCAGTTATTTCACGCTCATCCATCGTCGACTTTTTCTTTGTCACCTTTGACCTAGACTAGAGTCAAGAGCAAGCCCATTTCAAATAAAAAAAGGACATTTTAAAACACACTTGCGAGGAAATATAAATAAATTTCGTATACCTACATTATATTTCGTAACAAGTACTTATTTGTAAAAATAGCTCACGGATTTTTAATTTTCGTGCACCTTATTGCATTTTGAAGAAGAAGCACTGACTCGAAGCCGCCCAACAACAATGATTGAATAAAATAATTTAATGAAATAAGGCATGTTTATTTAAAAAAAAAATTAATTAAAACAAAAAAAAAACTATAATAGGTATAATAAACTACACTTGGGAGCAAATAAATCGAGCCACTTGCTTTTTTTTGCACGTATAATGGTTATTATTTTTGGTATTATGAAACGTATCAATTCGAAATATATATCGCCTAAGAGCTTATTTAATAACCTTTACAATGAGGGTAAATCATTGAATAATAACCTTATTTAATGATACATTACTGGCTCTGAACGAAAAACGGTAATTTTGATAGAACATTGTAGGGTTAAAACAGTCCAGAAAATCAATCGAAATCCGGGCGCGGGGGGGTAATACAAGATATTAAGAATAAGTTTATACCATAATTTTGTTTTTAATTGTTTTTTTCTGGACTGACAATTTTCTATCAAAATTACCGTTTTTCTTTCAGAGCCAATAATTTATCATTAAATAAGGTTATCATTCAATAATTTACCCTCATTGTAAAGGTTATTAAATAATCTTTTAGGCAATATATGTTTCGAATTGATACGTTCCGTAATACCAAAAATAATAACCATTATACGTGAAAAAAGGAAGTGGCTCGATTTATTTGCTCCCAAGTGTATTATATAAGTTTCTCAAATGTTTAAGCACAACAAGACATCGCAACAATATAACATCGGTTTTCGTACAGCCGGAGTCACACGTACCGTACCTAATCAGTAGGGTGACCAAACACCCTCTTTGAAGGGTAGTTTCAGAATATTAATCATTACTATCTTTATTGTTTACCTGCCTTTATAAATATGTATTTGTGTGAGGATTCAAGTTTCTGAACCGAAGGAGTTTTTTCATACAAAATACATATATTGAATCCAACGGGGGATGAAAATCGTTTAGCAGGTATGCTTCCATAGTTTATTTATAACAATTTATAAGCAATCAGTAAATTCTGCTTTAAAAAAACTTTATTATTCTTAGTTAAGGGTTGATTTTCAAGAAATCCAAAGATACGTCAATTTTATTTTTTGTCAAGGTCATCAATACCAAGTTTCAAATTAAGATTATTTCATACAAATATACGTCTTCTAAACTACCTCCATAAAGGGGTAGTTTTAAAAAACTATTAATGTCAAACCTCAAAACATTTAGGTTCATACTCGGAGCAAGGTCAAGTTTATGGGATGTGCCATCGGCAAAAATAATAAACTTACATAAAAACTTTCATCTCTAATTTTACCCCTTTAGGGGACGAATTTTCAAAAATACTTTGTTGTTTATTGGTTTTAATTTATACAGGATGAAATTGAATTCATGGGCATCCTTTTAAGGGGTCATTATAATCATCATTATGAACAACTTTTACTATGGGACCAAACCTGAAATCGCGAAAAAAAATCAGCTCTTCCCTACATTTTGACGAGTTATTTGAACATAAATGCAACGAACTGCTGATTTTTTTTCGCGATTTTAGGTTTAGTCCCATAGTAAAAGTTGTTCATAATGATGAGTACAATGACCCCTTAAAAGGATGCCCATGAATTTAATTTCACCCTGTAGATAAGGCTAACCCCTGTTCATGATGGGGAGTGATGGGGAGCAGTATCATACAGCTATAACAAAACTGGTTTTTCCCAACAGATCGAATAGAACTAAAAAGCGAGAGCATCGCACACTCAGACTCCGAGCACGAGCACGAGCATGAACATGAGCACGAGCTGAGTGAGCACAACGATCTCGAGCACGGCCACGGCGAGCACAGTGAGCACGGAGAGCACCTAGAGGCGCTAGACGCTGGCAGACCACGCAAGGTAACTTGATCTGAATTGATGGGTTCATCGTGATTCATGACCTGTCATTCTTTTTGGGATTTTTAGGGTTCCGTACCTCAAAAGGAAAAAATGGAACCCTTATAGGATCACTGTTGTCCGTCTGTCTGTCTGTTTGTTACCTCTTCACGTTTAAACCGCTGAACCGATTTAGATGAAATTTGGTGTGGAGAGAGTTTGAGTCCCGGGAAAGGACATAGGATAGTTTTTATCCCGATATTCCCACGGGATCGACACTTATGCGGGTGGAACCGCGGGGCACTGCTAGTAATAAATAAGTATTCCATTATATTAATACTAAAATTGTTTTTAACAAAAACAATTTCGCACGAATTTTGTTTACAGTACGGGAATATAAATGTCTCCAGCGTACATAAAACTGAAACTGTCCAATATTAATTCTGGGAAACGAATTTAATTTTTGCTGTTAAAATTCCTTGTTTTCCGTTAGTGCGCAATGTAACGCTCGCAAAAAATTGTGTTTATGTGTGCGTGCAACGACACAGTGAGTATTTAAAGTCAAGGTTATTAACATTTAAAACTGGTGTTCGTAAATAAAACGTCAAAAAATAGTTAGCAACTTCATTAATTCAGTGACCAGAAAGTATGGTCCAGCACCAAAAAATATCACAATAACGGGAAGAACAAATGACTCGGCTTGTTCAGGGTACTTTTACACCAGTCAGGGGTTGCGGAAGGATCGTACCCCCGGCGTAGGTGTGAGATGGAACACGGGGGTAGTTTTGGTCAGTAAGAGTCTGACAGACCCCTCCGGTCGCAAGGCGGAGGACATCCATGAGGATTTTCCACCCCTGAAACAAAAAAAAGGGTAGTTTTACATCTATTATGGTTAAGTATGAAACGCCGAGACCCCGGACGCCTGATGTCAAAGTCAAAGTCAAAGTCAAAGCATTTATTTCAAATAGGCACAAAAAAAGGCACTTTTGAACGTCAAAAATTATCTTAAAATAGAATTGATTCTAGTCGCCCATTCCAAAAGGTAGTTTTCGTATGGAGAAGAATGGGCAAGAAACTCCACCGTTACTCTTTTAAAATGTTTTAGGTACAATATTTTGCATGGGTACATTAATTATATAATAACATGTGAGGACGATGCACCTAAAATAAAATTACTATACCACAATAGGTAAAAGAATTAAAAACGAAACCATGACATATAAATTAATTATCTGATAGATACATGGTGCTCACATATTTACAAACATGGTACAAGCAAAACGATTTTTATAAAAAAAAAAAAATACAAGTAATAAGTCAGGGTGTGAGTAATGAATGTAAAAACTAATAAAAAAAAAATTACAATTAAATTAGCAACCAGTTTGATTTTGTCTAGTAACCAGTTTGATGTTCTTCAGGAAGGTCAAGTCCATAATAGGTCACAACCAGTGTGCGTGTATGATCCGATGGATGAACGTAAACGATGCAAAAGGAGTATGTAATAGTCGTAGCTGATGGCGTTCTATAGCCACCTGGTATGGGAAGAAGGCATGAGTTTATGAATGTACTAGCTGCGCCCCGCGGTTTCACCCGCATAAGTCTCGATCCCGTGAGAATATCGGGATAAAAGTATCCTATATCCTTTCCCGGGTTTCAAACTATCTCTGTACCAAATTTCATCTAAATCGGTTAAGCGGTTTTGGCGTGGAAAGGTAATATACAGACAGATAGACAGACAAAGTTACTTTCGAATTTATAATATTAGTATGGATGTTTAAGTACTTACGGGTTTATATGAGATTACATTCCGAGCAGGGCAGCAATGCTGCGCGACATTGCTGCGTCACATTGCTGCTGTGCTCGGAATGTAATCTCATATAAACCCATAGAAAATGTATGAGGACCAGTAGTGCTGCGACCGCACTGCCGCGGCAGCACTGCTGCGTGCTGCCGAGATCGGAATCATACCTTTGAACTGTGTGGTGTAAGTTCTCCCATCGACCTGTACGCTGTTTGTCAAGCAGGTGCGTCGCAGCCGCACCACGTTCACTACGTATCAGTTGCACGAGCTGGAGAGGGCCTTCGACAAGACGCAGTACCCTGACGTGTTCACGCGTGAGGAGCTAGCCATGCGGCTGGACTTGAGCGAGGCGAGGGTGCAGGTGAGCACAAATACATCTAAATATACTTACGACAGAGGGGGGGGGTTCTGGTGTACAATAAAGTATATATAAATAAATAAATCAAGCGAACGACATCAAAATCTACTTGATATCACGCCTAACTAAGCTAGGGCACCCCGACCAAATGGATTGATTTAGATTAGAACTGTGATCAACCGCGTGCAGGCCGAGTGTGCGATACATCCAAGTTGGTCGTTGGACACCCTTTGGGCGGAATGCCCAAAGGGAGTTAGGCCATCTTCAAATACCAGACAGGCGGGCCCTATCAGAATACCAGCGCTGCGACATTTATTTTTTAAATGTCGCAGCATCATGCTGAGATAGGAGCCTTTTGGCTTCATTTTTATTTTTGTTACTTTTTTTTTAATATACTTAACTTGGTTTTTTATTTTTTACTGTGTTTCTGTGGTTTATCATCATCACTCACTTGTCCTTATCCTAAAATATTTCGTGTCAGCGCAACATGTCTTGTTCTTCCATACTTCTCTATTAGTCGCTCTCTCGGTAGTCACCCCCTTTCTAGCCATATCATCTTTCACACAGTCCATCCATCGTTTCTTTGGTCTTCCCCTACTCGTGTAGCCATCCACATTCATACTCAAAACTTTCCTCACGACTCTGTGTTGTTGGATCTCGGGTAATGTAGCATTTACATCATAAAGTTGTACCCACGTTATACAAGTCTGTATTCCTTATACATATTTCAGTATCAAACGGTAAAACATTTACCATTAATTTATTACGTTTTAGCCTGAGTTAATTAACGCTATGCTGTGGTTATATTCTAACGCGAATATTAAATTATACAGGGTGTGTCGTAAATAGTGGTCGACCGTTAAGGAGTCGATATACCAGATAATTTACTAGGTATAACAGATTACAATGTTAACCATTTTTTATTACCCAAGGGTTGCGAAAAAATATATTTTTTTGTTTTTTATTTACGTAATTTCTACCTTTTGTTACAAATTTGGTTATAGATTCAACAAAAAACATAATTTTTTCATTTTGTTTTCTGTTATTTACTGCTGATCCATAAATTATGGTTTTTTATGTAAATTTAAAACTTTTGAAGAAAAAGTTAGTTCTTCTCTATTTTAACCCTAATTTTTAACATAATCATGCAAATTCAAGGACAATTTTTGTAAAAAAAAAATGTACTACTAACATGGTTAAAATTGTAATACGTTAGTAAATTATCTGGTATATCGAATCCCTAACGGTGGACCACTTTTTACGCCACACCCTGTATGTTCAACTAATTATTAACTAAATAACTAATGACATTATTAACTTTAATCAAGATAAATTAATATTAAGAGCAATTTTGTTCGCGTTTAATACGAAAATAATTATGTTTCAACGCAAACTATGAATAAATTGGCTAAATGAATGCTGCTAATTAATGTTATTGGTTTTGTAATTTGAGTAAAACAGGTATGAAATCATTTTAGAGTAGGTAATCATTAAAAAATTAGCAAAATAATATTATCCTCGCTAGAAATTTTTCAATATTTTCGGTTTGATTAAAAGTAAACAAAGTCTCTATAATATTTACATAATATACAGGGTTACTGAAAAAACACCAACAACCTCTTCAGAGGTCATTGTACTCATCATTATGACCAACTTTTATTATGGGACCAAACATGAAATCGCGAAAAAAAAAATCAGCTGTTCCCTACATTTTGACGAGTTATACGAACATAAATGTAGGGAACAGCAGATTTTTTTTTGCGATTTCGGGTTTTTCCAATAACCTTGTATAAGGTAACATAAAACAAAACAAGGGTAAAGAGTCATAGGGCATCAAAAAAATCATGTCGCTGTCAGTGGGAAAAGTCCCCAAAAGGCTGGAAGCATTGCCGCGTCGTATGACGATGCTGATTCTTTGGCCAAAAAATTTGCCAGCTCTCTGGTCACGTGAAGAGTCGACTAACCGCTTGGCGATGTCTCGAAAAACTAAGTGGGCACTCGGACCCCATGACCCTGACTCGGCTCGAACATAATTTTAACTCCCAAAAAGGTTGGAATATTTTCGCCGTTTGAGCTTTACCGCACCTGCAGCAGCCGCCCCAGCACAGCCCGCCGTGCTAGGACGATGTCACTTTAATTAAGCTTGTAATTGATTGGAGTACCTACTACTTTACCTAAACCTACATCAGGCAGGTCGCTATTGTATTCATTAGGCCTTTAACCAATATAATATATAAGTTATACACTAGATTTATTTTAGGCATAGTTTAATATTTTCTTCACAATAGTAATATGTAACTTTGTAATGATGTAACTTTTATGTAATTTATATGTGAACTTATGAATAAATTATTATTATTATTATTACTTTAGATTCTCAGAGTGTGAAACTGACATTTCAGAGTATACAATATAGTGTGGGCTGTCTTTCGTAGATCTTTGACAGCCGTTACGAGTATCTAGTCAGAAGCATAACAGTCTGACAATCAGTCTTACTAAGGGGTATTGTGTTACCCAGTAACTGGGTCGTGGAGGTCAGATAGGCAGTCGTTCTATGTAAAATACTGGTATTCAGCTGCATCCGCACTCTAACTGCGTAACACACTATCAATCGGATTCTGAATCATTTTGAAGCTAATTGCTAATACATTACTTCATAAGTTCGAAAAATTTGTCTGCTGAACACGTAAATAATGCAATGAATGTTATTGAACTGTCAAAATGAAACCGATTCCGATTGATAATGTGTTACGCAATTGCCCCGCAGGTTAGACTGGAAGCCGACCCCAATATAGGTGAGAAAAGCTAGGCAGAGTTAGTAATACTAACAATTACTTCGTGAAATTAGGTCTCGACAAAGTGTGATGAACTAATGAACCATACAAGAACTTTGACGCTTAGATCGACAATACACAGTCATAGAAATATTATCTAGCCACATGTTTAACCAAATTGCAAAGGGCTGTCCGTAGAGGTGCGAGGGTAATTAAAATTAGTTCCATTCTCATCGCGCGGCGCACAATGAGCGCAAATTGTCGATGGTCCCGCGCTCACCGCAACGCGTCACCAAAGCTGCTAAAGCCGGCTGCACACTAACCGCTCCTTGACTAGCATGCAACTATACCTGATAG
This sequence comes from Amphipoea lucens, assembly GCA_947508005.1. Taxonomy (NCBI): domain Eukaryota; kingdom Metazoa; phylum Arthropoda; class Insecta; order Lepidoptera; family Noctuidae; genus Amphipoea; species Amphipoea lucens. The sequence goes on from OX382379.1 coordinate 13,834,991, forward strand.
GTAGTTATGACACCGCCCTAAGTTTGACATTTCAGTTAAGTTTGAAAGAAGTCTCCAATCTGCTTACAACTTTTGTCGTTTGAATTATAAATGGTACGGGAGCCCAGAGGGTTTTTGAGCAAGTATATTCAGGGCGAAAAGTTGATAGCTGAGTAGGTGTGGCATGAGGAGAGAACACTGAAAATATATTTTAAAAGTTTTTGATAGGAGCCCCGTGGTCAGGAAACCATTTTCAGATTTCAAAAAAGGGCCAGAAATAAAGTGATCTTCAGAGGCGTTGATTTTGGCATGATCGGGTGTGCCCTAACACATAATCAAATCTGATGAATTATAAAAGACTTTCATTGGTGCCGATTTCCTTGTTCACAAACTAACCTTTTAAGTTCAGTGCATATTTTTCTTTCAATTTCATTAAGAAAAGGACAGAATATAAATTTTAGTTTAGTCCTGTCAAATTAATCAGCGCCTGACACTACTCCATACAAGTTTAGACGTGACTAAAAACTTGCCTACTAAAATTACGTCAATTTACGTCAAGCGCTGATTAATTTGACAGGACTAAACTGAAATTTATCTTCTGTCATTTTCTTAATTAAATAGAAAGAAAAAGATGCACTGAACTTAAATTTAGTTTAGTTTGTGAACAACAGAATCGCCACCATTGTGCAACATTCTTTTAGTTACTGATTTTACTAAAGCTAGGGTCTTTTAGGACTGCGGTGAACGCAACATAGCGTCTGCAATTTACCGCCACTGAAACGTTATTTATAAAAGTTAATGTTTTCCTACTGATTGTTTTCTGACACCGTAAAGTCTAATATCAGTGCCATAATTTTCAGGAAAGCCGTCACTGCGGTCAGCGACCTTCTAGGAAACAGTAACATTTTCTAATGACGCTTCAAAGGCGTTTCTGATACTATATTTCTGTAATTATCAACCTCCAATTACACAAAACAAGAGCTCAGTTAATCGCATTAAGTGAAAGTCCGCGCAGCGACATAGCCGCGCGGCTCGCGGTACAATGCGCGCTAATTCGCGTGTCATTACGCTCTCGTCGCGAGAGCGCTAATGTTTGCAGCGTCGTCAGCGCCACATTACTGCGACTCCTTCGCAGATATTGTAATCAGGCCTCTTAAAGACTGCCGCGTTTTGTACAAGAATGAAATTATTAAGTTCCGTTAAAAGATAATAATAGCCAATGTGCATTTACGGCGTCCGTTCTTTTCTGTTTTGCGAGTGGAGGCTGCAGTTGTAATTGTTTTCTCCATTGCTGGCTATTATCGCGCCTCGACTAAGTTTCTCTCTCTTGTATTTATTTGCTCTTAGCTTTTTGTTGCGGTACCTAGCGGTAGTATACGTACAGATTGCTCAACTGTTAAATGATAATTTATTTATTTAGGTATTTATCCATTTATATCAGGCATCAAGCCCCATAGATATATGATTAATGATAATGATAAATGATTTATTTTCTATAAGTAGGTTTGTCCAAACACTGACACGTCAATCATATTTTTTTAAAGCTAGATGAGGTCGGCGTTTCCTATCTGACTAATCTGAGAAGAACAAACTCAGAGGTCACATTCTCTTTTAAAGTCCAAATCTTGGTCAGATCATGTGAAGACCATGCAGATTGGTGTTTGAAATGGTCTTTTGAGGAAAGAACCACACAAATTGAGCGAACCTGTCCAGTCAGTGCACGCATTTGTTAGATGTGGATCTTTATCTAAAATGAGTGATGTAACGCCTATTATCCTTTGATGATTAGGGGCTAAATCACTAAGGTGCAATGTACCATCTATTAGCTATTTCCACACCTATTATAACTAAAACTATTTTCGTATCCGAATCTCACAATCGACTTTGTTTTTTGTTTTTTATTTTTTTCTGTAATGCCAATAATGTGTGTTTCTTTGTTTCATGTTTCTTTCTTAATAAAGAAAATAAGAAGCAAAACTGATTTTTTTGCTGTGTATTTAAGAAAGACGGGCTCATTATTACTCTCCTTTCACATACCTAACTGTTGTTTTATGAAAACAATCGCCACATATTCAATTTTAAAGCATAATCAGCCTATAATGTTCAGACTGCTGGGACAGAGGCCTCCACTCTGTGAGAGGGAGTGGGCCATAATCCACCACGCGGGCCCAGTGCGGGTTGGTAGATGTCGCAGGTTTTTGATATTTTGGTTCTAGGACATATCGGTTTTCTCACGATGTGTTCCTTCACCGTCTTGACAGCAATAGTAATTAAATTATTTAAAGTAAAGCGCCTGCCTGGGTTCAAACCCACGGCCTACGACTTGTAAGTCGGGGCCATTACCACTGGGCCACCACTGCTCTCATCCGGCTCGAAGGACCAATTTTAAAACTAATTGTAAATTCGTTTGAGTGGTCAAATGCCACCAGAGTAGATTTTTCTACCAGCCTGTAAAAGCCAGTAAGATTCTGTTTTGCAGATAACCTTTTCAGTACTTATCTATGTAATTTTAGCAACTTTCTTGTTGGGCAACATACATCTCATTGTCAACCTTTTATAAAGAACATAAAGATTCAAACACAACCTTCACGAGAATACAGAACAAATGATTTAATTACAGTCAGAACTTGTATAATTCCTTTCCTTGTTTTGTTCCTAAATTCCGTGTGCCAAGGGTTGTCTGGGCAGACAATTTGGCATCATCGCAGTCGAGGGCTGCCTAATCCGAGCACCTACAGAGGAGGCTCTTTGTCGCTCGTTACACCCATTCACTGGTCGCGACGTCGCAGACATGTCATTAAAATATATTAATTTTGGATGTTTTGGCGGTAAATATTTTGTCGTCGGTATAAGAATAGGAGAAGACCAAAAAATTATGGATGGACTGTGTGTAAGATGATAAATGGTTAGAAAGATGGTGTCTAGCCGAGATCACGACTAATAGAGAAGTACCTATGGAAGAAAAAGGCACGTTGCGCCTGAACATAATAAATTGGGATCATCATCATCATCATCATTTCAGCCGAAAGACGTCCACTGCTGGACATAGGCCTCCCCCAAGCACCTCCACTTATACCGGTTTTGTGCTTCTCGCATCCAACGAGTTCCTGCGGCCTTCACAAGGTCGTCTGTCCATAAATTGGCATGATAGCAACATAGTGATGGTGACCATGATTAGAAAGATCCATATTGTCATCCAAAGATCCATATCCAATTCAAGAGAGGAGAAGAGAACATTTTGGAATTGGGAAATTATAAGGGGATGTCTGCGTAGGAAGTCTGTTGAACAATGTGTCTAGAAATATGTAAAACTGAACATCTATTGTACAGATGCACATGAAGCTACTATAATCTGTCAAATTTCTTTAATAGATTTTCAACTTGAGTGATTCGTCAATTCGTCCTACATGCCTACGGCCCATTTGGGACGACTTGACGAAAATCAAAATCTCAAGTCGTCCCAAATGGGCCGTAGGCATGTAGGACGAGTTGACGAATCACTCTTCAACTTTATCGCTACAGTATAAGATTCAAGGTTGATTGGGAAAACTTGACAGTTTCGGGTAGCTTGATGTGCTGGCATCTGTATTAATCATGTTTTGTAACGGAAACCAAAAAAAAAAGAAACATGGTATACGGACCCTTTACCACGTTTTATTATTTAGTTCCATGTAATTAGCGAGCTAGTTGAGTCAATACTCAATTTAGTCTTCATCAATTTTGACGACCCATTAAAGACAAAGGAGAATGGCCACCGAAGTATGGGTTTCTGCCCTGAAGATCAATAGCCATAAGATCAAGAGAGAAGACCAATGGAAAAACCTCATCAAGGAGAATATTTCTTATATGCGCTATTGGACTTCAGGGCAAATTCGTCCTATCTCCTTTGAGCACCAAAGAGTCCTGAAAACGTTGACATCAATCATGTTTAGTGAAGCCTGCTCGTCTATTTACTATAATCATTCTCATATCCCAGTGGTAGCCCAGTGGAAACGGCCGCGACTTACGACTTGTAAGTCGTAGGTTCGAACCCAGACAGGCGTTTTACTTTGTGTGAATTATTTCATCACCACTGCTCTCAAAACGGTGAAGGAAAACATCGTGAGGAAACCGGCATGTCCTAGAAGTCAACATTCGAAGACATGTGACATCTACCAACCCGCACTGAGCCCTCTTGGTGGATTAGGTCTGTGTCCCAGCAGTGGGGACATTATAAGCTGATTATGTTTATTAGACTATTCTCTTATCCTAATATAATTTGGGTCGGCGCAACTAGTCTGTTCTTCCATACGTCTCTATTCGTCGTCATTTCAATAGATATAGATACACCTAGATAACGCAAGAGCTACTACTTCGCGTGCCAAAAATCGCGCTAGCTTACGTTCAAAAATCGTAAGCCGCCACTTTCGCGCTCAGTCCTGTGTACTGCTGGCTGGGTGAGCGCGAGCTTGTGACGTCATAGTAGGTAGTCAAAAAATGGCACGCTTGGTTTTCATACAGTTCGTAATACTTCCGTTATCTAGGTCTATCTATATCTGTGGTCACCCCCTTTCTAGCCATATTATCTTTCACACAGTCCATCCATCGTTTCTTTGGTCTTTCCCTTCTCTTATAGCCATTCACATTCATACTCAAAACATTCCTGACGACATTTGCCTCATTTCCACCTCGTCTATTTGCTAAAAAAGTCAAAGTCAAAGCATTTATTTCAAACAGACACATAAAAGGCACTTTTGAACGTCAAAAATTACATTAAAATAAAATAGAATTGATTGTAGTCGCCCCTTCCAAAAGGTAGTTTTCGTACGGAGAAAAATGGGCAAGAAACTCCACCGTTACTCTTTTAAAATGTTTTACAATATTTTGCATGGGTACATTAATTATCTTCGATCAATAAATTATTGGTCGAAGTTAATTATACAGGTTGAAATTGAAAACATGCGATAAATCGAAATGGGAGATTGTACTCATCATTATTAACAACTTTTACCAACCCTGAAATCGCGAAAATAAAATCAGCTGTTCCCTACATTTTGACGAGTTATGCGAACATAAATGTAGGGAACAGCTGATTTTTTTTTTCGCGGTTTCTGGTTTGGTCCTATAGTAAAAGTTGTTAATAATGATGAGTACAATCTCCCATTTCAATTTGTCGCATGTTTTTAATTTCACGCTGTATATATGTGAGGACGATGCACCTAAAATAAAATTACTATACCACAATAGGTAAAAGAATTAAAAACGAAACCATGACATATAAATATATGGCTATACTTCTTCATTAACAATATGATACCGATTAGCTACCTAATCAAATCCCACTGTTTCATAATTACACGTAATCTCAAGTAACAATGGTTAAATTAAGCGCGGTTTGGCGCGGAGTGCTCTTTAACTGCAGTTAAAGCGAGCGCCTGCAATTTGGTAATTAGGGACTCCATGCGGTCTGCGAGGGCGGGGGGAGAGGGGAATATAATAGCAAGTATTAGACACCACACTTGAGGGATTTGTGGGAAGTTTCGTATGACTTAGGTGTCTGTGGATGCGATGGATGATGATCCTCTAATTTGTCAGAATCTGAAAGGCCTCGCCTCTCATGCACGGGGTTGTGCGGTCAAATCCGGCCAAGTACTTATGTGACTTTTTGAATTCACATGTACTGTCTGAGTTTTGTTTATATTGAGAAGTTGGCGGTGCAATACCTTCGTTTGGTCCTGCGCTTGATCTGTCTCCGGTCGTGTCGGATTGCCGTCCCATCGGACTATGAGAGTAAGAAAAGAGAGAGTGGACCTGTGTCTACACACATACTTGTGCACTATAATATCTCCCGCGTCAAAAGCTAGTCTCCGCTACTGCCATGGCTGAAATTCGGTCAGGAGGACTTTATTACAAGCCCACTGATCATTCAGGTTATTTTGGTACTCAAATCAACGAATACCAGTATTCACAAAACTCTAAATACCATACGAACTTAATACCAAAGACATTTCATAAGAGCATTCGTATTTGCAGTTGTTAAGTACCAACCCTATTGGTAGCTAAGTATTAGGGTGCCACACAGTTCTTAAATCACACTCAACGCAGTGCAAATTGCTTTTAATCCACTCCATAGATGCCGTTCGCCGACAAAGGACTCAGTACTTACATTCATCCTCACCGTTTTAAAATCAGCCTTATTTAACAGCTGTAAGGTTCGACTTGCTGTGTGCTGTTAGAAGTTTTAAGTTGAAATTTAGAATGGAATGGAGTGGGTCTCAATAAAAATGTCTAGTGATTGCTCTATGTAATCGACACGAGGCGTTCTATTCATTGTGAGTGGTCCTTGACGAGGCAAACGAATTAAGTCTATGTTTAATTGATGAATTTCACTGCTGGCTTGGGAACTCATAAAATGCATATCGCTAAATTATTTGGCCACGTCAGCAAAGTGCAGCACGAGATGACTGTAGGTACTTATATTTTCCATTAATTGTTTGTCATAACTGATTTTGAATCGAATAACTTCACCATCATCTGCCTAGCCTTTTCCCAACTATGTTGGGGTCAGCTTCCAGTCTAACCTAATGCAGCTGAGTACCAATATTTTACATAGAGCGACTGCCTATCTAACCTCCACAACTCAGTTACTGGGTAACACGATACCTCTTGGTAAGACTGGTTGCCAGATTTTGGGTTTCTGACTACCCGTAACGACTGTCAAACTTGTCAAAGATCCACGAATGACAGCCGGGACCAACGGCTTAACGTGCTTTCATACAGCCCATACATTTTTTCATTGATCTTCCCCTACTCATATAACCATCTATAGAGGTATGAGGAACAAGGTGTAAAGTTCACTCATCCTCCATAGAAAAGGGAGGATCCTTCGACCAGACTGGTGTTGTGTCTGGCGGGCAACTGCCCGTTGATTCATGTCGGGCCGTTGTTGTATATGCTAGTTGCGCGGTAAACTCTGCTTGCGAGATGCATACATCCACAATTCATACTTATAATTTTCCTCACGACATTTTCCTGACTCCTCCACATTGCATGCCCATACCATGACAAGCGAATTCCACGCAACTTTTCACTGGTGCTACTTTCAAACTTCCTCTTATACAATACTATACTCATTTCTTCTATCGATACTGCTAAATGACACGAATACTTTAGTTATAATATGACAGCGAACTGCCTAAACCGCTGGGTCAACCATGATATTTTGCACAAGAGCTCCTTAAATATTGAAAATGAGCACTAAGAAAGGATTTTTGAAAATTCGCGTTACACGTGAAGGTAACACGGTTAACACGTTAAATGTGAAGGTAGAATCGATAACTATTGCCAATTTTTTTTTGATAAGCAAACAAGTACAATTAATGGACTCAGATCATCATCAGATCAAGGGTCTTTTACGGCCGAACCCAATTACCTATCTATGACCAGTTTTGGCATACTGGAGGTAGAAAAACTATCTATCTCTGGTTTTAACGCGATTGTAGCGACCTGTCTTTAACTGAAATTAGGTTACTGGGTTCGGCCGTTAGTGTATCAATCAAATCATTTTATTTCGGATAACTAAGAGATTCATAAATTGTTATTAAAAGGTGTGCACTTATAAAAACTTTTTTACAAAAAAAAAACAACCGACTTCAAAAAAACACTACAAAGTGATAAATAACTTTAATTTCGGAAGTCGGTGTCGTTGGTTCCGCATTTTCGTTTTTTGACACCGACTTTCGAAATTAAAGTTATTTATCACTTTGTAGTGTTTTTTTGAAGTCGGTTGTTTTTTTTTTGTAAAAAAGTTTTTATTTTTTACTTTTTAGTTGTACCTACCCCACAAAGAAGTAAACAAAAAAATCGTTAATGTCGACAATGCAGATAAATTTTTAGATTTTTGTTGATTTTTCAAAAACGGCTTGTCCAATTTCGATAAAATTTTCATGGGACCATTTGGGAACTATACCCTTTCCAACAAAAAAAGAATTTTTCAAATCGGTTGGCAAGCAACGGAGTTATGCGCGAACAAACACAAAAAAAAAAAAAAAAAAAAACATACAAACATTCGAATTGAGAACCTCCTCCTTTTTTAGAAGTCGGTTAAAAATACTGTTTGTAGTAAACTAGTAACTTAAACTAAAGATGAATCCATGGGAAGACCTACAACTACTAAAACAGTAATCTACTATCATTCGCAGAAATTGATTTATTATTACGGAGGAAGTAGGTATTTGCCGATACAACTTTCATGATTCGGGGATAAACGATGATTAAAGTTAAGTGACGTTTAAACGTCAAAAATGTACGGTTAAACAGTCGCTAATAACTGCTTAACTTTAAGCAACGTTTATGAATAAAATTGTTTATGTTTAGCTTTCTATTTACAAGTACGTGGGTTGTTTGAAGTTTTTAGTTTAGCAGGACGTCCGTGATCAGTGGTACATGATAATAGTTGCAGCATTAAGTTGATAAGCTAGTCCGTTGATCCCAACATTCAAGGCGAGGTGTAGTCGGCCATAATTGTCGACTCGACTACCATTGTAAGAATGCAACGACTCAGCAAAACGGTCTCATTTGAAAATTATGAAATTACACCAATTTTTCCTTCTACAATGTCTTTTTATTAGCGCAATGTGGCCCGACTAGCTCAATTTGTTTCTATTCTCCATTCCATTACATTCAAAAGTGGACTTTAAAGCAATGCTAGAAGGTACATTCTGCTACATGGATGTGAAGGAATGGAAACCACGTATGCGTAATTGCTTTTCATTACGGTTCCATTGTAGTCGAGAGGTGCGGACGAGTGGGGGGGTGAGGGAAGCGGGGAGGGCGTCAAATTGCCAACAATTACACAATAAAAAAATTTAAAATCGCCCACAACTCGGATTGGAACCATTATGCGGAAAGAATCCAGTTCTGATTTTTGTTTCGGCTGTTGGGTCTTGTGGGGCTGTAGTGTAGCTGAATGCTGACTGCTTCGGACGATTGACGAGCAAAACTTACCTTATCTGGTTATTTCATTAGATAGTACAACATCTATGAGGTCATTGTAAGGCCACTCATCAGCGGGATTATCCGAAAGGGTTACCGCTACCCCGGAACATAAAGAGCTAAGGAAGGTACACGGGTGGGTTTTAGTCAGTACGAGTCTGACACTTCCTTCCGCTCGCTCCACCCAGAGCGGGAGGAGTCATTTGATGATTTCCCATCCAAAAAAAAGGCTACTCATCAGCTAATGCTCGATAATGATCAGCCGGTCGATTCTGTAACAATCTCACCGAGAAGTTAAGTGAACTGAGCTGTCATCCCACCAGCTCACTTCACCTAAGTTTTCTCTCTTCTGATTATAGACTGGGGAGTCTATTCATTCAGTGTAATCCTTCTTTCATTATACACACATCAAAAGTGTCTAGGGATCAACATATATTTTTGCAATAACTTTTCTCCTGATTGATATTAATTAAAATTTTCTTTAAGGATTCATCAAATAAAGTGTTTTCGTTTGTCACAGTAACGATAAACCAAGTCACCTTTGCATTAATAAAGAAATTTGCCATTTTCCTAATAAAGGGATTTTTGACATTTGAACCACTAACACAAAAGTTCGAAAAAAAGACTGAAATAACAGTTTTCTTTAAAATTTTATTGGGTAACTTAAACAATTAATAATCCGTGTTTCTACCGCGAACACTAACAACACAAGAACATCGGTTTGGCATACTCAAAATGAGTTCATCCAAATCACGCTGTGGAATGGCAGCCCATGTTCGTTGCAACAACAAAAAAAGGTCTTCTTGCGACTGGATACCCTCCATATTCGGCAGAGCTCTTCTCTGTAGCATATCCCATGCATGCTCAATCGGGTTCAAGTCTGGCGACTGAGCAGGCCAGGGCAGGACATTGATGTTAGCTGCGGCGAGAGTCTGTCTTACAACTCTTGCGGTGTGCGGTCGTGCATTATCATGCATTAACTGAAATAAGGGACCGATTTGCACTTGTAGAGGAACGATGACGTCTGATACAATCGTCTCAGCATAAATTTGAGCGTTGAGGTTGCCTCTGATCCAAATCAACTCAGTTCTTCCGCCGATCCAAATACCCGCCCATACCATGATGGTTCCACCACTATAAGGATGGACTTCCTGGCAGGATTTTAATCGCTGTTGGCGTCCAGGGGTTCTCCAGTGTCGTATACGTCTTGTATCCGGTCTCATACCAAAACGAGACTCATCAGAAAAGCACACGAAACGCCATTGTTCTTCTGCCCAATTTCTGTGTTCAAGAGCCCATTGATATCGAATCCTACGATTGTGCATTGCTATAGGTGGTACCCGTAGCGGTCTTCGGGAATGAAGGTTCACTTCATGCAAGCGGTTTCTGACTGTTTGGTCGCTAATTAAGTTCCCTGAAGAGTGATGAAGCCTCACGGCTAACATCATGGCGGTTATTGTTGGAGCTCTTCGAGTTAAGATTTGAATGTATCGGTCTTGTCTCCGTGTGGTGCAGCGATACCGTCCTCCATGGCGCTCAGCCACGGTACCAGTGCTTCGGTAACGTGTCCAAAGTCGACTGATAACACTCTGACTTGTATTCAGAGCTAAAGCCACAGTACGTTGCCGGGAACCAGCTTCTATCATTCCCACGGCTCTGAGCATTTCTTCCCTGCTTAAATGACGTCGCCGCTCCATAATAACGTTGGTTTTAATCAGTAGTAGGGAAACAGTAGCACTATTAATGTCTTCAATGCGTTGTATGTTTTTATAGGGAAAATATTGACAGCTGATTTTCATCTTTTACTCGAATTTGATTCACAGTTCCTGATTCAAATTATGAAATGCACCAAAAAGGATCCATATAAATTTATAAAATCATAAATTTATTACAAAGCCACATCTCAATCTCAAGAAATCCGCATAAAAATGCTTGATCCCTAGACACTTTTGATGTGTGTATCTATGGTGTAATCCCAAGTTAGAGGTAAGTATATCTAGGACAGTCTTCAAAAGCAGCCAGAGGTCCAATAGCCAGAAATTGACTTTAGTGACTGCAGTTACTCTTTCTGACTGAGCTGTAAGCTATCGATTCCTGAAGCTTATTATCTCCTTAAGAAGACGAATAGCTATAGGCCGACCGCTTGACTGAGACGTTGCCTGAGGTAGCAGCGCGGTGCGGGAGGGGTGTTGCGACGTGATACGAGAGCTCATTGATTCGTCAACTGGTGACAACTATCAGCCCTCCCGCACCGCGCAACTCCCTCAGAAAACGCCTATAATTATCATCATAACATCGGCTCTTAGACGCCTAATGAACGAGGCCCATTCCCAATAAATTTTCATGACAACCGATCTGTTTCAATCATCCGTTCCCTAAGCTTCCCTACGACCTAAACCAGATTATTTACACCATCAAGCAGAGCTTGGGCTGTCATGAAAATTATGGCTTCGACTTTTCACTTACGATATTGCTAGAGATTAACTGAGGACTTTTTTGCAGGTGTGGTTCCAGAACAGACGCGCGAAGTGGCGCAAGCGGGAGAAGGCGCTCGGCAGAGATCATGCGCCTTTCATGCACCACGACCATGGTAAGAAAGCCACATACTCTGCGCCATATTATACTGTTTATATTCCTTGCCGCATGAACTCAGTGGGGTAATTGATACCTTTCATTATGACAGGTCAACAATATTCACTGCGTTATTTGCGATGTTGGAAAGACGATTTTTTCAAACTTAATATGCAGCAATGGATTAGTAATTCAAAATCCTTAGGATTGTGATTGAAACTCTGTTACGCAATTATACAGTATGTCGTCTGGTCAGGCCTGGCATTCTCAGGCTAACCGAAGTATCCTATATATATATTATAGTATCGAAGTTTTAGGCTGACACAATACAGATTGCCACCGAGTGAGACGCTAAAGGAACTTTAGAGTTGACAACTCTCCATACATCTTGGCTACTAATTTTGACATACCTATTTTAATTTTAAATTGAGAAGATAACCTATAAATAAAGTAACAGCCAAACAGCCGGTCGATTCTGTAAAAATCTCACCGTGAAAACTTGCGTGAAGTGAGCTGTCAGTGTCATCCCACTGATGCTAGGGATTGACCAAGCAAACATTTACAATCATAATCGAGATTTTAATAATAGATTTTATGCTAATTCTATTGATCATTTTATATAATTTCAAAGCTAGTATTTTAGTGGTCAAAACATTAATATTATTATTATTTATTTATTTATATATACTTTATTGTACACCACAAAAATAATAATAATAATTACAATCATTAATCATCATTAATCTACATCTTTTTAAGTTAGATTTCTATCGTTAAGAACAAATCTCATATGGAAAAGTGTTTATGGTAGAAATCTAACATAAGGAGATATATTAATGATTCTAATGACTATGATTCTGTAAATACATGTCTATTATAGTCGCAAATCACATTTTGATCAAGATACAACCTGACACTGATCTGCAAATTGCAAAAAACGTAAGAAAATTTAAATTTCGCGGTCTGCCATGTCACATTCACCTTAAGGTGAATGCGCAGTGGTAGCCCGCGAAATTCAAATTTTCTTACGTTTTTTGCAATTTTCAGGTCAGTGTCAGGTTTAACCTTGATCAAAATTTGATTCGCGACTATAACAGGTACGTATTCATAGAATTATAATCATCAGAATCATTAATACATCTTTCTAAGTTAGATTTCTACCATAAACACTTTTCCATACGAGATTTGTTCTTAACGGTAGAAATCTAACTTAAAGAGATATATTAATGATTCTAATGACTATAATTCTGTAAATGCATATCTATTATAGTCGCGAATCAAATTTTGATCAAGATACAACCTGACACTGACCTGCAAATTGCAAAAAACGTAAGAAAATTTGAATTTCGCGGTCTATCACTGCGCATTCACCTTAACCGGTCAAGCGGCGCGTGTCGCCCATGATTGGCGAGTGGCGACGAAACCGTAGCCAATGAGCGACGCGCGCGAAGTGATGTTGCCATGGTTACCGCGGAGTGAAATATGGAACATTCCGAATCGCACTGTAATCGATTACAACGTGCTTACACTTTGACCCCAATTATTCTGTATGGTATAAATTACCTATTATTCCCCGCATAATCTTACCATGCCGTACGGTTGTCAAGAGTGGTATTTTGACAGTTCAAACCGGTTTCGTTAAACTAACGTGGCATTTTCGAAATTGTGCTTCCGGCTACAGTCGCCACCTTACCAAAGGATAAGAAATTCGTGGTGTAAAAAAAACAAACAAATAAATACTATAATCTAACCGTGAATAAATAATCAAGTGAAATAGTTTTGACTCTCAGCTGCCATAGTGGTGATTTATCTAAATGGGAACGCAAATTATTTATGTGAGAGTTGTGGGCGATGATGGCCTAATTCGGAATGATCCATATTTCACGCGGCGCACTGCGCATGCGTGTCGTCGTAGTCGTTTCGTTAGTATCAAGTGAACTTTTTTTTTGCTTTCATGCCATTGACGACCATGTACAACTCGTTTATAGAGAGTAGTATATTCCTTGGTGTAGAATGTACATAAGCCTGTACGTATTCGAGTACAGTGACAATAATTAGTTCCTAATTATTTAATGCTGTTAGAGATTTTAATGTCTAAATCCAACTGTTTTTGTACATCGAAAAAGTCAATTTAGTCAGCCTACATTTCAGACAATATAATATAATATAAGAAATCGTGCTAAGCAAGTATTCAGTGATTGGTGTAATGTTCGTTTTCATAAGTACATAATACGTAAAAGCACATATAGGTTTTTTTTTATATCATCTCTAGATAAACTACACGTACAATATACAAACCTTATACCATAAATATTTAGGCATATTATTAATCTAGTGACGATTGCTGTTAGGACACACAAATTGCATTATTCATGTATGCATGTTTTGGGCTGTCTAATTTTAGTTTTGCTGTATACTGTTTACACACTGTGTCTACGTTTCTCAGCCAACTCTCCTGTCGCAGATCTGCTGAAAGAAATTACTAAGTAAATGATGAAAGCAGTTCCTTTATATTTATGTAGTTTACTTTATTATGTATTTACTGTGTATATAAATAAATATATTACATTTTTTAATTAGTATCACATTAAAAAAAATTGCTAATACATTTTTTCTACTGAGTCGGCTGCTTCCTGAGATGCAACTTCTTGATGCCGGGAACGGAGGGACATTGGATGTGTGTCGGCTGCACCCCCACTGCAAAAAGCTGGAAATAATGGTAATAATTTGTTACTAAGTATTTGATTTATTTAATTCCTACACATCAGCACATCTGCAGCTAATGTATTTACTTTCAATAAGAATAGCGGTATGATTTATTAAGAACAGCGTCTGATCAAATAAAATCAATTGAATGGGCCAATATTATTACTATATATTTAGAGCACAACGAGTTTCTACATTTCTTAATTCCATGCTCCGTGCCTGTCTGTGTCCCAATTTATTTGTTCCCTATTGTGTTTATCAAAAATAGTGTGTGAAATAATGAATACTTGCCTCAGACCGCCACGCATGACACAGCCGGGAGCGATGTGATCAAATCAAATAGAGGCAGTGTTCTTTTATTGTCTTCTGTCCCTTTAATGACTTAGCAACTGCAGGGTCGATAAGGCTCATCTGCTGAAAGGTAGAATATATCAGATTAATAAAATTCACTTGCTTTTGTGTGCCTATACTTTTGTGTTTTTATTTTAAGTTATCCTATGTTGTCCCACAGCTGGGCACGGTCTCCCCCATACTTTTCCAGTTTTCCTTAAGTTGTGCCTTCTTCGGCCAATTGGTCAGGAACGTGTCAGTGACGACGCCCGCCTTGTCTTCAGGCAACCTTTGTCATATTGAGTTGTTTCTAATTAAAAACGTGTTACTAGGATACTACATAAACCTTTATTGACTGATAACTACCTATATCTTGTAAAAATATACCACTATAATTGTAAAATCATAAGGTTTTCTTGAAGTACTTACGTAAAATTTTGTTTGACCAAAAAAAAAGGTTTATCGATTGATTGTGATGTTATTTCGTGCAAATATTATCTACAAGGACGTATAATATGTTATAAACGAATATTCATCCACTTAACGTCGATTTTACACAAAAACTATTAAAAGAAACAACGTAGCATCATAAAATCATAACAAAACAGCACGCACTGCAGCTGCCATTAAGAATCGTAAAGTCTATTTTTAACTTTTTTTTTCCAATATTGCCAACCCATATTTTTCGTTTTGAATCATTTAGTCGATTAGTTTATCTACCGGACCATAGACTCAAACTGTTGCACAGGATATTAGACCTTAATTTACAGTAATAATAGAGGTTGAAGCCGCGTGAATCGGGTGTCACCGATCGGTGACCGTGGGGCCTGACGGGTGCACGCCGGTCGTCACCGATCGGTTGTGAATCTAATTATGAACAGTAACACAGGAACTGTGGAGTAGGTAGAGGAATTCATTTTTAAATTAGAAAAACTTTCACCAATAGGTACATGCCAACATTATGTCATATTACTATCACATTCACCATTATAATATCGTGCTAGCCATTGTCACTGAAAAACTAATTCAAAGTAGGTACTAAGATAAAACTTTCATTTGTTTATTTACAATTATTTATTTTGAAACTGCAGACAAAAAGTTTATTTTGTATCGGAAAGCCCCATAGACAGCAGTAGACAGCACATGTTCACCACAGATGATGAATATTAGTTAGTCATTTTTTTCTATCGATAAATAGAAAAGTCACTGACAAACTTTAATCACAGAATACTTAAAATTCAAAGTATGACGACCCACTGACCTAAGTACTAAATTCAAACAAAGAACCAACAGTGTTGTCAAAAATTTTTTGATAAAAGAGACGTTCAATAGATGTATGGGGCTTGGTACTAAAATAATTGAAAATTTAAACAGCTTTCTGAGCTTTATAGGCTGAAAGAGGGTAATTATTTTAATGTCTTATGGCGTTTTTTTTTAAACAAGTGTTGAAAAATAAAATGCTTGCATCATTACATTACAAACCGCTAGATTTACGCGGTCACCGATCGGTGACGACCGGCGTGCACCCGTCAGGCCCCACGGTCACCGATCGGTGACACCCGATTCACGCGGCTTCAACCTCTATTATTACTGTAAATTAAGGTCTAATATCCTGTGCAACAGTTTGAGTCTATGGTCCGGTAGATAAACTAATCGACTAAATGATTCAAAACGAAAAATATGGGTTGGCAATATTGGAAAAAAAAAGTTAAAAATAGACTTTACGATTCTTAATGGCAGCTGCAGTGCGTGCTGTTTTGTTATGATTTTATGATGCTACGTTGTTTCTTTTAATAGTTTTTGTGTAAAATCGACGTTAAGTGGATGAATATTCGTTTATAACATATTATACGTCCTTGTAGATAATATTTGCACGAAATAACATCACAATCAATCGATAAACCTTTTTTTTTGGTCAAACAAAATTTTACGTAAGTACTTCAAGAAAACCTTATGATTTTACAATTATAGTGGTATATTTTTACAAGATATAGGTAGTTATCAGTCAATAAAGGTTTATGTAGTATCCTAGTAACACGTTTTTAATTAGAAACAACTCAATATGACAAAGGTTGCCTGAAGACAAGGCGGGCGTCGTCACTGACACGTTCCTGACCAATTGGCCGAAGAAGGCACAACTTAAGGAAAACTGGAAAAGTATGGGGGAGACCGTGCCCAGCTGTGGGACAACATAGGATAACTTAAAATAAAAACACAAAAGTATAGGCACACAAAAGCAAGTGAATTTTATTAATCTGATATATTCTACCTTTCAGCAGATGAGCCTTATCGACCCTGCAGTTGCTAAGTCATTAAAGGGACAGAAGACAATAAAAGAACACTGCCTCTATTTGATTTGATCACATCGCTCCCGGCTGTGTCATGCGTGGCGGTCTGAGGCAAGTATTCATTATTTCACACACTATTTTTGATAAACACAATAGGGAACAAATAAATTGGGACACAGACAGGCACGGAGCATGGAATTAAGAAATGTAGAAACTCGTTGTGCTCTAAATATATAGTAATAATATTGGCCCATTCAATTGATTTTATTTGATCAGACGCTGTTCTTAATAAATCATACCGCTATTCTTATTGAAAGTAAATACATTAGCTGCAGATGTGCTGATGTGTAGGAATTAAATAAATCAAATACTTAGTAACAAATTATTACCATTATTTCCAGCTTTTTGCAGTGGGGGTGCAGCCGACACACATCCAATGTCCCTCCGTTCCCGGCATCAAGAAGTTGCATCTCAGGAAGCAGCCGACTCAGTAGAAAAAATGTATTAGCAATTTTTTTTAATGTGATACTAATTAAAAAATGTAATATATTTATTTATATACACAGTAAATACATAATAAAGTAAACTACATAAATATAAAGGAACTGCTTTCATCATTTACTTAGTAATTTCTTTCAGCAGATCTGCGACAGGAGAGTTGGCTGAGAAACGTAGACACAGTGTGTAAACAGTATACAGCAAAACTAAAATTAGACAGCCCAAAACATGCATACATGAATAATGCAATTTGTGTGTCCTAACAGCAATCGTCACTAGATTAATAATATGCCTAAATATTTATGGTATAAGGTTTGTATATTGTACGTGTAGTTTATCTAGAGATGATATAAAAAAAAACCTATATGTGCTTTTACGTATTATGTACTTATGAAAACGAACATTACACCAATCACTGAATACTTGCTTAGCACGATTTCTTATATTATATTATATTGTCTGAAATGTAGGCTGACTAAATTGACTTTTTCGATGTACAAAAACAGTTGGATTTAGACATTAAAATCTCTAACAGCATTAAATAATTAGGAACTAATTATTGTCACTGTACTCGAATACGTACAGGCTTATGTACATTCTACACCAAGGAATATACTACTCTCTATAAACGAGTTGTACATGGTCGTCAATGGCATGAAAGCAAAAAAAAAGTTCACTTGATACTAACGAAACGACTACGACGACACGCATGCGCAGTGCGCCGCGTGAAATATGGATCATTCCGAATTAGGCCATCATCGCCCACAACTCTCACATAAATAATTTGCGTTCCCATTTAGATAAATCACCACTATGGCAGCTGAGAGTCGAAACTATTTCACTTGATTATTTATTCACGGTTAGATTATAGTATTTATTTGTTTGTTTTTTTTACACCACGAATTTCTTATCCTTTGGTAAGGTGGCGACTGTAGCCGGAAGCACAATTTCGAAAATGCCACGTTAGTTTAACGAAACCGGTTTGAACTGTCAAAATACCACTCTTGACAACCGTACGGCATGGTAAGATTATGCGGGGAATAATAGGTAATTTATACCATACAGAATAATTGGGGTCAAAGTGTAAGCACGTTGTAATCGATTACAGTGCGATTCGGAATGTTCCATATTTCACTCCACGGTAACCATGGCAACATCACTTCGCGCGCGTCGCTCATTGGCTACGGTTTCGTCGCCACTCGCCAATCATGGGCGACGCGCGCCGCTTGACCGTGCATGAAAAATACGGATCTTAGTTATTTAGTATCTATCTACAATAATGTTATATTTGCACGCGTTACAGGTTAAATAAGTAGTCTGTAACTAGTTAATACAAAATCTGGTTAATTGTTGAAAACAAAATTCACACAACTGACTTTTTAAATGTACAAACACGGTTGGATTTAGACATAATATCTAAAAGCGTTGAAATAAATAGGAACTAATTTCTGAACTCGATTACGAACAGGCTTACGACCATGGTCGTCAATTATAGAAATAAATAAATAAAAACTGAATTTAATATTAATGACAGCGCCTAACGCGCAAGCACTTCACGCAATCCACATCAAAATAATCTACAATGTGATAATGACAGTGACCAACGCGCAAGCGCGGCGTGAAGTGTTCACTTCACTCGATTCACGACATTAAATGTCGTGAATCGAGTGAAGTGAACACTTCACGCAATCCACATCAAAATAATCTTCTATGTGATAATGACAGTGACTAACGCGCAAGCGCGGCGTGAAGTGTTCACTTCACCCGATTCTCGACATTTAATGTCGTGATTCGGGTGAAGTGAACACTTGCGTGACGCGCTCGCGCCTTAGGCTGTATTGACTAGTCAGTCTAGGAAAAAAAGAAAAAAAGAAAAAAAAAAAACAACATTGAGTTTCTGGCTAAGTTTCTGTTTTGCTATTTTATTGTAAAACCCCACGAAATATTAATGTTTTGACCACTAAAATACTAGCTTTGAAAATATATAAAATGATCAATAGACTTAGCATAAAATCTATTATTAAAATCTCGATTATGATTGTAAATGTATGCTTGGTCAATCCCTAGTATCAGGTGGGATGACACTGATAGCTCACTCCACGCTCACTTCGCCTAACTTTTCACGGTGAGACGGTTACAGAATCGCACGGCAGGTCAGGCATAGCCAATTCTTAAATTCCAAACAACACAGATTTTCGAAAGGAGCGGCTTTTGACTTTCCGCATAGGTCCATCAAACCTAAGCGGTATTTGCTGCCGCTGTGGGTAGAGGTAACTACATACCGTGCGGGTTTCGCTCAGGTATTTAGTATCAAGTTCCGCGGCTAGAGCGACCTGAGCAGTATTCGCTGCCGCTGTGGGTAGAAGTGCATACCACGCGGGTTTCGCTCAGGTATTTAGTATCAAGTTCCGCGGCTGGAACGGAATAGTTGGTGCCATAGTACCGCATAGGTATTGTTTCGCTTGTTGGGGGAAACCTCGAACTCGGCATTCTACCTACAAGGATAGCGAAATCCGCTTTGGTGTGAACAGTAATATTACCGCATACCCGCTCGGTTTTCTCTACAGCAGACGGTAGCGAATGCCGCTTAGGTGTGAATAGGCCTTAAATGCCTTGTAAATGCCTTTTGTTAGTCGCCTTTCACACGTCCTCTCAACATGACCAAACCGTATCCGAATTTCCTATTACTTATTTCCAAAACAACATTAATAGTCCAAAACAAACACGTCGGTAATTACATTGTAAAAATACTTTCCTTGTCAAACGACACACATCCCTCTAATGACAAGGTACAGTCATCATAAAAACTCATAAGTTATATATTCCACGTAATTGGTGCCCGTTTATCGGCCACAGGGCGGTAATGAAATACGAACCGAATGCACCCGATGTTTACCGATCATTTACCGATCGCTATCGGCCGTGTGAGCAAGCAATCTGTACATAAACTAGGGTTGATGATCGTTTGGGAACTTTTCGTAATTGCCCTATTAGGAGTTGAAATAGTTTAACAGGGTTTTTTGTAGTTTTGTGAATTTTAAATTTTATAGGTAATACTTAGCGCCAGTTTTTTGGACGAAAATTATCGAAGAATTAATGTGACAAATAATAATCATTGCTTCATAATGTTCGAAAAATTTTTCGCTCAAAAACGTAAATAACGCAATGAATGTTGTTGAACTGTCAAAATGAAAGCCATTTCTATTGTTAGTGTGTTAAGCAATTACCCTTCAGGGCCCTTAGTGCTGTAATACAGGGAACGATCATCAAAAACATCCCGAAATGAATGTGATTACACAAAACTATTGAAATACTTACAGGCATAGATAGTACTAAAACATTTTAAATTAATTATTAAACTGAATATCCATCGTGGCAATTGAACGAACAGCAACTGACAGCACACGGTAGCTTCATCACCGAACATCATAAATCAAAGTAGAAAGGTCCGCTGTTTTATTATGTGTAGACCCTAATAAGCATTACATCGCGGGCTCGCCGCGCGGGTGTCACTCACATCAAAATCACCGACAATTAGTAGCAATTGTGAGTTGTGACGTAATTGTTCGTCACCCTAACGCACCGCGCGCCCTGATTTAAAATGCTACTTTTAAAACTTCACATGTGTGCTCGTTACTCGTATTGATTTATATTTAATCATTGTGCTTCTGTTGAATTCTTCATTCAAAATACTTTTATTTGTTTTAATTTCGGACTGGGTGTTTAATGATTTGATGAATTGAAATGATTTTATCTTTTATTCGGTAAATTAAATGACTAACTACTTACCTAAATAAAAAAATAAATACAAAAAAATAATCTTTTTGGTCACTTAGGCGTCGAAGTACTCGTCCGCATCGCTGTCATCCAGAAACGTGCCCAGAATTCTAGCAGCATTGCCACGTTGAATGGCAATGCTAATTCTTTGGCCAAAGAACTAGCCTGCCCAATTTTCTGCAAATAGGTTGCCGAAATAATTAAAAAAAAAAAACTAGATAGAGTTGACATTTCCTATCTGACTACCCATGAGAAGAAATGGCTGAACATACTCAGGGGTAAAGTCTCTTTTAAAGTCCAGACATAATCTTGGCCTCACAGATCTTGAAATACATACTTTCATTTTAAATTGAGAAGGTGCCCTATTAAATAACAGGCCACTTCTGCATATTCTTAAACGGTCTATTCTTAATTTTTTTTTGTGGAAAAACCATGGTTTTAAGAATTTTGTATTTACGAAACTCTTCTGAACGACAATCAAAACCTGTCTCAAAGCGACAATACAGTAAAAGTAATTGTTACGGAAACTCACTTATATCGCTCGATAGAACGATATTAGGGCGTCATTATACTAATGCGCGTATAATGACGCGCGCAGTTTACGCGATACCCCGATAACGACAATTACTGGCAATCCGTTTACCGGCTGATATATTGACTGTTAACACTTTTGTGTGTGAATGTACGTGTGTACGCAAAGTATGTGTTTAGTTATTTTTTTTTTTGTATGGCGGTGTAGTATGATTCCTATATCCTATTTAAAGAATAAACAATTTTATGTTATCATAATTATCATTAAATGTTTGACCAAAAGGAATGCTTTCACTTTTTGGTTAAAATATGTGTGGCACTCAGCAATACTGAAGCTACAATTATTGACAGAATTTCAGAGGAATCGGATCAGTAGTTCCGATTAATCGGATCAGTCCCTTTACCACACTTTAAAATTTTAGTCTAGTAAAGAAATATAGATTAGTATGAATCCTAAGCAGTCGCTTGTCTATTAGCTCTTTAGTTATTATAGGTAATCTTTTGTGTGTGTCGTTTAGGTCCTTGTTTGTGTGTGTGTGTGACTCGTTACCGGACACGCGACAGTCTTAATAATTGCTTGTGATTTGTATTGAAACGCTTACTTCATAATATTTATTTATACCTTCACGGTAACCGCAGCGTTTGTAGGTACTAAGATTATTTCCGAAAATACACTTTTGAGGAGTGAGGACTGAGGAAAATGTCGTGAGGAAAGTTTTGAGTATGAATGTGGATGAAACATAGACATATTTACATTTCTATGGGATGAAAGAAATGACGAAGGTATGGACTGTGTGAAAGACGATATGGCTAGAAAAGGGGGTGACTACCGAGATGACGACTAATAGAGAACAATGGAAGAAAAAGACATGTTGCTAAATCAAATCATAATATTTTATTTCACATATACCCGTATATGGGCACATATGAAACGTCAGAAGCTAGGTGCACGATTCCAATTGGTCATTACCTATGGAGAGGAGCCGGCAAGAAACTCGACGGTGAAACTTTTAAAAATAATTGGCTTTTACAATGTTTTCAAATTATGTACAGTGTTGATAGGTGGAGAAGAACTGTAGGCAATAAATTGTGGTAAGGGCAGGAGAATGGTGATGATCATGATTTTTTTGAGATACCCATAGAATTGTGGTGATGGTCGTTCGTCTTAACTATGGCAGGTTTGTCTTATGCAGCAGATTTCCATAGTGGATGAACATCTTGTCTTTGTTTGCTGTTAGCTGCAAAAGCTTACAGGTCTATTCAAACCTAAGCGGTATTTGCTGCCGCTGTGGGTAGAGGTATATACCGCGCGGGTTTCGCTCTGGTATTTAGTATCAAGTTCCGCGGCTAGAACGGAATAGTTGGTGCCATAGCACCGCATAGGTATTGTTTCGCTTGTTCCTGAACGAAACTCGAACTCGGTATTCTAACCACAAGGATAGCGAAATCCGCTTTGGTGTGAACAGTAATATTACCGCATACCCACTTGGTTTTCTCTAACGCAGACGGTAGCGAATACCGCTTAGGTTTGAATAGGCCTTAATCCCACACACAAGTAGGTACCCAATACTTTTCTTTAGATTCTAGTTCTACTTTGCCGAAAATTAATAAAACCGGTACCCTTATAATTGCATTTAAGCCCTATCGTCTTCTGTGATACAGTTTCTCAACTAGTACCGGATACTGGTGATATGTTCCACTAAAGTTAAGGACGGTATTATATTGTGCAGTTTTTGCATACGAACAGGGTTCCAGTATTTTTTTTCAGTAATTTTTTGTGTTTTAAATAAGTGTACATGTAGGTAACTGTAACACTGTTTTTGGAACACAATTTTTTTTTTGTTCTTATTTTTTTCTTCGTCTAGGCGGAAAGTCCTAAGCCAAAAACCAAGTGTTCATCAGTTGGGTTAACAATAGGAATACTTATAAAATATTTGATTCAACACGTTTGTGCGTAGAATGAGTGATTATGTGGATGAGTATTAGTATCTAAGCAGACAGGCAGACACACATCTGCATTCATAACATAAACTTAGTTTAGTTGAAAAATGACCGGGGCAGGTGTAGACACTACAAGGGGCTTTTTGTGGCGATATCGGCGCGCTATCACCTGCCTAACAACATTATACTAAAAAAACATAAATTTATTTATCTATTAACTGTAGACACCTACTCATGATTTTGTCAAAGGGTGCTTTTACTATGCAAAGTGAAAAGAGGGTCCTTGGACACACGTACGGTATCAAATTGATAAGTTCTGGTAAATATTTACAACTCTTGATAAATCCTCGTTTAACGTAGTTAACAGCAGTTATTGTTCGTCGAATCGTTGAGCTCCTCAAGTTCTGAGTTGAGCTGCACGATTTTTGACAAATGTGTGCACTGACTGGACAGGTCCGCTCAATCTGTGTAGTTCTGTCCTCAAGAGACCATTTCAGACACCAATCTACATGGTCTTAACATGATCTGACCAAGATTTTGTCTGGACTTTAAAAGAGACTGTGACCTCTGAGTTTGTTTCGGCCTTTCTTCTCAGAGTAGTCAGATAGGAAAAGCCGACCTCACATAGCTTAAAAAAAATTTGATTGACGTGTAAAAGTGTCTGTACAAACCTACTTACAGAAAATAAATCATTTATCATTTATCAGCGGGGGGCACCGTCATGTCCTAGAAACTAGAAAACTAAAATTCGAAGACATAATTATGTTACATCCACCAACCCGCACTGGGCCCGCGTGGTGGATTATGACCCAATCCTTATTTTTGTTTTATTTATTTTTATTTTACCATTTATGTACACACATGTCACACATATATGTATAAACAGACAAGAAAAACACAGAACAGAAAAATAGGTACAAAGGTGATGCTTCTTAAGAAATCTATTCCAGCATACCTGCGATTAGGACAAGAAATAGAGAGATGTAGACAGCGTGTTAAAGAGTAAAGGAGACAAAAAAAAAACTCTTAAAACAATTCACTTAATAAAACTAAACAAATAATATGGGAATATACTTACATAATTATACTCGTATACAAATAAACATACATACCTACTTCTAAAATAAATATCACTAGAATGTAAATAATTATAACGTATTCAAAATAATAAATACATACACAACTATGATAAAGTGGAAAGATAGTGTTCTTTCACTCTTCTTTTAAAAACTGCAACAGTTTGGCAGTCCCTAATTGCAGGCGGTAGTGAATTCCACAGCCGCACCGCGTGCACTGTGAAGGAGTAGGAGTAGAAGTCAGTGGAGTGGAGACCCCACCTTCCCACAAAGAGGAGGCCTGTGTCCCAGCAATGGTAACAGTGTAGGCTGATTATGGTTTTAGTATGAGTGCTAACAATTTGTATTGTTTCAGTGGTAGGCGAATGGGGGGGTGGTGGGCCTCCGGGGGGCGAGTGGTGGGCGCTGGGTCTCGGCGCCGGCCTGGGCGCGCTGGGCGTCCCCGCGCCGCTGTGGCACGACGCCGAGCCAGCCGCCGCCTTCCGAGCGCTGCTGCATAGGTATTTATAAGCACATCTACAACGCCACATACGAACAACGCGTCATACTGACGTCACGCAAAATCCTGCATCTCGCAAGCAGAGTTTACCGTGCAACTAGCATCTATACAACGGGCCGACATGAATCATCATGGGCACAAAACCCGTTGCCCGCCTGACACAAAACCCGTCTGGTCGGAGGATCCTCCCTTTTTTCTCATACCTCTATACACTTGTGTATGCGCACACATATATCCACTATAATATATCCCGTGTCGATGGCTGGTCTCCGCAGAAATTCGGTCCGGGGGACTATTTGGTGCCTACTGAACATAGAAACACTCTCCAGAAGAGAGGTGTGCACCCATATTTCGCCAGTTATTTTAAGTTCCATATAAAAGGATAGGGTAAATCTTGTAGCCATCAATCGGGGCACAAATCCAGACTCCAGGCTTCTACTGAGAAACTAACGGACAATCCCAATAACAATTTGCACGACTTCTAAAACTAAATGTTGTACAGCCCATAAGAGTAAACTTGCGACATCGTTTGGATGACGTAAGCGCGCGGTACTGATGCGTCTATGGCGAGAGGGGTAACACACATCGCGGGGGTCGGAGGGGGTGTAATGTAACATCTTGCATGCCATGTGTGTGTATACTCATGATTTGGACACTTAAATGATCTTATCTTAGGAATCGGCGAATTGGTCTAGATAATCTTTACTGAACACGAATTCTCTTCAACAGGTACGTCCTTGCTCTTCCCCCACCAGCGCTGCGGCCCCCTGAACCAGAACCGTCACCTTCTTCTCCCCCGTCGCCTCCCTCGCCGTCCCCCTCGCTGGCTCGCCTGGCCAGTGCCGAGGCCCTGCGTCTTCGCGCACACGACGCCTTGCTCCAAGACCGCGTGGTCCTGCAGCATAACAACAAGGTCCACACGTAACCTGAAGCGAGCCAATGGGAGCTCGACCCTTATGTGTATGCACCTGGACATTCTTAAATGCGTTGCTGTGTTAGTGTGTTTGTGTTTGTTGATAGGTTGCAGGCTAAATCTTCGACGAATCATTGAAGTGAAAACTTCTTTAGGGCGCGTTGGGCATTTTTTGAAATGGGAAAAAGCCATTGAATTCGCGCCACTGTTACCGTAACCGACACCGCTTCGGATGTGTTCGGCTGTCCTCTGGATGTACTCGGTTTTAATGTATATCCGATATGTCAGTGAGTGATGGCAAAGTATTCTGTTTGTGTTTTGTTTTTACTTCTGTCGGCACTCCTGGAGTACCATTGTTTTTTTCTTCGAAAACAAAAAAAAATCATAGGTAGCTTCTTTCTGAAGTGGCCAACCCGTCTTGAGCAAGCGTGGTGATCAATGCTGTGTCTTCCCTGTATGGAGACGAGGGTCGAGGCCCTCAGCCCTGCATGGGGGCAGAAAATAAAGGTCGATTTAATGGATCTTTGATGCAAGCTTCGGTCATATTGAATGCATATTTAAGGTGCTGTAATCATGGAAATTAGCCAACTGAGCTTGAACCATCGGCGTCCGACAAAATGCTTTACACAATCAGCGATTGTAAGTCCAAGTCTCACCTCAAAGACTAATACAGCAGTGCTATTCTGTAAAAATCTCAACGTGAAAACATAGACGTGAGTTTAAAGTGAGCTGTCAATCGTTAGCGTCAGTGGGATGACAGATCACTTCACCTGAACAGACCAGCAGACGTTTTCCAGTCAACAGAGGTAGATAGCCAAATAAAAATCTCAATGGACCCACTTGTAAGAGTCGCTATTATAATGTCTACGTTCACCATTCTCCTGCACTCTACCAATTTATTTGGGGTCGGCGAAACCTGTCTTTTTCTTCCATACTTCTCTATTAGTCGTCATCTCGGTAGTCACCCCCTTTCTAGCCATATCATCTTTCACGCAATCCATCCATCCTTTGGTACTCTTATAGTTATCCACAAGTCACTTTTCCGCATTACCTAGATGTCAATACTATAATGTCTATGAGAAATTATCCTATCAACATACATTAAACGCACCGACATTGAACATTCCGTAGCTGTATTAATTAGGTGATTCAAACATAGTTCGCGTAACATAGTGACAACACAGTTTAGTTACATTGAAGCTCGGTATACGAAAACAATATTGTATATTGCACATTAATTGTAGATAATTATAGGGTCTATAGCTTGAGTTAATTGAGGTCCGGCGTTTCTAAATTTGCCAAAGATGTAAACAACAATGTCCGCTCAAAATTGAATAAAATCGATATACAAGAACATTTATTTTAAGTACTTAATGTTTGTTTTCGTTTAGTTTTTAGTTAGCTCGGAGATGCTCCAAGCTAACTAGGCGAAAACAAATAAATGTTCTTGTATATCAATTTTATTCAATTTCGAGCGGCCATTGTTGTTTACATCTTTGGCAAATTTAGAAACGCCGGACTATAGGAAAGCGGTTCCGTCATATTATAATGGTCGTCATAAAAATCTTTCACCAATATCTGACATTAAGGTGTTAAAACACGCTCTGAATTTGGACAGCCGGTAAGGCACGTTCGCAGGCAAAATATCGCGGCGGGATTTTATCGCGCACTCGATTTTCGTCTCTTGTTGTAGAGCCGAACGTTGAGAATCAAACAAAGCGCATTCCAGCACGTCAAAAAAACACACTGTTGGATTTTCAACTCTCGGCCCTAAATACTGCGTTAAAATCCCGTGCGCGAAAAAAAAATTGCCGCGGGAAAAACGCACCCGAGCGTACCTGGGTTCATTGTATGACCGTTCACCGCTTTCTCAGGAAACCAAAGATTTGGAATTTGGTGACACTCTCTAACTTTTGTAACTACAAATCGAGCGAAGTGTCCGTTCCACTTAGACGGACATCTTCTAAAGGCCGTAATACACATGCCTCTAACTTCTACAAAAGTATACAAGGAGTTTGCATGCCAGTATGCTTACATGTTACAGACATGTGTATAACGGGCTTAAAGTCAAGCCTCCTGTTTAGTTTCAAAATTACGTGTAATTACTACTGTCTTTCATCTTCATGTTATTTTCCATGGGGTTTGCTAGAAAAGCAATGTATTTCCAATGGGTCCTGTACGCAATGGCTTACAAGTAACTACAGGTAATGGGACGGGCCAAATAAAACAGTTTCAATGGCTTCTCTTAGGTACTGCACCATCACAAACCAGCCTGAAGAGACACATTTTAATATTAATTTGAGAAATTAAAGGCGACCGACGAGAGAATGCGTTTTTGACACCTGTCAGTTCATACAAAAGATAAGTGTTTTGTGAATTTATCTTTATTAGCTACTAAAATTGTCGCACTGACAAAATCTGGAGTTTCGGCCGAAATGACGGGCGTTTTCTATGCCGTATTACTTACGGACATAAGATTAGTTCGGGGCCCGAACTAAGACTGAATGACAATACGATTTGACAGTTGGGTCAGTGGGACGTCTTAGGGGTGGAGTTCATAACACCGATGTGTTTGAGCCCGTCCGAATTTTTTAATTTGTCACTAGTTTTGATGGAACGACTCCTTTTGGACACGCCTCGTATCTTCGTTGACGGTTTTAGAGTGTAGACCTCCTGGAGGCTGGAACGCATTCTCTCGACGGTCGGACTTTATAATTTAGATCAAGAGGCACAAACACAGAGTATTATCAAAATGGAATACCAAAGCTTGTTACTTTTTCTATAGTGAAACTAGTCGAATACGAGTGAATAACGAAATGGAACGTCCTATGACAGTATGTATAATGATATTCCCCGTTAAGTGACTATAGCTAAGATTTTTTTTGTCTGTGCCTCATATCAAATATTAACTTGAATACTTTATTGTTACTCATATGCTATTGTGTAAAGGACCTCGCTATTATTAAGACGTGTGCCTTAACGTTCGACGTTATACTTATATTATACGAAACTGTCGTTTTCTTTACATTCCTTTAGATCTCAACAAGTAGTCAAGTAGATTAGAAATAATAATTATTGTTGTAAATACTAAATAGACGGACATGTATCTATTATTTAAGACATAATTTTACGTATCTATAAGGACGGGTTTCTTTATTACTATATTTGTTTTATAGCTTGTTTATTTGACTGATTCAACCCACCAATTAATTTAATAAATACATCAGTTTAATTAAGTAAAATGGTATCAAATGTGTTTTAAATGTAAATATTGATAAGGTATTTATAAGCGTCTGACAAAAAGCAGAGCCATGCTGTCAGCAGTGTTTGCCACGGCTTGAAATGATACAGGGATTTTTTTTTAATCAAATTAAAAAAAAAAAACTCACACGCAATCTAAATAATTGTCCTGATAGCCAATGATCAAAAAATATCCCTGGCTAATTCACAAAATATTCAAAGCAAACGCATACCTGACAAGTTGGATGAATGAAATTCATAACGGAAATATTTGCCTGAGCACTCCATTTATTTCTTATTCTGTTCCTAGCAATAATAACTCCCAAAAAAAAAAGTGTTTGCTTCACTCCTGTCAAACAGTGTAACTGTTTCAGTTAGGTGTATCAGAAATATGTTGTCATATTTAAGGGTGTTTGGAACATCGAACTGAACAATTTCCTCCATGGGACCAACATCGTATTCGCGGAAAAATAATCAGCTGTCCCATACAAAACTTCAATAGTCGGACCAAATGTATGAGACTACTCATTGTGACGCAGAGTAGTTGAAAGTGGATTACTCAAACAATGGTGTACTGTTGACGATTACAGGAAAAAATAATAAACAGCAACATAAGTATAATCCGCGCGGAACTAGTTGGCCGCGGCTTAGGTATGTGAGCGGGTGGGACGTAGGAGCGGGGGCGCATTACTCACTACGTGCGTTGCGAACCGCCGCCTCACTCCTGTCCCTACCTCAGCGGCCAACTAGTTCCGCGCGGACTATACTTAATGATCGACCAGATTATAACTATTTCTTGTTATTATTTTTCATGTCATTAATGTTAAGCGGTGGATTTATGGCTAAATAATAACAGCACCGTGGGTCGGTCGAAGACTAAGTTAAGCTTGCCGCGGTCGGTTCGCGGATCCATCCATCTTATATCGAGGACTTACCAACAAGCCTGAAAATCTGACCACCTGGGTTGTGGAGGTCAGATAGGCAGTCGCTGCATGTAAAATACTGGTATACAGCTGCCTCCGGTTAGACTGGAAGCTGACCCCAACACAGTTGGAAAAAGGCTAGGCAGATTGATTGCTTGAATGTCCCTGCCTCTTGTCAGACGCAGCTCAGTGTATATAATGTAAAATTACATATAGTAGTGCGCACATACACGCGTTATGTACCGATGTATTAATATTTATTGGAACGATTAGAAGTAGTCAGTTTGCAATAATGTGTCAGTGTAGTCGCGTTAATAAATACAAATAATAACTTTTTTGGTGTTTTTGTGGCCACCCTAAGTAATTTCCCTCTTCCTAGGGCACCTGTCCCACAGCCAACGAGAAAGCGACTAGCGTTCGACTATTTTCTCACACAAGAAACGTACCTACCTACAAAAGATTGTAAATCCAGTGTCAGTGTAAAAGAGATACACATCATTAATAGTTGATGGCTGACTGTTCACCCCATCGATGACAGAGTCGTCAAACAAACAACCGGGGTAATTTCGTAACACACTATGCAATGGCTGTCATTTTGACAGTTCAACAACATTCATTGCGTTGTTTAAGTTGTTGAGCAGATACATTTTTCGAACATATGAAGCAATGGATTTGCAATATACTTCAAAATTATTCAGATTGTGATTGATAGTGTATTACGCAATTAGGGTGCTGTTTGCGAGAAACGAATAGAGCTACCTATAGTCCGCGCGGAACTAGTTGGCCGCTGAGGTGGGGATAGGGGTGAGGCGGCGGTTCGCAACGCACGTACTGAGTAATGCGCCCCCACATACCTAAGGCGCGGCCAACTAGTTCCGCGCGGACTATAGTACTCACTTGTCGCTAATCGTCGGCGTTGGGAAAGGTGCCTATCAATATTAAGATTATGTTGCCATTATTTCTACATTTTCTTAACAAGTTTGGCAAGCAAGTATGTGACCACTGCAAATGGTCTCTCCGGTGGCGAAGCAATAAAGCTGTATCAGTGGTAAATATGTATAAGTTTAGAAATTTGGTAAGGTCGTCAAAATCACCGGCGGACGATGAGATCCTGACGAGCACCAGTGGCTCACCAGTGGCCGTATACAACGCATCTAAAAATCTCACCGTGAAAACTTGGGTGAAATGAGCTTGAAGTGAGCTGACAATAGTGTCAATGCCTAGTATCAGCGGGGCAATGACGTAACTTAACACATTATCAATCGGAATCGGTTTTATTTTGACAGTTCAACAACATTCATTGCGTTATTTACGTGTCGAGCAGACAAATATTCGAACTTATGAAGCAATGGATTAGCAATTTGCTTCAAAATGATTTGGATTCCAATTGATAGTGTGTTACGCAATTAGGGTGCACATGGGATGACAGCTCGCTTCTTGGATTGAGAGAGTGAGATTGTTATAGAATGTGCCATCCACGAAGACGCGCCCCACTCTTCTTACCAATCGCTAGTGGTTATAGCTAGGTACTTAGTTAATTTAGCTAATGTTTTAGTTTTTTGATACACGCTAAATACCAGTGATCGGAATAGGCTGAGTATATTTACCTAAACTTCGGAGAACAGAGACAAAAAGTGGAGACTTCCTTACGACGACATTTTTTTTCCCGGAATTCGGGAAAAATCTTAAATAAGTTGAAAATAAGCTTAATTTAAGATGGGTAAAGGCTATTTTTAACTAAACTTGCAATTACCAAATTATCGGGATTTTCACGTAAAATCCCGAAATAAATAGTCTAACTTTAATTCATGTGTTCCAATTATATGTAATATATGATACAACGGTTAGTTTAAGGATCGATTATACGTGAAAATCCCGACAGTTGCAAGTTTAGTTAAAAAAAAATAGCCTTTACCCATCTTAAATAATGCTTATTTTCAACTTATTTAAGATTTTTCCCGAATTCCGGAATAAAAAGGGCGTCGTAAGGAAGTCTCCACTTGCGGTCTCTGTTCTCCGAAGTTTAGGTAAATATACTCAGCCTATTCCGATCACTGGTATTTAGCGTGTATCAAAAAACTAAAACACTAGCAGAATGTTGCACACTTGTAGGTACTATAAGCGATTAGGAAGAAGAGTGGGGCGCGTCTTCGTGGATGGCGCTATTTGTACAGAATAGACTGGGCGGTATCGAATACAGCTTCTAGGAGGATTATTCTGGAAATATTTGCTTCTACAAGAAATACTTCTTTGAATGTCTAGCTAGAATATAATGTTTTTGTAGTAATTTCTGGGCCTATGGCAAATCATGCTTTATTGTCTGCAAGACAGTAAATAAGTAAGTTGCATGAACCTTTTTTATGTATGGCTGAGGTACAGAGGCCAGCACATCAAAATACTCCAATCTGTCAAATTTTCCCAATTCAATATGAAGCTTATTACTTTGTAGTAAAGTTGAAAATCTATCAAAGAAATTTGACAGGTTGGGGTAGCTTGATGTGCTGGCGTCTGTACATTTAAACGATAAAACTGATAGAGTTCAACTTGTCGCATGCTTAATGGAACATTGACCCATTAGTAGATAGGTCAGAATTGAGTTACAGATTTTTTTTCACTCAGATCTCATCAATAGTTAATCATAGACGTTTAAAATACGAGTATCCATGATTAATTAATAATCAAATCAGTTTTAATTTTATGCGTCAACAAGTAGGATAAGTCCTCATAGCAAGATCTTATTTTGCAACGTCCCAAAAATCGTCTTTTTTGAGTTAAGTCAGTATTCCATTAAGCATGCGTTGTGTATTTATTGCGTTCAGGTACAAACACTCAAAACTACGATAAATGATCGACTCGCGGCGAAAGAGTCCTTTTGAATGCAATGCGACTACTAATCGCTAACACAAATCACATAATATTTTACAATTTGAAAAAGGTCAATCAAAATATTTCACCACCTCTCTATTTACCGACCGCTAAATCGTTCATAACCAGCATACATTTTTTTCTTCCCTTCAGCCCCCACACGAGGGTGTACGCGAGATGTGCACATCAGCTCCTCCGTCAATTGTTCCACAAAGAACTCAAGTGTTTGAAGACAGATTAATTTGGTAAAAATTCGGGAGTCTACTGGGGAGCGCATTAAGCCAGGCCACATATGTCGATGTAGATACAAGTAAAGCCATTTTGGCTGGTTGGTGGGTACATAATTTTTAATTTTAGGGTTTTCGGGAGTTGGTTGGAGACATTATTGGTCCTATGGGAGCAAATGTTCGTTGTAGCTAGTCACGATCGATGGCAATGCTAATTCTTTGGGCTAAAAATCAGCTGAAATACTCGATGAGCACTCGGACCCCAAAGCCCTAGTGTTTCAACCCCAAATTTGTATATTGTTAGTTTAAAATACTGTATACACCGTGTTCCGGACGATATACATAAACTTCGACCAGATGTTCAGACCATGGAATAAGCATTTTTCATTACACATTAATAAATTATTATTTTTTATTTTTTGTTAATTTTCATATAAACTAAATACCTTGACGTAAATCGCCCAATATGCATGCCTCTTTATCCGAATTGGCAACGATGACGTATTTTCATTCATAAAATTTGGCGGGCTGCAACTTGTCAAAACTGAGTTAAGACCATTTCTTACTGCATGCTCAATTAAATTTCACTAAATGAAATTACAAATATCTTTGTAACGAAGCCTTTTTAAGTACTACTTCCTGTGTTAGATTTAATTTGTAAAAGCTATAGAAGCCTTTGACAAAGTTTATGGATATCGTAAAGAACACGGTGTATATAAACTTTCTTCAAATCGAAAGAAGCCAAAACATTACAAACTGCATAATGAAATTCAGCATTACATCACCCACCTACTTACATAGGCATTCAATAGTTAAGGAGTTCTTAACTTGGCCGGGAGCCGTCGCCGTGGCGTGGCGTTGCGTCGATCTGCTTAGCGCCGCTCAGCCCTCCCATAATCTCCTTAAACTGTTACTTATTGTTCACGACGACGCAGGGGTGGAGAAGAGGGGGCAAGGGGGAGGATCACGCCCACTCCGCAAATGTCTTCGACGAGCCTGTAATTGGTGAACATCTGACACATTTATTTCGCACTTTCAAAGATACTTTATGTGAAATGAGTTTGGTAGAATTGTAATTAAGAGGTGCTCGGTGGAGTTGTACGAGTCTTATGTGCCCACGAGCGTTCTACATAATGTATGAGAGTGGGTTTTTGTGATTCAATGCTCCTTATGCCTGCTCCTTCAGCCTTGTAAATACTTAGGTACTCTTATAATCACTTACACTGCTTTATGGCTCGGTTGACTATAGTAAGTAAGTATTACTACAAATAAGTAGGTAAGTATTACTGAGCGCACCAACTGTTAAATGTCATCGTGACTTAGGTACCGAGCACATATTCCCTCTTGACTAACTTGAGTCTTTGGTCAACTGGACCCACTCGAACTGGACCCGCGGGTCCAGTTGACCAAAGCAAAAATCTCCTAAACTTATCCAAATCTTGTCAACTTTTTTAAACTTAAATAAAATCAAATTGTAATTTAGTGTGTAGTAATAATAACTTTGTTGTAAATATATATTATGTACCTAGATTTGTGGTGTTTTAAATATTTACCCCCTTATTCATAAAACTTATCAAACCTATTTTAGTTAAAATGGCGTTTGTCTCTTTCTTACACACAGAAATGTCAACGTGACAGATAAAGACAAACGTTCTATAAACCTATTTTAGCTAAAATAGAGATAAAATAGGATTATGAATAAGGGGGATAGTATATAATATTTAAATTCTTCTTTTTCTTCGTCTTGTTAGCTACTATTTTTTGTAACTAGTAAACCACGGAGTGCAAAGTTCGACGGCTCACCTAAAAAAACCTGACCTACGAAATACAGATGATTATGTCAGGGACCCAGTATGTATTTTGGTAACTGAAAAATCGGAAAGTAAATAATTTCCAACAAGATCTCAGTTATATTCGTCGGTGTATCACGGCTTCACGGCCGTCCGCTCCTAACTCAGTTAACTTCGTGATGGACTTGGTTAACAACAGCGTATGCTCAGAGGATTAATAACGAAGGCTCCCCGTAAAAAGCTTAAGGATCCTTCATTTTGTTGAGGTTGAGTTTCTCTTGTGAGCCTGTTTTATTCTATTAGTAGTGAATCATATTCTTACGCGAATCGATAGAATAAGAAATCCTACTTTCCTACTTTCTTCCTACTATAATATATAATATAATATATCATCATCTGTCTAGCCTTTTCCCAACTATGTTGGGGTCGGCTTCCAGTCTAACCGGATGTAGCTGAATACCAGTATTTTACATGGAGTGACTGCCTATCTGACCTCCACAACCCAGTTATTGGGTAATACGATACCCCTTGGTAAGACTATAATATATAAGAATATAATCACACTAATATTATAAAGGCGAAAGTTTGTGAGTGTGTGTGTGTGTGTGTGTGTTTATATGTTTGTAACTTCTTCACGCGTAAACCACTGAACCGATTTAGATGAAATTTGGTAGAGAGATAGTTTGAGTCCCGGAAAAGGACATAGGATAGTTTTTATCCCGATATTCCCACGGGATCGACATTTACGCGGATGGAACCGCGGGGCGCAGCTAGTATTATAAATGCGAAAGTTTGTGAAGATGGATGGATGTTTGTTACTCTTTCACGCGAAAACTACTGAACATAATTTCATGAAACTTTACAGTAATATAGCTTATACATTAGAATAACACATAGGATGCTGTTTATCCCGATATTCCCACGGGATCGACACTTATGCGGGTGAAACCGCGGGGCGCAGCTAGTGAGTACATAAGTGGAAGTTTGAAAATCTCCGGACCCAGGTTGGCCGAAGCAAGGAAAACTTGTTCAGGTGGAGATTTATAGACGACTCCGCCTTGGAGTGTAAATGTGGTGCTGTTCCACAAACGATGGGACACTTAATATCGTGCCCTGCGTGTCCTGTCAGCTGCACGTTACAGGAACTGATGGACGTTAGTGATGGCGCCAAACAAGTGGCCGAATTCTGGGCCGAGTACATTTAGGTTGCTATCGACACGCTAAGGAGAAGATCCCGGTGACCTAAAAGTTGTGCGGAAATCGGTTGTCATGGTATACCTAGTGGGATGTGATGTCGTGAGGAGAGTTTTGAGTATGAAACTATGAGCAGGCGAAGAAAAAAAAACGATGTATAGACTGTGTGAAAGATGATTTATGGTTAGGAAGGGGGTGACTACCGAGATGACGACTAATAGAGAAGTATGGAAGAATTTGAAATTGGAATTAGAGCAAGAGAATACCTAATGACGATGATATAATGGATGGAGTAAGAAGGTTGGTGTAATCACACTATATTATAAAGGCGAAAGTTTGTGATTGTGTGTGTGTTTATATGTTTGTTACTTCTTCACGCTCAAACGGCTGGACCAATTTTGATAAAATTTTATATGAAGGTAGCTGACACCTTGGATTAACATATAAGCTATTTTTTATTCCGATATTCTCACGGGATCGAGTCTTATGCGGGTGAAACCGCGGGGCGCAGCTAGTGTCTTTATAATTGGCAGTAGATATCACCACTATTTTTGTGGTTGTCAGACTGTAAATATGGCACTGCTTTTACTTACGTGTAGGTACACTGCTGTCGTCAGGAGCACAGTATTCCCTTGATTACAAATAACTAAAAGATTTAAATCGCTGGATTTGCCGTCACCGTACTTATAAGTTACACGAAAAAGTGTCTATATATATCTATATTGAGAAGAGTAAGCTCACACATGATTAAACAGCATTTCCATGACAACTCAAGTCACTGCATCTTTGTATCTCAGAGTTACCAAAACGAAACAGTAATCTTTTGACGCGGTAGCAAATCTTTAATTTTCCGTCATTCTCCAAACGTTGTAATTGTAATAATAGATTTTGTGGAGTGATTTTGGTTGTCTGCTTGATTTCGACTTACTTTCGACATAAAACCATAATATTTAGAAGATTATGAAGAGCTAGGTAGTTAAGTACCTACCTTAAACCCATTAAAAATCATAATCTAGAAGCTGAGTCATAATTTCAAAGTGAATGGTAGATGCTAACGGTTGGGATTCAGAAACATCTGTTGTAATTGACAATATCAACTGACACACAATGCTCTGCGAGATGTCGGGAGTCGCGCCAAAGAAGGACAAATAACAGAAGTATCAAGTTGAGTTGCACTCTGATTGTCGTATTGAGACCCCTCCGTGCCTCGGAAAGTTTCGTCAAACGGGGTGAATAGGGATGCAAGGGTGAATCAGGACAAAACTTTAAAAGGGATTTTATTATAATAATATAGTTTGTGGCCAAAAAGGACCCTAATGTGTTTACTGTAATTTAATTAACGATTACGTGCCCTTATTGACAACAAACCATATTATTTCAACGTTAAAATCCATTTTTAAGTTTCGTCCCGATTCACCCCTGCATCCTTATTCGCCCCGTTTGTAGGTACGTTAAACCGTGGTTCTCGGCTGTCATTCGTAGATCTTTGACAGTCGTTTCGGGTAGTCAGAAGTTAAAAATTCTGACAGCCAGTCTTATCAAAAGGTATCGTGGTATCCAGTAAATGGGTTTTGAAGGTTAGATAGACAGTAGCTCCATGTAAAATACTAATATTTAGCTGCATCCGGTTAGACTGCAAGCTGACTCAAATAATGTTGGGAAAAGGCTTGGCAGATTGATTGCTACACAGTCTTGGTATCATCAGCCTATATGCTGCCTGTCTTAATTTACGCAGATCTCAGCAATAATCAGATCATCTGCAATCTAGTTTCTAATGAGAGATGAAAAAAAGGTAAAGGGCAATTTTGATCACATGAAATGCACAACGTATTTTCAACCGACTTTAAAAAAGGAGGTTCTGTATTCGACCCGTATTTATGTATGTATGTTTGTATGTCCGCGATTATCTCAAAAACTACTGAACCGATTTTGATCATTCTTTCATGAGTGTGATCTACGTACTTTCAGGAAGGTTTTAGTATATAATACATTAGGTAATTATTCTTATGTACGAAGTTATATGCATAAATGTACTGCATCTCCGGCATTTTTATGTGAATTTTGATGATTCTTCGAGTCGTGTCTTCCATGTGTGGGGTAGGTACAACTAAAAAGTGAAAAATAAAACTTTTTTACAAAAAAAAAAAAACAACCGACTTCAAAAAAAACACTACAAAGTGAAAAATAACTTTAATTTCGGAAGTCGGTGTCAAAAAACGAAAATGCTGAAGCAACGACACCGACTTCCGAAATTAAAGTTATTTTTCACTTTGTAGTGTTTTTTTTGAAGTCGGTTGTTTTTTTTTATACTATGTAAAGAAGATTATTTGGTAAACATTTAACCTACTGCCACACCCCTGCACTGTGTCTGCTCCCCGGGTTGCGAAAACAATGCTCCTTCACCACTGAGCCTGTCGCAGACACGCTTCCATTGTCTCTTGTTTTAATTACTTACCGGAACATAATAAATACCTTTTTAAAGAACTCCGTGTTTCGATCGGGTTAGTACTGAGATAGATGTAATTATGGTTGCTTTTTGAACAAGACTGGAGACCGTCGTAAAAAAATATTTTAGGGCCAGTATCCAGCAGGCCTATTGAGTCAATTCTCGCTGTCAACAGCGTCAATCCTTGGCATCAGGTGGAATGACCGCTCACTCAATGCTCACTTCACCTAAGTTATCACGGTGATTTTTTTACAGAATAGGTGCTATTCTGTAAAAAAATCACCGTGAAAATTTGGGTGAAGTGAGTATGAAGTGAGCTATCAATCCCAAGATTGCTTAGCGCCAGGTAGGATGACAGTTCACGTTCTCGCACTTCACCTTATTTATCACAGTGAGATTTTCCAGAATAAGACTGGGTCATACGCGTGTATGCGTGAGTACCACTCACCGGACCTTTCTGAAGAACATCAACAATAAGCACACTATTATGTCCTTCTAGGTAAATATGAGTTTATCGAAAAATAACTTTAAATCCTACAACATAAAATTCAGTTTACGCTACAACTTTAAACATTTTTATAACTTTTTTAATAGTGCTTGTCATTCTGGAATCAACTTAATTACCACAAAAATAAGGTTGATATTTTATTATATAATTATCATTTAAATAAAGTTGTTAATTACCATTAAAATAATATTGATATTTGTTTAACATGAAATACTTAATATTAATTTGAAACATAAGTTTCAAAAAAACTTTAAATGCATTTTGTTGGTCGCCTTTCATTCATCCTCTTAACATGACCAATCCTAGCATACGCTTTTCAATTTTTGTCAGTACATCTTCTTGTAAACCTGACACATCATCACATGATATACCGGTACCTAAACCCCATCTTAAATCCAAAAGGTTTTAACAAAAACTTCTGTTATTAAGAATGAATAAGGTTCTTAAGTATTTTACAAAAACACTCTTGCAAACACAGCTCAAAAGCGTGAGCGTCTTAAATGCTCAATAGGAGTAACGAATTCTAATTAAATGTCGTTAGGTAGATACCCAAAATAACAACCAAAGATTTGTCAGTACATCTTCTTGTAAACCTGACACATCATCACATGGTACCTAAACCCCATCTTAAATCCAAAAGGTTTTAACAAAAACTTCTGTCATTAAGAATTAATAAGGTTCTAAAGTATTTTACAAAAATACTCTTGCAAACACAGCTCAAAAGCGTGAGCATCTTAAATGCTCAATAGGAGTAACGAATTCTAATTAAATGTCGTTAGGTAGATACCCAAAATAACAACCAAAGTACGTCTTAGTTAAGACTCCCACAGACAGTCGCCACGCGACTCTAGTAGAACAATTTCTATGAAAACGTCATGGAAATTGTTCTACCAGAATCGCGACGCTCCGTCGCGTCGCGTCTGTCTGCGGTGAGCTTTTATCGAGTTCGCAGTTGAGTCCCGTTCGTCGCCTCATTATTAGTTTTATATCGTTTATTCTCTCTCACAAACACACGGGTAATCCCTGTCCCCGTACTAATTACATTTTAAATGCCACCCCACTGCAAATAATGTTGTAGAATTTTATTAAAGTGAGTTCACAGAATTCCCGAGTGTTTCTCGGTAAGGTTAAGTAACATGTTGGATACTGTAATTATTTTTCGGATTTTGGTGAAGAGAATTACTGTGAAGGGTTGGGAATGTTCTGTTTGTTATTTGGGTTTTAATATTTCGATGTCTATGAGTTGGTGGTCTTTGGGTGCGAATGTCAAATAAACTTCGTGAAAAATGAGGAATAAGGAGACAAATTGGTGTGTACTTGAAACCAGCTGATTGCATAATATAATCAGCCTATAATGTTCTCACTGCTGGGACACAGGCCTCCTCTCTGTGAGAGGGAGTGGGCCTTAATCCACTACGCGGGCCTAGTGTGTCACATGTCTTCGAATTTTTGGTTCCAGGACTTCTCAGGTCAGTTTCCTCACAATTTTTTCTTCCTTCACCGTTTTGAGAGCAGTGGTGATGAAATAATTTACGGAAAGTAAATCGCCTGTCTGAGTTCGGATCTACAACTTGTAAGTCGCAGCCGTTACGTCTGGGCCACCACTGCTCTAAATCATTGTCATCTCATTATCTCACACGTTTGCCCGCCTACCTGTCGACATACCTCACGTGTCGGAGTAGTTGAATGGACGCAGTGAAGTCATTTCTTTTCACTATGACAATAGAACAATGACAATAGTTGTGTACACTAGGTGTACCGTTGACGTTTCGAGCACTTTCTCTTACGTACACTTGGTGTACAGTGGACGTTTAAGGAGTTAATGGAGAGGTTAAACAGGGACCCAGACTGCCCCAATGATGAAGTCGTCTCAAGGACGAATTGCGAATTTGTGGCGCCCTGGGCTAATACTACTTACGGGCCTACCTAATTACTCACCAAATTGCCATTTTGTCGAAAA
Source organism: Amphipoea lucens (assembly GCA_947508005.1). Lineage (NCBI taxonomy): Eukaryota > Metazoa > Arthropoda > Insecta > Lepidoptera > Noctuidae > Amphipoea > Amphipoea lucens. The sequence continues at coordinate 13,876,226 of OX382379.1, forward strand.
ACTGTTTTCTATAGTGATGTCGCCGTATACATCACTACTTACCTATAGGAAAATGTGACTTAAAGTACTTATATACCTACTAACAGTAACTAGTTATTTTGGAGTTTCAAGTTTTCACTTCTGTTGGCAGTCCCCATGACTGCCTATTTTTTTTCTTCACAATATCGTCTATTGTCTTTAATGGATACTGGGGGCCTTTTGTATCTACGGGGCCCTGGGCTGCAGCCCAAAAAGCCCTTAAGAAGATCCGCCCCTGGTCGTCTAATATCGTGTGGGACTCAAATCAAATCAGCCTGTCGTCTTCTTCTTCGTGTCGCTGGCACGACTGACTTCTATATCTTGTTGACCCAAAACTTTGTCACTGGCGTCGTCAGTGGCAGCGCAGAGGCCATTTTGACTGCATGTTTTGGGACACAGAAGGCAGGATATTAGGTGGAGCATGGTTTGCGACATAGTTCCACAATCACACCGTACTGCCGTTCCGTCAATGTAGCCCCATTTTACCAGGTTGGACTAAACATCTTCCCATCAGCCTGTGGTGGGCTAGATCAAACTGTCAGACTCATTCATTCACGGACTTTTATATTCATACGTCACCGGGAAATAGAGTAAAAGAATAAAATTGAAAAGCCAGACTGAAATTTAGGATACTGTTGGGGCTGCCCGAGATACAGATGCTCGGTTTGATGGCTTTCATGCCATCAGAAGAAAGAGAGCGGCCTCCATATTCAAACAAGCATCAATATCAATAGCATTCTAAAAGTAAAAGCGGACAGTGGGGAAATTGCGTAACATACATAAAAAAATGACAATCGATTCCATTTTTTTTTTCATTTTGACATTTCAGTCATGTTCATTGCGTTATTTACGTTCTTGAGTAGAGTAATAATTAAATCTATGAAGCATTGGATTATAAATATCCATCAAAACTCTCGGATTATGATATAAAATGTGTAACGCAATTAGGGAGTAGGTTAGACGATCCATTTCTTAGACACTGGATCGCAAGTTGTTTTTTTTTTTTGTTTAATGACATAGTTCTTAAGAATTTACAACCACAATATGGACAATCTGTAATGGGTTTTTGGTTTGAAAAATAAAGATAATATTATGCTTATGAACCCAAGACGCCTTCGTTCAAAAGCTCAACAAACCAAGGACCACAGATCCAAGATGAAATTATCCTTGTAACAGCGGCTTATGACCGGAATCAATACGCGATGATGGCAATAAAAGCTAGATGTTTACCGTCCCCCCCCCCTGCGAGCGCGTCACCCTCGCCCCACCCCCGCGGCGCCCGGCAATTTAGCCGATATTAAGTTTATACAGCGATTTGTACCCTTCTTTACACCGGCCTGGGTTTCGGAGCGACGGACACAGGGGTTAGGAAACGCCGTCATAGCTTGAGTTCAGATATTTCGTTCTATACAAATGTCCTTTCTTTGGTATTGTCCGTCGGTCGAGTTGTTGAGCTCCTAAGTTCTGCGTTGAGCTACACAAATGCGTGCACTAGCTGAACCTGCGGGGCATTTGCGTAACACTTTATCAATCGGAATCGGTTTCATTTTGACAGTTCAACAACATTCATTGCGTTATTTACATGTTGAGCAGACAAATTTTTCGAACTTATAAAGCAATGGATTAGCAATTGGCTTCGAAATGATTCTGATTCCGATTGATAGTGTGTTACGCAATTAGGGTGCAGGTCTACTCAAATCTATGCCGTTTTTTCCTCAAAAGACCATTTTAGACTCTATCTACATGGTTCTCACATGGTTCTCACATGATCTGACCAAGATTATGTCCGGACTTTAAAAGAAACTTTGACCTCTGAGTTTGTTTCGGCCTTTATCTTCAGAGTAGTCGGATAGGAAACGCCGACCTCAGATAATTTTTAAAATGTGAAAATTGTTTACGGACAAACCTACTTACAACAGTAATAAAATCATTTATCAAGATGAGATTAGGGTGTTGATTTCAATCGTATACTAAGTATGTGCTGAACAGATTGGTCCCCTAGATAACTTTTCAATCCTATACGAAGTATGTGCTGAACAGATGGGTTCCGTAGATAACTTTTTAATCCTATACGAAGTATGTGCTGAACAGATTGGTTCCCTAGATAACTACGATTCTCTTATAGTGACTGCAGATTCAAAACCATCTGCAACAGTAGAATAAATTACAGATGACTTGATTTCCAAAGACATTGTTCAGTTAAAGATACGGAACCTCGTAAGTCGTAACTCTGCATATTGAAATTGAAAACATGCGACAAATCGAAATGGGAGATTGTACTCATCATTATGAACAACTTTTACTATGGGACCAAACCTGAAATCGCGAAAAAAAAAATCAGCTGTTCCCTACATTTTGACGAGTTATGCGAACATAAATGTAGGGAACAGCTGATTTTTTTTCGCGATTTCTGGTTTGGTGCCATAGTAAAAGTTGTTCATAATGATGAGTACAATCTCCCATTTCGACTTGTCGCATGTTTTCAATTTCACCCTGTATATCTACCATGGTTGATTCTGTACAAACTCACCATAAAAACATAGGTGAAGTGAAAGTGAAGTGACATGTCAATAGTGTCAATCTCTAGCGTCAGGTAGAATGACAGCTCACTTCAAGCTAACTTCACCTATGTTTTCACGGTAAGATTTTCATAGAATATAGGCTGTAAATAAATACTTTTTTAAAGGCCTGAATAAAAATACAGTCCAGTGGAGTAATTCCATAACATACTAACAGTAGGAATGGCTTTCATTTTGACAGTTCAACAACATTCATTGCGTTATTTACGCTGTTGAGCAGACAAATTTTTCGAACATTAAGAAGCAACTTGCTGCGCGCCGCGGTTTCACCCGCGTAAATGTCGATCCCGTGGGAATATTTGGATATACAGTAGCCTATATGTTAATCCAGGGTGTCAGCTACCTCCATACAAAATTTTATCAAAATTGGTCAAGCCGTTTGAGCGTGAAGAAGTAACAAACACACCCCCACACACACACACACAAACTTTCGCCTTTATAATATTAGTGTGATAGTGTGATGAATTACCAATATCCTTCAAAATGATTCAGATTGCGATTGATAGTGTTTTACGCAATTAAGATTCAGACATAATCAAGAGGACGTTTTTCTCGTCCAGTGTGCGATCCTCCCTAAGCCTCAGTTGGTGAACGTTATTATTGGGTCAATTGCCCCTCCTCTGGCGATATTAGTTCCACGCCCGCGGCTGATCGGCCAAACTCACCTTATATTCATTATTACAGTATTATATTCAATATATTTTTATGTATTCAGCGGAGGATTAACGATTGATTGAATTTTTATATGACGGCTATGAATGCCGTGATTCAACTTCTTTTCATTTGAACCAGTACCTTTATTAAGCTGACTGATAAACACGGGTCTTCGAAATTACTGGATTACGCTTGGCAGGTGGTATGCTGTCCAGAATTTAAATATTCTTGAAAGACAGTAAGAGGACACCATTAATGCCTCTCTTAAAATTTTAACCTCACTTATGGAGAATCATATTTATTATACACAGGCAATGATGATTCATCCACGCACCTTCAGAATAGTAGTGACTTAACCTCAAAAATCTGAATGCCATACAAACCACCATAAAAACGTCGCTTCTTTAATCATCATCATCATCTGCTTAGCCTTTTCCCAACTATGTTGGGGTCGGCTTCCAGTCTAACCGGATGCAGCTGAATACAAGTATTTTACATGGAGCGACTGCCTATCTGACCTCCACAACCCAGTAAATAATAATAATAATTAATATCCACCTGAAAATGCGTATCTTTTAGTGACCCTCTATGATCGTAACTCGATTTCTTAGATTTTTGAGTTAAGTCACTACTAGTCTAAAGGTGCGCATGGACTGACTAGGTGAGATAAAAAAGGATACACGATTGAAATTGAAATTAACGCCCTCAATTTATAGAGTGGAGCGATTTGGTGGCTTTTACCTCACCTGCAAGAAACCTATAAATAAAAAAAAAACTATTTAATACAGGCGAATGGAACGGCGAGGTAATTGCATATTACATACTAGCTGCGCCCCGCGGTTTCACCCGTATAAGTCTCGATCCCGTGGGAAGATCGGGATAAAAACTATCCTATATCCTTTCCCGGGACTCAAACTATCTCTATACCTAATTTCATATAAATCGGTTCAGCGGTTTAGGCGTGAAAAGGTAACATACAGACAGACAGAGTTACTTTCGAATTTATAATATTAGTAGTATGGACTAACAATTGCAATACTTTTCATTTTGACATTTCGACAATATTCATCGCGCTTTTGCCGTTGTCGGGCAGACCAACTTTTCAAAGATATGAAGGAATGGATTACGAATTTCCTTCAAAATCCTTCAGATAAACGAGTCTTGCTTTTAAACTACATTCCTCATAAACATTTCTTTCGTCCCCAAGGACCAATAAATTGGATCAACAATGACTTCTCACGAAAGTCAATATTCACTGAATTGGCGTTAATGTGTGCAAATGTGAGCACGTACGTCTGACCGGGCGCATTGTGGCGGACTGTTCGCGAATTAACCGGCTAATGTGAACAGGGGTTAATGATGATGTTATGCCAATAGTTTGGCGTGGGAAAAGGGCCCCATTGTGTACCAATTAATTCGTTTTCAATGCAATTGTATTGTAAATAGTTAATTTATTTGAATGTCAATGGCGCTGTGATTGGTTCGAATTGGTTGTAATTTCGTTAAAGGGTTCATTTTGAAAGGTATTTGTTTAATTATCCGATGTTGGGCTTGAATTCAGATGTAAATCAATATTGTTTTATGCTTTTGCGAAGAAGACGAATAAAAGAAGTTTGCATGTGGCGGAGATGGATGCGTGGAGTGAAGAAAGTTGATAAAACAAGAAATGAGTATTTAAGGAGAAGTTTTAAAAAACGAAATCGTTTGGCTTGGTACCTATGTGATGAGGAGGGTGGAAACGCATATGACTAAAAGAGTGAATATAAATGTTGATGAATGAGAAGGATATCATATTACCCAGTAACTGGGTTGTGGAGGTCAGATAGGCAGTCGCTCCATGTAAAATACTGGTATTCATCTGCATTCGGTTAGGCTGGAAGCTGACCCCAACATAGTTGGGAAAAGGCTACGCAGATGATGATGATGAAGGAGAGGGGGAGTAAGGTCAAATAAAATGGATGGATTGTGTGAGGAATGATATGAAAGAGAAGGTAGTGAATGATAGCGTGACGGTTGACGGGGAGAATGGAAGAAAAAAACGTGGTCTGCCGACAACAAGTAACATGGGATAGCCGCGTGACGACTCCCGGCCACCATAGGCGCGGGCCTGCGGACGGAGAGTAATGGGTAGCTCACCGTCCGATCAGGACCAGGCCCGTGCCGGACGGCGCGTACGTGTTCCACGTGCGTCTCAAAGAGATGTCAGCAAAAAGGAAGGGGCCTGTTAGGGCCGAAGCCTGCTGGAGTAACGGGTTTGTCCGAAAGGGTTACCGCTACCCCGGAACATAAAAGGCTAAGGAAGGAACACGGATGGGTTTTAATCAGTAAGAGTCTGACACTCCCTTCCGCTCTACCCAGAGCGGGAGGGGTCATTTGATGATTTCCCATCCTTAAAAAAAAAGTAACTTGGGATGAGGGCAGGAAGATGATGACGCCGAGGGTTCTTGCTTCAGCAAAGTAAATTTTGCAAAAGCTGCCTACCAAATACTTTATTCTTAAATAAAGGGTTGATTAACGAAAAACATGATACAGTTAATCGAGTCCGCTATCGATATAATACCATATTATCGATACACAATATTATCGATATAATATTATCGCTTAGCACGTGGGCACTCGACGCGTGAGATTCGCCGCGTGGCCGATAATGATGATGATTGGCTGTTTATACACCTGAGGACTGAACCAGGGCTTCTGCTGATATTTGTTTTGATACCCTTTTATTTGTGATGGTAATACTAAGGGGCTTGTGGGTAAATAATAACACCCGCACAGGTCGATCGAAAGTTAAGCTACACTTGTCGCGGTCGATTCGTGGATGGGTGACCATTCATTACATATCGAGACCCTCCGTGACTTGGGGTCCGTTCACACAGACCCGCGGAGCAATTGCGTAACACAATATTATCAATCGGAATCGGTTTCATTTTGACAGTTCAACAATATTCATTGCGTTATTTACGTGTTGAGCAGACAAATTTTTCTAACTTATGAAGCAATGGATTAGCAATTTGCTTCAAAATGATTCAGATTCCGATTGATAGTGTTTTACGCAATTATGGTGCGAGTCGGAGAGCTCGGCCCGCACTTTTCACTCAGACTAGCGCGAATTATACGCCTGGAACTGGCTGGAGCCGACAGGCTGGAACAGCACTGTCTGAGCGGATGCACTCGGAGCCAAAATGGCGGCTGTCGGCGCATGCGGGTCACGGAGCGAGAGAGGACGCAATCGGAGCCGGTCGGCCGCGCGAGCGTGAAAGAGCACGCCATCAGAGGCAGCCGGTCAGATCCTCTTATTATTTCAAACTAAGCGCGTAAGGTTTGCTCTCAAGCATTCTCAATAATAAAAGAAGTGACATGTAAATATAAACCTTATTACAATAATTCAAAACTCCGTTTTCAACGTGATAAAAAATCTGCTCTCCTCTCCGAGCCGGTCTCTGTGAACGGAGCCTTGGAAAGCATGTTAAGCAGTTGGTCCTGGCTGTCATTCATAGATCTTTAACAGTCGTTACGGGTAGTCAGAAGCCCAAAAGTTGGACAGCCATTATTTACACAAATTAAAGCACCTGCCTGGGTTCGAACCCACGACCTGAAACTCGTGAGTCGGGGCCATTACCACTAAGCCATCATTGCTCCTTATAACAATAATCAATAAGAGTTTATTTTATTTTAGAATAATTTATCAACGCCATTAAATTTACCTTTTGTACTACCTAATAAACATAAAAAACTGTACATAATACATATATTTTACGACAATTTTATATACATTAGATAGGAGTCAGCTGTCGGTTCCCGTTCATGATTGATGGTGTAATAACGCCATTATCACTATATTAAATTTACACCTCTCTGACGTCACAAATTATCAGAAAATGAGCTTCATTACACTCGACTGATAACGTTTGCGATATGAGTGTAATTGGTCCTTAATATTGCGTTTATTGTTTTAGGGCGGATATTGGCTAAATAATAACAGCGGCGCGGGTCGATCGAACGTTAAGCTACGCTTGTCGCGGTCGACTCGAAGATGGGTGACTATTTACATACCTAATTATATCAAGACCACTCCGTGCCTCGGAAAGCCGTTGGTCCCGGCTGTCATTCGTTGAACTTTGACAGTCGTTACGGGTTGTCAGAAGCCCAAAAGTCTGACAACCAGACTTACCAATGGGGTTATGGAGGACAAATAGGTAGGAACTCGTTCCAAGTAAAATACAGATATTCAGCTGCATCCGGTTAGACTAGAAGCCGACGCCATAGTCGGGAAAAGGGTAGGGATAATATTTTATTTTTAATAAGTATTCAGTATTAGCGATACGCCCTTGCTTCGCAAGGTTTTTGCGACTTGACAAAATATGTATGAAGATTTTTCTATTAAACCTAAGTTGAATATTTCATGTATTAAGTACGTAGGTACAAACTCAAACTCAAACTCAAAGCATTTATTTCAATTAAACATGTCGGTCAGTCAGAAAGATGAAGCTAGTTGCCCATTCCAAAGAGTAGGTACCTATGGAGAAGAACGTAACGTAGGTACATAAACCTTCCAGAATAAATTGTTGTTCTCTAAATGATGTTGTACATCGCATCAAAATCCGTTGCGTAGTTTACAAGAACAAAGCGGTCATACCAACAGACAGACCGAAATGCTACTTCAATTTATAGTACCTATACTAGCTGCGCCCCGCGATTTCACCCGCATAAGTCTCGATTCCATGGGAATATCGGGATAAAAAGTATCCTATGTCCTTTCCCGAGACTCAAACTATCTCTATACTAAATTTCATATAAATCGGTTCAGCGGTTTAGGCGTGAAAAGGTAACATACAGACAGACAAACAGACAGATAGACAGACAGAGTTACTTTCGAATTTATAATACTAGTATGGATTAGTATGGATAAAGAAAATTAGCCTTTATGAGTAATCGCTTTCAGATAATAATGTAATGAAGTGAGATAGTCGCGAGTACTAAGGTCTATTCAAATAATAATATATGTTTCCATGTAATGTTATTTCAAGTTAAACAAATATCAACTTTATTTTAGTGGTAACTAGCTGTGCCCGCGACTTCGTTCGCGTGCATGACGGAAAACGTTTTAATTTTTTTGCGCGAAAGTAGCCTAAGTCACTCCTTATTACATCAGCTATCTGCCAGTGAAAGTCAGTTTCAGAGATTAGCCGGAACAAACAGACAGACAAAAATTGTGAAAAATGTTATTTTGGTAGGATATGTACCGTGTATAAATCCATATGCATTTAGTAAAAAGCGGTTATTTTAATATTACAAACAGGCACTACAATTTTATTTATTTTAAGTTGATTTCAGAGTGACACTATTTAAAAAGTTATACAAATGTTTGAAGTTGTAGTGTAAACTGAACTTTATTGTTACATACATTAAAGTTATTTTTCCAAATACCTACTCATATTTGTTTAGAAGTTTGGCAAACAAATCGCGAATGGTGGGTATGTAGGTATTGTTTTCACAATTACAATAGACGAATGTTCATCATGAACACTGTTCTTGAATTAAATGGAATTACTTGAAAGAAGAACCTGGATGAGGCTGGCACGGGAGCTTGGAGATTGGTACAAGAAAAGAGCTTTCGCGTGGTATAAAAAAACAACAGACTTCAGAAAAAAAAACACTACAAAGTGATAAATAACTTTAATTTCGGAAGTCGGTGTCGTTGGTTCCGCATTTTCATTTTCTGACACCGACTTCCGAAATTAAAGTTATTTATCACTTTGTAGTATTTTTTTTTGGAGTTGGTTGTTTTGTTTTATAAAGTTTTTATTTTTCACTTTTTAGTTGTATGTAACTATCCCACACAAATTCAATTAACACTAGTGCATTGAAGACACCGACTAGAAGAATCATCAAAATTCGCATAGAAATGCCGGAGATGCAGTAAACGAGAATAATTACCTAATGTATTATATACTAAAACCTTCCTAAAAGTATGTAGATCACTTAAGTGAAGGAATTAATAAAATCGGCTCATTAGTTTTCGAGAAAATCGCGGACATACAAACATACATACATGGGGGTCGAATACAAAACCTCCTTTTTTGAAGTCGGTTAAAAAGAGAAATTTCATCACATCCACGGAGTTTCGGTAGCTAAGTAATTTAATTTGACCATTTATATCTCTGAAAATCATGTTCGACCGGCCCCTCAGAACACAGTTGGTTCAAAATCTGCAAGCCAGAGTGCAGTTAATCTGCAACGTTAACGAGAGGTATACAGCGCTTAATTGGACAGATACATCGAATGATATACAGGGTGGCTTAAAGCGAAATTATTTCAATGTTGAACTTCAGCTTGCAAAAATGTTTGGGTGTAATTTGTTATAACTCGTATGTGAAATTATTGTGAACGACTATAAGTAGACAGATATTACTTAAGTATAGAATTAATTATTGATATTAATTATTATTTCGTTTATTTATCTATTTACACATAAATTATATTTTTAAATATTAGAATATAAAAGAAATATAAAAACATTAAAAAATATAAAAAATAGTAGCCCACCGGTATCGGGAACAGGGTCCAAGCTACTGGCGGTCAGGGCTCCAGAGAGAGGAACCTGCGAGCCGTGTCCAGAAGTACTGCTTTCTGAATCAAGCCCTTGATCCAGTTGCCCAACGAGAGCCTCCTCAGGTGTTGGTCGAGGCTCTTGACAATTAATCCAATAACTGTAACGACTATCGGCACAGTGATTGCTGAGTCAACATCCCACATGTCGAGTTGTCGACAACCTCGCGAGCCAAGTTAAGATACTTGATTTAATTATTATTAATTATTTATTATTAGATATTGATTATTGTGGATAGGAGGCGTTTAATTGAAAAAATATTGTAAAGAATATAAGGTCCTAATTCCCACGTAAAAAGAAACACTTTAGAAATGCGATGTATGGCAATATGAATAAAAGTTTTAGTTAAAGGAGAATCGGCAAAAATGTATTAAAGCTGGTCCTTGCACTAATAACAACCACACAGTCATTATATTATTAGATAGGTATTTTCATATACTACAATAACTACTATGGCGGCTAATTTGAAATCGCTATGAAAAGTAATATTTCGTAGGACTGACCTGGATGCTAAATAACGGAACCCCTGCATAGTTAATCACTTCTAGTCGTCTTAGTTTGAAGGTTTTCTTAGTTAAGGTGACTGGGCCACAGTCGCGCGTCTGTCACGCGTCTGTCGCGCTGCTAAAGTCGCCTAAATCAGAAAGCGGTTCATTATTCTCTTGCCCTTATCCCAATTAATTTGAGGTCGGCGCAACGTCTCTTTCTCCAATACTTATCTATTAGTGGTCATCTCGGAAGTCACCTCCTTTCTAACCATTTCATCTTACACACAGTTCATCCATCTTTTCTTTGATTTCCTTCTCTTGTAGATAAAATAAATCGTCTAATCGTTGTCGTGAAAATTTTGAATATGAATCCACATTCATACTCAAAATTTTTACGTCATTTTACTTCCTTCTTTGAAATCTCATGAAAAAGTCAAAAGAAATAAATCAAAAGTCGTACGGTTATCGTTTCATAACTTAGGTGCTACAAACGAAAATAATAAACCAGTATTGACTTGTAAGCAACAGCCTGTATTTGGCGCTTTCCTAAGCCAATCGAAATAATTGGCGTGTAACGATCAATTAGCCGGCACCGCGTTCACATAGTAGCCCTTTGAAGCGATCCGGCTCGAAGGACCAGTACGTAAACTGGGACAGAAAACATTACTGTTTTTTGTGAACGCAATATGACTCGGCGTCTGCTGTGTTTAGCCTGTTTGGTGGCGGCTGTCATGGGTTATGGTGAAGGTAACTTTGTAACCATATTATTTTGATTTAAAAGAGTGTCCATGGAGTTTCTTGCCCGTTCTTCTCCATAGGTACCTACGCTTTGGAATGGGCAACAGCTTCATCTTTCTGACTGACCGACCTCTTGACAATTCAAAAGTGCCTGTAATTGGTTTAATTGAAATAAATGCTTTGAGTTTTACCAGTTTTTGGGTAAGAGTAAGTTTGACAAAAAATGTTAGCTTTTTTAGGACCACAATTATACAACAAAATATCAAAATCATGTGTAAAAAAAAGTATAAACACTAATAATACCGTTCCTAAAAACTAAACGAATTAGATGGGTGTATTGATATAATGACATTTGTGACGAAATTTAGGTATATTTATAATCAGGCTTAGAAGCATTGTCCTTATGTACGTGAATTTGTCTCTTTTTTGAGACTAAATATTTATAACTTAAGAGTAAAAAATCACGAAGAAAGATTTCAGTTAGTGTGAATCCATCGTACAGTCAGTTATAGCAATTAGCTGACCCACCTTTGCATAAATGAATGAATGAGAATTTTTTAATTCTTTTATGTTTTATATACTTTGCTATACTTTGCAAATAAAATATAAAAGAATCTTCTTCTATAAAAAAATAAAATTCAAAAAAAATTATTTATTAATTATTTTAAAATTAATTAATTAATTTTTATTTTTATACAATTCTATCGATTCGTTTTCTATAAAATCTCAACCATTTATGCAAAGGTGGGTCAGCTAATTGCTATAACTGACTGTACAATACATGACGGCTGCCGCTAACGCGTCGTCGGCTGCAGGCCTCTACCGCGTTGACCATGCCGCTCGTGTTAGCGGACGTCAAAGTCTTAAATGGGAATGTGCTAAGGTAGCACAAACTTCAAGTTTCCTTACATTTTTGAAGGTCACTGTCAGGTGTCAGGTGGTATCAAAATATGATTCTAGAGTTCAAATCAGCCTATTGCATGACAATTTCATGAAATCATGACATTTGAGGCCAATTATAACTTAAAAGTTATAATGATGACTAGCCGACCCGGCGAACTTCGTACCGCCTCAGAATTAAATAATGTGACTTTTTGATGAATTTTTCGACGCTTTACTATAGTTTGTGTATAGTTTTAGTTAAGTTAGGTTTTAATTTTGTTATTTATGTTAAATAATTATATATTATATCACATGATAGTAACAAGTTAAATAAAAGGACTAATAGAAAACCCTAACAGAAAAAAAAATGTGTCAAAGTTCAATAGACGTGATGTCATCTATTATAATAATAACGTTATTGTTGTTTTCCTCGAGAACAGCACTTTTTTTCGGTATGAAAGGTACCCTATGTCCGTTTCTGTACACCTGACAACGTATATGCAAAATTTCAGGATGATCGGTTCAGTGGTCTAGGCGTGAAAAGGTAACAAACAAACAAACAAACAAACAAACAAACTTATAATATTAGTTAGGATTTTAATGATTATATAATTATGTAAATATATATTTGTTACGGTTTGTGAATCATATTTTGATTAACACATAACCTACAAAACCGACCAGCAAAGTGCAAAAACGTAAGAAAATTTGAATTTCACAAACTACCCTGGACTTTTCGTTTTGTTGTATGATTTGTTTGGGAAATGTGTTCTTTTCCAGATCCACGTGTGGGGCGACAGAGGGGCGCGCCTCTCCCTGGTTCGCTGAGCTCCGTCGGTGGTAGCGGCGAGGAGTCTCCCCCGATCTACCGGCCTGGCAGTCAGGCGTGAGTTTCATCTATACATATAAGCTGTAATCTTCCTAGCCTTTCCCCAACTAAGTTAAGGTCGGCTTCCAGTCTAACCAGATGCAGCTGAATACCAGTACTTCGATCGTCCCGTGCGGCTGTTATCATTTAGCCACGAGCTGCTACGAGAGTAACCGTGGAGTTTCTTGCCGGCTCTTCTCTACAGGGTGGGCAAAAAATCGTGGATCAAACGAAACAGGGCGATAGTTGGGGTTATATAAATGCAGTAAAAAAAAAAATTTTTTTTTACTTGTCAATTTTTTTTTTTATTATTTTTTTTTTAAAGTATCATCACAACAGCACTGCTTTTATGACAGTAGATACCATGATTTATCAGTATTGGCACTTTTTTCAATATCTTTTAAATCTCACGAAAAATTATTTGTAACCTTAGAACCATAATGTAAACACTCAAACTGCCATAACTTTTAAGGAGATCAAGTTAGGGCTTTGCCATACAGATGTTTTTTACTGCAAATAACCCCGACTATCGCCCTGTTTCGTTTGATCCACGATTTTTTGCCCACCCTGTATAGGCAACGACCAATTGGAACTGCACCTAGCTTCTGACGTTTCTAAAGTGCCCAATGTAGGTTTATGTGAAATAAAGTATTTCGAATTTTTGAATTTGACTGATCTATCACACGTATCCTTTACACAGCTACGTAGTCTCCCAATTCGTGAAGCCAAAGCCGCCACACCAATACTGGGAGGAGGAGACCTCGCTGACCATGGTCCCTGAGAACAAGAACTGTCTGCTGTGTGAGGCGCAGGACACCGGTGCCTGTCGCGCCATGCCCTCGTGTGTCTACTGCGAGCCCACGGTCACTGCCCTGTGCGAAAGGAGCACGCCATGCCTTCGGTGTACTGGTAAGGAATCTAAGGAACAAATAATAATGAATTCGAATTTCGGCCATGGCGACCAAACTCAGCGGAGACTAGTCATCAACGCGAAAGATAAAAACTTTTTTACAATAAAAAAAACAACCGACTTCAAAAAACAACACTACAAAATGAAAAATAACTTTAATTTCGGAAGTCGGTGTCGTTGGTTCCGCATTTTCGTTTTTGTTTTGACACCGAGTGTTGTTTTTTGAAGTCGGTTGTTTTTTTTTTGTAAAAAAGTTTTTTATTTTTCACTTTTTAGTTGTACAGTCACGTCTGAAAGTATGTATACACTTGGCAATTTTCAATAGCGATTTTTTCGTGAAAAAACGAATGCAACGTTGAAATACGACACTTAACATAAACCTGTGGTTTCGAAAATACTATTTTCGTAATAACATAAAATTTCATTCAAAAATAAAGGAGAAAATCGCCTTTGAATAAAGCCAAGTGTATACATACTTTTAGACGTGACTGTACCTACCCCCCAAAAATTCAATTGACACTAGTGCATTGAAGAATTGAAGACACGACTCGAAGAATCATCAAAATTCCCATAGAAATGCCGGAGATGCAGTACATTTAGCCATATAACTTCGTACATAAGAATAATTACCTAATATATTATATACTTAAACCTTCCTGACAGTATGTAGATCACACTAATGAAAGAATTATCAAAATCGGTTCAGTAGTTTTTGAGATAATAGCGGACATACAAACATACATACATACGGGTCGAATACAGAACCTCCTTTTTTAAAGTCGGTTAAAAATCAAAAGTCATTTAGTCAAATCAGCACTTTTCGAACGTCAAAATTATATAAGACAGTCCCAGTAAGATATTATAGTGCACAAGTGTATGCGTAGACACAGGTGCACTCACTCTCATAGTCCTGTGGGACGGAAATCCGATACGACCGGAGGAGAACACGGTCAGGACCAACGGCTTGATGTACCTTCCGAGGTACTGGGGTATCACACCATTAACTTTAAAACTCCGGGCTTTTACTGGAAAATTCCTAATGGATAACCCAATAACAATTAGTCTGACCTGGGAATGGAACGCAGGACCCCACCGCTCAACAGTTGATAATATGCCCAACACCTACAGGGTTAACTTCATTAGGACGACTTACAAGCGGTACAAATTTGTACCAGCTCGTCTCTGGTCCTGCGAGGCGACATTCACTGCATTGTGCACTTGTGTTGTAGGGAAATAGACTGCCCTACGATCGATGTCGCTTGTCACCACGTGAATTGGTGGTCATAGTTCATCCAACAGTGGAATTACATACCTGGATAACCTTTTTCTTATTTTTTTTTTATCGAACACACACGATAAAAAAGGTGTTGGCCCGCATGAATCCATGCGGACCCAGTCACCCTCAGCGGCCGCAAACGGCCACCATTCCTCTACAGAGAGGCGCGCGCGGAACACGGCGCGCCGCTGTCTCGGGCCTTTCACTGTTCAGGAACAAACTCCCCAAGTCTGTTGCCTGCAGGCCTCACCCTAAGGCGGCCGGAGATCGTTCCGCGTGCTCCGGCGCCCGGTGCGTCTACTACGGATTGGAAGGGAGGTTGTATCCTCCCTCTCCCTTTCCGCCGCCTCCTTCGCAACCATCACTTCCTCGCAGAAGGAGGCGACAGCGTCCCAAGCGATACCTGGATAACCTAGATTATGATTATCCTAAAAATAAAATTCCTACAACACTCCAGCGATAATTTCCGACATAAACAGTACATTTGTGTTGTCTTGCTAAAGCTTTTTCATTAGGCGCCGACCACGAGCTCCGAATTGATGAATGATATTTAAAGACGCGAAGAATCTGTGTTTTATTACATTACAAATACTCGAAAGTAATGATAAAGCGAGAAGCACAAAACCGGTCGAAGTGGAGGTGCTTGGGGGAGGCCTATGTCCAGCAGTGGACGTCTTTCGGCTGAAATGATGATGATGATGAATGCTAAAGTTGAATTAATTTACTGGCTTCATTTTAATTGAAATGCCTGAAAAAAGTACTTATTTTAACTGCTCAACAACGCGAACAAAAAATAATAATTCCGATGAAATCCGCATAAGTCCGTGCCTCCGTGTAATATTTTTGGAGAGACTCATTGAAATGATTCCTGTTTTTTGGGTGCAAAGTTTCCAGAATTTAATTTCCATTCTCGAAAACTCTCGTAATTGATTTTTAATACCTACGAGGATTTTGTAGCGGGTTTAAGTCATCCAACCTCCACAACCCAGTTACTGGGTAATACGAAACCCCTTGGTAAGACTGGTGTAATGTATGGTAACTTTATATTGTTTATGGCATTGGTTTATGGTCTGTCAATGTGTCGACCTGTCACTGCTTTGGGGTCCATCATGGCCGTTCCCAATAAAACCGCATAACTTGCTACACGTTGTTTTACTCATACATTTTGACATTTTTTATTTATTCAATATGATACCACGTGATAATGATAATTACGTGTGTAGACATAAAATCATTTTATATTTCAGTGATAAAGAACCCGTTCTTCAAGTGCAGTCCGGGCGAGAAGTACATGGATGAGTGCGACTCTTGCCGCTGCACCGACGGTCACGGAGGCTGGTGCACCAACCAGTTCTGCGAGTTCCGCTCTCTGTACCTATACGCGATGAAGCTCAGCGACGGAGAGTTCTACTGAGATTCGTCAGACTTAGTCTTTCTTATCGAACACTGGACTTACAACGTACTGCATAGCACCTAGAGTTGAAAATCCAACTATGTATTTTTTTGACGTGCTGGTATGCAGTTCGTTGGATTCCCAATGCTCGGTTCAACACCGATAGTTCAAAATCCAGTGCGCGATGAAAAATCGCCCGTGCGACCCTGGGCTTAGTAATAGCCCACAGTTCCTCTGATAGCCGGCAGCTTGAAATACAGGGTTACTTGTAATTCGACGTACTTATATCCGTCAGGAGCTGATAGGAGGGCCAAAATGCAACAAATTGAACCCCACATATGTATGGCTGAAATATATACATAATATAAGCTAACATATGAAATAATAATAGATATTAATATATACAAGAGTATAATAAAAAGAAAGGAAAAAAAAAGAAAAAGACAGGGCCTCATTGGGCATCAAAAAATTCGTCCGCATCGCTGTCAATGGGATAAGTGCCCAAAAAGCTGGCAGCATTACCACGTTGGATGGCAATAATTATTTTCGAGATATTTGAAACATTTTTAAAACGTAAAATTAATATATTGGTAAGATAATATTCTTAAACCAGTCATCATTTTAATTATTTTGTTGAATTAAGTATCTTTTAATTATGTTTATAGCTTAATTGAAGTGCCAGCTACAATATTATTTTTTAATGGTACCCATTCAAAATGTAGTTTTTTTTTATTCGAAATTATATCGAGAAACCCTTAAAATTCAAATATCTCGAAAACTATTGAATTTTGGCCATACATATGAGGGGTTCAATTTGTTGCATTTTGGCCCCCCTATCAGCTCCTGACGGATAAACGTCGAATTACTAGTAACCATGTATAAACGTCAGTGCCCCTGATTGTCAGTTCCACTAATAGTTGTCAGTGTCAGTTTTACTGGCAATCCACTCAGATGTAAGTTAATGTTAATAAACGTTTGTCTAGCTTAGTTCTCTTTCTTATCACTTATCTCTCAACGGATAATTCAAAACGGTGAAGGAAATATCGTGAGGATCCCGGCATGTCCTAGAGCTGAAAATTCAAGACATGTATCTTCTACCAACCCGCCCTGGGTCCGCGTATAGAGGTATGAGGAATAGGGTGTAAAGTTCACTCATACTCTATAGAAAAGGGAGGATCCTCCGACCAGACGAGTGATCTGTCTGGCGGGCAACTGCCCGATGATTCATGTCGGGCTGTTGTATCTATGCTAATTACGCGGTAAACTCTGCTTGCGAGATGCAGGATTTGCGTGACGTCAGTATGACGCGTTGTTCGCATGTGGCGTTGTAGATACCGCTACAAGCGTAGTGGATTGCCTATAGTACTTCCCTCTCACAAAGAGGAGGCCTCTGTCCCAGCTGTGGGAACATTATACTTTGTACCCATTCCTTACGTTAATACACAACCAACCACAAAATGTTTACAAACGCATAAAAAAATTTAAAGACTCCGTCAAACCGCAACTCTTTCCATTTCGAAATCTAATCAACATCGTACCGGAAATCCTTCCTTAAAATATAATATACTTACTCTCCCTTTAAAATGTACCGACATATTGAAGCCATTCATCAGATTCTTCGTCAAAACATTTTAATTATTACAACTGACAACCCTGATCTTGCCGCCACACCTGAATACTCTGGCAACACTGAAACGTTGCTAATTGACACAAATATTTACGTCCATACAAATTATTCGCCCATCCAACTGTGTTTTTGATACTCAAGCTTAAGCCGCACGAATGAGGTTCATATTCGTTTAAAGGGATTAGGGAGAAGGTGGGTGGTCAAAAAGGATTATAGGAAGTAATTAGTTACTGGCTACCGTGAGATAGTTTGCAGTAAGCCTCAAAAAATTTGGATAACACTTTTGAATGTTGTTTTTGCAATGAAAGTGAAGTTCTTTGTTTGTGGGTCTTTGGAAAGTGTTTTTTTAATGTTTTTTTACAGAGATTATTTGCTTAGTTTCTTTTAGTACAGTAGTTAAGTAGTTTTGTTGAATGCTTGAGATGTTTTGGCTTGTATCAGGAGTCATCATCTGCCTAGCCTTTTCCCAACTGTGTGGGGTCATCTTCCAGTCTAGCCAGATGCAGCTGAATACCGGTATTTTACATGGAGCGACTGCCTATCTGACCTCCAGAAGTATTAAGGTATTACGGTTAGTCTGGAAGCCAACCCCAACATAGTTGGGAAAAGGCTAGGCAGATTATGAGTCGCTAATCATTACTCCAACTTAGCCTATCGCAGTCCACTGCTGGACATAGAACTCTCCCAGACTGCGCCACAGCACCCTGTCCTTTTGTATAGAAATTTTAGTGGAGGGGTGTGTAGTTTTATCATGGTTCATCTGACTGGTGCCCGGTAGTCGCATTTCGGTTGATTTCAGCGCCTACCTATGACGGCGCCCGGTGCCGTCGCACCGCTCGCACTGCCTTAGGGCCGCTACTGAGTCTACCCCAGCCACCTTCTTTAGGTCGTCCGTCCATCTAGCTGGGGGGCGTCCCACACTACGCTTGCTGGTACGCGGCCTCCACTCCAGGACTCGTCTGCTCCACCGGCCATCAGTCCTTCGACAGACATGGCCAGCCCACTGTCACTTCAGTTTGCTTACTCTGCAAGCTATGTCGGTAACTCCTAATAATAATCATTACTTAACATTTATGAATAAACTCCTACATGCCCATTTTTTTTTAACATTTAAAAATAATCTCTTACTTATATGCTTACCTGCAATATCAATTACATTCCCACAATACATTGTCAACTATCGCACAATATTCACGAAATGACTACGCGTCTCACATTACCGTGAATGAATGAGTGAATGACTGTATGACATTCTATGAACGTGTATGAGACCGGAAACTACCACAATATGCAACAGTTTCGGGAATAATATTTCCTTTAAGTTCATAGAGTATGGATGTCGTGTGAATAGATGCGACTAACTAGAACCGACAGGATGCCACGCATCGGCTAAAATCAAAGTCAAAATATTTTATTTCACATGGGCAAATAAAAAACGTCAGAACTTCAGAAGCTGGATGCACAGTTCCAATTAGTAACTTCATAAGGAGAAGAGCCGACACGAATCTCTACGATTACACATAACATAATATAATCAGCCTATAATGTTCCCGCTGCTGGGACATAGGTCTCCTCTCTGTGGGAGGGAGTGGGCCGTAATCCACCACGCGGCTGGGGGTTGGTAGATGTCACATGTCTTCGAAGTTTTTTTTTGGTTCCTCACGATGTTTTCCTTCACCGTTTTGAGAGCAGTGGTGATGAAATAATTAACACAAAGTAAAGCGCCTGTCTGGGTTCGAACCTACGACCTACAATTCGTAAATCTCTACGATTACTCGTTTAAAAATAACTGGCTTATGCAATATTTTTAAATTACAGTGTAAATAGATATGGGAGGACAGTGTAGGCCTATGAATAAGTACCAGAAGGCCAATTCTCGTAATTTAAAACGTTCAAAATCTAGTCGCAGTCTCATCTCGGCAGATGTCAAAAATTTGTCAAAATTTAGGGAAATTAGAAGTATTTTTTGATAGATTGAGACAGATCCAGACTGTGAACGTTCTGAAAATTATGAGAGTTGCCCCTCTGGTATTTAACAAAATAGGAAATGGTCAACAAATCCAATCATTTGTGAGTCTACATCGGCTACTATAACTAGATAATGATCCTCAGATTTAGTTAACTGTCTCGTGGACCAGTACACGCGATATTATCAGTAATGCCTGGTGCCATTAGGAATTATATTAGTCCATTTGATATGATAATTAATATGGATTAAGAAGGAAAATAACCGCAATAATGGCTACAGGAACCCGTAGGAGGCGAGAAGCACAGAACCGGTCGAAGTGGAAGTGCTTGGGGGAGGCCTATGTCCAGCAGTGGACGTCTTTCGGCTGAAATGATGATGATGATAATGGAAAATTAGAACAATAGCAATCATAGTGAAGCTGTTTTGAGAACAGTCGATCCACTCGTGTTCTCCATTTAAGAACTTGTCCGCCTAACTGCTCATTTCTACCTTGCTCGGAAGAAAACCTTAATCTTATAACTAACTAGCTGCGCCCCGCGGTTTCACCCGCATAAGTCTCGATTCCGTGGGAATATCGGGATAAAAACTATCCTATGTCCTTTCCCGGGATGCAATCTATCTCTATACCAAATTTCATCGAAATCGGTTCAGCGGTTTAGCCGTGAAAAGGTATATATATATAAAGGTATACAGACAGACAGAGTTACTTTCGAATTTATAATATTAGTATGGATTATGACCACTAATGCACCCCAATTGCGTAACACACTATCAATCTAATTCTGAATAATTTTGAAGTATATTGCTAATCCATTGCTTCTTAAGTTTGAGAAAATTGTCCGCTCAACAACGTAAATAACGCAATGAATGTTGTTGAACTGTCAAAATGAAAGCCATTGCTACGTAATTACCCTGCTGCTTTTATCTCAGCGTGCTTCTACCATAAGAGGTCACTATAAGCCGACATATAAAATCAATATCCGCACATGTCGTATCCAGCACGTCACCCCAAGCTTTACGATCTCTTCAGCACAAATTGCCGTCCTCATTGTTCACGCACAAGGACCGCCCGCCGACACACATAGTACGTACGCGCATAAAAACTGCTTGTAAACCCATCAGCCGTCATTAGTGCGGTTATGAAGAATATAATAATGCTGTGGCAAAGTAAATAAATATCAATATTGAGGGGTCGTGTAAACGGGTTGTTTTTTAGGGTTCCGTACCTTGAAAGGAAAAAACGGAACCCTTATAGATCACTTTGTTGTCCGTCCGTCTGTCTGTCAAGACCCTTTTTCTCAGGAACGCGTGGAGGTATCAAGCTAGAATTTAACAGGGTACTTCCCGTGAACTCAGTCTTGAAATTTGGTACGAAGCAATGTCTCATAGCACAAATAAAGAAAAATTTGCGAAAACCGTACATTTTTAGTTACATCATATAATAAAAATATTTTAAACAGGTTTGTACGGAACCCTCGGTGCACGAGTCCGAGTTCCGACTCGCACTTGGCCGGTTTTTTTTTTGTGTAAACTGTTACTTATGAGATTTTGAGGTATAATTATAAAAGAGTTGTGGAAATATGGTGGGGTTATAATAATTAATATGGTCGTTTTGTGTTGAAAGAAATATAAGCTTAGATTGTTAAGTAAATGATTAGAATATCAGACGTCAATGTGGACCATGGGCGGAAATATTTTGGAGTGGCGACCGCGTACAGGAAAACGTAGCGTTAGGGTCAACGCAGACAGAACGGAGCGCAGCAGAGAGGATTTTATTAACGCACTTGAAAATAACCTTTAAAATTATTACATTAAAGTGCATAAATGCTTGAACCTGACAAAAAATGCTCGCGCGTCCTCGAAGATACGCGGGAATCCCCGCGCGACTTTATTGTAATAATTTTAAAGTTTATTTTCAAGTCCTCTCCGCTGCACTCCGTTCTGTCTGTGCTGACCCTTATAAGGCCTTCTACAAGGTTGACTGATAACATCGTGAAGGCTGGTATTCAGTTACATCCAGTTAGACTGGAAGCCGACCTTAACATATTTGGGAAAAGACTAGGTAGATGATGACTATAATTTCATTTCATTACCCACTTTAAAAGGACCAAGAAATTCCTCCTAAATGAACAACGCCGGCTCCTAAGAAGTTACATTGAACAATAAGATAGTTATCAATGTAACAAATCATTCCATTCATTCATTCAAAATGTAATAAATGCACTGATGTTCATGATAGCACGCTTCATGTGTTTGTAATACATTATTAAATCTTTGATAGACACATTTAGTAAATCCTACAAAAAATATCGGTTACCTACACTTGCTTGCAAAATTATATGACCTCGGTTTTACATTGACCAAAAAATTTTATTTTTTCTTCTTATGCTCAAAAAGTTCGTCTTTATGTTGTGCGTAGGCGACATAAAGTCGCTTTTTATGCTCTTGTGCATAAAGTTTTTTTTTTCTAAGACTAAGATAATCAGGTCCAACAGCAAATAAAATTGCATCGTTGGTCTAGTGAACAGCGATGCAGTTTTATTTATCTACCTAATTAATTTAGATCCTTCGTAAGCTGATAAGATGAGTCATACGTTTTAACAGGCAGAATTTTAATTGGTACTGCGTTATTGCAGCCCTTTATACCTACTGCTTACGTTAAGCAATGTCAAAATATTTAGACCAATCCCAAAGCTTTAAAATTTAATGTAGTTACGTTGTCCTTATACTGCACGCCAGTGTACGCCCAAATAACCCAGAAACCGCATTCACACGGACCGCCAACTACAAAAAAAAAACGCATATCGATGTCGCCCGCTGTGCTGCGACAAATCGCTGAAGGAATTGTCGGGGTATCACCCACAACTTGCAGTAACAATAATACTAGTGTTGGTTTACTCGACCGTACCACATTATGCGATTTTTTCGAAGCTATTGTGAAGAATGCTCAATTGGCAGTTGACATTATTATTAAGTTTCGCATTGTCGCAAAGGTTTACCTACTATTCACCAAAAAGCGTTAAGCGGAGTTAAATTTACTGTAAATGGGCGGCGGAAACGCGTTGTTGTGAGTCGGAACACGGCCTTATAAAGGTAGGTGTGGTCGACGAAACTTTGCTTACATAGCCGCTAAAGAACAAGACGTATGAAATCACACTAATATTATAAAGGCGAAAGTTTGTGAGTGTGTGTGTGTGTGTGTTTATATGTTTGTTACTTCTTCACGCCTAAACCACTGAACCTATTTAGATGAAATTTGGTACAGAGTTAGTTTGAGTCCCGGAAAAGGACATAGGATAGTTTTTATTCCCACGGGATCGACATTTACGCGGGTAAAACCGCGGGGCGCAGCTAGTTAGTTTATAAGTAACTAGCTGCGCCCCGCGGTTTCACCCGCATAAGTTTCGATCCCGTGGGAATATCGGGATAAAAAGTATCCTATGTCCTTTCCCGGGACTCAAGCTATCTCTATACCAAATTTCATCTAAATCGGCTCAGCCGTTTGAGCGTGAAGAAGTAACAAACATATAAACACACACACACACTCACAAACTTTCGCCTTTATAATATTATATTAGTGTGGATGTGGATAGTGTGATTATTTTGGAATCTTCTGTTTTGTTTTGTTTTTATTTTCAATGAAGTTAATATGTGAATGCATGTAAAAAAAAAACAAGGGGGTTTATGGCTAAGTAATAACTGCCGCACCGGTCACGTCGCGAGTGGTTCGTGGATGGGTGACCATCTTTACATACCAACCCCTCCGTGCTTCGGACAGCACATTAAGCCATTGGTACCGGCTGTCATTCGTGGACCGCAGTCGTTACAGGGCGTCAGAAGCCTGAAAGTCTGACAACCAGTCTTACCGAGGGCTATCGTGTTACCCAGTAACTGGGTTGTGGAGGTTAGATTGGTAGTCACTTTATGTAAAATACTAAGATAACAATGATATGATAACAAAAAATTATGTACTGGCTGGTTGCCAAGTATTACAGTACTAAGTTTTCTACTATCAGACACAATCCTTGAAAATATTTCCACATATTGTTGTGTTCACGCCTGTGATACTTTTAGAGATAGATTGAAAGATCATTCATGTAAAGCAGGCGACAAGCGACCTACGAGTACGTTGTTATAGGATCGATAATACACCACCACAATCTACTAATTACTGCAATTTCAGCTGGTGTATTCTGTATAAATCTCATCGGGAAAACTCGAGCTTGAAGTGAGCTGTCAATAGTGTCAATCCCTAGCATCAGGTGGAATGACAACTCAATTCACCTAAGGGCGCGTTCCCATTATGTCGTGACGACTAATTTATCGTTGGACGACTGCCGTCCCTAGCTGTTCCCATTATATCGACTGTTTATCGTCACTGTGTCGTCGAAATATTTTATCGTTGAACGATTGTCGTATCTAGCTGTTCCCATTTTTGAACATCAGTCAGATAGTCGCAATAACAACACATGATTTGTCGTCACGCTAAATCGTGACCTTTTTTTATCGTTTTACGACTGTCGTGCTAGCTGTTCCCATTGACTTGACAATCTGTCGTCACTGCAAAACAAAGTCGTGGACGACAGTTAATCGTGTAGTCCTATATGTGAACACCTCCATTTAAATACACAAACCACGACGCTTTGAACGACACGATAATCTGACGTCACGACATACTGGGAACGCGGCCTTAGTTTTCACGTCAAATTTTTACAGAATAGATAGGCAGGTTTTCATTAATTTGTTCGCAATCCACTACTGAATAGGTACAGGCTTAGTTTTTAAAACCTCTGTGTCAGACCATCGCTAGTTTGGACGCAAAATGATACGCGATCATGTGAGTCATTTTGCGAAACTAGCCAAACTAGCGTAGCGATATGATACAAGACGGAAATCAGTCGATCTATTCTGTAAAAATCTCACCGTGAAACTTAGGTGAAGTGAGCTATCAATAGTTTTCACAATACTGACAGCTGTCATTGAAATGACAGCTGTCAGTATTATGAAAACTACTCACTTCAAACTCACTTCACCTAAGTTTTCACGGTGAGATTTTTACAAAAACCGGTAGGTGTTTATAAGATGTTCACAATAATCCATTGAAGATTACAGGCTTAGCTCTAAAAACTATTGTGCACACTTGACAAATGTGTAGAGGTATCTACAACGCCGCATGCGAACTACGCATCATTCTGACGTCACGCAAAATCCTACATCACGCAAGCAGAGTTTACCGCGCAACTAGCATACCTACACATACAACGGCCCGACATGAATCATCGGGCAGTTGCGCGCCAGACACAACACCCGTCTGGTGGAAGGATCCTCCCTTTTCTATATGAGTATGAGTGAACTTTACACCCTGTTCCTCATACCGCTATAAATGCATTGTTTCATTCATTTAGCAGACGGGTATTCGCGTATATTAAGTTTACCTATCTGTCCCGTCAACACCATTTGTCTATCACCTCGACACTTTATCACAATTTCCGTACACTGACGCTCACCGCTGCGCCGCTATTTCGATGCGAAACGCGATACTCTGTCATACATTTTGTTTTGGTACCGCAATGTTATTGCAAACTGCTGCTGTGCCACTGCAGGCGATACAGAAAGACACGGCTGACAAGATGATCCAGATTTGGCTCGAAATGACGCTGCACTACCTGAAATAATGACTTCCTACCCCCACACCCCCTTCCCTCCTCCCTTCCTTCTACAATATTGTAACACTAACAGGACAGGAACTAACCAAAAATTAAATTCAATCAGAGGGTCTATACAAGTGGTAATCGCTTTCAAAGCATTACGTATTTCTACAACGAGTTTCAACAGGATTGACATAAAGCTTTTTGATAGCATATGTCCATCCAATATATTTTTGACTTTTCATCATCATTATTATCACTGACGAAAGTCACTTTGTCTACGCCCTGATCTACAGTAACGACTAAAGAGTAAAGACCGAATCACTAACATCTGGATGATCCGGATACATCCACGGCTCAAATATTTTCCCGGTATGAATTTAGTAGGTACCTACTCAAAATAATTGTTAATCGATTATCATGGTATAGTGCGGAGTAAAGAGGAAAAGTCGTGAGGAAAGGTTTGAGAATGACTGTGGATGGCTATACGAGTAGGGGAAGACCAAAGAAACAATGGATGGACCGTGTGAAAGATGATATGGCTAGAAAGGGGGTGACTACCGAGATAACGACTAGTAGAGAAGTACATATGGAAGAAAAAGACATGTTGAAGCGACCCTAAATAAATTGAGATAAGGGTGAGAGAATTAATGACGATGAATTTAGTCCAGTCTAACCTAAAATAAACGCTGTTGTTAAGTCTGCAACTAAAAGGGAAGTCAACGCAACATAATTTCCAATGGCTGAGTCATCCAATAACGTTACTCCAACAAACCGCCAATCACTGAACGTAAATAATACAAACATGCAATGAATTTAACGACTATTCAACGCGAGCCATAGAGAGATAGAGATACGCGAGCGACATGAGTCATAAATAGGCATAGTAGAATTTGGATGAGGCTGGCACGGGAATGTGGACACAAGAAAAGAGAGGCCTTATATGCTGAACACTGGGTGCAGTGGTGCTGTGGATGATGACTGTTTCTATTTTGAAAACGAAAGATGTTAATGCGATGACAACGAAATGGAAAACTACATAACTACAGCCTATGATCAGCAATCTGTGAAGTAAGACTGTGGAAGATGACGATGATGATAAACAAGCGGGTCGAAGATTTGCTTCGACCCGGTTCGATTCTATTTTGAAAACGAAATATGTATATGACAATGCAATGACAATGAAATGAAGAACTACTAAAACAGACACCACGCTATCGTCGCAGATTCAGACTATTGAGGTTTTCACATCCATCTTGCTGTGAAGACCAGTGGTACCCCAGTGGTACCGGCCGCAACTTACGAGAACTAAAAATTCGAAGACATGTGACATCTACCAACCCGCACTGGGCCCGCGTGGTGGATCACAGCCTACTCCATCTCGCCGAGAGGAGGCCTGTGTCGCAGCAGTGGGAACACTATAGACTAATTATGCCTGCAGGAAATATATTTAACACAACTACGACATCAGTAGCGCACTATCCATCCTTTAAATATCAACGTCGTCGTATAACGTATACGGTAGCGTCACAGTCGTCGAAAATCCATCCAATTTCGTCGAAACTAATATCAGGTTCCTTCAACACAGCACGTGGACCAGCACAGTTTTAGATACAAATCAACATCTACAGGTCAAGTTTCTAGCACAACCAGAAATACACAAACGAGATTGTAATCGGTAAACGTTTGGACGTCCCCAAAATAATCCAGAGTAATGTTTTCTAACGCAGTCCAGGGTTCGGTGGTCATCTAATTTAGAAACGATGCGACGTAGACAGTAAAATCTTTGTAAATACAACAAAAATATTTCTAACAAAACTGACGTGCGCTTAGCTCCAGTGTAGGAACGATACTGAATTTACTGAATTCTGAAACATGCGCGGGAGTTGGCGGATGACGGAAAGAACGGTGGATTGTACCGATTTGTTAACGGTAGTTTAAGAATCAGTTTGAGATCTACAATGGAATCGTAGAATTTAAAATCAAAATTTGATCACCTGATCAAAATAATCAAATAAGCAATATCCAGGAATCCAACTGGATATTTTGGTCTATTACTTGCTTTGAAAGAATAAACGTTAAATTGGAACTGTCAAACTGGGTTGTGGACTTGTGGAGATTAGATAGGTAGTCGCTTCATGTAAAGTACTGATATTCAGCTGCACCTAGTTAGACTGGGAGGCAGCCCAAATATAGTTGGGAAAAGACTTTGGTAAATGATGATGTCACATACAAGCAAACTCTCACTTTAAAACCTCTAAGAATTATTACGATAATAAGGTGTAGTTTGTTAGAAGATATTGGAATAGGTAATGAAGACTGGAACTCGCCAACTAGGCATCATCGTAGCAGATCCTTAATTACCCGAGTAAACACCAACAAAGGACGATTAATTTCGATTTCAAATAAGAATTGTTGTAAAAATATTAAATTCTTTAATTCACTGGCAGACAACGCACAGTCTAAACTGCTGCTTCTAGAAGCATGAAACTTTGCACAAGAGTTCCATAAAAAACGAGAGTAAGAACTAAAAATGATTTTTGACAATTAAAACTGTATGGAAGTTCGTCATTTTTGAGAATAGGAAACAGGGCACACGGTTTGTCATCTAAGAAGATCGACGATCGTCGTGTCCATAAGAGTTCTCATCTGAAATGTTCCGTATTTGATTCTTATTGTTTTCTTCTTCTAAGAATTGAGATTGCTCATTGCATTGCTCGGTTTCCTACAAAATGGTTGAGCTGAATGGTGCTGATCCACTCGTCATGTCCGTGAACGGGCGCTGTCGGTTGAGACTGGTCATCTCTTAACTGCCAAGGCTTATTTTGAATTGTTTCTTCATTTGTGTTTTTTTACATTGTTCTCACATATGGAAGTAAATAGAATAATGTACACAGGATTTTATAATATCTTGATTTAACAGAGTGTCCATGGAGTTTCTCGTCCGTTCTTCTCCATAGAGATCTACGTTTTGGAATGGGCTTCAACTTTCTGACTAACTGACCGACTATTTAATTTTGACACTTCGAAAGTGGAAATAAATGCTTTGAGTTTGAGTGAGTTTTGTAAATTGCTTGAACAATCAGTAAAAAAGGGGTTTTCATGGAGCGACTGCCTGTCTGACCTCTACAACCCAGTTACTGGCTAAAACGATACTTATTTAACGATAAATCGTTAGCGTTAACTATCAGTTAACCGTAGATTAAAGTACACTAACCTAAAACAGTTCAACTGAAACATACACACACAGACAAACCCTACCCACACATGTTAATGGCACGCAACACACGTGGGGATTGCCCACGCGCATGTTACCAAACACAGCTGCGAAGAGACCAGAAAACCGAGATACCCCGCCTCCCTCTCTCAGTTCTATATTTGAACGAGCGCAGGGAAAATGTTGGAGGTGTCAGAGGTCTTGTTCTATTGGTCGTAGTGTTGGCTTCAGCGCCGCTGTAGTAAGACGCGTACGCACCTTATTTAGTGGTCGCGAGAAAACTTTCAGCGGCTCGCGGTGCAGTAGAGGAGTCGATCAGAAAATTAAATTTTGAAAAATATAACTTTTTTTTGTGGTCGGGTAACTAAACTGTTTTATTATAAAGTAAACGCTTTCTTATAGAGAAAATTGTGTACAGCATTTGGAATGAATTTGTTGGTGTGAAAACACGATATATAAAGTTTCGTTGTGCATTATGCGTAAAATTCTTCAAGAAATCATTCACAACGCAACAATATTTCAATCAGTAGATTCAAGTCAGTAAAAGCTACTTAAATGAAACACTGCCATAACCACCAATTCCGAGCACGGCAGCACAGTGACGCAGCAATGTCGCGCAGCATTGCTGCCGTGCTCGGAATGTAATCTCATATAAACCCATAGAAAATGTATGAGGACCGGTAGTGCTGCGACCGCACTGCCGCGGCAGCACTGCTGCGTGCTGCCGAGATCGGAATCATACCTTAAGACTACGTCTGCGTAATGAAATCATGAGATAATTCCCATACCCGGCCCAAAATATGCCACAGCAAGTTTTGAAAAAGTTCGGCTTTGTAGAACGTCTTCTCTGCTGTCATGCCACAGTCTCTTTCTTAAACTATGTGTGGTAAAAGTGCACAGTGCTGCACAACCCTACCTACCTACCTAAGTTAAACAAATACCAACTTTATTGCAATGACAATTAAGTTGATTTCAGAGTGACTAGCACTATTGAAAAAGTTGTAAAAATGTTTGAAGTTGTAGCGTATAATAAACTTTATTGTGTAGGAATTAAAGTTATTTTTCTATTAATTCATATTTGTTTACATTTTTGGCAAATAAATCGCGATCGCATATAGAATTTTCTATACTGCTTGTATCAGAAAGGTGTGGTCATGTTTAATTGTAAGGTGTGCTACAGACCTTCAAACTGAAACTGAACAACTTTCTCCTTGGGACTATGTTAGTCCCAAGGAGAAAGTTGTTCAGTTTCGTTATCCCAAAAAAAAAAAAACTATAAATACCATACACTAACTTCATGACCTACTTAACCCAAACGTATAGTACGCGCCACGAAAGATGAGACTTAACTTTTATCTTAAAGTTTATTATTTCGTAATAAATATTATAATATTGTTAAGAATGTTTATGTAATTGTCATCGATAAATCCCTGAATAGATATACACATTATGGGTAACTATTTCATACACGACTTACCTGCGCAAACTCCCTAAGTCCCTACTACTGAGCTTGTCAAGTCTCATCTTTTTGTGGCGCGTATTATACGGGACGACTAATATTTTTTTCGCAAATACGATGGTGGCATCGTTCGTAATCGGTTTATTGGTTTGTATCACACCTTTAATAATTATTTTACTACACTTTTCTCATACATGCTGTGTACACGGAACTTTTTCAACCAAGTTGGGAACGCTATGCTATTGTTACCTAAACAAAAGCAGTGTCTTGAGGAAAGTTAGATGACGAAAGGAATAGCTTCAAAATCACTGGATCTTAACATTATGATGATTAAAAATTCCCGGTATTGAAAGCAGTTTCAGTCACTAAGGGCGCATTCCACCAAACTTTTATACCTAGAATAAGTCTTATACTGTGAATAAATTTTGAATTTATGACAGTTTTGCCATACTAGAACTGTCAGACGTCAATTTTATTCCACGGATAAAAGATATCTGAGTTTGGTAAAATCAGCCCATAAGAATACAACACGTGCTCAGTTCCGGTCATGAAGATTTTGTTCCAATCCATCTGATCTGATCAAATGTCTTTTACCTTAGAAATCTTAGAATTAAGAACCATCGTCCACGACGCGGCGACGGCCAGCACGATTACTAGGTATAAGTAGCATATACTTAGTTGAAACTATAAAACTATACAGCATTCGGTCAGTTTGTATGGTAGAATTTTAACGCGATTCAATTAAAATTTGAAATTCATTGCATTAACTTGGCAAAAATTTAGATTTACGTGCGTGCTATTCTCGAAAATCAACTCTGAATGTGCCCGAACTAGGTGAAAGGGGTAATTAAATTTTTAGGGGAGGAGTTATATTAATATAATCCTAGGGTCAAAACATGGAAACGCGCCAAACGATTTAAAAAAAAACTGTTCTGAGACATGTTAAAGTTGGCAGCAAATACTTATCATGCAAGATAAGTAGATAATGATTCATTTTCCAAAACTCCTCTTTATAAAAGAGGTGGTGTTTGAGTTCTGTTAACCCTAAACCAAGTGAAAGTAAAGTTAACCCCTAAAGGGGTTTAATAGGGCATGAAAGTTGGTAGGCTACTCAAAACAATTGTATGCCAGGGTCAACCTATAAACAAATAATGGCATCAGTAACAGGAAATGTATTTAATCCTAAGACCAACATTACTGTATTTGTAGGTAACAGTTCTAAAGTCAAAAAATATGAAATAACTGACTGTGTAACTGAGTTGTTAAAGTTAAATTGTAATAAAATAATATTGTGTGCATTCCCATATTTAAAAAAATTGACAAGTAGACAAAACAATTATATTCATATGCTTAATAAGCATATGCACTTTTTAGTTACTCATTACAGTGACAAGCTTGTCTATTTTGACACCAACAATTTTGTTGAAACTTTAAAGTCGACTAGGGGTACTGTGTATCTGCCTGTTAGTTTTAGACACATAATAGCAAGGCTATTGGCTTTTTATATAAACACAGACATAAGTATTATGTCGAAGTCCTGTATTATTAACACCACAACAATTAGTAATAATACTAATAATAAGGTGGTTTGCCTAAATGAATGTAGCTCAAATGCTATAAATTTGTATACAAATTGTACGAAGGAGGTTCCATTTCCCTCACGCTCTATGAGCTCACCGCCTGGTGATGACATTGAAGTCTTGGAATTAACTCCGAATAAACATTTAAACTAGTTTGTAAGACAACAGAAGGTACCAGTAATAATATTCTAATACCTAACAGCGACAAGGTATCTTCTTGCTCTAAAATAAGTACTAAATATCAAAAAGGAGATCAGCAGAATACCTTGAAGTTATTTCATCAAAATATTCAAGGCATTTCCTCCAAATTATTAGAAATTGAAATGTTTTTAGAAAAAACCAAGTTTGACATTGTTTGTTTTACCGAACATTGGTTAAAGGATTACCAAATGTTAATTAATTATGAGAACTATAGTGTGGGCAGTTGTTTTAATCGTAAATCTATGCTGCGTGGAGGTTCTTTAATCTTGATAAAAAATTGTTTAAAATGTAAGCAACGAAATGACATAGTGGATTTATCAATTGAACATTGCATCGAACTGTCTTGTGTTGAGCTAGATAAGCATGTTGTAGTGTGCGTTTACAGACCCCCTAATTATCAGAACTTTTCTGTATTTGAGTCAATAATGGAAGATGTCTTAGCGAAACTAGCATCCAATAATAAAGCCGCAATTATTTGTGGTGATTTTAATATTAATATTTTGGAAAATAATTTATATTGCAGTAGATTATTAAGCCTTTTCAAATCGTTCAATTTATCTAATGTTTTTACAGAACCGACTAGAGTAACTCCAACTTCTGCTACTTGTATCGATAATGTCTTTTGCGATTGTGATTATTTAGATAAAGCCATCGTAAATTATCTGCCGTCTGATCATAGTGGACAAACGGTAACTTTTAAGTTTAAAATACCTTTGCAAAAAGTGCAAATACAATTTAGACCAATAACGACGGGTAAACTAAAAATATTCAATAGAACTCTTAATAATAAGTTAAATGATCTGGGCCATGATAATATGGGTGATGCAAATAAATTGTACGAGGATTTCTTTTCAGTAGTGCAGACTCAATTCAATAAAACTTTTGAAAAGAAAACAAAAACCATTTGTCCTAATTTTATATTTAGTGACTGGGCAACTAGAGGTATTAGGATAAGTAGGGCAAGACTGTTCGAACTGTATGGTCTTAAGCCTTACATCAATACTGAAACTTTCAGCAAGTATGTTGCTACATATTCCAAAATTTTTAGAAATACTTGCAAAATAGCCAAAGCCCGGTACATTAGCAACAAAATCGAATCGGCAGAAAATAGAATAAAAACGGTTTGGAAAATTATAAATAACGAAACTAGTAGGAATAAAAAACGAAACACTGATTACACGTTGGAGACTTCACGTGGTGCCATAAGCTCTAACTTAGAAGTAGCTCAAGAATTTGTAACTTTCTTTACTAATATACCATTGAAAACGACGGAAGCCTTAAATTCCTCACCCGACGTATCAATTGATTTATTACGAGCGAACGTACAAGCCTGCCCGGTTGAATTTAAATTTAAACATATTAACCCCGCAGTAGTAATAAAAGCTTTTAAGCAAATTAAGATCAAATTGACAGAAGATCTTTGGGGAATGTCCATTAAAGTGTGCACCTCCATAATTGAGTCAATTGCGCCTTACTTAGCCTTAGTATTTAATTCGTGTGTTGATCAAGGAGTCTTCCCTGATTTAATGAAATACAGTAAGGTAATACCACTTTACAAATCCGGGGACAGTAAAGACACCAATAATTATAGACCCGTATCCGTGTTGCCGGTTTTCAGCAAGGTGTTTGAAAAGATAATGCTTAATCAGATGCTCAATCATTTTAACACGAATAAAGTCCTTCACGATCAACAGTATGGTTTTACCAAAGGACGTTGTACGACAGACGCCGGTGTAACCTTATTAAAACACATTTTTAACGCGTGGGAAGAGGCTCAAGACGCCATAGGGATCTTTTGTGACCTCTCCAAGGCATTTGATTGCGTCGATCACGAAACCTTGCTTTTGAAACTTGAGCATTACGGACTTGGAAAACTTGCGCTCAGTTTAGTTAGTTCTTATTTAAATGATAGACAACAGCAAGTTCAAATAAATGGTGTCAATTCACATGGTTTAACAGTAAAAATGGGTGTGCCACAAGGCTCGATTTTGGGTCCTTTCCTCTTTTTAGTGTATATTAATGATCTACTCCATTTATTAAAAAACCAACCACAAATGGTGTTATTTGCTGATGACACTTCCTTAATTTTTAAGGTAAATAGACGTGCTACAAATTTTGACGACGTAAATAACGCCCTACTGCAGGTCCAAAATTGGTTCACTGCTAATAATTTAGTATTAAATGGAAAAAAAACTAAGTGCATAAGATTTTCTTTACCAAATGTCAAAGGTAGTGATTGCGAGATAATATTGAATCAAGAGAAACTAGAATTCGTCGATACAACTGTTTTCCTAGGGATCACGCTCGACTCAAGGCTACAATGGGGTCCTCATTTAACATCTCTTGCAGGACGGCTAAGTTCAGCTGCTTATGCTGTCAGAAAAATCCGTCAGTTTACTGATGTTGATACCGCGAGACTGGTCTATTTTAGTTACTTTCATAGTATCATGTCTTACGGTATTTTACTTTGGGGACGGGCTGCAGACATCGATTCTATTTTTATTCTGCAGAAAAGAGCCATCAGAGCCATATATAATCTTCGCAGGCGCGATTCTCTAAGAGAACGGTTTAAGGAAATTAACATCATGACGGTACCTTGTCAATATATCTATGAAAACATAATGTATGTAAGGAAAAATTTACATCTTTTTAGTAAAAGAGGTGAGAGACATAATTATAGTACTAGAAATAGGGACCTATTAGTTCAACCAGGTTTCAGACTAGCTAAAGTAGACTCATCTTTTATGGGGTACTGTTTAAAATGTTATAATAAAATACCTCCCCACATTCTTCAACTGAATGAGACAAAATTAAAGTCTTGTATTAAACGCACACTATGCAGGCAGGCATATTATAAGTTAGGGGATTACATCGCGGATAAAAATGCCTGGCTCAATGCTGGTCCTGCTCCACAACCACAACTAATTGATTAACACTTGAAAATACTGTTGGAGCTGCTGAAGATTGTAAGTCTATCTTTGCATTGTATAAATTCAATCTCCTAGTATTGTATAATTGCATAACACATGTGTGAGTATTATGTACACACTATAAAGCTACCATTTACTGGGTACGTCTTTCATTGACTTGAATGTGCTCTGGCGGCTGAGAGTATGTCATGCTCACTCAAATGTCTCGCTGATGGTGGCGCATGTGTTGGATCATTTAGCTCCCTTCAAAATGGTTGAGCTGAATGGTGCTGATGCATGCGTCATGTTCGTGAACGGGCGCCGTCAGTAGGGACTGGTCATCTCTTTGCTGCCATGGCTTATTTTAATTTATTATTTGAATTGTTGTTTTTTCTCATCTTTTCATTATGGACGCTTTTAACGTTCTGCATCGTTCTCACATGTATAATTTTTAACATGAATGATGTAACCAAGACTTTGTAACCACATTATTTTGATTTAAAAGAGTGTCCATGGAGTTTCTTGCCCGTTCTTCTCCATAGGTACCTACGCTTTGGAATGGGCAACTAGCTTCACTTTTTCTGACTGACTGACTTCTTGACAATTCAAAAGCGCCTGTAAATGGTTTAATTGAAATAAATGCTTTGAGTTTGAGTTTGAGTTAGGGTAGTTCGTCATTTCTGTCCATAGGAAATCTCATCGGATTGTATTGCTGGGAAAATCCTGAGT
This sequence comes from Amphipoea lucens, assembly GCA_947508005.1. Taxonomy (NCBI): domain Eukaryota; kingdom Metazoa; phylum Arthropoda; class Insecta; order Lepidoptera; family Noctuidae; genus Amphipoea; species Amphipoea lucens. The sequence goes on from OX382379.1 coordinate 13,911,981, forward strand.
CATAATTATGCTGAGACATTGTAACAGCTTAAGTGATACCCGCTATTCACCATCCCGATAAAAGCAGTCCAAAACGCACACATACAGAGAGGAAGACAAACGCTTTAAGCTTACAACACCCCTCATTTTAGCTTATTAGCCTATTCATACGAATTAAGTCATCCGAAACGGGCGAGTCGTCACTTTCAAATAATACCTATTATTTTTTCTATAGGCGACTCGCACGAAGTGAATTATTTAATATGCTTTGTAGCAATAAAGTCCAAACATAATCCATTATCTACATTCCATAGTTAATTAATTTAAAATGTCCGATTACTCCTGAACGTCACCGCGAGCCTGTTTAGACTCTCTCACCAAATAAGACGGTCCTCGCGCGCATTCTGCAACATTCTATTAATATCTACCTCCACCTGTCCCAACACACTATAAACAATCTTATCAACACGGCATAGAAGCTATTTCAGCTTACACGACTCGTCCAAACCTTCTTTTTACCTGCCGTGTTATTATAAATTGTATCTCATGGGCATAAGTGCGTTTTCCAGCAACAGTTTCTGTGTATGATCCTCGTAGGATATGACACACACTGTGTCGTTGGCGCTGTCTGTGTCGTCATCGCGGAAGCCGCCTTAAATATTGTGAATACAGCGGGCCCCTACCTCCACCGCTGCAATATTTATATTGCACTTTAAACTTTCGGCGGTTGAAATGAAATTTGTTCAACGGTGCTGTGTAAATCCAGAAATAACTCGACTACAACCGCACACACCAATCCCCGCCTTATGTCTTTGCATTAAAGTTTAAATTACATTACATGAGTTTGTAGAACTTAAGCCATATTTAGGATCGACACGCTCCGGGTTTCGCCTGAAATGGTGTCGCGCTGCAGCAGTTCTGTCTCTTTCTGACTAATAGGTAGTTACATCTGGAATTATATCTGTCTTTGTCTAGCTAAATTGGTTGGTGGGCACGTGTTCGTTTTAGTCAATAGAATATTTTGAGAGTGCGTACCGCGGATAGTTTGTGTTTACGTTTTGGAGTTGTTCATTAAACGGAAACTATTAATACACATGTAGGTAATGGCAGTGCTGGCTGGTTTAACGAAGACTATGAATTGAGATCGTGTTACGAGCGATTTTGTGGGGAGAGTTAATTACTAAAAAGCAAAAAAAAACTTACATAAAGCATACCAACATTTCGCCGTTTATGTCCCAAACTCCCAACATAAATGGCGAAATGTTGGTGTAATAGGTTAACGTCTGCCTATCTCTTTGGGGAATACAAGCGTAATATTATCTTACGTAATATCAGACAGACACTGCATACAGCTGTTACTTCCCGTACTAATGCTGATCCTCTAGCTTCTGCCCACGACATTGCCCGCTGGTTTTAACATAAAACATGCCCTACGATACTCGGCAATACTGTAGCTTCCCATTAGTGAAAGAATTTTCGGAATCGGATCAGCAGTTCCGAAGATTACCCCCTACATACAAACATATGTGGCTAGAAAAACCATTTTCTAGCCACATGAGAGCCCATGATAGACGCCAGTAGGTTGATGATAAAACGGTCGCCGTACCCGAAAACGGCATGGAAGGATTGTTATTATTACTATCGAAGGCTCTGAATGAGGTCCGTAATGCGCAACACTCCTAGAATTGCTTTTATTTTTGAGATTACCTACACAAACTGGAAGCACATTATACAGGGTGAACTGTAATCCGACGTAAGTATTCCTTTCAGGACGTGACACTGTGACCCCTTTGCAACATTTAAGCAATAAATTGCAACACTGCAAGCCTAGGCACAACAGGGATACCATGGGATTCAAGAAAATCTAAAATTGTGTGTTTCTGCAAATAATAATATCTAATAATATATCCCAAAATTCGTCATTAAATATAATTTTTCTTTAAACTCTCAAATTGTATTCCAAAACATCAAACAATTAAAAGATACAAGAATAATGCCATGTATATGCCATGGATCTCACAATTTTACTCCGACATTAATCGTACAAATTACATGGAAACATCTTCATTTAATCAACTACCGAACGAGGTATGAATGTTAGAACAATATATTAGAGGTGCCCATGAAACAGTCGATAATGCTGGCAAAGGAAGAATTTGCAAATTGCTGAAATTTTTATCACATCCTGATAAGAATACGTCGAATTACAATTCATCCTGTTTGTATTGAGTACTGCTTCCACTTAAACTCGTGAACCTGTTACCCCATAGGCCCGTAAGTGCTCTAGACTGCTATACGATTTGGTCTCGCAATGGACTTCGATAACTCGAGTAGAAATAAGACAAAGAGTTCGCCTTTAACACAGTTCAATTTGTTCACGAGGAATTTTCAAGCGTGGTTTAAGTCTAAAAGCTTGGCGAAAGAATGTCAACTCAATATACTCTTGTGGGAACATTATAAATGTGTGTATTGCAAACATTGTTTAACATTTTCTATATTTTTTATGTCTTTATATTCTACGCGTTTAAATGAAGAGTCACAGTTCTTATTTTTCTTTTGGACCTGTGTTGTCCCCCTGCTGGACGATGGTCTCCCCGACGCCTTTCCACTTTTCCCTGAATGTTGCTTTCTCCGGCCAATCTCCCATTAACGGCGGCAGGTGAGTCAGAGTCGTGATGCAGTGGGAGCCAGAAGACTGGGCGTCGCGTCGTCGCCGAGTAATTTCCCGACGATTGCGCTATATTGAATGATTCACCTGCAGCTCACTTTATCTAAGTATTCACTGGAGATTTTTATAGAATTGATACTCCCACGAGTAACACGAATCATAGTAACTAAATCATCATCATTATCCTGCCGTTATGCCAATTTATTTCGGGTCGGCGCAACATCTCTTTTTCTTCCCGCTTCGGCCGTCAAGGAAACCGGGGTTTCCAAAGGCACTGAGATAAAGATGTGCCTTTACTTACTACTAGTTTCTGCCGTTGACTTCGCCCGCGGTGTATGTCGATAAAAATCCCAGGATTCAAAGTATCCCCATGTCCATACTTCTCTATTAGCCGCCATCTCGACAGTCACCCCCTTTCTAACCATATCATCATTCACACAGTCTATCCATCGTTTCTTTGGGCTTCCCCTAGTCTTAAAGCCATCGAAATTCATACACAAAACTTTCATCCTCTTCCTCCTCCTCCACTACTTCTTCTTATGTACTTATTCATTACTAGCTGTGCCCCGCGGTTTCACCCGCGATAAAAGTATTGTAGTCCTTTTTTATTGATTCCTTTTACAAATCACCACCCCTTTTTAATACCCTTAAGGAATAATTTCAGGGATAAAAACTATTCTATATCCTTCCCCCCAACTCAAACTATCGTCATACAAAATTTCATCTAAATCGGTTCAGCGGTTATTGATTCCCCATACAAACTTCCACCCCCCTTTTCACCCCCTTAATTGATAATTTCTGGGATAAAAACTATCCGGGGAAGGCCCCGGGATGCAATCTATCTCTCTGCTAAATTTCATCTAAATCCGTTCATTGGTTTAGGCGTGAAAAGGTATCATACAGACAGACAGAGTTACTTTCGAATTTATAATATTAGTATAGATTTTATCCATTCGAGTAACCCCGATTGCCTTTCATTATAGCAACTAAATAAAAGGTCCCATTAAAATAGATGGACAATCTTTTAGAAATGATTCAGAAAACCAAAATAAAGACGTTGGTAAAAAAATATATAAGAAAAATTCATTAGATACTTACAAGAAAAATAATCAGCTAACGAAAATACACTAATGTGCCGGCAATTTATTATTTTAGGTCAAAATAAAATTACTGTAATCGGTGTTTTTTTTTTGCTTGGATATCTTAGGTTAGACGTTTTGAGCGCTGTGTTAAAATTTTGTCCATCTATTTTAATGGGACCCTGTATTAATAATAGGTAATATTACGAATATTATAGAAAACGTGTTATAATTGACAAGGTAGCGTATTCACGATGAGTGACGATGTAAATGCGAACGAATGGCCAGCTATTACGAGGCCTACCTTTTGTGTGATTTTTAAATACTGGCGGAATTCATGAGTGAAGAACGAATGGCCAGCTATCGCTAGGTATATCGCATGTCACTATTGAAGGGTGGACCCATGCCCCATACATTTGTTTCCGACTTTAAGACGTCGTATCTCCGAAAGTACTAACATTTGACCATAGTTTTATAGTATTTAATGTTCCGCTTAAAAAGCCCTATCCAACGGTATATCGTATGCTACTATTGAAGGGTGGGCCCCGACCCCATACATTTGTTTCCCACTCTCCTTTGTCCATCTATTTTAATGGGACCCTGTATATGAAGAATATGTTTAGTTGCTATGATCCATGTTATAAGAATAGACTGCATCCTATATTATGACACTAAAATACAAAGTAATTAAAGATACTTAAACACTTCACTAGTTGTTGTTCTACCGATCATTAACGTCTCAACACTCTATAAACAATTAATAACTGCTATAACTCAATATGACTCTAATTGTCACTGGGTAAAGATCACAGTCGCATTGTGCAATGCTGGCCAGTATATCTTGGAACCTTATGGTGGCGCTGCTTGCAAAGGCTTACGACAACTGTATCTAAGCCAAATTTACACATAGACTCACGCCTTTCTCTCATGGGGGTAGACAGACTACAGAATGCCACCTGCTACGATCTTTACATACTCCTTTTGCTTCGTTTACGTTCAAACATCCCTACCAATCACAATCTAATTCATTTTGAAGGATATTGCTAATCCATTGCTTCGTATGCCCGAAAAGTTTGTCTGTTTAACAACGTAAATAACGCAATGAATGTTGTAGAACTGTTAAAATTAATGCCATTTCTACTGTTAGCGTGTAACGCAATTGCCCCACTGGTCATACAGGCACGACGGCGACGGTTGCGACTACTACGCACAGTGGTACGCAGACTCTTATAATTATGATAATAAGGTCACTATTTAGGCGTTTCCACTCACGTCTGCCTTGTAAATACCTTTGGCAGTCACCTTTCATTCATCCTCTCAACATGACCAAACCATCTAAGCATACACTTCTAAACTTTTGTTAAATTCAGTACATTTTACAATATGTAGTTACTAATACCGCCACGTGTCAAGGTATAGTGGTTGCACAGACTACAAACAAATGACAAACAGATTAACAGGTGTTGCGATTTTGGCAGCCATAGTGCGATTAGTCGCTACACTCTGTTGTTGTATTTAATGGCGTTGAACGCTAATCGATTGGACATTAAAATTGATTGTGCTTTGGATCAAAGGATTGCCTCCATTGATTCAAATGTAAATAAATTAAGAGCGTTTACAACGTGCGGCATTTCTTACAAATTTTCAAGCCCTTGTTTTTCGAAATAAATGAATCGTACCTACGCATAAGCAGGATACAAAGGTCTAAATATTTAGTAAAGAACATTTTCTAAGTGAAAACGAGAAAAATTGCGTTTACTAGGAAAGATCGCGCAAACGCATCGTATAAGGACACAGCTTCATCAAAAAAAAAAAAAAAAACCGGCCAAGTGCGAGTAAAACTCGCACACGAAGGGTTCCATACCACCGTACAATATTTAACACTATATAATATAAAAAAATCACGTTTGTTGTATGTGAGCCCCCCTTAATTTATTTAATTTTAATTTCATTATTTATTTTTAAAGTGAATACAACTAAGTAGCTATTCTGTAAATATTTCAAGCGTCTACTTGAAACGGCAAAAAAATCACGTCAGTTGTATGGGAGCCCCCCCTTAAATATTTATTTTACTTTGTTTTTAGTATTTGTTGTTATAGCGGCAACAGAAATACATAATTTGTGAAAATTTCAACTGTCTAGCTATCGCGGTTCTTGAGAATACAGCCTGGTGACAGACAGACGGACGGACGGACAGACAGCGAAGTCTTAGTAATAGGGTTCCGTTTTCATCCTTTGGCTACGGAACTCTAAAAATCAGAGCGCGGCGACGTCTCAGTGACGTTCTATGTTGACTTGTTGAGACTAGGTTGTGAGACTTGGCTGGCAATGTGTTTTATTGCTCGCAGCTCACACCTACTTGTGAACATCTCATATTATTAGCATGTTAATAGATAATAATGGTGTGTTTAATAGATTAGTAATAGTCGCAATCGTTTCGGCAAGAAACCATTGATGTTAAATGCGACGGAGTTCCTATGAAAAGGTTTTACATACAAGACAGATGTGAGTGGAAATGCCGGTAAGAGACGCCTTACGAGGACATATAGTAACCTTATTGGTGACGTTTTTAGAAAGCTCTGGGGGCCTAAAAAGGCCACTTTGGCAGAATCATAAAACGATAACATTTTGATTCGTAATAAAAATGAAGGCCAATTCTCGTAATTTAAAACGTTCAAAATCTAGTCGTAGTCTCATCTCGGCGACAAACAAATGTCATAAAACTTGTCAAAATGTAGGGAAATTAGAGGTATTTTTTGACAGATTGAGACTGAGATCAGACTGTGAACGTTCTTAAGGGCTTGTAATAGTTCAGCTCAAATTCAGATTTTGCCCCCACTTCCCCGCGCTATGTATCATTCTATCCCACTCGCACTGACATACTGATTCAGTTAGGGTGAACTGTACTATTGTTGGAAGGATGTCAAGAAATAAAATGATTAAACTTAACATTCATTTATTACATTCACATAAAAATTAGCTTTCACATTGTATGTGCAGTATATATAAAATTCTTTTAAATGGACAGGTAAATAATAATATAATAACAAAAAAAACATGGGACGCTCATCATTCGCATAGCAAATACAAAGCAAAGACAAAGTTATTTATACATAATATTTGAGTAGCGACGTCTACAAACGAACTACACCAATCTTTTGTTTGACATCACAACCTACATCACGCAAGCAAAGTTTACCGCGAAATCCGCAATATACCTACTGCATTAGTGTTCTATGACCGACCAAAGACCATTGCTCACTCACTGACGGCGTGGCACGGCAGGTTGTGCTGCGGCATTCCGCGGCGTTCCGTGGAATCCTGCTGAAAGCCCGCCCTGACTGGACTGCGCCCCATTAACCGAAATGACCGCTGCACAAGTTTCAACCTTATTTCAACCAGCTTAGCAATCATAATTCCTCGACACAAAGTGACCCACACGTCCCGCGGGATGCAATGGTGCGCCGCGGCATTACGTGGAATGAAACGGCATAACACGTCATGCCGCAGCATCCCTCGGCGCGTCGCGTCATGCCGCAGCGTCCCGCGGCACGTAGCGTCATTTCCCGGCATCGTGGTATCGAAATAAAGTAACATGAATTCTAAACTCATTGAAATAAGATTTAAAATAACTTGATTAGTAATAAAATCCTCTGCCATGACACGCCGTGCCATGCCGTCAGTGAGCGCCGGCCTTAAAATTACTTTCTTTTTGCTGATTCTTTGGCCAAAAAATAGGCTAGTCCTCTGGTCACGTGAAGAGTCGACCAATCGCTTGGCGATTTCTCTAATAATTAAGGGGGCACTCGGACCCTGTGGCCGTAGTGTTTCAGCCCCAAACGGCTGGTACATATAAGTCGGCTTATTAAGATTAGAAAGTTTCATACATTTTGGCTTTAACGATGGTTTAGAATAGAACACAATAACCTCGAACAACTGATGGTTACTGGCAAGGTGGATGGTAAACGACCAAGAGGTCGCAGCCCATTGCGATGGTCTGACCAGATAAGCTCTTCTCTTGACACGAAATTTCATGATGCGCTTCACTTGGCCAAGGATAGACAGAGATGGCGAAACATCGTCAGGGAAAAGTTGTTTTCAAGGGAGGATCACGACCCTCAGTAATGAGGAGTACGACTTGAGGAGGAGGAGAATAGAACGTATTTTAAAATAAGTTGTTATTAATGAAAACATTTAAATTAAAAAAAAAAGGAATCAAGAGGAGGAGAATGACGAAAGCAAGAACATTTATGTGAATTCCCTTAAATCCCTAATTTCCATATTCCGTGTATGTCTGGGATCACATAACTCTGGTAACATGTATGATAAGTAAAAATTTGTTAATTTAGGTTCCATGAATTGTGCCCAATAATGATCGTCTTTCTGTATAATTTCAGTTTTGATATGATTTTTGCATCCCGACCATACGCCAAAAATACATGTATTTCTCCCAGTTATGTGTAGTTGTCCCTGCACCTGAATGTACCAAGGATGTTTCAAATTTATGGAAAGTCCATCTTTTGTTTTCCTCCAAAACCTTATTTTTTTTTTATCTATTGCATCGTCCAACGAAGTCCTGAATGCAGAAATTGGACACTTTATTTCTACTATTGTGTCTTCTCCCTGCACAACTCCGTCCGGAGTTGCACCTAGAAAAGGTAACTCTTTATCAATAAAAAGACCACAAGGCTCTATTTTAATATTAAGTTGTGATGCTAGTTGTTCCATTGCGGTTGTTTCGTTTTCTATTCCATGTTTTATGGACGGCACATTACATAAATTTTTTGGATATATAAGATTTTTAACTAAATTTTTAACACTAGAATTTTGACGTCTATTGACCACTTTGGAGAAATTAGAGGCTGTAAGAAGTTTCCTTCTAAGTTCTAACCACTCACTGGAATCTCTTTGAAGAATCGTTGATATTTCAACGTTTCTTCTGTCTTCTTCTGAGCTTGTTAAATTTTTTAAAAAGTCCTCTTTGCAGCGATCGTACTCTAAAGTGGTCATATCTGGCTTTTGACAATGTTCACCATAATCTTTACTACTTTCTTTGTTATTAATTTTTTTTCGTTTTCTATCCTTTCTTAAATCTTTAAACACACCCCTACGTTTCCTAAAACGTTTCTCCTCTAATTGAAGCACTAGTGGTCTGGTGCTTTTCCCCAAGATTGATCTATGTAGAGTGGAGAGAGGGCGTTTTGTATTAAATGAAACTACAGCAGCGTTGCATCTCGACTCATAGCCCTGACGTAAGGAAATGTTAATACGTTTCCCTCCAACAAATTTAGCAATAATGTTGTTGAAGGATTCTACTTTATTGCTATCAGTATTGTGCATCAAACTTCGAGCTTTAGCTGCTACAGTATTCACTATAAACTTTATTCTATTCCAAATAGCGCACGTTTTCAAAATTAAAGTAACATCTTCATTGTTTTTTTGGCTAGTACAGTAATAAGGTTGACAGTTGTCGTGATTTCCGAATGCGTGGTTATAAGAATTTGTGATATCTGTGAATAGGCTAGCCACCGGATCAGACGGCTTTCGAGGAAGATACAGCACAATAGACCACATCCATACAGTGCCAAAAATTATACAGAAATCCGAAGAGTATAACCGGTCCCTTTGTCTTACGTTTGTGGTCTATGAGCAAGCTTCTGACTTTATCGAGACCTGGTCTGTTTTGGAGTTGCAAGTGACATTAGTTATCTTTATGATGGAACGGATGGTCGTATTCCTTATCCGATCCGTTAGTTTGATACCCAGAATACTCCGTTCCATAGCCCTCTGGCAAACGTCGAGCGTGGACCTCTGCTGATTTGTCAAAGACCACGTTTGACCACCGTATGTGAGGATGGGAAGTATGCACACGTCAATGAGTCTTCTCTTAAGGGACAAAGGAAGATCACCCTTCATTATATCTTTCATGGCCCATTAGCTCATCCAGGCATTTTCGGTGCGTCTTGCAAATTCTTTGTTTTGTCTTGCCTGGAAAGAGACTATTTGCCCGAGATAGAGATACTCATCAACGTATTCGACCTCCACACCCGTCACAGTGATCCTGCGATGCGCACTGTTCGTCATCAACTTGGATATTTTTTACGAAAACAAGTTTTGATATTATAACACAACTTTAAATACCTCCAGGACCCCTGTATAGTTACATGCCGGTGCAAAGTTTACTGTTTGTGGTAGTGCGCATACAGCAAATGTTTACACCAAAAATTAAAGTCGATTTCCAGCAATTACTTTTGTCACAGATCTTTTGTGCAATGTTACTTAGTTTGATGTACGACGGCTAAAGTCTTTTTACACCCTGTATCAATAAATAGATAAAATTATTTATATAAATAGTTTTACTGAATATATTGAAAACACCATTACACATTGGGAACTGTCTAAAATAGGTACGTTTACCTCCCTAAATTTTTGACAATGTTTTGACATTGACATGAGATTACGATTTTAAACCATTTCAAAAATTATTTTATGAATGAAAACTACAAAATTTGGAAAAAATAAAAATACGAGGCCTTATATTTTACATCTATATTTCATTTTACTTTATTACATAATTTCTTCAGAACATAAAACGTTGTCAATCGGGTCTTTTGAGCGCAAGCAAAGTGACACGGGTTCCCCGTCTGATAGCCGAAGCGGTACTGACAAGTACTGAATCGGGGTCCTGTCGGGGGCCGGGCGGCAGAGCGGTTCAAGGTATGAGTGGTTATAAAGCTGGATATTTCGGATCTCATCTTTTTACGTTAAATTTAACGATTAAAAAAATAAAAACGAACCTATGACACCTGCTTTATGCATAGTTTGATTAGCTTGCAAATTTTCATGGCCTAATTTAAAAATTTTCATTGAATATTCTCCTTTTATTTTGCGGTTTAGAGGTAACTTTGAGACTTCTTTGTATCGAGAAAATTGTATGGAATCGTGTTTTCGCAACCGATGACACCTCGCAGTAGTCCTCATCTTTATCGTATATTAATTTCAAAGTGAAAACTGCAGAACTGTTGGAACTACAGCCGTTAATGCTAAGGCAATTTTCGCAATCTGAACTAGTATCGGTCCTTAACCGGTCAAGCGGCGCGCGTCGCCGATCGGTGACGAAACAATAGAAAATCAACTGTGTCTCATTAGCGGAGCTTGACAGATTAAAATTACGAGAATTAGCCTTCTGGTGTGTAGTCCCGTGACATCACAGCGGCGGGCCCTATCAGAATACCAGCGCTGCGACATTTATTTTTTAAATATCGCAGCATCATGCTGAGATAGGAGCCTTTTGGCCTCGTATAGGAGTTTCTGTTTCATTTTTCTTTTTGATACTTTTAGGGTTCCGTACCTCAAAAGGAAAAAACGGAACCCTTATAGGATCACTTTGTTGTCCGTCTGTCCGTCCGTCCGTCCGTCTGTCAAGACCCTTTTTCTCAGGAACGCGTGGAGGTATGAAGCTGAAATTTATATCAATTACTCAGGTCTACTGTCCCTTGAAGCTGTGAAAAAATCAAACTTCTAAGCCAACGCAATCAAAAGATACAGCCGTTTATGCCGCAAATTTTCGACACTTGCAAGGGAATCAAAACCTACAGGGTGCTTCCCGTGAACTCAGAATCTTGAAATTTGGTACGAAGCAACGTCTTATAGTACAGATAAAGGAAAAATTGCGAAAACCGTAAATTTTTAGTTACATCATATAAAAAAAACTTTTTGAAAACTTTAAAGTTACTACTTCTTTTCTCATGAACGCGTAGAGGTATTAAATTGAAATTAATATCAAATACTCAAGTCTATAATACCTTTAAGCTGTAACAAAATCAAACATCTATGTCAACGCAATCAAAAGAAACGGCAATTTAAGCCGCATATTTTCAAACTCGCAACTACTCGCAAGGGAATCAAAACCTAAAGGGTACTTCCAGTCGACCTAGAATCTTGACATTTGTCATGAAGCAATGTTTTATACCACACATAAAGGGAAAATTCCGAAAACCTTAAATTTTTATACGGAACCCTCGGTGTGCGAGTCCGACTCGCACTTGGCCGGTTTTTTTTATTTTTTGTATAACTTGGTTTCTTATTTTTTACTGTGTTTAGTTTAGTTTGTGATCTTCCTGTACGAGTCGCAATAAATACTTTTTCTTTCTTTCTTTCTTTAATACTCGCAACCGGCGTGCGTGTATGACTATAATGAATGTAAATGAAGCAATTGGAGTATGAAAGGATCGTAGCAGGTGGCGTTTTGTAGTTTCTGCCTTGCTCTATGGGAAGAAGGTGTGAATTCTTATTTCTCCAAGGTTGAATGGAAAAGATGGTTATTAATAAGCAAAGTGGACTTAGGGAATTAGATGGAAACCTACAATTCCGATGGAGTTTTCTCTAATTCGATGTTCAGAATCAGAATCAGAACTTTATTTTCTATGAATGTAGGTACAGGTATAAGATGTTGTATATAAATTAAAGAGATCGGCTACTGTCTACCTTTCGGCGTGCAAATTATTACATAATTCAAAATATTAATACATACAAAAGAGTGGCAACAAAACAAAACAGAAAATAAAGTGAAGTCAATGAATAATATTATAGTCAGGTTAATAACTCTTACAGGGTCAGTTTTGGAATTAATTATAACAATCATGATCTGGATAAATTCATATCATTTAGAAAGTCTTTCACTAAGTAATAAAATTTGCCCAAAAGTAGTGCAGTTACCTTAGATTTAAAAATGTTTACAGAATAATCCCTAGAACAATGAGGTATTCAATACAATGTCGGGAATGTACAGCAGTGGAACATTATCTAAGCTACCAAAACAGTAATTAACAAGCGGTGTACAAAGTAATTGAAGCTCTATGGCGCTATATGGTGTACATAATAAAGAGTATTCTATTCTATTCTCTATAGTATACTCGTATTTTACTTTTAATGAGGAATATGTCGTGAGAAAAGTTTTGAGTGTGACGACAAATATCAAAATCGTTTATTTGCATATTTTTTTATAAGTAAAGTTACCTATGTTACTACTTTATTTCTGAGTATATAGTACATTAAGATCTATAAGCAAATAATAATTAATGAATAATTATTTACATTAAAGGTGGCACAAAAGAGAAAAAGATACAAAAAATTTCAGTGCAAAGACACATTCCGCCAAGTACCTAATGATGGCGTGCAAATATATGTTGTATAAAATACAGTAGGTAATAGACAAATTAATAACCAACAATTTTTAGGTATTCATTAATGTTTAGATTTTAGCGTTAATAAGTCGAAACGAAAAGAACTACGAGTACATACTATTATTTATTCAATTCAATCCTAAATGGAAAGGTTTGGAAAAGACTGACATGTTGCGCCGAACCCAACATAATTCGAATAATGACAACAGAATGATAATAAGGAATTCTTTTATTGACTGATTAATTAAAAAAATAATTAATTACGATACCACGGTTTAGTGAAGATTCGATCTTGTGAAGTCGCTTACTGTTAAAATTCTTTCAAGAGCTTATTATAAACGTCAGCGGGAGACACGCATGACTAAGTACAACTATAATTATCTGAATAATATTTTAAAGGAGTATTTGGCCTACTTCGCTCTATGTCCAAACTTCGTCCATTTTGATGTGTGAGTATAGTGACCGGTATTAGTGTCTCCTCCATTTCTATTTAAAAACTTTGAGTCAATACTTTCTCACCTGGTTTCAATTACCTGAATTCTTATGAAGAATCGTTTCCAGCTAAAAGTTCCTCATTCCTTTTCATTTTGTCACACAGTTTGAGATCAGCAAGTGTAACAATTTCTCTTTCCTGTCTAAAATAAAATTAGAAGCAAATTGTTCAAGTAGAATGGCTCTCTTAGGGTCAACCTAAACGTATCATCAAGATGACTTTAACAAGCTTACTTACCTATACAGTCTGTAGACTTATTTAAAATTAGATGCACAACATTATACTGCTTTTTGATGAGCTGATTTTGAACAATGTCAATATTTTCTTAGAAGATTTTTTTTTTTTTGTTAGGTAATATTTTAGTAAGCACACCTTTAAGTTTAAGAAAAAATTGGTTCAAATATTTTTGGTACACAAAAAAACTAAAAATATGGTATTGAACAAAAAGTATTTTTTAATACTTTTTGTACAATACCATATTTTTAGTTTCATTAAAAATACCGATTTGTGTAAGGTGAAATATGTAATAGAAATACTCGTATAAGTGCCTACTGTTGATTTTGAATGTAAAATGGCTTATGACGTTTTTATTTTAACAATTAATAAAAAAAAAGAAGATTTATTCCGATCTGATCCCCTGAGCCCCCCCCCCCCCCCCTCCACACCCCCCTCCTCGATCCCCTGCTAGTTATTCTTCTGTTTTAATCTCTGGCTTATCCACTTTATGCAAGGTTGTCGTTCTTTTATTTTTATCATCAGTTTCATGTAGGTAGGTACCTACTATTTTTCACCACTACAGTTAAAGATTAAGAAGGTAGGTGTGGTAGGTGGTGGGATGGTTTGGGTACTCTTACGAGTTTTCCTGCCGGGTATCATTCGTGGATCTTTAACAGTCGTTACGGGTAGTCAGAAGCCCAAAAGTGTGACAACTAGTCTTACATAAGGGTATCGTGATACCCAGTAAATGGGATATGGAAGTCTATGAGACCATGAAGATGTGAGATGGCCATCGGACTATGAGAGTGGGCGAAGAGGGTCTGCACCTGTGTCTGCGCGCACGCACTTTATTATCTCCCGCGGCGCCGAAGGCTAGTCTCCGTAGAGATTGGCCGCCATGGCTGAAATTCGGTCTGGAGGACCAAAAAAAGAAACGAGGTATTCTTCGTTACTTACAAAAAAAAAAAAACCAGAAGACTTCCAAAAAAATACTCTACAAAGTGCTGGTCACAATTGTCACCGAAGACAGTTTGCTCTGCGAAGAAATGAGTTGACAATTTTATAAAGAAAACTATCCCTTTGATGATTAAAATCAAGACGTTTATGTTATTTAGCATCAGTTCGAGATATTTATGAAAAACGTTTCGAGCTCAGTATGTCAGTGAAGCGCCGCCCACTCGGGAGCGTGGGAAAATGTATCGTACCACATTATATATAGCGGCACCGTACAGACACCAGCACATCAAGCTACCCGAAACTGTCAAATTTTCCCAATCAACTTTGAACCTTATGCTTTAGCGATAAAGTTGAAAATCTATTAAAGAAATTTGACAAATTGTAGTAGCTTTATGTGCTGGCGTCTGTACTATGTGATATTCAATACGAGTTTGAACACGTGGGAGATTTAAAACCATCAGCAACTTGTATAGGGGACTTTAGGGTTCAGGGAATTTAATTTATTTTACCTTTAAATACCAATTTTATATTTTTTTACTCAGGGTTTCGTAAATTTTAATCACACTAATATTATAAAGGCGAAGGTTTGTGAGTGTGTTTGTATGTTTGTTACTTCTTCACGCACAAACGGCTGGACCAATTTTGATAAAATTTAATATGGAGGTAGCTGACACCCTGCATTAACACATAGGATACTTTTTATCCCGATATTTATACGGGATCGAAACTTATGCGGGTGAAACCGCGGGGCGCTGCTAGTTTAATATAAAGGATATCATTCATTTCGTACCGAAAAATTAAAGCCAGAAAAATAGTACTGTTTTTTTAAGGAAATTTTAGGGAAATGACACCTTGAGCATTTTTTACTATTGCAGTGAAAGTCTACAATAAACAAAATGCCAAAAATCAAATTTTTATAAAAAGTGCTATAAGCATAACAAATTAAAATATACCAACTTTTAATTGCATATAACGCCCCGAACATGTTTTAACTATTAAACATAGATCTACAATTAACCCCGTGGCTGCTATTTGGATTTTAAAGTACCAAAAATCATACTTTTGCCAACAATATTTTGGACATTCGTCTTTCAAATCAATTAATAACTCATTCCGTTACGTTTCTACTGAAGTGACTAGCGTTAATTATTTAATCCCAATTAACTCTAAAGTAGCTCAAAACAATCATTTATTCAACTTGAAAAAAAATATACGCGTCGAATTGAGAACCTCCTCCATTTTTTTGTCGGTTAAAAATCAATACCGGACTGTACCAGATTCGAACTAAATCAATCAGCGTGCCTAGCGCCTAGCCTCTAGCCTTGTCAGACTTTTGGGCTTCTGACTACCCGTAACGACTGTCAAAGATAGAGACAGCCAAAATCAAACGACTCGATATCGGGGGCTCTCGATACGTAGGTAATGGATGGTCACCCATCCACGAACAAACCGCGTCAAGCGTAGCTTAACCTTCGATCGACCCGTGCGGCTTATTATTTATCCACGAGCTCCAGATTCGAACTAAAACTATAATAAAAATAAGAAGGGAGACTAAATAAGAGATTTTAAATCACCGCTCCCTATTCGAACAATGACAACAATAACATTAGCTGGCCAGTTATTTGCACTATTTGTACCGACCTGTGGGAACGTACACTGGCGGCCAAATTATTTGTCGCGCCTAATTCAGTTGTTCCTTTTATAAACGTTTGAAATAATTGGCAATAAATTAAATAACGAACATAAATTTGCTCGAAAATAATTACGGTTTTTGGAGAAATAGTGCGGTGACGATTGAATTGGTTGTACACCTATAGTCCGGCGTTTCTAAATTTGCCAAAGATGTAAACAACAATGGCCGCTCAAAATTGAATAAAATCGATATACAAGAACATTTATTTTAAGTATTGATAATAAATGATTATACTTGTTTTCGTTAAAAAAAACAGTCACAAACGGTTGGTTGGTCGGTTGGTCGGTTACCTTTAATATCTCCAAAACTAGAAGGTTCCCAGACATGGTCTAATACAAAGTTACTCTCGGCATCACTGAGTGTCGTTTACACCCGTTTTATTAAAAATATATTAATAATAAATACATACAAGACTTACATTTGTTTTGAAAATGGTAAAACAGGAAATTCACCGACTGGTTTATTGAATGACACTGGTTTGCGAGACTAGTAAGATTCTAATAAGATTAAATACTACCTCAAATGGCTTAGCGTGATCCTCCGTTATGTCGAAAATACTGCACCATTAATTTTGAAATAAATATATGGTAAAGTTGAGGATTAATGCTAAGTCTATGTTAGACGAAAACACGATTCCATAAAATTTTCTCGATAGAAAATAAATCCAAAGTTACCTCTAACCCGAACAATAAACCGCTGGTATTCAAAAAATACTTCAAATTAGATCATGAAACTTTGCATACTAACTGAACTTACTTTAAAGCAGGTCTTATGTTATTTGCTTTTTTATAATTACCATTATTTTCACTGAAAAAAGCAAATACCTAAACTATTGGCGCTGCCTGCCGCCCAGCACCGCACTCTGTCTCGCTCTCACTCAGTCAGCGAGCAGTATCGTATGAGCGAGATAAAGAGTGAATTTTAGCTGAGGTAGTATAAGCTCTTAAGGATATTATAACTATTTGCAACACTGCGAATTTAGCAAAAGCTCTTTCAGAAACGAAGCAGTTCAAATTAACATTCCGTAATAATATGATTCTGATGTATTCTGTAAAATTCTCACCGTAGTGAGGTTGTCAGTAGTGTTAATCCCTAGCATCGGGTGGAATGATAGCTCACTTCAACTAAGTTTTCACGGTCAGACTTTTACAGAATACATCGACAGGCATCATGAACTTGACAGTTCACCTTGACTAAATAAACTTCAATATGCACCCCGATAAACTCAATAAACACGAGACGTCGAGCTCAATAAGCATGTTACGATAAATCTGTCACAAAATGTAAATCTGCATTAGTGAACTCCCAAAGGAAATATTGCCAATTAATTGAGCAAACGAGGCGCGAACGACCGCTTATTATACGGGGATAGAATCAACATAATAAAGGACAAATTAAGTACACAGCCCCCGTCGGACGATCATCGTGCAGGGGATTAATGACGTGTGCGCACGAAACACGTCGGGACACGGAAACTGGGCAGTTAGACAGAGATAATGAAATTAAATTGTTTATTCTGTAAAGGATATTGGAATCACTTTTATTATACATAATCAGTCTATAATGTTCCCACTGCTGGGACACAGGCCTCCTCTCTGTGAGAGGGAGTGGGCCGTAATCCACCACGCGGGCCCAGTGCGGGTTGGTAGATGTCACATGTCTTCGAATTTTTGGTTCTAGGACATGCCGGTTTCCTCACGATGTTTTCCTTCACCGTTTTGAGAGCAGTGGTGATAAAATAATTTACACAAAGTAAAGCGCCTGTCTGGGTTCGAACCTACGACCTACAACTTGTAAGTCGCGGCTGATACCACCACATTATATAATTACGTAATATTATATAAAAAAATAAGCTAGATGTGTGGTAGCATATTGTCACTTTACACTTTTTATTTGATTTTTTATTTGCTGAATAAGTTGTGTTTTTGAGTCTGTGTTAAATAAATGTATTTTCTTCCTTTTTTCTTTCTTTACGACTTTCGGTTGTGTACTTATGGTCGTTGATTTTAAAAGAGTGTTGCTTTTGTAAATATAGCTGCAGTCATTCAATTTATGTTTTATTTTCTCCAATAATAACAATGGCAACCTAGTAATGTCCCACTGCTCTTCTCACACAGAAAAGGTACGAGCATACTTATTATTTTCATTAATTTGGTTATAATACATGCTTAGCCTAGTCATAGCCCGAAGCCCGAGTTTATTTGAAGAAGAAAGAAACCTTCTCGGTATAGGCTGCTTGACATTCAATTTCCATAAAAACAGCAAGAATACATTCCTTAATACCTACAGTAAGTATATTCCAGTTAAACATCTAGCTATCAAACCGCTACGTCCAATAGTACGCTACTGTATCCGTTTCTCCGTCCCGCAGTGTACTGGGCAGCAAATCGTCAATTAGTACTATGATTGCAGCGCGCCACGCGACCAGCGATGTGCACTTTGTGACGCCCCTTGTGGGATACATCCGATGTCAAAGAGCAAGCGGGAGCAGACATGACAACACTGAAAAGTTCTTTGCATACTATTGTATAGAATCAAGTTCTTGTAACTTAAGGTGAATGCGACATGGTAGACCGCGAAATTTGAATTTTCTTACGTTTTTTGCAATTTGCAGATCAGTGTCAGGTTGTATCTTGATCCAAATATGATTCGCGACTATAATAGACATGTATTTACAGAATCATAGTCATTAGAATCATTAATAGATTTCTACCATAAACACTTTTCCATACGAGATTTGTTTTTAACGGTAGAAATCTGACTTAGAAAGATGTATTAATGATTCTAATTATTATAATTCTGTAAATACGTACCGGTTATAGTCGCGAATCATATTTTGATCAAGATACAACCTGACACTGACCTGAAAATTGCAAAATGCGTAAGAAAAATTGAATTTCGCGGGCTACAACTACGCATTTACCTTAACAGATAGCTGTGCTGCTGGAAAGTTTGTTGCGCCACTTCTCCTTGCCAGCTAAAGCACTAGGAAGTGGTGAAGGGAGAGCATTTTGGGGGACTGTCTTATGTAATTTGGACTTTCAGGATGTGCTGATTCTCAGTCTTATTTGAATTTTTTAGGCAGCAATTTGACTAATAGAATTTTTATCAACAACAAAATTGTAATGAATTCCGTAAATTCTTTGGATTGTGTTACTGATGAAAGTCATTAAAATAATTTGCTACATATAATTGAGTTTCGTGCGAGGGAAGGTCGTTAATAATAATAATAAATTAAGCAGTACTTCTGGACACGGCTCGCATTGTCAGGAGGTTCCTCTCTCTGGAGCCCTAACCACCGGTAGCTTGGACCCTGCTCCCGACACCGGCGGACTACTATTTTTTATATTTTCAAATGTTTTTATATCCTTATATTTAAAAATATAATTTATATGTAAATAATGAAATAAAGGGAATAATAAATACCTTTATTACAAACTTCATTGACCAATTACTTAATATAAATGACGCTACAGACATGACCCATAACATTACGCTAACTGCAGAAATTATCCATATACGATGGACGGACTATGTGAAAGATGATATGGTTAGAAAGTGGTGACTACCTAGATGACAAATTGACAACAAATAGAGAAGTATGGAAGAAAAAAATATGTTGCGCCGACCCCAAAACAATCGAATAAGGACAGAGGAGAATGATGATAGACATCACCCATTTAAAAGGTGTCATGTCTGCCAAAATAATGAGCCGAGTTAATAATCTGTGGCAGCGCGCAGTGCGTGTGACTCGACTTATGATTTAATACGCTCACTTATTTGATCTGTGCTCTCTGTAGAGATCAGATTTTATTAATTTTGCTACAGCACATCGTATTTTTATATTGAAAAGGTACTTAGTATACGACGAAGATGAAGACGTGCGAAGATACTTTGTGAAATGAAATATTTGATCGCAATATTGTAGTGCAGAGATAAATTGAAATTCATTTAGGTACTTGTATTAAAAATCTTCATCATTTCCAGAAGACATTTTGCCTACTGAATCAGAATTTCATATAGGGTATTTATAGATGTTTCTCGCATCCCTTGGATACCTGAAGACCAGGTCATCGGGTAACCTTGTGGGATGCCTTCCAACGCGACGTCTTCCAGTATTTGGTCACTACAGAACCTTTCGGCCTAATCGGCCATCTGTTCTGCGAGCAATGTGCCCTGCCCATCAAGCACAGAACAGCTGGGCAATTGCGTAACACATTATCAATCGAAATCGGTTTCATTTTGACAGTTTAACAACATTCATTGCGTTATTTACATGTTGAGCAGACACATTTTTCGAACTTATGTAGCAATGGATTAGCAATTTGCTTCAAAATGATTCAGATTCCGATTGATAGTGTGTTACGCAATTAGGGTGCCGGTCGAAGTAGCAATGCTTAGGGGAGGCCTATTTCTAGCGGTGGACATCTTTCGGCTGAAATGATAACTGAAACTGATTATTTAAATCAATGGAACGAAGGACTGGCAAGATGTTTTGGTCCTCGGGATCATTTTTGATGCGCGACTTCTGTTCCGAGGCTTGTGGCTAAGGAAAGGCTGGTGGCTAAGTAATAACAGCCTCGCAAGTCGATCAGGTTAAGCTACGCTTGCCGCGGTCGGTCTGTGGATGGGTGACCATCTTTACATACAGAGACCCCTTCGTGCCTCGGAGAGCACGTTAGGCCGTTGGTCCGGCTGTCATTCGTGGACAGTCGTTACGGGTCGTCAAAAGCCCGAATGTTTGACCACCAGTCTTACCAAGGGGTATCGTATTACCCAGTAACCGGGTAGTGGAGGTCAGATAGGCAGTCGCTCCATGTAAAATACCGGTATTCAGCTGCATCCGGTTAGACTGGAAGCCGACCCTAACACAGTTAAAAAGACTAGGAAAAGACTAGGCAGATGATGATGACTTTTGTTCCGAACTACGCTTTTGTATCCGTGCATTATTATCTAGATCGAAACCAATCTCCACAAAGGGCGTACCAAGCCAATTTGTGTAGCATCCTTTTGTCCTGCTAATTATATTCAAAGTCATTATCGTGGCATCAGCATCAGTCGCACGTCATTGTGTTACACCGCGATGGCGATAACAAACAATATACACTCGACGAGTCGCGACTATCGAATAACACGCGTTCAGATAAAAACGAATAACTCTCAATAGCCGGGATGCATCCGAAACCCATTCCAAACCCAACTGACATAACCGACAGAACGGATACCTTAAAAATCAACTGTGTAGCTCACTAAATAGGGTTGGTAATTCAGTGTACAGGGATTCAGTATGATTGATAAGTGTTTTGCAATCCCAGTGAAAAAGATCGTCGGATGGGGTGCGGCGACCACTCGACCGGCAAATATCGTAGATTAAACTTTTTTGCGAATCAATTTGTTCGCCAATTAGGGGGGATGAGTGGATGACGCGAACGTTTTCATTTAAACAATTACGTGGATCAGCGATGCGAGTATTAAAGGATTTAATATACTAGGTACTGTGTCAATAATATTTCGAATTTATTAGCATGTGCTTTTAAAGGTTGGTACAATTTTAATTGTCTTTGTGAATTGGGCAAGTGCCAATGTGACTTTTTCAATTCTTATGTTGTACTTTTTACATTTGTCTTAGACATTATTTGATTTTCAAACCTAGCCGCTTTAATACTTCGTTTAACAAAATAACATAATATGTTGAACAAGATATAGAGAATTCACATTTGAAATAATGCATCAGCTGTTTGACTTTTATTAAAGAAATCTAGAATTTTACAGATTACGAGTGGTAAGCACTTCACACAAGTACTTCCTGGAACATACCTTTTTTATGGATGGGAAATCATCAAATGACCCCTCCCGCTCTGGGTGTCAGACTGTTACTGACTAAAACCCATCCGTGTTCCTTCTTTAGCCCTTTATGATCCGGGGTAGCGGTAACCCTTCCGGACAATTCCTCACCCAAAGGACAATTCCGCACCCATGGACAATTCCGCACCCTGGAACATACCTAACATATGATTCGTTTGCGAATTTCATAATATCTTTTAATTTAATCCACCTATATTCGGGTCATCTTCCAGTCTAACCGGATGCAGATCTTAGATGGCGACTGCCTATCTGACCTCCACAACCCAGTTACGGGGTAACACGACACCCCTTTTTATTGTGGATTGGAAATCATCAAATGACTCCTCCCGCTCTGGGTGTAGCGGAAGGGAGTGTCAAACTCTTACTGACTAAAACCCACCCGTGTTCCTTGATACCCGTATACCATGATACCCCTCGGCATACTAAGTCCATCAACCAGTTTTAGGACTTCTGTCTACCCGTAACGAACGTCAAAGATCTACGAATGACAGCGGAGACCTACGGCTTAACGTGCTTTCCGAGGCACAGAGGGGCCTCGGAATGTAAAGATGGTCACCCATCCACGAACCGACCGCGGCAAGCGTAGCTTAACCTTCGATCGACACGTGCGGCAAGAACCCCTCATCACAATATATTTAATGTGTGTCATAATGAAGTAGGAGCCAGTCATTAACAATACACTTGTTCTGCGTCGTGAGCAACACATGTTCTTCGCGTTGGCTTGTGCCTATAGATACGGAGTGCGCAGACGATGTGCGACCGGCCCCGGCGCTCGCGCGTGGCCTCGAGGATAGCGACAGCGAAATAGAGATGAATAAATTCAAACTTATGTTTCAAATTAATATTATTTTAAGTTAAACAAATATCAACTTTATTTTGATGTTTATTAAGTTGATTTCAGAGTGACTTGTAAAAATGTTTGAAGTTGTAGCGTAAACTGAACTTTATTGTGGAGGATTTAAAGTTATTTTTTCATAAACTCATATTTGTTTACATTTTTGGCAAATAAATCGCGAATGCAGATTAGGTATTATTTTGGTCCCTCTATATCTATATCTACCGATATTATAGGTATCTACCCATATTATACTGTTAAAAAAAAACGCAGGAGGACAAAAAGGCTTCGGATTGAGCTGCTTCAAAATTTTACACAGTGAATCTTGTTTCTTTTTGCTAACAATTTTTTTTTCTATTAACCATTTCATTTACAATCTTTGTAAAGAATAATATTATTTTAATTATTGTACAAGTGAGAGGATTATGTGGGTAGCGTTGGAAGGCGTCCCACAAGGTGGACTGACGACCTTGTGAAGGCCGCAGGAACTCGTTGGATGCGAAAAGCACAAAACCGGTCGAATTGGAGGTGCTTGGGGGAGGCCTATGTCCAGCGTTGGACGTCTTTCGCCTGAAATGATGATGATGGTGGATGGTGGAGCAGTGGTGGCCAAGTGGTAACGGCCGCGACTTACGAGGAGTAGGTCGTAGGTTCGAACCCAGACAGGCGCTTTACTTTGTGTAAATTATTTCATCACCACTGCTCTCAAAACGGTGAAGGAAAACATCGTGAGGAAACCGGCATGTCCTAGAACCAAAAATTCGAAGACATTATGTGACATCTGCCAACCCGCACTGGGCCCGCGTGGTGGATTACGGCCCATTTCCTCTCACTGAGAGGAGGCCTGTGTCCCAGCAGTGGGAACATTATAGGCTGATTATGTATGATGTATGATGATGATGATGTAGGTCATTGTTTTTTTGTTTTGTTCTTTCAATTAGTTTTAATCATGGTCGTCTAGTTTTATTAAGTTTGAGTAATTTACGCAGCCTACCCAAATGTCCTTTCTTCGGTATTGTTCGTCGAATCGTTGAGTTGAGCTGCATACACACAAATGCGTGTACTGACTGGACAGGTTGACTTAATATGTGTCTTTTCTCAAAAAATATTTTCTCAAAAGACCATTTCAGACACCAATCTGCATGGTCTTCACATGATCTGACCAACATTATGTCTAGACTTTAAAAGAGACTGAAGAGTTTCTTTCGGTCTTTTTTCTCGGAGTAGTCAGTTTGGAAACGCCGACCTTAGCTAGTTTTTAAAATTATGATTGACGTGTAAAAGTGTTTGTACAAACCTACTTACAGAAATAAAATCATTTATCATTTAGAAGCCCAAAAGTCTGATAAACTGTTTTATTAAGGGGTATCGTGTTACCCAGTAGCTGGGTTGGGGAGTTTAAAAAAGCGGCCAAGTGCGAGTGAGACTCGCGCACGAAGGGTTTCGTACCATTATTAATATCTAGCAAATAACGGCAAAAAATCACGTTTGTTGTATGGGAGCCCCCCTTAAATATTTATTTTATTCTGTTTTTAGTATTTGTTGTTATAGAGGCAACAGAAATACATCATCTGTCTAGCTATCACAGTTCATGAGATACAGCCTGGTGACAGACAGACAGACGGACAGTGGAGTCTTAGATATAGGGTCCCGTTTTTACCCTTTGGGTACGGAACTCTAAAAACGACGAAGCGCTTCGAGAAAAGGTAGGTAGTGCTCTTGCGCTTCGCTTGGCTCGTCTTGCCCCCGCCAATGCGAGCCACTACCGTGCCCCCAGATTCAATCTCTACTCGCCGTCTCCCTGGCCACACAATACGTACGGATCGGCAGTGAACTTGCGCTCTCCTATTTATAATCCACCCTACTGCGCCTGAAATACATACATTACGATGTCGATACTCATCGGGCAGCGGACCTGAACGTTCCAATACTTGTACTTTACTATGGTGTTACAATGTTGCAGCCGTAATTCATAAACTTGAGCTTTGTACCCAAGGGATTTCTATAGAAATGGACCGCTGTTAGGACAAAGTAACGGTCTTCGTCAATGTGGAAAATGGGTGGTTACCTTAAACACTGCAACATGTTTTAGCTTTCCAAGTACCTAGCATAATAAGCCTATAAAGTTCCCACTGCTGGGACACAGGCCTCGTCTTGGTGAGAAGGAGTGGGCCGTAATCCACCATAAGGGCCCAGTGCGGATTTGTAAGTGCCTAAACATATAGTTAAATAAATTGGTATAAGGACAACAGAATGATGATTATCAAATGATATTGTGATGTTCCCAAGCCAATCATAAGTTTTGCTCCAGCACCCTAATTAATACCCAAATACACTACCAATCTCAATCTGAATCATTTTGAAGGATATTGCTAATCCATTGCTCCATATGTTCGAAAAATTTGTCTGCTCAACAACGTAAATAACGCAATGAATGTTGTTGAACTGTCAATAATAAGTTTAAAAACTAAAACTCGACTACTGAAAAGGATGAAACAAGAAAGTACCTTCCCGTGGTCGCATGCTACCATAGTTTATGTGTATGTTAGTACAGCGGCATGCGACCACGGGAAGGTACTTTCTTGTTTCACGCTTTTCAGTAGTCGGGTTTTAGTTTCTAAACTTATTTTTTATTTAATTATTTTGGGGCTTATTTCAGTAATATTGATATTTTTGAAATGTGCTAATTAAGCCCTTTCAATTGACACCCAACACGGCATGATTAAAAAAAAAATCTTTTTGGTCATGACTTTATGTCCGCTAGAGGGCAGCATATTCAATTTATTGTGATGTCACATAGCCTATAACCAGCGGACGATCAAGAGGCTCCTAACGATACCTCATTTCTCCAATTATGACAAGAAGTTTAAAAGTTATGAGGGAAAGATGTACATACATACCGGTCAAAATCATAACCCTCTTTTTTGCTTAGCCGTAGTCGGGTAAAAAAATTGAAGTCAAATGCTGTTCTTCACACACAACACACACAACTTTCTAGTCGCAGCTGCATACTAAGGTATACACCAACATGATCACAACTCCTTCCAATTACTCAAGTCTGGGCCTGTCTCTTTGGTCTAGTCGCAAGCGCTACTGCTGACCATGAGGTCCTGGGTTCGATGCTCGGGTCGACAAAGTGTTATTGAGTTTTTACATCAGGAATTTCTCAGTAGCAGCCCGGAGTCTGCATTTTTGTGTGTGTGTGTGTTTGTTTTTTTTTAAACTAGCTTGCGCTGTTCCACTCCTGGGCAAAGGCCTCCCTCCACTCCTTCCATTTTTCGCGAGCCCGCGCGTCCTCCCTCCAGTTTTGACGGAACCTATCCAGCTCGTCCCGCCATCTCCTACGTGGTCTGCCGCGACCCCGCCTCACTGTCTCAGGGCACCAATTCTGCGCTATTTGGGCCCACAGTTTGTCCGGCATGTGCCAGACATGTCCTGCCCAGTCCCATTTAAGTTGAGGGACTTCAAAAACGTAACTGGTGAAAATAAACTATAAGTCTGCTCTTTGGGGTATATAGGCGTGGTTATATGTTATACTAGCTTCAGCCCGCGACTTCGTTCGCATGAAACTTTTTTTTCCTCCGAGCCACCCCGTCGTATCGCATCACCCGCCCGCGCTATCACTTAACATTCTTTTTGACTTTTTTTCTTTTTGTTAGGCTCCTAAGGGTCATAGCGTGATGTTAAATAGCCTGTAGCCTTCCTCAAGAATTGGGCTATCAAATGCGAGAAGAATTTTTCAAATCCGACTGGTAGTTCCAGAGATTACACTTACAAACAAATTTTACCTCTTTATAATATTAGTATAGATGTCCTTCCAATTCTTCCTCCAAAAACTCATGTGCTCCACCGTATTGTGCAAGAATGCGGTGGGCGCCTCCAACATACTCTCCTTATACGGCTAACGTGATAACATTGAGAGAACGCGATGATTCACAACCACCGTTGTGGCTCCGTAGTATTACGTGCGAGCGTTGCCAATGAAGCCGGCGAATAAATACGCTGGTGTCAAAACAAAGTTTTTGTATCAGATGGTCTGTGTTTACAATATTTTCAGCATGGCTTTCATTGACGAGAATTGAGAAACATTTTGAGGGATATTAATAAGTTATTACTAAAGTCTGGGTACCTTATGTCTTTTTTTTTTTTGTATGGGAAATCATCAAATGACCCCTCCCGCTCTGGGTGAAGCGGAAGGGAGTGTCAGACTCTTACTGACTAAAGCCCACACGTGTTCCTTCCTTAGCCCTTTATGTTCCGGGGTAGCGGTAACCCTTTCGGACAATCCTGCAACCCCGGCAGGCTTCGGCCCTAACAGGCCCCTTCCTTTATGTTGGGTACCTTATGTCTCACGTTGTGTTCACTTTCATAGACTAGAGCCTGACCCCACTGTGGTTATGGAAATGCTTTTATTCATACATAACCATATTTACGTAAGTACGCAAGTGCCATTAAATATTGTAATTTTAAGGGTGTGAGCCTGACCTTTGACACATATGTCCTTCTAAGGCGTCGCCTCCTGACGTTTCGTAGCTGAATTTTCTACAAAATAATAACAACGTAGTTCGATGAGCAATCCTATCACCTTCTGTAAGGATTTTGGGAGTATTATCGCAGACTTCTGGCCTTCTTCCAAGGTAAGTACTCCTTACTACACCATATGAGCTATAGGAAGGTGATCAAAAGCAACAGTTAAATGTTTATGAATGTCAAACAATGGACTTCTAAAAATACCTGCCTTCTATTTGTAATCGCGCCTAATAAGCGAGCGCTTGATCTTTTGTAATAGTCCGAACACAAATAGAAAAGTTCTGCACCTACGTGACGCGGTGAAAGTACGATGCGATACAAATTGTTTATAGACTGCCAGTTATAATTAGCTCAGTGATATGTCGCTGAAGAATGTTGATGGGTGGAGGAAGGCCCAAGAAAAGATGGATGGATTGTGCGAGGAATGATATGAAAGAAAAGGGAGTGAGTGATAGCGTGAAGGTTGACAGGGGAGAATGGAAGAAGAAAGCCGGTTGCGCCGACCCCAAGTAACATGGTACAAGGGCCGGAAGTTCCGCGGGAGACACTCCGGGCATCGGGAGCCGCGTGACGACTCCCGGCCACCGTATGCGCGGGCCTGCGGACGGAAAGTAATGGGTAGCTCACCGTCCGATCAGGACCAGGCCTGTGCCGGATATACGTGCTCCACGCGCGCCTCAAAGAGATGTCAACATAAAGGAAGGGGCCTGTTAGGGCCGAAGCCTGCCGGGGGTGCGGGATTGTCTGAAAGGGTTACTGCTACCCCGGAACATAAAGGGCTAAGGAAGGAACACGGGTCATTTGACGATTTCCCACCAAAAAAAAAAAAGAGAATAATAGGGTATTGGTCTCTCGTAGGTGATAGGAAAATGGATAGGCAGCAGCGCTAAACAGATTTAAACGCATGTTTTGCAATGAAGGGGTAATAATCAACTCGTTGTAGAATACCGGAAGACATGATTCAGAAATGAAGAGCTCAAAAGTATTTAGTCTGTCTGTGTTTGTAGGTCCTATAGACAGTCGCTCCTTGTAAAATAGTGATTCAGCTGCCTACAGTTAGACTGGAAGTCGACCCCAACATAGTTTGGAAACGGCTAGGCAGATTATGAGTATTTAGTATGTGTTGGTTGGCAAATAAAAAAGTAGGTACATCATAGCATGCTCGATAAAAAAATTCGCCGCTGGTTCGCTGTCTCGCAGAAAAACAGTTATCTCCAAGACTACTGTAACTTGCGATTTACCAAGTTATTTTAGACGCCGCCGCTGGGCCCCGCACTGAAAACGGTTTGCGTCCCATTTCAAACTCGCTCAGAGATAGAGAGCGTATTCTAACAACCAACCATCGGCGCAATGATTACACGCCTCGCACCTGTTACCACAAATAGACGCGGCCAATGCACCCCATTGCACTTGCATCATACCTTTAACACTGCATTCTAACCGCTACTACTTTATCTCATTGTTCAATATACATTGCTGGTTTAATATGCAACGTTGTCATGAACGCTGCAAGAAAGTCTTCAATGGTAACAGAACTCGTCGATACAAACAGATGTTTAGAAGCGATCGGTGATAAGACAGTAGCGGTATTGGTATGCAATTGAGAGAATCAATGAATGGTAATAGTGACAGTTCGCTACCGTGATCCAAATATATTCTGTTTGTTGTCGTAGTACAATTAAACTTGACTAATGAACTCGCTGTCAATGTTACAATGGCGAGCTTTTTGCTGAACTAATTCTTAAGTGCAATCGATGAAATGGTTCCAGCTACTACTGTTGATAATTTGACTGCCTGGTTGGTTTGTGCTGATCTTGGGGCCCCAGGCAGTGTTATTGGGTTCCCCATATGGAGTTTCTCATTAGCGGTCCGGAGACTGGATTTGTGCCCGGTTGAAGGCAATAGGCCTGTTCCTTTCACATCAAAATTTGGGTGCACTTATATACATATACAGTATCATCATCTGCCTAGCCTTTTCCCAACTATGTTGGGGTCGGCTTCCAGTCTAACCGGATGCAGCTGAATACCAGTATTTTACATGGAGCGACTGCCTATCAGACCTCCACAACCCAGTTACTGGGTAATACGATACCCCTTGGTAAGACTGGTTGTCAGATTTTTGGGCTTCTGACGACCAGTAACGACTGTCAATGATCCACGAATGACAGCCGGGACCAACGGCTTAATGTGCTTTTCGAGGCACGGAGGGATCTATCAACCCGTGCGGCTGATATTACTTAGCTACAAGCCCCTCTACATATACAGTATGGAAACCACATATATGCAATAAGTTATACCACATACTTGTTATCACCTTTCCTGACGATATACAAAAAAATTACGAAATCGGTCGCGAAAAGAAATCAGCTGTTCCCTACATTTTGACGAGTTATGCGAACAACCACTGTATGGAACAGCTGATTTTTTTTTCCAAAAAATAGTGCGTACGTTGTCTGCACAAAGTCTCTTAGTTGCTTTATGGTATCCACAGTAAGTAGTATTTATCACTTTGTAGTGTTTCTTTTTTTGAAGTCGGTTGTTTTTTTTTTGTAAAAAAGTTTTTATTTTTCACTTTTTAGTTATACCTACCCTACACACATTCAATTAACACTAGTGCATAGAAGAATTGAAGACACCAAGTAGAAGAATCATCAAAATTCGCATAGAAATGCCGGACATGCAGTACATTTATGCATATAACTTCGTACATAAAAATAATTACCTAATGTATTATATACTAAAACCTTCCTGAAAGTATGTAGATCACATTAGTGACCAAATTATCAAAATTGGTTCATTAGTTTTTGAGAAAATCGCGGACATACAAACATACATACATATATACGGGTCGAATACAGAACCTCCTTTTTGAAGTCGGTTAAAAAGATACATAGTTAATTCTAACTGCCCAACTAGTGTTACCTCGTTTTTTGTATAATTTAGTAGAAGATTTACAGACGCTTTTTATTTTAAAGCATTGTTTTGATCTAATTCCATCAACGCTTGCGAAACGGTTAGAAGGTCAATATCGTAATAAATAAAATACCGGAATCTGAAAGACTTTTCAGAAAAAGTAACAGATCGTTATAAAATAGCTCCCCGGCTATAAAATCTGTCGTCAAGACTAACAATATCGAGGTCTAATAACCGCTGTGAAAGTAGATATAACTGTTCATGTCATCCATATCCATACTAATATTATAAATGCGAAAATGTCTCTGTCTGTCTGTTACCTCTTCACGATTAAACCGCTGAACCGATTTAGGCGGTATAGAGATAGTTTGAGTCCCGGGAAAGGACATAGGATACTTTTAATTATTATTAATCTTTATTTACACAGACTACAATGGTCTATTAGATAGTGTTAGTAACAAAAATAGCTTAGCCTATGTTAGACTTAATAACTAAAACACAACGGGTCCGGTTTGTAATCGCCCACACTAGCGGGCTATCTGCCCAGGCAGCTATTGATTGCAGGATAGTGTTGGGACTGCCACGCAGTCTTCGGAGAAGCGAGGAAAATTTCTTACGCCACAGTGCATCAAATCCGCCATTGCGTGGGTCTGCAAACATTGCCGAAGCACTACAGAAACGCGACAGTCGCAACAATACCCTGAATGCGTTATTATATTGGATACAATCAATGATTAATCTCGATATTTCCACGGGTTCGAGACTTATGCGGGTGAAACAGCGGGGCGATACATAAACTCACGCCTTCTTTCCATGGGGGTAGGCACAAACTACAAAAAGCCTCCTGCTACGATCCTTACATACTCCTTTTTTATTATTATTTTATATTCATTTACGTTCATACATCAGAGGGGTAATTCTCGTAATTTTAAGAATGTTCACAGTCTGATCTCAGTCTCAATTTGTCAAAGATACCTCTAATTACCCCTACATTTTGAAAAGTTTTTGTCATTTGTTTGTCGCCGAGATGAAAGTGCGACTAGATTTTGAACGTTTTAAATTACGAGAATTGCCCCTCTGGTCA
The DNA here is from genome assembly GCA_947508005.1 of Amphipoea lucens. NCBI lineage: Eukaryota > Metazoa > Arthropoda > Insecta > Lepidoptera > Noctuidae > Amphipoea > Amphipoea lucens. The sequence continues at coordinate 13,943,478 of OX382379.1, forward strand.
TACACACACGCCGCCGGTTGCGAGTACTACGCACCTAAGTCCAACTTTTCTGAAGAACAACATCAATACGATCACTTTAAGTCCTGAGAGCAGTGGTGGCCCAGTGGTAACGGTCACGACTTGCGAGTTGTAGGTCGTAGGTTCAAACCCAGACAGGCACTTTACTTTGTATAAATTATTGCATCACCAAAACTCTCAAAATGGTGAAGGAAAACATCGTGAGGAAACCGGCATTTCCTAGAACCAAAAATTCGAAGACATGTGATATCTGCCAATCCGCACTGGGCCCGCGTGGTGGATTACGGCCCAATCCCTCTCACTGAGAGGAGGCCTGTGTCCCAGCAGTGGGAACATTATAGGCTGATTATGAAGTCTTCCTAGGGCGTACCCTCCCGGCGTTTCCACCAGTGGCGTAACTATACCGTTTGGGGCCCGTGGCAAATTCAAGGGAATCTCTCCGAAAGGCCTCTGTCAATATAAAGAAGCTCAACCGACGTTAGTATTTTTTTTATTAGCACTTCTCCCGCGACTTCTTCCGCGTACATATCATGTTTTCCCCTACAAAAACTTTAATGACTGCTTCTGTCCTTATGTTAAGATTCTCCTGTGCTCATGGCCCTCTCGGGCCGGGGGCCCCCTCTAGCTGGGGGCCCGTGGAATTTTGCCCCAATGCCACCCTATAGTTACGCCACTGGTTTCCACTCACATCTGCCTTGTAAATACCCTTTTATGATTTGAACCGGTCTGATCCCCCCTCCACCCCCCCCCCCTCCTCCTCGATCCCCTGGTCTTCATCTCTTTTAATCTCTGGCTTATCCACGATGCTAAGTTATTCTTTTTGACAGGTAGGTAAGTACAGTCAAGATAAAATAAACGTTTCATTTTTTACTTAATTAATCCTCCTTTTAATTTTTTTTTCACTACATCTTTTTAAATCCGCAACCTCAAAGTCAAAGCATTTATTTCAAATAGGCACATAAAAGGCACTTATGCACGTCGAAAATTACATTAAAATAGAATTGATTCTAGTCGCCCCTTCCAAAACCTATCAATCATTCACCGTTAAACCATCAATGCTTCGCAAGGAACGCATTTCTATATCATACAACGGTACAACGCATACAACCATGTAGATAGAAACTCTCCTTACAATTTCTTGTAGGTACAGATGTAATTGAATCAATTTGTGTAGGCAGTTCTTGACCCAACTGCCTCCCAGAGCAGAAAGGTCGTAAGCACAAATCGACCAATCAGAGCGCAGTCAATTCGTTTGGCGCAAATGCTACGGCGTAGCGCCTCTACAACCTTCGTAGCAGGCTCAAGAGGCGCTACGCGTACGCCAGTTACTTTGTGTAACGATTATGTATGTGAGCATTTGTTTATGCAATTTTAAGTTGTTTGGTCATATATCAAAGTTTGATTTTGATAAACAAAATGAATGATGCTATATTTTTGTCTAATAGGTAAGAAAGTAATTTAATTTTGTATGTAGGTTGTAGGTATTATCCGCTTTGAAGGACGAAAAATATTACATCTTACAGGCTTGTATCTTTTAAAAAGCTGATTTATCAAAGAACTGACCTTCTATACGATTACGAAATCGACAAAACAGTCAATAAATAAGAAAAATGCTTTACTTGCGTAGAAGAGCAGTGCAAATAACATTTATTTCCTTAGTCAAAGTCAAATAATTTATTTCAAGAAGGCCATTAAAATTCACCTTTGAACGTCAAATTTTACAAGAAAATATAATTGATTGAATGATGATTGATAAATTCTATTGTGTATAGAGGTAGTTTCGCATGGCGAAGATTGGGCAAGAAACTATATGGTTACTCTTCTAAAATTTTATACAATATTTGTATACATTAATTATAATTATATATGAAGATGATGTACAGTCAACAAAAGAGATAAGTATGCAGGATCGTCGGATATAGTTGAAGTTTAGTAAGAAACCGATGGATGTTCTCGAATAAAATTTTCTTTTATCAATAGAAAACAAACAGCTCATTTATCAAATTAAATTTCAGTCGACAACATCCATCGGTTTCTTACTAAACTTCAACTATATCCGACAATCCTGCATACTTATCTCTTTTGTTGACTGTATCTATGTAGAATATAATTACTATACTGCAATTAAATAGGTACAAAAATTAAAAAATAAGCATATACAAAATTCAAGGTCATGTTCAATAAGATTATTATTTATTCGCAGATAACTGACACACTAAACAGTCAACAGACAAGTCTATACTTATAAGCGCCACTTCAAGCCCCCAATTCATCACCAAACCCGTCCTATTCACACCTGTAAATGTTACTCGTAGGTAGGGTTACCATCCGACCGGATTTGTCCGGAGATGTCCGGACTTCTGGACTTCTGTCCGGACTTTGTCCCCGGCTCTTTAATTTGTCCGGATTTTTGGCGTAGATGGAATACGAGTAATAAAACTTATATTAACTTCTCATTCATCTAAAAACAAAATACTTAGGTATACTTCTTTATCAATCAACAAGAAAAAATCACACAATAAATCTTGTAGGTTTTGCAAATATTTTCTTCAAAATAAAAATAAGTGAAAATAATCAAACTAACGCTAGTTTCTGGTAAGTAGGTACTTATTAATTTTTATGTTTTTCAGCGCACTTTTTTTTTTGATCTCCGCACCCCTCAACCTCCCCGCCCCTCGCAAGCGTCTGCTACCATGCCTACCATACTACTGCCTGTAACTAAGTAGGTAATGTTAGGATTTTGTGACTAAAAGGTCCGGACTTTTATTGAAATGTCAGGCTTTTTGTCGGGACTATTCAAATTTAGAAAGAAAGAAAAATGTTTATTAGGACACAGTTCGTGAAACACAAAATAAAAAATTAATAAAAAAAATTAAAATAATGTTTCAGACAACAATGTGTGTGCCTCACGGCTGCGCCAAAAAGGTTCATTTCAGCATTAATTAATTAATTTTATTTATCCATTTATTTCAGACATCAAGGCCCATAGAAAACACATAAAATACAATATTAATATAACTTAAAAATACTATAAATAAATACATCATTATAACTATAAACTAAATGCCAAACAGATGCTGTCTGACGCTGGTTTTCTCATGAACCCTTAAGGAAAAGTGACGGGGAGTACACACAGTTTCAACATACCTAATACATACTTATAAATAAATAAATAAACTAGTAATCACGTACATATCATTACAAATACAAATAAGAAAAAAAAACAAAAACAAAACAACAAAGTCTCAATTTCTAAATGGTAACCCTACTCGTAGGCCACAGAGTCGCCGATCAAGTGATCAATTAACGCAGACATACCTAACCTCCTTGTTTCGGTAAGTCGATTACGTGAAATATTCAAACTATGTAAGAATATTCATGAGGCAATGGTATTCAGTGTAATTCCTTAGTTGAAACTTTGCTTGTTGGAGTTTGTTGTTAATTGAATTAGTCTGTGCAATTCTTGGACGGATACTAAGCGTTATTAGAAATGTTTTAAAGAAGTAAATGGTTGTTTAGATACTTTTAATGTTTTCTTTTTTGTAGGGTGATAAAGAAAAATAAATCAGTTTTACTTGACAGGCCTGTCTGAGCAGTGGTGGCCCAGTGGTAACGGCCGCGACCTACGAGTTGTAGGTCGTAGGTTCGAACCCAGACAGGCGCTTTATTTTGTATAAATTATTTCATTACTACTATTAAAAGGTGGTGAAGGAAAACATCAAGATCGACCAAAAATCCGAAGACATGTGCCATCTATCAACCCGTACTGGGCCCGCGTGGTGGATTACAGCCCACACCTTCTCACCGAGAGGAGGCCTGTATCCCAGCAGTGGGAAAATTATAGGTGTTTAGTAATTATGCTACGCAAAGTAGGATTGTCTAATCGTGAACTTTTATATTAATTAACTAGCTGCGCCCCGCGGTTTCACCCGCATAAGTCTCGATCCCGTGGGAATATCGGGATAAAAAGTATCCTATGTCCTTTCCCGGGACTCAAACTATCTCTATACCAAATTTCATCTAAATCGGTTCAGCGGTTTAGGCGTGAAAGGTAACATACAGACAGACAGAGTTACTTTCGAATTTATAATATTAGTATGGATTAAATTAATAGAGATAGTATTATGCTCAAAGATACACTCTTTGAGCATAATACTTGTGAAATATTGTGAACTGCAACAGCTGCAAGGCACATTTGAATAATAGTCATCTTCATCTTGACTGGGTGAGAAAAGTAGCATTGTGGGAGATTTAACGATCTAGACTATTCATTATAAGTAGTTAGAGTTAATAAAAAGTATTCTATATATTAGACCATGTCTCACTTACTGGAGTGTCCTTGTACCCATTTACTTGCACCTTTTGAAGACCTAAAGAATGCCACTGATGCGGCAATCAACGTAGCCACCTACTGGGCTCAAAAAACGGAATAATAATCAACCAAAGTACCGTCGACACGAAAAAAATAAGAAATTTCAATATTTCTATCTAATGCTAATAAATTGATTGTAGAGGTTCTAATACGAATTCTGTTTGCGTCACTAAAGCTATGGTTATCTACCTATAAAAGCGGTGAAAGGTCACAAAATAATGTATACTTACCTAAATACAAAGCGTTTTGTTCACAACATAATGTCTGTATACTGGTGAAAATGATAGATTTTCGTGATGGCCGTTATAATATGACGGAACTAGAAACCAAAGCTTTAAATCTACAAAGTGAACAATATTTATATATTTATTTTAGGATCTCCAACAAAAGATATACACTAAACATTATGTGGTTAATGGACGACAAAGTATTTGGTAGGTGTACTCTTTCAATTACAAGAGACCACAGCATACACAATAAAATGAACAAGTAAGCTAACAATTTAAATACCTAATACATAATAAATAAAAGAAAAAAATATATAATAAACATATTGATGAATTTGGTCTGGTTTTACGTTGAGTTGAGAAAAGTTTCATAAAAGCTGATTTGCAGCCTAGATAGTGTTTCAAACTAAAAGCATTTATTTCTATTAAACCAACTACAGGCACATTCGAATTATCAAGGGGTCGGTCAGTCAGAAAGATGAAGCTTGTTGCCCAATTTAAAGCGTAGTAGGTTCCTATGAAGAAGAACAGAGCCCTGATTCACAACCATACGACAGGCTATCGTATCGATAACCTGACATTTTGATAACCTGATTTGACTTTCCCTCAACAGCAAATAGCTGTTGGAAGAATAGCGGGCGTCTATTTGATTTAAATTGACAAAATTTTTGGGTTTTGGACTTGTGAACAGCATTGAAAAGACTCCTACGATAACAATGATTAATGTTCGATACGATACGGAAGCATATCGAGTGTTTGTGAATAAGGGGGCAGGTAAGAAACTCCATAGATACACTGCTAGAATTTTCTTATTGAATTGTGTGGTTTTCCGTTGAGTTGAAATGAACATGAACAAAGTTATCAGCTGATACCTATGCGTCCTAGAAACTGTATCATTATGACGACGATTCGAGGGATTTGTTTTATTCCTACAACCTTGTTGGTGACTGCATATTAGTAGGTAGTTAACCACGACAATGTATTAGTTATGCACCTAGTAATATGACTTTGAACCCTGAGTTTTCGCCGTTTCTTCTCAGCTTTCTAGACAGAGAGGAAATTTCGACTCCATCTAGCTTATATTCTTTTATGTAATCTGGAAAAGCGATTCCAATGTCTTATTTACAGAATAAACAATTTCATTTCATTGTTTTATAAGCCTTGTACGTTTAGATGTGCTAGAAACACAATAATTCTGTTACCTCGTCAAATTTTATTTTTTATTATGCCCTTGTTTATGATTCTAAAACTAACTGAAATACCTCCTTGAAGATTTTAATAGCTATTATAATATCTAAGTAATCGTATTGCAATGATGTGTTATATATCAACACATTTTAAATGTAATCATCGTCCACTTCTCATTAAACTCTATTGACCTAGTAACTCCGCAATTTGCAAACATTTTCGTCGTCGAAATATTTCAGGCTATTGTCGTCTTTTTGGAAACGTATTAAGAGTTATTTTGCTATGGATTGTATTGACGAATGATGTTGCCTAGTTAGTAACTATAGGTGGTATAGGTACCAAAAAAATTGGTATCAATTTGGTAATCATTGTGAACATGTAGAAGTAGGATAATTTGATGGAAATATCATAATTTTGAACTATATATTCCAAAAAAAATACAAAATGGACGAAGATTGGATCCCTAGTAATAGTTTAATTAGTGCATACAATTCAAAAATGCAATAAAGTAATATTCATAGTAAAATATCGGCGTCCGCCCATCGCCTGAAATGGCACAAGGCGGGCGGGCCGGCGCTCGCGCCTGTTACGGCGCGCGGAGTTTTATACTAAAATATTGACTAAAAACCCTCCCATTAACCCTAACAAGTGTCTAAGGGATGATTGGATGGGTAACAGTTAGTATATTTGTGTAAAATATGTAAAGAAAGGCGGGGGCTGTGCGCGCGAGGGGCCGGCGCGCTCGCCTTGTATGGCGCGCCGCGTCTGCGCGCTGCCCCTATAAAAGATTCCGCCACCGCTGTTCGACGCACTCGCAGTCTCGCTGCCGTAGAGTCAACATCCACCGCGTCCCAAACCAAACACAACCGCCAAAATGTGTGACGACGATGTTGCTGCATTAGTAGTCGACAATGGCTCCGGCATGTGCAAGGCCGGTTTCGCCGGAGACGACGCACCCCGCGCCGTCTTCCCGTCCATCGTCGGTCGCCCACGTCACCAGGGTGTGATGGTTGGTATGGGTCAGAAGGACTCCTACGTAGGCGATGAGGCCCAGAGCAAGAGAGGTATCCTCACCCTGAAGTACCCCATCGAGCACGGCATCATCACCAACTGGGACGATATGGAGAAGATCTGGCACCACACCTTCTACAACGAGCTGCGCGTCGCCCCCGAGGAACACCCAGTCCTGCTGACTGAGGCCCCCCTCAACCCCAAGGCCAACAGGGAGAAGATGACCCAGATCATGTTTGAGACCTTCAACTCCCCCGCCATGTACGTCGCCATCCAGGCTGTGCTCTCTCTGTACGCCTCCGGTCGTACCACCGGTATCGTCCTGGACTCCGGTGATGGTGTCTCCCACACCGTCCCCATCTACGAAGGTTACGCCCTGCCCCATGCCATCCTCCGTCTGGACTTGGCTGGTCGCGACTTGACCGACTACCTCATGAAGATCCTCACCGAGAGGGGTTACTCTTTCACCACCACCGCTGAGAGGGAAATCGTGCGTGACATCAAGGAGAAGCTGTGCTATGTCGCCCTCGACTTCGAGCAGGAGATGGCCACCGCTGCCGCCTCCACCTCCCTCGAGAAGTCCTACGAACTTCCCGACGGTCAGGTCATCACCATCGGTAACGAGAGGTTCCGTTGCCCTGAGGCCCTCTTCCAGCCCTCATTCTTGGGTATGGAATCTTGCGGTATCCACGAGACCGTGTACAACTCCATCATGAAGTGCGACGTTGACATCCGTAAGGACCTGTACGCCAACACTGTCATGTCCGGTGGTACCACCATGTACCCCGGTATCGCCGACAGGATGCAGAAGGAGATCACCGCCCTGGCTCCCTCTACCATCAAGATCAAGATCATCGCTCCCCCCGAAAGGAAGTACTCCGTATGGATCGGTGGATCCATCCTGGCTTCCCTGTCCACCTTCCAGCAGATGTGGATCTCCAAGGAGGAGTACGACGAGTCCGGCCCCGGCATTGTCCACCGCAAGTGCTTCTAAGCGTGCACCTGACCCTCGCGTATGCGCGGGGCTTCGGCGCCGCTGCTGCGTGACCCTAGTGCTGTGTATTGTGGTGCTCTCGTTCCGCAAGGAACTCTAGCATTTGTACGTTGTACGTAGTGATACCTGACAGAACTGAACATCTAAGATAACGCCATCTATTGTAATGTAATTTATTGTAAAATTTATATAAATTTAATTTTCTTTTTTTTATTTTTATTATATACACGGGATCGTTATGGATCTCACGCCAAATGTAATTAATAAATAAACGGTTAATTTATTTATTTTAATTACATTATTTCTTTTATACAACCGTTGACTTTGGTTTTTGTTTGGAGTCCCACACCCGCATTCCCCCTGCGGTGTAGTGTTTCATGTGACAGCTATGTGAGTCAGTGGATCGCACCTGTCTATATCTGGGTCACACTCTCTGCCAACATTCTGGCGATCAGTCGCCACCTACTTTAAACTTTTCAAATTCATTGGAAAGACAAGGAAGCATAGGGAAAACACACAAGAGTAGGTACACTTCCCCTGGAGAGAGCGGGGTTCTAACTTATAAATAGAAACGGAGGTTACCACACGCGTCAGAATTAACCACTGCGTGCACTACCATAAATAGTAAAGACAACTGCCTCGGCCAAAAGCATTTTCTAATTTTATCGTAATATCTTGGGGCGGCGCTGCCTAACTTGCCATACAACACTGGTCCTTAGGAGCTTACGATAAGCTAAACATTAGCATAAACCACATGTTTCCGTAAATACCGCGCGAGCCCGCTGGAGTAAAAGAAGCCATCGGTTCGGCATGTCTATTAATACAACAGACTCCCGGCGCGTTCAGTTTACATGTACCACGAATATTAGGCGCAATACGTCGATATGACGACAACTCGTGTTTACCATCGTGTGATTAGGAACGGGTTAATAATAGTCCTCGTTCAAAATCACATGAATGTGCCAAGAATTCAAATCGTTATCACATTACAACTTCTGATTTTTTCGGTGATAGGAATTTGTATTGTTGAGGGTTCTGACACTTGTGGAGTAACACGGTTCATTGAAGTTCATGACTTAACAGATTGAATGGCAGATGAATTAGAATCAATTACGTATTCAGGAAGCAAGAGGTTAGATAACCTTTGTGTATCTTCCTCAAACGGTGTTCAATATCCGATTCTATTTTGGGGACTTGACATCAGTGAACGCGGCACGCTTGTGTCTCCCCCACAAGCTTGAACGCATGGTGAGTAGTATTTTGGTCCTAAGGTACGTGTGGTTGTTTTTAACTCACACTCATGCTTTTTATCATACAAGATAAACCATCAATCCTAACTGTTGCCAATAGCAATCATACTTATTATTAGTAACCTGTCGTAATTATCTATTAACTCTTACAACGCCTTTAGCTTATCAACATCTTCAGCTATCACCACAATACGCTCGCTATCATCTATCATCACATCAGACTTGCTTTCACTATCTATCATCACTACACACTATCATTAGCTACTACTACACTACACTTGCTTCCAACATCTATCATCACAACACACTGTCATCAGCTCTCATCACTACAACTGCCATCAGCAGTGCACACTGCCATCAGTTATCATCACTACACACTACCATCGTCTATCATCACTACACACTATCATCACAACACACTATCATCATCTATCATCACAACGCACTAACATTATCTATCACCACAACATATTATCAATTATCTATCATCACAACACACTATCATCATATATCATCGCAACACACTGTCATCAGCTCTCATCACAATAATTGTCATCAGCTATCATCACAATTCACTATCATCACTACAAACTGCCATCAGCTATCATCACAACACAACACACTATCATCAGCTATTATCACAACACACTATCATCATATATCATCGCAACACACTGTCATCAGCTCTCATCACAATAATTGTCATCAGCTATCATCACAATTCACTATCATCACTACAAACTGCCATCAGCTATCATCACAACACAACACACTATCATCAGCTATTATCACAACACACTATCATCATCTATCATCACAACGCACTATCATCATCTCTCACCACAACATATTATCATTATCTATCATAACAACACACTGTCATCAGTTAACATCACAACAAAATATCATAAGCTATTATCACAAAACACTGTCATCAGTTAACATCACAACACAATATAATCATCTATCATCGCAACACACTGTGATCATCTTTCATCACAACACAGTTATCAGCTAACATCACAATAAACTATCATCAGCTCTCATCATAACAACTGCCATCAGCTATCATCACAACAGATTAACTATCATCTATCGCCGCGATAGACTATAATCATTATTGTCATTAGCACACATGAGTCACAGTGAAACCTGAGTACCCATCAGGATACCTATCACTAGCATGACCATGTGTTCAAACTTCAAAGTAATGTAGGCAAACAAACTCTCAGAAATAACACTAAGTACAAATCAACAGGTACACTTATTCACACACACACACACACACACACACCCCCTCATACACACAACTCAAACACAAGCATAATCAGCCTATAATGTTCCCACCACTGCTGGGACACAGGCCTCCTCTCGGTGAGAGGGAGTGGGCCGTAATCCACCACGCGAACCCAGTGCGAGTTGGTAGATGTCACATGTCTTCGAATTTTGGTTTTAGGACATGCCGGTTTCCACACGATGTTTTCCTTCATCGTTTTGAGAGCAGTGGTGGTGAAATAATTTACACAAGGTAAAGCGCCTATCTTCGATGGACTGGAAGACGAGATGTCGGTCGTCTGGCGGCGAGATGTGCGGACGAAATTGTTGCCAACGCGGGCAAAACCTGGATGAGACTGGCACAAGACAATAGTTTCGTGCCCAGTAGTTGGGGAAGTCGGGCTCTGGATGATGAAAGCTAGGATGCGTGAAGAAGCCTCCTCGTGTAGCGCAGTTTGTTCCGCCAGTTACTCAACTGAACCGAGTGCTCGGGGCATCCTGGAAAGTCACACCGAACACCTTATTTGATTGGCCAATTCTTTCCTTGTGATGGTAGGGCTAACGCCGCCTGGTTTGCGACCACCAGAGTCCGGCGTCAAGCAGCCTGCTGCGTTTCGTCAATGCGTGAGAGTTCCAGTACCTTAGGCATCTTCTGGACACGTTCGTTCCTTCATAGACCTCATCCATCGCTTTCCAGCAGGTGTCATCGAGGTCAAGAGCGGCCCATTCAGCAATAAAAAAATAAAAAAAAGGCCAGTCTGGGTTCGAAACTATGACCTACAACTCGTGAATCGCAGCCATACCACGGGGCCACTATTGCTCTTTCCAATGGAAAATGTAACACCTTTTTTGTGTCAGTACATTATTATTGTTTGCATGTTATAGTTCCACTTGCTTGTGGCTAAGAAATAACAGCCGCACGGGTCGATCGATCAGGTTAAGCTACGCTTGCCGCGGTTGGTCCATGGATGGGTGACCATTTTTACATACCAAAACCCCTCCGTGTCTCGGAAAGCACGTTAAGCTGTTGGTCCCGGCTGTCATTCGTGGATCTTTGACAGTCGTTACGGGTTGTCAGAAGCCCGAAAGTCTGACAACCAGTCTTAACAAGGGGTATCGTATTACCCAGTAACTGGGTTGTGGAGGTCAGATAGGCAGTCGCTCCATTTAAAATACTGGTATTCAGCTGCATTCGGTTAGATTGGAAGTCGACCCCAACATAGTTGGGAAAAGGCTAGGCAGATGATGCATGTATATTTCTACGTCTACAAGCCTGCACTCCTACGCTAAACTTCACACTCAGAATATTCGGATGATTCAATTCTGTTATCAGTGTACAATGACACCAGGACAGTTTGGCAGCAACCGTATTAAAAGTACGTCTCGACAAATAAACAACAGTGGCTTCAGAAAAAATCAACACAAACATTACGGACTAATCACCTTTACTTTGTCTCCTGTGACTCAGGGCGGAGTTTCAGGCCAACTAATAATATAAAGCAATACATAAAACAATAGGACGGTCTGTATACCTGTCGAAGATATTATCCTATTCGGCTTCACTTTTTTAGGTCCGTAGCAGTGTAATCAGAGTTTTTTTTAAGGTTTCAGTTTTAAAATTTTCTGTTTTCAAATATTGCAATAATTTGAAAAACTGAGCATTGGATTTCGTTTGGAAAAATTGCAAATTTTACGACATAATGATATAATTATGGCTGCGCTGTCCCACTCCTGGGCAAAGGCCTCCCTCCACTCCTTCCATTTTTCGCGAGCCCGTGCGTCCTCCCTCCAGTTTGGACGGAACCCATTCAACTCGTCCCGCCATCTCCTACGTGGTCTGCCGCAACCCCGCCTCACTGTCTCAGGGCACAGAGGGACAGCGCAGGCTAGATAAAAATATATATATTGAATGCAATTTTACGTAGTTAAAGCCACGGTAGCAGACGAATCCGACGACGACCTTAAAAGGTGGCTGGGACAGAATGGATGCAGAAGGCGGAGGACAAGGTGTTGTGGCGCAGTCTGGGAGACGCCTGTGTCCAGCAGTGGATTGCGATAGGCTGGGGTTGATTGATTGAGTGAAAGTCACGGTAAAATCTACACTAAGTATACAGATTAACCTCTCACATGTTTGCCCGCCTACCTGTCGAAACATCCCACGCGTCGGAGTAGTTGAATGGGTACAGTAGTCATTGTTTTAACAATGACAATAGAACAATAACACTGTTGTGTACACTTGGTGTACCGTTGACGTTTCGAGCACTTTTTCTTATGTACACTTGGTGAACACTTGACGCTTGAATTACTCCAACGCGTCGGAGTAGTTGAATGGGTACAGTAGTCATTGTTTTAACAATGACAATAGAATAATAACACTGTTGTGTACACTTGGTGTACCGTTGACGTTTTGAGCACTTTTTCTTATGTACACTTGGTGAACACTTGACGCTTGAATTACAAACTTCAATTGATAAACGAGATTCCGTCACTCATTTTATTTACGCCTTCTTAACAATTTACAAGGTGAACGTTGCCAAATATTTGCAGAATTTCCAATAATTTCTTCCGTTGATATACAAATTGGCATAGAGAACTCCTGTTATTCTTTTCTGTAAATATTAGTCATTAAAGTTTAAATACTTTTTCTATTACTGCCAATGTCCTCAATCCAATACTTGTTTTGCCTTGTGAATATTTACTTGTGGTTGGCAACTGAGCTCTTCTACGAAATCATTTTACAAGTGAACTGCTTTTCGAAGTATTCGTTCCAGGACGCCGTAGTGTGACCCCTTTGCAACATGTAAGCATCCCATGTAGCCTAGGTGGTAATCCATGCGATTCGAGAAAATCCAAGATTTGTGTGTTTCTGAGGATTCCAATGTTAAATCAAAATCAAAAGTCATTTATTCAAACTAGGCTGAGAATCAGCACTTTTCGAGCGTCAAAATTACAAAAGACAGTCCCCCAAAACGCTTGCCCTTCACCACTTCCTAGTGCTTTCCCTGGGGAGAAGAAGTGGCGCAACAAACTCCCCAGCAGCACAGCTATCTGTTCAGTTAGAAAATACTTGATTGTATACCATACATGGTATTCAAAGTAATTAACATCACAGAAAAAAAAAAAAAAATATTAAAAAAAAAAAAAAAAATATTAGAAATATTATATTGCTATATTATACCCAATATTCATCATAAAATATGTATTTTCTCTAAACTCTCAAATTGAATGGCAATCAATGCTATTTTATTTGAAGTTACCAAAGCTTTCAACATTACTAAGTGTTTTAAAACATCAAACAGTAATTAAAAGATACAACAAAAAGTTAATTAAAGAACACCTTGTCTAAATCAGTTGTTCCAGTATTTTGTAAGCTTTAAACCCAAACTCAAAGCATTTATTTCAATTAAACCAATTACAGGCACTTTTGAATTGTCAAGGGGTCGGTCAGTCAGAAAGATCAAGCTAGTTGCCTATTCCAAAGCGTAGGTACCTATGCAGAAGAACGGGCAAGAAACTCCATGTACACTCTTTTAAATTAAAATAATATGGTTACAAAGTCTTGGTTACATTCATATTAAAAATTATACATGTGAGAACGATGCATAACGTTAAAAGCGTTCATAATGAAAAGACGAGAAAAAAAAAAACAATTCAAATATTAGGTAAATTAAAATTAGCCGTGGCAGCAAAGAGATGACCAGTCCCTGACGGCGCCCGTTCACGAACATGACGCACGTATTAGCACCATTCAGCTCAACCATTTTTAAGCCATTTTTAAAGTTTTATCACTTCTTTAAATCTTTCAATAAAGACCACCTCCATTATAATATACGTAGTTATACCATCTTTCTAACATTTCACTACACCCACGGGAACAGGTGTGTCCTCTATTCTTAACTCATGATCTCACGACCCAAACATATCAAACAAAACCCCTTTTATTGATGCATGGCAAAGATCCATCACATCCCAACGAGAATTGTCGTGAAATATCATCTGCTTGCCAACACTTTCATTGTTTTTCAATGGCCAACATATTTTACAACGTTTGCTATAGCAACATAACCTTTATTGTCTGCTTGTTAAGGTTCATCAGTATGTTCATCGATAGGATTAAATGATTATTTATTATTTATTTATATTTATTTATATATACTTATATACTTTTATATTATTGGGCGTTTGACTCTTAATTAGTTTTTCTACGTTTGAGTGACCAGTTCAGCGATGTGTAACAAAACATATGTAGGTATATGTTCGAAATCTACAATTCTACACCTTTAACATATTATGAATGAATTCAACAACAAGATTTGCAGTGTAAACAAGATTTGATGACGGCTAGCAGCGCCCCGCGGTTTCAACCGCATAAGTTTCCCGTAGGAATATCGGGATAAAAACTAGCCTATGTCCTTTCCCGGGACTCAAACTATCTTTATAACAAATTTCATCTAAATCGGCTCAGCGGTTTAAGCGTGAAGAGGTAACAGACAGACACAGTTTCGCATTTATAACCGGTCAAGCCCCGCGCGTTACCGATCGGTGACGAATCAATAGAAAATCAATTTGTGTCTCACTAGCGGAGCTGGACCAATTAAGTATGGATCGTACTTAGACTAAACATGCTCCAGTTTGTCAACGTTTCAATCTTTGAGTACATACTTACTTAATTACTTACATCTTACTTTACATTAATCACAGAAATGACCGCCTGAAGAATACTGCAAAAAATTTTTTTTGAGTAATTTTTATTGTACTGTGTGTGTGTGTCTATGGGGTCGCTTTTTTAATTGCTGAATGGACCTGGCACTCGATGTCGATCTCGCCTGACGGAAAGCGATGGATGAGGTCTATGATGGAACGAGCATGCTCAGGAGATGCCTGTTCTTCTCCATAAGACCCTAACTACGCTTTGGAATGGGCACCTACGAGTAGCTTCATCTTTCTTTGTGACTGACTTCTTTGACGATTCAAAAGTGCCTGTAAATGGTTTTGTAGCGGTATCTACAACGCCACATGCGAACAACGCGTCATACTGACGTCACGCAAATCCTGCATCGCGCAAGCAGAGTTTACCGTGCAACTAGCATAGATACAACAGCCCGACATGACTCATTGGGCAGTTGCCCGCCAGACACAGCACCCGTCTGGTCGGAGGATCCTCCCTTTTCTATAGAGTATGAGTGGACTTTACACCCTGTTCCTCATACCTCTATAGTTTAATTGAAATAAATGCTTTAAATTGGAGTTTCCAATAAAACTCTCCACCAGCTCATCATCATCTGCCTAGCCTTTTCCCAACTATGTTGGGATTGGCTTCCAGTCTAACCGGATGCAGCTGAATACAAGTATTTTACACGGAGCGACTGCCTATCTGACCTCCACAAGCCAGTTATTGGGTTATACGATAGCCCTTGGTAAGACTGGTTGTCAGACTTTCGGGCTTCTAACGACCCGTAACGTCTGTCAAAGATCCATGAATTTCAGCCGGGACCAACAGCTTAACGTGCTTTCCGAGGCTCGGAGGGGTCTTGGTATGTAAAAATGGTCACCCATCCACGGACCAACCGCGGCAAGCATAGCTTAACCTGATCGATCGAACCGTGCGGCTGTTATTTCTTAGCCACAAGCCCCTCTCAAACTCTTCATCTGTTTCTAGTAATTTATCTAATTGTTTGGCTATTCCACTACAAATGTTACGAAATAACCCCCTGCTTGGTACAAGGCCGTTAGTTTCACTCAATGAAACGCTGAAGTGAACGCATCCCAAAATACTTTGTATTTCATGGCGAGCCGCCTCGGCGAAATAATGACGAAAACATCTCAGTAATGTTTTACGAAAATAATGTATTTCTTCTATCAATAGAGAGCTATGGTAACGGCTGCGACTTATGAGTTGTAGGTCGTAGGTTCGAACCCAGACAGGTGCTTTACTTTCTGTAAATTTCTGGCTTTCATTTCGACGGTTCAACAACATTCATCGCGTTATTTAAGTTGTTGAACAGACAAGTTGTTCGAACATACGAATCAATGGATTAGCAATATCCGTCAAAATAATTCAAATTGTGGTTGATTGTGTGTAACGCTATTAGGGTCGAATGATAAACCCACTATTGATATTCGATAAAGACCAAATTATACTGGTTCTGCATTTCCCAAATATTCTGACAATGTGACAAACACATGAAAGTTCATTAGTTGCTACATTCTAATCGGATTGCCGTCGATGGTAGAGTGTTGGCGAGTGGCGGCTAGATAATTGAAATAGCTGCGCGTTATTAATATTCAGCTCTGTTACATAGCGCGGGAGTTGATCCTCATTACGTATTTAACGGTAAAGATTTAACTGATCTTCCAAAAACTTATTGATCTTTTAGTGATGAACACTTTTTCATATTAATAAACATCTCTCACAAAGAGTGGAACTCTCTACCTGCGTCTGTTTTTCCGAGCGCATACAACCCGAATCTCTTCAAAGTGAGAGTGAACAGGCTTCTTTTGGGTAAGCTCGCTCCATCGTCGACTTTATCTCTGTCACCTTTGACCTAAACTAGAGTCAAGAGCAAGCCCATTTCAAATAATAATAATAAAAAAACATCTCAAAACTTTTTGGGCATCGGAAGAGGCACACGTTTTTTTTTAAATATATTAGCTTCTTTTTAAATGTGGGGCTTTTTCTCACCGTTGGTCGCAGTTACTCGAATATTTAGTATTTTTAAGACCCCATAATAAGAAATAATAATAATTTAGTATCGTTCAATAATATTTTAAGTTAACCGACATAGCTTGCAGAGTAAGCAAACTGAAGTGTCAATGGGCCAGCTATTTTTGTCGAAGGACCGATGGCCGGTGGAGCAGACGAGTCCTGGAGTGGAGACTCCGTATCGGCAAACGTAGTGTGGAACGCCCTCCAGCCAGATGTACGACATACATACATAACATAATTACGCCTTCTTTTCATGTGGGGATAAGCAGAAACTACAGAAAGCCACCTGTATCCTAACATACTCCTTTTGTCATGTTTTACGTTCCTACATCTGCTCATACACGCACGCCGATTGCGAGTACTACGCACGCGCACCTGACTTGTACTAACCTACTTAAAAGAATAAAATCTTTTATCTTCTTCTTAGCGCGTCGATAGCAATCTAAATGGACTCGGCCCAGAATTCGGCTACTTGTTTGGCGCTATCACTAGCGTCCATCAGTTCCTGTAACATGCAGCTGACAGGACACGCCAGGACACGATATTAAGTGTCCCATCGTTTGTGGAACAGCACCACATTTACACTCCAAGGCGGAGTCGTCTATGAATCTCTACCTGAACAGGTTTTCCTTGCTTCGGCCAACCTGGGTCCGGAGTCTGTTTAAATACTTCCAGGTTACCCGAATCATTTATGATTAAAAGCTAAAACCCCGTGTACAAACGTTACATTACAGTTCCACGCTCCCGGCTCATCACTAACCACGAGTATTTGCGCGCTGCGATATTAGACAAGTTGTCGCGGCCGCCTCATTTAGACCTAACGACTACTAAACTATATTAATAATCATTATTAACCTGCCCCGGCACGTCCGGGGGGTGGAAGGGAGGACTGGGGTCGGGGTCGGAGGGGGCGACGGAACAAGAGACCATTGTTGGAATCTATCTGTCAAAGGATAGACGAATTTAATTGACGCGCGCTCAATAAGGGCTATTATCCCGTAACTGTGATGTTGCTCTTTCGTAGCCGGTGAACCGGAGCGAGCGACAGCTTTTTATTAATTTCGCACTTAATAACTTTTAGATGATATTCGACTGTGAAGTTTTTCATAGCGACACAATAGCGCGGGTCGATAGAATTCGTTTGATGTTCGCGTTTTTGTTACTTGTGATCTTTGTTAGTATTTTATTGATTTGTCGCGTCGAAGAATCTGGTAATTGGCTTTCCCGCTTTGCGTTATATTGGAGAATCTGTTGGGAATGATTGGCCTAAATTGGCCAAATCCTCTTGATGTTTTTCTATAGAGTAAAATGATGTTAATAATCGTTTAGGAAATCCCTAACATGATTTCCATTATTAGGACTCAACGGTACTTTAGTAAATTGCTCGAGTATTTACCATAAACTCAAACCCAAAGCATGTACTCGTATTTCTATAAACTTTTTAATTGTCAAGGAAATCATAGTGAGATATAATCTTTATCTACTTGTATAAGTATGATCAGAAACAGTGCTGGCAGTGGTAATTTTTCTCTATATAAATAATTTCATCACTACTGCTCTCAAAACGGTAAAGGGAAACATCATGAGAAACCGGCATGTCCTAGAACCAAAAATTCGAAGACATTTGACATCTACAAGCCCGCATTGGGCTCGCGTGGTTAATTATAGCCCACTCCCTCTTGAAGAGAGGAGACCTGTGTCCCAGGAGTGAGAAGATAATAATAATTATACTTATGCTGCGAGAACTGCTGAACATTTAGCTGTTACTTGATAGGGAGTACATCTTTGAATGCCTTCGATTGAAGGCCGAAAGCAGTACCAGTACATATTCTTCCAAGACATTGAAAAACTCACTATGTAGGTACTCACACTGTCCCAGGATTTTTTGAAAGACAATTTTTTGTTGGGACCACGCGGTCCATGATATTACAACCTGTCTGAAATTCATCATCGCCATCATAATTTCATCCGAAAGACGTCCACAGCTGGACATAGGCCTCCCCCAAGCACCGCTACTTCGACCGGTTCTGTGCTTTCCGCAACCAGCGGAATCCTGCAGCCTTCACTAGGTCCACCTTGTGGGAGGCCTTTCAATGGCACGTCTTCCGGTACGCTGTCGCCTCTCCAGAACCTTTCGGCCCCATCGGCCATCTGTTCTGTGAGCAATGTTCCCTTGCCCACTACCAATAAAGTATGGCAACTCTTCGGGATATGTCGGTTACCTTGGTTCTCCGACGGATCTCTCCATTTCTGATTCGATCACGTAGGGTAACTTTGAAACTTTCTCCATTGCTCTTTAGATAACTCCATTGCCTTTGACTTTTAATTTTGTCTTAAAATCCTCATAATCAGCCTATAATGTTCCCACTGCTGGGACACAGGCCTCCTCTCAGTGAGAGGGAGTGGGCCGTAATCCACCACGCGGTGTATTACATTACATAAAATAATAATGAGTTAAGGATAAGCAAATGATGACATACTTAGTTAATATTTTAGAATCGGTGTTAAAGTTTTTAAAATGTAGTGTACGCATATTTTGTTGACGACAACGATGTCGGTGTCTGTTGGCTCGGAGCCAGCTAGAACACGCCAGCACGTTGCTATTGAAGCCGATAAAGAGGTAGCTCAAAAATAAAAGTAGACATTTTTGTAGAACATCTGTCCGGTATGTGTAGATTTTCGGTTTACTGACAGCAAAAATTGTGGGACAATATTTTAAGAGTAGAAGGGTCATCAATGATGACCCTTCTACACACACTTGTAGATGATCACACTGGTAGATGATGATGACTCATCATCATCTACCTAGCCTTTTCTCAACTATGTTGGAGTCGGCTTCCAGTCTAACCGGATGCAGCTGAATACCAGTATTTTACATGAAGCGACTGCTTATCTAACCCCCAGAACCCAGTTACTGGGTAATACGATACCCCTTGGTAAGACTGTTTGTCAGACTTTCTGGCGACCCGCAACGACTGCCAAAGATCCACGAATGACAACCAGGACCAACGGCTTGACGTGCTTTCTGAGGCATTAAAAAACAAACTGCGATCACCACTTCGTCAGCCAACCAAAATGATCGAAGCAATAAAATTCTACAGTTTAAAAAAATGTTCCAAAGATTTTGACAGCTCACTGACACGACGATAGTTTCATATCTACCATCCAAGCACGAAATCATACAGGGTCCCATTAAAATGAATAGACACATTTTAAAACAGTTCTCGGTAGGTACGTTTAACTAAAGATATCCAAGCAAAAAAAACACTGATTAAAGTGATTTTATTTTAACCTAAAATAATAAATTGCTGGTACATTAGTGTATTCTCGTTAGCTGATTATTTTTCTTTTAAGTATCTAATGCGTTTTCCTTATGTATTTTTTTAACATCGTCCTTATTTTGGTGGTCTGAATGATTTCTAAAAGTTTGTCCATATATTTTAATGGGACCTTATATACTCGTAGCTTAGTTAAATACTTACAAATCTTATGACAAAAGTCATCCCCTACGAATGAAATCAAACTTCAGCAAACATATAATGTAATTTGAACATGGCGGGATGGTGGAGGGAGGCAGCGAGGCGCGGGGGGGTTGCAGAATTTAATATTGGCAGCGCGCGCGGGTTAAGGCGGCGTGCAAATAAAACTCTATGAAACCGCACCCCCGAGCTGTTAAGGGGTTGAGCTTTCCTGGTAATTAATTTATGGTTTGTGTTGAATCATATTTTTGAAAGGTCTTCCGTAGTCTATTGCTAGAAACAGCCTGTTACTGAACTGAACTTTCATCGTCATTGACCTCTGAATGTGAAAGACTGAATGCGACTAACGAAAGGTGAATGAGTGGAAACCCTGGGAGGGGGTGCCCTAGAAGGATATAATATAGTGACCTGATTGGTGATGTTCTTCAGAAAGATCAGAATACACTAGTATTCTGTAAAAATTACCGTGAGACCTTAAAACTCTCCCTGCCAACAATATATAAAACTTTTTAAGCTCAGGAGGCCATGAAGGTCGCCGACAGGTCCCAAAGTTTCTGCTTGTGAACGCCATGAGTCAAAAGTCAAAATTATTACAAGAGGCCGTGGGATAGGCCGGCGGGTCTAAAAAAAGAAATCTTTCAGAATGCCGTGGGATCCGCCTTGACCTCCCGAATTCAAATAGTTTTTACAACTACTGGCGTGCTGTTATGGAAAATGTGACAAAAGTATTAAAAACGATACTTTGGCTTGCTGAACAAAATTTTTTGGAGGTCGCCGGCGGTTCCCATGGCAGAGAGTGTTAAGCGAGTGAGCTGTCAATTGTGTGAATCCCTGTAAGCATACGGTAGAATGCCAGCTCACATCAAGCTCACTTCAATTAAGCTAAGTTTTCTCGGTGAGATTTTTACAGAATAGCACTGCTGATGCGTAGTATTCGCAATCGGTGTGCGTGTATGACCAGAGGGGCAATTCGAACGTTCACAGTCTGATCTCAGTCTCAATCTGTCAAAAATACCTCTAATTTCCCTACATTTTGACAAGTTTTTGACATTTGTTTGTCGCTGAGATGAGACTGCGGCTAGATTTTGAACGTTTTTAATTGTGGGAATTGGCCTTCAGATGTATGAACGTCAACGAAGCAAAAGGTAGACGCTAGATGTGAGTGAATGGTGTTTCGAGTATCAGGAGGTATTAGATACTTATAGTAAGTAGCAGGGATACTCCATACCCTGATCAAAACAGTTACAAAAGTGGTGACAATTCACAACTTTTTACTCGACTGCGACAAAGCCAAAGGAGGGTTATGATATTAACGTACTATGTATGTATGTTCATCTGTCCTTCGTAGCTCTTAAACAACTTATTGTATTTTTTGAAGATTTTTTGTCCAGCACCCAGCAGCCTTAGCAGCATTGCGAAGCATACTATATCATTCACAATGTGAATCATTTTGAACGATATTGCTAATACATTACTTCGGCTTAACCAATTTTGATAAAATTTTGTATGGACGTAGCTGACACCCTGGATTAACATGTAGGCTACTTTTTATCCAAATATTCCCACGGGATCGACATTTACGCGGGTGAAACCGCGGGGCGCAGCTAGTTGCTTCATAATGTTAGAAAGATGTGTCTGCTCAACAGCGTAAAAAAAGCAATGAACGTCGTTGAACTGTCAAAATTAAAGCCATTGCTACTACACATGAATCTACTGTAACTATAAAAATGTTCATATTTTTATAGATATGTTATTAAACGTTTAAACCTCGCATGGTCTCCCCCTTAACCGTGTGTCTGCGGATATTTTTACAAACGTTATTACTGTGCGGTGCGCTTTAGCTTTCTTTATTAAATTGTCGTTAGGGGTCGCCGCATTAGCCGCCCGGCTTTCGGCTTTCAGCTCTCGGCCTCGGCTCGACAAACGGCCTCGGGCAGCGCCGAATGAATTGAAAGCAACAATATTGCGGGTGTTATTATCGTAAGAGGTAAACGATGGTAAATTGTAATTAAAACGTTTAAATGGTGGGATTTATTTCTATGGCGTATTTTTAGCAGAAAGTCAATAATTTCCTCGATAAGTTATATGTCTTACTCGCTAATGGGGGTGTCCATAAGCTAAATAATAACAGTCGCACTGGTCGATCGATCAGGTTAAGCTACGCTTGCCGCGGTTGGTCTGTGGATGGGTGACCGTCTCTACATACAGAGACCTCTTCGTGCCTCGGAAAGCACGTTAAGCCGTTGGTCCCGGCTGTCATTCGTGGATCTTTGACAGTCGTTACGGGTATTCGGACTTTACGCTTTTTATTTGATCGTTGTTTTTTTTTTTATCTGATGTATCTGGTGTATTGTGTGTCTTTTAGTCTGTGCTAAATAAATGTATTTTCTTTCTTCTTTCTTTCTTTCTTATTTAGAAGCCCGAAAGTCTGACAACCAGTCTTACCAAGGGGTATCGTGTTACCCAGTAACTGGGTTGTGGAGGTCAGATAGGCAGTCGCTCCATGTAAAGTACTGGTACTCAGCTGCATCCGGTTAGACTGGAAGCCGACCCCAACATAGTTGAGAAAAGGCTAGGCAGATGATGATGGGGGTGTCCATAAGTGTACAGGGTTAAATTAATTAACTTAGAGAAACTCAGCAACCGTGTTGGGTATCGATGTCTAAACATGATAAACCAAAAAAAAAATAAGTATTTGATGATTTTTTACGTGAAGATCATCGACCACAGTTCAAATCAAATCAAATCATTTATTAAGTGTGTTTTTTGGTGAGGTTACATGGTCTTATAAAATACAACATTGTGCTCAAAAAACTACCCATTAGGCTTACACTTTTTTATGAAAATTTCTTCATTATTACTTAAATATAGGTATTATATTATTATGCAAAGTACATGAAGCTATATAAAGTAATGTCAGATAAATAAATAATCAAATTGTCAATTAAATATTTTTGTCAGAAAGAAATTCAGTAATTGAATAATAGCATTTTTGGATTAATAAATTATATAATTTTCGTTTAAACTGCAATAAATTATAATCTTTAATAGAATTAGGCAATTTGTTATAGATTTTAGGTGCCATGCACAGTATGCTATTGTGCATGAGGGCGGTTTTTGAAGGCCTTAAGTACAATTCATGACGATAAACTTGTCTTATTGATTTAGGATGATGTTCTATTTTTTTGCGAAATAGTTCAATATTTTTCTTTACAAAAATTGCGGTTTCATATATGTAGAGACATGGTAATGTTAATATTTTGAGCTCAATAAAATATGGCTTACAACTATCTATCGATTTCAAACTGCATATGGACCTTAAACAACGTTTTTGTGCCTTGAAAACAGAGGTTTTTTCACAGGAGTTGCCCCAAAAAATTATACCATAGCGAAGTATGGAATCAACGCAACCAAAATAGTTAGTGTAGTAACTTGAAATATCAGTTTAAAAATCATCTTTTTTTTTGGATAAACTTCACAGACGTGATGGGTATCGAAATCTAAACAATACCTAATTATGTCTAAAGAGTTTCGCTACCTAATTTAAATTTACCCTGTATACACCTCAGGCTACTTTTAGGAACACACTCAATGTATTTTCGTTGATTTTTTTGTGTCTGAAGTCACTAATCCATCTGGCAAATATGGTGATCATGGTGATAATGGCGCCGATTCTCTTGTTCACAAACTAAACTAAATTTAAGTTCAGTGCATCTTTTTCTTTCTATTTCATTAAGAAAAGGACAGGAGATAAATATTAGTTTAGTCCTGTCAAATTAAGATTCTCCATAGACAATTTAGACGTGATTAAAAAATTGGGTATTAAAAATACGTCAATTTACGTCAGGCACTGACTAATTTGACAGGTCTAAACTAATATTTATCTTCTGTCCTTTTCTTAATGAAATAGAAAGAAAAAGATGCACTGAAATTAAATTTAGTTTATTTTGTGAACAAGGGAATCGGCGCCATTGATTAGGTACAAGACTTACATATTCGATGAGTTTTTTACCCGAATGCGACGGAACCCAAAAGGAGAGTTAGTTCCTAATTTTGGTTGGCTGGTACGTGTGTATGTAAATTCAATACAAAGATTACATTTAACGCCTTCAGAGCTATGTGGGGGCTGCCGCGCTTTTGTAGTGCATCGGGGATGTTCGCGGAGAATGGCGTGCCAAATTTTTACGCACTGATGCGGACACGGATAGCATCCCTGATGCGGCGAGTGCGCGGCAGCTCCAACAGCTTGGTGGGTATAGTAGCCGACAGGATGGATAGTCCAATGATGTGGCAATGGATGACCACTCATCGTGCGTCATTCCAGTATTTAAAATAAGTTGTTTTTAGTGTATTTTTATGTAAGTAGGTATGTGTTTTCATGTATGTATGTATGTTTTGTGTATAAAATTGTAATGTATGTGTTGTTTTATGGAGTTATGGTCTGAAATTTTATTATTATTATTATTTGATTGGATTGGATTCAAAGATTGACTTTTGGGAACACAGTCAGTATGTAGGTAGTACCCAAGCAGCCAAACAGATCATGATCAAATCTAATCTATATACTTTTATAGAATTCAAAGTCCTAACTGACTGATATATCATCGCACACCCTAAACCGCTGGTCCTAGAGACATGAAATTTGGAGGGTGTGTTCTTTGTGAAGAGTAGGTATCCACTAAGAAAGGGTTTTTCGAAATTCCACCCCTAAGAGGGTGAATAGGGGGTAAATATTCATGGAAAATCACAAATTTTCGTAAAAAGTTTTCCGAAAAATGACGCGAGGCTGACGTTTGATCGTTTTCTTTTTACAATAAACTAGGTACCTACTAGTGATTTTGAACATAAAAGTATATTATTATAATGGTCTACTTGTAGTGGCTAGACCACTTTTTTCAACTTCGATACAAAATACAACAAAAAAAATATGTTGAAAACACGTATTTTTTGACAAAAACCTACGCAGTAATGTATTTTTTCCTATATAATTCAGCAAACCATTTCGAGAACATTAAAAACCACACATTAGTCTTCATTCTTTGAAATAAAATGAAAATTTTATCTTCATCAAGTATCTTCATCATCGACTCAGGGAAATAAACTTAAAAAAATATTTTCGAGAGCGCAGTGATGAAACTATTAACTGGGCTATGACTGACACGAATGGTTTAGCGCCACTGAAACTATACTTTACTCAGACAGATTAATGTTTTAATTATTTCAAGCTTGATAACAATTCGATAAGAAATTGACAGAAGTGGGTAATTTTCGTGCAGGGAGCCTTAATACAGCGGGGTAATTGCGAAACAAACTATCAGTAGCAATGGGTTTCATTTTGACAGTTAGCGCATCAAAACCTTATGGGATGATTTTGGGTTCATCTTCAACCCAAATAAAATAATTATTTGCATGGAAGTGAACGGAATTTATCCTATCATTATGACAGTCGCGTAGGTAAATGAACATGTTTTTGCGATGGAACATCACACTTAGAAACTACGGATTTTGAATGAAAATAAATCCGCATTTTTTGTTTATTGAAATAGCTTCTGTTTGAGCCAGGAATCGAACCCGATTCCTTTTGTGTGTTTTGTTCACTTTGCGAGTGTGCCAGGGCAAAATAGATATGAAAACACAGTGAATGAAAACAAATGCCAGCGCCATCTATTGTAATTTTGTATTAATCAATGAAGCAAGATGCTACAGCTAGTGACTAACAGATGGTAGTAGATGTTGTTATACCAAGGTGGTACGTACATAAATTACTAATAAATTTGACTAAATTACTAATTTGTTTGTGATTTATTAAGGAAATAATATTGTATTTGCTGTTAAAAAAGCCTACGAAATAAAATATAAATTCTTCACTTAACCACGGGAACTATCTTTCGCGCCATCTATTATTCAATCAGGCATTTAACTGAACACAGTAATACTGCTACTCTCCAATAGATGGCAAGAAATTTAACTAAATAAAAATGTAATAAAAAACCAAAATTAAGTGTCTTTTGTTTTGGAAAGAGCACGTTTAAATCAGCTGCAAGCTTAATAGATAACCAAAACTTAAACATTTAATTAATATGTTAACAACGTTATACGTAAATGATTTATGAATAGCTGTTGAGAATTCGATATTACTTAAGTAGGTACCAACAATTCCACAACTTCAAGAGAAAAAATTGCTAATGTAAATTGATATCACAAAATTATAAACAAAACCTTATTGAGTAGGTACTTAGGCATTGTTTGTTGCATTCATGTCAGACCGTGCCTATTATTTCCTAGCTGGTATTCCAGTAGGTACCTTCCTACTAGTTATCACAAAGATTTATCCGTCTCATGCATCCTATGCATTCTACACCTAATCTATTACATAACCCATCTTCTAAAGTAATAAATTAAACCCCCTAAACGATAAAACAACTCTCTAAAAGAAAATTAAAACACCGCTCTCTCACTAAACTGGCAACATAATTACCTAAAGCACTTCAGCACAAAGGACATTACATACAAGACTGCACCGAAAAAAAACTCCGTGGAGTTGCATTTGCAGCGCCTTAATGAAGCGGTTACATAAATTTCTCTCTATAAAGAGCCCAATAAAGCAATCCAATAAGCAGTCGGGGCGGGGCGGGCGGTTGCGGGGCGCGGGGGGTGCTCAATAAACCCTCATATCTTCAGCAATTACGACAAAACAAATGAGAGCTAACGAAATTCACCTCCGAGAGAAATCGGCCGTGGAACAGGGCGGCATGGAGTAGACTTGTTACGTTAAATTTTACGTAGGTTTTTGAGAAGTACGGCCTACCTGTGTTGTGCTCTGAAAAGGTTGATGAATTGGTACCTAAATAGTAAGTAAATAATAATAAAATTCTTGCAATGGTTTTGTCGCACTTAACAATTTTGAACTATTTAAATTCCCATAGGAACTATTAAACCTAGGTGGTGTACCTAGGTTTTGAAATAATCCTGTGTTACAGGTTACTAGGACCTACCTAAGCTTAATAGTTTTAAACACAAAAAAACCGAGGGATTTTCTTTAACAAACAATTAGAAAAAAAAAAGATAAAAATATTGTTTATTCTGCACAAAAAATATGCACATTACATATAAAAAAAAAGAAACGAAAAAAGAAAGACCTTACACATACAACGTAGGCAAAATCGTAGTCGTGTTCGTAATTGAGTTGTAAGTACCTATTTATTTAATGTAGTACTTCTGCAGCCTGATGCGATGCAGGATGCAGGCTCAGTTTAACGTCACACAAGGCTTTCATTACATTCGCTTGTTTAGAACCTTAGCTAGGTTTTACACACACGACGAACGAAGATATTACTTTTGCACTATCACAGATCATCATCATCTATCACTAGTCACTACTAAAAAATCACACAGATAATGATTTAGAAACCAGAAAGTTCGGTAGATTTTTATTTTACTTATTATTATCAAAAAAATTTGAAATACAGAATTTTTCTAAAAATTTTATAGCACATTCTACTGCGTTTCTGTTCCTTGTTCCCCGCGGATTGCCAAAGGGCTGTGTGTCGGGTGTTTTAGGGTTTTTTCAGCGGCTTTGACTTGCAAATTGTCGCAACGCCCGCCATTGCCTAAGGCGCGCGCGTAATTAAAAATCAGAGACGCCGCTAGCGCTATGGTGGCGAGTAGCGGTACTAAGCTGCGTGATTATTTTTAAATTTTTGAAGGTTTATGTTAATATATCCAAAGTAAGAAAAAAAGCGCTCAACAATAAAGTGTTTATAATTTTTATATCGTTTCAAAAGGTTAATAATAAAGGTACATGTATTGAAATTGAATTAAGACTTTAGTTGGATCACTTGTCAACAGATGGCGCTGCACACTTGAAGTTAGCACTAAACTATTGCCGACATGAAATTAATCGTAGCACTTTCATTAGTTGAGTAAATTAAACCATAAACAATAAGAATTTTTCATCTCCGGGTCATTCGCATAAACTAATTTTGTGTTACAAGTGTTACAACATTACGGGATTTCTAAAATACCTAAGTACCTAATTATTTCATCTTATCCCAATCCTGGTTATAGGTACCTCTGGCCAGGTGGAGTGACGACCTGGATGAGAGTGGCCAAGGACTGATGTAAATGGCGTTCAGGCCTTTGTGCAGCAGTGGACCGCTATAGAGTTATGATGAGCCAATCCAGAGTACTTAAAGCACAATATTTAGGTATATCTTTCTTTTTTCCATCAGGTAGAATGACAGCTCTCTTCAAGCACAATGCACCTATGTTTTCACGATGAGACTGTTACAGGATAGACCGGCTTGTCTTTTTTTTTTCGGAATGGCATCTTGCAGTTCAACCTATGAGGTTGTCGTCTGCTTAACCGGGCTTGCCTGTGGATGCCTCAAAATTAAGGCCTCCAGCCAGGGCTTAAAAACTTATAATTAAACGAAGCGACTACACACTAAGGGCACCCCCTGTGGTGTTCGGACCTCGGCTTAGGGCGTCGCTGGGAGGTAATAAGAAACCGATGTATGTTTTCGAATAAAATTTAATTTTATTAATAGAAAACAAACAGTTCATTTAAACATTCGATAACATCAATCGGTTTCTTACTAAACTTCAACTATATCCGACGACCCTGGTTACTTATCTCCGTTGGTGACCGTATCTACTTAAGAATTTTGATACAAAAATTTAATTAATAGAAAACAAACAGTTCATTTAAACATTCGATAACATCAATCGGTTTCTTACTAAACTTCCGACGACCCTGGTTACTTATCTCCTTTGGTGACCGTACCTACATACCTAAGAATATTGATACAAAAAATTCTCTAAAACTCCATGATAAGGCTAACGTTACTAAAAAATATATACTAAAGCCCCCCTAATACTACACGCATATCAAATGAAATATGTAGTATTTATACGAATTTTATTGTTCTAATTATTCACTTTCTTCGGTAACAATTAGTGTAGTATATAATTACGTCGTGTCGTGACTACGCCGCGGTCGACTCAGCCTTTATTGTATTAAGCACCATTATTAATTACAGTTCCGTTTTCCTACATTTTTATGGCCTAGGTGTTAGTCGATTCGCACGAATTTACTCGCCCGAAACGAGCGAATCGTCACTTTTAAATAATATTATTTATTCTAAAGGGGATTCGCACTAAATTAACGAACACGAAGGAGCGAACGAACGAGTTGTCGAACACCAGAATTAAGCTAATACTTATTTGATACATTTAAGTATTAGAATTTAAAAAAGTTTTAAACGTGTACTCTTTTCTTCTCTCTTTATTCTTAACTTCATTGCAAAAAAAAATTAAAATGTGCGAATTGCCTAATACATATTTCTGAAGTTGTCGACTCACCCACAAATAAATTAACTTCGTGCGAGTCGCCTATAGAAAAAAATAATATAATCTAAAAGTGACTATAATCATAATCTAAATCTGAATTTGCCCGTTTCGGGCGAGTAAATTCGTGCGAATCGACTAATAAACTACTTTTATAGTTAAAGTCGTCGAAAAAATATTTCTTGATCGTATCTCAAAAGTTCTGTGTAAATATTCGATTAATAGGTTTTTACGTATTAACGTTAGTTAAATAAATTTAAAGCTAATGCCTTCTGTTGCCTGTAACCTGTAATTAATTAAGGTGACCCTGAGAGCGTTTTTGTTCTGAATCATGACCATCGTAACCTTTTAAGTATGTACAGTTGACAAAAGAGATAGATATGCAGGATCGTCGGATATATATAGTTGAAGTTTAGTAAGAAACCGATGGATGTTCTCGAATAAAATTTAATTTTATTAATAGAAAAAAAGAGCTCATTTATGAAATTAAATTTCAGTCGGCAACATCCATCGGTATCTTACTAAACTTCAACTATATCCGCCAATCCTGCATACTTGAGGCATATAGAATCAAAGGTAGCTAAGTGCCTCCGTGTCAAATTTTCAGGAACCGAAAAAAACGTTTTTCTAATTTAAGAGTCAGGGGTTTTCATACTCTCTGAGTTTATTCTCCATACTTAGTTAATTTTTTGAATGTTTGGCACTTAGCTGCCTTTGATTCTACAGGGTGTTACAGAAAGGGTATATCAATACAAACGGGTTGAAGAGTGTATCTGGTTTTTTTTTTTTTTTTTTTTTTATGGATGGGAAATCATCAAATGACCCCTCCCGCTCTGGGTGGAGCGAAGGGAGTGTCAGACTCTTACTGACTAAAACCCATCCGTGTTCCTTCCTTAGCCCTTTATGTTCCGGGGTAGCGGTAACCCTTTCGGACAATCCCGCACCCCCGGCAGTGTATCTGGTCTAGAATTTCTATACAAAATTTCAGATCAAAAGCATTAACTTTGAAAATGCTTAATATTTTTTTTTATTTCGACATCACGGCGCTGCACTGGCGCGCGGCGGCGTGATGTGTCTGTACTAGGCGCACAGACACACTACAGATAATGGATAATGACCCTCGTAGTGCGGTGACACGTTTGTTTTGATTTCAATTTAATAAACTATCGAAATAAAAAAATATTAAGCAATTTCAAAGTTACTGCTTTTGAGCTGAAATTTTGTACAGAGATTCTAGACCAGATACACTCTTCAACCCGTTTGTATTGATATACCCTTTCCGTAACAACCTGTATATGCCTCACTTAATCCCTTTGGTTGACTGTACTTTAGGTAGGTACCATTTTACGCTCTAATCTAACCAAACAACTGAGAACCTAAACATCTGTGGGTCTATTGTGTCAAAATTTCTCCGTGAAAACTTAGATGAAGTTGTCGTTAGTGTCCATCCCTAGCATCAGGTGAATTGACAGCTCTTTTTACCTAAGTTTTCATGTTGAGATTATTACAGAATAGACTGATTGTACAGACTGGACATCAAGCTACTACAATCTGTCAAATTTTTTCAATAGATTTTCAACTTTATCTTCTAAAGAATAAGGTTCAAAGTTGATTGGGAAAAATTTACAGTTTCGTGTAGCTTTTATGTGCTGGCGTCTGTGCCTAAAGGCTTTTATGTCAAGGCTACACCTAAGTAGAGCATCTCTCGAGAGCGTTAATTTAGGTAGGTACTACTGAAACGTACTTAGGTAAATATGAGCGTTCAGAGATCTAGAAACCGTTTGCTAAGAGTTAGGTACATCATTTGATCTGTAATTGAAACTCATCTTGAGTTTTTCTGTTTATTTATTTTAGGATCTCCAAACAAAAGATATACACAAAACATTATGTGGTTAATTGACAACAAAGTATTTGGTAGGTGTACTCTTTCAATTACAGGAGACCACAGCATGCACAATAAAATGAACAACTAAGCTAACAAATTAAATACCTAATACATAATACTGTTACTGAATATCATGAAAAGTAGAGGACAAGGAAACGTTTTCTTATTTATTCATTAAAACTTTATGCACAAGTAAAAACTCTACAATGGTGGACTTAATGCCTTGGACATTTTCTACCAGTCTATTCATATACAGGGTGAAATTAAATTC
The DNA here is from genome assembly GCA_947508005.1 of Amphipoea lucens. Classification (NCBI taxonomy): domain Eukaryota; kingdom Metazoa; phylum Arthropoda; class Insecta; order Lepidoptera; family Noctuidae; genus Amphipoea; species Amphipoea lucens. The sequence goes on from OX382379.1 coordinate 13,975,502, forward strand.
ATGGGCATCCTTTTAAGGGGTCATTGTACTCATCATTACGAACAACTTTTATTATGGGACCAAACATGAAATCGCGAAAAAAAAATCAGCTGTTCCTACATTTTGACAAGTTATGCGAACATAAATGTAGGGAAGAGCTGATTTTTTTTACGATTTCAGGTTTGGTCCCGTAGTAAAAGTTGTTCATAGTGATGATTACAATGACCCCTTAAAAGGATGCCCATGAATTCAATTTCACCTTGTAGATAACATAAAATCACGCCAGTTTTGTTTTAAATCCATGTAATAAAGGACGGTCAATCAAACTGCCTAGCCTTTTCCCAACTATGTTGGGGTCGGCTTCCAGTCTAACTGAATGCAGCTGAATACCAGTATTTTAAATAAAGCGACTGACTATTTGACGTCCACAACCCAGTTACTGGGTAACACGATACCTTTTAGTAAGACCGGTTGTCAGACTTTCGGGCTTCTGACTACCTGCAACGATTGTCAAATATATATTATATCTAATATTCCACAACTATCACACAACGCCATCTAGTCCCAAGCTAAGCAGAGCTTGTGTTATGGGTACTAGACAACTGATAAACATACTTATATATTTCTAAATACATACATATTATAGATAAATTACACCCAGACACAGAACAAATGATCGTGCTCATCACACAAACATTTGTCCTGGGTGGGAATCGAACCCATGACCTCCGGCATAGCAGTCAGGGTCACTAACCACTAGACCATCAGGCCTGTCAAAGATCTACGGAGGGGTCTCGATGAGTAATGAATGGTCACCCATCCATGATACGACCGCGGCAAGCGTAGCTTACCCTTCGGTCAACCCGTGCGGCTGTTATTATTTAGCCACGAGCCCCTCTCAACTGTGAAAGGACTGTGGTGTCGCTAATGCGCGCCTCCCGTGCTCGCTCGTATCAGCGGCTAATTGTCGATGACTGCGGCCCGCCCTACGCGTACGCGCGGAGTCCGGGAGCCAGCGACCTGCTTTTTAATGTGATCATATTTGATTCTTGTAGCTAGCTGACCATCTTTCTTAGGCATGTTTGATTATTACATTACTCATTTTAACAAGTTTCCGGGATTAGTTAATACCTACCTATTTTTACTTTAGGTTTTATTCTAACTACATAATATTTTTTATTGTTTCATTATTATCAATGTTGGAACGCCGACGTCTGGGGTATCGGAGGTTTTTTTTTAAACTAATGTAGCTGTTAACAAACAATATTTTTTTTACTGAACCTGTTTATTTTTCAAATAAAAATATTTCTTTTGATTTGATTTCTGCCTACAATATTACACTGTGTATCAGAAAAAGGCAGGCTTCACAGAAATATTGCAATAATATAAGGTCTATCTATTCACACACGAAACATTTTAAGAGAAACATCTATACTTAGGTGGTAAGGAACTTCCTTACCACCTAAGGTTTTTTTGATAAAAAATCAGCCTTTCCCCAAATATGTTGGGGGGTCGGTTTCCAGTATAGCTGGATGCAGCTGAATACCAGTATTTCACATGGAGTGACTGGGTAAGGCTGGTTGTCAGAATTTCAGGCTTCTGACGTCCAGTAACGACTGTCAAAGATCTACGAATGACAGTCAGGCAGATTTTAAGAACGATATTATAATATGTAAAACTAATTTTAAGATAAAAACTGCAATTACATAATTATCACACTAATCACACTAATATTATACAGGCGAAACTTTGTGAGTGTGTGTATGTGTGTTTATATGTTTGTTACTTCTTCACGCTGAAACGGATAAACCAATTTTGATAAAATTTTGTATGGAGATAGCTGACACCCTGTATTAACATATAGGCTACTTTTTATCCCGTTATCCTCACGGGATCGACACTGATGAGGGTGAAACCGCGGAGCGAAGCTAGTGAATTGTATTAATATTATTTCCTTAACGTTCGGCTTTTTCAAACTCAAGTAAAACCTAGACGTCGAAAAATTTTTTCTTCGTGGCTCCCGGTCTACAAACGTTATAATTATAATGACTGCGCTCGTTAATTCTTTGATTCAGTTAAACTAACCGACGCAGATTTATTGTGACTAATGGCAGCACAACCTTGCTTTAAGTTCATTAACCGTTTCAACATTAATTTGGTCCTTAGTCATTTACACGAAGAGTCTTTCATTCAGCTATGCATCTGAACATGTCGTTGTCTGGCTTGAAAATGAATGGTGCGAATATATAGAATAGAATACTCTTTATTATGTACACTATATTTATTACAGACATCAAATCATCAATAAATAATAATCAATCAATCAACATGTATCGAGGCTCTCGTTAGGCGGTTGGATCAAGGGCCTGATTCAGAAGGCAGTACTTCTCGATACGGCTCGCATTGTGAGGAGGTTCCTGTCTCTGGAGCCCTAACCACCGGTAGGTTGGACCGTGCTCCCGACACCGGCGGACTACTATTTTTTATTATATTTTTAAATGTTTTTATATCCTAAGCTTTAAAATATAATTTATATGTAAATAAAGAAAATAATAATCATAATATTATCATCATCATTTTCTTGCACTGTCTCATCATCATCATCTGCCTAGCCTTTTCCCAAATATGTTGGGGTCGGCTTCCAGTCTAACCGGATGCAGCTGAATATCAGTATTTTACACGGAGCGACTGCCTATCCATGCTGGCCATGTCTGTCGAAGGACCGATGGCCGGTGGAGCAGACGAATCCTGGAGTGGAGACCGCGTACCGGCAAGCGTAGTGTGGGACGTCCCCCAGCTAGATGGACGGACGACCTAAAGAAGGTGGCTGGGGTAGACTGGATGCGGAAGGCGGAGGACAGGATGCTGTGGCACAGTCTGGGAGAGGCCCATGTCCAGCAGTAGACTGCGATAGGCTGAGTTGACTGCCTATCTGACCTCCACAATCCAGTTAGGTACTTACTGGGTAATACGAAACCTCTTGGTAAGACTGGTTGTCAGATTTTCGGGCTTCTGAATACCCATAACGACTGTAAAAGATCTACAAATAACAGCCGAGACCAACGGCTTCAAGTGCTTTCCGAGGTATGGAGGGATCTTGGTATGTAAAGTTGGTCACCCATCCACGGACCAACCGCGGCAAGCGTAGCTTAACCTGATCGATCGACCTGTGCGGCTGTTATTACTTAGCCACAAGCCACACTGTCTTATTATATGCTCCTAATTTATTTGGGGTCGGCGCAACTTGGCTTTTTCTTCCATATCTACTACCTACACCATTAGTCGTGATCTCGGTTGTCACCTCCTTTCTAGCCATATCATATTTTACACAGTCCATCCATCGCAGAAGCATCATCCTCCTCTTTTGAGATAATTATGATATTCAAATCAAATCAACTCAGCCAATCGCAGTCCACTGCTGGACATAGGCCTCTCCCAGACCACAGCACCCTGTCCTCTGCCATCCGCATCCAGTCTACCCCAGCCACCTTCTCGTCCAGTCGTCTTCTTCTTCTTCGGTGGAGTAGACGAGTCCTGGAGTGGAGACCGCGTAAGCGTAGTGTGGAACGCCCCCCAGCTAGATGGACGGACGACCTAAAGAATAATGATATTTTTGTCATCAAAATATTGTGCCCACATTTCCTTTGTAAAATTCTCATATTTAAAAAAAAATTGTCCTAAAGTAGAATTTATGATTATGTACGGTCAGCATCAAAAGTTGATTAACACTTCAGTTTTTTAAATCTTAGTTATTGAGCAAAATATTTGTTCAAAATTGCAGCAGAAGATCTTTTTTTAGAATATATACTCTTGTCTACTAGGTATGTGAAAAGCTAAAAATCTGTTTATTGAAAAAAGTTGTTGTCAATTTAATAACATGTAAAAATTATAGTGTTAATCGACTTTTGATGCTGACTGTACGACAAGGTACTAAACAATAAACTAATCAGCCAGCTTACCGGAGTGGTCGGGTCACAGCGGCGATAAATTCAAGTGTCGCCGAGCGAGTACGTATGACGCGTTAGATAACTTGACTGATGTAACTTTCGGGGGACGGCTTCATAAAGTAAGAAGTCAGTAAGAAAATGTAGGTACGCAGGCTGGATAATTTAAATAGCCAGTTTTCGCCCGAAAATACATGTCAACTAAGCTTTGCCATAAGAAAACATAAATTTGACTAGCTTGCTTCAAATGATTTATATAAGACATACATAGGTGTTAATAGGGGGGAGGGGGGGGGGCAAGACTGCGTCGTTGAGCCAACGCAGTCAGTACAATAAAAATATAATATACGCTCGTTGGGCAGCTGGATCAAGGGCTTGATTCAGAAAGCTGTACTTCTGGACACGGCCCGCATTTTTAGGAGGTTCCTCTCTCTGGAGCCCTGACCTGGTGCGCTGTGACTTAATATTTAAAAATATAATTTATATGTAAATAATGAAATAAGGGAAAATAATATAATATAATAAAAGAGCCCCCGTGTGTAAATATCTAGCGTGCCCTGGGTTGCCAGCCCAGTCCGCATTGCTAACATTTTCAAGACAGTAGATAACATTTACAATACAGTACTTAGCATTTTTAAGACAGTATCATTTTCAATATAGTATAATTTTCAAGAAAGTATCATTTTCAAGACTGTATTATTTTGAAGACAGAATCAATCATTCTCATGTAACTGATGCCATTATGGGACACGCAGAAGCTATTAAGAATCTGAATCATTGGTAAAGTCCTCGATGCTTCATTTTGAAAATAATAACGCATCATAGATACATACATTGCCGACAGAATAGATATTTTCTCATTTTCATTGAGCGAGTTCGCAAAGGTAATGTTACACGTGATTAGGGTTACCATTTAGAAATTTGAAAAGTGCTGACTAAAAAGCCGGAGATTTCAATAAAAGTCCGGACATTTTAGTCACAAAATCCAAACATTTACCCACTTAGCTAGTGGTAAAAAGTGCGCTGAAAAATATAAAAAATGGTGATAATACCTGTACCAGAAACTAGAGTTAAGTTTGATTAATTTACGTAAAATTATTTTTATTTCGAAGACATTTTTAATGTTTGAACTAGTTGATTATTTGCAAATTTTCAATACAAGATTTATTGTTTGATCTCGTTAAGTTAATTGATAAAGAAGTATATTTTGTTTTTAGATAAATGAAAAGTTAATAAATATTAAAGACTTATTTGGTATTAAGTTCTTATTATAAGTTTTATTACTCATTTTCCATCTAAGCCAAAAAGTCCGGACAAATTAAAGAGATGGACAAAGTTCGGACAAAAGTCTAGAAGTTCGGACAAATCCGGACGGATGGTAACACGTGATATGTTTGTAATTTATAAATCTTATGTTGTAAATTAGTCTATGAACTGTTAATTAACTACACACTATCGAATTGGGCAACTGTAATGGTAGCGTATGTATGTAACAAATAAATAATAAATCATTCTTTTATTTCTACTTGTTTATAACACCATCCCGCGGCGGCGACAAGTGACGTAAATCATGGCAAGTCTCGCATAACACACAACTATGCGCTACCGCGGGCTAATTGCTTCTGATTTACATTTTAGGCACAAGCCCCTATATTTATGACTTTCCCTCGTAAATTACCCTCACATTTGTGACTTTTAATGTGTTTTGACTTCATTATCAACCCGTAAAGTTCCATTGAGGAACATAGAGTGCCCCATGACCGACCACAATAAATAATGATAAAACAATAATGCTTATTATTGGTAAAGGTGTCTTCTTGTATACAGGGTGTTACGGAAAGGGTATATCAATACAAACGGGTTGAAGAGTGTATCTGGTCTAGAATCTCTGTACAAAATTTCAGCTCAAAAGCAGTAACTTTGAAAATGCTTAATATATTATTTTATAATATCACCCAAATGAGTGTTACAATGATGTACTCAAAGGATGTACTAAATTTCATTATGCAACTCCTTTTCAAAAGAAGAACATTGTCATGCACGCGCGTTTCACTACCACAGCCCCGTAATTTAAAAAATACACTTATAGGTTATTCGAATTCACGTCGTATCCCGCCGGCCACCATTTTTGTTCCATATTAGTATTGCAAAAAAACTGTTTCAGAACCTTTTATAGAGGACTCATATCATGAGTGTAGATAAAGTCTTGTATGAAACTGTACATAATTAGGTATTAAAACACTCATGTGATACTATTATCATAATCCCACATTCGTGTTTTAATACCGTGTTGTAATAAATAACTATTATGAAACACCTATAAGGACCCGCGTAGCAGCTACGCCGTAGCGCCCGTAGCAGCACGTAGTACAAGTGCTACGATAAAGTGAAAACACAGCAAGCTTTGTTTATTTGACTTTCTACGATTTTCCCAACTCATTCTTCAAGTAATTACACTTCCAGCGTCCGCTGGCCCTCAAAAAAAGCACTAAAAGCCTTTTGTTTTTACCTGACTACAGAAAAAGGAGGATTATGATTTTGACCGGCATGTATGTATGTATCTTCATCTGTTCCCTCATAACATCAAAAGTACTTTTAATGATTTGACAAATGAGATTTCGTTATAAGCGTCTTGACCGTCCGCTGGTTATAAGCTATGTGACGTCACACTAAATTCAATATGGCGCCTTCTACAGGACATAAAGTAATGAATTTAAAAATAAATATTTTGGGATGGTGCCTTGTTGGGTATCAAATGAAAGGGCTTAATTAGCACATTTCAAAAATATAAACATTACTGAAATAAGCGCCAAAATAATGAAAAAAAAAAGTTTAAAAACTAAAACCTAACTACTGAAAAAGGACGGAATAAGAAAGTACCTTCCCGTGGTCGCATGCTACCATAGCTTATAAGTATGTTAGTACAGCGGCATGCGACCACAGGAAGGTATCTTCTTGTTTCATCCTTTTCAGTACTCGGGTTTTAGTTTTTAAACTTTTCTTTTGTTTTATCATGTTTAGATATCCATACCCATCACCTCCGCGGAGTTTGCTAGCAAATTTCACTTGACCTTGTAGAGAGGTGTGACGCAGTCATGCTAGTGATTGGACTGCCATGTTCATTATCACGTTATTAGGAAGTAATTAGAGAAGTGGGTGATGGACTGGGGTGGGTAGGAAGGGAGACTAATTGGATTAATTAAAAATCATTCTCAACCATTTAGGTATCGTGATTAAAAAGTTAAGGCCCCTTTCGTGCCAAAAGTAATTATTAAATTTAGAAGGACAGGCAACATCCTTGAATACCATAGTCTCTGAACGTTCTGCATGATGATGATGGATTTCAGCAATGGCGTGCATTGGTTTTCAGAATAGGTAGATACTAGGCCGTCACTAATCTAATCAGAAAAAAAGTGTGGTTATTTGAGTAGGCATGCCTACTTAAGGGTGATAAATTGCGAAGGTCGAACGTCATAGTATTACGCGAGAGACGTACATATTTTTAATTTTGTTGTATTAACTTGAAGGAGTAAAGACTAATGACAATATGCGAATAGTACGGGAACCGAGTAGGCCGTCCGGAGACTGCCTACTGCCGCGCGTGTTTGTACGAAGATTTTGTTTTTTGTTAGGTATGGTAATTTAGTGAGTTTCTTTATTGTGGGGCACACACACTAAAATGTAATTAACAGGCTTATGTTGATATATCGAGGTAGGCACTGCTTATATGCCTATATGCAATGCACGCCACTGATACCATCGTCACTGAAAGTTCTGCATGACGATGACGGATTTCAGCAATATTGTTTACAACTCTCTCAAAAATTTACCTAGTAAATGTTAGTCGTGTTGCCGTCAGGATTAAACAAACATGAAGGGGTTCGTGGCTAAATAATAATATCGTTGTGAAAGCTGAGAAAGATAAACAAATTAAGTATCTTGACTTGGTTCGCGAGGTTGTCGACATGTGGGATGTGGACTCAGCGATCATTGTGCCGATAGTCGTTACAGCCAATGGTTTGATAGCCAAGAGTCTCGACCAACACCTAAGGAGGCTCTCGTTTGGCAGCTAGATCAAAGGCTTGATTTAGAAAGCTGGACACGGACCGCATCGTCAGGAGGTTCCTCTCTGGAGCCCTGACCGCCGGTAGCTTGGACCCTGTTCCCGATACCGGTGGGCTACTATTTTTTATATTTTTAAATGTTTTTATATTTCTTTTATATTCTAATATTTAAAAAAATAATTTATGTGTAAATAGATAAATAAACGAAATAATATCGTTTATTCATTAAAAAAAATGGTGCAGATTACAATAACATAACTTAACAATTATAGAGGACACAGTAGCTCATTTGCCTGAACTAGGTAGAACCTGTGTTTCAAGCTAGAATGGTGCTTAGAATTTTAAAATATAAAAATTAACACTGAGAAGACTAGGTAATTAAAAACTAAATTATCTTAAAAAAAACTAACATGTTTTATTTACAGACAACGAGTAAATCCTCTGTCTCACTGTATGATATTCTAAGTAAAAATTGCAGAATAATCATTTTACCGTCGTAATAATTTAATTTATAGATACTTAATTTCCTATTAATTTATTGCATAGAAATGGGCCTAAAATGTATAGAATTTGTTTATAAAGACATTTAGAGGATGCATTTGACTCTCATACAATATCATTCCGTCTCTTATTAGTATTTTGAATATTATAGGAGAGCATGATTTTGTGGTTGTACATAAAACTTAATTGTTTTAATAACAGCCGCACGGGTCAATTAAACGTTAAGCTACGCTTGTCGCGATTGGTTCGTGGATGGGTGATCATCGTTACATATCTATACATGCACGTTAAAAGCACGTTGATCCCGGCTGTAATTAGTATATCTTTGACGGTCATTGTGGGTTCAAGAAGCTCATAAGTCTGACAAAACGTCTTACCAAGGGGTATCGTGTTACCCAGTAACTGGGTTGTGGAGGTCAGATAGGCAGTCGCTCCATGTAAAATACTGGTATTCACTTTTAGCTGCATCCGGTTGACTGGAAGTCGATCCCAACAAAGTTGGGTAAAGGCTTAACTTTTTACAGTTTGCGATCACCCTCCCACCGGAGTCAGTTGCAGCAAGCAGCCTGTTGTGTTTCGTCGATGCGTGGGAGTTCCAGTGCTTTAGGTATCTTCTGGGCACGCTCGTTCCATCATAGGCCTCATCCATCGCTTTCCATCAGGCGTGATCGAGGTCAAAAGCGGGCCCATTTAGCAATAAAAAAATACAGTGGCACTCCGGGAGTGCCGACAGAAGTGAAAACAAAACTCAAACAGAATACTTTGCCATCACTCACTGACATATCGGATTATACATTAAAACTGAGTACATCCCGAGGACAGCCGAACACATCCGAAGCGGTGTCGATTACGGTAACAGTGGCGCGAGTTCAATAGCTTATTCGCATCTCAAAAAATGCCCAACGCGCCTAAAGAAGTTTTCACTTCAAAAAACTTAAGTTAAAAAAAAACTGAAAAGCTAAAAACAAGCCCATTTTAAATTAAATAAAAGTTGGAAGCGGGCGCGGGACCCATTTGAGTTTGAAAATATAAAAACGGTATGGGTCCCGCCTGCTTCAAACTTTTATTTAATTTAAAATGGGCTTGTTTTTAGCTTCTCAGTTTTTTTTTAACTTATATTTTTTACCGCAGTCGGGTTTTTTGGTTTTTAAAATTTTATTTTTTTATTTTATACTTTTTAGTCATGAGTTGTAAATCCCACTTAAGTGTGATAGTTTTTCTTTAAACTTCGTGATATGTAGGTACTACTGTCGTGACATTGAAATTTCTAACTACAAACGTTTAGTTGGTAGAGGGTTGGGGGGGACACTTGATCCTAACGAAAATTGATACTTTAAAGCTTGATAAGTCACGAACGGTTTACTTAATCAAAAACAGTCTTCCCAAACCCCTAATATTTTTGAAAGACCTATCCAACAATATCCCACTTGTAATGGTTTTTTAACTTTCATTTTTTTCATTTTCACAATATGGCGTTCAGTAGTCGCCATATTTAATTTTCATTAACGTCATGTCTTTAGTGACACTCGCCGGACTAAGAGGAATCGATTGACGTGTGCATGAATCATAAAAATCAGCCCAGGCTTTTGGTCTGTATAGGGCTTCAAAGGAACAAACATACATAGGTACATATATAGGCTGATAAACACATTACCACTCCTTTGCGTCGCGCAGTCGGGTAAAAACATTCTGTTTACAATTTGATGAGAACAAATAGAACAAAGGAGGAGATTGGAGAATGTTTGGGAATGCGAAAACAAAACACTGTCGATGAAAGAACACATTTATTAATCTCTCGTTATGTATAGTTATATATCTCTTAACTACAGCTAGCACTCACGTATATACAAACATATAAATAGTACAATCAACAAAAGACATAAGTATGCAGGATCGTCGGATATAGTTATAGTTTAGTAAGGAACCGATGGATGTTCTCGAATAAAATTTAATTTTATTAATAGAAAACAAACAGCTCTTTTTTTCAAATTAAATTTCAGTCGACAACATCCATCGGTTTCTTACTAAACTTCAACTATATTCGACGACCCTGCATACTTATCTCTTTTGTTGACCGTACATTCACTTACATAACTATATACAATATGGAGTCCTTTCTACTACCGGTACTCAAAGTGCGGAATGTTTCTATGAGCTATGAGCATATTAGGCCTGGCGATTTTGACTCTGACTTTCAATATACAGGGCTAAAATTAATTAGTTAGCTATCCAAACATGATAAAACGAAAAAAATATAATAAATATGATTTGTTGATATTTTGGGGTCACCGACCGCTGGTATAGTGTAGTACAGTCAGCATCAAAAGTCGATTAACACTATCATTTTTACATGTTATTAAATTGACAACAACTTTTTTCAATAAACTGATTTTTAGCTTTTCACATAATAGACAAGAGTACCTATATATTCTAAAAAAAATTCTTCTGCTGCAATTTTGAACAAATATTTTGCTCAATAACTAAGATTAAAAAAACTGAAGTGTTAATCAACTTTTGATGCTGACCGTGCTTTAAGTGTGAGTTTAGAAAATCTGTTTTTTTTTGTTTCATCATGTTTTAATAGTGATACCCATCGCGTTAGTAAAATACATTAAAAAAAAAACTGATGTTCTAAGCTCCAAAATTATACCTGCGGTTGTTGATCCAAAAAATCATCATCAATTCATAAATTTATTTTTATTTTATCGTGTTAAAATATCGATACCCATCAATTCTGTTAAGTTTCGCTAGCTGATTTAGGTTGACCCTGAATTTTTTAGTATTTTCTTTCCGCCCACAGCGCCACACAAATTGTTCCAAGGGCGTTGGCTTCTGGTAATGAAATAAAGCTTTAGCTAGCAAAAATTCTCGTAACTTTCCGTACTTTGTAACATAAATCTTCAATTCTAACACACGCTAATAATTATCACGTCTTTTAGCCCTTTATTTAATAACACAATTTTCTAACTTTCCAAATTAAGATTCACTGGCCTTACAACTAGATTTATTTACAAAGCTTATCTTAATTTTAAGTCATGACCTGTCATATCTAAGCATGATACTTTTGATTCCAAAAAACATATGCGGTATCTACTTTAAAATTAACGTTGCATTTTGGATTGATTTGAAACAATTTTAATATTGGAGAGTTCAAAATACAGGGTTATTTTAAAATGGCTAGCTAAATTCTGCCAACGCGATGGGTGGTAGACCACATTTATTGTATTCACTTGAAATATCAGTTTAAAAAGAAAATTTTTTTTGTTTAAGCTGCACAGCCATGGGGGATCGAGGGGGGGGGGGCGTAGAGGGGGGTTCAGGGGATCATACCGGAATAACTCGATGGATGATATCTAAATAAATACGATAAAACATAAGAAAACAGATAAATAATAACATTAAAAGCGGTTGTTGACTTCCCAAGAAAGCCTTCAAAATCGTTTTTTATATTATCGCTTTTAGATATCGACACCTATTCATCGGGTCTACGTAGTTTAGCTAGCCAATTTCAAATAACCCTGTATATGAAACTTTTAATTACCCTGGCATTTTGGATTGATTTGGAACAATATTAATATTGGACCTTCACAATTTAAGGAGTGCCATAATTTTTTTTCAAAAGTTACGCAACTAACAATTTCAACAAGAAAATAAGAGTTTTCATATTTTATTCACATAATTAAAACACGCTTACTTCTGAGAATTACAGTTATTTCACACGTAAATAATGTTTGCAGTTATCTTCTGGCAAACTTTCAAAAATCGATTATCAAGTGGTACCTATCATGTTTTATTTCATTGTAAAGTAGTTGACCCGACAGACATTGTCTTGTCAAAATTTCAATCCTTAGACAAAAGCACTTCAGTTTTTCCCAAGTTATCTAATTTTGCAAGCAACTTTTCCAAATATCTTTCCACAAAAACCTAATTCAGACTTTTAAAACAAAAAAACAGTCAAATCGGTGTAGCCGTTCTCAAGTAATGCGTTTGCTAACAAACAGCATTCCATTTTTATTTATATACCTACTAGCTGTTGCACGTGACTTTGTCCGCGATCTAGGACGAAAAGACACCTATGTACTTCCCCAGGTCATGGTCTACCCATGTGCCAAATTTCATCCAAATCTGTTCAGCCGTTTTGGCGTGAAAGCGCAACAAATAAACTTGTTCTCGCATTTATAATATGTATATATAGTTAGGATAGAAGATACATTTGAGACTTATCACTTACCACTAGATCAATAGTTTACAATTTAAGTACAATATTTACATCACTTAAAACGTCATAGCAAAATCTATGATTACCTACATACACTTTCCACACATATTTTATATTAAAGTAAGTATGTTTTAATACAATAACTCGAATACACTTAAAAGAGAAAGGAAAGATATATTTTGTGGAAATGTGGACATGCTTACAGGAAGATTTAGATTATACAGAGTCAGAAATAGAGAAAATCAAAAGAAAATATTTAAATCTGAAAGCAAGATAATATTTAGAATTTAACGTCTTCTAATAGTAACAAAATCAATAATTATTATAGCATTAAATATATCTTACCGACGAATATTTACAATTACATATTGCTTCGATACGCTAATCACATTAGAACTTTAATATTTAAAAGAAATATTACGAAAGATGGGATGTGCAGTGTAAAATCATAAATTCTAGATATAAGTACATCGAGATAAATAAATTATGTGTAACATTTAAATAGCATCTTATCGTCAATGAAGAGAATGATAGCAAAGTAAGAAGATCATCGATATATACAAACGAAGATGTAATATTGCAGCTATTGTGTATCATCAGCTTTGATAAACTAATCCGAATCAATAGCAGAACGTCTGTTCAAGGCTTCATGTGATGATAACGAAGGTTTACATGAAATTACTAGTCAGTAGTGGGAACTGTAAAAAGCTTTTATACAAATCCAATTGTTTTCTAATAACGCACAATTTGTTATGTTAAAGAATTTAATGGTAGATATGTAAGGTAAAGGTGATATAGGTACTTACAATTATAAAAGTAAAAGTCGAAAGTAATTTCAAATCAAAATCAACATATATGCATTCTCAATAAAGCTGTCAAGAATTCTACTTTTTATCTGAGCACAAAATCAATCTATCATCGTTGAGTGAAATCATATCCCAGATCTTAGATTAGAGATGACTTATTTTAGCTATGGGACTCATTCGAATCTATCAAACTAGAAATTAAAACCACTCTGACTGTCTGACTTTTTTCAACTTACTTAACCATACTATAATACAGGGTTAAATTCAATTACTTAGCAAAACTCTACGGACGATATGTGTATCGTTACCTAAACACAGAAAAACAAAAAACTGATTTTCTCAACTCATACTTCAAGTAACTACACTAACTAGGGTCCCCAAAAAAAACATAAATCTTTAAATTTTTACTTGATTATGGCGAAGCAAAAAGGAGGGTTATGATTTCTTTCCCTCATAACTTCAAAAGTAATTTGACAAATGAGGTATCGTTAGATGCGGCTTGACCGTTCTGTGGCTATAGGCTATGTGACGTCACATTAAATTCAATATGACTAGAGGGCACAAAGTAATGAATTTAAAAATATATATTTTGGAATGGTGCCTTGTTGGGTATCAAATGAAAGAGCTTAATTAGTACATTTCATAAGTATAAATGTTATTGAAGTAAACCCCAAAATCATTAAATAAAAATAAGTTTAAAAACTAAAACCTGACTACTGAAAAGGATGAAACAAGGAATTACAGTCACGTCTAAAAGTATGTATACACTTGGCTTTATTCAAAGGCGATTTTCTCCTTTATTTTTGTATGAAATTTTATGTTATTACGAAAATAGTATTTTCAAATCCATAGTTTTATGTTAAGTGTTGTATTTCAACGTTGCATTCGTTACTTCACGAAAAAATGGCAATTGAAAATTGCCAAGTGTATACATACTTTTAGACGTGACTGTACCTTCCCGTGGTCGCATGCTACCATAGCTTATAAGTATGTTATTACAGTGGCATGCAACCACGGGAAGTTACTTTCTTGTTTCATCCTTTTCAGTAGTTGGGTTTTAGTTTTTAAACTTATATTTTATCGTGTTTAGTTTTCGACATCAACCACGTCTTCGGAGTTTCACTAATTAATTTAATATAACCCTGTATAGCTCTAAACACATTACTTCTTAGAATATTAGACCATCTGCAGTCCTTTATTGAGGCTCTCGACGTGTTCCTTGGCCTTCATTCGTAGCGCCGCGATCGAGGAAGAGCGAGGGTCCGGGGGGGCGCCACTGTTGGCCGGCGCCGGCGGCGTCAGGTAACTCGGGTAACCAGACGGGGGATGGCTCAGGAAACCTGAGGAACATGGGCACTTTCTTTAGTATGCTATAACCGCTCGTTAATTACTATAATGTGGGTCTATATGACTTGTAATCTTGAAATACATAAAATAAAATAAATAAAAAATGTTAAATCGGCCGATTCTTGATCTCGATCTCGCTTGATGAATGAGGTCTACGATGGAAAGAACCAACCCAGAAGATAGCTGTTCACTCTTGATTTGAAGGCTGACGAGTTGCATGTGGAAGGAAACACTGACGCTGGCAAATATCTATTTACACATTATTTTCTAATAGTACAGACGCTAGCATATCAAGCTACCCGAAACTGTCAATCTTTTCCCAATCAACTTTGAACCTTATGTTTGAACGATAAAGTTGAAAATCTATAAAATACATTTGTCAGATTATAGTAAACAGAAAAAACCCACGTTTCATCAGTTATGTTCAAGTCCCATGTAATAGGTGGCGAGCCTATTGCCGTCAACCAGGCACAAATCCAGACTCCGGGCTGCTACTGAGAAATTCCAGAATAGAATAGAATAGAATACTCTTTACTATTCCCAATAACCCTGCCCGACCCGGGAAT
The DNA here is from genome assembly GCA_947508005.1 of Amphipoea lucens. Lineage (NCBI taxonomy): Eukaryota > Metazoa > Arthropoda > Insecta > Lepidoptera > Noctuidae > Amphipoea > Amphipoea lucens. Next base: position 13,990,928 of record OX382379.1, read on the forward strand.
ATAAAATATCCGGGGATCTTAGAGTATTCACAGATTTATCGGCAAGTCTGGACAATCAATGGTAATCCTTCATTTAAGCTAATTTACCTGGTAATGCCGTGAGCAGTGGTGGTGCCAGCCAGGGGTCGACCGGTAGCCCCAGGCCTCCCAGCCGTGGTATGCCACCTCCTCCGCAGCCGTACTCTGACAGACCAAGACGGGCAGCCTCCATCTTCTCCTGACGACGCCACTTCGCGCGTCGGTTTTGGAACCACACCTGTAAGAAGAGTGGAAATGTTTTAAATCTTTTTTGCCTATTTTGAAATTATCATGTTAGCTAATAATATTACAAAGTCGAATTAACATTAATATTGTTACGAGTAATTATCACAACTGTTAAAGATAACATCGTGAGGAAACCGGCATGTCCTAGAGTCAAAAATTCGAAGACATGTAACAGTGACACCTACCAACCCGCACTGAACCGAGAGAAGGCCTGTGTCCCACCCAGCAGTGGGACTATTGTAGACTGATTATGCTAAATTAACAAAATGTCTAAAGACATTACAAGAAATGTCTTCTGTTGATCAGAGTTATTCGGAAAGTCTAATCTAAGAACTCGAGAATAGACATAACTTTGTAAGTGACTCTCCGCACAGTGGTTAGCATCTAGTTCACTTAGGCAAAAATTATAAGTTCCGTGATCACGCACATTTCCCCAAATTCTTCGTAATTTACACAGTGTTAAAGTAGTTACCATGAAAATTATGGCCTGTAACGAAATCTGTTTATCGGTATTAACGCGCCACCTATTAGAGCATCAAACTTTACGATCCACGGCAATGAAACCCCTAAAAGGTTTGCGTTTAGACAATAAATCAGAGAGGGAACACGTCACTACTAAACAGTTTGTGGAGGTAGACATAACAAAACTAACTTTGAATACGGCAAAGCATGAAACACGAACTCAATCACATAAATGGTGTACCATCATTGTGCCATCCACCCTAGAGGCTCCGCCGCGGCGTTGCAATATAACTTCTACGATAATAAAAATAAAGTTTACTTTAGATTATTCACGGCCAAGATGTATGGCATGAATGTGGTGTCAAATTGTAGTGTGAAATGATATATTCAACTGGGGTCGGTTGAACGGTAAAAATACGCGCGGTTCGCGTGACCGTTTCGATTTCAGTGTTGGAGACAGCAGGTTACGGGCATGCAACGTTTGATGACTTACCTGTCAAAAGTATTAAATTTGTTTAAGAGTGAAATATCAAAAATCGTTACGGTATCTGTTCTTGACTGTACCGAGTAGTTTGTAGACAAAAATGTCATTTAGTTGGGTCCAGACAAAATAATCTAATCTGAATTAAGATGAAATTATGATCTGTATCTAATCCATTGACCATAATTTAAATGAGGTGGAAACGACAGAAACATGACAAGAATAAAATACTGAGAAGGCAACAGAAAGATTACTAGAATCTAACGCATCGTCAAATTCTCCTGAAATCTATAACTCCCCGAGATGGTTATCTTGGATCTTCAACCAACTTCTTCTTCAACCTCCCAGTAATGCTAAAAAGTTTTATAGTGTAAGAGAAAAAAACATTAAGAGGTTCAAAAAGTTCAAAACTAGACTTTTCAAGCAGACTTATACATTTGAAAACTTTTAGTGATATATTTTTGGAATCGTTTCGTCAAACCCTTTATTTTGGTACCCCACGTGATCATGGTGACAAAAAAAAAAATAAAGACATTATTGACGTCTAAAATCTGCCATTTTGATGTAATAAAAACAAAACAAGTCGAGTGTTATGGAGACTTCGCCTTATCCACTTGTCGTGAGGAGTGTGATTACGTCACCCGCCTGTGTCGTCGTCACTTTAGCGTTCATTGTGCAATTTATGGACTGGTTTACTTACTAACTTCCTGATAAGGTTATAATAACGTTAGTACATATATTGTTACCAATTATTGTTGTTCTAATTTGCTCATTGTGCTAAGAAGAAAAATTCCGTTCATTCGGTATTGATTTCTATTTGGTTGAAACTGTACGTTGTGATGACTTAGAATTTATAACAGATATAATATGACGTGTAAAAGTAATTCAAATATCCTTTTTAGAGAAATTTAAACAATTTCACTTAATTTCAATTCCTATTGTAATGGTATTGGGCTCGAAGTGACGAAGAAACAACGAAGATTAATAAAAATAACTTTATTAAAAAAATAACAGAGAAAAAAAATATATTTTTCAACGACGATGACAGAACACCATAAAACAAAAGTACGCGTCAATTGAGGGCCAAAAAAGTATATTACATTCTATAAAAAAAGTCTTTAACAAAAGTTTCTACAGCGTCGCTTCCTATCTTGTAAACTTGCATAGGTAATATGTAGCCTCTGTTGGAGATCCTATAAATAAATAACCCCTCAATTGGAATGTTTTAATAATACCTAATTAAATAGTTCGTAAGTTTTCGATAGTACGGTCAGCAACAAAAATCGGTTAACACTTTAGTTTTTGTAATCTTAGTTATTGACCAAAATATTTGTTTAAAATTGCAGCAGAAGAAAAGTTTTTAGAATACAAACTCTTTGCTATTATGTGAAAAGCTAAAAATCAGTTTATTGAAAAAAAATATTGTCAATTTAATAACATGTCAAAATTACAGTGTTAATCGACTTTTGTTGCTGACCGTACCTACTATCGAAAACTGCAACATAAATTAAATCCCACAGATATTAAACCAAAAGATTTCAAAGTTTTGTTTACTACTTCATAAAACACAAATGAAACCGCTGTAAAATGCTAATCACCAAGTCATTATACAATTAACAATCTCGGTACAACAGAAATAATTGTACCTAATTATCATAACGAGCTGACACACGAAGTCGGGCTAGACATAAGACATATTCATAAAAGTTATTCGATTAACAACTCGTGTGCAGGCCGCCCTTAGTGAGGTATGAAGTATGGTGTCGGTCCGTGCCACGAGCGGCAGCCGATGTACCGGCTCCAGTGTGCTTGACGGCGTTTTATTATAATATTGATTCTAATAGACACTGTTGCCGAATATGTCTGTATGTTTTGTTGCCAATATTGTCCAATTCGTCGGCTGGAACCATAAAAAGGCTTGACGACATGTTATTGTTATTCATGTATACGGTAGAAACTTGTGGCTAAGTAATAACAGCCGCACGGGTCGATCGATCAAGTTAAGCTACGCTTGCCGCGGTTGGTCTGTGGATTGGTGACCATCTTCTCATACCAAGACTTCCATGTCTCAGAAAGCACGTTAAGCCTTTGATCCCGGCTGTCATTCGTGGATCTTTGACAGTCGTTACGGGTCGTCAGTAGCCCGAAAGTCTGACAGCCAGTCTTACCAAGGGGTATCGTATTACCCAGTAATTTAACCCGTCTGCCTTCAAATCAAGAGTGAACAGGCATCTTCTGGGCACGCTCGATCCATCATAGACCTCATCTATCGCTTTCCATCAGGCGTGATCGGGATCAAGAGTGCGCCCATTTAGCAATAAAATAAAAAAAAAAAAACTGGCTTGGTGAGGTCAGTTAGGCAGTCGCTCCATGTAAAATACTGGTACCTATTCAACTGCATCCGGTTGGACAGGAAGCCGACCCCAATATAGTTGGGAAAAGGCTAGGCAGATGATGATGTATACGGTAAGAGCTATCAGTAGGTCGGTCGTGGAACTGGCAATTATAAAGGTAGGTAGGTGGTGTTCTTTAGAAAGGTTAGGTGCGGTACCTACTCGCAACCGGCGTGCGTGTATGACCAACGCCCTAATTGCGTTGCACTTTCAATCAAAATCTGAACCATTTTGAAGGATGTTGCTAATCATTGCTTCATATGTTCAAATAATTCGTCTGCTCGACAGCATAAATAACGCAATGAATGTTGTTGAACTGTCAAAATGAAAGTCATTGTGTGTTACGCAATTACTTAACCCGCTGATTTATGATCGTCAATGAAGTATAAGGAGTACCTAGGTATGTAAGGTTCGTAGCAGGGCCAGTGGTTTTCTGCCTCTCATGGGAGGGCTCAAACTTTAGTGTTTCACATAAAAACACACCAAATAGATAGGTATAGGAGTAAAGCACTAAGTGTTATTTTTGCCAAAAAAAACAAGCGCTTGAAGCCCTAATTAAATTAAGTATTTAGATATAAAACCTCGTTTACCCAGGTCGTAAACCAGAATGGGCATTGTTTCGTTAATTAACAGAATCGAGGACTATATTAGAAATCATAAAACGTCTAATTCTTAGTTAGTAAGTGTTCGTTAAACACGCGACATTTTGTCCACGCGCGCCGAATGCCTGAATGTCACCCACTGTGCATCGTAATAAAAATTAAACAAACGACTGTCGACTACTTCTGTTCAAAGTTGTTCATTCCGTGTTACTTACACTTTACACTGCGAAATTGAATTAAGACCTGCTTTGTGTTAGTCGACAACGAAATTGCCCATTTACAGCGAAGCTTGTTTCGTTAGTCAATCAATTTTGAATATTACTTAAGTTTGTTGGAACTTTATAACAATACAAGTTTGGTAATTAATTAAGTCGAACATTTTGTGTTTATGTTGAGACACACACATACATAAAATTGTATCGATTGCGGTTTAATATTAGCGGTAAATTCATAAAGTGTGTGGAGTTGAATGCGGTTGGTTATTTACAAAAGGAGCCAGTTAGGCTTGCCAGATGCCCCGTATTTTACGGGTTACCGCGTTTTTCAGGCTTTACTAATATAGGAACCCTTTCTTTTTTAAACAAAGCGTGGACGTCCAGCCGAAACCAACGAAATACCTACCTATTAATACTGTGAAGGCGGAGTTTCAAGTTAAATGTAGACTTTATGTTAAATTGTAAAGAGTTTTATATATTTGCTTCAAAAAATGATGGGCTTTTGAAAGCTGTTTCTCCAAACAGCATATATAAATTAAAAAATTAAAAAAATCGTCATTAAACAATGCCGCTTCTATTGTCTCCCGTAAAAATCAAAACCCGTATTTTTAACGCTAGTAACCCTTAAATCAAGAAGACGTTGGTGGCAACCCTAGAGCGAACCCCGATAAAACAAATGCCAAAAAATATTCATTGTACTCTATTCTTGTCACTTTCAAATAATGAACAAGAAAATCAACGCGTATTCGAACGCGTTGTTTTTACTTAGTTGCGACAGATTCAATCAGTCAAAACAACAAAACAAAATAACCGAGAGGTCGGGCGCGCCAACTGTCGCGTTTCAAAAAACGAACGTCACAATACTAACAATGCGGTTCAAATATGACAGATGTCAGATTTGCGCGTTCGGGCACCTAGCGCGCCCTGCGATTGGTTGGAAACACTTCGTTTAAATATTATTCGATTGTGCCGAGAGCCGATCCCGCTGTTTGTTACATTGGATTGTTCGTAATTACATTACTCTGCGCTTGTATGACGTCTTTTGACTTTAGTCGACTGACAAATTGACTTTGCGTGCGATTATTTTCGTAATTGAAATAACATGCTGTTATACTTCGTGCGTTATATCTATGGTTGTAAAAAAATTTTGGAAAATAGAGGTATCTATTTTTAACAGATGTTTTTTTTTTTGAGATTCCTTCAAAGTCAAGTCGCAGTCTCATCTCGGCGACAAACAAATGTCAAAAACTGGTCAAAATTTAGGGAAATTAGAGGTATTTTTGACAGATTGAGACTGAGATCAGACTGTGAATGTTCTTAAAATTACGAGAATTGCCCCTCTGAAACAATCGCACTTAATAGAATTAAATTGCCATTATTTTCTTCAAAAACAAGGTTTCATGACCTACGTGTGACCATTCAGGTCGCTTCACAGTTGAACAAATTTAATTTTTATTACGTCTGTGTTATCGCGTGCGTCGGAGGGTTGGCGGGTGAGGCGGGGGGTACGGACGAATTAACGTGTTATTGGGGTGAAATTAAAGCGGTTAAACAGTTCGTGCTCGGAATTGTTCAGCTAATTGGTCCCGCGACACACGCGCGCCGTCGCAAATAATCTAGCGCTGAGTGTTACTGTGTCTCAGCTAGCAACACTGTGTTTAGAATTCAAATTGGGAACTAGGTCCTCTACATTATGGAAATCTTGATAACATAAGCATTATCAACCTATAATGTTCCCACTGCTAGTACACAGGCCTCCTCACTGTGAGAGGGAGTGGACCCACCACGCGGGCCTAGTGCAGCGGGTTAGTAGATATCACATAATATGTCTTTGAATTTTTGGTTCTAGAGCACGCCGTTTTCCTTCACCGTTTTGAGAGCAGTGGTGATGAAATAATTTACACAAAGTGCCTGCCTGGGTTCGAACCTACGAACCTACAACTCGTAAGTCGAGGCCGTTACAACTGGGCCACCACTGCTCTCAATCTTGGAAGATTAATACAAACAACGGTTCCTTGCTGGAAAAGAAAACGGTGTCACAAGATTTGACTCTCTTAAACAATCCATTGTTATTGGTGTAGGTAATTTTTTCAATGAACTTAAACCTAACCTTCAAAGTTTTAAACTTAACATAAAAGTGTACCTATCCCAAACTAAAAGCGTGGTATTAACCTCTACATACAGTTCTAATATTCTTTGCGAGAATCGTGCGGCGTGCCTGCGCGGCAATACATCACCCAAATTATGTTTGAGAGGCACACAGTGGAGCTTCAACTGAACACGACATGGCACTGCTACCTGCCTCGACGACTGTCTTTGTCAACCCACATATACACGAAATACCTTCAGTGAGGAAAATACTTCATTATGAACTTCTCAGTGGTTTTGATGAGTGGAGAGAGATAATAAGGAAGAAATTCTAACGACTTATGAAATATCTGGACAATTGCATAATCATTCTATAATCTGCCAGCTACACAGGCCTCCTCTTTTCGAGAGTGAAAGAAGTGAGCTGTAATCTACCACGCGGGCCCATTGGGGGTTCGTAGATGTCACATGTAATCCTCATGATGTTTTTATTCACCGTTTTGAGAGCAGTGGCGATTAAGAGATTTACACAGAGTACTCGTGTCAAGGCCGTTATCACTGGGCCACCACTGCTCCCCTGGATGGTCTGTTGCATTATGTAATCTGCTAAATTCCGTTGACAGGTATTCTATATTCTAATGCTAATCTGTTCAATAATTTCCTCCTAGTCATAGCCAACCGAATTTTGACTAGCTGTCGAAACTGATTCAGCCCAAAACCGTTCATATCACAATCGGATCGAAAATAGAATTTTCTATTACCTATGTGTATAATTCATATGGAGTACCTACATAATAAAGAGTATTCTATTTTATTCTTATTATGCAACTGAGGGTAAAGAAATCACGTTACCCTGGATTGAATCAAAGAAGGTAAGAGATGAAAAACCACCCCATAGGAATCTCGTCGACAATATTGGCTCATCATTGTCATGAATCTAAACAAAATTGTAACTTTACGTCCGATACGAGTCAATAAGACTCCTCAAGCTCTTCGCCTTATTAAATCGGAAACGCGAGCAAGTAAGGCAGCGTACGGGGAGGTGAGGGGGTGTGACGTCAGAGGGGGGGGAGCCACTGACACTTCCGCGAGGTAACGAGGTACGTTTCGCTTATTTGTGTGCGAACATACCTGTGAGGACTGCGCTCGTAATATGCGAGACTGTTTACTTCGACGGGAAAGAATTTGGCTTGTAACAAAATTCTCTTAGACACTGCCGTTAAATTGAGAATGCTTCTTCTTCTTTCTTCCAATTAGTGACTTTGATAGTACCATTATTTTTCTACGAAGCTACTTCTTAATCTCCATGTTCAGCTTAGCATGAGCTCATATTTCTGTGAATTAGTCCAATAGCAAGGTCAACTGAGTACTTTTTTGGCGCAGCCATGAGGCACACACTGTTGTTGTTAAAAAATTTCACTATTTTTTGTATGTTTTTTTTATGAACTGTTGCCAAATTTACTTAATTCTTTCTTTCTTTCAAAGGATCTGCTGAAGTATGGTGGCTTTTTCAATGTAACTCGCACTTATTTTTACAAAATCAACGTTTATAAATGTTTGGACTTCACCAAAGCCTATCATCAGTTCGCCATACAAAACTGTTCATGTAACCATGACAATGATATTGCAACCGTGGTCGTTATTATTAAGATAAATAATAAATACGGAAATGGATAAGTATCTGAAATTACGTTTTCCATATTGAACCAATTAAAATCTTAGCAGACTCTTATATATATATTTGGATGACAACCAGTCTTAACAAGGGGTATCGTATTACCCAGTAACTGGATTGTGGAGGTCAGATAGGCAGTCGCTCCATGTAAAATACTGATATTCAGCTGCATCCGGTTAGACTGGAAGCCGACCCCAACATAATTGGGAAAAGGCAAGGCAGATGATGATATATTTATTTAGATGACTTTTTAGCTGTTGTATAATATTTTGTGCCCACAAAAACTTATATTCATTTCCCTATTTTTTTTCCTTCCTTTTCAATTTGATCGTCCTTGTCCGCAGACGTGACAGGTCTCATCGCAGAAATATTTTTATTGTGTCCCGTCGGCAGTCCGTCAATATCGACTTGGCATACAAACAAAAGCAAAAGAACGGCATTGCACCCTCCGGATAGGAATAGCAAAAAATCGACGGAGTCGTGGTAAATAGAAATATGGAAAACTTGACGTACGGTCTCCCGTGTCGAATATTTGTACCATCGAGGGTCTCGGTTGTTATCTATATATATAAAAATGAAACCCGTTTTCCGTTGTCACGACTTGACATGAAAACGGCTTGACCGATTTCGCTAATTCTTTTTTTGTTGTGATCGGTATTGCCGGGACAAGGTTTGTATGAAAGAAAATTTTGGAAATTCGAAAAAAAAAATTGCACCCGTGCGAAGCTGGGGCGGGCCGCTAGTATTATATAAATTGATATTGTGTAAATTGGCCAAAATACGCAAGCAAAGCCGCGGGCAAAAGCTAGTAGGTATACCTACATATATAGAGATAGAGCGATGTTGCTGTTGAAGTTGGTGTTAATGTGTGTGCGAAGCGCGGGCGGCGCGCGCTAATCGAATTGTCTAGTTAGCGAGCCAATGGCGGCGCGCCCGACCGCTCAATGGGATTAACAGTCTGTATATATTTGTTCATCTTTGTTACATGAGTAATTAAGTATACATTACATAGGTAGTTTAAGTTGCAACTTAATAGAGTAAGGACGAGATATTTGTGCATTCCTATTCAGAGTCTTCCGGCACCCTAATTGCGTAACTCACTCTAAATCACAATCTGAATCATTCTGAAGGATATTGCGAACCCATTGCTTCTTCAAGTCGAAACATTTGTCTGATCAACAACGTAAATAACGCAATGAATGTTGTTGAACTGTCAAAATGAAAGCCGTTACTGCTGTGTTATGTAATTAACCCGTAGGTTTATAGTCTTAAAATCGAAACTGTTTATTGATAAAAAAGAAGGAAAGTGGAAGGCTTAGGATGCAAATAATCATTTTGAAGAATACGGACGGATAAGTAGGCGAAGCGGATCAGTGATGGCCAAGTGGTAGGTAAAGGCCGCGACTTAAGAGTTGTAGGTCGTAGGTTCGAACCCAGACAGGCGCTTTACTTTGTGTAAATTATTTCATCACCACTGCTCTGAAACGGTGAAGGAAAACATCGTGAGGAAACCGGCATGTCCTAGAACCAAAAATTCGAAGACATGTGACATCTGCCAACCCGCACTGGGCTCGCGTGGTGGATTACAGCCCACTCCCTCTCACCGAGAGGAGGCCTGTCCCAGCAGTGGGAACATTATAGGCTGACTATGTAAGTAGGCGAAGCAAAAAAGTACGATCCTCACGCAGTGGATAGGTATGTAGCGTAGCCTTTGTAGCAACTGTAGTAATTAAGCCTACGCTGGGCCTACGCTAAGCCTACGCGAGCTACGCGGTTCACACAGTTCGAAATTCCGTAGAGGCTTCTATACTGTACAGACACTAAACTTATACCTGTAGTAAAAAACCCTTTGGAAGGCTGTCATATTTACATGTTGCTTGACGATGAATAATTTGATGATACCCTTTTAGTAGTTGCAATATATTGCTCATTTGGGGAAGCATCGCCGTAACTTTCCTAACATAAATACCTACGCTTTCTAAGTGCTTTGGCATGTTTAACTCATTTTTGGGAAGAAAATACATTTACCTAAGTCGATGTTTCTCTAAATGAGCGATAATATGTTTAAAAAATATATTCAGTTCAGGCAAAACCCATAGTACATTAAAAAAAAAACAATAACTAGTGCAACAGAATACATCAGAATAATTAAAAAAAAATGCCTTTGCAAGTAAAATACACGAATTACGTTACGTTTTAGCTTTTTGAGATATCTCACAAGAAAAAGATTCATACTGAAACTTTGAGAAGCTGCTCTTTACATCAAGTTTATTCAACAAATTACATAAACGTGTTGCAGGTATCGAGCAACATCGATCGCCTCCGATATCTCTTTGTTTACACTACAAACGCAATTGACTTCTTGCGCACTCTCTCACTCTAACACCCTACATAAACATGAACAAAAAGTACTTCGCCTTCTTTCTGTTACGCAAGAAAACAACAGAGACAGCACATACGGCTCACACCTATGCGAGAGAGAGATAAAACACATCGCCATCTTAGATGCAGCCCGTGGACCAGAAGTCAGCCAATAACCCGCATTGTGCGACGAAAAGGAGCTTATCTCAAACACAATTGACGACGTAAATTGGACTGTATTCTTAGAAAGTTAAAGTTCAACTTTAGTTACGAGGGTTGGAGGTAAAATTAATAATAACGTTTGTCAGAGGCTAGGGAAGTTCTTAAGGGGAGGGTTCATGCCGAGGCGACGTGCGGGGAAATAATGATGCCGTGTCTTTGATGGGACCTATTGTGATGGAAGTCTGGTTCTGAAGTGGCCTTTCATATAATAAGGCCTATTAGTTAACTTGAAATTGTATTTTGTTCCGCGATTTGTTTAGGGTTACGTAGGAAGCCAATTATGAAGTTTAATCCTTGGCTAATAATATACCAGGAAATGTGCTGAAGTTTCTTTTGTAGTCAGGAACATAGACAGGTTGTAGAAACTTTGAAAATACAAAAATACAATCAGCCTATAATGTTCCCACTGCTGGGACACAGGCCTCCTCTCGGTGAAAGGAGGTGGGTCGTAATCCACCACGCGGGCCCAGTGCGGGTTGGTAGATGTCGCATGTCTTCGATTTTTTGGTTCTAGGACATGCAGGTTTCCTTATGATGGTTTTCCATCACTGTTTTCATAGCAATGGTGCTGAAATTATTTACACAAAGTAAAGCACCTGTCTGGGTTCGAACCCACGAACCACAAAAAATAAATGTATTTTTAGATCCGTTCTTATACACCGTGTTCTTCACGTTATCCATAAACTCTGTCAAACGCTTATATAGCTTTTACAAATTAAATGTAACAGAGGAAGTAGTACTTAAAAAGGCTACGTTACAAAGATATTTGTAATTTCACTTAATGAAATTTAATTGAGCTATACAGTAAGAAAGGGTCTTAACTTAATTTTGACAAGTTTCAGCCCGCCAAATCTTATGAATGAAAATACGTAGTTGCCAATTCGGGAGGCATGCATATCGGGTGATTTACATCAAGGCATTTTATTAGGTAATTTGTATGAAAATTAACAAAAAATAAAAAATAAGAATTCATTCATGTGTCCATAATGAAAAATGATTATTTCAATGGTCTGAGCATCTGGTCGAAGTGTATGTATATCGTCCGGAACACGGTGTATAATAAAAACTTTTTAACAAAAAAATTAAACCTCCGAAAAAACTGAAAAGCAAAAAATAAAAACCTTTTTTATTTTACCTTAATAAATAAGTTCTTAAACTAATGCAAGTATACCTAAGAAATTTTGAGTCGGCGCCAAACAATCAATGAACAATGATCACTAAATTACCTTAAATTTAAAGAAATAACCACATCAAATTAATAATGCAACGTGAAATCTCCAGCGATAAATATTAACATTCCAAACAAAAAATGCGCTCTCCGCACGACCACTCGCAACGATATTAAGTTGCTTTTTTGGCGCCGACTCAAAATTACTTAGGTATACTTGCATTAGTTTAAGAACTTATTTATTAAGGTAAAATAAAAAAGGTTTTTATTTTTTGCTTTTCAGTTTTTTCGGAGGTTTAATTTTTTTGTTAAAAAGTTTTTATTTTATAATTTTTTGAGGCTATAATTTACTAATTACTACATGCTTAATTTTTAACTACTTTTAAAATAGCTACCTACCTTACTTTAGATATTAACTGTTATTTAATCCTACTTTAATTATTCTTTTTTATATAATAAAATACTTAAAAAAACAGGCTTTATATACCAACATAGATAGGCCTTTTATTTTAATTGTAATACACAGCTCAGCATTAAAATCTGTGAATGAACAATAAATCACCCCTATTTTCCCACCCTTAGGGTAGGATTTTTTTTTCCAAATTTACATGGGACCAACTTCGAGGTATGTCCTATCCAATAAAAAAAGAATGATTAAAATCGGACTACTCTGTAAAAAGTTATGCGTGGTCATACATTACAATCAGTGAGTGAACAATCAATCATCCCCTGTTTTCCTACCCTTAGGGTTGGATTTTTTTTTCCAAATTTATATGGGACCAACTTCGGGGTATATCCTTTCCAATAGAAAAAGAATTATCAAAATCGGACAGCTCTGTAAAAAGTTATGCGTGATCATACATAAAAAAAAAAAAAAAAAAAAAAAAAAAAAAAAAAAAAAAAAAAAAAAAAAAAATTACACGTCGAATTGATAACCTCCTCCGTTTTTTCGTCGGTTAATAAAATCAATAAGTCTCTAATTATATACAGTGTAAATTGTAAAAAATGTAGTGAAATGTTGAGTGAATACTTAGCAACATTTAATTACTCAGACACGGAAAAATTGCTAGAAGTAATGCAATAAGTTTATTTATGTTAACTCAATTTTTATTTAAAAATATAATTATTATGTACCTATCAATGCTAGCTCTATGTAAAGTAACATAATAGTGCACTAAAGCACTCAGCGTTGTTAAGTGATGGCCTGAAACACAGGCTTAAATAAACCTACATCAGGCAGGTCGCTATTGTATTCATTTAGGCCTTTTTAGGCATAGTTTAATATTTTCTTCATAATATTAATATGTAACTTTGTAATAATGTATTATTTTATTATTATTATGAGCCTGTTATGTCCCACTGCAGGGCAAAGGCCTCCCTTCCGTCTTTCCATATTCTCCTGTCTCTTGCTATATCTGGCCAATCCTTTAGATAGGTGCCCAATTCGTCACGCCATCTCTTTCTGGGGCTACCATGTCGCCGATTCCTGTTATTTGGAATCCAGTCAGTGGTTACTTTTGCGCAATTCTGTTGCGACATGCGGCAGATGTGGCCTGCCCAATTCCACTTTAGTTTGGCGGCTGTGTTGCCCACGTCTGCGATTTGTGTTTTTGTAAACATATAAATTACATAGAAGTTACATCAGTAACTTCTATGTAAGTTATATGTGAACTTATGAATAAAAAATATTCTTATTCATTTCAAGTATGAAGGGACTCGGTACTCTAACCCTACCTTTCATACACAACTCAACAGGACCAAGTAAAAATAGGCCACAAACTTGCAGCAGTTCAAACTAACAAGCTCGCAACAAAATCATCTCGTCGGGTTCCGCACAAAAGCTCTAAACGCATCAAAAGCGAACCCAAAAACATCAATCACTCGAACTGAGTTAATCCACAACTAAATTAACTCGCGGCAAACAAAACCACACTCACCCTTAACTCGTCGACTGGCGAAACATAATTGACTTTATTCTTAAACAATAAAGTCCAATTTCGCGTGACCGACGAAACCACCCTCTGATACGACCTACAACTTTACCGCAGTGGCATTACGATTTAGAATCGAATGTAACACAACGTTTATCTCTTGATTTCGTTCTATCTTCACATCATTTAGCTCGATGCCGCTCCTAAAAGGCTTAACCGACGTGCTACGATAGAATTTAATCTTTATTACTGAGGAGTAAGGTTTGTTTTGATTTGTAGCAATTATGATGGGGTTTTGCGGGAAGAGCCGGGTCGAGTTTTTATTTCATTCATTAGAGAGATATTTAAGATCTATTAAGGCGTAAATAAGCGCTTATTTTGTGCGATTTGTTGTAGTGGGTGAGGTTTTTCCGGATCATTTCCGAGAAAACGTTGGGATGTAAAACTTAGTGCTAAAAAGAGCAGTGGTGGACGTGGTCCAGTACCTAGTAATAGTTCTTCACATGTCTTCCAACTTTTGGTTTTAGGACTTGCCAGTTTCCTTACGATGTTTTCCTTCACCGTTTTGAGAGCAGTGGTGATGAAATTATTTGCACAAAGTAAAGCGCCTGTCTGGGTTCGAACCCACGACCTATAAGTCGTAGTTCGAGGCCATTACCACTGGGTCACCATTGATCCTTTTTAACAATAAGCGCTAGGAAGCGCTAGGAAGTGGTGAAGGGCGGGCGTTTCAGTGGACTGTCTTATATAATTTTGACGTTCGAAAAGTGCTGATTCTCAGCCTAATTTGAATAAATGACTTTTGATTTTGACAATACATTAACATAGAATAGAATTAGCATTGCCATTCAACGGTGCAATGCTGCCAGTCTTCTGGGCACGTTTCCGGATGACAGCGATGCGGACGAATACTTCGACGCCTAAGTGTCCTTTGCTTTTTTTTTATTTGTATTGTAAGTTAGTTAGTCATTTATTTTAGTATCTAGTGTATATAGTTAGTTACTTATTATGAAGCAATAAGAAGAAATTAACGAAAATATATTTTCAGTACAACACAAACTTTTACATATAGATCCAACACCTATTACATAGTCTATAAGAATCGCCCTCCCACGCGAACGCTCTCCGCTCAATATATCCGAACAAATTCAATAAAGTTCCGAACAAACAACTTCCAGCGTTTATTGCATAACGCATCTTCTAAAACGCAGGGTAAACGCTACGGTTGCGGGCCGAGGGTGGCGCCCTCTGTTTATACGGAGTGCGCCCGACTACTTAATAACGACTTATTTATTTGCACAAAGGATCGGAGCTAGTAATTGCGTGGCCGATAATATGAGAACTATTATATTAACTGCTGCACGCGCCTCAATGTTTGCTGGGACACTGATGACGGCTTGTTAGTTTTTGAGTAAACATCGTTTTCTATTAGTTTAGGGACTTTGATTTCATCAAATGGCTCGAGATTTTGTGAAAAGTTGTGTCGCAAAAGTCCGACCGGATTTAATTGAAACGTCGAGGTTTTGTTAGAAGTTTAAGAAATAAGGCATAACAATAAGCCTTCGTCAATTAACTGCGAATTGGTTAAAGATCGTAAGAATACTTAAAAGACCCTGCTTGTCTAGCTTTTTCCCAACTATGTTTTAGTCGGCTTCCAGTCTAATCGAATGCATCTGAATACCAGTATTTTACATACAGCAGTTGCCTATCTGGCCTCCACAACCCAGTAACCGGGTAAAATGAAGCTGGTTGTCAGAATTTTGGGTTTTTGACTACCCGCAACGACTGTCAAAGATCTACCTATATGATTCACCCATCCACGAACGACCACGGCAAGTCGACCCGTGTGGCTGTTATTATTTAGCCACGGGCCCCTCACCAAGACAAACTTCATACTAGTAAAGCATGGATTCAAATATCGAAAAAATGAACCAATATCCGTGGTACAAAAATAATTAAAAATAATGTAAGCTAACAAGTCGAAATAACATCGACACAATCAATAAACTCGCTGTTAATTGAAAACGACACAAACTATAGAATCTATTGTAACAACTCATTCAATACGCAAATCAAATCCGACCACAGACACAAAATTGCTTTTTAATAAAATTCCGCGCCGCTCGAAAGCAATTACAGTATTAAGTAAATTAAAAAAGAGTTCCGTTCTAAAGGCAAACTTGATTAATTGATTCGTCGCAACCGATTTTGTACAACTGTTCGAACCCTACAATGGCGTTCGATAAAAAGGGCAAAATCAATCGAAAACAAATTACTTACAGAACCGAATAAAATTGAGTCGTTAGTAACATTGTGTGTCGTGAAAAATAAACGAGAGGCAATCGAATCAACTTTGTAGAGGTAAATTAATGTCGGGCTGCACTGTCGGTGATGTGGACTGCGCGACCAATATGTTTTTATATTGCTTCTTTCTTTATGATCGTTAAAGGCAAATTAATTAATTGTTCAATATGCGCGTTTATTGGACGCCAGTCAGTTTGTTTGGGTAGTTTTATTCTGTTGTTTCGCGCGTTTATTGTGTTTGTTTTGCTGTAGTTTGATTTGGTGCGAGTGAAAACCAGTTTGCGTGGATAACGATGTGATATAGAAACAGAAATTCATTTCAAAACTTGTAGCTTGTTCAATCTTTTTGTTTTTATTTTTTATCTTCTTTCTCATTATGGACGCTTTTAACGTTCTGCATCGTTCTCACATGCATAATTTCAACATGAATGAAATAACCAAAATTTTGTAAGCATATGATTTTGATTTATAAGAGTGTCCGTGGGGTTTCTTGCCCGTTCTTCTCCCATTGTTGTAACAAATTTCTTGAATAAAACATTTCAAGCAATGGAGCGCAGTATACTAGGCGTTAAATTAACGGATCGTGTTTGAAACACAATACTGCGCTTCAAAACGAAGATAGTTGACGTGGCTCAAAAGCCTGCTCAACTTAAATGGGACTGGGCAGGACATGTCTGCCGCATGCCGGACAAACTGTGGGCCCAAATACCGCAGAATTGGTGCCCTGAGACAGTGAGGCGGGGTCGCGGCAGACCACGTAGGTGATGGCGGGACGAGCTGGATAGGTTCCGTCAAAATTGGAGGGAGGACGCGCGGGCTCGCGAAAAATGGAAGGAGTGGAGGGAGGCCTTTGCCCAGGAGTGGGACAGCGCAGCCTAGATAAAAAAAATAAAAAAAACATTTTTTTTTTTGTATAGGTACCTACGCTTCGGAATGGGCAACTAGCTTCATCTTTCTGACTGACCGACCCCTTGACAATTCAAAAGTGCCTGTAATTTGTTTTTTTGAAATAAATGCTTTGAGTTTTTTGAATTAATATTCATTTTGGTTTTACGCGTTCATTTTTAGGAGCAGCGTCTATTTGCTAACGCTCCACAGTTACTTCATTAAGTTCTGTAACCTCCAGTTTCAAATTAAAATGGACTGTATTTGATCGAACTATTAAAACTTGAGTGGCTTTCAACAGATTGTCGTTTATTTCTCCAGAAATGTCATAGTATATAGTAGATGGCGCTAGTAATATACAGCCATGTAGACATAAGTATGTAGTTTCTTTTGTTACATAATTAACCTCTAATAATTCCCATTTTGTGCTCCTAAAAACATGACTGAACCTCTAATATAATGATTGCGCCTCTTTTTGCGAACCACAAATAATTCCTTAATTGGCTTAATTGTTTAAAAAAAAGTGTGCATTATTGGAATCGCAAAAAGTTTTTAGACGTTCATTAATTTAAAAAAGTGTCCATCATTAGAAGGTCAAAAATTTTTTTAGAGGATCAGTTAAATGTTTCTCATTAAAATGTAATATAAATCGCGGATCGTGACAACAACACGGTTCCATTGAAGCATTGCTTCCATTGTGTCAGTTTGTTCTCACCGCATTCACAACTAGCCATTAGTCCCTCGAATAAATACAATGCAGCACAATGCCATGAATGGGGTTGCAATTACATGTCCCTAATTCGCTCATTTCACCCTTGAGATCCGCGGAAAAGAGTGTAACAGTTTCTGATGCAGGAGTTAATTATTTTTGTATTAGCTTTACTTGTCCCTTGTGTTTATTAAAACTAGACGAATTCAAATTCAAAATCTATCTGTACGAGTATAAATAAAACAAAGTCGGGTTAGTTACACCATTTATAACTCAAGAACGGCTGGACCGATTTTTATGATGTTTAATTTTTTGGATTTGGCACTGCTCCGAATAGCAGAATAACTATTAAAACATGGGAAAAATTCACGGAAAAAATAATAGAAGAAGGTAATTAATTTTCTCATACATTTTAGGCGGTACGAAGTACGCTGGGTCAGCTTGTTGAATATATTTTATTTCACATCCAAACTAATATTATAAATGCGAAAGTAACTGTCTGTCTGTCTTTTCTTCACGCCTAAACTACTGAACCGATTTCGATGAAAGGTATAGAGATAGTTTGAGTCCCGGGAAAGGACATAGGATAGTTTTTATCCCGATATTCCCACGGGATCGAAAGTTACGCGGGTGAAACCGCGGGGCGCAGCTAGTAAACCTATATGGGCACTTATGAAACGTCAGAAGCTATATGCGCGGTTCCAATCGGTCGTTTCCTATGGAGAAGAGCCGGCAAGAAACATCACGGTGACTCTTTTAAAAGTAATTGGTTTATACAATGTTTTAAATTGAATTGTTAATATTACCTATAGGTATGGGAGGACAGTGTAGGTCTGTTAAAAAGTACCAGATACTTAACAAAACAGATAATAAAATAGATGCCATTAGCGTAGCATAGTTAATCTGAAGAAACCGTTTTAATTTACGATATTATTTGCTGAGCAGTTTGCAACAGCAAAATCTGACGAAAGATAATGGAGTTAAATTAAAAAACTGATCTTCTGGAAAGGCTATAACGTATAGCTCGTACCGAAGAGGCAAAAAAGCTCCTAAAATTAAAACCAAAAATTCAAATTAGGCTGAGAATCAGAAATTTTTGGACGCCAAAATTACATAAGACATGTAGTCCCTCAAAACTCCCGCTCTTCAACACTTACATCCTTCTCCAGTGTTTCAGCTGGGAAGAAGTGGCGCAACAAACTCCCCAGCAGCGCAGCTGTCTGTTCAGTTAGAAGAACTTGAAACCAGCCCCTTCGGATGGTAACATAAGTTGCCTTTTGGCATATGCTGAAACTTCTTTAACAGTTGACATGAGTGACGTTAAATAATAGAGTATCGTTGTTGTCATTAGCGTGGCGGTGGCGGTCGCGTGGCGGGTGCGTGGCGGTCGCGTGGCCGCCCACCCCACGGCCAATCTGACGCAACACTGTTTACAAGCAACGGTGTAAGGTTACACGAGTGACTGGTATTACTGGGAATTAATTTTTGGACTTTTGTGAAGCTCATTTATCGCTTGTAGCTTTTATCCCAGAGTACTAATATGACAAGGCATTTGCAATCTCTTATTGCATGAAATCATTGCAAGGAAACAGAAAGTTTTAATTGTGTGGTGAATAATGATTTATTTATTTATTAAGCATTTTGTAGACTTAACAGGTCAACCCAAACCGTCTACAAAAAAGTTATATTTAGTAATAGGTATATACATAATCAGCCTATAATGTTCCCACTGCTGGGACGCAGGCCTCCTCTCGGTAAGGGGGAATGGGCCGTAATCTACCACGCCGGCCCAGTGCAGATTAGTAGATGTCACATGTCTTCGAATTTTTGGTTCTAGGACATGCCGGTTTCCTCACGATGTTTTCCTTCACCGTTTTGAGAGCAGTGGTGATGAAATAATTTACACAAAGTAAAGCGCCTGTCTGGGTTCGAACCTACGACCTACCTACAACTCGTAAGTCGCAGTCGTTACCACTGGGCCACCACTGCTCTACATACATGCGTACAGTTATTTGTTGTTAACATAGGTACTATTAATATTAAATACTAACGCTTAACTAATAATGATCATACAGTGCCCTCTAAAAGTTAGTTGACATTGTTCCACTTCAGCGGCAATGCCACATGACACCACAACGGAAACAAGGTACATTAGATGAAGAAGAAGGCCAATCAAACTCTAAGGACCTTATTTTGATCTTTTACAAACTTCCAAATTGACTCTTCTGAATGTTCTTCTTTTCGTTTCGACGGTAAGTACATCTTTTTTTTTTTGTTAGCCTGTACTGTCCCTTTGGTGGGAAAAGGCCTCCCCCAAATCTTTTCAGGAACTCTTTTCCCGCGCCACCTCGAACCAGCCTTCGTGGTACGCGTCCAGATCATCTCGCCATCTCTTTCTGGGTCGGTCAACATTTATGTTGCATAAACTGTTTGGGCTCAGTAGGTGGTCACATTTATTGTAGAGCCAGAGTCGAGAATCAGATCGTGAAGGGTGCAGGGGAACGGATATTTGGGACACTCTAGGAGATGGAACATACTCTGTTCAAGAGCATCGAACACGAACTAGATGTTAAGTAAACTCATCCGAATATAGCGAAGGAACCAGAAGACGTCATCAAGCATCGATTCAATTTCTAAAGATCGTAAAGTATTCGATTGACTTAAGTTTTTTTAGAAACTTCTCCATCCATATCTACTGCTACGAAGAACACCCCGTTCCTATATCTCTTGTAAACACTCCTCTAATGTCATATAATGTGCTAAGCCGTGAATATTTTATTCAGAATATGTAATTCTAATAATTCTGTAAATATTTACATAATATAAGCTAACATATTAACTATAATAATAAGTACATTTTATTTACACTCCTCTTTATTTACAGGTTTATGTAGGAGGTACTACATAACGGGCAAATCGTTCGCGCCGCGGAGCCTGCGTTAATTAATTTATTGTGACGACCTCTACGCGGAGTGGAGACGGCTTTTGTTGCACTTCATTCACAAGTTTTTTTTTTAGTTTATGGACAACGCTTATCTTTATACGAATCGCATTGTCATCTTCGCATTAAGAACTCATCGCATTTTTTTTTTTAAATTCTGTCCCACTGCTGGGTAAAGACCTCCCCCAAGTCCTTCCAGGAACTCTGTTCCCGCTTTAGTTTAGATTTAGTTACCTTAATATACTAATATTTTGTAACAATATAATTTAAAAGAGTGTCCGTGGAGTTTCTTGCCCGTTCTTCTCCATAGTAACCTACAACGCTTTGGAATGGGCAACTAGCTTCATCTTTCTGAATGACCGACTCATTTGACAATTCAAAAGTGCCTGTAATCTGTTTATTTAAAATAAATGCTTTGAGTTGGAGTTTTAGTTTAGGCAAGACCAAGAACCCAAAATCCAAGGCCCACTTCATAATTTTTAACTTCTTGACCACTCACTTCACTGGACGACTGACCAAATCGGATTTCGCTTATCCAGTAAGTAAAGATGAACAAAGTAAGCTGCAGTGCAAAATGTTGAAGACATGAGAAAACTAAGTACTTACATATCTGTAAAGGAAATACTCCACAAGCAAAATATAATGAAGTAGGTTATCGAACTTTAGGTGAAGCAAAAAATCTATTAGCATTACCAGCGTAACATAAAGGTCAATAACAAGGTATTCGGTGAATTGTGTCGGACCGTCAACGCCGTCGCTAAAAAGCCAAAAGCTTTTATGAAATTCCAAAGAAACATTTCAATTCGTCTAACATAACTTTTATATTCAAATCCCTAATTAAATTCTGCACTAAGGCGAACCTCCGCCATGCTTGTCTGGCTAAAAGGTTAATTTAGTATTTGTCAGCTGTGGCCATTCGCGCTAAACGTTATAACCACCGCTCTTTTTGGTTGGCAAGAAACGACTTTATTGTTGTTAAATTAGGTTGATTTTTGCTTGTTGCGTGTTATATAAGCAACTTTTCAAATTGCGTTAAGCCAAGAGACGGCGGGCACGTTAAGTTTGCAGAATCTCTCGTTGACTTATTCTTATTAGGCTCCATTAATGGGCTCGCTTGAGTGGCGAATTGTAATTAATTCCTGAGCTTTGTCTTAATTGAAGTAATTATGTAATTAAGAGATGATTTGTGGCGTTCAGTCGGCGTGGAGGCGCAGGCGCGCTGTTGTAGGTACAGCTTTCAGATGTTTTATTAGGTGAGAATTTGTTGTTAGCCACGCTTTATATTAAGGATAAAGTAATGAGTGCTTAATCGGATGAACTTTATTTAGTACAAATTAAAGGAGATAAAGATATGGGTAATTTATGGATAGACAGTGTGTATGATGTATCTATGGTTAGAAAGAGGACTTCCGAGATGACGACTAATACAGAAGTATGGAAGAAAAAGACATGTTGCACTGACCGCAAATAAATTGGGATAAGAGCAGGAGAATGATGAATAATAAAGAAAAAGAAAGAAAGAAAGAAAATACGTTTATTACGTAAATAATGATGATGAAAGATACCTATCTACCGGAGACCAAAGTAAATTATACTTTGGTCTCCGGTAGATATTGATGTGATATTAATAATCTACTACTGCCAAGCGTCGACTAACATCATCAAGAAGCATGAGAGGTAGATAAAGCTTATGATCCTGGGTAAAAATTTGGCGATGTAAATGAAGTGACAACATTCATTATCAGTAAAGATTAAACTCTTAACGCCTGCTACTTACAGATTCCCAGTAAACCAAGTCAAAAGCACCGTCTCAAGAACATCTTACACGAAATTAGCCAATGCTATAATCCTGATCCCTTACAAAGGTCCCGAGAACTTAATACAACTGAGTTTGAAAAGAAATCCCTAGTCTCAGTGACGGTCTCAAATATCACTTGCGCAATGCAAAATTATACAGAACTGCGATTAAAACTTTATAGCTGAAGGAATAGAGGCGATAATCGAAGTTTCTGAAGCGATAAAACGTTGGCGGATGAATCTTTCAACGGCCCGCCACTCGAAGCCGAATTGTAAAGTTTTCAATTGAAATGAAAGTAGTATTTGTATTGAATTGTTTGGCAAATTGGACGGATAATCCGCTTGTGCGCTTGCGCAAGCCGCCATTGTTGTTGACAACAAAATGGCGTCGGCACGCTAATGGCGCGAAAATGAGACACTTGCATTGTTGCCGTCAACGCAGATGCACGCTTTGTTAGAGGTTAATTAAGATGTTTGAAAATCTTTTGTGTTTTGTGTTATATCATATCTAATTAAGATCATGAAGACGTTTGATGAGTGTTCACAATCTATTATAATTACTCTACTATTTAAATAGTTTTAAGACTTAAGACATAACATTTTATCTTGCAATAATTGGTCCTAAGATTCTTTTTTTTATGCCTTAGCAAAAGGAACATGTATGGAGTCTGAATCAGGTACTTATAATATTTTAGCTTCCTCTTATTCAACATAAAACCATGTTATTAACGCACCCTTCTTTAACAGGTGGGTTTAGCTAATAAATTTTTGAATTTAGTTTTTTTTTTTTTATAAAATCGAGTATTATTATTTACCCAAGGGCAGACGACAAATAAAAGCTTGCGAAGTGAACGGAAATATCAAGTTTGGAGTTCCGCCGGTCGTTCGCGTAATATACACCGATATGATACGTACGGAACCTACTATTACCCATTCAATGCATTATTCTTTCATATTTCTTCTTTGTGCAACCCCCAATATAACCTGACCTAGCGAAGTTAAATCTAAAGGTCGCCTCAGAGCGCAAGACAAAATGGCTGCTATAATAGAAGCTGTAATTGAATTACCCTTATTTAGTTGTTTCCTGGTATTTAAAAGGTTTTTTAAACAGGATGGAGCCGTCAAATTTTAATCAAATTATTATCGAACAATAGTACAGACTTATGATTACCTTCGTCAACTATTGAACTGGTTTCGCCTATTTTATTAGGGGCCCATAATACACGTCCAATATTAATTCACTAATAAGGCCTTTAGAAGTTTTTTCATCTCGTCTGAGGCCAATCATTCATAACGGTAAGACCTGTCGGTATAATTACTTCACTTGGTAATTATAACCTGTCTATGTGATTAACTGAACACTTTTGATTCAACACTTTGGCCGGACGTGACCTTTAAGAAAGCGAAGTACTTATGTCCTGATCAAAATTTGTTCGTACACTATTTATGGGTACCTACCTATCTCGCAAAACTGTGATGGAAGTGAAACAAAAATAGACCTTACTACCTTCTGCCTGCGTCTTCGTTTGCGTGAAGTTTCTTGTTTAACATAAAACCATGCCATCCTATGACACTCAGTAATAGTATAGCTTTCTATCAGTGAAATAATTTTCGGAATCGGATCAGCAGTTTCGAAGATTACCCACTGCATATAAACTTATACATTTTACCTCTTTATAATATTAAGTACTAGCTGCGCCCCGCGGTTTCACCTGCATAAGTTTCGATCCCGTAGGAATACGGGATAAAACGTACTACCTCCATACAAAATTTTATAAAAATTGGTCGAGCCGTTTGAGCGTGAGGAAGTAACAAACATATAAACACACACACACTCACAAACATTCGCCATACTTAGATATAGATTTTTATGAAAAGAGTAGTATTTTGAAATCTAGGTCTAGAAATATTCCTAAACAGACTTACTTCAAAATACAGACCGATGCGGACGGAGCGGTTGGAAATAGTTTCGCGATATAAGACTTAGTATTCATCACTTCTAATTTTCCTACAAATTTCCTATCAAAAGCTGCAATAACAATAGAGCTAAAAAAACGGTACAAACGACGTTAAGGAATCAAACGGGGCAGGGGGCAGGGCAAGGCAAGGGATCAAATGAAAATAAACGGGAGTAAATGATGTGATCGCAATAAACACAATTTCCCGTGCTGCTGAACAAATTGCCGCCACGCCGCCGCTCCCACGCGACTTATATGCTCCCTGTGCTCAGGAATCGCATTTAAACTCGCTTATGGAGTTTGATAAGCGACCTGAGGAAAGTTTGTTTTAGCTATCGACTTTCTTAATCTGTGAGGCATGCACGAAGAAGAAGAATATGTGTACTTATACGTGTATTAAATTTTCTTAGCCCAAAACTTTGCCGCTTTCACGGCATCGTCGGTGGCAGCGCAGAGGTCACTATGGTTGCATTTTTTGGAGCACAGAGGACAGGATAGGAGGTGGCACCACAGCTCCACAACCACAGCCTGCAGCCGTACCGTCGAGTTAACCATACTTTCCGAGGTTGTAGTTGGGAGATATTGAAAAAGACATCTCTGGATTTGAATTCTAGAATGGTCCTTACATACGAATTAATTTTTCTTCCCATTCAACAGCAGCTGCATGAGAAAATACACATATTGTGTTTACATTCATTTACAGCATTTAGATGAAGGAATGTTGCAATTAAGTTGAGTCCAACGTATTGATCAACACCAAGCTGATTAAAGAAGGCATCTGATTAAAGACGGCGAAAATTGCCAACACTGTAGATCTAAATACATAGAAAAACTAAAAAAAACACAATATACAAAAAACAAAATGATATATACGATGACATATTGAAAAACTAAATGATGACGACTAATAGAGAAGTATGGAACAAAAAGACAAGTTGCGCCAACCCCAAATAATTTGGGATAAGAGCAAGAAAATGCTGACCATTAAAAATTATAATTAGTTAATTATGTATTCCTAACCGTTCCTATTAACGTTCAGAATAATGTCAAAATTAGCATGGCAACGCACGGACACTATTGAGCTCATCCCAAATACATCATCATCTGCCTAGCCTTTTCCCTACTATGTTGAGGTCGGTTTGAGTCTAACCGGATGCAGCTGAATACCAGTATTTTACATGGAGCGACTGCTTATCTGACCTCCACACACCAGCTGAGTAATATGAAACCCTTGGTAAGTCTGGTTGTCAGATTTCCGGGCTTCTGGCTACCCGTAACGACTGTCAAAGATCCACGAATGACAGCCGGGACCAATGGCTTAACGTGCTTTCTGAGGCACGGAGGGGTCTCGGTATGTAAAGATGGTCACCCATCCACAGACCAACTTCGGCAAGCGTAGCTTAACCTGATCGAACTGTGCGGCTGTTATTGTTTAGCCACGGGCCCCTCCATCCTCATCCAAAATACATGTTGGACAATAATTCCGTTAAGCGTATAGTCAGTAATGTATCGAGTGTTCGTCCATGTTGAGCTCAAGTTAAGTTAACACCGCGTCGACGCGATAACTGAATTACACAAGGGCACAGAGCACGGAACGACCACGAATAGATCAAAATGATCCTTGGATTTGAACCAAGAAAGCAGGAGTAAAATGAAATTCTAAGATTTTTTCCAGAATTTTGTGATATAAGCCAGATAATTTATGTGCGGGGCTTTTGGCAAAATAATAATAGCCGCACGGGTCGATTGAAGGTAAAGCTACGATTGCCGCGGTCGCTTCGTAGATGGGTGACCAATATCCATTATACATCAAGACTCTTCCGTGCCTCGGAAAGGACATCAAGCCGGTCTCAGCTGTCGTTTCTTGATCTTTGATAGTCGTTACAGGTAGTTAGAACCTCGAAATTCTGACAACCAGTTTTACCAAGGGGTAGCGTATTACCCAGTAAGCCTGCTTATCCACTGACGCGGAGCGAGGCTGTGGAGCGGAGAAACGGAGAAATATTAAGCAATAGAAAATTACATTGAGATTTTTATGAAATCCTTTATGCACTCCTATTGGTTAATATTTCTCCGTTTCTCCGCTCCGCGGTCTCGCTCCACGTCAGTGGACAGGCAGCCTAAATGGGTTGTAGAGGAGATAGGCAGCCGCTCTATGTAAAATACTGGTATTCAGCTGCATTCGGTTAGACTGAAAGCCAACCCCAACATGGTTGGGAAAAGGCTAGGCAGATGATGAGTTTAAGCTTTTCCTGTCGCACCTTCAGAATAGTAGTGACTTAACTCAAAAATCCAAGAAATCGAGTTACGTTCATAGAGGGTCACTAAAGAAGCGACTTTTTGTTGTAGAATAAATCTTATTCTAATATAAAAACGTCGCTTTTTTAATATTCACCTAAAAGTGCGTACCTTTTAGTGACCCTTTATGATCGTAACTCGGTTTCTTAGATTTTTAAATCACTACTACCCTGAAGGTGCGCAATGTTCGTTTTATTCATTTGATTCTCGCCTCTTCTAGTCGCGTCTAAGCTCACAGCTTCACGTGTCTGGAACGTGTGGGATTAAGTTATAATAGTTATTAATTGCGCACTAACTCGATCGGCGACGGCGCTCCGTGCTAATCCAATACCACTCTACACTGTTAACTCATTATTGTGGAGCTTATACGAACGAGTTTATTTGGCTTTTTGGGAGGAGACTAGTCATCAGTTTATGAAGAATTTCGGCCGCATAGTACGCAGAGGCGATGAAAGTTTGGAAAAACTGATTGTGGTTGGCAACAACGAAGGCAAACGATCGCGCGGTCGTTCACCAACACGATGGACCGATCAGGTGAAGGAATCATCATCATCTAAATTCTACACGGTGGTAAGAGATGCGCTGGACAGAAACCGGTGGAGGCGGATCATCCGCTCCAGATGCAACTCCGAAGCTGACCACGATCCTCAGACATGAGGGACCCACTACAGAGAGAGTCATCAGTTATTTTGCTCATATCCTCAGACCAAATAAAAAACCAAGACAGAATGCTGTCAACAGTAAAGTGAGGCTGGTTTCGTAAACATGTGTGCACTTAGTAAGGTGTAGTTTGATTGTAAATGTGTGCGTGTTAGCGTGTATGCACAGAGCGGAGGTGTAGTTTTGGCATGATTCACTGTATTGTTCGCAGCGCTATGTCTTGACTTTTTTATTTGGTCTGAGTTCATATCATCACGCCCGTACACCCTGTAGGGCTTGGCAAAGGTGTACCTACAGTACTGTATACCCACATTTCGCTAGATATTTTTATGTCCCAGGGCGCGATCCCGTTGCCATGAACCGGACACTAATCCAGAGTTTCGACTGCTACTAAGAAATTCTATTATTATTATTATTAGCCCGACCTGCGGGGCAATTGCGTAACACGTTATCAATCGGAATCGGTTTCATTTTGACAGTTCAACACATTCATCGTTATTTACGTGTTGAGCAGACAAATTTTTCGAACTTATGAAGCAATGGATTAGCAATTTGCTTCAAAATGATTCTGATTCCGATTGATAGCGTGTTACGAAATTAGGGTGCTTGTCTCTAATTGCGTAACACACTAACAATCTCAATCTGAATCATTTTGAAGGATATTGCTAATCCATTGCTTCATGTGTTCGAAAAATTTGTCTGCACAAAAAATATAAATAACGCAATGAATGTTGTTGAACTGTCAAAATGAAACCCATTGCTACTGTTAGTATCTTACGCAATAAATGATTCGCATTCAAAACACCTAAACTATGCACTTTTATCAAATGCTCAGTTATTTTTGGTTTTGGTTCCTTTTACTTATGATTAGGTACATCTGACTACAACTTCAAACATTTTTATAACTTTTTCAATAGCGCTAGTCACTCTGAAATCAACATAAAGTTATTTTTATTTTGAAACAAAAATTGAATAGACTATTCACCATTTGCCTAGCCTTGTCCCAACTATGTTGGGGTTGGCTTCCAGTCAAACCAGATGGAGCTGAATACCAGTATTTTATATAGAGCGACTGCCTATCTGACGTCCAAAACCCAGTTACTGGGTAACACGATTCCTATATACCTGCCTACTTCTATATAAATAGAACAATACAAGCATGCATGTGCAGTCTCGCGTCGCCACAGCTGCATACGTTTACACGAGTTGTGTAGGGCGACCATAATCCCGCGTCCCGCGGTCTTTCCCGGGATCGGTCACGGGATTATCGCTATACGATTACCACTGTGTAAATTGCGTTTATTTAACAATCATTGGGACTGTCTGAGCCAATTTGTGATGGTAATAAAATAATGGGTAATTGTTTGTGTAAAAAATAAATTATTTTAATGAACTGCTTTTTTTGTATCTTTAATTATTGCAATTTTAACATATTATGTAGAACTTGTATATCAAGTATCAACCAAAATATTTGTAAATATGTGACCATCATGTGTGACGTATTATATAATTAATTTACCGGTCATTGCTTTATTTTTAACTAGCTGCGCCCCGCGGTTTCACCCGCATATGTGTCGATCCCGTGGGAATATCGGGATAAAAACTATCCTATGTCCTTCCCCGGGACTCAAACTATCTCTATACCAAATTTCATCTAAATCAGTTCAGTAGTTTAGGCGTGAAGAAAAGACAGACAGACAGGCAGAGTTACTTTCGCATTTATAATATTAGTTTGGATTCTTTTTACCTATTGTGGTATAGTCATTTGATTGCAGGTGCATCGTTTTTAGAAATAATTATACTATAGTTAATGTATACAAAATATTGTAAAATATTTTAAAAGAGTAACCGTGGACGCTGCTGGAAGGGGCAACTAGAATCAAGTCTATTTTTGTAAATTTTGACGTTAAAAAGTGCATTTTATGTGCCTGTTTGAAATAAATGCTTGTCTGAAATGGTCTTTCGAGGAAAGAACCTTACAGATCGAGTAGACCCGTCCAGAAACTTGTCTAGTGTACTGCTATAGGCTGATGATGACGATGAAGCACAAATCGGAGAAACCATAATGAAAGTAAGTGCCACGACGGTATCGCGTCACGAATCACTTAGTGAATCTACAAAAGTAATTATAGTTAGTGTTGGAAGCTAGACGCTAGACAGCTCTAATGACGTGACGAAACAAGAACTACTAATGGCTATTCGCGAACCCTTTCTTCTGGTAAACGAAACGTTAATTATTGCTTCAGAGCTGGAAAATTACGGGTTTCCCTTACCGCTGGCCGCAATTAACAGCTCAATCTATTACCGTTTTAATTTTCTTTTAGGTAAAGTGATTTCTGTTATGGATAGGAGTGAGTATCATATTTTGTGGGTGTTTTTTTCTTTGATTACAACATTTATGTTTATTTCTAACATACATAACCTATTTTACAATTTAAAACTAAAATATACGAGTACCTACATATATCCATACTAATATTATAAATGTGAAAGTGTATGTTTGTGTCTGTTTGTTTGTCCGTCTTTCACGCCTAAGCCGCTGAACCGATTTCGATGAAATTTGGTATAGGTAGAGATAGTTTGAGTCCTAGGAAAGAACATAGGATAGTTTTTATATTCCCACGGGATCGAAACTTACGCGGGTGAAACCATGGGGCGCAGCTAGTATATTATATAATTATTTTTCTTGCAAGTGTCTAATGCGTTTTTCTTATATATTTTTTTACCATCGTCCTTATTTTGGTGGTCTGTATGTACAAGTGTATAATAAAAACAAAGGAAAAAAAGAGAAAAAGACAGGAGCTCATTGGGCATCAAAAAATACGTCTGCATCGCTGTCAATGTCATAAATGCTCAAAAGGCTTTTTTGGGACTGACTATAATCAATGCCACCTGGCTAATTAAATAAACTGACGACTGAGGGAAACTGACCAGTGATGAGGACATAGTACATAATCTCACGCCTTCCTCTCATAGGCTGAAACTACAGAACGCACATAGTATGACCCTTACATACTCCTGTTGCTTTATTTACGTTCATAAATCTGGTCATACACGCATGCCAGTTGCAAATACTAAGCACCTAACCGAAGATGAGCTGGACTTCTTTAATAAAGATTTTTCCTTGGCAGCTCAGGAAAGAGACAGTTGGAAGGACAGTACGGGGACCTTTGCCTAGCAGTGGGACTACAATGGCAAGTAAAAAAATAAACAGCCAGGGTAGTGCCGTAGTGTGTAGAATACTGTAAGTACCTAATTATTGGATTTAAGGCTCATATTTCCAAAGCCAGATAATTTTCTCAGAGGAATAATTTTGAATTTTTGACAGTTCTTCCATACAAAGTATGTCCGGCGTCAATTTTATTCCACGAATAAAAATTATCAGGCGTTTGAAAAATCAGCCTTTAAATGATTAATTACTAGCTGCGCCCCGCGGTTTAACCCGCATAAGTCTCGATCCCGTGAGAATATTGGGATAAAAAGTATTCTATGTCCTTTCCCGGGACTCAGGCTATCTCTATACCAAATTTCATATAAATCTGTTCAGCGGTTTAGGCGTGAAAAGGTAACATACAGACAGACAAACAGACAGAGTTACTTTCGAATTTATAATGTGTATTATTATGGATCACGTTACAATAGTAAGCAATACAAGGTGATCAACAAATAAATTGTTGTTACGAACTGAAATTAAAAGAAGGGGACCTCGCGTTAATCACCATAAAAATTCAAAGCTTAATGTAAAGTAAGTGGAACTATTTTACATAAAAGACACTTACAAATTCGCACAAAACAATATTGCACACTAAACAAACATTCTAAAACTCATTTTCCAAGACCCTTTACACAAAAAATCTGATTACCACTGAAAATAGCACTCTAAAACTTTCAACATAAAGTGCATACTCGTGTGGGGTGCTACGCAAGGGGTATCAGAACCGGGGCGTTTGGTACAAAAACGTTTATTAGCACATTTTGTCGTAAGCGGAGCGTGACGGCGATAAGTGACAAGCTATTGAGATGTTTGGGGTGAGCACCTAATGACTGCACATTGGGAAATGTGCCGCGAAAACTGTGAAAAATTATGGGCACGACATACCGATGCAATAAACTGAAATTACGTGTTACTTACGTCTATCGCATTGTTAGAGCAATTTTCACATAAACCAGCATTGCACATGTAAACGGGTACGCCCTCTAAGCCTGGAGGAGTGGAGGATTTTATTTAGGTAAGTATTAAATTCTGTTTACGTTTTCATTGCTTTACTATAGTTTTCAATGTTTTTGTTGGCATATTGGAGTGTGCTAGCTGATTATGGCAAATGGTGTTTTGTAATATTAATAACTTTGTATACCTATTATTGTTAGAATCACGTTCTTCTAACTTAATGGACAGCTGTGCTGCTGAGGAATTCGTTGGGCCACTTCTTCTTCTTTGATTTTCAAATTTTTGTTGATTGAATGTATGAAAGTACTTATGTGTTTATTTTTTAACTAACTGTACACGAGACCTCAGACAAAAACGCGTGTCCTTATTTCAAGTGTATAGGTACGGAAAACGAAAGAAAATCTTCGTGAAATGGCGAACCATTTATATTTTCCTTAAAGACAAACTCAAAGCAATCATTTCAATTAAACCAATTACAGGCCCATTAATTTTTTATTTATTTATTTTAGGATCTCCAACAAAATATATACACTAAACATTAGGTATATGGTTAATGGAAGACAAAGTATTTGGAAAAAAAAAACACAAATTGAAATGCCAAGGAGCCGCTCCGTCAGAAAGACGAAGCTAGTTGCCTATTCTAAAGCTTATACGGTTCCAAGAAACTTAGTTTTATATTAGCACCTAAACATTTACTATAACATTTTTGTCCACCAAATCGTAGCCACCCTACCGCGATCAACGCAGCGAATTCGATTACCATCGCTTTCTCATTGTTGTCTATTTGGCGCTTAATACACTCCTCTATTGTAACCCGCCCATTAACAAGAGAACCCCCATTCTTAACCACTTCAGATGTACGAGAGACCAGTTTATGTTTGTCAGAAACTTCGATAGGTCAATTGAAAACGGCCAGTGAAAACAGAACCCTATGTTGAAATTAGTTATTCGTTTCAAGAGGTCTGTATTAATTGGTGCGTGACAAAATAGAAGTGTTTATGTGTGACTGACTTTATAAAGCTTAGGATCAATTTGTATGGGAGATCTGATAAGATTATGACAAGGTCGCAATTGTTAGGAGTTACTTTAATGGGTTCTGCACGTTTGGCAATGCGTGTACTGGTGACGTAACGGAAATTGTAAGGGTTAGATGGGTTCTATTGTGTTTGTTTAAATAATTATATGTTACCTACATTACGCTTTTATGGATGTTTCACCTTTGAAGTTTTAATCAAGCTACAACGTTCACACTGCTCTATCTCATGACACCTCCATTGAAAATGTGTCAGCAGGCGTAAAAAAATCCACTAGGGGAGCCCCAATGCGGATTCTTGGATTTCACAAACTCAAACTCAAAGCATTTATTTCAATTAAACCATTTACAGGCACTTTCGATCTGTCCAGGTGTCGGTCAGTCAGAAATATGAAGCTTGTTGCTCTATTCAAAGCGTAGGTACCTATGGAGAATAACGAGCAAGAAACTCCAATTTTGGTTGCAATTTTCACATGCCTTCCAATTTTGGTTCCAGGACAACTTCACAACGTTTTCCGTTTTCAATAATCTTCATGGAGCTGTAATAAGGACCAAAGCACTTCTTCTTCGGTTGCTATGTGACTTCAAACAAAAACAATATGACATTTCCTCTCACAATTCATTCAATCCACTCAAAATTAGAAAGAAAATACGTTTATGCCTATGTAGTAAAACATGTCGAAATAAAAAAAAAGACGGGTTGCACTCCGGGAGTGCCGGCAGAAGTGAAAACTTGAATATTAACGTTGTGCATTTTTGATATTTTTCATTAATAGATGCACTTTGTTCAATTTCCATATTTTAAACACTTTATAAACATGAATTTTACGAATACACAGCAGTGTGGCCACTACCCAGACGGTCAAGCCATCAGCTGTCACCATCCATGGATGCGCGTGGCACGCTGTAACATAAACACACAGGAATATTCGCGCAAGCGCCCTGCGCCGCGCCGCCTAAACCACAGTAAATATAATATAACTGTGCCTAAACGAAACAGCAGGTATACATTTTCGCCGCGCCGTAGAAAGAGAGGGGGATACTTCCTCTCCTACGCCGCGCCGGCTGTCTACTCTCCATCCGTCTTACGAATTTTCGATCAGGTCACGTGTCCTGACGCGAGTTTAACATTTTTTACCCATTACAAAAAAGTGTACAAAGCCGCTAATGAAGTTTTCACTTAAAAAAAGAAACACGAACAAATAACAACAGTATGTTTTAATGGTTCCTTGTCCAAACGAAAAGATACAAATGCTTTAGTATATCTTTCCTCACGCTGTAGAACACGGAGTGTTTGTCAAAACACAGTAATTACCGACGCGTCCTCCGTGACGTTTCAATTAGGAACCCTTTCGTTCAGAACTTCCTCCGCTGTTGGACGGTTCGCGGTTAAATACAAGGATTACTATAATATTGTTGTAATCTTGTTTGTTTCTTGGTTTATTGAGTGATGTTTTTCTTGGGAAACTGTTATTTAGTTCAGTATCAATAATTTCTAAGGTTTTGATTAAAATTATGGAGTCTAAAAAGTTAATACTACGCGTATTGTCCACGCAAGCTGAAATAGCAGTGGGCCGGCCATCATCGAGCACGTATGGGACATAAAAAATTTCGTTATTTAATTTTGTAAAACATGACACGATTATTTTTCTCTTGACTGTACTTACCTGTCAAAAAGAGTAACCTAGATAAAGTGGATAAGACAGAGATTAAAACTCGATGACCGCTGGGGTAGACGTGTTCTTGAGTGGAGACCGCGAATCAGTAAACGTAAGGTAGGACGCCCTCAGGCTAGGTGGAGCGACGATCTTCGCAGGATGGCTGGTAGCAGCTGGATGAGAGTTGCCGAAAATCGAGCTAAATGGCGTGCAATAGGAGAGGCCTATATCCAGCAGTGGAGTGCTATAGGCTGATGATGTGGTGTCCACAACCAATGAATAGACTTTGTGAAAGATGATATGGATAGAAAAGGGGTGACTCCCGAGATTGCGACTAATAAAGAAGTATGGAAGAAAAAAACAAGTTGCACCGACCCCAAATAAATTGGGATAACGGTAGGAGCATGATAAATGTCCACAACCGACAAATTTCAAAATAATAACAACAAGGAGATCTTTATTTTGCAGCACAGAAGACGATAATCGATAAAAAGTACGTCATGAACTAAGTACGAATGTATTTCAATTCTTAAACGGAAAGGAAATAAGATTTCTGTCTTAGAACTCTGTCTAACTTTAAAGGTCTAGTCTATAATATAATGAAACTTTGTTCTGATTGTCATAAGACCTCTATTTCCCTACTACTAAATTGATATTCTGAGTGGCTTTTTATCCCGATTGTAAGTAACCATCACGGCTACAACAGAGAATCGCATGACATAAGGAACTGCAATGACATAAGGAAATGTACGTATGTTACGATCTCAACATCAAGCTATTACAATCTGTCAAATTTCTTTAATAGATTTTCAACTTTATATCTAAAGCATACGGTTCAAAGTTGATTGGTAAAATTTGACGGTTTCGGGTAGCTTGATGTGCTGGCGTCTGTACAAACGACCATCGTATAGGCATCCAGATACTGACCATGATAATCATAGCTAAACTTCGGCCCTTTTAAAACATCCAAAATTAAAAGTAATTTATTCAAACTTGGCTGAAAGTCAGCACTTTTTGAACGTCCAAATTACATAAGACAGTCCCCCAAAATGCCTGCCCTTCAGCACTTCCTAGCGCTTTAGCCGAGAACAAGAAGTGGCGCAACAATCTCCCCAGCAGCACACCAGACTTTTAAGTTAGAAATATACCTTGATTCCATATAATAGTATGCATTACCCTGGCAAAAGCTGGGCTAAATATCGTCAGGCAGAAGAGTATTAGCAAATCGACGACATTTGCTGAACTGTACAGGTATGTGAGTATGTAAGAGTGTAGAACGTAGTGGGGTGTCGGTGTCTGGGCGCTAGTTTAAGCGAATTACCGGCCGCTTCCGTGGCAGACGTGCCCTGACGACACTACGTGATTACGCGAGTTTACTGAAACTAGCCAAACATCGATTTTAGAATTTTGAAGTGACGTTTTACATTTCAGAAGACGGAATCTGCTACATTGAGATTGTGGGTTCAAGTACCAATGTGACTTTTTCTATGCTTATGTACTTTCTGAGATTATCTAGGACACTGACACCAATGAAGGAAAACATCGTGAAGAGACCTGGACTTATCTATACTGTAGGGGGTAATCTTAGCTCACCGTCCGATCAGGACCAGGCTCGTGCCGGACGGTGCGTATGTGTTCCACGCACGCCTCAAAGAGATGTCAGCATAAAGGAAGGGGCCTGTCAGGGCCGAAGCCTACCGGGGCTGCGGGATTGTCCGAAAGGGTTACCGCTACCCCGGAACATAAAGGGCTAAGGAAGCAACACGGATGGGTTTTAGTCAGTAAGAGTCTGACACTCCCTTCCGCTCCACCCAGAGCGGGAGTGGTCATTTGATGATTTCCCACCCACAAAAAAAAGGGGGTAATCTTCGGAACTACTAATCTGCTTCCGAAAATTATATCACTAAAGGGAAGCTACAGTATTGCCAATTGTCATAGGATATATTTTATGTTAAAACAATAAATTCCACGTGGATGAAGTCAATGCTCATGCCTTCTCTACAAGAAGAGGCCTTTGCCATGCAGTGGGACAATAAATAATAGGCTGGTATTATAATCTGCCACATTAAAGTACAATTAGTATTTGTTCTGATTACGATGAGTTCATCATCATCATCATTTCAGCCGAAAATCGTCCACTGCTGGACATCAAGCACCGCCACTTCGAACGGTTCTGCGCTTCTCGAATCCAGTGGAT
The DNA here is from genome assembly GCA_947508005.1 of Amphipoea lucens. Taxonomy (NCBI): domain Eukaryota; kingdom Metazoa; phylum Arthropoda; class Insecta; order Lepidoptera; family Noctuidae; genus Amphipoea; species Amphipoea lucens. The sequence continues at coordinate 14,027,398 of OX382379.1, forward strand.
TCCTGCGGCCTTCACCAAGTCATCGGTCCACCTTGTAGGAGGCCTTAACGCTACGTCTTCCGGTACGCTCTCGCCAGTCCAGAACCTTTCGACCCCATCGGCCATCTCAGCGAAAGCACTAGAAAGTGGTGAAAGGCGGGCGTTTTGAGGGATTGTCTTTTGTAATTTTGACGTTCGAAAAGTGCTGATTCTCAGCCAAGTTTGAATAAATGACATTTGATTTGATTGATCTGTTCTGCGAGCAATGTGCCCTGCCTACTGTACTTAAGTGGAGTAGCAGTAAGTCAGACCAGACATATTCCTCGTAGGAATATCAGATATAATGTTACCATAATTAACTAAAGCCATCTGCCCATACTTTTGCATTTTGTCACAAATGATTGGCAGGTAACCAGCTGAATGCAACAATGTTATATTATGTAGTCGTTGTGCCCAGGATTAAAGGTTGACACAGCAATCTTGTCCATCTTAATGCAAAAACTACATAATCTTCCACAAATGAACAAGCAGAAATTATCGCAGTTAACAAAGGACATGACATTTTTATTACAAACTATTAAAATCAGCTTATCTTATATTGAAAACCAAGTGTCAGATTAGTTCACAACCGCATTATTTGGCAAATAGCCGTTCAACAAACTTATGAATGCGAATTCAGAGACTTTATTCCAAGGTTATATAAGGGCTACAATACCGTAAACATAAACGTTTTGCAGTGGCATAAGAAAGCAATTAAGAAACGACCAGTTTAATAAGATCTCGAAAATTCTGTAATGCATTCGTTTTTGTTCGTTTAGGAGAAGAAGGGAGGGTCTTGTTGGTTGGTGGGGCATCAATACGGCTGGGCATCAGTTCGGCCTGCAAAGCTAAAGGGGATTGAGTGGCATAAGCCCCTTGGGTTCATTATTGCCCTTTACCCTTCCCTTAGGGCCCTTCACTCAATGTTTGCAAAGTGTACTTATTTCACTTAATATAAGAGAAAATTTCATTTAGCTTGTTTTGGTGATCGTTTAAAAATCTGCTAAGATGTTTAACGAGTATGGGCGTCTACTCTAGGTCGATTTTCACCGCTTACCAAATCGTGTCACGATCCGAATCGCCACCCCACTTACACAGGTCGATAAAAATCGCAGGTGACTAGTTAATTTTGCATCAAAATTTAGACCTTCATGTGACTGAGTATTTTCACGGTCGATTTTAGTTACCCGCCGCATGCGCAGTCGCCGCACGAGAAATATCGAATCCTACTCTACTTTGGAACTTGCGATTTAAGTCACCTGCGGCCTATCCGAATGCAATTTTAGACAGTCGATTTATGCCGTGCGGGGAAAATCGTTTAGCCACCTGTGTAAAGCCCGTTTTAGGAATCAATTTATATGACTATCATAATGACACTGTGATGAGTTAATGACTTCAGTTTTATTATTCTCTTGAATCCATATTTTGCAGGCTTTTTTGAATAGCTTTCATTCACAAATACTCAGAGAAATCAAAACGCAATTGTTTTAATTGTGGGACTTATAAAGGCTGAAGTGACGAAAGAAGTTGCAAATTAACGTGTTATTATTTGATTATCTATTAAAGACACTTGGAATATGGAGGGTATTTGTAAAAAATCTAGCGCCATAGGCAGCTACATTCCTATGTAATTACTATTATTTTTATACCTTGTTTTATTCTGAAACGAATAAAGTTTTCATCCTATTAATATATGTTTGGACGTTTGTTACTCAATCACACAAAAACGGTTAAACGGATTTAGATAAAATTTCGCACACAGGGGGCATTGGATCTGGATTGACACAAAGAATACTTTTTATCCCGGTAAACACAGACGAAATCGTCCGCAGAATCTAGGTTATTATTTATTAGTCTAAAGACACTACCATTGATGTCATGAGAAAGACGACCTTAACATTAATTAAAAAATGCTATAGTTTATCAACTAACCTGCACCCTAACTTCAGGCAGGTTCACTTTCATCGCCAGCTCTTCCCTGGAGTACACGTCAGGGTAATGGCTCTTCTCAAAAGCCCTCTCCAGCTCATGCAGCTGGTATGTGGTGAAGGTGGTTCTGTTCCGCCGATGCTTTTTCTTGTTGTCTGCTGCGGAGCCTGGTCGTGCGGACTCATCGTCACTGCCCGGGGGAGACTTGTCGTCTGTGGGGGTTCGCTGGCTGTACCCGTCGTTGCTGTTGCAGGAACCTTCGCCTGGAATATGTGAGGGAGGGGGTTAGTGAAGAGTAATTGTTGGACAAGGTTAGGGTGTTAATAAATGCTTTGTATTATTGTGCTTTAGATTTGCAGTTATTATGATGTGAATGGTAGCATTTACAGAAGAGGTATATTGTATCACGTCGCGGTCACCAGTATAGAAGTATTATGAGGAACAAGGTGTAAAGTTCACTCATACTCTGTAGAAAAGGGAGGATCCTCCGACCAGACGGGTGTTGTGTCTGGCGGGCAACTGACCGATGATTCATGTCGGGCCGTTGTAAATATGTTAGTTGCGCGGTAAACTCTGCTTGCGAGATGCAGGATTTTGCGTGACGTCAGTATGACACGTAGTTCGTATGTGGCGTTGTAGATACCGCTACATACGTGTCTGTAAACTACTTCAATAGTAATACCCAATCAGCATTATTTCTTCTTACGATGCCTAAACTGTCCTCCCATAATATTAATAATTTTTAAAAGAGTAACCGTGGACTTTCTTGCCGGATCTTCTCCATAAGAAACGACCAATTGGAACCGAGCATCTAGCTTTCCTTGTAGGTTTATGTGAAATAAAATATTTTGATTTCCAATGACTACCGAGATGACGACTAATATAGAGGAGTATGGAAGAAAAAGACATGTCACTCGTCGCGCGAGTCGACCACAAATAAATTGCCCTTAGCAAATGATTTCCAATTATAATATACCTATCATTTTCTTGGCCGTCTGTCACAAGGGTTTTCTCGAGATCGATACAACTTAGGAATTTAAATTTTGGCCTAATTTTAGGTCTCAAAAATAAAACATTGGCCGCGAGTCAGGCAAACTTTTTTTTTTTAGATTTCTTTCAACAGTCCATTTTGGACATATCATTTGTGCCCTATGCCATAGGGCATGGGTACACTTCAAAATTCTCTTCCCGCTATTAATAATAATCATTATTTTACGTGTTATCTAAACAAACACAGCTCTACTTCAAATCGCATTCAGTCCTACGTACAGTCGGCGCCGCAATTACGCAGCAAACCAACAGGGAAACAGCGCATAAATCAAACGAAACAATTTGAGCTTGCGTATGCTAATGTCGAGCCGTGTCTTGCCGATAATGCAATTATATTCAAATATACCACACAGTGCGCTGAAGGTAAACTAGCTGGACAAAATTTATAGTTGTAGAGTGAAAATTTAACGCTTTATGTTAACAGTAGTGGATATCATGCTGCAAGAAGGAAATTTTGTTGCAGATCCATTAAATCATAATTATTCTAATAATTGAGCCTCTTTTGAAGTGAAACTTCGCGTGACGTAAGCGTTACGAAAAGAGTGATCGGGTTAGGCGAACGGGAATTGAGTGGGGGATATAAGCAAGAGAAAGTAGTGCGCGAGCACATTTTCTTTCTCTCTTCCTCTCATAGCCAAATACGTTTGAAGTTTCACTTCAATTGTGTGGTCATAAGCACACTTGGTTTTTTTAACTTTCTGGCTCCCGACCCCGACCAAACGGGTTGGCTCCCCGTGGTAGTGCAGTACGCATGAGCGTGAAAAAAAAAAAGGTTGGAACTGTGACCAACCACGTGCGAGCCGAATTGGTCGCAGTAACTAAGCTAGGACCAAATAGGTAAGGTTACGTTAGAACTGTGACCAACCGTTACTTCTAAGTTGGTTGCAAGTTGTTTGAATTTTTCTTTAGTATTTTTAGGACTCCAAAAAGAAATTCTTAGAGGTTATATAAAGAGTAGATATACAGTAACATAAACACGCGGATCCACGCGCTCGCGCCCTTCACTGTCCGGCTCGCATCACGCTCGCAAGCGATACGATTCGGATATCTACGATCTTTTCACTGTCTCAGTGTTCAACTCGAATTCCCTGAACTAAGTATTTTTTGTGTTTTATATTTAGTGAACGATTATATTGTTTTTTATGGCGCAAAACTTTATTTCATTTGATTCACCCTATAAGATCCGATTAAATACAAGCCTTTGCAAAGTTAGACTCAGCAATGAAGCAAATCAAATACTAAACAAACACTTAAAATGTAATCTACAATTTTACCAACCGCCTGTAAGCGATACCATCGCACAGTGGGCTAAAAGCAATCCTCCTTCGACGGTAAATCTGAACACAACTTGTATCATATATCATCGCATATCGGCTGATCTGCAAACCAAGGCCTTCCTCACACAGTTGCACGCCAATTATATCTGACTTGGAAACATGGTCGTTTTATATTTTGATTTTGTAGCTCCTTATTTTCTTGTATAAATGTACGTATGTATGTTTGTCCACGCATTTCTCCGCGACTATTAATCGGATCGTGACCATTTTTTTTTATTGGCTTACATTTACTTCAATTTAGGTAACAGTGCAAGTTTCATCAAAATCGATTCAGTAATTTTCAAGATATGGACTAATACGTGTAAGTGTGACGGCTTGGCCTATTGGTACGAGCAACGGGTGTAGTTTCAAAGAGAAAACATCTCAAAACCTTGGTAAAATTCTAGTGCAATATTTATAAAAAAACTATTACCTACTTATTACAAACAAATATTCCAGTTTTTTACTTAAAACTAACAATTAACACAAAATTATTAAGAAAAAACTTTAATTTCGGAAGTCGGTGTCTTGGGATCTATATTTTAGTTTTATTTTTTTGCCACCGACTTCCGAAATTAAAGTTATTTCATAATTTTGAGTAAATTTCTTTTTGAAGTCGATTTAATTTTTTTAAATTACTTTTTATTCATTAAAATAACGACAATCTACCAATTACATTAAAAGCTTCACAAAGGTTTACTTTAAACGATCTAATTTTCACATTGATTTTAAAGTAAAAATAAACTTTGCAGCAGACAAAAGCAAAGTTGTCGACATAGCTCACAGAATAAGCAAAGCTGAAGTGGCAATGGGCCGGCCATATTAGCCGTAGATCCGATGACAGTTGGGGTAGACGTGTTTTAAAATGGAGACCGTGAATCGGCAAATGTAAGGTAATGTAAGCTCTCAGGCTAGGAGAAGCGACGATCTTCAAAGGGTGGCTGTTAGCAGCTGGATGAGAGTTGCCGAAAATCGAGTTGAATGGCATGCGATAGGAGAAGCCTATGTTCAGTACTGGACTGCTGTAGGCTGATGATGAAGTGACATTTAATCTTAGGGTCATAAACCTGAGTGGCGTAACCATACAGTTTGGGGCTCGTGGCAAATTCAAGGGATGGGGCCCTCCCTCAATGAAAAGAAGCTCAACCAACGTTATAGTTTTTTTTAGTTTTTTGTAGCACTTCTCCCACAACTTCTTCCGCGTACATCTGCTTCTGTCCTTATGTTAGGATACGTCTGTGCTCAAGGCCTTCTCGGGCCGGGGCCCCTCTCTGACTGGGGGCCCGTTGCATTTTGCCCCAATGCCACCGTATAGTTACGCCACTGGTTAAACCTATAACGTCGACTAAAGGTACATAAAAGCAGTTCCAGAAATAAAAGCGTATCGATGTAGCGCCACTTCCACCAAGGTAATTTCTTATCGCATTTGAAACTTGCTAAAATATTCATACAGCATATAACGTGGTGAAAATCATGTTCCGCCGAGGGAAAGTCGAGGGGTAATTGTTTACGGAAACTCTGCATTTATCACTTCCATTATTTTGTCCGCGGTGAGTGATTGAGTGGCCCACTGGGTGGGTATTTAATGCATGCATTTAAGTTTCATGTCAATGAAAATTTTGATTCTTTCAAAATGTTTATGTACCTAACTATGTAGTTAGTAAAGGTTTCAGTAGGGTTTGTTCAATATATACACGGTGAAATTGAAAACATGCGACAAATCGTAATGGGAGATTGTACTCATCATTATGAACAACTTTTACTATGGGACCAAACTTGCTGTTCCCTACATTTATGTTCGCATAACTCGTCAAAATGTAGGGAACAGCTGATTTTGTTTTTTTGCGATTTCAGGTTTGGTTCCATAGTAAAAGTTGTTCATAATGATGAGTATGTGCAATCTCCTATTTCGATTTGTCACATGTTTTCAATTTCAACCTGTATTGCTATATTTGAAAGGCTCGTGGCTAAATGATAACAGCCGCACGGGATGATAGAAGGGTTAAGCTACGCTTGCCGCGGTCGGCTTGAGGATTGGTGACCATTCATTACATACCAAGACCCCTCTGTGTCTCGAAGAGCACGTTAAGTCCTTGGTCCCGACTGTCGTTCGTAGATCTTTGGCAGCCGTTACGGGCAGTAAGAAGCCCATAAGTCTGATACCAAGGGGTATCGTGTTACCCAGTAACTGGGTTGTGGAGGTTAGATAGGCAGTCGCTCCATGGCTGGGGGGCTACGGGAATGGCCGAGAACACCTGGCCATTCCCGTCCAACACTGATGGAGGCCTGTGCAATACAGGCACAGGTGCCCCCGCACCTGTTGCCTGTTGGCCTCCATCTGGGAGGAGTCGGAGATGACTGTCAAACTGACGTCTTCTCGCCAGCTAGTCGGGCATGCGCCGGGAGGGTTGTGGAAGTAAAGGCTGAGCCGGTTTCCCATGGCCCTCCCATCACGGCGATGCGGGAACACCGCTGAGTTTTAGTGGGTATACTGTCGGTGTCATTCCGACAGGAGTCCCACATACCCCGTCTCGTCCCCCACGAGCGGGAATGCGTAATGCATTTCTCAGCGAAAAAAAAAAAAAAGGCAGTCGCTCCATGTAAAATACTACAGCTGCATCCGCTTACATGTTGTAGCCAACCCCAACCTAGTTGGGAAAAGGCTAGGCAGATTGATTGGACTACTGTATTCCTTGGTCCCATTTCATAAAAAGGATAGCGCCATAAATATTCGATACGTCATCTGTCAGTTGAAAAAACGATTAAGAAATCAAGAGTGTACAAGACATACAAAACATCCCTGCACGTCGCTGTAGATTGAGCGATCAAAAGTCACAACATTCAGCTATCTTCCTCACTCGCACCGGCTTTAATGTCAAATGAAAGAGAGCGTTGTGTCACATTTAGATTACTGAAGTAGATTACAAGCGGCATACAAAACAAATAAAAATATTGTGGGCAACGCATTAAGACATTTTACACTTATCATGATACGATCTGGAACCGTATTTTTTTTCCTTTTTGTAATAATTATCGATAATCTGGCAACACTCGTGAGCATTATCGTCTATAATGGCTTGTCTCGTCGTTTTTTTTTTTAATATGGTAACCCTAATCATGTGTCAGATTTACCGTGTTCGTATTTATATTAAAGCTCTTCGCGGCATTAATGATTTTTTCAAAATGGATTCATTATTGAATTATTTATGGAAGGCTTAAGGTTGGAAAAGAAATCAATTTCAATCAGTAATTCTCTAATTGTTCGAATATGTCTTGTTTTTAAGAATATTGAACTAACGAATGAAATCACCTTGTATATGCAGAAAATCATTTGTCACCAATCATTGATTTGATAAGTTATGGAACGTATTTCATCGCCAAAACTATCAATTCTACAAATAAGTTCCTACGTAGTATCTAGGCTCTACCTTGTGAAGGCCACAGGAACCCGTTGGATGCAAGAAGCACAGAACCGGTCGAAGTGGAGGTGCTTGGGGGAGGCCTATGTCCAGCAGTGGACGTCTTTCGGCTGAAATGATGATGATGATCTAGGTATCTACATATTTTATCATCAGCTTAAAGAAGATTTTCTGTTAAAAAGTTGCAAGTAGGTGTGAACCTCTCTTTACTTACATGAATTTAAACATAGTCTATAGATGTAATGCAAATTGGAGTAACTTAAGCACTACATATTTATTATGAACTTCAACCCTAGCATAATTATTAGCCTATAATGTTCCCACTGCTGGGACACAGGCCTCCTCTCTGTCAGAGGGAGTGGGCTATAATCTAACACGCGGGCCTAGTACGGATTGGTAGATGTCACATGTCTTCGAATTTTTGATTCTAGAACATGCCGGTTTCTTGCTAACTCAATGAGGTACTTACTTAAGTAACTTGCTCCGACATTTTCTCATCTCGTTCGTTAATTGATATTAATTAATCTGATTTTGTTTTTGCTTCGCTTCATATCGGCTTGACAGACAACTTCTGACGATCTTAAGTGAAACGTTAATCATAATTTTGATTGTCTGCCTTTAATTGTTGCTTTTAAGTTTAATTGATTTACGATTTTTTCGTGTAGCATTAATTATGATCGTAAGTACCTATATGTTATGTGTAGGAAATCCACCAATTACGACACTCCATTAGTTGACAAGACCAATAGCTATATCCGTAAGCAAGCTTTCAATGGACGAAAAACCTTTGTCGCCCATTATTATTAATGCAATTATACAATATGATATAACAACAATCTTTAATTATCTAAACAACAAACATATTGAGGAAGTTAATAACCTAGACACTTATGAGTTAATACCTAGACACTTATGATATTATGAAATTCTATGAAGTAGGTAAAAGGGCGTCTGATGAAACCACTACATACATTATCCACAAGCAAGCTTTTAAAGGACGAAAGAACATTGTCGCCCATGATGAATACAGTCATAATATAACATAACAATAATGGTTAATAATCTAAACAACAAACATATTGAGGATGCTACGATGTTAATTACAAATGTGTGTCCGACAATTTCAAAAGCATACACAAAACAGATGAATACAATCCAATATATAAACTCACACAGATACAACAAAACGAGCTTAGTTACGGACCAATGAAAGCTTCATCACAACCGCTCGATTACGGGAACTCGATTGTGCGGCTCACAATCGATTTGCAATCGCTATTACGAGCCAATATTCGATTATGTCCCCCTGCGGTGCTGACCGCAACGCTAAACGATCATTCGATCACTATTAATGGCTCCTAGGCATCGCTCGCGTTTATTGATGTTTGGTATCGATGTGCCCTCTGAACCTCTAAATTAAAATTGAGGTTTGTAATTAGAACCATCATTAACTTCTTCTGCTTTTTGAGTCGATGATAAAAGTAAAAATATTGTATAATTATACATTGGGCCCATTAGATGGCCATGCCAATCACGGCAACAAAGGCGTTTTTTAACTCCTCAGAATTGCAAATGTATGGACATTTTGGACACTCCAACATATGGGACATCGTTTGGTCAAGAACCATCCTTGCCCTTATCTGAATTTATTTGGGGCTGACGCAATTAACATAATCTTTTTCTTCTATACTTCTCTATTAGTCGTCATTTTGGTAGTCACTCCCTTTCTAGCCAAATCATCTTTAACACAGTCTATCCGTGGTTTCTTTGGCCTTCCCCTACTCTTATAATCATCCAAATTCATATTCAAAACTTTCCTCACGACTTTTTATAACGAGAAACGTAATTAGAATTTGCAAAAGCTGACATCTTTCACATTAGAAACACTTTCATCATCAGTCATTTGTTCCACCACCGACAAGGAAGCGATATATTGACTATTTTCCTACTCAAGAAACGTATGTACAAAAGATTATAGGTCCCGTGGCAGTAACAGAAATACATTTAATAGCTGATCACTAACACCATCAGTGAAAACTTTGTCAAACAAACAACTTGTGTTTGGATGCTAGCTCTAAGTACTCGCTTCTCACAAACCGGCAGTGTGGAACTTTTATTCAACCATAAAATCAAGCGATTACCACAAAGTTTAAGGAGTCCCACAAGGCAAGCTTTGAGCCCTCATAATTGTGCTGTGGTGCACACGCACGCCACTGATCGTGCCGATAACGCACTAACTCGATTAGCTAATTAATAATTTCACACAAATTATAGTAGCCAAGTATTCGTGACCTCGTTACCTTTTATTTCGAGCAACGGATTTTATTGGTATCAAAACATTTTTTGTATTGAATTATTGTTTGACCTTACGGGCTGGTGCAAAGGCGTTGTTCGGTGGCGGCGACGCTAAAGTTTGTTGAATTATTATGCGTGGGTTTTGGTGATGGCATTAACTAATTATTTTATGAGTCATGAATTGATTTTTATTGTTAGTCATTTGCCATATCATACATACAATTCTGCACCACCACACTCTTAATCACCTCTCTAGAGATGTGCTTTCTTTGAAAATCATATGATCAATAGGTACTCGAAAAATGTATCCTAGCGCAAGACATTTTAATTTATGTTTAACCTGTGTTCCTGCTTATGTATTACCTGTATAATACACAATTTTCTGTTTCTATTTCTATATCTTCTTACGCAAACTGTGCAGAGGTTAAAAGTTTTCAGAATTCTCATACTTTGAAACACCTTTTGGATTGATTGCTATTCTCAAACTAATATATATTATTATATATTTAATCAAAGATTTATTGCGATCGAATTAAAGTTGAACTTTTAAATTCATACTTTCGCCTACAAAAGCCTAATGCGATGTTGATTAAAACAATCGGGTCAATAAAAGGCCTTACGTATAACGTATTAAAACTCTCAATCATTCAAAATAATACGCGATCAATCAAGGAATTAAACATAATTTTTCGTTCAATTTACACCATTTATTTTCACTTGTCTGAACAAGACGGCTTCCAAAGTTAGTCTGCAACGTAAAGACAGTATAATTTGTGTTGTATCCGAAGCGGGGCGTAAGGGTCGATTCATACAAGCGCAGAGCCGAAGCGTGGCGAAACGTCTATTTAAATGACAACATAGCAAACACACCCTTATCTCTGCAACGTAATGCACAGATTTCTAGAAAGATAAACAAAATACGTGGTTAACAAAGTTTCAGTGAAAATCTGTAGGTCGTAGGTTCGAACCCAGACAGTTGCTTTACTTTGTGTAAATTATTTCATCCCCATTGCTCTCAAAACGGTGAAGGAAAACATCGTGAGGAAACCGCCGTGTCCTAAAACCAAAAATTCGAACACATGTGACAACAACCAAATCGCACTGGGCACGCGTGGCCCACTCCCCCTTACCGAGAGGAGGCCCGTGTCCCATCAGTGGGAACATTATGGGCTGATTATGCGACCAGCGCTGATTCGTGCACGTGCGTTAGACACAAGGGTGAATTTGCTATGTTATCTTTGGATACGGGGCGAGGCTGAGGCTGGACGGCACCGCCAAAGCTGGCCCAGGAAGAGGCGACGAGACGATCTAGACGCGTACCACAAGGGTTAGATCGAGGTGGCCCTGAAAAAGGATGCTTGAAAGGATTTGGGGAAGGCCTTTACTCAGAAGGGGGACAGAGTAGGCTAACATAAAAAAAAAGCCGAGTGTGCTTATGACCACACGACTGAAGTGAAACTTCAAATGTATTTGGCTATGAGAGGAAGAGAGAAAGAAAATGTGCGAGCGCACTGCTTTATCTTGCTTATATCCCCCACTCAACTCCCGTTCGCCTCGCCCGATCACACTTTTCGTAACGCTTACGTCACGCGTTCGCCAGCTTTCTCCCCAAGTCAAGCGTGCGTAAAGAAGATTCACTTCAAAAAACTTGTAGGTTGATGCTTCGCTGCGCTTCGGCTCTGCGCTAGTATGAATCGACCCTAACACTTACAGTCGAGTAAAATAAAAGCAAACAGCATCACTTAACAAAGTGTTTAATACGCAGATATGATCTTGTGCGTCACACTCACGTTACAAGGTGCATTAGTGAGCTGCTACCGACCGGCGCAGGCGCTGGGCGCTTGTATAGCGTGTTGTTATTCCGAACGGTTTTTTATATTGAGAGGAAATGTATGGCAGATTGAGAATTTGTAACTATCTTTTATTTAACATTATAATGTCTCGCCTGTATTACTCGAAGGGTCAGGCAGAGGTGCAACTATCCTTTTCTTCTTAGCGTGTTGATGGCAAAAATAGCACGAAAAAATAAAAGTCGTTTGGCCCAAATTTTAGCAACGCATATTTCACAAGTTGTGTTTAAATCCCATGTAACAGGGGGCGAGCCTATTTGTTATTTTGTTTTTTTATTTTTAATTCCAGAGAGAGTTCGTTGTTTTTTTTTTTTTATGTTTGTATTTTTTTTGATGCGTCATTTTTGCGCAAATAGACGTATTTTGTTTTTGAAGAGAAACTTCTTTACGCACGCTTGACTTGGGGAGTAAGCTGGTGAACGCATGACGTAACCGTTACGAAATGTGTGACCGGGCGAGGCGAACGGAAGTTGAGTGGGGGATATAAGCAAGAGAAAGCAGTGCGCGCGCACATTTTCTTGCACACTCGGGTTTTTTTTTTGTTTCTCTCAAATGGGAAAACTAATAATTTTTCCTGAAGACAATATTGTCCGAATGGTTCGGAACAAAATAAAAGACTCTTACAAAAACAAGAAAACATCACGAAATTGAACATCCTTGCATGATGCACGCGGTCCATTAGGAGAGAAGCATAGATCTGAGACCGATAACGTCTTGTTCAGTATTGGAACTAGTTTCACAGATACAAACACAAACTCAGGCCACGTTACATAGCTTCATTATAACATTTAATAATACGCGGTACGTGTTTATTGCACCTGCCTGTTCTGAAGGCACATTAACGAAACAATTAAGTAAGCTAGCTAATCAGAGCTAGAAAGTTTTCTCATCTATCTTCTATATAAACAAAACAAAGTCGGGTTAGTTACACCATTTATCTTGAACGGCTGGACCGATTTTTAAGACCTTTGATTTGTTGGATTTGTGTCCGCCCCGATTAGCAGAATAACTATTAAAACTGGGAAAAATTCACGAAATTTTTTAATTAAGATTTTCGTTTTCTCATACGTTCTTTCTTATTGATTCTGAGGCGGTGCGACGTTCGCTGGGTCAGACGTTTGCCCGCCTACCTGTCGAAACATCCCACGCGTCTGAGTAGTTGAATGGACGCAGTAAAGTCATTGTTTTAAAAATGACAATCACAATAGAACAATGACACTGTTGTGTACACTTGGTGTACCGTTGACGTTCCGAGCACTTTCTCATATGTACAGTCAGCATCAAAAGTCGATTAACACTATCATTTTACATGTTATTAAATTGACAACAACTTTTTTCAATAAACTGATTTTTAACTTTTCACATAATAGACAAGAGTATATATTCTAAAAAAAAGTTTGCTGCAATTTTGAACAAATGTTTTTCTCAATAACTAAGATTAAAAAAACTGAAGTGTTAATCAACTTTTGATGCTGACCGTACACTTGGTGTACACTTGACGCTTGAGGGGTCGACTAATAATAAGAGCGGTGGTGGCCCAGTGGTAACGGCCGCGTCTTACAAGTTCTATGTCGAACCCAGACAGGCGCTTTGTGTAAATTATTTCATCACCACTACTCTCAAAACGGTGAAGGAAAAGATCGTGGGGAAACCGGCATATCCCAGAACTAAAAATTTTAAGACATGGTGTCATCTACCGACCCGTACTGGGGCCGTGTGGTAAATTACGGTCCACTTGCTCTCACCGAGAGGAGGCCTGTGTCCCAGCAGTGGGAACATTATAAGCTGATTATGATGATTGAGTACAATTTTGATGTACAATATTCTATTTATAAGCCGAATGCTTAACTGAGACGTTGCCTGAGGTAGCAGCGCGGTGCGGGAGGGGTGTTGTGACGTGATGCGAGAGCTCAGTGATTCGTCAACTGGTGACAACTATCACCCCTCCCGCACCGCGCAGCTACCTCAGGATCGGCTTATAGAAGAAGCATTGACAAAAGAAGAAAGAAAGAAACAACAAGTTGGAATATATGCGCCACAACCACGCAAAACGGCCATCGCTCAGCATAATGCTGTGACCCTGTGCGAGATAGAGCCACAGTGCTGGTTTTCAGCGACAACCGGCGATGAAGCCGGCAAAAATAACTCAAAAGTTAAAGTCAAAAGTGTAGAAGTCATAGAACATATCTTAGGTACAGAAAACAAATCTGCACGATCTTTTTCAATTTCCTGTAACTCAGCTCGCCTTCGACATACCAACTTAAAGCAAAATACGATATATAGTTTAAAAATAGGACCTGAAATCTGGGATTCATTCAAATCAATATTCGATACTATTGAATACTACTTATAATGTAAAAAGCTTGTCACATCAAAGAAGAAGAAGGGGAAGGAATAGAGGCACGTAACTGACACCATTATAAAAAAAAAACTTAACTTAAAAATACTTACTTCATACAAACTTTCAAGTCCTTGTTTTTCGAAATGAATGAACCGATTTTCACGAAACTTCGTACGCATAAGCAGGATGCAAAGGTCTAAAAAGTTATTTAAGAACATTTTTGAAAAACAGTGTTACTGTCAAATTAGACCGATTTTAAATTGTCCATAGAAACAGAGATTTCCAGTTAAGTATCTTTTTTTAAATAAGACATTTCGAAAATGTTCTTTACTAACTTTTTAGACCTTCGTATCCTACCACTCTCACCGAGAAAAGACCTGTGTCCCAGCAGTGGGAACACTATAGGCTTATTATAATAAAAATTGAAAATTGTCGAGCTAGTTGCGAGACGAAAAAGAAGAATAACTTTTGATCAAGACTAGCGGCGTCGGCTGGTTGAATGGCAAATCGACGCTGGATACGCCAATTGAATTCGTAACCCTAATTACATTAATGTTCTAATGAAACAGTAATCTTTCACTAATGCACCGGATACGGCATGTCAACGCTGAGCCACTTCGGTGATCATTCGGAGTTGAGACACGCGTGTTTGTACAAACTGGCGGTCAGCGTTCAGCGCATTAGGCGATCGATGCGATAAGTTGCGCCCTCGCATCCGCTTGTGAAACTTGTGTTACATTGAGATCTGTTATTAATGTGATTGTGGCTGTTAGATACCTATATTTTTTATTTGCACCGTTACTGTTGACTGGCGCGTTTGGAGTTCTGTTTGTGGAACTAAAATAATAAATTCTTTGTTGGCATAAACACAGATAATAGAAAAAAATGTGAAATCCTGACTCTAGAACTAGGTTAGAGTACCTGAATTGACCTTGGTCTCCTATAATTGAGGGAGCACATACATAGATTAGCGATAAGACCGGCTATTGTGTCACCCATTGTAAAGTTTCTATATTTATGTCTGTAATTTATATGGTGTACATAATAAAGAGTATTCTATTCTATTCTATTTTTGTTCTTATCCTTTATAATATAGCATGTAAGGTGTATTCTTTGTTGGAGACCCTAATAAAATAAAATAAAACAATAAATTTCAGGAACCAACTGCGGTGACGTAGCCTTTGTTTTCTGCATGCAACAGTTTGGAATGTCATCATGCTTTCTAAATTTAAACTTCATCATCATTTTAGCCGAAAGACGTCTACTGCTGGACATAGGCCTCCCCCAAGCACCTCCACTTCGACCGGTTCTGTGCTTCTCGCATCCAACGGGTTCCTGCGGCCTTCACAAGGTCGTCGGTCCACCTTGTGAGAGGCTTTCCAAAGCTACGTCTTCCGGTACGCGGTCGCCACTCCAGAACCTTTCCGTCCCATCGGCCATCTGTTCTGCGAGCAATATGCCCTTCCCACTGCCACATTGTATACTTCACAATGATTCAATTAAACGTTTGAATACTGGCGACACCAGTTTTCTAACTTTTGTAAAGCTGTTGCCATTTAAAAGAAGTTCGCATTCCAGTGGCTGTTCTAAATTATGAAGTACCTACATTGTTTTTCACTAGAAAATGACTATTAATCTGCAGAACCCTTATGTCTAAATCTAAAACATGTAGGTAACACTTCACAAAAGTTAATCAGTAGCGCGAATCTCTACGCGGTCCATTATGTTTCAATCGTAGTATTAAACAGTAGGTACCTAACCATTCGATTTGTAATAAATTAAAAGTCTGTTTATTTTGCAATAACTTACTTACTTGGTAATTAAGACATTTATAAGATTTGATCTTGTTTAATTTGGCTCAATGATTAAACACTCTAAGGGGGTGAATTTTCATAAATCCTTAATGCTCTGCTTCGCATTTTGTGAGAGATCTTGTGCAGAATTTTATGTTTCTAATCCCAATGATTTTGAATTTAAGAATTTATTCAATAAATGGATGACCGTTTTTCCTCAAGTGACTCAGGTATTATAACCGTTACAAAAAACAATTGTCTCACCTACAAGAGACTCATTAGTTTTAACACTGTTATATTATGTTTAATTATCTTCAAAATGGTTGAGCTAAATGGTGCTAATACATGCGTCATGTTCGTGAACGGGCGCCGTCAGTAAGGACTGGTCATCTCTTTGCTGCCATGGCTTATTTTAATTTAATTTAATATTTGAATTGTTTTTTTTTTTTGTCTTTTAATTTGAGGTTGCTATGACAGAAAGAGGCACAATCATTATATTAGTGTTCAGTAATTTTTTTTTAGTGCAAAATGGATATTATTAAAGGTTCGGTTAAATAAATGCCTTATGTTACTATTGAACCTACTACCTACTTAGATAACCAGTCACAACTTCAATAAAATGACACAAAAACATTTTTATGTGAATCTAACACGATAACAAACAACAGCTACTAACATAGGTAAGTATCTACAATTTGATAATTAAAGTTTTAAATGTACAGTCAACAAAAGAGATAGGTATGCAGGATCGTCGGATATAGTTGAAGTTTAGTGAGAAACCGATGGATGTTGTCGACTGAAATTTAATTTGATAAATAAGCTGTTTGTTTTCTATTAATAAAAGAAAATTTTATTGGAGAACCTCCACCGGTTTCTTACTAAACTTCAACTGTATCCAACGATCCTGCATACTTATCTCTTTTGTTGACTGTACATGAGGCTAGCCACCTTATTTACTCTTGCCGTGTACCGAATGTAGGTTGTTGGGTGTATTTACCGTGACATGTGTGCCCGGGTATACAATATGTATTGTGCTGGTATACCCGGCTATGGTCAGCCACAGAGCCCATAGGCTAATTCGCCGAATAACATTTTTTACGCTCTGGAGTCTTCGACAGAAAAAAAAATCATAGGCCGTCACGTGGACTACCGATAGAAATGAATACCTACTTAAAACTATGATTTAACCGCTGTTAATGTAAAAAACCGCTGTTGCTGTTGTGTAAAAAAACGCTGTTTTTTTGAATTTTCAAATTAATAATTGTAGTACCTAAGTATCGAAAATTATTTTATAGAATAGAATAATTTTATTTATGCAAATATGGGTAGATGATACCTACATCAATAGGTGTTAGTACAGTACAAACACAAAAAAATTAACTATGAAAACAAAAATTGATGATTTGAAAATTAAAATTACTTATTATCTAACATTAGCAAGGTTTTCATTATGAAGATATACCTAAACTAAACAGCATTAAAGGCTCCTGCAGACAGGCGCGACACGACCGTGCGACGCGATTCTGGTAGAAAAATTTCCATGAAGTTTTCATAGAAATTGTTCTACTAAAGTCCCGATGCGCCTGGCTGCGGGAGCCCTAAAGTTGCACAACACGTCACCTTCATAGCTACAGATATACTGCCGTGCTATTCTGTAAAAAACTCACCGTGAAAACTTAGGTGGTAAGCTTAAAGTGAACTGCCGATACTGTCAATCCGTAGCATCGACTCACTTCACCTATGTTTTCACGGTGAGATTTTTACAGAATAGGTAGATGTGCTATTACAGCATGTTGGTGAAGCGAACTCATACCTAATATGTTCCCCTGTCAAAAATCTCTACGCGTCCACTTGAGAACCTCCTCTTTTTTTCGTGACTCTGGCTTTCTCAATAGGTTGACATTGTCAATGGTCACTTCTTCTTTCAGTTCAGCATATTTACTGATTTTCTCACTTATTGTTTTTTGTAAATTATTGTTATTATTAGCCTGTGACGTCCCACTGCAGGGCAAAGGCCTCCCTACTCTCTTTCCACCTCTCTCTGCTCAAAGCTGCTAAGGACCAGTTCTTGTTGAAGGAGTCCAGCTCATCGTGTGGAGTTATGGAATTGCTAAATTAATCATGCATACTTTACTAACTACTGCGTAGGACTCGTTTAAGACATGTTGCGCCGATCCCAAATTGGTAAACTGAAACTCAAACTCAAAGCATTAAACCATTTACAGGCACTTTTGAATTGTCAAGAAGTCAGTCAGTCAGAAAAAATTAAGCTAGTTGCCCATTCCAAAACGTAGGTACCTATGGAGAAGAACGGGCAAGAAACTCCATGGACACTCTTTTAAATCAAAATAATGTGGTTACAAAGTCTTGGTTACATCATTCATGTTAAAAATTATACATGTGAGAACGATGCAGAACGTTAAAAGCATCCATAATGAAAAAATTAGAAAAAACAACAATTCAAATAATAAATTAAAATAAGCCATGGCAGCAAAGAGATGACCAGTCCCTACTGACGGCGCCCGTTCACGAACATGACGCATGCATCAGCACCATTCAGCTCAACCATTTTGAAGGGAGCTAAATGATCCAACAAATCCGGTAGATTAGGGTAGAGGCAGAAGAGTTATAATTACTGATGTACCTAAATTAGAACCATTAGAAATATTACTTTTAACGACGTATAAAATTTAGCGTCCAATTCCAATTAAAACTTTGTATTTAAAATTAGTGTTTCGTCAATGCAATCAAAAGTTAAGAATAATTTCATACTTAATGCTTAACGAAATGTTCTTCTAAATTTTTCAACTAATTACTTTTCAAGTAATTTTAGTATAAGTAGGTTAATTTTTGTAAAATTATAAAAAATAAATAAAATTTTAAATTCTGTCTATCGAACTTGTGTAGGTAGGTATATCTATGTATTGTTCCACAGGGTAAAAGCCTCCTTCTCCCCTTTTCACACAATTCTAACTTTTATTTATTCTATTTTCAAAATAAAATAACAAAGTTAGGGTCTGGTGGGGTAATTGCGAGTAGGTACGGTCAGCATCAAAAGTTGATTAACACTTCAGTTTTTTTAATCTTAGTTATTGAGCAAAATGTTTGTTCAAAATTGCAGCAGAAGAAATTTTTTTAGAATATATACTCTTGTCTATTATGTGAAAAGCTAAAAATCAGTTTATTGAAAAAAGTTGTTGTCAATTTTATAACATGTAAAAATGATAGTGTTAATCGACTTTTGATGCTGACTGTACCATAACTAGAATGACATATTCAACCATAGATAACATTGTACTTTTTAGCAATATAAAATTTATAATTACCATAATAATATGTACCTATTAAGTATTTAGTAGGCTAAAGTTATACTTAAGTTATTTATTTAATTAAAATCACTCTGATACGTAAGGTAAATAATTAAAATAAAAAAAAAATGACTCACTTATCACCTACATTTACCCCGTGTTTAGGGGCAAATGTAATAATAAAACTGGTCAATTTCTTAGGACTGTAGATAGTTTCAAATCAGGGGTAATAAGCAATGAAATGCGAAAATCGAATCCATACATACACACACATATTCCTATTATAAATCCGAAAGTGTGTCTGTTTGTCTGTCTGTCTGTAACCTTTTCACGCTTATACCTACCGCTGAACCGTTTTGGTGGTATACAGATAGTTTGAGTCCCGGGAAAAGATTTAGAGTGCAGAGTGAGTGACTTTTTATCCCGATATTTCCATGGGATCGAAACTTACGCGGATGAAACCGCGGGACGCTGCTAGTTAGCTAAGTATAACTTAATAACTTTCATCATCCGTCAAACTGTCTCGCGTAGTTCAAAATGTACCTACCTTACACATATCAGGAATGGCAACACTAATTTTTTTTATTTATAATTAAACTATAAACACACTTTAATGCCCGCTATTGCAATTAACCTGACGATATTTTACTAATATTAAACTCAAAGTACCTTGTATAAACTACAATAAATAAAAAGAAACGTAGAAATTTTTCGACGCTAGGTATATTTTAGTTTGTGTATAGTTTTAGTTAAGTTAGGATTTATTTTGTTATTTTTATCAATTAATTAGTTATTATTTGCTTCCTTATTATTTTAATTGAATTAAGAGTAAAAAGAAAATTTCTCATGAAACACTTTCCTGGGCAAAGTGAAGCTACAAAACTTAACCCGTCGGCGGCGCGCGGTCGGCGGGCGGGATATTTTCGCACGGGCCGGGCGGCGCTTATAATGCAACGCCTATTCGCAATGGGCAATGCATTGTTGGTACAAATACATATTGCGGTTTTGTTGTATGTTGTTTGAAAGAGTGTCCATGGAGTTTCATGCCCGTTCTTCTTCATAAATGGGCAACTAGCTTCATATTTTCTGATTGACCGACTTCTTGACAATTCAAAAGTGACTTTAAATGGTTTAATCGAAAAAAAATGTTTTGAATTTGAGTTGCGTTGAAATATTTGCCCAATATTTTTGCCATTAATATTTAAATTATTTGTTAATTTTTAATCCGTTTATAAATAGGTACGTAGATTTGGTGCTTATCTTGAACTTTATGGAGAGTTAATTCAGAAGAAGATAATAGAATAGAATACATTTTATTGTGTACCTACACCATATAATTATCATTCTGTCTTTAGAGGATCTTTGACAGTCGTCACGGGTAGGTAGTCAGGAGCCCGAAAGTCTGACAACCAGTCTTACCAAGGGGTATCGTATTAACCAGTAACTGGGTTGTAGAGGTCAGATAGGCAGTCGCTCCATGTAAAATATTGGTATTCAGCTGCATCCGGTTAGACTGGAAGCCGACCCCAACATAGTTGGGAAAAGGCAAGGCAGATTATAATTATCATTCTTCTTGATGTCAATATTTTGATAACTAACCTACATGTGGTTCCAAAAAATGCCTTTTAACACGCTTTCTTGATTAGGTATTTTTTTACTGGTAATATCAATTTGATAATCACTTACGGTTGAATGAATAAAAGCTCGTTCATCAACTAAACAAAGTAGCTTTAAAATTGTATAGGGGAAGCCGGGCAAGACACACATATTAAGGGATAGTGTAAAATAAAACCACAATCTAATAATCAATAGAACTCTTTGTACTTTTAATTTGTACTATTTTTAATCTTTTTTGGAAAATATTCATTAAAATTCAAAAACTTAACGGTGGTACGTGTCACGACATGACGAAGTGTTAATAGCACTATGTTCAAACTCAAACTTAAACTCAAAGCATTTATTTCAATTAAACCAATTACAGGCACTTTTGAATTGTCAAAGGGTCGGTCAGTCAGAAAGATGAAGCTAGTTGCCCATTCCAAAGCGTAGGTACGTACTATGGAGAAGAACGGGCAAGAAACTCAATGGACACTCTTTTAAATCAAAATAATATAGTTACAAAGTCTTGGTTACATCATTCATGTTAAAAATTATACAGGGTGTTACAGAAAGGGTATATCAATACAAACGGGTTGAAAAGTGTATCTGGTCTAGAATCTCTGTAAAAAATTTCAGCTCAAAAGCAGTAACTTTGAAAATGCTTAATTTTTTTTAATTTCGATAGTTTATTAAATTGAAATCAAAACAAACGTGTCACCGCACTACGAGGGTCTTTATCCATTATCTGTAGTATGTCTGTGCTCCTAGTACACGCACATCACGCCGCCGCGCGCCAGTGCAGCGCCGTGATGTCGAAATAAAAAAATATTAAGCATTTTCAAAGTTAATGCTTTTGAGCTGAAATTTTGTACAGAGATTCTAGACCAGATACACTCTTCAACCCGTTTGTATTGATATACCCTTTCTGTAACACCCTGTACATGTGAGATCGATGCAGAACGTTAAAAGTATCCATAATGAAAAGAGAAGAAAAAACAACAAGTCAAATATTAAATAAAATAAAATAAGCCATGGCAGCAAAGAGATAACCAGTCCCTACTGATGTGTATTATATATTTATGGAAAAATCAGTTATTCTTCTTACCCACACAATGCTTCTTGCCCGGGCTTCCCCTAGGTATATAAAGTAAAGTCCACCTACCAGCGCTTTCCACGGCTCCTGGTGACACCGGCACAGTTTCACACTCCCTCTCTTCTCTTCTTTGCTCAAAATCACTCTGCACTCTAGTAACTTGCCTCTGGCCATTCAGTCCTAATATAGCGTCTATCGTATGCCTCGGGCCCGGGTTAACACTCGTGGGCACTTGTGTTAAGCCTAACCTAGATTTCACTGCATCAAAACTCTGATTCAGATGCATTTGTTGCGCGTGAAAAAACATTCCCATCCTGTTAAGTGTCTCTAAATTCTGTTGGTGTTGGGACAGTGATATGGATTGGTCCGTCACGTTTATTGAAGAGTTGGAATTTGGACTGCTCATTTGTGAGCGCGGGCTGTTCGTGTCGGAGCGGTCCGGCGTTTGGTTGCTGTAGTATCGGTCGTCGGGCGCGTCCATCTCGCAGCGATACGCGTACGTCACTGGCGCTCCGAAACTACTACTGGCGTCGGCGGGGAAGAAGGAGGCGGGGCCTATTGGAAGGGGGGCGAGCGAAATTGCCCATTGAAAGTGCGAAATTTGGGGTCGCGAAGTGATTTTGTTTGGTAAGAAGCAAGAAGCGGCGTATTAGCATTTTCCCCTCGGAGTTTCTTTGAACGGTATTGAGAGTTGGTGATGGTTGAATAGTTTTTTTTTTTCTGTTTGATTGGGTCGATTGTGCTAGGTGTTAGAGTGTTGCCGGGAGTTTGTTAGCGATTTCTTTGAGGGTTCTCGACGCGCTCGTGGGTAGTTACCCGCTTGTTGCTTTTTTTGCATGTTTTTGAAGAAGTGATAAGTTGATGAGATTCATTTAAAATTTACTTTTAGAATTTTTGCTTTTAGCTATTTCAAATGATAACTGTGAAGTTGGATTTATTTTTAAATAACCTCCTTGCTGGCATATAGATTCAATTATACATGACCAGATAAGCATTGAAAGCTCATCTTAAAACACAACTTTCACCAATCAAATTAAGCAAGGTATTATATATAATACTTTACTACTCAACGTTCACGTTTTTGCATACATTACCCGCCATCAAACAAAGCAGCAAAAAATAAACTAAGCGCCCGGTTTAGTAGTGAGTCCAAACTTCCAATTACGCAAATGCTAATGAACTCAATTCTAATTAATCACACTAATCAATACGGGGCCAATCAGACGCTACCTGTCTCAGCGGAGCGCGGGGCGAGGGAGCGAGAGCACCGCCGGACATCTGCCTGTTAACACACAAATTTAACCAAATCGGTTAACCCGTAACCAAACAATAACAGCTTTTCCAACTGACCAGATCAATGAATGCAATGAGACTTATAAGCACAAGTTACAACAGGAAACATAACCTTATCATAAGGCGTTTAGACTGAAAATAAATTGGGCAGATTTTGGCACATGAGTCGTTAAAGCACCGGCACGGGAACCGTCAATATAATTTTGTCTTCTTCACACTTACAAAGATCTCGCTCGCTCTCATCTCAGGTGTAGCGACGGTTGTTAGGGGGCGGGGCGCGCGGTGACGTCACACGTCGATCGACCAATCGTGTGTTGGATTTTGTTTTTTTCTTGGCGCGTCTTGTATTGTCGATGCGTTTCTTTTGTCCGGCGCGTTCAGTGATTGTTCGCGGGCGGCAGTTACAGGGTTAACTTTTGGAATAACAAGCTACCGGCTTTCTGATAGAGATAACTCCATTATGTTCTTACTTTGAAAAAAACTTCTTCATTATTGTTAGTTTATAAATTTAATGCGCTCGTTTGTTGGTGTAGTAGACATTTAAAAGTTTTCTTTTTAATTGTGAACCATTAGATATAAAAAAAAAGACTGGTTGCACTCCGGGAGTGTCGGCGGAAGTGAAAACTTGAATATTAACGTTGAAATAAATCAATTATTAATTGAATTAATATAACTCATTTTTTTTTCACTATTTCTGCGTCCCTTTTTTCGTTAATAGATGCACTTTGTTCAATTTCCATATTTTAAACACTTTATATACACGAATTTTACAAATACAGCAGTGTGGCTACTACACAGACGGTCGAGCCATCAGCTGTCCATCCATCCATCCATCATCCATACATCCATCCATCCATCCATCCATCCATCCATCCATCCATCCATCCATCCATCCACATCCACATCCACATCCACACCCACACCCACACCCACATCCACACCCACACCCACACCCACACCCACATCCACATCCACGTCGTGTGTCACTTGGTTCACTTCGGTTGGCGCCGCCGTAGAAAGAGAGGGGATACTTAGTAGTTAGGAGTAGTAGTTCTCCCCTGTGTAGTCTCTCCTGACGGTCACGTGTCCTCTGACGCGATGTCCTGACGCGAGTTTAACATTTTTTACCCATTACAAAAAAGTGTGCAACGCCGCTAAAGAAGTTTTCACTTCAAAAATAAGTTGGTTCTTAGGTATATTTAAATTAGCTAATACTATATTTTAATAGTACTTAATAGTACTTACTTTCCTCTATCAATTAATAATCTACACTAATAATGTAAAGACGTTAAGTTTGTAAGTTTGGATGTAGGAGCCGCAGGGGGTACTTAATCTCTGAGACTAAAAATTCTTTCACGTAACGTGTAGAATGCTACACTCTTTTCTCTTGATATAGGATGTATTTTATGGTATAGGTACTTAGTTGGCTTCCGCGATGACGTAGTCGTGGGCAAATATAAAGCTAGTAATGTATAGGTAAATTACTAACTTCGCAATATATCTATTAGAAAAATACAGCCCGTGATTTATATGTATAAGTAGGTATGTAAACAAATTTTTTTTTTAAATCCGTTAAGTGTTTTGTTTTCTGAATTTATTAATTACCTACAAACAAATATACAAAAAAATCAAATCTTTTCTCTTTATCTTTGGTTTAGGAAATAGGTAAGTTTCCGCAAAAACCACCCATCCTATACCTAGGTATTTTTTTTATTATAAATTCGAAAGTAATTCTGTCTGTCTGTCTATGTTACCTTTTTACGCCTAAACCACTGAACGGATTTCGATAAAATTTGGCAGAGAGATAGATTGCATCCCGGGGAAGGACATAGGATAGTTTTTATCCTGATATTCCCACGGAATCGACACTTACGCGCGTGGAACCGCGGGGCGCAGCTAGTAAGATATCTATCAAGAAATCCAATTAGGATACCAGTTTGGAGACAATTAATTTGTTTTCCATTTAAATAGTAGGTATATAACTACTATTCAACTTTCAAGATAATTATGTAGGAGCTGAAACAATCTAGATTAGATGCTGAATACTAAGAATAGAATCGTATTAATTTAGCAATTAAACTTTGTTTAATTACTTAATTAAGATTGTGTGCGTCATACCAGTAAGCCCACTTTAGGGTAAGTAGGTACAATCAACAAAAGAGATAAGTCTGCAGGACCGTCGGATATAATTGAAGTTTAGTAAGAAACCGATGGATGTTGTCGACTGAAATTTAATTTGATAAATGAGCTGTTTGTTTTCTATTAATAAAATTAAATTTTATTCGAGAACATCCATCGGTTTCTTACTAAACATCAACTGTATCCGACGATCCTGTATACTTATCTCTTTTGTTGACTGTACCTACTTGGCAGTGCCCCGCGGTTTCACCCGCGTAAATGTCGATCTCGTGGGAATATCGGGATAAAAAGTAGCCTATAGGTATGTTAATCCAGCGTGTCAGCTACCTCCATACAAAATTTTATCAAAATTGGTCCAGCCGTTTGAGCGTGAAGAATTAACATATAAACACACTCACAAACTTTCGCATTTATAATACCTATTAGTGTGATGATAAAAAAAAATAGACAGTCATTCATGAAAATTACCGGATAAATAGAATAAGGTAAATATATAGAATTAGGTAAATTAGCTTCGCTAATGAGACACAATTGATTTTCTATTGTTTGGTCACCGATCGGTGTCCCGCGGTCCTTGAGCGGTTAATCACATTCTTTCAAAAGGCATGTATTTAATCGAACACCCAATAATTTCCATTTTGTGCTCGTAAAAATATTATTGAACACTCTCTTTTTGTGATCCTCAAATAAATCCTATTTTGGGGTCTTAAAAATTCTAAATAGCCAAGTAACTGCGACCAACTTGAATGTAGCGCTCTCCGGCCGCTGCCGCGGCTCCGCTCGATACGCTCGCTCCGCTCGCGCGCGATTTCTCTCAGTTCCATCCCAACCTAACCCATTCGGTCGGGGTGCCCTAGCTTAGTTACTGCGACCAATTCGGCTCGCACGTGGTTGATCAGTTCCAATTTTTTTTTTTCATTCCAGGGTGGCAAATCCTCATGGATGTCCGCCGCCCTGGGGCGGGCGGAGGGGTCTGTCAGACTCTTACTGACTAAAAACCACCCCGGTATTCCCTTCTCATATTTGGACCGGGGGTCATGGGAACTTGTACGCCTTCCAAGATCCCCGGCTGGTGCCGGCCCATCACAGTTCCAACCTAACCTGTTTGGTCAGGGTACCCTAGCTAAATATTTCACTTGCAAATATATTTCTTAAGAAATGAGCAGTAGGTACCTACATTTGTGCTCAATACTTATATTAAGTCCCATTAAAATAGATGAACAAATTTTAACACAGCGCTCAGTACGTCTAACCAAAGATATCCAAGCAAAAAAAAAAAACACCTATTAAAGTGATTTTATTGTGACCTAAAATAATTAATTGTACCTATAATTTTCATTAGCTGATTATTTTTCTTGTAAGTGTCTAATGCGTTTTTCTTATTATATTTTTTTACCATCGTCCATAATTTGGTGGTCTGAATGATTTCTAAAAGTTTGTCCACCTACTGTATTTTAATGGGACCTTATATGTCGTACCTATTTGTACTTGACTGTTTTACTGTATGTACATAAATAATAAAATAAATCTTGGCCAATAATCAAAGCAATCTTTTTCCACAGTAACCGTCCATGTCGCCCACAGTGCACCAATACATTATAGTGATTGGAGCTGAATATTTAACGCTCTCACAATTAGTACAAACTCTTCACTTGATTGAATGCACGCCACTGCTGCTATTGAATGACTTTTAATTGCACCTTCCGTGTTTTTACGGTTTAAAAGCATTCATAATGTTGTCACACTGCAACTAACCATTATGTCGTAGACTTTCAATTTTTATGCTGGCAATATTGCCTAATGGATTGGCCTAATCAAGTTCCCGGTATCAATCAATTTGTTTAATGATTTGATTTAGATCTAGATTGAAATCATATTGCCGTGCAAAATAACTATGACCAGTTGCACGTTACCTGGTAATCTGTACCTACATAAATAATTAGGTAAAATTACAATAAGATAATTACAGGAGATAGAGGAAAATAAGAGAACCAAGGCAACGGATATAGCCCGAAAAATGGCCAAACTTAAGTGGCAGAGGGATGTGCATTCGCAGAACAGATGGCCGATGGGGCCGAAAGGTTCTTGAGTGGCGACCGCGTACCGGTGGACGTAGCGTTCGAAGGCCAGATGGACCGATGACCTTTGTGAAGGCCGCAGGAATCCGCTGGGTATGCGATGCACAGAACCGGTCGATGTGGCGATGCTTGGGGTAGGCTAATGTCCAGCAGTGGACGTCTTTCAGCTGAAATTATGATGATGATGACAATTAGGTACCCAAGGTATGTTGATATAGTAATTTGTCAAAACAAAAGCCATGAAAATAAATTCGCTGTTAAGAAACCTAGTAAACAATCATTTTAGAAACTTTTAAGGGCATCAAACAATATGAAGCTGTGCACTAAGGTTCTCTAAAATTCACTGTCAGCCTTATCACATTCCATAACATACATAATCAGCCTATAATGTTCCCACTGCTGGGACACAGGCCTCCTCTCGGTGAGAGGGAGAGTGGGCCATAATCCACCACGCGGACCCAGTGCCGGTTGGTCTTTGAATTTTTGGTTCTAGAACATGCCGGTTTCTTCACGATGTTTTTTTTCTTTTCTTCACCGTTTTGAGAGCTGTGGTGATGAAATAATTTACACAAAGTAAAGTGACTGTCTGGGTTTGAACTTACGACCTACATCTCGAATGTCACGGCCGTTGTCACTTGGCCACCACTACTCCTTTATCACATTAGAGTTATAGAAACAATTTGAATATAGAACACTTGTGACGCAAAATCCAATTCTGACGTTCTTGATATGCCTCCATCCAGTCGAGTATGTCTGGAGAAGATTTAAATAGTTAGATGTGCCCTCACCTTATTTAGGTCGCGCAAAAAAGATACCCTGAGAAGAGTGAGCTCGCACATCCCGCGTGGAACGATGGATACGATTTTCAGTATGAGGGAGCGAGATAATATTTTGCAAAGGTCAACGAAACAGAAACGTGATCATTATTAGATGTGTTATGGCGAATACAACGATTTAAATCTTTTGCTAAAACAACACCGTATTGAGTAAAAATCTCTACCGTAAAAACTTAGATAAACGTATTTTCTTTCTTTCTTTTCTTTCTAGGTGAAGAGAGTTTCAGGTGAGCCTTCATTCCACCTGATTGTAAAGATTGACAGCTCACTTCACCTAAGTTTTCACAGAGAGATTTTTACCGAACAGATCAACAGTTTCGACGTTCTTGATGGATGCAAATGGAGCAAGTCCGGTGTCTGTTAGACGAAAATCGACTGAAACAACATCTGCATCTTTGCTTCACAACACAGAGAAAATGACGTTGAACGAGACAAGGACAAGACAGTCACAGTCTATCAAACACAATCGCTTCGGCAAGTCTTTGCAAAAATTGCGAAAATCTGTCTTCAATTTAGGTACCATGATGTTTCGGTTCCCTACAAAATGGTTGAGCTGGATGGTGCTGATCCATGCGTCATGTTCGTGAACGGGCGCCGTCGGTTGAGACTGGTCATCTCTTAACTGCCAAGGCTTATTTTTAATCTTATTTCTTGTATTGTTTCTTCATTTATGTGTTTTTTTACATTGTTCTCACATATAGAAGCAACAAGAATAATGTACCAAGGATTTTGTAATATCTTGATTTAAAAAGAGTGTCCATGGAGTTTCTTGCCCGTTCTTCTCCATAGAGATCTACGCTTTGGAATGGGCACCTAGCTTCAACTTTCTGACCAACTGACCGACTACTTACTTAATTTTGACAATTCAAAAGTGCCTGTAATGGTTTAATTGAAATAAATGCTTTGAGTTTGAGAATTGACTTTTAAGTTTTTGATCGATCGTAGATTACAAAAATCGAATAACACTATGCTACTTTTACTTGTACCTGGATGCGGAAGGCGGAGGACAGGGTGTTGTGGCGCAGCCTAGGAGAGGTCTATGTCCAGCAGTGGACTGCAAATGGACTGCTGTATTATAGGATTTCCTATCGGCACCTAGCCTAATTATCTTCATCTGCCTAGCCTTTTCCCAACTATGTTGGGGTCAGCCTCCAATCTAACCGAATGCAGCTGAATACCAGTATTTTACATGGAGCGACTGCTTATCTGACCTCCACAACCCAGTTACTGAGTAATATAATACCCCTTGTTAAGACTGGTTGCCAGACTTTCAAACTTATGATGACCCGTAACGACTGTCAAAGATCCACGAATGACAGCCGGGACCGAAACCTAGCCTAATTATAACATAGAAAATAAAGTTTCTGTGCTATCCAAAAAGCAATTAAAACTCTCCGAGGCGAGGTAACAGACATGAAATTACTCACTCAAAGCTCAATAACGAGTCTAAATATAATAACGATCGTAAATGCTGGATTGATGCTTAAATTAAGCGAGTTTGCGCTGGAGATTGATTGGAATAAGTGTGGGAGGGGTGGCCAGAGGGGGCGAGAGGGGGTGAAGGAGGGGGGTACGGGTCCGGGACACGCTAATCTATTACGACCATATAACAATTTGGCGACAGTGATGGGTTATGCCGATGTGTGTAATTAGATCACAGGGGAGGTGCTTTTCCGACTTTTAATTTAAGTTTCAACGTATCTAGTTGATTTTCAGTTTTTTTATTTTTTTATTTTACTTTATTGGGACATAAAACAGTTACACATTACAATTTTAGTGTGACAAAATAAATTAATAACTATGTAAACGTGTAACCCAGACCAATGTCCGCGAAATAATAGTTTAAAGACGCATAGTATAATGCGTGCACTGATTTTACAGAAGAGTAAGAAGTTCTCGTTCATATTTCTGGAATATTAGGTTTAAGATAGCTATTTTAAGGATTCAATAGCCATCTTTTTGAACTTAAAGTGTGTAAGCGCAAATATTTCCAAATCGATGAAGTGCTAGTTTGAGTTCAAAGAGATGACGTCTCGTAGGTCTAGTGGTCGTAAGCGCTACTGCTGAGCTTGAGATCCTGGGTTCAAAGACATCATCTGCCTAGCCTTTTCCCAACTATGTTAGGGTCGGCTTCCAGTCTAACCGAATGCAGCTGAATACCAGTATTTTACATGGAGCGACTGCCTATCTGAGCTCCACAACCCAGTTACTGCGTAATACGACACCCCTTGGTAAGACTGGTTGTCAGACTTTCGGGCTTCTGACGACCCGTAATGCTGTCTAAGATCCAGGAATGACAGCCGGGACCAACGACTTAACGTGCTTTCCGAGGCACGGAGGGGTCTTGGTATGTGAAGATAGTCACCCATCCATGGACCAACCGCGGCAAGCGTAGCTTAACCTGATCGATCGACCCGTGCGGCTGTTATTACTTAGCCACATGCAAAGTGTTATTGGGTTTTTCAGACTGGATTTGTGCCTGGTTAGTGGCAATAAGGTCGCCCCCTTCTGCAATGGACTTAATGTAACCGTTTATTTTCCCAAATAAATAAAATAAAATGTGCGTGTACCTACTAAAAGTCACCTCTGCCTAACCCTTCATGTAAAAAAGGCGTGACGTTATGTATCTATCAGCAAAAATATTTAATACTTCTTTTAGTCATTCATCGTATTTATTCGCAAATTTATCGATAACGGTGCACCACTACGCCACCTGGTTGCTGACAGCGACCTCTGTAATTGTTGAATGAGCCAGCATTAAAGCGCCAATTAACCAACATTGATTGGTTTTGAACTCCCCCCTCCTTCTACCCTCCGCACCCCTCTGTGCCCGTGCTGCGGTCTCGGATAATTCTGGATTAAAGGGCTAGCATGGATGTGGAGGGCCCGGGAATTCCGCCATATTTAAAGTAAGATCCGGCCGCGCTAAATTTCCCAAAGATGTAAACAAAAAATGGCCGCTCGAAATTGAAAGAAATCGATATACAAGAACGAAAAAAAGAAGTAATGTTTGTTTTCGTCTAGTTAGCTCGGAGATTTAGACGAAAACCAACATTGCTTAAAATAAATGTTCTTGTGTATTGATTTTATTCAATTTCGAGCGGCCATTGTTATTTACATCTTTGGCAAATTAAGCGCGGTCGCACCTTAGACATGCCTAACAGTAAATTATAATTGGAAGAAGTTACTGGCTCCTGAAATACAGATACTTTAACCTAGCTCTAGAGTCAGGTATCACATTTTTTTGTAACCTAACAGAGGTTGCCAATAAAATAATTCATTATTCATAATATAACATTATTGGAAACTTGCCACACACTCCTGCTTCGCACAATTTTTAATTCTTGACACAACATAGACATTCCTTTATTAAAAAAAAACAATATTTAATACATAAACTCCATAGGCAATACGAGGTTGTTAGTAATAAGAATTTTGCTTACAACTAATGTTAATAATTAAAAAGTAAAAACAGAAGAAACTAGACACACCGTCTACCCTTGCACAATATTAATGTAATAAACAAATAAAGCTTCCGGAATATTTTCTCTAAATTATGGCGAAAACCGCATCAAGATCCGGTGCATAGATAATTTAGAAGAAGAAAGAGGTCACACAGACATACATGAAAAAAAAGCGACTTTATTTTATATTTTTATATAATTATCTATCTCTGGTGTGATCGTGTTTAAAAACTTCTTTATTATTACTCCTTCTCGGTTGTTCAAATTCCTGTAACAAACGCATTCACAGGTACCTACCGAAGGTGGTATTAATTGCAATATACCTAATAGTCTAGTAATATTTTAGGTCGAACACTAGTTTGTCATTATATTTAGGCACCTATTATTACCTATTATTAAGAACAAAGGCAGCTTAGTTTATTTAAAGTTACTACAGAAGTTTAACTGTTTAACCTAATAGAAATACTAACCTCTATACAATGTATTATACCTTTATTAATATAAGTATAATCTTTACTAATTGTTTATCTGACCTCACAAAGCGTTAGGTTATCTGCTAGCTAATTCTAATTTAACTAAAACAATACAACTGGAAGAGTCTCGCACAGATCGGTAACCCAATTGCGTAACAAACATTCTTCCACAATCGAAGGATTTTGAAGGAAAGTCTTACTCCATTGCTTCATAGTGTATGGAAAAAGCGTCTGCTCGACAACGTAAATAACGCAATGAATGTTGTCGACTTGTCAAAATGAAAAGCATTGCAATTGTTACGCAATTACCCCACAGATTACAAAAAAAAATATTACGAGCGGTATAAGAACGCGATCCTTCCTAAAATATCGGCTGCAAAATACAAATCGAAAGCTTACCAATTTGAATCAATCAAAAATTGAAATTGATTAAAACAACAATCCCACAAGCTGCCAGTGTCCAGTTGCCGGGAGTGTCCACTGTCCGGCAGAGGGACATAGCCACAGAGGTAGATACCCTTGAGTTAATTAATATAGCTAGCTGCTCCTGATCTATTAATGGTGGACGCAGCGGGCGGTAAGGGGGACTACACGGTGGCCGGCCGTAGCCAGGATAGTCCCGATATGACGAATTGACGATTATGGTACAGACGCCAGCACATCAACCTACTACAATCTGTCAAATTTCTTTAATAGATTTTCAACTTTATCACCATACCATAAGGTTCAAAGTTGATTGGGAAAATCTGACAGTTTCGGGTAGGTTGATGTGCTGGCGTCTGTACTAGTGACAGAACTAACTAGACAGGACAGCACCCTAATTGCGTAACACACTATCAATCACAATCTGAATCATTTTGAAGCATATTGCTAATCCATTGCTTCATATGTTCGAAAAATGTGTCTGCTCAACAACGTAAATAACGCAATGAATGTTGTTGAAC
The DNA here is from genome assembly GCA_947508005.1 of Amphipoea lucens. Classification (NCBI taxonomy): domain Eukaryota; kingdom Metazoa; phylum Arthropoda; class Insecta; order Lepidoptera; family Noctuidae; genus Amphipoea; species Amphipoea lucens. The sequence continues at coordinate 14,060,636 of OX382379.1, forward strand.
TGTCAAAATGAAACCCGTTGTTACTGATAGTGTGTTACGCAATTACCCCACAGATCCACTTAAATCTGTATTGTTCATTCCTCAAAAGATTATCTCAGACATTAATCTGCATAGTCCTCATATTATTATGGTCGAACCAAGATTATGTCTGGACTTTAAAAGAGACTGTGACCTCTGAATTTGTTTCCGTTTTCTTCTCAGAGTAGTCGGATAAGAAACACCGAGCTTATCTAGAACATTCGTTATTTATGACGTGTGAAAGGGTTTTTTTTAACCAATTTATAGGAATGAATTTCATTTAATTAGACTGGATACGTCTATGAATCGAAGATCTTCTTGATTTTTGAACACATAAAAGCAAAAACTGAAAACATAAAGGACAACGCTGCAATAATATGAGAATGGTATCCATCGACGGGAATTTGAAATGTACTTGGATAAACTTAAATAAATTCCTTGTATGGCTGGCAGAACTACCTACTTTCCTGGAAGACACGGTCATAACCCAATTTGTGAAAGGAGGTCAGCTTAAAAATTTAAATGACATAAGATTTTTTTGTTTTGTGATTTTCTTTTATTGTGTTAATGAGTAGTATTAGTAAACGCATTCATCTTCGCAGGATGGCTGGTAGCAGCTGGATAAGAGGTGCCGAAATCGAGTTGAATGGCGTGCAAAAGTAGAGGCCTATGTCCAGCAGTGGACTGCTATAAGCTGATGATGATGATTAATAAAAGAGGCAAAAGGAGTATATAAGGACCTTAGCAGGTGGCTGGTAGTCTTTCCCAAACGCCATGGAACTACGATGTGAGTTTATGTAGGTAGGTAATGTAGGTATATATATTATCATTTTAATTTCTTTTGAATCTTTAGTGTTATTTTAATTATTTTTTGAGTAGTCATGTCGCTCATTTCGAGAAACATCGACGTAAATGTATTTTTTCCCAAAAAATGAGAACACTTAGAAAGCGTATTTATTTACGTTAGGAAAGCATGTAGGTACGTAAAAAAAAAGACGGGTTGCACTCCGGGAGTGCCGGCAGAAGTGAAAACTTGAATATTAACGTTGAAATAAATCAATTATTAATTGAATTAATATAACTCATTTTTTTTCACTATTTCTGCGTCACTTTTTTCATTAATCGATGCACTTTGTTCAATTTCCATATTTTAAACACTTTATATACACGAATTTTACGAACACACAGCAGTGTGGCTACTACACAGACGGTCGAGCCATCAGCTGTCCATCCATCCATCCACATCCACGTCCACCATCACCGTCACCGTTACCGTCACCGTCATCGTCCCCGTCCACGTCACCGTCACCGTCCCCGTCCCCGTCACCGTCACCGTCACCGTCACCGTCACCGTCACCGTCACCGTCACCGTCACCGTCACCGTCACCGTCACCGTTACCGTCACCGTCACCGTCACCGTCACCGTCACCGTCATCACCGTCACACCGTCACCGTCACCGTCACCGTCACCGTCACCGTCACCGTCACCGTCATCACCGTCACACCGTCACCGTCACCGTCACCGTCACCGTCATCACCGTCACACCGTCACCGTCACCGTCACCGTCACCGTCATCACCGTCACACCGTCACCGTCACCGTCACCGTCACCGTCACCGTCATCGTCGTCCGTCCGTCCGTCCGCGCGTCCGTCCGTCCGTCCGTCCATCCATCCATCCATCCATCCATCCATCCATCCATTATCGTGTCTCACTTGGTTCACTTCGGTTGGCGCCGCCGTAGAAAGAGGGGGGGGGGGGGGGAATCTCTCCTGACGGTCACGTGTCCTGACGCGATGTCCTGACGCGAGTTTAACATTTTTTCCCCATTACAAAAAGTGTGCAACGCCGCTAAAGAAGTTTTCACTTCAAAAAAAGTAGCAGTTACGTCGATGTTTCTCCAAATGAGCGATGTGTGAATTTTCTATAAATTTTATCGGTATTGATAATGGACTATGTCTAAAAAAATAAATTTATTATTATATTTTCCAAAATTCCCATCCGTCCCCGACTCTTGGTCGCCCTACAACACCTGTGTTTGTCACACTTTGATCTCCTGAATTATCCTTTATCTATTCGCTGTCCTCAGAACAAATCCATTTCATTACGGGCACCTTGTTCAGACGTGATTGTTACCGTTCTCATTACCGTTACTTAATTACCAGTTAGACTGTTCAAAGGGTTCACTAGTTACACTGAAATGTTTTATAATAACGTCTAAATTTAACTCGGTTCTCTTTTAAAGGGGACGTTATGATGTAGGAGAAGTTTTTATGAGGTAGGAGACAGTGATTTTAGAATTGAAGAATCTACAGAAAGTTTTTTTTTTTCACCGGTTCCAAATTTTTACAGGGTGTTATATGAACAACTTTCACTATAGGACCAAGTCTGGAATCACGAAAAAAAAAACAGCAGTTTCATACATTTTGTTCAAGTAGGTATTGAACTTTTAGATGAAACAGCAATCTGACTCGGCTGGGCAGCGTTCGGAAAGCTACGTAATATCTTCTCGTCCCACATACAGCAGTGTCTCAAGATGAAAGTCTTTGACCAGTGCGTGTTGCCAGTAATGACATTATTTCACTGAAACGTGGTCGCATACAATGGGCCTTATTAGAAGGCTGAAAGTCACCCAAAGGGCAATGGAGAAGGCTATGCTTGGAGTTTCTCTGCGTGATCGAATCAGAAATGAAGAGATCCGCAGGAGAACCAAGGTAACCGACATAGCCCGAAGAATTGCCAAACTTAAGTGGCAGTGGGCAGGGCACATTGCTCGCAGAACAGATGACCGATAGGGCCGAAAGGTTCTGGAGTGGCGACCGCGTACCGGAAGACGTAGCGTTATAAGGCCTCCCACAAGGTGGACCGACGACCTTGTGAAGGCCGCAGGAACTCGTTAGATGCGAGAAGCACAAAACCGATCGAAGTGGAGGTGCTTGGGGGAGGCCTATGTCCAGCAGTGGACGTCTTTCGGCTGAAATGATGATGATGATGATGATGATGATGATGATGATCGGCTTCAGCACCCTCGAAAACCATGAAAACGTCGTAAAAAGTCGCATGAAAGGGGGGCATAACGCCTTTTCGTTGCGTGACGATTTTTCCCAGTTTACTCCTACCGCTAGCTCCGTCTTAAATTGACACTATCAAAGAGAGATAAGACAAATATCTGCACAGAAGCTACAGTAACAACCCAAATAAGAACGGATCTCCGTGAGGATTTCAATTCAAATAACCTATCACCGCCCGGCCGTAATGAAATGGTACAACCGTTGTATACAATGGTCCAATCAGGTGCTCGCTACATCAGACACAAGACACAGTGGCTCATCTCAGCTGGCAATCGAGTTACCGCGCTGTTACGTGGTCGCTTGGACACACGCATAGAGTAGCTGCAAGGATAGAGGCTGCAGGTGTCACAGATCGACAACAAAGGGAAAGAACAGATAGAAAGCTTATAAACATATATCAAGATCGGAATCTCTACGTGTAGCCCTAGTTGGTGAAAAATATCTTTCACCAGTCTGCCTTGTACGAATAAAAAGATTGTGCGCTATTTGAAGATATTTATAAGTTTTTACGAATCTGTTGGCAAGTGAAGCCAAATATTTTTAGATCCCATAATGGTTTAAAAACGTATGCAATAATATAATGGATAATGGTTATTTATTTTATATTGGTCCTTTGTCTATTATTATTGCAAATTTTTTTGAAGTACCTATAGAACAAAGAAGACTAGTAACGCCGACTCCAAATAAATTGGGATACGGGCAAGAAAATGATGATTATAATGATGTTAAGGGGATTACAGAACCTAAACGCAAAAAACGCAAGTTTTAGAAGCACTAAAAGTATATGATCGACTACAGTAAACACAATCAGAAAAATATATATGACATTCTTCAGGATATATGGTAAGTAGATAGTGTGTTGAAACTAATCGATTTTTTGTAAATAGATAATTGCTTCATACATTTGGTGAAGGAAAACATTGTGAGGAAACCGGCATGTCCTAGAACCAAAAATTCGAAGACGTGACATCTGCCAACCCGCACTGGGCCCGCGTGGTGGATTACGGCCCACTCCCTCTCACCGAGAGGAGGCCTGTGTCCCAGCAGTGGGAACATTATAGGCTGATTATGTGTTGTATGTTGCAATAAATTACCAGTGTTGTGTCATCGCGCTTCTCTTTCTTTTCTATGCAGTTCGACAGTGACCGCGCGTTAGGTCATGTAGTGGGACTTTTACAATTTCCAAACCTCTGGAGAATCTGTCTTCTTGCAGCATCTGCACCGTTCACTACTCTGTGCTACCTCGGCATGCAATCACAAGACGCGAAACAAGTAACTAACTGACCGCTGCAATAGTGTTTGGCTGGACGCTATCAACTCGTGTAACTCAGTTACTGCTCCAGTTACACTAACGCTTGCATACTATAAGGTGCACACATTTGTCAACCCACCTGCTTCATTACATATCTGTGTATACCTTAACCTTTTGACCGCTTCTGTCGCATTTATGCGACACATATTTCAGTGCCCCTACCGCTCGTGTCGTATTTCTGCGACAGAGAACATGCATGATTTTTTCGTTCTATTTTCGTCCTATTAACTGCGTGGTACAACTAAAACCATTATTAAATAGAGATAAAAACTTTTTGACTATTTTTTAATCGATACAACGATTTCTCCTCTTTATTTATTGTAGGTATTATTTTATGTTGATTTTATTGATTTGTATTTTTCAAATTAATATTATGTCAAGTTAAACAAATATCAATTTTATTTTTAATGTAATTAAGTTGATTTCAGAGTGACTAGCACTATTGAAAAAGTTATGAAAATATTTTGAAGTTGTAGCGTAAACTGAACTTTATTATGTAAGGATTTAAAGTTATTTTTCCATAAACTCATAGTTGTTTACATTTTTGGAAAATAAATTGCGAATGCAGATTATATAGTTATATTAGACCAAGCCAAGTTAGTACAGTCAACAAAAGAGATAAGTATGTAGGATCGTCGGATACAGTTGAAGTTTAGTAAGAAACCGATATGATACACATATCTTATAGGCTATAATTTCTTGTTACAAATTAATTAGACGTCTGTAGCCAAACTAGACGAAAGCCTGTATTTTGGCTATTAGCGCTCAAACCCTCTAATAATAAACACTTAAAAATAGCCATCAAGTAGAGATGTTAACATTTTGTAGATTAAAAAAAATATTACCTATTGAAAAAGTAATCTTAAAATAACATACCCAATATTTATTTTTATTTTTTTATTTTCCGACTATAGATTTTTATTTATTTGTATAGATAAGCTAAGCTAACATTCAAACTATAATAATATGTACAATTATATGAATTTTTTTTTACATAATAATGATAAATGATTTTATTTCTGTAAGTATGGTTTGTACAAACACTTTTACACGTCAATCATATTATTTGATAGAATAAAATAATATGATCATTAAAGGCAATAATATTTTCAGTAAAGTATCTATTGTTGGTCCTTACAGTCCATAGATCAATACAAGTAGATAATTTTTTTTTATGATGCCCAAGAGTAGGCTCGTGCTGCCTCTTCAAACTTTTTGCATTTCGACGAAAGTGATAAAAGATTGCGCGCAATATTTGAGATTTAAGATAAGAACACTCTTACTTATGACCGCGACTAATTGGTTGTCCGCGATGACTCAGCTATTTTTTTTCAGTTTCTAACATAGTACAGTCACGTCTAAAAGTATGTATAGACTTGGTAATTTTCAATTGCGATTTTTTCGTGAAATAACGAATGCAACGTTGATATACGACTCTTAAGATAAACCTATGGGTTCGAAATAGTAGATTGTACAACTAAGGCATAAAAGAAGCTATTTTACCCCGAGACGTTTATATCCACCCGAGCCGCAGGCGAGGGTGGATAGTTAAGTCGAGGGGTAAAATGGCTCGTTTATGCCTGAGTTATACACTCTGCTTTTCACTTCGATTGCGAGAAAATGAAACATGCATAAAGTATACAGTACATAATTAATCAAAAATGTTGCATCCATAGCTAATTCCCGCCACCACAGATAATACTGCCACGAAACTTTTTAAAAGTTTTTTTTTTTAATTTACAACATTTGTCATTCGACTTGGGTAGGTACCTACTTCATTACTGCCAAAAAATGAAAACGTTTCTTTGCCTTTTTAAATAATAAATGACAACTATTTTACCTGATTTTATTAAATTAACGATAGAAAACACGGAAATGGTATAAATTAAAGAAAATGAAATAAATCACGACTTTAATCTGCGAAGTTTTATTGTGCGTGTGGCTGTTGGGCCTGATTACTTTAGTCTTAGCAAAAAAAATTTACTTTATGCACTAGAACATAAAAAGCGATTTTATGTCGCCTAAGCACAACATAAAGACGGACTTTTAGAGCATGAGAAGTGAAAATACTATTTTTGTAATGACATAAAATTTCATTCAAAAATACAGGAGAAAATCACCTTTGAATAAAGCCAAGTGTATACATACTTTTAGACGTGACTGTACCTACTTAATATAACATCGAGCCTGTAATCTCCGAAGGGTTAAGCAGAGGTGTACCTATAGTACACCCACATTTCGCAAGTTATGTTTAAGTTATGTCGAAGGACTGATGGCCGGTGGAGCAGACGAGTCCTGGAGTGGAGACCGCGTACAGGCAAGCGTAGTGAGGGACGCCCCGCAGCTAGATGGACGGACGACCTAAACAAGGTGGCTGGGGTAGACTGGATGCGGAAGGCGGAGGACAGGGTGCTGTGGCGCAGTCTGGGAGAGGCCTATGTCCAGCAGTGGACTGCGATTGGCTGGGGCGAGCCTATTGCCTTCAACCGGGCACAAATAAGAAATCAGTCTCCGGGCTGCTATTGAGAAATACCTAAAGAAAAAACCCAATAACACTTTGCCTGACCTGGGAGTCGAACCCATAGGACCTCTTGCTCAGCAGTAACCTGAGCTAGCGTACGGAGTTCCTATAGAATTGGAGGCCAGAATATACTGGTTTTGTAACCACTAACGTACAGCCTACTAAAGGTTCCTAAGCTCTTATCTACCTATGTACAGACGGCAGCACATCAAGCTACCCGAAACTGTCAAATTTTCCCAATCAACTTTGAACCTTATACTTAAGCTATAAAGTTGAAAATCTATTAAAGAAATTTGACAGATTGTAGTAGCTTGATGTACTGGCGTCGCCTGTAGGTACATTTTGTTAAGCCATTCGAATATCAGATGACCTATTCGTAAGAAGGCTGTTTCTTTCATTATATTACTACTATGGACACACGGTACAATAATCATTAACCTTTAGGCACCTGTCCAACGGCCGACGAAACTATAATGTAGGCCAAATCAACAAAGAAGCTAGTAAAAACTAACTACCTACCAACATCCAAGTCAATTAAACCTGATACTTATTCCAAACATTTGGACCAACATTAGCCTAAAATGCTCCAAAAGCAAATATTCGCTTACTCATCCAATCCATCACCACAGATCGTAATAACACTCACTCAAATTAATACCTGCCCGCTCAAAAATAGAATTGAAAAATTGATGACCACCTTAGTGAGACCCCTCGTTATGTTCCCCCATTCTTTTTACATTCAACCAATTCGTTCACAGAAGAAGGGTGACGGGTCTCAACAAACTGGTCATATCTTAATACGGGCTTATTACTGATGTTAATTTTTGGGTTGTTTCGGGTGAAAAAAGTTTCGAATGGTATTTAGAGTGCTTTTTAGAATCGCCATCGATATATTTACGTACAAACTCGTAGTTTTGTTGTACAAATTATTATCATTTGGCTACTTCGTGCGTAAGTGACGTTTAAATTGATAGTTAGGGAGTTGATAAGTTGCTAGCATTTGTGAGTATGTTTTTTTTCGCGGATATCTTAATAGACGTGTGCATATAAACGGCAGTTGTTTGCCATTATAAAGAAAAAAAAGGAAGAAAATGTATTTATTGGGACTCGCACAGGAAGATCACAAACTGAACTAAACACACTCATAGATACAAAAAAAACAGAAATGTATATTTAAGTGACAAATGACTGGTTGACACTTCCCGTGACCCAAGGGCTGGCTTTTACCTTGGCCAGAGGCTAAGCATTGCCATACAACGTGGTAATACCGCCAGTCTCTTGGGTAGTAGCGTTATGTTTTAGTTTAGTTATGCTGGGGCCAGACTATCGCGATAACGCGAAGATTTGCGCGATAAGTTGATGCTCATTGGCTGGACCTACGATGTCAGCCAATAAGAAACAACTTATCGCGATTTTCCCGTATAGTGTGGCCCCGGCATTAGGATATAATTATATTATTTTTATTTATTAATTAGGTATTATTAGTTGTAATTTACCTACATATTAAATTATATTCGAATTCATTTGTTTTCATAGATCTTTTAATGTGTTGTTCAGAGAGAGAGGTGGTGGCAGACAGTTGAAATTAAAACAATTGTTTCGACAGTAACACGTACAATTTTACTTAAAAGAATGGCCAGTTTATAGTTAGGTACGTTGAATACAAACAGATTCTGATCGTAAAAGCATTCAGCACAAAATATTTTTTGCAATTATTTTGAGAAAAACCCTTCTATTTAAACGTGAACCTTTTTAAATACACACATCAAAAGTGTCTAGGGATCAAGCATTTTTATGCGGATTTCTTGAGATTGAGATGTGGCTTTGTAATAAATTTATGATTTTATAAATTTATATGGATCCTTTTTGGTGCATTTCATAATTTGAATCAGGAACTGTGAATCAAATTCGAGTAAAAGATGAAAATCAGCTGTCAATATTTTCCCTATAAAAACATACAACGCATTGAAGACATTATTAGTGCTACTGTTTCCCTACTACTGATTTAAACCAACGTTATTATGGAGCGGCGACGTCATTTAAGCAGGGAAGAAATGCTCAGAGCCGTGGGAATGATAGAAGCTGGTTCCCGGCAACGTACTGTGGCTTTAGCTCTGAATACAAGTCAGAGTGTTATCAGTCGACTTTGGACACGTTACTGAAGCACTGGTACCGTGGCTGAGCGCCATGGAGGACGGTATCGCTGCACCACACGGAGACAAGACCGATACATTCAAATCTTAACTCGAAGAGCTCCAACAATAACCGCCATGATGTTAGCCGTGAGGCTTCATCACTCTTCAGGGAACTTAATTAGCGACCAAACAGTCAGAAACCGCTTGCATGAAGTGAACCTTCATTCCCGAAGACCGCTACGGGTACCACCTATAGCAATGCACAATCGTAGGATTCGATATCAATGGGCTCTTGAACACAGAAATTGAGCAGAAGAACAATGGCGTTTCGTGTGCTTTTCTGATGAGTCTCGTTTTGGTATGAGACCGGATACAAGACGTATACGACACTGGAGAACCCCTGGACGCCAACAGCGATTAAAATCCTGCCAGGAAGTCCATCCTTATAGTGGTGGAACCATCATGGTATGGGCGGGTATTTGGATCGGCGGAAGAACTGAGTTGATTTGGATCAGAGGCAACCTCAACGCTCAAATTTATGCTGAGACGATTGTATCAGACGTCATCGTTCCTCTACAAGTGCAAATCGGTCCCTTATTTCAGTTAATGCATGATAATGCACGACCGCACACCGCAAGAGTTGTAAGACAGACTCTCGCCGCAGCTAACATCAATGTCCTACCCTGGCCTGCTCAGTCGCCAGACTTGAACCCGATTGAGCATGCATGGGATATGCTACAGAGAAGAGCTCTGCCGAATATGGAGGGTATCCAGTCGCAAGAAGACCTTTTTTTGTTGTTGCAACGAACATGGGCGGCCATTCCACAGCGTGATTTGGATGAACTCATTTTGAGTATGCCAAACCGATGTTCTTGTGTTGTTAGTGTTCGCGGTAGAAACACGGATTATTAATTGTTTAAGTTACCCAATAAAATTTTAAAGAAAACTTTTATTTCAGTCTTTTTTTCGAACTTTTGTGTTAGTGGTTCAAATGTCAAAAATCCCTTTATTAGGAAAATGGCAAATTTCTTTATTAATGCAAAGGTGACTTGGTTTATCGTTACTGTGACAAACGAAAACACTTTATTTGATGAATCCTTCAAGAAAATTTTAATTAATATCAATCAGGAGAAAAGTTATTGCAAAAATATATGTTGATCCCTAGACACTTTTGATGTGTGTATTAAGAAAAAAATATACACCAAAGTAATGTATTTAACAAGCGTAACAATATTACACAAAACGAAGAAATCGATGATAAATCAAAAGTAATAAAACAATAATGGTTACACAATCGAATCAAACAGCACTCAGGGTGAAGCGCCCAGTTGTCGGCGTGCTAGTGGCCGTCAATTACGCTGCGTACAAAAAGACTGATTGTCGACTATTTCGCTGTTACACGTGTTTGGTTGATGCTTTTAATGTAGATACAGTACTAGGTATTTACAGTTTTTTTTGTTCTTAATAATAAATGTTAATAAATTGGTAACAATTATTTAAGTATTTCAGTGTGGCTTAGAGATTACGATAATTTGCAGTTTTAGTAATGATTCTTCCGCGTGTTTTTTTTGTTGTTTTTTTTTTTGCAAAAAATATAACCATTTGCGTCAGTAGTCCAGCACCAACCTTTTGAGTGTCAATAGTAACATTAGTTTCATGTTTTCTTTACTAACACTACAGTATGTATTCACTGTGGACTGGTGTAAAGATTTAATAATACGTATATTAACCCGGGAAAATGACGTAAATATAATTACGCCAACGATGACACCAAGTCATCAAGACCAAGATTTTATCGAGTATTTGTCATGATATTTAAGAAGTTGTCTTAATTAATTTAATTATTATATTATACAAGAGTTTTTTTGCATACCTATGTAGTAAAAAATAAATAAGTTAATATAGAATAGAATACTCTTTATTATGTACCTACACCATATAAATTACAGACATAAATATAGAAACTTTACAATGGATGACACAATTATCGCTAAGAGCGATCTTTTAAAGACAATCAAAAAAAAAAAAACAAAACAAACTCTAACAAACACCAAACTCAAACAAACAAACAAACTCAAACTTTTACTTGCTTTCTTAACACTATTAAGAATGAGATGATACTTTAAAAAAACTTTTTAGCCTCATATTTACCTTCTTTGATTCGTATTATCATGAACCCCACTGCTATGCTTAGCAAGTGAGCAGTAGATCAACATTTCGTGGAATATCTGTACGAAGAATAGCTATAATAATGATGAAACTCACAGAATGGTCTCATTCACGAATGCTACCTACTTGGACATAATGTCTAATCTCGTTTCAATAGTATAAAAGTACGTGTTATTGTGGTATTTTGGATGATGTTAGAAACTATTTAGAATACTTGAGGCTGCATTATTTCATTTGTGGAAAGGATTATGAATAAAATAAACCTTTTGGTTGGCGGGTTTAAGAGGCTATTGTAGTCGGGAGTTTGATACACGTGCAAACAACTACACTAGGCAATTCGGCGCGGCGCGCGTCTTACTGAGAAGTTACAGTAATTGGAAGATGAATAATCGTATTAAATTTTAAAAACTTAAGTCCAACAATGATACATTTCTTCCCAGCTGAATCACTAGGATGTGGTTAAGGATGGGTTGGGGGACTGTCTTATGAAATTTTGGCGTTCAAAAAGATTTGATTCTCAGCCTAGTTTGAATAAATTACTCTTAACAACAAGACATCCATATCGATATCAAGTAGTTTAGGCGCTACGGTGAGCCATACGTAAATAAAAACATAGATACATACACTGCTAAAAACATAGGCTGTCCTTTTGGCTTCGCAGTAGTCGGATTAAAAAACGCAAGCATCTTTTTAACACCAAACTTTTTTTACTAATAATCTCAAATATCAGCACTTGATAACTAGTTCCAATCACTTTTTTTTACAAAGATCGTCTTCTCCCTAGCCTGTTCCCAATTATGTTGGCGTTGGCTTTCAGTCTAACTGGATGCAGCTGAATAATAGTATTTAACATGGAGTGACTGCCTGTTTAACTTCCACAACCCAGATACATTTTTTTATGTATGGGAAATCATCAAAAGACTCCTCCCGCTCTGGGTGGAGCGGAAGGGAGTGTCAGACTCTTACTGACTAAAACCCATCCGTGTTCCTTCCTTAGCCCTTTATGTTCCGGGGTGGCGGTAACCCTTTCGGACAATCCCGCACCCCCGGCAGGCTTCGGCCCTAGCAGGCCCCTTCCTTTTGCTGACATCTCTTTGAGGCGCGCGTGGAACACGTACGCACCGTCCGGCACGGGCCTGGTCCTGATCGGACGGTGAGCTACCCATTACTCTCCGTCCGCAGGCCCGCGCCTACGGTGGCACAACCCAGATACTTGGTAATACGATACCCCTTCGTAATTGTTTGTCAGACTTTCGGGCTTCTGACTACCCGTAACGACTGTCAAAGATCCACTCACTTTTCTTATAAGTAATCAGCTAAAAATAACATAAATAAAGTCTTAAATTAAAATGTGACTGCTATAATTAGAACATGATTAAGAGGCTCCTTCGTTAAGCAGTTGGTGTTCAATCAAAATGATTTCACGGAGATAAATTGAGTGTAAACAGAGCGGGCGAAACCTGAAATAATCTCGTTTATAACGAAGAACGAACATCTCGCTCTAATCTTATAAAAGCACAGACTAATTTGTAGACAATTGCAGAGTTAAGGAGCTTCAGGCTTGCTGCCAGTTCGGCATTCGCTTCATTGGGGGCACATTGTATAACATACAATGAGACAGAGGATTTACTCGTTGTCTGTAAATAAAACATGTTAGTCTTTTAAGATAATATTAGTTTTTAATTAGACTTCTTAGTTTTAATTTTGTATTTTTTATTTTTATATTATAAAGTTCTAGGCACCTTTCTAGCCTGAAACACAGGTTCTACCTAGTTCAGGCAAATGAGCAACTGTGTCCTCTACATATAATTGTTAAGTTATATCATTGTAAATCTGCACCATTTTTATGAATAAACGATATTATTATTATTATTATATATTGTGATATAGATCTTTGACAGTCATTACGGGTCGTCAGGAGCCCAAAAGTCTGACAAGCAGTCTTACCCAGTCTCGCCAAGTCTTTAATGGGTTGAAGAGGTCAGATAGGCTACTGCCTATCTACCTATGGTCCTGGTACCTATGGTCTATGGTCCTGGCTGACATTCTCGGAATTTTGACAGTCATTACGGGTCGTCAGAAGCTCAAAAGTCCGACAAGCAGTCTTACCAAGGAGTGTCGTGTTACCCAGCAACTGGGTTGAAGAGGTCAGATAAGCAGTCGCGTCATTTATTTATTCATTTATTTATTTATTTAATTTTTAGGAAAACTTACAGCTAAACAGAGACAGTAAGTAAAAGATCAAATAAAATAAGGCCAATTACAAGTTTCCACGTGTAGCAAATCGTCATGTTAAATTCGGCTACATTCGGTTAGACTGGAAGCCGATCCCTACATAATTGAGGAAGGCTAGGCAGATTGATTTGATTTTTGTGATAATAGCTAGAATTATTAAAGTATCATCCGTAGTTTACATTTTTACAATTTATTTACAGTCGCAGAATTTGATGAAGCATCTCATAATTCTCCTGCACTTATCCGAATGTATTTTTGGTCGGTGCAACATGTATTTTTCTTCCATACTTCTCTCTATTAGTCGTTATCTCAGTAGTCACTTCTTTTCTAGACATTATATCATCTTTCACGCAGTCCATCTATCGTTTCTTTGGTCTTCCCTTACTAATATCGCCATCCACATTCATAGTAAAAACTTTACTCACGGCAGTTTCCTCATTCTTCCGCACATTGGGGGCACATTGTCATACCTGAATTATCAAAATATCATCGATATATTGCTACAATTTTATTACAGTCGTAGTTACTTTAAGAAATTCTAAACATTCAGCTTATTTCTACGTAAATCTCTTGTGTTGTGAGAGAAGCAAATTTTGTTTTTTATTTATACATTTTAAATTTGGCAGGAGCTTACTAAAGCCTAGGTACTCACGAATAGTCACGGCAAGTCAAATTCGAATTCGAAATATTTTATTTCACTTATTCTACATGAGCACTTATGAAACGTCAGAAGCTAGGTGACGGTACCAAGTTGTCGTTACTTATCGCTGTACAATAGTCCTAACCACATCTAAAGGCACCCAAATACAGTTGTTACCCAACCAGTAGCCCGCCGTGTTGTTCCAGCACAATATAAAACAATAAAAAGCCTATTAAGTTGGAACAATATAATCTTCGTGGGCCTCCCCTCCCCACACCCCACACCCCCCCTCGGGTCCACCTCTCGGAGCACTCTAGCGTCCAGCGGGCGGTAATTACCGACGCCTTGAGACTCGGCAGTCAGGAGGCAATAGCGTTATTTAGCACCTTCACAATTTGTTTCTAAGAAATCACTTTTATCTCATTATCTACCTACGTATTTGTTGCTTTAAACGAAACTGTTATAAATAATGTAATGTTTTACTTATCTGCAGTTTTGTATGGTTTTATGTGCTCGCAGTGCACTGGACTGGAAAATAGGTACTTTGTATGCATTATGCCAACTAACAGAAATGTGTCTAACATCTGAAATATCATCATCATCATTTCAGCTGAAAGACTTCCACTACTGGACATAAGCCTCCCCCAAGCACCGCCACTTCAACCGGTTCTATGTTTCTTGCATCCAGCGGAAGAATAGCTATTAAACATATTTTGGCTATTTAGATGCACGGCAATTTTTACCGGAGAGCAATTTGGTAGTTTATCTACTAGATAAGATAAGTCTGTATTTGCCTTAACCATGGTATAACGGTGTTAGTCTTATTTAAATACAATGTCCACATGTTTAGCTACACAGAATATGTGTAATTGTGCATGCTAGGTAACTAAAATATAATTTATGAGGAAACTAGCTGCGCCCCACGGTTTCGCCCGCGTAAATGTCGATCCCGTGGGAATATCGGGATAAAAAGTAGCCTATATGTTAATTCGGGGTGTCAGCTACCTCCATACAAAATTTTATCAAAATTGGTCCAGCCGTTTGAGCGTGAAGAAGTATCAAACATATAAACACACACACTTTCGCCTTTATAATATTAGTGTGATACCACCCCAAGGTATTTCAACGATTACGAAACAAAAGCAAATTGTACCTAACTTGAATCTAATCTAAAATTCTGATCCAAGAGATATTTAAATAAACAAAATACCAAATAACCAAATAATACGGCAATTTGTCACAGAATGATTTGGGGTCTTTAAAATGAATTCCAAATTGAATCGTAACAACTAACAAAACCGAATAATGCATCTAAATAACAAAATGTTATCAAAGAGAACAAAAAGCTCTCAAACACTACGGGCATCCTCCATCCCTTTCGCTCGCTATATCGGTGTCCCGCTCACTCTAATCGTATTAAGCATCCATTTTTGTAAGCGCTCCGAGCCCGATCCAATTTCAAACTCATTTGTTAGAGCATAAAACAATTATTAAAAAACGCCAGTGATTTGGCGAGCAATTTTTGCCGTTTTACATCACTTAGCGTTGGCTATAAAAAGCTGTAGAGATGGGCGATTGTTTTAAAGACAACGTTGGTACCATCATTGCAGTGAAAACCATCAAATATATTGATGTATAGACAGGGACTTCTTAACAAATTACTACATAACTGCCTTGAGAATGTTTACATAACAAGAGATTAAATATAAATGTTCAATATAGATATTTACATAATATAAGCTAACATAATTATAAACTATAATAATATGTACAATTATATGAAAAAATGAACAAAATAATCATAAGGCATAACAAGATACTCGTAAGTATGGAAAACGCATCAATGTAGATAGATAGATAAATCAATTCAGTGTACAAAAAAGATTACATGAATACATATATAAAAACAATGTGACAAAATACAAAAACAACAAATGAAAACATACTTTAAAGAAATTAAGTGAGACCATGACTATGATAAACTTTAAATCAAAATAAAGAAAATACAAAGTGCGATGTGGGTCTCAAGGTTTCACCAAATGGGAGTCGAGCTCAGCATGTGTCAGGCAAATGGACGCTGATGTTTCGCTGAATCCCTGTAGTGACATACCGATACCTGCTTCATACCTATGATAGAAAAATGTGTCTGCTCAACGATGTTTAAAACGCAATGAATGTTGTTGAACTGTCAAAATGAAACGCATTGCTATTGATAGTGAGTTACGCAATTACCCCGCAGGCCGATATTACAGACAATTTGCAAAAAAAAAATTTACAAACAGTTTTCTTTTCAGAAAAAACACCGTTAGGTCACTTATGTCACTAGGTACTTCTTAAATGCAATAGGTTTAATAAAAACTTCATTAGGTACTACAAAATATTTTTTTTCACAAACCTAAAGAACCACTAAGAACAGTCTCCTTGCCCACCACTGTCCACATACGCAGGTACCGTGTTTTTTCGTCGGAGTAATCGAATGATCGTGCGTGCGAGCCGACAACGGGTGCGCTTACCCCGCCGCCGCCGCTACGCCGCGCCGCGAAAACAATAACGTTTGAGTGATGTACAATGTGAGTAAATATTATATTAACAATATACCTAGTAATAAAAAAGTATGTTAATAAAGAAATATAATATCTTTCAAAGTAAATATGTAATAATTTTCAAATCTTCTACTTACTTATTATAAATCTTTAAATGAATTCATTCACTGACAGACAAGTCTAGAAGCATGATGTACAGACGCCAGCACATCAAGCTAATACAATCTGTCAAATTTCTTCAATAGATTTTCAACTTTATCGCTAAATTATAAGGTTCAAAATTAATTGGGAAAATTTGACAGTTTACGGTAGCTTGATGTGCTGGCGTCTGTACTAGAGTTTCATATATCCTTACTAAAGTTAGCACAAAAGACGAAGTTTTGAAAGTTCTGAGGAGAGCGGTCTGCCCAGGCGGGGACCTTAGGTACTGGGGAGACCTTAACGGTAGAGGCTCTCAACCTCCAGATGTTGGACGACGATGATGTTTTCCTGACGGTTGCTACCAAGTCCGGCAACCTGAAGGGCTCGTCCATTCGTTGCATTTAAAGAGGCGGCAGATAGGATTAGGGAGGCGCTGGAGATTCTCCTTGATCGCACGACCTCAGAGGAGACGGTGAAGTTGTGGAAGAAAAACTACGTGGACCGATGCAGCAAGAGATTTATCTTTATCGGTGACAGCTCCTCGAGGTCTTGGTGGCGGAATGACGGGACAGGCTTCTGCACCTTAGCACCGGTCTCGCTACCGTCTAGGCGATCCGACCAGTGCTTGATGAATGACTCCTAAAGTGTTGTAATTTTTGCTTATGAAAAACCCCATCGGTGACACGTGTTTATTAGTAGACGAAGAAAAAGAATTTTCACAATGGAACCCAAGTTCTGTCGCCACTCGCCAGACAGTTTACTGCGTGAGCAACGAATACGACGCGACGCGACGCTGCGAACGCGACGAACGCGATCAACTCGATGGCATACCCTGCTTGCGGCCTATATGACAGTCTGCGGCGAGACGCGACGTAACGCGTACTTGTTTTGAGGGCGATCAGACACGACACCACGAACTACATATGAACATTCGAGCAAAATTGTACTGTACTTCTCCATGATTCGAGAAGTAATGACCAAAATCACGTAGGACATTTGTCGCGTGTAGCATCGCGTTGCATTACGTCGCGTCGCTTCGTATTCGTCGCTCACGCAGGACACCGCGTTACAGTTCGACACAACTTAGATGTAGCATCGGCAAAATTCGTAAAACGTTCGTAATTCGTAATTCGTATTCGTAAATCTTAGTCTCGTAAGTAATAAAGATTGGTGATTTTGAAGGCGCACTTAGTTCGGATGTGATCGGTTTTACGAATTTTGCCGATGCTACATCTAAGTTGTGTCGAACTGTACACTATCTGAAGGTTAAAAAAAAAAGTAAAAAAAATGCTCTCAGTGACTATCATTACTTTAATAATTGCAAAATGTGATTATTGTTTCGAGATATTTACAGTTAGTGGGGCGACCCCGCGACATGTTGCACCGAGTCGAACACTGAACATGTTATTACGAACAAACGTGTCGTTTTCTCTGCGGGACACCGCGTGACAATCTCTATGCTGTATTCTTTTGTGTGTTCCCTTTTTATTAGGGTTCCGGGTTATGAACGTGGAAGCGCTACTCTGTAAAAATGTCACCGTGAAAACTTAATTGAAGTAACTTTTTTAGCATTCAATCCTTAGGCTTAGGCTACATTAGGCTGCGACGCGACCTGCGACACATGAGCGATTAAAACAAATAAATGAATGCTCACGTATATGGCTTCACCGTACATTAAATATTACTAGCGGTCTTCGATTTCTTTATGCGATAGGAACAACATTACTGTAATCACGGCATCGGCTACATCGACATCAGCTAAATTGAAGCGAATTTTTTAGAAAATTTCTCACTTGCACGACTAGTTCAATAGTGCTACTAAACATGCGTGTGGCTACATTATGCGTACAGTAAACCATGATCGATGATTTGATAGCATGTGTACTGCAGCCACGTCATCGTCGAATATACGCCGGATTTTCGCTTACAATGTAGCAATACCATGTTTATCTCTTCCAGTCGCATCGCAAATCGCTGCCTACTGTAGCCTCAGCCTTAGATTCCCTAGCGTCTGTTAGGATGACAGTTCATTTCGTGCACACTTTACCTAAGTGTTCATGGTGAGATTTTTACAGAATTGACCGGCTGGACTTAAGAACAGTTGACAGATTGACTTAAGTGTAAGATCAGAAATACTGGTGTAGGGACTAAGAACTATTAGTGGGCGCGTTTCAATTGCATAGCGCACTTTCTTACAAAATCCAAAGGATTTTCCTAATCCATTACTTCATATGAATGAAAAATTCGTCTGCTCGACAACATAAATAACGCAATGAATGTTGTCGATTTGTCAAGGCATTGCAATTGTTAGTGTATTACGCAATTACCCCGCTGATGACTTACCAACTGAACTTCGGACAAAATGTAATACGACAAGATTTTATTTCGCCAACATGGAACTCCGACACGTCTTCATTTCGACAATAGGTACCTACTTTAGTTCGAAATACCTTAAGTCTGATACTACTGTACTCCGACAAAGCGTTTCTTCGACATGATTTAACTAGGAGATTTTCGGAGTAAATTATTTGATTTACTTAACTAGGTAATGGCTAAAATTACGCGAAATATTATTGAATCTTAAGACATTTTATTTCAGCTTTTACAGTCGAAAGTCAAGTTAGTTATTTCTGATAGTGAATAGCATACAGAACCATTGTAAATAAAACTTTAAAGTAACAATATTAGAGACGGGATGTCGCCAGCGGGTGGTGAGCGGTCGGTCCCGGGTTCGATCCTGGCCGGGGCGGGGCTAGCTTTGACGCTGTTACCGGGATCATATCCCGGGGCTAGCAAACTGTTCAAATCAACTCTATAATATGAAACTTTGAAGGGGAATTAGATTTTAAATTTAAATTAACTGAAGGCACACACCCTGTATCGTGTCAGTTAGGAGAGGAGAGGGTATTTGTAATGAGAACTGCGTGAGTCAAGCAGTGATCCATTACATTCGTTTAAGAGATGGTAATCTAGGTGCAGTTCGATAAAATCGAACGCGGTGTAAAAAAAAAAAAAACATTTGCGAAATGTAGAGTGCGTTTTAACAAATAGTTTCTATGTTATAATGTTGGCTCCCCTGTCCTCCGCTAGGAGTATATGTGTTTTGTGCCCATGTCTGTCAAGATAGGAGATATGGAAAGACGATTCTGCGGTTTTTTAAAGATTTATAAGGTGTCCGTGTTAGAATCATGCCCAAAACATTAACCTTTTGAACGCCACGGTCGTGTATAGCCGACAAATGAAAACGTGCCCAACACGCCACCGTCGTCTATAGACGACAAGGAAAACGACATTTTTTTAAAACAAAATAAATATACTAAAAGTTTTCTGTGTTTCTTTTTCCTATTATTTAAAACTACATTAAAGTTGCCTGGCGTCAGGGGTATGGCGGGCGATACGTTTATACTCTGGCGTTCAAAAGGTTAAGGAGTGGTGAAGAATAAGAAGTGATATACATTGTTGCCAACATAACGGCATAGGAACTATTTGTTGAAACGCACTCTACCTACCTACAATACCTACAGGGACATCGGCGCGCAAACTGAAACAATGAATTCAGAATATCGACGGTGAAGTGTCAATATCTAATAACTAACATTTTAGCGATATTCACTTTATTGCATATTCGTAGGTAAAATATGAAATAGCACATATTTGCAAAGACATAAGGTCTTGAATCGACGACGACGTTTCCTACTATTTCTTTAATATAAGGAACTTTTTTATTAAAATATTAAAAACTATAGATATGAAACGTTTTTTTTGCCTCCTTTAAAATCATGATTTAGTTGTTACTTGCCCCCCGGTTTCACCCGCATAAGACTCGATCCTGTGGGAATATCGGGATAAAAAGTATTCTATGTCCTTTCCCGGGACTCAAGCTATCTCTATACCAAATTTCATCAAAATTGGTCCAGCCGTTTGAGCATGAAGAAGTAACAAACATATAAACACACACACACACTCACAAAGTTTCGCCTTTATAATATTAGTGTGATTAGTGATTTAGGAGTTATTATACACATGACACCGTCGATATGATGACCTATTTAAAATTATACGGATCGACTCGTGAGACACAGAAAGTTCAGCGGCTATTTCTTTCAAACTTGAATGAGTATTTTCAGTCACTATTTCCTTTACTTTTGCGGTGTGAACTAAGTAAGAATAAGTAGTTCCAAAATACTCCTATGTATTAGGTCCTTACATATGAAATTGGCGTTTTTCGTACTGGCCACTTTAATCACGAATTTCTCCTCTTTGGTAAGGAATTCCAAATTCAAATTTGTACAGCTATTTACTCATGTATTTGTGCTTCGATGACCGTCATTCATTTGTTTTTTTTCTTCTGTTTTTTCTGTTTGCGTCACTCATTTTACAAAATGGAAAATTTAAAATATCGCATTATTTACGAGTACGAGTTCCGCCGTGGCACTAGTGCTGCGGAAACGACTCGAAGGGTGAATGATGTGTATGGCGGTCATGTTGCAAAAGAAAACACAGTTCGTTTTTGGTTCCAACGTTTTCGTTCTGGAAATTTCGACCTGCAGAACAAGCCCCGTGGACGGCCTGAGACCCAAGTTGATAATGGAGAATTGAAGGCTATTGTGGAAGCGGACCCATCGCAAACCACGTCCGAGTTAGCTGCAGGCTTCGATGTTAGTGATAAAACTGTTTTAATTCACTTGAAGCAAATTGGGAAGATTAAAAAGCTTGAAAGGTGGGTACCTCACGAATTGACTGAAGCAAACCGGCAAACGCGCGTCGACTGCTGCGTTACATTACTTGAATTGGAATGTCTTAGACATCCTCCGTACTCCCCGGACCTTGCTCCAACAGATTACCATTTTTTTCGCAATTTGGATAACTTTTTGCAAGGGAAAAAATTCAACTCCGATGGGGCAGTCCAAATCGCCTTCAAAGATTTTATTGATTCCCGTCCGACTGGTTTTTTTAGTAAAGGGATCAATGAACTACCTATAAGATGGCAAAAGTGCATTGAAAACAATGGTTCATACTTTGATTAATTAAATATATTATATTAAAAAATATTCGACTTTTTGTTCCTTCCATACAAAACGCCAATTTCATATGTAAGGACCTAATATTAGTATCACCAATATATAATCAGCCTATAATTTTCCCACTGCTGGGACACAGGCCTCCTCTCAGTGAGAAGGGGTGGGCCGTAATCCACCACGCGGGCCCAGTGCTGGTTGGCGGATGTCACATGTCTTCGAATATTTGGTTCTAGGACATGCCGGTTTCCTCACGATGTTTTCCGTCACCGTTTTGAGAGCAGTGCTGATGAAATAATTTACACAAAGTAAAGCGCCTGTCTGGATTCGAACGTTCGACCTACAACTCGTAAGCCGTGTCCGTTACCACTGGGCTACCACTGCTTTATTGTCTGCACTGCTGTATTGCAAATATTTTCATTTATTCTCGTATTGTCGTCTCCGCATTGTACCTATATTTGGCTATATTTCTTCGCATACGCCCACGTAGAGCAAGCTCACTCCTGATTCCTATTTATACAGCGTGAAATTAAATTCATGGGCATCCTTTTAAGGGGTCATTGTACTCATCATTATGAACTATTTTTACTATGAGACTAAACCTAAAATCGCGAAAAACAATCAGCTGTCCCTTGCGTTTATGTTCACATAACTCGTCAAAATGTGGGGAAAAGCTGATTTTTTTCCGCGATTTCAGGTTTGGTCACATAGTAAAAGTTGTTCATAATGATGATTAGAATGACCCCTTAAAAGGATGCCCATGAATTCAATTTCACTCTGTATAGTTACCAAACATTTCCCGAAGTAGGTAGTCCTAACAGCCCCCTGATGATATGTTCGTTATTGCATTACACACACACAAAGACGAATGGTAAAGATGTTATCACAACGATTAACTCACGACCCGATCCCTAAACGATTGTTCGCAGCAAATTGCTCGAGTCTTAACAAATCCGATCGTGTGATAACGGCCTAATAAGAACCTATTTTGAAGATATTGTTCGTTTTTTGCGAGAGTGCGACAGCTGGCGTTGGTTTTTGTATATAATTGTTGAAGCCACCTATAAAATTATGCAACGTCATTTCTGCTTTATATCTCGAAAGATTACAGTTAAACAGACAACTTGGAACATAATTGGTTTGATGAAGAAAAAAAAAGAAAATAGATACGTTTATTTGCGGTAAGACTTGATGCAAAATGAAATGTCTCACTGATGGTGGCGCGTGTGTTGGATCATTCAGTTCCCTGTAAAATGGTTGAGCTGGATGGTGCTGATCCATGCGTCATGTTCGTGAACGGGCGCCGTCGGTTGAGACTGGTCATCTCTTGATTGCCAAGGCTTACTTTAATCTTATTTTTTTAATTGTTTCTTCATTTGTGTTTTTTACATTGTTCTCACATATAGAAGCAACAAGAATAAAGTACCCAGGATTTTGTAATATTCTTGATTTAAAAGAATGTCCATGGAGTTTCTTGCCCGTTCTTCTCCATAGAGATCTACGCTTTGGAATGGGCAACTAGCTTCAACTTTCTGACTAACTGACCGACTATTTAATTTTGACAATTCATAAGTGCCTGTACATGGTTTAATTGAAATAAAGGCTTTGAGTTTGAGTTTGCAAAGAAAAAAACACAGACACAAAAAAAGAAAAAGTTGGGGGAAAACATACGTCACATCCAGGCAAGACGGCCATCGCTCAGCATAATGCTGTGACCCTATACGAGACAGAGCCACATCGCTAGTTTACGAACATAGACTTATGGCCGTTATTGATTAAAATTAAGACTCTTCGATTACCATTCATCATCATCATCATCTGCCTAGCCAATTCCCAACTATGCTGAGGTCGGCTTCAAGTCTAAACGGATGCAGTTGAGTACCAATATTTTACATGGAGCGACTGCCTATGAAAATCAGGCAAATACCTCATAGCTTTGTATAGTAGGTAGACCCTACTATATGGATATCACAGGTAAAATTAGCTTACGAATCTATTTATATGCCCAGTTTGGCAATAAAAAGCCCCTGTTCCTTATTTATAAAATTGGATCTTAATGTACACGTCTGTAGATAGTTACCCGGGAAAGAACTAACGCCTAAGGTACAGGCTCGGCCTAGTTTAGGTGTTAGTGGTCATACGAATTGTGTTCAATTTGCAGAACTGTACCTATTGTTTACCAAAATCGATTTGTAAATATTTTTGTGTCAATAAAGCTTTTTATATCTTTTATATATCTTATATCCCTACTGATATATCTCCACTGGTAGGGATACGAAGTGCTCAGGTGCTGTTCGTCCAAGTGCGTTTCAAATCAGTGCTCTGAGTGGAATACCTCATAAAAAATGCTACAATTGGTAAGCAAAACGATTCGTTTATGTTTAAAGCAATCGAGCATTTAGTACTTCACCAGTTAAAAAAATGTAGTTACAAACATCATAACAATTTGCAAAATAACACAACAATACTACATAATAGCTATTAGCTCTAATCACTTCCCAAATAATACTCTTAAATGTGTAGGGATAACAATTGTGGCATTTACCCTGTGTAATGACGTCAGCGGTTCTGGAACTGTTAAGTTTGAATTATCTGATTTTGACCGAATGAAGTCAAAAGGGTATACAGTTTGTCAGATAAGTAATTTTGACTGATAGTTACATGTGTGATAGAAAATAATTAATTTTAATTAAAATAATCATTATTAAGTAAACTTTTACTATCTATTTTTATTTAGAATTATAATCTATTAATACTTAGCTGAAATTCTTGTATGTAACTAGTAAAATTAAATATGTAATAAAAAGTTGCTAATAAATAAATGGATGCTGCTTAGATCCGAAATAATTATTGTTTTATTTGGTTAAAAATATATTATTGTATGTAATTATCTTTTTAATAGACCGCAGTGCAAAACAGTCTCTTAAAATAAGTTGTTTAATTAAACTTTTAACTCTCTACCTTTTCTGAAATTTATTGTAGGTACCTATACTTAGTATAAAGATAATATCCCATTTCATCTACACAATATTATACACAAACATTAAAATAAATGTGACAAATATTTATAAAACCTTGCAAACTACAAATAAACGAGCGCAGTTGTCAATGCACAGTGGTTTCCAAGCCAAAAGAAGAGGGACAAAAACTTTGACAATCGTGAACGGACCGAAACCACAATGCAACAAAACAAATCATATTACACATCGCTAGCTCGCTTGCTCCATCGAACCTCTCGCTCGCACAGGCTCCCTGCTGACTCGTTAGCGACGAATAAACCTTGTAATACAATAAAACAGAAAATAGTGTAAAAAATACTTGTTGCAGATTTAACTGTGCTGTTAAAAAAGCTTTATTACCGTGTGGTAAGGATCGTTATTGCGTGATTTTTTGTTTTATTAAGCTTGCTCTGCATGTGAAGAGTGACATTTGTTTGAGGCGTTCACCCAATATGGTGCCTGAGAGAAATAAATTGTATTTTTCTATTTTTAATTGGCGCAAATTTTCGTTTATGAAGGGAGATGAATGCGAAAACAAGTTATTTTTAACTGGATACTTTGAGACGGTTATTATTATTCTTTTTACACGATTTTTGAGGGGTCGTTACGGCTTTTCAGAAGCCCGAAATTCTGACAACCAGTCTTACCAAACGGTGTACCTCTATATACATGTTTGTATACACGTGTGTTACCCAGTAACTGGATTGTGGAGGTCAGAAAGGCAGCCGCTCCATGTAAAATAAGCCGACTCCAACATCGTAGGGAAAAGGCTGGGCAGATGATGTTGACATGATTTTGGAGGGCTATAGGTATTTAGGAAGCTGTTGTTAAACTTAGAATATATAGTTTAGTCTTGGAATAAGAGCCTCTATTTCAGGTCAATTTTTGAGACTGTTGAATTTTATTTCGTGTCAAATTGATACCATACAGTCTGGGATGGATGACTAAAAAATAATATACATAAAATAACGTAAAAGTGCTGTTTACCGTTCTCTTCAACGATGTAGGACGAATTTCACCGATGAAACTGAACAAACTATTTCTTCGTATATGGCAATTAACATTTCAGCTTAATTATCACTTATCTATTCCTTTGTTGTTGTTTTGTAATAATTTATGATTAATTTATAATTTGTAATCTGCACCAGTCTAGCGGTGCCCGCGCGTCTGCATTGACGTAGTGTTGTGTATATTTTATTTATTGCTTTTTTTTAAGTTTTATTTCTATTGGATAGTATTTCTATAAAACCCCCGATGAATTAAAAATCAGGAAAAAACTGTGTAGGTAACGTTACACAGGCCGGCCATCTTTGTGAAACACAATCTGTTTTAGATCAAACATTGATATTTGTAGTACAATCGGTCATTGGAAACGGATGTCTAACTAGTAATTACGCGACAAATCTTACCATAATTAAACATACAGTGTATAAAGTAACAATTTTTTCATTGCTAAATCATAGGACTACCTAAATATTTAAAAGTTCTTAAGGAAGTTTGATATAAATACTAGCTGCGCCCCGCGGTTTCACCCGCACAAGTGTCGATCCCGTGGGAATATCGGGATAAAAACTATCCAATGTCCTTCTCCGGAACTCAAACTATCTCTATACCAAATTTCATCTAAATCGGTTCAGTGGTTTAGGCGTGAAAAGGTAACATACAGACAGACAGACAGAGTTACTTTCGAATTTATAATATTAGTATGGATAATATTTAAGTATGGATGGTAGGTAGTTTTTTTTAGGTTTAAGGTACGGTTTCCCAAAAGAGCGGTGGCCGCTACATAGCGCCTGTAATTTACCGGCGAATGACGTCACTGAAACGTTATTTGTGAAACTAAGTTGGTGTGTTTTCCTAGAGAGCGTTTTTTGAGACCGTGATGTCAAACCCCGGTGCCATCATTTTCATGATAGCCATCACTGCGGCCGTTATGTGGCGGCCAACGCTTTTCTAGGAAACCGTACCTTCATTAGAAATCACATTACACTATATCACAATCACACTAATATTATAAAGGCGAAAGTTTGTGAGTGTGTGTGTATGTGTTTATATGTTTGTTACTTCTTCAAGCTCAAACGGCTGGACCGATTTTGATAAAATTTTGTGAAGGTAGCTGACACCCTGGATTACCATATAGGCTGCTTTTTATCCCGATATTCTTACGGGATCGAAATTTACGCGGGTGAAACCACGGGGTGCAGCTAGTATTATATCATTCCAACCCGTAACACCACTAAGTTAATGTAGCTACTTAAGCTATAGCCACGTCATCATCATCAGCCTACAGCAGTTCATTGCTGCACATAGGCCTCTCCAATTGCACGCCATTTAGGTCGATTCTCGGTAACTCTCATCCAACTGCTAACAGCCACCCTGCGAGGATAACCGCGTATAAGCAAGAAAAAAAAACTATTTTAGTAACACTGATCAACCCGAAAATATTAATTAATAGCACTGCCCTGCGGTTTCACCCGCATAAGTTCCGATCCCTTATGAATACCGGGATAAAAAGTACCCTATGTGTTAATCCAGGTCCTGGACTACCCATGTGCCAAATCTGTTCAGCCGTTTAGCGTGAAAGCGTAACAAACTATCCTACCTACAAAAATCATTTTTTTCCCTTTATAATTTGAGTTTCCATTTCTATATAAATCTACAACCAAACATTCAATAAAGCAAACAAAATTTTAATACATAACGGACTCGAAAATAAAAAGCTTACCGCGAACGCCTCCGAACAAACCCTTGACCGTAGCCGATCTAATAACGTAGACGAAATCCTTTTATACGTCCAACAAAAACGTAATACCCCTAAAAATGCCGCAAAATTTCGAAGAACCTTTTTTTCCAGGGATATCGAGTAATGACCACTGTGCGGCTGAGATGTTAAACTACAATGAGCACAGATCGGTTTTGTCTAGGATTTCAAACAGCTCGTATTACTGTGTATAAGTGTGATGCACAATGGAACGAATGCAAGAAAAAGTTGGTCGTGAAATGACCATTGCAAGGATTATGCGTTTGAAGTAGCACATTGTATTGATGCTTTTATTGATGTTTGTGATAATGTTTTTGTGGCGAGACTGTCGTTTGAAAAAAAGTTGGTCCTACAGACGAAAGGTCTGCTTGGAGCAGTGGACTGTGACACGATAGACGATGCACGTGAGTCTGAAATACAGACTTTACTGATGTAACAAATAGTAAATTGTAATAGGTAGAACATTCTTACGCCTAGCTTAGAGATAATAGGTAGGAAGAACTAGCAGGGCATCGAGGAGGGGAGGGGTGCGAAGAGGAGGGAGGGGGGCGCAGGGTATCAGATCGGAATAAATCGGACATTCTTACGCCTAGATTCGAAATAATAGGAGCGACATTCTTATGCCTAGATTAGAGGTAACAGGTAGGACATTCTTACGCCTAGATTAGAGATAACAGGTAGGACATTCTTACGCCTAGATTAGAGATAACAGGTAGCACATTCTTACGCCTAGATTAGAAATAACAGGTAGGACATTCTTACGCCTAGATTAGAGATAACAGGTAGGACATTCTTACGCCTTGATTAGAGGTAACAGGTAGGATATTCTTACGCTTAGCTTAAAGATACTAGGTACCAAGAACATTACTACGCCTAGAATCATTCTTACGCCTAGATTAGAGATAACAAGTAGGACATTCTTACACCTAGATTAGTGATAATAGGCACCAAAAACATTCCTATGCCTAGAATCATTCTTACGCCTAGATTAGAGATGACATTCTTACTCCTTCTGTCGTAGATCTTTGACAGTCGTTATGGGCAATCAGAAGCCCAATATATCTGACAACCAGTCTTACCAAGGTGTATCATGTTACCTACCCAGTAACCATGTGTCGCGAATGTCAGATAGGCAGTCGCCCCATGTAAAATACTGGTACTTATTCAGTTGCATCCGGTTAGACTGGAAGCTAACCTCAACATAGTTGGGAAAAGGCTAGGCAGATTGATTTTCTCGTCAACATTAATATACATAATCAGCATATAATGTTCCCACTGCTGGGACACAGGACTCATTTCGGTGAGAGGGCAACATTAATATACATAATTAATCTTCTTCTTAGCGTGTCAATACGAGTAGCAATCTAAATGTACTCGGCCCAGAATTCGGCCACTTGTTTGGCGCCATCACTAGCGTCCATCAGTTCCTGTAACGTGCAGCTGACAGGACACGCAGGGCGCGATGGACTTAATTAATTTATATTTTAATATTTGTGTTTCTAAGATTGTAATCATCTCAAACCGACATAACACTGAAAAACACAACGTAATTTTTCCTAACAGAATCATTACCTTCTGAAAATTCTTATAACCAACGACGCATGTTTTCAGGCGCTCAATTTTAGATATATTGTGTACATACATGGACCTCCACTGCCAGGTGCTCAAAGGTATAGAGCATAGGGGGGAGCGGGAGGGGCGGGCGGGGAACAGGGAGGTGCCTGAATTCGATTCCGGGCTATTGAAAAGTTTCAAGAGGCGAAAAGCTTCGACAAACGAAGCTAAGTGAATTTCGAGCCCTCGGAAAAGGCAGGGCCGAGTTTGGTTTTCGGGAATTAGTGATATTGAGGGTAATATTGGTAGTTTATAAGAAAAACATAAAGAAAGAAATAGTTATTAAAATAGTTAATGATAATGTCTATTCTAACCAGCACCCTAATTGCGTAACACACTATCAATCGGAATCTGAATCATTTTGAAGCTTTCTGATCCATTGCTTCATTCGAAAAATTTGTCTGCTCAACACGTAAATAACGCAATGAATGTTGTTGAACTGTCAAAATGAAACCGATTCCGATTGATAATGTGTTACGCAATTGCCCCGCTGGCTTGACGCAAAGAGTCCATAGGTGTAAATCTGTCGTGGTTGGTGTTACAATATTTTGTGTACCTAATTAATTTATTTATTTAGGTTAGCCAACAATTGTTTGGACAAAACATTTACAATAAATTCCTTATTATTAGGGGTTTTTCTTGAGTTATTCACTAAAAACAGAAATTGAAGAAGCTAAAGAACGGATGATTCAAAGTTTCAAGATAAAAAAATGTTTAGTTTAAACAGATCAGACTGACGGACATGACGAAATGATAAGGGTCCCATTTTTGACATTTAGCTACGGAATCGCAAAGAAGTAATAAGATTCCCTTTTATGGTCAAATCACACCGAGATGGCAGCGAAGCGGCGAGCAGTTTCAGTGTCATATAATTTTAGACTTTATCTTCATTACTATAATACATAGTATCGCATGAGAAACTTGAAAGGTCGCGCGGCCGCCCGCGGCGCCGCGAGCACTCCGACGACTCAAGTTTCTCAAGCGATACTATGTATTATAGTAATGAAGATAAAGTCTAAAATTATATGACACTGAAACTGCTCGCCGCTGATTTGACCCTTAGAGTTCCTGTTCATGGCTTTCCCCAGGAGTCGGCTGCCAGTCTAACCACATGCAACTCAATACTTAAGGGTAATAAATCTAGATTAAAATTAATAGATTTGCCATCATCATCCTACAGCAGTCCACTGCTGAACATAGGCCTCTCCAATTGCACGCCCTTCACCTCGATCCTTGGCAACTCTCGTCCAGCTGCTATAAGCCACCCTGCGTATCTCGTCGCTCCACCTAGCCTGAGGGCGTCCTACTCTATGTTTGCTGATTCGCGGTCTCCTCTCAAAAACATGTCTACCCCAACGGTCATCGGTTCTGCGGCTAATATGAGCGGCCCATTGCCACTTTAGCTTGCTTATTTATTTATTTATTAAAACTTTATGCACAAGTAAAAACTGTACAAAGGCGGACTTATGGGCATTTTCTACCAGTCTACCTTAGGGCCTTAGGGGCTTATTCTGTGAGCAATGTCGACAACTTTGGTTCTCTGCCGGATCACTTCATTCCGGATTCTATCCCTTAGAGTATAGATTCTTAGTAATTTAGTACTTATACTGAAAATAGGAAGCTAATAACGATCTGCCATAGATTAAGCTGACAACCGTAGCACATAAACAAAACCAATTACTTTCATTGGCCGAGTACGTCCCTGCGCAGGCGGCTTGGTTCCAATTTTTATCAATCCCATTTCATTTCCCCTTACGAAAGTTTTCCTCCAATTTCGCGCTCTCGCCCCCGCCCTTTTAGTGTTGGGACAATTGAGGCATATAATAGCTATCGACATTCATTTTTTTTCTATAAAATAAACTATGAATGTTTCTTTGTAAGTCTAAACTACAATTCAATTCAAAATACTTTATTTATTTCACATGCATCATATTGGGCACTTATATAATAAAACGTTAGAAGCTAGGTGCACGGTTCTAATTGGTCGCTTCCTATGGAGAAGAGTCGGCAAGAAATACCAGGGTTGTTTTTTTACAAAAATGACAGATTTACTACTACTTTATATACTCAAATTATTAGAAGGTAGGGGTTGATAGGGTACGTTACAAAGTTATAATTTTTCTTCTTGTTATCTTTTTTATGTGCACGTGTTTATGTAATAAATAAATCAATTTTTCTTTTAAAATCGATAATTTAAGGTAACAAACTCCTAAAGACAACCTTTATCAATAAGACTTACGCCCTATTATCACCAAATTCCAAGTTCGTGTATTTACAAGATTACATACCAATAGATGGTCTTAATGGATGATGCAGAACTACTGTACTCATTCGCCAAGTGTGCAGAGTATACCTAACGTGTGATAAGGAAAGTTCTTTCTTTATTAATAACTAGCTGACCCGGCGAACTTAGTACCGCCTCAGAATCAAAACACAAAATGTATGAGAAAATGAATTATCCTCATTTTTTTTTTTCGTGAAATTTTCACGTGTTTTAATAGTTATTCTGCTATTCGGGGTGGAGACAAATCCAAAAAATTAAAGATCATAAAAATCGGTCCAGCCGTTCTTGAGGTTTAAATGGTGTAACTAACCCTACTTTGTTTTATGTATATAAATACGAGTAGATGTAACAACACACTGTTAATGTATGACAGTGCCCCACCTACCTACAACAAGCATCGCAGATGTTATCATAGTTGTGGAACTAACGTAGAGAGGAACTAAGTCCCGACTCAAATAAAAGTATCGATAAACCGCCAGCAAAGTACCTACATCACTACAGTCTGTTTAAACATTAAAGTATTTCTCGGGAGACGCGGACGTATCAAGTGATCATTTCTCTGTTATTACGCGACCGAATTCAATTGAGGACCGTTTACATCGACACTTGCTTATTAACTGACCCACCGTATTTGATAGGATCATCGAACAACAACAAACAATACCATGAAACGCGTTTTCCAGTTACTAGGTATATCTATTAGCCCAAATTTTGCTGGATCAGAAATGTTATCCGGGAAAGAACCGGAACTACCGACACAGCTTACCTAGAGTGTGGGCTGGCCATGTTTGTCGAAGGACCGATGGCCGTTGGAGCAGACGTGTCCTGGAGTGGAGACCACGTATCGGCATGCTGGATGGACAGAAAACCTTCAAAATTTAGCTAGGACAGACGGCATGCGGAAGGCGGAGGACAGGGTGTTGTGGCGCAGCCTGGGAGAGGCCTATGTCCAGCAGTGGACTGCAATAGGCTGAGTTGATTGATCGAATTTTGCTGAAAAAACATGGCAAAAGTGAAGTCAAATCCAATCATTTTTTTATTCGAATGCCTTTTTTTTTATTACCCTATGCTGTCGTGCTAGGCAAAAGTCTCCACCAAATCCTTCAAGGAGTTCCTGGAAGGATTTGGGGGAGGCCTTTCCCCGCGCCACCTCAAACCAGCCCTCGCTGTACGCGTCCAGGTCATCGCTATGTCATTACGAGCAAAAAAATTAAAATAAATAAAAAATGAAAATGAATAACTAATGATAATGATGTATAATGAATCTGCGATTCTTTATAATTGTTTTTTGACTGACTTGGCATGCTTGATTACTAAATTACAATCATTTGTACGCCCTCTGTCATAAGTTCATAAATAGCGCACTCTTTATCTTTATATAAGTACTATTATTATTGGAGTCTTTCGTCAACTGGACCCACTCGAAATGGACCCGCGGGATAACTCAACCCAATCACATTTTGAATAGATCGACTGGACCCACTGTCCAATTTCATTATTATCTACCTAGTACAGTCACGGAGTAAAGCCGAATCTTTTAGTTTTTTCTTATGTTAAACAAATGAATACCTATTATAAATGACTTTTGAGCTTTTTATTATCAGACTTCTAGATCTTCTTTAGTGAACAGAATAAATACCTACTTCTTCTTTGTAGCGTGTCGATAGCACTCTAAATGGACTCGGCCCAGAATTCGGCTCCTTGTTTAGCGCCATCACTAGGGTCCCTCAATTCCTGTAACGTGCAGCTGCTGACAGGAGACGTAGGACATGATATAAATTGTCCCATCGTTTGAGGAACAGCACCACATTTACACTCCAAGGCAGAGTCGTCTATGACTCCCACCTGCCCCCTTATTCACAAACACTCGATATGCTTCCGTATCGTATCGAACATTAATCATTGTTATCGTAGGAGTTTTCTCAACGCTGTTCACAAGTCCAAAACCCGAAAATTTTGTCAGTTTTAATCAAATAGACGCCCGCTATTCTTCCAACAGCTATTTGCTGTTAAGGGGAAGTCAAATCAGGTTATCGAAATGTCAGGTTTTCGATACGATAGCCTGTCGTATGGTTGTGAATCAGGGCTCTGAACAGGTTTTCCTTGCTTCGGCCAACACGGGTCCAGAGTTTGTTTAAACTCCGTTTACCTATTGTGGGAATAGAATTAATTTCGTCATAAAAAAACTCCTACTAAGCTGCCCTCGGCATCAATCTAAGTATTTTAAAGGTAAAATAATTTTTTTCTTCAAAAACTCTTTTCGCTCTTTATAATTTGTTTTGTTGAGAACCGTTTAAAGAGCAATTACTGAGTTCCCTCTTATTTATCGGACTCCCAAATAATTTAGTTTCGTTATAAAAATATAGAATTTTCCATTTACACGGGAATCCGTAATTTCTTTTAAATTGGTTCGCTTTACTTAATTACTCTTTTTCGATGTAAAGTGTCGTTTGATGAGTAGTTATATTTATAAAGCCTGGCCAATTTTCTATTTCATATAAAAACATTGGACCTTTTTTTTTTATTTTGCTGATACTCATTTGGAATTTACTAGCTAAGACCGAAAAAGATTTAGTTTTGTAATTTTTGGAGTAACTACTTGAATGTGTACATACACAAGCACTTTTGAATTGTCAAAGAAGTCGGTCATTCAGAAAGATGAAGCTAGTTGGTCATTCAAAAACCTACTTGACCAAAATGTATGAAAGAGCTGATTTTTTTCGTGATTTCAGAGTTGGTCCCATAGTGAAAGTTGTTCATATTCATGGATAGAACATCCAGTAAAAATTTGGAACTGGTAAAAAAATCAACCTGTGAAATTAACCCTGTATAGATAGATATAGATACGATAAGTAAGTACATGTAATAACACACATCATTATTAAGATTAAATTAAGCTACTTACTCTTTAAATCTCAAGCAACAGACAATTATCCGTCCTAACCAAAAGGTGTTAATGTTAGCTAATCCTTAAGCCCCTTTCACACAGGGCGGCGGACCGCAGCGTTTCGGCAATTACACGCTGTGATGCGTACTCATAATGTGCTCTATTGTCATTTTGAGCCGAGTGTAAGTCGGTACATGGTGCTCGATTTTGGTATGCTTAACAACGCAAAACTTCCAGTGAATGAGTGGTAATTGTAATTATTTTTTTAAATGATCGACTACAGTAAACAAAATCAAAAAAATATATGATTTTCTTCAGGATATATGCTAGGAAGATAGTGTGTTGAAAACATAATACCTATAACCTATTTGGTATGATAGAAAAAAATCATGAAGATACCTCTAAAAACTTTCTTTTTACAATAAAAACGATACTAATATACATACAATCATTATGATTTTTTGTCAGATTATTCTACAAGCAACGTACTAAAACTCTAGTGTTTTAATTTTTTTGTCCAAACAATAGATTTTTCGTAAATAGATAGTTGCTTCATATTTTGCAAATAAATTACCAGTGTTGTGTCATCGCGCTTCCTTTTCTTTTCTATGCAGTCCGACAGTGACCGCGCTTTAAGTCATGTAGTCCTCTTAAGCATTTCTAGTACCAAGTTGGTTATATCACCCTGTATTAAATACAGAATTACCTTACGATTATTCTCATCCAATAATGACATCGGAACCATTAGCACTCACCATTCCGTGAACATTCTCATAATAATAAATACAACATTAGCTATAATGCACCTCTGATATAATCCGCTCATTCACGGATCATAATCGTTCATTCACGAGCATATTCGTTCATTCATTGAACATATTTAACGGTTTATCGCTGATACTGTGAGCGAGTACAGCGGGAGGTCTCGGAAATGTGGTTTTCGGATCAATTCTAATATTGTGGGGAGAGTTTTTGTGAAGATCTCTAAGAGATCGCTTTTTTATTGCTGCGTAGTTGCCAAATTACTGTAGATAATGATTTTAAATCTGACTGTACCTACATAACATAAACATACAATAACATAACATTAAAAAAATTATATACTTATTTTAAGAAAGAAAGAAAATACGTTTATTTGCGGTGAACATGACGCAAAAAAGAACATAAACACAAAAAAAGTAAGTTAAGGGAAACGCGTCACATCCACGCAAAACGGCTATCGCCCAGCATAATGCTGCGACCCGAAAGAGCCCCAGCACTGTTTTTCAGCGACAGCCGGCGTTGACCGGCACAGCGTAGGTACTCAAAGAAAAATAATTTAATTTAAATGTGATTAATAGAATATCTAATATTATTTAACAAAATAGAATAATAATTTTAACTTGTCCGTACTCCGTAGTACTAAAGACGTTCAAGGCTACAATAGCCATATAAGACCGCATCCCCGTAACCCATAGCCGTCAAAATCGGCAATATCTATAACTAGCAGCGCCCCGCGGCATCACCTGCATAAGTCTCGATCCCGTAGGAATATCGGAATAAAAACTATCCTATGTCCTTCCCCGGGACTTAAACTATCTCTATACCAAATTTCATCTAAATCGGTTCAGCACAGCAGTTTAAGCGTGAAGAGGTAACAGACAGACACACTTACGCATTTATAATATTATAGTATGGTTGGACTTTCTGGGTTAATCCTGGTTCGTAATAAACATATTTTTATTCATTATTTCTTTTTGTTTTTCTCATAAACTACTAACACACCCCGGACACTCCATACAACACTCGCAAAATAATTACCTACTACTACTACATTAAAAAAATGACGTTTGTATACGTATGAATGTGTGCGTGAGGTACTTGTGTTTGCGAGCGCTCTTGTTAAAGAACTGCGACGAATACGCCGAAGTGCGGGGTGAGGTGCGGTAACTGATGTTAGTGCGGGGAAGGGAGTGTCCTTTCTGTACGTAGTACTTTAAGTATTCTGTGCTACTAACCAACCATTAGACCAACAGTGACTAGGTAGGCAGTCCTGCATAACTCTATAATACATAATCATGCTGAGTGTTTATTTACCAAATATACGCTAACATAATATAAACTATAATAATATGTACAATTATATGAAAAAATAAACAAAATAATCATAGGGCATCAAAGAATTCGTCCGCATCGCTGTCAACAGGAACAGTGCCCAAAAGGCTGGTGGCAGCATTGCCATAATCATGCTTCTGTAGACTTATTGAATTTTACAGCAAGTACATTCTCGCTAGATACCCTTCGAAACAGTCTAAATAACTTCCGTAATAGAATATTAAACATAAGTAAAATGGGACGCGCTAATTTACACGGAAATTGTAAAGAAAATGCATTCACTCCTATGCAATTGAGTGGTGGTATAAGTTATAAGATCTGTGCGTTTTTCTTGATAATTAACTCAAAAGAGAATAAAGTTGAATATTTTTGAAGTGAAACTTCTTTACGCACGCTTGACACGTGACGTAAGCGTTACGAAAAGTGTGATCGGGCGGGGCGAACGGGAGTTGAGTGGGGGATATAAGCAAGAGAAAGCAGTGCGCGCGCACATTTTCTTTCCCTCTTCCTCTCATAGCCAAATACGTTTGAAGTTTCACTTCAGTCGTGTGGTCATAAGCACACTCGTTTTATTTATTGTTCCCCTTTGAGCACCATGGTAAAATATTGATTGGTGCTCAAATGGGAATACCTTTGGTGCTCCATGAATACTATAGATGCTCTAAAAATAGGTGCTCAAAACGGGAATACTCCCTTCAATCAATCTACCTAGCCTATTCCCAGCTATGTCGGGTTCGACTCCCAGTCTCATGCTACAATATTGCTGAGTGTCACATGATATATTTATGTTAAAACAAGAGGTTAGGATGCATGAAGAAGCCTCCTCGTGTAGCGCAGTTTGTTCCGCCAGTTACTCAACTGAACCGAGCACTCGGCGCATCCTGGACAGTCAAACCCAACACCAAAGAACAATGTCAGATGTCCATAGTAACTTTGGCTCAATATTAATTTGTCATGGACAGTGAAAATTCTTACGTTTTTTTGTGTAGTTTAATGTGAAAAGCTTTTCTGTAATATCCACTTTTACACTGAACTTCTAAAGAAGAAGTTATTCAGACATTTTAAATTGGAGGTTATTGTTGCTCTATCCCGCGTCTGATAGCATCTTCTCTTTCTGAACTGTTATTTAAGGCGTGAGACTTTACACGATGCAATGAATGACCGCAACCAATACAAAGATTTCGATGCACAATTGATTCAGTTGGCGCATTGCTACTTGTTGGATTACTTGTTTGTTTAATAAATAACCAACAGTAATGACAAACAACACTGACATTTGGAATCTAAAACCAAAAAAATACGGTTGTGTTACAAATTAACATTTAGCTTAGTTAAAATAGTTGACATTCTATTAATAAAAATCGTACTTTACCTCAGAAAGTGAAGTCCATTGCCGTAACAATGAATGGACATCGTCAGATTCAAGTAAATGCCGTTCCATCCGGAACACATTTATACCACAATTAATACAACGTAGTTGATGGTACATTGTCACAAAATGTGTGGTATGAATATAACATAATAAGTCTATAAAAGCAAACGCAGATGAATTCGAGAAGGAACCAAACGTACACAATCACATAGAAAAACACCGACAACAACAACATGTTTGAACTGGCGCGCGCGATTTTGACAGAACTGCAAGTTTTTTTTTTTTAATGGCGAACTGCTGGTTGCCATTACAAGGCGATTAAGTTATCGAATACAGATCAGGAAAATCGATTTCTTGAATTTCGTTCTAATATTCTTTAAAAAATAATAAATGTATTTTATTAAACATGACGAACGTATTATTTAGATAAAAAATAATAATAATAAAAGACAATTGTGTGGTAAATAAAAACTAAAGAGTAAATCGCTTTAATTATTTAGAATAATCGATTACAGTGGCAGAATAGCTAACTACCTGACACTTTTATTTAAAAAAAAGTAAAACCTGGAATTCAAGAACATGATTAGTAAAATGATTACTTATTAAAATGATTTTCTTTTCGAACAGTTCTCGAAAAGAAATAAATATTTTTTTAGAAGTTGGAATTTTATATTTAAATTGTTGTAGGTAAAAACTTCGTGTCCGTGTGAATTTAGTTTTAAAAGTTGTGTGAGCCGAAATCTGACATTGTTCTTTGACTGGCCAATTCTTCCCTTGTGGTGGTAGGGTTAACGCCCGCCTGGTTTGCGACCGCCCTCCCACCGGAGCCCGACGTCAAGCAGCCTGCTGTGTTTCATCGATACGTGGGGGTTCCAGTGCCTTAGGCATCTTCTGGGCACGTTCGTTCCATCATAGACCTCATCCATCGGTTTCCATCAGGCGTGATCGAGGTCAAGACCGGGCCCATTCAGCAATGAAAAAAAGACATTTCACAAGGACGATGTCGTGGGCAGAAGCTAATAACTAATACCATAGATATAGATAGACCTAGATAACGCAAGTATCACGAACTGTATGAAAACTAAGCGTGCCACTTTTTGACTACCTACTATGACGTCACAAGCTCGCGCTCTCTCGCTCACGCTCACCCAGCCAGCAGTACGCAGGACTGAGCGCGAAAGTGGCGGCTTATAATTTTCGAACATAAGCTGTTGTGATTTTTGACACGCGAAGTAGTTGCTCTTGCGTTATCTAGGTGTATCTATATCTGTGACTAATACATTCACTCCGCAGTACCCTTATAACTTGTACCACTCACCGTCACAATGAATGAGTATCGTTAATCGCGTTATATTTTCCATTTCCACTCGTCTTCGGCGGCAGCTTCCTTCCATTTCACTCACAATCAGCTGCTGCAGCTATTTACCGACCAGAAATTATCTTATAACTAAAATGTATAGGTTAATAATTGTCACGGGAAATGGTTCCAAGACGTTGGGTTTCACTTGGGACTGGTGATGAGATGAGATGTTGCTACGAATTTTATTAACACTAGCTTCTGCCCGCGACTTCGTCCGCGTGAAATTTCCCCCCCATTAGGGGTGGAATTTTGAAAAACCCTTTCTTAGTGGATACCTACTTTTCACAAAGAACACACCCTCCAAATTTCATGCCTCTAGGACCAGCGGTTTAGGCTGTGCGTTGATATATCAGTCAGTCAGGACTTTGAGTTTTATATAATATAGATGTTATTAAAAATCTTCCTGACTGGTTCCACTTCAAAGACCAAACGTTAAAACTGATTATCAGCACTATTCCTTTCAATTTTGAGCGCATTGTTACTGGCTAATAATGCGGTTTCATCAAAACCTCTTTGTGAAATATATCCGTTTCCTTGTATTTCATACACGCGCATGATCTGCTCAAAATGTTGTATAACACTTCACACTATTGTATGAACCAGCCAATACTCCCACACACAACATTATTGTATTTTCAGCCTTATTACAAACGAATAAGACACCCGCAACCGCAGATAACATGTTTGTAACTTATCCTAATCCGCAAAAACAAATCCATTTGCGCAAACCGCCGTACAAATTACAAACTTACATTTTTGCGCTTGATAATGGAACTTTTTGAAGTTATCTCTTTAGAAATTAGTTTTCAGAACTGCATATTTGTTCTGGTTTTCAGTGCTTTTGTATGGAGGCGTTAGTTGTGACACAAAATATTTTTTGCGTGTGTTTTGGTGTATTTTGCGCAAATGTCGAGAGTGTATTATATTATTATTTGATAGTTTGTAAACGTGTGTCGGGTGTTAAAATTAATATTTTTTGTGTCAAAATAATGCTTTCGGCGAGTTTTTGTTGATGCTGATCTGTTTTGTTGTTTGTAATCTTCAAGTACAAAAT
This sequence comes from Amphipoea lucens, assembly GCA_947508005.1. Classification (NCBI taxonomy): domain Eukaryota; kingdom Metazoa; phylum Arthropoda; class Insecta; order Lepidoptera; family Noctuidae; genus Amphipoea; species Amphipoea lucens. The sequence goes on from OX382379.1 coordinate 14,100,863, forward strand.
CCTTTGCAGCTTTGGCTTATTATCGCAAGAATATTGTCTAAATGTTGCTTGCATACATAGGTAGGCATGAACTAAGTTTTGCAGAGCTAATTATTCTGTAAAAATCTCAATGTGAAAAACTAGGTGAAATGTGTTTGTTGATGGTGATCTGTATGTTTGTTTGTAAACTCAAACTCAAAGCATTTATTTCAATTAAACCATTTACAGGCAGTTTTGAATTGTCAAGAAGTCAGTCAGTCAGAAAATATGCTAGTTGCCCATTCCAAAGCGTAGGTACCTATGGAGAAGAACGGACAAGAAACTCCATGGACACTCATTTAAATCAAAATAATGTGTTACATAATTTATGTTAAAAATATATATGTGAGAACGATGCAGAACGTTAAAAGCGTCCACAATAAAAAGATGAGAAAAAACAACAATTCAAATAATAAATTAAAATAAGCCATGGCAGCAAAGAGATGACCAGTCCCTAATGACGGCGCCCGTTCACGAACATGACGCATGCATCAGCACCATTCAGCTCAACCATTTTGAAGGGAGCTAAATGATCCAACACATGCGCCACCATCAGCGAGACATTTGAGTGAGCATGATATACTCTCAGCCGCCAGAGCACATTCAAGTCAATGAAAGACGTACCCAGTAAATGGTAGCTTTATAGTGTGTACATAGTACTCACACATGTGCTATGCAATTATACAATAATAGGAGATTGAATTTATACAATGCAAAGATAGACTTACAATCTTCAGCAGCTCCAACAGTATTTTCAAGTGTTAATCAATTAGTTGTTATTGTGGAACAGGACCAGCATTGAGCCAGGCATTTTTATCCGCGATGTAATCCCCTAACTTATAATATGCCTGCCTGCATAGTGTGCGTTTAATACAAGACTTGAATTTTGTCTCATTCAGTTGAAGAATTTGGGGAGGTATTTTATTATAACATTTTAAACAGTACCCCATAAAAGATGAGTCTACTTTAGCTAGTCTGAAACCTGGTTGAACTAATAGGTCTCTATTTCTAGTACTATAATTATGTCTTTCACCTCTTTTACTAAAAAGATGTAATTTTTTCCTTACATACATGATGTTTTCATAGATATATTGACAAGTTACCGTCATGATGTTAATTTCCTTAAACCGTTCCCTTAGAGAATCGCGCCTGCGAAGATTATATATGGCTCTGATGGCTCTTTTCTGCAGAATAAAAATAGAATCGATGTCTGCAGCCCGTCCCCAAAGTAAAATACCGTAAGACATGACACTATGAAAGTAACTAAAATAGACCAGTCTCGCGGTATCTACATCAGTAAACTGACGGATTTTTCTGACAGCATAAGCAGCTGAACTTAGCCGTCCTGAAAGAGATGTTAAATGATGACCCCATTGTAGCCTTGAGACGAGCGTGATCCCTAGGAAAACAGTTTTATCGACGAATTCTAGTTTCTCTTGATTCAATATTATCTCGCCATCACTACCTTTGACATTTGGTAAAGAAAATCTTATGCACTTAGTTTTTTTTTTTTCATTTAATACTAAATTATTAACAGTGAACCAATTTTGGACCTGCAATAGGGCATTATTTACGTCGTCAAAATTTATAGCACGTCTATTTACCTTAAAAATTAAAGAAGTGTCATCAGCAAATAACACCATTTGTGGTTGGTTTTTTAATAAATGGAGTAGATCATTAATATACACTAAAAAGAGGAAAGGACCCAAAATCCAGCCTTGTGGCACACCCATTTTTACTGTTAAACCATGTGAATTGACACCATTTATTTGAACTTGCTGTTGTCTATCATTTAAATAAGAACTAACTAAACTGAGTGCAAGTTTTCCGAGTCCGTAATGCTCAAGTTTCAAAAGCAAGGTTTCGTGATCTACGCAATCAAATGCCTTGGAGAGATCACAAAAGATTCCTATGGCAACTTGAGCCTCTTCCCACGCGTTAAAAATGTGTTTTAATAAGTTTACACCGGCGTCGGCCGTACAACGTCCTTTGGTAAAACCATACTGTTGATCGTGAAGGATTGAGCATCTGATTAAGCATTATCTTTTCAAACATCTTGCAGAAAACCGGCAACACGGATACGGGTCTATAATTATTGGTGTCTTTACTGTCCCTGGATTTGTAAAGTGGTATTACCTTACTATATTTCATTAGATCGGGGAAGACTCCTTGGTCTACTCAAGAATGAAACACTAAGGCTAAGTAAGGCGCAATAGTCTCAATTATGGAGGTACACACTTTAATGGACATTCCCCAAAGATCTTCGGTCAATTTGATCTTAATTTTCTTAAAAGCTTTTATTACTACTACAGGGTTAATATGTTTAAATTGAAATTCAACCGGGCAGGCTTGAACGTTCGCTCTTAATAAATCAATTGATACGTCGGGTGAGGAATTTAAGGCTTCCGTCGTTTTTGATGGTATATTAGTAAAGAAATTTACAAATTCTTGAGCTACTTCTAAGTTAGAGCTTATGGCGCCACGTGAAGTCTCCAACGTGTAATCAGTGTTTCGTTTTTTATTCCTACTAGTTTCGTTATTTATAATTTTCCAAACCGTTTCATTTTATTTTCTGCCGATTTGATTTTGTTGCTAATAAAGTAAAGTAAATTTTATTTGCATAGATTGCAGGTACATAAAAATAAGATGTTACAATAAGATGAGTGAGCCTTGTACAATCTACCTTATATAAGGCATGCAAACATTAATGTCCAGTAAATTGAAAATTAATTAAAATAGTCAAAATAACATAAAATTATAACTTTAAAATCTTCACAAAATAAGCATCTAATTTAAAGGACGACTCAATCAACAGTCGTCCAAACAAGATCACCCTTACTAGCATAAACTGACGACTAATTTCGCGACACGACAGCACGACAAACACGAAATCGCTCTCAAATAATCGTTCAGCAATTAAAACTGCTTATTTCCTTAATTCAGAGCAATCGGACGTTTAAAGAGCCTTTGCTGCCTCTTCACACGAATTTCAACCTTATTTGACCGTTCTATAATACATATTACTACAGACTGACGGGATGATTTTCCTAGCAATGTTTGTAAAAGTGAAATAAGCCTTATTCTAGTGTGTTAGGGTTAAATGTTGTGAAGCAAACGATGATGAGGCGACGTAAATGGGAAATTGTGCGCTAACTCGCCGTGCCGTCGGAATAAAACAACTCTTTGCGCTAATAATGAGGAAGAATGCGCAGAGTAATGTCGTTCAGATCCTACTATCCATGAAGCAGTGTTCATAATCACAGATAGTTTACATTCCATCGCCACTTAAGAGGAAATGCGGTCGGAGAGACTTTTGAAAAAGCCTAAATTAAAAGTAATAATTCGATGTTTGGCTCTCGCCTATTTCCTCCACCATTATTGAACCAATTTAAAGGATATTTCATAAACTGAATAAGATGGGTATATACTGTATCCCTATGTTTTCCTTTTTTCATTAATAGTTGTCAAATTTGTATCTACACTAGGCCTCTGTTGACAGCGGTTTAAATCGGCATTTTTTTTATCTAGTGCTTATAAAAATAATGTATCATCAAAAAGGAAAACAGGGACAAACAAGTAGTTAATATTTATTATTCTGTAAAAAAATCATTGCTTTATGGTCATTAAGCAGAAAGAAAACAGACGAGAACGTTTCTATTGAGAAAAGACCATCCGCATTTCCTCTTAATCGGTTATCTACTTTAGTTAAATGTATTCTAAGTAGATTTTTGAGTGACCAAATATACATATTTGTATTATAATTTTGATTTATAAAGTGACCGTGGAGTTTCTCCCGTTCTTCTCCATAGGTACCTACTTACTACGATTTGGATTGGGCAACTATAGCTTCATCTTCCTGACTGACCGATCCCTTGACGAGTGCCTATAATTGGTTTATTTGAAACTAGCTGCGCCCCGTGGTTTCGATCGATCTCGATCCCGTGGGAATATCGGGATAAAAAGTATTATATGTCCTTTCCCGGGACTCAAACTATCTCTACCTAAATCAATTCAGCGGTTTAGGCTTGAAAAGGTAACATACAGACAGACAGATAGACAGACAGACAGAGTTACTTTCAAATTTATAATATTAGTGTGGAAGTATGGATAAATGAGAGAGAAGTGATGAGAGAGGAGAGAAGGAGAAGAGGAAAAGAAGGAAGAAGGGTGAAAAAAGAAGAGAAAAACGAGAGAAGAAGGAGAAGAAGTGGGGAGGAGAAGTGGGGACTGATGAGTTTGAATTTATATTATGTTATTTATGAGTTACAGCCTCTGTCTGTTGAAGCTGCTCTGTGTCTCAGATCGCTCCGAATCAAACGTCGAACATTACCATCAGGGATGTGCACTCGGCACAACAATTGCTTTCTTCCTTGATTACTTCGTTTGCTGTCGGTTCGTGCATGTGTTGCTTGTTTACTCACTCCTTTAGCAGTCGTTTGGTGTTCTGATTACCTTGTCATGTCTACCTGGAAAGTCACCAAGTATAAGCAGCTAGGTAAATGCTGTTTAGCATTTTAGAATAAATTCTTACTAACTAACTTACAATACAAATGTATAAAAATAAAAATAAATAAAAACAAAGGACACTTAGGCGTCGAAGTATTCGTCCGCATCGCTGTCATCCGGAAACGTGCCCAGAAGACTGGCAGCATTGCCACGCCAATTCTTACTTACATAGGTATTTTAGGTAGAGTTTACTGGGGCAATTGCGATGATGATGATAATTTCTACCAAATGCAGCGGTATTTATATAATGGCAACATATTGATTATAAGCCACTTCATCGCCTGCCGTAGCTTTTGCTATTGGTATATAAAAATGCCACTGCGTTTGGTAGAAACTTTCATCCAACGGAACATAGCCAGTATTGTAATTACCCCAGTAAACCTTATCTAATTACCTAGGTTCGTAACAACAAACAATCTTGCCTTTGTACTAGCGTGTCTACTTACCTACTAAAGATGATATATCTGATGATGTATCTGGTATATTGTGTGTCTTTTAGTCTGTGTTAAAAAAATGTATTTTCTTTATTTCTTTCTTTAAAGGGGTCCCCGCATCACAATATTTTGGGGGCTCTTTACTCGACTGCGACGAAGCTCAAAATTATGGTAATGTTTTATTACAAAATAAAGGCAAGCAAGGAAGCAAGGCAAGGTATTGTAAGCATCCTGAATTCCTGAAAATTGGGGCATTCTGGAAAGGAACAAGTACCTAGGTTTTCATCGTAATTTTACTTAGAGATTGCTAGAGAAAGCAAGCTAGTTTAAGCATCCCGCATACGTCCGGTTTCCTGATTCGGGATTCAAATTCGGAATTCAGATTCGGAGACCCTGAATGCACGGATTTCATACAAAATCTTTTCTTTAGCGCACACGTTCTTGTATTTTCCGTTCGGAACGGATAGGTCAAGCTGTCATTGGCATGGCAGTAGGGGAATGCAAGAGCGAGCGTAGGGAGATCTAAAATTGGAGTTTATAAGTTTTTCAGTAAAGCAAGCACGAATGCACGACCCTCTGTCGCCTACGTATTGTGATGAGTAAATATAGTGTGGGGAAAAATTATATAACGTTATAATTATTACGTTTATTCCAAGTGAACGGGTTTACATCACACGTCTGTACTCTATATCACTGTTTTTCGGAACAAAAACCTACTAAAACGAATTTGGAAGCTCCTTCTAAATTCGCTTGAATGTTCGAATGCAACCGTAGTTATTTTTCTGCTACCTTAGTTGTCACGACACTGCTGCTGAAGACATAGATACCTAGTACGTACTGCTTCAGTGTTCCGCATTGAAGCAATTTCTTGATGTATATGCAGTCAGGCCAGTCCATTCAGACGATTCGATTTTTTCCCCTCCTGAATCCGCCCTTGCTAACACAACATAAGATTGACTTTTGCAGACAACCTTTACAGTATGTTGGTACTACCTACGACAAACAGAAGTGCCAGCAGAACCTTCTTAGTTACCGTTTGGGGAATACGTAAAGCCAGAAGAAGCAAGAAAATTATCGAAACAAAATAAATTTAATATCTTTATTACATAAATACAAAATAGCTTAGAATAAATTGTATAGGTAGGTAGATACATAATTACATAATCAGCTAATTACAACACGAACGATTAATGTGGCCACTCACTGGCCTAGGTGCCGATACGAAAATATAACATTTTATTTAAAATAAATGTCAATAAAAGAAAATTCATAAATACCTAAATAATAAAAAAATATATACTTAAACACGTCCTACAAGAGACACAACGACATCTAGCGTCGAGTAGCTGCAACTTTATTTGGCTACAGACAAAAGTTTCAAAGCATACAATTTTGAAGTAATTATTAGCAAAAATAAACATTATACGTTGCTCTAGAATCCTGTCGATTCCGTTTTTAAACTGATTATATTATAATTATCACTAAACTGGCTCACCATACAACCAACTAACCAAGCCTCTCGGTCACTTTTCAACTGCTTCAGTTGTTAATAACATTAGTGACAGGTACTTCACTACTTCTGTGCATTTTTTTTTATGGATGCGAAATCCATAAAAGAGATAGTGTTAACATATAATTTTAATGTCTTTGGTGTTAACACAGGCAATCTAATAGATAGATACAAAACAGTTACTTTATAGATTATAATGTTACATTCTAACGCAAGTAACAGTACCTAGTACCAGAACTGTTACATGCCATCTAGCGGGTAATTGGAACAACTTAAAAAACAAAATAATAATAAAACACTTAAGAACCTACCCGACATTATTTCGTTATTATATTATTTCGCATTACATCATCTTATTAATATCACATTAAAAATGTTTCACAGTACACTTTTTTAAATACTTAAAATAAACTTCAAACAGCGACATCTATCCTTCAGTAGCGAATCTTTTTGGTTTCAACAATGTTCGCTGTTGCTCGTCGCGGATTATTTCGGCTAAAGTTTGTACAGCAACATCCATATCTTCGAGACGGATCTTGCTAAACGTTAGCCGTAAAAAGGGACAGGGGGCGTTAGTATCGTACAGGAATGCTTGTCCAGGTACTAACATGAGCCCACGTTGAAATGCTGATTGAAATACCTGTAAAAGAATTGAAATAAGCAATTTAATTAAAGTAACGTGAAATGAACACAATTTTTAAATTAATTCTGTCGAATGAAAACGCCTTTATCTGTCTATTTAATCTGTGGAAATTTTGAATCAGCCAATGGGCGTTTGTAATTGTTCGAACTTCGAAGTTTCGAATTGTTCGAACTTTTAAAAATGGCGAAAATAATGAATGTGTAGAGAAGAGATTGAAGAGAATGACAATAAATTGAAAAAGTGATGAGTTTCTTTTGTTTTTGTGAAATTTGATTGTTTTGGATTAAAATTAAATCTTTACATAATGTAGTATAAAACAAAGTCGCTCCCGCTGTCTGTAAGCTACGCAACTGATTTTAATGTAGTTTTCAGCAACAGATAGAATGATTCAAGAGGAAGGAGACATGCATATTATAGTACTAAGAGAAAAGCGCCGACGTCGATGACAGCTACATCGTCGCTTGTTTAATTAGTAAGTAGTTGGTCTGGTCACCCACGCGAGAATTTTCCCGCGACTAAGACGATCCACTGACCCGATTTTTTTATAGCGCTCTGGAGTATCGGTGTTGAGCCGATCTTACCATGTTGTGCACATCATCGACGCCGTTGACACGCAGCCAGAAGAATAGGCCAGCGTCGGGCTTATAGAACGGTGCTAGATGTTCTACAGGCTTGAGAGCCGTATGCAGCGCGTCTCGGCGGTGTTTGTAGAAGGCGCGCGCGCTCGTGAGGTGGGAGGCCAGGGATTTGCGGCACTGCATCAGCTGGAGGAGGATCGCCTGAAACAGGTATGATTTAAATGTTTAACTAAGTACTATCTAAAGGACCTATGTAAAAGAGTCCACTGTTCTATGTTGGTTTTTAATTAATTTTTATTGCATGGTACAGACGCCAGCACATCAAGCTGCCCGAAACTGTCAAATTTTTCCAATCAATCTTGAACCTAATGCTTTAGCGGTAAAGTTAAAAATCGATTAAAGAAATTTGACAGATTGTAGTAGGTAACTTGATGTGCTGGCGTCTGTACTTACAACATAATTGTCAACATTATACTTAGTGCTTATATACACGAGCACAACGGCCGAGTGTCAAAAACGCTATCTAGGGAAGCACACCAACTTACTTTCATAAATAACGTTTCAATGGCGTCATTCGCTGGTGGGTAATTTGCGGACGCTATTGTGGCGGCTACCACAGTCTTAGGAAATCCTAGCTGTAGTGTTTTTCACCTTGACTAGACGAACCCTATCGTCTTACCTAATTCACACTAATATTATAAATGCTTCGATCAATAATGCACTAATTGATCGAAGTATAAATTCGAAAGTTTGTGAGTGTATGTGTGTGTGTATGTTTATATGTTTGTTACTTCTTCACGCTCAAACGGCTGGACCAATTTTGATAAAATTTTGTTTGATGGTAGCTGACACCCTGGATTAACATATAGGCTACTTTTTATCCCGATATTCCCACGGGATCGACATTTACGCGGGTGAAATCGCAGGACGCAGCTAGTTATTTATAATTCCCGAGTAGGTATGTAATAATGAGTCCGCGTATCACTGGTCAGTTTCCCTCAGTCGTCAGTTTATTTAATTCGCCAGTTTCGTTGATTAGTCAGTTTCACTGATTCGTCAGACCGCGAGTTTTAGGTATGCGAAGTGAACAAGGACCACTTCCCTTTTGCTCACCTGTGCTAAAGTACAGGAATGCAACAGCTCAGCTTGTGTGTGCAGCTCTAGTCTCTCCAGCAGAGGTTTGGGCGCCGTCACCCAGGCACCACGAAGCCCTGCACTAACTACCTTGGACATGGAGTCAAGTCGCAGCACCCGCCCGCATGTATCCAGAGACAGGAATGACGCAATGAGGCGCTGTGGAAAAATGGCGGTTATGGTGACTGTGATAGGTATGTGCCGTAATATTTAGAGACCAACCGTAAATGGCCCAAAAACTGATAAAAAACCGAGTGTGCTTATGACCACACGACTGAAGTGAAACTTCAAACGTATTTGGCTATGAAAGGAAGAGAGAAAGAAAATTTGCGCGCGCACTGCTTTCTCTTGCTTATATCCCCCACTCAACTCCCGTTCACCTCACCCGATCACTCTTTTCGTAACGCGTTCGCCAGCTTACTCCCCAAGTCAAGCGTGCGTAAAGAAGTTTCACTTCAAAAGGTAACATAAATACAGGGTCAATCTTTTAACATGGATTTACTCTGAATAAATAATTTGTTAGATATGCGCAAAGATAATTAAAAAGCAAGCAAGCTAAAGTGGCAATGGGCCGGCCATGTTAGCCGTAGAACCGATGACCGTCGGGGTAGACGTGTTCTTGAGTGGAGACCGCGAATCGGTAAACGTAAGGTGAAACGCCCTCAGGATAGGTGGAGCGACGATCTTCGCAGGATGGCTGGCAGCAGCTGGATGAGAGTTGCCGAAAATCGAGTAGAATGGCGTGCAATAGTAGAGGCCTATGTCCAGCAGTTGACTGCTACAGGCTGATGATGATTTGCGCGATATATTTTTTTGTTCGGCCAACGAAGAAAAAAAGTTTTTTCGACCGAAAACAAAAAATGCGAAAAGACCAACTTGCCTCATGTTTCGAGCCGCAATAAAGTTCGAATCGGGCTGTAACTTCTGCCAAAATTACGGGTTTCGTGCTTGGGGAGGAGATCAGAGGGGCAATTCTCTAATTTTAACAACGTTCACAGTCTGATCTCAGTCTCAATCTGTCAAAAAATACATCTAAGTTCCCTACATTTTGATAAGTTTTTGACATTTGTTTGTCGCCGAGATGAGACTGCGACTAGATTTTAAACGTTTTGAATTACGAGAATTGTTCTTCTTAATTGTGCCATTTTTGAGAACTTCATGTACATGAAATCGATATACTCACGTCTGTATAATTCAAGAACATGTACGGATCATCTTCCACAATGAGAAAGTCGTATCTGCAGGCCAGTTCGTAGATTTGTCTTCGTCTGACTTCGGGCAGCACTGTGCCCGTGGGGTTGCTGCCCGTCGGTATGATGTACAACATCTTAGGCATTTTCAGACCTCGCAGCAAACGTTCGCCTAGAACTGCGTCCAAGGTTTCTGGTACCATTCCGTCCTCGTCTTCTGGAATGCCTATGATTTCTGGCTGGTAGGGTTTGAGCTGGGAAAAATGTGAGTTTTTAGCTGTGTCTTTAAATTCGTAGTGTTCCTCGTACTATTCTATTTTAGAATCACCAATAAGGTAAACTCGAAATTCAGATATGATAATAAGGGTATTTAATTGAACCCATTTGGTTTCCTAAAAATATGGTTGAATATTCTTATTTGTGAACCTCAAACAATTCCTAAGAAATGGGTTCCTAAATATAGTAACTGCGACCAACTTGGATGTGGCGTTTGCCAGCACCCGCGCCGTGGCACTGCTCACTTCGCTCGCTCGGCTCGCGCGCTGTATTCACATTTCTAACCTAACCATTTGGTCGGGGTGCCCTAGATTTTCTATTGCGACCAACTGTGTGGAGTACTGTAGAGATGCCAGAAAGTTAAAAAGAGGCTCATTTATTTTTAAAAAAGAGCATCTTTAGAAGAATAATAACTTTTGAGATGTTCATATTTTTTTAAAGTATATCATTACAAGGTCAGTTAGTTCTTAGAGGATCAGTCAAATATTTCCCGAAAGAAAGTCACAGAATAAGCCTCACAGTGCTATGTATTCCGGTGTAGGCGAACTCGCTGGTGATGATGGGGTCCCCTGGTTCCAATAACAGCTCAACGCACTGGTAGATGCCGTGCTGGCCCCCGTTGGTGACCAGGATGTCGCGTGGCAGCTCCGGTGGCCGGTGCGCTTCCAACTGGAACGCGCGCAGCTCTGATAGTAAGGCCGGGAGGCTAAAAGAGTTTACATTATCATTAGTGGCACGGATCGGCTAAAGGTTAAGCTGCGCTTGCTGAGGCCGGTTTGTGGATGGGTGGCCGTCCATGACAAATCGTGACCACTTCTTGCCTCGGAAAGCACGTTTTTTAAGCCCTTGATCCCGGCTGTCATTCGTAGATCTTTGATAGCCAGATCGTTAGGTAGTCAGAATCTTAAACGTCTGACAGCTGATCTTATCATAGGATATCGTGTTACTCAGTAACTGGGTTGTGGAGGTCAGATAGGCAGTCGCTCCATGTAAAATACTAATGTTCAACTGCATTCGGTTAGACTGGAATCTGACCCCAACATAGTTGGGAAAAGACTAGGCAGATGATGATGATGATCATAGGATATTTTGTTACCTAGTAACTGGGTTGTGGAGGTCAGATAGGCAGTCGCTCCATGTAAAATACTGATATTCACCAGCATCCGGTTAGACTCGAATCTGACCCCAACCTATTTGGGAAATGGCTCGGCAGATTGATTGAAGTACTGACCCTTGTGATGGCACATACTGCAGGGCTGCGGCGAGGTCCTTGCCCTCCAGTACGAAGGTGGAGTAATTCGTGTCCATGGCCAGGCGCTTGAACGGGAACACCTGCTCGTTGGGCATGCCTTCCGCCAGCGAGATCATCTCCTTGCCCACCTTGTACGCAAGAGATGCTGGAAGGAAAATGTTGCTTTAAGATCATAGACCAGGTCCCTCTAGGTCGGAAGTTAGACAGTAGTTTTGATTAGGATTTCACACGGGATCCAGGGAGCGGGGTGGAGGGGGGGGGGGGTTCAGGGGATCATACCGGGATAAATCGTAGTTTACGTTATACGAGTAATAACGTGTAACAATTTATGTGAACTAATGGAAGTCAAATTATTTTTGCAACAAATAAATAGTTATAAAATTATCCAAACCATTTATTATTAAAAATTAAAAACGATGATGTTTCTTAGCACTGAACCTAACAACCATCTGCCGAGATATATTTTTTTTTTTTTGTATGGCGTCTCGCAGTTCAACCTATGAGGTTGTCGTCTGCTTAACCGGGCTTGCCTGTGGATGCCTCAAAAATAAGGCCTCCAGCCAGGGCTTAAAAAATTTACTAAACTAAGCGACTACACGCTAAGGGCACCCCCTGTGGGTACGGACCTCGGCATAGGGCGTCGCTGGGGGAGGGCAGCAAGGGACAGGCTGGATCGGAATTATAACTGCCGAGATATCATCTCCTTGCCCATTTTATACGCAAAAGATGGTGGAAGGGGGAGTTGTTGTTGTAAGATGTTGATTTTTGTCAAAAGTTGCATCCAAACCATAGAAATGTAAAAAATATATTCTATGATCCAAACCGAAGTTAAATTTTTAACCGACTTTCGGTTTTTAGGCTGTGTTTAGAATAGGAATACTAACATAGGGGTAAGGAATATTGGTACTAACACAAATGAGTCATGTTACCTACTCGTTCAGTAAAGATATTATTATCTATCTATACTAACATTATAAAGAGGTAAAATTTGTAAGTTTGTAAGTTTGTAAGTTTGTATGTACCTAATGGGTAATCTCTGGAACTCATAATCCAATTCTAACAATTTTTTAACTGGCAGAAAGCTACATTATTCCTGAGTGCTATAGGCTATAAATTGTTTCTATAGCATGTATATTAACCGAGCTATCACAATTTTTGTCTAGCAAGTCGGAAAAAAATACCACATAAAACAGAATTATTTGCGTGCGCTGCCTAAACAGTTGCTTAAAATTAAAAACAATGTATGGCTACCTGGTTCGTCTTCATTATTTCTACAAAAAAGTCCGCGATACCATATCTCTATCTTTTATATTTTATCTTTTATACTTCTTTTATTGCATTAAAAAAATTTTTTTCGGTATACTTACGTTTGGTTGATTATTTGAGCAACAAAATATTAATTCTTATGACAATAAATTATTTCAGTATCACAAGAACATCATACAGATAAGATTTGCCATTTACAGTATATCAATTGGTCATACAGTTTCGGAGATAATATAAAATTACTAAAACGCAAAATGCCCCTAGCATAACTTTCATTGTGCAGACGTTTTACCTATTTGCCCATAGATGGCGTTCTGCAATTACGTCATTTTTCTGAAACGCGGTGTTAAGACTTTCCGTGGATTGATGACCCTCTCGAATTTTTATGCCCACGTTGTCGTTAGTTGGATTGGAGTTCCATACGAACGACGATTCGATTATGAGCACGGCAAAATATCGTAATTTTGTTGTACGATTGTTTTCATTGTTTTGTATGTTCGTAGTTTCCTACTTCGTTCTATCGTAATAATCGATACGAGTTATTCGATATTACGATTGTTTTGTTTTGTAAAGGCGGACGGTGTTCGAGTCGCTCTCCCTTTGTTCGTAATTGTTTTCAAGTCTGTGCGTAGTTTGTCGAGAGCATGCCTAAAAGGAAATCTCAACTGTCCCGGCAGACATCACAGACAAGAGCCGCTCGAGTACGCCGTACGGAAGAATCTGCCCCCGAAAATGAGCAGCGCCTCTCGAGAAATAGAGAAAATATTTCGCAAGCACGCGCTAGAGAATCTAGCTCCGAGCGCTCACAGGGCCTCGCTAGCCAAAATGTGAGGACGTCGCGGGCCCGTGCTCGAGAATCTAGCGCTGAACGTGCGCAGCGTCTATCTGAGTTAAGGCAGCATGTCTCTGAGACAAGGGATAGGGAGACTAGCGCTGAGCGCTCGCAGCGGCTCGCTAGGCAAAATGCCATAACATCACAGGCCCGCGCTCGAGAATCCAGCGATGAACGTGCACAGCGTCTATCGGTTTTAAGGCAGCATGTCTCTGAAACAAGAGATAGGGAGACTAGCGCTGAGCGCTCGCAGCGGCTCGCTAGGCAAAATGCCATAACACCGCAGGCCCGCGCTCGAGAATCCAGCGATGAACGTGCACAGCGTCTATCTGAGTTTCCAATAAAAACATCATTTGCCCTGACTATTAACAAGTCCCAGGGACAAACATTCTCTTTGGTTGGCTACGAAAAGAATGTTTTTCCCATGGGCAATTATATGTTGGTCTATCAAGAGTGGGATCATCCGAAAAGCAGATTATTCTGTTACCGGAAAATAAAACAACCTCAAACATTGTATATAGAGAAGCTTTAAATTAAATAGATACCTAACTTAAATAAATAAAATAAGTAAAAGGCGACCAAGGGTTAAGTTACCTTGAGCAGAAAAGAGAACTTAGGTAATCTTTGAAGTTACTGATCTGATTCCAAACAATATTTTACTAATAAAATTAAATACAGTAATATCAATCGAGTGTTATCTTATGTTAAAACAAGAAATTTTCCGCGGACGAAGTCGCGGGCAGAAGCTAGTTATTAAATAAAGAGGAGATTATGCATTCAGCGAGTTTTCTTTTATTACACCGATTTCTCCGTGATCACGAATTTAAGAAGTGATATACGTATTTGAAACCAATTACAAATCAATTTGAGGTCTATTTTAACTTAGAGAGTTCTGTTGATAATTTAATGATTATAATGTTGTTTATATTTTATAAACGTTGCTTCCAAAGACATATATTTGTTTTTTTTTGTTTACATGTTTGGAATCTAGATTGCGATCGCAGAATAAACAATTATTTTGTTTGCGCTCACGACAAAAACATTTGCAGAGTTTTCATCAATTTTTTTTTATCAGCGCAGTTTACGTCATCGGAGATAAGATTTTTGTAAGTAATACGAGTAATATCATCGTTAGCTCTACAATTTGTTTGCACCGCTAGGCTTGTCAGTAAAGGCACACACCTACTCATCCATCCAGAAATAATGATAATATTAGCTAATGACTTACTTACTTGGTAAACATATCGGAAAAACATAACGCAAAAAAGATGACTGGCATTTCCAGTTTTAGCTGAACTCGCATTGTAGGTATAAGTTTTTCGTACAATCAGTTTCATGTTGACAGTTCAACAACTTTCATTGCGTTATTTACATGTTGAGCAGACACTTTTTTCGTACATATGAAGCAATGGATTAGCAATTTGTTGCAAAATGATTCAGACTCCGATTGATAGTGTGTTAGGCAATTAGGGTGCCAAAGTCTACTGGGTGTGTATAGCTTGATGTGTAGTTATGTGTACCCGCGTACTACAGGCCCTGCAGTCTCGACAAATATAACGACAAAAGTCTAATCGATGTCAAATTTCTGTAATACATTTTGAACCTTATGTTTTCGAAATAAAGTTGAAAATCTATTAAAGGAATTTGACAACGATACGACTTACCGACCGATGTTTGTCGCTGTCTAATGTCGAGACTGCAGGGGCAGGATGAAATTGAAAATCGAAATGGGAGGCGCAGTAAATGTTACTCATTATAAATTGTCATTTCCCAAACCTAAATTCTTGAAAGAAATCGTGTAATTATCGCAATACAAACTAAGTTGTAATAAAATTATACTAAATTGTTAAAATGTTGCATGCCGTAAGCAGGGACTTAGAAACGGGTGTGTAATGTTTGACATAATAAAAACACCCTATAGGTCACAGAATTATAAGTATTACATATTGAATTGATAATAGAATCAAATAAGTATGTAAGACTTTTATATTTAATTATTTAATACTTCAAGCACATAAATGTAAAGAGGCGGACTTAATGCCATAGGCATTTTATACCAGTCAACCTATCCTATGTGTTTTTTTATTAACCCAAAACACTTAACAGATATGAAAGTGCAGTGTTAATAAGTGTAACCGGTAAACGAGGCCTTGCCAATATAGCCGCAATCCCGACTGGATTGAGGCTATTTCGCCATAGCCGCGTCCGTCTGTGTTTTTGCGGGACCGTGCAATTATTACACCTACAAATTAATGCTTTTTTCTCTTACACATAACAAAACTTATAAAAACATAAATAAAAGTTACACTTTTATTCTGCAACATTATTGTACTTATCTGTTACATTTAGAGGTGTTTTTCTTTTAAAACAGTGTTAAAAACACTTATTACGGTTACATTTTGAGTCCCTGGCCGTAAGTATGCTTACAACTGCAAGCGTCGTCGGCGACTGTCATCGACGCTTGTCGACGGTTGCAGTTGCCTTTGTCGTAGACGCGTGTCGCTCGTGTGTATGTACACTAAAGTAAAATGTATCGGTGAGTACCTGCTATTATTTATAAAAAATTCCATCTTATCTGTATAACATTATAAACAAATAAATGATTTCCTTTTTCACACGTTTTATGGTTCTTATCTGATGATGTATCTATAGTATTAATCAGTGTTATTAAGATTTGGACAGTTTCTAATTGCGTGGCTTATTTATTAAATAAGCCGTGATTGGACTATTTTTCTTTTTACTCGGCCCCTAAGGGCTCTAGCGTGGTGTTAATATAGTTACAGTAAGGTAGGTGGCTTCCTCAAAACTTGGGCTATCAATTGCAAACATAATTTTTCAAAGAGATTAGTGCATTAAAACTATACAGCTTTAAAAAAAAAACAATTTTTTATTTCACATAAACCAACATGGGCACTTATGAAACGTCAGAAGCTAGATGCACGGTTCCAATTGGTCGTTTCCTATGGAGAAGAGCCGGCAAAAAACCACGGTTACTTTAGCGTATTTCCCTTTCCGTGTTCAACTGGCGACATCGGTCTCGCGAAATCCACACGCTTTTGTTTTACTACGGAATCCTACGAGTCCGTGTTCAATTCGCGTCAACTGAGCACGCCTTTGTGTAAAACGTTTGGAAATTACCTTGCCCACGCCCCTATTCGATTTGATCCATACTTCCAGGGACAACCTGTATATTCGAAAAATTTGTCTTCTCATCAACGTAAATAACGCAATGAATGTTGATGAACTGTCAAAATGAAAGCCATTGCTACTGATAGTGTGATACGCAATTACCTACACCGCCGCGCCGCGCGCCGTTGGGTTCCTTTGAATACGGAAACATAACAAACAAATGGGAAAATACCTACGCGTGGCATTGAAAATATCTATCAGCTCAGCTATAGGAAACTACATGTTTTTTTGTTTGTTTATCTTTTTAAGACGTTGTTATCTTTCAAACAAGGTCTTAATTTGATTCCGCAGTGGACAAATTGGTACCTAACTATTTTCCATAGACTTACCGCATTCTTAAGCCAAGGAGTTTGAGTTTATATCTGGTTTGTTTATTTGAAGGCGCTAATCTCTGGAACTACCAGTCGGGTTTGGAAAATTATTTTTGCGTTTGATAGCCTTTAAGAAGGAGGTTATTTAAGATCATGCTACGACTCTAAGGTGCCGAGCAATAAAGAAACAAGTGCGGGTCGGGCTCGCGCACCGAAAGTTCCGTACAAACCTGTTTAAAATATTTTTACTATATGATGTAGGTAACTAAAAATTTACGGTTTTCGCAATTTTTCCTTTATATGTGCTATAAGACGTTGCTTCGTACCAAATTTCAAGATTCTGAGTTCACGGGAACTACCCTGTACATTTTGTTTTCCTTGCGAGTGTCGAAAATTTGCGGATTTGCGGCATAAACGGCTGTATCTTTTGATTGCGTTGGCTTAGAAGTTTGATTTTTTCACATCTCCAAGGAATAGTAGACCTGAGTATTTGATATAAATTTCAGCTTGATACCTCCAGGCGTTCCTGAGAAAAGGGTCTTGAAAGACAGACAGACGGACGGACGGATAGCAAAGTGATCCTATAAGGGTTCCGTTTTTTGCTTTTGAGGCACGGAACCCTAAAACGTCGAATGAATGCTAAGTGTGCATACACACGATCGACAGTTGCAGTTGCCTCTGTCGTCGACGCGGGTCGCTCGTGTGCATGCACACTAAGCAAAGACGAAGTTATAGCGCGGGCAGACGAGGCGACACTGAAAAAAATGCACTCCAATCAAGTGACTTTTAGCTTGATTGACGATATCTTGTTTACGTTAATCAAAATCTTAGTTAAGTTGATCATCACGACATGATTGCAGCAATACTAGGTAGTTCAAATGATTGAACGCTCAAACAAGTTACTTGATTACCCTTAACATGACATCATTGTAGAAGAGTTAAAACAACAAAATAAGTTAGTTGTGTCAATCAAGCATTTTGATTACTTCAAGAAAGATCATTGAAACTTTATTATGTAGATTTGACTTGATAGCATCTATCATTGTAATTAATTATATTAATCATACAACTTGATCAAATCTTGCGCTAAATGTTTGGGCTGAATAAGTTCCTTGGTTGTGTTTATCAAATACATCATACAAACACTGGTACACTGATCCAATAAAAGGGATCCTTTCTTTTCGCATAATTTTCTTTTTCCTAATAATATACTTTGGCATAACTATTTTGGTATAATTTGTTTTGCCTTAATAATACTTTGCCATATTTGTTTTTGGCATACTGTTTATGGTGGGATAATTATCTTGGAGGCTAATTTGTTTTGGCATAAATTTAATTTGCATAATACTAAACGACGTCAGAGGCACCCCGAGGTTCGGTTTGGTTAGGTTCCTTTAAACCCTGCAGACAGAAATAGGAGCCCCGCGCAGCGGGGCTCCGTCGACCTGACGTCGTTAGAAACAAAACGAGCACGCTGAATTTATGCTTTAGAATGTTATGCTTAATCATTATTATGATTAGAAAAATTATGCTTAAAAAAATTATGCGTAACCTGTTATGCGTAAATAATGTTATGCGAAAATGTAATTAAGAGAAACAAAAGTATGCCAATTTAAGTTATACACTTGGGAGCAAATAAATCGAGCCACTTCCTTTTTTCACGTATAATGGTTATTATTTTTGGTATTATGGAACGTATCAAATCGAAACATATATCGCCTAAGAGCTTATTTAATAATCTTTACAATGAGGGTAAATTATTGAATGATAACCTTATTTAATGATAAATTATTGGCTCTGAAAGAAAAACGGTAATTTTGATAGAAAATTGTCAGTCCAGAAAAAAACAATTAAAAACAAAATTATGGTATAAACTTATTCTTAATATCTTGTATTACCCCCCCTTGCCCTGATTTCGATAGATTTTCTGGACTGTTTTAACCCTACAATTTTCTATCAAAATTACCGTTTTTCTTTCAGAGCCAATAATTTATCACTAAATAAGGTTATCATTCAAAAATTTACCCTCATTGTAAAGATTATTAAATAAGCTCTTAGGCGATATATGTTTCGATTTGATACGTTCCATAATACCAAAAATAATAACCATTATACGTGCAAAAAAAAGCAAGTGGCTCGATTTATTTGCTCCCAAGTGTATTAGGTCTTAAAATTTTATGCAAATGGATAGGGAACCCCAATAAAAGTAGTAGCTGTGATCATTGTGCTTGATACGCTCAGATGCAAACAAGTTACTTAGTCAATCTAAACAAAATCTTGATTGAAGCAACTACTTTTTTTTCAGATATGATATTGGATGCATGAAAAAAGCCTCCTCGTATAGCGCAGTTCGTTTCGCCGAACCAAGCGCTCGGCGCATCCTGGACAATCACACCCAACATCTTATTTGACTGGCCAATTCTTCCCTTGCGGTGGTAGGGCTAACGCCCGCCTGGTTTGCGACCACCCCCCTACCGGAGTCCGGCGTCAAGCAGCCTGCTGTGTTTCGGCGATGCGTGGGAGTTCCAGTGCCTTAGGCTTCCTCTAGGCATGCTCGTTCCATTATAGACCTCATCCATCGCTTTCCATCAGGCGTGATCGAGGTCAAGAGTGGGCCAATTCAGCAAAAAAATATGACGCGGTTGATAGGAGGCTGAGGGAGCTTTATAAAAATGTGGCTATTATTTTGGTATATTGTGTATCTTTTGCGAATGAAATTGCGGGCTTCATACATCTTAAAGGAATTTGGTTTTAATTAAATCATATTTAAATGTGCTCGTTTTGATTCGTAAGTAGGCCTACTTAAGAGGCTTACTAGACCTAAGTGTCCTTGAAAAACGCATGCACACATATGCAGAATCGACGCAAACGCCATCTAACGACGACGCCCATCACAATTATGACATAAAGCATACATGAGATTTAGAAGTAACGGTTTTGTGAGATTACGCCCTAGTATTCTAATAGATGGCGCGGAAACGATGTGCAAATAAGTTAAAGATCTAACAAACAAATTATGTAGTTATGTGTGACAACATAATAAATTTTATTCGTTTTGAGTGTGACTTGAAAAACTTAAGGATGTGGGTGATTTTGAAATAAAACTGATTCAATGAAATTTAAAACATTTTTAACCGACTTCAAAAAAGGAGGTTGTGTATTCGACCCGTATGTATGTACCTATGTAATGTATGTATGTGTGTATGTTTGTATATATATTTGTAGATTTTCTAAAAAACTGATGAACCAATTTTGATCATTCTTTCACTAATGTGATCTACCTACATACTTCCAGGAAGGTTTTAGTATATAATACATTAGGTAATTATTCTTATGTAGTATGTCCGAAGTTAATATGCATAAATGTACTGCATCTCCGGCATTTCTATGCGAATTTTGATGATTCTTCAATGTACTAGTGTTAATTGAATTTTTGTGAGGTAAGTAGGTACAATTAGAAAGAAAAAAAAACAACCGACTTCAAAAAAAGCACTACAGCGTGATAAATAACTATAATTTCGGAAGTCGGTGTCAAAAAACGAAAATGCGGAACCAGCGACACCGACTTCCGAAATAAAAGTTATCACTTTGCAGTGTTTTTTTCTAAAACTATGAATTTTGGAAACATCTAAGAAAGTGCAGTCATTTCGAATAAGCTAAGTATTTTCGACTTCACGTACAACTGTCACAGTGGCGTATGTGGACGACGTGTAGATTTGTATTCGAGAGTCCCCGGGTTCGATTCCCAAGGTTACGAAATCGAATTTTCTATTTAAATGTCATTTTGAATTTTTAAATATATCTATTAAATATTTTTATAAATAACTAAAAAAAGTCTGCAGGAGAAAGAAAGTCGAAAATATCAACACGGAAGTTAGGTATTTCTAATGCGCAAGTACCTACACGTTATCTAAGCTATTACAAAAATAAAAAAAATTCTGACCTAATGTTTTTATTAACCGACCGCGACTTATTGATAATGGGCATAATGAAATAGGTAACAGATTCATCTGAAAATTGCGATGAAAATGATCAAAAGCAAGAAATTAGATTTAAAATTGATTTTGTTTATAATAAAAAGGAATCATAGTTATATATGAATGTTAGGTACCTAATCTTTGAGGCCGTTTACACATTATGCCGCAGCTGCAGCGGCACCGCCGTCGCTGCATCAGTCACCCTTGGATTTGTATGAACACACGGCGCCGCGGCGGCGCGCCGCAAGGGCTCATACAAATCCAAGAGAAACCAATACAGCGGCATCGCCACAGAATATAATAGTATGGCACCGCGGGCGGCGCACAGTGGTCTGAAAATCGAGCTCCATACTCATAGAAACTTAAAGTTCGGAAATAAAAAAACAAAAATTGTAATGGGTCTAGTATACCTCCCTTTACGTAATATTAACGTATGGATGGTATCAGTCGCTCCACGCGTGAGAAAAAAAAGTTTTTTATTTTTTTTGTATGGGAGAAAACACTTAATGTACATTTTTTTGAAACTGAATGGAACTGATAGGCTGGAACTCGCACGAGCTATTGTACGATACACGGCCATCAAGATGACATACAATTCATGCACCGTTCGGCGCCGCTTTGCACGTAGCAAATTTTTGAAATTTTGAATTTTCGTTACGTGATTTTTCAAATCTTTGACGAGGTTAAATTAACTTGCCGATCGATTTACTTATACTATCGTTAGTTGTAGCCTGCTTATGACCTTTGTGATGACAACAATTAAAAATTATATTGATTATATACGTTTTTTTTATTTCATTCCAAGAACTAACTCATTTAATCACCGTGATTATGGTTGAGTTATAATTATATACTAATGACATGAGCATCAACCAGCTCTAGCAGGGCCAAATGGGCCCTAGTCACAATAAAATTCTATTGTCTGTAATATTAAAGTCTGTAAAACCTAATTAAAGAATAGCGAACGATAATGAGGGTAGTTGTATAAAAACAGGACGTTTGAGCTTACTTTTATCAGTAGCTCTCAGTACTTGTGCGCGCTAACTTATTACGTTATTTTTTTTATTGTGCTGTGATGGAAGGTTGTGATACCAATTTGGACATTGTCATGTTTGTGTCAAACAACAATTGTTTTTCACAGCCCAATGTTTTATTTGAAGTTTTTGAGAATACTATTGATTTGTCAGAAAATGAAAAGAGGGTATTGAAACAATTCTGTCAGACTTATGTTTGTTCGTTGAGGAACAAATGGATCTCGTGTAATCTCACGAGACGTACATACATACATAACAAAGTATGAGACATGGCTGCAAGAGAACATAAAATGGCCTGAGATCATGAAAGGAAAGATGACCCCTTATTTAGTGTCAGTAGAGCAGCAAACCCGTTCCAGTTCTGACTTTGTTTTAAATGAGGGTGCATCAACATCCTACACACCGGAGACGTGCAGTGTTGGAACATCAACATCAGTTGTGAGGCCGAGAAAACCATTTAAAGAGCTAAGCCCGCTACAGAAGAGAAGGAGAGCGGAAGACCTCCTAACGTATAGCACTGAAAGCCTTGCTCATGCAACCGGTTTGAAAGCACATGACAAGAATATAGCAGATATCGTTAAACTAGTCTCGGAGCAAAGAGGCTACAAGGATAAATAAATTGTTAAAGCCCAAGGAAACTGTGCCTATATATTCCGCTGATAAAGCTTTATTTATTTTGACCTCATTGAAGCTTTCGAAGTGGCAGTATATAACATTAAGATCTTGTGCAAAAGAAGAAGGAGTACCACTGTGTCCTTCTTATACTGCCATCCTTGAGGCGAAGAAGGACTGCTGCCCTCCAAAAGTTACCATTGTACATCACGGAAGGAGAGGTAAAAGTAAAGCTAAATTTTGGATAAAACTGTGCAAAGCTTGGAAAATTCCTACGTGTGGAACCTTCGCTGGATGGCAAAGAGTTAACAATTATATGCAAGTATGGCTTTGATGGTGCTTCAGGGCAAAGTTTGTATAAGCAAACTATGGCAGACGAAGACGATTCCAGTATGTTTATGTGTTCTTTTGTGCCTCTGCGCTTAGTTTGTGGCGAAGAAAAGGTATGGGAGAATCCAAAGCCATCTTCCACAATGTTCTGCTGACCAATTTATTTTAAGTTTTCAAACGAAAACAAGTTGAACATCGTGGAAGAACAGGCTCTGATTGAGGCTCAGATTGAAGCAGTATCTAATTATAACTCAACCATAATCACGGTTGTAGAATCCTGTTGATTCCGTACTTATGTTAAACATATCACTTCACTGGCTCACTACCACACCAAGCGCCATCGTATATAGCCTGCTTCACTTTGTCTGTTTCCCGCCATTCCTCGTAACTGACAGATGACATAACATAACTGACAGCAGCTACCCCGCTTGTGTGAATGAGACAGTGTTTACATATCTATTTAATAGATACACTACAACGGTGATTAAATGAGTTAAGTAGTTCTTGGAATGAAATTAAAAAAAAACGTATAGGTACTTATAATCAACATAATTTTTAATTGTTGTCATCATAAAGGTCATAAGCAGGCTAAAAGTAACGATAGTATAAGTAAATCGATCGGCAAGTTCATTTATTCACGTCAAAGATTTGAAAAATCACATATCGAAAACACAAAATTTCAAAAATTTGCTACGTGCAAAGCGGCGCCCAACGGTCCATGAATTGTATGTCATCTTGATGGCCGTGTATGGTACAATAGCTCGTGTGAGCTCCAGCCTATCAGTTCCATTCATTTCAAAAAAATGTACATTAACCCCCTTATTCATAAAACTTATCAAACCTATTTTAGTTAAAATGGGGTTTGTCTCTTTCTTACACACAGAAATGACAACGTGACAGATAAAGACAAACGTTCTATAAACCTATTTTAGCTAAAATAGAGATAAAATAGGATTATGAATAAGGGGGTTAGTGTTTTCTCCCATACAAAAAAAAACAAGAAACTTTTTTTCTCACGCGTGGAGCGACTGATACCATCCATACGTTA
This sequence comes from Amphipoea lucens, assembly GCA_947508005.1. Classification (NCBI taxonomy): domain Eukaryota; kingdom Metazoa; phylum Arthropoda; class Insecta; order Lepidoptera; family Noctuidae; genus Amphipoea; species Amphipoea lucens. The sequence goes on from OX382379.1 coordinate 14,125,003, forward strand.
ATATTACGTAAAGGGAGGTATACTAGACCCATTACAATTTTTGTTTTTTTATTTCCGTACTTTAAGTTTCTATGAGTATGGAGCTCGATTTTCAGACCACTGTGCGGCGGCGAGTTTTGATAGATCTTATCAAAACTCGTCGCAGCGCCGCACCGCCGGCGGCGCGGCGGCGCGGCGGCGCCGTGTGTTCATACAAATCCAAGGGTGACTGATGCAGCGGCGCCGCGGCGGCGGCGATGCCGCTGCAGCTTCGGCATGATGTGTAAACGGCCTCAAGGATTAGGTACTCGTACCTAACATTCATACATAATTATTATGATTTCTATTTATTATAAACACAATCAATAAAAATTAAACTCTTGCTTGTGATAATTTTCATCGCAATTTTCGGATGAATCTGTGATTTCTTTATGCATATTATCAATAAGTCGCGGTCTGTTAATAAATTTAGGTTTTTTTTATTGTTACAATGGCATAGAAAACGTGTAGGTACTTACGCATTAGAAGTAACTTCCGTGTTGATATTTTCGACTTTCTTTCTCCTGTGAAAGATAATTACATTGTAGACGTTTTTTTAGTTATTTATAAAAATATATTTAAAAATTCAAAATACATTTAAATAAAATTAAATCGATTTCGTATCACTGGGAATCGAACCCGGGGACCCTTGAACACGAATCTGCGCGTCGTCTACATAAGCCAATGTAACGATTGCGTATCTCGTCGAAAAAACTGAGCTTATGCGTAATAAGTGCATTTTCTTAAACTACCAAAATTCATAGCGAAAAAAAATATTCAGTAATAATAAAATGCTCTTACTTTTTAATTTCGTTCATATGTTCGGCGTTTGTTTTATATGAACGTTTTGTAGTCCTCCTAAGGGAATGTTTCACTTTATTTCCCATATTTACAAATGATATAATTGATAGCAAATTATTACGCTATTTTAACTTAAAAGTATTTTATATTTACATGAAATAAAAATATTTACAGAAAGAAGATATGCAAATAGTAATAATAAACAATGAATGTATGTAGGTACAAATAAATAATGCGGCGAAAAGAGCGACGCGTCCGTATAGTATCTGGCCTCGGCCGGCATTATTGCTACACGCACGGGGGTTTACCGTTTACGTACACATGCGCACTTATTATGTTCGGAACTATGAATATTATGCTATTTACAATAAAACTATTGTTTGAACTAAAAAAATAAAACACTATTATTTTAGTATGTTGCTTGTAGAATGATCTGACAAAAAATCAGAATGATTGTATGTATATTAGTATGGTTTCTATTGTAAAAAGAGTTTTTAGAGGTATCTTCATGATTTTTTTCTATCGTACCAAATTAGTTGTATTATGTTTTCAAAACACTATCTATCTAAAAATTCAAAATACATTTAAATAAAATTTAAAAAGAAAGTACGATTTCGTAATCTTGGGAATCGAACCCGGGGACTCTCGAATACAAATCTACACGTCGTCCACATACGTCACTGTGACAGTTGTACGTGAAGTCGAAAATACCGACTGCACTTTCTTAGATGTTTCCAAAATTCATAGTTTTATTGCAAAAATAAAAATATTCAGTTAAAAATAAAATGCTCATACTTTTTACTTTCGTTCATATTATGTTCGGCTTTTGTTTTATATGAACGTTTTGTAGTCCTCCTAACGGAATGTTTCACTATATTTCCCATTTATTTACAAATTATTACCCTATTTTAACTTTGTTAGGTTACGCGGACCACTGCCGGTAGACACAAGTGAAACGCCCGGGAGTTGGGACTCGCCGTACAATAGATGGCGCGCGCCTTGCACCCATACATAACAAACTTAAAAGTATTTTATATTTACACGAAATAAAAATATTTACGGAAAGAAGATAATGCAAATAATAATAAACAATGAATTTACAAATAAAACTTAACAAAAACATAACAATTTTGACGGAAATAGTGCGGCGAAAAGAGCGACACGTCCGTATAGCATCAGGCCTCGGCCGGCAGTGTCGCTACACGGGCGTTCACGCACACATGCGCACTTTTTATGTTCGGAACTATGAATATTCGATTTACAAAAAAACTATTGTTTTAAATAAAAAAATAAAACACTATCATTTTAGTATGTTACTTGTAGAATAATCTGACAAAAAATCAGAATGATTGTATGTATATTAGTATGGTTTTTATTGTAAAAAGAAAGTTTTTTAGAGGTATGTTCATGATTTTTTTCTATCGTACCAAATTAGTTGTATTGTGTTTTCAAAACACTATCTATCTAGCATATATCCTGAAGAATATCATATATTTTTCTGATTTTGTTTACTGTAGGCGATCATATACTTTTATTGTTTCGAAAACTACCGTTTTTTTGCGTTTAGGTCCTGTAAGCGCCTTAAGTACATCGATAAGCATGCTGTGTAGGTAAATAATACATTCTTTGCACGAATCGATTGATTCATGTCAAAGACATATGTAAATACTTAATGTAAAGAATTCACCTACTTAATTGAATGTTACTTATAAATATTCACAGTATTCAATCAGTCTACTTTAACAATGATCCATGAATATCAACGTGCATAGGGTGAGTGACCATTTTCACGGTTGTTGATTAAAAAAAAGCGGCCAAGGGCGAGTTGGAATCGCACAAAAATGATTGCGTACAGACGGTAGCACATCAAGCTATTTTAAACTTTATCGCTGAAGCATTAAGTTCAAGTTTGATTGGGAAAATTGTACAGTTTCGGGTAGCTTGATTTGCTGGCGTCTGTACATAAGGCAAAAAACGCAGAAAAAAACATTTTTTGTATGTGGACCCTCTTTAATTTTAAAGTTTATTTTATTATAATTTTGTGTTGTAATAGTGGCAATAGAAATACGCACTCTGTGAAAATTTAAACTGTCTATCTATTACGGTTCAGGAGATAGGTACAGTCCGCTAAAAGACGGACGCGGACGGATGAACGGATGGGCGTTTGTGCACTAAGTACAAAGAATTTTACCGCAGTCCGATTTGACGGTCCCCTTATGGCAAGTTATATTAAAAAAAATTAATCGGACTGCCGGACAGTAAAATTCCTTGTAGTGCACAAACGCGCGATGGATGGACAGACAGCGGAGGCTTAGTAGGTACCTAATAGGGTCCCATTGGCACGCTTTGGGTACGGCGTGGTAATTGCGTAACACACTATCAGTAGCAAAGGGTTTCATTTTGACAGTTCAACAACATTCATTGCGTTTTTAGGGTTCCGTAGCCAAATGGCAAAAAACGGAACCCTTATGGATTCGTCATGTCTGTCTGTCTGTCTGTCTGTCCATCCGTCCGTATGTCACAGCCACTTTTTTCCGAAACTATAAGAACTATACTTTTGAAACTTGATAAGTAGATGTATTCTGTGAACCGCAGTAAGATTTTCACACAAAAATAGAAAAAAAAACAATAAATTTTGGGGTAAATACTTACAACTGACACTCCAAAAATTTTTTTTCATCAAACCTGTACGTGTGGGGTATCTATGGATAGGTCTTCAAAAATGATATTGAGGTTTATAATATCATTTTTTTCTGAACTGAATAGTTTGCGCGAGAGACACTTCCAAAGTGGTAAAATGTGTGTCCCCCCCCTCTAACTTCTAAAATAAGAGAATGATAAAATTAAAAAAAATATATGTATATAATGTACATTACCATGTAAACTTCCACCGAAAATTGGTTTGAACGAGTAAGTAGTTTTTTTTTTAATACGTCATAAATCGAAAACCGCAATTTACCTTTCACAAAGTTACAACGAACTACAAGAACTTTTATATTATGTTACTTGCTGCTACGGAACCCTTCATGGGCGAGTCCGACTCGCACTTGGCCGGTTTTTACATTGTTGAGCAGACACATTTTTCTCACATATGAAGCAATGGATTAGCAATATCCTTCAAAATGATTCAGATTGAGGTTGATAGTGTGTTACGCAATTAGGGTGCGGAACCCTAAAAACAAAATAATTATGGCGAAAGTGCCAGAGTAATCCACAATATCCGGCTACAAAATTCTACGGCGAATGAATGTCTTTTTACCCGACTGCGCGACGCAAAGGAGTGGTAATGTGTTTATCAGCCTATGTATGTATGTAAGTATGTATGTATGTATGTTTGTTTGTATGTTCCTTTGAAGCACTATACAGACCAAACGCCTGGGCCGATTTTTATGATTCACACGTCAATCGATTCCTCTTAGTCCGGCGAGTGTCACTAAAGACATGACGTTAATGAAAATTCAATATGGCGACTACTAGACGCCATATTGTGAAAATGAAAAAAATTAAAGTCAAGAAACTATGTCAAGTGGGATATCGTTGGATAGGTCTTTCAAAAATATCAGTGGTTTGGGAAGAAATAAAAAAATTATAAGCATTTTCAAAGTTACTGCTTTTGAGCTGAAATTTTGTACAGAGATTCTAGACCAGATACACTCTTCAACCCGTTTGTATTGATATACCCTTTCTGTAACACCCTGTATTGTTATTAGTGTAAATAAACATTTATATTTAATTCTAAAGTAGTGTTAACACACTACACGCACAATCGTATTATCAAAATTGCATTTCAAATGACTGATTATAGCGACTGGGCGTGTTAATGTAATTAACACACGATAATATCTAGGTACACATCGCTGACGTAGATATGCATTCACTTATCTTTGTTGGCGAAAATGTATTATTGTAAATAATACAACCCAAAAACTAACTGAACATACTTATAGTGAAATCAATCCACCTAGCCTTTTCTCATCTATGATGGGGTTGGCTTGCAGTCTAACCGGGTGAATAAATCTAAGAAAAACATAAATGTTGAGGTACCAATGAGGTACAAAATTTTAACGAACAGATAAACTAGTTGCAAAGCCTACAATCAGGTGAAACCGACGTGGTTTAGCCATTTTGAAGACAGAATGGCTGGCCACTTTCTTTGTAATAGTTTTCCCCTCTTTAGCGAGGTAGCAATTATTACCCGACTGCGCGACGCAAAGGAGTGGTAATGTGTTTATTTGATGTCTGGTACCAAATAATGAATTATTTTCTTTTTAGGCATGCCTTTATTGATCGTTAGAGAAAACTTTTGCTCAGGTATTTCTATTTATGTTCGTAGAATTGTTGAGCTCCTTAAGACAAATGTGTGCACTGACGACAGGTCCACTCAAATCTGTGTGGTTCTTTCCTCAAAAGACAGCAATCTACATGGTCCTCGCGCATCTGACCAAGATTATGTCTAGACTTGAAAGAAGACTTCCGAGTTTGTTTCGGCCTCCTCAGAGTAGTTGGATATGAAACGTCGACATCTTCTAGTTTTTTAAAATCACACTAATATTATAAAGGCGAAAATTTGTGAGTGTGTGTGTGTGTTTATATGTTTGTTACTTCTTCACGCTCAAACGGCTGGACCAATTTTGATAAAATTTTGTATGGTGGGAGCTGACACCCTGGATTAACATATAAGCTACTTTTTATCCCAATATTCCCACGGGATCGACACTTATGCGGGTGAAACCGCGGACCGCAGCTAGTAATATATAATACTTCCAGAAATAAAATCATTTAAGTAGGTGTCATACTCACTGATTTGTCTGGTCAGCGCTGGTTCTCTCCTCAGTGCCCGCGTACTTAGAAACCTGTCATAGTCGCGCTCGGCCAGCGGCTTGTATCTGTCGTCGTGGTAACTGTTCTCACTGTAGAACTTGAAGAATTCATCCACATTCATGTCTTTCTGCGAGAACTGTTTCTTCAGGAACAATGTCACTGCGCGGGCTTCGAACAGTCTCTTCGTCATCTCGCTGTTCACCTTTCCAAATTTTGTAGTCACGAACATTTTACGCGGGAATTATTCCTATTCTCTATTATTTTGAGTTCTCGTGGTCGATATATTTCGGATTCGCGCCGCGGAATATGTTCGTACGTCAAGACGTTACCGAGGAAATGTAGGTAACCAAATCACTGTTCCCTAATTAAAATGCTTTAGATTACGTCAAATTTAATGATAGCGTGAATATGCGATAAGATAGATAATGAGATACAAAATTGTTAATGATGCGGTGCTGTTTGCCAAACACTCGCGATCAAGTTCGAGGTCTTAACAAAATTGATGATAAGAAACATTTTACGATATCATAAGGTTAACTACGCTATCAAAAATACATAATGACATTGACATTGTATGATTTATTTATTAAACATTTAAAACGTCCAAGGTCAATTACATCAGTTAAGACAAAAACAATAATGTAGGTAGGATGAATGTTTTGAATGTACGAGTAAATATATGAAGAATGGAACGTGACGCATGAGAGAGGGAAGGAACGATAGTGAGAAAGAGAGAGGTGAGGAATGGTGGAGAAGTACTGGAAGGGAACGTTAGTCATACGGTGTAGAATAAAAGACGTTAAGATTTAATAGTTTAAAATTAAGAGGATTTGCATTGGTATCGAGGAGAAGATAAAATAAACCACCTGTAAATTGTTTTAAAAGCATTTTACTTGCCCCACAATCCCCCACACTACAATAATATAAAGTATAATATAGAGGGTGACTTGTAATTTGATGTATTCCTTTTAGGACGTGATAGTATGACCAATTTGCAATAATTAAGCACCCCATAAAGTATAGGCGAAAATTCATGGGATTCGAAAAAACCCATTATTTTTATGTATTTTTGATAGTTTCCCAGAATTTGTCACTAAATATCACTTTTCTCAAAAACTCTAGAGATAAAGATATTTTATTTTGCAAATACGGGTACAGTACACATGGTGATAAAGAGAAATAGGTTCAGTCATATTTTACCATTAGGCATGCAAAAATTACAAAAATAAGAACTAATCCGCTAAACTAAAACTGAATACTAAACTTTAACAAACAAACAACAAGAAACAACACAAAACCGAAATTTAAGAAGATAAGTGAAGGAAAACATCGTGAGGAAATCGGCATTAAATTAAATTCGAAGACATGTGACATCCAGCAGTGGGCCCGCGTGGTGGATTATGACCCACTTCCTCTCACCGAGAGGAGGCCTGTGTGAGCCATTATAGGCTGATTATGCTTATGATAGACATCGCAAAGACTACTAGTTACTTCATCCATTGAGCCCCCAAGCACGGACTCTGGACTTCTTAGTGCTCTAAGACTATCCGGAAATTTTGATAATCCCTCCTTTATTCTTCGACTAGCTTCTGCCCGCGACTTCGTCCGTGTGAAATTTCACCCTCCCCCCATTCACCCTCTTAGGGGTGGAATTTCGAAAAATCCTTTCTTAGTGGATACCTACTCTTCACAAAGAACACACCCTCCAAATTTCACGTCTCTAGGACCAGCGGCTTAGGCTGTGCGTTGATATATCAGTTAGTCAGCAGGACTGAATTGTATAACATAGATTTTCCTGAATCTACATCTTCGCTTACTGATACAATTACAATCAACGCCCTGCGCATTCAGTATAACAATGCCTTTAGGATGCTGATGCGGCTGCCGAGGCACTGCAGCGCGTCGGGCATGTTTGCCGACGCTCGCATTGATGGCTATCATGCCATACTCAGAAAGAGAGCGGCGTCATTGCTTAGTCGGGTCCGCGGCAGTAGCAACAGCATTCTGAGCGTTGTATCGGAAAAAATAAACTGTCCAATATTGTGGCATTGTGTGCAGTTGCATGTCTGTGAGAACAGCTTGTACCTAACAGATCACATTCGATTTAAATTGTATTGTGTGAATCACTGCTGCAAGCTGTCCACCTCGGTGTTAAGCGCGTGGCAGTGATTTATATATATTTCGTGGTTTTTTTTTTTTAGGTTAAGTGAGTAGAATAGGAATACTAACATAGGGGTAAGGAATATTGTTACTAACACAAATGAGTCTTGTTACTTATTGCAATAAAGATTATTAAATTATTAAATTACAATTTTTTTGAATTTCATTGTTGGAAAAGAAAAAAGAAATGTCCGTGTTATTTCATGATTTGTGACTCTTGCTTTGCCTCGGCGTCGATTTCTCGCTGCCAGTGGGTGTGGCAGCAACGCTTGATCCCGGGAATAATCTACAAATAAAATAATAATAAAAATATTCATGGTAATATCACATTGTACTGGGATCGATCCATCATCACTGACAGGACAAGCCTGATATAGTGGTGGTGGATCGATCAGAGCGGCGCGCAATGATTGTTGACATAACTGTCCCGCATGGTGAGAACCTCGTGAAAGCCGAGAAAGATAAACAAATTGAGTATCTTGACTTGATTCGCGAGGTTGTCAACATGTGGTATGTGGACTCGGCGATCATTGTGCCGATAGTCGTTACAGCCAATGGATTGATAGCCAAGAGCCTCGACCAACACCTAAGGAGGCTCTCGTTGGGCAGCTGGATCAAGGGCTTGATTCAGAAAGCTGTACTTCTGGACACGGCCCGCATTGTTAGGAGGGGAACCTCCTAACAATGCGGGCCACGAGAGAGAGGAATCTCTCTGAAGCCCTGACCGCCGGTAGCTTGGACCCTGTTCCCGATACCGGTGGGCTACTATTTTTTATATTTTTAAATGTTTTTATATATATGTATTTTTATGTCCTAATATTTGAAAATATAATTTATATGTAAATAATGAAATAAAGAAAATATTTAAAGTTAATAATTAATAGAATTATTAGCTAAGTAATTGTTTAGTTAATTTATTTGTAGTTAATTTTAAAATAATAATATTCAAAGTTTCAGGCGTCGGTCATGACGTTTGGTGGTTCGTTACACATGTATAGAATTAAGATCTTCTACCTTAAGATGACTACGTGACCTAAAGCACGGTCTATGTCGGACTACATAGAAAAAAAGGAAAGAGAAGCGCGATGACATAACGCTGGTAATTTATTGCAAAATATGAAGCAATTATCTATTTACAAAAATATATTGTTTGGACTAAAAAATTAAAACACTAGTATTTTAGTATGTTGCTTGTAGAATAATCTGACAAAAAATCATAATGATTGTATGTATATTAGTATGGTTTTTATTGTAAAAAGAAAGTTTTTAGAGGTATCTTCATGTTTTTTTTCTATCGTATCAAATTAGTTGTATTATGTTTTCAACACACTATCTACCTAGCATATATCCTGAAGAATATCATATATTTTTCTGATTTTGTTTACTGTAGTCGATCTGTACTTTTATTGTTTCTATAAAACTTGCGTGTTTTGCGTTTAGGTCCTGTAAGCCCCTTAACAGACAGCTGTGCTGCTGGGTAGTTTCTTGCGCCACTTCTTCTTTTCATCTAAAGCACTGGTGGTGGTGAAGTGGTGAAGCGCGGGCGTTTTGGGGGACAATCTTTTCTAATTTAGACGTTAGGAAAATGCTGATTCTTAGCCTAGTTTGAATAAATAACTTTGTTGATTTTGAATAAGAACAGAACTACATCGCACCTCATGACTCGTTTGTATTTGTCCATCATTTCGTCAACGGGCTTCACTTGAATGGGGTCGTATGTCTTCAGCGCTAAGTACGGCGCACCTGCGGACACGGCGTTTGACATCTGAAAATACATAAAAGTTTAACATAAAACCGGTCAAGAATTTATTTATTTATTAATAACCAACTTATATTGACAGTTTGCACCACACATACAAGTTATTGGTCAATATTAGTAATTACACATTATTAATTATGGCCCAGTGGTTAAAACCTTGCCTCTCAAGGGCGAGGTTGCAGCTCCTAATCCGCAGAAGTACCAATGTGACTGTTTCAATTCAAACTTTCCGAGTTTATTTTGGAAAACCTTCTTCTTCTTAGAGTGTCGATAGCAATCTAAATGTACTCGGCCCAGAATTCGGCTACTTGTTTGGCGCCATCACTAGCGTCCATCAGTTCCTGTAACGTGCAGCTGACAGGACACGAAGGGCACGCAGGACATTTACACTCCAAGGCGGAGTCGTCTATAAATCTCCACCTGAGTTTTCCTTGCTTCGGCCAACCTGGGTTCGGAGTCTGTTTAAAGACTTCGTGAGTTAATACAACACCGACCGTGCAGTGGCGCCCTCATCGTTTGTTTGGTTATTTCTTTTATTTTAGAATGAAAATGCAGAAAATAAGCATGTTCCATTGTATCGGAGTGGTGGGGTAGTCTTTAATAACCATGACATGAAGAATGTTCTCACTAATGATCATAAGAATGAAAGCTACAGATTTATAACCTATTATTGACTAGATTGCCATCTTCAAAAGTTCAAAATATTGATAGAAACAGAACGATTGATGTTTTAAATTCGTTTACGTTTTTCGTGTTGAAAACGGGCCTAAATGTGATTTACTGTGTAGCCATGTCCTTACATCATATCAGTGTCGCTATTCATCCTTAGATGGCGCTGTTAACAAGTTACAGTTTACGTCATACGATTCTTGTTAACTACCGCCATCTACCGACCACTAAAGACGACTAGTTTAGTTGTCTTAAATGGCCGGTAGATGGCGGTAGTTGTTAATAATTCTTGGCGTGGAGAGAGTTAAATGTATGTAGATGGCTTCTAATTATTCATAGTCAATACAAACATACTGATAAAATGTCAATATTGGCTTACCACTTGTTTATTTGCTTCCATTTCGGCTAGCTTTCTGTTTAAGTCGTTCTTTAATCCTTGCATCAGCACGAAGTCTTTCTCCAAAATACCTTGTAGTCCTGCGTTGGAAAAGATCATGCGTATAATAGGATTATACAAATCAACGAGTTGTCGACTCAATAAAATACAATATAGATCAGTGTGATTTGTTCAGTTTTATTTAGGCTGCATTTTTGTCTTGACAGTGATCTCATCGGCTGAATATGCTATAGGTATTAGGTAGATACCTATCTTCGTAGATGACTATATATTTTTTTTATTCAATCCTAAGCGGTATTCGCTGCCGCTGTGGGTAGAGGTACATACCGCGCGGGTTTCGCTCAGGTATTTAGTATCAAGTTCCGCAGCTAGAGCGACCTGAGCTCTGATTCACAACCATACGACAGGCTATCGTATCGAAAACCTGATATTTCGATAACCTGATTTGACATGCCCTCAACAGCAAATAGCTGTTGGAAGAATAGCGGGCGTCTATTTGATTTAAACTGACAAAATTTTCGGGTTTTGGACTTGTGAACAGCGTTTAGAAGACTCCTACGATACGGAAGCGTATCGTGTGTTTGTGAATAGCTATGCTGAGCGGTATTCGCTGCCGCTGTAGGTAGAAGTGCATATCGCCGCGGGTTTCGCTCAGGAATGAATTTAAGATTTTTATTAACAAAACATAGACCAACCAACCAGCATTCTCCAGCAGTGTATTGAGGTCTGTTTGCGGGAACTCTGCTGTGGAGGGCGACAGTAGTTGTGGGGTCGGCGCCGGCGTCGGTCGCAGACGTGGCGTCGTAGATGAAGCTGTCAATAGGTAATAGGATTATCCGGTTTAGTCTTCGAGTTCATTCGCTACTGCATAATATGCGCCACGAAAGATGAGACTTGACGAGCTCAGTAGTGGGGAGCTAGCGCAGGTAAGTCGTGTAAATAGTTTCCCATAATGTGTATATCTATTCAGGGATCTATCGGTGACATATAGATTAAAATTCTTAACAATATTATAATATTTATTACGAAATAATAAAGTTTATGATAAAATTCAAATCTCATCTTTCGTGGCGCGTATTATAGGTACAGTCACGTCTATAAGTATGTATACACTTGGCTTTATTCAAAGGCGAATTTCTCCTTTATTTTTTAATGAAATTTTATGTTCTTACGAACATAGTATTTTCGAACCCATACGTTTATGTTAAGTGTCGTATTTCAACGTTGCATTCGTTATTTCACGAAAAAATCGCAATTGAAAATTGCCTAGTGTTGACATATTGGTGCTCGTGACTGTACACTCTTTTTAATTGCATGATGGTCTCCCTGATCGTCAAGCAACAGTTTTGATTCAGATAGGTCTACGAATTCGTAAGCATGATGCTATAATGTTGATCCTCAGTTGCTATTGCCAATACTATTAGCAACTGCGGACTGAAAAAATGTGCATAAACCTTAGCAGTCACTAAATTGGAAGTAGAATCTTTAAATCACAAATACGCAACAACACTAACCCCCTTACTAATAAACGTTGTATAGCGTCTGTATGGTTACACAACGCTTTGTCTTCTTCTTTGGAAAGTCAAATTACTGGCGACTGAAAGAGTGTCCCTGGAAGTATGGACAGTCATTTCCAAACGTTTTAGCAAAAAAAAAAATACAAAAAAAAAAACTAAAAAAAAAACTAAAAAAAAAAATACTAAAAAAAAAAGAGAAGAAAGATCGAATTCGTGAAAACTATCAAGGCTATTAATTTTTTTTTTTTTAGATAGCCCTGATAGTATTTTTTTATGATTAATTTCTTTGAAATCTAAGCGAAGTGATTGAAATAAAAATTAAAATCGGTCACAACTTTTGAACCGTAAAAAAATTCACTGACATTCTCAGGGTTAAAAAGTTTGGAAATGACCTTGCCCACGCCCCTATTCGATTTGATCCTTACTTCCAGGGACACCCTGTATAATAAGTACGTTTAAGTATTAGTAAGGTGGTTACAGTGTAATCTATCAGTGTTTTGTTCTCATGCCAAAAAAACGCATTTTTCGTAATTTCCTTCTTTAGTCCCGTTTTGACAGGAAAGTTATGAAACCCATTAAAAAAACGTACTGCTGGCAGCGGGGTAGTCCGGCAGGTCCCAGGCGGAGGGGCGGCGCGCGCGCAGCGTGTCGGCGGGCGGCGGCACCACGGTGCCCGCGGCCTCCGCCAGCCGCAGCGTGCACACGAAGTCGCAGCACGACAGCAACACCTCGCACCGATTATACCGCTTGTATTCACTAACAAACAGACTCTTATTAAGAGCGGTCCGCAATAAAAATTGCCAATGATGTGATTGTCATTAAATTTTTCGTGAAATTAATATTCGGTGGGCCTACTAACACGGGCGAAACGTTTCAGCTGGCGGGAACAGATAAGTAGTGTTTTGTTTTCGTCATGTTTGATTAAAAGCTATAGGCAAGGGCGCGCGGGTGAACTTAGCTTTTCTGGGTTACTACGCACCCATTAAGCGAATTGAACAGAAAGTTATGTTCTTTTATTCTCGTCCAAATAAATTATATATTTCTGCTTTAGCTCGTTTAAGGTTCACGCACATTATGTCGGGCCGCACCGGGTCGGGTCGCAGCGCAAAAATCACTCGTATGTATTTTATATAAACTATCGCACACGCTGCGGCCGCATATTCCGCCGCGGATACGCGACATAATGTGGGCAAACCTTTAGGCTACAAAGCGTCTTAAAGAAATAGACATAATACATGGGTACATAGGTATTAAAACATTATAGAACCAACCCTCTCCTGCTCTTCTGGGACAGTCACGTAACAAATTGGAGCGCATACTAAAATAAAGATAAATATAATTACTGACGGTTCATCTTCGAGTCCTTTCTTGTCCCAATCATCTTGGTTGTCGAGCTGCAGCATCAGGCCTCCAGTACAGCCCTGATACACGCTGGACGCGCGCCGGGACAAGACTATCGGCTCGTCTAATAGCGATTCTTCCTCTTCTTCCTTTTTACGAACTGGACCTGAGAAGAAATCATCTTTGCCGACAAAATGTTTATTTATTTATTAAACTTTGTGCACTTCAAAGGCGGACTTAATGCCTTGGGCATTCAATTCAGCCTATTGCAGGTCAGGATCACTGCTGGACATAGGCCTCTCCCAGGCTGCGCCACAACACCCTGTCCTCCGCCTTCCGCATCCAGTCCGTCCCAGCCACTTTCTCTAGGTGGTCTTTCTAGCTGGGGGGCGCCCCACACTACGGTTACCGATACGCGGTCTCCACTCAAGGAATCGTCTGCTCCACCGGCCATCGGTCCTTCGACAAACATGGCCAGCCCACTGCCACTTCAGTTTGCTTACTCTGCAAGCTATGTCGAACATCCCAGGGTGATGGAGACAATATGGCAGGTGTATTGTTTTTGAGTAGAAACAAAAGTATTAAAAAGGTGTATTTACTTATATTCGATATCCGTGTTCTCCCTCTCACAGAGAGGAGGCCTGTGTCCCAGCAGTGGGAACGTTATAGGCTGATTATGTGTGTGATATCCGTGTTAAATACCTATCCATACTAATATTATAAATGCAAAAGTGTGTTTGCCTGTCTGTCTGTCTGTTACCTCTTCACGCTTAAACTGCAGAACCGCTTTAGATGAAATTTGGTATAGAGATAGTTTGAGTCCCGGTAAAGGACATAGGATAAGATAGATATTTTTATCCCGATATTCCTACGGGATCGAAACTTATGCAGGTGAAACCGCTGGGCGCTTCTAGGATATAAATTCACAGATAAGAGGCAATGAGATTTTGATTCGATCACATTTAATACAGTACCCTAAATGCGAAACACTATCAATAACATTCTGAGTCATTTTGAAGGGTATTGCTAATCCACTGCTTTATATGTTCGACGAATTTGTCTGCTCCACAACATAAATAACGCAATGAATGTTGTTGAACTGTTAAAATGAAAGTTACCTATTCTGACTGTTAATGTGTTACGTAGTTACTCCGGTGTTGGGCCCAATTCTCTTTCTCCAAAAACTCCATTTTCGTCGTTTCCAAAGTGGAATTTAATCAACCTAAAACCTTGGAAATCAATGTAGTTAAGCAAGGAAAACCTGTTCAGGTGGAGATTCATAGACGATTCCACCTTGGAGTGTAAATTCGGTGCTGTTCCACAAACGATGGGACACTTAATAACGTGTCCTGCGTGTCCTGTCAGCTGCACGTTTCAGGAACTGATGGCGCCAAACAAGTAGCCGAATTCTGAGCCGAGTCCATTTAGATTGCTATCGACACGCTAAGAAGGATGTAGGTATCTCTGGCTTCAACCAGCCCCTTGTCTCCGTAAACTTGACCCAAGAAAATGAAAATGGTTTTCTCACCAGGATGTATGCAATAAGGGCCAAACTCGACCTTCTTGCCGAGTACACCCAGGAACGGAAACTTGATCTTGATGGTCTGCAGCAGGCACTCTTCGTATAAGTCCCAGATGTGCACCGTCTGATCATCAGAAATTATCACGTGAAAATTTAATTAACTACTGCAAGACGTAGGTAATTTCCCCTGTTCCATATATCCCTACTGATGTATCTCCACTGGTAGGGATACTTGGAGAATTTCTCCAATTATCGCTACCGGTAGGGATATATGGAATCTTGTGCTCCATATATCCCTACTGATCCGCACTAGTTTGTTTTGGAGCTTTTGGAAGGTAGCTTCGCGAGGAGAAGTGGTGGCCCAGTGATGACGGCCACGACTTACGAGTTGTAGGTCACGGGTTCGAACCCAGGCAGGCGCCTTACTTTGTGTAAATTAACGTTGTTCTCAAAACGGTGAAGGAAAACATCGTGAGGAAACCAACATGTCCTAAAACCAAAAATTCGCAGAAATGTGACATCTACCAACCCGGACTGGGCCCGCGTGGTGAATTACGGCCCAATCCCTCTCGAAGAGAAGAGGCCTGTGTCCTAGCAGTGAAAACCCGTACTATGTATCATCAAGTTACGTTTTATAAGATTTGTCTATAGTCCTTGCGGAACTAGTTGGCCGCGCCTTAGGTAAGTGAGCGGTGGGACGGAGGGGCGGGGGCGCATTACTCAGTACGTGGGTTGCGAACCGCCGCCTCACCCCTGTCCCCACCTCAGCGGCCAACTAGTTCCGCGCGGACTATAGTCCTAGCATGTTGGGAGAGTGGCCATTGTTCTTTCTTATACAGGGTGTTACGGAAAGGGTATATCAATACAAACGGGTTAAAGAGTGTATCTCGTCTAGAATCTCTATACAAAATTTCAGCTCAAAAGCATTAACTTTGAAAATGCTTAATATTTTTTTTATTTCGACAGCACGACGCTGCACTGGCGCGCGGCGGCGTGATGTGCGTGTACTAGGCGCACAGACACACTACAGATAATGGATAATGACCCTCGTAGTGCGGTGACACGTTTGTTATGATTTCAATTTGATAAAAAAAAAAATAAAAACAAAATATTAAGCATTTTCAAAGTTACTGCTTTTGAGCTGAAATTTTGTACAGAGATTCTAGACCAGATACACTCTTCAACCCGTTTGTATTGATATACCCTTTCCGTAACACCCTGTATAGGACTTCAATAATGAAATTGGGACTCACACAATTATTACAATACGCGATGACGAGCTCATGAGCAGCTACAATCACGAGATCAATTATGGCGGGTGAGGTGGGAGCGACGAGTGTGGCGAAGGGGGCGCGGACGCACGGCTGCCACAGCCGCACCGCGCCGTCGCACCCGCCCGTCGCCAGCAGATGCAGCGCTGACACGATGTGGAAACAAGTGACTCCCTGAAATGTAATACTGAATTCTTAAAAACATTCAAGATGTTGGTCTAGTGCTAGCAAGCGCTACTGCTGAGCATAAAGTCCTGCAGGGCAATTGCTTAACACATTATCAATCGGAATCGGTTTCATTTTGACAGTTCAACAACATTCATTGCGTTATTTACGGGTTGAGCAGACAAATTTTTCGAACTTATGAAGCAATGGATTAGCAATTTGCTTCAAAATGATTCTGATTCCGATTGATAGTGTGTTACGCAATTAGGGTGCTGGATTCGATTCCCGAGTCGGGCAAAGTGTTATTGAGTTTTTCCATCGCATGAATTTTAAGGGATTTGTGGACGGTTGATGCCAATAAGCCCGCCCCCCATTACGTGGCGAAGTGTGGGTGCACTATAGGTGCACTTCTGTCTATCCCTTTGGGGAATAAATACGTATAGTAAAAGTGCGCTGTGTTGCACGCCCCCACCCTATTTCATGTTAAACAAATATCAACTTTATTTTAATGAAAATTAAGTTGATTTCAGAGTGACTAGCACTATTGAAAAATTTATAAAAATGTTTGAAGTTGTAGCGTAAACTGAACTTAATTGTGTAAGAATTAAAGTTATTTTTCCATTAGTTCATATTTGTTTACATTTTTGGCAAGTTAATCGCGAACGCAGGATACTACGTGATAATAATGTGTTATGTTTGTGGGGTAGAAAATATCCATTCCTCGAAAATGTCTATCCATTTCCTTCTGTTTTGATTCTTATCGGATTTAAATTAAAGGCAACCAATTTTAATGTCGCCTCTTACGAAATTGTTTCAATTTCCATTGAAATAAACATTTTCTTTAAATAAATATTTGGTAAGTGTTACGCAGACCACATAGGACAGGAAGATGACGATGATGAAGTATTTGGCAGATATTTACCCTCATAACTTTGAAGACGTAGTCATCCATCTTGCCAGGCACATGTCTGATGCGCACGCTGGCGGTAGAATCGTGCGAGCACGTCACGAGAATGACGCCGCCGCGACTGAACGCCACGCGTTTTACTGAGCGCGAGTGTACCCGCCGCCAGCGGGTGATGCAGCAGTACGACGAGTGAGGGGGAGACGGCAATTCCTGGAACCGAGGTTCATAATGAATATGCCCTTCACAAACTGAGGGGTGATTCCCGTAATTTTAAGAACGTTCACAGTCTGATCTCAGTCTCAATCTGTCAAAAATCCCTCTAATTTCCCTAAATTTTGACAAGTTTTTGACATTTGTTTATCGCTGAGATGAGACTGCGACTAGATTTTGAACGTTTTAAATTACGAGAATTTTCCTTCTGATTGAACATCAATCGAGATCTGCTCTAACTGAAATACTAGCCTGTATTTTATGAACTTAAGATTATAATTGGAAGCATTCTTCTTTCTTCTTCACTTTGGCCGCTTGAAATTTCGGCCCACACCGAAAAATTTCGTGTCGCATCGCATCGCCCGCCTACGCTATTAATTCGTTTTCATTAAAATATAGTGTTCTTTCTGAGTTTTTTCTTTTTGCTCGGCTCCTGAAGGTCGTCACGTGATGTTAAATAGCCTATAGCCTTCCTCAAGAATTGGGCTATCAAATGCAAAAATAATTTTTCAAATCCGACTTGTAGTTGCAGAGATTCGCGCGTTCAAACAAACAAGCAAAAAAAAAATTATAAAAACAGTTGCACTCCGGGAGTGCCGACAGAAGTGAAAACAAAACACAAAAAGAATACTTTGCAATAATTCTTTGACATATCGGATATACATTAACACCGAGTTCATCCCGAGGACAGCCGAACACATCCGAAGCGGTGTCGATTACGGTAACAGTGGCGCGAGTTCAATAGTTTTTCCCTTCTCAAAAATGCTCAACGCGCCTAAAGAAGTTTTCACTTCAAAAAAAAACAAACACTTCAGCTTTATTATTAGTTTAGATTAGTACAGTCAACTAAAGAGATAAGTATGCAGGATTGTCGGATATATCGCAGCTTCGCTGCAACAAAGTCACAAATAGCCAAAACTGCAAATTTGAGGTAAGTATGCCAAACTGTCTCTGAACCACGCCTATACTTTTAAAAGTCCTCTCCTGTAAAATAAAAAAATGAGCTGTTGTGACTTTGTTGCACCGAAGCTGCGATATGTACTTAGATGATGTTTAGTAAGAAATCGATGGATGTTCTCGAATAAAATTTAATTTTATTTATAGACATCTACTATATCCGACGGTCCTGCATACTTATCTCTTTTGTTGGCTGTACCCATATGATAATTTCGAATGACGTGAATGATTGAGTAAGAAATCAAAGAGAGCGTGGCTTACCATCCAAAAGTAGTAATTAATAGCATCGGGCGTCTTCGTGTGGAACAGCTGCACCTTTGGCTGGAGGAACCGGACAAGCGTGACGTCACCCCTCTCCGTGCCGAAAGCAAGCTCCGAGGTGTCACACATGTGTGAAGACGAGGAGTACGCCAAACACTGCCCAGTAACAAAATTAATATCAGGGTGAAATTGGATTCATGGGCATCCTTTTAAGGGGTCATTGTAATCATCATTATGAACAACTTTTACTATGGGACCAAACCTGAAATCGCGAAAAAACAATTAGCTCTTCCATACATTTTGACGAGTTATGTGAACATAAATGCAGGGAACAGCAGATTATTTTTTTCGCGATTTTAGGCTTTTTCTAACTTATGAAGCAATGGATTAGCAATTTGCTTCAAAATGATTCAGATTCCGATTGATAGTGTTACCCAATTAGGGTGCTGGTCATAATGTCAACTAACGCCAACTAATTGTATGGTATAAAATGTAGGTATGTCAAGATGGTCACCCATCCACATACCAACCGCAGCAAGCGTAGCTTAACCTGATCGATTGATCTGTGCGGCTCTTATTATTTAGCCATGGGCCCCTCCATACATACACACATAACCTGTTAAAATAATAACCTCTGGTTTTACGGTAGTCTGGTAAAAACTGGTTTGGAAGTAAGGTTCTTACAGTAGGTATATTGGGGAGTCCGGTGATGCAGTACAGAGGCGTGTGTGAGAGTGTGGTCGCGTCGTACATTGTCAAGCTGCGATCTGATGCGGACATCACTAGGAATTGCGCGTCCTGGACATAAGAAAGATTCAAGAATCTCTAAAACTCTACAACATTATAATCACACTTTACTCACACCTATATATGTAAGGCCGGTTTGACCCTTCGTATGACACAATGGCTTTTTCAAATTCAAATATTTATTTCGGATAAATCCATATACCTAGTGTTAGTATAACTTAGCCTAATGTTAGTATTACTTAATTTAACACACCATTTTATTTAGAGAAGTGTGTCTGAACTCTTAACCACCTTCGTAAGAGGGGAGTGTCCCACCGGACTGAAAATACATTCAGGATGCCATTGGAGGAGGAGCGCAAGCGCGCCATCATGGAAGCGCATCGCTTCCGCATGATCGCAGCGAACCCGTTGATGCACGCCTCCGCGAACATCCCTGACGCGCTACACCGCCACGGCAACCCCAATAACACCCTGAATGCGTTATGGTATTGTAACGCAGGTCGCTGTATGCCCGCTGGGTATAATTGGTCCACAGGCTGCAGGTGTAAAACGACTGGCAGGCCTTAAAAAGCGTTATCTTTACAGGATCAGTACAGCATGCAAACCTGCGGCTGCGGGCCAACATGTTGCAACGGACAGCCAGCGACCTGCGCTCCCTGTCTATGTCTAAGTTGTCTTTTGTTTTGTTTTTTTTTTAATTGTGTCTGTAATTACGGCATTCAACCGGCTATAACCAATTAAACCAATCCGTTTAAAACGATTTTTTTCGATTTAAAACGGTTGGTGTTGATGACTATGTTTTTCAGTCGCAGCTAAAGACTCAGCTGGAGATGGTGGTGAGCCCATCTTTTTTAGATTTTTTCTGGTACTAAACTATAGAATTACTCACCGGTAGGTAAACCGCGTCGGTTATCCAGCGGTTCTTGACGCGGCTATGGAGTCCTGATCTATGGTAAAACATCTGTAACATGGAAAAATTACCTCGGAGTACAACCAAACATATGCTTGACAATTACTTATTCTTAGCAATTTGTTGTAGTCGTAGTAGTGAAGCAGTGTGGCAGTGGTAGCGGCCGCGACTCACAAGTTGTAGGTCGTTGGTTCGAAACCAGTCAGACGCTTTGATTTGTGTAAATTATTTCATCACCACTGTTCTCGACCCGGTGAAGGAAAACATCGTGAGGAAACCGGCATGCCTTAGAACCAATTCGAAGACACGATGACATCCGCACTGGGGCCGCGTGGTGGATTATGTTCCACTCCCTCTCACCTGTGTCCCAGCAGTGGGAACATTATAGGCTAATTATACTAGTAGTTTAGGACGTGGTATAGTTTCTAGCACTCCGAAGAAATCCATACAAAATTACCTCGTAAGAATACAGTAGCCGCATGTCTCCACTGTACACGCCAACTCGGCCGCCGCGAGACACCGCCACGTAGCAGAAAGATTGCTCACGCTCCACGCAAACTAACTTCACCAGTGTCTCCCTCTGTCACGTGATTGAATTTATTTGTTAACATTTAATCGAATCAATAGACATTCATATAAAAAATTGTTCTCCAAAAAGGTCCGCTGCGTAGGACTCGCCACCGGTGTGCGTGTATGACCAGAAGGCCAATTCTCGTAATCTAAAACTTTCAAAATCTAGTTGCAGTTTTATCTCGGCGACAAACAAATGTCAACAACTTGTCAAAATGTAGGGAAATTAGAGGTATTTTTGACAGATTAAGACTGAGATCAGACTGTGAACGTTCTTAAAATTACGAGAATTGCCCCTTAGACTGTGAAAGTTCTTAAAATTACGAGAATTGCCCCTCAGATATATGAACGTAAATGAGGCAAAAGGAAAATGTAATGATCGTAGCAGGTGGCCTTCTGTAGTTTCTGACTACCCTCATGGGAAGAAGGCGTGAGTTTATATATATACCTAATTGCAAAAAAGAAGGTATTGATAGGAAAATTCTGATCATCGTTTTAGTACATTCTAGTTTACTTCATTTTAACATTTAAAATCTTTTTTCTTGCTAGTTTGTTTAATCTGCCTGCACATCAAGCTACCCGAAACTGTCAAATCGTCGGTTCAAAGGTAAAACACACTAAGTGACCAATAATGAGATTTTACTATTGTTGCTTAGATTTTCTGTATAGAAGCAAAAGTAGTAAAATCTCATTTTGGGTCAAAATGTCACTTAGCGCTCCTGTACACGATGCCGTCACCGCGCCGCACCGCGTTTACCTTTGAACCGACAAAATCTTCCCAATCAACGTTGAACTTTATGCTTTAGCGATAAAGTTGAAAATCTATTTAAAGAAAGATTGTAATAGCTAGCTTGATGTGCTGGCGTTTGTGCATATTAGCAACAAAAATTAATTTTGTATACTTTTTTTTTTTTTTGAAGTGAAAACTTCTTTAGCGGCGTTGAGCACTTTTTGTAATGGGTAAAAAATGTTAAACTCGCGTCAGGACACGTGACCGTCAGGAGAGATTCCCCCCCCCCCCCCCCCGCCTCTCTTTCTACGGCAGCGCCAACCGCACGACAATGGATGGATGGATGGATGGATTGGATGGAGTGGAAGTGGAAGCGGAAGTGGAAGCGGAAGTGGAAGTCGAAGTCGAAGTCGAAGTCAAAGTCGAAGTCGAAGTCGAAGTCAAAGTCGAAGTCGAAGTCTAAGTCGAAGTAGAAGTAGAAGTCGAAGTCGAAGTCAAAGTCGTCAAAGTCGAAGTCAAAGTCAAAGTCAAAGTCGGAGTCGAAGTCAAAGTCAAAGACGAAGTCGAAGTCGAAGTCAAAGTCAAAGTCAAAGTCGAAGTCGAAGTCGGAGTCGAAGTCAAAGTCGAAAGTCGAAGTCAAAGTCGAAGTCAAAGTAAAGTCAAAGTCGGAGTCGAAGTCAAAGTCGAAGTCAAAGTCAAAGTCAAAGTCAAAGTCGGAGTCGAAGTCAAAGTCGAAGTCAAAGTCAAAGTCGGAGTCGAAGTCAAAGTCGAAAGTCGAAGTCAAAGTCGAAGTCAAAGTAAAGTCAAAGTCGGAGTCGAAGTCAAAGTCGAAGTCAAAGTCAAAGTCAAAGTCGGAGTCGAAGTCAAAGTCGAAAGTCGAAGTCAAAGTCGAAGTCAAAGTCGAAGTCAAAGTCGAAGTCAAAGTCAAAGTCAAAGTCGGAGTCGAAGTCAAAGTCGAAGTCGAAGTCGAAGTCGAAGTGGAAGTGGACGTGGACACACTGCTGTGTATTCGTAACATTCGTGTATATAAAGTGTTTAAAATATGGAAATTGAACAAAGTGCATCTATTAATGAAAAAAGGGACGCAGAAATAGTGAAAAAAAATGAGTTATATTAATTCAATTAATAATTGATTTATTTCAACGTTAATATTCAAGTTTTCACTTCTGCCGGCACTCCCGGAGTGCAACCCGTCTTTTTTTTTTTTGTCGCGGTGGAAATCCTCATGGACTTCCTCTATCGTGGGGGTGACAGAGGGGCATGCGGGACTCTTACCGGCTAAAACCACCGCGGTGTTCCACCTCTACCTATAGCCGGGGGTGCGGGATTCGCAACAGCATTCACCGCTCAATACTGTATACCTACTTTATTAAGATGATAACTGTTGTTTAGTTTCAGCGGGTCGATTAAGTAGGTAACACACTATCAGTAACAATGTCTTTTTATCATTTACGTTGTTGAGCAGACACATTTTTCGAACATATGAAGCAATGGATTAGCAATATCCTTTAAAATGACTCAGATTGAGATTTTAGTGTGTAACCCTTCGCATTTAGGGTGCAGGTTGTATTTTAGTGATATTCTGGTGCGCATCTTTAGAAGTACTGACTCTTAGTTTGTAACGCACTTTTGTAGTACTAGCAGCACCCCGCGATTTCACCCGCATAAGTTTCCAGTGGGAATATCGAGATAAAAACTAGCCTATGTCCTTTCCCGGGACTCAAACTATCTTTATACCAAATTTCATCTAAATCGGTTCAGTGGTTTAAGCGTGAAGAGGTAACATACAGACAGACAGACACACTTTCGCATTTATAATATAAAACTAGCTGCGTCCCGCGGTTTCACCCGCATAAGATTTGATCCCGTGGGAATATCGGGATAAAAAGTAGCCTATATGTTAATCCAGGGTGTCAGCTACCTCCATACCAAATTTTATCAAAATTGGTCCAGCCGTTTGAGCGCGAAGAAGTAACAAACATATAAACACACACACACACACACACTCACAAACTTTCGCCTTTATAATATTAGTGTGATGTGATTATAGTATGGATCATACCTTGCAGTGTTCCAGTCTTTTGACATCTTGTTCACAAAGAGGTGTCCACACTTCTGCTCTAGTACTGGTCTTCTTGGCCCCGATTGCCACCAGCCTGTTTATAAGCTGTCTCCACCATACCTTGCCAGTGCTGAAGCTATCCAGTAACTGGAACAGCTTATGTGAATGCGTCGTATACTTATGGTGACCTGCAGATGCATATTGTAAATGATTAAATTTCTGTACGTAGTATTATTTTACAAACGCTTAAACACGACAATCATATTTATATAAATTTAAACTCACATGCACTAAAATCTAAAGTAACAGAGTGGCTGCTCCTTAAGGACTACTCTTACACGGAGTCTTTACTTGCATATCTTGTGTAATACACCCACACACACACGCCGACACACACACCACTCACTCACAAACACACAACACAGTTATACAATACACAAAATTTTATTCTTATTCTTATTATTCTTTTTAAACCATACAGTAGGATGACACAGTCCACGTGAGATAGTTTTTGTTGATTTATAAACCTTGACCGTCAACTACCTCTTAAAATACAGGTATAACCTAGCTTAAGGGGTAGAGTATTATTCTTGTACAGAATGTGCAACATAAACTAAATAAATATGTTTTTAAACCTGATATAAAAACTGTATGTTCAAACTCTGTATGTTTTTGGATAAATAAAGCTTTTTATTATTATTATTATATTTTTAAAACTAGACATAGTCATCACATGATTTGACCAAGACTTTAAAAGAGACTGTGACTTCTGAGTTTGTTTGTTGAAGGCCGAAACAAACTCAGAAGTCACAGTTTCTTTTAAAGTCTTGGTCAAATCATGTGAAGACTATGTAGATTGGTGTCTGAAAGGAGAAAAGAACCACATAGCTGATTTTTTTTCGTGATTTCTGAGTTGGTGCCATAGTGAAAGTTGTTCATATTCATGGGTAGAAAGCCCTGTAAAAATTTGGAATCGGTAAAGAAAACCATCCGGTATTTATTAAAGCACCAAAAACTCCTACAATTTACCAAATATATTGTCCAGTGAAGTAACAAATCCGATCTCGTCGAGCCACAGTGTGTCTTGAGGCTGTGCTCTAGTTTCAACGAACTCGATGCCTTCCTCAGCAGCCGCTGCACGCATCACCTCCTCCACGCGCCTTTAACATACATTCAAGATGTTTGATCAGAGGGAGAGAGCCTCACGTCCTAGCTGCTGCGGGAGACGCTCCGGGCGTCGGGAGCCGCGTGACGACTCCCGGCCACCGTAGGCGCGGGCCTGCGGACGGAGAGTAATGGGTAGCTCACCGTCCGATCAGGACCAGGCCCGTGCCGGACGGCGCGTATGTGTTCCACGCGCGCCTCAAAGAGATGTCAGCAAAAAGGGCTAAGGAAGGAACACGGATGGGTTTTAGTCAGTAAGAGTCTGACACTCCCTTCCGCTCCACCCAGAGCGGGAGGGGTCATTTGATGATTTCCCATCCATAAAAAAAAAACCGAGAGTACTTATAACCACACGACTGAAGTGAAACTTCAAACGTATTTGGCGTTTTTCTCTTTTCCTCTATGAGAGGAAGAGAGAAAGAAAATGTGCGCGCGCACTGCTTTCTCTTGCTTATATCCCCCACTCAACTCCACGGTGGAGCATACGGTGGAAGCCTGTCCAGCTTGGGCAGAGCACCGCCGCGTCCTCACGGCGGCGATCAGCGGCGGCGATCTCTCGCGTCCGGCCCTGGTCGAGGCCATGGTACGGGGCGAGAATACATGGGAAGCCGTTGCCTCCTTCTGCGAAACAGTAATGCTCGCGAAGGAGGAGGCGGAGCGCGTGAGGGAGAGGCAATCTTTGGGCCTTCGCACCCCTAGTCGCCGCAGGAGACGCCCTGGGCGTCGGGAATCGATAGCCGATTCCCGGCCACCGTAGGCGCAGGCTTGCGGACGGCGAGCAATGGGCAGCTCGCCGTCCGGTAAGGACCAGGCCCGGGTCGACGGCGCGTTGTGTTCCACGCGCGCCTCAAAGAGATGTCAGCACTAACTGACGGGGTCTACCAGGACCGAAGCCTGCTGGGGTCGCGGGTTGTTCGAAAGAGATACCGTGGCCCCTGACACAGGCAACTAAATTAACAAGGGTGGGTTTTAGTCAGTAAAAATTTGACACGCCCTCTCGTTCCGCCCAGACCGGGAGAAGTTAAAAAAAAAAAAGGCTGCGACATATAGCAATTCAGATGAGAATATTTTCTTATTTCGTACTTTTTAGAGCGTGATTCATTTACTAGTGTCGATGGCGTCGTAAAGTTTTGCGCTAAGTGAAACCCACCTGTCAATATCGTGAGCTCTGCTTCTCTCCTTGTTCTTCTTAAAACATCGCCTCAGTTTGCTAAGTATTGCCGGAGTCATCTTATTCATCAGTACACGTGCCAGGGATTCATCTTCATCATCACTGTTGGCAGATTAATTAACTTTTTAAGAAGTAAAAAAACAACAACCGACTTAAAAAAAACACTACAAAAATGATAAACAACTTTAATTTTGGAAGTCGGTGTCGTTGAATCCGCATTTTCGTTTATTGACACCAATTTCCGAAATTAAAGTTATTTATGATTTTGTAGTGTTTTTGTTGAAGTCGGTTGTTTTTTTTTTTTGTAAAAAAAAAAAAATATTTTTCTCTTTTAGTTGTACCTACCCCACACAAATTCAATTAACACTAGTGCATTGAAGAATTGAAGACACCGACTAGAAGAATCGTCAAAATTTGCATAGAAATTCCGGAGATGCTGTACATTTATGCATATAACTTCGTACATAAGAATAATTACCTAATATATTATATACTAAAAACCTTCCTGAAAGTATGTGGATCACATTAATGAAATAGTTATCAAAATCGGTTAATGAGTTTTTGAGAAAATCGCAGACATACATACATACATACGGGTCGAATACAGAACCTCCTTTTTTGAAGTTGGTTAAAAAAGAGCGAATGATAGACTTGGTTTTTGATAGAAGAAAACTATAGTCTTAATAGCACTGGTGGCCTAGTGGTAACGACCCCGTTTAACGGGTTCGAACCCAAGCAGGCGCTTTACGTTGTGTAAGTAATTTCATCACCACTGCTCTCAAAACGGTGAAGGAAAACATCGTGAGGAAACCGGCATGTCCTGGAACCAAAAATTCGAAGGCATGTGACATCTACTCTACCAACCTGCACTGGGCCCGCGTTGTAGATTACAGCCGACTCCCTCTCGAAAAGAGGAGGCCTGTGTCCCAGCAGTGGGAACATTATTGGCTGATTATGTATACCTAGTGTTTTTTTGGGATGCACGAAAAAGCCTCCTCGTGTAGCGCAATTTGTTCCGCCAGTTACTCAACTGAAACGAGCGCTCGGCGCATCCTGGACAGTCACATCCAACACCTTATTTAACTGGCCAATTCTTCCCTTGCGGTGGAACGCCTGCCTGATTTGCAACCACCCTCTCAGGGCCCACCGGAGTCAAGCAGCCTGCTGTGTTTCGTTGATGCGTCGGAGTTCCGGTGCTTTGGGCATCTTCTGGGTACGCTCGTTCCATCATAGACCTCATCCATCGCTTTCCATCAGGCGTGATCGAGGTCAAGAGCGGGCCCACTCAGCAATAAAAAAAAAATCAAAAAAGTACGCACCATGATAAACTTTCATCCGACGCACTCCGCACTGAATAGCTTTTCTCTATAATCTCTGAACACTCGTCGAGCAATGATTTCTCTGATTTTATAGACATTATGTTGTAGAAATAACATTAACTTAACTGCTATGTTTGGGTTGGTTGTTTGGCAAACAATAGCAGCTCTTACAAGTTGCTCTTGTTTTGTCAATAAATTGGCGGCAACGGCCCGGGTACGGTACAGCGCCATCTAACGATCCATTTAATTGACATGATAGGACTTTGGTAGTTTGATAAAGTTGTAATAGTATTTTGACTTTCAAAGATCAACCACTTTCACATTGAGTACAAATCGAGTTGTGTCATGTACTTGAGTACCTACCAAGGTTATACAGGGTGTCCCTGGAAGTATGGTTCAAATCGAATAGGGACGTGGGCAAGGTCATTTCCAAACGTTTTAGCAAAAAAAATACTAATAAAAAAGAGAATAAAGATCGAATTCGTGAAAACTATCAGGGCTATAATTTTTTTTTTTTTAGATAGCCCTGATAGTATTTTTTTATGATCATTTTCTTTGAGCACTAAGCGAAGTGATTGAAAAAAAAATTAAAATCGGTCATAACTTTTGAACCGTAAAAAAATAAAAAATTCACTGACATTCTCAGGGTTAAAAAGTTTGGAAATGACCTTGTCCACGCCCCTATTCGATTTGATCCATACTTCCAGGGACACTCTGTATAAGACGGGATGATCTGATGACGGGTTGTTGGTGGAGGATCTACATCTTCAGTATATAAGTCCCATACCTTTTTATCGTTTCGTTTGAATTGTTTTTGTTGTTGTTTGTTTTAATCGTTCCTTTTAAATACTAGTTTCCAGCTGAATCCGATGAGACTGGAAGCTAACCTCAACATAGTTGGGAAAAGGCTAAATGATAAATAAATGATAAATGATTTATTTTCTGTAAGTAGGTTTGTACAAACACTTTTACACGTCAATCATATTTTTTTAAAGCTAGATGAGGTCGGCGTTTCCTATCTGACTACTCTGAGAAGAAAGGCCGAAACAAACTGAGGTCACAGTCTCTTTTAAAGTCCAGACATAATCTTGGTCAGATCATATGTAGACCATGTAGATTGGTGTCTGAAATGGTCTTTTGAAGAAAGAACCACACAGCTAGGGAGATGATGATGACCTTTTAATTAGTCTCTGTTCTGTCTGAATTACGATCACTCAATACCAATACAGACACTTTGAGTACTTTCCTAGTGTAATCCCTTTTATTGTTTTTTCGCTGTTTATCATCGTATGTAATAAATAAAACACTTAAGTGAACATTGTCTATTTTATTGTATGTATGTATAATAATACTTATAAACTAGTACTGTAATTCTAGAATATAGGCTATACATACACGGAGCGAGCGAGTTATTGTATTCAGTTAAAATATTATTTGTTCTAAACGTTATTAACCACTCAGTCCTTTACTTATAGAAAACAACTCATTCATGAACGGTACATAACTATGAAAAGGTGTAGTGACACCATAAGTTTAAAAAAAATCAGGACGTTTTTGAAGCAAACTGCATATTGTTAGTTAATCGAAAATTTGTTAGGTTCCCTTTGGCGTCTGTAAATAAAAATAACTATTATACAGATATTATGCTTAAAACTAAGAGATTCTAAAAAGAAACGACGGCTCCGAATAATGTTATTGTAAACAAAATCATTATTACTTACACACAAAACAACGGACGGAAATAACTTCTCGGATTAAACATAATAATTATTAAAACAAAAAATACATGAAATAACAAAATTATAGCTGCCTCTTCGGAGCCCAGCACCCTAATTGCGTAACACACTATCTATCTCAATCTGGATCATTTTGAAGGATATTGCTAATCCATTGCTTCATATGTTCTAAAAATTTGTCTGCTCAATAACGTTTAAAACGCAATGAATGTTGTTGAACTGTCAAAATGAAACTCATTGCTACTGATAGTGTGTTACGCAATTACCCTGCAGAAAACGCAATAGGAACTATCAACCACTTTGAACTAATAAAGAAATGTCAAAAATACAGTGGCCGTGAGTCTCCAATTTTGTTTATCTATATTGAATATACCTAGCTATACATTTACACACATAAAACATACTTTGGATCGAAACACCGTATACAGCATAAGGTCTGGATTATTTCTTTTGAACTCTGAGATACGCCGAATCACGTATCTACTCAGAATTGTTCGTATAATGTCAAACACTGTTCTAAATTACCCTCTTTTGTCGTATAACTATTTTATCAGTATTCTAGAATAAAAATTTTTGGGAAAACATTGTTCAATCGGGTTTTATTTGCCTCTTCGTAAAGAACTTCATAATTGGGACACATTTAAAATTACTATCACATTCCCTATTGCATAAAATATTGTATTTTGGCTGCATTAGGTATGTGTAAAATCAACTATTAGATTTCGGGCTCAGTCTTAAGTTTCTATTTCGAAATGCAGGTAATACTGATTACATTAGGCGTTTTTATAATTTCTAACGTGACGATATTTTTGTAAAATGTATGGAAATATATGAACACACTTTAATGGGGTTTTAATATTCATATTAAAACCCCTTTTTTTTTTTTTTTTTTCAAAATTTGAAATAATCTCTGAATGTTTAAAGAGACAAAAAGAGAAAAAAAAAACAATGATGATGAAAAAAGAGATGATCTATAAAGATCATCTAAGATCAAGAAAAGAAGAAGAAGAAGATCATCTATCTGATGTACCTATAAAGAGTATTCTATTCTATTCTAATGTTTAAAGTAAGCAAACATCTATCAACAAGATGTACGCAAGTTCAAAAACATGAATGTCATGTAATCAACTTTGATCGTTAATAACTCGGAAACGTGACGCTTTACGCTTGCATGTTTTCTGTGTGCTTTCATGAATGGCCGCCATTTTGAAAATAAAAATACAAAATGGCGGACAGTAGGTATGCCACGGACCTTCAAAGCCCTTTCCGTGCACTATACCTAATGTTATAACGTGCACGTATTTCCATACATTTTATGGACGTAGACAACCACGATATATAATTATCACGTTCGAGATTATACAAGCGCAAATTCATTCACAAGATCTATAAACGATTTACGACGAAGCCCGAATAAACAAAAATATTCTCTCTATACTCTATGATGGTAGACTATTCTACATTTGAATTTGGAATGTTGAGAATCCGTACCTAAACTATAACCTCGATTACGTCAAATTGCGTAAATACATTAAAATTACCTGCTATTTAACACTATTTAATACTTTATACTCGTTACTTAAACAATAAATAGCTTAATATTAAACTACAATTTATTATTGTACGAATGCGTATACATGTATTTTCTCGAATACAGCTCACAATTTTATCGTAAGTAGGAAATAATGTTTCTCAAAAATCGCAATGAATGTCGCCCTAGCGTTGGAGAAAGTGTAAATACGATCTACCTGAAGTTGATAACCTTTGTGTACAGTCAACAAAAGAGGTAAGTATGCAGGATAATCGGATATAGTTGAAGTTTAGTAAGAAACTGATGGATGTTGTCGACTGAAATTTAATTTGAAAAAAGAGCTGTTTGTTTTTTATTAATTAAATTAAATTTTATTCGAGTACATCAATCGGTTTCTTACTAAACTTCAACTATATCCGACGATCCTGCATACTTATCTCTTTTGTTGACTGTGCATCAAGATCGGGAATAGGGTGCGTCTTTATCGTAAAAGGCTAGCGATTTTCTTTAATAAATACCTGACGCGCCATGACCTACCGAAATTTTCATTCTTCTGGGGCCTTATTACGTAATATTAATGTCACCATGGTTCCAGTGCGAAAAAGGGATGGTGCTATCGGTCATATACAGGGTGTTACGGAAAGGGTATATCAATACAAACGGGTTGAAGAGTGAATCTGGTCTAGAATCTCTGTACAAAATTTCAGCTCAAAAGCATTAACTTTGAAAATGCTTAATATTTTTTTATTTCGACATCACGGCGCTGCACTGGCGCGCGGCGGCGTGATGCGCGTGTACTAGGCGCACAGACACACTATAGATAATGGATAATGACTCTCGTAGTCGGTGATACGTTTGTTATGATTTCAATTTAATAAACTATCGAAATAAAAAAATATTAAGCATTTTCAAAGTTACTGCTTTTGAGCTGAAATTTTGTACAGAGATTCTCGACCAGATACACTCTTCAACCAGTTTGTATTGATATACCCTTTCCATAACACCCTGTATATCTCCGTCTCTCTCTAACACTGGAATCATGATAGTAGTAAACCGTCATAATACGGCACCTGTTCCGTATCTTAGAATAACAGCCCTTCAAAACCGAAAAAATAAATCGTATATATGACAATATTTACCCTTCGTATACATTGTATTTAAGTGTTTAACAAAAAGACAACAGAACTGAGACCTAAAAAATTCAAAATTCCTGACAGAGGTGCTGCGCGGTCAGTAGAATTGACAGGGCTGTGAGAACACAGGGAGATTCATGAGCGACACTAGCGCTTGTACAGACGGACGCCAGCACATCAAGCTACCCGAAACTGTCAAATTTTCCCAACCAACTTTGAACCTTATTTTTTTAGCAATAAAGTAGAAAATCTATTAACGAAATTTGACAGATTGTAGTGGCTTGATGTGCTGGCGTCTGTACCTACCAACCAGACTCAAAAAGGTCTAGATATCAAAAGATAACTTCGCTATAATATAGGGCACAAAACCATTAAGGCAGACAGGCACGACGCTACGGTGCGACGCGAACAATTTCAATGAAAATTTCATGGAAATTGTTGTACCAGAGGCGCATTGTGTCTGTCTGCGAAAGCCTTTATAATGACGTAGATTTGAGCTATAGACTTCTTTTGAGATGCGACACACTAACAAACCAATGCTTCACAGAAAAAAAAGGAGTCATCGCCATGCCCTTATTGCCTTAAGGCAACAAAGACTGTTCGCGGTCAGATTCCCGATCAGAAGGGACTGTGCAGTCAGAAGATGGGGCTGTGCGATTAGGGCCCTAATTCACTATGACCACTCAACAATTTCTTTTTTCGAAACCACGTCAATTCCTTAATCACGCCAACTTAGCGTTCATTTCGAATTTCGAATTTTCGGGTCCGTTCGTTGTGCCATAGAGAATACGGTATCAGAAGGGGCTGCGCGGTCGGAAGACGGGGTAATGCGGTCAGTAGACGGGGCTGTGCGCGTCGTAGTTGAGCTGCAGGTAGGGCGGGATGGCGGCCGACAGCTCGCTGGCGCGCCGCCGCAGCGCCGCGATGCTGTGCCCGCGCCACACCTCCTCCTCCGCCGGCTCGCCGCCGTTACCTGCGCAACATTCATCAAATCGATATTAGCTAAATAGGTCACATCTCCGCATGTTACGAATATTTGTACCAACTCCGATAACTAAGCTGAAATTGCGTATTATACAGGGTGAAATTGAATTCATGGGCATCTTTTTAAGGGGTCATTGTAATCATCATTATGAACAATTTTTACTGTGGAACTAAACCTAAAATCACGAAAAAAAATCAGCTGTTCCTTGCATTTTTGTTCACATTTATAACTCGTCAAAATGTAGGGAAGAGCTGATTTTTTTTTCGCGATTTCAGGTTTGGTCCCATAGTAAAAGTTGTTCATAATGATGAGTACAATGACCCCTTAAAAGGATGCCCATGAATTCAATTTCACCCTGTAGAACTGTATTCACGTCAATGATGAAGCCACAAGTACCATGTCATAATTATTCCTAACTAGCAGCGCCCCGCGATTTAACGCGGATAAGTTTCGATCCCGTGGGAATATCGGGTTAAAAAGTAGCCTATATGTTAATCCAGAGCTACCTCCATACCAAAATTTATCAAAATTGATCCAGCCGTTTGTGCGTGAAGAAGTAACAAACATACAAACACACTCACGCACCTTCGCCTTTATAATGTTAGTGTGGTAATGATGCTACTTCCTTAACGTCATGATGCGCTCTGTTAGCTCTCCAAGCAGATGCTATATTCTTTTACATCCTTCTAAATATGAAGTGCTTAACCTCTGACAACAGCAAACCAACAGAAACCTTATTATAACGAGAATAATAAAGATCATTGTGATTTGACAGACTTTTCTGTAGCAGCAATCGAACAGCAATCTTATTACAAGGAGTATAAAAACCACTGTGATTTAGACAGTGTTGCAAAATCAGTGGTAAAATAACCGAAGAGACTATTATCAACTTATAAAATAACCATGGCGGTTGCATAGAAATCCATGCAGGCTAAAACCTCTATAGAGGTATGAGGAACAGGGTGTAAAGTTCACTCATCCTCCATAGAAAAGGAAGGATCCTCCGACCAGGTGGATGTTGTGTCTGGCGGGCAACTGCCCGATGATTCAAAGTCAAAGTCAAAGTTCGGGCCGTTCTATATATGCTAGTTGCGCGGTAAACTCTGCATGCGAGATGCAGGATTTTATGTGACGTCAGTATGACGCGTTGTTCGCATGTGGCGTTGTAGATACCGCTACATCTCTAAAGTACTCACCGGAGGCGGTAGGCGAGGCGTTGTTGTTGCCGCAGTGTCCCATGTGCGGTGGCGTTGGCGAGCCCTCCAGCGCGCCCTGCTGCTGCTGACTGATGTTGTTGCAGTAGGACATCATCGTGTCTCCTGCAAACGGCAACCATACATACTTCTGTTCAATATTTATCACCAACTGTACCAGTTGCAAGAAACACCTCATCATCTGCCTAGTTTTTCCCAACTGTGTTGAGGTCGGCTTCCAGTCTAACTGGATGCAGCTGATTTCCAATATTTTACATGGAGCGAATGCCTATCTGCCCTCCATAACCAGTTACTGGGTAATACTATACCCCTATAAGAATTAAGAAACACCTACAGTTCATTTTTGTCAGGTCTCTTTATATCAGTTTTAAAATGAATTAATTTTGAAGCCTTCTTCAGCATAACCCGCTTGCCAAATGAGATTTCCCAACAGCAAAAATGACGAACTTCCGCACCGTATGTAACCCTTTAGGGCATGAATTTTCAATAATCCTTCGTTGTACCTTTTTTGTTTTTGGTTGTCGGGGGAAAACCTTCAAAAGGCACCTGACCTCCGGGGAGGGAGATCGGGGAGTGTGCGATTTTTACCTCACTAAAACCACCCCGGTGATCACCATCAGCACATAGGGGTGGTCCCGGTTCCTCTTAAAAGACCAATTCCGGTACCCCACGTGCAACGCCTGTAAGGCACATCCCTGGGGAGACTGTAAAGGGGCCTTCCCTAAGCCTCGCTATGCACGGCAGCACGTGACTACTGTGCGACCGTCTTCCCTGGGGTCACTTGGTGGGCGGACAGAGTCCCCATTCTGTGCGCCTTCGTTATACCTAGGTACTAGAAACTCGTGGGCAAAATTGTATGCTTCTAGACACAGTGGTGACTATGCGTTGTCAGAAAGTTAATAATTTAAGATGTTTATTTTTGCAAGTTTTTTGTTCTTATGTAAAAGCAGCGGTGGTCCAGTGGTAACAAAAAAAACAACAACAGTGGTAATAAAAATTCAAAGACATGTGATATCCACCACCCCGCATTGGGCCCGCGTGGTGGATTACGGGCCACTCCCTCTCACTGAGAGGAGGCCTGTGTCCCAGCAGTGGGAACATTATAGGCTGACTATGATTTTTCAATGATACACCTAACTACGACGGAGAGGAAGAATTTAAACAGATGTAACCGAGATGTATACTGCAAGCGGCATATTTGTTTCTAACTCACAATGCTCAAAATAATGCCATAAATGCCGCTCTTCTTGAAATACATATAATTGACATTTTTAAACCCCAAAACAACTCTTTTAATTCAGTCTAATCAGTCTTTCTGCATCCAGCAGGGTAATTGCGTAACACACTATCAGTAGCAATGGATTTCATTTTGACAATTCAAGAACATTCATTGCGTTATTTGCGTTGTTGAGCAGACACATTTTTCGAACATATGGAGCAATGGATTAGAAATATGCTTCAAAATGATTCAGATTGTGGTTGATATTGTGTTTCGCAATTAGGGTGGTGGTTTTACTTACCGAGTGAGTTAAGCGGGTAATGTCCCTGGTAAGGCTGTCCTGAAGCGACGGAGCTAATAGGCAGCGAGGGGTTGAGGTCAGCGGCGAGCTGTGGTAGCCCTCCCGCTCCGAAGCCGCCCATAGACACGCCACCTTGCGATAGTTGACCTAGACCTGCAATTATGAAAGTTTTGCGTCAATCATTGTCACTGATCATTTTTTGGACACCGCCCACCGTCCGCCCGTCTGGACCGTCGTCGCCAGGATTTGGATGTTTATTTATTTATTTATTAAAACTTTATGCACAAGTAAAAAAAATACTGTACAAAGGCGGACTTAATGCCTGAGGCATTTTCTACCAGTCAACCTTAGGGTGATGCAGGATGTTCACATTAGACCGGATCTGGCAAGAAATACCCTCACCTCGGTCGAGGTCAGACCTGAGTGCACGAAGGGCAAGGAAAGTGTTGTTGATTAAAAAGAAAATATTGGGTACATCTTATTTTACGGAAAAGATTTCACTTGGAACATTTGTAACTGAAGTAATGCGCTAAGATAGTATTTTTTTTTTAAATTTTCTTCCTTTTTTTGAAATTCACAGGTTTATATTGATCAAAATAAGATTCGCGACCGTGACAAATGTATCTTTACAGAATGATACTCATTAAAATCCTTAATAAAACACTCAGATTTAGAATTGACCTTAAATGTCATGATTTCATCAAAAAGTCAGTAAAAACAATAATTTTAACTTAGCGATTTGTATTGGTGACTTTTATGTATACAATTTATTAAATCAATCAACTCAGCCTATCGCAGTCCACTGCTGGACATAAGCCACTCCCAGACTGCGCCACAGCACCTTGTCCTCCGCCTTCCGCATCCAGTCTACCCCAGCCACCTTCTTTAGGTCATCCGTCCATCTAGCTGGGGGGCGTCCCACACTACGCTTGCCGGTACGCTGTCTCCACTCCAGGACTCGTCTGCTTCACCGGCCATATGTCCTTCGACAGACATGGCCAGCCCACTGCCACTTCAGTTTGCTTACTCTGCAAGCTATGTCGGTAACTCCGGTTCTTTTCCGGATAATTTCATTCCTGATTTTATCCTTCAAAGAGGCTCCGAGCATAGAATTACTGAATTACAGGAATTTATTAAATGCATATTTGTTGCAGTCGCAAATCATATTTCGATCAACATACAACCTTACACTGTCCTGTAAATTGCAAAACCTTAAGACAATTTGAATATCGCGGGCTGCTCCGCGCATTCACCCTAAAAGCTACAATTTCTTTTCAAATCCTGGCCTGGCAACAAGTACTAGGTACCTAATAATGAACAGGCTGAGGTCGCCACACTAGAGACTCTTCATTTTTCCAAATCTACTCACCAGCAGGCATCGACCAGGGTCTGTCGGCAAACACGCCGGGGCCGCAGACGTCGCCCGCGCCGAATGGCGGCAGGCCGTGTGACGGCAGCAAGGCGCCTGGAGAACGGAACACGTTGGTACTCTTCTTGCGTTTCTTCCACTTCGCACGACGGTTCTGGAACCACACCTGCAGAGGAAAGAACAATATTTTGATATTTTTTTTAAGATCTCCAACCAAAGAATACACAATACATAGCATAAACATAATCAGCGTATAATTTTCCCTCTCTTTGAGAAGGAATATGGGCTGTAATCCACCACGCGGGCCCTTATTGGGAATTTTTTTGCCGCGGAAATTAAAATTACGACTATGGCCTTTTAATGAAAAGGCTTTCTTTAAAATCAGTAAAGCTATTTGAATTTTTTTTTTAATTTGTTTTTCCAGTCACCCTTATTACCATACCTATATGGCTAATTAATAAGTACCTATCGACCGTCAATAATGTCTGCATTGAGCGGAAATAAATGAAATATTATATTTGCTGTGGTTTCTCACAGGTTTCTATATCTTCCTACGAATGTTGCGATTGATGTGAAATCTATTAAACTCAAACTCAAAGCATTTATTTCAATTAAACCAATCACAGGCACTTTTGAATTGTCAAGGGGTCGGTCAATCAGAAAGATGAAGCTAGTTACCCACTCCAGAGCGTAGTAGGTTCCTATGGTAAAAAACTCCATGGACACTCTTTTAAATCAAAATTTTGTTACAAAAAAGCGGCCAAGTGCGAGTCGGACTTGCGCACGAAGGGTTCCGTATCATTATCTCAAAAAACGGCAAAAAAAAATCAAGTTTGTTGTATGGGAGCCCCCCTTAAATATTTATTTTATTCTGTTTTTAGTATTTGTTGTTACAGCGGCAACATAAATACACCATCTGTGAAAATTTCAACTGTCTAGCTATCACGGTTCATGAGATATAGCCTGGGTGACAGACAGACGGACGGACAGACAGCGAAGTCTTAGTAATAGGGTCCCGTTTTTACCCTTTGGGTATGGAACCCTAAAAATTGACAAATATTCAAACTTCTTATAAGTATCTTTTTACTTAGCTCAGGAGCCAGCTGTTCAAATTACTTTTGACCACCTGCACCACTTGTACAATCATGTTTATTGTATGACTAACTACAACTCAAGTAGGTATTCCTCTTTTAAAGCTATTAAAATTGAATAAAAAAAAACAATTTTCAATACAAAACGAGCACTAGATCGCACTCCTTCAAATTGACACTGGCGTTTTCAGGAAAAATCAAACGAACCATACCGTCAAACTCTGTAAGATGTCCCATAACTTAGATCACCCTTCGTCGATTATCATCGATCACTCTAAACCCCTAAGATCGGCGCGTCCACGCGGGGTTTGTCTTGAATCGCGCGTCATTTGTCTGCGGCTCGCAACTTATTGATTTCGATAATACTCGGATAAGCCGATGTTATTTATCATTCTTTGTTTTTTTTTTTGTTTTTGCTTGACTGTTGGCGTTGATCAAATTTGCTTTGCAGCGTATATCAGAAATGTGTGGTCATATATACGTACTAGCTGCGCCCCGCGGTTTCACCCGCATAAGTTTCGATCCCGTGGGAATATCGTGATAAAAACTATCCTATGTCCTTCCCCAGGATGCAATCTATCTGGGTCCATATTGGCTCAACTAAAGTTCTTTACCCGAAATTGTTCTTCCTAACGATTTGTAATCCGAATGATCACTCTTCCTAAAATTTTTCATCCTAAAGTTTTCATTCATACTATTTGTAGTGCTACCGGCGATATTCATAACACTCATGTTTCCGAAAATTGTAATTAATAATATCATTAATGTAAATATTTTGAACTCCTACTGTTTTTTATCATAACGCTTTTATCCCTAAACATAACTACCATAATATTTTTATGGCCTGGGAGTTTATACGGGTAAGTAATATATGATATAATTACAAAACCTGTAACATTTACGAGATATAACAACTGAACCTATAATTTTATTTGATATAATGATCAGTTAACATAATAAACGATTGATATAATTTTAATGTAACTAATTTCTATAAGAATAACAGACAATTAATATAAAATCGACCACTCAATAGACATAAAACCTATTTAGTCTAATTATGATAAACACTTTTTTTTTCATCCTATGTCATTCTATGTCGATGGAGCCCCACTTGGCGGAGCCCCTATTTCTGTGTAAAGGGTTTAAAGTAACCTAACCAAACCGAACCTCGGGGTGCCCTTCGCTCGCCCTTGCATCCTATATCGACGGAGCCCCGCTTTGCGGGGCCCCTATTTCTGTGTAAAGGGTTTAAAGTAACCTAACCAAACCGAACCTCGGGGTGCCCTTCGCTCGCTTTTGCATCCCACGAGATGTTGACGATCTAAACAAAAAAGATATGACTTTGAATAATAGTGTAAAAGATGGTTATGTTGAGAAAATATAGGAAAACAAATAAAAGTATAAAAGATGTTTATTGCTACTGACATTATGAAGTTGAATGATTCGGAATTATGAACATTAGAGACAGAGTAGTTAGGAATTGTGATAGTTAGGATGAAAAATGTTAGGAAGAACATTTTCGGATTTCCAACTATCGGAGTTGAAAATTTAGGTGAACTTTGGCGCACTCAATCTATCTATCTCTGCAAAATTTTATCGAAATCCGTTCAGTGGTTTAGGCGTGAAAATGTAACATACAGACAGATAGAGTTACTTTCGAATTTATAATATTATAGTATAGATAGTATAGATGGATGTGGATCATAAAAACCAAACAAAGGTCCATTGAACCAACATTGTTATCGCGAAATAATATAATTTGGGTCGAGTTTGAAGTTTTTTATGAGACGAATGATTATTTTTTCGCGATTATGATGTTGGTTCTATCAACAAAGTTGTTCAGTTTTGACGCTGTAATTAATGTTCTATTATTATAGATCTACCTTTCTGCCTTGTACTCAGTAGTACCTGTAATTGCAAAGTTATTGCTTATCGCACAACGTTTACCTTCACACATTGTCAC
The DNA here is from genome assembly GCA_947508005.1 of Amphipoea lucens. Lineage (NCBI taxonomy): Eukaryota > Metazoa > Arthropoda > Insecta > Lepidoptera > Noctuidae > Amphipoea > Amphipoea lucens. The sequence continues at coordinate 14,164,997 of OX382379.1, forward strand.
AACCATTGTCATCGCCATTCGCTCTTCATTTATGCTTATCTCAATTGCAAGAACCCAAATGTACCTACTAATGTAAAAAACATGCGATATTTAGAGTCGTTCCACTAAAATCCCCTAGACCAGTCCCCTAGGGGACTACACAGCACTCAACGTTCCACTACGATCCCCTATGCTGGGGAATCTCTAAGTACTAATATAGGGCCAATTCTCGAAAAAAACGTTCAAAATCTAGTCGCAGTCTCTTCTCGGCCACAAACAAATTTCGAAGAAATTTGCCAAAAATCTATGGAAATCAGAGGTATTTTTGACAGATTGCGTCTGAGATCAGACTGTGAACGTTGTTAAAATTACGAGAATTGCCCCTCTGACGACAACAATAAAGTAAGTCAAAATCAAAAGTCATTTATTCAAACTAGGCTGAGAATCAGCACGTTTTGATCGTCAAAATTACATAAGACAGTCGCCCAAAACGCCCACTTCCTACTGCTTTGTAGTTGGGAAGAAGAAGTGGCGCAACAAACTCCCCAGCAGCACAGCTGTCTGTTCGGTTAGAAGAACTCGATTCTGTACATATAATATATAGTATGCGAAGTAATTAACATTACGAAACGCAAAACATTAAATGAAATTATTTGCCATATGTCAACTAGACACCAGATGAAAGGGATTCATAGGAATTCCTTCAGCTAACAAGACATAGATCAAGATACCACATCTGAATGGCTTATTGTGTTAACACAGATTGCCAAGTTACTGAATTCATAAAAATATGTTAACTAGCACACGCCAGTAATGTGAAATGAAATGTTTATTTGATCAATTAAGACTCTTTTACACGTCAATATTTTAAAACTAGATGGCGACGGCATTTCCTATCTGACGGATTCCTGTCTCTAAGAAGAAAATTTTAATGCCGAAACCAACTCAGAGTTCAAGGTCTTTAAAGTCCAAACATTACTAGGATTTTATGTGAGATCTACCAGATCAGCATATACAAAATACTCAAATGTTGTCGTTTTATTTGTATTAAGCTCAAAGATTTTCTATTTGATACAAGCTTGATGCACGAGCATCCCATGCATCATAGAGGTAGGCAGCATTACAACTTTTAACAACGGAACAAAAGAACCCTCGCCACGTGGAAACGTCGACCACATTAAAAATTTAAATTATGTCGCTTGCTTGGTGATAAGCGGGAGCGATTAACTGAAATAAATGATTTTTTATTCTGTAAATAGGATATTGGAATCACTAATCTTTCTTTATGGTGAATATAAGCTATTGCTTCATAATAAGTTACTAACTATATACACTAGATACTAAAATAAATGATTAACTAACTTTCAATACAAATAAATAAAAATAAAAAAAACAAAGGACACTTAGGCGTTGAAGTACTCGTACGCATCGCTGTCATCCGGAAACGTGCCCAGAAGACTGGCAGCATTGCCCCGTTGAATGGCAATGCTAATTCTTTGTCCAAAGAATGACCCAGCCCGGTCACGTGAAGTATCGACCAGCCGGCGAGAAATTTTTTTAGGCCGTATTCAGTGCACTCCTGACGGTCGGGACTGACGGTCAGTGCGTACGCACGCACTATGCGTCCGTATGCGGACGCGGTCAGTGCTGCTCTGAATGCACGCATGGTTTCTATGGCGATAGCTACGGCAGACCGACGTCAGTCCTGACCGTCAGGAGAGCACTGAATACGGCCTTAAAAAGGAGACGCGCGCTCGGTCCCCAAGACCCAAGCGTTATACAGGTCATATTAAAAAAATGGGCTAGATGGAGTTGATATTTCCTACCTGACTACCCCAGGGGTCAAAGGCTCTTTTAAAGTCTAGACATAATTTTGGTCAGATCATGTGAAGGCCATGTAGATTAGTATCTCAATTGGCATTTTGAGGAAATACAGATTTTACTGGACCAGTCCAGTCACTACAAGCATTTGTCAGTAATCGTGCAGAACTCAACGAGCTCAACTTACATTACGTTCCGTTTTATTCCAAAAAGATTTCGAAACACAAGGTGTATCTTCATTCTTCAGGGATAGCTTTTATCCGTGAAATAAAATTGACGATTGACAGTTCTAATATGAATAACTGTCAAAAATTCAAAATTTATTCTCATGATAATAAGTACATACTACTACTACTAGTATTACTCTAGGTAAAAAGTTTGTAGGAGTTCGCCCTAAAACGTAAAACAACAAATCTTCTTTGCAAGTCGTATATTCCAAGTTTTATTTGGCAGATCGAGGTCATGGACGTTCCTATTCTTATTTGGATCGCATTGTACATAGTTTGGTTGGCAACCTCTTATTTTGCGACCCCGACTTACTCTTGGCCGGTTTTTTTTTTTCATTAACAACACGTAAGTATAGATTCATTTATATAAAATCCTTTTAATACATTTAATAACAAATTCCTATTAACCTACCCGCTTCCGCTAAACTAACACCGCAGCCTTAGTATTGCCTGCAAGCGAGACAGCAAACGATAGAAAGAGAGAAACATACTCATTTGGCAACTGTCACCGGCAGGACTCTATTATTTATGGTGTCAGCGGTCGGGATGCTAGCTTTGCAAACATTCAGGTTTTCCTGCTTTTTGTTTGTTTTCGACTTCGTGGTAAAACAAATGTATTGTAATGTGTGGAAATGAAGTCTGCCCTTAGCGTGCAGTCGCTTAGTCTGTTAGATATTCGCCCCTGGCTGGCTTTGGAGGAGTCAGGACTGAGCGTGAAAGTGGCGGCTTACGATTTTTGTACGTAAGCTGGTGCGATTTTTGGCACGCGAAATAGTTGCTCTTGCGTTATCTAGGCGTATCTATATATATCTATGTAAGTCATTCAGAATTGTAAATAGTTAACAAGCCCTTATCAATTAATAGATAACGATCTACTAAACTTTTTACACCTACTTCTTGCTCAATGTTAATTTAGAGCGTAATAACATAAAATTTCATTTATTTACATAATTTAAAAAGCTAACAATCTTAAAATAATAATATGTACAAGTATATAAAAAGGGAGGGAAAATAATCAAAGGGCATCAAAAAATTCATCCGCATCACTGTCAACGGGAAACGTGCCCAAAAGGCTGGCAGCATTGCCACGTTGTATGGCAATGCTGATTCTTTGGCCAAAAAATAGGCCAGCCCTCTGGTCACGTGATTTAGAGCTGATTATTTAATCGACCGATAATTTTTATTCGTGGAATAAAATTGACGTCTGATAGATTCTGTATGGAAGAACTGTCAAAAAGTCAAAATTATTCCTCCGATAAAGTTAACTAGCGATGAAAAAATCAGCCCTTAGACTCATAAAAGTGCTTGATAATGCGAAATCAAAATTTGTGGCTATCAGGCTATAATCTTCGGAACCTCTGGAAGCTAAAATATTGCCGAGATTCATAGGATATATTATTTTATTTATTTATTTATTTCAGGCGACACAGACCCATAGATAAATCACCTTAACCTAAACATACATATTTTTATTATTAAATTAGTACATCACTTCACTAGCTAGTTCTTGTACGGCTCTGTAGTACTTGTCCGCGGAAGCGACGGAACACCACGTCCTGCGGCCAGAAGTCTTCTTGCATGACGACGGGCAGATAACAATTAGGTACGCGCACCACGAGATGAGGTGAGATTTTTGCAGAATAGACCGACTGTAGTAGAAATGAGCTAAGGAATACACTAAAAAGTCATTCACGTTAATAATTGTAAACAGTTAACGAGCCCTTATCAATTAATAGGTAACGATCTACAAGAAGAAATTTTACGCGGACTGTCGCGGGCAGAAGCAAATTTTTAGAACACACACTAATCTTCATCCTAAGAAACATATTGAAGAACCAAGTTATAGAAAATAGTGACGTAGTAACAAACCATTTACCTTGGAATACATTTGGTGTGAAGTTGGTCCCCATGGGACCGCTGATCCCGGTCGCTCGGCCCAATAATGGTGACTCCCGCGAGTTGTGACTGACGATCGGTAGGTAAGCCCAATATCGCTCATGACTTTACGATTTGGGACTTTAGAAGTCTAATTTTGCTAACATTTTAAATACAGGTCCTGAAGGCGTCTGCGAGTAATTTTACTCTACTTTGTTTCTCTAGAATTCTGGAACAGCACACTCAATATTTCACGGATCTTATCAACCATCTTATCATTCACCTCAAGTGAAATTAGCTTTGCTAGATCTTTTTAAGCGAGACACGTCTCAGGAGCTTGGAAAAATTGTACATGTGACGGGTTTCGTAAGCCATTCAGAAAATTCTATCTCAACCTGCACCCTAATTGCATAACACACTATCAATCGGAATCTGTATCATTTTGAAGCAAATTGCTAATCCATTGCTTCATAAGTTCGAAAAATTTGCCTGCTCAACACGTAAATAACGCAACGAATGTTGTTGAACTGTCAAAATGAAACCGATTCCGACTAATAATGTTTTACGCAATTTCCCCACTGATTTATGTATATCAATCAGCCTATAATGTTCCCAATGCTGGGACACAGTCCTATCTGGCTGGGCTGTAATCTACCACGCGGGCCCAATGCGGGTTGGAAGATGTCATCTTGATACCTAAACAAAAATTGCCAGTTTACAAAGTCACCAATGACTTCAAGTACAATTTTGTGCAGACAACTCTCGACCTTTGATTTGTCAACAAAACTATTAATATTGCAAAATAAACTTACAAATATCACCAGCACAAGATACATATTATCAAGTTCGAATTTCCTAATCATAAGTCAAAATAACCAACGCAACATTTCCCTCGACCCTGTATGTTCGAATGTTAGTGCAATACAATGAAATTCATAAAACGGGCGTTGCTTCTAATTGGGCGTACGGTATAGTTTCCCAAGCGTGAGCGGTCCATCGTGAGCCTGCAGTTAGCGGGCTATGTTTGTGTGTCGTGGACTCGTGGCTAGCGCCCGACAGCGGCTAGCGGACGAGCCTTGCAGCTTTTGCAGGTGAGCGCTGCAAAGTATAGCAGCTAGCGGGAGCGGGAATCTTGACTCTGTTTCATATGGTGTGGAACATCACAACATAGAATTGCGTCGGTTTTTCCGAGCGCATACAACCCGAATCTCTTTAAGGTGAGAGTGGACAGGCTTCTTCTGGGTAAGCTCGCTCTATCGTCGACTTTGTCTCGGTCACCTTTGACCTAGGCTAGAGTCAAGAGCAAGCCCATTTCAAATAAAAAAAAAATAGAAGTGGGACAACACTTATTTACAATTCATTTTGGCAAGAAAATAAACGACATTCAGAAGATTCTTGATGCTCCACAACATAATAGTATGTTAATCTGTCAAGCTCCGCTAATGAGACACAATTGATTTTCTATTGTTTCGTCGCCGATCGGCGAACCGCGCCGCTTGACCGGTTAAACTAGCTAAAATAGCTGATACACAAGTGAGCTTTAAAGCGTTCTTGTTGCAGGTGTAGGAAAGAAACGTATATACATCTCGCTACCTAGGCTACTAGACCGTTTTTATGAAAAGAGATAGGTTTACTTTACTATAGTTCATTGTCCACAACTGAATGCCATAAATACGCATTTTTGTCATTCACTTTCGCGTCTTTAGAACACTAAAGACGCGAAAGTGAATGACAAAAATGTGCTATCAAACAGGAGATTGCCAACAGGCAATCTCCTGTTTGATAGCACAATTTACTAAAAAGAATGCTGTTACTTTTGAACTAATATAGTTTACAACAAAATTTGCGAAGTAGCTATACGTCCATACCACAAAGACTCGGATGTATTTCTTGTTTGTCTATTAGTCTGCATATTATACATGCGCGTTTTGTTGTCGGCGCCAAAAATCTGGGTATTCAACACAACAGGTTATGTACATGTCTATGTAGTTGTGTACTCGTTTAGTCGTCTGCACTTAGCTGCTAGATACACAACAGACACGAACGTGTGAAAAAAATATGCAAATGTAAAGGAAATCATCTCATATACATGAATATTGTTTGAACTGAGAACTTCAGTAGGTTTGAGTGGTTTTCTAAGAACTGCACCCTGATTGCGTAACACACTATCAATCTGAATCATTTTGAAAAAAAATTGGTAATTCTTTGCTTCATAAGTTCGAAAAATGTGTCGGCTCAACAACGTGAATAACGCTATGAATGTTGTTGAACTGTCAAAATGAAACCAATTTATTGCTACTGATAGTCTGTTACGCAATTATCCCGCTGGGTGATTTAGAAAAGTGACGAATTGCTTATCCATAAGAACTGATTTGTCATGTCTTAGAACCAAAAATTCGAAGACATGTGACATCTACCAACCCGCACTGGGCCCGCGTGGTAGATTAAAGCCTACTCCCTCTCGAAGAGAGGAGGCCTGTGTTCCAGCAATGGGAACATTACAGGCTGATTATGCTAAGAACAGATTTTAAAAAGTGGAAATTCTATTTTCAAGGTGTTTTGAGTCGAGCTCAAATTAAGAAAGACATCTCGTACTGCTTAGATAATGAGTTCGATAAGTTTCGTAGAAGTAAGCAGTGCAGCACCTTCATTCCATCACCAGGTAAAAGATACCGCGCAGCCGGGTATTTGTTAGCTGTTCTACGATTTCAAGCGTAAAATCGTAAGGGTGTGCTCCTACCTAATGCTAACTACCTTAGTCGCAATCCCGTTAATATTTGTACAGTTTCTAAGCCTCAAAATTGGGCTAAGGTCACGCAGTCAGCCAATGAGGATACCCTCGACTTGCTTGATAAGTTACAGAACGGATGAATTTTAACACCTACTCGACCCAAATGTATAGGACTAATATTTTTTTCCCGATTACGATGTTGCATGGTGCTATGGACAAAGTTGTACAGTTTGGTGGTCTGTACCACACCTTTAAATTTGACCATAGACATAACTTTATGATACTTTCTGTATACCTATACCTACATGTGTTCATATCGTCAAACGTTGAGTATTCAATGATCTGGCCAGACCACATTATGATGTGACCAGCGGTCGATGTTCTATTTCATGAAATACAACCATTTCAAGAAATGGTCGAACACTTCATGAAATTATCAATTTTAAGATCTGGCCACGACATGTACATCATACCCTTCTAGTACACCTATTTTTTTTAGACGATGATTCACCAAGCCAAGGCTATAATGAATGTAGCACGCTAGCCATGGCGCCTGTCAATTGCGCCAGCGCCGCGAGTTCTAACACGAAGAACAAACATGGAGTCACGGTAGCTGAGGTGTTGCTACCAGAAGAAGCACTACACACAATAAAGAACTAGATACTTTACTGATCCATATCCATTTAATTCAAAGATGAAGTAGATATGCTGATGCTCGATTGTCAACTGTTTTGACACGTCATGAGTGGAGCTCAATGAATTAGTAAGCCAGATATTTTTTATCCGAGGAATCATTTTGAATTTTTGACAGTTCTTCCATATAAAATCTGTCAGACGTCAATTTTATTCCACGAATAAAAAATATCTGTCGATTGAAAAATTTGTCCTAAGAATTGTAGAATGGATGTGCGTTAAATATATAATAAAAAATCAACTTAATTTTGTAAATGATTTTATATTAATGAATATTTTTAAGAAAAATTTGCGTAAAAATTGGTCAAGTGACATTGAACGCGAATCAGAGCGCGACACGTCACTTCTTGCAGAGGACTGTGTTTTAATGTGTGAAAACTAGGAAATTAGGAAATATAAATCGTCTACAACTGTCAAAGTAAACATGAACTTAAATAATTATTTATATAATTAGCCTATAACGTTCCCACTGCTGGGACACAGGTCTTCTCTCTTCGAGAGGAAATGGGCTAATAATCCACCGTGCGGGCCCACTGCCGGTTGGTAGATGTTGTGTGTCTTCAAAATTTTGGTTCTAGGGCATGCCGGTTTCCTTACGATGTTTTCCTTCACCGTTTTGAGAGCAGTAGTGATGAAATTATTTACACAAAGTAAAGCGCCTGTCTGGGTTCGAACCCACAACTCGTAAGTCGGGGCCACTGCTCTCTTATAATAATTATTTTTCTGCTTTAAATATAATATTTAAAGAATTTGAAAACATACCTAGTCAATTAAGACTACCGAATGTTATAATATTCCGACTGAAGTAGAAAATAAAGTTTGAGTGCGAGCAACACCATTAAAAAAGTCGCAGATTTGACACTATGAAAGTATTGAAGTCACTCGAGAAGTCGAGACGCCATGACAGAATGCCGCATTTTGACTGTGAAATAAAAATTACGTTATAAAAAGGTAAAAAAACATTCTGTTACTGTTATTTTTTGCTGAAATATTAATGTTTTGAGATAAATAAACCACAAGAAACATTACTAATTGTTTTCAAAAAAACTGTGAACTGCCCATTTTCAATGTTTTCAAACAAATCGCACGGATGTGTCCATAAAAGTTCTTGTTTCAATTAATAATGGCAACGTACGGTAAACAATCTATAGCGGTCTTGAGCATGAAGTACTACTACGCCGGTACATAGCGGGGTATATAGCCACCGCTCGATACATACGCGCGCACGCGTACACGCCCTGCCAGTGATGGGCTGCCGGTATCGATACAAGGGACTAAATAAAGAAAGTTATTAAAATGAGAGCCTTTTTGACCTCGCACAGGTCTTTTTTTTTTGTCAATTTCTAGAAAATATTATATTTTTTATAGTTATAAATATTACTTTTTTACTGTTTGTATATTCGTATTTTTCTTTATTTCTTAGAGTTTTTATAATAAACTCCATTGAAGCACCAGCCTTATTAGAAAAAAACTATCACGCTCGTGAAAACTATTTTTAACCTTCCTTGCAGGTGGTTTTTATTCTTTTTTCTTTAAAATATACTGACAAAGGATAGCTGTTGAATGCAATTTCTAAGAGGATAAAATGTAAATCATGAGGAACAAATACAGACGCCTGCACATCAAGCTACTACAATCTGTCAAATGTCTTTAATAGATTTTCAATTTTATCGCTACAGCATAAGGATCAAAGTTGATTGGGAAAATTTGACAGTTTCGGGTAGCTTGATGTGCTGGCGTCTGTACCTGTCATTGGGTATGTTCTTTACCACACGGAACGATAAGACTAATAAATTGTTTATGTGCTCATCTTGCAAATTATGAATTTTGTAGCGGTATCTACAACGCCTCATGCGAACAACGCGTCATACTGACGTCATGCAGATCCTGCGTCTCGCAAGCAGAGTTTACCACGCACCTAGCATAAATACAACAGCCCGACATGAATCATCGGGCAGTTGCCCGCCAACCACAACACCCGTCTGGTCGGAGGATCCTCTGTTCTCTATAGAGTATGAGTGAACTTTACTCCCTGTTCTTCATACCTCTATAATTTCATCTTTTGTAAGTTCTCGTACCCTTCGGCGATTTTTTCTTGCGACGATTTTTTACCGCGCTCTGAATTTTCAACTTTCGTTTTTGAGTGAACATGGAGCATCAAACAGACAGCATTCCAGCACTGAAAAAAATATACTGTTGGATTTTCAACTCTCGGCGCTAAGCAGTGCGTTCAAAATCCAATGCGCTCAGTTCTGGTAGTTTTCATCTGCCGAAAATATGCAGGTATCGCATTGTCAAAATAAACTTCCTGTATTTAAACAAAAGTGAAGGATTTGTGGTTATTGATTAAAAAATACTTTAATGGGAATTATAAGGTGTACATTCTTAAAATTAGATAAAATATAACTGCAACGCTATAAAATGCTCTACAATAGGCTAGTTTCCTAAAAAATTCTAATTAGTCCGTCAGTTAGATTATCAAAAAATATTGGACCCATATTTTTTCTTTTGTCAATTATATAAAAAATGATGAAGATATCGCCTGTTAAGATTCCGCGTGACGTCACGCCGTGCGACACTTTTTAGCACGGCGTGACGTCACGACCCCCCACTCCCAAATTTTGACGCGCTTTATCTTTTTCATTTTTTGTTTGATTGACAAAAGAAAAAATAAGGGTCCATTATTTTTCGATAATCTAACTGACGGACTAATTAGAATTATTATTTTTTTACCCAGGAAACTACCCTATTCACGGTAAGTAGCATGTGTCTGTTAATTTGAATTGGATTCATCATTTCAGCAAGTTGTTCATTTACTGATAACATAACCGACTCAATCTGCCTACCCTTTACCCAAATATGATAAGGACGGTTTCCAGTCTAACCGGATGCAGCTGATTACCAGTATTTTACATGGAGCGACTGTCAGATTTTTGGACTTTTGACTACCCGTAAAGTCTGTCATAGACCTACGAATGACAGCTGGGACCTACGGCTTAAAGTGCTTGCTAAAGCACGGAGGAGTCTCGATATATCAGGGATAGTCAGGTGACTATGCCGCGGTCGGTTCGTGGATATCTATCCAGGTGTCGACCGCGGCATAGTCACCTGCCATAGCCCGATGATCGGAGAGCATTTGCAAAATCTATTAACTGGATTTATCGATACCATACTTATCGTGATTAGGGTACGCCCTAGCCGATGGCCCCACCCGCGTCCGCGCGCTGTGTAGCGTACCTACCTACCTACGACTGTGTTACCTACGTAAATAATTATATAAATATGTACTTATTTTTATGCTTACCAAATACTCGTCTACTTTATGCTAATACGAAAGATACGTTTATTTTTACGTAACGTTCTAAAGTGGTTGCAATTTCTGTGATAAATTGTGTGTGTGTTATTGAAGGTTTTCAAAAGGAATGGAATCTAAAAAAGAAGAAAAAAAAAGGCGAAAATTAGTCAAACCATCAACGGAAAAAATATTGTCTCACTCAATAACACAAAATAATTATATTGATTGGTGCTCAAATGGGAATACCTTTGGTACTCAATGCATAGGTGCTCTAAAAATAGGTGCTCAAACGGGAATATTTACTTCATAATTTAAATTTTTAATAATATGAAACATGATGTAACAACTTAATTATGCCATTATGCAAGTAAATGAATTTGATTTTTGTATTCGTAGTTTTCAAGGTAGACCGACGACCTTGTGAAAGCCGCAGGAACCCGTTGGATGCGAGAAGCACAAAACCGGTCGAAGTGGAGGTGCTTGGGGAAGGCCTATGTCCAGCAGTGGACGTCTTTCGGCTAAAATGATGATGATGATGATGATGACGCGTAGTTTTAGTAGTGAGAGTTATCTTGTTAGTTATAACTCCGTAATCGGTTCGTAGGAATATTGTTTCCATAACTTTTACTGTAGGGTTTTTAACTTAGGTATAAGCCACAGTACGACAGTAAAGGCTAGAGCCACATCACAAACGATGCCTTGCCTCTTCTATGCAATAATACCTGCACTATGCAAGACATTTGGGAGTATAGATGGGCAATCCACCAGGTTTAAACCCGGTGCTTTTGGTAAACACACACACACCGATAAACACCCAATTTTCTGGGTGTTTATGGGTGTTTATCGGGTGTTTATCAAAAGCGCCGGGTTTAAATCGGGTGAATTGCCCATCTATATTTGCGAGGTCAACGCTACGGCTGTTGAAGGCTTATTTAGGATATACAATTATAGAGGGTGGCAGGGACTGTTACCATGGAGTCAGGAGATATTTCTCGACTTAGGTCTGTCGAAATTTTCCGCCAGTTAACAAAAAAAAGTGGCACTCCGCGGGAGTGCCGACAGAAGTGAAAACAAAACACAAACAGAATACTTTGCCATCACTCATTGACATATCAGATATACATTAAAACCGAGTACATCCCGAGGACAGCCGAACACATCCGAAGTGATTACGATAACAGAGGCGCGAGTTCAATAGTCTTTTCCCTCAAAAATGCCCAACACGCCTTAAGAAGAAAAGATTTCACTTTAAAAAAAAATCTGCGTGCTTCATGTTGAATCTTTTTCATAGAAAAGGAAATCTGCTGTTACGCGGTTAAAATGTATGGAACAGCATTTTTTTTTAACCGGCTAAATTTGTCGACGGACCTGGGTGCTTACTCTTGAATTGAATTTCGATAGATCGACATTACAATTGTGACGTTTCGTACTTTTGAGTTCGGTTTAATTAAACTAAAAGGTAAAATTGGGTGTCCATTTTGGTGAACTAAGTGGAAATTAGGGCCGGGCTCCAAAATCCATCATCCAATTTTACCTTTTAGTTTAATTAAACCGAACTCAAAAGTCCGAAACGTCATAATTCTAATGTCGATCTATCGGAATTAAATTCAAGAGTAAGCACCCTGGATCCAGAATCCATTGTACAGGTTACGCGTCGTTGTCCCTACCACCTCTTGTATTTAAATGGAATCATCGATACGACGAAGAAGCCTTGGGCAAAACCAGTGGGTAGTTCAGCAGGCAAATCAATCACACTTAATCTACTACAAGGTAGGGTTTACTCGAGACAACTCCAAGAGAAGTATCTAGTTCTCCGAAATGTTATCTAGCGATTTAATACAATTGTGTTATTCCAATTCTTGCTTACTTTGAACTTCGTTTTGATCTAAGTATCGTTTCAGAGTTTGGAGAGGCTCGTGGCTGCACGACTCGATCGAAGTTTAACCTACGCCTGCCGCGGTCGGATCGGGGATGGGTGACCATCCATTACATACTGAAACCTCTCCGTCCCTCGGAACGTACGTTAAGATGTTGGTCCAGATTGTTATTCGTAGATCTTGGACAGTCGTTTCGGGTGATCAGAAGCCCTAGTCTAACAACCTGTCTTACCAAGGGGTATGGGTAGAGGACTAGAGGTAGGGGTAGTACAAGGTAAAAAAAACCTGACTTCAACTAAAAAGTTCGAAACAAGCCCACTTTTCAAGCCGTCTAATGAAATAACTTTCTGATTATTTTTTTTTACCACTGTCTTCCTATTAAAATATCTTTACTCGCAACAAAGACGCAGGAATAATAAGTTGGAAACATTTAAATGGTCAACCAAATTAATTTCCTTCACTCTCCCGTTTATTTTCATAGCCACGAAACAACTCTTCCGCTTTAGATCTTAACAAATAATTATAACTTGAACAAAGTCGAGCGCATTTCATTTACATTTATGAAAAGTTAATAATTCGTTTTGACGTGATGAAAGTCGACGGGTCGTAATCCGTCGGCTTCCCAGCTATTCGTAAATTGAATGGAGTCGCTTAGAAGCGTTTCATTACGACGCGCGGCGCTTATATTAATGTTAGCCCCTTCTTAGCCCGGCTTCTCACGGGCGCGATTGTACCGCGGCGATTTTTTTTCGCGCACTGGATTTTGAACGCACTGTTTAGCGCAGAGAGTTGAAAATCCAATAGTGTGTTTTTTGACGTGCTGGGATGCGCTCTGTTGGATTCTCAACCCTCAGCTCAACGGCAAAAGTTGAAAATGTAGTGCGCTATAAAATCCCGCCGCGATATATTTATGTCCGCGCGAACGTGGGCTCAGACAGCCGTCGACGCTTGTGGAAAGTTTCGCAATTTTGGTGCAAAGAAAAATTTGGTTTTATTTTAAAGAAGTTTTCTCGGTTTCTTTACATAATTATACTAATTAAAATTCAGAAATTGTTATACAATTAGCTATCAGCGAACTTCTTACCGCTTCAGAAACAAATGACGAAAAAAAATTCTCTTAATTTTTTTTTTCGTGAGTTTTTTTATTGTTCTATTTAAGTATTAAGTATTGTTTTTTTTTTGTTTTTCCCATGTTTTAATACCTAGTTATTCTGCTATTCGGGGCGGAAACAAATCCAACAAATAAAAATCGGTCCAGTCGTTCTTGCGTTATAAATGTAAGTAACCCGACTTTGTTTTATTTAAATAGTGTGAAAACAAAAAAAAAAGCAACAATACGACAATAAATAAAAACACTGTCAAAACCATAGAAAAGTAAAATACAGAACAAAAACTTCTTTCATAATATCTATGGTCAATACTTATGCATATAAGTATTTTGGAATTATTAAATAAATCCTATTATCGAAGTAGAAGTGAATAGTGATGGTCCGGATATGGATTTTTCCGATAAGCTTGGATATAATTTTCGTATGCAGACTGGGAACATCACTAGAATATACGAACTTCAATTCACATTCGTGTTATAGTCTCTACCTTGTATGCAGTTATTTTTTTTTTATTATAGCATCTTATAATCGTAGGTATATAAAGTTATTAATTCACAAAACAAAGTGCTTACTCTACCCTGATCGAAACAAAGACAGCTGCAGACTACCAGGGAATCATAACGACGAGGATCCCTCGGGAGGTTTAATTTAGTTCTTGTGTATCTGTATGACGCGAGAGGCGCGGTGGCGCGTGGTGGCGGCGCGCCCGACAACGCGGTACTTGCTTCACTAATGGTGGAGGCATTTTCACCTTTATATGCAGGAATTAGAATGTCAATGTCTTTTCTGAGTAAAGTTTCAAATAATACAAAGAAAAATATTTTATTTGAATGTTTGTACCTATATTACGCTTTCACGCTAAAACGGCTGAACGGATTTGGATGTAATTTGACATATGGGTAGACAATGAACAGCTCGCGTAGCATGACCACCATAGAAACGGGTTTTGTCGACGGAAGAATAGACAAAGATGACGTTCCGTGTAGACAGTACGACGGCAGCGAAGTAGAAAGAGTCAACTGCACTTTTTATTTAAACAAAATTCACTTTTACATCATTCGAATTCTTTGTTTTGCCAAAGTTTTTTTTTTCTGTTTCATTCTCTTTTTTTACTGATATATAGGAGAAGATGGCTTTGTTCTTCTATTAATTATCACAGTTTTGAGTTCAAAACGCTCTCCTGTAAAATCATGATTTTGTAGATATACTATGTGGCCGTCGAGCAGAAAGTTTTCTACTATTTTTAGTATAGCGATGGCGATTACAAAATGTCAGTTGTCAATGTAATTTTGACAGTATGGGATAGAAAACTTTCTTCTGAAATAGTCTACATAAAAAAGGACCTAGACAAAAGATCGTTAGAAACGAAAGACAAAATGACAGATTGTAGAAGGATTTCTACGGCGCGATGTCAAAAATGGAGAACCAAATCGTATAGAAAGAGCTGTGTCTATTTTTCGTAGAAATAGAAAGCGTCATGCTAAGCCTGCAGGACCTGACATAGAATATTTTTTCGGATCGAGTCTTATGCGGGTGAAACCACGGGGCACAGCCATAATCTATACTAATAATGAAACTGAAGAGTCTGTTTGTTTGGACGCGCTAATTTCTGGATTTACCAGTCGGATACGTTAACATCACGCTGGAACCCTTAGGAGCCGACCAAAAAGAAAAAAGTCAGAAGGAACGCTTAGCGAAAAGGAAGTTATAGCGCCAGGCGATGCGATACGACGGGATGGGTCAAGGGAGCAAGAATTTAAATGCGGATGAAGTCACGGATAGACCCTAGTAATATTATAAATGTGAAAGTTTGTATGTGTCGATGTTTGGATGTTTGTTACTCAATACCGCAAAAACGGCTGAACAGATATAGATATTACACAGATAGTTTACAACCAGAAGGGCAATTCTCGTAATTTTAAGAACGTTCACAGTCTGATCTCGGTCTCAATCTGTCAAAAAAAACTCGAATTTCCCTACATTTTGACAAGTTTTTGACATTTTTTCGTCGCCGAGATGAGACTGCGACTACATTTTGAACGTTTTAAATTACGAGAATTAACCTTCAGGATTAATACATAGACTATTACCCCAGTAAATGACACTAACAACTGTTATCAATTTATGTTACAACTAGCTTCTGCATTTTTGGACATAGTTCTGTCACGCAGACGAAGTCGATAATAAATAATTTTATAATCTGTAGTTGTTTCAACAAAAAAAAACACTTGCTATACATCACTCTATGGTGTAGGCACAAAACAATACAACAATCGAAACGGAACCAAAAATATCTCCACAGATAAACAACATATTTATAATCTGCATTCAAAACTTGACATTAGCGACGCATAAACCGAGACACATATTTAATTGAGCGCGGTAATCCGTATTAATAATGGAGCAGCTGGCGACCCCTGGCGTGATACTACAGATTTAAAAGTCAATATACTGCCAGGGATTACACCGGGGTACGCAGAGGCAGGGGAACGAATAATTAGGTGTTGGCCATAGTGCGAGGATGCGTTTAACCAGACGAATTGTTTAACGAATTATTTGTTAGAAAGGAAGAAAGAAAATACGTATCGTCACTGACTTTTACTATGGGACCAAACATGAAATCGCGAAAAAAAAATCAGCTGTTCTCTACATTTATGTTCGCATAACTCGTCAAAATGTAGGGAACAGCTGATATTTTTTTCGCGATTTTAGGATTGGTTCCATAGTAAAAGTTGTTCATAATGATGAGTACAATCTCCCATTTCGATTTGTCGCATGTTTTCAATTTCAACCCGTATAATCATATCGTTGGATTAGATTTTTTCTGCGTCGACCAGATTTAACATTTTTTTTGTATAAAAAAAAAAATTGTTGAAAATTGTTCAAAAAAAATCTAATCCAACGATATATTATATACTTAACTCATTTTGGCCCAAATGGCGCTTTAGCATTTTCTCCTTTCCAGTGACGGCTATGTTTATTTTTTGTGTTTATAGTGCATGTTTGTTTTAGGAATCGGTTGGATGAAGTACTCGTATAGATATTTTATGGCACAAGTGTCTTTAAAATCTTTAGCTACTTGACCTTACTTTAGTAAAGGGGCTACCCACTTACTTTTAACCGTTGTTTCAAGTTCAGATAAGACTAAACCACAAAAATTTTGCATACACTGACTTTTAAGCAACGTTTATACAGGCTCAAATTAGCTTGCAAAACTCTGCAGACGTGATGGGTATCGATATTTAAACACGAAAAAAAAAAAAAGATTTGATGTTTTTTTTTTAAGGGTAGGTATGTTGTTAGTGTCGTTACTTGAAGTATGAGTTGAGAAAATATGTTTTATCGTATTTTGATATCGATAGATCTGTGAAGTAAAGTAAAGTAAAGTAAAGTAAAATCGTTTATTCCATATTTTAAAATTACTATATCGAGGTATTGTTGGTCCCAAACTAGGCACAGCCTGTGTCTTGGGCACCATTACAATGGTACAAGATTTTAATAATTAATGGAAAACTAAGATCAACAAATGAAATAAAAATAAAAATTAAGTAGCCACATCGGGAGTTCGGGACTATAAGTCTAAATGTACACATAAATAGACTTACTAATTATTAAGGGAACGCTGAGATCAACAAATGATGATAAAATAACAGTTGGTACAATTTCCTTTTATACACCATTGAATAGGTATAACATTATGATAATTTTTTAAATAAAATAATTTAGAAGTTAAAATTGGCTACAGTTGACCTAGTTAGCCTTATCTAGACTACGAAACTGAAAATAGAAACAAAATAACTAATTAAGTGAAAAACTAAAAACAATAAAAATCTTATAATAAAATGTAAATTATATAAAAGTAAAACTTGGTTTAAATTTCCGTTTGTGCTGCTGTTCTGTAGTGTGCGTCTGTGTGTGTGAGTGTGTGTGAGTGAAGTTTCCCCAGTTAATTTAATTTCACCCTGTAAAATAATTTTGTCAGAGTAGCGTTTTGGAAACAAACTTCTGACTGAAGCAAAATCTTTTGGCAATCTGTTTGAAAAGGTACTGGCATTCAGCGGGGTAACTGCATAACACACTATCAGTAGCAATTGCTTTCATTTTGACAGTTCAACAACATTCATTGCGTTATTTACGTTGCTGAGCAGACAAATTTTTCAAACATGTGACGCAATGGATTAGCAATATCCTTCAAGGCGCAAGGGTGCTGGTCGAAAAGGGATAAGCAATCCAAACTAATATTATAAATGCGAAAGTAACTCAGTCTGTCTGTCTTTTCTTCACGCCTAAACTACTGAACCGATTTCGATGAAATTTGGTACAGAGATAGTTTGAGTCCCGGGAAAGGACATAGGATAGTTTTTATCCCGATATTCCCACGGGATCGAAAGTTACGCGGGTGAAACCGCGGGGCGCAGCTAGTGGAGAATATAAAGACGCGAAAAATACTTTTTCTTTATTTCTTTTCTTTATAGAATGCTCACTGTTTATCATCATTCTTTCCTTGCTTTTGACAATTATTTAAAGACAGTCCCTTCCCAACAAACCATTACTAACCAAAGTAACAAATGATCGCTCATTTCTTGTTACTTCTGAAACCACCTGGGAATGAACCAAATACACTGACCCTTACTTAACAAACCCCGGTGTTGCCACCAAAATTAACTCGCCCGTTGATCCTCAATACAATTTTATTGCAAATGGCCCCAAATAATGCTAAATCACAGCTAAATCCCTATAATATGGGGTAGAACTCGATTTCGGGGTCTATTTTTTTCGGCTAGCAACATTATCTTTTATTGTAATAAGTGTTTATGTGATGCAATTTTTGCTTTTGTTAATGCGTTATGAATTATGTTATGGAGTTAAAATGTTCTGAAATAAAGTAGGAGACTTTTATATTGAATACTTTTCAGTTACCTATGTTAGTATCATCTGGAGTTAAATAATTTCCTAAAAAAGCTAATTTTCTACTAGAACAGACGCCAGCACATCAAGCTACTACAATCTGTCAAATTTCTTTAATAGATTTTCAACTTTATCGCTAAAGCATAAGGTTCAATGTTGATTGGGAAAATTTGACAGTTTCGGGTAGCTTGATGTACTGGCGTCTGTACATTATAATACAAGTAAGCTAAGTTTATCGAGGCTGGATTGCAACCTCTAGCAGCCCTCTCCAAAACTTGTTACGGATAAGGCTCTTTGCTGCGTTTAAAAAAAAAGCGCACATTACTGCACTAGTGTGGAAAAAACACGCGTATGTTAAGAATACGCTGCATAATGAACCTAAGAGCGGTGCAATAAGAGAGTCACTCTATTAGCATCATCATCTTACGCTCTTTTTTTCTAGTTTACATTAATTTTATTCTCCTATAGTCAGTTATCCGACACTACAATGTAAATTAGGGATTGACTTAATCCATTCATGACTATTATCGATATTTATATAAATGCGCCACCTGTCGATCGATACGTGTTCCAGGTGTTAATATGTTTTATTATGATTACATTGTGGTTAGCCACCCCCTCATTTGTTGTGATTCATAATACTTATCATAAAGCTGTTTTGGGAATAGTATGTAAACAACAGGAGTTTTTATTTTAATCAGAGTTGTATTTTAAAAGGCACTCCAGCAGCAATGTTTTACATCAATAAATGATATTTATTTCTATAAATTGGTTAAAAAAAATACACTTTTACAC
The DNA here is from genome assembly GCA_947508005.1 of Amphipoea lucens. Taxonomy (NCBI): domain Eukaryota; kingdom Metazoa; phylum Arthropoda; class Insecta; order Lepidoptera; family Noctuidae; genus Amphipoea; species Amphipoea lucens. Next base: position 14,184,307 of record OX382379.1, read on the forward strand.
GTCAAAATGAAATATTGTATTTATAAATAGATGAGTTCGGTGATCAATGATCAAACCGTCATCGTGTTTAAGGGTTCTATCTCGAAATCTTTAAAAATAATTACAAATGCAATGTTAAGTACAGGGAGCAGCTCAATTGAACAAAACATTAAACTGTCAAGAAATCTCTTAGAGATCGGTAACAATAGAAAAAGTAAATGTGTCTCAATATTGACAGTTGAGTTAATAATGATTAGATTAAATTGAAAACTAGAAGTCTACCAACGCAAAGTATTTTTTTGCTGTAATGTGAATAAAGAATAAACGCCTTCTTATCTTTCTTTTAAATGGACATAACTGATTAAAAAAAAATAAACACAAAATAAAATAATTTACGAAAAAGTGTTCGAAATGCGAAATAATCAAACATTATACGTCCTAGTGGCCTAAGGGTCCGGACTTGGTCCCTAAGTTATTGGGTTAATAAATCTTAATATACCGCGCCGCGGCCGGCATGCTAATGCCTCCTAATGTTGCAGGGGCGGCCACGTTTGCCCAATATAATTATATTTTGTAAGGGGTAAAATGTGCACATAGTCCAAATCATCACCCTGTTCATCTTGTTCATATTTGTTTGTTATTTGTTTGTTGGTTGGCGTATTTAAAAAGAAAACTCTACCACCTTTGACCTAGACTAGAGTCAAGAGCAAGTCCATTTCAAATAAAAAAAAGAACGTTTTTGTTTCATTAACAGGGAAATAGTAATCGCCTGTTGGTTTTTATTTTGTTTATTAGGAATATTCGTAGAAATGTATTCAACACAGTAATTGGCTAACATCTAGCTCATACAATGACTTATTACCTACGTGTTAAAAAAAATATGATAATCTACTACTTTTACAATAGTTGTGTTCGGTATTGCCAAGACAAGGTTTGTATGAAAGAAAATTTCGGAAATAGGAAAAAAAAATTGCATAGGTACGTGCAAAGCTGGGGCGGGCCGCTAGTTATTATTTTATTCTAGGTGCATCGTTTTCACATATTCACATAGGTATAATGATATAATTCATGTATACAAAATAAAAAGTAACGGTGGAGTTTCTTGCCCATTCTTCTCCATACGAAAACTACCTTTTGGAAGGGGCGACTGAATCAATTCTATTTGATTCAAAATATTGACGTTCAAAATGTATTTGGAATAAATGCTTTGACTTTCTGAATTATTTAAGTAACTAGACGCCACCGAATGACTTTCCGATGTTGCCAAATAGTTAAATAAAAATAGAACGTAAATGCAAATGCATGTGCCTAAATATATTCACAACTTAAAATGGTTTGGCGTGTATCTGTTACATGTATCCATTAGACAATTAACGTAAAATCGCATGCTGAAACTAAAAATCTTTATACAAAAAAGGCACGGAATAATTAATGATAGATAAAGATTTCCCATGTAACGTACCCGGCGACCATTTAACTGTCTAATCGTCGAGAATATCGAATGAGGGGCACGCGTGCCATTTATTTTTATCGATGTCGGTACCCAGTATAGTGTCACAACACTAGGGCTATGCATCTTTTTAATAATGAAGGGATTTGGTAAACAAAATGCGACACAGGCAGGACAGAGACATTTTTTATTTATTTTTATTTGATTCGGTAGTAGAGCGATGTGCGATGTTAATTTTAATACGAAATAGCAGGTTTTAAATGTTTTTAAACTGACGGAGCAATTCTGCGTATATGAAATTCACATTTTTAAAGTCTGATTTTTAATTCGCTAGAATAAAATGACAGCTGCGATCGACCAGAGGCAATTTTCGTAATTTTAAGAACGTTGACAGTCTGAGTTCATTCTCAAACTGTCAAAAATACCTCTGACTTTGCTACATTTTTGACAAGTTTTTGACATTGACTGTCGCTGAGATGAGATTGTAACTAGATTTTGAACTTTTTTAAATTATAAACATCCGAATTGAGAAGCTCCTCCTTTTTTGAAGTCGGTTTAAAACATAAAATAGATTACTTTGATGATTTTTTTTGTGGAGTCATCGACCGCAGTTATTGTAGTCACTTTATATCAGCAGCCTAATTGCGGAACGCCAAATCGTCAAATGATTCTGATCAGTTGGCTTCATTTCTATCACAATTGGCTTCATTTTACGATTTTCGAATTGCGAAACTCTAGTTTATTATGAAACCAATTATGAACGTTAAGGCCCTGCGCAGAAACTTAGAGTTTCGCAATTCGAAAACCGTAAAATGAAGCCAATTGTGATAGAAATGAAGCCAACTGATCAGAATCATTTGACGATTTGGCGTTCCGCAATTAGGCTGCAGTTTAAAACAGTTTTTTTGTGTAAGCCTCTTCTTCTTATGTTTTATCGATACGTCGATAAAACATAAGAATACTGTTTTTCTCAACTCATACTTCAAGTAACAACGCTAACAGCGGACGTTGACCTCCCAAAAAAATACATCAAATCTTTTTATTTTTCACGATACCCACGAATTTTACGTTTGCACCTAGTTGTACCCGGCTAAAACTAGGTGTAGCCGCACTACTTACTTACCGAGGCTATCGATACATACCAAACAAAAATGTTACCTACCATTACTGCTTATTTGTTGCTTAAATGAATTGTGCAAGGTTTGTTATTATCATTTGGATAAATAAAGACGTTTTTTTTTTTTTTTTTTTTTTTTTTACTTCGGCTATTAGCCGTAAAGTATCGATACCTACCGCGTCAGCGGAGTTTAGCTAGCCAAGTTAAAATAACCCTGAATGTGATTGGCTTGCACGCAAGTCTCGAGCAGAAGCTAGTATCTACTTATAAGCAAACAACATTTCGGCTACGCATGGTAACACCTAAACGACGAGTACGGAATATTTAAGAAAAAAAAAAAAAAATGAAATAGGTACATAGTTGGCCTAACTGTGAGAATTATGGATCCGCGGCCTCTTCCACGGTTCCACGGTGAACAAACGTGCGAACAAATTGGAATCTCGAACAATGCACGGCAAACATCGATCGACATACAGACCGACGGGCGACGGCACATCAAACGTGGAGACTGAGTAGAGTGACCATACGGCACAGTGGCTCTAGAACATTTTGAAATTGATATTAACGTTCAACACCCCACGGTTTAAAAAAAAAAAAAACAGTGGCACTCTGGGAGTGCCGACAGAAGTGAAAACAAAACACAAATAGAATACTTTGCCATCACACACTGACATATCGGATATACATTAAAACCGAGTATATCCCGACGACAGCCGAACACATCCGAAGCGGTGTCGATTATGGTAACAGTGGCGCGAGTTCAATTGTTTTTTCTCATCTGAATAAATGCCCAACGCGCCTAAAGAAGTCTTCACTTCAAAAACATAAATTGTAATCGTTTTAAAAAAAGATCGATATCTTAGCGGTGCGCGGCCTAGTTGACTGACGTCAGACGATTGGTCGTCAGTTGTCAGAAGACGCGCGCATTTGTTTCAGCACTTTCAGCCGCTGATGTCAAAAATGAAGGGCGCGCGTCTTTTGTTTCTCAAACGCCTTCTAGAATATTCTAGAAGTTGCGCCCTTACTGGACTCACGAAAGTTATTATAGAATTGGAACTACACACATCAAAAGTGTCTAGGGATCAAGCATTTTTTTGCGGATTTCTTGAGATTGAGATGTGGCTTTGTAATAAATTTATGATTTTATAAATTTATATGGATCCTTTTTGGTGCATTTCATAATTTGAATCAGGAACTGTGAATCAAATTCGAGTAAAAGATGAAAATCAGCTGTCAATATTTTCCCTATAAAAACATACAACGCATTGAAGACATTATTAGTGCTACTGTTTCCCTACTACTGATTAAAACCAACGTTATTATGGAGCGGCGACGTCATTTAAGCAGGGAAGAAATGCTCAGAGCCGTGGGAATGATAGAAGCTGGTTCCCGGCAACGTACTGTGGCTTTAGCTCTGAATACAAGTCAGAGTGTTATCAGTCGACTTTGGACACGTTACCGAAGCACTGGTACCGTGGCTGAGCGCCATGGAGGACGGTATCGCTGCACCACACGGAGACAAGACCGATACATTCAAATCTTAACTCGAAGAGCTCCAACAATAACCGCCATGATGTTAGCCGTGAGGCTTCATCACTCTTCAGGGAACTTAATTAGCGACCAAACAGTCAGAAACCGCTTGCATGAAGTGAACCTTCATTCCCGAAGACCGCTACGGGTACCACTTATAGCAATGCACAATCGTAGGATTCGATATCAATGGGCTCTTGAACACAGAAATTGGGCAGAAGAACAATGGCGTTTCGTGTGCTTTTCTGATGAGTCTCGTTTTGGTATGAGACCGGATACAAGACGTATACGACACTGGAGAACCCCTGGACGCCAACAGCGATTAAAATCCTGCCAGGAAGTCCATCCTTATAGTGGTGGAACCATCATGGTATGGGCGGGTATTTGGATCGGCGGAAGAACTGAGTTGATTTGGATCAGAGGCAACCTCAACGCTCAAATTTATGCTGAGACGATTGTATCAGACGTCATCGTTCCTCTACAAGTGCAAATCGGTCCCTTATTTCAGTTAATGCATGATAATGCACGACCGCACACCGCAAGAGTTGTAAGACAGACTCTCGCCGCAGCTAACATCAATGTCCTGCCCTGGCCTGCTCAGTCGCCAGACTTGAACCCGATTGAGCATGCATGGGATATGCTACAGAGAAGAGCTCTGCCGAATATGGAGGGTATCCAGTCGCAAGAAGACCTTTTTTTGTTGTTGCAACGAACATGGGCGGCCATTCCACAGCGTGATTTGGATGAACTCATTTTGAGTATGCCAAACCGATGTTCTTGTGTTGTTAGTGTTCGCGGTAGAAACACGGATTATTAATTGTTTAAGTTACCCAATAAAATTTTAAAGAAAACTGTTATTTCAGTCTTTTTTTCGAACTTTTGTGTTAGTGGTTCAAATGTCAAAAATCCCTTTATTAGGAAAATGGCAAATTTCTTTATTAATGCAAAGGTGACTTGGTTTATCGTTACTGTGACAAACGAAAACACTTTATTTGATGAATCCTTAAAGAAAATTTTAATTAATATCAATCAGGAGAAAAGTTATTGCAAAAATATATGTTGATCCCTAGACACTTTTGATGTGTGTATAAGCAGGTTCATTGTCTACCCGGTCCCGATATTTATAAAAATGAATTTATATACCTACTAGAGGGTACACTAACATCTGTTTTTAGCACTAGGCGATATTTGCCAAAATAAAAGCGCACTATTGAATATTAAACGCTCGGCTCGGCTGTGCACTTGATAAACTTATGACTGACTTATCAGTACCTAAGTGCAGTTTGCGTAGCTGAATTCTGAGCCAAACAATTACCGCAAAACGGGGCTACTTTGACTTCCAGGGTTACTTTGACAGGTGTTGGAACTACTTTAACAGAGCGCCAAAATCGGTTTTCACGTATGCTCAGCAAGTGTGCGTGACCTCGAGTAATATTGCGCGAGGCGCGGGGTGTGGGGAACGCGTCATAGCGTTGTGATCGGCCTTGTCAAAGTAACCCTGGAAGTCAAAGTAGCCCCGTTTTACTGTACTATATTTTTAGCCATCGATACTCTAGAAGAAGCGCTGCGTTTTAATCCAAGTACAATAATATTTAGGCATTAGGTACATTTAGGAGTCTGAAATCCAGAATAAAGGATGTAAAACTAGAAAGTGAACTAGAAGTGAGAACCACATCGTACACGATGTGGATCTTATCTCTGCGATGACGTCACTTTAGATAACAGTTTTAGGTAACATGAAAGTGTTCACCGTTCTCCCGAAATCGGAAATGTCTATCATGGTGCGCCTACCGCTACGTATAAGGTATAATATTTTTATGGTAGTGCTAAAAAGTCTGACCGGAGGATTTCCGACCTCCCTTTGTTCTGATATCATAAAGTTAATAGCGTAAGATAGCGATACACTTCTGCATTTGGAAGCTAAGTCGCCAGATTAATGACTGGCTTTGTTGTGTTTACCTAGGTTAATGGAGTGTCAATGCCTAATTAATAAAATGGACTACTACAAATAACGTGATTTGTTAACGCTTTTAATGATAGGCACGATATATTAGACAACTATAACTGAGAATAAACAAAATGAAAACAAAATCAAAAGTCGTTAGGCGGTGGAAAAGGTGCCTGTGTTTTGGTCCATCACTGGCTGTGGCAAAATCGATTGAATGCTCGTTGCTGTGTTCTTGACGTATATGCAGGTTGCCGTCGAGCTGCAGGCCCGGAACGTCTATTATTATCTTTCCTATCTTGCTGACAGTGACGGTGGCTTTAAATTGGGCAAACCAGAAAAGTGCGCGTCATATTCGTGAACGGGCGCCGTCAGTTGAGACTGGTCATCTCTTAATTGCCAAGGCTTATTTTTAATCTTACTTTTTGAATTGTTTCTTCATTTGTGTTTTTTTACATTGTTCTCACATATAGAAGCAACAAGAATAATGTACCCAGGATTTTGTAATATTCTTGATTTAAAAAAGTGTCCATGGAGTATCTTGCCCGTTCTTCTGAATAGAGATCTACGCTTTGGAATGGGCAACTAGCTTCAACTTTCTGACTAACTGACTGACTATTTAATTTCGACAATTCAAAAGTGCTTGTACATGGTTTAATTGAAATAAATGCTTTGAGTTTAAGTTTGAGTGAAGTGGTAGTGAGCTGGCCGTGTTTGTCAAAGGACCGATGGCCAGTGGGGTAAGCGTAGCGTGGGACGCCCGCCAGCTAGATGGGCCGACGACCTCAAGAATAGACAGGTGGTCAGGCTGTTGTGGCTCAGCTGGGAGAGACCATGTCCAGTAGTGATTGATTGAGACGGCGGTGACGTCATTCATCATCATCATCATCCTCCTTACCTCTTTCCAGTTTATTTGAGACTAGCGAGGACTATGGAGGTCAGAAATTATTCACTGAAAATTCAACCCGTATTTCACCCTCTTACGGGTGGAATTTCGAAATACCCTTTCTTAGTGGATACCTACTCTTCACAAAGAACACACACTTCAAATTTTATGTCTCTAGGACAGCGGTTTAAGGTGTGCGTTGATGTATCAGTCAGTCAGGACTTTGAATCCATACTAATATTATAAATTCGAAAGTAACTCTGTTTGTCTGTCAGTCTGTATGTTACCTTTTCACGCCTAAACCGCTGAACCGATTTAGATGAAATTTGGTATAGAGATAGCTTGAGTCCCGGGAAAGGACATAGGATACTTTTTATCCCGATATTCCCACGGAATCGACACTTATGCGGGTGAAACCGCGGGGCGCGCCTAGTCTCTTATATTAGGTCCTTACATATGAAATTGGCGTTTTGTATGGAAGGAACAAAAAGTCGAATATTTTTTAATATAATATATTTAATTAATCAAAGTATGAACCATTGTTTTCAATGCACTTTTGCCATCTTATAGGTAGTTCATTGATCCCTTTACTAAAAAAACCAGTCGGACGGGAATCAATAAAATCTTTGAAGGCGATTTGGACTGCCCCATCGGAGTAGAATTTTTTCCCTTGCAAAAAGTTATCCAAATTGCGAAAAAAATGGTAATCTGTTGGAGCAAGGTCCGGGGAGTACGGAGGATGTCTAAGACATTCCAATTCAAGTAATGTAACGCAGCAGTCAACGCGCGTTTGCCGGTTTGCTTCAGTCAATTCGTGAGGTACCCACCTTTCAAGCTTTTTAATCTTCCCAATTTGCTTCAAGTGAATTAAAACAGTTTTATCACTAACATCGAAGCCTGCAGCTAACTCGGACGTGGTTTGCGATGGGTCCGCTTCCACAATAGCCTTCAATTCTCCATTATCAACTTGGGTCTCAGGCCGTCCACGGGGCTTGTTCTGCAGGTCGAAATTTCCAGAACGAAAACGTTGGAACCAAAAACGAACTGTGTTTTCTTTTGCAACATGACCGCCATACACATCATTCACCCTTCGAGTCGTTTCCGCAGCACTAGTGCCACGGCGGAACTCGTACTCGTAAATAATGCGATATTTTAAATTTTCCATTTTGTAAAATGAGTGACGCAAACAGAAAAAACAGAAGAAAAAAAACAAATGAATGACGGTCATCGAAGCACAAATACATGAGTAAATAGCTGTACAAATTTGAATTTGGAATTCCTTACCAAAGAGGAGAAATTCGTGATTAAAGTGGCCAGTACGAAAAACGCCAATTTCATATGTAAGGACCTAATAATTTTAAGTAACCCACATTTTCTATGAAAAAAACTGTTGGTAGATTGTAAAGTTATATAGGTTTTCTGTTAGGTCTAAAGATAGTAGCATCTTCGTAACAGACTGGACCTTGTATCTTTCCATATATAGAAGTTTTGTTTATTCGGTCGCTTGGCTGCATATTTATATAATACAGTGCCGAGTGCGTCCGAAGTCGAGCAAATAGTCCGGGAACTCAACCAGTGTTTGCAATTGACCGACCGACACTGTAAATAGTGCATGTGTATCTACAGTATGTTGTTGAGTATGTTCTGTGAGGTGAGCTGTCTACAAGCACACCCCGGACACTCCATACAACGCTCGCAAAATAATTACCTACTACTACTACATTACACGTTTGTATACGTATGAATATGTGCGTGAGGTACTTGTGTTTGCGAGCGCTCTTGTTAATGAACTGCGACGAATACGCCGAAGTGCGGGGTGAGGTGCGGTAACTGATGTTAGTGCGGGGAAGGGAGTGGCCTTTCTGTACGTAGTACTTTAAGTATTCTGTGCTACAAGTCTTTCTTCAAATCTATCAAATTCTGGGACGAATAGAACTTCTTTGAAGTTCGTGCTTAGCTTGCCAACCTCGCACACTTTTCGCTTCCGATAACCAAAAAAATTGTCGGTTATTTTTAGCTCATTAAATACTTTGGTATTACCGTATTGCTAATACAAGTTTATTTCATGTCTTTTGGTGATATTGTCATAAATAACAATATCAGTTTGAAGACAGTTGTTATAACTAGGTACCTCTGATCTCAAAATTCAACAGGATGCCTACCACGAGCTCTTAACGCGATTCATTTTAGGACCTAAACTGAACTGTTCTTCTGATGTATTCAGACAGCCATTCTCAATAGAGCTATTGATTTATACACGGTGTGGTCGACCGCCAGCCGTTGGCTGATGTTGCAAATAAACTGCACGGTATTACCGAGACCAGAGTCCCGTTGAAACAATGAAATTAAACAAAGTTATGACAAGAATTAACGCCAACGACAAAATCAATTGACGGTATTTTCTCTTTATCGAACATTTACCATTTGTCATTTCTTTTTCTATTACTTTTTAGAAAATAGTGTTAGCTCTTTATATTATATTTAAATTGTAAATAATAAGTCAATATAGATTTGTAAAATAAAATGACCGCACTGTTGCATTCGGTACATACATCTGTAATGATAGTTGTAAGGGAGATTTTAATAAATAAATTTTGTGATAAAACGCTGTGAATAGACAAAGAGTTCGAAACAATGGGAGTTCATGCACAGTAGCCGGTTGTCTGGCATCGCCCCGGCCGGCGCGGCGGCCACACGGACGCAATGCGACGGACAGACAAACACATTTGTGTTCGTGTTGTGTGTTTCTCCGGGACCACTTCGCGCCACACTGCGACATTCTTCGTACGCGTTTTATTATTTATTTATTGTGCGTAGCAAAGCATCGACTTTTTTGTCGACGCTGCTTTTTTTAAAACTCCGAGGTGTAAAGGTTAGTGGTGTTTGTTTTGTACGACGGTTATTCATACATCACGATATTTTTGTTGAAATGCGTTTCACGGTCCAAATGTGTTACCTAGATGGATTACCAATGCTCAGTATTTGTTCGATTCAATGTCATGTTACGAAACGGCCGCTGCACAGAAAAAAGACTGCTGTTGAAGAATGATCAACGGCGGTATCACCCATATTTATATCGTCAAAATTTTTGATCCTTCGTGCCGGATCATGCTTGAATTGTTATTGCTTTGAAAGCACTTGAGTTGTTGCTGAGCTTAATCTCTGAATTTCATTGTTCAATCATATAGGATAGATGATGGATAAGTGTTGGGTTAGATTAAACTTATTCTTAACACGATCCACAAAATATCTATTATTCAGTAACTACTTGAAGTTCCTGAATTCTATTAATTAATTTACTACCTACCTAATCTTTCCTATTCATCGATATTGGATCTAAATCCATGTTGATAGAATCCTTCGTCCCAATGGTGCTTGACATAGCAGCTATAAAATTTAAAATTTAAATCTCCCTACCGTCCATTCAGGCTGAGCAAGAATTTGCAGCATAACTGCAGAAATTGCTTCAGAATGTATATCTGGGAAATCATTTATTTTGCCGATTTATGGAGTGTTTTAAAAATCCTTCCTTAGTGCTCACCTTCTTTATAAAAGGAATTCGTGTGCAAAATTTCATGCTTCCCACAAATGTAAGAGTTACTAATACATAATAATGGTTTTCATAATCCAAATCTATCTATTCATAATTTAAAAAAAAATTACCTATAGCATCCTATGACCAAGTTCTGCTCAAATTGTTGACCTATCCTTACACAATACATACTTGTAAAACGTCACAACTTCCTAAATCAATTTCAAGTCGACCACAAACAACACTGTCATCAAGTACAGACCGTCATCAATATGTATTAGAGGATCCAATCAATGAACAGAGCCCCATTCAGTAGCAGCCCAACACATAGTCGATAACAGTTACAATGAATAACGTAGCACTAAACTTATTACTGTGACGATAAACGGGCAATTTTCACGGATTACAACTGGCTTCTTGGTGACGAACACACGGATGAAAAAAATTAACAGCGCGGCAGCGTGTCGAACAACATATCAATCTGCCTAACTTTTTCCCAACTATACATAATATATTGGGTTCGATTTCTAGCCAAACCGGCACCCTAATTGTGTAACACACTATCAGTCATAAAAGAAGATATTGCTAATCCATTGCTTCATATGTTCCAAAAATTTGTCTGCTCAACAACGTAACTAACGCAATGAAAGTTGTTGAACTGTTAAAATAAAAGCCATTCCTACTGGTAATGTGTTAGGCAATTACCCCGCGGATGCAGCTCAATACCAGTGTTTTACATGGAGCGAGTGCCTATTTGACCTCCACAACCCATTACTGATTAAAACGATACCCCTTGATAAGCTTGCCAAATAACATACTTATCCCAATATGAATTCACGCTTCTTAATTTTGAGTTTGTCCGATTTTCTACTTCACTATTCTAAACGTGTGATATAAACTAGAGATATTTTTGGATCTACTTGAAGTTAGGTTATCGATTCTGTTCGGTATAGATATTTCTACAAATTATGAAGTTCAACGTTGATTGAAATTTAGCTCTACATGCCACATAAACTTTAAGGAACAATTGTTTGGGTAGCTCTTGTAACAAAAACAGCAATCCGCGAGTGTAGTTTGTGATTTGCTGGTGTATAAGCGATTTACGACCTCTTCCAAAATATCTTGGATGTTTCGGATAAAAATGTCATCAAATAAAACAAAACATAAAATCAGAAACCTGTCCTAACCTAAAATTCAGTTAAACAAAGTGCAAACTATGATATGAATAATACTGCCGCATTTGCTACAACTGCAACGAAAGTTTAACAAAAGCTCGAGGTCCCAACAGGCCGTGTGTCACCGGTGTTAACGAAATACAAATATTAGTCAACACACGACACAAATTAAGACTAATGTCTAATGTAAAGCATAGTTTAACTTGAAACTAAGTGCTTGAACAAAGTGACAGTGGCTGATTACCTGCAGTTAGATTATTATATTAGTCTTTACAATACTCCGCGAAAGTGACGCTTTGATAAGGTTTGTAGGACTAACATGGCCAGAGATCGCACGAAACAGGGAGATTTGGAAGGAAAAGGTGAGGCCTTTGCCGAGCAATGGTACACAATATCGGCTAACAAAAAAACTAAAAAAAACTTGAGAACTTTTGTGAGCGAAATTTTGTATAAATTGTCACACCAAAACTCACCACTATAACATTCGTGGTATTGGCTTATGCTTGGTTTCTATACTTAAACAAAAACGAATCGTTTTGCTTACCAATGGTAGCATTTTTATTCCCAAACGAAGCATATAAATAGATTCGTAAACTTACCTGTGTTAGCTACTTCCATATAGGAGGATTTGGTGAAGATACAAGAATTACGGTCCGTAATTTATAGGAATCGGCCATTAGTCTAATAAGATTAAGAGCATCTGTAGTAAGGATAGAAGACGCAACAACGCCTTACTTTTTCAACCGACAGCGGATAAGGAAAGGTAGTCAACGCAACAGACCTGTGTGTAAGCTAGCCCAAAAACTACAGTTCCTATTTTGACAAATCAATGTCTATCATTTTTATTTGAAAAGTTTGTTTTTAATTTTTTTTACTTTTATGACCCGCTGTTGATAATTATGTCATAATTAAATTATTTATATCCATAAGTTGTTGTTGTAGTTTAAGAACATTATATTAATTCTGTTCTGACATGTCGCCACATCCGTAGATTGCACACGTGCGAAACAGGGAGCTATTGATATCTATATTATAACGATTGCCAAAAATATTACCCATAAGCATTTTAAGAAAAACTAATTCGTAAAATCAATGTAAAAAGTTGACATTCAAGTTGACTTTATATAAGCGTGTTAAAAAAGAACCAAAGGTATCATTAGATGTCATAATTATTAACAGTCTGACAAACACGGCTACCGCATAGCTGGCAGGTATCTCAATAAAAATGTGTCTCAATAAAAAGTTAAGACACGGAGCTTAAGACCCATAAAACTCCAATACTTAGGTTTATTCTACTACGAAGTTTTTACAAAAGCGTTTGACAGCCTCGACCACCCATTAATATAGCTTTTAAAAGAGCATAACTTAAAATTACATTTTTATTCGTGCAGCGCAAAGGTTGAATCAGGTAGAAGGTGCCGTGAAATGTATCAGTGTAGTGCAACTTTTGAACTGGACGTGCGAAGAGGGACTCTCACAAGGTGAACGGTTGGGACCAATTCTTTTTATATTGTGTGTTTTCAACGGATGTTGGTAAGGGTATAACGGTGTGAGAGATTCGATTTGTTTGCCGTTTCAAGTCACCTGTTGACTGTTATCGATATGATAAGCAACAATAATTTATGATTTATAAAAAACTCTATTTTGATGACCTTATACTTACTCTTCAAACAGCAGGAAACATATTGCATTTTTTATTTTTATAATACGAAATGGTAATAAAATCCTGGAAGCACCTGTGACCTGTTGAACAAAATGAAATCTTTCCTTCCGATTCGTAAAGCGGTATAGCATGAATCACTGACCTGCACTCTACTCTCGGTGAGACCGATCCTCATAGCGATTTCCTCGCGCATGAAGATGTCAGGGTAGTGCGTCTTAGAGAAACATCTCTCCAACTCGTTCAATTGTGCCGGTGTGAACCTTGACATAAACAAAACAAGAATTATTGATGCTATCGATTAAACGTAACGTGATTTCCAGTCACTTTGGGACCGAACTCAATTCTGTTGACTGTCAACTTGTGGTGTCTTTTAGCAAGTTTGGTACGTTCTATACCTAAGTCACAAACTGTTGATCCTGCGGATATCTCTCTCCGGTCGTGCCGGATTGCTGTCCCATTGGACAATGAGAGTGAGGGAAGAAAAAGTGCACCTAAGTCTGCGCACACACTTGTGCATTATAATATCTCCCGTGACGATGATTACTAGTCTACGTTTGAGCTTGGTCGCCATGGCCGAAACTTGATCTGGAGGTTTGTAAATATAAGTCACAAATAAATGAATTCGAATTTGTTTTTGTTTTCTTACCTCGTCCGATGTCTCTTCTGCTTGGCAGGCTTATCGCTGTCGGAGGCTGATGATGACATGCTGACTGGCACTGTGGCCATGTGCCCTCCACTGTGCTGTTGGTGGATGCCACCTGTACAGAATAACTTAATAGTAAATGTTTTCGAACGGAAGGTTTTTAATAAACTTTTGTTGATTAATGGCTAATGTAATGCCTATATTCAGCTGTAGGCTGCAGGGGAAAAATTGGGTGTTGTTGTGAACTTGTAAAATGCAACGTGTTGATACATAAATAAACTCTTTATTGGCTTTAAAACATAATAACACAAACTCATTGGATATGGAGACGGTTATCACCTTAGTTAGGTTAGGTTCTAGGCTTAGGTTAGCATTTAGAGAATTTATGCCGGAAGATCGTCACTAGATCCATCATGGATCTGGCCAATGGATCTTCTGAGATTAAACGAAGTTAATATGTATTTAACTTAGACACAGCACAAACATCTCGATGGTTTGACATGTCACCACATCAGTTGGTCGCACCCGTGTGAAGTACAGGCAGGCTAGTCTTGTTATAAACCACCAGCTTCTGACCGTGACTCCGTCCGCGTGAAATTTCTTGACGACACTCGGCAATACAGTAGCTTCCCAACAGTGAAACAATTTTAGGAATTAATTGGACCAGTAGTCCCGAAGATTACTCCCTACATACAAACTCACAAGTACCTCTTTATAATATAAAGGTACTAGCTTTTACCCGCGACCTCGCCTGCGTAGATGTCGGGAAATATCCCACGGTATCCGATGTGTTACTCGAGGTAAACAATGTATTAAGTCCGTAATATATTGTTTCCATATAACTATTGGTTTACGCGGCTCACGCCAGTAAAGCTCTTCCCAGTCGGCATATTTTTTTCCGACAGACATCTTCAACAATCATCATCATATTTCAGCCAATTTACACAAAAACTTAAATTGTTATACACTTAAACCTTTCTCATGAATCACTCCGTCCATTGGTGAAAACCGTCTGAAAATCAGTTTGCATGTTTTTGAGTTTATCGCGTTCAGATAGACGCGGCGGGGGACTTTGTTTTATAATATTTATTGAGAATTGATTTAGGACAGTGGGCAGTCCCTGCGTGACCCGTGTGCGACTGCGTAAAACGCACGGGTCACGCAGGGAGCTCCTCAATATGCTGCCGATATTGTACCTTGCAGAGTAAGCAAGCTCAAGTGTCAGTGGGCTGGCCATGCTTGTCGAAGGAGCTATGGCCGGTGGACCAGACGTCCTGGAGACGGCGTATCGGCAAGCGTAGTGTAATACACTCCCCAGCTAGATGAACCGATGACCTTAAAAAGGTGATGGCTGGGACAAACTGGATGGGAAAGATGTTATGGCGCAGCCTGGGAGAGGCCTATGTCCAGCACTGGACTGCGATAGGCTGAGTTGATTGATTGTATCTATACCTTGTAAGTGTTCGGTGCGTATATTGTGCGCGATGTGCAGACGCGGCCCGAGCGCATGGTGCGACCGGTCGAGGCTCGGCTTAATCTCGTGTGGCTTGCTGTCCTCGGAGCACGAATCTTTGTGACCTGCGGACATACATGCTTGTAAGGCGCCTGTCTTAAACTAAATGTGATGGGTAATGATAGTTTAGGTTTGATGACCTGCTCTTAAGGATTTCCTAATGTAGGCAACTCAAGCAATCGTCAAGGACGATCACAAACCTAGACGTACAATATAAATCGAAACATTCTAAGCCATAGAGGTCGGAAATTATCCCATGGGAACGTACCTTCTACTGGGATAAAAATGAGTCTGTGCCAAATTTCATCCAAAGCCTTTTATTCTTATCTATTCTGTTACAATATTGCAAAATTTTATTTTATTTTATTCATTATTTATTTTTTCTAAGGGCGCGTAACGGTAAATGACAAACAGAGTTACATAATCGAAAAGAAACCAGGGTTTACTAATGTTATTAAAACCTTTTCTATATTTTATTACTACTTGATGAATTTCATAAACCTTCATCTATAAACAGTATTGTGCAGCAGGCCCCACGCCCGCGCGACCTAGTATTGCTGACACAAAAACAAATATATGTTGAACTCAAAAAAACTATATCCTCTAGAAAAATATGGTCCCAATAATTTAATTTAATTTTACGAAACTACATGATATAATATGCTAAAAACAACAAACTTTGAAGAATAAGACCGATGACTACGCACTACAAGAAAACAAAATAAAATCAATAATAGACAAAAGTAAAACAACAAATTTTAAATAAATAGAAGTATAAAAAGTAGTAATAGTAGTAGTAGGTAATTGATTATATGCGGTTCAAGACGTTTATTTCTTAATAGAATTAAAAATTCACTTATAGAAAAAACATAAGTAGGTAGATGGGAAATGATAATCCTTGGTATCAATATTGACCTCAAAAAAGCGTTTGACACGGTAGCCGTGAATTGCTACTTAAAAAGCTAGCAACCATCAACATTACCGGCAGTGCCTTAAAAATGTTCGATTCCCATCTTAAAAACAGGTCACAGTTAGTTAGAACGGGTACCTAATAATGATCAAAGTGACGCATTACGTGTGCAGTTCCCCAGGGATACTGTTTAGGGCCCCTGCTCATTTTATGTAGTTCATAATTTTATTATTCAGGAAATAAAACAAACGCACGCAGATGACACTGGCTTATTCCAGAGTATATTTCAGAGTTTTAAGCACCCTTTTTTCATATTTCAACATAACTTATTAAAGATAAAAATTTCTAAAATATGTATCTTATTTAAAACACCAAATAAAATAATACCTCCAGTCCTCCACATATACAATAAGTAATTAACAATGCCTTTCAGTAATTCTTCTACCGTGGACTCACTCACTTGAGTCATATATAATAACAAGGTTTACGTCACTATTTGGATGGCTCCGAAACATAGTGCGATGTATTCAACCTAAGAACATTGCGTCAGCACCATTTACTATAACGCCTTAGTAAAACCACACCTACTATATGTGATTGTTTGGGGCAGTGCGACCAAGACGAAGCTAACAAGCATCCAAGTTACACAAACCAAATAGGTACCCATATTTAACTCAATTACAATGCATATTTATGAAGAAAACAAAAAGGCATGTATTTTTATCTTCACGGCTCTCAAAAAAGTATCTATTGACGGAATAACTCGAGTAATATATTGTTTACTAAAATAAAACAACGTAGCAGTCGCCGAGCTAACTTGACCAATTTAAAAGACCTTTTCACGTGACCAGAGGGCTGGCCTATTCTTTGGCCAAAGAATCAGCATTGCCATACAACGTGGCAATGACAGAAGTACTGCTTTCTGAATCAAGCCCTTGATCCAGCTGCCCAACGAGAGCCTCCTCAGGTGTTGGTCGAGGCTCTTGGCTATCAATCCATTGGCTGTAACGACTATTGGCACAATGATTGCTGAGTCAACATCCCACATGTCGACAACCTCGCGAGCCAAGTCAAGATACTTGATTTTCAACATCATTATTATTATCTTGCTCTTATCCCAATTTAACAACATTTCATATCTTCCCTACTTCTCTATTAGTCGTCCTCTCGGTAGTCACTCCCTTTCTAGCCACATCATCTTTCACACAGTCCATCCATCATTTCTTTGGTCTTCCCCTGCTCGTATAGTCATCCACATTCATACTCAAAAGTTTCCTGACGACATTATACTTCCTCCGGTGAATTACCGCTACATTTTTCCCATCGATTTTGTAACTCATTTATCAAATTATGCTGATTTAATAGCTTTTATCTGTGCTTAAAAGCGTCGGTGTTACAGATGACTGGAACTCTTGGAACTCCATAACATCTCGTTTCCATTAACTCATTAACAATTCTCCTTGAAGAATATTTCATGCTCCACCAATCGTTCTTCTATCATCTTTCCAGCTACAACATCTTCACAGATACAAGGTTCAGCTACGCTTACTGTGGTCGATTCGTAGATGGGTGACCATCCATTAGATATAGAGACCCCTCCGTGCCTCAGAAAGCATATTAAGCCGTTGGTCCTGGCTATAATTTATAGATCTTTGACAGTCGTTACAGGAAGTCAGAAGCCCGAAAGTCTGAAAACCAGTGTTACCAAAGGATATTGTGTTGACCCAGTAACTGGGTTCTGGAGGTCAGATAAGCAGTCGGTCTATGTAAAATAATGGTATTCAGCTGCATCAGGTTAGACTGGACCCCAACATAGTTGGGAAAAGGTTAGGCAGATGATGATGATGATGACTTTGTAAGTCCCTCATGTACTACAAAACCTTTATATACCTTAATATATTTTTATTATTTTCTTCTTTGTCTCTAATAGTCAACGTATCATGCATACCTGTTATTTGCATGGTTACTGTAATGCCAATTTTATATGTGAGTAAGTGACAGTAATGTTAATGAAATAAATAAATTGTTCTATGGTAGACACATTAACCAAATTGAAATTAAGCAAACGTTAATTAATTAATAACATTACATTAATTATTTAAAATTTTAATTAAATTATATACTTGGCGAAACAAGCAATGTAATCAGAGGGGCAATTCTCGTAATTTTAAGAACGTTCACAGTCTGATCTCAGACACAATCTGTCAAAAATACCTCTGATTTCCCTACATTTTAGACTAGTTTTTGACATTTTTTGTCACTGAGATAGACTGCGACTAGATTTTGAACGTTTTAAATTACGAGAATTAGCCTTCAGATCTCAGACAAAATCTGTCAAAAATACCTCGAATTTTCCTACATTTTTGACAAGTTTTTGTCATTGATTGTCGCTGAGATGACATTTCGACTAGATTTTGAAAGTTCTTAATGGCCGAAAAATAAACGGGAATTGGCCTTCTGTTCTCTTCAGCAAACTATTTAAAATGAAACTACACCGTTTAATAAATCCAATTTGGACGAAGAACAAAGTGTTAATGCGTGAAATTGGCAAAGTTTGGTCGTCGGCTCCTACCAACGACTTTGCGATACTCGGCATTTTCTATTTGCCAAGAAATTGCGAATTTTCAAGCATAAAACTTGTGTCTCAAGTTGTAATGGGATATGAAATGGTATCGCTTATAGCCGGTATGGTAGACAACGACGTTTTACAAGATGAGTTTTAGGATATTATTGTATGTAGGTAATAGGAACCATGACATGTGCCTAGTAGCTTTTACGAGCCATCTAAAATGTGTTATTGTGGATACACACGAGCGACAAGTCGAAGACAGAGCCAACTGTAACCGCCGACAATATACCGCTCGTGTATTTGAGCAACGTATTCAAATACATGAGTGACACGTTGTCGACGGCAGCCGCCTACGCGTCGACGGTTGCAGTTGCCTCTGTCGACGACACGTGTCAACTTTACAGCTCAACGACACAGCACAAGTAAATGGGCAAAAAATTTATTAAGGATTAAATTATATCGTATTTGGTATCTAATGAAAGATGTTAAGAAGTAGTTCCTGAAAATAGATTGGTTATCTATAATTACCACATACATAAACCCCAAAATAATGTAAATAAAATTTTTGAAAATCCAAAAGTGCACGACTCATAATGCTCATTTGATCGTACATAAAACCATAGGTATAGATATTATATTAGTTAGTTTTTTATTAATTACAATTAAACTACTTTGAATAAAAGAGCCATTTTCAATAGGGTTCCTCCTATGGATGAAACGAATCTACTTATGAAAAAAAATTGATTCAATTAATTGATTTTTTCGCAAGCTACAATGTTTTCAGGTTTCACACTTGATTGAACAGAATTTTTTTTGAAATTTTTTGATATTTTTTTCATTTCTACTATATTAAATCAATTTTAAAAAGTACAGAATTTAATCTCCTTTAAATTATCTATACAATGGTATATAAATTAAGTAGGTTCTGTGTACTCGCAGGAGTATAACAATAGACACTTTTGACTTTTTGAATTTTAATTATGGCAAATATTTGTACATTCATTCAATGATAATAATAATTACAATTACTATGACATTATTAATTAGCTTGACATTACTGTTATAATTTATTAATTCAGATTTAATTGAATAGATAGTCAGTATGTATATTTTCAATGACAATGTAATTTAATAAGATAAATTAATAAGAATAATTATTGTATCATAATGTTCCTAATATATTTGCACACCTCACATGGTTATAATACAGTGTACCATAAGAACCTTTTATAACATCCTCCGAACCTGTGTTATGCAAATAAATGATTTTGATTTGATTTGACAGTCGCAGAAACGAGGCAAAAATTTTTTTTTTTTTTGTTTGTAAAGCACTGATGCTTCGCTTTATGAGTCGTGAATAAAAGAGAGCCAAAAACTAAAAATGCGAAAAGAATGCCAACTAAAATGAGTAATAATGTTATTTCAAACTTTATTTTTTTCACTAATTAAAGAGTGGAAACACGTCATCAAACTAGTTAGGATAATTTACTTGAAAACATAAAAACAGTACACGCAAAACAACGAGAATGTGCATGACCCTAAAATTTCGGCAGTGAAAAGTTTTAAGCTAAGTATCTCTGGGCATCCTAATTTGATCCACAGATTAGCTATGAAAGCTCTCTGTCACAGGCAGCGTCATACGACATAATGGTTTGGGAAAAGTATATGACTACAATCAAAGAAGTTTAATTTGAAATCTATATAAAGCAATGTGAGATTAGTTCGATATAGGCCAAATAAAAGCACTGATTTTTAGAATAAATTTGAATTTCATTTTTATAACGTCTTTATAGTTACAGTCCTTCGTCTTTCTCCCTGTAATCCAGTCTCTCTCCTTTCACCTTTTTTAACATTCACTTGCGCCCTTCACACCTAGACTATTTCATACTTTCATCTCTTTCATTCCACATGCTTCACATCTGTCATTCATCTTTACGTTTCATTCCAGTCATTTGTCATAACATTCCGTTCCTACATCAATATGAAATGATGTTGCTTCGGAACGTAAGGCACTCGAGAACGACTGGACCGATTTGGCTATTTTGTTTTAATAATGTTCGTAAAAAAAAAGTTGTAAAGTGGCCCGGAAAATTTGAAAATTCGGGAAAAACTGATAGTGCTTTTTAATATAAGTTTTTTGTATGATCTGATCATATTGAAATTTTGACAGGAACTGAACTTAGTCTGTCGGCTCAGCTATTTCATAAATAGAACCTAATCTAGAAAATCGCTACCAGCATCAAGTTTAGTAATAAAATATGCAGAACCTTTCACTTCGTCTAATGAAAGGTGAATAAAAGGAAGTTAAGATTTGTTTAATAGAAGAAGGCACAGAGAAAACTTAGGTGAACCATTCAAACTACTTAATGCAGACTCAAATCTTTCGAATTAGACCCATTCGTTGAAAACTAGCCATTTCAAGTAAAATTTTGCTTTTGTAGCTCTCTTCTGCTATTCATATAGCGGCATTCAGGGACTTAGAGACAAAGGATTATGCTAAATGGAAGAGCCGCCGATACCGAGGTGGTTGTTTGTCTCCATTTCAGGATCTTCCGATCTGCTAAATTCCTTCAGTTTAAATCTAAATGATCTAATTGTACCTATACCAAAAATTTGCATGTTATTATGTTATGGTTGAATATATTAAGCTACTATTATATTACCATTGTAAGAACTTTTGTAACCATATTTATCTGCAAATAAATCTTTGACTTTGACTGCGCCTCTGACTGAAAGTAAATCAAAAGTCATTTCTTAAAGATAGGCTGAAAATTGTCTCTTTTCGAACTCTAAAATTACATAAAATAGTCCCCTAAAACGCCCGCACTAGGGATTGGTGAAACTCCCTAGTGCTTTAGCTGGGAAGAAGAAGTGGCGCAACAAACTCCCCAGCAGCATAGCTGTCTGTTCAGTTTAAAAATAATTGATTCTATAGAATAGTATGCAAAGTAATTAACATTACGAAATATTCAAATACCAACCTGCACTGGGCTCGCGTGGTAGATTACAGACAGATCCCTCTCAAAGAGCGGAGGCCTGTGTCCCAGCAGTGGAAACATTAATGCTGATTATACTATCACTCAAATACCCTGGCTCCTCAGCATAGCAATGCCGATCTGACTGACAAGGATTAACTGCTCCAATCCTTGCTTTATCTACTTGACAGGACTTGACCGTGCCTTGTATGATTTCCCGGTCACTTCCTCAGTGCTAATTTTGGATCTAAAGTCCGAAATTGCATAATTTTCATCGAATTATTGTTCTGTGTCTATTGATGATTTATTGACAGTTAGTGGTATTGACGAATCAAGAGGAAGTAATTGTCTCAAATTATGTATATGATTTAAATAAGACGTCGTATCCTCACTATCTATACTAATATTATAAATTCACAAGTAACTCTGTCTATATGTTACCTTTTCACGCCTAAACCACTGGACGGATTTCGATGAAATTTGGCAAGGAGATAGATGGCATCCTGGGGAAGAATATACGGAAGACTACTGTTTGTCCCGGCAGCACGTCCCCGTGGAATATTTTCGACATCCACGCGGGCGAATCCACGGGCAGAAGCTAGTAGAAAATAAATCTTCATGTATATTTATCTCAAGAGAAGATAAGAGAAGAAGCCTCCTCGTGGAGGCTTCTTCAGGTTTCCCAAATATATCCCAAACGTGTGTTACGCAACTACCCCGCAGTACGCATAATCAGCCTATAATGTTCCCACTGCTGGGACACAGGCCTCCTCTCTGTGAGAGGGAGTGGGCCGTAATCCACCACGCGGGCCCAGTGCGGGTTGGTAGATGTCACATGTCTTCGAATTTTTGGTTCTAGGACATGCCGGTTTCCTCACGATGTTTTCCTTCACCGTTATGAGAGCAGTGGTGATGAAATAATTTACACAAAGTAAAGCGCCTGTCTGGGTTCGAACCTACGACCTACAACACGTAAGTCGCGGCCATTACCACTGGGCCACCACTGACCCCGCAGTAATTGACATCAATTTTCAGGCTTCTGACATTGACATTGGCTCGATAGTCAAGGCAGTGGATTCATAATTAACGAGTGTAGTAGCATGGGGGTCGATGGGTACCTACCTATATTGTTGTGTTATGTTTGCAGACTGACATGAAAGTTGAAAGAGTTATTTCAATCCTTTTTCTGTTTATCAAAACTAGTATTCAGCTCGCCCCAGCTTCGGCTCGGGAGACAGTCTGTTCTTGCAGATGTAGAAGAGTAGGTGATAAAATTATTTCTTAGTATTTATGAACGCAACCCATCTGTCATGGTGATTCCTAGTTTTGATAGTAGAGGGCGTCTCTCGCTCTCTCTCACCATGTCTATGTACCTAAGTAGCGTGATTTTTGCTTATGAGGAATATGTACACTTTTATTTAACAAATCGTCTTTCCGTTCAATATATAATTGCACCACGAATATCCTTCACGGTAATAGAGCGTGGTTGGCAATCAGTTACATGAATCGCGAAGGAATCAGTGAAAAATTTAAGAGTACCGGTAAAAGCAATTTTTGAGGTTAATAATTTTATCAGCACGTGCAAAAAACTGATACACGTTTTGCATTTCTTCTGATATAAAATAATAGGTATACCTAACAAGGTACAAGGGTGAAGACCACTTCACGGGCATTGCTCACCACGTTTGCTCAAGACGGGTTGGCGATTTCAGATTGCATCCATTAAATCTAGCCAAACAGAGTCAGGACCATAGAAATGTAAAAAAACAACTTCTTTCTTATATCTATGGTCAGTAGGTATAAGTCCAGGTTTCCTCACCTCAAGGGGCGATCTTTTGCAGTAGGAAATGTCCTACTGCAAAAGATCGCCCCTTGAGTTTACGTATGCTAGTCTATTCATCACACTCATTACGATTGAAGCCATTTCTGCTCTAATAATCCACTATTGACATTTTTACATATTTTATATTTTACATAATCTGGGTCCGATTACCTGATAAAACTATTGTATTATACACAGGCTGGCTTGCAACGAACTGAGATTTAGATTTTCCATCAATGGCGTAGTACGGAATTCGGAAGCCGGAGGTCAGGGTGTTGTGGCGCAGCCTGGGAGAGGCCTATGTCCAACAGTCACAAACTCGCTGTCCACTCCATTTTCAGCAGAGCTTGGAACTGGTACCAAAAGTGCCGGTTCTGTATCGGTACTTAGCGGTTCTTGCCATTTCAGTACCTGGGTACCGGTTTCAGACGTGTACCGGCTCCAGACCTGTACCGATACCAAATTCAGGTACCCGGCGCGTACCACAAATCTCACACTTGTACGAGGAACCTCGTATGGTTGGCCACTTTGATGTTAATTTTCTAATGCCTATTAACTATCCTTTTACTGCATAATTATGTCTGTTTTCTCACTCTGACTCATGGAAATATGTACTTACCTATATGTTCGTACTGGTATAGTACCGATACTGATTAGAAATTCAAATAGGTAATATAGGTACTTCGTTTGGTACCGGTAATCGCTTATTGTTTGTCGAAATAAACGTTATTTATTTTAATATCCATGCCTACAATACCATGACAGCCAACTGATATCCCTACAGTTTTCTTCACAAATCAGCATTTAAATTACATCCACGGCATCCACCCCAAGTCAGGGGCAAAAGTCGAGGCGGGCCCAGTCTTAGCGCCTCAGTCCCGGCTCACCGGGATTACGACCGGCTCATAAACACGACTTAATGGAATTGAATCCCGTAAAACAGAACGGTTCGACGGCAGCCCGGGATATTGTGTGCAAACTGTTTTATTGTACTCTAGCTTTTCTAGGGACTGGAGTTTTTTTTTGCCATTTGAAGAAATTTACCAAGGTTTGCAACGAGTGTAGCGTCTTGAATTCAGCTTTGTTTATGCCTAACTCATTTTCCTTGTTCCTTCTGTTTTTGAACTTGTATTCTTATAATTTTTTTTTTTATTTACCGCTGCACCGGTTTACGTCCAAAACCAACCTTGCGGCATAGAGTCACAGCGTTATGCTGAGCAATGGCCGTTTTGCGTAGATGTGACACATATTTTCTCCCAACTTGTTATTTTTGTGTTTTTTCTTTGCGATAAGTTTACCGCAAATAAATGTTTTTCTTTATTTCCATAAATTGTTAATTAGGTACTTAAAGACTGTGTTGAATTATTAGATTTCAATTTAAATTCCTTGGAGTTTTAAATGTTTTACATTTATGTTTTTAATATTTTGACAAAATGGGGGTACCTATTTTTGCAACTTGGGGTTAGCTCTATTAAATTATTATCTACCTGCATATCGCTCATTTGGGGAAGCATCGACGTAACTGCTACTTTTTTTTTTACTTCTTTGCTTTCCTAACGTAAATACAAAGCGTATTTAAATTCTAAGTGCTTTGTCATATTTAACTAATTTTTGGGTAAAAATACATTTACGTCAATGTTTCTCCAAATGAGCGATATATGTAGGTATATGTATAGGTATCTATCTTATTTATAAAAAGCCCTCCCTACTCTCTTTCCACTTCTCTCTGTTCAAAGCTGCTAAGGACCAGTTCTCTATCTACCTAATACCTACATTATAATTTGAAAAATGAGCAGGAATATGCATGAATATACAGGGTGTTTGGAAGCTGGACGCAAAGCCTTAAGGGGGTGATAGACACCATTTAGAGCCATAAAAATATAGAAGTATGGTTTTTTTATTTTTTTATTAAAAGTTTATATTTAAAAATAAAAAATCATTCGTCTAAGACATTATGGCTCAAAATGCTGTAAATGGTGTCAACTATCACTCTCTTAAAGCTTTGCATTCAGCTTCCAAACACCCTGTATATTACCTATATGGTAAGATTAGGTATGATTCTAGGTAGGAATGACCAATATTGTATGGTCCTGTGCCCTGCGTAAAACCTACGAGTATATAACTACCTATACTTTATGAAGCTGCACCATTTAGAAGTTGCAACTTTTTTTAATGTGAATGCGAATGGTGGTACCTACCTATATTTAGCTACAACTGAGTTACACCTTTATGTCTAAACCAATAAGGATGTCATTTTGCACAGACAATTTAGGTACTTCCTTGATGAATAGGTATGTAGGTACCTATTTTGTAGGGTAGGTACTGTAGAGGTTGTGCCTCTGTTGTAATACAGGCCGGTCATCGTGGACGGCATCTGCTGTGTGAACGTTTAAGTGTGTGTCATTGAAAAAGATTAGGTTTGACGCGTAAAAATAGGAAGGGCTAATTTTATGTAGGTACCTAATTAATGTGAAAACTCCTAAAATAATATCTAAAGAAATCGAATAGGAGTTTCATTTAAATAAAAGGGCTTCCCCCGTACTTATCGCTTATAGTACA
Source organism: Amphipoea lucens (assembly GCA_947508005.1). Classification (NCBI taxonomy): domain Eukaryota; kingdom Metazoa; phylum Arthropoda; class Insecta; order Lepidoptera; family Noctuidae; genus Amphipoea; species Amphipoea lucens. The sequence continues at coordinate 14,210,575 of OX382379.1, forward strand.
GTCAGCATCAAAAGTCGATTAACACTATCATTTTTACATGTTATTAAATTGACAACAACTTTTTTCAATAAACTGATTTTTAGCTTTTCACATATCTAATAGACAAGAGTAGGTATATATTCTAAAAAAATTTCTTCTGCTGCAATTTTGAACAAATATTTTGCTCAATAACTAAGATTAAAAAAACTGAAGTGTTAATCAACTTTTGATGCTGACCGTAGCTACGATAGGTATATTACCTACTTATAGCTATGGAAAAACTGGTAATTAATACTATTCTAATCAAACTAGCCTGTATTGTCCCACTGCAGGGCAAAGGCTCTCCCTTTTCCACACAATTCCGTCTTTTGCTTTTGTTTTAAACGCACGGCGAAATCGCGGCAAGCCAAAGCAAAGATGGCGGGACGAGTTTGGCTCCTACCGAAAGGACTGTCAAACGAAAATAGAGAATTGTGTGGTGATATCATTACCACACAAAAAATCCGTATTCGAAGCAGGAAATTAATGACTACTTACCTCCCAAAGCTGTCGCTGTGAGGTTATTGAGCATGGCCTCTAGGGGCCAACCCTGGCCACCCCCTATGTCGACATCGTCCTCAACACAGCTACACAAACCAATGGCTACCGCTGGCACCACAGTCCACTCCCTAGCACTCGCGAACTATCAGCGAACCCGCCACAACTTAACAATGGGCATCATCCCTTAACTAAATCACAAGTCCACTCTTAACGGCACGAAAAAATCCAACGACACTCACTCAAAACGTCAAAAAGGACGAAATTCCAGCGAAAACCCGCCTTAATACAAAATAATTAGCGCTATATTAAACCCAATTAGTTTTAATTACGACTCCGTTCAAACTTATTTACACACTTAATTTTTGTTATAAAATTAATATAACCCGTTTAGTATCAATTTGTATAAATTTGCAGTTTGATTGGTTCGCCCTTAAAATGATCGTTTAATGTGGAAACCGACCGACGACTGCTACAAAAACAGATAGTGCTCACATTGTTGCCGACCCTGCTCCACGGAAAGCTCTACGCGAAGAAATATACCCGTCCTTCTCTAACACCTGCCAAACATCCGAGTGTCTCGCTCGTTTTGCACGCGTGCATCAGTAATGGATGCTTACATTTTGTTTACGTTCGATTTGAACAAACGAATAATCTATTATTTCATTCGTGCACGTATTATTGATACGGACCTTTCCCATTCATACAATATTCATATACTGACATAACTGCTTTTGTCTCGTTCTTCCTGGAGCGTTCTGTACGTCAGGATCGTAGTTCTGTCTCTATCGCACACGGGTTTTGGATATCGAACGCATTCCTTGCCTCTACACGGCGACCAATCGGAGCCCAGAGAAATCACTTTCAAAGCATCTAGGGCTGGCACCCACGTCGCAATATTGAAATATTATTGCTACGGCGAGCGCAGGGCGTTCCGTTCTTTTGTAATGGAAAAAACAAATACAGGCAGTGTGTTCGTGATATAAGTCGCTATAGTTGTGTTGTCGGAGGTAAATAAGAGTACTCGAATGAGATCCGTTGGAAATATTTCAGCTGGGTTGCGTTCGAAAACGTCGCAGTCTGAGTGCGATTTCTTGTAAAAGCGCCTTTAATTTTTGGACGTTGTTGAATAAGGAATGCGGGGGAATGGACACTTGACGAAATGGATACCTACGGACTGTTTTTATGCTGGCTTTTTTGTTTTAGATCCATCGAAGCATTTATTTTATTTCGGTACGATATGTTAAAGGTATTTTGGTATTTTGTAGATTCACGCATATCATGATTTTATTGTAGGCTCGGTGGATCTTGAAATTCATTTCTCTGGTTTCGGTTTAAACTTCCAAAACTATTTGTTGGTAGATAGTTAGATATTTGAAATTGTTTTTTTAAGTCCATATTTAAATAGAATAGCGGAGTAGTTGCGTAACACACTAAGAGTAGGTAGGAATGGCTTTCAATTTGACAGTTCAACAACATTCATTGCGTCGTTTACGTTGTTGAGCTGAATTTTTTTTCGAATAGGTATATGAAGCAACTAGCTGCGCCCCGCGGTTTCACCCGCATAAGTCTCGATCCCGTGGTAATATCGGGATAAAAAGTATCCTATGTCCTTTTCCGGGACTCAAGCTATCTTTATACCAAATTTCATCAAAATTGGTCCAGCCGTTTGAGCGTGAAGAAGTAACAAACATATAAACACACACACACACACACTCACAAACTTTCGCCTTTATAATATTAGTGTGATAGTGTGATGATAAGTGTGAAGTGTGATGGATTAGTACCTAATATCCTTCAAAATGATTCAGATTTTTATTTAAATTGTGTTACGCAATTAGGAAGCAGCTTATTGGACTGCAAAGTTTGTTGAAATAGATGAAAATTAAGAAACAAAAACGAGAAAATCTAAAATGCCTGCTACCTTTAGCAGGGGTAGGTAATCATTATTGTTGAATTGAAACTTTTTAGACGGCGATTCGATAATTGAAAGAGACAAGGACGCGTCACGTTTAGGCACGTTTAGTTACCTACATGAGAGAGGAGTAAGATATAACTCTATCTGTCACTCTCACTCACACTAAATCTCTCTTATTCTTAATTTTTTTTTAAGAAGTTTTACTTCTATCACGTGCAGGGCTTGAAATACCGGTATTTATGGGGACCCGTAGGTACTGTAGAGAGTCTTGCTGACTCTACTGGGGTTAACTACAGATGGGAACTATTTTACTGAATTAAACTCCCATTAGACTTTTAAGGTGAATGGGTACTTAGTTGTAGCCCGCGAAATTCAATTTTTCTTACGTTTTTTGCAATTTTCAGGTCAGTGTCAGGTTGTATCTTGATCAAAATATGATTTGCGACTATAATAGACATGTATTTACAGAATTATAGTCATTAGAATCATTAATATATCTCTTTAAGATAGATTTCTACCATCAACACTTTTCCATACGAGATTTGTTCTTAACGGTAGAAATCTAACTTAGAAATATGTATTAATGATTCTAATTATTATAATTCTGTAAATACGTACCGGTTATAGTCGCGAATCATATTTTGATCTAGATACAACCTGACACTGACCTGAAAATTGTAAAAAACGTAAGAAAAATTAAATTTCGCGGGCTACAACTACCCATTCACCTTAAAGCATATTATTCAGGAGTCTCTCATCATATTTTTATTATTATCTCGACTTATTTCTTATACGTCAAACCTACTAAGTACTCTCAATATGACACATGCTTAAACGTTGGCATGGAACATGCCTACAAATATTAGCGGTCTGTCTCGCAAGGAGGTCAAATCCCTAAAGTACCATTAGCCTTGGTGTGATACTGGTACCAGAGTAGTACCTGTACTAATGTGACCGGTAGGTAACAGATGTTTTATGTACCTACCTGTACTATCGGCATTCTAATCAGTAGATACTGTACTGGTACCAAACAAATATTTCTGTAAGTTGGAGTGTGAAAACAGATATAGGTACCTATAGTAAGTAAAAAAAATAACTTTTTTGCCAACCATACGAGAGAGGGTACAAAATATGTGTGGTACGCGCCGGGTACCTGAATTTGGTATCGGTACTTGTTAGGTGGGGTACCAGTACCCGTCTGGAACCGGTATTTATATACCTGTGCTTTATTGTACACCACAAAAATACGTAACATTTTTTTTTTTTTATCGAACACTAAAAATATACAATGGGCGGCCTTATAGCTTTCTGTAATCTCTTCCAGGCAACCTTGAAATGGACAGCGATATAAGCGGTACCCAGGTACTATAATGGCAACTTTAGCAAGTAGGTACCGCTACGTAGGTACCGATACAGAAACCTGTTTTGGGCTTGGAACCGGTAATTTTGGTACAGGTTCCAAGCCCTAATCACGTGTACGATGCTCAACGCACCTTTTTTAGGGTTCCGTACCTCAAAAGGAAAAACGGAACCCTAATAAGATCACTTCATTGTCCGACCGTCTGTCAGAGACCCTTTTTCTCAGGAACGCGTGGAATTATCAAGTTGAAATTAATATCAAATACTCAAGGCTGCAATCCCTTGAAGCAATGAAAAAATCAAACTTCTATGTCAACGCAATCAAAATATACGGGCGTTTATGTTCCGTTTAAGCCGCACATTTTCACACTCGCAAGGGAATCAAACCTATAGGGTACTTCCCGTTGACCTATAATCATGAAATTTGGCAAGACGCAGTGTGTAGCACAAGTAGGTAAAGGAAAAAATTCGAAAACTGTAATTTTGTAGTTACATACCTACCAAAAAACATGTACGGAACCCTCGGTGCGCGAGTCCGACTCGCACTTGACCGTTTTTTTACTACCAGTATCTACTTCCAGTCATATAGAATACATACATAACACACACATATATACATACCTAGGTACTCGCTTTCCTTATTAACTTTAATGAAATTCCTTTTGTGCTACAGCGAAAAGTAGAAGAATTTAATAAAAAAATGTAAATGAAAGTTTGACAAACAGTCTTCCATCGTGTTACCCAGTAACCGGAATGTGGAGGTCAGACAGGCATTTAAAAACTGGTATTCAGCTGCATCCGGTTAGACTGGAAGCCGATCCCAACATAGTAGGTAACAACAAAGGCTAGGAAAGAAAGAAAGAAAATACATTTAGGTATTTAGCACAGACTAAAAGTCACACAATACACCAGATACCAGAAAAAACAAAAAAAAAAAATTTGAATAAAAACTGTAAAGTCCGATGTAAAAAAAAAATAAGTAGGAAAGTGTGCCTCACGGCTGCGCTAAAAAGACCCAGTTCAGCAAAAATGCCAGACAACTAGTGCCTGACGCTGGTTTTCAACTGGACCTGTTCTTTTTTTTTTATAGAAAGAAAATACACACATCAAAAGTGTCTAGGGATCAACATATATTTTTGCAATAACTTTTCTCCTGATTGATATTAATTAAAATTTTCTTTAAGGATTCATCAAATAAAGTGTTTTCGTTTGTCACAGTAACGATAAACCAAGTCACCTTTGCATTAATAAAGAAATTTGCCATTTTCCTAATAAAGGGATTTTTGACATTTGAACCACTAACACAAAAGTTCGAAAAAAAGACTGAAATAACAGTTTTCTTTAAAATTTTATTGGGTAACTTAAACAATTAATAATCCGTGTTTCTACCGCGAACACTAACAACACAAGAACATCGGTTTGGCATACTCAAAATGAGTTCATCCAAATCACGCTGTGGAATGGCCGCCCATGTTCGTTGCAACAACAAAAAAAGGTCTTCTTGCGACTGGATACCCTCCATATTCGGCAGAGCTCTTCTCTGTAGCATATCCCATGCATGCTGAATCGGGTTCAAGTCTGGCGACTGAGCAGGCCAGGGCAGGACATTGATGTTAGCTGCGGCGAGAGTCTGTCTTACAACTCTTGCGGTGTGCGGTCGTGCATTATCATGCATTAACTGAAATAAGGGACCGATTTGCACTTGTAGAGGAACGATGACGTCTGATACAATCGTCTCAGCATAAATTTGAGCGTTGAGGTTGCCTCTGATCCAAATCAACTCAGTTCTTCCGCCGATCCAAATACCCGCCCATACCATGATGGTTCCACCACTATAAGGATGGACTTCCTGGCAGGATTTTAATCGCTGTTGGCGTCCAGGGGTTCTCCAGTGTCGTATACGTCTTGTATCCGGTCTCATACCAAAACGAGACTCATCAGAAAAGCACACGAAACGCCATTGTTCTTCTGCCCAATTTCTGTGTTCAAGAGCCCATTGATATCGAATCCTACGATTGTGCATTGCTATAGGTGGTACCCGTAGCGGTCTTCGGGAATGAAGGTTCACTTCATGCAAGCGGTTTCTGACTGTTTGGTCGCTAATTAAGTTCCCTGAAGAGTGATGAAGCCTCACGGCTAACATCATGGCGGTTATTGTTGGAGCTCTTCGAGTTAAGATTTGAATGTATCGGTCTTGTCTCCGTGTGGTGCAGCGATACCGTCCTCCATGGCGCTCAGCCACGGTACCAGTGCTTCGGTAACGTGTCCAAAGTCGACTGATAACACTCTGACTTGTATTCAGAGCTAAAGCCACAGTACGTTGCCGGGAACCAGCTTCTATCATTCCCACGGCTCTGAGCATTTCTTCCCTGCTTAAATGACGTCGCCGCTCCATAATAACGTTGGTTTTAATCAGTAGTAGGGAAACAGTAGCACTAATAATGTCTTCAATGCGTTGTATGTTTTTATAGGAAAAATATTGACAGCTGATTTTCATCTTTTACTCGAATTTGATTCACAGTTCCTGATTCAAATTGTGAAATGCACCAAAAAGGATCCATATAAATTTATAAAATCATAAATTTATTACAAAGCCACATCTCAATCTCAAGAAATCCGCATAAAAATGCTTGATCCCTAGACACTTTTGATGTGTGTATATTTATTTAGCTAACTAGGCAGATGCAGATCCCCACCTACCGACCTACGAGGACCTACCTACTTTCAGTAATAAAGAATACATACGTGCATTACACACACACATGCACACACATAGCACACATACCTACTCGCTTTCCATATTAACTTTGATGAAATTCCTTGTATAGAGAAAAGTAGAAGAATTTCATAAATTTTTGTAGCATGTAACATGCTCCAGGAAAAATTCCTTACATTTTCGACGACTCATATAGGTACAGGGCTAAATTAAATTTGCTTGTAAAACTGCGCAGATGTGATGGGCATCGACATCTAAACACTACAAAACAAGACTGAAATTAATTCAATGATTGTTTGTGGGGTCATCGACCGCAGTTATCGTAGGTAGTGACTTGATTTTAAGAATTGACAACATTTCATATTTTTAACCTGCATGTATTATTACGTTATATAAAAGTAAATTCAAATCTGGGGCACCCATATTTTTTCGTTTTTCGAAATTATGTACTTTTCATTCATAATTTCAACTTTGAAATTCGGTGTATTCTAAAAAGACGTAAGCGCCAGATGACGTCATGCTTACCTTTGCTTTACTGTGACCCGTCAAGAAAACTGTTAGATGTCACTTGTCTCAGTCGTTGTTTTGGTTCCTTCATTGGCGTATATTTTTCATTGGGATCCATTTTATTGGCGAAATATCAATCAAAAATTGATAATTTAAACAGTAAGCAGCGTGTCGAGTTGATAGGAAAAAATATTGTTGAATTCAATTCAGTTTTTTAGTTGTTTTCTAGTTACACTTCTTAGGTGACATTGACATGTCTTGTTTGATGTAATGTTTTCAATCAAAGACATTGGAATGCGCAAAGGTAACTACCATATTCCGCCATTTATGTGACGTCATCACATGATTTTTGATTTTAATTTTTTTTTCTCAGAAATTTTGCAATAAAAAAATAAAATAAAAATATATTTGAACTCAGGATACGAAAATAAAGAAATAGTATTTTTGTTTGAAGGTCGTGTCAGGTTTGAAATGTTGTCAATTAGTCCATTAAAGACTCAGTTGCCATTTTGAGAAATGGGCATTCTGCGCCTAAATTACTTGGATCAGTTTAAAATATCTACTACAATTTTTATTCATGTATACTTCAGAGACGTGATGGGTATCGAAACTTGCAAGTTAGTAACTTGAAGTTTGAGTTGAGAAAATCCGTTTTCTTTTGGTTTTCAGCGGTCGTTGATGATGTACAACAAACCCCCTGTTCCTTATATCCCTACTGATATATCTCCACTGGTAGGGATAAGTACTTGGAGATTTTTTCCAATTATCGCTACCGGTAGGGAAATATGGAACCTTGTGATCCATATATCCCTACTGATCCGCACTGGTTGGGATAGTTGGATTTTTTTTTCCGTTTATCGCTACCAGTAGGGATAAAAAGTTTTCAAGGGTTTCTTTAATAAGGTGATAAATAAGGTGTTCCTGAATTACTTGTGATTAGAAATATTTAAAAAAAAACAAAAGAAAACAATAATGAAAACAAATTCAGTACGGGTTTGTGTACCTAAATTAAAATTGTTTTCATGATTGTTTTCTTTTATTATTTTTTTCCGGTGAGACTGGTAGCCAACCCCAACATAGTTAAGAAAAGGCTAGGCAGATGAAGATGATCTAGCCCCAAAAAAACCGTAGACATAGCGAAAAATTCGTTTTTGTGGCGCAGCTAGGGAGATGCCTATGTCCAGCAATGGACAACGATAGCTTGGGAAATTTCTAGGCTCGAGGGTCCTAAAGATGGGCAAGCGAGGACCACGGTCTACCAAATGAAATGATACCAGCCAGTAGTCCATTATTTGTTCTATGTCGTTAACCTTTTTTTTTTCTCGCGTTGGATATCCTCATGTACTTCCTCATGGACTTCCTCTATCGTGGGGGTGACAGAGGGGCAGGCCGGACTCTTACCGGCTAAAACCACCGCGGTGTTCCACCTCTATCTATGGCCGGGGGTGCGAGATTCGCATAAGCATTTACCGCTCCGCCGCAAAACTTCTTCTTCTTAGCGTGTCGATGGCAATCTATGTACTCGGCCCAGAATTCGGCCACTTGTTTGGCGCCATCACTAGCGTCCATCAGTTCCTTTAACGTGCAGCTAACAGGACACGCAGTGCACGATATTAAGTGTCCCATCGTTTGTGGAACAGCACCACATTTACACTCCAAGGCGGAGTCGTCTATAAATTTCCACCTGAACAGGTTTTCCTTGCTTCGGCCAACCTGGGTCCGGAGTCTGTTTAAAGACTTCCAGTTTACCCAAGGTAACTCATGTCCAGGTGGGAGGTCCTCAGCGGGTGGAACGAACGGTTTGGGTAAGGAAGCACTGTCTCGCCACAGCCTCAGTCTTTCTTGTGGTAGTTCGCCAGTGAGTGGGACGACAAACTACTTGTATCTCAAGACAATATGAATTGACTTTTTAAAGAGATTTAGCATTTAATCTAAGAAGAAAGAAAATAAGTTTTTTTTGCAGTAAACATGACGATGGTGATGATGATCTACTGAGATTAAATGCTAAAGGCTAAAAAAATGATCAGCCCTTGATTTTTGCACTTTGTGATTGGCTACGGTTTTTTGTGTTATTTGCCGAATAATATCAAACTGAAAAAAAATCAGAACAAAAAGAGAAAAAGGTAAAAAAAAAGACGGGTTGCACTCCGGGAGTGCCGGCAGAAGTGAAAACTTGAATATTAACGTTGAAATAAATCAATTTTGAATTGAATTAATATAACTAATTTTTTTTCACTATTTCTGCGTCACTTTTTTCATTAATCGATGCACTTTGTTCAATTTCCATATTTTAAACACTTTATATACACGAATTTTACGAATACACAGCAGTGTGGCTACTACACAGACGGTCGAGCCATCAGCTGTCCATCCATCCATCCACATCCACGTCCACCGTCACCGTCACCGTCACCGTCACCGTCACCGTCACCGTCACCGTCACCGTCACCGTCACCGTCCCCGTCACCGTCACCGTCACCGTCCGTCCGTCCGTCCGTCCGTCCGTCCATCCATCCATCCATTATCGTGTCTCACTTGGTTCACTTCGGTTGGCGCCGCCGTAGAAAGAGGGGGGGGAAAATCTCTCCTGACGGTCACGTGTCCTGACGCGATGTCCTGACGCGAGTTTGACATTTTTTCCCCATTACAAAAAGTGTGCAACGCCGCTAAAGAAGTTTTCACTTCAAAAATATACATAATTAAACATCCGAATTGAAAACCTCCTTCTTTTTTGAAGTCGCTTAAAAAAAGTATTCAGAATATTTTAAGCCTACGATTTAGACAAGTTCTGGTTCTTGTAAGGTCACCGATTTCTCCATGACCCGTGATAAAGCGACTGCAAAATGAATACTGATTGTAGTTTTGAAAGTCTCTGGCAAACATTCTATTCAAACAAAACCAGAGACTCAAAAACAAACAAAACGAAAATTATTATTCAAATTGTAGACGCTTTTTCGGAAGGTTTAAAAATAATAACACTGAAACTAAAACATTATACCAAAACTTGGATCTGAATGAAGACAGCAATAACTCTAGAAGTATCAGGATAGGAAAAGGACAAGAAAGGGGACGCGACGGCGGCGTAGCAATGTTCCACGGCGTAGCATCATTTCGCGCCGTAGCAACGTTCCGCGCCGTAGCAACGTACCACGCCGTAGCAACGTTCCGCACCGTAGACGTGCTACGAGTTAATCTCCGTTCACTATAATAATGAATATTATACCTAGTATTTAATTATTATTTTTTTGATCGTCAGCTGTAAATATGTATTTTTTTTTTATTAGCTTTAAATACGAAGTGAAGCATCAACATAATACAGTTAAAACCGGCTAAGTGCGAGTCGGACTCAAGGCTTTCATCCCGTACCAGCAAAGTTATTATTTCTACCTTCAGTATTTGAAGTCACTAACACAAGTTTTTTGTGACATTTCAAATGCCCATTTATTACGATTAAAAAAGAAGCCCTGTGACAGATAGACGGCGTAGGCTAGGTTAATATAGTCCCGTTGGTACCTACCCGATATGAGTAGGTACAGCTCCCTGAAAAATAAATAAAAAAAATATTTATGGGCATAAATGCTAAATGATTTATTTTCTGTAAGTAGGTTTGTACAAACACTTTTACACGTCAATCATATTTTTTACAAGCTAGATGAGGTCGGCGTTTCCTATCTGACTACTCTGAGAAGAAAGGCCGAAACAAACTCAGAGGTCACAGTCTCTTTTAAAGTCCAGACAAAATCTTGGTCAGATCATGTGAAGACCATGTATGTAGATTGGTGTCTGAAATGGTATTTTGAGGAAAGAACCACACAGATTGAGCGGTCCAATCAGTGTCAAAGACAGGTCACAGAAAATCTGAAACCCTGACTCCAGAGCTAGGTTAGAGTACCTACCTGTATTTCAGGAGCCAGGGACTTCTTCCAATGAGGTTACAATTAAGCGAGGTTTATGTAGCAAAGTCACTTAACATTAAGTTTAAATAATATGAATAAGAAAAAAAAAACCGGCCAAGTGCGATTCGGACTCGCACACCGAGGGTTCCGTACAAACCTGATTAAAATATTTTTATTATATGAAAATATTTTTATTACTAACAATTTACGGTTTTCGCATTTTTTCCTTTATCTGTGCTATAAGACGTTGCTTTGTGCCAAATTTCAAGATTGTGAGTTCACGAGAAGTACCCTGTAGGTTTTGATTCCCTTGCGAGTGTCGAGAAGTTTGCGGCATAAACGGCTGTATCTTTTGATTGCGTTGGCTTAGAAGTTTGATTTTTACACAGATCTAAGGGACAGCAGACTTGAGTATTTCATATAAATTCCAGCTTGATACCTTTACGCGTTCTTGAGAAAAAGGGTCTTGACAGACAGACAGACGGACGGACGGACAACAAAGTGATCCTATAAGGGTTCCGTTTTTTCCTTTAGAGGTACGGAACCCTACAAATATTAAAATCAAGTTTGGAAACAAAATTAGAATAAAAGCTATACGGCATACATCGTCAAGCAGTTAAATCAATAAAAAAGTAATTTAAAAAAATTAAATCTACTTAAAAGAAATTAACTCAAAATTATGAAATAACTTTAATTTCGGAAGTCGGTGTCTTGCGATCTGTATTTTAGTTTTAGTTTTTTACATGCGTGTCGAATTGATAACCTCCTTTTTTTGAAGTCGGTAAAAACTAAATTTAATTTAAAATTGGAAAATACAATTCAGAAACAGTATCGCAATTAGCTGGGAACTCAGACGGACGTGATTACGTCATAGGATACTGCCGACACTGCGTCACTGGAACTCACCCGCTCTGACGTCACTCGCGTAATTGCAACATATTGCGTTGTTGTACCACTTGACGTACTGCTGACAACCCGGTACAACAATAGAGGGTACTCTTTAAAAATTTCAAAGGTATACCAAATCAAAAATATACAAATCTGTCAAGCTCCGCGAGCTTCGCTAATGAGACGCAATTGATTTTCTATTGTTTCGTCACCGATCAGTAACGCGCGGGGCTTGACCGGTTAAAGGTCAATATTCAATAAAAAAAAATAGATAGAAATCATCGATTTCATAGTCTAAATTTCATAGAGACGTGAGATGGAATAGACAAACTGGAAGACCTAACATGGCATGATTTTTTTATAGAGGTGGTTTATGGCAATACTGCAAAAGAATTTCAACAACTTGCAATAACAATGAACACACGCACGTATTCAACGTCATCATCATCTGCCTAGCCTTTTCCCAACTATGTTGGGGTCGGCTTCCAGTCTAACCGGATGCAGCTGAATACCAGTATTTTACATGGTGCGACTGCCTATCTGACCTCCACAACCCAGTTACTGGGTAATACGACACCCCTATGGTAAGACTGGTTGTCAGATCTTCGGGCTTCTGACGACCCGTAACGACTGGCAAAGATCCACGAATGACAGCCGGGACCAACGGCTTAACGTGCTTTCCGAGGCACGGAGGGGTCTTGGTATGTGAAGATGGTCACCCATCCACAGATCAACCGCGGCAAGCGTAGCTTTACCTGATCGATCGACCCGTGCGGCTGATATTACTCAGCCACAAGCCCCTCCAATACGTATTCAACGTATTCAATGAAATTATCCGGAAAAGAACCGGAGTTATCAACATAGCTTGCAGAGTAAGCAAACTGAAGTGGCAGTGGGCTGGCCATGTTTGTCGGAGTGGAGGCCGCGTATCGGCAAGCGTAGTGTTGGACACCCGCCTGTTAGATGGACCGACGACCTAAAGAAGATGGCTGGGACTGGCTGGATGCGGAAGAAGGAGGACAGGGTGTTGTGGAGCAGCCTGGGATAGGTCTATGTCCAGTTGTGGACTGCAATAGGCTGAGTTGATTGATTGACGTATTCAACGATACCCAGTCGTGAATTTCAATTTAATTGCCCGTCTAAATCGACATCATTAATTATCATCATCGGTCTTACGTCGATTTCTATTTCTGACCTGACACAATAAACTAAAATGCTCTGAGGGGTAATTCTCGTCATTTTAACCGGTCAAGCGGCGCGCGTCGCCCATTGACGTCGAAACAATAGAAAATCAATTGTGTCTCATTAGCGGAGCTTGACCGATTAAGAACGTTCACAATCTGATCTCAGTCTCATCCTGTCAAAAATAGCTCTAATTTCCATACATTTTGACAAATTTTTGACATTTGTTCGTCGCCAAGATGAGACTGCGACTAGATTTTGAACGTTTTAAATTACGAGAATTGGCCTTCTGTTATCTTGTGAAAATGTGACTGAGCAAAAGTTCAAGCGTGATGATAAAAAAAAACCGACTTCAGAATAAAACACTACAAAGCGATAAAGAACTTTAATTTCAGAAGTCGGTGTCGTTGGTTCCGCATTTTCGTTCTTTGACACCGACTTCCGAAATTAAAGTTATGTATCAGTATCACCGACTAGAAGAATCATCAAAATTCGCATAGTAATGCCGCAGATGCAGTACATTTATGCATATAACTTCATATTTTATACTAAAACCTTCCTGACAGTATGTAGATCACATAGTGAAAGAATTATCAAAATTGGTTCATTAGTTTTTGAGAAAATCGCGGTCATACAAACATACATACATACGGGTCGAATACAGAACCTCCTTTTTTGAAGTCGGTTAAAAATAAAGTACCAACTTTAAGAGGGCGCCGACCATAGTCGACCGCACAGTGGCGCCCTCATCGTTTTTTAGGTTATTTCTTTTATTTTAGAATGAAAATGCAGAAAATAAGCACGTAAAGTTGTGCTCCACAAGATTGTACGTTAATATTGTTGCAAACGGTAGTTTTACATTGTTTAGTTTTATTATAATCATTAAAACGGATAAAAGCACAACTTAACGTGCTTATTTTCTGCATTTTCATTCTAAAATAAAAGAAATAACCTAAAAAACGATGAGGGCGCCACTGTGCGGTCGACTATGGTCGGCGCCCTCTTAATAGAATAACACATTCAGAAACGCAACAATCCTATTTCCCCTTTGTTCCACTATTCGTGTGCCCTCTTGCACACAGGTAACAGTGGATGCAATAAAATGGCGCTTGGCGAGTAGTACTCTGTCAGAGTGGAGTATTTGTGACGGAAGTGTGTGACAGTCCGCTTTGATGTGACGCGAGCTGCAAACTCAAGCGCCGTTGAGAGCATGCAATGTGCGCGTGCACTGTTTTATATTAATCTCAGTAACAATGTAAAGGAAGTCCTTCAACTACGTGGAAGAATGTTCTGATTTAAATTAATTTCTCCAAAATCATTTAAGTACGTGAAAAAGTGACGAAGGATTTTCGGCGATAAAAGAATTTTGAGACCTAAAGTAAATTAATATCAAATTTATTTTAATTGTAATTAAGTTGATTTCAGAGTAACTACAACTATTGAAAAAGTTACAAAAATGTTTGAAGTAGTAACGTAAACTGAATTTTATTATGTAAGAATTAAAGTTATTTTTCCATAAACTCATATTTGTTTACATTTTTGGCTAATAAATCGCGGATGCAGATAGAAGTGTGCATACTCAGTGGGCAATTGCACCCGTCGCGCGTCGACGGGTACAAGGCTGCACTAAAAGTATCGGGAATGGAATATTTCCACTGTTCCTGTCATATTAAAATCTTTTTAATTGAAAACTCTTTGGTTTTAAAAATCGAATACCATTTATTTATTTAAAAAAAGATTCTCGGTCTTGTCACAAGGTTTTGTCAAACTTGTTTAGTCGTTGAGAAAATGGAATTGACTCGAGAAAATTCAAGAGCGATGATTTATTATGACTTTCGAAATGGTTTAACACAAAAACAGTGTGTTGACCGGATGATTTCTGCATTTGGTGATGAAGCCCCATCCAAAACCACAATTTATCGCTGCTTTGCTGAATTCCAATGTGGACGTGTCAAGCTCAGTGATGATCCCCGTCAAGGTCGTCAAAAAACTGCAGTCACCCAAGAAAACGTTGATGCTGTGCGTAAGCTGATTGAGGAAGATCGACATGTGACATACCTACCGCGAAATTCAGGCAACTTTAGACATTGGCATCAGTCAAATACAAATAATCTTGCATGAACAATTAGGTGTAAAAAAGTTTTTTCCCGATGGATACCGCATTCGCTCTGTGAAGAGCAAAAATCGGCTCGCGTTACTTGGTGCGTCAGAACTCTCGAAGGATTCCACACAGGATCCTCAAATGCTGTAGACAACATCGTATCAGGTGACGAATCCTGGATATACGCGTACGAACCCGAACCCATATTTTGTTGACTGTACGTAACGTACATAGATACACATGCATGTTGGTATTTTTAGAGAAGGGAAAAAGCCATTGAACTCGCGACACTGTTACCGTTACCGTAACCGACACCAAATAAATATTTCGAAATATTTCCTGACGGTTCAAAAAATACACACGTAATTGTTCAAGTTTTCACTACTGTCGGCACTCCCGGAGTGCCACTGTTTTTTTTACAGAATAGCACTATAGGTTTCCTCACGACCTTTTCGCTAACGTGACATCCAAGATAAACTCGTAGTATGAGCTTTTCGCTCATATTTGCACGTAAATTCTTCAACATCGAGAAGATTAGGTTGAAAGTTGTATCAAATCATTATGTTACTTATGATCACTTTTTCAATACAGGGTGTTACGGAAAGGGTATATCAATACAAACGGGTTGAAGAGTGTATCTGGTCTAGAATCTCTGTACAAAATTTCAGCTCAAAAGCATTAACTTTGAAAATGCTTAATATTTTTTTATTTCGACATCACGGCGCTGCACTGGCGCGCGGCGGCGTGATATACGTGTACTAGGCGCACAGACACACTACAGATAATGGATAATGACCCTCGTAGTGCGGTGACACGTTTGTTATGATTTCAATTTAATAAACTATCGAAATCAAAAAATATTAAGCATTTTCAAAGTTACTGCTTTTGAGCTGAAATTTTGTACAGAGGTTCTAGACCAGATACACTTTTCAACCCGTTTGTATTGATATACCCTTTCCGTTACACCCTGTATATATTGTATATATTATATTAGTTATAAATTGCATGAATTAATACAAGAATCCTGCAAACAAACGCAGTGAGCCAACCGTGACGGATTAAGTAAACACTTGGGGTTTCACTTAGCGCCACTTAGCGCTGCCCCGCCAGATTAACAGTAACGTGTCTTTACTTAAAACTAATGCAATTACAGTGCCAGAGCAAGACGCTGCTATACGAGAGAGGAAGATAGAGAGAGCATACAGCATGTTGCCCTTTGATGCCATTTGATCTGGGATCACTGGGAGTGACTATACTTGTTGCCCAATAAGTGATGTGGGATTTAATTATATTGAAGTTTGTCCATCTTCATTTGGATCCAATTGATTGGACTAGGATAGTCTAGCGATTGTATGGTCGCTTTGAATGCGTTGTTGAACTAAGACTGTTAACGCTATGCTGCTAGGAAATTTTTGTTTTGTGCGCCATTTCATCATCCCAGCTAAAAGGACGTCCATTTATTATGTGAGGCAATTTTGGCGATTTTTGGACCCCCCCTCCCCCTTAGTGAGATATCGTGAGATTTGACTCGACCCCCTCCCCTTCCCTCTAATCTCACGTGCCATTGTTCAAATTGCGTGTTTTCAGTGTAAATGCGTTAATCTTCATTGCGTTGGATTTATTAAAAAAAAAATCATTTTTTTAATTATTTTTTTTAAGACTGAAATGAATGAAAATGAAATTGAAAAAATTAAAACAAAATTAGGTACGTGATACTTGCCAGGACCCCGGTCTCTCCCCCACGTGAGATTGGGTGAGAATCGGCTTGACCCCCTCAGCCCCCCCTAACCGCCCCAAGTAATTAATAGATGCCCCCTAAAGCTCTAGAAAGTGGTGAAGAAGGGCAAACGTTTTGAGAGACTGTCTTGTGCATTTTTGCTGTTCAAGAAGCGATGTTTCTGAGTTTAGTTTGAATAAATGACTTGATTTTGAAAGAAAAGTTGCAGATTCAGCAACAGGCAACAGGTGTCAAAAATCACAACAGATAAACTTGAACTCAAAGCATTTATTTCAATTAAACCATTTACAGGCACTTTCGAATTGTCAAGAAATCGATCAGGAAGCTAGTTGCCCATTCCAAAGCGTAGGTACCTGTGGAGGAGAACGGGCAAGAAACTCCATGGACACTCTTTTAAATTATATTTTTACAAAAATAGTAGTTAATCTTGAATTTATAATTACATGTAAAAAAAAGATGTACGCGTTAAAAGCTAGATAAAATATTGGCCCTCATATTATTCCATAAGTAAGTACCTACTTGCCAAATATTATGTTAATGTGCAAAATACTGCGGCCAGCCCTCACCACAAATCGCTAAATAATCGTTTACCGCTAAACGTGTTTCAAGCATCGCTCTGTTTCTGACAATCGTTTGAAGATGATAGAGACAGCATGATATTTTAATATAATGTTATTACTGATGCGCCAAACGCATTTAGTGATTTGTGGTGGATGCGAGCCTAAGTACAGTAAATACATGTTCAAAAGCGTATACCTAACCTGCTTCTGCCCGCGACTTTGTCCGCGTGAAACACCCTCCTCCCATTCACCCTCTTAGGGGTAGAATTTCGAAAAAACCTTTCTTAGTGGATACCTACTCTTCACAAAGACCACAACCTCAAAATTGCACGTCTCTAGGACCAGCGGTTTAGACTGTGCGTTGATATACCAGTCTGTCAGTCAGGACTTTGAATTTTACATACATACACAAAGTGTAAAAAAATTAACCTTAAAAACTTTAAGATGTGCTTTAGACCATCGAACTGAACAACTTTCACTATGGGACCAACTCCGAAATGACGAAAAAAAAATCAGCTGTTTCATACAAAAGTTCAATACCTACTCGGCCAAAATGTATGAAACAGCTCATTTTTTTTTCGTGATTTCAGAGTTGATCCCATAGTGAAAGTTGTTAAGTTCGATGGTCTAAAGCACCTCTTAAAGTTTTTAAGGTTAATTTTTTTACACCATATATAGATAATTGACAAACAATTATATTACCAAACGTATCATTCGATCTGGTTTTATAAACAGATCAATCAACTCAGCCTATCGCAGTCCCCTGCTGGACATAGACCTCTCCCAGGCTGCGCCACAGCACCCTGTCCTCCGCTTTCCGCATCCAGTCTGTCCCAGCCACCTTCTTTAGGTCGTCCGTTCATCTAGCTGGGGGGCGGCCCACACTATAAATAGTGCCATCCACAAAGACGCGCCCCACTCATCTTCCTAATCGCTATTGGTTATCGCTAGTTAATTCTGCTCGTGTTTTAGTTTTTTGATACACACTAATTACCAACTAAATAAGTGATTACTGTGTATCGACAAAAACACTAGCGGAATGTTGCACAATTGTACTGTAAGCGATTTGGAAGAAGAGTGGGGTGCGTCTTCGTGGATGGCGCTATCTGTACGCTTGCCGATACGCGGTCTCCACATCAGGGCTCGTCTGCTCCACCGGCCATTGGTAATTCGACAAATATGGCCAGCCCACTACTACCTCAGCTTGCTTACTCTGCAAGCTATGTTGGGAACTCCACTTCTTCACCGGATAACTTCAATTCTGATTTTATTCTTCGAAGAAACTCCGAGAATAGCCCACTCCATGTCGCGCTGAGCGCTCTGGAATTTGTGGACCAGCCCGACCGTCAGTGTCCACGTTTTGGCATCGTATGTCATGATGTGCAGGATGCACTGGTTATAATAATATTCCACAACTATCACACAACGCCATCTAGTCCCAAGCTAAGCAGAGCTTGTATTATGGGTAATAGACAACTGATAAAGGTTGAAGACCTTTATCCTCAAACACTGCGGCATAGGTGACGAGAAGACTTGACGAAGTTTTCCAAACGCTGTCCAATCTACTGTATTCTTTTTTCAACTTTCTTCTCAAAGTTGTGTCCACCGTACTGGATATCTAGCCTTAGATAGACATATTCCTTCACAACTTCGCCCCCTCGATGTGGATTGGTCTCGATGTGGATTAAACAGACAAGAGCGTGAAATCTGTAACAAAACAAAATATTATAACAATTTTATGCAAACAAACAATAAAGTAACCAAAACACCATTACAGGGGAGCGGGGCCGGCGGGCGCTAAGCGATGATTTTTAATAAAAATATACCCTCGGCTTAATATCGGATATGCCTATGGTATCTGTGAAAAGTCCACCGAAAAAGCCACAATTTCCGACTTACTACCATTCAAAAATGTTTTCTCTACTCCACCTAATACAGTCGGATTTCGATTGCACACCAAACTACTGCCTCTCCTCAGTGTCTCGCTTTCCCTATGTTAGAAAATTCAACCTTAACTGGAAATAATAAAGTTTAATTTTGCGGGGCAAGTGGTAGTCGTTAGGGTGAATACAGACAATCGTGTGGGGTAACGCATGGTAACACCGAAACCGCGCGTAGTTTATTATAAGTTAATACGCACCCGCCTTAACTCGCCGGATAGCTTATGATACACTTCGAGCCAAAATTATGTGCGCAGAATATTATTTTAGGCAAAATTTGACCGACACAGTGGAATTTAAGACACTTCCTTATTTGTAATAAAATATTTGTTTAAAAAAATTTCAATTTGAAACCTTTTCAAAACAGAAATCTAGCTGCTATAAATATAGTAGGTCTGTAACTCTGTATAGTACATATCAGTCACCAATATTTAAATTATATGTAGGTACTATATAAACTGATATTCTCTCAGAATTTCTGTAATGAATTACTTAAATACAGTTTGTAATAATCTGAACGAATAGGGTCAAATTTAATTAGCTACCTAAACTCCGCAGACGTGATGAGTATGTACATATTTATCTAAACAAGATAAAACAACAAAAATAAATTAATTTGATGTTAGTGTAGACACTTGAAATATCAGAATTTTTGTGTAAACTTCACAAAGGTGACTGTTATCAATATCTAAACACGATAAAACAAAAGTAAATAGATTTTCTCAACTCATACTTTATCTAACAAACTCCAAGCTTTGTCACTTTTTACGAACGCCACAAAATTTGTGACCCATTTCTCATGCACGACAGTGCACAGCTCGCTCCCCATTTTAGCGTTTCCATTGTAATAAAGTTACACGGTTTTTAACTCGGCGGGCACGGCACTTGCCACTAACACGTTGGTACTAAGGTACCATACCGCGCTCCCTACACTTTCGGCGGCAGATGTTCCGATTTTCCAAAGAAGATCCATCAGTAATGCATGTCACTTGTTTTTAACAGAGCCCACAAAAGTAAGTTCGTTGTTTTTATATTTAGATAAGAATAAAGGGAAATATTTAGCTGATCCTTTAAAAACTTTTTGGGCATATAATGACAAACACTTTTTTTTTTTTATTTATGAACCTCTAAATTTTTTTTGGCCATCGAATGATGCACTCTTTTTAAAAAGAATGAGCCTCATTTTAACTTTCTGATAACAGTGCGTAAAATTATTCACGGCTATAACGATTCGTCATATTTGATTGCGGAGCTGTGTCAATAGTGTGTTCCTAATAATGACAACGCACAGGTCAATTGCACTTGATGATCGTATGAATGCATCAGTGAGCGGAGTTCGCGCAGCTGAATTTTAGGCCAAAGATGTTTGAACTTTTTGCCATCGATAAGCTAAGAAGATGAAGTTTTTTTTTGGTTTATATGGTGTATCTACATAATAAAGAATATTCTAAGAAGAAGTATGTCCAATTTTGTAGTACTGTAGCTCGATCCGCCTCCCCTAGACCGCGTATGTTGACGATGCTCAACGGGCTCTTGGGGACCAACCCGGGATTTGACTTGTTTGCTGATGAATGGAAAACGATAATGTTAGATAGTTTGCGGTTCTGTGAGAAGACAGAGTGGAAGGATTAACTTAGTTTAGTTTAATGGCTAACTAATTGTTCTAAATACACTCCCGGAGTCCTAAATCAAGCCACTCTGCACCTCAGTACTTATACAAATGTACTCTGTGCCCTGCCCTTCAAAGTCAAAGTCAAAGCATTTATTTCAAATAGGCACATACAAGGCACTTTTGAACGTCAAAAATTATCTTAAAATAGAATTGATTCTAGTCGCCCATTCCAAAAGGTAGTTTTCGTATGGAGAAGAATGGGCAAGAAACTCCACCGTTACTCTTTTAAAATGTTTTAGGTACCTACAATATTTTGCATGGGTAGATTAATTATATAATAACATGTGAGGACGATGCACCTAAAATAAAATTACTATACCAGAATAGGTAAAAGAATTAAAAACGAAACCATGACATATAAATTAATTATCTGATAGATACATGGTGCTCACATGCTTCTTTTATATAGAAGTCTATAACTTTTTAATGGTGGTAATGGTCGTGAATTCAAATTCGGAACAATGACTTCACCAAAATGGTGGCCAGTATGTCGGCATAAAAACTGCATAAAAAAGTTTTCTTGGAATATTCATTATGTAGATATTTTAAGTCTTTATAATTATACCTCAAATGGAATTGCACGGGAGTGTAGGTATATTTTTTTTATTCTGTTAGCCTATACATTGTGTCCCACAGCTGGACAATACCTATATAATAAAAGACGGGTTGCACTCCGGGAGTGCCGGCAGAAGTGAAAACTTGAATATTAACGTTGAAATAAATCAATTATTAATTGAATTAATATAACTCGTTTTTTTTTTCACTTTTTCTGCGTCCCTTTTTTCATTAATAGATGCACTTTGTTCAATTTCCATATTTTAAACATTTTATATACACGAATGTTACGAATACACAGCAGTGTGTCCTCGTCCACTTCCACTTCTACTTCTACTTCCACTTCCACTTCGACTTCGACTTTGACTTTGACTTCGACTTCGACATTGACTTCCACTTCCACTTCCACTTCCACTTCCACTTCGACTTCGACTTTGACTTTGACTTTGACTTTGACTTTGACTTTGACTTTGACTTCGACTTCGACTTTGACTTTGACTTCCACTTCCACTTCCTCTTCCGCTTCCACTTCTGCTTCCACTTCCACTTCGACTTCCACTTCCACTTCCTCTTCCGCTTCCACTTCTGCTTCCACTTCCACTTCCACTCCATCCATCCATCCATCCATCCATCCATCCAACCATCCATTGTGTCCGTGTGTCACTTCACTTCGGTTGGCGACGCCGTAGAAAGAGAGGGGGGGGAATCTCTCCTGACGGTCACGTGTCCTGACGCGATGCCCTGACGCGAGTTTAACATTTTTTACCCATTACAAAAAGTGTTCAACGCCGCTAAAGAAGTTTTCACTTCAATAAGTAAATAAATGTAGGTGAGGGGTTCGTGGCTAAATATTAACAGCCGCACAGGCCGATTGATCAGGTTAAGCTACGCTTGCCGCGGTTGGTTTGTGGATGGGTGATCATCTTTACATACCGAGACCCCTCCGTGCCTCGAAAAGCACGTTAAGTTGGTCCCGGCTGTCATTCGTAGATCTTTGACAGTCGTAGGCAGTCAAAAGCCCGAAAGTCTGACAAACAGTCTTACCAAGGAGTAACGTATTACCCAGTAACTGGGTTGTAGAGGTCAGATAGGCAGTCGCTCCATGTAAAATACCGGTATTCAGCTGCAGCCGGCTAGACTGGAAGCTAACCCCAACATAGTTGGGAAAAGGCTAGGCAGATGAAATAAATAAATGTAGGTAGGTACTCTTATCGTCAAGGTATCAGTTAAGGTGGTTACGAAGTTATCATCAGTTTCATTTAAAAAACAAGAATATCAGGCAAGATACCTTTTAGCGATGCACGATGCTTTCAGCAGCTGAAAATTTTTGAATAGGTACACTACACAGATATATAATAGATATACCTAGATAACGCAAGTATCACGAACTGTATGAAAACTAAGCGTGCCACTTTTTGACTACCTACTATGACGTCACAAGCTCGCGCTCTCTCGCTCACGCTCACCCAGCCAGCAGTACGCAGGACTGAGCGCGAAAGTGGCGGCTTATGATTTTCGAGCGTAAGCTGGTGCGATTTTTGACACGCGAAGTAGTTGCTCTTGCGTTATCTAGGTGTATCTATATCTGTGGTACACTACGAAGCTTTAATGAAATGCAGCTGAAGTAACATTTCATAGAGGATGAATTTAAAATGTAGGTATCTACCTAAGTACGTAGTAAGTGCAGGTGGGCAGACTAGAGAATAATTCATTTCGGAATGAATACTTCTTCCGCCACCCGCTTAAATCGCTGGCCCGCATAAAGTTTAGGTACCCGATAGTGCTGTACTGCTGCAGGTAGCAAACCTGCTATAATATCATATTATCAATAAAAAAATGTTTAAAACCTAAAACCCGACTACTGAAAAGGATGAAACAAGAAAGTATCTTCCCGTGGTCGCATGCCGCTGTACTAACATACACAATTATAAGCTATACTGTACTTTCTTGTTTCATCCTTTTCAGTAGTCGGGTTTTAGTTTTAAAACTTTTTAATCTTTAATTATTTTGGGGCTTATTTCAGTAACATTTATATTTTTGAAATGCGCTGATTAAGCCCTTTCATTTGATACCCCACAAGGTACCATCCCAAAATATTTATTTTAAAATTCATTACTTTATGTCCTCTAGAAGGCGCCATGTTGAGTTTAGTGTGACATCACATAGCCTATAATCAGCGGACGGTCAAGACGCTTCTAACGATACCTCATTTGTCAAATTATTATAAGTACTTTTGAAGTTATGAGGGAATAGATGAACATACATATATACATAAATACCGGTCAAAATCGTAACGCACCTTTTTGCTTCGCCGTAGTCGGATAAGAAAGAGCCAAATCCAGGTCGGACTCGCACACGAAAGATTCCGAACCACTGTATATGTTTACGGGTTGTTTCCGTTTAGACAGATTTTCGTTTCGGCAGATTTTTGTTTCGACAGCGTGTCAACATACTCGTGTATACTACATATTTATGAAACACGTTTATTCTATGAGGATCCTCTTTAATTCTTAACTTATCATCATCTGCCTAGCCATTTCCCAACTATGTTAGGGTCGGTTTCCAATGTAACCGCATGCAGCTGAATACCAGTATTTTACATAAAGCGACTGCCTATCTAACCTCTACAACCCAGTTACTGGGTAATGCGATACTCCTTGGTAGACTTTCGGGCTACTGATAACGTCAAAGATCCACGAATAACAGCCGGGACCAATGGCTTAACGTGCTTTCTGAGGCACGTGGGGATCACACCGCCAACTTCCAAACTCTGTTGCTTGTTAATTCTTAATGAAAAAAAACCGGCCAAGTGCGAGTCGGACTCGCGCACCGAGGGTTCCGTACAAACCTGTTTAAAATATTTTTATTATATGATGTAACTAAAAATTTACGGTTTTCACAATTTTTCCTTTATCTATGCTATAAGACGTTGCTTCGTACCAAATTTCAAGATTCTGAGTTCACGGGAAGTACCCTGTAGGTTTTGATTCCCTTGCCAGTGTCGAAAATTTGCGGCATAAACGGCTGTATCTTTTGATTGCGTTGGCTTAGAAGTTTGATTTTTTCACAGCTCCAAGGGACAGTAGACCTGAGTATTTGATATAAATTCCAGCTTTTTACCTCTTCGCTTTCCTGAGAAAAAGGGTCTTGACAGACAGACGGACGGACGGACGGACGGACAACAAAGTGATCCTATAAGGGTTCCGTTTTTTCCTTTCGAGGTACGGAACCCTAAAAATATATATTTTGTAATGTAACTAAAAATTTAAGGTTTTCGGAATTTTTCCTTTATGTGTGCTATAAAACGTTGCTTCATGCCAAATTTCAAGATTTTAGGTCGACTGGAAGTACCCTTTAGGTTTTGATTCCCTTGCGAGTACTTGCGAGTTTCAAAATATGCAGCTTAAATTGCTGTTTCTTTTAATTGCGTTGACATAGAAGTTTGATTTTGTTACAGCTTAAAGGTATTATAGACCTGAGTATTTGGTATGAATTTCAATTTAATACCTCTACGCGTTTATGAGGAAATGGGTAGTAAGTTTAAAATTATTAAAAAAATATATATTATGTGATGTAACTAAAAATTTATGGTTTTCGTAATTTTTCCTTTATCTATGCTATAAGACGTTGCTTTGTACCAAATTTCAAGATTCTGAGTTCATGGGAAGCACCCTGTAGGTTTTGATTCCCTTGCAAGTGTCGAAAATTTGCGGCATAAACGGCTGTATCTTTTGATTGCGTTGGCTTAGAAGTTTGATTTTTTCACAGCTTCAAGGGACAGTAGACTTGAGTAATTGATATAAATTTCAGCTTCATACCTCCACGCGTTCCTGAGAAAAAGGGTCTTGACAGACGGACGGACGGACAGACGGACAACAAAGTGATCCTATAAGGGTTCCGTTTTTTCCTTTTGAGGTACGGAACCCTAAAAAGACCTAATAACACTTAACCCGACCCGAGAATCAAACCCAGGACCCGACACTCAGTAATCACGCTTGCGATCACGAAATTACACATACATGACCCCACATTACATATATGGGCACTCCGAGCAGATCGGCACACAGTATAACGGCATACTCATAGCTACAGATATACTATTAACATTAGCATGTCGGTGACGCGAACCCATAAGATTTTTGCAGCGAAAAATCGCTCAACGTGTCTAACGAAGTTTTTATTTAAAAAAAAACACTGGCTATGAAAAAGCCAAACTGGAAAGCTTGACTGAAATCACAGTAGGCACGATGAAATTTTTTTTGCGCTAAAAATGGTCAATGGTGCAAACAAGAACCTAAACTATATTATTTTTTTTTTTATTGTTCGGGAAACAAGTTAGCTGTAAGTTTCCCAAACAAAATAAAATTTAAAAAAATAGTTTAGGTTTAGTCCTACAAGATGAAATTGAAGGCTATGTACAGACGCCAGCACATCAACCTACCCGAAACTGTCAAATTTTCCCAATCAACTTTGAACCTTATTATTTAGTGATAAAGTTGAAAATCTACTAAAAAAATTTGACAGGTTGTAGTAGGTTGATGTGCTGGCGTCTGTATCAGTTTCCGCTGATAAACACTAAAACAAAACCAAAAATAGGTCGGTACAAAATACTAGGTACTATATCATCGATTAATACAAATGAATACTTATTACTAGTGGTTTGGCCGCAAACAATTACCTACTTTTCTGTGAAAAAGCTTTTCACAAATACAACACGTCATGCTGAAATAAATACTGTTGGTGATTATTTCACAATTTTTTCTGAATTATTGATATACATACTTGAAATTATTATCATAGAGTTATTTATCAAATTTAAATATGAATGTGGTTTTTTTTTGTGCTCTTATCATCACTGGAACATTTTCAACACAATTTATTTTGTTATGTATTGAATTTAAATATATCCAAATTATGTTCACGAGACAGTTTATGAAAACTTCTGCTAGCACGGATTAGAAGCGAATTCTGCCCAATCTGGAATGAGGGACATGTTTAGATACCAGTCTCATTTAGCTATAATACGCGCCAAAAAGCTCAGTAATATAGGGATTTTGCGCAGGTAAGTCGTGTACGAAATAGTTTCCCATAATGTGTATATCTATTCAGGGATTTATCGATGACATTTAGATAAACATTCTTAACAATATTATAATATTTAATACGAAATAATAAAGTTTAAGATAAAAGTCAAGTTTCATCTTTCGTGGCGCGTACTATATACTCTACGTATCGATATCGATACATTCTACCCGGACGCACACCTCTAGCCGGTGCCGGCGTAAGAGCTAAGCCCTGTTCGCGCTCCCCGGGGAACTAATATATTGTTATTTGTAACTGAGATACCCACTGTGAGTTACTTGCTGTTATTTGCGAGCCGTTTGCTCAACGCTCGATATTTGATACTTACATCACTAGAGATTTGTTGGTTTCGTGTGTTTAGCGATGGTAAGCTTGGAACGCGTGCCTGAATTACGTAAACATAGCAGGTCAGTCAGAATCACAGATATAGATAGACCTAGATAACGCAAGTATCACGAACTGTATGAAAACTAAGCGTGCCACTTTTTGACTACCTACTATGACGTCACAAGCTCGCGCTCTCTCGCTCACGCTCACCTAGCCAGCAGTACGCAGGACTGAGCGCGAAAGTGGCGGCTTATGATTTTCGAACGTAAGCTGGTGCGATTTTTGGCACGCGAAGTAGTTGCTCTTGCGTTATCTAGGTGTATCTATATCTGTGGTCAGAATATTTTTATGTGACTAATTTATTTCTAACTAGCAGCGCCCCGCGGTTTCACCCGCATAAGTGTCGATCCCGTGGCACAGTGTTCCATTTGATCAAAAAAAAAATTCCTCTGCTGTTTATGGTATTTATCGATCAAGGGATGCATTTATAATGTACATGTGAAACACCCACGTGTCCATTTCAAATACTTTTTTTTAAATCATGAAGTTTAGGTGATCTTTTCATTAAAAAAATTAAAATACATACTTAAGTAAATTCTGAAAACGTAACTGTCCAAGGTATTTATTTTATACAGGGTGTCCCTGGAAGTATGGATCAAATCGAATAGGGGCGTGGGCAAGGTCATTTCCAAACCTTTTGACCCTGAGAATGACAGTGAATTTTTTTACGGTTCAAAAGTTATGACCTATTTTTATTTTATTTTTTCAATCACTTCGCATAGTGATCAAAGAAAATAATCATAAAAAAATACTATCAGGGCTATCTAAAAAAAATAAATTGATAGCCCTGATAGTTTTTTTTTAAAGATTTCTTTAAAATGATTCGATTACTGTTCTTTTTTTTTAGTTTTTTGTTTTTTTGCTAAAACGTTTGGAAATGACCTTGCCCACGCCCCTATTCGATTTGATCCATACTTCCAGGGACATCCTGTATAAATATAACACAACCATGTAACATGATTCTGATATAAATATCTATTTTCACTAGGTACTGCCACAGTAACTAAAAAAAAACATAAACAGGCCGTAGGTACAGATACGGCCGTTTATGTATTTTTACTTTAACTTAGACGTTTGATTTTTTCACAGCGTCAAGGGACTGTAGACCTGAGTATGTATATGGTTATTAGTTTCAACTCGATACCTCCACACGTTACCGAGATAAAGAGTCATGACAGACAGACAGACAGACAACAAAGTGATCCTATAAGGGTTCCGTTTTTCCTTTTGAGGCTTTTGAGGAGGAACCCTAAAAATAGATTTTTTAAACTGATATTTCGTGTGACTAAATAACTGCGGTCGATGACCCCACAATAAAAATAACAACTATTAGTTTTTTTTTGTTTTCATGAGAAAACAAAAAAAAAAACGAATAGTTGTTATTTTGAGTTATTTTGAGATGTTGTTCAACATGAGTTGAAATATCGATACCTACCAGTTTAAAATAACCCTGCAAGTATTATACTAATTATGAACAACTAGCTGCGCCTCGCGGTTTCACCCGCATAAGTTTCGATCCCGTGAGAATATAGGGTAGCCAATATGTTAATCCAGTGTCAGCTACCTCCATACAAAATTTTATCAAAATTGGTCCAGCCGTTTGAGCGTGAAGAAGTAACAAACATATAAACACACACACTCACAAACTTTCACCTTTATAATATTAGTGTGATGATAATATAATGTAGTGAATTCAATAGGAATCTATTGAATTCACTAAGAGAACAACAGAATAAGTCCGTCTAACTCACTACGAGGTATGACGAAACTGAAACATTCGGTAATTCTACGACAAAACTGTAAATTCCTTCACACTTCAACCGGTACACAAGCAATCACAAAGCCGTGCAAAACGCCATAACAGTTCACAAACTCGTAACCAATGAAAAACCGAAAATCCGCCATACAGCAGATAGCGAAGATCGGGGCACAATTTTTCCTAACGCCCCGCAATAAGCCTCATGATCCGGCCAGTAAACACCACCCGGAATACAAACTGCCGCTAACTAGCCTCGAAACAAACATATTTCAAACTGTATTAACGCCTGATTTATAAAACGGCTTTATACGGAAATGGCGGAGAAAAAATTCCGTATTTCGCAAGCCGGGCTTTTTATGATCTCGTAATGGTAGGAGGGTTTAGGCTGAATGATGTATGGAGCGGATGAGCAGGCATGCTGGTTTACTGGTTTAACATATTTTAGGTAAGTAACCAAATCAGCTCATGTCATTCTATGTAAGGTAATATTGGTGATGTGCTTCAGAAAGGTCAAAATCAAAAATATAAATAAAAAAAAGCAATTAAAAAAATTTAAAATCCCGACTGCAACCTTATAGCTGCTAAAACTAACTGAAAAGCTAAAAACAAGCCCATTTAAATAAAAGTTGGAAGCAGGCGGGACCCAATTTGAGTTTGAAACTATAATAATGGTATGGGCCCCGCCTGCTTCCAACTTTTATTTAATTTATAATGGGCTTGTTTTTAACTTTTTAGTTAGTTTTAGTACCTATAAGGTTGCAGTCGGGTTTTTTAATTTTTTATTTGCTTTTTTATGCTTAAATCTTATAGATAAAAATCAATTGCCGTTCGCCAGTCTCGCAAAAACTCGAGAATAGCTCGACCGATTGTTATGAAACTTTGGCAAGTTGTTGTGTGCGCGCCGGAGAAGGTTCCTAGTTCAAGTTCAAGTTATTTATTTCGTAACAAAAATACATTTGTGTCGAAATATTTGCACCTACCTATCCTAACAACAAAAATTTTAAAAAGGCACTGTCATGCCGAACATTAGCTAGTTCTGAATAAATAAATACCAACTAACATATAAAGATACGTAAAATATTCAAGCAAATAAATTGTTTTTTTTTTTTCACCTGCGCCCGGATAATAGAGCTCATAATAACTATTCTTCCTACCATCCAAATTTAATTACGTCATCATAGATCAACCATCAACAATTACGCTTAAAGAATGCGTTTGTCGAACAAGGGATGTTATTAAATCAGTGACGTCAGTCGCGTGGCGGGAGCGTGCCCCGCGACTACGACGCAGGTGAGGCATGCGCTGCGCCGCTTGCGCACAGTTCATGTACATACTGCAACGTTCCACTGGCGACCTTTGGTTTGCGCCTCTGTTCATATTTTTGAAGTGAAAACTTCTGCTGGCGCATTTTGCGCTCTTTCTGAACTGTGAACGAAACTGAACCTTCACGCTTGTGTCTGTAGCGGTATCTACAACCCCACATGCGAACAACGCGTCATACTGACGTCACGCAAAATCCTGCATCTCGCAAGCAGAGTTTACCGCGCAACTAGTTTATACTAAACAACGGCCCGACATGCACCCTTCATCTGGTCGGAGGATCTTCCCTTTTCTATGGAGTATGAGTGAACTTTACACCCTGTTCCTCATACCTCTATAAGTCCGACGCTGAATCGGGTATACTCGGCTCCAGTCGTAATTAGTAGAAAACAAACAGTTCATTTATCAAATTAAATTTCATTCAAAAAACATCCATCTTTTTCTTTTTAAACTTCAACTATATCCAACGACCCTGGAGAATTTTTATCTCACGAAGTGACGCGCTCTTTACTTGTGGTAAACAAGAGTACAAACACGCTGTAAATGTGTGTGTAAGCACAGGACCTCTCGCTCGGTACCGTTCGAGACACGGGAGAAGTTGGAAGTGTGTGTGTGTGTGTGTGCTGACGCTACTCATCTTCACGTACACATTCACAGCGTGTTTGTTCATTTGGTTAACACAGGTAAAGCGCGCGTCGCTTTGTGAGATAAAAATACTGTAAGTACTGCAAAAGCAATATCATGTCCTCCCAAATATATGAAAGTAGATCAAAGCGGAATATATCACAATATCATACGGGCAAAGGTGCATTTAATAGTCCGTTGATTGATGTTTATTGGCGGAGGGTTGCTACAATTTGACCTACTGCACACTTACAAGAGCTGTCGCGGAAATTGTACGGTCGCTCGTATGTCTTACGGCATAAGCGTCATTTTCAAACGATGTGATGTAATTTTAATGGTAGTGATCGACTGGTTTTAATTCGTAGGTGCGTTAGTGTAGTCACTGCCGTAACGCAAGTTAGGTGCAGTAGGACCAGACAGCTAAAATATTTCTGGAGTTTTAACACAGCATCTTTGTGAGTTGGTGTTTTGGTTCATAAAGCGCTAGTAGCTTCTGCCTGAGGTTTCTCCCGCTTGGATGTAGAAAATTATCCCACGGTAACGTGCTACCGGGATAAAAAGTATCCTCTATGTCCTTCCCCAGGATGACATCTATCTCCTTGCTTATTTTATCGAAATCCGTTCAGTAATTTAGGCGTGAAAAGGTAACATACAGCCTGAGTTACTTTCGAATTTATAATATTAGTATGGATTTTCAAAGTGTAAAAGAGTCTCAACCTCTTTGGGTAGAGTTGAAAACATCGACATTTTTAACTAACTTATCGCAGTTGAAATTAAGTTTATGATTATTAACTTTTACTGTAGGTACACAAGGTCGGTAATCATTTGCATGTGTTACGAGCTTAACTCCCATCGAATTTAATTAGCTCTCGTACCCACGGACCATTTTTCATCGCACACTAAATTTTCAACGCACTGCTTAGTGCTGAAAGTTGAAAATCCAACGGTCTTTTTTTGACGGTCTACGATGCACTCCTTTGGATTCTCAACTCTCGGTCCAAACTCCAAGAGTTGAAAATCCAGCGCGCTAAAAAAGTCGTAAACTTTTTTGCGATAGAAATTGAAACACACAACCGACTGAGACTTCTGCCTATCCCTGCTCGGTGTCATCAGTACAGCTTGATGTTAGAGGTTCTCATGAGAACGTTTAATCAGTGCGCATTGCTGACGTAATTTTATTTGACAGTCGTTCTGTTCCGCACTGCATCATATCAAACGTAATATATTAGTCCGCCTTTGTAGTTTCATATTGAAGTGCCTGTCTGCCTACCTGTCAACACTCATCTCCGAAATTGCTGCACCAATTCGAATGGAATTTTTAATAATCCCTTTTTTGTCAGTAGTTGTCAGGATTTAAAAAGAAATGAAAATGTTAAGTATCTGCTACTAAATTTCCATATTTAGAGAGTAACTTGCGCCAATAAATAGACGTTTTATTATGAACTAGCGGCCCGCAATTTCAACCGCATAAGTCTCGATCCCGTGGGAATATCGGGACAAAAAGTATCCTTTGTCCTAATCCAGGTCATCTCATCAGATCATTTCATCCAAATCCGTTTATTATTATTATTTATTATTATGATCCTGTTATGTCCCGCTGCAGGGCAAAGGCCTCCCTTCCGTCTTTCCATATTCTCCTGTCTATTGCTACGTCTGGCCAATCCTTTACATAGGCGTCTAATTCGTCACGCCATCTCTTCCTGGGCCTACCGCGTCGCCGATTCCTGTTATTCGGAACCCAGTCAGTGGCTACTTTTGCCCAATTCTGTTGCGACATGCGGCAGATGTGGCCTGCCGTTCCGTATAGCCACCGTAAATCCGTTTAGCCGCGCGTGAAACAAACATACAAAAAAAAAATCTTGTCACTTTAAAATATTAGTTTAACCTGTTGAATGTCGTAATTACAGACACAATTAAAAAGCCATTGTGTCTCGCGTAGATCTACGTTCCGACGTACGAAGAGTTAATGTACAGACGCCAGCACATCAACCTACCCGAAACTGTCACATTTTCCCAATCAACTTTGAACCTTATGCTTCAGTGATAAAGTTGAAAATCGTCCACGTCGTTCCACACTACGCTTGCCATCGGTCCTTCGACAGACATGGCCAGCCCACTGCCACTTCAGTTTCCTTACTCTGCAAGCTATGTCGGTAACTCCGGTTCTTTTCCGGATAATTTCATTCCTGATTTTATCCTTCAAAGAGACTCCGAGCTTGCTCCATAGCGCGCTGAGCGGCCTTGAATTTGTGGACCAGCCCGACCGTCAGTGTCCACGTTTTAGTACCGTATGTCATGACGGGCAGGACACACTGGTTGAAGACCTTAGTCTTCAAACACTGCGGGATAGGCGACGAGAAGACTTGACGGAGCTTTCCAAATTTCCGCAACCCAGTATTCAGTCAGTATTCCCAGTAGTCAGTACTTTACGTGGAGCGACTAGGTAGTCGTCTCCAAGTAAAATACTGAATCTGGTTAGACTGGAAGCCGACCCCAACATAGTAGTAACCAGGCTAGTCAGATTGATTCAGGTAATGAGCAACACATATTACATGCCATTGTTCTTAATGTTACCGTGTTGCTATGTAATGACAAGGCGTGCGAATTACAAACACAGGACACTATGTTTGAGTTTGATTGGCAGTTAACAAGATAATGGCGGGTTGGTATTGACAGGCAGCGCTACAACCATCACTATACGCGCGGTGACGCCCTGCCGCCGCCGGTGCCGCGGGCGACTGCTCGCCTATTATACAATTTGCTGGTAATTGATAATTTTGT
This sequence comes from Amphipoea lucens, assembly GCA_947508005.1. Lineage (NCBI taxonomy): Eukaryota > Metazoa > Arthropoda > Insecta > Lepidoptera > Noctuidae > Amphipoea > Amphipoea lucens. Next base: position 14,244,076 of record OX382379.1, read on the forward strand.
AGCAAGTTTAACTGATGGGTGGACTGAGAATATTTTCCCTGATTGTGAGAAAGAAAGAAAATACGTATAGAGCCGAGAAAAGAACAATTTGGGGAAAATATGCGTCACATCCTTCATGCGTCATCGGTAAGGTAGCAGTTACCTTAACTAAGGAGTAAGTAGATACAAGGCCATACAAGTCTCTAATGAGTTGAAAGCATGCTATGGTATACAGGGTGAAATTGAACACATGCGACAAATCGAAATGGGAGATTGTACTCATCATTATGAACAACTTTTACTATGGGATCAAACCTGAAATCTCGAAAAAAAAAATCAGCTGTTCCCTACATTCATGTTCGAGTACCTAACTCGTCAAAATGTAGGTAACAGCTGATTTTGTTTTCTCGATTTCAGGTATGGTCCCTTAGTAAAAGTTGTTCATAATGATGAGTACAATCTCCCATTTCGATTTGTCGCATGTGTTCAATTTCAACCTGTATAACTTCTCACGTTTAAACAGTGTACATACATTTGAAGTCGATGCAACTCGATGTGTGTCTCCAAATAAATGTATCGCTGTTGTCAGCGGGTATCGAATACTTGCAACAATGTGGTAGCATCAACGCGACGGTGTGCAGCGAACTTCATAGCCTGCGCAGACGACGGATTATTGTCCGCGGACTTTTTTGTCCGCAAAGATAGAATGTATGGAATTCCCAGCAGTCTACTTGTCCTTATAATACCAATTTTTCATCACACTAATATTATAAATGGGAAAGTTTGTGAGTGTGTGTGTGTGTGTGTTTATAGGTTTGTTACTTCTTCACGCTCAAACGGCTGGACCAATTTTGATAAAATTTTGTACGAAGGTAGCTGACACCCTGGATTAACATATAGGCTACTTTTTATCCCGATATTCACACGGGATCGACATTTACGCGGGTGAAACCGCGGGGTGCAACTAGTTCTATATAATATCGAAAGAAAAAAGTTACCATCAGTTAAGTGCATCTTTCATTTATTTTAGCGCCATCGATCACCGTTACACTTTGATTCTCACTAAACTTACAATTATTGCTTTTATTTATGACTTGCATGTTCCACCTTTACATTTTAAACAAACAATAAGGGCGGGTGCGTAGGGCGCGGGCACCCCGCTGCGATAATGACCTTGCAAACATGCGCTACAATAATAAATAGATATTAGGAGATTAACGCTACAGGCGGCACGTGCGGACGGGCTGCGGCCGTACGCTCACAGTTGTCTGTTCACGACATTATGAATTTTTAGTTGGTTTTCATTAGAGCGGGGTGGTGCTTAATAACTGGTCGTGGGATGTTTCTCTTAATTTAGCAAAATATTGGTAGATTGTGGTACAGATTTATATGAATCTATATCTATCTCTTCATCTGAATAGCCTTTTCGCAACTATGTTGGGGTCGGCTTCCAGTCTAACCGGATGCAGCTGAATACCAGTATTTAACATGAAGCGACTGCCTAGTATCTGACCTCCACAGCCCAGTTACTGGGTAATACGTTACCCCTTTTGATAAGACTGGTTGTCAGAGTTTCGGGCTTCTGACTACCCGTAACGACTGTCAAAGATCTACGAATGACAGCCGGGACTTTCCGAGGCACGGAGGGGTCTCGGTATGTAAAGCTGGTCACCCATCCACAGACCAACCGCGGCAAGCGTAACTTAACCTGATCGATCGACCTCTGCGGCTGTTATTATTTAGCCACAGGCTATCTATATAGACTAATAATAAAGCTCTAGAGTTTGAATTCGAAAAATTCAAGTCTTGTATTAAACGCACACTATGCAGGCAGGCATATTATAAGTTAGGGGATTACATCGCGGATAAAAATGCCTGGCTCAATGCTGGTCCTGCTCCACAACCACAACTAATTGATTAACACTTGAAAATACTGTTGGAGCTGCTGAAGATTGTAAGTCTATCTTTGCATTGTATAAATTCAATCTCCTAGTATTGTATAATTGCATAGCACATGTGTGAGTACTATGTACACACTATAAAGCTACCATTTAGGTACTGGGTACGTCTTTCATTGACTTGAATGTGCTCTGGCGGCTGAGAGTATGTCATGCTCACTCAAATGTCTCGCTGATGGTGGCGCATGTGTTGGATCATTTAGCTCCCTTCAAAATGGTTGAGCTGAATGGTGCTGATGCATGCGTCATGTTCGTGAACGGGCGCCTTCAGTAGGGACTGGTCATCTCTTTGCTGCCATGGCTTATTTTAATTTATTATTTGAATTGTTGTTTTTTCTCATCTTTTCATTATGGACGCTTTTAACATTCTGCATCGTTCTCACATGTATAATTTTTAACATGAATGATGTAACCAAGACTTTGTAACCACATTATTTTGATTTAAAAGAGTGTCCATGGAGTTTCTTGCCCGTTCTTCTCCATAGGTACCTACGCTTTGGAATGGGCAACTAGCTTCATTTTTTCTAACTTCTTGACAATTCAAAAGTGCCAAGTGTAAGTGCAAAGTGTGTGTGTGTGTGGGTTTAATTGAAATAAATGCTTTGAGTTTGAGTTTTGTTTGAACGCGCTTATCTTTGGAACCACCAGTCGGATTTGAAAAATTATTAGTGCATTTGATAGCTCAATTCTTGAGGAAAGCCTATTCAGCATCACGCTAGGACTCTTAGAAGCCGAGCCGGAAAAGGAAGTAAAAACGCGGGCAAACGATGTGATGCGACGCCGCTATGTGTTTTAAACATTGTTAATTGTAAAATGGCTATCAAAACGGTGAAGGAAAACATCGTGAGGAAACCGGCATGTCCTAGAATCAAAAATTTCGAAGACGTGACATCTACAAACCCGCACTGGGCCCGCGTGGTAGATTGGTAGATTACAGCCCACTCCCTCTCGAAGAGAGGAGCCCTGTGTCCCAGCAGTGGGAACATTATAGGCTGATTATGTTATTTATAAAACTCAGGAAGGAAGGAGGCTCAAGGTAGATAGAGACCTGCACCCTAATTGCGTAACATATTATTATCAATCGGAATCTGAATAATTTTGAAGCAAATTGCTAAGCCATTGCTTCATAAGTTCGAAAAATTAGTCTGCCCAACACGTAAATAACGCAATGAATGCTGTTGAACTGTCAAAATCAAACCGATTCCGATTGATAATCTGTTACGCAATTGCCCCGCTGCTTTAGTTTCTCTCACAACCGTAATAACAGACACGTAGACACAATTTAATCAAAGAAACGTCAATACAATAGCATCTCGAGAGGAATGCTCCGCATAGCCGGCGCGTCGCGGGAGCCGGGACGTTGTCACGACAAGATGGCCGACGGGGACGACGCAAATTAATTCATCCTTCGACTGAACTGGCGACATACGACTAGGAAACCCGCTTGTGACCGCTAGCCTAGTGAAGTTATTGAGCACGCGTCATGTTCGTGAACGGGCGCCGTTTGTTGAAACTGGTCATCTCTTAACTGCCAAGGCTTATTTTTAATCTTACTTTTTTAATTGTTTCTTCATTTGTGTGTTTTTTTACATTGTTCTCACATATAGAAGCAACAAGAACAATGTATCCAGGATTTTGTAATATCTTGATTTAAAAGAGTGTCCATGGAGTTTCTTGTCCGTTCTTCTCCATAGAGATCTACGCTTTGGAATGGGCAACTAGCTTCAACTTTCTGAAGTACCCTATAAATTTTGAATCAAAGTCAAAACGTTTATTGCGAACTAAGTGTACAATGTTGGTGTTATGTTACGTTAGTATCTACTTATGACTTAGCAGCCTTTTACAAACATTGCAATTATCACTCGCCTGCCCTTATCATCATAAATTAGCATGCATTAAACATTATTATTAATTAATTATTATCTTTTATGTTAGATTCTCTTGAGAGTAGCTTTTTCATCCGCAGCGGGCACGTTCTTGAATTTCATCCTTTATGTTTCCGCCACTGAACATAGCCCTCGAGCCTCTCGCAACCATAGCGACAATCTATCCATCTGAGGGCTATATGCGACGATCGCCGAGTGGCGCTCACCGTCCGCCTGTACTTGACAATAGATTACTCAGAGTGGACTGGAAATAAACAGTATTTCTGTGCGACATGTCGTTAGGAACATGTTGCCTTCCACTTCAATGATATAAGCGACGATGATTAGCGCTCGAGGACAGCCTAAGGGTCAGTTCACACCGCGACGCGACGCGGCGCGCAGTTTTCAAGATAGCAATACAATTATAGACCTTACCTTCTACACAAAAAGGTACACAATTCTGCGTGTCTACTACGTCCGCGCGGCGTAGCTCGACCTCCACACTGGTGTGTACCTTTTTGTGTAGTAGATAAGGTCTATAATTGTATTGCTATCTTGAAAACTGCGCGCCGCGTCGCGTCGCGTTGTGAACTGACCCTAAGACGACGCTGAGTGGACTGATTTCATTACAGGTACCTACCTAAGTATGTTTGCCGTACCTCGCAAAGCACGTACCTAAAGCCGTTGGACCCAGCTGTCATTTGTATATCTTTGACAGTCATTACGGGTAGCCGGAAGCCCGAAAATCTGACAACCAGTCTTACCAAGGTGTTTCGTGTTACCCAGTAACTTGTGGAGGTCAGATAGGCAGACGCTCCATGTAAAATACTGGTATTCAGCTGCAGTCCACCATGTGAGGGACTTAGGTATGTGCAGCAGGGACTTCTTTGGCAAAATGATGATAAGGATGACTAATATTTTAAAGAAATCGAGTTCGTTTGCTAAAACGTAATCTCTGAACACATCTTATTTATTTCCAAGACAAATGCACATAAAAATAAAATGTAAAATTACTAGCTTCTGCCCGCGTGGATGTCATTATATTTTATCCCACGGGAACTTGCTACCGGGATAAAAAGTAGCTTATGTCCTACCTTAGGATGCCATCTATCTCCTTGCCAAATATCGAAATCCGTTTAGTGGTTTAGGCGTGAAAAGGTAACATAGATACAGAGTACTTTAAAATTTATAATACGTACTAGCAGCGCCCCACGGTTTCGCCCGCATAAGTTTCGATTCCGTGGGAATATCGGCATAAACACTATCCTATTTCCTATTTCCTTTCCCGGGACTCAAACTATGTCTATACCAAATTTCATCTAAATCGATTCAGTGGTTTAGGTGTGGAAAGGTAACATACAGACAGACATACAGACACACAGAGTTACTTTCGAATTTATAATATTAGTATGGATAAAGTTCAGGTTAAAACATAAAAAGCAACACATTCATGAATCCCTCTCACAGTACTTCTGACATGCCAATCAAATCTTCGTCCATTCATCCGCAAATAGACCGTTTGCTGGATTAGAATTTAGAATCCAAGAGACCATTAAGTGCGGCCAGAGTACGTGGTACTGGGGACTTAGCACGCGCAACGATGCGACACGGAGGCATAGCTAAGCCTGTGCTTTCTGCCGCGACAGTAATTGACTGGAACAAAGAAGATAAGAATAAAGCACGATGATCCTTGGAACCGTCCAATATAAGGTCTTAACATAAAATAACATCAAATGAAATGAAATTGTTTATTACAGGCCATAAAAAATAAGCTAGATGACGTCGGCGTTTCCTATCTGACTACTCTGAGAAGATAAGCCGGAACACGGTATCTTTTAAAGTCCAGACATAATCTTGGTCAGATCATGTGAAGATCATTTAGATTGATGTCTGAAATAGTATTTTGAGGAAAGTACCATAAGATTTGAGTAGACCAGTCGAGTCAGTGCAAGCATTTGAGTAGACAGCTCAACTCAAACTTGAAGAACTCAACTCATCATGCCTTTATACCCAAATTTCTCCAGTTCTATCATTAAAATCTATGAAATAAGACTCAATTTTCAATACAATTTTCTGTGTTTCCGACCGCATACAACCCGAATCTCTTCAAAGTGAGAGTGAACAGGCTTCTTCTGGGTAAGCTCGCTCCATCGTCGACTTTGTCTCTGTCACCTCTGATCTAGACTAGTCAAGAACAAACCCATTTCAAATTTTAAAAAAAAGACGGGTTGCACTCCGGGAGTGCCGGCAGAAGTGAAAACTTGAATATTAACGTTGAAATAAATCAATTATTAATTGAATTAATATAACTAAGTTTTTTTCACTATTTCTGCGTCACTTTTTTCATTAATCGATGCACTTTGTTCAATTTCCATTTTTTGAAACACTTTATATACACGAATTTTACGAATACACAGCAGTGTGGCTACTACACAGACGGTCGAGCTATCAGCTGTCCATCCACGTCCGCGTCCGCGTCCACCATCACTATCACATCACATCACATCACATCACCATCGCCATCGCCATCACCATCGCCATCACCATCGCCATCATCATCGCCATCATCATCACTATCACCATCGTCATCACCATCACCATCGCCATCACTATCACCATCGCCATCGCCATCACCATCACCATCCATCCATCCATCCATTATCGTGTCTCACTTGGTTCACTTCGGTTGGCGCCGCCGTAGAAAGACATGGGGGGGGGGAATCTCTCCTGACGGTCACGTGTCCTGACGCAATGCCCTGACGCGAGTTTAACATTTTTTACCCATTACAAAAAGTGTTCAACGCCGCTAAAGAAGTTTTCACTTCAAAAATACAAAAATGTTCATTAACAACAAATGTAAACATTAAAATCTCGTGATGGCAGCCTCCAGGACATGCACCATAAACGTGAGAACAGACCTCATAAACGAACACCCGAAAACTATTTGTAAGTACCTACATAAAACAAAAAGAAATAGACTTCGTTCTATTGTTCTAGAGATATCGACTCTATGTCGTTGTGATAAGGGCCTCTATATGAATGACCTCCCACGCTTCGTATTGCCGATGAAAACTCACGCGCAGTTAGGGTTGCTAGAACCTGAACTTCACTGGATTGTAGTAAAAAAAAACACAAGTTTCAATACACATGACTTCGATAGTATTAATGTTTGAACCAGCAAGATAATTGCATAACACACTATCAGTTTTCAATTTGACAGTTCAACAACATTCATTGCGTTATTTACGTTGTTGAGCAGACAATTTTTTCAAACATATGAAGCAATGGATTAGCAATATCCTTCAAAATGATTCAGATTATGATCACCGCAATTGTCTTACCCAATTAGGGTGCTAATTTCATGAAACCAGACTTTAACAGAGTTCAGCTTACAAACATTGAATCTAATGAATAAACTATACATCAAAAGAGTCAGCCGTTTTCATAGGTGTCATTCACAGATATAGATAAACCTAGATAACGCAAGAGCAACTACTTCGCGTGCCCAGCTTACGTACAAAAATCGTAAGCCACCACTTTCGCGGTCAGTCCTGTGTACTGCTGCTGGCAGGGTGAGCGTGAGCGCTGGCGCTAGGCCCCGGGGCTGGGGCGAACGACTTTGAATCGACTTGATTTTCCCATCACTAACGTCATAGAAGGTAGTCAAAAAAATGGCACGCTTGGATCGTGATACTTGCGTTATCTAGGTCTATCCATGTCTGTGGTGTCATTGCTTTAGTAAATATGGTTTCTACGAATCCTCACACAGCAAACAAGCAAGTAGGTACAGTGTTGGGTGCTCTCAGAGCACTTAGCGCATGACTCAATCGCTTTCAACTTTTCCCCGGAAAAGGTGTTTGATAAAAACTGTATGAATTAAGGGATGCTGCAAACGAAATGTAGTGCAGTGGTGGCCCGGTGGTAACGGCCCCGACTTACGAGTCGTCGTGGGTTCCAACCCAGGCAGGCTTTCATCATCATCAACATCATTTTAGCCGAAAGACGTGCACTGCTGGACATAGGCCTCCCCCAAGCACCTCCACTCTGACCGGTTTTGTGCTTCTCGCATCCAACGGGTTCCTGTGGCCTTCCCAAGATCGTCGGTCCACCTTGTGGAAGGCCTTCTAACGCTACGTCTTCCGGTACGCGGTCGCCACTCCAGAACCTTTTGGCTCCATCGGTCATCTGTTCTGCGAACAATGTGTGGCTATGTCGGTTACCTTGGTTCTTCTGCGGATCTCTTCATTTCTGATTCGATCATGACGGGAAACTCCAAGCATAGCCCTCTCCATTGCCCTTTGGGTGACTTTTAGCCTTCTAATAAGGCCCATTGTGAACAACATAGCCGCTGTATTGCTCTGCAGGCTAAATAATTTCATCACCACTGCTGTCAAAACGGTGAAGAAAATATAATGAGGAAACCGGCATGTCCTAGGAGCAAAAATTTGAAGACATGAGACATCTACCAACCCGCACTCGGCCCGCGTGGTGGATTACAGCAGCACACACAAAGAAGAGGCCTGTGTTACAGCAGTGGGAATATTATAGGCTGATTATGCAATACTCTTTAAACTACAATACAGCAACGTTGTTCTTCGACAGAAGTATGTACGGTGGTAGTACTCCCCCGGACGAGATCATCCACAAGGAGCTCTAAGTGACTTCTCGATGTTTCGCTGTGAACTTGGTGTTTTTTAGCGGACAGTGTCCCGAACTCCCGAGCGTGGCAGCCCTGTGCGGCGCGGGCCGGAAGCGCCGCGCGCGCATGCACGGTAGCCGCGAGCTGATACCTCAATTAGCGAGTAAATGTCAAAATTCTATGTGAACTACGCGCCAGCATACAGAGTGTTGTGACCGCTTTCAGTGGAAATTTTATACTAGGTATTTTCTATACGGAGAATTTCATATCACAAATTAACACCACGGAGGGGCTTGTGGCTAAGTAATAAAAGCCGCATGGTTCAATCGATCAGGTTAAGCGCGCTTGCTTGTTCAGTCCGTGGATGGACGACCATCTTTACACACCAAGACCCCTCCGTGCCTCGAAAAGCACGTGAAGCCGTTGGTCCCGGCTGTTATTCATAGATCTTTGACAGTCGTTACAGGTCTTCAGAAGCCCGAAAGTCTGAAGACCAGTCTTACCAAGGTGCATCATGTTACCCAGTAACTGGATTGTGGAGATCAGATAGGCAGTCGGTCCACGTAACTAGTACTGGTTTTCAGCTGCATCTGGTTAGACTGGAAGCCGACCCCAATATAGTAGGGAAAAGGTTTGGAGTTGATGTATCGAATTAAATTAACATCACGCTCAGTAGAGCTGGATCAGAGAATGGCTTCTATCTGATCATTCGAACACAGCTCAGCGTCGATCTGCATTGTTCAAAATATCTCTTAGTCACCAGTAGAATGGAGTTTGTTATTTGGTGGCATCGTATCCAGTCTCTATTCATTCATCGTCAACTCACGCTGTATCACAGATTTCGGTTTTGGTTTAATTTAATACAGACGCCATCACATCAAGCTACCCGACATTGTCAAATTTTCCCAATCAACTTTTAACCTTATCCTTTAGCGATAAAGTTGAAAATCTATTAAGAAATTTGTTTGACAGATTGTAGTAGCTTGATGTGCTGGCGCGTTCGTCGAATCGAATATGTTCTTCTTAGCGTGTCGATTACATTCTAGTCTATTCAAATTTGTTTCCAATTGAAACATCAATTTCAAGTTCAACAAATATCAATCTTATTTTAGTGGTAATTAAGTTGACTTCAGAGTGACTAGCACTATCGAAAAGGATATAAAAAAATGTTTGAAGTTGTAGCATAAACTGAACTTTATTGCGTAGGAATTAAAGTTATTTTTCCAAAAAATCATATTTGTTCACATGTTTGGAACTAAATCGCGGACGCCCAAAATTCGGCTACATTTTTGGCGCCATCACAGTTCCTGTAACGTGCGTTCAGGACACGCAGGACACGATATTAAGTGTCCCATCGTTTGTGGAACAGCACCACACTTACACTCCAAGCCGGAGTCGTCTATAAATCTCCACCTAAACAGTTGAATTTCGTGCATCACCAATAACTTTAACCTATTTACCATTCCGCAACCTTTCAGTTAAATATCGGTGATGTGTACACCATCAATCACAACCTGAATTATTTTGAAGGTTATTGCTTATCCATTGCTTCACATGTTAAAAAAATATTCTGCTCAACAACTTAAATAACGCAATGAATGTTATTGAACTGTCAAAATTAAAGCCATTCCTACTGATAATATGTTACGCAGTTACTCAGCGGATCTCAGCAACACGCTGTAGCTCCACAAATGAGCAGCGCACGGCCGGCTGTTCACACGTCACGCGGAATATTACACGCTCCGCCCTCCCCCTCTCCGCCCCCCGCTCGACACATGCCCGTCTGTGCGGCCCCTTAAATAGGCTAGGTCTTATACTGATACAGTTACAAGGAGGCTAGGCCAATGATGGAGTTACAAGGCGCTTCTTCCAAGGGCGATCAAAACTGCAAGGGCAAGTTCTCGCATCTAGAAGATTGGTTGGAATCCTTCTTAGAATGACTTCAAACGTGCAACCATGCAGTTCTTGCTTGACGGTCGAGACCGTCTACAATTTTTTTTAAAGGTCTCAGTGACGTTCTCAGTGTATGCAATGAATAATAATATAATAATATTGACTTGGGATGCATGCTACAAACATTTTTGTAAAAAAGTGTAAGAGAGTAGTAGAATAAATGGCTTTTTTATTACCCGACTGCGCCAGAAGGAGGGTTATGTTTTTATTTATTTATTTATTTAATATTGACTTGGCTTGGGCCCGTTAATGTAGCTTAAACTAGCCAAAGAGCTAAGAAATAAAATTTGTTTGCCAAAAATAATAATAACACTCTCCTTTATTTCAGACCATAAGTCTCTAAAACAAACACACATTACAATTTTATACAAAAAACATACATACATACATGAAGTAACAAATTATAATTTAATAAGTAGATTGTTCATTTGTGGTGTCCTAGGAGTGGTAACATTATAGGATGATTATTGGGTCATTCTATGCCGTCTGCGATTGTCGGTAAACACCATTAAGCTTGGCAAAACGGGTTACAGCTCACCATACTCTTGAAAAAAGATTTTTCTTGGTATAAGTATACAGGGTTATTGGAAAAACACCAACAACGTCTTAAGAGGTCATTGTACTCATCATTGGGAACAACTTTTACTATGGGACCAAACCTGAAATCGCGAAAAAAACACTTTCTATACAGGACTATTGAAAAAACACCAACAACCTCTTAAGAGGTCATTGTACTCATCATTATGAACAATTTTTACTATGGGACCAAACCTGAAATTGCAAAAAAAAATCAGCTATTCCCTACATTTTGAAGTGTTATACGACCATATTAATGTAGGGAACAGCAGAATTTTTTTTTGTAGTCTATATTGAAGGTCAAAGTATCAAGTTTTTTTTACAGAAACATGTTTTAAATAGAAGAAGACTAGTAATAATTCTACCATTATGTTCAAAATATACAAGGTTAAATTAAATTAGCTAGCGAAACTTCACAGACGATCAGATCTTTGTAAAAAAAAAAAAAATTTTTTTTTTTTGGTCATCGACTGTTGGTATTGTAGTTTATCTACTTGAAGTATGAGACACTTTTTATTTGTTTTGTAGTATTAAGTACCTATCACGTCTCTGAATTTTCCACAAAAAAAATATTTTTAACAGATATTTAAAATACCTACTGTCATCGCAGAACAGTGGTGGCCCAGTGGTAACTACACTGACATACGAATTGTGGGTCGGGGGTTCGAACCCAGCTAGGAGCTTTACTTTGTGTAATTCATTTCATCACCACTGCTCTCAAAACGGTGAAGAAAACATCGTAAAGAAGCCAAAAATTCAAAGACATATGACATCTACCAACCCGCACTGGGTTCGTATGCTGGATTACGGCTCACTCCCACAGACAGGACAACTGTTTCCCAGCAGTGGGAACGTTATTGGCTGATTATGCTGTACTATGCAAGGAGCACAAGGACCATAGGTGTAATGCCACTATGCATAGCGCAGTAAGTCACTAGTTAAACCGAAGATTAGCGCCACATCGCGTCCGCCCCTCGCCTTATAAATCAGAGCCCGTGATTTAATATTAATGATGTTTTAACCTTAGTGATTTATTGACGATGGCCCAAACTTCGAGAGGAGGCGACTCTGTATTTTTTGTGACAACAATTAAATAAAGCAACATCTTGTTTATAAGCAAAAGGTACATACGACTGATAAAGCGCATGGACTTTCAATTTAATCTGCCTAGACTTTTCCCAACTACGTTGGGGTCGGCTTCTAGTCTGCATTAGAATGCAGCTGAATACCAGTATTTTACATTGAGCAACTGTCTAATCTGACATTACACGGGAACCTCCGGCCCTGTGGAAGCCGTACGAGGGGCCGAGCCGAGTCAACTCACAGAGGCCCATTTCGGATATTTACGGGCCCATTAGACGTTTTTAATTAAATTAAAAGCCAACAGCGACGTCAGTGCCGGCGGTCGCTGAAAACCAGCGCTGGGGCTCTGTCTTGCATAGGGTCGCAGCATTATGCTGAGCGATAGCCGTTTTGCGTGGATGTGACGCATGTTTCTCTTACCTTCTTTTTTTATGTTCTTTTTTGCGTCATGTTCACCGCAAATAAACGTATTTTCTTTCTTATTTCTTTCTTTTAAAAGCCTGTGATATCCCACTGCAGGGCAAAAGCCTACTTAGGTAATAGGTAATACGGGCTGGTGTCCGCAACTCCACGTCAATGCGCGTATTTTGCGTACGTGTGGGAAAATCGATTATTCGATCCACCCCAGCTCCTCGAGGAAGGCCAGCAACGCCTTGATGTTACTGACCGTCTCACGTAGGGTACCTGGGTTACCGAAGTACTTTGCCCTGTACGTGGCGACCACCGGGCAGTTTAGAAGCACATGTGCCGCTGTCTCGTCGTCCTCCATGCAGGCCCTGCACAGCGGACTGTCTGTTACTCCTATGACAAAGAGGTGTTTATTAAATGACCCGTGGCCAGTTAAAGCTGCAGTAACTATACGCAGCTTTTGTTTAGTTAGACGGAGAACCTGTTTCGTGAGGCGGCCATCCAGTGCGGGAAATGCTTCCCTGGCCTGCCTGCAGTCTCCTTGATCCGTCCAAAGTTTTTCATGTTGGTCTCTGGTACGTTTCCTTACCAGAGTGCGTATATACCCAAAGGGGAGTGGCGCTATGGGCTCAGGGCCCACTGGTGCCATGCTCGACCCCCTTCTAGCAAGCTCGTCGGCTGCATCGTTGCCCCGCGAACCGCTGTGTCCTTTGATCCATTGAATGGTTATTTTATTGAGTGTACCCACCTGGTTGAGGCGCTGGTGACACTCGTATATTAACCCAGAGCCAGCTGTATAACTGTCCAGCGCTTGCAGAACAGCCATGCTGTCTGAGAGTATGCGAATTGAGTGATCCTTTACTTTCCTGGCCATAATGGCTGAAGCGGCCAGAGAGATGCCAATGCATTCGGCCTGGAACACTGTGTTATGGACTCCCAATGGTGTGGCTATATGTATGTTGAAGTCCTCCGAGAAGATTCCAGCACCTGTGCCACTACCTGTTTTGGATCCGTCCGTGAAGATGCGCAGCTCTGCAGGGCGCAACCCCTCGCATCGGCGATCCTCGTGCAGTTGGATCTTGTATTTTTTATCGAAGATAAATTGTTTGGGTACCCGGTCGTTTATTGCTTTCGTAATGGGGAACTCCTTGTGTAGCCCCTCAAGCAGCGTGGTGTGTGGTGTATTACTCTTCCCCCAGAGATTTAGTGTATTAAGACGTACTGCTGCCATCGTCGCTTCCTGCTGTATGAACAGGTGGAGCGGTGGGATTCCCAGAATGGCCTCAACTGCTGCAGTCGGAGTAGTCCTCATACAGCCCGTAGTCGCCATGCAGGCTAGTCTTTGCATGCGTTGTAGTTTGTTGGCGGCTGTAACTAGCTTGGTGCGGGGCCACCAGACCACAGCCCCGTAGGTGATCATGGGGCGGATCACTGCGGTGTACAGCCATAGTATAACTTTAGGGGATAGGCCCCACTTCTTACCTATCATTCTCCTGCACTGCCAAAAGGTTATGCAAGCCCTGTTTAGTTTGTTGTCCAGATGACTGCTCCAGTTTAACTTACTGTCGAGCGTGACCCCGAGGTACTTGACTTCGTTGGTCAACTGGAGTTCAGTGTCGAACAGTTTAGGTAGGCGAAAAGGGCCTAGTGCTCTTTTATGGGTGAACATGACTAGCTCAGTTTTAGTGGGGTTCACTGAAAGGTCATAGTCCCTGCACCATCTCTCTACGATGCGTAGCGCTTGCTGAGTGAGGTTGCATATCGTGCCCGTCACCTTTCCCGAAACCAGGATTGCGAGGTCGTCAGCATACCCTACTGTGTAATAGCGGTTGGCGTTGAGTTTGGTGATGAGGTCGTTAATCACCAGATTCCATAGGAGGGGAGACAGGACCCCCCCCTGGGGGCAGCCTCTGGCTATCATGGCCAGCTGCTGCTCGCCTTCAAGGCGAACCACTCGTTTTCTTAACATGTTTGTTATCCAGTCCGTTAGTACTTGCTCTACTCCATGTCTGGAGAGGGCTCTGTTGATACTGGAGAAGTTAGTTTTGTCGAAGGCTCCTTCGATGTCTATGAAAGTGCCCAGGCAGGTGCCTTTTTGATGAATCGCTTCTTCTATCTGGCTGACTACCAGATGGAGGGCGGATTCAGTCGACTTACCTGAGCTGTATGCATGTTGGTTTCCATGTAACGGTATAGTCTTCAGAGCGCCATCCCTCAGTTCCCTATCACACAGCCTTTCCAGAGTCTTTAATAGAAAAGAGGTCAGGCTGATTGGTCGGTGGGATTTGGCGTTTGTGTAGTCACCCTTACCTGGCTTAGGGATGAATATTACTTTCACTTCCCTCCATCCTTTAGGAACGTATCTAAAGGCCAGGCACGCTCTCAATAAAGGCAACAGTTTTATGGCAACAGTGGTGCCACCCCACCGCAGTAGGGCGGGGAACACACCATCAGGACCAGCTGCCTTAAAAGGATGGAAGCTCCGGATGGCCCATTGGAGTTTTTCCAAAGTGATCACCCTGCTAGCATAAAGCCAATCGTTTTCTGATGGTGTCTGAATTTCATATTGCCAGTCAATTACCTGTGCGAAAGTGCATCCCGGGAAGTGAGTTTCAATAAGGACGCGTCTCGTTTCTTCTGGCGAGGATGTTAGTGTATTGTCAGGTTTTCGGAGGGTAACAGCCCCATGTGTGTTCTGTTGCGCAAGTACTTTCCTTACCCTATTAGCTTGCTGGCAAGATTCAATACTACCACAGAATTTGCGCCATCCCGTGGTACTTCTGAACCTGATGCATTTTTTGTAACTGGATTTGGCTGCGTAATAGTTGTCCCAGTCCTCATCCGCACATGTATTCATGGCTCTATTCAGAGCCTTTCTTACCTTACTGCGCTTGCGCTCCAGCTCAGCACCCCACCAGGGTTGTTTCCCCGGTGTGCTGCGCGGAGTGGTCTCTGGGCAGGCAGTTTGGTAGCTGTCTATCATTGATTTAGTAAGATGACTTACCTGTACTTCAATCTGTGTCGTATCCGCATATGTTGTCGGATCGTTTGAGGCCGCCAGTTTTGATTCTAGGCTGCGTGTATAGGTGGCCCGATCCGTGTTGCGCGGATTACGCCGTGGTTGTGTGGGTGGAACACAGACCTGGATGTCGAAGCGGATCCACCTGTGATCAGAGCAGGAGGCCTCCTTGGAGACATGCCACCCAGTGATAGCCTCCGCCGCTCCCTCTGTTGCTAGAGTGAGGTCTATGATAGTGCGGCTTCGCCTGGTTACGAATGTTGGTTCGGAACCCGTGTTTAGTAGGGATAGGTTAGTCGAGAATAAGTAATCAACCAAGGCCTTACCCCTCTCATTTTGCGTGTCCATACCCCACAGTTGATGGTGAGCATTGGCGTCGGCCCCGACGACGACGTCAAACCCGCACCTCTCGCAGTGGCTCACAAGGCGGGCGAGGTCGTGCGGGGGCGGCGCCTCTGCCTCGGGCATATATACCGAGGCGAGGACGATCACCATCTCCATGGCGTTGTCACGCTGTATAATCAGCTTTGCTGCAGAGACATCTCTGCAACAGAAATCAGTTAATAGCTGTGTTTTGAGGTTACCTGTGATATAGATGCACGATCTGGGATGATCGTGATCTGTGGTGACCAGGAGCTTACCACCAAGATTGGAGAGTCCTTGTATGCGGCCCGCCCTTATCCACGGCTCCTGGATCAGGGCAATGGCCGTGTGTTGAACCTCCAGCCACTTGCGAAGCTGAGCCGTCGCGGTCTGACTGTGGTGGAGGTTTGCCTGGAGGATGCTACAGACCGACGAAAGGGACGCCATCGCTGGCCAACCCCTCGTCGTCCCCCCCCAGTTTAAGCCCGGCAAACAAGTCGCCCTCGTCGAAGCCGTCCCCCCCCTGGCTCGAAGCCGGGGACAGGATCATGTCGTCCAGCTCCGCACCCGATGAAGGGACGGCGTCCACGTTGGCGGCAACAGGGGCGGCCGAACCTTCCTGAGCAGGTTCAGTCGCGGATGCCTCCGGGTTGTCTGCAATGGGAGATGACTCCCCCACTGGTATCTGCGGCTGGTTTGGCTCCTCGCCAAAGGTTCCCGTGGCGGGGTCCCATCCCTGAGGGGCGTCGGTGAACCTGCCGTTCCGACCCTGGAACTTTACGTAAACCGCCCCCAATCCAATTGAGAGGCGGCGTCCGGCCTCCATCAGGGTCGGAATTTGGTCAACAGGGACGCCTACCACCACGAACCATTGTCCGGCCTGTTTGTCGGCAAAGAGTAAAACCCACCTCTTAATGTCGACCCAGGGGTTCTGGTAGCTGAGAGCGCGCCCAATGTTGGTCGACTCTCCATATACCCCCTGTTCGTCTGGAATCACGATTCCACACCGTGTGCGTCCTTGGATTTCCGACTGACTCTTAACTACCAACGAGATGTTAGTAGGAAGAGAAAGGTCGGAGACTGTCTTTCTTAGCCAGGCTAAGGTGTGGTCGTTTCCGCACCACAGTTTCACGACACCACCGGCGACCAGCGGCTTGGCGTTGAAAGTCGGCCCCGGAGTGTCCTGTTTGGGGGAGCAGGCCTCTAGAATGATCTGCCTCTGGATGGCAGCGAGTACCTGGTCCGATACTTCCCTGCTGAGGATCCCTGTGCGTTCGCAAGTGATCGCGACGTCCAGGGTTGCGCTGGCAGCTTGGGCGTAGCTTCTTTGAGGGACCCGTTTGGATTGATCAAGACGCGGCCGCTTATGCTCTCCCCGAGGTGTTGAAGTCTCGTTGAGAGCTCGCTTGGCCGCGGCCTGATCCTTCCAATCGGGTCGCTGTGTACTTGAGTTACCTTCAGCCTGTCTCTCCGGAACGCTGGTTGGCGGTTGTCTTGGCGAAGGTGGGCTAGTGCCGGCCCCTGCCTGCAACTGCTTACCTGCGGCGAAGTTCAGCTGACCGCTAGTCGGTTTAGCCGACCTGGCAGCAAAGGCCTGTTTGTTACGGCTGCCTTTTCCTTGCAGCCTGCGTTCTTGTCGTCGCTCCTTCCTCGTCACTCTCTCCCTTTGCTTACCCTGTAAAGAGGAAGCTGGTGGACCTGAAGGGTCAGTGCGGGGGCATCGGGTTTGTTGAGTGTCTTTACCCTTGCCCCTGCGTTTTTGCACCTGCCAGGCATGCGAGAACGAGTCCTCGGTGCCTCCGACCATCTCCGTTTGACTGGTGACGGCCGCTTGATGGGAGGTGGATTGAGGAGTCGAGGAAGAAGGAGGGTGTTTGGTAGGAAGCCCGGCGTCGGTGTTAACCGACTCTGGGATCTGTGTGGAGAGGGTCAGACCGGCAGTGGTATTAGTCGTCGCCTTGGTCTTCGCCTTGGTTTTAGAAGGGTCGGTACTGGTCCCAGTCAGCGCCGACGTCCTTTGTTTGTTTTGGGACTTTTGTTTTTTGGTCTTGACTGCGGTTTTCGCCACAGCCGGACCTGCGCCCGCGCTAGTACCCGCAGCGTTAGCTGCAAAGCCACCAGGGGCGAGGGAAGTGCAAGCACCTCCCTTGGGAGTCTCACTGGCTTTCGCCTCCACTCCAGTGTGTAATTCAACTGGCCTTAAATTATCCATGTTAAATTTTGTTTTAAAATTCATCTCTCCGGCTTCCCACCCTCCATGGAGCCCGCACCTGGGAACGTCTCACTATAAAAAAAGCTCGAACGTTAGGACTACCAGAGAGATATAGGTGCGCAAGGCTGGTTTACAGTGCGACATCGGGTGCTCGATCGGGTTGGCGTGGAAGGTTCAAAGGGCCAAACCCCCTACGAACTGATCAACCCTCACTTACACCGTCAGCATGACCTTTACCTACCGCTTTGGCCGTCCAAGAACGACCTCAGCGGACCCCACGCACCTCGCCTGTGGCCCTCTGACGGGACACTATGACCATTTCCCTACCCTTGGCTAATGGGTAGGGCCACCGTTTCGCTTGAAATCCAGACCAAAGAGGGCGTGTTGCCTTACGGGCACATTACAGCCAGAGCCGCTCGGCTCAACCCCCCAGGACTCCTTCATCCCCGCTTACGGCGCTCAACTGCGCAGGTTCTAGCGCAGGTGACTGCTTACTCCTACTCTCCATCAGCTGATTTTAGTGATAGGCGAGCCCGCCACCACCCAGTCACAGGGGGTCACGGTTAGGAGTGGAGTTTGGGACGGTGGAGGTGGAGGGAATGGGGATGTGGGTAGGACGGAGTATGGAAGGAATATGAGATTTGGGGCAGGAGGTTGAAAGACGGGATATGGCGGGTAAAGGAAACTGGGATAAGGATGCACTGGCGCCTGGTGGTTTTTGTTGCGTCTGTTTCATAAGGAACCAGACCAAGAAACAGGGTGGCAACCTCGGGAAGGTTATATCCGCCAGACTTGCCTTGAGGATCTACACGACTGTGGCGCTCTCCCTCAAGACCCCGCCACCCTACCGCCTCTGAAGGAGGCGGCAGGGTAGGCCTGCATCTATACTACCAAGCAAAGCAAAGCAAGCAAGTCGTTGTGCAACCGCAAAAGCATAAATACAGACCCCCCCCAAAAGCCTACTTACTCTCTATCCAATGAAAAATTTTTAGGAAAGAAAATTTGATTCATATGCTCTTTCCCGCTACCTCCTATAAATTATGCTCGTCAGACGCGACCCGCTCTGGTGTCGGCCCCCACTTTTTGTTTATTGCTAATAAGCTATCGTAAGCTATCTACGGGCAAATTGCGTGCGCTGTGGGGGAATGCTCCACTTTTTCTTTACTTCCCTCTGACTTGCGACTCGCAAAAAATATTAGTTTACTAAACAACGTTGGTAAGGGGCAATTTTAAAATGTTTCAAGCTACCTCAAAGGTATCGTAATATTAAATTTGCTAGTACTACATCTTACTAAGCGCATCACAGTTGGAGCTGATGGAAGCTAGCTTATTAATTTATTACTAGCTGCGCCCCGCGGTTTCACCCGTGTAAATGTCGATCCCGTGGGAATATCGGGAGAAAAAGTAGCCTATATGTTAATCCAGGGCGTCAGCTACCTCCATACAAAATTTTATCAAAATTGGTACAGCCGTTTAAGCGTGAAGAAGTAACAAACATATAAACACACACACACACTCACAAACATTCGCCTTTATAATATTAGTGTGATGATGTGATTATTTTCTTTTATATATTTATCTTTTGTTTTGTCCAACTCGTTCCGCCATCTTCTACGGGGTTTGCCGCGACGCTTTCTAGCTGTGTCAGGGCTCGACCTGAAAAACGACAAAACGACCAGTGGTCCACTTTAGCCCTGGATCGAAAGAGCTGGAATTCATGGGGAGAGGTCTTTGCCCAGCAGTGGGATGATGCAGGCTAACTGTAACTGTATACAGGTTGAAATTGAAAACATGCGACAAATCGAAACGGGAGATTGTACGCAAACAATTTTCAACTTTTACTATGGGACCAAACCTGAAAACGCGAAAAAAAAAATCAGCTGTTCCCTACATTTTGACGAGTTATGCGAACATAAATGTAGGGAACAGATGATTTTTTTTTTCACGATTTCAGGTTTGGCCCCATAGTAAAAGTTGTTCATAATGATGAGTGCAATCTCCCATTTCGATTTGTCGCATGTTTTGTTAAAAGTGATTTACTGACTGTACTATAAATGAAGATTTTATAACTGTTGCTATGTGACCCGTAGTACCTACTGTCTATGTCCCCTTTTAAGTGGTGCAGTGCTCCGGTTTAAGAGCCAACATTTTTTTATTTGTCTCGCCAGTTAGCACGCCGCGGCGTGACGCTGGAGTGCTAAAAGCCACAATGGCCGCGTCGTCTATCACGTCTCCATGTTTTCAATAAATATTAAATACACATGACGAAGCTTTTCTGTGATTTTAAGGGCAAGTTTTGTGGAGCGTTTTCTAGTGAATAAGGAGCATTTCATGAAATACTAGCTGCGCACCAAGGTTTCACCCGCATAAGTCTCGATCCTATGGAAATATCGAGATAAACAGTATCCTATGTCTTAATCCAGGTCATGGTCTATCCATGTGCCAAATTTCATCTAAATCTGTTCAGCTATTTTAGCGTGCAAGCCTAACAAACAAACATACTTACAAAAAAACAAATCCTTCCGCTTTACAATATTAGTTTAGATAGAGCTGCTCTGTGCTGGTCTAATAGCACTCTGCCTCATCAAACTCGATTCGATATTAGGAGTAGGTACTTGTAGGGCTAAGGTAGGTTTGGAGACGCTCACAAACATAAAGTCCGACCGCGGCAGATTTGCCAAAGATGTAAACAACAATGGCCGCTCGAAATTGAATAAAATCGATAAACAAGAGTATTTATTTTAAATAACGTTAGTTTTCGTCTAAATCTCCGAGCTAAGTAGACGAAAACAAACATTACCTAAAATACTTATAGGGTCAAGATAGGTTTGAAAAACTACTAAAAACATAGATTTCGGCGTTAAGGTATATAAAATAGTTCTTTTTGAATATTGTAACGTTTTCCTTAACGTTTCAGTAGGTACCTATAATCTGAAAATGAGAACGACAAACTCACGTAGTCATGTCGTCACGACGTTCAATAGTTGTTCACAGCACCACTGACAGTAGCAACCGAATGGCAACCTTATTGCAACACAAATAAAGATCAGTGTGATTTTTACAGACTTGGCAATGGCGACAATCCAATAGCAACCTTATTCCCGCGACTATAAAGATCACTGTGATTTTGACAGCGATGCAAAATCAGCGGTAAAATTACTATGAAAGGACTTTACTACATACATAGACATAGCTTTTAATATCAGGGAGAAGTGCCTACTCTTACAACATACAAATGAAGTACAGTCGCCAACACATCAAGCTACTACAATCTGTCAAATTTCTTTAATAGATTTTCAACTTTATCGCTACAAAATAAGGTTCAAAGTGGATTGGGAAAATTTGACAGTTTCGTGTAGTTTGATGTGTTGGCGTCTGTACATAAATCACGGCAGAGAGAGAAGGAAAACTTCAATTGTCACAATTACAGCATTTCGTGTCGTCTGTTGTTTATCGACTACACTCTGTCCACTAGGTTATTCGTTTTTTTCCCCTGTTCCATATATCCCTACTGATGTATCTCCACTGGTAGGGATACTTGGAGAATTTATCCAATTATCGCTACCGGTAGGGATATATGGAATCTTGTGCTCCATATATCCCTACTGATCCGCACTGGTCAGCTGCCTTAGAACGTAATTATTCCACACTACGTAAAAGTTAACATTAACATGCGTAGAAAAATAATTAAGTATAATAAACTGCCTTATATTATTGAATTATCTTATCTATGACCCCTTACAGATGTTCTAATACCGTACAGTTTTATTCATTTTATTTATTATATTTCACTTTTAACAAAAAAATATAATTGTTATGCGTAGGTAACATTCTATCGTACTAAGTGATCGAATGTTTTCGCTTCAAATGAATAAATCGAAAATATTTTTTTATTGTAGGTAAATCAGTAGGTATAGAAAAACCTTGCATCCACTCAAATATCAATAAAATACCTATATAAATGATTTGTCAGAATACGAATATGTAGTATACCCCATATTTATGTGTATACGTAGTGTATACACGTTATATGTATATAGCACGATTGATACGGAAAACCAGTGATTACTTTATTTTTACGCTAATTTCCGCTATAAAACCTACAAAATTTAAATTTAATTAAACGAAGCAGCTAATTGATATTGGACACGCGTTGGAGGCAGCCGTCGACACACGTCGATAGCTGCAGTTGCCACTGCCGTTGACCGGTTCGGTATGAGCAGTATGAGCACATAACTGAGTTCAATAGCTGTCAATATCTGTATTCCATAACAATGATGACACTGACAGCCCTTGAACGCGGTTTAGATGTGATATCGCGTTCAGTTTCATTGGTGAAATCCGCCCTTAATATTTTAAGCCCAAGCTTCGTTCAGCAGTAATCAGGTAAGGAACTAGGTGGGTATTTACGAACAGACAGAAGTAGAACAGCTATTAGATGTAAAAGAGAACCGGTGCAGGTTACCGTTGCTCGCCTTACAGGGCGCAGACAAACATCACAGAGAGGCGCTAAAACAATAGCCGGTGACAGAGCGGTGATAATTGTGTGACGTCACGCGTCAGTTCTCATAGCACTGTATGTGACTGGTTCAAAATTAAGCTATATTTCATGTAAGGCACCTGTCCCACCGCCGGCAATTAGTGAGAAGCGAGTAGGAGAGCAGTGGTAAACCAGTGGTATCAGCTCCGACTTACGAATTGTGGGTCGTGGGTTTGAACCCAGATGCTTTACTTTGTGTAAATAATGTCATCACGACTGCTCTCGAAACGGTGAAGGAAAACATCGTGGGGAAACCGGCATGTCCTAGAACCACAAATTCGAAGACATTTGACAACTACCAACTCGCACTAGGCCCGCGTGGTTGATTACAGCCCTCTCGAAGTGAGGAGGCCTGTGTCCCAGCTGGGGAATATTATAGCCTGATTATGTGTAGGTAGAGCTGGCAATTAATAAACACATTACCACTCCTTTGCGTCGCGCAGTCGGGTAAAAAAGGTTTTGGTGAGCACGACCTTGCGAAGGCCGCAGGAACCCGTTGGATGCGAGAAGCACAGAACCGGTCGAAGTGGAGGTGCTTTGGGGAAGCCTGTGTCCAGCAGTGGACGTCTTTCGGCTGAAATGATGATGATGATGAGCACTAGCAGCTAGTGCGCGACGGCGACGAGCGATTACTCGCTGGTATGAGTACTAAATTACAAGCGTGAGTCTCTCATCGATTGTTCCGCCACCAAGCGATCGTCACACACCGAGTGACTCTCTTTGTTAGCTCTTGTCGCTGCGACAAACGAGCACTCGCCCGCGGTGTGAACTGTCAACTATCATTATAAACTAGCAGCGCCCCGCGGTTTCACCCGCGTAAGTTTCGATCCCGTAGGAATATCTACTACCGAATGATTTGAATGAAATTGCCTTGGCCTTTCATTCAAATCCGTTCAGTAGTTTTAGCGTGATTGAGTCAATCCAAACATCTTCACAAACATTCACATTTGTAATACTAGTAGGAAGTAGGATAGGATACGTAAATATTTTAATCACACGGATCTTTATAACGTTTCTTGAATTAGAAAATCGTTGATCAACGATTTTCCTTCTTCCTGCCGCTTCCTCATCGGCAGCAAAACCTATGTGTAAGCCACTAGGCTTACACATAGCTAGCTAGGTTTTGAAGCATTTTCTAGAGCACTAGCTCTAGAAAATGCTTCAAAACTTTTATGATGCCTCTTTCAACTTTTCAAGGTACCTAGTACTTAGGACGGCCAAGATGAAGATTATGGCAAACATCTTCAGCAATTCAAATCCTTCTGTTATAGTCGGAAATTAAATGTTAGAGATGGTCAAAGAGTACCTATCGTGCTGAGACGTGAATGCCCACACAGGAGGCTATGTACAGGCTGAGATTTGCACAAGTCTGGAACGAGCGTTCCATGCTTGATGATGCTTGGCATCAGTCTAATAGACCGAGTTTCAAATGTCCAGATGCGAAGCGATCTTCGATATCGGAAAGCGTATTATGGAACTCAAATGCAGTTGGACAGGACACCTGAAGGCCAATTCTTGTAATTTAAAACATTCAAAATCTAGTCGCAGTCTCATCTCGGTGACAAACAAATGTCAAAAACTTGTCAAAATGTAGGGAATCTGGAGGTGTTTTTGACAGATTGAGACTGAGATCAGACTGTGAACGTTCTTAAAATTACGAGAATTGCCCCTCTGGTAAAGCGCAGTGATGACAGGTGGCATAAGACTGTGACAGAGTGGCGTCCAAGGACTAGGAGATGAGATGTCGGTCGTCCGGCGGTGAGGTGGGCGGACGACATTGTTGCCATCGCGGGCAAAACCTGGATGAGGCTGGCACCGGAGCGAGGGATTAGCAATAGAAAAGAGAGGTCTTTGCCCAGCAACCAGTGGCGTAACTATACCGTTTGAGGCCCGTGGCAAATTCAAGGGATGGGGCTCTCTCTCAATGTAAAGAAGCTCAACCAACGTTAGTTTTTTTTTTTTTGTAGCACTTCTCCCGCGATTTCTTCCGCGTACATTTCATGTTTTCCCCTACAAAAACTTTAACACTCACGTGTTAAAGTTCAGTCAGCTGCTTCTGTCCTTATGTTAGAATTCTCCTGTGCTCATGGCCCTATCGGTCCAGGGGCCCCCTCTAGCTGGGGGCCCGTGGCATTTTGCCCCAATGCCAACCTATAGTTACGCCACTGCCAGCAACGGATCAAGTCGTACTGTCAATGATTATGTTGATACGCAAGTTCCTATATGTTATAAATAATCAAACACATAACAAGTCACACTAAAACGACACAGCGGCTAATGAAATTTCCGTGTAGCTATAAGTTGAACGACAGTGTGCGCTGCCGGGACCCGAGACGAGACGCAAATGAAACGTCCTAATCTCAGGGGCATTCATTACGCCATCATCTTTAGGGTTCGCGCTTCCATGATCCTTTTATCATTTTATCTTGATGACCAAGCTTGGTTACTATACAGAGTAGCGATTAAGTTATCACATTAAACAGTACAGCGGTTATTAAAAGTTGTTATTAGTCTGTTAAAAAAATAATATAAATAATTTTACAAAAAATAGAAATTAAAAAAAAAACGAGAACATCCATCGGTTTCTTACTAAACTTAAAATATATCCGACGATCCTGCATACCCCTTTTGTTGACTGTACCCAATGCAAAATTCTTCTTGTTACTATTTCAAATCACACGTACTTTCTAATTTTTTCTTGGACATCACTGATATCATTGAAGGAAAAACATCGTGAGGAAACCTGGACTTAAAATGAATACCTATAAGTCTGAAATCGCTAATCCACCCTTACCAAGCGTGGTGATCAATGTTCGTGTCTTCTCTGTATGAGAAGGCACTTTGCCCAACAGTCTGACAATAATAAGCTGGTACTGTTTATTATTTTTTGAAGTGAAAACTTCTTTAGGCCGTTGGGCATTTTTTGTGATGGAAAAAAACCATTGAATTCGCGCCACTGTTACCGTAACCGACACCGCTTCAGATGTATTCGGCCCGGACTCCACTGAAGCGGAGCTGGGCGGAGCGGAGCGGAGACGTGCAGGAATCGACCAATCACAATGGTTGAAATCCTCATCGCGTCGCTCGTCTCGTCTGTGATTGGACGATTCCTGCACGTCTCCGCTCTGCTCCGCACAGCTCCGCTTCAGTGGAGACCGGGCCTTCGGCTGTCTTCGGGATGTACTCGGTTTTAATGTATTTCCGATATGTCAGTGAGTAATGGCAAAATTTGTGTTTTTTTTATTATGACGATTCAAAAAATACACACGTAATTGTTCAAGTTTTTATTTTTATTTACAGTTTTGGAAGAGTGCCAGCCCTAGAGCGGCGCACACCCGCGTAGGGCGCGGTCCGCCGGGACCCGCCGGACACGACTCCGCCATTATGACGTCATCAGCGTACAGGGAAGTGACGAGGTATCTACTGTAGGAAGAAACACGAACAGCGCACTGGAAGTGCGGGCGACACGGCGAGGGTGAAGTTTTTAATAAATAAATTCAAAATAAGTAATAATTGTTTTTTTTTTTTGTTACATTTTATACTGCAAATACAATACATACATACATAATCAGACTATAATGTTCCCACTGCTGGGACACAGGCCTCCTCTCAGTGAGAGGGAGTGGGCCGTAATCCACCACGCGGGCCCAGTGCGGGTTGGCAGATGTCACATGTCTTCGAATTTTTGGTTCTAGGACCATGCCGATACCAGTTTCCTCACTATGTTTTCTTTACCGTTTTGAGAGCAGTGGTGATGAAATAATTTACACAAAGAAAAGCGCCTGTTTGGATTCGAACCTACGACCTACAACTTTTAAGGCGCGGCCGTTAGGCCACCACTGCTCTCAAATACAATACTTGGTGCAAAAGCATCATCCCTCAAGTACTTATAGAACTTATTGAATCTGTGCTAAGAGCGTTTGTGTAATACATTCGATCCGAATGCGATGCAAATCCAAGAAATGTTAGTCCAAAGAGCCACCTTATAGAAATGTACTTACGAAGGTTTGTGCACTAGATGTTATAATATACATCCGAACTTAGATCATTTCTAATTCGAATCGAGCTCAGTGTAGCTTTTCTGTAAAAATCTTACCAAGAAAATTTAGTTGAAGTGAGATGTCAATAGTGTTATAGTAATCCCTAATTTTTAGGGTTCCGTAGCCAAATGGCTAAAAACGGAACCCTTATGGATTCGTCATGTCTGTCTGTCTGTCTGTCTGTCTGTCTGTCCGTCCGTCCGTATGTCACAGCCACTTTTTTCCGAAACTATAAGAACTATACTGTTGAAACTTGGTAAGTAGATGTATTCTGTGAACCGCAGTAAGATTTTCACACGAAAATAGAAAAAAAACAATAAATTTTGGGGTTCCCCATACTTACAACTGAAACTCCAAAAATTTTTTTTCATCAAACCTGTACGTGTGGGGTATCTATGGATAGGTCTTCAAAAATGATATTGAGGTTTCTAATATCATTGTTTTCTGAACTGAATAGTTTGCGCGAGAGACACTTCCAAAGTGGTAAAATGTGTGTCCGTCCCCCCTCTAACTTCTAAAATAAGAGAATGATAAAATTAAAAAAATATATATAATGTACATTACCATGTAAACTTCCACCGAAAATTGGTTTGAACGAGATCTAGTAAGTAGTTTTTTTTTAATACGTCATAAATCGAAAACCGCAATTTACCTTTCACAAAGTTACAATGAACTACAAGAACTTTTATATTATGTTACTTGCTGCTACGGAACCCTTCATGGGCGAGTCCGACTCGCACTTGGCCGGTTTTTACAGAATAGACCGGCTGATATCGAATTTGGACCGGATGCAGTGCACCAACGCTCTAAGGCTAGGTATCTAAACATGTTCATCACAGCATTCTCATTGCTCGTTGTTGGCACAGCATCGCCATAAACATTACGTCATCATGACATACTAGTCATCCTGCTAGGTATAGTCTGTTCCAATGGTATCTGATGAGAATGTAAAGTGCCAATTTGTAACAATAATTCCGCAATCTGGTGAGAAGTGGTGCAGTCTTTTTCCGCTCGACAGCTGAAGAACTATCTACGCTGACTTGAGCAAATATTGCAGATGCACTGCAGTAACGTGGCAGTCGCAACAGCGCCTGAAAGCGTTATTGTGTTGATACCTATAATAATTGTTTGAAAACTGGGGAGATACAAAGTTGGAACTTTCTCAACACGAGCATACTATTATGTATTCTGTGACACAAGTAACACATTTAGTGTTACTAATTCCTTTTAGTGAGTGATCGCGTAAGAATTTAACATGAACAGGGTGTGTTAAACTTTCTTTAGATAATTTTGGAACAGACATATTATGTACTTACCTACGTGCTAACGTGGTGGTATCAATTGTGATCATTGGATTTTTCATGTTATTGGATGTCAAAAGAGTCGACGGCCCACCATATTAACATCTGCAATACCTGTGACCAATTCTCGTAATTTTAAGAACGTTCACAGGCTGATCTCAGTCTCCATCTGTCAAAAATACCTCTAATTTCCCTACATTTTGACAACTTTTTGACATTGTCGCCGAGATGAGACTGCGACTGATTATGAACGTTTTCAATTACGAGAATTGGCCTTCTGATGTGTTTCTATCCTAGTTAAAGAGTTAATTAGGTTTCTTGTAGCTGTAATCATCCCATACCTAAACAGTTACCTAATTACCTACACCGGAACCCATACCTTTTAAACCGGAATACAGCAAAATAGGTAAATACGTATGTGGTGGTATTCCTTCCCCAACGAGCTCCATCAAAAAGAACTCTACATTTCTCTAAATAAGTTTATTGCCAAGTTTTATGTAAATAGCGGTAGGCACTTTTGGAGTTTTAGATGGACAGACGACCTAAAGAAGGTGCCTGGGACAGACTGGATGCGAAAGGCGGAGGCACAACACCGTGTCCTGGTATAGGTTATTAACTGCTTAGGTAAGGGATGATTACAGTTACAAGAAACCTTTTAACTCTTTAACTAGGATAGAAACATATCAGAAGGCCAATTCTCGTAATTGAAAACGTTCATAATCAGTCGCAGTCTCATCTTGGCGACAAACAAATGTCAAAAACTTGTCAAAATAAAGGGAAATTAGAGGTATTTTTGACAGATTGAGACTGAGATCAGCCCTTCAAACCTTCTTCAAATTACGAGAATTGGTCACAGGTATTGCAGATAGCAGATAGATAGAATATATAAGGCGTCGGCGATAGTAACTACTTAATATGGTGGGCCGTCGACTCTTTTGACATCCAATAACATGAAAAATCCAATGATCACAATTGATAACACCACGTAAGCACGTAGGTAAGCACATAATATGTCTGTTCCAAAATTATCTAAAGAAAGTTTAAATAAAACTCCCTGTCAACCGTCAACCTACCGTATTCCACTGCTGGACATCCAGCAGTGAACTAGGTACGATAGGTTGAGTTGATTGATTGACTTTTGCATTGGTAAATTAGCGGTCGTCTTGTAAACATCGGTTCGTACACTACTGTGACGGTCATTTCGAAGAATACATAATTATGTTGAAAATAATTTTCAACAGACTAAAAACAAAACTTCACCGGTCACGTGCTGCCATCTGTCGTGACTCTGACACAACTAATAAATTTATGTCAGCGCCATCTCTTATTGAATGCAGGAAACACTAAGGATCGAACTACACTATTTTATATAGAAGTTCTACTACTCGACAATAGATGAGAGGAACTCAAACTTTTTCAAATTCTAAAACGTAATGTTGACTTTTGAAATAACAAAAAAATTTAAGAAATTCAGACTTGATGGAAAAATCTTTACAATTTTACATAAGTTTATTGATATACTGATTCAACAAACAGCTTCTGTCCTGTTACAGATTACTAATGTTTAATTTTACTATTTGCCGTTAGATGGCAGCTATTAAAATATAATAGTTTATCATTTTAGGTCAGTGTAGAGGACGCTACCTGTGCTGTCTCACTGAAATCTCAAACAAAGATTAAAAATTAATCATGGCTACTCAGGCTGCTTCAATCAAATTCAAACAATCAAGTTTGCTTGCCCAAAATGTGTGTATGTCAGAAATTAGCACCGTATACGGTATACAATAACAGTGGCGGATTTACCAACAGACTGAGTAGGCTGGAGCCTAGGGCGGCAGATTTTAGGGGCGGCAAAGAATGTAGGTACATTATTGTGTAAGTAGTAATTAAGAATTTACATTATTGTGTAAGTAATAATTAAGAATGTACAATATTGTGAAAGTAATCATTAACAATGTACATTATTGTGTAAGTAATAATTAAGAATGTACATTATTGTATAAGTAGTAATTAAGAATTTTCATTATTGTGTAAGCAGTAATTAAGAATTTACATTATTGTGTAAGTAATAATTAAGAATGTACATTATTGTGAAAGTAATAATTAAGAATGTACATTATTGTGAAAGTAATAATTAAGAATCTACATTATTGTGTAAGTAGTAATTAAGAATTTGCATTATTGTGTAAGTAGTAATTAAGAACTTGCATTGATGTGTTAGTAGTAATTAAGGCATACCTTACCCCGCCTTATTAGTAGTACCTACCTACATAATTCGTGCTTTTATGAGCTCAGAAATAAAAGATAGGGACCCAAAAACTATTTATTGTGCAATCTTAACATCGTTGGGTTATAAATATTATCTAGAAACAGACACATTATTGTAGAGGTTGGTAGGGGCGGCAAAATTTGAATAGCCTTCTGGCGGCAAATGTGTAAATCCGCCACAGACAATAAGTACATATGCAGGTATATCCGAATCCAACATTTACAATGGCCAATGCTTAGCAGTTACCAAGCCGCTCATCAACATCATTTCAGCCGAAAGACGTCCACTGCTGGACATAGGCCTCCCCCAAGCACCTCCACTTCGACCAGCGAGGCAATTGCGTAACACATTATCAATCGGAATCGGTTTCATTTTGACAGTTCAACAACATTCATTGCGTTATTTACGTGTTGAACAGACCAATTTTTCGAACTTATGAAGCAATGAATTAGCAATTTTGGCTTCAAAATGATTCTGATTCCGATTGATAGTGTGTTACGCAATTAGGGGGCGGTTCTGTGCTTCTCGCATTCAACGGGTTCCTGCGGCCTTCACAAGGTCGTCGGTCCACCTTGTGGGAGGCCTTCCAATGCTACGTCTTCCGGTACGCGGTCGCCACTCCAGAACCTTTCGGTCCCATCGGCCATCTGTTCTGCGAGAAATGTGCCCTGCCCACTGCCAAGCCGCTAACGGCACTGAAAGCGCGCTGTTTGATTTTCAACGTTCAGCTGAGAGTCGAAAGTTGAAACTCAAACAGCGTGCATTTATTTAGGCATTTATTTTAAGTGTCACTTATACCTACTCGTTTTCTGAGGTTTAAAAACAGAGTTTATCCATTCGATAGTGATTATTGGTTCGATATCGTGCTTCTGAGGAAGAATTTAGCTTAAAAGTCAAGTGTTTTATTATCGAGGGTTTATCTGAGAACCTCAAAAACCGTGCATAAGGAAGGAATTCGAGATAATTGTGTCGAATCAACAGCTATTGAAAGTTTAATTCCGTTTAAGAATTCTTCGGAAACCGGGCATTAGTGTTAGTTAAAAAAGGGCATAAATCTTAAATAGTGTACAAGTGCTGTGGTGAACTAGGCTGCTTCCAGGTATTTACTTTCTAATAACTATCAATCAGTCTGCCTAGCCTTTTCCCAACTATGTTGGGGTCGGCTTCCAGTCTAACCGGATGCAGCTGAATACCAGTATATTACATGAAGCGACTGCCTATCCGAACTCCACAACCCTGTTGGGGCTCCGCATACCCTGCGCGTGATGGAAGCGCATCGCTTGCGCTTGCGCATGATGTCATGGTTTAAAACTATGAAATAACAGTCATCCCTATAGCTACAGATATTATATAAGGTCCCATTAAAATAGATGGACAAACTTTTAGAAATCATTCAGACCACCAAAATAAGGACGATGGTACAAAATTATAAGTATAAGAAAAACACATTAGGTGCTTTGCAAGAAAAATAATCAGCTAACGAAAATACACTAATGTGCCGGCAATTTATTATTTTAGGTCAAAATAAAACCACTTTAATCAGTGTTTTTTTTGCTTGGATATCTCTGGTTAGACGTACTGAGCGCTATGTTAAAATTTGTCCATCTATTTACCTGTATACTGCCAGCATGTCGGTGACGCGATTCCATAAGGTTTTCCCCTACTAAAAATCGCTCAACGAACCTAAAGAAGTTTTCACTTCAAAAGTCAAAAACAAGCAAGTCCAAAGCTGACAAGATTCCAAGATTTTCATCTCCTACGGGCTGGACTCCTGCCTTGAGCCATAAATGTCGTACTCGTAACCGACAATCAATCTTCCATACCTAACGCGGTAAAAGGCTAACTGTGCGTTTAGTTGACGCTCGTCTGCGCGTGAGCAGAATTCGTCCACCGTTCACGATATTATGGCAACCAGTGTGAACCTCACGTAATAATGTTACGACATATTGTGTACTCGCGCCGCGACAATTACGACCAGTGCGCACTGCATCTTAACACTGCACTAGTTTAGTTTTTAGCGGAAGTACGATTCAACAGTCTCCACACGGAGTGTGCCTTTTTTTTTATGGATGGGAAATCATCAAATGACTCCTCCCGCTCTGGGTGGAGCGGAAGGGAGTGTCAGACTCTTACTGACTAAAACCCGTCCGTGTTCCTTCCTTAGCCATTTATGTTCCGGGGTAGCGGTAACCCTTTCGGACAATCCCGCACCCCCGGCAGGCTTCGGCCCTGGCAGGCCCCTTCCTTTTTGCTGACATCTCTTTGAGGCGCGCGTGGAACACGTACGCGCCGTCCGGCACAGGCCTGGTCCTCAGCGGACGGTGAGCTACACGGAGGGTGCCTGAGGATGGACGACACCATAGAGGCCGCCGGCCCAGGAAGAGGTGGCCAGACGACCTAGAGGCGTACAGCAAGGGTTGAATCGAGGTGGCCCTGGAAAAGGATGCCTGGAAAGATTTGAGAGAGGCTTTTGCTCAGCAGTGGGACAACTGAACCTAGGAACCCTACGGACAGCGTAGGCTAACTTAATAAAAAAATATATTATCTGTACATTTCCATCACAACAATAAACCCAACCCTCAACCCTAAATCTTGTATTATCACGTCTGTATTTCCCGGAGGGGCTTATGGCTAAGTAATAACAGCCGGGTCGAGCGATCAGGTTAAGCTACACTTACCGCGGTTGGTCCGTGGATGGGTGAGCATCTTTACATACCAAGGCGGTGGGTCTCGGCTGTCATTCGTCGATCTTTTTACAGTCGTTACGGGTCGTCAGAAGCCCGAAAGTCAGAAAAGTAGTCTTACTAAAGGGTATCGTATTACCCAATAACTAGGTTGTGGAGGTCAGATAGGCAGTCGCTCCATGTAAAGTACTGGTATTCAGCTGCATCCGGTTAGACTGGAAGCCGACCCCAACACAGTTGGGAAAAGGCAGATAGATGATGACGCCTGTATTCCCCAAAGGCTAAGACAGAGGTGCACCTATAGTTTACTATGGTACAGACGCCAGCACATCAAGCTACCCGAAACTGTCAAATTTTCCCAATCAACTTTAAACCTTACGCTCTAGCGATAAAGTTAAAAATCTACCAAAGATATTTGACAGATTGTAGTAGCTTGATGTGTACCATAGATAGTTTTTTTATATTTCTATGATGTATACCTACATTTCGCCAGTTACGTTTAAGTCCCATGTAAAAGGAGGCGACCCTATTGCCATCGACATGACACAAATTGATGAATCATGAATCCGAATTCACATGAATCCGGGCTGCGAAAACTGAGAAATGAGAAATTCCAGATTGAAAAACCCAATAAGTATTACATTGCCCTACTCGGGAATCCAACCCAGGACCTCAGGCTCAGCAGTAGCGCTTGCACTAGTGGCGGATTTACCAATAGGCTGAGTAGGCTGGAACCTAGGGCGGCAGATTTTAGGGGCGGCAAATTTGAGGCTAACATTTTTTTAAATGTCTTACTGAAATTAAAACGATTAATATTTATGTACATAAGTACTAAGGTTTTTTCTGGAAAGAATAAACAAAGCGAATGCTCAAATTCAAGCTTCTACCGTAGATTTTATCACAGTTGCCGATCTTTACAAATCTCTTTGCAAGTTTTTCGTAGCTGATTAACGAGAACATTTTAAGCATTTTGAAGAAAAGACGAAGCAATATACAAAAGACATGGGACATTATTATAGAGGTCGGCAGGGGCGGCAAAATTTGAATAGCCTACTGGCGGCAAATATGTAAATCCGCCACTGGCTTGCACTTGTATGTTATAATATAATAACGTAACTTATTATGATTTTATGAATGTAGAAAAGTAGATATATGGGTAGTTAATAAGATGGTATTCCAATAATTATCGAGTTCACAAAATCTCACGCATTTCGCGCAAATGTCGGAGGTTCTTCAAGAGATTGCGAAACTGGTGCACGCACACGCACGTAGACCGTGTCAAGGACTTAGCTTCGTAAATATGGTCATAACTTGGTTTAGGCGCCGAGCTATCTACAGATTGCCCAGGATACTTTGATCCGTCATGGTGACGCTACTCACTAAGACCAATACTTTGCTTACTTTTGTATAGAATCAAGTTCTTCTAATTTACAGACGGCTGTGCTGCTGGGGAGTTTGTTGCGCCACTTCTTCTTCCCAGCTAAAGCATTAGGAAGTGGTGAAGGGCGGGCGTTTTGGAGGACTGTCTTGTGTCATTTTGACAATCAAAAAATGCTGATTATCAGCCTAATGTGAATGACTTTTGATTTTGAAATGTCAATTACATATCACCTCGGTACTTTTTAGGGTTCCGTAGCCAAATGGCAAAAAACGGAACCCTTATGGATTCGTCATGTCTGTCTGTCTGTCTGTCTGTCCGTCCGTCCGTATGTCACAGCCACTTTTTTCCGAAACTATAAGAACTATACTGTTGAAACTTGGTAAGTAGATGTATTCTGTGAACCGCAGTAAGATTTTCACACAAAAATAGAAAAAAACAATAAATTTTGGGGTTCCCCATACTTACAACTGAAACTCCAAAAATTTTTTTTCATCAAACCTGTACGTGTGGGGTATCTATGGATAGGTCTTCAAAAATGATATTGAGGTTTCTAACATCATTTTTTTCTGAACTGAATAGTTTGCGCGAGAGACACTTCCAAAGTGGTAAAATGTGTGTCCCCCCCCCTCTAACTTCTAACATAAGAGAATGATAAAATTAAAAATATATATAAAATGTACATTACCATGTAAACTTCCACCGAAAATTGGTTTGAACGAGATCTAGTAAGCAGTTTTTTTTTAATACGTCATAAATCGAAAACCGCAATTTACCTTTCACAAAGTTACAACGAACTACAAGAACTTTTATATTATGTTACTTGCTGCTACGGAACCCTTCATGGGCGAGTCCGACTCGCACTTGGCCGGTTTTTATCTTAGTTCCCCATATCTTCGTCTACCAAATTATGCTGGCTATTCATCTGGAAATGTACGTAGGTGTTCATGAATGCTGCAACTTCGTCAATAAAGATACCTAATACTGCTTTCGCGATTTTTTTGCTAAAAATGTGAACAAATATGAGTTTAAGGAAAAATTACTTTTAATTCTACAAAATAAAGTCCAGTTTAAGCTACAACTTCAAACATGTTTTATAACTTTTTCAATAGTGCTAGTTACTCTGAAATCAACTTAAGAACATTAAAATAAAGTTGATATTTGCGTAGCTTGAAATAATATTAATTTGAAACATAAGTTTGAATAGACTTTACATAAGAACATCTCTTACATCTATTGTAATAAGCCTAGGCTAGACAGAAAGCGATGCCTAGCATTATTTACCAACTAAATCTGTAGACTGCAAACATTTTAAGTTATTTACAGAAAGTAATTAGTCAAACGTCTGCACCACTCTCACTTGACCGGTTTCAAGCTATACGATAGACCCGGCCGCGCTAAATTTGCCAAAGATGTAAACAACAATGGCCGCTCAAAATTGAATAAAATCGATATACAAGAACATTTATTTTAAGTAATGTTTGTTTTCGTCTAAATCTCTGAGCTAACTAAACGAAAACAAACATTACTTAAAATGAATGTTCTTATATATCGATTTTATTCAATTGCGATCGGCCATTGTTGTTTACATCTTTGGCAAATTTAAAAACGCCGGACTGAGATAGGAAGGAACCTACCTACTCATCATAGAGAGGGTACCCAAGCAATGGAATCGACTCATAAGTATTTGGATACCCAGTACCCTATCGTACTTTCTACTTAACTATGGTACTTTTAATAAGTAGGTATATACACCTACAGACGTAAATTAATAGAATCATTCGTTATGTAACTGTTTACAAAGTTTCTTTATGTGAAAGGTAATCTTGTTTAATCAATTTTGTGGGACTCCAGTTTGATGGATCATCTCTCTGCTCAATGCAAGGGAGACTTACATAGCAGGTATAAAACAAAGTCGCCGAAATGTCTGTACGCGCATAACTTCCGAATTACTGCAACAAATTGGATTATATTTTTGTTGTATTCGGTATTGCCAGGACTAGGTTTGTGTGAAAAAAAATTTCGAAAATTCGAAAAAAAGAAATTGCACCGGTTCGAAGCTGGGGCGGGCCGCTAGTTTTTTTTTTTTTTTAATCAATGTTTGTCTCGCATTTCTGGAGGGAGTCGCATTGCGTCCGCTACGCGTTACGTCCGTTTATGGCCTATTGTATTCTCGAAGATGCATTTTTCTCGGATCAGTCGCGTTACAGCCGTTCTACCTAAAATACACTCAACGCTTAAAGATGTCAAAGAAAAATAATGAAATTACAAAATGTCTAAATAATCGCTTTCAAAAGACAATCAAAGAAAATTAAGTTACAATTAATGTCAAATAGCTTAAAATAAAAATGTCAAATTAAATTTTATGTCATGCAACTTTACCCTTTGTCCTAGAATTCATAAATTCCTTAATGATATAAAAACAATATTTCAATTTTTTTTTTTTTTTTGCTCTGAGATGCTTTTGAAATAAGCTAGTTACACCTTACATAGTAGTTACAACCGTATCTATGTTGCGTCACGCGTTATTATAGCACAGGTGTGACCGTGGCTTTCATGGCCCCCGGCAAGAAAGTACAAGCCATTGAGACTCTTTATAAGTAGGTACGTACGGAGACAAGGAGAGAGGATTTTATACGACGCCATTGGAGGAGAAATGGGCAATAGTTTAGGTATAATTATGACTTACTTTCATCATCATCATCTGCCTAGCCTTTCCCCAAATATGTTGGGGTCGGCTTCCAGTCTCACCGGATGCAGCTGAATACCAGAATTTTACATGGAGCGACTGCCTATCTGACCTCCACAACCCAGTTACTGGGTAATACGACACCCCTTGGTAAGACTGGTTATCAGACTATCGGGCCTCTGACTACCCGTAACGACTGTCAAAGATCTACGAATGACAGCCGGGACCAACGGCTTAGCGTGCTTTCCGAGGCACAGAGGGGTCTCAGTATGTAAAGATGGTCACCCATCCACAGGCCAACCGCGGCAAGCGTTTTGACTTATCATAAAAAATATCAAGTAATCCCTTAGGAGTACAGCTGAAGTGAAAACGCTTGCCGCGGTTGGTCTGTGGATGGGTGACCATCTTTACATACTGAGACCCCAGAATGACCCCAAGATGTCAGCACAAGGGAAGGGGCTTCCCTTGTGCTGACATCTCTTTGAGGAGAATTGCCCCTGAGCTTATAAATACGATGCCTCAAACCGGACACGATTTAGACGACCGATAGATCAAAATTCCCAACTACATAGAATGTGTTCTCCATTCTTTCATTCAAGCTTCTTGGCCGGTGACGTCAGACGCGCGCGCGCCGGCTTACGCAACGAAGGCGTGCCGAAGAAAGTGGTGAGCCCATGTGTTTACTCATAAGTGGGCACGAGCCGAGCAGCCGACCAGCGAGCACTCGGACATAGTAAATAATCTTACAACACAATAATATCACATTTCTCTTCCGAGGGCCGCCGATGGGTTGTGCCAGTCGTCACGCTTGTGTGCAAGGAGTAGAATTGTATAGGTAGATACTGTAGAGACCTCCTTGCGAGACAGGCCGCTAATATTTGAAGACATATTCCATTCGAACGTTTAAGCATGTGTCATAGAGAGTGCAGTGGCGTGCATTCCATATAGGCATATTATAAGCAGTGCCTACCTCGATATATCAATATAAGCCTGTCAATTACACTGTGTGTGTGCCCCATTAAGAAACTCACTAAATTATCATACATAACAAAAAACAAAATCTTCATACAAACACGCGCGGCAGTAGGCAGTCGCCGGACGGCTTACTCGGCTCCCGTACTATTCGGACATTGTCATTGGTCTTTACACGTTCAAGTTAATACGACAAAATTAAAAATACGTACATCTCACGCGTAATACCATGACATCCGACCTTCGCAATTTATCAACCTTAAGTAGGCATGCCTACTCAAATAACCACACTTTTGACCTCACTTTTTTTTCTGATTAGTGACCGCTTTTGCCTAGACTAGACCCGGCCTAGTGCCTACCTAATCTGAAAACCAATGCACGCCACTGAGAGAGTGGTAGGTTTGACGTATAATGAATAAGATGGAATAAATATAGATATATGATGAAAGACTCCTGAATAATGTCCTATGAAAGTCTAATGGGAGTTTCTTTCCAGTAAATTAGTTCCCCCTATCGAGAAACGATCGTTTGTCGATGATGGTTCTGTTTTTATTTTGTGAAACTTTTCAAAAGTTAACAGTAGTTAACTTCCGAAAAGTTTATTAACATAAAAGTAATAAAGCCTTATCTTCACAGCAAATTCAATCAATGTAAACACAAAGACCCGCATCACTGACACATTGTATTGTATTGCATTGCATTGCATTGTATTGTGTGTGTTGTTGTTGTGTTTGTATTGTTGTTAAAATGTATTAGCTGTAAGTTTTCTAAAGTTAATAAAATAAAATAGGTGTAGCCTAGTCAGTCATGGGGTCTTAAAAATATTAAAAATGCTCATTCCAACGGCTTAATACTATCAAATGCACAAAAAAATGACTGATTACGATGTGAAACTACATAAATTACTTTCAGTCCGGCCCTCGAAAGAATCCGTTCCGAATTAAAACCGTTACTAAACGAAAATATAAAATTTTACGCAGGAGCTTAAATTTTAAAAAATGCACGCGTTTTTCGCTATAGAAATTAAAAAAACAATTTAAAAATCATCAGCCATCTACCTCTTAAAGTGGATTTTTTATAGAAGCGTTTTATCGTATAGTTTACGTAATTTTAAGAAAGATGGCATAAGTAACTCAATTCTTGAAAAAAATCGTTTAGTAACGGTTTGTCTTTAAATGTGCGTTATATCGTCTTACACCGAACGATTAATGTAATGAATACCTCACACATGAAATGACCTTTGTACGTATTTATTTCTGTTCCTTTCTTCACGTACAAGGATATGTGTGTACATAGAGTTAAATCCATACTATCTAATATTATAATTGCGAAAGTGTGTCTGTCTATCTGTCTGTTTCTCTTTACGCTTAAACCGCTGAACCGATTTAGTTGGTAGGTATAGAGATAGTTTGAGTCCCGGGAAAGGACATAGGATAGTTTTTATCCCGATATTCCCACGGGAAACGTATGCGGGTGAAACTGCGGGGCGCTGCTATTAAATTAATAATCACAATCACGTCTCCATGCAAATTAGATGGACTCAACTTTCCTCTATAAACTGTTGAGAGTGACGGTCAATGTAGTGACGTATCGTGTGATATTGACCTCTACGCCTTGTCCTCTCGGCTATGAGAATAACCAAATTAATTCATTAATTCTGCAGTTATAAAGATGGTGAAATTGTAAACGTAGTTTTGGACTTCCGCCAAATAGGGAAATGTCGACTCCATCTATTTTTTTTTTATTATTATGACGTTTAAAACAAAGTGATTCTGATATCCTATTTGCACTCAGAATGAAATAATCATTTCATTTCTATTTTTTTTCATATTTACATTTTATTTACATAATATAAGCTAACATATAAACTATAATAATATGTACAATTATATGAAAAAATAAACAAGATAATCATAGGGCATCAAAGAATTCGTCCGTGCAAACAGTGCCCAAAAGGCTGGCAGCATTGCCACGTTGTATGGCAGTGCTAATTCTTTGGTCAAGAAATAGGCCAGCCCTCTGGTCACGTGAAGAGTCGACTAACCGCTTGGCGATATCTCAAAAAACCAAGTGGACACTCGGACCCCATGGCCCTAGTGTTTCAACCTCAAACGGCTCGAACATATAACTACAAATCAGGTTGCAATATTTTCACCGTTTGAGGTTTTCTGCACCTTTCATTTCTATTAATTTTTATTTCAGCAAACGCGTCAACACGTAACCCTTGATTTGGAGACAGTTTAGAATTATTGAAGCTTAATAAGCTTGTCAAAATATTAGAAAGGCATATTTTAATAGGGAAGACTTTTAGTATGGAGACAGATGAGAATGTTTGTAGCTTAATGAGCTTGTCAAAATATTAGAAAGGCATATTATTTGGAATACGGAAGACTGTAAACCGACCCGAAAATAGTTGGGAAAAGGCTCTATTTTGGGGTCGAGTTCCAGTCAGATGCAGCTGTATACAGCAGTATTTTACATGGAGTGACTGCCTATCTGACCTCCACAACCCAGTTACTGGGTACACATACAACATAGTTAGGAAAAGGCTAGGCAGATAAAGATGAGTCGTCGTCAGATAGAATCTGGAGATGTTTTCTTATACTTACATGGAGCTAGTTAAAACATAGCGGTAAATATTTGTATTCTAAAAGGATTCAACATCCACTTACTTGCCCCGGACTCCCGGAGACGCTCCGTAAACTATTGACCTAAGAAAGTAAGATAAAATGTCCATTATGATTAGGTACAGTCAACAAAAGAGATAAGTATGCGGGGTCGTCGGATATAATTGAAGTTTAGTAAGAAACCAATGGAAGTTGTCAACTGAAATTGAACTTGATAAAAGAGCTGTTTGCTTTCTATTATTAAAATTAAATTTTATTCGAGAACATCCATCGGTTTCTTACTAAACTTCAACTATATCCGACGACCCTGCATACTTATCTCTTTTGTTGACTGTACGTCCTGGGTTATAAATGAGAAAGTTTCTGCAAAAGATTGTGAACATATCTTTTGGCGCATATATTTTGTAAAGATGTATGGCAAAAACACATAGACACCTTCACTCTATTGCCTTCGGTGATTACTAATTTGATGTGTCTTATTTCTGATTCAATTTATTATATAAGGCTTTACAAAAAGGTTGCATAATGATTGGTAGGTCATTTAATAACCGAAAGGGTTACCGCTGCCCCGGAACATAAAGGGCATAAAGGGCTAAGGAAGGTACACGGGTGGGTTTTAGTCAGTAAGAGTCTGACACTCCCTTCCGCTCCACCCAAAGTGGGAGGGGGGGTCATTTGATGATTTCCCATCCACAAAAAAAAAGGATTTTGCAGACGTTTTGTATTTAGGCAAAATACTAGTATCCGGAACTATGGATGCAGTTTCAGTCCACTTGGAAATCCATATACAAAATCAAATTAAATTAGCGAAACTCCGCAGATGTCAAGTTGTAATATCTAAACACGATAAAAGAAAAAAATAACACTCCGGGCGTGCCGACAGAAGTGAAAACAAAACACAAACAGAATACTTTGCCATCACTCACAGACATATCGGATACTAGCTGCTGCCCGCGACGTCGTCTGCCTGAAGGCTCTACAGCACCAAAAATACCTAAGATGCCAGTGTCGCTATAGCATTATAAGTAAACAACTTTTAAAATAGCATTAAAATATAAGTTTTTTTTTTGCAAGTGAAGCAAGTGAAGAGAGTTATATGGGAATCCTGCTGAGTTCAGTGTGGTGTGGGGGATGTGACTGAAGGAAATAGAGAAAACAATGCAGGAATACATTCCAGGACACAAAAGAGTAAAAATACGTACAAAGGCATCATACCTTAAAACACTTCCCTATAAACAACGTTGGTAGTTATGCTGCCAGGAGCCAAAATGTAAAGAGAGTCAGGACTGGTGACGCGGGAGCAAGCGACGTACAGTTGTCCGTGTGAGAAGCAACTCGTCCTGAGGTCGACACCTGCTGCCCTCAGTGTCTGCCTCTATTGCTGGTTATCGCGAAGCAAACACTCACGGGGAACTGTACGCGCTTGAACTGGAACGGGAAGATATGAGGTATGAGGGGAATGCGTGGTATAAATACTGCCTTGCCAACGCCACAACCCGTAAGAATTTCCGCCTCAATGGTGTGTCTGTAGAGCGAGATGACTTTAGGGTGGGTCCCGTTACACAACTTCAGAGGAGATAGGTTCCGAAGAAGCATAATCGGGACACCGACCTTCAGCTTGATTGTATGCGCTGGAAGTCCACTTGCTGACAGGGAGTTCAGAAATTCCACGGGATAATGTGTGGCGTCATCTTGCTCGACAACAGTGTTTATCGAGGTGTAGACCACTTCATTCACCTCAATTTCCGAGAGAATGCATTCGTTAATTGCTGCAGCCTGATCATTTTTGGACGTCAAAATGGCCCGCTCACACACCCAAGAATTCTGCAGGTGCAGTATACGACTGATGTCCCCGTACACACAGCAAATGAGTTCTTCTAAGCTGGATACCACTCTACTGAGAGACTCTAGAAGCACCACCTGTCCACCTTTCTCTTCTGGTAGAGTGCCTTCGCCAAGATTTAGAAGGACATTGGAGAATTCTTGAGCACGTGCATTGCCGCCGAGCCGAGCTCTCATATTAATGGTCAAGCGCAGCGTACGAACTCGTGACCACAACGAAGATAGTTTCAACGAAGCATTCACCTCGTCAGCCCTCGATCCCCGTGTCACCACGGGAAGCGTTTGCCGGAAATCGCCACTGAACAGAACAGCTGTGATACGACGCATCAAATGTTCGTTCCTGCGGATGTCCTGCAGGGTTCCGTCCACGGCCTCAACTGCCTTCCTATTGGCCATCGTACACTCATCCCATACGATCAAAGAGCAATCCTTGAGCACGTGTCCCTTATCGCTGTTACGTGACACACCACAAACAGGCGTTTCGGC
Source organism: Amphipoea lucens (assembly GCA_947508005.1). Taxonomy (NCBI): domain Eukaryota; kingdom Metazoa; phylum Arthropoda; class Insecta; order Lepidoptera; family Noctuidae; genus Amphipoea; species Amphipoea lucens. Next base: position 14,286,959 of record OX382379.1, read on the forward strand.
GCTCTCTAAATCGATAGGAATTTTAAACATGGCATGTGCTGTCTTGCCACTCGGAAGCAGTGTGGCAGCGATTCCCGACGACGCTACAGCAATAGCAATTTTGCCTTGCCTGCTGACCTCTGCAAGTAAGTAAGTTCCACCAGACGCATTCCAAGAAAAACATTTGACCCTGGTTTTTTCCCAACGCTTTCAAGGACGGTGTCATAAATTTGTTTTTGCTCTGAAGAGAACAAAGCGACATGGTCATTTCGTCCGGATCGTAATTTGTCTCAGCGTTATACTCCCGATTTACACGGTCTTGATGCGGTGATGATTGGGGAGCTGGTAACCCATATTCGATCAGTGGATTGCCGCCGATAGAAATGACCACATCTTGAAGTGAACTGAGACAGGTGTTCAGCACGCGTTCATCAGTTACTCCGACTTCGTCTCCAGTAGAAACATAACTTTTTTGTAATACTTAACACCGCATTTTTTTTTAATTGTCGTCCTCAACTCTGCTCAAGATTTTAAGGGTTTTGTTGGAACTTGAATTTGTCAAAACGGACTAAGTATACTATACAACTTTTATGAAGAAAATGCACATTGCCATCTATGAATTTTAAGAATAACTAACTACTAACCTCGCCAACATGATCAAATTTAAATTATTAATTTCCAAAAAGTGTCAACATGTAACTTGATTTGATTTTTATGAAATCTCATAGATGGCGCTGCTTCAAAATTTTCTTTATACTACTAAAATTCATTAAACTATGTTTTTTCTGCCCAAGTTACTTAAATGGCGTAGTTTTTATAGTGTAAAGCTAGATAATAGCATGGCTTACTGAAAAACAACATTTAAATATGCGTCGTTAGATTACACGCTGTCACAGAATGCGTAAGAAAAATAAAGATTCACAGCTCCTCCCCCATAGGTGATAGCGTGATAATATGTAGCCTATATGTTGACCCGACCTCTTAGTAATATTCATGCAAAATTTGAAGTAAATCCATGCAGTACTTTTTGAGTTTATCCCGGACATACAGACAAACAGACAAAAATTCTAAAAACTATATTTTTGGCTTCGATATCGATTGTAGATCACGCCCCAAGTATTCTTTTAAAAAAATATTCAATGTACCGTTTTGACTTTCCTACGATTTTATTATATGTATAGATACATAAGACCGAGTACATCCCGAGGACAGTCGAACACATCCGAATCGGTGTCGGTTACGGTAACAGTGGCGCGAATTCAATGGTTTTTTCCCATCTCAAAAAATGCCCGACGCGCCTAAAGAAGTTTTCATTTCAAAAAAATCTGTCAACTCATCTTTCAGTAAAGAATTACACTATAAGCGGTCGTTGACCCCAAAATAAATGTCATCTAATCATATTTGTAACAATACCACCACGTCTACAGAGTTTAGCTTGTGACCCCATATATGGCAAGCACTAACATTTATAAAATGGGCTTGCACGAACCATTCATATTCATAGAACTCGTACTGGCCGCCATTTTGTACTTTTGACACCAAGTAGAACAACAATAAGCCACCTAATCTGCATTCGCGATTTATTTGCCAAAAATGTAAACAAATATGTGTTTATGGAAAATTAACTTTAAATCCTACACAATAAAATTCAGTTTACGCTACAACTTCAAACATTTTTATAACTTTTACAATAGTCCTAGTCACTCTGAAATCAATTTAATTTTCATTAAAATAAAGTTGATATTTGTTTAACTTGAAATAATATTAATTTGAAACCTAAGTTTGAATAGACTGTACCTGCAGTTCGAACTCGTTACTACGCTTTGTCTAACAACAGTAAATACGACAAAGTGAGTAGAAATAGAAATAATCTGTTCATGACTTTCACGGCTCTGTCGGTCCGGCTGTATGTACAGTACAAATTGTTAAGAAAACCATGATCTCGAAGGAGCTAAGTGCGTTGCGTCAGAATTTCACCGGCACCACGATATGGGGACGCACAGAAGTCCCACTAGTTTTACCATATACAGGCTGGGTAAAAAATCGTGGATAAAACTAAACTGGGCGATAGTTGGGGGTGTCAAAAAGTATATAGCATTTAAATCGATTTTTTCTTAAGTCAGGCAATTGGCTGTTTATACTTTTCATTATTTACCTACTTAGGGTCCGTTCACACAGACCGGCTCAGAGAGTATCGGCGCGCATTTTTCTTTTCACACAGACCGGATGGTATACGCTTGGAGTTGGTCGGAGCGGAGCCGCCAACTATTTCACATAGACCGGCTGGAAGCTATCTGAAAGCGGATGCGCTCGGAGCCGGTCGGATGCGCTCGCAGCCGGTCGGATGCACTCGCAGCCGGTCGGATGCGCTCGGAGCCGGTTGGATGCACTCGCAGCCGGTCGGATGCGCTCGGAGCCGGGTGGATACACTGCAAATGGCGGTCGGCGTGGGGCGGCGTGCACGCAATCGGAGCCGATTGGCTGCGCGAGCGAGAAAGAGCACGCAATCGGAGCCGATCGGCTGCGCGAGCGAGAAAGAGCATGCAATCGGAGCCGATCTGCTGCGCGAGCGAGAAAGAGCACGCAATCGGAGCCGATCGGCTGCACGAGCGAGAAAGAGCATGCAATCGGAGCCGAACAGCTGCGCGAACGAGAAAAAGTACGCGATCGGAGCCGGTCAGCTCCTCTTATTATTTCACACCAAGCGCATTCAAGCATTCTTAATGACAAAAGCAGTGCACATGCAAAAATAAACCTTACTACAAATACTAAAAACTCTGTTTTCAACGTGATAAGAATCTGCTCTCCTCTCCGAGCCGGTCTGTGTGAACGGACCCTTACAGTGCAGCTGGCGAAATAATGTGTTCTTGACACCTCTCAGTTTCATACAAATGAATACGTGTTTTGCGAATATGATGCTTATTAGTTTGGTACTAGAATTGTCGCACTGACAGGTATGAGAATCGCAGTCTCTCGACGGCCGGACTGTACAGACGCTAGCACATCAAGCTATTACAATCTGTCAAATTTCTTGAGTAGATTTTCAAGTTTATCGCTATTAGCATTAGCTTCAAGGTTGATTGGGAAAATTTTACAGTTTCGGGTAGCTTGATGTGCTGGTGTCTGTACAAAAAAACCATTTTTAATAAAAACGTAGAAAAGGTTGCATTAATAAAAATTATAAATATATATAAGGTCCCATTAAAATAGATGGACAAACTTTTAGAAATCATTCAGACCACCAAAATAAGGACGATGGTAAAAAAATGCATTAGATACTAATTACAAGAAAAATAATCAGCTAACGAAAATACACTAATGTGCCGGGCAATTTATTATTTTAGGTCAAAATAAAATCACTTTAATCAGTGTTTTTTTTGCTTGGATATCTTTGGTCAGAATATCTGTGTTAAAATTTGTCCATCTATTTTAATGGGACCCTGTATATGGATGAATATCATATTATAGATGTTGTAGAAATAGTACGCCACAATGTTATGTGAAGTGGGTTCTCTACCACTGAACGTTGTGGTGACAGGCTGCGTACCAACCAACGCAAGTACGCTAACGATCCCGCCACACAACGCCATGTAACTCAATTTTACTCAGAAAGTTATGACATTTACACACTTTTTCTTTTTAACACAATATTATTTGTTTTATAATTCTTACCTATCAAATCAAAGCCCTAATAAATCAGGAGATATAAAGCTTTCTTTTTAACCGACTTCAAAAAGGAGGTTCTGTATTCGACCCGTATGTATGTCCGCGATTTTCTCAAAACGAATGAACCAATATTCATAATTCTTTCATTAATGTGATCTACATACTTTCAGGAAGGTTTTAGTACCTATATAGGTAATACATTAGGTAATTATTCTTATGTACGAAGTTATATGCATAAATGTACTGCATCTCCGGCATTTCCTTGCGAATTTTGATGATTTTTTTTCTAGTCTAGTCGGTGTCTTCAATTCTTCAATGCACTAGTGGTAATTGAATTTGTGTGGGGCAGGTACAACTAAAAAGTGAAAAATGTCATTGACTGGTAGAAAATGCCTATGGCATTATGTCCGCCTATGTACATTTATGTGCTTGAAATATTGAATAAATAAATAAAAATAAAAACATTTTACAAAAAAACAACCGACTTCAAAAAAAGCACTACAAAGTGATAAATAACTTTAATTTCGGAAGTCTGTGTCAAAAAACAAAAAATGCGGATCCAACGACACCGAATTCCGAAATTAAAGTTATTTATCACTTTGTAGTGCTTTTTTTGAAGTCGGTTGTTGTTTTGTAAAAAGTTTTTCCTTATATAAAGTCCTCTAGACCGTATTTCGGATTGCAGGCGAGGTCTTATTAACCACTGGGCCATCACCACCTGTAGGTAATTTAAGCAATAGTAGAATAGAACTATTCTCCTTCGCACTTAACTCCTTTAGGCATTCGTCAACCAGAAAAAAAAACCGGCCAAGTGCGAGTCGGACTCGCCCATGAAGGGTTCCGTAGCAGCAAGTAACATAATATAAAAGTTCTTGTAGTTCGTTGTAACTTTGTGAAAGGTAAATTGCGGTTTTCGATTTATGACGTATTAAAAAAAACTACTTACTAGATCTCGTTCAAACCAATTTTCGGTGGAAGTTTACATGGTAATGTACATTATATATATTTTTTTAATTTTATCATTCTCTTATTTTAGAAGTTAGAGGGGGGGAGACACATATTTTACTACTTTGGAAGTGTCTCTCGCGCAAACTATTCAGTTCAGAAAAAAATTATATTAGAAACCTCAATATCATTTTTGAAGACCTATCCATAGATACCCCACACGTACAGGTTTGATGAAAAAAAATATTTGGAGTTTCAGTTGTAAGTATGGGGAACCCCAAAATTTATTGTTTTTTTCTATGTTTGTGTGAAAATCTTACTGCGGTTCACAGAATACATCTACTTACTAAGTTTCAACAGTATAGTTCTTATAGTTTCGGAAAAAAGTGGCTGTGACATACGGACGGATGGACAGACAGACAGACATGACGAATCCATAAGGGTTCCGTTTTTGCCATTTGGCTACGGAACCCTAAAAAGATGAAATGTATCAGCTGCTTCAACATAGGTAGGTACATTTTATCTTCTTTTCTAACGAGGTAACACAAAAAATATCAACGTTATCCTAATTAAACATGTAAATTGATTGCCTCCACAATTTTAAAACAAATTTCTCAGCTACCTGCTCAGCTCAGCTATCACCGGAGCCTTGTACAGGAAACACAAAAACTTACCCGACATCAAATAAATTGGACAATAAAAAAATATATCATGTAACTTGTAGGCGCGGGGACACAGGGGCGGACTGCAGTAGCGATTGATAAGTTAATATAATAGGTATCAGCCTTTTTTTTATTGCTGAATGGGCCCCTTCTTGACCTCGATCACGCCTGATGGAAAGCGATGGATGAGGTCTATGATGGAACGAGCGTGCCCAGAAGATGCCTAAGGCACTCCTCAGTGGCGTAACTATACCGTTTGGGGCCCGTGGCAAATTCAAGGGATGGGGCCCAACCTCAATGTATAGAAGCTCAACCAACGTTATAGCTTTTTTTTTTAATGACGTTCGTTGTTGCATATTTTAAAAAAGTTTGCATTTATAAACTTATGTTAGGATCCTCCTGTGCTCATGGCCATTTCGGGCCGGGGGCCCCCTCTGGCTGGGAGCCCGTGGCATTTTACCACAATGCCACCCTATAGTTTCGTCACTGAAGGCACTGGAACTCCCACGCATCGACGAAACACAACAGGCTGCTTGACACCGGACTCCGGTGGGAGGGTGGTCGCAAACCAGGCGGGTGTTAGCCCTACCAACGCAAAAAACCGCCTATTATAGTCCCTCTGCAGGGCAAAGGACTCTTCTCGTATAATAACAATAATAAAATTTATTGAAATCATAAGTTTACAAAAAGTGTACATATGGTTCAGTAGTATAAATATTAATTTAAGCCTATAATAAGCTTAGGTATAATAATCTGGATATAAACTATGGTATGACAAATATGTGATAACAGTCAGAAATAGAAGTCTGAAGGTAATGTAGTGCGTTGCCTGATCTAGGTTTATTTAAACCTGTGTTTCAGGTCATTTCTCTACAAAAGTAATTGTCAAATAGGACAGTCAATGAATTAAATTAATATATTATATTTTCAGTACTTATCTCTAAGCAGATATATAAAAGGCATTCTAGCATACTAGCAATAATCACAACTCTTGCTCAAGCAAGACGGGTTGTGGTGACTTCAATCTGTTATTAACTCTATACTTAAGTCCAGTAATGCTATTCCTGTAAAAATCTCACTGTGAAAACTAAGGTGAGGTGAGCTGTCAGTCAATAGTGTCAATCCCTAGCATCAGGTGTAACGACAGCTCACTTTAAGCTCACTCCACCTAAGTTATCACGGTAATCTTTTTGCAGAATAGCACCGCTGGTTTCCTCACGATGTTTTTTCTTCACCGCGGATAAACTCAGAAAGATAAGTGACGACTTTGTAAATAAACCCAGACGTTTATCAGCTCCTCAACTGGAATTTCTCTCCTTAGCTACCTTCTCTAATCGTAACGCTCATAAATAAGTGGCAATAGACCACAAGCTTTATGAAACTCAAACTCAAAGCATTTATCCATACTAATATTATAAATTCGAAAGTAACTTTGTCTGTCTGTCTGTATGTTACCTTTTTACGCCTAAACCGCTGAACCGATTTAGATGAAATTTGGTGTAGAGATAGTTTGAGTCCCAGGAATGGATCGAGACTTATGCGGGTGAAACCGCGGGGCGCAGCTAGTTTCAAATAAACCAATTACAGGCATTTTGAATTGTCAAGGGGTCGGTTAGTCAGAAAGATGAAGCTAGTTGCCCAACACAAAGCGTAGTAGGGTCCTATGGAGAAGAACGGGCTGAAAATTCCTGCATTCCGCTCCCCACATTGCATGATGATACGACTATCGTTACGTTACTTCTACCAAACAGGTTCAAAGACTTAGCATATAAATTGGCCCTGGTTCCGGAAACTAGCTGCTATAACAGACCTTTTATGTAATCCAAACATTCCTTTGACAAAATCGTAAAATAATGATGTCCGTAGAACTTTCACCAGCAGGCCTTTTGTCAGGATAGTTTTAATAGCGCTCATAAAGATCACCACTTGTCAATATAATCGTATTTTACCAAAAGAGAAAAGTTTTGCTTTACTCCCAACTTATAAAAGTGGGGTAATAGTTGGTCAAACGTCTAGAGCACGATAAATAACACACATTTAACAATTAATTCATTTTGTGAGCGCTAATAATAGCTCTTAAGTCGAGATACTAATTTTGTGAAGTCCATTTCAAAGCTCTGATTCACGCATTAATTATTAGTTAACGAATGCGGCCCTGGCGAGTGATAGTTAAGTTGCAGTCAAGTTACGGAGACTTGGAGTCAGTGTTCGCGCGCCGGTCGACGTGTTAACACCCTACTTAGACTTAACTTAAAACTTTTTATTTTCCCAAAAGTTAAGGATTAGTTAACGGTGTGTGATGTTGAACCATTTTTGTATTTCGAAAAATGTGATTCAGTCAACGAACCGGTTCGGTTTTTGAATTGTTTTTTTTTATTTTGTTTTTTTTTTTTATTTGGGATTTTTCAAGTGTACGAACTATAGAGGAGGTTTTATTTGGAATTGAAGTGACGGTGTTTTATTAAGGTAAGTTCTTTTCAAATTTATTTTTTGTCTGTCTTCTCTATAAAAACGTAAAAAAAAATAAAGTAGCGGTTCCAGTAGGCTTCTCTTTAGCAGCAAATGAAACATAATTAGAGAAGTTTACAGGAGCTGCTGAATAGAATAGAATACTCTTTATTATGTACACCATATAAATTACAGACATAAATATAGAAACTTTCTGAATTATATTTTTCAATCACAAGACTCTCGTCTTTAGTAGAGTCCTACCTACCTACAATCTTACTCAAAAACGTGCATAAAACGACTCGGCTATTTGAAATACTTAGTACTTATTTAGGAGAAAAAGTCAAAGTCAATACTGGAGGAGACGTGTTGACAGGTAAAGAAGTATCTTACGTTAATTTGCAGGTACGTAACAAGTATCATAGACAAAATGAGGTCGAGTTGTATTTATCCTTTTTAGAACTCAACTCAAAATACTGACCAACCAAGGAGGGCAATAGGCGACTAAGTACTTACAGCTTTGCATAATTTTAATAAGATTATTTATTTAGTCAACTGTATTTTTTTTCTTCAGTGGACGTCTTTCGGCTGAAATGATGATGATGATGATGATTTTTTTTCTTTAGCCTATACAGGGTGACATTAAATTCATGGGCATCCTTTTAAGAGGTCATTGTACTCATCATTATGAACAACTTTTACTATGGGACCAAACCTGAAATCATGAAAAGAAATCAGCTGATCCTTGCATTTATGTTCACATAACTCGTCAAAATTTATTTTATTTTTTGTGTTTATACCTTTATTTTTTTTTGTATTTATGTTCTTTTTTGCGTCATGGTCACCGCAAATAAACATATTTTCTTTCTTTCTTTCTTTAGATTCGTTAGTAAGATGTTATGATGTCCGAAACCAGACGCATTCGTCTTTCGCTGACAGGTTACTTTCTCTCTCAGTTCAAGGGCGTAAAGCTGGCTATATAACATACGACAACACGCACGTGTTGTATGAGCCCGGCGCAGTCGCAGCCAACTAGGAAAATTAAAAAGACTTTTGATACTTAGCCAGTACATTTTATTTTGTTTTACTTTATTAATTTTGAGAAACATACATCTAATTTATGCGTGTTCTTAAACTATTTTTGGCCATTCACAAGTTCACACACGCCAAAAAAGCTTGGTACAAATTACCTATAACATAAATTAGGAAATAAATAGTACACGATCGATTTTTAAAAACTAATAATCGTTTAGACGCAAAGTATTACTTTTGCGTAAAGAAGCTTTTCACCAACTAACGAAGATAAAAATACTCAATTATAATGGTGTAACTAATTCGACTTTGTTTTATATAAATAGATAGATAGATTTATTCAATAACCGAAGGATTTTATTTTTTTATTTATTTACTTAGACATATTTACATTATTGAAAAAGCTAACAGTCAGAGGGCTGGCCTATTTTTTGGCCAAAGAATCAACATTGCCATACAACGTCGCAATGCTGCCAGACTTTTGGGGACGTTTCCTAATTGGATTCCTCGGCCTCCTAAGGGGCATTTGATTATTTACCCTCCCTTTTATATACTTGAACATAATTATTATTATAGCTTTATATAGATAGATTAGTATAGATTTAACACACTTTTTACTATGCGCTTTTGCAAGGAGGTACTTGATAGTTGGTTCGAAAGTTTAGCAGTATTAGTGGTTATTAGGTACCAAAGAACTCCATAAGCGGAAATCTTGAAGTGTTGGCATCGAGAGAAAAGCAAAGATCTTCATGTCCAACACTGTCATCAGACAAGAGACTTTCTAGTCAAGTAATAACTACTAATAAGAAATCGTTATTTGCCATTATCGTAACGACAATGAGCGAAATCGACTCTTTTATTTTATTTACGAATCTAAAGAAACCCATTAGCTGTCAGGCAATTTAATATTTATTTATAATGTTAATTTCACTGTTAAATATACAGTTTTAAAAGATCTTAAATACTTTATATATGGACGAAATAGCTTTGAGAAAGTATCTGGAATTTGAGATTTTGCTGAATATTATAAAAATGTAGAAAGTGTATGACATTTCTTAGGTAAGTAATATTTTATGTAAAATGTTTTAGGTTAAACATGAAATTTTACGCCGACGAAGTCGGAGAAAAATCCATACTTAATATTATAAATTCGAAAGAAACTCTGTCTGTCTGTCTGTATGTTACCTTTTCACGCCTAAACCGCTGAACCGATTTAGATGAAATTTGGTATAGAGATAGTTTGAGTCTCGGGAAAGGACACATAAGGATACTTTTTATCCCGATATTCCCACAGGATTGAGACTTATGCGGGTGAAACCGCGGGGCGCTGCTAGTAAATAATAAAACACAGATGAATCGATATTTTGACTAAACTGCCCGCGACTTTGGCCCCCGACCCAACCCGTCGACCCAATTTTTTTGCTTAGCGTTTTTTTCTGACTTCCTTCTTTTTGCTCGGTCCTTAACTGTCTACTGTGGTCCCAGCGTGTTGTTAAATAGCCTATAGCCTTCCTCAAGAATTGAGCCGGAACGTGGAACCACGCGAGACACAGTGGCTTTTTAATTGTTTCTCTAATTAGGGTATTCAACCGGTCAAATGCAAAAAAAAATATTCAAATCTGGCTTCCGCTTTATCATTAGTAGATATATATACTTGTAGATAGATAGATAGATATGGATGTCGCTATATGCCTGTTGTCCTGTAGTTAAACTAACATCTATTTGTTAATAAACTCAATGAAAACTCTCATAATTATTATTGCTTTCTTCACGGAAGAGTAGCCGCTGTTCTTAATCTCCAATACATCGGCATTTCCTATTAATATAGCCGCGGCTGGCAAGCTCCACTTTCGCACTCGGATTCCGGAATCAAACGCGACCAGACCAGAATAGACGACCCCTGGAGAATGTTACGATAACATATCTCAAGACAAATCCATGTTCAATAATTATACTATTACAATCTATATATAAGTATAAAATTCAAAGTCCTGACTGACTGACTGATATATCAACGTACAGCCTAAACCGCTGGTCCTAGAGACATGAAATTTGGAGGGTGTGTTCTTTGTGAAGAGTAGGTATCCACTAAGAAAGTGTTTTTCGAAATTCCAACCCTAAGAGGGTGAAAGGGGAGGAGGGTGAAATTTCACGCGGACGAAGTCGCGGGCAGAAGCTAGTACTTTATATTAATACTATCACATAGTCATAAGGAGCAGTGGTGGCTCCATCTACATCCATCAACATTTTATTGTTTGTACAGACTTACATATAAAACGAAGAGAAAATACCCAATGTTATCGGCCCCGAGTCACGAGGTCTGTTGTACTGTCCAGCCAGGCGCTTTACTTTGTGTAAATAATTTCATCACCACTGCTCTCTAAACGATGAAGACAAACATCATGAGGAAACCGGCATGTCCTAGAACCAGAAATTCGAAGACGTGTGACATCTACCAGCCCGCGTGGTGGATGACGGCCCACTCCCTCTCACTGAGAGGCCTGCAGTGAGATCCCAGCAGTGGGAATATTATAGGCTGATTATGCTATAGTCATAATATTGTATAGAATCAAGTTCTTCTAACTTAACAGACAGCTGTGCTGCTGTGGATTTTGTTGAAAAAAAGAAAGAAAGAAAGAAAAAGTATTTATTGCGACTCGTACAGGTTATATAAAAAAAAAAGAAAAATTAAACAAAAAGTCCTAAACGAGGCCAAAAGGCTCCTATCTCAGCATGATGCTGCGACATTTAAAAAATAAATGTCGCGGCGCTGGTATTCTGATAGGGCCCGTCACTTCTTCTTCTCAGCTTAAGCACTATATGATGAGCTGGTGGTAGATCCATAGTCCGGACACTCCGGACTGTGGATAGTGATAAGCTATAATAACATAACAAACCTACTTAGGACATAAGAATAGCAGAAATTAGGAAGACACTATGTCCGTTGTTGGAGCGTGCAGTAAACCACTATTTAAAGAGTAACGGTGGAGTTTCTTGACCATTCTTTTCCATACGAAAACTACATTTTGGAAGGGGCGACTAGAATCAATTCTATTTTAAGGTAAATTTTGACGTTCAAAAGTGCCTTTTATGTGCCTATTTGAAATAAATGCTTTGACTTTTTTGACTTTAAATTATATTGCATCAATATGCAAATATGTTTATAACAGCTGAAAGTGGAAACTTGCCGAATAATGTTTAAATAATAAAGGTTTGCCAATAAAGACTCAGATTGTGGCAGAATGATTAGGGGTAACCATACAAATTGATGCAACTGACACAAATTGTTCTGAACCCTGTGGAAATTTAGCTTCTGAAACTCAAATCAAAGCATTTATTTCAATGAAACGATTTACAGGCACTTTTGAACTGTCAAGGAGACGGTCAGTCAGAATTATGAAGCTAGTTGACCATTTCAAAGCGTAGTATTATAGGTTCCTATGGAGAAGAATACAACACTCTTTACATAGGAAAGACGTTATAGGTTAGAGAAAGACGGACAAGAAACTCCATGGACACTCTTTTAAAATTGAATTACAGTGTTACAAAATATTAGTTACATCGTTAATGTTGTTGTTGACTACTCTGATTTAGCTAGATGGAGACTCAAAGTATTTTCCACAGCGATCAAACGGAAAGTTTATTCCGGTAATTATTATCTGACAATATAATTTTTGGTTCTGGTCCCAAGGCTTCCATTGAATATTATTCTAGCATTCTAAACAGGTTTCTTACGTTGACATATACACGTTGTTGAGCAGACAAATTTTTCAAACATATGTATATTTAATAAAGCAACTAGCAGTGATCAGCACTTGATCCCGTGGGAATATTTTTTTTATTTTTTATTTGAAATGGGCTTGCTCTTGACTCTAGCCTAGGTCAAAGGTGACAGAGACAAAGTCGACGATGGAGCGAGCTTACCTAGAAGAAGCCTGTTCACTCTCACTTTAAAGAGATTCGGGTTGTATGCGCTCAGAAAAACAGACGCAGGTAGAGAGTTCCACTCTTTTGCTTTATATCGGGATAAAAACTATCATATGTCCTGTCCGGGACTCAAATTATCTTTATACCCATTTAAATCAGTTCAGTGGTTTGGCGTGAAAAGGTAACATACAGACAGACTTACTTTCGAATTTATAATATTAAAGTAAGTATGGATAGTATGCATAGGTTAGCAATATCCTTCAAAATGATTCAGATTGTGTTTGATAGTGTGTTAAGCAACTAGGTTGCTAATGTATGAACGTAAAGAACCAAAAGGAGTATGTAAGGATCGTCGCAGATGGGAAGAAGGCTTGAGTTTATGCTTGTATGTATGTCTATCAGTGGCGTGCATTGCATATAGGCATATAAGCAGTGCCTACCTCGATATATCAGCATAAGCCTGTCAATTACATTTTAGTGTGTGATCTTCATACAAACACGCGCGGCAGTAGGCAGTCACCAGACGGCCTACTCTCGGCTCCCGTACTATTCGCACATTGTCATAGGTCTTTACTCGTTCAAGTTAATACGACAAAATTAAAAATACGTACGTCTCACGCGTAATACCATGACGTTCGACCTTCGCAATTTATCACCCTTATAAGTAGGCATGCCTACTCAAATAGCCACACTTTTGTTTTAACCTCACTTTTTTCTGATTAGTGGTCACTATTCACGGTCGTGTTTGCCTAGACTAGACCCGGCCTAGTGCCTACCTATTCTGAAAACCAATGCACGCCACTGATGTCTATACGGGTGTATATCACCGTTGCCCATACCTATGTCAACACGCGTCAAGTAGCCGACATATAACCATGTCTCCGATCTCCGATCTCCGGTTACCTTATAAGGACCAATCCGACACTTTTACTGAACCTGACGTAACCCAAGAATGCTGAACTTCACAACATTGTGGGCAGGTGTCACCATACTAAGTAACTAACCTGTCGTTAACGCCCATCACTTTCTCACGTTAAGAAAGTTGTCACCCAAAGATTGGGCCGCCCAATATGCTAAACTAGAGAAATCCGGAAACGATACGGCTACGGCTGCTAATTAAACGGAGTTTGATCACTCGTTAAGGTCCATTCTACCATTGATCTGGTACAATTAACGGGTTATGTAAGGCTGTGTATTGTTATTTTGGTTTCGATTAAAAAACCCCTGCGGAGATTGGATACGATGTTGTTGTGATCGCTATAATTGAAAACGGATTCAATAGAACTGAATAGATGTTTAGAGATGTAATTGAGGGAAAATAAATGAGATATACACCGTGTGCCGGACGATATACATAAACTTCGACCAGATGTTCAGACCATGGAAATAGCATTTTTCATGATGGACACATTAGTGAATTCTTATTTTTTGTCAATTTTCATATACCTAAACTAAATACCTTGACGTAAATCGCCCGATATGCATGCCTCTTTATCCGAATTGGCAACGATGACGTATTTTCATTTATAAGATTTGTCGGGTTGCAACTTGTCAAAACTTTCTTACTGCATAGCTCAATTAAATTTACTAAATGAAATTACAAATATCTTTGTAACGAAGCCTTTTTAAGTACTACTTCCTTTGTTAGATTTAATTTGTACCTAAAAGCTATAGAAGCGTTTGACAAAGTTTATGGATATCGTGAAGAACACGGTGTATAATGAGCACAACTGCTGCAGGTACTTAACTACATAGTTTAGCTTTGTCTTCGGAATGCTAGCACCTACATTCCGTTTACAGATGCCCATTTACCGGTAGGTGGTCTATCTGCTTGTCTATCCAGTAGCATAAAAATTGTTATGTTTTTATTAAACAGATTTTGAATTTGACCGTTTCCAAATTGTATTAAAATTAGATCACCTTCATTAAAACCACCAAATTTAAGAAAAAATATATCAGCATAAATTTCTATTCTGTAAAAAATCTCATCGTGAATACTTAGGTGAAGTGAGCATGAAGTGAGCTGACATTCCACCCGCGGGGTAACTGCGTAACACACTATCGGTAGCAATAGCTTTCATTTTGACAATTCAGCAACATTCATTGCGTTATTTACGTTAATGACCAGACAAATTTTTCGAACATATGAAGCTACTAGCTGCGCCCCGCGGTTTCACCTTACAACTACTTTTTATGCCAATATTCCCACGGGATCAAAACTTATGCGGGTGAAACCGCGGGGCACTGCTAGTTTACTATATAGTTACACTTATTATCGAAGAGGGCGTTATAACAGTCACTTACATAAGCCCTCCAGTACATAAATAGCTACAATTTCCCAATAAACGGGTCCTTTCTAAGCTCATTAACCAGTTATGGTGTAAAAATGTAAATACATCGGCTCGCGCATGCGCGGTCGCGTGCGACTCGCGCGCCGAACATCTAGCGCAGTGGGCCGGTCGTTTTCATTGCACACACGATTTACATTCGTTGCTAGTTTTTTGAGAATTTACATCTGATTTGAATAGATTTGGAGGGAAATGGATATGCAATAGGTGGATTATGACGGGTAATATCCAGCCATCCGAATTCGAAAGTAACTCTGTCTGTCTGTATTTTACCTTTTGACGCCTAAACCACTGAACGGATTTCGATAAAATTTGGTATAGAGATAGTTTGAGTCCCGCGAAAGGACATAGGATAGTTTTTATCCCGATATTCCCACGGGATCGACACTTATGCGGGTGAAACCGCGGGGCACAGCTAGTAGATTATAACTTTGTAATGGTTTGTGGCGAAAGAGAAGTGCTAAATGCTTGTGTCAGCTGATAAGGGCTAGCTTAGTAAAGTGTTTGTCTTCGGTTACTAAACTAGGATAATCATAGCATGATGTGGAAAAGACTAAATATATTATTGACACTGTCAAATAAGTATTCCAGGACCATATTCTGTCCATGCTAGCTATGGTTGGCTCAATACCTAATGGCGAATTTCACCAATGAAACCGAACGCGATCAGCAGTTGTAAACCGCCATCAAGAGCTGTCAGTGTCAATATTCCATAACAGCTTTTGCGCCATGGGTACTCACACTCAGAGACGTATGGCACAAAAGTGATGTATCCCTGCATCTTTAAGTAATTTTAACTCTCAACTTACAAAGCCTTGTTTATCTCTACCTAACGATTGAATATTATGAATTTTTTAATTGTTTTGTGTTATGTTATTGTGTTACCGTGCCGTAAGCCGTGTGACAGCGGGCACCGCGTGTGAATGCCGCGGGGACGACGACCGGCGCGGGCGCTTTTCCGCGCACTATCTAGACCAATCGGAACAATTTCACTTAATCACATAACTATTTCATCTGGCTTGCTATTTACGGAACCGTTTATTAAATCCGGGAAGGGGAACATTGTTGCAGAATTATTTTGCATAATACTTGGCGAATGAGAAAAGTGTAACTTTTTAGCTGTCTTGACACTTTTGTTTTTTTATTTAGTTGACTCTCAAACGTTTTTAATTTATTTAATTGCACCTGTTATTTATTTAATATATAATACACAATACAAGCACGATATTGGGCTTTTAGTTGGTCGAAATTAGAAATAGAGGAACATAATATTTTTGACTGAGGCAAAATTAATAAAACTAAAAACAGTAGACATCAAAATCAAACCTCTGAGGTAGGCATGCAGGAACGAAGACTAACCTACATGTCAATGTGTATATCTGACATTCGGAATTCTAATCTGAAAACAGCGAATCAAAATTACTGTGTAGGTATGGTGGAGTCGGTCCCAAACTATGTAATTGTGAATAGCTAAAGATGATGGTAGAAATGAAATACTTTGTCATACCCTATTTGAAGCTGGAATTGATTCTCCAGAACTCATCATCTGCCTAGCCTTTTCCCAACTATGTTGCAGTCGGCTTCCAGTCTAACCGGGTGCAGCTGAATACCAGTATTTTACATGGAGCGACTGCCTATCTGATCTCCACAACCCAGTTAGGTATAAGACTGGTTGTCAGACTTTCGGACTTCTGACGACCATCGAACAGTGGTAACGGCCGCGACTTACGAATTGTAGGGTGTATGTTCGAACCCAGACAGGCACTTTACTTTGTGTAAATTATTTCATCACCGCTGCTCTCAAAATGGAGAAAAAACATCATGAGGAAACCGGACCAAAAATACGAAGACATGTGACATCTACCAACACGCACTAGGCCTGTGTCCCAGCAGTGGGAATATTATAGGCTGATTATGTTATGCACCCATCCACGGACCGACCACGGCAAGCGTAGCTTAACCTTATTGATCGACCCGTGCGGCTGTTATTACTTAGCCATAGCCACGAGTCTTCAACACGGATTATGTGTGAACCAGAGCATAAAGTTTAATGCAGTTATCGATTAAATCACGTTAGCTGTGACTCGTATCGATTTAACCAAATTGTGTCGAAAAGAAAGCAATAATTTTGATGAAAATAAATTGGATAATTTTACATTGGTAGACGAAGAAAGTAGATTACTATCTAGGCAATAATATAAATAGTTAAAAATAGTTAAACACCAATAGAGTCAATTTCCTAAATTACCCCAAATTTAGGAAATTGACTCTATTGGTGTTTGAGAGAAATACAAAACTGTATTTGATAAATTCTTGCCGGCTATTGTTTGAACTGACTGAGCGTGAGGAGGTTAGCGGAAAAGAATGTGAACTGCTTCTTTCAGTAAGGCTGAGATTTGAGAAGTAGTATACCCCTAACATGTCTTAAGCTGGGTATCCATTACGTTCGCGCACCTCTTGCGCTCCGCGCTCCCGTAACCGCTCTGATGGAGACGATACGCGTATCTCCATGTTCGCAAACGTATCCACTATGCGGTGCTGTTGCAAGAGCGCGGAGCGCAAGAGGTTCGCAGCCTACAATGTTCCCACTGGCACTGATGGGACACAGGTCTCCTCCTATGAATCTATGATAGAGAGAGTGGACCACGCGGGTCCAGTGCGGGTTGGTGGATACCACATGTCTTCGTTTTTTAATTCTAAAACATGCTGGTTAAGCTGGTTTCCTCACGATGTTTTCCTTCACCGTTTTGAGAGCAGTGGTGATGAAATAAATTTACACAGCAGTATAACGTGTCTGGATTCGAACCTACTTCAGCTCGTAAGACACGGCTGTTTCCACTGGGCTACCACTGCACTGCTGCTATAAACTAGAAAGAATAATATTTTAGAAAATGCTAAGTTCTGAAAAATTTTGTGAATTTGAACCAAATCTCAATATTGTTCGCGAACAGAAACTGTTACAACAGTACAAAAACAATAGCTCCCAAGCGACGACAATTCGTTACTCACTATTACCGAAATTCCGCGTTTCGTTTATTTTTTTCATTTTATTGTATTTTTCAACTTTCGCCGAAAACCCGTCGAGGTGGAGGTAACGCGGTCGACGACTTTCTTCTCGCGTAACGTTAACCGATGCGTTTACGTTATCTTTTGTTTTGTGTCGTCATACTAATTATTTGATTACGCAAACTTAGATGTAATAGCTGTTTATTGCTTTTTTTGAGTTTAACTTCTTATTTGTTGAGTAATTTAGTTTTATTAACTCGATGCAGTTGTTACGAAAATGTGCGTTGAAAAGAGAAATAATGTACCTTAAGTTAAGTATCATATTATTATCAACGGATAATTAAATTAATTTAATTTGCATATCATATTCTTTGATAAAATATTTTTATTAAAAAAAAACATTTAAAAATATAAAAAATAGTGACCCAGCTGCAAATAAACTACTTATTATGATTACGGTCTACCTTTTTTTTTTTTTTTTTATGGATGGGAAATCATCAAATGACCCCTCCCGCTCTGGGTGGAGCGAAGGGAGTGTCAGACTCTTACTGACTAAAACCCATCCGTGTTCCTTCCTTAGCCCTTTATGTTGCGGGGTAGCGGTAACCCTTTCGGACAATCCCGCACCCCCGGCAGGCTTCGGCCCTGGCAGGCCCCTTCCTTTATGCTGACATCTCTTTGAGGCGCGCGTGGAACACGTACGCGCCGTCCGGCACGGGCCTGGTCCTGATCGGACGGTGAGCTAATTACGGTCTACCTAAGTGGCAAAAAAGTGAAATTGCGTGCACTATGTAGATACAGTTTTTGGCACATTCTTGAGATCTATCATTGCAAATATCGCTTTAAATATGCAAGCCAATATGCAATATGCAGCTTTTTATTTAAAATAATAATGTTTGTTGATTAGTGGAAATTATCGTTTTGTTTACTCCTCCGCTGTTCCAATCTAAGAAAGTTGAATCGCACCTGACCTTTCAAAAGAACATCACCAATACAACACATACATACTATGTAAAACTCCATTCTTACGAATAAATAAAATTCTAATTCTACTAAGGTCATCAAACATAAGGAGGCATCCACTTATTACGTGAGGTGTTTTGGGGGGAGGGGGTCAAGCTGATTCTCACCCAATCTCACGTGGGAAAGAGAGGGGGTCCTGGCATGTATCACGTAATTTTTTTTTCCACAAGAAACAGTGTAAGATTGCGAGAAAACTGGGTTGAATTGAGCAAAACGCGTTTCTCTATTGAAATATGACTAATTTCTAAACAATAATATTTATTAAGGTCATATATGAAAGAAGGAGATATATGACCGGTAGTTAAAAATGTATCAGAACCCGATGTCGCTAGGTTGACCCCACCACCGCGCCACTACTAGGTACACATGTAGTTCAGTAAAAGCAATAGATACAAAGTCGCGCACACACTTGCAATTCATAAATGAGAACGTACTAGGTACATACTAAAAATATAAATATCAAAATATGCAATATCTAATCTCAAGTGAGATTAGATAGATGATCAACCGAAATCTCACGATATCTAAGGGGGGAGGGGAGGTCCAAAAATCGCCAAACTTACCTCACGTAATTAATGGACGCCCCCTAAGCAGCAAATCATTAAACAATTTTATTTACCGTGTCCAAACATGTTCTACAACGATCAACAAAACAAATCGTTCGATAGGTAAGTAGTGCGATTATAATCTCTTTAATCGAAGTAAAGAACGTTGAATTAACTCGACTTCCCTCATCGAAGGATATTGCCAGTGCATAAACTGTCGATCGTCGTTTTCCTATGTGTGGCAACACTGGCTTTCACACGGTTCAGTGCACGCGCTGATTGGCACAATAATTGTAACATATTCGACCGGGAGTCGAACGGAACTAGACGTATTTATCACCCTTAATTGTGACATTAATATACTCTAATGTATGTATTTAATAAGGTGGTAATCTTTATTTAATAAGGCGTTGATATTTGATACATCCTTTTCTGCATAAGTATACTTACCTTCATTATTAATTGAAACTTGACGATATTATTATGCCGTATACGGCATCACGATAACACAGGGAAGTCAAATGTTTGGAAATATATAAAGATGCTTTTTAATTTCCGTCCCCGATATAGCGTGCACGTGTTTCCATACATTTTATGAACGTGGACGTTCACCATAATATCGTCACGTTAGAAATTATAAAAACGTGCAAGATACAAAGCGCGTAACAATTACGCGGCGTGTAAGCGAATTACGCGGCGTGTAAGCGTTACTAGAATCTTAAAGCTCACTACGTTTTTTTGGTGACAAAAAATTATAACATACAGATATATCGCTCATTTGGAGAAACATCGACGTAACTGCTACTTTTTTTTTACGACTCTGCTTTCCTAACGTTAATACGCTTTCTAAGTGCTTTGGCATATATAACAAATTTTTGGGGAAAAATACATTTAAGTCGATGTTTCTAAAAATGAGCGATATTTTCTTCTAGGGCGTCCCGTACGTACTCACAATAAGAAATATTTAAATCTTTTATTGGCAGGCATCGTAGGCCCATAGCATGTTAGTATTACAAGTAACTTAAAAAACTATGTTAGTATGTAGTAGATAAAAAAATTAGGCACACAATTAAATACAATCTAACTTGATTTAAATAAAAAGCACCCAATTACAGGACGGTTTATCAAGCCCCATGTCTGGCATGTAGCTTGATAAACCTATCCATTGTAGGCCCTTCAACCTTTCTGAAAATACCCTCAGAATACTATGTCGCTTCCTCTCAATCTGCGTATTATTGACGCCACTTTCTTGCGCATGATCGCAAAATAATTGTCAGTGTAAACAATGTCGACGATAATATCGTCACATTAGAAATTATAGAAGCGCACTATGAGTATTCTTTTCAATCTATTCTGATGCAAATCCTCGCTGAGCCTCCAAATGAAAAATACTCCGTCCTTGAATAACAATCAACGATTAGAAATTACTAATTAAACTTTAGTCAGCATCCTTCGACATTACAAGTTGAATGATAAGATGCCGTTTGTTACCCACAAGCCTCGCCGACACGAATTAGTATAGACCTCGCAGCCTGTACAAGTAATCAGATGCATCTCATTCATTTGTCTAATCAAGAAGGCAAATGTTAGCTCCTACTTAATACATTCTGTCAAGATAATCCCACGCCAAAATGCAAAGCGCGTATCAATTACGCGCCACGAGCGTTGCGTGAATGTTAAAGCTCGCGTATCAAGCATTTTGTAGGCGAAACCGTGACCCTCATAATATGCACATTAATAATTACTCTCATTTGAATCCAGTATTAAATTATTTTACTAAAATGCTTCAAATTCAATAAAATAATGGGGAGATATCACGAATGAATAAACTAACATACCTATAATTATAAATTCAACATTAATTATATAACTATAACTAATATTTTGTAACAAAAATATATATTTTATAAGAGTGTTGTGTTCTCCTCCATATGAACCTATATACAGGGTGTTACGGAAAGGGTATATCAATACAAACGGGTTGAAGAGTGTATCTGCTCTAGAATCTCTGTACAAAATTTCAGCTCAAAAGCAGTAACTTTGAAAATGCTTAATATTTTTTTATTTCAATAGTTTATTAAATTGAAATCATAACAGACATGTCACCGCACTACGAGGGTCATTATCCATTATCTGTAGTGTGTCTGTGCGCCTAGTACACGCACATCACGCCGCCGCGCGCCAGTGCAGCGCCGTGATGTCGAAATAAAAAAATATTAAGCATTTTCAAAGTTAATGCTTTTGAGCTGAAATTTTGTACAGAGTTTCAACTTTCTGAATGACCGACTCTTTTGACAAATCAAAAGTGCCTGTGTGTATATTGTGAAATAGTTGGTTTGAGTTCGAGCAAGTGTTTGCATCTTCAAAAGCTGTCTCATTGTTAAATTGATCATGCGTCATAAATAACCAACATAATCTCGACTGATCTTGCCTTCCGTTTGAGCACCTATTTTTAGAGCACCTATTTCAAATCGTATATATTTTTTCTTCCATTGATAGGGTCTCTCCTAGGTGTTCTAAAAATAGGTGCTCAAACGGGAATACTCCCCGAAAACTTATGCTAACGTTAATTACACAAGAGGATGCCAATGCCAATAGGAATCCATCGTTACAAATGCAATAAAATAATGGGGAGATATCGCGAATGAATAAACTATTTCATGAACATTTTCGAACCATATTAATAATGCATCCTTCACAGTAAAACCGTTGCATATTTATAACATTGAAAGTCGACCGCCCCGACCCTAAATCACTGTTAATTTAGGTAACGAGTGTTGAAAACATAACGACATGATTGTCGTTATTTAATTAGTTATAATTATTCATTGTAAATGTATAATAATGAGAGCTTTCGTAACTCAAATCATTTATTTAAATTAAACCATTTACAGGCACTTTTGAATTATCGAAGGAGTTGGTCATTCAAAAAGATGAAGCTTGTTGCCGCATTGCATTCGAAAGTGTAGTAGGTACCTATGGAGAAGAACGGGCAAGAAACTCCATGGACACTCCTTTAAATTGAATTTCTACTAAATATTAATTACATCATTAATGTTGAATTTGATTTTATTTGTGAGAACGATGCACATGAACATGAATATGGGACTAGAGAAGGAAGTGGATGATGAACGTTTAAATCGGGATTACAGAATAAAAACCGTCTACCAAGCTTAAACGACTATAAGCTTTGGTTTGGTAGATGAATTCAAAGGTAATTTAGCGATATAGTATTGTGGCGGCATCTACATCGATACATGCGAGCTACGCACCATATTGACGTCACGTAAAATCCTGCATCGCGCAAGCAGAGTTTACCGCGCAACTAGCATAATTATTATACAGTGTGTCAGGTTAAACGAGGGACATACTTTAAGGGAGTGTAGTAGGTACTCAAGAAAATGAACAACTTTTAATATCGGGCGGAAAATATGAAAACAAAAACAGCTGTTTCCTACATTTGGCCAGTTATGCGAACATAAATATATACAGCGGCTGGTTTTATTTTCTCGATTTCAGTGTTGGTCTCTTAGTAAAAGTTGTCCATTTTCATGAGTCCTACACTCCGTTAAAGTATGTCCCTCGTTTAACCTGCCACACTATACAATATCCCGTCATTAATCATCAGACGGTAGCTCACCAGACACAGCACCCGTCTGGTCGAAGGATCCTCACTTTTCTATAAAGTATGAGTGAATTTTACACCCTGTTCCTCGTTCATACGTCTATAGTAGTTTTAGGAGTTGATTGCTTTGAACCATTGGCATGGCGTCCAAATGAAAGCTACAAATGGCTAGCACATACAACATATCACCCAGGGACTATTACAAGGCCATTCTACCGTACTATCCACCTCCATACGAAACAATTACTCGAGGATGACTCATACAATTGCAAGGCGAGAATAACAAACAGAAACACACTATAATTTTCTTTAGTTCCCCTTCTGACTTGATATATAATTTAAGACACAGGGTGTGGACGAAATCTTAAGAGACCGTTAGTAACAAAATACTTCATTGCAGAACTGAAAATGTTACCGAAAGTGTACTTGACCAAAAATGTACAATCAACAAAAGAGATAGGTATGCAGGATCGTCGGATATAGTTGAAGTTTATTAAGAAACCAATGGACTGAAATTTAATTTGATAAAAGAGCTGTTTGTTTTCCATTAATAAAATTATATTTTATTCTAAAACAGTTTCTTACTAAACTTTAACTATATCCGAAGATCCTGCCTACTTATCTCTTTTACTGACTGTACATAGTTTCGCTTTTTGTTATTCACTTTCAGCTGTGTTTATTTATAATAACTTATTGGTCTTGTTCGATACGTGGGGGCTCGTGGCTGTTACGGCTCCGCCACCGCCAGATGGCGCACGGCAGGACTTTCCGCGTCCATGCGTGCGGAGCCATACCGCATCTCCACTTCGCGCCGCCAGGGGGCCAGTCATGGTCGTCGTCTCGCCTTCATCGGAGACGTCACCATATTATTAATTAAAGTAAAACAGATTACAGATTCATGAACCATCAGTCCATTTATTTCGAAGCATAACACAGCGGCTACAGCCGATACAGTCGCTAAGAAATAACAGCCACTCGGGTCGAACAATCAGGTTAAGCTTCGCTTGCCGCGGTTGGGCCGTGGATGGGTGACCATCTTTACATACCGAGACCCCTCCGTGCGTGTCATTCGTGGATCTTTGACAGTCAATGATCCACGCCCAAAACCAGAAGCAGCAGAAGAAGAAGATAGGTCAAAAATAGGCAGTCGCTTGGTTAGACTGGAAGCCGACCCCAAAATAGTCGGGAATACGCTAATCAAATTATGATGGTCTTGTTCGATACATTTGTTTCGACCATAAATATCAACTACTGTAGGCATATATCCCCAATGAAAAATTAAATCGCTAGATTCGCACTACCGCGCCAAAAGATAGCCGCGTTTCTGTCTTGTTCCTGCCTGACATCTTTGCCACACAATGAGGCAGTGACTTGATTGTCATGGAAACGCTATGGACAGTTTTTGCGTGACTTTATACGGTGAGGGCAAACCTAGCGATTTAAAAATTTTACCTTGTAGAATCAGGCTTATGAAAAATATACGTTGTCACGAGTAGAACCTCATCCAACATATTTCATTACCATTCCTAGACATCGAATCACCCTGTAAGTTTGTACAATTTCAAAATAGCTACACCCGCTTCTGAGACAATTGATCTATTAAAAGCTCTCACACTTCCTCAGTAGATAGTGTGAATAATAATGAGTAATGGTTTGAATACCGCCTTTGAAAACAAGCCCGCACCGTGAAGGACTCGCCATTGTTAGAACTGAACGAATGGCCTCCGCAGATCCAGATCAGAGAGACCATTTGATGAAGCAACTGGATTCTGTTAGTGGTCTTGTTTGGGTAAATGTTTTAAGAGATATTAAAGAATTATTTATTTTAGTACATGGAGGACTTAAACAAACACAAATGGAAACCATAGTCACCCGAAAGCCAATTACAAATCCTCACGTATCTTACGAGTAGACTTAAAATAATGATTTACGGTGTGAGCACAAAAACAAAAAACACATCGCCTAAATTAAAGTAAAAAGCAATATAAATTCTTGGTTTGCAATTATATGTATAACTAAAATAACAAAAACAAATAATATAGGTAACCTACCGCTACTTGAACTGAACTTCGACAAACCTTCTGGCCAAATTCACACTAACTGTGAATGGATCAAAATCATATTCTTTGCATATGTCACACGTGTAATCCCCAAAGGGTAGGGTAGAGGTGTATAGACGCAAGCACATCAAGCTACCCGAAACAGTCAAATTTTCCCAATCAACTTTGAAACTTATGTTTTAGCGATAAAGTTGAAAATCTATTAAAGAAATTTGACAGATTGTAGTTGCTTGATGTGCTGGCGTCTGTACATACCTATAGTACACCCACATTTCACTAGTTACATGAGTATACTCACTGACATATCGGATATACATTAAAACCGAGTACATCCCGAGGACAGCCGAACACATCCGAAGCGGTGTCAATTACGGTAACAGTGGCGCGAGTTCAATAGTTTTTTCCCCAAAAAATGCCCAACGCGGCTAAAGAAGTTTTCGCTTCAAAAAACACGTGCGGACGTCGTTTCGTTTTCATGTGGGTAAGACGGATGTCACAAATTCTGTGACAATCTCGAGATAAATCTGTCCAACCGTGACTTTGAAGGTTAACTACTAAGTACATTACATTTTTTCTCTCACCAAATTGGGTTATGTACCATTAAGATTGTTATTAGGACAAGGAGTATAAAGTTTAATACACCTACATAGTACAGACGCCAGCACATCAAGCTACTATGTACAGTCAACAAAAGAGATAAGTATGCAGTATCGTCGGATGTAGTTGAAGTTTAGTAAGAAACCGATGGATGTTGTCGGCTGAAATTTAATTTGATAAATGAGCCGTTTGTTTTCTATTAATAAAATTTAATTTTATTCGAGAACATCTATTGGTTTCTTACTAAACTTCAACTATATCCGACGATCATGCATACTATCTCTTTTGTTGACTGCACAATCTGTCAATTTCTTTAATAGATTTTCAAATTTATCGCTAGAGAATAAGGTTGAAATTTGATTGGGAAAATTTGACAGGATCGGTACATAATCGTTAAGTACAAACTTAAATTGACACAAATAACGCAGGAAATTAGTACGCTAGTAATGTTTCCTGATTGAAACCTGTTTTTATCGATTCGTGATTTTATTAGTAACTTAAAAACCCTGTGACAACACCCAGCTTCAAAGATCGGGGCAAGTGCAAATTATAGGATCGAGTGTTGTCGTGTTTAACTTAGAAAAGCCTACGTTTATATAAGGTCCCATTAAAATAGATGGACAAACTTTTAGAAATCATTCAGACCACCAAAATAAGGACGATGTCAAAAAAATATATAAGAAAAACGCATTAGATACTTACAAGAAAAATAATCAGCTAAAGAAAATACACTAATCTGTATGTTACCTCTTCACGCTTAAACCGCTAAACCGATTTCAATGAAATTTGGTATATAGGTAGTTTAATGCCCGGGAAAGGATAAAGGATAGTTTTTATCCCGATATTCCCACGGGAAACTTATGCGGGTGCAACCGCGGGACGCAGCTAGTAAGCTCATAAAAGGCACTTTTGATCGTTAAAATGGTGACTACCGAGATTTCGACTAATAGAAAACTATGGAACAAAAAGGCATGTTGCGCCGACCCCGAATAAATTTTTGATGAGAGCAGAGGAGAATGGTGATATCCACGAGTGAATACTTTAAACTGAGTGGAAGTATTTCACAGTAGTTCGAATCAGTTTCTATTACAATAGCCAGTTACGTTGTTGTTAATAACCTACACATTTTCACGAGGGAAATGAGTTGCCTACCCGTGCAACCATTATAACTTAAACTTTCATTTCAGACAAAAATAACTTCCTGAGAGCTCCAATCGTTTGGTTAATTGAAGCTCTTTAAGCAATATCCACTGACAAATGATTTATTTTCTTTGATCATTATAACGTTAGGTAATGTTTACAAAATCCGGTTAGTTTCGATAATTATTATGTGTAACATGATCGCGGTAAGTATTGAATAACGGAAAAGGTGTGTCTCTAGATATTTTTCAATGTTATGATTATATCCTCATAATATTTGAACTTAGTATACTTATAAACCTACGCGACCCTGGAGACACGCCTTACAATGTATTACTTTCGATACATGTTGAAATGTCTTATTGAAGATTCAAATATTTACATAATTTAAAAAGCTAAAAGTCTTAAAATAATAATACGTACAAGTATGTATAAAGGGAGGGGAAATAATCAAAGGGCATAATAAAATTCGTCCGCATCGCTGTCAACAGGAAACGTGCCCAAAAAGCTAGCAGCATTGCCACGTTGTATGGCAATGCTGATTCTTTGGCCAAAAAATAGGCCAGCCCTCTGGACACGTGAAGAGTCGACCAACCGCTTGGCGATGTCTCGAAATACTAAGTGGGCACTCGGGCCCCATGGCCCTAGTGTTTCAACCCCAAACGGCTCAAACATAATAATATAATAATATTCCACAACTATCACACAACGCCATCTAGTCCCAAGCTAAGCAGAGCTTGTGTTATGGGTACTAGACAACTGATAAACATAGTTATATATTTCTAAATACATACATATTATAGATAAATTACACCCAGACACAGAACAAATGATCGTGCTCATCACACAAACATTTGTCCTGGGTGGGAATCGAACCCACGACCTCCGGCATAGCAGTCAGGGTCACTAATCAATAGACCATCAGGCCTGTCATATAAGTTCCAAAGAGATTGGAGTATTTGCGCCGTTTGAGGTTTCTCTTTAAATATTATTCAATGTTATGGTTATACATTCTCATTGAATTTAGTATGTTAAGTGCGAGCACGCTACACAGGTAGGTGCTAGAGACACACCTTATAATGTCTTACCTACTTTTGATGTTAAACGTGCTTATCACAAGGTGAAATATGTACCTATAGTAGGTATAAACCTAGTGCATTAGGACACCTTAAGCTTATTCAGTTGCCACGAATTCGTGAAGATTTTAATAAATGAGGTACCTGTCTTGAAATATTTCGCTTGTAAATGAGTCATCATCATAATCAGCCTTTCCCACTGCTGGGACACAGGCCTCCTTTCGGTTAGAGGGAGTGGACCGTAATCTACCACGCGGGGCCAGTGTGGGTTGGTAAATGACAAATGTCTTCGAATTTTTGGTTCTAGGACATGCCGTTTCCTCACGAAAAATAAATGAATAAATAATAAACCTGATAGAATCTATGAATGTCCTTCAACACAAATTCACATACGCAATTTTGCTTTTAACTGCACCATACGTTAAGTACTATATGAACTAGATCACTATATGAACTAAGATTTAATTAGATTAAAGGTGTATGCAAAACGGAACAGGTGTGGTCCTAGTACCAACATATCCTGCACTTAACTTAGTTACTCAAGCTATGGATTGTAGATTTGTCAGGGCGTTTGTCCACCGCAACCGTCACCGGAGCTATTCGAAACGAACGTAACGTCCCGGTGACGGCGACCGTTTGTCCACCGCGAACGAACAATTACGCGACTTAGTCAATCAACTCAGCCTATCGCAATCCACTGTTGGACACAGGACTCTCCCAGAATGCGCTACAACACCCTGTCCTCCGCCTTCTGCATCCAGTCTGTCCGCAGTCATCTTTTTAAGGCCGTCGCGTCGGCCCATCTAGTTGGGTGGCTTCTCTCACTATACGCTTGCCGATACGCGGTCTCCTCTCCAGAACTCACCTGCTACACCGACCATCGGTCCTACAACAAACATGGCCCACTGTGACTTTAGCTTGCTTACTCTGCAAGCTATGTCGGTAACTCCAGTTCTGTCCCGGATAACTTCATTCCTGATTTTATCCTTCAAAGAAACTCCGATCATATCTCGCTCCACAGCGCGCTGAGCGACCTTGAATTTTTGGACGTAACTTAGTACGTTGAAAGCAAATCTAACGATTTGAATCTTTATTAGCGAATACCAAATCTCTTTGTTAACTTTTCGAAACTCCATCGGCGACGTCTAGACGGGGCCAGTAGGCTGTGGGTTACAATTTATAGTATTTACAACATCATTACCGCCTCGCCATCCATCTTATCGTCTGCCCACTGCGCGACATAAGGCAAGGCTACTCTGTTGGGTAAGGACGGGAACCCACGCGACGCACTTTGTTAACATAATGCTATTGCAATCACATCTATTATAATATTTGAATTCTGACATGATAGCTTTAGTGACGGTTGATTTGTTTGTACCCATCAGTTTCAAATTTTCAACTGACCTCGGATCTTTAATTGATCTTGGGTAAAAGATGTAGGACGATGCTGAGGTGTTACTGGGACTGAGTTCTTAGAAACACCGCCACCGTAGCACAACGCACTGCGGTTACAAGCTGGGTTTTTATTTGCTCATGATCGTGGATTCATACAGCTAGAATAAAATCGTAACCACTTAGTTGTATTAGAGTTATGTTGTTGGGCTCGTGTTATTCATAGTATACCTTTTTTTTTTACCTCACTAAAACCACCCCGGTGATCACCATCAGCAGGTCCCGGTTCCTCTTAAAAGGCCCATTCCGGAACGGGGGGCCCGTGCAACGCCTGTAATGCACATCCCTGGGGAGACTGTAAAGGGGCCTCCCCTGAGCCTTGATATGCACGGCAGCATGTGACCACTGTGCCACCGTCTTCTCTGGGGTCACTTTGTGGGCGGACAGAGTCCCCATTCGGTGCGCCCGCGACTCCAAAGGATTCACAGTGTACCTAAGGCATTCTTATTCAACCCATTGTTGGAAACATGTCTCCATCATCATCATCATTCTCCTGCCCTTATTCCAATTCATTTGTGGTCGGCGCAACATGTCTTTTTATTCATATTTCTCTATTTGTCGTCATCTCAGTAGTCACCCCCTTTCTAGTCATATCGTCTTTCACACGTCCATACATCGTTTAATATGTCTTCATCTTGTCACAATATCTCCTTCGGTCCAATTCGGTCGATCATATTGTCTGCTATTTTGAAGTTGACATCAACATGTCATTATATTATCGACTCTACGTGCCTTCTTCATCGTCATTATCATCACCCACAGCAATTCTACTGTTTAATTATGCCAATCCCCGCGCTCCTGTGCCAGCCTTAGCATAAGCATAAACAGAATGGATTCCCACTGCTGGGTCACAGGTCTTCTCTATGTGAGAGGGAGTGGGCGGCAACCCACCATGCGGATCCAGTGCGGGTTCATAGATGTCATACGTCTTTGAATTTTTGGTTCTATGACATCCCGGTTTCCTGACTATGTTTTCCTTCACCGTTTTGAGAATAATTTACACGAAGTAAAGCGCTGGTTTGGGTTCTACGATCTACAATTCGTAAGTCGCGGCCGTTACCACCGGGCCACCACTGCTCTCAGCGTCAGCCATATTCAGGATGATTTAATTTTGTCCGCGATGGCAGCATTGAAGTCTAGAGTAATAATATCGTGTCACAGTTATGTTCGTAACTGAAGAATTTATGACATGCATTGTTTGCAACATCATGCGTAGGTAATTGCGTACCGACCACAGGTACCGACGCATAATCTACCAGCTCCTTATTTGGCTTCTGAGATGAAACCAGTTGGTGTAGGTCGAGTTACTTGCAAGTGAAAAATTACGTTAGGGCCTGGTAATGCTTTTGAAGATAGATACTAGAATAACCTAATCCGCTAAGATGGTATATTGTGATCATAAAATCAGGATATGAATGAGAAGGGAGTGAATGATAGCGTGACAGTTGACAGGACAGAATGGAAGAAGAAAACGTGTTGCGCCGACCCCAAGTAACATGGTACAAGGGCAGGAAGATGAAGAGAGCTAAGATAAGAGGAGCGAGGAGGGACGGGAGGGGCGGGGGGGGGGAGGGTGGGCGGGGGAGGTGATAAGAGAGCTTCTGCCTGCGACTTCGTCCGCGTGCTTGTTTCCTCGACCACCTCGATCACTTCGTTTTCGCTTAGCGTCCTTTCTGACTTTTTTTTTTATTTTTACTCGGCTCCTAAAGGTGAAGGGCATGATGTTAAATAGCCGATAGCCTTCCACAGAAGTTGGGCTATCATATGCAAAAAGATTATTTCAAATTCGACTTCCAGAGATTACCCCCTATATACAAGGTGTTTTTTTTATATCCCATAACTCTAGGGGGTCATTGTACTCATCATTATGAATAACTTTTACTAAGGGGTCAAACCTGAAATCGCGAAAAAAAAATCAGCTGTTCCCTACATTTTGACGAGTTATGCGAACATAAATGTAGGGAACTGCTGATTTTTTTTTCGCGATTTCTGGTTTGACCCCTTAGTAAAAGTTGTTCATAATTATGAGTACAATGACCTCCTAGAGTTATGGGATATCAAAATAAACACGTTGTATAAACAAAGTTTTACCTCTTTATAATATAAGTATGGACGAACTCACAGTAAAATATTAACTGAAATTAATCTTAGATAGAATTCCATAATAATAAAACTTTATCGAATTTTTTGATGGCATTCGCATTCATGTTAAAACTGCAATAAATTGTTGAATATTCTAGACATATCGATCGTCTCCATCTTAATGAAACAGGTTTAACGATATTTTTTAAGACATCGTAGCAGTTCAGTCTGCTGTATAATAAATGTGAAAGATTATTTATTCGTCTGCACTTTGTAGTAACATCTACATTTTTGAAGTGAAAACTTTTTTAGGCGCACATTGCGCTTTTTTCGAACGAAACTGAATTGTCACGGTCCGTGACGCTGAATCGGGTTTACTCGGCTCCAGTCGGTCGGTGACGCTGAATCGGGCATGCTCGGCCACAGTCGGTCGGTGACGCTGGATTGGGTATACTCGGCTCCAGTCGGTTAGTGACGCTGAATCGAGCATACTCGGCCGCAGTCGGTCGGTGACGCTGAATCGGATATACTCGGCCCCAGTCGATCAGTGTCGCTGAATCAGGTATACTCGGCCCCAGTCGGTCAGTGTCGCTGAATCGGGTATACTCGGCCCCAGTCGGCCAGTGTCGCTGAATCGGGTATACTCGGCCCCAGTCGGTCAGTGACGCTGAATCGGGTAGGTATACTCGGCCCCAGTCGGTCGGTGATACTGAATCGCGTAAATTCGGCTCCAGTCGTAAGTTTTCACTACTATCGTGTAATCATAAGCACAGATCTTCTTTTACATAAATACATACATAAACTTACGCCTTCTTTCCATGGGAGTAGGCACAGAAACTACAGAACGCCAACTGCCATGAGTCTTAAGGCCGTAGCACACTTGTAACGCCCGACGCCATCCCACGCTTACTTATTGGCCAAATGACGAAAATAGCTCAACGAGGTGAAAAATGTGCTTCATTGATGTCACGTAACGTGGTGTGTTATAAGTCTGTTTCCTACATACTCCTTTTGCCTCGTTTACGTTCATACATCTGCGGGTTAATTGCGTAACACACTCTCAGTACTCAGTCTCAGGCTTTCATTTTGACAGTTCTACAACAATTATTGCGTTATTTACGTTGTTGATAAGACAAACTTTTCGAACATATGAAGCAATGGATTAGCAATATCCTTCAAAATGATTTAAATTGAGATTGATAGTGTTGTGCGATTAGGGTGCTGATCATACACGCACGCCGGTTGCAAGTACTACGCACCTGCGGTGCTATTCTGTAAAAATCTCACCGTGATAACTTAGGGGAAGTGAGTTTAAAGTGGGCTATCATTCCACCTCATGCTTAGGGATTAATACTATTGACGGCTGACTTTAAGCTCACTTCACTTATGTTTTCACGGTGAGATAAATTACGGAATAGCACTACTGACCTTTCTGAAGAATATCACCGTCATATTTTTAACTAACAGCGCCCCGCGGTTTCACCCGCATAAGTTTCGATCCCGTCAGAACATCGGGATAAAAACTATCCTATGACCTTTCCCAGGACTCATACTGTCTCTAAACCAAATTTCATCTAAATCGGTTCAGCGGTTTAAGTGTGAAGAGGTAACAGACAGACAGACACACTTTCGCATTTATAATATTAGTAAAGAAAATAGCACGATTTTGTTGAACATGCTCAAAAATTAATAAACGTTTCTCTTTTGTTTACAGGTAAATCATCAAAAACCAGTTCCATGATAGAGTTAAATTATAGTTAAGATGAAGTGAAGAACGAAGCCCAAGGTAAGTAAGAGTTAAACATAACGTAAGCTAGGAACCTCTTCTAGAATGCTGGTAACCTACTGTAACTAGTTCCTTTAAAAAAATATCGGATGCTGTATCAGAAAGATGTGGTCATATATTTTAAGGGTGTGGTACAGACCAAGTGAAACGGTACAACTTACCCTATGGGACCAACAGCGTAATCGCGAAAAAATAATCAGATGTCCCATACAAAACTTCAATACCGACTCGACCCAAATGTATAGAAACAGCTGATAATTTTTAAGTTTATGTTTGACTAGCAGCGCCCCGCAGTTTCACCCGTATAAATCTCGATCCCGTGGGAATATCGGGGTAAAAAATATCCTATGTCCTTTCCCGGGACTCAAACTATTTCTATACAAAATTTCATCTAAATCGGTTCAGCGGTTTAAGCGTGAAAAGGTAACAGACAGACACACTTTCGCATTTATATTATTAGTATCGATGATGGTCTGTAAATAATGGTAGACCACACATTTTTGGTACTAACACGCTCTATAAATTGAAGATGGCGACTAAATGCTACATAAACATAACTCCCGGTAATATAGGTCATCATCATCTGCCTTTTCCCTTTTTTTAAGTAAACTTGATTAAATAAGGTTATCGCTATGTATAACCTTATTTAACCAAGATACCAAAGTACTCTCGATTAAATATCAAACTAAGATGTTACTGTGACTAAAGCCTCAAATACTTGCGACACAAACCCATCACGTCCATACTTGGATATTTTATAAGTATTTACACTGGCTGTAGATCTGTGTTCTAAGGCATGACGAGCACTATGCGACATATGACTGCGACAGCTCGGCGACTAGACGTAACAACAGGCTGCGGCCGACGATTTCCATATATTTTGTTCAAAGCTCTGCACTCTTGGCTTCTAGTTGTCAAATGGGCTAGGGGAGTCGCAAGCTCTCGCTTCTTGTCGCAGTGACTAGACGCATGAAAGACTAGATCCTGACGACAGTCGGGTACGCGCCGCCTTACCATGATAAGGAACAAGGCAAGTGCAACTAGAGGTTCCATATTCACTCACAAGGTGAACAACACGACCGTCTCCCTCAAATAGTCAAAGAAAATGTTTCCTGCATGACGTCTGCCGTAACGACTAGTTGCAGACGCAAACGACAGCTCTGCGACTATCCGCAACTATAAGACGCACAGTTTGCACTGACATAAAATGTACAAGACATAGTTCTGCCATGTAGTTACTCTCTGTGTCGTTGGCACAAGGTGAACCGTTCTCTTGAATAATTTTGTCAAAATGTACAAAACTGACATGACATGATGACACTGTTTTGAAGAGATTTCAATTTGACTATTTTGCAACAAACGTTGGCAGAATATTGTATGTCAAAGTAATTAAATTGGCCAACGATTATTTTCTCTTGTAATTACTGTCACGCCTACTATATGTAAAAACTAGGTAATGACGTCACGTCCATTGCAAATTCGCAAAAGTGTACTCTGCCAGCCAGTACCGTGAGGACATTACCTAATGACATTACATTGCCTACGATTATAGGTTTTATTTCCAAAGTCGCCGTACGAGTTGGTTTCGAAAGTGCTGTACCTGAGCTTATAAGAAAAACTTATAAAATGTAATAGCTTGTCGGTAAAATTTCTTTGGACTCGAAACAAAATACAGCGTGGGCGTTCAAAGTACGGATAGAAAATGTCGACTCCATCTTGCTTATTTTTTAAGTGAATTCTATACCCAATCTACAGAATAAACAATTTGCAGCCAGCCAGCTTAATTTATTGTTAACTCGATTTTTCTAGACATTTGAATACAAGACAGAATAAATTCTATTCAAACTTGTTTAAAATAATATTATTTCAAGTTAAACAAAAATCAACTTTATTTTAATGGGAATTAAGTTGATTTTACAGTGACTATTGAAAAGTTATAAAAATGTTTAAACTTTATTGTCTAGGATTTAAAGTTATTTTTCCATAAACTCATATTTTTGTTTACATTTTGGCAAATAAATCGCGAATGCAGATTAGGTAGGTTAGCCACAATTTGTTTTAGTTTGTAAGTCCTAGACATATCCAACAATTTCTTTCGCCAGATTTCGTCACAGAACGTACGGCAAGTCGCATCTATACTTTATCACCAGTGAGCGGAATATGGATATTCCACGGGACTCCGACTGATACTACGGGATTTTATTGAATTTCATTCTTTTTGTCAATATGTCTAAAAATGGTTTATGTAAGCCAATAAGCGCACGAGAGACGTTGTAAATTTTACGTCAACAGCACGCTATAAAACTTTTTGCCAAGCGCGCCGTTTCCGCTTTGTTGAGACGCGTAATGTTGTCGCATTATGGAAACAAAAGAAAACAATAGCGGGGTATTTCTGTCGCTAGAGTACTTACTACTTGAGGAGCTGGGGAACAAAAGCGGACTTGTCCACTGTACTCGAATTTTTTATTTTTATTTTTTTGCACTCTTTAAGCTCATATCTATCGAACCCCGGAGTATTGTGTATCAAAAGCGGTCCGATCTTAGAGAAAAAAATTGTTAAAAATGATGATTTCGTTCAAAAGCGGACTTGTCCTGTTAGAAATTTATTAAAATTCTAAGGGATTTTTTCTCCAATCAAAACCGGACAAAAACGTAAGGAGAATTGCCGTTAGTACGAAAAATGTCAAACAAAACCGGACAAGTCTAAAAAAATCATTGTTTTTTTGTTATGATATCCCTAAATCAGTTGTGGCAACACTGCTAAATTAAAAAAAAAGATAATCAGCTGTGTGACGGTCATTGCTTTCGTAATTTTGAGAAGAATTTTCCTAGAAAACCGACAAAATTATGGACGGAATCGAAGAAATAGTGGCCAATATAAATGACGGCTCACGTAAACGAAAAAAAACAGGACGGCAAGCGCAAAACAACAGGGAATCGAAGTGAGTGTAAAATTATACCTACCGGTGCGTGTTTGTTATTATTCTAACCTATGATGAATTTAAAATTGCTATTATTTTGTTTTAGGTACGCAGATAAAGACCCCCTTGCTTTGAATTGTCCATAACTCTTTCAATCATAACCGGAGTTGTCCACCTTTTGTAATCAAAACCGGACTTGTCCATTACAAAAAAAATAAAAAAAAATTGAAAACGCATAGTTTTATGACCAACAAGCAGGCTATTAGTTATGTTGTATTAAATACTAATTATACTGAAATGCACAAAATTACAGCCCATATGCATATACCTATTTCAGTTTTTTTTGCTCTAGTGTAAAATTTGATTAATTGGACAAGTCCGCTTTTGTTCCCCAGCTCCTCACTTATAAACCAAATCCCGGGACTCGGGGAATATCCACATTATTCTAACCTATGGCCTATGGCAAGTACATAAAACAGCTCTACCTATTCCGATCTCCGTTTATCACATACGGTAGGTAATATATCTGTTGTACACTGTACAGTAATTGCTTGGCAAATGGGTGTCGCGACGAGTGCCAAGAGTTTTCACTCACTGTCGCCTTTTCTAACTTTATAATAATATAGTTGGGTATAGTGTTTTGTCATTTGCTTTACGCATAGGCTGGCAGTGCAGTGGTGGCCCAGTGGTATCGGCCGCGACTTACGAGTTGTAGGTCGTAGGTTCGAACCATAGATATATGAAAGATTTCTATGGTTCGAACCCAGACAGGCGCTTTACTTTCTGTAAATTATTTCATCACCACGGCTCTCAAAACGGTGAAGGAAAACATCGTGAGAAAACCGACTTGTCCTAGAACCAAAAATTCGAATACATGTGATATCTACCAACTCGCACTGGGCCCGCGCGCCCACTCCCTCTCACAAGGAGGAGGCCAGTGTCCCAGCAGTGGGAACATTGTAGGCTGATTATGATATGATTACTTATGATAGGCTGTACAACGTATAAACAAATTGTAAATACAAATCATCATCTGCCTTTTCCCAACTATGTTGGGGTCGGCTTCCAGTCTAACCGGATGCAGCTGAATACAAGTATTTTACATGGAGCGACTGCCTTATCTGACCTCCAAAACCCAGTTAATGGGTAATACGATATATTAATCCAAAAATAATAACAACAATCACAAATACAAACGCGTTTCGCGACTTAAGAAAAATAAAGACGGGATGTTCCTTCGTTCAAAAACTTCACTGTCAACGCTCGAAGTAGCTTCACTCGGTGTTGCCAACAGTTGAAACAAAACATTTTACGCGGATGACGACGCTGACAGAAACTAATATACCATACAATGATGACTTAGCACTGAAACTGATCATCTCAATGCTTGTCCAAAGAGTAATGTACTATTCATGCAGTGAAAATACGCGTGCCGGATGCTGGGGCCTCCTAGATTTCTAATGAGGGAAACTGTGTTTAATTCTACAGTCTACACGCTTTATAATAAATCACGTAATGTAACGTTCTTGTTTTGTTTTGTAGATAAGACTTTAGAACATTGTTTGGAAAATGCTAACATTTCGTTCGCTGAACGATTTTCCTCATAGCATAAACGCCACTCAGAGGTGTACAGTCACGTCTAAAAGTATGTATACACTTGGCTTTATTCAAAGGCGATTTTCTCCTTTATTTTTGAATGAAATTTTATGTTATTACGAAAATAGTATTTTCGAACCCATAGGTTTATGTTAAGTGTCGTATTTCAACGTTGCATTCGTTATTTCACGAAAAAATCGCAATTGAAAATTGCCAAGTGTACACATACTTTTAGACGTGACTGTACCTATATTACTTCACCCACATTTCGCCAGTCACCTATGTTTAAGTCCCATTTAATAGGGGGCAAGCTAAAGAAGAAGGCACTCATGAAAAACCCAATAACACTTTGCCCGACCTGGGAATCGAACCCAGGACCTCATGATCAGCAGTAGTGCTTGCGACCACTAGACCAACGAGGCAGTCAGTGATTTTCTTCAATGTAATCATTTCTGGTGGTTGCAGCTTGATGTGATGTGATTACCTCCTATTCTTCGATAATTTATAGACAACTAGCTGCACCCCGCAGTTGCACCCGCATAAATGTCGATCCCGTGGGAATATCGGGATAAAAAAGCCTATGTGTTAATCCAGGGTGTCAGCTACGTCTATACAAAATTTTATCAAAATTGGTCCAGCCGTTTGAGCGTAAAGAAGTAACAAACATACACACACACTCACAAACTTACGCCTTTATAATATTAAGATAGATAGATAGAATACTCTTTATTATGTACACCATATAAATTACAGACATTAATATTAGTGTGATCTTACAACTGCAGTTTGGACTAATACAGTAGATAATTATCTATTTTGTCGCTATTAATAACATTCTATGTTGGTTACTCATTGACCAAATGTTAATACTTAGTTATTACGATGTAATCAAGAAGTAACTCTAGAATGCGACAAATTATGGTTTATAGCCCTGTGAGTCATCTAGGAACTGCAAATAATATTAGAATAATACATAGATATTTGATTTGAGATACATTTTGAATTGCCCATTCTTTTCCATACGAAAACTACCTTTTGGAAGGGGCGACTAGAATCATTTCTATTTTACGGTAATTTTTGACTTTAAAAAGTGCCTTTTATGTGCCTATTTGAAATAAATGCTTTGACTTTGACTTTGAGAATTTACTCTGGTGGCAATAAATCTGAGATTAAACTAAACTAACTGCCACCGACTGCATCAGACTGCTTGAAAAGTTAACATGTTTTTGGAACTTTTTGGTCGCAATCAGTTTTTTTTTTTAGGATATTGAGGTACCTACTTATTTACCAAATAGTAATAATAACTGAGAATAAAATTATGAATCTTTCAGAAATAATTTGTTACAGTGCTTTCGGAGTAACTTTCATAAAATTCTTATCGGTCAAAAATTTACTAGGAAAACTAAAAACTCAATTGAAATACTCTAAAAGTAGGTACCTATTCCCAAAAAACAATATAAATTAATCTATGGTTGATTGGTTGAAAATACCTCAGGCATCAAGTCCGCCTTTGTACGGTATTTTTTATGCTTGTGCATAAAGTTTTAATAATAAACAATATTTTAATTACCTACGTGCCTTCTGAGGTATCTATTAAATCAAGAAATATTAGAATTTTAATCGATTGATCGAGATTGCTGGAGGCAGCTTATGAACGCACGCGGTAAGCGGAGTCACGATCCTCAGTTGTACCTGATTGATGGTTATCATATCGCTACAATAAGGTTGCACTCAAAGGATATTAAAATTAACACTGACCTATTTCCATGAAAAACTCAAGAAGGATTACATACCTACATAAAAAAAAACAAATTTAATGGCATCGTGTCTTTTTTGACAGATAAATGGCCAGTAACTGACTGTTATAAAATGCAACTGCAAAGAGGTTGCATATTTATAAAGAATAAAGTTTGTAAGTTTGGATGTAAGAGGTAGTCTCTGGAAATACTGATCCGATTTCTAAAATTCTATAACTAACGGGAAGCTCCATTAGCCCTGATTATTGTAGATTATATTTAAACATTTTGTATGACAGTCTGTTTTACTTAAGACCAAGCCGTGGAGGAAGCGCTAATCTTGCACAGTTGCATAATAGTCTAAGATATTTTGGCATTCCAAGTTACCTTCCATTCAAAGCAACCAACGCAATGAAGGAATGCGAAACAGGAACTACTAACAGACTCGCAAGAAATACAAGATATCATGTATCATCCGCTCGGATTACCAAATAGAGCCTATTACTCAACAAAGTGAGCCTATCAACGTTCAAACAACTTTCACTCTCATAATCAATACCTAATAGAAGCATTCGAAATTTAAAAAAATATTTGCCATAGATTGTTGACGCTCGGTCAAAAGCTTTCACCGGTCAGTTGGCGGGATGGTAGGGTTGTCTCTGGTTAGATTGATATCTCCTATTGTGTTGAACTGAAGAGGAAAATATTCCGACGTAGATTTAATCTTGAGCTCGTGTTATTTATTCACGAAAATTTGTATACCTAGTTATAGCTATGACTTACGCTTCGTTTTATATGTAAATTTGTACATATAATAATTATAAATGTTGATGGACGGAGGAGAAGAAGGCCAAAGAAAAAGGAAGATAGATTGTATGAGGAATTATATGAAATTAAGGGAAGTGATTGATAGCGTGACTGCGTGACAGCTGACAGGGGAGAATGGAAGAAGAAAACGTGTTGCGCCGACACCAAGTAACATGGGAAAGGGCAGAGGGATTTGAGGGAGATGATGATGATACAAATAAGCTCGTTTTATGAAAGGTCGCTTAGTCCTATATGTATATTTGCCATGAAATACGATATAATCATGAGGCACGCTTCGATCCTCCATAATGATAAAATACATAATTACGTTACCATAATATTATATGTTCGATGTTACCATTCCACATGGCGAGAACCTCGTGAAAGCTGAGAAAGAGAAACAAAATAAATATCTCGACTTAGCACACAAGGTTGTTGACATGTGGAATGTGAGCTCGGCTGTCATTGTGCCGATTGTCGTATCGGCCAATGGCCTGATGGCCGAACGCCTCAATCAACATCTCTCTAGGCTCTCGTTAAGCGGTTGGATCAAGGGCTTGATTCAGAAAGCAGTACTCTTCGATATGGCTTGTATCATGTGAAGTTAGGACTCTGGAACCTTAACCACAGGTTTCTTGGACCCTGTTTCCGATACCGGCGGACCACAATTTTTTGAAGTGAAACTTCTTTAAGCACGCTTGACTTGGGGAGTAAGCTGGCGAACGCGTGACGTAAGCGTTACGAAAAGTGTGATCGGGCGAGGCGAACGGGAGTTGAGTGGGGGATATAAGCAAGAGAAAGCAGTGCGCGCGCACATTTTCTTTCTCTCTTCCTCTCATAGCCAAATACGTTTGAAGTTTCACTTCAGTCGTGTGGTCATAAGCATATTGAATAAGTATGAAAATAAATTAACAAGATACATAATAAGCGTAAAAAGAAAATAATTATTTTCACATTAATTGGTGATTCGTAGCAGCCCTCTCGGTCATGTCCGACAGGTGCATCGACCTGAAAGAATTAAAGGGAGCCAGTGTTTACTAACTTTGTTCGAGAGGAGAAAGTTTACATAAATTAGCTTGTATTATCCTTTAACACCAGCCGCTATGCAAATACAGGCGCATGAATATTCTCTTTATGAAGCTAGGACTGTAGGTATTACATACACAACCTTTTTGCGAAACTAGGCTGAATAGAAGTTTGTCTTTGCATGACATTAGGATGTCAGAAAAAGAAAATGCTTATTTCGAATTTTGAAAAAGATTTGTTTTGTTAAAAATTAGTATGGTACTGTATTTTAATTTAGTTCTGTATTAGGAAAATTATTCTTATCAAACAGAATCATCCTGCTGTTTTCGCAACGTTTACCAATCCGTCTCCCAAGGATGAATACATTTTGCCTTTTTGCCACTTTCACCATTTTCTATTAGGACAGAAAGGGTACGCACATAAAAATAGACAAGAAGAAAGGGACACATAAAGGTGATGCTTGCTTACAATATTCAATGAAAAAAAATTGGAAAGCAAAATGAGAATTATTTGAGGCTCCGTTAAATAACCATGCCATAAAGAAAGAGCTGTCAAAGTGTCAAAGTTCATCTAAGAATGAATGAGTCTGCATTGTTTCGGTCGCGTCGTGTCGTGAGAATGCTCAGTAGAGTCAAGGTTGTGTTTTTGTTTACGATAAGAAATAACACTTTTATGTAATTTAAGGTGACTGAACTTTTTGCTGGGACTTAATTTATTTACGTAAGCAAGTAATAGTCGTAGCTGCGACCTCGTCAACTTTCACATACTAAGTCTTGTTTTCATGAATCAGGCTCGTGGCTACCTAATTAATATCAGCCTCACGGGTCAATTGAAGGTTAAGCTATGCCTGCCGAGGTCGGTTGGATGGGTGACCATCCATTAAATATCGAGATCTCTCCGTGCCTCAAAAAGCACGTTAAGCCGTTGGTCCAGGCTCAATCGTTCCGGGCATTCAGAAGTCCAAAAGTCTGAGAACCAATCTTACCAGAGGGTATTGTGTTACCCAGTAACGGCTTTGGAGGTCAGATAGGCAGTCACTCCATGTAAAATATTGGTATTCAGCTGCATCCGGTTAGACTGAAGCCGACCCCAACATAGTTGGGAAAAGGCTAGACAAATTGATATGTCCGAAGTTGAGCAGTAATACCGCTTTTTTCATTCATCTATTGCAAGCGAATAAATTGTGACCTAGCCTAGCAACTTTGTTACCTAATGACATTGACAATTTAAAGCATCAAGTTCAATGTCGCAGCGTCTTGAACTCTCACATACTTTGTCGTTCATCATCATTAGTCATTCATTCGTTCATAGATCGGTGTGAAATGTCAATATGTAATGCCATACATAAGTCACATTTGTTAGCAAGAACATAATTATATCAACGTGAAGAGCATAGATGCCATGCTTCCCTGGTATGTGCGAATCTCATCCAGTGGGGTAATTGCGTACTATCAGTGTGACAGTTTTCATTTTGACAGTTCAATAACATTCATTGCGTTATTTACGTTGTTAAGTGGCGTTTTTCGAACATGAAGCAATGGATTAGCAATATCCTTCAGATTGGTGCAGGTCTTCCCCGCGATCTTCTGTAGGTAAGTCACCCTTTCTTTTACCATAAATAATAAATTCCATAGTTTTCGTCGCAAGTTATGGTAATTTAAATAATTTATTATTTCCGCTAAATGAAATCAAGTTCCAGTCATCTAGTGACACTGCAGAGGTCAATGGTCTCACTTTCATTGCCAATGGCAAACACTTTCCACTAATTTCGCGTAACCTTGTCATCTGATCTTATGCGAATTAGATACCTAATTATGCTAAAACAATCATATTAATGGTTCCGAATTAATTCAAAATCGCTATTTTGGTGAAATGTCGCAGTAGCTAGTAAGAAATCGGTGTTTTTACGATTTTCTATATTTTTTAAAGAAAAAATAAAGAATAATGTTTCCGTTCTCTATTAGTAGTCATCACGGTAGTCCCCCTCTTTCGAATAATATCATCTTTCACATAGTCCATCCATCGTTTCTCTGGTCTTCCCCTACTCGCCAACCACATTCATAGGTACTCAAAAACTTTTCCCACGAAATTTTTTTCCTCATTCCTCCGCATCACATGCATTATCTTATACCGTATTAAAAGTAAGTATGCAATAAGCAGTTATTTCATTTCTCTTAACATTTATTTCGTTATGTAATGAATATCATACCAACAGTAAAATTTGTTCAAAAACATTAACTTTTCCCGAATTACGTAACAAGAAACAACTGAAACTCAAATTTAATAGAACCAAATTATTACTAGAAAGTAAGAACTCACTCAAAATTCCACCAAACTAATTTAAAACCGACAAGTCTACGAAATAATAATCTAATTTGTCCAATCGCACAATTTACTTGTTCACGGTAAGGTGGTTGGCGAAGCAAACCATGTCAACACAACAATATCATAGAATCATAGTCACGGTCGCTTCCCATCAAACGACGGTG
This sequence comes from Amphipoea lucens, assembly GCA_947508005.1. Classification (NCBI taxonomy): domain Eukaryota; kingdom Metazoa; phylum Arthropoda; class Insecta; order Lepidoptera; family Noctuidae; genus Amphipoea; species Amphipoea lucens. The sequence continues at coordinate 14,330,933 of OX382379.1, forward strand.
TTTCATCGACAACTTTCTTTGACATCCATCTTGCTATAGTGGTTAATAATAAACCCGTAGCTATTGTTATGGCATCCGCTAAATTAATAGATGTCACTTTCTATCTGAGTTTTGCTTGGACATTACTGACATGATGACATCGGTGAAGGAAAACAACGTGAGAAAACCTGGACATATCTTTATCTATATGACGCAGTCAACTGGTTAAATTAGCCGTTTAGTTAATCGCCTGGCCTTTGAAAGTAGTGCTCTCCTCGCTTCGCTCTCTCGGCTCGCACGCGGTTGATCACAGTTCTAACCTAACCCATTTGGTCGGGGTGCCCTGGCTTAGTTACTGCGACCAATTCGGCTCGCGCGTGATTCCAACCTAAACTATAATTGAACATAATTCAGGTCGTTAGTTGAACGGCCGCCGTTTAATTAAAAGGCTAGGCGGTTAACTAAACGGCAAATTAAACCAGTTGGCTGCGACATATACAATACATACATACATTCAAATAAGTAAAATAGAAATCTCTGTTTGTAATGGCAAAATAACCAGCTGTTCCCTACATTTTGACGAGTTATACGAACATAAATGTAGGGAACAGCTGATTTTTTTTCGTGATTTCAGGTTTGGTCCCATAGTAAAAGTTGTTCATAATGATGAGTACAATGACGTCTTAAGGGGTTGTTGTAGCGTTGAAAAAGCAGGAAAAATTCCCGTTTCTTTCCAATTCCGTTTTTTTTTTCAATGTTTCATTCGAAAGTTTCAAGAAAATTTGTCAGTATATATTTCATGTTTTTTTTTCAATAAAACCGAAAAAAACCGAAAAATATGAAAGAAACGGGAAACTTTCATGTTTTTTTTATTCAAATCCGTTCTTAATGGAGGGTAGAATGAAAAAATATATCGGCGAGCTAAGCGCACCCGCCCCCACTGTTGTGCATCTAGTATTTGAGCTGTCACTTGCATAAATAGTTTAATTTTTCTATGTAACATGCGAAAAAAACGGAAAAAAAACCACAATTTGTTTTTTTCGTGAAAAAAACAAATTGTTATTTTCGGCATTTTCAACGCTAGGTTGTTGGTGTTTTTGAAATCGCCAACCCGTCTTGATCTCTTGAGCAAGCGTGGAAATCAAAGCTCGTGCCTTCTTTGTATGAGAAGAGGCCTTTGCCCAGCTGTGGGACAGTAATAGGCTGGTATTATTATTTATACTTTCTATTTGATTTACATAAATTCGTTGTGCTTTTGTGAATGAAGTTCTTAAGACCTTTTGATAGTTTTAGTTGTTTATTTATTTACTTTCACTCGTATTTTGCAAGTGTCACTGTATTGGTTTAAAGCGTTTTAATACACAAGAACCTCGCACATTTGGCAGGCTAGCCAAAATTGTTCGATATTAAAAGAGCTGTGTTAAATGTAAGTATGAGTTTATGTTACAACTAGCTGCGCCCCGCGGTTTCGCCCGCGGCTATCCCGTGGGAATGTCGGGATAAAAGTAGCCTATATTAATCCAAGGTGTCAGCTACATCCATACAAAATTTTATTGAAATTGGTCCAGCCGTTTGAGCGTGAAGAAGTAACACACATATAAACACACACACACACACTCACAAACTTTCGCCTTTATGACATTAGTGTGATGTGATTTTTGGTGTTCAATAATGTATACTGATTGACTACCAAGACGACGACTAGTAGAGAAGTATGGAAGAAAAAGATAATGGCGCCGACCCCAAGAAAAATGGTACCTATACAGGCAAGAGTTTGATGAATAAAGTAATATCTATCTATCTATATAATATGAGCATGAACTGTAACTAAAATTAGTAGAAAACCTTTCTGGGTATAACTATAAATAACGTTTTAATTGGATGTGGAATTGTTCACCTTTTTACCAAAACTAGTACACCTGTCACTTAATTAAAGTATTTTTCCCTGCCACAAAATGTTACTTTTTTACTGAAGCTGTAAGTATTACTGTTATATGAGTCACACTTGAATAGCTGACGTTTGCGGTAAGAAAAATAGCACAAATAGTTTTAATAGAACAATTTTAATTAACTGTAGAATTATGTCACCTTAGAACCTTGACACTTGATGCATGAATAGCTCATTCACATTTTTACCTCTTTAAGTGCAATGTATCATCCCATCAGCGTATTGTCTCCTTTATGAAATAGTAACGCAAGGGGCATTACTTCAAACATACAATTGCATTCAGAAGTAGCACTATACTGCGGCCATTACAAACGCAAAGTTAAAGCACCAAATCATTATGTCAATAACAATAACACAGTTACGCAAAATGATGATTATAATTACTGATGCCGCAATCAACGTGGTCACCTACTGGGCACATATTATACACCGTGTTCTTCACGATATCCATAAACTTTGTCAAACGCTTCTATAGATTTTACAAATTAAATCTAACAAAGGAAGTAGTACTTAAAAAGGCTTCGTTACAAAGATATTTGTAATTTCGTTTAGTAAATTTAATTGAGCTATGCAGTAAGAAAGGGTCTTAACTCAGTTTTGACAAGTTGCAGCCCGCCAAATCTTATGATTGAAAATACGTCATATAAAGAGGCATGCATATCAGGCGATTTACGTCAAGGTATTTAGTTTATATGAGAGTTAATAAAAAATAAGAATTCACTAATGTGTCCATAATGAAAAATGCTTATTTCCATGGTCTGAATATCTGGTCGAAGTTTATGTATATCGTCCGAAACACGGTGTATATAATAAAAAATAAAAAAAAAACAGCAAAGAAGAGTACCATCGACAAGAAAAGAAGAAGTTACGCACAATACTAGCACTGCTCTATAAGAGTCATTAGCGCGAACGATATTTCCGATAAAAACTCTGCGTTTGTAATGGCCTGAATATAGTAAGATCCTTCGAAGCAGTCAAAATTGCGTAGCGGGCGTGACGATTATGGCTTATCAAATCATAATCACCTTAGTCGTGGTAAAGGGCAGTTCAATTATTTATTGATCGCTCTACTTACTGCACTTGTTAACCTTTCAAGAAACCGTTCGCTGCAAGGCCTCCGTTTGTGTGCCAACTAACTACCAATTGTTTTTTGTGCTTCATTGTAGTGTGTTACAGCTGCTGTCTGCTAATTGGATTTCCTAACTGTTTTGTCTTAATATGGCAGCTGATTGATGGGGTTGTGTGAGTCTGTGTTAACATTCCCATTGCGATACTCAAAAGCTTAAGTTTTAACGCATCATCAACCTTACTTTTTATGCGAAGCCTCAAAAATTATTCGCAATGACTGTTACTAAAAATTTAGCACATTATTGTTGTGCCACGAATATTGTGCATGGCGAAATTTTATGTGAAATTTATTTAATAATTAATTTGAAGAACGTCTTGCACAGAAGTCATAAAATTTATATAGATACTTAGAAGTGATCAAATTTAATATAAAATTGGTACATGCTTACAAGACAAGGCTTAAATCTCCTTAAGGCTAAAGCGAAACTTAACACTTGACCGTGCGAAATACTTTTCGAGATTTCATAAGATGCCGCGACAGCTGTATGAAAAATATCCACGAGATCGTTTTCTCAATAACTTTCTCCAATGATTAATGCTGTAGAGAACCTCCCGATATGGATAATCGACTTTTGGGAATTCATGCAGGTTCCATTCGAGAAATTTCACATTCGAGATATTTTTTACCGCGTAAACCTACGTAGCTTTATTACCATAATATGATCATATTAATATTCCATGAGAGTATGAACAAGCCATTAACATGTGAACGACCGACCGAACCAACCTCGTCTAGTTTTTAAAATACATATAATTGACGTGTAAAAGTGTTTCTACAAACCTACTTGCAGAAATAAAATCATTTAACGATGACGAACAAATTAATCTCACTTTGTTGTTTACATTACATTCTATGTCACGTACTCTTTGAAAGCATAATTTCCATACCAAAAGAAAACATAACGGTAATCACAAAAATAAAATCTTACCTAACTCAAAAAAAAAAATGTCACGCAACCCAATCCGACAAGTTATTCCGCAACATAATACAGCCATAAACATTCTCAAAACGCTTAACATTTTACAAACGCAGGTGATAAACATAAGTAAATAAAATTCACTTTTTACTATGTCTGAGAGTCAGCCGTTTTCACTTTCGCCGAAACTTGTCGAGCGACCTGCCGCATGATTTATGTGTGCGTTGTCAACGACCTGTCACTACGCGCGTCACGTGTCCTTGTGTGCGTGAGTAATGATGCGAGGATATAATGCTTCAATGATAAACAAAACACAACTTAATTGTTGTAATTTTATGGTAATTTTGGCATTTAAAAGTGTGTCAGCCAGTGTGTTGTTGTTATCTCGCGTGAATCAAAGAGGGCGGCTGTGTCTAAATAGATTCCATGACGAGTAACTGAATCAATTCGTTACATAGCCTAATTAATTTTTCGATGCAAACAGGGCGGAATATTTCATTTAATTTGGGGAAAAGGGGAACGGGATTTGGGGGAAAGGGAAATTTCGAAATGGAGGATGGGTGATCTGCATCCATGACATGTTACAGAGATCCCCTTTATGCCTCGGGAAGCACGTAAGCCGTTGGTACGGTTGTCGATCTTTGAAAGATGCCCAAAAGTTTGACAACCAAGACTGGTTGTCAAACTGTAAAACTACGAAGGGGTATTGTGTTACCCAGTAACTGGGTTGTAGAGGTCAGATAGGCAGTCGCTCCGTGTAAATTACTGGTATATACCTACCTATTTAGCTGCATCCGATTAGACTGGAAGTCGACACCAACATACATAGTTGAAAAAAGCCAGACCGATTGATGATTTTTGATATATTAGATAATACCCTTATGCTAATAATTGGTGGTAGGAAAATGGAAAATTTCTTAAATTGCATTTTCTTTCTGTTGCATCTTCCAGGACAGAAAGGTGCCTTCTAAATTGAATCTACAATCTCTACAAGATATGATAATAACAGGTTCCATACAACTTAATAATAACATTTGCTCGAAGCACTGCTTATTCACAATTACCCACGAACCCGTTCACTTGCAATGGTTACGCAACTGCATCGTTATGCAGGCACATCACTACGCGGAGAGAAATGACCCCCTTCTGACCTTGTTCGAAGCGCGGGGTCGTTGACGTGTGAACTTGATTTATTATTAAGACACCGGCTTTGTTGTCGTGGTACAGTGAAATTTCACGGTGCTTCTGGCTGTGTAGAATAGACATACCTAACATAACATCACGCCTTATTGTTACCAGGAAGGGTTAGGCAGAGGTGTACCTGAAGTACACCCATATTTTGCCAGTTATGTTAAGTCCCATATAATAGGTGGCAAGCCTATTGCCATCAACCACAAATCCAAACTCCGAGCTGTTTCTGCAAAATTCCTAATGACAAAACCCAATAACACTTTGCCTGACATGGGAATCCAACGCAGGACTGTATGTTCAGCAGTAGCGCTTGCGACCACTAGACCAACGACGTATTCAAAGAAGCATTGTGTGAAAGATGACAATTGCTAGAAGGGTGGTAAATACTGAAATGAAGGACATATGAAGAAGAAGACACGCAGCACTAACTCAAAATTAATTGTTTAAAAGGCACAAAAATGGACACAGCTAACATTGTTCTAATATAACTGCGAATAAAACAGAGGTACTAAACAAGGTGCCTAAAGCAGACGACTTTATTGATTATTAGATTCTATTCTGTTTTGTGAATGTGACACTGACAACGTTGTAAACCTTGTAAGACTCATAGATGCTTCGACTGCACTGTCATTTGGAAATATTGTAAAAACCAATTATTTTTAAAAGAGCAACCGTGTAGTTTCTTGCGGCCTCTTCTCCTAGGGAACGACCAATTGGAACCGTGCACCTAGCTTCTGAAGTTTCATAAGTGCCCATGTAGGTTTATTTGAAATAAAATATTTTAAATTTTGACTTCTATGCACTCCAAATAAATAACTGTAATACCATCGAACCTATTGTAAACGGCTGGAAATTACGTCAGTCACTAACGCATAGACCGTTCACTATAAAATAACAATAAAAATAATATATTGCGGTTACGTGCACTAGGAAGCGCCACTGCGGAACCCGATGCAACCAGAAACCGTGCAATTTAGCTAAATGTCAGCCCACATTGAACAAGTAGGAAGCGAACGGTTTGTGAACTCTGCAAATATTTACTTAGCATAACTTAACTTGGCTTAACTTTCTAAACTAGGCTTTAAGTCAAGACAGAATATTATGGGACATGTGTAAAAAGTAGTTTTCCTCTTCAAATCCACGCGAAAATCACTTCAAATCCTCACACAAAAGTCTCAACCTTCAACATCTTCCGATAGTATGCTGGACATAATGCAGTCTCATCAGGCTAAAATCAGTCAAACAAGTCTTAAATATACTTTCTTTAGTCAAAAGATAGACTTAAGATGAGCAAGATCATGATAGTAACATCCCAGCGCTGATTTGCTAGATTCGTTTTCTTTTCTACCGATCATTTTTCCCCTGAGAGTTCATTTGGTTTATATGTCTGTATGTATGTATTCTTGTAGTTTATAGTCATTTCCTAGCTAGTTATCCTGTATGTTGCACCTGCCATGTTTTGTCTCTGCATCACCCTAAGGTCGACTGGTAGAAAATGCCTCAGGCATTAAGTCCGCCTTTGTACAGTATTTTTTGTAATTGTGCATAAAGTTTTAATAAATAAATAAATAATTCCTACTCCCATTAGCAATTAGAAGTATAGAAGATATGAAAAGATAGGAAGTAACGTACAATTTTTCAACTATATCCTAGAGAATATCTATGAATGGTACATGGGTACCTACCATGTACAGAAATTCCGTCCAAGCCGTCAGATCTTTATATGATACTAGCTGCACCCCGCGGTTTCACCCACATAAGTCTCGATCCCGTGGGAATATCGGAATAAAAAGTATCCTATGTGTTAATCTAAGTTATAAACTATCTGTGTGCCAAATTTCATTTACATCCGTTTAGTAGTTTTTGCGTGAAAGAGTAACAAACATCCATCCATCGATCCTCACAAACTTTCGCGTTTATAATATTAGTAGGACTAAATTAACCATTTAAAATTTTCTTCTTCACCCACAATGGCAAAGCTCCCGTTTAATAGGTGTTTCCTGAGAAAGCAACGGACAAGGAAAGTGGGCGTCCAAGAAAAGTAACACCGGTATTCACGTATTTAGTAGCGGCTACCTACTCTCATTTCCGCTAGAAAACCTGCCGCATCTCGCAGCTGTTAAGATATGCGTAATCACTATCATTTTGCTTGTTCATATTCTTGAAGATCTCTTGAATATGTTTTGCTTGGGGGAAACTACTTTCTTTGCAATTGTTAGCTCAGGTTAGTTGTGTGATTTAGGTAAAATTTTTCAGGTGTCCAAACGTTGTCTAGCTAGGGCGCCATCAGGCTAGGTGGATCGATCTTCGCAGGGTGGCTGGTAGCAGCTGGATGAGAGTTGTCGAGAATTGAGCAAAATGGCGTGCAATTGAAGAGCATTGGCCTATGTCCAGCAGTGGACTGATGTAGGCTGAAACGTTTTCTTGATTAAAGTCTTTCATATCAAAAAACCTTTATCAGTGCGTCGTTCAGCGCAATAACAAAATCGAAAATTTCTTCTTGTGGTTTTCTCTTGTCTGTATTGTAGAATCATCTGTAGCATCTTAGTATTCGTCTAGGTCAAAAACGATCTAAATAATATCTTATTGTCTTGTTTGTACGTCCTAATTTACCTTTTTAATACTTTTCCAAAGTTAACTAGTGCATGTGCACACTCACAAACCATGAGTCGATGCATTAGTTACGCTTTACATATAAACCGGTTCGGACCAGTCAAAACCAGTTGCTAACCAGTTTCGTCCAGTTCCAACTGGACCGGCCACTCTTCCTGTCATTTCACTTATTTTTTGTGAAACTAGCCGCATGCCACTTAAAACCCCTGTCTATGGAAAACTAAGTTAATCACACACTCATTATGATCCTTATCGTCATAGCAATTACGCTTGTTTTCGTTTTTCCCGTCGTTAAAGTTAAATTTGTCATGAGCGACGTTAAAAGTAGTCGCGTTGCGTTTATTTGCGTGTTTTATGGATGTGGTCTTAATTTCTTCCTTGGATAAGAAACTCTCGTATAAACGAGAGTTTCTTTTAGATTTTGTCAGTAAAAAATTATCACATCACGCTAATATTATAAAGGCGAAAGTTTGTGAGTGAGTGTGTGTGTGTGTTTATATGTTCGTTACTTCTTCACGCTCAAACGGCTAAACCAATTTTGATAAAATTTTGTATGGCGGTAGCTGACACCCTGGATTAACAAATAAGCTGCTTTTTATCCTGATATTCCCACGGGATCGAAACGTATGCGGGTGAAACCGCGGGGCGCAGCTAGTTTTCAATGAATTATGTAATCTGTCGAGTTTATCTAAGAGATTCAATCTGCCTAGCCTTTTTCCCAATATCGTCGCCTTCCAGTCTAACCAGATGCAGCTGAATACCTGTATTTTACATGGAGCAACTGCCTATCTGACCTCCACAATCCAGTTACTTATGGGAAATACGATACCCCTTAGTAAGACTGGTTATCAGACAATCGGGCTACTGACTACCCGTAACGACTGTCAATGATCCAAGAATGACAGCCGGAATCAACGGCTTAACGTGCTTTCCGAGGCATTGAGGGCTCCTCCCCCAACCCCTCTCTAAGAGATTCAGATTATAATATGTATACCTATGCTACTAATTGCCATATGAGATATGTCTCTGTAAAGGAAACAGTTTTCGCGATAAGCTCGTTTCTTAATGGAGAAACTTTCATTTTGATACTTTCTATTACAAAATCCGTTTCACCATCGTGATAATTATTTATCTACTTTGTTTTCGATCTTTGTTTTTTCAATTTAATTCAGTAGTTTAAATTAGTTTGCTACGAACAATAAAAAAATTACATGATAGCGAGCAACACAGCAAAAGAGACAACCCACAACCGTACGGTGTGGCGCAGAAGTACAGACGCCAGCACATCAAGCTACCCGAAACTGTCGAATTTTCCCAATCAACTTTGAACCTTATACTTTAGCGATAAAGTTGAAAATCTATTAAAGAAATTTGACATATTGTAGGAGGGCTGACTCCAAATAAATTGGTATAATAGCTAAGAGAAAGAGGAGTAGCTTAACTTAGTTTCGAACCAATTCGAATCATTCGGCAATCCACTAGTATATGCAGGGTCAAATTAAATTAGCTAGCGTAACTCGTGATGGCGCGGTATCGATATACCTAAAACAAAAAATTAATGCTAAAAAAAATTGGGACATCGACCGCAGGTACCTAGTGTACGGACAGCGTCAGAGAAAAGGAACCCCCTTTGGTAATGAGTCCCCTTTAATAAGTAACCAAAGGGGGTTCCTTTTCTCTGACGCTGTCTGTACCTAATCACTTGAAATACTTATCAGTATTTTCTGTGAAAACTTCATAGGCGTGATGGGTATCTACATATATCACAAAACGATAAACAAAAGAAAACAGATTTTCTTCACTTATACTTCAAGTAACAAAAACTAAACGTTCGTTGACCCCAAAAGAATCATAATTTTTTTTTTTATCGTGTTTAGATAGGTTTCCCAAGCTAATTTAATTTTACCCTATCTATATCACCGCATCACAGGATTTTTCAAAAAAAAAAATGTTACGTTTGCCAGGAGAAGACATTCTTTCATCCCAAATTGTGTGCCAAAACACAAGAAAACAGCAAAAATAGAATAGAAGATGAACAACACATACGATAGTACAACGCTCTACTAAACCCGAAGAATCAGTACGCTTCGCTTAACCAACGAGATAGTCCAAACAGCTTTACATTGTAACTTAAAATGTATCTTATCTAGGAAATCTTAGAGTTTTGAATTGAATAACTCTTTGATCAAACGAGGAAATCAAAATCAATTGCAGACTGATTAATGGTTTTAGTTGCGAAGTGAAAATGAGAGAGTAAGTAGGATAATTGGCAACTGAAATGTTGCAGACCCAGTGTTTGGAAATACTTATTTAACTGTTTATTCTAAAGATGGAGGAGGAGGAGGAGGGGCTTGTGCCTTAATAATAATAGCTGCACGGGTCGATCGATCAGGTTAAGCTACGCTTGCCGCGGTAGGTCCGTGGATGGGTGACCGTCTTTACATACCAAGACCCCTCCGTGCCTCGAAAAGCACGTTAAACTGTTGGTCCCGACTGTCATTCGTGGATCTTTGGCAGTCGTTACGGGTCGTCAGAAGCCCGAAAGTTTGACAACCAGTCTTACCAAGGGGTTTCGTATTACCCAGTAACTGGATGGTAGAGGTCAGATAGGCAGTTGCTCCATGTAAAATACTGGTACTTAGCTGCATATGGTTAGACTGGAAGCCGACCCCAACATAGTTGGGAAAAGGCTAGGGAGATGATGATGACTGTTTATTCTAAAAAATGTTCTCAAACGTGGGCGGTGGGATACCTATTTGAAGATAGATAAAAAGTTCTTTAAATCAATGAATAAGCAATAAAACACAAAAATTTGAATTCAGTTTTATTTCATTTTAGGTATTTCTTTGTCCAAATTCTGTATCATGTATCTCAAAATCTCCTTTGAGTTACATCCTACAGCAGCCTGATTGCGCATTTGTGCAACACACTTTCAATCATAAAATAATAAATTTTACTAAAATAGAAAACTGATTTGACTTATACAAACAAAATAAATATCGCACAAATTGGCACGAAATAAGCTACCCTTGACAATAACGCACTAAACACGCGCGGGGCGCTGGTATTAACAATAAATTCAAAACACCACATATTGTTAAATACTCAAACGAAAAAAAAGCGGCACTCCGAGAGTGCTGATAGAAGTGAAAACTTGAACAATTACGTGTGTATTTTTTGAATCGTCATATAAATAAAACACAAACAGAATACTTTGCCATCACTCACTGACATATCGGAAATACATTAAAACCGAGTACATCCCGAGGACAGCCGAACACATCCGAAGCGGTGTAGATTACAGTAACAGTGGCGCGAATTAAATAATTTTTTCCCGTCTCAAAAAAATGCTTAACGCGCCTAAAGGATTTTTCTCTTCAAGAAAAAGGACCCATGTTAATTGTTATTAATTATTGTAATGGTGTATGTTTAAAATATGTAAACCCAATCGCCAAACTTTATTTAATACCTACTTGATCTTAAATAAGAAAATCAAGCTGAAGATCACAGAAACATTACACAGTCAGAATTTGCAACCACTTCAACAACTATGTAAGCTACAAATTGATGATACACATTGCACAATTCTGAGACCCGTTTATCAATTAGCGATCGATTGTATAAGCAATTAACTAATAATCCAATTATGGCCGTGTATGTGTTCAGTGAGCAGAAAAACCGCAAGTGCAGTGACCGGGCGATTGATTAGAATATATGCGTAACGTGTTATATTTGGAGCAACAGCAGTAAGTCGTATTTATCATGAAGGGTTGGACGGAGATATATAGTCAACAAAAGAGATAAGTATGCAGGATCGTCGAATATAGATGAAGTTTAGGGCTTGTGTTTAACTTATCACCGGATAAAGTAAAAAGTGTTTCTTGATGTTATACATCAAGAAACACTTTTTACTGCCAAAAATAGTAAATGATCAAAAAAATTAAAACTCCATTTTATTGTAAAATACCTAGGTAAAATGTATTTGTATTCTCATTTGCTCGCTCTTGCATCCTATGTCGACGGAGCCCGGCGAAGCGGGGCTCCTATTTCTATGTAAAGGGTTTCAAGTAACCTAACCAAATCTAATTTCGGGGTACCCAGCTAGAACTATTGTAATTTTAGGATTCATTTTTTGGTGTTCAATATATTTTTTTGGTGATCATTATATTTAACCCCGAAGTTTAGTAAGAAACCGATGGATGTTGTCGACAGAAATTTAATTTGATAAATGAGCTGTTTGTTTTCTATTAATACAAATTCGAGAATATCCATCGGTATCTTACTAAACTTCAACTATATCCGACGATCCTGCATACTTATCTCTTTTCTTGACTGTACCTATAGTACGCCCCACGTTTCGCCAGTTATGTTTAAAAAGTCCCATGTAATAGGGGGCGAAATTATTGTCATCAATCGGACACAAATCTCTTGATCTGTGTACGGTTGATGCAAGTTCTACGGAGCAGACTCCGGGTTGCTTAATCCAGAAAGAAAAACCCAATAACACTTTGCTCGACCCGGGAATCGAACCGAAGACCTTATACTCAGCAGTACCAACGAGGATGATGATGATGGTTATGGTGATTTTTAGAAGGACCCAATCGAAACTGGCAGTGCTGTATCGCAACCAGCTAAACATGCTAAGAGCGGATTTAATTATCACGACAGCGATATATACAGGGTGTCCCCCCTGGAAGTATGGATCAAATCGAATAGGGGCGTGGGCAAGTTCATTTCCAAACGTTTAAAAAAAAAAAAAGAAAAACCGAATCGTTTTAAAAAAATCGTAACAAAAAACTATCGGGGCTATCAATTTAATTTTTTTAGGTAGCCCTGATAGTATTTTTTTATGATTATTTTCTTTGAGCACTATGCGAAGTGATTGAAAATAAAATAAAAATTGGTCATAACTTTTGAACCGTAAAAAAATTCACCGACATTCTCAGGGTTAAAAAGTTTGGAAATGACCTTGCCCACGCCCCTATTCGATTTGATCCATACTTCCAGGGACACCCTGTATAGCCGTAGACCTAGAGGCTTTAATACACTATAATAGTGATACTCGTATCAGAAGTGATTTTATTACTTCGTCTACGGGGGTAAATTGCGCTAAGAAAGCCGCTCTACTTGAAATTAGTCTCTCGACGAGACATTCGAAAGTTTGAAATTATCGCCTTGATAGCATGAATATTTGGTATCCCCAGAGATACTAGAGCAGTCGTGGCCCAGTGGTAACGGCCGCGACTTACGAGTTGTAGGTCGTAGGTCCGAATCCGAACCCAGACAGCCGCTTTAATCGTGTAATTTATTTCATCACCACTGCTCTCAAAACGGTGAAGGAAACTGGCATGACCAAGAACCAAAAAAATTCGAAGACATGTGACATTTACTAACCCGCACTAGGCGTGATGGATTACGGCCCACTCCTTCGCACAGAGAGAAGGCCTGTGTCCCAGCAGTGGGAATATTATAGGCTGATTATGTTTATGCAGAGATACTACTCATTTTTGCTATATCCATACCAGATAACCTTTTTTTTTGGATAGGAGATCATCAAATAACCCCTCCCGCTCTGGATGGAGCGGAAGGGAGTGTCAGACTCTTACTGACTAAAACCCATCCGAGTTCCTGCCTTAGCCCTTTGTGTTCCGGGGTAGCGGTAACCCTTTCGGACAATCCCGCTGCACCAGATAACCCTGTGACATAACACCTTCAACATCAAAGGAAAGTAACAGAGCAGTTCGAATTCGAACAAAAAGTACAGCGTTCTTAAACATAGTACATGGAAGTAAACCAGAACTGCAGTAGGAATGTTATGAGCAGTGCCCGTTTAATATTAGCTACTGGTTTAATGTCCGCGATGCAAATGCACCTAGTTGCGAGCCTGCTGCCTGCTGCTAGCCGGTACTAAGTTTCACGCGGGCCACAAACGTGAGCCATCGACTGGACCTGTCGCTGTGGCCTAGTTTCTATTTAGATTGTGGAGCCATGATTTCAGTTTAGAATATTATTGGAGAATGTACTGTATATATACAGCACTATGGGTTATAGTCTCAAGATTGCAAAGGTCAAAGGTACGTCGTAAAACAATTGACCTTGGACTTACAAGTCCTTGAGAAATAAGGATGTGGTCAAGAAGCAAATAAATCTAAACTATATTATTTAGAGAAAAGATATGATGTTTTGTTTGTTCCGCTTTCAAGCTAAAACGGCTTAACGAATTTGAATGAAATTTTGCACATGGGTAGACCGTAATCAGGATTAGGATATAGGTTAATTTTTATGCCAATATTCCCACGGGATCGAGACTTATGCGAGTGAAACCGCGGGGCGCAGCAAGTGTAATATATTAAAAACACTCGATGCGTTAAGTTACAATTTAACGAAATTTCAAAAACGTGAGTTAAATTTAAAAGTGAAGGACAAAGTATCCATACAATTCTTCTGAAGGCTAAAGCTTTGATGCCATCAGCCATGTTTATTATGATTATAAGAATCAGAATAATGGTGATGGTGACGCGTGACCATGTTTTGTCTTCCCTTCACCCATTTGGTTTCAAGAAAAGAGATGAGCAATCTGCTGACCGACTATCAGAAAGAATCACTTCAGCTTCACATTAAAACCAGTAGCTTAGTACTACACCACTTGGCAGATTATGTAGTTGATAATTGATACCAGATGCAGATCTATGATTAAGATTCTGATCGGAACCCAACGATTAACAAAGTCCTTGTACTTAACAGAGACTTGAAACATTCTCCATTTGATTTATATACTCGACCAGATGACATTTGTGTTGATAATGATACTACGATATCGTGGCCATTTGCTAGTACAAATATTGTCCTTTATTTACTATTGGCTAACATGATCTATATTTGTCCGTTTCTTGCGTCTTAATGATCGATTCAACTTATGAGATTTCACACGAGAATGGCGTAAGAATTGATTTATTTACTTGAAATTGAACCATTTGGAAATATCTTTCAATATTTATTTGATCTGCTTTACTTTTCTTTCTCAACATATATGTCAGCATCGCAGTCATCATTGCGTGTCACAAATCTTGGCTTGGTTTGTATGTACTATGGGAGATGTAGACCAGGCCACCGTAATAATCATAAGGCAAACAGATCTATGATTACAATACTGCTAAATTAATTATTATATCAGAGGTGTGCAAGAGCATCGAGGTGTAAATATTATCAATTATATCAACGATCAAGAAAAGATCGCTCTAGATCTTTCATTATGAGTCACCACTTTTTGAAGTATATCGTCTTGATCAGTATTTACTAAAGTAAATCATTAATCGTTTCATCTCGGTTGAAATAGGTGTTTAGTATTTGGAGGTTAACTGTCTTCTTTTCTTTAAAATCTTGAAGGAATCGCTGATTGCCAAAAGCGATATTGTCAGTTTTTCAGATATTCTTATTCGGATTCGTTCTGCACATCAATGGTTCATCCAGTCATTCATGAAATCACAATATTGTACAGTATAAGTCCACGACTCGTTGCGTTTGGCTCGTGTTTATCATCGCGTCGGATGACATGTCTGAAGGAAGTCTGAGCTCCGGTGTCTCGACCGTAACACGAACTCTCTCGATCGGTTCTCTATGGTGTTACCTAACTTTTTTATCCATAATATCTTTATATTATGGTGCCATAATTTTTTTTTTTTCCTTATCATTGTCCGAATGATAACTTCCCCGAACTTAAAGTCACATAATATCACATGCCATAAAATTAAAATCCCTAAATACAATATGCCTCACCATTCTTGGTGTGAAAAACATGCCAGTCCGGTTAAGCAGACGACAACTTCTTAGGTTGAACTGGGAGACGGCATTCCCAAAAAAAAATGGTGTGACATACGCAGAAAGAAATTGAAATGATCTATGCTATTATGCCTACTTCAAATCTTACGTTCGTTTTAGACCGAGCAAAACTAACTTCAAACTCTTTGACAATTCAAAAGTGCTTCTAAATGATTTCGTTGAAATAAATGCTTTAGGTTTGAGTTTAATCTAGAATTTGTATAGTTTCATTAGAGATGCAAAAAATTAAAGATCGACCATCTTACCTTTTGGTACCTTTCGTAGCGTGAAACTGAAACTTTGGTTTGTTTGGTTGCCGTAACATAGATGGATGCTGCTGCACATCTCCTTAATGATTTTTAAACACAAGGCAAGACAAGTGCAAGCGGCCATATTAATTGCGAAGTGTAGCGACTTATAGCATGGATCCTAAACATAACTGGCAGAATATGGGTGTATGGTCACCAAAGGATATAAATAACCAGAGTCGTCGGATATAGTTGAAGTTTAGTAAGAAACCGATGGATGCTTTCGAATAAAATTTAATTTAATTAATAGAAAACAAACAGTTCATTTATTAAATTTAAATTTCATTCGTAAACATCCGTCGGTTTCTTACTAAACTTCAACTATACCCGACGACACTGGTAACTTATCTCTTTTGGTGACTGTACAATAGGCACACCTCTGCTTAACCCTTCGGGAATTATAAGCGTGAGGTTACGTGTGGTATGTGTAGCGACTTTCATCTGTCATGATAAAAAAATCAACATAATTACAATCATAATTATAGCTATTTGAATACTATTACATAACACAATATAAAGTAATTTAAACCATACATCTACCGTTCTCCACTGACAAATAAAGTTACACTGCCGGCCAAAAAAAGACCAACAGTCTAAAACTAACAAGACACTTTCACTGAGGCAAATTATACCAAACAAAGAGAGTGCTGTCCGTCCGTCTGTAGTCGATTGTTTGCTATTGTTAGCCGTGGGTTGAACACAGGTGGCGTAATATAGGTCAGAAGAGGTATCCGACTTTATGGCCAATAGTGCAACGTTCGTGGAAAATTTCAAGCAAATAATATTATCTGTTTTGTTGTCATATTTATGGTGGGAAATATTTTGCAAAAGGAGGCAAACGACACAGAGTCTCCATGCCGGTAGAGAGCCAGAGTAGACCAGTACCCCAATTGTTTGACACACTTTCTTTCTCAATTTAAAGAATTTTGAAGTAAATTCTAGTCCATTGCTTCATATGTTTGAAAAATTCCTCTGCTTGACAGCGCCGGTGCGTAAATAACGCAATGAATGTTTTTGAATAGTCAAAATGAAAGACATTGCAATTGTTAGTGTGTTACACAATTATCTCGCAGGGAAGCTGCCTAATTTTCTCTCTTTATTCCCGATTAAGCTGGAGAGACAAGACACAATATATTACCCTGACTGTAGTCAGGGTAATATATTGTGTCTTGTCTGTTATCATAAAAGTTACGCAATATTTTCTGCATTAAAAACAATTTGCAAAATCAGGAAGACCAAACAAAATTTGCATCAACCAATAATAATTGATGTCGACACACACAATTAAGCATATCGTAAGCACCATTCTCGCATGTAAATTGTCTTGCAATGGCAATTAAACACACATTGCCACCACAAATAATGGCATATGGCATAACGACATAATTTACGCAAAAAAGACATTAAATAATAAAATAGTGACTTAGTATAAAATTACGTAAAACCAAACGCATAGTAGTGGGTAAACGACGATACTCGTTCCGTTCCACGCGACGCAACCAAATGCCCGACATATGCAACCGCGCATGTCATTTACGTGGCCCACAGTGTACGTGTGTTATTACCTGTTTATTCTGTTTTTGTTACAAGAAAATTGAGATTATAATCACAACTGACTTGTAAATTAAATTCCACGACCGGATAATGTAAGTACTGGTCTATGAATGCATAAGTTAACTACATTATGCGAGAATAAATTAATATTTTCTAATTGTTATAATTATATAGCTGGAGCAGTGACTTTACATTTTAGGCAAGTTTACAGAAACATTATTCAGGATCCCATAACAATTTTTTTTAAGGTTTGTAGCAACAAGTGTGAAAGGACTATCACAGGGTGCAGATTTTCTCGTTTTTTTTTAAATGCCAATAATTTTTTAAATACACAACTTAGATTTTTTTTTTTTGATAACTATTATTATAATATGACTTGGCCTATTACCCGATTCCGGCTTAACGTCGACTTCTGGGACACCCTGTATACAGGGTGTTACGAAAAAGGTATATCAATACAAACGGGTTGAAGAGTGTATCTGGTCTAGAATCTCTGTACAAAATTTCAGTTCAAAAGCAGTAACTTTGAAAATGCTTAATATTTTTTTATTTCGACAGTTTATTAAATTGAAATCATAACGAACGTGTCACCGCATCACGAGGGTCATTATCCATTATCCGTAGTGTGTCTGTGCGCCTAGTACACGCACATCACGCCGCCGCGCGCCAGTGCAGCGCCGTGATGTCGAAATAAAAAAATATTAAGCATTTTCAAAGTTAATGTTTTTGAGCTGTTTTGTACAGAGATTCTAGACCAGATACACTCTTCAACCCGTTTGTATTGATATAGCCTTTCCGTAACACCCTGTATAAGGTCAAATTAAATTAGTTAGCGAAACTCCGCAGACGTGATGGGTTTTGATATATAAACATGATAATAAAAATGATTTAATGATTTCAGATTTCTTTTTTGGGGGTCAAGGGCGGCTGGTAGTGTAGAAAATACATACAATTTATTGTTATACATCTACTAAGAGACTAAAATAAATACATATACATAGATAGTAACCAATGTTTAAATTATGTAATGGAGATAATACTTCAAAGCGACTTCGAACCTATCATCAAACATTCCAATTCTAACGACACCGGGTTATTAAATCTCAAGTCATCCCCAGTTCTAATTGTCGATAGATAGTCTGCCGATAACCACCGATTATATCCCGAGTACGCACGAGCTACTGTACCCCGCAATCCAATGTGTATTTGTCGAGCGGCCAGTGATCACTGTCGTGACTCGCGGCTCTCGTGACGGTAAACGTTTCCACAAATTAATGAGCCCAGTGCGCCGAGTGCGAGTTGTTTTTACGCAAACGCGATCGAAACGTTTACCGCGTTTGGCTCTGTGATTGGTTAAGAGCTTGGAGCGGGCCAATCGGAGCGCCGAACGTCATAAACGTGGCGATCGCGTTAACGTAAAACAAATGCACACTAGGCACTCAGTTCAGTCGGCTCCCGACTCTTGTACAGTTGCAGACACGGTTTTTGAGAAAAATAAAACAAACGTGATTTTATCGGAACTGAGAAAGCAGTAGAACCCCGCCAAAAGACTCAACGATGAATCTCGACCTGAACCAGCCTGGCGGCAAGGTCGTTAAAAGATGCCCATCCATAGATATAATTACCCATCTCTCCACTAGTCCAATGCTTACTCTAGGATGCATATCCGGTAGGCTCTTAAATCCTTACCTATCCTTCGGGCACGTCTTCCCTACCATTACTGCGCCCCCCGGTCTATTCCTTGATATGCAATGGTCGCTGTAGTACCATTAAAATGAGGCTACAGGAGCGAGTGCGAATCTTAGGGTTCATTCGATTAATCGAGTCTGGTTTAACCATGCTGGAATCGGTGCAATTCATTCATTCATTTAAGTAACGACTAATAAAGTAGCCCTCTTGCCTCTGGCTTAAGAAGTTCACTTGCTCTTAAACCAATTTATTTGGGGGTCGCCGCATTATGTCTTGTTCTTCCTCTTCCATACTTCTCTATGAATAATAGAGAAGTATAGTCATCTCGGTAGTCACCCCCTTTCTAGCCATATCATCTTTCACACATTCCATACATCGTATCTTTGGTCTTCACCTATTCCTGTAGCCATTCACATGACCCTAAATAAATTGAAATGAGGACAAGAGAATGATGAACAGTTTCTCATTTAGAAAAGGCTGACAAGCTATTTAAGAAGTCTAACTTCTTCAACTGGCTGGCAACATTGTTCTATCACCAATATAATACCCACCTCCTTACGAAAATTGGGATCCAGTTTTTTTTTAAATAACTAAGCGCCCTAAGTACATTCTTTCTGTTTCCTGAGCGAAAAAAAAACTAAAAAAAAAACGGAGGAGGCTAATACAGGTTGACTGGTAGAAAATGCCTATGGCATTAAGTCCGCCTCTGTACATTTATGTGCTTGAAGTATTAAATAAATAATAAAATAGTCCTTGAATAATATGATGAAGACTGCCGTTGCAAATACTGCAGAAAATCTTTCACGATCTAAATTTAAAAAAACATACAACATAAATTCTCGCTGTCCACTTCCTCCGCGCCTCACATGTACCGAGCGGATGCTTCGCGTCGCGGCGCACAAGAAAACGCATAGATAATGTACGACGCAACTCTAACAGTCGATTGCACGCCAACTCGAGTGAACGAACTGTTGACAAATGGGAAATAACTACCTACATTCCTTGCGACGTGATTGCAATACGTGTGGGGTGCACATAGACACATTCATCGTCAGCCAATGACAGGCTGTCATTCCCGAAGAAGGTAGTATTTACAAAGCAGAAGTGGAGGCGAATTGTGGTGTTAAGAATGTAGGCCTTAATCTGTCAAGCTCCGCTAATGAGACACAATAATTTTGGTTTTCTATTGTTTCGTCGCCAATGGGCGACGCGCGCCGCTTGACCGGAAATAGTAGAAACATGCTGCAAAATTCAACTATTTTCAAATTTTCTACCAAACAAGGAGTTCTACCAAACTTAAATAACCCAGATCATTGTAACTGAAGAGATTTTCAATGCTAATAATAGTGGATCTGTCGCATCTCATATGAAAGCATAATTAGTAGTCTTATATTATCCGACTCTAAGGGAGGGTAGGGTTTTATTTAGCTATCAGCTGCACCAATAAACATGCAACGCCAGCGATCTAAATCAAGAGTCATTTATTCAAACAAAGCTGAGAATCAGCACTTTTAGAACGTCAAAATTACGTCCAGCAAAACGCCTTCCTAGTGCTTCAGCTGTGAAGAAGAAGTGACGCAATATAATCTCATCATTTGTTGAGATAATACTAATAAATAATAGGTACAAGTGAATGGATCATAGAAATGTAATCTACGGAATGAACCATCGATCGTGAGATAGATCACACGTGAAATAAGACCATGTTTAGTAGGTAAATTACACGCAAAAATAGAAAAATCATTAGTGATGTGCACAGACGTAAACGGCTTGTGACGACGGTTTCTAAACATAATAATGTAGGGATACATAATTATTATATTTGGAAGTCAAAGGCAAGTCATCATCATCATCATCATCATCAGCCTATAATGTTCCCACTGCTGGGACACAGGCCTCCTCTCTGTGAGAGGGAGTGGGCCGTAATCCACCACGCGGGCCCAGTGCGGGTTGGTAGATGTCACATGTCTTTGAATTTTTGGTTCTAGGACATGCCGGTTTCCTCACGATGTTTTCCTTCACCGTTTTGAGAGCAGTGGTGATGAAATAATTTACACAAAGTAAAGCGCCTGTCTGGGTTCGAACCTACGACCTACAACTCGTAAGTCGCGGCCGATACCACTGGGCCACCACTGCTCCAAAGGCAAGTCAACATACTGGATACATGATTTGCTTACTCCAGTACTTGGCTCGCGAGGTTGTCGACCACCCCGGTGTTCCATCTTACACCTACTCCGGGGGTCGCGGGAACGTACGATCGTTCCGCAACCCCCAGCTGGTGCCGGCCCGCCACTGCGGGCCTCCTCGGGTCAGGGGGGAAGTGAGGTGTTTGAGTCCCCCCGCGACGTCTAAGAGGGGTGCGCGTGGAATACTACGCGCAGCCACCTCGGGTCCTAGTGTAGGGGGGCGACGGACGTCCCCGAGTCCGTCGCCCCTGGACCCAATGCAAGTGCACCGAAGGACAACCCCCGGCTAGTGTAGGTCTATTGCAGGATATAGAAACAAAGATATTGGACTATAGGTTTGGGTGGCTAAAGTGTACTGGTTTCTAGAACTATGGAAAGACTATTATTATTATAGTACGCATTGCATTCGTAAGATGTTTAATCTAGCTACTTACTAGTTACATAGAATATTTCTCCGTGTCCATATTATTATGGCAACTAATAATACACTACCATTATTTAACTTAACGTATAATATTGGTTTTACAAGTAAAACTATAAAACTCAGCTTTTCCTCTCCGATGTTGCGGTGAAACGGTCATTACGAGAAACCACCGACTTTCACTGAGCAACCAATATATTAATGGTAGGGCGATCATGGTGACAATGTTTGTAATGTGATCGACGCGTGTTGGCTGTTGGCTTTTGGGCACAAAACTGGTATTGGCGAAGCTGCCAACAATTTACCTGCAGAGCAAATTGTTACGCTCTTTACAATCATCATCTGCCTAATCTTTTCCAACAATGTTGGGGTCGGCTTCCAGTCTATCGGATGCTGCTGAATACCAGTATTTTAAATGGAGCGACCACAGATATAGATACACCTAGATAACGCAAAAGCAACTACTTCGCGAAAATCATAAGCCGCCACTTTCGCGCTCAGTCCTGCGTACTGCTGGCTGGGTGAGCGTGAGCGAGAGAGCGCGAGCTTGTGACGTCATAGTAGGTAGTCAAAAAGTGGCACGCTTAGTTTTCATACAGTTCGTGATACTTGCGTTATCTATGTCTACCTATATCTGTGGGAGCGACCTATCGGACCTACATATCCCAGTTACTGGGTAACCATATTCTGACTTCCCGTAACGACTGTCAAGAAGCTTGATAAGCACTGTTTAACCTGGAAGATCTACCCCTCCAAATGTTATTATTTAGCCACGAGCCCCTCTCTGGTCTTTACATGCAACGTCAATAAAATCCGGCTCGGTTTTAGACTAGATCATTTTGTAGCGTCGAAGATATGAAATCAGTGAGGTCTATACGTTTAGCCTGGCTAAATATCAAGGAATCGTAGAGGTCAAATCGATTTCTATCTATGTTTATACCTACATAATATGTCCAGTGGTAAAACTATTGCTAATCCGTGCAATTAAAAGTTCAGTGAATTCAAAAGATTGTGTCATAGTCATAGTTCATTTATTTGACAGAATATTGTTGCAGAGTTGTTACATAGTTTTATAAAAGTTCATAATGCAATAAATTAATATGCAATACTGTTAATACTTTTTTTAAAGTGCATAGTGCTTATTGTACCTTAGGCATATATAATCTTTTCTATCGTGCTTGTTAGTGATCCTCAGATTTCTAAAATTTTTTCTGTTTCTACCCATGAGAATCTGTAATTGGCTGTATGTCTCATATAATTGTTAGGTATCCTTCTATCCGGGGTAGCGGGATTGTCCGAAAGGGTTACCGCTACCCCGGAACATAAAGGGCTAAGGAAGGAACACGGATGAGTTTTAGTCAGTAAGAGTCTAACACTCCCTTCCGCTCCACCCAGAGCGGGAGGAGTCATTTGATGATTTCCCAGCCAAAAAAAAGGTACCATTCTGTTATAGCTTTTGGTTCTCCTATAAATAAATAAATAATGAAACTGAGTTCAGAACATTTTTTTTTTAGGTGTCAATGTCAATATTTCGCAACAAAGATGATACTGACAGCTCTTGAGCGCAGTTTTGAAGTTTTGATCGCGTGATTGATGAAGTTTCATTGGTAAACTTTGCAGTCTGTCAAGGCATGAATATTACTGGCCACACAGACACTTGCTCCATAAAATACTGCTTTCTTTTTACAACTGCGATTTATTATTACTATCGATGAATTAATTATGATCCAATTATTTTGTTTCCCTATTGTATCGATCTTAGTTCTTCATTATCAGGTAGATAATATGTTAATAGGTGTGTTTAAGAAATAGTCAGTAACGAAGTTCTATCATTGTTTAATCTGAATGTTTTATTTTATAAAAGTTTGGTGGAATGCGACCTTATACTCTAATATACAATATAAAATAAAAACATTACAATAACAATAGAAAAGAACAAAACAAAAACAAAATGAATGGAGCAGCAATTTTTTACTAACCGACGAAAATTTTTAACGCAGGGGACTTCAGAATTATGTACAGTCAACAAAAGAGATAAGTATGCAGGATCGTCGGATATAGTTGAAGTTTAGTAAGAAACCGATGGATGTTCTCAAATAAAATTTAATTTTATTAATAGAAAATAAACAGCTCATTTAGCAAATTAAATTTCATTCAATAACATTCATCTGTTTCATACTAAACTTCAACTATATCCGACGATCCTGCATACTTATCTCTTTTGTTGATTGTATCTACTGAATCCATGATAACAGGTTGCGCGTCCATGTCTGCCTACCATTCTGTATTTATGCCCTTAGTAAAATCACTGAGACTTTC
Source organism: Amphipoea lucens (assembly GCA_947508005.1). Taxonomy (NCBI): domain Eukaryota; kingdom Metazoa; phylum Arthropoda; class Insecta; order Lepidoptera; family Noctuidae; genus Amphipoea; species Amphipoea lucens. The sequence continues at coordinate 14,355,004 of OX382379.1, forward strand.
ACCATAGTTACTTATCTACTGGGTCAAAACTGTTGTTGTTTTACGAAAACGGACAAACAGACGGACGGACGCACTTTCTCGTAGATACATATAACATATAATGCAAGTACCTATTAGCATCGAGACGAGGAAAGTACATTAGCTACAATACGACACGTTCAATTACCTGCGCTGGGGGTGAGACGTGGTGCGAGTTACACGCTTGTAGCGAGCGAGGCATTGGAGCGATGTCGGAATCAGAATCATTTCGAAGCCAATTGCTAATCCATTGCTTCATAAGTTCGGAAAATTTGTCTGCTCAACACGTAAATAACGCAATGAATGTTGTTGAACTGTCAAAATGAAACCGATTCCGATTGATAAAGTGTTACGCAATTGCCCCGCAGACTAACTAGAAGGACCTAAAAGTCAGTAGAACGTATCATATAATTTCGCATATCTACATATGCAAATATGATCTTCGAGGGGCAGAGGGGCTCGTGGATAAATGATAACAACTACGCTTGCCGCGGTCGGTTCGTGGATAGGTGACCATTCAGTACATGACGAGACCCCTCCGTACCGCAGAAAGCACAAAAGTCTGACACCCAGTCTTACTGAGTGTTATGGAATTGGGTTGTGGAGGTCAGATAGGCAGTCGCTCCATGTAAAATACTAGTATTCAGCCGCATACGGTTAGACTGGAAGCCGACTCCAACATAGTTGCGAAAAGGCTCGGTAGATTAATTGATTTTGAATTGTGCTGGCAATCCCAAATCAATCAATCTGCCTAGCATTTCACAAATTACAAACACAGTCATATATTTAGGAGACATAATCAATTTCCAGTTGGGAAATGAACACATTAACCCGCTCGCGCTGCCGCTTATGCCTTGTGCCACAATAGTAATCAAGTGAGCTTTTCCACTTTATACTAAAGATATTAGATTAATGCACTGCGTTGTGAAATTATATAGAAACCCATTCGTCGTACGTTACTATGGTATCTTATACGAATTCCATTTAATTTCTTCAGAGAGCGAGTAATGGATGAAAATCTTACATAGATTTATTGACGTATCCCACTTTACTTTGTAACATGATGAGGTCATGGGTTCGTTTCCCGGATTGGGCAGTCTTATTGGATTTTTTCATCTGGATTTTCTCAGTAGCAGCCCGCAGTCTGGATTTGTGCCTGGTTGATGGCAATAGGCTCGTCCCTTATTACTTGTGAGACTTAAGCATAACTGGCGAAATGTGGGTGTACTGTAGGTACACCTCTGCTTAACCCTTCCGGGACTATAGGCGTGAAGAGTGACCACAAAAGCTACTGCTGAGCATGAGTGCTCAGCGTAGCTCTACGACCACTAGACCAACGGAGCAGACATCTGAAGGCCAATTCTCTTAATTTAAAACGTTCAAAATCTAGTCGCAGTGTCATTTAGGCGACAAACAAATGTCAAAATCTAGATGTATCTTTGACAGATTGAGACTGAGATCAGACTGTGAACGTCCTTAAAATTACGAGAATTGCCCCTCAGAGGTGTAGCGGTATCTACAACGCGTCATACTGACGTCACGCAAAATCCTGCATCTCGCATGCAGAGTTTACCGCGCAACTAGCATAGATACAACGGCCTGACATGAATTATCGGGCAGTTGCCCGCTAGACACAACACCCGTCTGGTCGGAGGATCCTCCCTTTTCTTTGAAGGATGAGTGAACTTTACACCCTGTTCTTCATAACTCTATAGAGGAATTATGTACACCATAAACGTTTTTTTTACTTGCCATTCATGTCCCACTGCTGGCCAAAGGCCTCCCTACTCTCCTTCTACGTCTCTCTGTCCAGAGCTGCTAAGGACCAATCTTTATTAAAAGAGTCCAGCTCATCCCGCCATCGCAATAAACGCTACTAAAAATTAATCACACTGTTATCGATGAAACACTAATAAAATGAATTTAAAAATGGAAAGGGAACATAAAAAATCATATTTTACATAATGATTGCACACAATAATAACTTACGCATTTAATGAGAATTCTGTATCAAACATAAACATAAAACTGAAACATAATGTGCGCTAATTAGGCTTTTCGAGACATTACATAAGGCATAACGCACGTTACTACATAGGCATATAGATCAGTGATCTGTTACACAAATGTACATAACTTTCAACTGAAGTGATGCAGTTTCTTTTAGCTGTAATCAACGCAAAAGATTATAGGTTGTCCATAATAAATCACACCCGATACGCATTGCACGAAAGACTGGCGCAACTTCTAAAAAAGTTCATAATAAATAATAATAAAGGTTTTTATCAGACCCACTCCCTTGTCCCGCTCCCTCCCACAGAGTGGAGGCCTGTGTCCCAGCAGTGGGAACATTATAGGCTGATCATGCTATGCTGTGCTATCATGCATCTGACCTCTGAATAAACTCGGGAATTAGGACGAGCGCCAGGGTAGCTCACAAAATTCTTTTTCTACGTTTTTTGAAATTTGCGGACCGTAAAATTTGGTCGCCACCGAGACAAATACATATAATCTATACATATAATAAAATCGTAGGAAAGTCAAAACGGTACATTGAATATTTTTTTAAAAGAATACTTGGGGCGTGATCTACAATCGATACCGAAGCCAAAAATATAGTTTTTAGAATTTTTGTCTGTTTGTCTGTTTGTCTGTATGTCCGGGATAAACTCAAAAACTACTGCATGGATTTACTTCAAATTTTGCATGAATATTACTAAGAGGTCGGGTCAACATATAGGCTACATATTATCACGCTATCACCTACGGGGGAGGAGCTGTGAATCTTTATTTTTCTTACGCATTCTGTGACAGCATGTAATCTAACGACGCATATTTAAATATTGTTTTTCAGTAAGCCATGCTATTATCTAGCTTTACACTATGAAAACTACGCCATTTAAGTAATTTGGGCCGAGAAACATAGTTTAATGAATGTTAGTAGTATAAAGAAAATTTTGAAGCAGCGCCTGCCATCTATGAGATTTCATTAAAATCAAATCAAGTTACATGTTGACACTTTTTGGAAATTAATTTAAATTTGATCATGTTGGCGAGGTTAGTAGTTAGTTATCCTTAAAATTCATAGATGGCAATGTTCATTTTCTTCATAAAAGTTGTATCGTATAGTTCGTTTTGATAAATTCGAGTTCCAACAAAACCCTCAAAATCTTGAGCAGAGTTGAGGAGGACAATTAAAAAAAAAACACGGTGTTAAGTATTACAAAAAAGTTATGTTCCTACTGGAGACGAAGTCGAAGTAACTGATGAACGCATGCTGAACACCTGTCTCAGTTCACTTCAAGATGTGGTCATTTCTATCGGCGGCAATCCACTGATCGAATATGGGTTACCAGCTCCCCAATCATCACCGCATCAAGATCGTGGAAATCGGGAGTATAACGCCGAGACAAATTACGATCCGGGCGAAATGACCACCATTCGAAATGACCATGTCGCTTTGTTCTCTTCAGTGTAAAAACAAATTTATGACACCGTCCTTGAAAGCGTTGGGCATAACCAGGGTAAAAAGTTTTTCTTGGATGCTCCTGGTGGAACAGGAAAAACATTTGTTACCACTGACATACTTGCAGAGGTCAGGAGATGAGGCAAAATTGCTATTGCTGTAGCGTCGTCGGGAATCGCTGCCACACTGCTTCCGGGTGGCAAGACAGCACATGCCATGTTTAAAATTCCCATCGATTTAGAGAGCGCCGAAACGCCTGTTTGTGGTGTGTCACGTAACAGCGATAAGGCACACGTGCTCAAGGATTGCTTTCTGATCGTATGGGATGAGTGTACGATGGCCAATAGGAAGGCAGTTGAGGCCTTGGACAGAACCCTGCAGAACATCCGCAGGAACGAACATTTGATGGGTGGTGTCACAGTTCTGTTCAGTGGCGATTTCCGGCAAACGCTTCCCGTGGTGACACGGGGATCGAGGGCTGACGAGGTAAATGCTTTGTTGTGGTCACGAGTTCGTACGCCGCGCTTGACCATTAATATGAGAACTCGGCTCGGCGGCAATGCACGTGCTCAAGAATTCTCCGATGTCCTTCTAAGTCTTGGCGAAGGCACTCTACCAAAAGAGGTGGTGCTTCCAGACTCTCTCGGTAGAGTGGTATCCAGCTTAGAAGAACTCATTCGCTGTGTGTACGGGGACATCAGTCGTATACCGCACCAGCAGAATTCTTGGGTGTGCGAGCGGGCCATTTTGACGCCCAAAATGATCAGGCTGCAGCAAGTAACGAATGCATTCTCTCGGAAATTGAGGGGAATGAAGTGGTCTACACCTCGATAAACACTGTTGTCGAGCAAGATGACGCCACACATTATCCCGTGGAATTTCTGAACTCCCTGTCAGCAAGTGGACTTCCAGCGCATACCATCAAGCTGAAGGTCGGTGTCCCGATTATGCTTCTTCGGAACCTATCTCCTCCGAAGTTGTGTAACGGGACCCGCCTTGAAGTCATCTCGCTCCACAGACACCATTAAGGCGAAAATTCTTACGGGTTGTGGCGTCGGCGAGGCAGTATTTATACCACGCATTCCCCTCATACCTCATAACTTCCCGTTCCAGTTCAAGCGCGTACAGTTCCCCGTGAGTGTTTGCTTCGCGATAACCATTCCATCTGCCCCTGTGACTTATTGATATAAGTCACAGGGGCAGACACTGAGGGCAGCGGGTGTCGACCTGAGGACGAGTTGCTTCTCACACGGGCAACTGTACGTCGCTTGCTCCCTCGTCACCAGTCCTGACTCTCTTTACATTTTGGCACCTGGCAGCCTAACTACCAACGTAGTTTATAGGGAAGTGTTGTAAGGTATGATACCTTTGTACGTATTTTTACTCTTTTGTGTACTCGAATGTATTCCTGAATTATTTTCTCTATTTCCTTCAGTCACATCTTATTACTGAACTCGGCAGGATTCCCATATAACTCTCTTCACTTGCTTCGCTTGCAAAAAAAAACTTATATTTTAATGCTATTTTAAAAGTTGTTTACTTATAATGCTATAGCGACACTAATCTTAGGTATTTTTGGTACTGTCTTCACGCAGACGACGTCGCGGGCAGCAGCTAGTCATCAATAGATAATCGAAGTTAAAATCAGCCTCAAATATCATGAGTTCATTAAATAAGAAGATAGTCATTCAATAGCCCGAGGGTCCCATGGCTAAATAAAAACAGCCGCACAGGTCGATCGATCAGGTTAAGCTACGCTTGCCGCGGTTGGTCTGTGGATGGGTCACCATCTTTACATACCGAGACCCCTCCGTGCCTCGGAACGTCCCGGCTGTTGTATGTGGATCTTTGGCAGTCGTTACGGGTAGTCAGAAGCTCGAAAATCTGACAACTAGTCTTACCAAGGGGTATCGTATTACCCAGTAACTGAGTTGTGGAGGTCAGATTGGAAGTCGCTCCATTTAAAATACTGGTATTCAGCTGCATCCGGTTAGACTGGAAGCCGACCCCAACATAGTTGGGAAAAGGCAGATGATGATGAGTCATTCAATAGCCCAATAGGTAGTACCATTTAAACATAGAGTTATATTGATAGTTATAATTCGGCAAATACTATATTTGTTACGGTCGCGTATCATATTTTGATCAACATACAACGAAAACCTCAAAAAAGTTTGCAAAAAGCACTGCGTCAAAGTTCGTCAAGTTCCTGTCAGTAACATCATATGGTAACATCGCACAAAAGTTCTTCAGCTCCAAACTGTACTATGGATAAAAAACCTGCAACACGAAATAATTTAAAAAATCATTATGAGTTATATGGATCAGATAAAAGTAAGGGCTATTGTTGCATCACCATTACGAGACAGTGCACACCATGGCGTATGTAACATAGATCACGTTGCGCAAGCGCCGCGAAGATTCACACATGCCTGGTTGCATGGGGCACAGAGTTACGGCTTGTGGCCTAACGTTACGTGCGTATGACCAGCTAAATGACCTAATATTCAGGCCACAGACTAACCTTACGTCGTAATTAGTTAGAGGCCTAACGCGCGTTGGTCAACGTTTTGTTTGAATCCTAATGTGTTGTGGCTATTGTGAGTACCTAGGTACGAGTAAGTGGTTGTTGTGACATATTATGGGCTAGGGCTCACCACGTTTGGCGAAAAGATTTCTAAAGAGGTGTTGCCAATGTTTACGGAGTATAATTATTCACAACCTGCACCCTAATTGCGTAACACACTATCAATCGGAATCAGAATCATTTCGAAGATAATTGCTAATCCAATGCTACATAAGTTCGAAAAATTTGTCTGCTCAACGCGTAAATAACGCAATGAATGTTGTTGAACTGTCAAAAGGAACCCGATTCCGATTGATAAAGTGTTACGCAATTGCCCCGCTGTACTTGTACTTATTGTGAATAAGTGTAGCGGCCATTGTTGTTTACATCTTTGGCAAAATTTAGCGCGGCCGGACCTTACTTGCGGCCTCACGTCAACTAAATTGTGTCACAAGATACTATCGAATGACTAGGTAAATCTTTGTTTGTTAAGAGTTTTTCTCATACCATTGCACAATACTAATCAAGTGCCCCATTTGAGGCATTGTTCGCACAAAAAGTCACAGACGCTATAACCGTCCTGACCAACGGGGTAATTGCGTAATGCACCAACAATAGCAATGGCTCTCATGTTGACAGTTCAACACCATTCATTGCGTTATTTACGTTGTTGTGCAGACAAATTTTTCGAACATAAGAAGCCATGGATTAGCAATACACTTCAAAATGATTCAGATTGTTTGTAAGTATATTACGCAATATCGGTGCTGTACAAATTGCTTTTGGATGGATTGACTATAGTATTTACTGTACCGTCTTTCAATCTGGGAATGAAAGAAGAAGTGATAATGATTTGAGTTGTGTAAAATTACGAAAGTTACATAGTTAACAAAAGAAGTTGCTGTAATGCTTCCGAGCTCCCGACACTAAAAAAAAAAATCACACTAAAGAGGAAGATTTCCTGTAGAGACTGCTCTTCCTACTACATAACTGTTTAAATTATTTTAATACATGTGTATTTAGATCATTGAAGGCCCAGTAGTATCGGCCCCGATCGGCCCCGATCCCAGGCAGGCACTGATATCAACACAACTGCTCTCATAACGGCAAGCAACATGAGGAAACCGGCATGTCCTAGAAACAAAAATTCAAAGATATGTGATATCCGGCCGCCCTAGGCCCGTGTGGTGGATAATGGCTCACTTACTCTCATAGGCCCGTGTCCCAGCAGCGGGAACATTAAAGTCTGATTATGGTATGATAATTACCGGACTTGCTTATAAATACTTACTTCTATTTTCTTTTGATTTCAGATGGCGCACCGCACCGTGCACCGCCTGGCCTGCCTCGTGACACTCCTGGCCGTGACGTCAACAGCGAAGAAGGATCAATCGAGATGGTCTCGTCAGATCAGCACGTATACATCAGATATCAGCGACTGGGTGCCGCTGTCCGGCCCCGTCGAGAGAGATGAACCACTACCACCAATCAAGAGACAAGCTGTCGCAGAACCTAGAATACTGGCAGAACCTTTCCCAGGACTCACAAGACCCACAGGATTCGGCCAAGAGTCCTTCCCATCAAGGAATTATTACAACGCGCCCGCGAATAGACACCTGTACTTGCAATCCGTGCCGTCTGCTCCACAGAATTATCTGACAGATCAAGGATTCGGACAAGGCATTCGATTCGGTCTAGCACAGTCTAACTTTCCCTTGAGCCAAGGATTCGTAGCTCCCCCATTCGGTTTCGATAGCATCCAGCCGCAGAAGCCCAGACCACAAGGCATTCTTAACCCAGTCAGCTTTACTCAAGCGTTACCAGGTGCTGCTCAACCAAAACCTTTCCTGAGTCAAGGACAGAAATCTAGAGTAGAACCGAAACTTGTTGATGGATACAGAGCTGAGAATGTTAGCAACGACTTCGGTTTTAATGCAATGAAGAAACCACAGTCATTACAGAAGATCAAGTTTGATACTATTGATAAACCATTAAGACCAGAAACATTGTCACCGAACTCGAAAAATGAAAGGGAAGAAGTTCAGCTACTATACGTCCCATTGGAATCACTAAACAGGGGACAATTCAATTTCAAAAATCCCTTGACAACTTCTCAGTTGGTAAACACGGAATTATATTCTCAGGCAAACTCAAGACCCAACCCCCTAAAACAGACCTTTACTAACGATTACCAGAGTCCAGCTGTTAAGCCAATTGAACCTACAAACTACAACTACTTTTCGGAGTTCAACTCGCAATTGAAAGACGTCGATCAAGTACCGAAATACTCGACGATTCCGACTCCTTTCCCGACGCAACCTCCAACGACTCCGAAACCAAAGAAGTTGAAGCCTCACCAACCACCGCTAGCTATTTTCATGACTAAAGAAGTCAGTAAAAACAGTCAAGTTAAAGTTGGAGACGTTTTATCCTCTTTGAAGAATGCCGATACTATTGCCGTGTTGGATTCAGTGAATCCATTGAACGCACCCAAAGTTTTCATTGGACCCTCTTCCTTACCGCCGCCAGAAAACTTTGTGAAATTCGAGCTGCCCTACTTATCGAACATAGAGAACAGCGACAAGAAATTGAAACAGCTACCATTCTTTGTAGCACCTTTGAGTTACCACACTCCAAACGGATTCGCCAAAATTCCTTTTCCATCTCCTCATGTAGGATCAGTCGTTATTAATTCTCAAATCCGTGACTCATCACAAGGACAGGCACCTCCACAAGTGAGATATAATCAGAACTATTATGCAGTAACTCAACCGCCGCACAAACCAGAAAAACCTGTTACACAAAAGCCAACATTCAGCTACTACAGCACTACCGCACCTAAACCAAACCCTGTGCCAAATCACCAGTCCAACTACTACTCGTTTGAGCCGCAGACTGTTTCATCTATCAGACCACCTAAACAACCAGAGACGGCAACAGCCCCTCCTAAAACAGGTTCATACTTCCTTAACAATATGGGTATTCAATACAACTCACAAGAGTACAACTTCCAACCACAAAACAATTACAAGCCTTCGGAAGTTAATGATCAGTATAACTTCCAGAGGAAACCTGATCATACGACTACACTGCGGACGACTACGACTACAACGACTACGGCTAAACCGCCTTCTACTTACCCGAGTCAATTGCTCGAGACTCACAACCCGTACTCGATCAACCAAGCATTCCACTTTAGCACTCCGTTAGACTACCACAACTATTTCGAAGACGTGAAACAACCCTACGCCAGCCCTGGTGCTGTAGGCCATTCGTCGCCACCACCATCGCCGTCTCCCACGCCATCGCCGTCACCATCACCAACTCCGACCAGCCCGTCAACTGCTGAACCACAACCAGAAAAAATAATTACCCAAAAACCAAAGTATCACCAAGAAACACCGCCGAGCTACCTCCAAAACTATACTCCTGAAATACATTACGATTCTGACCAAAATTTAAAATACCCCGTCTTTAATCCTACTGACTACTTTGTTAAGACTGAGTTAACTTCTCAAGAGGCTCAGCCAAACCCTGTTGATACTGATGAAAATTCCCCACCTAACAATAATTATAACCAGGAAGTGGCTACACCAGTAAGAAATAAGTTCCACCAAAATGTGACTACCCCTGTAAGAAACAATTACAACAAAGTTGAGACTGCCCCAGTAAGACACAATTACAACCAAGATGTGTCTGCTCCAGTAAGAAACGATTACAACCAAGATGTGTCTGCCCCAGTAAGAAAAGATTACAACCAAGATGTGACCGCCCCAGTAAGAAATAATTACAATACTGATAGTACTGCTCCACAGAGAAACAATTATAATACAGAAATTAACGCACCAGTTAACAACAATTACAATACAGACATCGATACTCAAGTTAACACATACGAGACAGAATATAATCCAAACGTTGAGACTCAGTCCTCTGTAGAACAAGAAGTTCCGTCGGATCATCCAAATGACGCAAACAATCTTCCGCCCGTTTCTGACATAGATACACCGCCCAAGTACAACAGTGACGATTACAATGCATATCAAACTAATTTAGATACCGCAGAAGTTAATCCTACTTCGTCGTCTACAACAACAACGACAACTACAACTCGTAGAACCCCACAGAGAAACAGAGGTCGTCCTCGATACACCACCACACCTCGATCTGAATCTTACGAATCTACTGCCAAAGTTGTAGTCACAAGGCGGCCTTTAAGAGAAAGAAGGCCTCTTGCCTCCAGGCCTCGATATGAACCTAACAAAATCACTACTGAAAAACCAAGCAAGAAACCCATAGATTCTAGCGAGAGCACAACCAAATCTTCAAGACAAAGAACCAGAGGACGCATTCAATTTAAACCTTCGGAAAATGAAGATGTTTATGATAGAAGAGTCAAAACTCACAATAATAAGGAAGCAGATCTTGCCTACCAGAGAGATGTATTGCACCAGAACTATCCAGTAACGCTTATGGAGCGTATGAGTACTGTAGACATTGAAGCTATGACTGAACCGACCCCTAAACAAAACTCGGAAAGAGTTGAAGAGCCTATTACAGAAAACGATACCGAAAATGCTTACACAAACGAAAAAGCGTCTATAACCCAACACTTCTCGAATACTGAGTCAAAGGAAGAATCTGCTTTGCCAACATTTACTGCAAGAAGTACTTTGCCAGCAGAAACTTCCTACGTGCCGAATTTGCCATCTACCCGCCAAGAATACTTCTATCAGTCTAGGAGCAGTATTGCACCAGTTGAATCATCTGCTTATGAAGAGACGAGTCCTGAGAAAGAGGAAGACATCTACGTCAAGCAAACAACCCCAGTATCGAATCTAGAATATGCTGAAATTAGCTCATACGCTACAGAAACGCCTACTAGCCCTGCTACAGAACAAAGTGTAAGTTATTCAATCAGCAATGAATTTGGTACTGCCAATCAAGATGAACCTGCTACAGCCCCTGAAACAGAAGACAGTAAAATAGAAACCCAAGAACAACAAGAGAACGAAGAAGAAGAAAATGTTGTACAAACTACACCATCATACAATCGAGTGCGTGTACGCCCTGGAGTCATCAGACAATATCATCAAGCTTCAACAGAATCATCTAGAAACAAGGAAAGGAGGAGACCTGCTCAACCAGTTACTTACAGACCAGCTTACGACAAAAGACGAACAACTATGAGGATAGATGAAATCGAAGCTGATTTAAAGACAAAGCAAGTACATGCTAGGCCTGAAGTACAAGAAATCAGGCACCCTGTCTACAGACCAGAACCAACTACAGAATCTTCTGCGACATCACCGTCAACAACTGATAATGCCACTAAACGGGGACACTTCCGCCGTAGGAGACCGTCATACTCCTACACGACCACATCGACTGAGTCATCCAGCACTAAACGTATTTATGAGGTAAAGAACAGGTTTAGAGGACGAAGACCTACTGAGAAACCCACAGACAAGCCAGATGTACAAACAGAAGCACCCACTTCGACCACTAGAAGTCAGCTTCATACTAGATACAGTCATAGACCCAGACTGTCTGAAAGATACAACAAGAAACCTGAAAGCGAAGAAACTGAAGATCAAGATTCAAACTTTTCTATAAACAGGCCGAAGTACGCTGAACCCGACACAGATCAGTGGTCGCCCAAACTTTCAAGCGATTCTTTTAAGCCGTACAATCCCAACGACATAGTAGATGAGCAGAAAATTGCAACAACTGAACGTAGATCAGACAAAGACAGTGAACTAGATATCATTACTGCGAGAAATGAGTTGGAAGATATACTACTAACTGTGACCCCAGCAACTAACAATAGAGGTAATAAGAAAATTCCTGAAATTCCCCCAACTTTAGAAGCTTTGGTAGAACAGAGCAAAGTGACCAGAAGCGACTCAAACGACTCCATGTCCACCTTTGAAAGTATGTTGGAAGAAGTTATGAAGAATTTAGAGGAGCAAGACCAGGACGAATACACCAAGAATGTCATGAAACATAAAGGCGGTGAGATTGGTGAAATTCCGCCGGAGAGAATAATATCTTCTGGAGACAGCTACGTACAGAAGTCGACTACGCCGATAGAAGAAATTACGACTGAGGATACCACGGCCGATGACTCTTCTCTTATAACCGAGGTAAGAATTAGAACATGCTTATAGTACATATACAATTTAAAATAAAAACTTTTAAGTAAGTACACACGACTTAGAAATTAGTGTTAGTACTTAAAATCAAGAGTAATAGCCCCACAAACTTGAGAGAAGTCAAGCGCTACTTTTGCAATAACTTATTTTTTTTCGTCACATTGTTGACGAAAAAATATAAGTTATTGCAAAAGTAGAATAGGCAGCAATTTTGTGTGGTTAAATGTTTCACATTACTAACGTAATTTTCTTTCTCGTTCTAGGATGATCAAGACCGCAAGGGCCGCCGTCGTGGATTCTGGAAAAAAGTCAAAGTGCGCCCAGCGACCACCGAATCCATTGAATTCGCTGAATCGCAATACTACACTCACACCGTCAACCGCCTCGGACAGCCTGTGAAGCCATCCAAAAACGTTCATGACAAAACTGAAAGAATTGAGAAACCTAAAGTTACAACCTATAAACCAAGCTATGATTTCATCAAAGACCTGTTTTCCAGCGATGACGAGACTAACATTGATGTGATACCTACTGTAGACATACCTAAGCTTACTAGCAAATCTTCAGAAAAAGAAGAAACACTTATTACTGAAGAAAGTCAGCAGACAACAATTTTTGTAGAAAAAGAAACGCAAACTGATACAGCAATAAGTCCTGGAGATTTAGATTTAGGGACAGGTTCGCCTGACCCAACCATTGACGACATGTATATAACTACTCCAACTGAACCGACGACAACTAGCAAGCCTGCGACAGTCAACAGACCCGACGCAGGATTTAGTTTCATGGACTATCTATTTGGAACCTCAGAGGCTGATAGCGAAATTGAAGCTAAGACTACTGAAGCCGAAATTCAAATTACTACAGAGTCACCTAAACCTAAAATCGTAACCACAGAAAGTGCTTTCATTCCTGATGAAATAACTGCTGCTTCAATAAGCGATGAAAACACGGAGGCTATTGCTGCTTTTACTGGTGACATTAAGAAGTTAAATAGCACAGCAGAAAGTCTAACAGAGAGTCCAGCTGGTGTTACAGAAATATCAGTAGTCAAAGTAGAAAGTTCCTCTGTTTCATCATTTATGAATCCAGCTAATGTAGTCAGCACGTCAATGTCTACAGAAGTATCGCATGAAACGGAAATATGCTTTAGAGGAAAGTGCATCAAAACTAGCAAAGATATTCTATAAGTCCCAAGTGATCTGAAAATATGGTGCTAATGACTTGTGTTCAAAGTAGTGAATTTGTGAAAGGACAATAAATGACTCGAGTAGCTAAGTTCAAGTTTAGTGGCTCAGCAAAATTTTATAATCTTTTATGAAATATTTATTAGTATTTTCGTGGATTAGGTATTTGGTGCGGTGAAATCTTGTAAATAGTATTTTGAGAGGCTCTTTACTTGGTTCCACCTGAGTAATCATTAATTTTAATTAATTAAGCTTAACTTTCTTTTACTTTTAAGGTCTGTGGCCACATGCTTTAAGAGTTCACACTATGTAATATATTCTTACGTAGTTATTAATTATTATTTGTAAGAATGTTTTAACAATTTTTTTTATCTATGTACTCTACCTAATGTAAATATGACTGAACATTTTTATAACCATTATTTTTAAGACTTTCTTGTTAATTACTATTTATTTTCTTAGTTTAATTTACTACTTTAAGTTCTTCTCCACACTTAAAGAAAATGCCTTTATACATTTTCAAAATCATGGGAAAATCAAAGACACTACTTGTATTCTATCCCACCCAAATAATAACAATCTTGTTTATTTGATAGATATTGTATGAGAGATTAAGAGCTATCTGTTAAATAACCACTGAAATTGTAACTGTATTAAAAATAAAATAAAAGTATTACCAATACCTTGTCATGTTATTGCTACTATCTATATCCGATTCCTCATCCGCACATGCCCTGCCTGGTTATTGAGGAGCTGCTGCAACTCTATATAGCTATTTATAAAATATGTAACAGTTATTGATGAGAAAAGTCTATTCAGAAAAGTAATATTACGTCCGGATATAATATCGAAGCATAGGACTTAGATATAAAATACTTAAAATCTGAAATTAAAAACTATCTGGCATATATCTACGTAGATAATCTCGTCGTTGATAATGGCGCCAAATCTGCAACGCCACTATCGAAGTATGGGAAGGATAACAAACGTTATCGTACACGATAAAACAAAACGTTATTTTTTGACATTGACATTTAACATAACATTCTGAATTTGACAATTTGTTTGCAAGAAAGCATTTGGGTTGTTGTTCGAGGTTATAAAATTATCGTTACAAGTAAAAATGGATATCGAAATGAAAATTAAAGACGACATGAAAGCTTTAGGTTGCAATTCTGACCTAAAAGTATCACTGGCATACAATCTGTACATACACTTAGTGGACGATAAGTTGATGTACGACACCGAGTACTGTTACAACAAGGATATAGATACTCTTTACATTGTCGCCCGGCCGAAGAAAAACGAGAAACTCAACATATACGTGCCTATTCCAACATATGACGAGATCAGCGTAGACTTCATCAACAAAATACAGGAGAATCTGTGTACAGTTGAGACCGGGCCAACTGTGAACCTAGCATTCGTTGAGTATGACTTTACGACTGTAATATACACTTTTACGAAAGGTATAGTGGATCGGCCGCCCGCTGATAAAGTTTCGCAACTGCGAGTAAGGGAAGGAAGACGAAATTTCATTGATAATGAGCTGAGAAAAAGTAGGAATCAGATTTTGAACGACGCTCTGAACGGAGGAGTTGTGGATGATGACGACTGTCAAGTTCTGGATTGAAAAAGGTTACAAGCATTATTGGAACTTATTTATATTGGTACAAAGGACCAATGTCTTGTACTAGATGTTTGCAGATCACTGCTGCCAAGCATTCAAGGTACTGCTTGCTGTTGCACGGCAATATATTATAGGTTACTACAATAATGTTAGTTGTAAGTGCCACCAGTGGCAACATCAGAGGGGCAATTCTCTTAATTTTAAGAACATTCGCAGTCTGATCTCAGTTTCAATCTATCAAAAATACCACTAATTTCCCTACATTTTTGATAAGTTTTTGATATTTTTTTTGTCGCTGAGATGAGATTGCGACTAGATTTTGAACATTTTAAGTTACGAAAATTGGCCTTCTGGCAACTTGCGTATGTAATTTTATCACATTACATTGGGCCATTGTGGTAACTGCATTGTAATACTTTTTTTATTCTGTTCCTTTCGCAGACAAAGTTAAGGTTTACTGTTGCTTGCAAAGCGCAACAAACCCTGTACTATACTGCCTTCATTATTAGTATTAATAACAAAAGTTTGGTTCCATCATGTGGAACAGGAATGATATGATAATTAAACCTTTTAGCTGTGCACATAATTACTTTTTAAATTGGTTTATTGTCTGACAGACTACTGCTGTCACTGGGATAAAGTTATTAACTAATCCTAAAAGCCTGATATGTCAAACATTCCAGTGAGTATCCCTTTCAGTGACTGCAGTAGACTAGTCTCATTAGAAAGAGACATAAGTCTCGGTGTCTCTGTTTGACATGTTAAATAAAACATTGAGAATTTCTGTGAAAATGTTTGAAGAATATATTTTCTAAGGATATAATTTTCTTTGCTATAGGCCGACCACTGTCTATGTTAGGGGTTTGGTTTCCGCACTTAGTCCTTCAAATGGATCATTGTGCGTGTACTACGTGTATAGGCCGACCACTTAACTGGGATGTTGCCTGAGGTAGATGCGCGGTGCGGGAGAGGTGGCAGTTGCCACAAGTTGACGAATCACTGAACTCTCGCATCACGTCACCACACCGCACTGCTACCTCAGGCAATGTCTCAGTTAAGCAGTGGGCCTATAGTAACTATTATGCTAAAAAAGAAGAGATTTATAATATCTTCATACTTAAGGTAACTTAGTCTAGTCTATTAATAAGTTTTGAATATAAGCCACAATCTTATATTTTCTGTACATAGGCAGATTATGTCTACATGTATTTCCTACAGAGATTAGTTTTTGTACTAACTAATAATGCCATAAACTCCTGTAATTTCTTTGCATTGTGACGGGAAAAGTGGGTGATGCTTAATAGTAATATGGATACTTATACAAAGTTTATTAAATAGCTAGATTTGCTCTCACCGTATTTAGTCTCATGAAAAAGAGTCCATACTGTCCGACCATAGAGGCCGACCTCATCTAGCTTTAAAAAAATATGATTGACGTGTAAACGTTTTTATACAAACCTACTTACAGAAATAATCATTTATCATACTGAGAAGAGTAAGCTCACACGCTGATAGTCTTTCCATGACAATCAAATCACAGTGTCATTATAAGAGCCAGGACTGCCAGGGGTGTCAGAACAGTAGGGTGAACCTCATAAACTATGTACTTATGTACCATAGACGACTGAAGAACATGATGCATGTTTTATGCCACAGATTATGTATGGTTATTATTTAGCGTGCACATTACTGACTATAGACATCAATGAGTGGACATGTTTTTCGTTAATTCCTTAAGAGGGTACATAATTAATATTTTTAACTTGTGTGTATTTTCTGTTAGTTCTGTAACATTCCATTATAATCTGAATTGGTTTGGTACTAAATCACAAGCAATTATTTTAATACTAAATTAAATGACTATCTACGAATAAGTAGTACCCAACTGCCTATACAAATAAATACAAAAGGAAACTGGTGTTGAAGTACTAGTAAATATTTAGTTGTTTTATATTGTATGTAAGCAATACATGCGGAAGTTCTGAAAACTGAATTCTGAGTACTGAGTAATTTTTCAACATTTTGTAGTACAGACAGACAGACAGAAATTTCTTTGATACATTTTCAACTTTACTGCAAAGTTATATGGTTCATATTCAATTGGGAACAACAGATTGGGGTAGCTTGATGTGCTGCTGCTGGCCTCTGTACCTATTGTCATCATGAACCTAAGAGTGTTTTAAATTCTTGTTGATAATTATTACTGGCAACACTTACTAAGTGTGACTTATAAGGCTAAGCGCGCACTACGAATTTTAATCGTTGTGGATAATAATCACTAATCTGTGAGCAATACCAATATTCTAGAGACCACGCACTGCGGTAAAAATTAGCTTGAAAAATTATTTGTTTGAAATTTTATTACGCATGAACATGCGATTAAAAAAATCGCACCGCAGTGCGCGCTTAGTTTGTAAGCTATTATTAAGCATGTATTTGAATAGATGGTTCACATGAGAACCACGTTTTGCAAGCAAGGCTTGCTGTATCATGAATTTTATATGAACCATTTTAGTGCCAAGGGAGCGTTCAAGTATTACGTAACGCAATTTGGGGGGGCGGGGGGGTCTCGTAAAACGTTACGATGCGTTACACGGGCGGGAGGGGGTCCTTCTTACAACACGTTACGTAACATTATTTCTTTTTTTATATAAAAAAATAGGGAAATAAAACTCCCAAATTGGCAACCCTTTTCGTTTACGTTTTACGGGGAATCTCTCGATTGTATTAGTCTGGTCGCCATTTTTAATTTGTTCTCGCATGTTGGTAAACCTTTTCGTTTATATTTCACGGGGAATCCCTAGATTGTATTGTACGTCATTTAATGTTGTTTTTGTTGTCAGTATTCGTTAGTGTTTATGCAGAAGCAAATTGCTGTAGTCGCTGTTATTAAAGTGAGTTCATAGTGTTCATACTGTAATGTCCTCAAAAGAAGGAGATTTGTATCATCAGCTGTTCTTGGCCTATAAAGGCTCTCATGCTGACTTGCCAGCGCAAGTATGTCAAAAAAATGCCAATGAAATTTGGAAAACGGCTAAAGAAAAACTAAAAAACAAAGAAAAGTTTATAGAACATATAAATGATGTTATACGAGAGTTGAAGGTGAAGGCCACGAAGAAGAAAGCAACAATGCTTAGTTATTTTACACAAGTAAGTTTACTACTAAAATGTAATAATGACATAAGTATTATATTTAGTCCAAACCTTGATTTTTCATAAAAGAACTGGTCATAAGTATTTTATATTTCTAGCTACCTATGCAAACATCAAGCACGCCAGCAACACTATGGCCCAATGCTCCCTCGACTTCGCGTGCTCCTCAACAAAAACAGGTGCATCTGCTTATATGTGTTGTATATTATGTTCTTTTTTATCGCATGTGTCAATAATACCTATTCTTAATTAATTTTCTCTTGGTCTATAGGATTCGAATGTTGTAGCTTCATCCACGTGTTCATCTCTCATGGAATCGATTGTCGCAGTCGCTGGACATGAAAGCACTGCCGTCAAACGAAAGATGAGCGATATCCACGAGGAGCAAAGTCAGAATACTGATGGGGAAACTGTGGAGACATCGTCTGCGGAACCAGACAAGACTTTGGTTGATTCGGTCATCACTAAAAATGTTCCAAGCAAACCGGCTCAAGAAACTCTTATGAAGAAAATTGGTCTACTGCAACAAAAAATAAATGTTCTCACTGAAGCAAGGGACACTGGTATAGCCAAAGATGATGTTCATGACGAAATAAAAAAGCTACGCAAAGAGTTGAAAGAAGAAGAGAAATGTTTGAAGAAAAAAAGAGACTCTGCTAAGCGTGCAAAAAAATTTCGAGCCAAAGAAAAACTGGAGAAAACTGAACGTCAGAGAAACAATCCTGCTGCAGCACAACCTCGAACTGGCCCTGGACAGCCCTCTTTAGTTGACTCGCAACCTGCTCTCCTAGAGACCATAATTAATATTGCCATTCATGGCAGCGCTGCTGATGAACGCCGCCGAACAGAGATGATTAGGAGTTGTCTCACTCTGTCCGACCTGCATGAAAGGCTGTTGTTAATGGGATTCCAAATTTCTCGAAGCGGCACATATCTTCATTTACTCCCACGCGTTTCTAACACACAAGAGGGAAGAAGACACGTACGTACTGTACCCGTAAAGTTAGCAAGACCACAGACCGAGATGCACAAAAAACACGAGGACGGGGAATTTTGCACTGCTACAATCAGGTCATTGGAATCTCTCGCTTCGCTTCTGGGACCGCAGCAAGTATTCGTTCTCTCACAAGACGATAAGGCACGTGTACCGATAGGTTTACCGGCAGTAAAAAGTCAGAGCCCTCTTTTAATGCATATGGAATACAGAATACTTTTACCTGATCATGACTGGGTCGTGGCAGAGCGGCACAAACTTATTCCTTCTGTATACGCCGGCGTCAACGTAGAACCTAACAATTTCGGTAGGGAAGAAGCTGTTGGGTACAGCGGGCCGACACACATATCCATAAGGAGCGGGAAACACTCATCCTCCACAGCGAACACCCACGCTTATGATTTCGAATCACTTTTATCAATACCTTCATTCAAATCCTTAATGATGACAGAATCGAACACCGTGAAGCCAGTAATCATCATCTTTGTAGATGGTGGGCCGGACGAAAACCCGCGTTATCGCAAAGTCAAGAACTTTGCGATTGAACACTTTAAAAAATACAACCTGGACGCCCTGTTTATAGCGACTAATGCTCCTGGGCGGAGCGCATATAACCGAGTTGAGCGTCGCATGGCTCCCCTCAGCAAACGACTGGCAGGCGTCATTTTGCCTCATGAACATTTTGGTTCTCATCTCGACGACAAAGGAATGACTACGGATGATGATTTGGAAAAACGCAATTTTCAGCACGCTGGGGAAACACTTGCAGAAGTGTGGAGAGAAATGAAAATTGATAATTATGACGTTTCGGCGGAGTATAGACAGCCCGAAGATAGCATGCAGGATCCAGCAGAACCAAATCTGGCGTGGTATAGCGTTCACGTCCGTGAATCGCAATATTTCTTACAGGTTATAAAATACGCAGATGAATCCTGCTGTTCACCACCGAGAAGTGCATTGAAATCTGTGTTTACGGATACTTTCATGCCGCCACCTTGCCCAATACTTCAAACCCCAAGCAAGCTCGTAGTACCCAGTTTGTTAGACAAAGGAAAATCCAAGTTTTCGCCACTTCTTGTAAGGTTATCCGTTAATCTGTCACCTCCTCTAGAAGGGTTTAAGCAGATGCCTTACGATTTCTTTTGTCCATCTGTACAATCCGACCTAAAGAAAAAAGTATGTCCAACCTGTGGGATCTATTTCACATCTCACAGGAGTGTTCAAATGCACTGTCGTTACGTGCATGGCAAGACTGTCCAAGACCATTGTGAAACTAGAGTACGGCCACAGCGCCTTGCTGCCAGAAGGGCAAATGAGCTTCTCTGCATTGTGCGTCGTTATGAAACATCGTCTGAGGATGCTGACTGGCTCGACGAAGACGAAGTTGATGCAAGTGGCTTAACAATTCCAGAACCGTCTTCGTCTGCACTCCAGGTGCCAGTGATGAAAGAATCTGAGTGGCTAGCAAACCCGTGGACAGAGGAGCAGTAATTTCAATCGAATTGTTTTTATAGACCTACTTAGATACTTGGTTAATAGTTGATTATTTTTTAATTTTGTTAAGAATACGATTTTATTTCGAGTAAAATGTTTAATTTCAGTTGGGTTTCTGTTTATAATTGCATTGCCAAAGGTTAAAATAAATATGTTATTTTATTTGAAGAATTTATTAGTAAAAAAGCTAAAATACTTAGGAGAATGAAGGAGAAAAACAATTGTGTTTTGTAAAGCCAAAAATTTATAAAAAAATAAACAAAATACGCAGGTGTTGCGAATTAAAAATCTCTTGTTTTATTATAAGGCAATTAAAACTATACGAAGGATAAAAACTATAACAACTTTTTGCGACTTCAGGGTAAAAATGATGACTTGAGTGTTACGTAACCTTTAGAGAGGGGGGTGGGGGGGTACAGAAAAACGTTACGGAGCGTTACAGTGGGGGGAGGGGGGGTCAAAAATCTTCAAAAATTGCGTTACGTAATACTTGAACGCTCCCCAAGCTTACTTGCACATACCTAGTGCTTTCAGGCAGTAATAACATGAACATTTTAATATTAATAATATTGAATGACCTCCATATTTGGAGAGGGCTATATCCAGTATTAGGCTATGGTAGCCTGATAAAAGTGAATTAATTATGTATTTTAATAAGCGTGCGCTCATTTACACGAGCGGCACGTTGCCAACTGCAGAGGCAACTGCAGCCGTCTACGCCTGCCGCCGACGAGTGTCGCCGCTGCACTTAGTACTAGCATAAGGTGTTTATTATGGGTGGAATCCAAAGAAAAATGTAATTGCTTCAGACAGAAGTCACAGGGAATTTACCTACATTGTAGTGTGTTCTAATATAGGATTAAGTATGAATTAAATCGAGTGTAGAAACACTAGTGTTAAGATTTGATACAGCCTAATGGAAATTTTATGACAGCCCGGAACATTAGGCGAGTCGCTGCGCAGTAACAATTTCACTTGCCGGCGTGGGTAAGGGGTGACGTACTGCGCAGCCAGAGCCAGCGGACTTCAGAGCCGTTATAGTTTTGACTACTACATACTACATAGTCTATGAGTTTGACGTTTACTATACCTACCTGCATTTTAAATAAGACTTGTGAATGAGTGAAACATTAAATTTTAATTTTCAAGCAGCTGGAGCTGGCTATAATAAAATGTAAATGTTTTATGTATTAAGGTGAATGCGTAGTGGTAGCCCGCAAAATTCAAATTTTCTTACGTTTTTTGCAATTTGCAGGTCACTGTCAGGTTGTATCTTGATCAAAATTTGATTCGCGACTATAATAGACATGTATTTACAGAATTATAGTCATTAGAATCATTAACTCTTTATGTTAGATTTCTACCATAAACACTTCCATACGAGATTTGTTCTTAACGGTAGAAATCAAACTTAGAAAGATGTATTAATGATTCTGATGGTTATAATTCTGTAAATACGTACCTGTTATAGTCGCGAATCATATTTTGATCAAGATAAAACCTGACACTGACCTGAAAATTGCAAAAAACGTAAGAAAATTTGAATTTCGCGCCAGCACATCAAGCTACCCCAATCTGTCAGATTTCTTTGATAGATTTTCAACTTTACTACAAAGTAATAAGATTCATTTATTCAATTGGGAAAACTTGACAGATTGGGGTAGCTTGATGTGCTGGCCTCTGTACCTACCACTTGCATAATGAAACATGTTTTGTGTAATGTAAGCTGTCCTAGATAATTATTTCATCGGTATTCAATAAATACTGGATGACAAAGTACTTAAATTGGTTTTTTATTTAATTTTTCAATCGTGAGATATCTTTTATCCGTGAAATAAAATTGACGTGATGACGTCTGACAGTTCTAGTATGGAAAAACTGTCAATAATTCAAAAAGTTATTCTCACGACAACACTTTTCTAGGTAGGTATAAAAGTTTCGTAAAATGCGCCCTCAATCAGTTGATTTAGGGCGCATTTTTTTACAGTAAGAAGCATTTTATAATTAAAAAAAAATTAAAGTGAGTGCTGAAGGTATGCATTTTCAGATTTTCATACATTTTTGATCTTTATCATAACATAGGCCGAAAAGTAGAACTATTCTTCTGAAATAAGTATTTACTGTGTTCTACAATTTTTTATGGTCGATTTGCTGTTTTTTCCTTTTGTAGGGTTGGCAACACTTCTTACCACAGAATACTTTCTAGTCCATCTCACGAAGGAAATCTCACAGACGACTCGATTAAATACAAATCTTTATTTATTGATTAATATTTATTTATCAATCACACAATTTTCAACTTTATGTCACTGAAAATAAAGAGTATTCATACCATTATTTATCTCAACATCATATTACAGGCGCTGGTTAAAATAAAATTCACAATTTCTAATAGAGGAAGGTGTCTGAGGTAGAAGGATTTTATTTTTAATGTTCTAACTTTTTAATAAATATTCGTTCCACTAACACGTAGAATATTATATTATCTGTGGTTCCACTTATTTGCCGCGGAACTTCTCATCAGACGGACTCACAGACTACTTTTTGATAGACGGACTACAATATTATTATTATGACAGTGAGTTACCTACAAGTCCTACAACAATATTGGCTTGGCAACACTGTTCATTTTCACGAGTGTTTAAAAAAATTGCAGTTTCTTCGTTTTCTTATGGAAATAAACGAATAACGGCGATTATAAACCAAAGCAAGTGTTAATTGTGTCGTGTTAGTTGTGTATCATGAGTTGTCAGTGCTAGTATGTGGTTATAATGTTATTTTCGTATTTCAAACGAGATTTTCAAAACTATACTCTGCACTCTTGTTATTTGTGCGTAAAAGACAGACAGAGTAGAATATGGTATGTATTAAACGCTTCGACGTTGTTTTGTAAATGTTTATTATGACCTTTAGGAATTGTTTCAACTTCATTTATCCAAATTCAAGTTTCACTGACAATTTGACAAATTGTACATATTTACTATAATAAATATGTCCTTGCTACCATCTATTGGCGAATAGCTGAACTATCAAGAGCGCACTTTAAAGTACATCGTTTCTCTCACTTGTCGCTAGATGGCAATGACAACAAATTTTTAATTATCATTTAAAACTGCGATGTTATTACTATCATCCAATTTATTGTTACTGAAGATAACCGCAGGCTGATCCAATGCCATCAAAAGCTAATGTGAATGACTATCGTTTTCAGATTATTTAAATAAAAGTTTGCCGTAAACCTCTACTATTTGGTTATGTATTGTTGCAGTAGTTTTATATTGATATCATACAACAATCATGTAATTTTATAATTATTTACACTTTTCTTCCTACGTTTAGAATCCGGTTCATAATTTCGCCACTGTCGTCATCTGTCAGGATGGCCGAGCGGTCTAAGGCGCCAGACTCAAGGTTACCTTGCTCACTGATCGTGAGTCCGAGTTGTTCTGGTCCTCTCTGAGGGCGTGGGTTCGAATCCCACTTCTGACAAAACTTTTTGCGTTTATTGTTTCATAATGCTTTTTCTTCACGCCTTGTATTTTTTATAGTTTTTCATACATTAAAAGCTTACATACAATATTTAACACAAATAACTATTTATAGGTACTTACTTAAATGACTAAATATACAAATAAATACAAAAACACACCATATTAATTCATGCTTTTATTTTTTGCACTAGCAAAGTTGATTATCCAGGAACTTTCAGTCGCCAGAAAAAACAATAATATAACTAGCGTACAGAGCAAAAAGGTACTTTCCCGTACCGGGAATCGAACCCGAGCCTCCTGGGTGAAAGCCAGGTATCCTAGCCACTAGACCATACGGGAGATGGTAGCCATGTTGAAATACCTGCTTACATATTTTTAATTTGCAATAATTGTTCTAAGCAGCTGTAGGTACGATTTAGAAAAGTTACCTTATTGTCAAGGGCGGTATGGTTCAATTTATGTAATCTGTCACTATGTTAAATCGTGAAATCATGTTCCTTGGTTCGCTGGGAGATAGCAGAGGTGTAAGTTTGACTGCTAAATATTTACTTTAACCACCATGCAGAAGTCAAAGTTGACATTAAAACTATATGTTTTACTCAAATGCTTTAGATTTGAAAATTATTGCTTTTATTATTAACTTCCCTTTTAAGCGAAGGAAATAGAATAATATGAAAAAAAAATTTATTAATTGATCATCGTCTGCCTAGTCTTCTTCCAACTATGTTGGGGTCGGCTTCCAGTGTAACCGGATGCAGCTGAATACCAGTACTTTACATGGAGCGACTGCCTATCTGATCTCCACAACCCAGTTCCTGGGTAATAAAATACCCCTTGGTAAGACTGGTTGTCAGACTTATTATTTATTTATTAATTAATTATATACCTACTTAATACTTGGTGATTCTTCAGAAAATCTCATTTCCTTCACAATACACCTATGTATGTATGAGCATTAAGTAAGTAGTTTATTGAAGTGAAAACTTCTTTAGCACGTTGGGCATTTTTTGAAATGGGAAAAAAACCATTGAATTCGCGCCACTGTTACCGTAACGGCACCGCTTCGGATGTGTTCGGCTGTCCTCGGGATGTACTCAGTTTTAATGTATATCCGATAATGTCAGTGAGTGATGGCAAAGTATGTATTCTGTCTTGTGTTTTATTTTCACTTCTGTCGGCACTCACTGAATGCCACTGTTTTTTTTTAATCAGTACCAGTTACCACTGGGCCACCACTGCTCTCAAATAACTTCATTGTGTTCATTTATTTAGCTTCGCAATCGCTCCATGTAAAATACTGGTATTCAGCTGCATCCGGGTAGACTGGAAGCCAACTCGTACATAGTTGGGAGAAGACTACGCAAATGATGATATTTATTTATTCTATAGACTATAGTAGTACTTACACACAAATAGTGTTCAAGAGGGCAGGTAGTATTGGAGTTTCTTGCCCATTCTTCTCCATAGGTACGATAGGCTGCAAAAGTGCATGGGTAGTACAGAAACAAAATCGTATGAAGCGAGAAATCACGCCATCTAGCGTAAAACCAGTTAACGACTAACAAAATTTAATTACGCTGTTATTAGATGGCGTTGCTTTGCTTTATATGATAAAATATTTTTGTAGTTTCTTTTTGTCTCTTCAAACATTCAAACAATTTATAATTAATAGTTTCTTTTAAATAAATTTGTTCCTAATTATTAACCTACTATGTTAAAATTGAATATCAATTTATAAGTAGGTGCTAAGTAACTACTAATTCGAATATTAAATTAATTATTAAAATACCCACTCGTTAGCTTAATAAATATATTCCTATCGGTTTCTTTTATTATTTTTATCATTTAAGCTACGTATGCTGGTAAATGTAATGTAATAATTAGATAAATGTATTAGCCTTGTAACTCTTTGCTCAATCCTACTTAATACGTTTCTTCCTAACTCCTTACTTATGTACGTTTCGTAAATTAGTCATAGTTGTGAAGAAACCAACGCCATCTAGTTTATTTTCGAAAACTTGAATTCATACGTTCACGGGAAAATAGACACTAAGGTACCCATGCAATTTTGCTGGCGACTGTACCTACCTACGCTGTGGAATGGGCAACTAGCTTCATATTTTCTGACTGGCTGACTTCTTGACAATTCAAAAGTGCCTGTAAATGGTTTAATTGAAATAAATGCTTTGAGTTTGAGTTTATTTTATAATAGTAATAAAAACGGTCAATTCAGTGTCTAAAATTATGATGCCATTTTTTCTGCAATACCTACTCACTTGTTCATAAATCATATTTGACAAAAAACATACTTACAAAATTAAGAAATGTGTTCAATTAGCACTTAAATAAACGCCAGGAACCCATACTAACATCCTAATTGGTTGTTTGAAACATCAAAATTGCTAATGGTGGTCACCCCTCAGTTAGTCAGAACTTCCAAAGAATCTTGCATGTTCATGCTCCAGCTGGTTCTATGCTGTTTGCTTAATTTGCTAAATTTTATTGCTAACTATGCTTCATTTGCATAATCTTTGCTTACTGCTTACAATCTTGCTTGTTTGCTGCTCAGGACTTTTCTTGATTTAGTTTTCTTCAGCCAATTTTATTTTTGTTTGTATTTGTCACTGTTATCTCAAAATAACAAGTTTTAACTGATTTTAACATAAAATCCACAGTTTTCCCAGAGTTTTAGGTAATTGCAGCGTTTAGTAACTCTACTCCTATACATTCACTCATAATTATATTGATATTTCTAATCTTGTCCACTATTTCACACCTCCCACCACGGCCTCCGTGGCGCAATTGGCTAGCGCGTTCGGCTGTTAACCGAAAGGTTGGTGGTTCGAGCCCACCCGGGGGCGGCGATTTTTTGCGCTTTTTGTACATTCTGTGTAATTTTTTTTTTTCGCATTTGGATCTATATTTAATCCTTTTAAATAATGGGAATCTGAAAACAGATGTCAAAAGCCAATGTGTAGAAATACGTGCACGTTCATAACGTTATAGTGGACGGAAAAGCGTCATCCATTTTACTTCCTTGTGTTTTCGTGATGCCATGACGTGAACGTCCACTATAATATCGCCACGTTAGAAAAATTATAAAAATCGCACTATAGTGTATTGTAACGAAAAATTCAGTCCTGGCCTGGCATGAAGTTTTCTCCAATTTTGAGTTAGGTACCTATTATTTTAATTAGCAACCAACCCTACCTAAATGATGCATATCTACGTAAATCGATACGTGTTATCGATACTTATATTAATTGAATGATTAATAATAATATATCAATTGTGTTATCGATATAATTTGAATGATGAATATATCGATTGTGTTATCGACGTATTATCGGATTGATACTGTAATCAATTCACATGTTTTTACGGCTATAGCGTCGCGTCGTATCACAGTTTTTTTATTTATTGTAGGATACTTATCAAATTAAACACCAGTACCTACTTAATAGCTTTATTATTGATATTGATGATTGATTGCGTCCTATTTAAATCTTCATGAGTCCTCACTTAGGACAATGAGTAATTTTAAATTTTGTGTCATCATTTTAATTTTTATAGAGTTCCGTACCTCTGGAAACAACGGAAGCCTTATAGAATCACTTCGTTGTCCGTCCGGCTGTCTATCAAGGCCCTTTTTCTCAGGGAAGCGTGATAATATTAGTTAGGATTATGAAGTTATTTAAAGAACATTTTAAGCTTCATAAACTCAACATAAAATTAATAACGTCGCGCGTCTTATAAACACTAACATAATCCAACTTGTGGCATGGCAGCTGTTGCTAAAAATACTTTAAATGGCACTATAAATATTTAAATGTTATAAATGTGTGACTGATGCAATAATTTGTTTTGCTGATTAAGTGAGCGTAGCCCCAATGTTTAATCTTATCCTTCGAATTGTTTTGAAGACTATGAAATTATTATGAAATTCTTCATTTTCAAGACGTCTCGGGGTGGCAGGGACATCGATGCGCAACCCTGTTACCATAGAAACAGTATGAACCCCCTGCGTTGAAATTTTTCGTTAGGGGGGGTCATCCCTTCCGGGAGTAATCCCTACCAAAAACTTTTAAAGCTTGTACTTCTCCACATTGCCATCAGAATTTTTCAATTAGCTCATTTAACTATGCCTTCTTTGATTTTACGTTATATTTTGTTCGAATATTTGTAATATGGACATCATAATTGTAAGCGTATAATCAAACGTTGATGTGGGTGGTACTGTGTTTGGGTGACCTAAAAATCCACAATCGTAGTTTTTTGTTTCGAATACATTAACTTACGATAAGATCCATAATTTGAGCTAAGTTGTCAGTGGGGATATAGCTCAGTGGTAGAGCATTCGACTGCAGATCGAGAGGTCCCCGGTTCAAACCCGGGTGTCCCCTGATAATCCTTTTTGTTTTATATTTTTTTTTCTTTGAAGTACTTAATAATTTCAGCGTCTCATTAGAGCTAATAAAAAAATCTGAATTTGTTATGTTTGTTTGAACGCGATTATCTCTTAAACTGCCAGTCGGATTTGAAAAATTATTTTTGGATTAGATAGCCCAATTCTTGTAACATCACGCTGTGACCTTTGGGAACTGAGCAAAAAGACGAAAAAGTCAAGAAGAACGCTAAGCGAAAAACGAAGTGCTAGCGCGGCGGTAGGTGATAATAGCTTGATAAAACATAGATCATCAATGTAGAGCATTGTCCCTGTACCTATTTGTTTTTAGTTTTTTTTTTTTTATTCAACGAGAAATTCTGTTCCTACATTATATCAAAAGTTCATGATGGCACTTTTTGCGAAGGTTATGTTTAATTCAGTTACAGATACCTTCAAATTCACAGTAATTTTTAGAAGGTACCCTATGTAAACGAATATGTTGCTACATTGCAAAATAAGTAGGTACTACCTTTACTAAGGTCATTCGATACTGTTTTTAAAATATGTTTATTTTTAACAACGCAAGAATTCGTAATTTGTCTATTTGGAGCCTAATTTTTTGTTGTTTTATCCCTCCAATAGAACTACTTATATTTTTTTTTAATTCATGACCCTAAATTATGTCTATTCATTTTAGAAGAAGGTTCCTTATTTGTTCAACCCGGTTCAAGAGTAGCGGCGGCCCTAGGGCGGTGCGAGCGGTGCGACGCGCGCCGCTGGGTTCAATACCCAGTAAAAAGGCTTAAGAAAATCATTATAATTTTCGATGTGTCATCTCGTAGCAGTCGTGGCCGAGTGGTTAAGGCGTCTGACTCGAAATCAGATTCCCTCTGGGAGCGTAGGTTCGAATCCTACCGGCTGCGGATCTTTTTTGGCATTTTTTTTTTCAGTTTAGATGGGTATTACCTTCAATTCCTTACTTGGGCTGATAAGATATTATACTACAACCCCTTACTAATAAACGTAATATCAGATGAATTCAAAACGCACCGATTTCTCTCTTTCAGTCGTCAGTAATTTGACTTTCGAAAGAAGAAGTCAAAGCGTTGTGTAACTATACAGACGCTATACAACGTTTATTAGTAAGGGGGTAAAACTACAGTTCGCGGTTAATAAACATAATTTTATAAGAATTTGAACTTAAAAGTTGTATTGTTGATTTTAATTGTTAAAATCAAGGTCGCGCGAATCATATTTTGATCAACAGAACCTGATGCTGACTTGCAAATTCCAAAAATTTTAAATGTTTCAAGATTTTGACACACATATTTTTACTAATACATAGCATTATTTATAGGTATTACAGAAAATACCAACTTTATAGTAGTATGTGGTAGTATGGATGATAATATTTCGTCTCCTAAAATGTTACGAAAGATGACAATCATTTGATACAACAGTTGTCTCCAGCTGCCGCATGGGCGCCACTAGTCTCAAACTGGTTCCTGAGTAGTCCGCTAGATGGCGATACACTCGAGGCCTATTTCTGTGTCGCGGAAGATTCACCGTGACTAAACGAACTCCTTGGTTCACGCTTGCCAAATCATACCTGGCGAAGGGGATACCGTGATCATGAAGGCAGTTACCACGTTCGAGGGTGAGGCCTTCCCATTGCACTGC
Source organism: Amphipoea lucens (assembly GCA_947508005.1). Taxonomy (NCBI): domain Eukaryota; kingdom Metazoa; phylum Arthropoda; class Insecta; order Lepidoptera; family Noctuidae; genus Amphipoea; species Amphipoea lucens. Next base: position 14,385,225 of record OX382379.1, read on the forward strand.
AGTAAGGTTGACCATTGCGATTATCCCAGAATAACTCGGACGCGTAATTTTTGGTAGCGGGGACTGCAAAAAGCGCCGTCCCCATCAGATATTGTACCTAATAAATTTATTTTCATGGTAAAGCTGTCCAATGATACATGCATTACAGATCAGTTATGCAACTGTGATGTGCAAGGTAGGCAACATCACGCCTTCCAGCATCTTGTCAACTGCTCACGACAAATTAATCTTTACAACTCTGTCTCATTGTGGACCCTGTCGGGTACCACAAAATAGGAGAGAGGAAGCTTTTAAAAACAGCTCGGATTCTTCTGAAGTAAATCTAATTTATATTTATTACCGTGTTTATTACCTACAGCGTGGTTGGGACATCAAACTGTAACAATTCAGCACATCAAACTGTAACAATTTCTAACCACAAAAGGTATTGCAATTTTCTATGAAACAGGTGGTTTTTATTGATGACCTACGAAAAATTTCAACGCTGGGGCGCGGGCGTCCAGAATCATGTAGAGACGGGCGCACATCAAGCTACTAAAATCTGTCAAATTTCTTTAATAGATTTTCAAGTTTATCGCTAAAGTATATGGTTCAAAGTTCATTGGGAAGATTTGACAGTTTCGGGTAGCTTGATGTGCTGGCGTTTGTACTATACTGAATTCATGATAACAAGTTTAATTAAAAAAATGTTGCTACTTTTTCTTTGCAATTTTGGTAGATGCTGACTGATGAGACTGATCCTATTACCTATGTAAGATTCAAAGGACAGGGAGGGGGTTCATTGAAGTCTTATTTTTTCTTACGTAGGAGGGGGGGGGGGGGGTCAGATATTGATGAAAATTGTCTTACTTAGGTAATAAATTAACAACCCCTAAGCAAAAGGGACAGAAAAAGAAGACAAAGGAAAAAAAAAGGAAAGACAAAGGGACAGGGTGCTGTGGCGCAGTCTGGGAGAGGCCTATGTCCAGCAGTGGACTGCGATAGGCTGAGTTGAAGCAAAAGGGTAGATCATACTAAGTACTTCTGTTCCAACTTCCCACGAGGAATTAGTAATCTAGGGTTTTCTAGGATAAAAACGCTGTCGTATCTTTTGTCGTTATTATTAAGTACTTAAGAAATCTGCTATATCATTGTATGTCTCGAGTAAACAATCAAATCGTAAAAATAGTATCTAAATGATTTTATTACCTAGTTGTTTTGAGGGGAACACGTCTTGTGTCAGAGCAATATCGAGCAATAATAGTCACGATAAGGGAATTCATGACCTATCTAAAGTTACAGTTTTTCCTATGTTGGGGTCGGCTTCCAGTATAACCGGATGCTGCTGAATACCAGTATTTTACATGGAGAGACTGCCTGGAAACAAGTTCCGTTCGTCAATACCTTGGACTAACGGAACTTATTTTTCTTGATTGACAACAGTGTGGACGACAAGGTGAAACTGCGGGGTAATTACCCCGAACCCATTACTACTGATACCCATTACCCATTACCCATTACTACTGATAGTGTGTTACGCAATTGCGTAACACACTATCAGTAGTAATGGGTTTCATTTTGACAGTTCAACAACATTCATTGCGTTGTTTATGTTGTTGAGCAGACACATTTTTCGAACATAATGAAGCAATGGATTAGCAATATCCTTCAAAATGTTTCAGATTGTGATTGTGTAACGCAATTAGGGTGCTGATATTCGACCTAACACGGTACCCTAAGGAATCGATATACCAGATAATTTACTATAACATATTACATATTTACCCAAAGACTCCGAAAACATATATTTTTTTTGTTTATTATTTACGAAATTTCTACCTTTTGTTACAAATTTGGCTGTAGAAACTAGGGTATTTTCAACAAAAACCATCTTTTTTCATTTCGATTTCTGTTAATTACTTCTGAATACTAGAGCTATCGTGTAAAATTATGGTTTTTTACGTAAATTTAGAGCTTTTGAAGAAAAAGTTAGTTCTAATTTAATTTAACCCTAATTTTTAACATATCAAACAAATTCTAGAGCGATTTTTGTAAAAGCAAAAGGTACTACTAAAATGGTTAAAATTGTAATATCTTAGTAAATTATCTGGTATATCGAATCCTTAACGGTGGACCACTATTTACACCACACCCTGTATGTGAGGTATCCTTCAGAATTAGAAGACGTTTATTAGCTATATTTTAGTTAAAGCTGCCAACGTTGTGATTATTTTCTTTTTTGATAAGGTTTGTAGTCTAAATACATAATTTATTATGTTTAGAACTTCAATTGAAATTGTATGTAATTCTATTTACCTACTAACTTACTTTTTGTTAGTTTTATCAATTCCTGTATTGATGTCATTGTAATAAACAACACTTACCTAACTATTTTTTTATATTTTTTTTATTCCGAGACACGGAGGGGTCTCTATTGTAAAGATGGTCACCCGTAAACAGACCAACCGCGGCAAGCGTAGCTTAACCTGATCTATCGACCTGTGCTGCTGTTTTTATTTAGCCACGGGCCTCAGTTATTTATCAATACTTACAATCAAATAAGAAATAAAAAATTTAAAAATAAAAAAAATAACTTAATTAAGTATTAACTATAATTATCATAACTTAACTAAAACTATAGGTTTTTTTTTTAAGAACTAGGCGCTTGTAACGTTTTTCCATTATCTAGTTTATGAAGGAGTTCTTCAGCACGTCTTCGTAATTACAGCGTTTAGTGAAGTAGGTACCGACACAAGGTCGATATCGTTAATTAAACGCAACATCGTTTAGGTTCTTCAGCAAATTACACTAAAACAGACCACTTTGGTCGGTGTGCCAATGAAACACCGTTGTGTTTGATCTCAGTAACCAAGATAAATAAAATAAATAAATAAAATCGGTACCTAATTAAACTGGTAAGTAGTTTATAAAGTCATACTTTATTATTTTTTACCCAATCGGCATCTTGGTGCTAAGCTAGGACAGCAGTTCCGTCATAGGTACGATTCAGACCAACCGGCTCGCGTCGCGCCGCATCGGAACGGAGCCGTACGCATGCCGCGGCAGCCGAACGCGTCCGTCGGAGCCGTACCGCTACCGCGGCATGCGTTCGGCTGCCGTGATAGCCGTACGCGTGCCGCGGCAGCCGATAGCGTCCGCTGAAATCCGTTACTGCACCGTAATCTCCGCCGCCATACCGGCCGTCAAAAAATCTGTAGTTTTCACCTTTATTGGCTTTTTTTTGTGGATGGGAAATCATCAAATGACTCCTCCCGCTCTGGGTGGAGCGGAAGGGAGTGTCGGACTCTGCTTACTGACTAAAACCTACCCGTGTTCCTTCCTTAGCCCTTTATGTTCCGGGGCAGCGGTAAACCTTTCGGACAATCCCGCTGACCACCTGTATTGGCTGTATTTGACATTAAGGTGTCAAAAAACTCTCATTTAGAGAGCCGTTATTGTGTGACCGTTGTCTGATTTCATAGGAAACCAAAGCTTTAGATTATTTTTTTAATTATTAATTAGATTTACCCCTAAATACCAAAAGTCATCATCATCATCTTCATGTGCTGCTTTTGATACTCTCTTTTCTCTCTCTTTTTCTCTCTCTTTTTTTTTTTTTCTTTTTTTTTTTTTTAAGTCAAATAATTTATTTCAAACTAGCAGCGCCCCGCGGTTTTACTCGCATAAGTGTCGATCCCGTGGGAATATCGGGAAATAACGGGATTAATCGGTTCAGCGGTTTAAGCGTGAAGAGGTAACAGACAGACAAACACACTTTCGCATTTATAATATTAGTATGGATAGGCACTTTTGAACGTTAAAATTTACAAAAAAGAGAACTGATTCTAGTCGCTCCTTCTAAAAGGTAGTTTCGTATGAAGAAGAATGAGCAAGAAACTCCACCGTTACTCTTGTAAAATGTTACAAGGTTTTGCATTCATTCAGATGCATGTTAAACTGGAAACCAACTCCAATATTGTTTTAAAAATCGGCCAAGTGCGTGTCGGACTACGCACAATGAAGGGTTCCATAGTTGGATGTGTTCTCCCATACATTTGCAACTGCAAATTTAAGTTGGTCGACTATTACCCGTAAACTTGTAAAGTCTACTTAGTTGTGATTGTGATAGCTCTCCTTTTAATTTCGTTATTATAATACTGCCGTGAATTTTTTCACATATCCAAAAGCCACCATTTACCTGGCAGGGGGGGCACTTGACTCTAACAAAAATCAGCACTTTAAAGCTTATTATGGTTTTTCTAAAGCTTGTTGAATTTTAAGACAAAACTAGATTACAGTGCGGCCGTCGTCGTGAGAATGCGTTCTTGACACCTGTCAGTTTCATGCGACTTTGATCTTTATAAGCTAGGTACTATAATTTGTCGTATTGACTAGTGTCAGGAACGCATTCTCTGGACGACCGGGGTATAGATTGTCTTCTTGGTTCTTTCTTGTCTGGTGCTATTATTTTTTCCTGTAGAAATAATTACCCTCACTCGAATATTGTAGTAAGTACCCACAAAGTTTATTAATTTATTGAAAAAGCATTCTAATAATGATGTTTATATTGAAACAAAAAAAACAACAAAACTAAATTGACTTGATACTAAAAAAGCACTGCGTAGGAAAAAAAATAGACACAAAAAAAGATATGTGGCCCATGAGGGGATCGAACGTGTACGTTACCCCAGCAAGAAAGTGTCTCCTACAGTTATAGGAGTAGAACGTATAATGTGTGCCCTATCTGCTGTAAATGTGCCCCAACATAAAAAATGTGTGCCCCCTGTCGTTTTGGAAAAAAACGGAAAAAACGATTCTTGCTGGGGTAACGTTTTTCTAGCAGGAAAATTCTAAACGAATGATCGGAGAGAGAAAAATTGTGCATGGCCAGAGAGCTTATATGTGTGCCAAAATGTGCCCCCAAAAATAAAATCTGTGCCCCTTCAGGTTTTCGAGATATTGCATTTCCTGCTGGAGTAACGTTTTGATGAATCGTATATCTCTACAACCATTGCATGTGCCCCTGTAGAATAAACATACACGAGTAGCTCTTAATGTGTGCCCCCTTGTGCCCCCAATTAGATTTAAGAAAATATTTATAGTTTTCAAGTTATCGCGGTTTTATGAAAACCCGAAAAAACATCGCAGCGCCTAAATTAGACAAGGCACAAGTTCGCTGAAAACTGTATTCGGTCCTTCTTGACGCTAATAATAACCATACAAAGTTTCAAAACTGTTCATGCATGCGTTTTTGAATAATCTCGCTAAAAGTCAAAACGATGGTGTCATAACTTTGACGGCAAAATACAAGGAACCGGCTCAATCCCAGATGTGTAGGTGTAAACCAAAATCATGTGCCTTTAGTCAGAAATATATGGTGAAAATATTCAGCTTGGAATGTTTCGCATTAAGTAAATATAAACAAAAAACCAAAATATGTAAGCAACGGCTGGTTATCCGACCAAATTTGAATGACTACTAAAAAGCGACGGATTCATACATATCGATGACCTTCTTTACTTTACTCACTAACCGGTTCACACGTGTTGTGCCTGAGTACACTGACGTAGAAAAGTAATAAGTAATAAAATAAAGTTGTTATTGGATTATATTCAACTAGCTGTTTCTATGACCTTACACATGATTAAGTACATTATAAATAGTAGCCTAAGTGCTATTCCAAGGTAAGCTATCTTTCGATTCAAAATTTCATTAAATACATCCAGTAATTTATGTGTGAACGAAAGAAATACATCCAGATATTTGCCAGGTCTTTGACCCAAAATTTGATTGGTCCCAGTTTAAAAAAAAAAAATGAAATGTGTGATGAATACCTACTACTAAAAAGAGGTACTTAGCTCTTTTTTGTATATAAATAAAAAGCCCGTACTTGTCTTTATATATATATATATATATATATTGATAAGCCGTAGGTTAGATAAATTAACAGTAAGTTTTTCATCATTAAGGGGCATGCTCCAACCAGCCCGCAAAATTCAAAATTTCTTGCGTTTTTTGCAATTTGCAGGCCAGTGCTAGGTTGTATGTTGATTTAAATATTATTCACGGCTGTAAGACGTATGTAGTTACAGAATTATAATCATCAAAATCACCAATACAACCCTACAAGTTCATAAAGGCGTAGGAACAAAAAAAAACAGAAAAAATTTGAATTTTGCGGGCTGGTTGGAGCATTCACCTTACTTAATAGAAGATTCCCTTTTTTCGCCTCCCCACACCGCTGCATATATCTCTGGCCCCGCGGCATCCGCTGACGTCGTGTCGCAAGGAGTTGCTTTGTCTAGCTTGGAGAAAGTGAGACAGCTAGTACGCGTACGGTGTTAGTGTGACAGAGACAGTTACGTGTAACGTCGCTCTATTATGAATAATAGGTACGAAGTGTTTATTGACTGGGAAGTGCGTTTGGATTTTTTCTTGGTATTGGTAAACAGTTGCAGTTATGTTATGACGCCAAGGACACTGTTACCAACTGTTACGTTGAGTCACGCAGTTGCACTGATACTGTTTGTTTACTTTTTTTTTAAGTTGGTTGAAAGTGGCGTATTAAGCATTTTATAACAATTATGTGGTTGTAGGGGTGTTGAATTTTATGGCACGATCTGCGGTGGTAAGTATTTAATGGCATTGTTTTGACTTATTTAAAAATACTTGTACACTTATCAAGTAGGTACTTGGATTTTTTTCATTACTTTATATACTTATTTATTTTTTAACAAATAATGTTCTAAATCATGTTTGTTTTGTTTTCATCTGAAAGGATATATGTACATACTTTCCGATTGGTCCAATAGAAATTTCATCAAAATCGATCCAGTAATTTGTTTTCTTTTTTGTTTAATACGTATTTAATTCTCTTCTTGTGCTAGGTTGATGAAATATAACTTCTAGTTACAATGTAAAAAAATAATTCATGACAAGAATTCATGTCCCCAAAACTAAGACTCGACCACAATCCGTCAACACTCAACATGTCACAGTCACAGGGCTGTATCTTTTTAGCCGAAATAGCTAAATACTTGACTAGATTTTTACAGAATGTTCTATGGCAGCTATAACAACAATAATATAAACACCAAGCAGGGAGGAGTGGCATTTTGCCTATTGGCAAGTTGCATAAACTTCTAACTAGATGATGTAAGTAATAGTTTTGTTGATCTATAGAATATATGTATCTAAAAAAGTTCTGGCGGACCGATCAGGCGGAATATATCTATTTATTCAGGGCTAAATTTTATCACAACTGTATTTTCAACTTAATTGCTAGAGTACTTCTGGAAAAAATTGAGCACAAAATTTTATATGCACGGATATAGACAAACTTACATCCTATAAAAATAGTGTAAATTTAATAGATTCAGGAAACTTTAAAACGTAAAGATAATATTAAAATTTCAATTTCGAGTTTTGGGCCAATTAAAATTTAATATTTTTTTTACACAATATTATACTTATACTTAATACCGATCTGTGATTTTTTGTGATGCGAATTAACTAATTATATGTTAGATGAAAAACTGATCTGTGATTAAAATAACAATGACTACACAATGTGCAAATAATTTCTAATATTTATAGGTAGGAACTTTGATCTGTGATTTGATGCAATAATTACTTAAAGAATTAAAATTAAGGCAATAAAAATAATAATTTCCACATCAACAAGCTGTTTCATTTATTATAATCACAAGGTGCATTTAATATATTTTTTAATTAGCCCCCAAAACTTTTGAACGCGACTGTACGGACAACAGCTTAGGTATAATACGTCCAATAAAGAAGGTCATCGATATGTATGAATCCGTCGCTTTTTAGTAGTCATTCAAATTTCGTCGGATAACCAGCCGTTGCTTACATATTTTGGTTTTTTGTTTATATTTACTTAATGCGAAACATTTCAAGCTGAATATTTTCACCATATATTTCTGACTAAAGGCACATGATTTTGGTTTACACCTACACATCTGGGATTGAGCCGGTTCCTTGTATTTTGCCGTCAAAGTTATGACACCATCGTTTTGACTTTTAGCGAGATTATTCAAAAACGCATGCATGAACAGTTTTGAAACTTTGTATGGTTATTATTAGCGTCAAGAAGGACCGAATACAGTTTTCAGCGAACTTGTGCCTTGTCTAATTTAGGCGCTGCGATGTTTTTTCGGGTTTTCATAAAACCGCGATAACTTGAAAACTATAAATATTTTCTTAAATCTAATTGGGGGCACAAGGGGGCACACATTAAGAGCTACTCGTGTATGTTTATTCTACAGGGGCACATGCAATGGTTGTAGAGATATACGATTCATCAAAACGTTACTCCAGCAGGAAATGCAATATCTCGAAAACCTGAAGGGGCACAGATTTTATTTTTGGGGGCACATTTTGGCACACATAAAGCTCTCTGGCCATGCACAATTTTTCTCTCTCCGATCATTCGTTTAGAATTTTCCTGCTAGAAAAACGTTACCCCAGCAAGAATCGTTTTTTCCGTTTTTTTCCAAAACGACAGGGGGCACACATTTTTTATGTTGGGGCACATTTACAGCAGATAGGGCACACATTATACGTTCTACTCCTATAACTCTAGGAGACACTTTCTTGCTGGGGTAACGTACACGGATCGAACCCGCGACCTTCGCGTTATTAGCACGACGCTCTAACCAACTGAGCTAATGGGCCGATGTGTGAGTTGTCGAAATAGACGACTACATGCCAGTACGTTAATTTTACTTACTATTACTGTTTCTACAATGTATCAGCAGATATTATGTATTTTTCAATTCGATAGATAATTTTTATTCGAGGAATAAAATTGACGTCTGACCTTTTTTGTATGGAAGAACTGTAAACATTTCAAAATTATTCCTCGGATACTTTACCGGATTAATAATTTTCAATTTTTGACCGTTCATACAGTCCATACAAAAACTGTCAGATGTCAATTTTATTCCACGAATAAAAAATATCGTTTAATTGAAAAATCAGCCCTTACAGTGAAGTGTTTTTGGATTTCGTTTATCTTTATTTATAGCATCTGTAACGTAGTGTGTTAATGTATCGTTACGATACGATGTATAAGTTCTTTCTAACACAAAAATATAACAACAACAACATAACATCACGCGTGTAACCCCCAAAGGGTCAGACAGAGGTGTCTCTATTACCCACATTTCGCCAGTTATGTAATAGGAGCGAGCCCATTACAATAGGTACTTCGCAAGTACTTAAACATAACGACGTAGGTATCCGTTTGCATTTAGGTTGTATATAATCTACGTTCTGGCTTAGGTATTTTTTTTATTATTATATTTTATTTTCTTGTTGGGAAAATAAATTCTTCTGCCATTCTAGTTGAAAAATGCTGTGGCAACCGCTAAACCTGACAGACACATGTCCTGTCAACACCCAACTGTCCGCTTGCTCCGACTTCGCCTTCATCTACTTGAACCTGTTAGTTCGACTGTACGGAGGCTCCCAGGACTACAGAGTGCAGCAGTGCCGCGGAGAAGAAGAGAGAATAGTGGAGAATGTGGAGAAGAAGAGGGAAGAGTATGACTTTATAGTGGTGGGGGCCGGCGCGGCGGGCTGTGTCGTTGCGAACAGACTGTCTGCTGTTAGCAAGTGGAAGGTATGTTGGATACCATAGACACTTAACATAACATTATCCTCAGAAGATAGATTTCCTCTAGGGGGTATCATCATTATCATTTCAGCCGGAAGACGTCTACTGCTGAACGTATAGGCCTCCCCCAAGCACCACCTCTTCGATTGGCATGGTAGCACAAAATATACAATAGTACTAGGTGGTAGGCAATTGCGCACATTTACATTAGCAATGGTTTTCATTTTGACAGTTCAACAACATTCATTGCGGTATTTGCGTTGTGGAGCAGACAAATTTTCAGTAGTACAGTAGGGATGGAGTTGTAGGGCTCCACAACGGCGGTGGACACCTGGGGCGCCGGGTAGATGGCGAACTCCAACTTGGACTTCTTGCCGTAGTCCACGGAGAGTCGCTCCATGAGGAGGGAGGTGAACCCGGATCCGGTACCTCCACCGAAGGAGTGGAAGATGAGGAAGCCCTGCAGGCCAGTGCACTGGTCGGCGAGCTTGCGGATGCGGTCGAGGACTAGGTCTACGATCTCCTTGCCGATGGTGTAGTGTCCACGGGCGTAGTTGTTGGCCGCATCTTCCTTACCAGTGATAAGTTGTTCTGGATGAAACAACTGTCTGTATGTTCCAGTGCGGACCTCATCAACTACTGTGGGTTCCAGATCAGGAGGGATATATGGAGCACAAAGTTCCGTATATCCCTACCGGTAGCGATAATTGGAAAAAAATCTCCAAATATCCCTACCAGTCGAGACATATCATCAAAAATGAATTAAATATGCCAAAGCACTTAGAAAGCGTATTTACGTTAGGAAAGCAAAGACTTAAAAAAAAAAAACAGGTACGTCGATGTTTCTCCAAATGAGCGATGTAATTCTCTTGAAATCCAAGACGACTTGTCCTAGTCAAGTTGAAGGTTTCAGCTACTGTGGTAAATATAAATACTTAGTTAATACTTAATGAAATCCATGTAATAATTACTCATACATAGTAGGTAGGTACGCATACATAGATTCAGGGTTTTTTGCGTTTTTAAATAACAATCAAGCAATCAAGTCATCGATTATCTTCAAATAATTGACTGTTTCCTCTCTAAAGTATTTATCTAACGAGTCTTCAAACCAGCTATAATTTATGACTAATTTCATGAACCAGTTACGCAATCATTATTTTACAGTAATTTGTAATTTTTAAATTCAATCTGACTCTGGTATTAAAATAAACACGTAAATCCAAAATAATCATTTCAATTTCTAATTATCTTACTTAGGTAAGTAATCAATTAGGTAGGTACCTACATACTAATTATACGAAACCAAATTCTCAATTCTATCTTGATGTATGGTGTTCCACTAGTGTCTATGAAGGTTCGATGATCAAAAATGTAGCTACGAAAAAAAGGTTTTGTCCATTTGGTTTCAAACACTGGCCATATTTGATGAAAATAGTTATATTATAATAGCCATAAAGTCAGTAAAAAGCAAACAAAATAAATAAAAAGAAAACTTAGTGGCATCTTACAATTATTTTACAACAAATGGCCAGTGACTGCTTAAAGACAAACGCAAGCTGTCAATTTAAAATTTTGAAGTTGTTTTTTTTAGACTCAGTAAATTAATTAATAAGTACACAGGTTTAAGCACAGAGCATGTAACCATTTAGGTTTTAGACCGCTATAGTTTCTGCCTACCCTCATGGGGTGAAGGCGTGAGTTTATGTATGTTTCTCTCAAATACTTAATTCAAATTAATTTATTGTTTGCCACAGGTGAAATATCAGTTCTTATGATTATTATAAAGGATCGCTGTAACATACCTATAGGTGTACTGGTCCCATATTTTTATTTAACATTAAAATCATTGTTCGTCCTAAGTCAACGTCAATTATTCGTCAAAAATCAGAGATAAAAGAATTAAGTAGTAGGAGCAGTAGGCAATTGATACATACTAATTAAATTATTCATTGATTTCATTAAAATTAAATTACTTATTGATGTCATACAAATTAACTATTCATTGATTTCATTAAATATATCATTGATGTCATACAAAATTAAATTACTCATTGAGACATTAGCATCTAGCTTATCTAATGGTCTAGTCACCAGTATAATTGTCATTAAAAAAGTCATTGATTGAATATTTCTTTACTTTTTTTAAACTATGTGAGGTTACACTGCTTTTACATAATTTGGAAGATTGTTATAAATTTTTACTGCTATCCCAAATATACTCGTTTTAAACTTAACTGTTCTGCACATAATTCCGCTTAATACATTTTTATATCGTGCACTTCTCAATGTGTCATAATTATTTATCATTAGCTGTGCCCGCGACTTCGTTCGCGTGCATGACGGAAAACGTTTTAATTTTTTTGCGCGGAACCCTAATTCCTTTTCTTAAATAAATGTAGCCTAAGTTACTCCTCCTTATTACATCAGCTATCTGCCAGTGAAAGTCGCGTCAAAATCTGTCCAGCCATTTCAGAGATTAGCCGCAACAAACAGACAGACAGACAAAAATTAAAAAAAAAATGTTATTTTGGTATATGTACCGTGTATATGTCACCGGAAAATAACAAGAACCGCAAATTTATAAATTTTCTAGGAAATTTATAAACTTCCGTAGGATTCTAAACGAGAGATAAATTGTATTCTTTTACGCCCACATTTTCGTAAATTGATAAACTTACCGAACTCACGCGTAAAATAATAAGTAAGCAATAACCAAACGCCATGTGCGCTCTGATTGGTTGAATATGTCACGTGTTCCTTCTCCTTCCTCTCCACCGCCATTGTTCGCCATGGAACATAAACAAACCATTTGTTCGTGTGTTTTTGTAAAGTTTTTAATGTTGTAACTGTGTTGTAACTGTGAAAATAGTTATATTTTGCTAAGGTTACTAAACTAGACCCATAATTGTACCTAAGTCTATGGACACAACCATTGCCACTGTCAACATCGACCAATCCTAGCAGTGTGTTATTTTCCGTATTTTAAAAAAGCGTAAAATTAAATGCTCTTCTGTGATTGGTCGAACCGTTGAGAATCTTACGAATGGATATCCGTTAGTTTATAAATTTACCACGAGACGTCGCAAATTTATCAATTTGCGAAAATGTGAGCGTGAAATGATACAATTTATCTCTCGTTTAGAATCTTACGGAAGTTTATAAATTTCCTAGGAAATTTATAAATTTACGGTTCTTGTTATTTTCCGGTGACATATACATCCATATGCATTTAGTAAAAAGCGGTTATTTTAATATTACAAACAGACACTCCAATTTTATTTATTTATACATATAGATTACTGCTGCTTCATAAATGTATAAGCATTCGCTGTGTATCTAAATTACCTGCATGTTCTAAATCCAGGTGCTACTGTTAGAAGCAGGCATGGAGCAGCCAGACGTGACGCTGGTGCCAGCTCTATCGACCGCTCTGATTGGCTCCAACATCGACTGGGCTTACACCACGGAACCAGATGGAAAGAGCTGCTTGGCGCGGCGGGGACAACGCTGTGGGTGGCCTAGGTAACCAGCGATTTATGGAAATTAAAGCATGTTGTTGGATTTTCAGCTTTCGACGTTAAGGTTGAGAGTTGAGATTTCAACAGTTCGCGTTCATTCAGATGTCGACTAGTGTTAGTGAAAACGGAGATTAGATCATCATAGATTTTTCATTTTGCTAAGTCCAGGCTCTTGCCGTCACGAAGAAATAACTTACAAAGTAGTAAAGAGTGAATCGAAATATAGTTCAAACAAATAAATTAATGATCAAGGAATATTCTATAACGTTCAAAACAGGGACAGTATTTTTTTTTTATTTAAATTAGCCTACAGTGTCCCACTGCTGAGCAAAGGCTTTCTCCAAATCCTTCCAGGCATTTTCTTCCAGAGCCACCTGGGTCAAACCCTTGCGGTACGCCTCTAGGTCGTCTCGCCCCCCCCTTCCTGGGCCGGCCTAGACGGCGTCAGGCATCTACCATGTGGAGACTCAAGACTGTTGCCCAGCGATCACTATGCATGGAACCGTCATGTCATGTGCTCTTAAAATCGAAGCTCTTTGAAAATGTCTTAGCAAACTAACGCTAATCCAAGACATTGCTGTAACTCCGTACATTTAGTTGTTGCGCTTTGAGAAAAGATTTAATTAAAGAGTTTATCAGTTATAATTTGATTACTAACTGATTGATTCTAATTATTAATAATAATTTAAAGTTTTTTTGTGATAACTATTTAGATTTGTAGTCGATCAAGAAGTGTGGTGGTTGGTTTACTGCAATCCCTCACAAATGATACCTACCTATGTCAGCGGTGCGCGTTTAGTAGCTGATAAATCTATCTTTTAGCGCATAGCACTGATAAAATTTCGATTATCCTTGTATCTGAAAGCCATCTACATAAATTCTATCCCCCACAACCATCATCCCAACCGTGTGCCATGTTACTTGGGGTCGGCGCAACACGTTTTTTCCTTCCATTCTCCTCTCAACTCCTCTGTCAACCGTCACACTATCATATCCCCCAAAACATCGATAAATTATATCTCCTAAATCTCCCAATTACCCCTGATAATCGATATAACCGCGTCATAACGCCCTGATAGCCATAATCGATTGGGATCACCCATTCCAATCGCATTCTTACTCAATATTTATTCGTTATCAACATCTGATAGTCGTTTGCGAATTAAGTCAATTTGACAGGCGGCGCCTGCCCTTCACTGTTATCAGTATAAACAAGCCACGTAGCGCACGTTTCGCTAATCTTATCATTTACTAGGTACTAGTCATCAATGTTACTATGCTCATTTACTACGTCTGATTTTCCTGTAGGTTTATAATTGCTAAGTGGTGATTCGTTATCATCGATAGTCTACTACAAGTCAAAATTCATCTGTCTAGCCTTTTCTTCTTCCAACTATGTTGGGGACGGCTTCCAGTCTAACCGGATGCAGCTGGATACCAGTATATTACATGGAGTGACTGCCTATCTGACCTCCATAACCCACTTATTCTTTAACACGATACCCCTTGGTGAGACTGGTTGTCAGACGTTTGGGCTTCTGACGGCCCGTAACGACTGTCAAAGATCTACGAATGACAGTCGGGACCAACGGCCTAACGTGCTTTCCGAGGCACTATAATTGTATATAATGTTATTACTTTATCAAGCTGTTGACTCCTTTTCTACAGTTTCCATTGAATATTTCATAGTCTCTGAAGTGTTTTGTTAATTTGGCTCTGTATTAAACGAGCATAGGAAACCGGTGTTCAATTCTTTAATCTTCAATCTATATCCTACATTTGTTCGTTCGTTATATATAGTTCTACATTAACCCCCTTACTAGTAAACGTATTATATCAGATGAATAGTTACACACCGATTTCTCTCTTTCAGTTGTCAGAAATTTGACTGTCGAAAGAAGAAGACAAAGCGTTGTGTAACTATACAGACGCTATACAACGTTTATTAGTAAGAGGGTTAGTAAAAATCTGTAATTCGGATGGTGAAAATAGCATAATTAAGCATAATCACCCTAAGATAGAATGTTCCTACTGCTCCGGCACAAGCATCTTCTCTTCGAGATGGAGTGGGCTGTGCCGCGGGCCCAATGCGGGTTGGTAGATATTACATGTATTCGAATTTTTGGTTCTAGGACATGCCGGTTTCCTCACGCTGTTTTCTTCACCGTTTTGAATCTGCCATCTGTTATTTATCAACCACAGCATGCACTGCGTTCGAAGTTCAAGTTGTATTTCGTAGACTTCTTACACAAAAGCGCGTTTCCTTCAGTTCCAACTCCCATGAGTAGTCGTCGATAGATGGCGCTGTGCCTTGTCCCTTTATCTTGCTATGAATCTGTGACAGGAGTTTATTTATTTAACTTCTCGCACACAATAAGGTACAAAGGTGTACTTTAATGACTTAGGCATTCTCTACTATTCAACCAAGGGTGGTGTAGAGATAAGATGACAGGTGCTCTGTTTAACTGGAATTTTACTATAGTCACAGATAATATAATACTCTAGTGCTATAGTGTTTCAGTTTAATGTAACTGATTAGAGCTCAACTCGTTCTAACGTGTCTGTGCAAGTATTTACGAGCGAAAAAGGTTTCCTAATCTCTGGTGTACCTACCTAATCATGGTGACATGTTATTTGTAAATCGATTTTCGTAGATAATTCAGATACTTGGTACTGAATATAAGGGTCTGAACACTGGGTCGATGATTGGATCTATGAGACTAAAACATTAGCTGGCTAAACGAGGACTTTTTAAATTAAATATCATGTGGAATATGAGCATAGATAGAGTTATACTTACGAAGTTAGCCTGCGGTCTGAGGTAAAACTGTGGATGGGTTACCATTTTGTTCGTATCAAGGAGACTACTTCATCAATGTACCAAACTATTTGGATTTAGTGCTTTTTACCAAAGCGTAGTAGGGACAAACTTGACGCCTAGGGATTGCTCCATATTGGCTCTGGAATTCTGGATCGAGTTGAATGGAAAAAGGAAATGCGTAACACACTATCAATCGGAATCAGAATCATTTTGAAGCAAATTGCTAATCCATTGCTTCATAAGTTCAAAAAATTTGTCTGCTCAACATGTAAATAACGCAATGAATGTTGTTGAACTGTCAAAATGAAACCGATTCCGATTGATAATGTGTTACGCAATTGCCCCGTCGGGCTTTGCCCTGCAGTGGGACAATACAGGCTGATTATTATTATTATTCCCAAGTCCTCACACTTCGGTAGTCATTTTAAACAACTTCTATCTTTCTCTCAAAGAAAGAAAGAATAATTGTTTATTCTGCATAGACAAAACGCACTTTTCAAATAAGAAAAGACATAAAATGTACACATACAGCTACGTAGTCAAAATCCTCTACTGACCCTGTTTTCATTGCCAACGCCGTCTGACTGGCAGATTTCGCGATAAATGGGGTATCAGCAGTGGCAGTCCATTATCTCCATTCGTGATAACTAAGAATTTACATTCAAAAGTGACTGATAAAATACTTGCAATATCTCTGAGAAGATATCAAGTTTTCGCAATATTTCGCAACCCATGTTTATTTTTAGATTGTTTTTTCTGAAATGGCATGTGATTCTTGATGATATAGTTATTGAATATATACTTCTGCTGCTGTAACTATTAACTGTATATTAAAACTAAAAAAAAAAAACCGGCCAGGTGCGAATCTGACTCGCACCTGGCCTGGTCGGCTCGCACGAAGGCACGGAAAAATTCAAATTCAATTGTCTAAGTAGAATTGCTCAACACGGACGAAGGGTTCCGTATCGCAACATCGCAAGGCAAAAAGCGCTGAAAAAAACACATCTCTTGTATACTTAGACCTTTTTTTTTTACTTTTTTTTATTTGTTGTTATGGCGACAATAGAAATACACACTGTGAAAAATTCTACTGTCTACCTATTACGGTTGATGAGATACAGCCCGCTGGCAGACAGGTGGACGGACGAACGGACAATGGAGGCTTTGTAATAGGGTTCCGTTGGCACCTTGAAAACAGTGAATGGGTTTAACTTTTTGAAACTCAGAAAATCGTTCAATATTTTTCCATCAAATGGACGAAGGAATATTTTTGACGGCGAGCCACTGGCATATTGTCGGGGGACCGCATGCGGCCCGCGGGCCGCGGTCTGTGCAACCCTGTTCTAGGGTATTCCCTACCAACAAAACATTATATTCATTCATCTTAGTCGGAGAGGTGCCCCCTTTTAATAAAATTAATCCCAATTTTCATAGATCTAAGGAGAAATTCTCGCACTCTAATAACGGAGAATCATAAACAATACTTGTAGAGGCAAAGTGATGGGTGGCTCGAGCTCAATCAACTCTATGGCGTACATCAGAGGGCACAGCCTGGACTACGACACCTGGGCCGCCATGGGGAACGAGGGCTGGAGCTATGCTGATGTGAGGGAAGCAGTCTCTAATGCACCCTTCGGCTGCTTCTTGCACTCTTCAACTATGTAAAGATAATTGACCTGATAATAATTATTCTTGAAAGGAATTAATTTGGAAGAAATTCAGTGAGTAAATAGTAGCACCATTTTGAAATGATCAATGTTGGATTGAATACTATTTCCATTCTCTATTTTAGGCTCGCCCCTATTACATGGGGCTTAAGTGGCGGTATGTAGGTGTACTAGATATATGTTGGTATCTGTTACACCTCTGCCCAACCGTTCAGGAACAACTAAATTTACTAAATGATTGCAATAAATGTTTGACTTTTAAAATAGATGGGATGTTATGTGATGTGTAGGTAGATGCTATTTGACTACGGGAACAAAGTATGCATCGGAAACTACGCCACCACTACCCACCACGCGCTATTAAAAATATACTCAAAATGCACGCAGCACATGCACACGACGAAGTAGAAGATTGCACTTATGATATGAACGAAAACCACAGATATAGATACACCTAGATAACGCAAGAGCAACTACTTCGCGTGCCAAAAATCGCACCAGTTTACGTTCGAAAATCATAAGCCGCCACTTTCGCGCTCAGTCCTGCGTACTGCTGGCTGGGTGAGCGTGAGCGAGAGAGCGCGAGCTTGTGACGTCATAGTAGGTAGTCAAAAAGTGGCACGCTTAGTTTTCATACAGTTCGTGATACTTGCGTTATCTAGGTATATCTATATCTGTGACGAAAACTAAACTAATCCATCCAATATTCCTAACATAGGTGCTCCCATACTTCAAGAAATCTGAGAAAAATCTGAACATCGAAGGTCTGAACCGCAAATACCACGGCGTTAATGGAGAGCAGTCTATTTCCAGATTCCCTTACATTGATATACCCTCTATAATGATGACTAATGCGTTCCACGAAAGAGGACTGCCTATAGGAGACTATAATGGAGCCTACCAAATGACCACGATGCAAGCCCAAGCAGTAGCACAAGATGGAGAGCGAGTCTCCACTAACAACGCATTCATACAACCAATCAGATACAAGAGGAAGAACCTAACTGTTAAAAGCAAATCTGAAGTGTTCAAAATACTGATAAATAAACAAAAGGTTGCTTACGGCGTCAAATATATTCGAGATGGTCAAGTTCACACAGCTTACGCTAAGAAAGAAGTTATAGTTAGTGGCGGCAGTATAAACTCTCCTAAATTGCTCATGTTGTCTGGCGTGGGTCCTAAGGATCACTTGTCCAAGTTGAATATTCCCGTTAAGAAAGATTTAGCTGTTGGAGAGAACTTACACGATCACGTTACTTTTAATGGTATCATAGTAGCTCTACCCAATAGGACAGCAACTCTGGTTGATAACGAAGAAGTTCTACAAGAAGTCTATGATTATAGTCAAATGAAGCTCAAGCACGGACCACTGTCTGCAAACGGACCGGTCAATTCTATAGCATTTATAAAGACTGATCCTGATTTACCTGCACCTGATATTCAGTACCAAGTAGATCATGCTTTCATGAATGAATATATCCGTGAACCAGAAATCTATGATGAGATAACAATATTCCCTACCGCGTTCTACGATGCTGTGCTCCCGAGAACAATGAATTTGGTTCCGAAGAGTAGAGGAAAACTGTTGTTGAATCCTAAGAACCCACATGGCAAGCCATTGTTGTACGCTAACTACTTCGGAGACCCAACTGATCTTATACCCATAGTCAAGGGAGTAAGGTTCCTTCTTAGTTTGGAGAATACAAAAGCGTTTAAAGAGCACGGTGCATATTTTGAGAGGACACCGTTACGGGCTTGTAAAGACTATCCGTGGGGTACTGACGAATACATAGTCTGTTTGGCTAGATCTTATACATCGACTACCTATCATCCTGTTGGAACTTGTAAAATGGGCCCTAAGTCGGATAGGAAAGCCGTTGTGGACCCAAGATTGCGGGTGTATGGTATATCTGGTTTGAGAGTTATAGACTCTTCTATAATGCCGGTCGTGAATCGTGGAAACACTAATGCACCATCTATAATGATTGGGGAAAGGGGCGTGGCTTTGGTAATCGAAGACTGGTTGAAGAAGCAATGTTAAGTTATTTAACATGAGTTAACTACTAGACTGTTGTGTGTTTTATCTATTGCATCATAGATGGCATTACTTGTATCATTTCATGTTTATGTATACTTGTAAATGACCTAGATTTGACAAAATTATTTATTTTGATTTATTATATTGACACATTTTTTACGACATGTCATCGTATTTTATGCGAAACGTATTATGACATGATTACTTTGTAAAACTCATGTCTTTTTGTTTATCTGGGAGGTGAGTGTGGGTTTTGAAAATAACAAATCATTTTAATCATAACAATACATTTTATTCTAATTAAATTTCATCTTTCTCATATTCACATAACAAAAGTATAAAATTCAACTAGGTATCCTCCTTACGAACTTCTCAATTAATTTAAGTAGACATTTTTTTTCCACCAACTTCATGCAAATTGCACAGTAAGCCACCGTGGGCGTATATCAACAATTTTACTAGGTATTGACAATTTACAATCATTTTTTCTATTGTACATTTTTTTTTTATAAACTGCCCCAACTTTAAACATTACAATAGACAAATCTACAATAAGTTACAAATTCATACTTCATAAGTTTGAAAGAACTGGAATTTACTAAAGTAAGATCACTTGGTTAATGTTCAGGTACAATACAAAATCCTCTAACAGACGTAATTGTTACTACTAGACAAAAGATGGCGCTAAACGCCGAAGCCACAGCCAATATGGCTGGCAAGGCAAACGATCCTATAACGGTCGTGTATTTTTTTTTTATTTTCCAAGAACATGATGTTTCGTTTTCAACGGTTTCACTTCTCGGGAAGCTTAATAACGGGGGTCTGAGAATAGCCCCAGTTCATCTCGCAGTGCTCGATGAGATCTCTCTCAGAGTCTGTCAAAGATGAAAAGTCGAACTCCTGACTGTCGCTGAAGGGGTCTGTGTATGGGTAGTGCACCAGGACGCAGCTAAAGTCCATTGAAGATCCGCAGAATCCGAGTGACTTCCGCAATTTAGTCTCGGAGTCAACCTGTAGACAAAACAGAGAAATTGTTAATACCATTATTTCGTATATCTTAACCAAATGGCAGGACTTAACTTTAACTGCCGCCGATTTAAGTAGAGTGTAGAGACCCCCCTTTGAAGGAAAAGTTGCGAGAACCCCGGATATATAGATATGATGTTTTTAATATTGTAACCTCAACTTTCGAATTTTCTTGTATTGACATCGATTTAAAGGTCAGAAGAGGTGGAAAGTGCTAATAAAATGAAGGGGATGTACCAGCCCTTATGCATCCGTTAAAGGACGATCAAGATTAAAAAAAAATCGGGTCCTCCCCGGAAAGAATTTTTTTATCGTTAACCATTTATCTCCACAAGTTAAAACTTTCCGTAGAGGCTTCTAGTAACAAGATCTTTCCGTAAAAAAAATATGGACTCTTCGACGGCAGTTATACTAAAGCTTAGTCAAACAATTATGTTATTATTGCATGATTCTGAGACTACGTCAAAGATGTTTATGTCGAGCAAAACCACAGCAATCCAAGGAGGAAAATGTGCAAATAATGTACAAGCAATGTCGCACAACATTAATGCAGCGAATAAAAACAGGTTTGGAGAGAGTATAGTCTGGAGGTACAGTTATGATATTTACCTTAATGACGTAGATATCGTTCTCGACACAGAAGGCTTGCAGAAGTACTTCTTGCATATGCGTGGCACTGTCTCCGGGAGGCGCCTCTGCGGTCACACAGAAGAGGGCCCTGTTGCTGTTCTTCGACAGATACTGGATGGCAGGTAGGAGACCGACAGTTAGTCGTTTCTCCACACATGCTCGTCTGAGCACCGTTTTGATGCATTGACTTATTGGGCTGCGAAAAAGAAAGATTTTATTAGACACTGAAAATTTAAAAGGTCGATAATATAGGAAGATTCTACTAAAGGTGGCCATATTAACTACTTTTAATACTCCTATTGAATCGCCAGCATTGCTATTTCATTTAACCCTAAAGTTATTTTACTGTTCTTGAATATTTTAGTGTTAAAAATGTTTTCAACTACTTGTAATAAAATCTGTATCTTGCAAATAATTGGATCATTAATTAATGTTGCAAAACCACAATCACCAAAATGAGAATCATCAATGTCTTATTTGAACAGGAAAATCGTAAAATATTGGTAACAGATTCAAAAAGCTACAAAATTATACATTTATATTTCTTAGATAATATTGCACAATAATTACCTTTTAGCAGCCATGCCGCTGAATGTTTCAGCTTTAACGGGAACAACTGAATCTTTATACATTATGTTGGTCAGCTTAATGCTCTTCAATTCAAACTCGTCACGAATTTTAAACACTGTATATTCCTTGTCACGAATTGTCACAAACACTTCACTCAAATCCAGAAAATCCTTAGGTATTACGCAATCCAATAGAGTTCACAAACTTTTGCAGTTCAACTTATCAATGTTTATGTCACAATGATTTCACAACTTGGCCAGTTAAACTTGCGTGGTGTTGCTCTGAATGCTCTGTGCAGAATGTGGCTTCGTGACGTCGGGCGCCTTTTTTATAGAGGTTACCACGCATGCGCACTATTTTGCCAGTGTGCGTGTAGCGCTCGGACGAGATTCTTCGAAAATTGCTAGTAATTTTCTTGGTGTGCGAATATTATTGAAGTGTGTGTTCATTCAGACGTGTCTACACGAGGGGTGAGTGCTGTGTGCTTTGCTCGTACTATGTACAAACTTGTGGCTGGCGGGTCGCAACGTGTTCGTAAATCAGCCAGCGCAAAGTGAACTTCTCCGTCCCCCGCTCTGTTTGAAATATAGGTGTCAGAGGGGAGATTTGACTCATATGAAGATTCTTTAGTAATAAAGGTTATCAGGTGCAAGGTGTATGTGTGCGAGCGTTTTATCCGCCGAGTTCGGAATTCCCGATAGCTTGGGTTTTATTTGATGGAGGAAACGCGGCCGATTGCGATTGTTTCGTGTAATTTGGGTTTGTGATCGCGGATACTGAAATTTCACGCGGTTTGTCGGTCAGTCTTAGCTCCGGTCCCGGAATTCTCTAAGTAATTAAACATTCAACATTAACACTAGGCTTTACTAAGTATACAATAGTTATCTTATCTCAGAGACTGTAATTATGTATTGCTGATAATTGAGTTACCTTAGGTGAGCAGTTTGATACTTATGTAATGCTGAGTTCCTTTTGTTGTAGCAATTGTTATGACGATTTCATGGAATTCTATTTATATGTATATCTGAAAGGAGGGCAAAAACAACAACATTTCGCCTCTCTATTAGTATAGGGTAACTTTTTCAGTTAAATATTATTATGTATCAACAATTTTCAAATCACGATGTTCTCCGCAGTGACATTGAAGTCATCATTTCTTTTTGTTTGGTACACTTCTACAACGCAGATGTCATTCTTCATTTACTATTGTTTTTCAAAAACAAATGTGACATTGTTTGCTGTCCTCATTTCTTCTACCTTCACTATCTGCTCTTGTCTATAAATAACGTTAGTGTTATGTTTGTTATTGTTTTTCCATTTCCTATTATGTATTTGTTGTATAGCATAAGCATAATTAGACTATAATGTTCCATGCCTCCTCTCGGTGAAAGGGAGTGGAGTCTGGACGATAACACACCACGCGGGCCCAGTGCGGGTTGGTAGGTGTCACATGTCTTCGAGTTTTTGGTTCTTGGACTTGCCGGTTTCCCAGTGAGATGCATTGCATATAGGCATATAAGCAGTGCAGTGTTGTAAAATCTTCATACATGGTATGAAGATTTTGTTTTTTGTAAGGTATGATAATTTAGTGAGTTTCTTAATTGTGGGGCACACACTAAAATGTAATTGACAGTCTTATGTTGATATATCGAGGTAGGCACTGATTATGTGCCTATATGCAATGCACGCCACTGCGGTTTCCTCCCGATGTTTTCCTTCACCGTTTTGAGAGCAATGGTGATGAAATGGTTTGTTAGTTTGTTGTATAGGCTCGCCCCCTATTACTTGGGATTTAAACATGACTGAATGTAGTTGTACTTTAAGTACACGTATGACTAAATGTGGTTGTACACATACACATCTCTTGTCTTTTGGGAAAACAAAACGGGATGTTACGAGTACCTATGTTATGTATGTGTACGATGCTCTGTCACTGACGTAGGAAAAACTGGACTCCCGACCGACGACGTCAGAGAATTTCAGCTGGTTTTGATTAATTTCAAATTGCTCGTTTATATTGACACCGATGTCGCACGCGTTCACATAAATCTATTTAGCACATATTTACAATGTCGAAAATTGTTGAATGAATTCATTGAATATTGTAGCCGATGTTGAGGTATTGTATTATATCCCTATTCTCTTGCGTTGGTAATGTAATATTACCTGTCTATGCTAAGGACTGTATGTCCTCCAAATACCTTCTTACTGATTCTATACTTATCTTTATTATTTCCGTCAACATTTTCCTCTACTTTGTCGCTAAAAATAGCATTGTGATTAAAACTTGCAAATCTATTTCGGGCAAAACATTACCGATAATACCAATTATTTTATTGCAAAACCCTAAATTAAACTGATTGATTAGGTACAAAGTTTAATCCGCCATTTATCAATTTGTTTTGGACGATTATGATAAGAAAGGCTGACTCATAGAATTATTTTTTCGACTTTACTGATTGGCACAACGGTAGACTACAAAAACAAAACGGTTTGGACCAACTCTTTTGTTTGTGTTTTTGTTTAAAGTGCAATGGAAAGTACAAAGACATTCTTGGGAATGTTATTGTACTTTCCATTGCACTTTACAACGTCATTCATTACAGACGGGGATAAATTCCCAATTCAATATGAAGTTTTGGTCAAAGCCGGACGTCAGGTAACTTCGCTATTAATATCTTTGCCGGACATGGACTGAAACTTTTTGGTCAAAAGCACACTTGTGCGCATGGCAAAGTGCTTGGTGCAAAATATATTACACTAGCTTAGGCCCGCGACTTCGTTCGCGTGTAATTTCTTGTTCCTCGACCCACCCAGTCGCATCGCATCGCCTGCCCGCGCTATAACTTCGTTTTTGCTTAGCGTTCTTTCCTCCTTTTTTTCTTTTTGCTCGGCTCCTAAGAATCGCAGCGTGATGTTAATATATAGCCTATAAGCCTTCCCCAAGAATTGCGCTATCAGATGCAAAAATATTTTTCAAATCCGACTGGTAGTTTCAGAAATTATCGCGTTCAAACAAAAAAAACAAACTCTTCAGATATTATTAGTAGGTATGTATATATTTTGTTCAAGTATTTATAACAGAATTATTTACTGACGTCTTAACTTAAATCTGACGACGTTTCAACGAAATAATTTAAAACTCCAGATTCGATTGAACCCTTAAACTCGGTAAAGGATATTAAACCTTCACCGAAGTCACTCGTTCATTGACACAACGTTCGTTCTATTATTGGAGACATGTCTCTTCACATCTGCTAACATATAAAATTATATTCCACTTAAATCTTCATTCATAAATAAGTTGATCTTCATCATCACCATTCTCCTCGTATCCCAAATTCCCGATTTATTTGGGATCAGCGCAACATGTCTTTTTCTAGTAGTCGTCATCTTGGTAGCCCACTCCCTGTCTAGACATACCACCTTTTACACAGTCCATCGGCCATAAATAAGTTAATCATTAGCAAAATTGTTTCGTCATTTATTTATTTATGGAGGGATAATAATCAGCTACAATACAAAATATGACATGTTTTAAAAAATAGTATAAGGAGTGTTAACAATATTGTGGCCCATTACATTATCCGCATATTACAAACAAAAATGGTCATGTCAAAACTGATAAACTTTTGTTTCTTTTCCATTTGCCATCCATGTGCACACTCATGACAACTGGCTGAGTTTTGAGTTCGATATCGAACCTCCTTTAAACCGCTATGTCATGCTGTCATACATTGTGTAATCACGCGGGAACGTTGACCCTTGTCTTTGCACGATCTTTGTAATCTACTTATTGTGTGAATGTCACTAGTGTCTGGCATGTGTTTTTAATGTTTACATTATTACCTTATCTCGTTTCAATAATGTTACATATGTATTTACTTAGAGATACGACATTTACGACATTTAATTTTATTTGTGAGATAAAATCGGGAAAATTTGAGGCGTAAATACCATAGACGTTTTTTGGGGCGATATTTCCTTTTTAATAAATTAAAAATATTTTGTAATTGGCTATGTTTTGATGATTATTGTTGGAGAATCCCAATTACAAGGACAGTTTTGTTATCACTTATTAATTATTGTTTCGCATTAAATGTTTTGTATATTATGTGTTTTGTCAAGTTTCATGTTGTTTGCGGTTTCAATGTTTATCCTGAAAGGCAACCGCGCTACTGTATTACTTTGTACTGCTTTATTTTAATCTTTCGGGCTATGTGTCCAAGGTAAGTATATATTTATACATTTATAAAAAAAAAACTAACTTCTGCCCGCGACTTCGTACGCGTCAAAGGGGTTTGAAGTGGTTTGAGTCTCTGGGATTAAAAAACGAACTATAAATTGCCGTGTTTAATTATTTATTTAAAAAATGTCTATTCGTCATTAGTTTCTTCTCCATAAAGGTTTCATAACGTTTCTATTACCTCAATAGTTCAATATGCTTAAGTACCTGGAGGGAAAAAAACAAAAAAAATCCTTGTTGTTTTAGACTTATATTTCGGTGAATAACTCCGAAACCTGACGCTTTAGGATATTATGTTATATAACATTTTTTGTTTGTATAAGTGTTCTCTATCTAAATATATAACTTTTGTTGTGCACCGCGATTCTGAAAAAAAAAACAAAATGGCGGCCGACCTTAGGGCCACCCTCCATACAAAAAACTTCAAACCCCTTTCTCTTTCCCCCGACTCCGTCGCTTGCCCGCGCTATTATTTCGTTTTCGCTTAGCGTTCTTTCCAACTCTTTTTCTATTTGCTCGGCTCCTAAGCGTCCTAGCGTGATGTTAAGTAGCCTTTAGACTTCTTCAAGAATTGGGCTTTCAAATGCAAAAGATTATTTCAAATCTGACTGGTAATTTCAGAAATTAGCGCATTCAAACAAACAATCTCTTCAGCGTTATTATCATTACAGATATAAGTAATCAGATTTAAGCAATAGGTACTTAAAGGATAACGTCAGTAGAGACTAAAATTGACATTAAAATCTACCTATTGTATATCCTTAATATTCAAGTCAAGATTTTACGAGAGTTATCTACATAATTTTGCATTCTTTTAGAGGACTACAATTTTTATTATCTGTGGGCAGTTGCAGCACAGAGTACTTTTTGATAGACTGAGTTGCAGGCAGGTTGCAGGCGGCATTGGCTTAA
Source organism: Amphipoea lucens (assembly GCA_947508005.1). NCBI lineage: Eukaryota > Metazoa > Arthropoda > Insecta > Lepidoptera > Noctuidae > Amphipoea > Amphipoea lucens. The sequence goes on from OX382379.1 coordinate 14,412,275, forward strand.
TGTAGGTGCCTAACTATTTCATTTATCGATTTATGATTCGTAGGATTTATCTAAAAATAAATAGTGACTAACTAACTATACCTACTAACAAATAAATACAAAAACAAAACAAAATAATTATAATCCTATGTGCTATTTTCGCGAAACTGTTGGCAGCGGCAGGTACGACTTTAAAATGTCAAGGAGGAAAATTATTTTATTTTCCTGTTTGACCAACATATTCGAATATTGGTAATTTTCGTCTCGAAAGAAGAATCGTTTGGTTATCCCATAAAATGTAATTTCATATATCTATGGGATATCCTAACTAATACCTATTATAAATGCAAAAGTGTCTGCGTTAAAGTTTATAGATACCTATGTGTTATGCTTTTACGCTAAAACTGCTGAACGGATTTGGATGGAATTTGGCACTCGGATAGTCCATGACCTGGGTAAGGACAAAAGCTGCTTTTCATTCCGGATCGCGGACGAAATCGCGGGCAATTAGAGGTAATTATTAGTAGGTACATTGAAATAACGCACGCGAATTTCCGTCCGATTTCGCTCAGCGGAACTATTCACAAACATTCGACGGGCTATCGTGTCGATACCCTGATTTGCCTTGACCCCGACGGCAAACAGCTGTGGAAAGAATAGCGGTCGGTTATTTGATTTAAACTGTCTTTTTTTTTTGTTGCTTTGTGAACACATTTTAGAGGACTCCTTCGATAACATTGATTGATGTCGATTCGGCACGGAAGCGTATCGAAAGGTTGTGATTAGCCCTTAGAATCATCCTTTTTTGAGCATAATGTTTTAGCTCTGTACTTGTAGCTAGTGCTCATTTTAAACGTGGGCCCAGTTCCCCCTTAGGTGGAATTGGTCCCTGCGGGGCAATTGCGTAACACCTTATCAATCGGAATCGGTTTCATTTTGACAGTTCAACAACATTCATTGCGTTATTTACTTGTTGAGCAGACAAAGTTTTCGAACTTATGAAGCAATGGATTAGCAATTGGCTTCGAAATGATTCTGACTCCGATTGATAGTGTGTTACGCAATTAGGGTGCTGGTCCCAGATTCGAAGTGGGACGAGTTGCCCCCTTTGGTCCCGGGTCCCAGTTTCGAAGTGGGACGAGTTGCCCCCTAATCAAATTAGAAAGGTGGAATTGGTCCCTAGTCCCAGTTTCGAAGTGGAACGAGTTGCCCCCTAACCCTATTTATGGGTTCAACATAATAACGCTTTCCTGACACAAAATAATGTGTCATAAATTCATATCATAATATTTTCTCTCTTCATTATTTCTCGGAACTTGTTTATAAACATGCAAAAACCCAGTCCGCGGTGGGCATGATAATAACAAACATATTAGGATAATATGAAAAACAAAATAATGAGGTATTTAAAAAACAAAATAACGAGGCGCAGTTCACATGCACAATAAAGTCAAAGGTTATCATTATCAACGATTGATCAAAACATTGGACTTGGTGCCAATCTGCCTAGACTTTTAAAATAATAAATAATAAAATTTTATTTGTACACACTTTGAAAAACATACATAAGTACACACACACAGGATTAGGTACATTGTACAGACGCACATCAACCTACCCGAAACTGTCACATTTCCCCAATCAACTTTGAACCTTATGGTTTAGTGATAAAGTTGAAAATCTATTAAAGAAATTTGACAGATTGTAGTAGGTTGATGTGCTGGCGTCTGTACAATAGAGACACATTAAAGGGCTAATTGCTGCCTCCTAAACTAGACCAAAGCCTGTGTTTTAGGAGACAAAATTCGTTATCGTGCCCCCAGCGCCCGAACAAAAAAAAAAAAACGAAAAATAAATACCGATGAAACGAGCTGTGATGATGTAATAATAATACAGATTAAACGAGCTGTATATATACGACTCTGGCGGAATGGACACGAAAATATTTGTCGGATTAATCCGACATAAGCGGTTAAAAGGTTAAAATCATTTTTCACTTTGCAGTGTCAATTTTGGAAGTCGGTTGTTTTTTCTATGAAGCAGCTGTTACATTTTTGTTAAAATCATGTATTTACTGAATCTATAGTAACAGGATGTCCCTGCTCCCAGTAATCGACGAAGCAGCATAGTAGGTACCAAATTAGAACTTAGAAGTAAACAGCATTATAAACAAATCAAAGAAACCACAATTAGACATTCACAACGATAATATAAACTTTTCCGTTAAAGAATCTATTATCGGATTTGTCAACACCCTCATTTGGATCGGTCTCCTTAAATAAGAAGTTAGGTACAGACGCCTGCACATCAAGCTACTACAATTTATCAAATTTCTTTAATAGAATTTTAACTTTATGGCTAAAGCATTAGGTTCAAAGTTGATTGGGAAAATTTGACAGTTCTGGGTAGCTTGATGTGCAATCTGTACAATTTCAATAAAGCTTCTAGAATGAAATAAGTACCTACAGTAGAAATTTTTCACCTTCCCATTCCCTTTTACGGCGACAAAAGAAATATGCCTTGTTGTTTTTCCTAAGGATGATGAGAAAAATTGTACCCGCTCCAACAATATTTTTTATATGGCTAGAAAGGTATTTTTATGTACTTAGGTATAATTTGTAATAGCTACTTTAGCCCTTGTTTAGTTTTGCCGTCCGTTTTGAGTTATTTTGAACCCTCCAAATGAACAGTTTGCGAGGGATTATGGCCATCAACTATCGGATTTTGATGGACATCGTCATCGCCACCATCATCATCATCTGGGTCATACTATTTATTTTAATATAAGGTTAACACATTTTATAACAACAAATGACGTTGTCGTGTGCTCGACGTCCTTTTCTTAGTTGGTCTAATAAAAATGATCTGAAAAAATACAAAATATACTTACTTTTTATTTCTGTAAAATACCTAAGTCATGTTCATACCGGGGTAACTCGTCATAGTAAATATTGTTCCTATTGGAAAGACCTTTTCAAAGACACTACATTATTGCTGTTGGGAAGGGGTCAAATCAAATCAAAAGTCACTTATTCAAACTAGGCTGAGAATCAGCACTTTTCGAACGTCAAAATTACAAAAGACAGTCCCCCAAAACGCCCGCCCTTCACCACTTCCTAGTGCTTTTGCTGGGGAGAAGAAGTGGCGGAACAAACTCCCCAGCAGCACAACTGTCTGTTCAGTTAGAAAATACCTACGAAACCGCCCATGACCCTTTTCTTGTTATTCTTTTGCTTCAAGACTTTCTTAGAATCTTGCTAACTTGATTATGTGTTTAGTGGTATTTAGAACTGACTGGTAAACACTACACAGTATATAATCTTATTACATAGGTAGTAAACATGTACTTAATCCTTTTTGTTAAGACTATTTACTTTAGGGGTTTATTTATAAACGATCATTAAAGATAATGACGTTCAAACGTAAAAATATATGGTTAAACAGTCGCTAATCTCTACTTAATTTTAAGCAACGTTTTATTGTTTCATCATATTTTCAAATCAAATCAAATAGTTTATTTGTGTTACACAGGTATATATAACATAGGTCTTGCAATATAAAACGAGTCATGGGCATATAAATTTATTAGAAAATTAAACAATATTAATATAGTTTACAATGCACTCTATTTAAAGCCCTTTATTTAAAGCAGTAGAGTTTCTTCTTGAAGACTTCCACTGCTTGTGTGGGCTTTCCAATTACATCACATCAATCTATCTATCACAATTATCTACCTAGCCTTTTTTCCAACTATGGATCAGCTCAAACTACTTCAAGATCGGCGAGGGCATCAGTCTCAACCAAATCCTAGCTATCGTTAAGTTAATGTCAAAAGTCAAAACGTTTATTGCGAACTAAGTGTACAATGTTGGTGTTATTTCATGGGTATCATTTAAGCTATCACCAATTTAATTAGTTTTGTGTTTCTTAAATAATAGGGTTTGTCCTCCAAATAGTAGATCTGTCACCAAAATGTAGTCACCAAACAATGCAAGTGACCTAACCAAACCGAACCTCGGGGTGCCCTTCGCTCGCTCTTGCATCCTGTGTCGACGGAGCCCCGCTTCGCGGGGCCCCTATTTCTGTGTAAAGGGTTTAAAGTAACCTAACCAAACCGAACCTCGGGGTGCCCTTCGCTCGTTCTTGCATCCTATGTCGACGGAGCCCCGCTATCTGAGAACGAAAATATTTCGTGGCGATAGATCTATTTATTAGGTGATACAACTTGATGACAAATATAAATTTTGGTGATAGAAAATATAGTTCCCTTATTTCATGTTAGTACCTACTTATGACTTAGCAGCCTTTAACAAGCATTGCAATTATCATTCGCCTGCCCTTATCATAATAAATTAGCATGCATTAAACATTATTATTAATTAATTATCATTTCGTTTTAAGATGTCTCTGTCAAAACAATCAATATGCCTAGCCTTTTTCCAACTATGTTGGGATCGGCTTCCAGTCTAACCAGATGCAGATGAATTTCACGGAGCGGCTGTCTATCTGACCTCCGTAACCCAGTTACTGGGTAACACGATACGTGCCCATTGGTAAGACTTCATCAAAATAAATGATTTCAATAATTGGTTTTACTCCAATCGCCATTACAATAAAATTGTAGCGCAATAACATTGTACGCTTTACATCACACAAAGTCAAATCGTCAAATATTAGCTGCGTACATGGCGCCCATCAAAAAACAACAACAAGAATTACTTATGCAATGTTTTCAATGAAGGAATACAACTGCGCCGAGTCTCAATTTGAATGTAAATATAGAAAAACAACCCTTTCAATGAATTCGTTTTGGTCCCACAATATTGTATAAATAAATGGTCTCACATTATACGGTTTTGTAATAACGAGAACAAGTAGGCTTGCTAATTTTTATCTCCCGACTTATAAGTTTGAGGACTTTACTCTATGTATTTAATTTCATCACCACTGATGTCAACACGGTAAAAGGAAACCATTGTGAGGAAACCGGCATGTCCTAGAACCAAAAATTTGAAGACATGTGACATCTACCAACCCGCACTGGGCCCGCGTGGTGGATTACAGCCCACTCCCTCTCACAGAGAGGAGGGCTGTGTCCCAGCAGTGGGAACATTATAGGTTTGATTATGATGATAATTTGATACGGGTAACCACGGATATAATTACGCGGCCTACCTGGGTCATTTAGTTTTTAAAATATTAGGTATTTACGTGTCAAAGTCAGAATCAAAAATCATTTAAGTATCATTAAGAAATACTTACAGCAATTTTCAGCATCAGATGCATATATTATAGAACGCCATAAACGAACACACTTTTTTCAAACTAAGTATCTAAATGTAGTACGTAGTACCATGAGCTGAAACAGTAAGCTACGACCGGTCATCGACTCGTAGAACTCGACTACGATAAGTCATAGAACTCATAGACAAGCACATGCCACCTCTGACTTTCATCGATTGCTTCCCTCGCGGCCTCGTGGAACAGGGTCAAGGGCTCACAACCTCGCAGCGATCGCTAATCGCGCATGTGTCGAGAAATTCCGTAAAACTATAACATTTCACATTTTTTATTGACTGAACTTTTTTGTTCGTGGAACAGGGTGATTCAGGTTACTGAATAGCTGTATAGTTATCGTTTATTAAAATCAAATTGTTTAGGAATTTTAGGATTATGAGAACTATGAGAAGTACCTAGTTAGTTATGTGAAATCAATATTTGTGCCGTGACAAATGGTTGAATCAAAATTATTTAGGTTTATAACTACGACAAAAGTTTTCATGGAAACCTCAGGGATTTCTTCAAATATCTAAGTACAGTCCGGCCGTCAAGAGATTGCGTTCCTGACACATGTCAGTGCAACAATTCTAGTAACAATATCAAATTCGCAAAACACGTATTCGTTTGTATGAAACTGACAGGTGTCATGAACGCATTCTTTCAGCGGCCGAACTGTAGTTTTATTTATTTAATACTTCAAGCACATAAATGTACAGAGGCGGATTTAATGCCATAGGCATTTTCTACCAGTCAACCTTTGGGTGATACAGAGGCAAACAGTGGTAGGTGCAATCATGAAAATTGAGGAATAAATATTTTAAATACAAAGATACACATAAACCTATTAAAACTATGAATATAATATATAACTCATATAACTAATTAGATATAAATATAAGCACAAATAAATATACATAAATGCATGAATACACTTACTAACTAACTAAAAAGAAATAAGACAAACAATGAGAAAAAATATTAACGTTGTGATGATACTGCCATCTTCCTGCGAATGTGCTAAAGGATAATCGGTGGGTAGTTTAAAGATGTGATGTACCTAATACGAGTACTTAACTGAATAATAAAAATATAAATTCAGAATGGCAATGACAGCTCTTTTATCGCCCACGATCGCAATAGCAAAACCTTAACATAACCAACTTCTACTTAAAAGTTACTTGAACTTACATAACAACTTGTGGAAGATGTAGAAAAAACATAAAATTTTCCTTCGAGTTGACATCGACAGCCAAAGACTACTGGAGTATGCTGTAATCATTCGGCAGGTGGACGGGACCGTTTTTTATGATATAACAACTGTAATATGCTTTATTTTAAGAGGAAAACGACCCGCTTTTACAGATGATGTAATTATAGAACTTTTTATTTGAACTTACTTTTTAGAAAATCTTACGGAAAAAGTCCTTAATTTTCTTTTTCGGGATTGCAAGACAAATGAAACTTTCTCTTAAGGGGAAGCCAAAAAAATGAAGACTGTTTTTCTTTAATTAAACAGCTTATGGCTCATAAAAATAACAAAAATCTTATTGCAAACTGCTGCTGTATTTCTAAGGCTGCCAAAGGAGTTCCAGAAGTCTTTACTAAAGAATTGTGTGTGTATTTTTAGAAAATCATGGTTTGTTATTCTTCTCGACGCCCTTTGTGTTTGTTTATAGAACAACATGGAAGGTTATCGTTCTTTATTGAAATCGATATCAGTTCATCGATTCTGTTACCTATATTTTTGTTTTGATTACCTCCTCACTCGAATGTTTTGGATTCTCGTAATTTTAAGAACGTCACACAGTCTGATCTCAGACGGATCTGTCAAAAATCCCTCTAATTTCCCTACATTTTTGACAATGATTGTCGCTGAGATGAGATTGCGACTAGATTTTGAACGTTTTTAATTAAGTACAGGAATTGGCCTTCAGTTCATCGATTCTATTACCCATATTTTTGTTTTGTTTACCTACTTTCTCGCTCGAATGTTTTGTATTTGTATTGGCATCGGATCGTGTGTCGATATATACCTGGTATCTAATCGATACTAGTCAATCGAGTGCTCGATTAGCAAGTTTCCGAGTAGTAACACCCTGCACTATTTAGTTGGAACTTATGTTATCTTTAGATCTTTACTTGTTTTCACTATAAATGAAGATAAGTGGAACCAATATGGAAAATTGATTATATGGAAAGTATAGTAAATGTATTCTTTTGGTTTTCCTGGCTTTTTTAATAATGTGGTCTCGTATTCCTTTCTAATTCTGAAGAAATTAACGCAAATAGGACTTTTAAATTTATAGTCACAGAATGCAGAAAAATATAACTTATATTTGTTTTAAAACCTTAAATTAGGCTTCCTCGTAGGCTGCGGGCCTGCGGACGGAGAGTAATGGGTAGCTCGCCGTCAGGCCCGTGCCGGACGGCGCGTACGTGTTCCACGCGCGCCTCAAACAGATGTCAGCAAAAATGTGAAACGCAAAATAAATGAATATGAACATGGAAGGGGCCTGCCAGAGCCGAAGCCTGCCGGGGGTGCGGGATTGTCTGAAAGGGTTACCGCTACCCCGGAACATAAAGGGCTAAGGAAGGAACACGGATGGGTTTTAGTCAGTAAGAGTCTGACACTCCCTTCCGCTCCACCCAGAGCGGGAGGAGTCATTTGATGATTTCCCATCCATAAAAAAGGGCTTCCTTGTAGATTGTACACATTCAGCCCACTTTCGCAATGACGTGAAAACACCACGGCGCGCGGCGGGACTTTATCGCGCACTTGATTTTCAACTCTCGGTTATTAGCCGAGAATTGAGAATCCAGAGAGCGCATCCCAGCGCGTCAAAAAAACCTTGGAGTTGCAACTCTCGACGCTGAGGACAGAGTTGAAAATCCAATGCGCGAAAAATAATCACCGCGGGAAAAACACGCTCGTGTGTACCTGGGCACAGAATACTTAAAGTACTACGTACAGAAAGGACACTCCCTTCCCCGCACTAACATCAGTTACCGCACCTCACCCCGCACTTCGGCGTATTCGTCGCAGTTCTTTAACAAGAGCGCTCGTAAACACAAGTACCTCACGCACACATTCATACGTATACAAACGTAATTTTTTAATGTAGTAGTAGTAGGTAATTATTTTGCGAGCGTTGTATGGAGTGTCCGGGGTGTGACCTGGGCTAAGAGAAACAGTCTCGTTTGTCATGAAAATATGTTATTTTCACCACAAAAACGCTCTGTATTTGGACAGCTGTTATTATGAGGGTTTTTCCATTAGGAATTTTCTCAGTAGCAGCCCACAGTGGAATTTGGTGGTGTGATGCCCCCGTGCCTCGGATAACACGAAAGCCGTTGGTCTTGCGCCTGATCTCTCCCCGGTCGTGTCGGATTGCCGTCCCATCGGACTATGAGAGTAAAGGAACAGAGAGCGCACCTGGTGTTTGCGCACTTTTTAATATGTCCTGCGTTTGCGTACTAGGCTAATCTCCGTTGAGAAAGGCCACTGAATTCGGTAGGGACGTTTTTTTTATTGTGTGACCGTTTACAAACCAAAGTTTAACGGAATGGGTTTTCCACGGCGTTGCTAACAACATTGAACATGGCAACACGGAGAATGCCACCTACCAACTTCGTTTTTTATCCTCCAGGTAAGATAGAATTCAAGTAGGGGACATTTATTTCTATGGTCGTGGATATTGCCCATAATGGAGGTAGATATTGGGTTTTCTCACTCACATCGCGTACAAACCTACTCTAGACAGACGCATAAGGAAAAGTTATCATTATCACTAAGGAAACGCCAAAGTAATATTTATGATGTTTTTACCTCCATGTTTTGTTTATTTGTTTGCTGAGGACACTTAACTGTTTGCGGAAATATGTTTGTATATCAATTTACACCGTTCTACAGTGTAGGTTATGATACGGATCAAATTGAAAGTTGTTTGTGTCGATAAAAGAAACTAGTTGATTCCAAAACATGCTTGTTAATGATTCCATATTGTGCTCGTTAAGTTTAACAAATGCCTCTTCCGAACAATTTTCTCCTCTTCATTCTATGTTATTGGGATTGGCTTCCAGACTTAGTCTTTCAAGTGGACCCTGGCGACCGTCGTTGGTCATTTCAACCAGCCCACCTTCCTCCAGAAGCAGATTAGCTATTCAGAATATCTGCAAAAAATCTGGATACCTGAGGGTTTCTGTTCAAATTTAGGTGCGCCTGTGTAGCTTCTACAGGGTGAAATTGAATTCATGGGCATCCTTTTAAGGGGTAATTGTAATCATCATTATGAACAACTTTTACTATGGGACCAAACCTGAAATCGCGAAAAAAAAAACAGCTCTTCCCTACATTTTGTCGAGTTATCTGAACATAAATGCAAGGAACAGCTGATTTTTTTTCGCGATTTTAGGTTTAGTCCCATAATAAAAGTTGTTCATAATGATGAGTAGAATGACCCCTTAAAAGGATGCCTATGAATTTAATTTCACCCTGTAGAGACCTATTTAATAACTTTTACCATACATGAACATGAAAATGTTTCTGCCATATCAATTGTATTTAACAACATCTTATACCGTGTTTTTATACAAATAAATGATTTGTTATTGTTATTTATTCAAAGAGCTCATGCGCAACGGTTTCTTCAGCCTCCATGCAAGCTTTGCACAGAGGCCTCTCTTGTTTATTAAATAGAGTATCTTTTTCTCGCAAAGCCTCTGTTTTCCTTTAACATTTACCCACAATTTGCTTATCGGAGGTCAAAACGTTATTTATGTAGTATGTTCTAGGTAGTTTGTCAAAACACATTTAAATTCACAACTGCGGGATAAAGATGACCTCAAATCAAGTACCTATATATATTTCTCTGAAAGCAAAATTGGGTCAAGAAGCAAAAGAACTAAACAGGATAAATGTAGGTGAAAAAGGCAACGAAAACAATAACAAACTAAAAGCAACTGTTTACAAACACATCGTGGTTTGTGTTATCTCGGTCTATGACCCCGATACAGAATGATAATTCGGCACTAGTGACACTTTTGTTTAAAGACATGTGCGCAGCTTTGCACATACATTTTTGTGACTTGGCATTTTATCAAATACAGTGTTGTTTTGACGGAGGGTGTGCGTTAGGTGCTCGTGGGTCAGTTGAAGGTTAAGCTACTCTTGCCGCGATGGGTAGCCATCCATTAGGTACATATCGAGACCCCTCCGTGTCTCGGAAAGTACGTTAAACCGTTAGTCCCGGCTGTCATTCGTACCTAGATCTTTGACAGTCGTTGCGGGTAGTCAGAAGACCAAAAGTCTGACAACCAATCTTACCAAGGTGTATCAGGACAGATATGCAATCGCTCCATGTAAAATAATCGTATTCAGCTGCATTAATACTGGACGGCGCGCCGGCCCCGACGTAGCTGAAAAAAGGCCAGTTAGACTGGACGCCGGCCGGCGGCCCCGACGTAGCTAGAAAAATAGCTAGGCAGAGAGACATCTAAAAACGATAGCTAGAATAGGGTGGAGTGGAGACAGACGCCCTCGCCGATCTTGAACTATCAAGTAGCTCAAGTTCAGTAGACGTGTTTAAAACAATCCAATTAGCTACAAGTACAAGTAAAAATTTGAAGATAGTAAAATAGTTTATCGTTTTTGGGAAGTTCGATAACTACGGATGTGGTAATAATACCGACGGGAAAAATACAGACACGTTGCTGCAGTCCAGTGCACACACATTAGGTAAATCTTATGTAAGCAGATCTAAAAAATGTGGAGTCTGGCACCTCTGAGTAGGGATAGTTCAGATTCTTTGAAGCATGTTTTACTCGTTTATAACGATTAAATATGCCCAACCTTTTCCCAACCCAACTATGTTGTGGTCGGCTTCCAGTGTAACCGGATGCTGCTGAATAACAGTGTCACACTAATATTATAAAGGCGAAAGTTTGTGAGTGTGTGTGTGTGTTTATATGTTTGTTACTTCTTCACGCTCAAACGGCTGGACCAATTTTTATGAAATTTGGTATAGAGATAGTTTGAGTCCCAGAAAAGGACATAGGATAGTTGTTATCCCGATATTCCCACGGGATCGACACTTATGCGGGTGAAACCGCGGGGCGCAGCTAGTTTTACATAAAGCGACTGCCTATCTGACCTCCACAACCCAGTTACTGGGTAACACGGTACCCGATTAGATTACCCTTGGTAAGACTGGTTGTTAGACTTTTGGTCTTCTGACTACCCGTACCGACTGTCAAAGATCTACGAATGACAGCCGGACTTAACGAATGTCTGATTAAAATTATTATCATGCTTATATGCTTTACTTCTACAAATATTTGTACTACAAAACTAGTTACAAGCAAATCGATATCAGCGAGTGTTTTAATTATGATAACATAGGCATCCGCATATCGAATATAATCCCTATTATAGTAATAAAATTATATATCTTATAATCTTATTACTATATATAATAGTGATGCTTTTCCTCAAGAATTGCACAGAAAATAAGGCTTAGATAATGTAATCTAATCTAAAAGTAGAAAGACGTAGTACAATATCTAAGGATGATTCGTTTATGCTCACTAGTTCCTTCCCGAAGTAAAGGTCGAATGTTGTCCTTTTGAACTGTGTCATTATCATAGACGAGATACGTAACAAGTTTAGTCTCGTGCAGTCTTAACAACATACCATTTACGTGTGTGTATGTGTGTCTTTATGTTACTGTGTGTTCGGTTTGCGGAGAGCAGTGGTGGCCCAGTGGAAAAGGCTGCGACTTACGAGTTGTAGGTCGTAGGTTCGAACCCAGACAGGTGCTTTACTTTGTGTAAATTATTTCATCACCACTGCTCTCAAAAACGGTGAAGGTAAACATCGTGAGGAAACCGGCATGTCCTAGAACCAAAAATTCGAAGACATGTGACATCTACCAACCGGCACTGGGCCCGCGTGGTGGATTACGGCCCACTCCCTCTCAGAGAGAGGAGGCCTGTGTCCCAGCAGTGGGAACATTATAGGCTGATTATGTATGTATGTGTGTTATGTATGTTCGGTTTAGACTATCTTTAATTAAATAACGCGTTATTTATTTATTTTAACATAAAACGGCCAAGGCCAATTACATCAGTTAAACGTACAAACACATAAGTTATGTACACTCAACAATATATGCAGTATGCAGGATCGCCGGATATAGTTGAAGTTTAGTAAGAAACCGGTGGATGTTCTCGAATAAAATTTTATTTTAATAATAGAAAACAAACAGCTCATTTATCAAATTAAACAGTCGATTATCTCTTTTGTTGATTGTACATTAACGTAGTTTACCTACATACATACAAAGTATACAACTGCTCTACTTATAAGCTCGTTTCACAATACTCCAGACATACTGACAAGGTCTTCCGTTGAGCGCAGAGAGTGTGCGAGGGACAGGAGACTGGGCTCGAGCCACGATTCGACTCCCAGGCATGGCAAGCAATCTGTGCCTCCTGTTACGGCTATAGTTTGTCGCAGCAAACAGCTGGGAATATATAGGCCTCTGAATCAGTGTCATCTTCAAATCAATCGAAAGATGTCCACTGCTGGACATAGGCTACCAGTGTCGTCACATCAACCGATCCTGTGATCTTGGAGTCCCTAAAGCAAGAGAGAATTCAAAATTCCTTAGTTTTTGTTTTATTCTTCCCTTGCGGTGGTAGGGCTAACGCCCTCCTGGTTTGCGAGATTTGCGACCACTCTCCCACCGGAGTCCGGCGTCAAGCAGCCTGCTGAGTTTCGTCGATGCGTGGGAGTTCCAGTGCCTTAGGCATCTTCTGGGCACGTTCGTTCCATCATAGACCTCATCCATCGCTTTCCAGCAGGCGTGATCGGGGTCAAGAGCCATTCAGCAATAAAAAAAATCGCGTAAGAAAAGCACCTTACGCATCCGTTATCAAAACAGTAGCCAGAAATATTCACATTGTCCTACAATGATTCATTTGACTGATCCTCTCCCACTATCTATGTCAAACAGTTTGTCCCTCCGCATCACGACACACCTCTTCTATCTTATCTGATAAGCTTCCACAATCTAAACTGAACCTTGTCGTGACAAAAATAAAATTGAAGTTTCTTTCAACGGTGTTAACTACGCCGTTTGATTGAGTGATGGTGTTTTGACTAATCTTGGATAGCAATGATAACTAGTGCAATTATGTGCGGTCAAAGAACTGGATCATACTCGGTACAACAGGTTTAACCCTGATAATGGAAATATTTCCAGTATCAGGGTTAATGTTGTGGAAAGTTTTTTCGTGGAAGATCCCCTTGGTAAGCCTTGTTGCACTGAGGTAGAGGTCGTAATCGGATGTAACCAATTGCAGCTGAATTATTCTACACTATAAATGGTAATACTTATAAAACTGAAGCACCTACCAGTCATTACAAGAAGCTGGGGTGTTAAGCAGAAAAGATCCAACCAACATTTTGTTACTTTTGAGTAAATACGATTCGTATATAAGGTGTTAAAAAATTAACCCTAAAAACTTTAAGAGGTGCTTTAGACCATCGAACTGAACAACTTTCACTATGGGACCAACTCCGAAATCACGAAAAAATAATCAGCTGTTTAATACAAAAGTTCAATACCTACTCGACCAAAATGTATGAAACAGCTCATTTTTTTTTCGTGATTTCAGAGTTGGTCCCATAGTGAAAGTTGTTCAGTTCGATGGTCTAAAGCACCTCTTAAAGTTTTTAAGGTTAATTTTTTAACACTTTGTATAAAGTTCGATGTGTGGATTCTAACTATAAGTATAACTCGATTTTCGACAAATTGCTGGTTGGATCTTTTCTGCTTACCAGGGTCATGTGATGTTTATTTCTGTAAGACACTTATTACACGTCAATATTTGAAAAAACTAAATAGCGTCGGCATTTCCTATCTGACTGATCCCTGAGAAGAAATGCCGAAACAAATTCCAGAGGTCTCTTTTAGGGCCAGCGTGCACTAGTGACTTTGTTGACCGATAGTTTGATCGTTAGTATGAAGCTACGTATATTATTGAAGTGCACGCGTTTGATCGGCCGATTTTGAATCGCCAAATGCGTGCACTTCAATATAGCTCCATACTGATTCCCTGAACGATCAAACTATCGGTCAACAAAAAATCGCTAGTGCGCGAATTATATTATTACGATTTTATATGTGTCTACCAATGCAGGGCCATGTCTGGAAGGGCCTTTCGAAGAAAGAGCCATTGCGCTTTACTAGCCAAAATTGCTAGCTTTGAATACCAGCGCTGCGACATTTATTTTTTAAATATCGCAGCATCATGCTGAGATAGGAGCCTTTTGGCCTCGTATAGGAGTTTCTGTTTCATTTTTCTTTTTGTTACTTTTTTTTTATATAACTTGGTTTTTTATTTTTTACTATGTTTAGTTTAGTTTGTGGTCTCCCTGTACGAGTCGCAATAAATACTTTTTCTTTCTTCCTTTCTCTCTTTGAGTTGACCAAGCTAAATGTCGATCATAAACTATCATGAATCATTGGATACAAAGATATTGTAGTATGTCAGCCACATGTTTTTGTTTTTCTTCGTAAATTATATCGTTTCGTTTATCAACGATTTTAGCAACGCTATCATTAATTTCATCAGCCTTTCACTGATATCGAGTATTAAACGACTCGGTATCTAAATGAGGTCTAAACGATAACCTTGGCTCGTGTTACTAGCCGACAGCTCATTAGAATTAGAATTAAAGTCTTCTATAAATGAGTTTCCGTTCCAGACCATGTATTTCTTTATCTTACAGACGTCAGCACATCAAACTACTACAATCTGTCGAATTTCTTTAATAGATTTTTCAACTTTATCGCTAAAGCATAAGTTTCAATGTTGATTGGGAAATTTTTCAGCTTCGGGTAGCTTGATGTGCTGGCGTCGTTAGTCGCCTTTGCGCTTGTGGCTTAGAAATAACAGCCGCACGGTTCGATCGATCAGGTTAAGCTACGCTTGCCGCGGTTGGTCCGTGGACGGGTGACCATCTTTACATACCAAGACCCCTCCGTGCCCCGGAAAGAATGTTAAGCCGTTGGTCCCGGCTGTCATTCATGGATCTTTGACTGTCGTTACGGGTCGTCAGAAGCCCGAAAGTCGGACTACCAGTCTTACCAAGGGGTATTGTATTACCAAATAACTGGGTTGTGGAGGTCAGATAGGCAGTCGCTCCATGTAAAATACTGCAACCGGTGAGAGTGGAAGCCGATCCCAACATAGTTGGGAAAAGGCTAGGCAGATGATCAGTCGCCTTTCATTCATCTTCCCAACATGACCTCATCTAAGCATACTCTTTTCAATTTTTGACACTTCATCCTCATTTAACCGCCCGAGTTCATATCAGTTGTCGTGCCCCCCGCGCCCGGCACAGTGAACCGAAAAATAAATACCTGATAGACATAGAATACAGCCTAATTAAATAAAAAGCAGATTAAACGAGCTGTGGTATTTGGTCGTAAATATACGACCATGGCGAAATGGACACGAAAATATTTGTCGGATTAATCCGGCGTAAGCGGTTAAAAGGTTAAACCGGTCTTTTAAATCAGTCTATCATTCATAGCTGTTGAGGTCTCTAACCTTATGACTAATTCCATCTCTCAAGTAAATTCGTAGCGTAGCATTATCAAACTCCATTGATAGAGTCTTCCTCTCCGACTCATCCATTCGCATTTCTCTAAGACTTACTCATTCATTTCACTGAAAAAACACGATCCTTATCGATACAATATCAATCAAAATAATCATCGATTGAATGCCACACAACCTCTTGTAAAATGTAACGTTTGAATATTATTGTGTAACTTATGAACAAGACCGTAATATTTACCTACAATAACATCACACATACTCGTATAATTGTCAACAACATCCTTGTTAATGTGTCATCGAACTACAACCTCTAATCCCCTGTCTCTACATTACCACAGAATACTTAAAGTTCTACGTACAGAAAGGCCACTCCCTTCCCCGCACTAACATCAGTTACCGCACCTCACCCCGCACTTCGGCGTATTCGTCGCAGTTCTTTAACAAGAGCGCTCGCAAACACAAGTACCTCACGCACACATTCATACGTATACAAACGTCATTTTTTAATGTAGTAGTACTAGTAGGTAATTATTTTGCGAGCGTTGTATGGAGTGTCCGGGGTGTGACATTACGTAGTACACATGCCCAATATTTCTCGAGACACAACAAACTAGGTTTTCCAAGACCATATTGTGGATAGCACTGCTGACAAGAAGGACCAATATATACTGGACATTCTCTAAACAGTTGGATTTAGCAACGTCATTTTGATACAAGTGTACTAATCGACGTGGATGTTGAATACTGGGCCGCGTCGCCCGCCAGACAAAGTCCAAGCCGCGTTGGAACTTATGATGAAACCTTTTTACATCCGACGCATTATCCTTACTGTGTGTACTTAGGTAGTGCACTGATTAAAATGTATTGTACAAATAATGATGAAACTGTTGTACAATATGAACACGAAATGAAGCTAAATATATCTGTCGAGTGAACAGAATAGCACTGCACATATGCGTAGTAAATATGTTGTATATCTCAGTATAGAGTATTCTTAAAATTGAATAATTTCTACTAAACCAATAGTGAAACATGAAAGTAACTATGAAAGATATTATGCAGTTAATGCGATGTTTTATTTACGAAACTGTATCAATTTGTGGTCATCTAATCATTAAAGTGCTAACTGGCAAAGTCAGTCTAAGTAAAAATATATAAAACTAGCTGCGCCCCGCGGTTTCACCCGCGTAAATGTCGATCCCGTGGGAATATCGGGATAAAAACTATCCTATGTCCTTTCCCGGGACTCAAACTATCTCTATACCAAATTTCATCGAAATCGGTCCAGCCGTTTTCATGTTATGTCGTGACAACGGAAAACGGGTTTCATTTTTATATATATATAGATTGGAGTGTCTTTTTGTAATGTCAAAGTAACAATTTTTTCTAAATATGTACTTATTTATGGTACGGTCAGCATCAAAAGTTGATTAACACTTCAGTTTTTTTAATCTTAGTTATTGAGCAAAATATTTGTTCAAAATTGCAGCAGAAGAAATTTTTTTAGAGTATATAATCTTGTCTATTATGTGAAAGCTAAAAATCAGTTTATTGAAAAAAGTTTTTGTCAATTTAATAACGTAAAAATGATAGTGTTAATCGACTTTTGATGCTGACTGTACCTACATTATTTATTACTGGTCCGGCGAACTTCGTACCGCCTCAGAATTAAATGTGACAAAGTTCAATAGACACGTGGCGCCATCTCATTACCATAATAACGTTATTGTTGTTTTCCTCGGGAACAGCACTTTTTTTCGGGATGAAAGGTAACCTACGTCCGTTTCTGTACACCTGACAACGTATATGCATTTTCAGGATGATCGATCAGTGGTTTAGGCGTGAAAAGGTAACAAACCAATAAACAAACTTACTTTCGCATTTATAATATTATTATTTAGGATTAGTTAGGATAACAAAATAACAATTTTTTACATTTTTGTCTGTCTGTTCCGACTTATCTCCGAAACGGCCGGACCGATTTTGATGAAATTTAGTATGGGGATATTTTGAACCCTGGGAAAGGACATAGGCTAGGCATCGATATACTTTTTATCGACATACCACGCAGGCGAAGCCGCGGGCAGAAGCAAGTTGTAAAATAAGAGATTAATGTCTTGGTGGGTTTTTGTGTGCACGATAACTGATGATAACACACACGAAATTTGATGATTCATTCGTAGATTTCAGGGTGTAAATGAAGAGAATGTTTAGATTCTTAAAAAACCCCAAGATTGCGAATTGTCAGTGAACTACGTCAATGGTCGGACGAAACTTATTGAAACAGGGTCATGGCGACTGCGACGCGACGACGCGACGGCTCGAGGCGACGCGACGCGTGCGCACGCAAGCGGTATCGCGTTCGCATTTTTATTATCTCTTTTCCTCACATGTTTTGTAATAGGTACATTTAGCGGATTTCCTTGCATGTTACTTTCTAGTGAGTCACGGATTTTAGATGTATTTCAAGGCTTTGTGAACGTAGCAAAGTTCATTCTAATTGAAAGGTCAATTAATTTCATAGATTCTATTGCTCTACATAATGTAGTTGCTATTGAGTCCATGATAAAATGATTCTTTGACCTGCCGAGTTTATATACAGGGTGTCAGGAACATCGATGCGCAAACTGTGATCATGAACTCAGCACATGACTCTATAGACGTCCTTAAAAATTTTCGTCAGTTACTAAAAAAATTTTGCTGTTCTATATACGCACTTTTATTGATAACCGACAAAAAATTCTGCGATGTGATTGCCACTATATACCTATACCCTGTGGGTTTTTAATACTTACGGAATTAGCATAATAGTAAGGACTTGGCCACACGTAATGGGCGCACGGGGAGGTGGGACCCGCTGAGGAACAGCGGGTTGAGGCCTGTCTGGGGAGCGGTGAATGCTTACACGAATCCCGCACACCCGGCCATAGACAGAGGTGGAACACCACGGTGGTTTTAGCCGGTAAGACTCCGGCATGCCCCTCTGTCATCCCCACGATGGAGGAAGTCCACCAAAAAAAAAGGAGGTCTAGAATCATTGCTAAATCTGTGGTAACAGGATCTGCGTCGATGTCATTGCCACTCTGTATAGTGATACGCTGTGGGTTTTTAATACTTATGGAATTAACATAATAGTAAGGACTTTGCAAAATTATTTGTGCTTCTTGCTTGCCGTCAATTATAGTCAGGGTCAACGACCTCTTACTTTTTGGAACTATCTTGTCATTCTTCTAAGTACAGACTGGAGCACATGTCAAATTTCTTTAATAGATTTTCAACTTTATGGCTAAAGAATTAGGTTCAAAGTTGATTGGGAAAATTTGACAGTTTCGGGTAGCTTGATGTGCTGGCGTTTGTACATAAACACGATGTATTTGAGTCCAGAGATATTCTTTGATATTCTTTATTTATTTAATCTTCTCGCACACATAATATAAGATCCAAAGATGAACCTAATGTCTTAGGCACTCTCTACCAGTCAACCAAGGGTTGTGAAGAGATCTGAGGGGCAATTCCCGTATTTTTAAGAACGTTCGCATTTTAATCACAGTGTCCATCTGTCAAAATAATTTGCATGCCACAAACAGGTAAAATATGGACTGTACTCGTACAGACGCCAGCACATCAAGGTAGGCAATCTGTCAAATTTCTTTAATAGATTTTCAACTTTATCGCTGCAACCATAGATATATGAAAGAAGTTTTTTACATTTCTATGGCTGCAACATAGGAAAATTTGACAGTTTCGGGTAGCTTGATGTGCTGGCGTCTGTACATTAAACCACCAACTTTTACAACTGGTAACACCTAATATTTTCTGCAAATAAATTGTTCTTATTTTTATAAAAATACAATCAAATTACTCAAATACATTTTTGACGAGTTTTGACATTTATTGCCGCTGAGATGAGATTGCGACCTGAATTTGAACGTTTTTTAATTAAAATAGGCCTTCAGATAGCAGGGGTGATCTGTTTGAGAGGAACGTAACAATAAAAAATAAAAAAAGATATCATAATGAATTGCTTCATTTCAAAACACCTAAAGAAATCAGATACTGACCGCAATTTTTAAATCCGACTAGATGGTAGAAGTTGCTTTCCAAGGTTACTATGGCAAGGCTACCGACCATTATTATTGTTTGGGGGATTCCATGTTTCGTAAAGTTTATAGTCAATAAGATCTGTCAAATAGACTGCATAAAGATTCCAGTAGATGTAAAAAAACCGGCCAAGAGCGAGTCGGCTTCACAAAATTAAGATTTCGAACCAACAACTGTAGATTTTTAATTTTTTTTTTATTGCTGAATGGGCACGCTCTTGACCTCGATCACGCCTGATGGAAAGCAGGCATAGGCGCAGCAGGCTGCTTGACGCCGGACTCCGGTGGGAACGCAAACCAAGCGGGCGTTAGCCCTACCACCGCAAGGGAAGAATTGACCAGTCAAATAAGGTGTTGGGTGAGACCGTCCAGGATGCGCCGAGAGCTCGGTTCAGTTGAGTAACTGGCAGAACAAACTGCGCTACACGAGGAGGCTTCTTCATGCATCCCAAAAGGTACCTGT
The DNA here is from genome assembly GCA_947508005.1 of Amphipoea lucens. NCBI lineage: Eukaryota > Metazoa > Arthropoda > Insecta > Lepidoptera > Noctuidae > Amphipoea > Amphipoea lucens. The sequence continues at coordinate 14,432,726 of OX382379.1, forward strand.
ACTTAGCGGACCGGTGCGCGCGCCATCGACAGCTAACATTATGCCAAACTTCAATTCTACACCATTCCTACGTTGCATAGATCTCGAGAAAAACCTCTGTCCGACGGACAAGAAAGCGAGATAAGATTTCCGATTTAAATTTTTTCGGAACTTTGAAAAACCAAGTAAAACCCGAACTAAGTGTATGTCTTATTTAGAATCGGGAAACAAACATTCTAAACCAAGAGCCTCGCCAACATTCTATATGCCTAGACTTAAACAAACGTTAAAAGAAAATGATATAAGAGCTGTTGTTACCATGTAAAAAACAACAATAGCACATAAAGTTTCGCCATAATCAAAGGACAATAACAAGTTAGCAAGACTAGTGTCAGGATAATCCCACGGTTAAAGCCGTCAGTTGTGAACTTGTGAGTCACCGGTCATTGTACAATGTACATATAATTATAATGGGCTGGTATTACCCGGGATTGAGGGACAGTCCAAGCTCAGAGGGCGGAAATGGTGGGCGCGTTTTATTTCTGTTGCCAACTGATAATTAATTGATATGGAGTGTTATTAATCTGTAACACGCTGACTATTTATTTATATTTATTGTCACACTAATATTATAAAGGCGAAAGTTTGCGAGTGTGTGTTTATAAGTTTGTTACTTCTTCACGCTCAAACGGTTGGACCAATTTTGATAAAATTTTGTATGGAGGTAACTGACACCCTGGATTAACATATAGGCTACTTTTTATCCCGATATTCCCACGGGATTTAAACGGGTGAAACCGCAGAGCGCTGCTTGTTGATATATAAAATTGATAATTTACCACTGACCTCTATTAAACAAGCAGAGCCCTGATTCACAACCATACGACAGGCTATCGTATCGAAAACCTGACATTTCGATAATCTGATTTGACTTCCCCTCAACAGCAAATAGCTGTCGGAAGAATAGCGGGCGTCTATTTGATTTTATTTTTTTATTATTATTATTATCAGCCATTTCTGTCCCACTGCAGGGCAAAGGCCTCCCTTCCCTCCTTCCACTTATCCCTATCCAGTGCTGTTACACGCCAATCCTTGTGGAAAGAGTCGAGTTCGTCCCGCCATCTCATTCTGGGCCTGCCGCGTTGCCGTTTGCTGCTGTTTGGGACCCATTGTGTGGTTACTTTAAACTGACAAATTTTTTTTCGGGTTTTGGACTTGTGAACAGCATTGAGAAGACTCCTACGATAACAATGATTAATGTTCGATACGATACGGAAGCATATCGAGTGTTTGTGAATAAGGGGGCAGGTACTGACCTGCCCCCAAGAGACAACAAGAGAGCAAAAGATAAGTAAAATACACTGGTATTTTACTTATCTTTTGCTCTCTTGTTGGTAAAATCAAATGACAGCTTCTCTATGGATGACATAATATTGAGATTTTAAATATACCAATCGATAGAGCAAGAAATTTCGAATCCAATGATATATATAACTCATTTTCGACAAAATGTCCCTTACGTTATTTCATATTTCCGGTATCGATATGCAAAAAGTTTTGATTATAGGTATTGTTACCACTGATCTCTAATCTGTCAAGCTCCGCTAATGAGACACGATTGATTTTTTTTCTATTGTTTCGTCGCCGATCGGCGACGCGCCCCGCTTGACCGGTTAAACAAGAATACAGGGACTTACCAACTGAATTTCGACAAACTAATACGACAAGAGGTCAGTGATTGTTACCTATTTATAATTCTATGGACGCATTAATTTTGTAATTTATCCTTTGTTCATCATCCTGGTACTTATTGAATTATTCTCCTCATTACCAGAAACAATATTTTTATTAATTCTTTGCAATAATACGAATTATAGGGCCGTTGGACCGTAAGTTGTGTATGTTTATTACTAGTATAGGTACAGGTGACTGGTGCCAGCCATTCCCTAGTATTGTTAAAAGATTCAAACGTCACATTTATCTGTTCCGCTGTTTAGTTGTCTGTATTCCAAGGTACACACGTTAAGAATTAATTATTACCTCTCAGTAATAGATTTCCTCATCCATTTTCCGCTTCTGCGCGCCAGTTCGCAGTAATTCTAATTATACAATCATGTATTCTGATCGCAGAACGATATATACACCCTAATTTTACTCAGTATTTTTAGATGATACAAAGAATTATTTCTCACATTTTTGTTCATGTTCAATCTAGAACGAAAAGGAAAAGTGCTCTCAAAACGGTGAAAGAAAACATCGTGAGGGAACCGGACCAACCCTTACTGGGCCCGCGTGGTAGATTACAGCCCACTCCCTCTCAAAGAGAGCCCTGTGTTATTATAGGCTGATTATGTTTATGTATTATGTTTATTCTGTTGTAGTTACTAAACAAGGAGAGTATGAAGACAGTTGACACTGTGACACACGTTTCGCTCAACATATCCACGCACGTGTCCAGTGACCACGTTCCGATGATAGTGTGCTCAATTTAGCACGTGCCGGCACATCACTGCACGATGTTGCTAATCCCTTTCCCAACATACTGTTTTACACGTTGAAGCTATAAAGGTTCCGATTATATTTATATACTATTAATAATATAGCTGAATAGTTTGTTTGTTTAAAAGCGCTAATCCCTGGAACTTCCAGTCGGATTTGAAAAAATCTTTTTCATTTCTCATACTCGGAAAGTAGTGTTTGTTTGACCCGAATAGCGGGTGGAAGACGCTGCTTCCCAACCTTTGGGTAGGAAAGTCTCATAGTAATTGCTTCCCTCTCAAGGGCGGGAATGAATTTTTAAACATAGAACTAAATTTGGTTAGGTAGTTAGTCGCTACGAATTTTTTTACAAGAACTTAATTTAAAAAAATGCTGCGGTCTTGTGAGTGTATGTTTATAATCTATCATGAAGACATCTTCTGTGAAGGAAAACATCTTCAGGAAACCGGCATGTCCTAGAAAAAAAATCGAAGACATGACTGTGACATCTACTAACCCGCCTTGAGCCCGCGTGGTAGATTATAGACAACTCCCTCTCGAAGAGAGGAGGCCTGTGTCCCAGGAGTGCGAACATTATAGACTAGCAGTACAGGATTATGACTGCTTATCTGATCTCCACAACCCAGATACGGGGTACTGTCATTACGACAAATCTTAAAATTACAAAGACATTATAAGATCCAACGACATAAAATTCAGTTGCGTTAGATAGTAATTAGAGTATTCTAAATTTCATTCAACACGTGTGTCCCCAGCTGTATCCGTCCTTTAGACTGAATGTTACGTCACAACGACGCGTTGCACGACTGGCTTCATTCATACGTTTCACTTTCATTCGGCAGCTCCGGTTTGGGCTCGGAGGTCATCGGTCCGCCATCGAATACTGGCGATCTTGCACGGTTTATTTTGACAGGACATAATTTGTCGTATTTTTCTATGAAAGTCTTGACCATGTCTGTGACGTGTGTCGTGTTCTAGTGCTGTCTTGCAGATGTGTCCTGCGTGACTAGACACACGATCCGATCTTACGTTAAGTCTTGCGGAAGGCTATCTGCGGTTTTGTAATAGATGTGTCTTGAATTTCGAATGCGATTTAGTAAACAAACTTTGCCTTGTATGACCATGTTGGTACCTGTAGCATAATCAGCCTATAATATTCCCACTGCTGGGACACAGGCCTCTTCTCTTTGAGAGGGAGTAGGCTGTAATCTACCATGTGGGCCCAGTGCAGGTTGGTAGATGTCACATGCCTTTGAATTTTTGATTCTAGGATATGCCGGTTTCCTCACGATATTTTCCTTCACCGTTTTGAAAGCAGTGGTGATGAAATTCAAAGTAAATCGGCTACCTGGGTTCGAATCCACGACCTACAACTCGTAAGTCGGTGCCATTACCACTGGGCCACCACTGCTCTGAAAAAGTGGCCGGTGAACGTTGGATAACCAGGATGTATATGATAATTTGTTTGATTTTTGTTACACCGCTACCGCACCGCCTCGGTTTTATTGTGAAGCAATAATATTATTAAAACAATTCATGATAATCGTCCTCGTCTGTTGCTATGGTGATATGTAAATCCCCATTTTGGCTTATCCTGTTAAACCGACACCAAAATAGAACCATCCATCGTCGATGTAGTTCTAAATTAGCGGACATTCACTTGAGGAAGTTCAATGAAATTATTATTATCATTAAAAGCGTGTGATGTCCCACTGCAGGGCAAAGGCCTCCCTACTCTCTTTCCACTTTTCTCTGTTTAAAGCTTTTGAGGACCAGTTCTTGTTGAAGGAGTTCAGCTCGTCCCGCCATCTTCGTCTAGGCCTGCCGCGATGTCGTTTGCCATTAAAAGGGGCCCATTGGTATCCTGACGTGCGGCAGATGAGTCCAGCCCAATTCCATTTTAGCGTGGCAGTGGCAGCTTTCCAAGTGACATCCGTTATCTTTGTGATGGAACCGATGGCCGTATTCCTAACCCGGTATGTTAGTTTGATACCCAGAATACTCCGTTCCATAGCCCTCCGGCAAACCTCGAAGGTGGACCACTGCTGATTTGTCAAAGACCATGTTTGTCCACCATATGTGAGGATGGGAAGTATGCACACGTCAATGAGTCTTAAGGGACTAAGGAACATCACCCTTCATTTGATCTTTCTTTCATCTTTTAATGAAGTTACAAATTATTCATTCATTCTTGGAAACCGTAAGTACCAATGACTTCTTCTTAGCATGTCGATGGCAATCTAAATGTGAACTAAATGGACTCAGCCCGAGATTCAGCATTTCAGCCACGAGTCTTACGCCATCAGTAGCGCCCATTAGTTCCTGTACCTAACGTGCTGACGACAGGACACACAGGACAAGATAATAAGTATCTAAATAAAATTATCATCACTCTTCTGACCTTATCCAAATGTATTTGAAGTCGGCGCAACATGTATTTTTCGCAACATGTCATCTCGGTAGTCACCCCCTTTCTAACCATATCATCTTTCACATATCCATCGTTTCTTTGGTCTTACTTGGCTCTTATAGCCAGCAACATTCATAATCAACCATGACAACCGATTTCCACACAACTTTTCAGTTACCGGTGCCACTTTCAAAGTTCCCCTTATGTACTCATTTTTATTCTATCCATTCGTTAATGACTAAACAATTGTTTTATATGCAAAGTCAGGTTCGATTACCAAAAGCTTCAAAAGTTCTGGTCATTATTTCACAAACAAAACTCTCCAATATCACAATATCGTGGAAATCCTACCATTTCAGTCGAAAACACAAATACACAGTTTCAGATAAACTACCTACGCAAACAAAAATCCAAATGCGTAGTAAAAAAAAATACGACACTGATATTCTATCAGCACTTTACCCCGAATCGTGTAATTGTTTCATTCAATAACATCAGTGGAGTGGGAGCGAAGTGTCAGGTTTCCAGATTTCCCGGCGTTATCTGCTTTATACTGAATCCGTTATCTCTGGTGGATACTCGTGTCCATCGCCGATGTCCCGAGCTAGCACCGCGTCCGTCTGTTTGTTCGTCGCCTACTGTTCGGATTGGATTTCATGATCCACCCACTTTAGTTTAAAGTCCGTCTTTCCTGTTGTTGTCTAGATATACCATGATGCTGATCAGCTCTTCTGTACATGGTGTGGATAGGTTTTCAAGGCCAAATTTGGTTTGCAAATCATCAGAGAGCTCACGAAAGAAATCAAAATTTGTCTGGGCGGCGTCGCAGCCGCCGGAATTCGGCCGGATACGGTGCAGAGGACTATATATATAGTCCTATATACTTATTGAAAAAGTAGCGCGACCCCTTACATTAATTATTAGCCCTGTGTGACCAAGACGAAACGGAGATTAACTTAGACGAACTCAGAGAACGCGCGGTCACTTCTATCGAAAAAAATGCTTGGTTTGATAAACGATTCGAAGAGTCTAAAGCACAAATTTTCAAAATGTGGGTTATATTTCTAGGTCTGTGATGCCATGAAATTAACACTTCCTAATATTTATCATATAGAATGTGTATAAGGCCTACTAATACACTCTTGAAAAGCTGAACATTCATTTACAACCCTCTATGAAAAACCCTTTACTTTACTCTTTTCTTTTGGAGCATTAGGACCAAGAAAACTAAGAAGATTTTCAAGCAAAAGAGTTTTAATGTGGCGCTGTCTGTGAAAGGTGCTTTAAGTTTTAAACTCTTATCGTAGTACTTTAAGTATTCTGTGCTCTTATGCTTATAAATCCTAGAAGAAAATTGTCTAAGTCTTATTGCTTCCAGAATTGCTTTCCAAAAAGTCAAGCAAAAATCGTACCTAATGCAAGGACCTAATGTTGACCTGTTTATCCATATAGCCATCACTGACAAAAAGACGGTTGTGACCTATTTTCGTACAAACTATCACAGTTGTAGGCATATTTTCCCCAAATGTTTAGAAAACATATTGCACCTTATCGTGCATATAAAAACTGGTACAATGAGTGTTATTGATTTGTTGTCAAAACAAGTGCGACGGATGAATGAGAGTAACTTGATTCTGTAATATTTTGAACATATCGGCGTCACAGAGACCTCCCCCCAAATAAGTGTTGTCAAAACAAATGATGATGTGTTAAGAGCAAAGATCTAATAAGTAGTGTTGTTTTCAGTGAAATTAATTGATTTTGTATCGTATCTTGGCAATTTGTAAGTATCTATAATTATGTATAGTAATTGTTGACAGGCATCCACTGTCTTCCCACTGTCATTTAAAAACATTGGAAAAGCCAATTATTTTGAAAGAGTCGCTGTGCACCGTGGAGTTTCTTGCCGGCTCCTCTCCATAGGAAACAACCAAGTGGAACCATGCACCTAGCTTCTGACGTTTCATAAGTGCCCAGTTTATGTGAAATAAAATATTTTGTTTTTTTTTTATATTATCTTTGTTTTATGTTCATCCATTTGTACAAATCTTGGGAATTCGGTGGGTCCAACGGGTCCAACCCCACCTAATACTGTCGCGTACATAGGTAATGTGGCAGAATTAGGCGGAGTTGGATCAAACATTGGTTTGGTCTAAATGATAGTTTTACCTAAGGCCAAAGAACTGAAAGATCCCGAAAATGAAATCTACAAACACGGTGTACGCACGACGATATATCAAGCTATACATTTCCAGTATACAGGGTGTTACGGAAAGGGTATATCAATACAAACGGGTTGAAGAGTGTATCTGGTCTAAAATCTCTGTACAAAATTTCAGCTCAAAAGCAGTAACTTTGCTTAATATTTTTTTATTTCGATAGTTTATTAAATTGAAATCATAACAAACGTGTCACCGCACTACGAGGGTCATTATCCACTATCTGTAGTGTGTCTGTGCGCCTAGTACACGCACATCACGCCGCCGCGCGCCAGTGCAGCGCCGTGATGTCGAAATAAAAAAATATTATGCATTTTCAAAGTTAATGCTTTTGAGCTGAAATTTTGTACAGAGATACTAGACCAGATACACTCTTCAAACCATTTGTATTGATATACCCTTTCCGTAACACCCTGTATAATCTGACTTCTCATTGTATAAAAGGCGGAAAGGCCTATACAATCCGAGGTTAGCTAAAACTGGAAATTTATAGCATGATATGTCGCCGTATGTTCCTTAAAAAAACCAAGATGACTCAGTACTACTAGGAGACGTGGTCAATGCCCTCATTGAAAAACAAAGAAGAATAAAATTGATAGAATGTCAAATCCTCTTAGATTTTAGGTACCTAACTGATGAAGCCGATGGACGATGGTTCGATAAAAAAAAACATTACCGTTTTGAACTTGCTGTGAATCTTCATCAATAAAATATTGTTAAAGACTTAACGAGTTCTCAAAAAAAACCTTAAAGTATCGTTTTTATTTTCCTCAAAATACCAGTAACTTTAGTTGACAAAGTTTTCCTGTTAGCCAAATACGTCTTTAGTTTTTCCAAAACCCCCTACTACTTCCTTTATATCAAACGTATATGTTAATGCACCTCCTTACAAGACGTGATCAGACTCATTAAGAAGTCCTTCAGTACCGAGTATTTATTCTAATTATTCCTAAGGCCATAGTTATGTTGACAATACGTAGTAGTGTTGCATTCTCAGAAGCTTCGCCAGTGTATGAATGGAAGTGTTTATTAATATGTTAATTTGATTGGAAGGTAAAACCCACGGCTTCTAAAATTTCCAGACAGAGTAAGCAAATAGGTGTGTTAAAAAATAAACGATCTGCGCGCGTTAAGTCATTGCTCGGAGGATTTACATACATAAATTCAAGATACTTGGAATTGCTGTGAATCTGTGAAACACTTTATTAGTGACAACTTCTATCATAATACCTATGTATTTTATAAAAAGTTCCTGGATTTCTTTTTCTCCTTATTATTATATCCTGTGATGTCCCGCTGCAGGGCAAAGGCCTCCCTGCTTTCTTTCCACTTCTCTATGTTTAAAGCTGCTAAGGACCAGTTCTTTTTACCCGTCTACGGCGAAGCAAAAATGAGGGTTATTACTTGGATTTCATACATACATGACCGATGGCCGGTGGAGCAGACGAGTCTTGGAGTGGAGACCGCGTACCGGCAAGCGTTGTGTGGGACGCCCCCAGCTAGATGGACGGACGACCTAAAGAAGGTGGCTGGGGTAGACTGGATGCGGAAGGCGGAGGACAGGGTGCTGTGGCGCAGTCTGGAAGAGGCCTATGTCCAGCAGTGGACTGCGATAGGCTGAGTTGATTGATTGATACATACATAAACTCGTCTTCTTCTCACGGATAGGCAGTAACTACAGAACGCCAACTGCTACGATCCTTACATACTCCTTTTGCTTCGTTTACGTTCTTTGAAATCTGGTCATCTACACACGCCATTTCTTCTCTCCCTATATGAATTTATGCAAAAAAGATGTCGCAGAAGCCTCACTTTCCTTCACAACTCGTTTTCTTTACGCTTATTAAAGTTGTGTCAAGAATTCCAGATATGTTCTTTTGTCCGTACCGTACCTCCGTTTCGTTTCAGAGTCGCGATCCAACGCTGATAAAAAACGGAGGTACGGTACGGACAAAAGAACATATCTGGACACAACTTTAGATGTCTCAGTTCTAGTTCCTTCACATCGATTTTTGTTTTTTGACCTTGACAATTTTAAGGTCTTCATACCCACATCACATATTAATAAGAAGACTAAAATTGTCAATGTCAAAAAAAAAAAACTAGGCTTCTAACCTGAAAAAAAAAACTAGGCTTCTAACCTGAGTACCAGCTCTTACAATGTCGGCCGTTTTTAGTTTCCAAAATGGTAGTCTTTTACAAACCTTCTAATTTGGAACTTTTATCATTAGCTTAACTTGTTGATTCCATTGTTTTTCTATTTTTAGCCACAATCACATGGTTTGTTTACCAATTCTATTTGGGTTTTCACACCATTAGGATTTTTTACACCATGTCTAAAAATATCTCGTCTCACACATAAAAACTTTGAATGAATTGACAGTTTTATTAGACCAATTTATTTATTCATTTATTCGTAAATTTTTGACAGTCTTTACGGGTTGTCAGAAGCCCAGACTCTGACAACCAGTCTTACCTAGGAGTATCGTGTTACTCAGTAACTGGGTTGTGGAGTTCAGATAGGCAGTCGCTCCATGTGAAACACAGTGCCAGTTTAAGACTAGTTGATGCCCTAAGCTCTAAGTAATTTACATCTGTAGGCCCCCTTATCCACTAGTCGACTCGTATTTTTCTAAAACATCGACGAGCGATTTGTAAAGATTGGCGCACATCTCTAGAGTGGCTTTTGGGTCTTGTAATATCTTGTTGATAAACAGCCTTGCCTTTAAATACTTTTTCGGTGCTGTTTCTGCCCTATGGACATGGTGCCTGGTATATCTATTTAAGCAATTGCTTAATTTGCTTATGGCATGTTGACTATTACTCTTATGGGCTAATCCGGTACAGAGCCCTGATTCACAACCATACGACAGGCTATCGTATCGAAAACTTGACATTTCGATAACCTGATTCGACTTCCCCTCAACAGCAAATAGCTGTTGGAAGAATAGCGGGCGTCTATTTGATTTAAACTGACAAAATTTTCGGGTTTTGGACTTGTGAACAGCATTGAGAAGACTCCTAAGATAACAATGATTAATGTTCGATACGATACGGAAGCATATCGAGTGTTTGTGAATAAGGGGGCTGGTGAAATACTGGTATTCAGCTGCATCCGGTCAGACTGGAAGACGACCCCAACACAGTTGGGAAAAGGCTAGGCAGATATTCCTTTAAACTTTAAAAGATTAGTTACTGTTAGACGTATTGTATGCTTTAACATATGCACTACCTACCCTCAGTATTAAATTAATAGCATACGAGTAGATCAGCAAATATACGATTGCTTACAACATAATTAAACATAGTACTAAACTATGTTTTATTAATTAGAAGGTTATTAGCTAAGTAATTACATAACATACATAAACAAAGCTGCTTTATTAATTAGAAGGTTATTAACTAGGTAATTAGGTACATAACATACATACATACATAATCAGCCTATAATGTTCCCACTGCTGGGACACAGGCCTCCTCTTTTCAAGTGGGCTGTAATCTACCACGCGGGTCCAGTGCGGGTTGGTAGATGCCACATGTCTTCAGTTCTAGGACATGCCAGTTTCCCCACGATGTTTTCTTTCACCGTTTTGAGAGCAGTAATGATGAATATATAAATTACAAAAAGTAAAGCGTCTGGCTATGTTCGAACCCACGACCTAGGACTCGTAAGTAGAGGTCGTTACCACTGGGCCGCCACGCCACTGCTCTAAAATAGAATAGAATATAAAAATAGAATTGATTGTGACGCATCTGAACGTTTCCCAAACATGTAATGGATTCATAATGTTGTTCAATGACGTCTCCACACACGCTGGACCGAAGTTTCTTTACTCCTACATACGTTGGTATGTTAATGACATAATATCTCGTAATACCGGTTCCAACGGATCTAACACAACATTATGTTTCGCGTCATTAAAACTTTCGTAATACTTAGATATTGTTTATTGCTAACTTGCAGCGCCCCGCGGTTTCACCCGCATAAGTTTCCCGTGGGAATATCGGGATAAAAACTATCCTATGTCCTTTCCCGGGACTCAAACTATCTCTATACCAAATTTCATCGAAATCGGTTCAGCTGTTTAAGCGTGAAGAGGTAACAGACAGACAGACTTAGTATGGATTAAGGGGCTCGTGGCTAAATAATAATAGCTGCACGTCGCGCGTCGGTTCGTGGATGGGTGACCAACTGACCATCCATTGCATATCGAGAGTCGAGAGGGGTCCTTTCTTCGGAACACCTTATGCCGTTGGTCCCGCCCAAAGCTGTAGAGTTTGTTTGTTGTTGTGAACGCACTAATCTCCGGAACTACCAGTCGGATTTCCAATTCCCAATTCTTGAGATAGGCTATATAACATCACGCTAGGACTCTTAGGGGCCGAGCAAAAAAGCAAGACAGAACGCTTAGCGATAACGAAGTAATAGCGCGGACAGGCGATGCGAAGCGACGGGGTGTGCCAGGGGAACAAGACATTTCACGCTGACGAAGTTGGGGGCAGAAGCTAGTCAATCAACTCAGCCTATCGCAGTCCACTGCTGGGCATGGGCCTCTCCCATTCTTATCACAGACTGCGCCACAGCACCCTGTCCTCCGCCGAAGCGAGAGAAGCTAGTAGAAGAATAAGAAAACAGGAGAAGTGGCAAGGGGGCGTGTCTGTGTCCAGTGTCACGTTCAAAATGCTCAAGGGTAATTGGCCGTCTCCGCGAACTAGTGTGCTTTCGACCGTGACCTTCTTTCTTATATCTATGGTCGTTACGTTATCATTACGGTATCAGAAGTTCATAAGTCTGACAACAAGTCTTACGGAGGAGTATCGTGTCACCCAGTAACTGGATTGTGGAAGTCAGGTAGGCAGTCGCTCCATGTAAAATACTAATACTCAGCTGCATCTGGTTAGACTGGAGGCCGGCCGCAACATCGTTGGGAAAAAGCTAAGCAGATTGATTGATTTTGATTCCTCGTTGTCTGAGGAATTTGAATGAAAAGAATGGAGTACTTTGAAAAATAACCAAAAAAAAAAGAATGTCACACATTAATTCCCAAGAGTTGCATGCCAATATTGCCTTTATCACACTAATGCTTACATTTAAGTGCAGCGATAGATAACTCTATGGAATATTATTGAAGACTTGATAAAACTAGTGAAATTCCAGGTGGTGCAATCTATGTTCTATGTTAGGGATTTGTTTTCCGATCTTAGTCCTTCAAATGGACCATTGTGCGTGATTCTCCAGGTGGTGCAATAATATTATCTGTTTTGAAAGTGGATCATGCATGTCCAAAATATCGGAAATAGTATCTACCTGTTCCATAGCTGTTGATGCGGTAAGCATTGCAATTTTGGATGGAACAGCAAAAATTTCCGGTTATTCCGGTTATCCACCTGGTCCACTCCAAAAAATCCAGCCGGAACCGCATGCCCGGGAATACAAATTCCGCCATAAGCACAGAATAACTAATAGGTAATAGCCCTAAGCTTATAAATTCCTTATATCAAAGTAGGCCTAGGGTGGATTCTCGGCATGAGTTTCTGCGTATCCACCTTAGGGTAGAGTTTTTAGGGTAGATAAACGGTATAACCAGATTTTTCTTTCTCAAAGTCAGTTTCTTGCCCGTTCTTCTCGATAAGAACCTAGGTACTACGCTTTGGAATGTGCAACTAGCTTCATCTTCCTGACTGACCGATTCCTTGACAATTCAAAAGTGCCTGTAATGGGTTTAATTGAAATAAATGCTTTGAGTTTGAGAGTTGTTCCCATAGGAAAAGTCGTTCATATTCATATGTATGAGTACTTTCAACCTTGGAAGGATGTAAGAATTGAAAGTCATCCAGTATACATATTTGCTCACTCTCAAAACAGTGAAGGAAATCATCGTGAGGAAATAAAGAGGAAACCGGCATATCCTAGAACCAAAATTTCGAAGAGATCATCTACCAACCGTCACTAGGCCCGCGTGGTAGATTACAGCCCACTCTCTCTCGAAGAGGAGGCCTGATCATCATAGGCTGATTATGATTATGCTTGCAGTATATTTGAGGTGGGACGCCCTCAGGCTAGGTGGAGCGACGACCTTCGCAGGATAGCTGGTAGCAACTGGATGGGAGTTGCCGAAAATCGAGTTGAATAGCGTGCATGGAGGGGCCTATGTCCAGCAGTGGACTGCTATATCGGCTGACGATGATGATGATATTTGAAGTAAGAATGTCTTCATCTAATATTTGAACCCAAGACTTGAAACCCAGATGGCCCTTGAATCATTGCGACATAATTGCGATTATTTGCCGGCCTCTAACAATGACAGTATCGAGCGGTGGCCGTGTGATTGAACTTGGACAAGGCCGCAACTGCGCGAGCGCATGCCGCGGAGCGCCGGCGCTGTACCGACTTACTACTACAACTGATGTGACGCAACATCGAGTAACTGTGGAGACACAATCCTGTTTCATAGTACCAACATTAATTTACTCATTCCTGAAAAGTGAAAAGTTTCAATGGTTTTTTCAGGAAGAAATTCTTGGATTTGGTTAGGTTCATACCTACTGGTAGGTTGTACAATTTTCCATTCAATTTTCGTCATTAACAACTAGGTGTTTTCAGCCTTTCAAAAATGAAAATATCTGTTTGGGTGCATTCAAAATCCTAAATGAGTAACAAGAAAAATATGAAAAACTACAACAGCTGCACTTAAAATCTGACCTCATTATTGCATAGTAATATGTACCTATGTGTCGCAGCCAGCTAGCCTTACAGTTAACAGCCTAGCAGTGATCGATCCAAGTCATTTGCCGTTTGGACGGCTGAATATCATTCAGGCCGCAAACAGGGTTATTTGGTCTTTGGTCTGCGAAACTGGATGATTGTCATATGTTTTGATGCTCAGACAGCAGTGCATATGGCGTATGGTAGTATGGGTATACTGATGATGAACCACACCTTAGCCCGCGCGCGATTTTTAAAGTGATAACTTCTTTAGACGCGTTGCGCATTTTTTGAGATGGGAAAAAACCATTGAATTCGCGCCACTGTTACTGTAACCGACACCGCTTCGGATGTGTTCGGCTGTCCTCGGGATGTACTCGGTTTTAATGTATGTCAGTGATGGCAAAGTATTCTGTTTGTGTTTTGTTTTCACTTCTGTCGGCACTCCCGGAGTGCCACGCGACGACTTTTTGTCTCCCAGTGGATTTTCAACACTCGATGTTGAACCTAGCATTTAGAATCTAACTGAGTGCATCCCATCGTTTCGTTCGGTTTCAACTCTCGACCCTAATGACGCTAAGCAATGTGTTGAAAATCCAGTACGCGATAAAAATCGCCAGTGAGTACGAGGACTCATTGTTGACAACTTAAGCAAAAGAGGCTCGTCTCTGAAATAAACCAAACAGCATGCGCAACGTATCATCTACATAAAAAACCTCTTTTAAACGACCTATGTATGTCTAGCCAGTATGCTGATGTTGATCTTACACCAAACAATGTGATATTATATATTATAAACATCAACATTATGCCCAGTGATATAACGTTATCTTGTTTTAATTTTAACTCTCTGACGTCAGGAAACATTGCGCTGATCAAATGACGCAGAAGATTTAATTGAACTGGTACAGTTTCGCAAAAAGGTGATTTATGGAACGGATGTCCTTATTGGAATAGGATATTACAACGTTGGTGTTCTATGTTATGGGTTTGAGGTTTTCCACACCTGCAGCAGCCGCCCCAGCACAGCTCACCGTGCTTGGAAGATGGGATGGCGCAAGGGTGTCGAGACACGTTGCATCCCACACCAAAGGCCTACCTACCTTCCAAGGCATTATGGTCATCCCGAGTCCAAAGAGTTTAGTTAGTTTATCAAATCAAACACTATCTGAGTAATAATATCAAACAGAACTTGGCAAATTTCTGTTATGTGTTGTAGTACTTTAGTGTAAAACTAATAGTGACAGTGACACATATTAAATACATTTATTATATCACTGTATGAAAGTGGAGCTGGCTTGTGTAAAGTGCAATAAGCACTATTATTAGTTTTTAAATAATTCTCCCGCCCATATACCAATTTATTTGGGATCAGAGCAACATGTCTTTGTCTTCGATACATTCGTTCTTCCATTGTTTTTCTCTATTACTTAGTCGTCATCTCGGTAGTCACCTACCTAATTGTAGTAGTCATTTTGCGAAGTGCACAAATTGCGAAGTGCACATTTTGCGAAGTGCACAAATTGCGAAGTGCACATTTTGCGAAGTGCACATTTTGCGAAGTGCACAAATTGCGAAGTGCACATTTTGCGAAGTGCACATTTTGCAAAGTGCACATTTTTGCGAAGTGCACATTTTGCGCCAAACCCCTCCTTTCTAACCATAATTATCATCATTCTCAGTCCATTCCACACATCGTTTCTTTGGTCTTAAAATAATTATATTAAAATTTCTTATTAGTATTTTATCAACATCATCATCATCATTTCAGCCGAAAAACGTCCACTACTGGACATACCTAGGCCTCCCCGAAGCACCTCCATTCCAACCCAAGTATTTTATGCTAGATTGTAATTAATTATTAGGAAGTTACGAACCTGTGGGGCAATTGCGTAACACTTTATCAACCGGAATCGGTTTCATTTTGACAGTTAAACAACATTCATTGCGTTATTTACGTGTTGAGCAGACACATTTTTCGAACTTATGAAGCAATGGATTAGCAATTTGCTTCAAAATGATTCAATTTCAAAAAACAAGAAAAAGTTCTCTTTTTATGTTTTTTTTAAAATAACATAAAAAGAGAACTTTTCTCTTAACGAAATCACTTTCTTTTCTAGAGAATTACGTAACGATGTTATTTACGATTCTCAGACGAAAACAATAGTAAAACGACACACCCACAACGGTCACAACGCAAAACAGTAAATAATTATCGTGATCTATTTGTCCAATTTCGCGATGTTGTTGCTTCGTGATCTGCGCCGTAGCACCTCGATGAACGTCAAGTGCGCCTGACCGCTGTAACGAGGTTAACTTATGACGTAGGTAGTTCTTGTAGTGACGTGTTGGAAGAAACCTCTTGATATTATATTTTTTCCTAGTACATTAACATTTGTTGTTCTTTTCCTATAAGGGTTTTTTAGTGGAATGCTATGTATGGGTTTTATTCGATGTAAATAAATGGAAATTGTTTGTAAACGTTAATTTAGTTGTAATTGATTGATTATGTGCATATAAGTGTTTGGAACTACATATTATCTCTGTGATTATGCATGAACTAGCTTCTGCCCGCGACTTCGTCCGCGTAAAATTTTACCCTCCCCCCCATTAACCCTCTTAGGGGTGGAATTTCGAAAAACCCTTTCTTAGTGGATAACTACTCTTCACAAAGAACACACCCTCCGAATTTCATGTCTCTAGGACCAGCGGTTTAGGCTGTGCGTTGATATATCAGTCAGTCAGGACTTTGAATTTTATACAGGGTGACATTTTAATCACCGTTTTCCTCTTAAGGGGTCATTGTACTCATCATTATGATCAACTTTGGCTATGGGAGCAATACTGAAATTGTGAAAAAAAAATCAGCTGTTCCCTGCATTTATGTTCGCACAGCTCGTCAAAATGTGGGGAACCGCTGATTTTTTTTTTTAATTTCATCCTGTAGAGATGAATTATAAAATGACTGCCACATTGGTTTTGTGATCGCAAGCGCTACTGCTGAGCATGAGGTCTTGGGTTCGATTTCCAGGTCGGGCAAAGTGCTCTCGGGTTTTTCCATTTGGAATTTCTCAGTAACAACCTAACAACCCGGATTTTTGCCCGGTTGATGGCAAAGGGTCGCCCCCTATTACATGGGACTGAAACATAACTGGCGAAATGGTACCTATAGGTCACCTCTGCCTAACCCTTCACTTACAACAGGAAGGCATGATGTTATGTTATAAATTAAAATAATAAACTTCAATGAAAAATTCTTAAACATTAGAAAGCTTATTCCACAAGTTTGCACGGAGAAAAATCATTCCAAGATTTGTGTATTAATATCAAAAGTTGAGTATGAATGTCGATGGTCTATAAGAGTAGGGGGAGAGCAAAGGAACTATGGATGGACTGTGTGAATGATGATAAGAATGGCTAGAAAGGTGGTGACTACCGAGATGACGACTAATAGAGAAGTATGGAAGAAAAAGACATGTCGCGCCGACCGCAAATAATTTGGTATAAGGGCAGGATAATGAAAAAAAAAATGTATTAATTTCTACGATCTATGTTATATATTTTTTTCGATTTATTTCCGTTGGATCCCGCTTTTGAATCCCATTTTAATATTTTTGGCGTTGGATCCCGCAAAACATTATTATGTATTTCCGTTGGATCCCGAATTTAAAAATGCAAGATAATTACGTTTTATTGTCGTTGAATCCCGAAAAGTATTTCCGTTGGATCCCGAATGCTTAAAAAAATCTGAATGCGGGTACTTTCAACAACAAAATTGTTTATAATAAAATGAGGGGTTCACTAATGTTTCACCAAAACTCCATTGAAATTTTTAGTTTACAACCAACGTTTCATATACTATTTATTTCACAAACAACTCATTTTTGTATAATCTAGTCGTTTCTGGCACTCGCCGGCCGCTGCCGCGGCACCGCTCGCTTCGCTCGCTCGGCTCGTGCGTAGGGATCACAATTTTAACCTAACCTAACCTAACATTGTTTTTTTTTTAATAATTTGCCTAATCTAACTAGTTCGGTTCCGGGTAACCCACTAAAAATAATCTCTTTTTAGTGTTTGATAAAGGTAAATCACTTTTCTTCTGAAATGTACACATGTTGTTATAATATGGGATTCAACGGAAATAGCAAACGGGATCCATCGTTAATACCTAAAAAATGGGATTCAAAAGTGGGATCCAACGAAAATAAACGTTTTTTTCTCATCGTTCTTTTTTTTATTCTTTATTTAATTAGGGACTTTTATGACCGCAATGCGTATCACAGTCCCATCGTACCCTAAATACATACTGCTACGGATCACATTTGGCCCATGAACCTGAACAGAATATTATGGAATGTGCCTATATCAAGTTGGTTCAACTTCAAGACCTCAAACAGATTAATTCTATGAGACTCATATCGAACACATTCCATCAATAAGTGATGCAAGTCTTCCACAACTCCACACTCCACTGATCATCGTTCTTGACCGAGTTACTTCTCAAATGTAGGTAAGGTATGTGTAGAGGTATGCAGCCAATGTGATGTGAGTGTGACCTAGTAACACCATTTCTTTTTCTTACTTTTATTAGGACATTTGATGCAATCTTGTGCAAGAATTTATTTCAAAATTTTCAAAACCTCAAATTATTTAAAATCAACGATATACCTACAAACGGGGTGAATAGGGATGCAGGGGTGAAGCGCACTCCCTTCGCTCCACCCAGAGCGGGAGGGGTCATTTGATGATTTCCCATCCATAAAAAAAAGGGGTGAAGCGCGACGAAACTTTAAAATGGATTTTAACGTTGAAATAATATAGTTTGTTGTCAATAAGGGCACGTCATCGTTAATTAAATTACAGTAAACACATTAGGGTCCTTTTTGGCCACAAACTACCTTATTTTATTGTTAAAATCCCTTTTAAAGTTTTGTCCCGATTCACCCCTGCATGCCTATTCACCCCGTTTGACGGTATTCTTAGAACGGTATATAAGTAGTCTAACGAACTGTCATAATCTCAGAATTAACACCGAAATCGACCGAAATAGAGTGTTGTTTACATTGCAAAGTGTGAATGTCCTAAAAGACAGCGAACCGGCAAACGTACGAGCAGTAGCACAATATGGCAGTAGCGAGTAAACTTGCGCACGAGCACCCAATTGCGTAACACACCAAACACAATTTGAATCATTCGGAAGGATATTGTCGTAAGTTTTAAAAGTTTGTCTGCTCACAACGTAGAATGTTGTTGAACGGTCAAAATGAAAGCCATTGCTATTGTTATTGTGTTACGCAATTGCTCCGCTGATAGAAACGAATAAACAGCAATCTGCGCACCAGATGTAAAGTGTATTATAATTCTCCTCTCCGATATCTATGGCCCCATTTATCTAGATATTACTCGATATACAAATATGTAGTTACCGTTTGTTTTTTGAGTAGCTTCATCCGTTTAAACATTAGGAAGCAGTAAATGGTGGACATTTTTACGACTTCCTCTTTAGTTTAGTGATCGCAAGCGCTACTCCTGAGCATGTGGCCCGGGGTTCGTTTCCCGTGTCGGGCAGTGTTATTGGGTTTATCTATTAGGCATTTCTCAGTAATAGTAGGCAATAAGCCCGCCCCCAATGTTATAATTATAACATAGAATTTAAACATAACTGGCGAATTGTGGCTGTACTATAAGTGCACCTCTCCATAGCCCTTCGGCACAGAATTACTAGGTACTTACTTAATTACTACTTCGGGGAATACAGTCTCACGACCGTATCGACTGTATCGCCACATCAGTGTTATGTTATATCTTCCGTAAGAAGGGCTAAACGGTGGACTTTGAGGCTCAATCTGTAAGCTTTAGCTTCATCTGAGGCATTGCGTTTATTTTGGTAGGTTCATTTATCTATGGGTAGGTTACATTACCTTTAGCAAAAACCGAAGTAAAACGGAAACGTATAACGGGGACAAACCCCCCTTAATATAAAACTAGTAGGTACAATATTCCACACTTCCTATTAAGGCAATAAGGCTCAATTCACATTGCCGCAGACCGAATTTTTGTAACGATATTGTACAAAGCAAAATTAACTTTATGTCAATTGTGTAACGTACAAACTAGATACGAGCCAAGAAACAGGTCGCACGTCTCCCGCAGAATTCTCGCATATTCTTGGGAATTTCCACAGCTAACAACCCTTATCTTATTTTAACTTTACCCTATCGACATAAAGTTCATTTTGCTTAGTACAATATCGTGACAAAAATTCGATTCTATTCCATTCCGTGGCAATGAAAAGTGAGCCTAATTGTCTCGCGACTGATCAGTGTGCCTGACGTCACACTCTCACAGCCTCTTAGATACAAGTTCATTTACAATAACAATTACTCGCGTCATTTGTTTCTATGATTTATTGCAGAATCGTAAGGTTATTCAATTATTGTTCTGTGACGGATGTACTTTTAAGTAGGGTTTACCGAACTACTCGTAATTCTATGTGTAATTTGTTAAGTATACATATTACAACATACTTACATATAACTACATCACATTTAAATTCCCCGAAAGGGGAGGTGTTTAGATAACCCACATTTCGCCAGTTATGTTATTCATGCAAGCGAGCCTATACCAAATGGGCACATATCCTAATGTAACACCCTAAATACACTACCCGACTCGAAGCTCAACAGTCTCCTTACGACCACTAGAGCAACTAAACCTAGACTAAAAAAACCGGTCAAGTGCGAGTTGGAGTCGCGCACCGAGGGTTCCGTACTTTGTAGGTATGAAACTACAAAGTTACGGTTTTCGGATTTTTTCCTTTACTTGTGCTACATGACAATGCTTCTTGCCAAATTTCATGATTCTAGGTCAACGGGAAGTATCCTATAAATTTTGATTCCTTCGAAATATACGTTTGAATGAACATACTTACTTAATGCTCTATATTTAATGTGACGAGGAGGAAGGAAACGCATGTGACTAAAAGAGTGATGAATACAAATGTTGATGGATGGAGAGGGAGAGGAAGCCCAAAGAAAATATGTGGATGGATTGTCAGAGGAATGATATGAAAGAAAAGAGAGTGAACCTCGATCAATAATAGATTACTCATATTGATCGAAAAGAGTGAATGATAGCGTGACGGTTAATAGGGGAGAATGCACAGATATAGATAGACCTAGATAACGCAAGTATTACGATCTGTATAAAAACAAAGTGTGCCATTTTTTGACTACTATTACCTACTATGACGTCACAAGCACTATTTAGAGATGAGAAAAATCAAATCGATGCAAAGACGCCGCCGCGTGCGGCACCCGTCTTGTTTCACTCCCGGGGCCTAGCGCCAGCGCTCACGCTCACCCAGCCAGCAGTACACAGGACTGAGCGTGAAAGTGGCGGGTTATGATTTTTGTACGTAAGCTGACACGCGAAGTAGTTGCTCTTGCGTTATTTAGGTGTATCTGTGGGAGAATAGGAGATGAAAACGTGTTGCGCCGACCACAAGTAACATAGTACTAGGGCAGGAAGATGATGATGACTTAAGAGCCTATACTACCTCAGCTAAAATTCACTCTTTATCTCGCTCATACGATACTGCTCGCGGACTGAGTGAGAGCGAGACAGAGTGTGGTGCTGGGCGGCAGGAAGCGCCAATAGTTTAGGTATTTGCTTTTTATAGTGAAAATAATGGTAATTATAAAAAAATAAATAACATAAGACCTGCTTTAAAGTAAGTTCAGTTAGTATGCAAAGTTTCATGATCTAATTTGAAGTATTTTTTGAATACCAGCGGTTTATTGTTCGGCAGCCTAATTGCGGAACGCCAAATCGTCAAATGATTCTGATCAGTTGGCTTCATTTCTATCACAATTGGCTTCATTTTACGATTTTCGAATTGCGAAACTCTAGTTTATTATGAAACCAATTATGAACGTTAAGGCCCTGCGCAGAAACTAGAGTTTCGCAATTCGAAAATCGTAAAATGAAGCCAATTGTGATAGAAATGAAGCCAACTGATCAGAATCATTTGACGATTTGGCGTTCCGCAATTAGGCTGCGGGTTAGAGGTAACTTTGGACTTTTTTTCTATCGAGAAAATTTTATGGAATCGTGTTTTCGTCTAACATAAGACTTAGCATTAATCCTCAACTTTACTATATATTTATTTCAAAATTAATGGTGCAGTATTTTAGACATAACGGAGGATCACACTAAGCCATTTGAGGTAGTATAGGCTCTTAATACTTCCTTTTCTCCCCAGAAACAATGCTAAAAGAAGCGGCGTCCCTGATACTGAAGCACACAGTGACATCCCGCCGACACCTGACTCCTGAGCTGGCATTGAGGTTGATTACCCCTGACTGTCCGCTGTGGAGAGCTACGGAGGAGGAAGTGCCGTTTAAGGACCCCTTCTGGGCCTTCTACTGGCCAGGGGGACAGGCTACTGCAAGGTAAGAAGGTTTATTTCTAACTAGTCAACATGAATTTTTAAGTCAGTCATTCAGAAAGATGAAGCTATTATTAGATTCGAAAGCGTAATAGGTACTTATGGAGAAGAACGGGCAAGAAACTCCATGGACACTATAAATTATGTACATATATCGTTAACAAAATATTAGTGTACCTACCTACTCTAATTTATTCCTGTCGGATGCCCAGCATAGCTATTCAGAAACACTTGATACGCTTCCGTATCGTATCGAACACGTAGGTAGGAGTCTTCTAAACGCTGTTCACAAGTCCAAAACCCGAAAATGTTCTCAGTTTAAATCAAATAGACGCCCGCTATTCTTCCAACAGCTATTTGCTGTTGAGGGCAAGTCAAATCAGGTTATCGAAATGTCAGGTTTTCGATACGATAGCCTGTCGCATGGTTGTGAATAGCTATGCTGATCTGACCCCCTGCTAATTATTCTTGTTGTTATTTCTGTCTTATCTACTATAACTAGGTCTGATCTCCTTATTTTTTTTGACAGGTAAGTACAGTCAAGAGAAAAACAGTTGGATAGTGTCATGCTAAGCCAACTGCGCTCTTGCAAAAGCAATTTATTTGAATAACAAAAAACGATCTCTCTAAAAAAGCTAAGTCGTTTCTCAGAACTATGAGTCACACAGCAGTATATCCTGAAAACTCCTGGGTGAGTCACGATTTGCCTTCCTTTTCGGGAATCGTTCTGTCCCGCTCTAGCTTTACTCCTGAACTGACTAACAATACGACGAGGTGTTTGGGGGAGGACGGGGGTTATCGGGAGGCTCGTTACGGTTTACAGGCGTAGAGTTCCTGGGAAGGATGAGGATGACTCACGCTTGAACTGATATTTATTTGTGTTTCGTGTGAGGTTCCAGTTGATTATTAAATATACCACATGTGGCTATAGACTGACGCTAATATCAGCATTCCTAATGAACATTTTACACAAATCACGCGTTAAATTCTTGAAGGTATCCTTGCTTTGGTAGGTACTGTTTTTTTTTTGAAGTGAATATTTAAGGCACCTTGGGCATTTTTTGAGATGGGAAAAAACCATTGAATTCGCGCCACTGTAACCGTAACCGACACTCATACAACAACACACACAAACACACAGACATACAGACACGTCGGTTCAGCTTTAGATGAAATTTGGTATAGAGATAGTTTGAGTCCCGAGAAAGGACATAGGATAGTTTTTATACCGATATTCCCACGGGATCGACACTTGTGCGGGCGAAACCGCGGGGCGCAGCTAGTTATAAAATCCAATAGATAAATACCCTGATATTACCCGTTAAGTAACGCAAACACTTACCTTGACAAGATACTACTACTACCCGAAACTGTCAAATTTTCCCAATCAACTTTGAAAATAAGTTTCAAAGTTGATTGGGAAAATTTGGCTTTAGCGATAAAGTTGAAAATCTATTAAAGAAATTTGACAGATTGTAGTAGCTTGATGTGCTGGCGTCTGTACATTTTCCTTGACTGCTATGGCAACTAAACAAGAATCTTTAAAGGGAAAACCGACGGCCAAACACGTGCCTTGCGTACATACATAAACAACTAATTAGCATAACGTTTAGGGCAATCAACTCAGCCTATCACAGTCCACTGTTGGACATAGCCCTCTCCCAGGCTGCGTCACAACACTCTGTCCTCCGCCTTCCGCATCCAGCCTATCCCAGCCACCTTTTTGAGGTCCAACTAGTTGGGGGGCGTCTCACACTACGCTTTCCGATACGCGGTCTCCACTCCAGGACTCGTTTACTAGGACAATGGATAAAAATTATGTAGGTACTAGCTGCGCCCCGCGGTTTCACCCGCATAAGAGTCGATCCCGTAGGAATCTCGGGATAAAAAGTATCCTAAGTGTTAATTCTAGTTATAAACTATCTGTGTGCCAAATTTCATCCAAATTCGTTCAGTTGTTTTCGTGTTAAAAAGTAACAAACATCTATCCATCCTCACAAACTTTCGCCTTTATAATACTAGTGTGATAAACTGTGAAGTAAGTACTTTAGGCGAATATTAAACTGTAGGGGAATATTAAACATTGCAATATTTCTGGACTTTCCCTAGTCGTCTCTCATTAAAAAAAAAATTTTTTTATTAGTACAATCACTCTTCAATTCTTATCTCAAAAATGTCAATACGTTCCAATAATCACAACAAACATTAAGTAATCTATTGTCCTCATTCTCATCGCACAGGAAAACGTGATACTGATAAGAGCAAAACCCAAGCTATAAACATTAATTTATATGGGCAACACCAACACTGAGCAGTGCGCGGGAGTTTACCTCGCCTCAAAGTATCAATACCTACTGTATGTACGCACAAACGGGGGAATTACGCGCTGTTGAATAAACTGAAGTGGAGGAATGTTGATGGAATGAAATTTTCCCAAGTTATCCTTATCTTGGTCTTGTAGAAAAACCTGTTAGGCCGATAGCTCATACGAACTAGAGTCGAGGTGGCGCGCGCGGCGCGGCGGTGGCGTCAAAGCGCGGGGCGCATCTACGTTTTCTAGGAATAAACGTGCCGCTTCACCCCCGCGACCTCGGCTCGACTTACCAGTGAACGATAGTTCGGAGTTCACCGACTTTTAAAACGGCTGTTTATCACTTGAACAACTGATTAAATCATTTTTAATGTTCACCACACGTCAACCAGTGTTTACAGGCCCTTAATCAGCCTTTAGAATAGACGCTTGAATCAAACGACTTGTGCTGAGTTTTACTGAATACCGAAATTTTCCTTAAACAGGGTTGAGGGTGGGAGGAACATCGACGTCTTAGATCATTAAAAAAATTGCTCTGCCATACATTTTGACCGCGTAGATTGCACTTTTCTGCGAAACAGCAGATTTTTTATTTTATTTTGATATCCGTCGAAATATTTCTATCCTAGGGATAGAAAGAGTGCACCAACCCTAAATCTAAATTGTAACCAGGCCTAGCAGAATTGTTGCTAAGGATGACTAATTACTTACTCATTGTCAAAACCCAATCAACCTTGGACCTAATGCTTTAGCGATACAGTTGAAAATCTATTAAAGAAGCAAGCTCCAGTCTTTGTTTATTTGCTCTTAGTCTTACATCCTGCGGTGTGGGTAATTTCTCCGGGGACTTTATGAACAGTTCCGTTATACTTACATATACTTGTCGCATCCGGCAATTGACGTTTACAACAAAACAAGGCACGCCACCTAGTGGCAACTATCAAGACGAGAGTTGGCGTGCTTTGACAGAGTCGGGACGTTTCCGCTTGGTTACGAGGTTGAAGAGAACGCCTCAAGTGGCACATTCCTTACCCCGGTCATCGAGCAGGCAGACGCTTCGGAACTGTCCTACGTTTTGTTGAAACTATCATGACCATACCAGTCTGTTATTGTCTAATAGTACCTAGTTGAGTTGTGTACCTACAGTGTGTGATTCGCTAGTGTGATTAATTTGTTCGTAAAATTATAATCTGATTTGAACTGTAACAGTTTTTCTATTGCGCAATTACCAACACTCTGCCCATAATCGTACGCCCACAGTAGTTGAAATATGCCTGATGACAAAGAGAAAAACATACCCTCTCCGTCATCAGAAGTGGGATTCGTGTTGGTTCAAGCGCAAAATGAGAACGCTTAAAGTGAAAGTGACCATTGACATTTTTGAAAAACAAATTGCAAAAATGCGAACGCTTATTAAATAATCGTGTGAATCTTTTCGAGTTGGACCCAGACAAAGCAGTGGCACCTACCGCCATGTTTGAAAAAAAAAGGGCGTCTCTAACCGGAGTTTGGGTTCGTCGTATCCCGTTCCCGTTAGAACACGTGATAGGAGGCATGTGCAAAGATAACAGTGCACGACAGCTGATATGAGTTTTGCTGAAAATTCACTGCAAGGTGATCAACTTGTTGTGGCCGTCAGTAAGGCACACAAAGGAGCAGCATCAACGTGGCTAACGCAAATATCATACCAAGGAATGACGTGGAGTGACTTTAAGAATCCAGCCAAGCAGCCCGCAGCCGTCACCTTCATGTGCTGAGTGAGGGAAACCAGGACATATCGCGGCCCTGCACGAGCAGTGGCAGCCAAGCGGATAGTG
This sequence comes from Amphipoea lucens, assembly GCA_947508005.1. NCBI lineage: Eukaryota > Metazoa > Arthropoda > Insecta > Lepidoptera > Noctuidae > Amphipoea > Amphipoea lucens. The sequence continues at coordinate 14,459,116 of OX382379.1, forward strand.
GACAACGTGCTGGACGTAGTGAAGGGCGAGTGGACGTCATACAGCTACCCTCAGACACGTTAGAACATAAAGGTGAGCTGTATTGTTTTGTTTAAGATTGTGGTACTGAATGCTTGATAGTAAAGGAGAGGTTAAGTGGCAAACGAGTTAATAACGTTGTTGCGTTGACTTGTATTGGCCAAACGCTTTATTCAGCATAGAATAGCGTTGCGATTAGCGAGCAACTACTTGAGATTTTATTACATTTCTACCCGACATTTACTTGCAAAGTAACATTATGATAGTAAATACATGAAATATTGAACCTAAATGCGACAAAGTTTTTGTTGCTTAAAGCTCTTGTAATAAATTCCGTTACAAAACAAGATGTGCAAGGTACCCTGGTCCGTCCACTTGAGAAAACAGTCTTAAAGTATTTCTTCTCTATACTTAGTTTCAGTTCATAGAAATAATATTTTGTGCACAAGCCGGGTTTAAGTGGCCCCGTCGCGCGTCGACAAAAAAATGGTCGGTTGCATTGCATGCGACGTCACGCAGGTAACGGGACATGGTATGGGTTAGAAAACAAAGAGCAGAATCAGATTATCAGATTAATCTAGACGGAAGTTCAGAGGTCCATTAGGGGTTGCGGAAGTTTTGTATGGTGATCCCTATACGTTAAAATCTAACCGTACTTCTAAATACGCTCACGATAAGTTAAGAATGATGCCAGTAGGTTGTATACCAGTCGAAGCAGATAGCTATCACAGTGGTGATGAGTGGTTATGGGAAGCACGCGAGTAGGGGTTCTCTATCGGCCGTAGTAAAGTTGTGTGTAGTCACGGGGTGATGCATACGGATCCACATGCGCTGGATGTGTGAAAGCAATGCGATTGCTGGTCGGCCGGAGAGCCGTGGCGTTAGAGTGGTTTACTCGTGTGTGGTTTCCCAGGTGTCTAAAGCTCTTAGTAAAAAAGATGGTTGTTAATGTGAATAACGATGGTACATGGCTCTGGTTGATGATTTTTGCTATGATCAGATAATCAAAGTTTGTTTACATGACTCGGGTCATTGGGTGTTTTTGCTATTATTAATCAAAGTTTGTTTAGTTAATTTAGAGGTGTTGTTTTGTAAAAACAATGAGTAGAGGATTAAAGTTTTCTGATTTCAAAAGTTAGAAGCCGTAAATGGTCAGAATTGGCCAAGTGGAACATGCACTGCTGTTGAATTTTTCGGTTACAGGTGTTTACACAAGAACGTGTGCAAGAAGGATGGCAGTGTCGGACAGCGTTGCACTCTTTGGCTGTACGAATAAGCGCTGATCAAGGACGGTGCTTTTCGAGCAAGCAGTTTCGTGACTTCTGCCAAGGTTAAAGTACCAATTTACATCTTATTGCGACTAGTTCATCTCGTGCGAATGGTCAAGTAGAAAGGATAACGAGTTTGCTCAAGTCAATGTTAATTGCGATAGAGACATAAGACTCGCTAGGAGATGTACAGCTAGCTCTAAAAAAAATAAAAAAAGCTCGTCCATTAGAACTTTTGATAAGTAAGGTAGCACGTCCACTTGATTTAACCGGTCAAGCGGCGCGTGTCGCCGATCGGCGACGGAGCAATGGAGGGTCGATTGTGTCTTATTGGTAGAGCTTGACAGAGTAACGACAATGACGACATTATAGACATTGATGACGTTAGGAAACTATGAGCGTAATCAAACTAAGGTTGACGTGAAGTATGAGGGTCATTTCAAATAAATTGAAGCGTTAGATGGCGATCGGAATGTTTTAAAAACTTTAGTTAACAAGCGTACTTACAAATACGCTCCATGACTGTGTTTGGAAGATGCCCGAGGGCCAAGTACCCATTGAGATTGTAGACAATATTGATGATGAGTTGGCATCACTTTGGTTTGTGTACTCAGGTTCTCGGTTCATTGGGTCGGAGACCGTACCAGAGTATCGTAGCCATAGCCCGTTAGAAATCGGCATCTACTTGGTAGACCGTGGGTACGTGGTGCGCGGTAGCTCTGGGTAGTATGGTCGGGTCTAGCCTTGAAGCCAAGACCGTAGAGTCAAGGACGACTCGGAGACCGTACCAGAGTATCGTAGGTACGTAGTACGCGGTAGCTCTGGGTAGTATGGTCGGGTCTAGCCTTGAAGCCAAGACCGTAGAGTCAAGGACGACTCGGAGACCGTACCAGAGTATCGTAGGTACGTAGTACGCGGTAGCTCTGGGTAGTATGGTCGGGTCTAGCCTCGAAGCCAAGACCGTAGAGTCAGGGACGACTCGGCATTCCTGCGGGAAGTGCGTATGTTGTGACAAATGTGTGGGACCGTGAATGGGATACCTGAAGTTTTGTTTTCTTTGATTAAAGTAGTGTAAAAACGTTATTGTAACGTTGTACTCGTACTTGGTCTCGGTAATCTCGAAACTAGATAGTTCGAATTCTTAGATTGGCCGAATTTTTGGTTTCTTATTTGAATGTTTATTGCAAATTGATCGAGAAATAAGACAGATTTTAAAGAGTCGAGTCCCTTTTAATTATCTCATCAGTCTTCATATGGGTGGTTGCGAAAAATGCAAGAAAAACAGAGTATAACTGACGAAATTGAGGTTGAGCAAAGTAGTAGTAGTAACAATGAGGAGAGTATTTAAGTTTACATGATGATTGGACCGTACCAGAGGTTGTCGTGTAGCCGTAGCTAAATAGAAATCGGCGTCTACTACTTTAGTAGTCCGTGAGTACGCGGTAAGCAGTCAACTCTGGCGGAGGCTGGGTTTTAATGAAAACCATAGAGTCCAGGAGAGACTCGGCGCTACCGTGGGGGTTCGCATAAAGGAAAGATGAGTAACTGGAGGTTACTGGGCTATGCGTAGCCAGAAATCACATGTAGAGCTTAAGTGTGTTGATTAAATTGGTTTGATTGTGTCTTGTGTGAGATAGCGCGATAAATGTGTAGTCAGTTGTACTTTGAATTTCCTGATTATTGATGAGGTCAATTTTCTTCTAATTTGTCATTGACGGTTAGTAACTAATAAGGTACCCAGTTTAGTTCGAATGAAATAAAGAGTTCTGTCAAATTTTGACTTCATTAAATTCTGGTAAATCAGATGTCCGCAAACTGATGTTTACGGGTTAGGTCAGGAGTGACTGAGCTATGTGATACTTTGCGGATATGTTTGTTTACAGATTAACACACGAGGACGTGTGTCCTCGCAGGATGGCCGTGTCGCATCCGGCAATTGACGTTTACAACAAAACAAGGCACGCCACCTAGTGGCAACTATCAAGACGAGAGTTGGCGTGCTTTGACAGAGTCGGGACGTTTCCGCTTGGTTACGAGGTTGAAGAGAACGCCTCAAGTGGCACATTCCTTACCCCGGTCATCGAGCAGGCAGACGCTTCGGAACTGTCCTACGTTTTGTTGAAACTATCATGACCATACCAGTCTGTTATTGTCTAATAGTACCTAGTTGAGTTGTGTACCTACAGTGTGTGATTCGCTAGTGTGATTAATTTGTTCGTAAAATTATAATCTGATTTGAACTGTAACAGTTTTTCTATTGCGCAATTACCAACACTCTGCCCATAATCGTACGCCCACAGTAGTTGAAATATGCCTGATGACAAAGAGAAAAACATACCCTCTCCGTCATACTTATATCTATGGTTCTGTTACTTGCAAGGGGAATACTGCACACTTGCGAACAATCTGCATGTGGGGAAGACTAACGAATTTAGGTCATTTAAACTGAAACTCAAAGCATTTATTTCAATTAAACTATTTACAGGCACTTTTGAATTGTCATTGGTTCAAATGTTATGCCACAGAGTTATGCTAGTGACCAGCCCTCTGGTCTTCAGATATCAGAGGGGCAATTCTCGTAATATTAAGAACGTTCACAGTCTGATCTCAGTCTCAATCTGTCAAAAATATCTCTAATTTCCCTACATTTTTGACATGTTTTTGACATTGATTGTCACTAAGATGAGATTGCTACTAGATTTTGAACGTTTTTAATTACGGAAATTGGCCTTCAGAATTCATTTACTTTCGTCGATAGAAGATTATTAGTAAAATCCTAATAATATAAGTAATATTTTGACTTTAAAAGAGACCATGTCCTCTGAGTTTGTTTCGGCATTTCTTTTCAGGGATCAGTCAGCTAGAAAAAGCCGGCGCTATCTAGTTTTAAGATATTGACATGTAAGATCTACTTACTTACATATTATATCAACATTTCATATTGATTATAGTCTGCCTCGATGGTATAATGGTGATTGGTGAGCACTGCTGAGCGTGAGGTCCTGAGTACGATTCCCGGTTTGGTTTAAGTGTTATTGGGTTCTTCAATCTGGAATTTCTCAGCCCAGAGGCTGGATTTGTGCCCGGTTGATGACAATAAGCTCGCCCCCCCATTACATGGGACATTTAAAACATAACTGGCGAAATGTGTGTCCTCTTGAGCTTCTCAAGTTCTGAGTTGAGCTGCACGATTTTTGACAAATGCGTGCACTGACTGGACAGGTCTGCTCAATCTGTGTGGTTCTTTCCTCAGAAGACCATTTCAGACACTAATCTACATGGTCTTCACATGATCTGACCAAGATTTTGTCTGGACTTTAAAAGAGACTGTGATCTCTGAGTTTTTTTCAGCCTTTCTTCTCAGAGTAGTCAGATGGGAAACGCCGACCTCATCTAGCCTTAAAAAATATGAATGTCGTGTAAAAGTGTTAAGTTGTGTAGTAACGAACGCCGAATTAAAAAAAATGTCAGTTGCTAGGTTTTGAAATTGCACAGCCGAACTGGCGGTACAACCTCAGCCCTACCTCGTCGGTAAATTTAGGCGTGATAGATATTAGTAGCTGCGCCCCGCGGTTTCACCCGCGTAAATGTCGATCCCGAGGGAATATCGGGATAAAACGTAGCCTATATGTTAATCCAGGGTGTCAGCTAACTCCATACAAAATTTTATCAAAATTTGTCCAGCCGTTTGAGCGTGAAGAAGTAACAAACATATAAACACACACACACACACTCACAAACTTTCGCCTTTATAATATTAGTTTGATAATGTAGAGCTTATAACTTACATAGAATTTCATAGTTAACTGGTAACCCAGTAATTTGTCCACGTACTATGTACAGACGCCAGCACATCAACCTACTACAATCTGTCAAATTTCTTTAATCGATTTTCAACTTTATCACTGAAGCATAAGGTTCAAAGTTGATTGTGAAAATGTGACAGTTTCGGGTAGGTTGATGTGCTGACGTCTGTACTTTGGACACGGCAACCTTTTCATTTGACATTCGTACTATTGCTATGACTCATTTTAATTTCTATGTCAACTACCTTTCCTGGTATAACAAACATTCTTCGATAGTATTATGCGGCATACTTGTAAGTAATACTGATTGATTAGAAGCAGTGCCAGCTTTATGGGGGGGGCGACCGGGGCGGCTGCCCAGGGCGCCAGGTACTACAGGCACACCCCGGACACTCCATACAACGCTCGCAAAATAATTACCTACTACTACTACTACATTAAAAAATGACGTTTGTATACGTATGAATGTGTGCGTGAGATACTTGTGCAAGCGAGCGCTCTTGTTAAAGAACTGCGACGAATACGCCGAAGTGCGGGGTGAGGTGCGGTAACTGATGTTAGTGCGGGGAAGGGAGTGTCCTTTCTGTACGTAGTACTTTAAGTATTCTGTGCTACAGGGCGCCCCTTTTTCGATCTAACGGAAAACTAGACTCAGCGTATTAACTTTTATGGACTTTCTCGTAGGAGTGAGTATGAATATTCTATGTGTAACAAATATGAGCTGTCATTTTGTCCTTTGTCGTATCCCTTTCACTAAATAATGTAGAACGAAATAGAGGCATGAACAGGCGAGACATCGCCGGTTAAGGGGATACCTAAAAGGGCGCCAAAGGCATGACTCGCCCGGGGCGCCTAGATGGCTAAGGCCGGCCCTGATTAGAAGTAAGCATCATCATCTGTCTAGCCTTTTACCAACTATGTTGGGATCGGCTTCCAGTCTAACCGGATGCAACTAAGTACCAGTATTTTACATGGAGCGACTGCCTATCTGACCTCCACAACCCAGTTACTGGGTAGGTAATACGATATCCCTTGGTAAGACTTAGTTGTCAGACTGTAGGGCTTCTCTTCTGACTACCCGTAACGACTGTCAAAGATCCACGAATGACAGCCGGGACCAATTAACTTTGTGTATATTATAATTATTTCATCACCACTGCTCTCAAAACGGTGAAGGAAAACATCGAGGGGAAACCGGCACGCTCTACTAGAACCAAAAATTCGAAGACATTTGTGACATCTACCAACCCGCACTGGGCTCGCGTGGTGTATTTTGGCCCACTCCCTCTCACCGAGAGGAGACCTGTGTCCCAACAGTGGGAACCTTATAGGCTGATTATTCTAATCAAGTGACAAAAACAAAATATACGATACCTATTTCATTCACAACAAAAATATATACTTACCTAAGTAATTTAGAAATTCATGAATGATGATGAATTTTCCCGTTGATCGTGAAAAACCCAGCGATTGTTGATCTCTAAGCGCATGCTCATAAAGATTCATATTTGTTTTTGTAATATCGATGGACGTTGTCAGTAAGAAAATCGATACTTTGTTTGCGCGTGACCATTGAAAGAATGCAATGAATGCTATTTCAATAAGGTGTATTTAAAAATGAATCATAAAGTGATCTGCATAAGTATTATTTTAATTATAAATTTGTGATAGTTAAGTCGTTAATTTATCATTAACAAAAAGGTTGTTATGGAAACTACAACTTTAATTTTATAGTTTTAAAGATTACTTTCGAGACAACATTTTAGATGTCCAGTGACTCATGCCATGCAAAGGGTTTTTCTGGTCTATTCATAGTGCAGACAATGTCCACATTGATATTGTATTTGGAATCGGATTTTGACGTGCTGCATTTTGTTTCATAAAGCTTTTATTTAACTTCACTTGTATGTATGTCCTGGAATATTGCAATCAATATTTTTAACAACTATAACCGCTACTTTAAACTAAGTATGTAGATAATTAAATACATAAACTCTCGTCCCATGGGGGAGGCAGAAACTTGAAAATGCCACCTGCAAGGGCATTATATAACTCATTTTCGACAAAATGTCCCTTACGTTATTTCATATTTCCAGTATCGAAATGAAAAAGTAAGTAAGTAAATAAATACACACTAAGATAATTGCTTACGAAAAATATAATAAATTATCACACTATATGTATATCACACTAATATTATAAAGGCGAAAGTTTGTGAGTGTGTGTGTGTGTGTGTTTATATGTTTGTTACTTCTTCATGCTCAAACGGCTGGACCAATTTTGATAAAATTTTGTATGGAGGTAGCTGACACCCTGGATTGACATATAGGCTACTTTTATCCCGATATTCCCACTTAATCGACACTTATGCGGGCGAAACCGCGGGGTGCAGTTAGTATTGAATAATTGTAAGCCAATCCAATTATTGTCGTATCTACTTGTGACCACAACCTTAACGGAGTTTTAAACCAACGAGTTTAAAAGGAGTATGTTATCCGTCTTAATCACTCTTTGTAGACTGATAATTTGGCACTGATTCGACATGCTAGCTCTACTTTTAAGAACAAAAGAGTGGGCACGTGCCTTTCTTAAGTGATCATGGCATGTAAATAAGTAGAGGTACAACACTATGTTATAAATTTTGTGGCAGTGAAAGAACGGATAAAAATGTTAATAAATATTTAATTTAAAGAAGTAGACACGCAGTTCCTATCAATTCAGCAAATATCATATCTAGATACAGTACCTAAACATAGTATAATTAACATAATTTATTTATGTAACAATTTATATACACACATGAAGGAACGGTGATGGAAAACATCGTGAGGAAACCGGCATGTCCTAGAACCAAAAATTCGAAGACATGTGACATCTACCAACCCGCACTGGGCCCGCATGGTAGATTACGGCAAACCCCCTCTCACAGAGAGGAGGGCTGTGTCCCAGCAGTGGGAACATTATAGGCTGAGTATGTATGTAAGTACATTTGTATGTACACACATATACCTAAACATAGAAAGACGCTCAAAAGTGCCTCAGTGCTTATTTGAAATAAATGATTTGCCTTTGACAAAACGAAAGGAACAGAAAAATATTAAGGTGATGCTTATTTCTAAAGAAAGCAGCAGAAAGCTCTTCCATAATTCCTATCACCTGCCCCCTTATTCATAAACACTCGATATGCTTCCGTATCGTATCGAACATTAATCATTGTTATCGTAGGAGTTTCCTCAATGCTGTTCACAGGTCCAAAACCCGAAAATTTTGTCATTTTCAATAAAATAGATGCCCGCTATTCGTCCAACTAAGCTATTTGCTGTTGAGGGGAAGTCAAATCAGGTTATCGAAATGTCAGGTTTTCGATACGATAGCCTGTCGTATGGTTGTGAATCAGGGCTCTGCGCTCATTTTAATGAATCAAGTCTACTTCATTTACCTTTTTAGAAAAGACGACATTGAATGTTTTTATTCATTCTCTTTTATCAATGGAAATAATATTTCACAAACAGACATTACTTCACAAAATAAAGATACTACAAAATGGACAAAGCATGGGCTCTTCATAGAGCAATTTATTGCTTGTTAGTTTATATTTTCTATTGTGCTTAACTATGTGCTAGATAACAAAAGAACAATTGAGTTTTTTTTTGTCTCAATCGGTGGCCCAAAATTTACCTACAGACTTTCGGGCAACAAAACCTCAGGTAAACCATTATAAAGAGCTTGACTATAGATATGACCGAAATGAAGAAAGCCCATTGAGAATATTAAACCGCATTACACGTGGAAAAGAGACAGAGAAACATCACAATTCGCTCGAGCGAGACAAAACACTACAGGCAACATGAATGAAGGGAAACAGCACTATTATTCCAGGTTAAAAGACAAGGATAGAGCACGATGAGTCACTCGGAAGAATTTTTCAGGATAGTAGTGCGGTGAGTCATATTTCGGAGTACGATGTTATGGATACGTGGTTGATTTAGAGCTGATTGAACGCCAGATAATTTTATCGCAAGAATTATTTTGAATTTTTGACAGACGTCAATTTTATTCCTCGAATAACGTTATCTGGCGATGAAAAAATCAGCCCTTATGAAATTGGGGCATCCGATAACGAATAAGCTTTTCTATGATAAGGTATAAGGATACAATGGGATCGTCGCAATAGTAACAGACGTACGGGCCGATCGATGGTTAAGCTACGCTTGCTGCGGTCGGTTCGTGGATGGGTGACCATCCATTATACATACATTGAGACCCCTCCGTACCTCGGAAAGCACTCTGGCTGTCATTTGTAGATCTTTTTCAGTCGTTACGGGATAGTCAGAAGCCTAAAAGGACAACCAGTCTTACTAAAGTCAAAGTCAAAGTTTTTTATTTGTTAAACATAGGTGTAAAAATAGGTGTTTAAAATAAAATAGGTACAGAGATCTCTATGTTTTGCCGTTAACGGCGTACAAATATCAAGTAAGTATACGAAATTATAATCTAGTATTAAATCTTTTGTTAAAATTAAATGACAAGCTAACAGAGTTAAACTATCCTCTATCAAGTTAAAAATATTGCATACAGATAATAACATTTAACATTTGTAACATTTATTTTAACATTTATAACATTAATTCTTATGTATTAGTAGTATTAAATTTAATAATACTTAATATATTTACAACTGACAAACATAACAGTAAAGTAATTCTTACCGCACATATCTTGCATGCTTTTTGAATTAGGAATTTATTTAAATATTTTTTTAAATCATTTTCATTTCTCTTATAGGCTCTGGTATTTTATTGTACAATCTAGGTGCCATACCTAGAAAACTTTTTGTGTAAAAAACTATAATAGGTTATAGAGGTTAGATAACGTAAATAACGCAATGAATGTTGTTGAACTGTCAAAATGAAAGCCATTGCTATTGATAGTGACTGTGTTACGCATTTACCCCGCTGTTTTCCTTAGTATGATTCACTACCGTTATCAAGTGTATCATTAAGTCTTAGGTTGATAACTCTAAGAACAGCAGCACCACTTATGGCCCATGTGTGAACGGCGTGCTACCATGCTGGACAATACTACGAATTTGATGAGTTGGCCGATTAGATAAACTGATTGGCGTCTATTATTAGTTTTGAAACATAACACATACATAATCAGCCTATAATGTTCCCACTGCTGGGACGCAGGCCTCCTCTCGGTAAGAGGGAATGGGCCGTAATCTACCACGCGGGCCCAGTGCGGATTGGTAGACGTCACATGTCTTCGAATTTTTGGTTCTAGGACATGCCGGTTTCCTCACGATGTTTTCCTTCACCGTTTTGAGAGCAGTGGTGATGAAATAATTTAGGTACACAAAGAAAAGCGCCTGTTTGGGTTCGAACCTAGGTACGACCTACAACTCGTAAGTCGCAGTCGTTATCACTGGGCCACCACTGCTCTGCTCTGCTCTAGTTTTGAAAACTGCACAGCTATTCACAAACACTCGATACGCTTCCGTACCGTATCGAACATCGATCAATGTTATTGTAGGAGTCGTCTAACTAAACGCTATTCACAAGTCCAAAAGTCGTTTTTTTTTTAGTTTAAATCGGGGGCAAGGCGGATTAGGTTATCGAAATGACTGTGTCATTTTCGATACGATAGCGTATCGGATAATTGTGAATAGCTATTCTGGTGTACTTACTTAGATATTTTAAGCAGGATTCACTGATATAACATGATAAATGTATATCGCGATATACGAGTATCATATTATTATCAAATGTGGATATTTATACAGGGTGAATTTTTGAGACGAGGCAGTATGGACAGGTACATTATTGATATTTATTGTATCAAAACTTGAAATTCAGCAGATTCAAAATTTACCCTAGCAACACTTGACAAACAACGACGCTATAGAAGTGAAGAAGTTGAGGACCACCAAAATTTTAATAACTGTTGTGCCAGCGACACGATGAAGATGTCCTATAATAGCTTTGTGGGCTTAAACTTGGTGATTAAGGCTGCATTTCCACATTCCACCAGAAGTGGCGAGGATGCGTAGCGAGCAGAGATATATCGCACCTTCGGTACAACAAAGTCACAAATAGCCAAAACAAAATTGAGGTAAGTATGCCAAATTGTCTCTGAACCATGCCTATACTTGGGGCAGCAAAAACATCCGCGAAAGTATCTCAAAATTCTACTAGATGGCGCAGGTGCCTTTGTGGTTATAAATGCGAAAAAATGAGGAAACAAATGCGAAAAAAAAAAATTAAAAGTCCTCTCCTGTAAAATTTAAAAATGAGCTGTTGTTACTTTGTTTCACCGAAGGTGCGATATGTATGGTAGCGAGGGATGTGTGTGAACTAACGAATAACATCTCTTCATTTTCATAGCTTGCTATGCTAGTCTTGTTTTGGTTAATCACAATCCATCGTCGACTTTGTCTCTGTCACCTTTGACCTAGACTAGAGTCAAGAGCAAGTCCATTTAAAAAAAAAAACCGAGTGTGCTTATGACCACACGACTGAAGTGAAACTTCAAACGTAAGTATTTGGCTATGAGAGGAAGAGAGAAAGAAAATGTGCGCGCGCACTGCTTTCTCTTGCTTATATCCCCCACACAACTCCCGTTCGCCTCGCCCGATCACACTTTTCGTAACGCTTACGTCACGCGTTCGCCAGCTTACTCCCCAAGTCAAGCGTGCGTAAAGAAGTTTCACTTCAAAAAAGAATATCCCTCGCTACGCATCTCGCTCATTTCTTGTGGAAACGCAGCCTAATAAAGCTTAAAAGTAGGTACTCTTTTCTGAATTACGGTCTACTTCAACACATAATCTGTTCAACAGTAGTCACTTATAAACTGATACAAGTATTAAGTAAACACTACACAAACTATTGTATAAGAACATGAACTGACTCATTATAAACTCATTTGTTTCCCTACAGTAATGACTGTACCGGCTACCGTAATGCTGTTGCCACAACAAACAGCTGACTGCGGGGTTCAAACAAGATGATTCAACCCTCAAGGTGACTCACTCTCATTCGAGGTCGTGACCTCAAGGCGTGCGGTCGTGTCCTTGACCCGGAATGCCAGACGAGAGGTCGCAAGCTCGCAAAAGACCCGCAAAGGCCGTCGGCCCTTTTAAGGTCTGTAGTCTGTTCACGTGGGTCATATAGAGATGATTCGTTGTTGCTACGCTCAAACTCAAAACTAATTTCGAATGAACCATTTACAGGCACTTTTGAATTGACGAGGAGTCGGTCAGTCAGACAGATGAAGCTAATTGCGTTTATGCTCACTAGTTCTTTCTCGTAGTTCCTTTGAAGAAACTACTGAGAATTTTTGGATCAGTAGTTCCTTTGCAAAAGCTGAAGGTACTACTGAGACACACTGAGACTAGATAGTTCCTTTAGCAGTTCCTTTGAAGGAACTATTGAGAATGCCCATTCCAAAACGTAGTAGGTTTCTATTGAAATGAATAGACAAGAAACTCCATGCACACTCTATGTAACCACAGAATACTTAAAGTACTACGTACAGAAAGGACACTCCCCCGCACTAACATCAGTTACCGCACCTCACCCCGCACTTCGGCGTATTCGTCGCAGTTCTTTAACAAGAGCGCTCGCAAACACAAGTACCTCACGCACACATTCATACGTATACAAACGTCATTTTTGAATGTAGTAGTAGTAGGTAATTATTTTGCGAGCGTTGTATGGAGTGTAGAGAGCAGTGGTGGCCCAGTGGTATCAGCCGCGACTTACAAGTTGTAGGCCGTAGGTTCGAACCCCGACAGGCGCTTTACTTTGTGTAAATTATTTCATCACCACTGCTCTCAAAACGGTGAAGGAAAACATTGTGAGGAAACCGGCATGTCCTAGAACCATAAAATTCGAAGACATGTGACATCCACCAACCCGCACTGGGCCCGCGTGGTGGATTACGGCCCACTCCCTCTCACAGAGAGAAGGCCTGTGTCCCAGCAGTGGGAACGTTATAGGCTGATTATGTATGTATGTATGTTATGTATGTATGGAGTGTCCGGTGTGTGATGTAACTTAACACTTTGCGGGACACTAAACGCCCCCCGACGCGCGACGTAATAATTTTTCCAATGCTAGATAATTATATCGGAGGAATAATTTTGAATTTTTGACAGTTCTTCCATACAAAATCCGTCGGACGTCAATTTTATTCCACAAATAAAAATTATCTGTCGATTGAAAAATCAACCCTAAATCAATAAACCTTCTATTGTGTCTCATTCAGTGTCGTTCAACCGATTAATATCGAGGTGACCTAAAAATCTGCACCCTAATTGAGTAACACAATTATCAATCACAATCTTCTAGAATCATTTTGAAGGATATTGCTAATCCATTGCTTCATATGTACGAAAAATTAGTCTGCTCAACAACGTAAATAACGCAATGAATGTTGTTGAAAAACTGTCAAAATTAAAACCAGCATGTCTACTGATAGTGTGTTACGCAATTACCACGCTAGTGCTAGTTGCCAGTCTACAAAATAAGGGAGCTTCTTAATTGGTTAAGGTACTTACAATAGGTACTACTAATATACACGAACTAGCTGCGCCCCGCGGTTTCACCCGCGTAAATGTCGATCCCGTGGGAATATCGGGATAAAAAGTAGCCTATATGTTAATCTAGGGTGTCCGCTACCTTCATTCAAAATTTTATCAAAATTGGTCCAGCCGTGTGAGCGTAAAGAAGTAACAAACATATAAACATACACACACGCACACTCACAAACTTACGCCTTTATAATATTAGTGTGATTAGTGTGATAACGGCTACCTATGCCATGACAAGATTCTCTGCAAATTATTGTTTAGCAGAAATTAAATTGAATTACCTACGAGTATCATCTCGAAAACTTTACATCTACATATACAAAAGTCGTGCAACATTTTTGTAGCTAATAAATAACGATAATAGCCAGTAACGATTGTCAAAGATCTACGAGTGACAACCGGGACCAGCCGCTTAACATGCTTTCCGAGGAACGAAGGGGTCTTCTCGATATATAATTGGGTGGTCACCCATCTGGGAATCGACGGCGGCAACCTTCGATCGACCCGTACAGTTGTTATTATTGAGCCACGAGCCCCTTTTGAAAATGGAAACCTTACCTACACGCTCATTACATTACACACAAACTGCAAGCAATGTTAGTACGAGGCTTTACGTATTTGCAAAGATTACCCTACAGACGCATCATAAAATTTAATCAGCTAAGTCTAAAGCAAATGTCTCCAAAACAAACAAAGATGAAATCGCACAACTTACAATGCCAGTAATGAAAAACGTTCAAAATCTAGTCGCAACTCATCTCAGCGACAATCAATGTCAAACACTTGTCAAAAATGTAGGGAAGTTAGAAGTACATGTTATTATCACATGTTATTATATAATTAATGTACCCATGCAAAATATTGTACCTAAACATTTTAAAAGAGTAACGGTGGAGTTTCTTGCCCGTTCTTCTCCATACGAAAACTACCTTTTGGAATGGGCGACTAGAATCAATTCTATTTTAAGATAATTTTTGACGTTCAAAAGTGCCTTTTATGTGCCTATTTGAAATAAATGCTTTGACTTTGACTTTGACTTTGACTTATTTTTGACTGATTGAGACGAAGATCTAAAGGCCAATTGTCGTAATTTATAACGTTCAAAATGTAGTCGCAGTCTCATCTCGGCGACAAACAAATGTCAAAAACTTGTCCAAATTGTGGGGAAATTTGATTTATTTTTGACAGATTGAGATTAGACTGTGAACTTGCTTAATATTACGAGAATTGCCTATCAGACTGTGGACGTTCCTAAAAGTATGAGAATTGTCCCTCTGGTACTTAGACATATAAAACATTCACAGAAACTATAACCTAAATCCCAGGAACGTAAACAATCCGTGAAATTCTCAGAAAACTCAGCCGCAGTATTATATTTGTTATCGCAGAACCTCCCCTAGGGGGGACGAGTGACGTCACCGCCCCCCTAGGGGAGGTTTCTCAGTATAAGTGAATTAGTCTGAAGCTGAATGCTGGAAAATACTAAATGTCTTCTTCTAGGAATTTCGCGAACTCTCAATATTGGCTTGGGGTTGGACATGTGCCAGAGATGCGGCTGATGGCCTGCCCACACTTACTTGGAACCAACTCGTATAGACAGTCTGCCATCGTATTTGTGATGGCAGTCAGCTTGTTTTCCAATTAGAGATCTCACGGGTTTTATCTGGGAGACCAGGAACACGACGATCGAGAGAGTCAGGCAGACACTTCTTCATAATTGGAATTCTTGATCACCTTTTAACCGCCCGACTTTATATCAGTTGTCGTGCCCCCAGCGCCCGAGAAAAAAAAAAAAAAAACGAAAAATAAATACCGATGAAACGAGCTGTGATGATATAATAATAATACAGATTAAACGAGATGTGTTATTTGGTCGTATATATACGACTCTGGCGGAATGGGCACGAAAATATTTGTCGGATTAATCCGACGTAGGCGGTTAAAAGGTTAATGCATGATATCATAGGTAAAAAGAGGTTGTTAGGTTATACACACTCTGCAAGTGGCACGTCACAACTTGGCTAATTAACCAAGTTTTCTTCTTGTTGTCTGATTTTCGCTCACTATAATTACGATATGCCCGTCTTACATCCACGTGTCTTCTAATAGTGTGACATTTTGCCATTTTGAAAGATCGAATATTGAGTAGGTGGGTAGATTTTCGTTATTTATCATCATTTCATCATTCATCGCACAAATTTTTTTTTGGTTTTTTTTTTTCACTTGCATTGGTTTTTTCACTTACATTGAAAATATAGTATATTGGTATTCGTTTGTTATTTCGTTTGACACAATATATGTTGGGATGTGACACGTGCCGCGGTTGTGGTGCGGTGCCGTATTATAAATAATATAATATTAATAACACCTGTAAATGACGATGAATAACGAAAATCTACCCAGGTAACCTATTTACGTCTTTGTAATGTTAATGATCTAATTTGGAATGCTGTAGGTGCAACTTGAAATAAAGGAGAAGGGAAAGACTACATAGTTTCCTGGGCCCAGGTGTTAACTCACTCAAACTAGCCTTATTTGTAAGTGGATATAATAACAAGGCCTCACTGAAAATTTGGTGAAATTTGGCTATCCAGGAATCAAGTTATATGAAATATTGTAAAAGTGAGGTTATATATGAAATATAGTAAAAGTGAGGTTACATTATAACATTGTAGTTTTTTTATGTAATTTGCGAAATATTTTTGAATGGTTTTGGCTGTATAATGGTTTTATGCATGGAGTGCAAGTAGAGAGCCCCCATGTGTGACGTGTTGAAGATCCTGACACGTTTGGCACGCCCTGGACAGTCGCTACAGTCGAAGACATGTCTCTACATCCAATATCCTGCACTTAGAAGCAGTAGGTACGTTTTAAAAAAGGGAGAATAGAAAGTAAAATAAAACACCAATATATGTATAAAATATTTATTATTCGTCTTCAATAAATATGAGAATATCATCTAAAAAGGCTTCAATCGGACGTCTCCCAAGAACCACAATCATCTTGGGCCAAGTTCCAACATGCTTGGCATACATAGTTTTCACTGGTAACCTGAAAAAAATTAACTATTTGAATCTTGTTCAACCATAATCAAGCTTCATTACATGTACCTAATCCTAATGCATGTTCAACTAAATCGCTACGTCCCAGCCGAGACCGAAATGGCCCCAATAACAGTCAATACCTCAAAGCAGCAAAGCTTGGAACCGAATCGGTCCCATCGGGACTTGACGGTTACTTACACCTTTTTTATGAGTGTTCCATAGATTCATATGGCTAATTAATCAACTAAATAGGTATTAAGTAAGTATTGTTTTAATATATGCTATCCAACAAAAAGACAGCCGACAGACATGACGCTGGAGGCCGTAAACAGTAGGTACATAAGTCTGGTTTTGTTCGCTTGATAGGCTAAAAGCTCGTTTTAAATAGGTACTTACAGGCTGATATTCACGCCACTGATGAATAAGTTATAAAATCGCCTCATCGTCCAAGACTCTTCTGCCAATAGAGTTACTGCGACCAGTCGCAATGGTACAATTCACACAGCGATCCATGTCGTCAACATCCGAACGATAGGCGTAATCAGTTGTCCAAAATAGAGAGCCAGGTAATTCAAAGTAGCAAAATCCGTCGAATAGTCCTTTATAATATACAAAGCCAAGGTCGTGGGTAGAGATGGGCAGAGGGTTTAAACCCAATGGGCGGAAACGGGTTTAAACCAGGTTTTTTGGGTTTAAACGGGTTTAAACCCGAGTAAAAACCCAAACAGCGGGTCTAAATTAAGTACTTTCAGTAATATCTTCGATCGTGGACCTAACACGATTTAAGTACTTCTAGTGTTTTTTGGAGTATAAGTGTCACTGATAGTGATGCATTTAACAGCACATCAAGTTTTTACTCTTCGAACATGATATTTCAACAATTGTATTATTTATGCAAGTATTTCATCATAGCCCATTGTATGATCAAGCATATTTAAAATAATAGCTACAGTTGTATCACACATTATATATATTCTACTCCTGATCTCAGAGTCCATCCTATGAAGCGGAATTATCGTTCTTCACTACATCTTTCAAGGGTATCCAAAGAAACATAAAATCTAATCTAAACCTTTTTTTCTTCAAAAATCCTCTTAAATAAAACAAATGGGTAAGTGATTGAATTTTTAATCAAATTAGACAAATAACATGAGCAATTTACATTTATCCAGACTCAGTGTCGGTCGCAGAATTAGCACTATCAGATTGTCCATAATTATTAATTCTAACGTACCTACCTATTTGATGTCATTGCTTCCAATTGAGATGGCGCGAATACTTCGTCCTCAATTGCATTTCGGTTATCGGTGAACTTCCATGTGGTGTTGGAGTTTCTTCACTAATCTGATCATCATTTATACTTTCGTTTAGTCTTTCTGTGTAAAATATTCCAGTTGTAAGAAACAAACGTTATTTTGGCGGCTCTTTCCGCAGTAAGACGATTCCGTTTTATGCTGTGGACGTTTGCTTGAGCACTAAATGTGCGTTCCGTTTAATTTGAAGAACACCTATCAAAAAGATTATAAACGATAACTATATGTAAATATTAGTGAATATTATAGTACTAGAATATTCACAAATATTTACATTTACCATGTTCAAATTGATAAATTTCCCCAAATCCCGTGGGAGGGAATAAATGGGTTTTTATTGGGTTTAAACCCAGTAAACGGGTTTAAACCCGGTTGATTGCCCATCTCTAGTCGTGGGATATTCAATAAAACATGGAAAATACGTGCGCACTCACAACGAAAGAAAACGAACGAGTGCCGGTCACAGAGTACTTTTTTATAGGTGCCGGCATGGTTTTTTTCTACCTGTCATCTGTCAGTCGGTGACAGCACAGATTACTTTAGACTATACTGAGTGACCAATGTTGCTAACAGAAGAAAAATTACAGGATTCACTCGATTCGCTATGAATCGATTCCACGAAAAGATTGATAAGCATTTGTCACTCGATTTTCATACATATTCTGAGATTTTACCGATTTATTCACTATCGATTACTTAGAATTCAGGCATGTACTTAATCGATTATTTAGTTTCATAACTTAATTTAACTTTTCTCGCTTCCTAGATAGAAACATGGTACTGTATTTGGTGATTATCTTTAGAAAAATATAACGGTTTTTTTAATACCCATTTCATCTAGTTAACTGCTGGGCCCAGAACTCGCCGTCTCCTTTGTCCATAATTAACCAAACAAAAGTGATTCTCTGGGGTTTCTTTGCATTATTCTAAATTTTTATCGGAATCTGCCTTTACACATAAACTTACTTACGCTTTCTTCCCAATATAATAACGTCAGTAACTTCACCAATGAAGTCACTATTATGTCCTTTTAGGACGTCCGCTCCTGGGCGGCGGCGGTTCCATTCACACCTGCCTTTTTTTATTCGCCTTTCACTCAAACCATCTAAGCATATTATACCCTACCTTTAGGTTCAGAAAATTAGGCCACTATCACCCTGTGGTTATAAATGCGGAACTGTTTTAGCGGAAAAACGTAGGTACAGATAGCGCCATCTATGAAGACGCGCCCCACTCTTCTTCCTAATCGCTTACAGTACAAGTGTGCAACATTCCGTTAGTGTTTTAGTTTTGTCGATACACAGTGCACAGTAATTACTTATTAGTGGGTAATTAGTGTGTATCAAGAAACTAAAACACTAGCGGAATTTACTAGCGATAACCACTAGCGATTAGTAAGAAGAGTGAGGCGCGTCTTCGTGGATGGCACTATCTATAGTGGTTTAACTCTGGTACAGTTTTGCCAAAATGCCAATACAGTCATCAATTTGTTCAAAAGTTCCTTTATTGTATTTCTGTGTAACCTTTCGGTTATCATTAACGGCTTTTCTAAGAATCCCAAAACCTCCCAAAAACCCCAATTTTGCTTCTGGTTCCAGTAATTTGTCCAATTATTTTTAACACGACTTTTGATTCGAAGAACTTGCAAACATCATTAGAATCGAACTGTGAAGTTGATAATTGCCAAGAACTTGCTCAAACTGCTTCCGCGAACCATCAATGCTGTTCTGAATCTATATTAGTTTTAATAGCTAAGAGAAGCCAGCTTTGAATTGATTTTTTTTTGTTAGTGAATTTTGGCAAATGGAAATGCCATTTTACACCTAACAAATCTGTTTCATTAAATTCGTTCATGAATATGGTCATTGTTTTGATCCTCATTATAATGGTACGAGTACCTAATTACGTGGTAGCAAACAATTAATTTGACAACATTTCATATTTTTAACCTGCATGTATTATTACGTTATATACAAGTAAATTTAAATCTAAGGCACCCATATTTTTTCGTTTTTCGAAATGATGTACTTTTCATTCATAATTTTAACTTTGAAATTCGGTGTATTCTAAAAAGACGTAAGTGTCAGAGGACGGTAGAATGGCGATATTACCTTTGCTTTATTGTGACCCGTCAAAAAAACTGTTAGATGTCACTTGTCTCAGTCGTTGTTTTGGTTCCGTCATTGGCGTATATTTTTCATTGGGATCCATTTTATTGGCGAAATATCAATCAAAAATTGATAATATTAACAGTAAGCAGCGTGTAGAGTTGATAGGAAAAAATATTGTTGAATTCAATTCAGTTTTTTAGTTGTTTTCTAGTTACACTTCTTAGGTGACATTGACATGTCTTGTTTGATATAATGTTTTCAATCAAAGACATTGCAATGCGCAAAGGTAACTACCTCATTCCGCCGTTTATGTGACGTCATCACATGTTTTTTGATTTTTATTTTTTTTCTCAGAAATTTAGAAATAAAAAAATAAAATAAAAATATATTTGAACTCAGGATACGAAAATAAAGAAATAGTATTTTTGTTTTAAGGTCGTGTCAGGTTTGCAATGTTGTTGTTGATTGTAGGCTCGAATACAAACTTGTTCGAGAGCGTCTAGCGCCATCTAGTTATCGGGCACGCTATCGTAAACAGCGTTGAAAGTTTGGAACACCATGTTGTTGTTTAGTGACCTACTTTAGTTAGTAGTTACGAGCAGAATCAGTAGATGGCGTTGTTATTAATAAATGAAATTGTCTCGATGTTTATAATTTTCAAAAGATTTACAGGAATTTAATGCCTAATGAATTATACTTTCCTGGATAAAAATAAAGCATATGTAAATAATTAACATGTTCTTTGTTACAGATTCATCCTAGATAATAGCGATTTGGTCAAAAACCGTAAAGTTCTGGACGTCGGTTGTGGCTGTGGAGCGGGAAGCATTGCTGCAGCTAAAATGAGAGCCAAGAAAGTGGTAGCCAACGACATTGACGACTGTAAGTTTGCCTACGCCTGGTCTTACCTCATTTACTTAATACTAGTTAGTATTAAACTTGAATTTAGATTTAAACCGATTCAGATGTAAAAAGTTTTAACCAAGATTAATAATAAAAGATTCAAGAATAGGAAACTAGCCTGAAGGAACTTCGCCTGAAATACAATGAAATAATTCAAAAAAGTTTGGAGATGCCGGGGATCGAACCCGGGGCCTTTCACATGCAAAGCGAACGCTCTACCACTGAGCTACATCCCCACTTGAATACACAGTAGAAATTACCGTTCACGTTCACAGATGCCGTTACCGCTACAGAAATGAATGCCAATCTGAATGACGTCACTTTTGAGACTAGTACTACAAACATGGTTGGCGACCGCTGTACAGAATTTGATACGATTTTGATTGGTGATATGTTTTATGATGAAGAATTCGCTAATCTACTATTTAAATGGCTGCATACACTTAGCGAAGATGGAAAGACGGTAAGTTTTTATTTCATTTTCTTAAAACTTTCAAGGATCACTTTGGTCTACTCCATCTCACAGAGGGACCAGTTACTGTTAGACTAACATGATTTAGCATGCCCCCGAACCAGTAAGTCAGGACACTCAGGACCAGCAACGTTCCTTTTTTTTATGGATGGGAAATCATCAAATGACCCCTCCCGCTCTGGGTGGAGCGGAAGGGAGTGTCACTCTTACTGACTAAAACCCATCCGTGTTCCTTCCATAGCCCTTCATGTTCCGGGGTAGCGGTAACCCTTTCGGACAATCCCGCACCTCTGGCAGGCTATTCGGCCCTGGCAGGCCCCTTCCTTTTACCAGCAACGTTCCTGGGCCAGCAATTTGGAAGACTGCACCACATGGAAGTGTTCCTAAATTACCCTAGGCTGATAAAATTTTCGTTTTCCCTAATTATGATAATGTTAGTGTTAAAATTTATTTTCTCATGAACATACTTACAAATCCAATTCAATTGTTCCTCCTTGCACCCTATACTTACTTATCCTCTCAGGCCGACCGGGTTGACAGTTGGGTATCCTATTATTAAACCTAAACCTATTACCTATGTCTGTGCCTATGTTGCCTGAGCTGTGGTCTATTTCCCTCAAAATATGAATATTTCAACAAAATACCTAGTAACATTAACAAAACTATATTTCCATTTTTCTGCGTACCTAGTTTAAAATTTAAACTACCCAGAAAAATGGAAATATAGTCGAAGTCAAAAATTTAAGCTTTAAATTTTTGACTGCCTTGTTGGTCTAGTGTCCTGCTGAGGCATCATCGTCCTCGTGCCCAGCAGTTTAGGTTTGATTCCCGGGTCGGACAAAGTGTAATAGAGTTTTTTCATCTGGAATTTCTCAGTAGCAGCTCGGAGGCTGGATTTGTGCCCGGTTATTGGCAATAGGCTCGCCCAGGCCTCGCCATGTAAGCTACATGGAACATACACATTATCCCCTTTACTAATAAACCTATTATATCAGATGAATAGTTAAACACCGATTTCTCTCTTTCAGTCGTCAGTAATTTAACTTTCGAAAGAAGACAAAGCATTGTATAACTATACAGACGCTATACAAAGTTTATTAGTAAGGGGGTAAAACTGTACGCCTAGGATGCATATCCAGTAGGCTCTTAAGTCCTTACCAATCCTTCGGGCACGTCTTCCCTACCATTACCGCGCCTCCCGGTCTATTCCTTAATATGCAATGGTCGCTGTAGCACCATTAACATGAGGCTACAGGAGCTAGTGCGAATCTTGGGGTGTCTGGTTTAAAACTGTACGCCTAACCTTTCGGGGAATAAAGGCATCGTGTTTGTTACGTTTAATTTTTACACTCAAAACGAGGCATTCTGTCATGGCGGCCTGAGTGACGTCATTACTACCACTTGATTCGTCGAAATAAATCCTAAGCCTTTTTTGTGACAGATCCTGATAGGCGACCCCGGCCGTCACGGACTGACAGCCAGACGGAGACACTCCATGACACTGCTAGCGAAGTACCGGCTGCCCGAACACAGCTGTATGGAAAACAACGGGTTCACGCATAGCACCGTATGGCAGCTCAATAAATGAAAAACGTTGAGAAAGGAAGTTGTTTTATTTACTGTAGAGCCTTGTCCTTTCTCTTGTATACGAAAATAGTTCATAACCCGACTGCGGCGAAGCAAAAAGGAAGGTTATGATTTTTACCGGTATGTATGTCATGTATGTTCCTCATAACATCAAAAGTACTTATAGTAATTTGTCAAATGAGGAATCGTTAGAGGCGTCTTGATCGTCCGCTGGTTATAGGCTATGTGACGTCACATTAAATTGAATATGGCGCCCTCTAGCGGACAAAGTCATGATCTAAAAAAAATTTTTTTTTTAATCATGCGTTGTTGGGTATCAAATGAAAGGGCTTAATTAGTACATTTCAAAAATGTAAATATTAATGATATAAGCCCCAAAATAATTAAATTAAAAATAAGTTTAAAACCCGACTACATACTGAAAAGGATGAAACAAGAAAGTACCTTCCCGTGGTCGCATGCTACCATAGCTTATAATATGTTAGTACAGTGGTATGCGACCACGAGAAGGTGCTTTCTTGTTTCATCCTTTTCAGTAGTCGGGTTTTAGTTTTAAAACTTATTTTTTTTAAGTCATTAAACAGCACCCTGATTGCGTTGGTATTCAATCTCAATCTGAATCATTTTGAAGTATATTGCTAATCCATTGCCACATTATGTTCGAAATTAAGGTTCTAAGGTTTACAAGATAAAACAGAACTTTTTCATTCATAATAGTCTTAGTTGTGTAGTGATATTTCACTAGTCAAATCAATGTTTCATAACAAATACGTTCTTTTCCGTTGGTTCCATGTCAGTTGAAGTATTTGAGTCAAATTACTTTCTTCGAACAATGCTCAGTATAGTAGGTAGGTACTTTTGTAAAAACCTACGTGATTCTGATTGCAAGTTGCGAGAGAACCTTGTATTTGTAAGAGCGAGCGAAGCGAGCTCGAAACTTTTCAGCATCTCATCTCGGCGAGCTTAGGTTTCTTTTGAATTCTTCCCTAATATTTCAATACCAAGCGCGGGGCCTGTAGCATTTGCTACACCTGCTACGTGGCTAATCCGGCAGTGGACCCCACAAGGGTAAAAAGGGGAACAGGTTTTGCATTCAAAACGGATATTGCCGTTCAGTCCATGAGTAGGTTCAGGCAGTTGCAGTAAAGCAGGTTTATAGGCATTAATAAAATAAGTACTACAACAAAATATCTAAGAAACTTATATAATTATCAAATTAATACTTAACAACATTACGTTACGCTTTCTACAAGGCACATTATATCATAAGTCGTTGTCTGTAGTCGTTGATATTCGAGGCACAACATTCGGCATCTACTTAATCAACATTGAAGCACAGTATAAATATGAATCTGTCTACTGTGATTGAAGTTTAGTAAATTAAAGTTATCATCATTATTACCAGACGGAAAACCTTAAATATAATACAAATTCTATGAAAATATATTTAAGTACAAAATTGTTAAGGATTATTTACATTCCTACAAAATTATCTTACAATTTATTAAAAATCTTAAAATCTATTTGTATTTTCAGAAATAATTTAAAACAACACCATCTAGTGGCGAGTGGCGGTACTTCTTAGAAAGTATCAAGACCAAAAGTGCGTAGAATTACATTATAACAAGATTACAGTTGGTAATTATGCATAGTGTTGGCGTAAATGCCGTGTTTTGATCGAGCTGTTCTTCCGGAGTAGTGGGAGTAGGTGTCCATGTCCATGGTAGCGTGGGGGTGCATGATGAGAACTGGTTGTAGGGCGAGAGACTTCCTTGAGCCGGACACAGATGTCCCGTCGGTGACGTACCCGTTGTTCACTTCACCTGCAAGGAAGACAAGCCACATTGTGTAAATTGATACGCAAACGGTACAAAAGAAAGTGTTTGCTCGCCGTATTTTGTAATACGAGTTGGTCACGAAGTCGCGACATCGACAAAGTTTGAAAGGTTTTATGATTCTTTACTAAGGCTTATGCATGAAGTGACGTAGGCATTGATGTATAATTTTTATACATCAATGGACGTAGGTAAAGAGGAATGTCTACGTTGTGTATAAGAAGGAAATCAAATAAATTCTATTAAGTAATATTGTTAATCATAATATCACTCTGCTAAAGACCCAAACGTTATTTAAATATCAGAGATATCTGTAATTTTTTGTTAACCAGTTGACCATGAAATGATGCAAATCAACAAAACATAGAATCTACAAAATTGTTAGAAATCATTTAAAGAAATCTATAAGTACAAATAAATAAAATTGAAGTGTCTGTTGTGTTGTAATTTTAAATATTTAACAGCTTTTTTTACTAAATGCATAGGTATTATGAAGGTAGGTACGGTGTAGGTAGGTACCAACAAAAAATAATTTAAAAAAATTTGTGTCTGTTAGTTCCGGCTAATCTCCGAAACGGCTGGACCAATTTTGATGAAATTTGGTATGGGGATAATTTGAACCCTGGAGAAGGACACAGGGATATACTTTTTATTGACATACCACGCGGGCGAGGCCGCGGGCGTAAGCCAGTCGACTATAACAATGAACCCAGCTTGTCAAATTGATACAGAGTCACATTAAATTAGCAAGCCAAACTCTGCAGACGTGATGGATATCTAAAAACATGATAAAACAAAAAAAATATTAATTAGATGATTTTTTTTTGGGGTCAACAACCTTAGAGCTCTTACACACGAGCGGCATGTTCCTAACGGCAGAGGTAACTGCAGCCGTCGACGCGCGCCAGTTACCTCTGCCGTTGGGAACATGCCGCTCGTGTGTAAGAGCTCTTAGATAGATCGATACCCATCACGTCTCCGCAGACGTGACGGGTATCGATCTATCTAAGGTTGTTACAAATACAAGGTTGTTGGAAGCGAAACTCCGCAGTTTCGCTAGCTAATTTAATTTGACCCTGTATATAGGTACAGTCAGCATCAAAAGTCGATTAACACTATCATATTTACATGTTATTAAATTGACAACAACTTTTTTCAATAAACTGATTTTTAGCTTTTCACATAATAGACAAGAGTATATATTCTAAAAAAATTTCTTCTGCTGCAATTTTGAACAAATATTTTGCTCAATAACTAAGATTAAAAAAACTGAAGTGTTAATCAACTTTTGATGCTGACCGTACCATTTGAAACCATGAAAATTCTCAACTAGACTGACAGACAAGGTACTACTGTTGACTTCAAAGTTCAAACAACCCACGTACTGATAGGTTATATTTAAGACAATAACATTTACCCAGACCAATCGTTTACAAGATCCGCAAGGTCCGTAACACGCCTTCACATAAACGATCATTTGATAGAAGGTTCAATCTTCAAGACTGATCCAATTATGTTACCAATGTACAAGATGGAACCAATTATGTTACCAATGTACAAGATGGAACCAATTATAAGTACCTAAGTATGTATTATATTATACCTATGTATGTATATTTTCTTCCTACTTCAACGCCATTTCACTTTTCATTCAAAAATGTCTTTGATAGTCTTTACGGGTAGGTTGTCAGCAGGCAACCAATTTACAAAGTAACTAAGTTGTAGAAGTCAGATAAGCAGTCGCTCTATGTAAAATACTGGTACTCAGCTGCATCCGGTTAGACTGGAAGCCGACCCCAACATAATTGGGAAAAGACTAGGCAGATGATGAAAACCCGTGTGCGGGAAGCAAAAATTTCGGACTTCCATTCAAACTTTCATCCCGTATTTAACCTCTTTGGGGGATGATTTTCCTAAAAGCCTTCCTTAGTGCTCTCCTTCGTTATAAAAGGAACTCTTGTGTAAAATGTAATTCTTCTAGACGACGCTGCGGTTTGTGCGTTGTCTGTCAGTAAATTTAAGATTTTAGAAGTGAAAATTTATTTAGGCGTGTTTGGCTTTTTTTTGAGATAGGAAAAAACTATTGAACTCGCGTCACTGTTACCGCAATCGACACCGCTTCGGATGTCTTCGGCTGTCCTCAGGATGTACTCGGTTTTACTGTATATCCGATATGTCAGTGAGTGATGGCAAAGTATTCTGTTTGTGTTTCGTTTTCACTTCTTTCGGCACTCCCGGAGTGCCACTGTTTTTTTTTTTTAAGTAGAAGAAAATTTCAACCGTTCACAGCATTCTTGTAAAACACAAATGAAATCATCGATACGGGAAGAAGGTGTATTCTTGTTATAGTCGACTTGAAGTGTAGTGTGACCTTTTTGTGTACGTAGATTGCGTGTAGTGGAAATTCTACCTTCTACCTACTGCATGGCCCGTGAGGTAACTGTGTCGGGAGGTGATAGCATATTCATGAGATTGGTTCATTCGTCGCCGCATGCGACACACATAATCTCAGGTATGCGACGATTTGTGGAGACTAGCAAGTAGTCTGTGGACTGATTTGTGTGTAAGTATTATTGTGGAGTTTCTTGCCGGCTCTTCTCCATCGAAAACGACCAATAATTGGAACCGTGCTCCTAGCTTCTAACGTATCATAAGTGCCCGTGTAGGTATAGGTAAATATTTTATTTATTTCTTTCTTTCTTTAATAAAAACGGTATAAAACCAATTACTTATAAAAATTAAAGACAGCTACATGAGATTATTTTTTATTCCATTTGGAATAAAATATTTTGAATTTAAATTCGAATTTTTGAATTAGAATTTAGAACAATACTAGCTTTGGCTGGTCCCTGACAACTGTGATGTATTTAGCGTTACATCTTTACAAGTCGAGCATAAAGTATAAGTAATTCATTTGCACTTCTGTCCCAACAAATCTTCGACCTGGGACGTTAAAATCACAGTTCCTAAGATAAAACTACCTTTTTAACCAACTTAAAAAAGCAGGAGGTTATGTAGGTATATTATTTTATTTAAAAACGAAAATACCAAACCAAAAACAAAGACTCGACATTTTTGAAAATTTTCAATTTGTAGGTTTTTTTTTGGAACGCGATTGTTTTTTTTTTTAATAAAAAGTATTCGAATAATACAGTAAACTGTGCCCAATTTTGTCCCTTCTAACCCTTTTTACCAAAGACAACAGCACATTTTCTAAACATGCAACAGTCACAGATTACTAAATAGCTAGCTGCAAATGCTACAATTCCCACACAATTTTGGTACCTACTTCTCATAAATTTTCCCATTGTTTACAATTTTAATATCTCCAAATTCATGCACTTTCACTCTCGTTTACATTGTGCGTGTGTTCCAATTAGGGTTGACGTGCGCGCGCGCAATGTTTTGATCTACGATGTGTTAGGTATTTCAACTTTTGACTGCATTACATGTATAACTTTTGTTGTTGCATTACTTTCAAGTAGGTATAATTGAAGGGCAGTCATGGAAGTCAGTCTTTTTGTTTCTGTCCCATGCATCAATTATCTCTTTGAAACGGAAACAAAATGCCTGTAGCATGAATAAAATTAACTATTATCTCCTCTTTCATTCAGTCTTCTCTGCTTACTCCTAGCCTTTCCACATTGAAAACCTAATTTATGTATTACTAGCTGCGCCCCGCGGTTTCACCCGCGTAAATGTCGATCCCGTGGGAATATCGGGATAAAAAGTAGCCTAAAGTAAGGGGGCATCCATTAATTACGTGAGGCTTTTATGGGGGGGAGGAGGTCAAGCCAATTCTCACCCAATCTCACGTGGGGGAGAGGGGAGGTCCTGGCAAGTCTCACGTAATTTTTTATCTGCAAGAAACAGTGTAAAATTGCGAGAAAACTGGGTAGAATTAATCTTAACTAGTCTTAAATAAAAAAATAATTAAACAAATTGTTTTGTTTTTTAATAAATCCAACGCAATGAAGCATAATATATATTAACGTATTTACACTGAAAACACGCATTTTGAACAATCTCACGTGAGATTAGAGGGAGGGGGAGGGAGTCGAGCAAAATCTCACGGTATCTCAGTAAGGGGGGAGGGGGGGTAAAAAAATCGCCAAAATCACCTCACGTAATTAATGGACGCCCCCTAAGTAGCCTATATGTTAAATCAGGGTGTCAGCTACCTTCATACAGAATGTTATCAAAATTGGTCTAGCCGTTTGAGCGTGAAGAAGCAACAAACATATAAACACACACACACGCTCACAAACCTTCGCTTTTATAATATTAGTGTGATTGGTATGTCAATCAATCAATCTGCCTGCCTTTTCCCAAAAATGTTTTGGTCGGCTTCGAGTCTAACCGTATGCAGCTGAATCTGACCTCCACAACCTAGCTACTAGGTAACACGATACCCCTTGGTAAGACTTAGTTATGAGACTTTTGGGTTTCTGAATACACGTAACGACTGTCAAAGATCTACGAATGACAGCCAGGACGAGAACTCTGTATTATATATATGTATATACTGCTCGTTAATATCTACATGGTAGAAAGGTAGGTATATAGTGGACGGTAGATAAACGTGCTAAGTATGTCCTAAGTATTGAGCACAATTGTTGTGCTCCATGGTCCTAAGCATGTCTTTCTTAATTCAGGAAGGAAGCCATTAAAACCATCGTTACCTCGTGAATTATGAAGGAAATCCAGTCAAGCAGTAAAATAATATTATATATAGCTCCGGCACGGTGCTTTATTGGCCCATACTCCATAGCATTAAATCTATGTCCACAGTTATGATTTTATGACTTCACGAGGTACTCTCAGTTTAGAATGATACGGAAATAATTACAAATAGTCTAGATAATTTAAATGCGGACTTCAATGAAACTTACCAACATAGCTTTCACAACATCGAACAGTATCGAACATCAACTAATGTCATAGTTGGAGTCGTCTAAACACAGCTCACAAGTCCAAAACCCAAAAATGTTGTCAGTTTAAGGCATTGATGTATTATGGGCTGATTTTTCCAACGTCAGATAATTATATCGGAGGAATAATTTTGAATTTTTGACAGTTCTACCATACAAAAACTGTCAGACGTCCATTTTATTCCAAGAATAAAAAATATGTGTCTATTCTTCAGACAGTTGTTTGCTGTCGGGGCACACCCCGGACACTCCATACAACGCTCGCAAAATAATTACCTACTACTACTACATTAAAAAATGACGTTTGTATATGTATGAATGTGTGCGTGAGGTACTTGTGTTTGCGAGCGCCCTTGTTAAAGAACTGCGACGAATACGCCGAAGTGCGGGGTGAGGTGCGGTAACTGATGTTAGTGCGGGGAAGGGAGTGTCCTTTCTGTACGTAGTACTTTAAGTATTCTGTGGTCGGGGGCAAGGCAAATCAGTCAGCTGTTATCGAAATGTGTAATTTTCATTACGATAGCCTGTCGGATGGTTGTGAATAGCTACGCAGCACTTCTAAACCGCGTTGAAGAGCTGTCAGTGTCAATACTCCACAACAATTTTGACACTGACAGCTCTTGAACGTCATTCAGTTTCATTTGTGAAATTCGCCCTTAGGCTTTTTTTCTAAATGACAGCTATTTTCGGTTCAGTATTATTCCATTACCAACAAGTAAGAATATCCTATCATCTAATCCAACCTGAGGGTTGCAGAACCTCCTTGCTAGACCAATTACGCACACACAACTCAGCTGTCCGTTTTCCAGCAGTGCCACCCCTAGTAGCACAGTAACACACAGACACAGAGCGTTTGTCACACCGTGTCGCACAGTGCCCGCAGCAATCAGGCTGGAAACTCGGATAATATCGCGTTTGTTGCGCAATTGTAATTGTAGTGTTCTTGTTTAGTGTTTGTGTGAGGCGGGCTTTGTTTTATGTGGTGCAGTGCAGGGTCAGCTTTTGAAGACGTTATCCTTCGGGGTAAGAGTTAGCGAAACTGGTTTGGGTCCAATGATAATGTTACTTATAGCGAGTGGCATCTCTTTTGTAAGCATTTAGGTAACTATTGCGAACAGGTAATACGTGACTATGAACGAAAATTAAACTAATAAAAAAACATGCTGCAGCGATCACTACACCGATTCCTAAACATGAACTTTGACAAAATGGGACTCCAGAACTATCTTTTTTGGAGGCACCTATGACCTAACTTAGGTATTAAGTAATACGGGCTGGTGTCCGCAACTTCATGGTCTTCACGTCAAAGCGCGTATTTTTATTTTACCTATCTCACCAGACACTAGAGCATCGTGTCATCAAAGATATAGAGCAAAGGGCATTTCACATGACCTTTAAGAGCAGATTCATAATCGTCATCATCCGTCAGCCGAAAGACGTCTGAGGCCAGCTGGACAAAGGCCTCCCCCAAGCGCCACAATAATCGGGTACTATGCCTCCAGTTTCGGATTCTCGCGACCTGCATGCATCGATTATCGGTTCTTCTCTTGCAGCGCCTATCCACGGTACCCCTTCATAACTTTTCAGCCCCAACAGCCATCTATTCTGGAGCACTGAGCCCGTATTAAGTTCCAAAGACGAATCTGAGTTTATCTTGGACATTATTAACATCAGTGAAGGAAAAACGTCGTGAGAAAACCTAGACTTACTTATAGTTGCTATTTTTTTGTGGATGGGAAATCATCAAATGACCCCCGCCCGCTCTGGGTGGAGCAGAAGGGAGTGTCAGACTCTTACTGACTAAAACCTAACCGTGTTCCTTCCTTAGCCCTTCATGTTCCGGGGTAGCGGTAACCCTTTCGGACAATCCCGCACCCCCGGCAAGCTTCGGCCCTAACAGGCCCCTGCCTTTACGCTGACATCTCTTTGAGGCGCGCGTGGAACACATACGCGCCGTCCGGCACGGGCCTGGTCCTGATCGGACGGCGAGCTTTATAGTTGCTATAAGTCTGAAATCACCACCCCGTCTTGAGCAAGCGTGGTGAACTGTTGATAAGCTCGGGCCTTTCCTGTATGAGAAGAGATCTTTGCCCTGCAGTGGCACAATAATAGGAAGGTATTATTTCTACCTTTGTACAGCGAGGGTGGTGGGTAGCCGCTGTCGGGCTGCAGCCTGACGTGTCGGGTCGCCAGGATGAACGCCAGCGCGGACAGCACGATGCCATCCAGACAGCCTATCACCGCCAGGAGGTACGCCCAGCGGATGTGACATCGACCTGGTGAGGAAAAGAACATAACGTGAGGATACATCTTGACTAATATCGTAACCCCCTGACTAATAAACGTATTATATCAGATGAATAGTTACACACCGATTTCTTTCTTTCAGTCGTCAGTAATTTGACTTTCAAAAGAAGAAGACAAAGCGTTGTGTAATTATACAGACGCTATACAACGTTTATTAGTAAAAGAGATAAAACGACGACGACGTTTTGGAGACGTTTTGGAGATAAAAGGCGATAGTATTTTTTTGTTTGGCGATTAGGCCCAGCAAAAATTGTGGCGTATATTAATGAAACGTTGGTTGATTTGTTCCTTATGATCTCTAGATTACAGTGGTAGTAGAAATTATGCTTTGTCTAACGGGAATACTGAGAAATACGTTCATAACCTAAAAATTCACAAAAAAAACCTAATGGTTACTTTTTTTAGGTATAGTACACTATCTCCTTTGTGAGTTTGTATGTAGGGGGAAATCTTCGGAACTACTGATCCAATTGCGAAAAATCTTTCACTAATAAGAACACAAGAAATTTCAAAAGGGAGAAGTCGCTGGCACCATCAAAAATTTACTTAATTAAAACTGCAAAATGGCTTTTATTCTGGTGGTGTTTCGATTCAACTAACATCAAACGCATAGCTGTTTTGCACCTTATTTCGTTGCCGCGATGCGCTACCTAAAGAGAAGAAAGAAACAACGAAACTACGTTTCTTTGCGGTACAATTATGACAAAGCAAAAACACGAACACAAAAAAGGAACAAGCTCAGGGGAAATGCCTCTAAAATTAGACACAGTGACTAATAATGATGATATTTTTATGTACAGACGCCAGCACATCAACCTACCCGAAACTGTCAAATTTTCCCAATCAACTTTGAACCTTAATGCTTTAGTGATAAAGTTGAAAATCTATTAAAGAAATTTGACAGATTGTAGTAGGTTGATGTGCTGGCGTCTGTACTTAATAAATATTACGTTACGCAAGCTTATCTAGATCACCAAGAACATTAATATATAATTAAGGCGTCAAAAAGGTAATTATTATATTGATATTTAATTAAGAAAATGAAGGCTAACGATTAATCTTTCAGAACATTTTATAGATCTGCATAGCTATTCACAAACACTCGATACGCTTCCGTATCGTATCGAACATTAATCATTGTTATCGTAGGAGTCTTCTAAACGCTGTTCACAAGTCCAAAATCCGAAAATTTTGTCAGTTTAAATCAAATAGACGCCCGCTATTCTTCCAACAGCTATTTGCTGTTGAGGGCAAGTCAAAACAGGTTATCGAAATGTCAGGTTTCGATACGATAGCCTGTCGTATGGTTGTGAATCAGGGCTCTGAACTAAGTATTCGAGTTGCCGTTAAATTTAATTTGATAGAACGACAACGATCGAAGGTCGCTCACTATCAAATTCATCTTCTGACTTTACATTTTTACTAGCGACTCGCCCTGCTTCGCACGGGTTTTACGACTTAATAAAACATCGAGATTTTTTTTATTATACACTAGCCCCCGCGGTTTCACCCGCATAAGTTCGATCACGTGGTAATATTGGGATAAAACTATCCTATGTCCTTTCTCGGGACTCAAACTATATCCCAAATTTCAACTAAATCGGTTCAGCGGTTTAAGCATGAAGAGGTAACAGACAGACAGACACACTTTCGCATTTATAATATTAGTATTCTAACTAATATTATAAATGCGAAAGTAAGTTTGTTGGTTTGTTTGTTACCTTTTCACGCCTAAACCGCTGAACCGATTTAGTTGAAATCACATCAGCGGAGTTTTGCTAGCTAATTTAAAATGACCCGAAGTTAAAAAATATTATTCCATAATTTAAATAGCTGTAAACATAAGTTACATTGCAATTTATGCAATGTTTATGTATCTGGACCGAGCCTACTTGTCTATTAGAACACTTTACACATTGATCTATTTATTTATTTAATAAATTCGTGTCGATATTGAAAAGATGAAATTATATTTTAGACTAGAACAGACTATGATGTCGAAATTCATACATTGCCATTCGAAACACAAATCAGAAGTGAGAACGAAATGAAACAATGTTTAAAGTTTTTAACTCAAGGTTTTTCCAAACGTTTCGTACGATTACATTGTATTGTAATGCATCTATAACATACTGGTATTAGAAACTAAATAGCACGGTAATGTTATCTGTAAGTAGTATGTATATTAAGCCTGAGTCCATTTGGCCCGTATTAAAAGTGGACCAAACGTGCTTTTAATACTTACGCGGTGTCCTACGTGAGCGACGAATACGACGCGACGCGACGCTGCGAACGCGACGAACGCGATCAACTCAACGGCATACCCTGCTTGCGGCCTATGTGACAGTCTACGACGAGACGCGACGTAACGCGTACTTGTTTTGAGAGCGACCAGACGCGACACCACGAACTACATATGAACTTTCCGTCTGTTCCCGTTGTCCCTCACTAAAAATAATTCTCAATAAAAATAATTAAAATCTATTCCTGTTATCCCCATTGACGGTTTCCTGTTAAAATTGTACTGTAGTTCTCCATGATTTGAGAAGTAATAATCAAAATCACGTAGGACATTTGTCGCGTGTAGCATCGCGTCGCATTACGTCGCGTCGTGTTGCGTCGCGTCGCGTCGTATTCGTCGCTTACGTACTACACCGCGTTACCATGTAGGTACTGGCGAAACCGGTAGTATCAATTGATCGATTATGGGTAAATAATAGGCAAATATTGCAGAGAGAAAGATCTTTTTCTCAAAACACAACTCGCAAGATGGTCGACGACAGAAAGAGACAGAGAACACAATGACGATTTGCATTTGATACTTATAAACTTTGACACATGACATTGACAGGTGACAGCAGTTACCAATATCAATAGCATTCTACCCCATGGGAAAAGGGCATGAGTATATGTTTGTGTGTGTCTGTGTATGTCTGTTATTTGTGTTTGAGTCCATATTTGCCGAGGTCAGACAGTTGGCCTGGAAACTGTACTGTATCTGTGATATCTTACCTATATTGTATTGGTCTGCAGTGGGCCCGCAGGTCTCCTGCACGGCGGTCTCGCTCCACCCGGCCGGGTACACCGCCACACCTGCCACCATACTCAGCGCTGGAATCAGAAACATCAAACGTTTATTATACGGCTTTAAAACCTAGATCCATAGTCTTTAAAAATATTGGGGAAATTGAATGGGAAAAGGTCAGTGTAGCGGTATCTACAACGCCACATGCGAACAAACGCGTCATACTGACGTCACACAAATCCTGCATCTCGCAAGCAGAGTTTACCGCGCAACTAGCATAGATACAACATCCCGACATGAATCATTGCTGCCACCGACGATGCCGTGAGTGACAAAGTTTTGGGCCACAACATTTAATTCACCGTCGTCAATCGTGCCATCGAAACGACAAAGAAAAAGAAGTTACTACACATGAATATGTGTAGTAACTTGGTATACGCAGAATCGGCTTGGTCAGAAAGAGCTTGATGTCCGTACAGTAAAAGCGAAAAGAAGTCGTCTCGTTTCGGTTTGGATGACAAAGTGATTCATTATCGGTAAAGACAGTTATGTTACTTTACAATTTGCCTACCCAGACACTTGAAAGACTTGGCACTTGGCAAAGACAGATGTTTTGTCACAGATTACTGTGGTTTTGTGATAATAAAGTAACTATAACAACTACCAGTTCCAGTACCAGCCATTACGCCAAACGGCGATAGTTGCGAAAAGACACTTAAAACTTTAAGTGGTTTCTTAATCCTAATTTATGTATGATGCACTATCTTTAGGAAACGCCTACTTCCGTGCAAGTTAATAATGGTTAGTAAAGTACAAACAAATAAGCATTTATCATTAGTCTTAACTAAAAGTTAGTCAAGGTTTAGTATGTAAACGTTAACTCATTTTGGTGGTGGTGTATTACGAGAGCCGACCTATTATTCTACGCCGACCCCAAATGAATTAGGATAAGGGAGGGCAAGAGAATTATGATGATCTTACAACTATCGATGTCAGTAAAGAAGATCATAATTCACTTGATTCTGACGACCAAAAAAACAGAATCAGTTATTTTGTTAAGCTCTCATAACAGGTGTAATTGTAACGAGAGCCGCAAAGTAAGCAGATCGAATTGAAACGGAAACCGACCGGCTACGGTGGGAACTACAGCCAGTAAGTACATTGTATTGTATAGAGGTGCATTATTATTGTATTGTATTGTTTGGATAGCTCAAGGTATTGAGTCGCAGGTGCCGCTACTTCCCATGCTGCAATGAGAGGCTGTTGAAGAATTTGAGAACTAATTGGCTGATTGAAAATGAATTCTTTGAATGTAGAGACTTGTGATGCGTAGGAGAAATTTAGTGAGAGAAACAACCTCTATGTTTTTTGGAGGAGTCTATTTTAAGCCTTAATTAGATTTGGTGTCACTGAGATTTTCCGGTCGAAGTGGCAGTGGGAGAAGCCTATGTCCAGCAGTGGACGTCTTTCGGCTGAAATAATGATGATGATGATGATTATAAAGATTTTCTAAGACCATGCATCAGCCATCTTTCAAAGCTCACCGTCCGATCAGGACCAGGGCCGTGACGGACGGCGCGTACGTGTTCCACGCGCGCCTCAAAGAGATGTCAGCATAAAGGAAGGGGCCTGTCAGGGCCGAAGTCTGCCGGGGGTGCGGGATTGTCCGAAAGGGTTACCGCTACCCCGGAACATAAAGGGCTAAAGGAAGGAACACGGGTGGGTTTTAGTCAGTAAGAATCTGACACTCCCTTCCGCTCCATCCAGAGCGGGAGGGGTCATTTGATGATTTCACATCCAAAAAAAAGGCATCTTTCAATCAAAGCAAGGATTATGTTCGGCAAGTCATAAACAGACATTTTTAACCGACTTCTAAAAAAGGAAGAGGTTCTCAATTCTAATGTTTGTATTTTTTTTTTTATATATATTTGTTCGCGCATAACTCCGTCGCTTGCCAACCGATTTGAAAAATTTTTGGTCCCATAATTTATCGAAATCGGACAAGCGGTTTTTGAAAAATCAACAGAAATCTAAAAATTTATCTACATTGTCTACATTAACGATCTTTTTGTTTACTTTTTTGTGGGGAAGGTACAACTAAAAAGTGAAAAATAAAAACTTTTTTACATGAATAAATAACTTTAATTTCGGAAGTCGGTGTCAAAAAACGAAAATGCGGGATCTACGACACCGACTTCCGAAATTAAAGTTATTTATCACTTTGTAGTGTTTTTTTGAAGTCGGTTGTTTTTTTTTGTAAAAAAGTTTTTTTAGAAACAAGATCATGCGCCATAGCTTATCGACATTAAGCTGATTAAGCCTGTGATCCCCGCAGGGTTTGGTTTGGAGGAGGTTTACCTATAGGCATGTCTTCTCATATTTAACAAAGTTTTTAAATATGAAAGTTTATGGTTAATTGTCAGTCTCCAGGTTATACTATGGCCCCATGTTTAGCAGTAATATCAGTTTCACTTGCGTGTGTAAACTGTTGTTGTTATATAGGTACAAGTAAGTGGGTAGGTGCATACATCAAGATATGTAAAGGTGTGGAAATTCAAGATACCTACCTACTTTAGCTTTCCATGCATTTAATGCGTAAGAATAGAAAGTTAATCAACGCAGTCAACGTGCATTGTTTTAGCGAAATCCAAATGTGTGAGCGCAATTACCTGCCTATAAGTATGTGTAGTACTTACCTCTAGCTGTTATTAAAAACTCCTTTATCTTTGGCCTTACTCAAAGGGACCGGATACGTTCGTTACACATTCAAATAGCAGCCAAGCTTTTTAACGTAACATCGCGCCCACAGAACACTAATACCCTAGGCACCCCTACGCGGGATCACGCCCGATTACACACGTGTTTTTAAGTCATGAAAGGTTATGCAGAGTTGTACCTGTATATAGTACACCCACATTTCTCCACTTATGTTTAAGTCCCATTTAAAAGGGGGCGAGCCTATTGCCTTCAACCGGGAACAAATTCAGACCTCGGGCTGCTACTGAGAAATTCTTGATGAAACATCCCAATAACACTTTACTCTACCCGGGAATCGAACCAGGGCCTCATGCTCAGCAATAGCGCTTGCGACCACTAGACAGACAAGGCAGTCCCCCGAAGCAGTTCAGAACAAATCAAATAGTAGCTAAGGTTTTTAACCGCCCACGATTTGAGTTTCCTCCACTAATTTCCCTGAAGCATATTTCTAAATCTTCTGCTAAATATTGGGTTGAACGACATTGGTCAAGTCTGATATTCGGCAAATCGGCAATTCGTCAAATTTGATATTGGTCAAAGCTGTAGTTCGTCAAATCGTCTGTTTGTCCAATTATGAAATTTGCCAAATACGCTATTGGTCAAGTAATTTAAGTACAATCAACTGTAAAAATGAAAGTACCTCATATTTTTTTTTATTAACTCGTTTATTCAATTCACATTTATTTACATAGAATTCATACCCAACACAACTGTTTTAAACACTTTATGTTCAATCACATAAATATTCATCACTGCACCGTTTACAAAATATCCCGTAGCCGCAAAAACAAAATCCGTAAACCATTCCACTTCCAGTTCTACCATCATTGCAACATCATCATCCAATTAGCAGGCGTAACAACATTATCAAAATTAAAGAAAAGCGTTCCGGTTCCGTTACGCAGTAACTTCGTTCCGTTACGAATAAGGAATTTAACAGATGCTAGTCATTCAGTTTCCCTTCATTAGGCCAGTGTGAAACTAAGACTGTGTTCACACTCGGCGGAGCGTGAACCGGCCGTTCGCGCCAGTGCTTCTTGACTTTCGATGATGATAAAGATTTTTACTCTGTGCTGTCAGCTGTCACCGGTAAAGGGGAACGCAGGAAATTGGAGCTGAGTGGTGATGATAATTTTGCTGATTGCGTAATGTTGATTTCATTTTACTAATATCCATTGTCGTGGGTATTTTTTTTTTGCGGATATGGCGAGCTTCGCACTGATATAACCCCTATTACAATACAAGATATTTAGGGCCCAATATTTCAGGTGATGTGGTTAAGGTATAGCTAGCTAGTTAGAAATCAGAGATAAGTAATTTGGAAAAACTCTAGAGGAAAACTAAAACAGCCAAAAATTAATAAGTTTGTAAAAGAAGCTGGGTGCTTCGACAATCGAAATTTCTGTAGCAACAGGTACCTACCTAATCGTATAGAACGAAACACAACGATAAACAAGTCACAATCTCGAGACATTTTAAGATCTGGCCAGAAGCTAATTTTGTTTTAATTTTCACACAAACATAATTAGCCTATAATGTTCCCACTGCTGCATGCTGGGACACAGGCCTCCTCTCGGTGAGAGGGAGTGGGCCGTACCGTAATCCACCACGCGGGCCCAGTGCGGATTGGCAGATGTCACACGTCTTCGAATTTTTGGTTCTAGAGCATGCCGGTTTCCTCACGATGTTTTCCTTCACCGTTTTGAGAGCAGTGGTGATGAAATAATTTGTAACACAAAGTAAAGCGCCTGTCTGGGTTCAAACCTACGACCTACATACAACTCGTAAGTCGCGGCCGTTACCACTTGGCCACCACTGCTCTTACAGAAACACAAAATATTAATACTTATTCATAATTTACAATTTGTCGTTTTTTTATTGGAGAACTACAGCAAAGATTCCCCAGACATGATACCTACCTACATGGAAAGATAATTTATTATGTCAGCCAAAAATTTAGCTAAGCTACAGCTCTACGGGTGTAATTTTTTACTTCTTAGAGTACAGCAAAATACAATTCGATCCTACTTCAACACTATAGTCTGTCTCATTCTAACTCATAAACATAGACCTTACTACTTGACTGACATTCCTTCCTTTCTCATTGTGACTGTATTCTTATAGCCTTGCATCCAACTTGCATCATACGTCTCACGTTATATATTACTAGCTACGCCCCGCGGTTTCACCCGCGTAAATGTCGATCCCGTGGGAATATCGGGATAAAAAATAGCTTATATGTTAATCCAGGGTGTCAGCTACCTCCATACAAAATTTTATCAAAATTGGTCCAGCCGTTTGAGCGTGAAGAAGTAACAAACATATAAACACACACACACAAACTTTCGCCTTTATAATATTAGTGTGATTATTCCTTCAACCTATATTGTCCCACCGCTGGGCAAAGGACTCCCCATATTTTTTCACTTTTCTTTTTCTTTGTGCTGTGCCTTCTCCGTCCAATCGGTTAGAAACGAGTCCAAATCGTCACGCCTGCGTTTTTTAGGCCTGCCTCGGTGACGAGGCGTCTTCAGGCCCACTGTGACGACTTTGGCCCATTTGTCTGGATGCATCCTATAGGTGTGACCCGCCCAGTCCCACTTCAGCCTCGCAGACTTATCACCAACATCGGCGATACCTGTCTTGGAGCGTATTACGGTGTTGTGAATCACGTAATAATTGTACCTATAAGTAAAACAAACCTCCTAAAATCCTAAAAACGGCCTTTCTTTTGGTGTCACCTTTAACCTTAACAATACTTAGCATAACTGATAGGTAAGAGGTAATACGGGCTGGTGTCCGCAACTCCACGTCAATGCGCGTATTTTGGTGTCCCCTTTAACTTTAACAATACTAAGCATAACTAGTAGCGTCCTAGATAAAGTCGCCTACAGTCAATATTCTTATACAAAGCTACACAAAGACAAGACGACACATCGTTGCACATACCACACCACACAGTCGTCTAACCAGCCACTGTTTCCCACAGCGATCCTCCAAGCGTGACACAACAACCCGCCACTAACAACATTAACATCAACAGCAGTAAAGCAATTAAAATATCCAGCCATCACACGCATATGTAACGCTTTCGCAACCATTATCACACTAGTGCATGTAATGTGTGACATAATACTAGCAAAGGTCATGTGGAATGCCTAATTAGCTACAGGTGTTTTGTAAACATTTGTTTGTCATTAATTTGATGGAGAATCTTAATCTGATTAGTATTTGAGTCATAATTATGTCGATGTCGTTATAGAATAGTAATTATGAATGGCAGAAATATCAAGCCAAAAACAACTACCACAAAGAAAATCCATACTAATATTATAAATTCAAAAGTAACTCTGTCTATCTGTCTGTATGTTACCTTTTCACACCTAAACCACTGAACCGATTTAGATGAAAGTTGGTATAGAGATAGTTTGAGTCCCGGGAAAGGACATAGGATAGTTTTTATCCCGATATACCCACGGGATCGAAACGTATGCGGGTGGAACCGCAGGGCGCAGCTAGTAGCAAATAAACTATGGTACTATAATAATAGAGATTATAGCCTATTTGGTGCTTAAATGTAACCTTTGTGAATATTTTAATAAATTTATCCTCAAGCACATAAATGTACAGAGGCAGATTTAATGCCATAGGCATGTTCTAACAGTCAACCTTTGGGTGATGCACAAACAAACATTGGTAGGTGCAATCATGAAAATTGAGGAATAAATATTGATTTAAATTTAGAAGGCAGAACAAACAGAAGGAGTCAGTTTAGCTTACAAGCGAGGTCATATTATAAAAAATATAATAACCGTTTATAGAAATAATGAAAATTGACTAATAAATATTGATTTAAATTTAGAAGGCGGAACAAACAGGAGTCAGTTTAGCTTACAAACGTGGTCATATAAAAAATATAATAACCGTTTACAGAAATTTATAGAAATAATTATCAAAATTAAAAAACAACAAACGTTTGTTTAATCCACCGTGAGCTCGCAGA
This sequence comes from Amphipoea lucens, assembly GCA_947508005.1. Classification (NCBI taxonomy): domain Eukaryota; kingdom Metazoa; phylum Arthropoda; class Insecta; order Lepidoptera; family Noctuidae; genus Amphipoea; species Amphipoea lucens. Next base: position 14,501,089 of record OX382379.1, read on the forward strand.
GTTCAAAGTACCTAACTACCTACCTAACCTAAGCAGCTGGCCAATCCTCAGCAATAGGAATACATACTTTTTTTTAATTTGGAATGTACTTGCTCTTGACTCTAGCCTAGGTCAAAGGTGACAGAGACAAAGTCGACGATGGAGCGAGCTTACCCAGAAGAAGCCTGTTCACATTTGGGTTGTATGCGCTCGGAAAAACAGACGCAGGTAGAGAGTTCCCCTCTTTTGCTGTGTGCATTATAAACGACATTTGCAAACGCTTAGTGCGAATTGGTGGAATAGCAACCAGGTAGGGATGGTAGCTTGCAGTGCGCCTGGATGTCCGAAGGTGGAAGGGGGCCGGTGGAATGAGGTCGTGGAGTTCTTGGGTACACTCACCGAAGTACAGTCTGTAGAAGACCGACAGGCAGGCAAAATTATTGAAACAATGACGAAACTGTTTTCGTCACTCGTAATATGAACCAATTTCACAGGTAGACTCGAAAATAACTTCATCTTACAGACCATTACCAAATCACCTCTTACACACTCGATAAATCTAGGTAATATAATAAGCCAGATGTTAAGGTTACACTAGTCAGTCATTCTTGCATACTAACGTCGTATGGAGTTTACTCCACTGTTTGACAATGTAGATTAAAAGTTATATCCACTTGTCTCGTCGTCGTTATCTAGCCCTGAACAGACATAGAATTAAAAAAAAAATTGGTTTGAAAGTTATGAGCGTCGTAACTTCATTATTTTAACGTATCGTTGGGCGTAAATAAATAACTCTCGGAGTATGAAAAATGGCACAATTGTTACCGTACAGGGATAGGTGATTTATTCAAGAATTCAAATATTTTAATGTTGTATAACTACATACAGTAGTTTTTTCATAATATCTACGCGCCCAAACATCTGTTCATGACGCTCTTTTTCGTAATCAATCATCGTCAATTTCACGAAATAAATAAATACTAAATAAATAAAACTGAATTAATAAATAAATAAACTAAATAACATGCATATTAGCCATACCCACCAACGAGTTCGAGCCGTCGACTAGTGCAACCTTAAACGAATATTGCAAGTCACTACTTTCGACCACTATTGTGAGTGGCTGTACCACCTTCGCCGGTGCAAACTATAGATAAAATAAAACTAAAAGTGCAAAGTTGAAGTGGCGAGCGAAGCCGTAACGTAACATAGATTGCGTAACACAACTGTTAAAACAAATTGAGATCATTATTGACTTAATGCGTTGACTTAATCGCTAAAACGTAGATAATTATTGCTGAATATGAGTCTCTTGTCTGCAATAACGGTTATTGTGGTCATTTATTTAACGCAGGCTATCAGAGTCTACTGCTGGACATAGGCCTTTCACAAGTTGCGCCATAGCAACCAGTCCTTCACCCATCGCATCAAGTCTACTTCCTCTGCCGTCACAGGTCCTCAATCTATATAACCTAGAAGGGGAACATATCGCACTGCTAACACAAGACTGTATCAAGTCAAAATGAAGCTTTTTTCAGAAATGATGGAAAACTGATTACTCGTTTCCTGTTAACGATTGTAATAAATGAACACTGTTTTAAAATTATTGATAAAATTAAGGGGTTTCTTTAATTATGAGTAATCAGAGATTGCTGGTTATCAAGTTATTTCATTTTACGTATGAAGAATGAGTTATCTCGAATTTGTCTTTTTTTTGAGTTGATACAATCTTGTGTTAGCATTACGATATGCTATATGGCCAAAAATTTGCCCTAGTGACCATGCTTACTGATTATTAGGTTTTGGTACGTTTGGCTTGGTCTGGGCATATAATGATAAGGGAGGAAACGCATGTGACTAAAAGAATGATGAATATAAATGTTGATGGATGGAGAGGGAGAGGAAGCCCAAAGAAAATAGGGATTGATTGTGTGAGGAGTGATATGAAAGAAAAGGGAGTGAATGATAGCGTGTTGGTTGGCAGGGGAAAATGGATGAAGAACGTTTTGAGCAGACAGCAACATGGAACACGGACAGGAAAATGTTGATAATGACTCAACAAGACGACACTGAACTGACTGACTGAAGACAAGAATAAGCTATTTGGGAATGTAACTTACTTTATTTTTAATAACATCTACATTCCGTCCAAACCATAGATATATGATTTACATTTCTATGGTCAAAACATAACAACGTACCCATGCGCTAACATTAAGTTGCAGATTTCTAGTTTTCTAAAGAGCATGACAAGTTTACAAGTAGGTACTACATTTTGTATTACCTTTCATAAAGCTGCTATTAATATATAACTACCCACCTTGTGTACCGGAGAAACTTTAATAACAGCTTGCACAGTTAATGTTGATGGTTATGAAGTGGAGAGCGTTGACAGATTATGTTCGCTTTCCAACTGGATTAACTATAGTGATGGAGAAGACTGAATGACTGTTTGTGCGTCACTAAATCCACTGAAGCTTCATCATCTGCCTAGCCTTTTCCCAACTATGTTGGGGTCGGCTTCCAGTCTAACCGGATGCAGCTGAATACCAGTATTTTACATGGAGCGACTGCTTATCTGACCTCCACAACCCAGGTACTGGGTAATACGATACCCCTTGGTAAGACTGGTTGTTAGATTTTCGGGCTTGTAACGACTGTCAAAGATCCACGAATGACAGTCGGGACCAACGGCTTAACGTGTAAGTCCACTGAAGCTTAATATGTGGTTATTTAATGTTTCTATAGTTCCGTAGTTAACAAAGATAGAATAAAAAAAATCATTAGTATAATCAGTCTATGATGTTCCCACTAATGGGACACAGGCCTCCTCTCAGTAAGAGTGTGGCGGGTTCGTACATGTCACATGTCTTCGAACTTTTGGTTGTTGGGCATGTCCGTTTCGTCACGATGTTTTTCTTCACCGTTCAAAAGTAAAACATAGAAAAGATGACTAAGACCTCTGTAACTATAACATTACATATACTTAGGCATATAAGCAGTACCTACCTCGATATATCAACATAAGCCTGTCAATTTCATTTTAGTGTGTGCCCCACAATTAAGAAACTCCCAAAATTATCATACCTAACAAAAACCAAATCTTCATAGTAGGTATGAAGATTTGGTTTTTGTTAGGTATGATAATTTTGTTCATACAAACATGCGCGGCAGTCACCCGGACGGCCTACTCGGCTCCCGTACTATTCGCACATTGTCATTGGTCTTTACTCGTTTAAGTTAATACGACAAAATTAAAAATACGTACGTCTCACGCGTAATACCATGACGTGCGAACTTCGCAATTTATCACCCTTAAGTAGGCATGCCTACTCAAATAACCACACTTTTGACTTACCAACTGTTTTTTCTGATTAGTGACCGCGTTTGTCTAGACTAGACCCGGCCTAGTGCTTACCTATTCTGAAAACCAATGCACGCCACTGGGAGCAACGATAAACGCAGATGGATGTTGGGGAAAAAACAACCAGGCTGAAGTGAGAGTGGGTCGGCCTCGTCGCAAGAATGTACCCGGGGAGATGGGCAAAAATTGTCACTCATTGAGCGCCTAAGGAGGATATCGCCGCCCGTTGCGAGACCAACATGGCCAGAGATCGCACAAAATTCATATAAGACATATGGAAGGAAAAAAGGGGAAGCCCAAGCCGAGCACAAAATGACAGGGATACAATGTAACACAAAAAAATGTATAAATGCTTAAGCTCTTATTGTCAGTTTGATTGTTAGGGAGAGTACAGTTAAGTGGCCAACAGAAGCTATAATAGTCACCTATTGTAGATTCTCCTGAAGTCACCAGACAGAGTAGCGGTATTGCCTATAACTGCAAGCTCATAGTACTAGTGCTTATAAATGAGTAAGTGGTTAGTTAGCTACCTGCTTTCTAGTCCACTTTCGATGTTATCGACTTGCGGTCACTTTACTTGCTTAGACTACTCTCGGTAACTAACTTAGCGTCATTCAGCTAATGAAGTTAGTTAGTTGGTATAATGAAAGCTTTAGAGATAATGTTTGAAGACAATAAAATAGGTACAGTCAACAAAAGAGTTGATCGTCGGATATAGTAGAAGTTTAGTAAGAAACCGATGTATGTTCTCGAATAAAATTTAATTTTAACAGCTCTTTTATATCAAATTAAATTTCAGTCGACAACATCCATCGGTTTCTGACTAAACTTCAACTATATCCGACGATCCTGCATACTTATCTCTTTTGTTGACTGTACATGACTTTGCTAATTTCTTAATTACCAACGGAACACAAAAGTCATTGTCACTGTCTAGCCTTTCCCCAACTATGTTGGGATCGGCTTTCAGTATAACTATATGCAGCTGAATACCAGTATTTGGAGCGGCTGCCTATCTGACCACCACAACCTCGTTATTGGGAAGCATGTTACCCCTTAGTAAGACTTTTGGGATGCATGAAGAAGCCTCCTCGTGTAGCACAGTTTGTTCCGCCAACGCCAGTTACTCAACTGAACCGAGCGCTCGGCGCATCCTGGACAGTCGCACCCAACACCTTATTTGACTAGCCAATTCTTCCCTTGCAGTGGTAGGGCTAACGCCCGCCTGGATTGCGACCGGAGTCCGGCGTCAAGCAGCCTGCTGTGTTTCGTGGATGCGCGAGTTCCAGCGCCTTAGGCATCTTCTGGGCACGCTCGTTCCATCATAGACTTCATCCATCGCTTTCCATCAGGCGTGATGGAGGTCAGGAGCGGGCCCATTCAGCAATAAAAAAAAGTAGACTGGTTGTCAGAGTTTTGGGCTTTTGACTATCTGTAACGACTGTCAAAGATATACAAATGACGTTCTGAGGCACGGACAGGCCTCGTTATGTAATGCATGGTAGGTGACCATTCATTACTTATCGAGACCTCTCCGAACCCCACCGATCCACTAACCGACCGCGACAAGCGTAGCTTAACCTTCTACTGTGCCTTCGTTCTACCCGTGCGACTGTTGTTATTAAGCCAAAAGGCCCTAGTTATAGGAACAAAGAAAGTATCCATGGCATAATGCTCCGTTAAATTGGTACTCAGTCCAATGTAGACCGATCGTTGACTTGGAGTAAATGCATATAGTTTTCACTTAGAAAACCTTAGTTTCTCTTCGTGTTAGAATATTGTTGAGAAATGTCGACCAAAGTCCATCAAGTTCTTTTAACTGAACGGACAGCTGTGCTACTGCGGGGAGTTTATTGCGTCCACAGGTTGCGCCATTTCTTCCCAGCTAAAGCACTAGGCAAAGGTGGTGAAGGGCGGTCGTTTTGGGGGGTTAAGACACCCCCCAAAACGACCGCCCTTCACCACCTTTGTAATTTCGACGTTCAAAAAATGCTTAGGTATTCTTAGCCTAATTTGAATATGACTTTTGAGTTTGGTTTTGAAACTCAGAACTCAATAAGTGGCTTGGATTCAATCAAAACATGTAGATCAGTTTGCTTAATTTCCAATCTAGATTTCTGCATTAATTTAATTATTGTTACACAACATGGCATGGGTCATCAGTTTGTATTAAATTAAATAACTACGAGTCTTCTTACAACATTTCTTCCTGGTATCATCGTTTCTATATTTTCTTAATCTGTCAAGCTCCGCTTATGAGACACAATTGATTTTCTATTGTTTCGTCGCCGATCGACGAACCGCGCCGCTTGACCGGTTAGTAAAACATGATTGATTTGAAATCAATCACGTTCCATATAGTAGTAAACATAATTGATTTGCTTTACTTTGATACTAGTGTGACTTAGTGCAAGCGCAAACAACACACAGAGCGTTACACTTGCGTCTTGTTGCTGCGACTAGACACAGAGTTGTCGGTTGCGTTTGCGACTAGTCGTTACATTACAACAGACGTGCAGGAAGCGATAATTTTCTTTGAGTATTACACCAAGGAGGTCTTGTAAAAGTCATAACGCATCGCTCCAACGCAGTAACCGCGGCGTCATCACCTCGAAAAATTCTAACCATTTGTCGCCAAGGCCCCGGTCACTGCTGGCACGTCTCCGACGAAGTGACAGCTATTTGTTCACGCGCCGCTTACAAGTTGGTATCTCAACGTCCACGCACCAACGGCTAGTTTCCAGTTTACAGACGGGTTTTCGAACATTCGTGAGTGTGAGAATTAATAGGCGACGGGGAGACAGCCATGCGAGTGGCGCGAGGACTGCTTGCAGGCGTTTTTTCAGAGGGAGCGAGCTGCTCGCTTGAAGCGGGCGGTTGACGAGACGTATGTCAGCAGCTCGCAGTCTCGCAGGCATCGCACTGTGCCCGCACTATTCTGTATTGTCTAAAATTTACTTTTATACATTTCGAATCTTAACTTGAATGAGAAGTTATTTGCTGTGTTAGAGCGGTGCTTTTATAATCAGTTTTTTCGTCGCCTTCATCCGACTTGTGAGTGTATATGGAACCTTTAGTTGCATTTGCTTTGTTGCTTATCTTGCGAAGGCCAAGCATATCCGACTATCGTCGGGTTTGCGTGTGCGCCGTGCGTCTGATCGCTGCGACAAGTAGTGAGAGCGCGCGACTCCCTTAGCCTGTCATTGAGACTGCAACTAGACGCCAAGTGCGCGGAGATATGAACGAAATATATTAAAATTGGCGGCCGCAGCCTGTCGTCGCCGAGCTGTTGCAAGTCGCAGTCGCATACTGCATAGTGTGCGCCATGTGTTACTGCTAATCCGGAACTATCGGCCATTACTGAGCATGCATGAACGACATTATAATGACTTTATGTACACGCGCTTATTTCAGACTTTCTCGTTTCATTTTAAGTGTTACCACATAAAGCGCGTCTTTTTGTGGTTGTTGTAGTTATGGCCGCTAAATTATTTCTGAGATGGTTGACTACCAATTCGACAGTTTACGAATTTGCACCGGATATCCTTCAAATCATAACGGTAGCAACAAACCTGTAGGTAGCAGAAATCTAACAGAAATCTCCAATTCAATTTAAAATCCATCCATTCTAATATCACACTAATATTATAAAGGCGAAAGTTTGTGAGTGTGTGTGTGTGTGTGTTTATATGTTTGTTACTTCTTCACGCCTAAACCACTGAACCGATTTAGATGAAATTTGGTATAGAGATAGTTTGAGTCCCGGAAAAGGACATAGGATAGTTTTTATCCCGATATTCCCACGGGATCGACATTTACGCGGGTGAAACCGCGGGGCGCAGCTAGTAATATTATAAATTCGAAAATAATTCTGTCTGTCTGTATGTTACCTTTTCACGCCTAAACCGCTGAACCGATTTAGATGAAATTTGGTATAGAGATAGTTTGAGTCCCAGGAAAGGACATAGGATAGTTTTTATCCCGATATTCCCACGGGATCGAGACTTATGCGGGTGAAACCGCGGGGCGCAGCCAGTATTTCACATAAACCTACATGAGCATTTACGAAACGTCAGAATTGGTCGTTGCCTATGGAGAAGAGCCGATAAGCAACTCCACGGTTACTCTATTAAAAATAATTGGGTTTTACAATGTTTACAAATTGCAGTGTTAATAGGACAGTAATATATCAACAAGTACCGGGTAATTAACAGAATAGGCCTTCCTCGAAATATCCTATGCTGCCGCAGTGTAAAGACGCCAGCACATCAAGCTACTACAATCTGTCAAATTTCTTTAATCGATTTTCAACTTTATCGCTAAAGCATAAGGTTCAAAGTTGATTGAGAAAATTTGACAGTTTCGGGTAAGCTTGATGTGCTGGCGTCTGTACATATGGTGTACCAAACCAAGTACCTACGAGTCTAGTCTCAAGAACCTGCACCCTAATTGCGTAACACCACAGATATACCTAGATAACGCAAGTATCACGAACTGTATGAAAACTAAGCGTGCCACTTTTTGACTACCTACTATGACGTCACAAGCTCGCGCTCTCTCGCTCACGCTCACCCAGCCAGCAGTACGCAGGACTGAGCGCGAAAGTGGCGGCTTATGATTTTCGATCGTAAACTGGTGCGATTTTTGGCACGCAAAGTAGGTGTTCTTGCGTTATCTAGGTATAACTATATCTGTGCGTAACACACTATCAATCAGAATCTGAATCATTTTGAAGGATATTGCTAATCCATTACGTCATATTATGTACGAAAATTTCTCTGCTCAACTCAATGAATGTTGTTGAATTTCAAAAATGGAAGCCATTGCTACTGGTACTATGTTACGCAATTACCCCGCTGAATGACAAAGGTAAAACCGGCGGGAACTTATACCACAAATATTTATGTGATATTATTGACATTAGTAATGCATTTGGTATTTGGTTGGTAAGCATGGCGCAACTTGCAAGGCGACCTAAGCATATCCATACTAATCACACTATCACACTAATATTATAAAGGCGAAAATTTGTGTGTGTGTGTTTATATGTTTGTTACTTCTTCACGCTCAAACGGCTGGACCAATTTTGATAAAATTTTGTATGGAGGTAGCTGACACCCTGGATTAACATATAGGCTACTTTTTGTCCCGATATTCCCATGGGATCGACACTTATGCGGGTGAAACCGTGAGGCGCAGCTAGTAATCTATAATTCTATACCAATATTAAAACTGAACTGTTTCTTTGTTTGAACAGAACTACCAGTCGGATTTGAAAAAATATTTTTGCATTTGATAGCCCAATTCTTGAAGAAGACATATTAAGTCTACTTATCTTTCACGCTAGGATCCGTAGGGCAAAACCAACAAACGTCAGAAAGGACGCTGAGCAAAAACGAAGTAATAGCACACCCCGGACACTCCATACAACCCTCGCAAAATAATTACCTACTACTACTACATTAAAAAATGACGTTTGTATACGTATGAATGTGTGCGTGATACTTGTGTTTGCGAGCGCTCTTGGGGTAGTTGTAGCCCGCGAAATTCAATTTTTCTTACGTTTTTTGCAATTTTCAGGTCAGTGTCGGATTGTATCTTGATCAAAATATGATTCGCGACTATAACCGGTACGTATTTACAGAATTATAATATTTAGAATCATTAATACATCTTTCTAAGTTAGATTTCTACCGTTAAGAACAAATCTCGTATGGAAAAGTGTTTGTGGTAGAAATCTAACTTAAAGAGATATATTAATGATTCTAATGACTATGATTCTGTAAATATATATTATAGTCGCGAATCATATTTGGATCAAGATACAACCTGACACTGATCTGTAAAATGCAAAAAACGTAAGAAATTTTAAATTTCGCGGTCTACCATGGCACATTCACCTTAAAGAACTGCGACGAATACACCGAAGTGCGGGGTGAAGTGCAGTAACTGATGTTAGTGCGGGGAAGGGAGTGGCCTTTCTGTACGTAGTACTTTAACCCCCTTATTCATAATCCTATTTTATCTCTATTTTAGCTAAAATAGGTTTATAGAACGTTTGTCTTTATCTGTCACGTTGTCATTACTGTGTGTAAGAAAAAGACAAACCCCATTTTAACTAAAATAGGTTTGATAAGTTTTATGAATAAGGGGGTAAGTATTCTGTGGTAATAGCACAGAATAAATAGTACAAGGTAATAGCGCGGGCAGGCGATGCGGTGGGTGGGGGGAAAGAAACAAATTCTACGCGGATGAAGTCGCGGGCAGAGAGGTAGCATTTGTGATTTTGCATGTAAGGGGTAATCTTCGGAACTAATGATCCGATTCCGAAAATTCACTAATGGGATGCTACAGTATTGTGCCGGGTGTCATGGGATATATTTTATAATACATACTTATAATTTATATCGCTCATTTGGAGAAACATCGACGTAAATGTATTTTTTCCCAAAAATTATTGAAATAATGACTAAAGCAATTAAAAAGCGTATTTACGTTAGGAAAGCAGACTTCAAAAAAAAAGTAGCAGTTACATCGACGTTTCTCCAAATAAGCGATATTTTATGTTAAAAAAAGACATTTCACGCGAACAGAAGCTAGTATCTATTATCTAATAAAGTACAATAGGCCAAGTTACGCAGCAGGTAGGCATGTAGACGATGTAGTCCATCTAAGTAGCCATCAGACCCATCGCACTTATGGCCTGCGCAGTCGAACGACTTTTGTCCGCGGAGAAATTGTCCGCAAAGATAGAATGTATGGAAATCCCAGCAGTCTACTTGTCCTTCGTGTGCGTTATTGCATAGATTTACATACGTTCTATCGTTGCGGACAATTTGTCCGCGTACAAATTGTCCCTCGTCTGCGCAGGCCTTTACTGTCATTCCTAGATTACCTAGTCTGCTAGTCACCCCGTTAGGTAAAATGTGCGTGAAGACACAGATGCACACAAAACGGTCATGTTTACATTCAGATGCGTGCGCGCATGTCTTCGGCAAAATGAGGAAAACCGCTAGCCAATCAGACACGTCGCCTTCGCAGCATAGCAATGACTCATACTGAGAGAATTTTGATGAAGGATTCTTTTGCAGAAACATGCACTAATATTACTAAAGAACTGTTTTGAAACTACATTAACGTGAAATTAAATTCTTCATTATTATATTGTGACACGCTTGCTCCAAAGTTTTATCTTGTTCTCCTTTTACCAGGATTTCGTATTTCTTAAACTTACACATAAGATAATATCACGCATGTAATCCCCGTAGGGTTAGACTGAGGTGTACCTATAGTAAAACCACGTGGTGTGTCAAGTTTCATCTTTCGTGGCACGCATTATACAACTTGTGCATAAAAGAAGCCATTTTACCCCTAGACGTTTATACGAGGGGTAAAATGGCTCGTTTATGCCCGAGTTATACACTCTGCTTTTCACTTTGATTGCGAGAAAATGAAACTTTGAAATGAATGAAATTTCGAAAGGTGTTAGACTGAGATGTACCTATAGTACACCCACATATCACCAGTTATGTTTAAGTGATTAAGTCCAATGTAATAGCGGGCGAGCCTATTGCCATTAACCGGGCACAAATCCAGACTTGGGCTGCTACTGAGAAATTCCTGATGTAAAAACTCAATAACGCTTTGCCCTACCCGGGAATTTAACCCAGGACCTTATAGAGGTATGAGGAACAGGGTGTAAAGTTCCCTCATTATTTATTTAAAAAGTTACAAGTTCCTTATACTAAACAAAGCACACACTTAGACCTCTGGGGTCTGTCTTAGCATGCCATGGCCTGAGATTTGACCAACGCGCTATTAACAGTTATGTTATAATCGAATTGATGTAATGTTCTTTCAGTTTACGCTCATACTCTATGAAAAGGGAGGAACCTCCGACCAGTCGGGTGTTGTGTCTGGCGGGCAACTGCCCAATGATTCATGTCGGGCCGTTGTATCTATGCTAGTTGCGCGGTAAACTCTGCTTGCGAGATGCAGGATTTTGCGTGACGTCAGTATGACGTGTAGGTCGCATGTGGCGTTGTAGATACCGCTACAACCTCATGCTGAGGAGTTGCGACCACTATATCTACGAGGTACGCACGGCTACACATCACGCTATACATAACCAGTATAAGCTGACTTCTGATTGTACGAAAAACCTATAGAATGCGAGGTCAGCGAAAACTGGAAATGTATAGCTTGATGTGTACGAGGAAATGTTTTTAGTTTCATAATTGCCGCGGTCGTTTCGTGGATGTCCGCCTTCTTGCCTCGGAAAGCACGTGACGCCGTTGGTCCCGGCTGTCATTCGTAGATCTTTGATAGTCGTTACGGGTAGTCAGAAGCCCAAAAGTCTGACAACCAGTCTTACTAAGGCGTAACATGCTACCTAATAACGGGTTTGTTTAAGTCAGATAGGCAGTCGCTCCATGTAAAATGCTGGTATTCAGCTGCATCTGGTTAGACTGAAGGCGGGCCGAATGGTTAGGCAGATTAATTGATTTAATTTTAATGGGAAAACCAGTCAATTCATCGCAGCCACTGCTGGAGATAGGCCTTTCTAGTTGCGCCACAATACCCGGTATTCCACCTTCTACCCAGCCTGTCTGTCTCAGGCCATCGTGGCATTTATACTAATGTCAATAATGTTTGAAGTGGTTTAAGTGTGTCCTAAGTCCTAACCTTTAAGAAAACAAGTTTTCTTACTTATAAATTCCAATGAACGATGATGTTCCAACATCTTAGTCATCGTCAACGTTGGCTTGTGTTGAGTTGGCCAATATTTTGGTTGAAAACATTTTACGCGTTGTTAGGGCATTCTTCAGATTTGGCAAGTAAGTATTGTTTATTTATTTTATTTTTATTGCATTATAATCTCATCGTATACTGGCACTGGTTGACGTCATGACGTCAACGCCGGCTGTCGTTGAGTGCTGGGGACGTCTAGTACTATTATTAATGCGAAAGTAGACAACTCTGTTTCACAGCTACACTACTGAACCGATCGTTATGAAATTTGACAGATACCTAGATAGCGTGAGACCGAGGACATTATAGGCTTTTTCATCCGACACTCTAATTGCGTATTGCGTGGTAGGGGCTCGTGGCTAAGAAATAACAGCCGCACGGTTCGATCGATCAGGTTAAGCTACGCTTGCCGCGGTTGGTCCGTGGATGGGTGACCATCTTTACATACCAAGACCTCTCCGTCCCGGCTGTCATTCATGGATCTTCAGTCGTTACGGGTCGTCAGAATCCCAAAAGTCTGACAACCAGTCTTATCAAGCCCCCCCCCCCCCTTGGGGGGGGGGGTATTATCCAATAGCTGGGTTATGGAGGTCAGATAGGCAGTCGCTCCATGTAAAATACTGCTATTCAGCTGCATCCGGTTAAAGTGGAAGCCGACCCCAACACAGTTGGGAAGAAGGCTAGGCAGATGGTGATTATGACTCTAATTGCGTAACACGTAACACACTATCAATATGAATCATTTTAAAGGATATTGCTAATCCATTGCTGCATATGTTCCAAAAATTTGTCTGCTCAACAACGTAAATAACGCAATGAATGTTGTTGTACTGTCAAAATGACAGCCATTCCTGCTGATAGTGTCTTACGCAATTACTCCCCACTGGATCGTAGACAAAGTCACGAGGAACAGGTTCGTGGGGATCATCATCATCATGTGCAGTGAAACGAGCACCGACCACCAACCAACCAACCAACCAACCAACCAACCACCAACCAGCTACCAACTCTGCTGACTGGCTGTTTGCTGTTACGAGCTATCCTTGCAAACATCATGCCGATACGTGAGAAGTTCTTATCTCTAGTCATTATCTTCCAAATGATCTTGTAAATCATACATTTTACTCAATTGTGCGCGCCTTATACCTACTCTAAATTACGTGAACGCATGCGTTTACGTGCCGCACGCGTTACAGGGCGTGACCCGTCGTCATCTACGTATTACTGTGTCTCTATAAATGACTGGCCTTAGGAGGAATTGCTTGCTACCGAAAAATTTTCATGTCTTGAGATCAACCCTGGTAATTTTGTAAGGCACCAATGGTTAACTTTCCCCTTCGCAAACATGACTTCTAAAAGCACGTGCATAATGAAATTCATTAACATGTTCATGTCAGTAAAATCAGAGAGCACATACTGGCACATAATAACACATACTGGGCTGAACACCATCTTCGGGTGACACGCATCAAGGGCAGAGGCGAGTGCAGCCGTCCACACCCGTCGTCGCCCGCCGTCGACAACGTGCTGCTCCTGCTCGTGTATTTGAGTACAGTGCTACGGTACGATACGGCTGCACCCATCGACACTCGTCGACGGCTGCAGTTACCTCTGCTGTTGACGCATGTCGCTCGCTTTAGAGCGAGTCCGTCATATTATAACGGCCGCCGTGAAAATCTGACATTTACACCAGTATTTGACTTTAAGGTGCTAAAAACACTGTCACGCTCTATGACGCTCTGTCTGGACAGCAGTTGCTGTTGACCGTTCAGTTTTCTTAGGAAATCAAAGTTTTCCGTTAAAATGTTAATAACTCAAAGGTTTTTGTTCAAGAAACAAAAGTTTAAGCCCACACGCACACACGACATACGAATCACGCATACGAGTATCACGCCATAAATATACTCAGCGTGAAGGTTCATGCCTCCTCCTATTATGATGGCTGTGAGAACCGAAGCACTTCTGATTAATGGCAACCAGACGGCTGCATGCCCATTACATGAGTTAACGCTTCCGTATCAACACTTTCTAATGTAATATTACATGCAACATACAACGCTAGACTCTCTTGTGAAGGATGTAATACGCCGGATTTGACATCGCAGAAAGTTAGTGCTGCTGTGCAACACCTGAAAACTGTCGAGTTAACGCAACTGTCTAATCGGTAAAACTGACGAATCAATCACGCGGGCCCAGTGCGGGTTGGTAGATATCACATGTCTTCAAGTTTTTGGTTCTAGGACATGCCGGTTTCTTCACGATGTTTTCCTTCACCGTTTTGAGAGCAGTGGTGATGAAATAATTTACAGAAAGTAAAGCGCCTGTCTGGGTTCGAACCTACGACCTACAACTCGTAAGTCGCGGCCGATACCACTGGGCCACCAGTGCTCTCAATTAAAGTACATAACTTTTCATAAGAACTACACTAATATACAGGATAATTTTGTTATCACCATCCTACAGGTTGTTCTACTCATGAATATGAACAACTTTCACTATGGGACCAACTTTGAAATCACGAAAAAAAAAACAACTGTTTAATACAAAAGTTCAATACCTACATGACCAAAAGGTATGAAACAGCTGATTTTTTTTTGTGATTTCAGAGTTGGTCCCATAGTGAAAGTTGTTCATATTCGTGGGTAGAACAACCTGTAAAAATTTGGACGGTGATAAAAAAATATCCCTGTATAGTTGCGAGATACATCTAAGTATCTCATTACTATATTAGTGTAATCTCATCAGATTATCGACGTAATTAAAACGTTGCAGAATCTCTGAAAAGCCACGTCTTTGTCAAATGTGCGGCGTTACATCATTTTCTCATTGAACTGGGTCGACGTGGCTCAACTGCAAATATTTTAACAATGAATGGATCTGTTTATGGGAACATTGCAACAGATCTTATAGTGATGTGTGGTGGAGGCTTTATTGTCCCGTAGTGTCGTAAGGAATGTATGGTGCAGTCCCATCGTTGATACTTGACACATTACAAAAATACTTGTAGTTAGGTAATTCTGACAGCAGCAACCTTATAGCACAGAATAAATAGTACAAGAACAGAAGGGGCACTTCGCGTAAAAATTAGTAGAAATAGCGACTCTTGCTACTAAGCAACAAAGAGCAATTCAGCTCGCATAAGCGCTCAGTGCCTAACGCGATATTCACCTAAACGTTGCCGCTCTCTTCTAACCCGTAAGTCTGTCGTTGTCTGGACTGGAGTGACGCGCTAGCTGTGCCGCTAGGGTTGTCGGCACAGATATACACTTGGGAGCAAATAAATCGAGCCACTTCCTTTTTTCACGTATAATGGTTATTATTTTTGGTATTATGGAAGGTATCAATTCAAAACATATATCGCCTGAAAGCTTATTTAATAACCTTTACAATGAGGGTAAATTATTGAATGAAAAACTTATTTAATGATAAATTATTGGCTCTGAAAGAAAAACGATAATTTTGATAGAAAATTGTCAGTCCAGAAAAAAACAATTAAAAACAAAATTATGGTATAAACTTATTCTTAATATCTTGTATTACCCCCCCTTGCCCTGATTTCGATAGATTTTCTGGACTGTTTTAACCCTACAATTTTCTATCAAAATTACCGTTTTTCTTTCAGAGCCAATAATTTATCACTAAATAAGGTTATCATTCAATAATTTACCCTCATTGTAAAGATTATTAAATAAGCTCTTAGGCGATATATGTTTCGATTTGATACGTTCCATAATACCAAAAATAATAACCATTATACGTGCAAAAAAAAGCAAGTGGCTCGATTTATTTGCTCCCAAGTGTAGATATACACCTAGATAACGCAAGTATCACGAACTGTATGAAAACTAAGCGTGCCACTTTTTGACTACCTACTATGACGCTCACCCAGCCAGCAGTACGCAGGACTGAGCGCGAAAGTGACGGCTTATGATTTTCGATCGTAAACTGGTGCGATTTTTGGCACGCGAAGTAAGTGCTCTTGCGTTATCTAGGTGTATCTATATCTGTGGTTGTCGGCTTGTGCCGCTGCTACTATAATATTCATCGTCTATCTACCTACTTGACCACGTAATCTTATAATAACGAGCACAATGATTTTGACAGACTCGTCATTGGCAGCAACCCAATAGCAACCTTATCGTTATGAAAATAAAGATCACTATGATTTGGACAGTGATGCAACATCAGAGGTGAAATAACTGTAAGGTCTGCAGACTGCACTGCCATCTGATAAGAATGCTAAGAAGGTGCGAATCAATCTCAAATTCATTAATTCACCAACAGACAACGCTTAGTCTAAACCGGTGGGTCTAGAAGCATGAAACACAAGACTTTTTTTATTTTTTCTGCGCCCCGCGGTTTCACCCGCGTAAATGTCGATCCCGTGGGAGTATCGGGATAAAAACTATCCTATGTCCTTTTCCGGGACTCCAACTATCTCTATACCAAATTTCATCTAAATCGGTTCAGTGGTTTAGGCGTGAAGAAGTAACAAACATATAAACACACACACACACACACTCACAAACTTTCGCCTTTATAATATTAGTGTGATGGGCTTGGACTCTAGTCTAGGTGACAGAGACAAAGTCGACTATGGAGCGAGCTTACCCAGAAGAAGCCTGTTCATTCTCACTTTGAAAAGATTCGGGTTGCATGCGCTCGAAAAAACAGGCGCAGGTAGAGAGTTCCACTCTTTTGCTGTGCGCATTATAAAGAACATTTGCAATCGCTTAGTGCGACTGAGATTTCCTGGAAATTCCACCCCTATAGGCATTAAACAGGTGAAGAAAGATTGTAATTTTGATGATGGGATGGGAAATACGTTCGGGCACCTCTTATTCCGTTTAGCCACCCAAAAAATCCACCTAAACGCGGAAACGCATGTCTGAGAATCCACTCTAAGTGTATAAATTCCCAAAAAAACATACGCGAAAACGCATGTTCGAACATCCACCCTCTAAAGTTTAGAGGGTGGATGTTCGAACATGCGTTTATAGGTTTAAAGTCTAAACCTATAAATTCCGTTTATCCAACTAGGCCTAGCGTGGATTTTCGGGCTTGCGTTTCCGCGTATCTACCTACGAGTCGGGAACGGAATTTTTTGGGGTGGATAAACGAAATAATCCTCGGACACACGACTTGTCAATGAATAAAGTTGTATGGTACACCTTGGTCCTGTAAATCGTATAACTAATAAAATAATAAAAACAAGAAAGCGTAAAATGAAGAAGTAAACGTCAACAAACACGGATATATTAGATGAATCGTCAAACACAATGCAGACGTGAATACCAGGAAGATAAGTTGAAGAGTGTCATAAACCTGAAAGTTTTTGACATAACAAGTAATAACTTAGCAGCATATTATGATGACACATAGAATTATCGCTCATCACTGTCTCTTTTACATACAAATTTTCCTGTTGTAATGACTTAAAGTACCCGCCACGAGAAGCTATAAATTTTGTAAATTTACACACATTCAGGGGTTCGCAATAAAAAAAAAACATTACAAAACTGTTAATGATTTTTATATCTATATATATAAAAATGAAACCCGTTTTCCGTTGTCACGACATAACATGAAAACGGCTGGACCGATTTCGGTATAGAGATAGTTTGAGTCCCGGGAAAGGACATAGGATAGTTTTTATCCCGATATTCCCACGGGATCGACATTTACGCGGGTGAAACCGCGGGGCGCAGCTAGTAGGGATATAATTATGTTAACACACACATCTATTTAATGTCATCAGACGATTCCGAGTATTCTGCATCTGCAATTTGCAGCATTGACAGCATCAGCGTGAACTTATTACAAAAATAACGGTCTAAATGTTCCATGAGTCTGATGCGTTCCAGTACCACAAAACATTAGACGACAGCGCTTTATACCGCTAAAATATAACCCTACCAAGTGAAATAGCTCGTTAGTTTCCTATTATACGTATGTTACTTTCGAATTGATTGAATTGTCGCTACGTAATTTTAGTATGAGTTCTTTATTTACAAAATTTATAGCTTCTCGTGACGGGGACTGTCCCTCCTCAATCATTTTAACGGTGAATGTGCTAACTAGTGGCAAATGGAAAAGTGACTTTTTTTACAAAAAAAAACAACCGACTTCAAAACACTTCAAGTGACAAATAACTTTAATTTCGGAAGTCGGTGTCGTTGGTTCCGAATTTTCGTTTTTTGACACCGACTTCCGAAATTAATGTTATTTATCATTATCACTTTGTAGTGTTCTTTTTTGAAGTCGGTTGTTTTTTTTTTTGTAAAAAAGTTTTTATTTTTAACCGACTTTAAAAAAGGAGGTTCTGTATTCGACCCGTATGTATGTATGTATGTATGTTTGTATGTCCGCGATTATCTCAAAAACTGCTAAACCGATTTTGATAATTCTTTCATTAGTGTGATCTACATACTTTCAGAAAGGTTTTAGTATATAATACATTAGGTAGGTATATATTCTTATGTACGAAGTTATATGCATAAATGTACTGCATCTCCGGCATTTCTATGGGAATTTTGATGATTCTTCGAGTCGTGTCTTCAATTCTTCAATGCACTAGTGTAAATTGAATTTGTGTGGGGTAGGTACAACTAAAAAGTGAAAAATAAAAACTTTTTTACAAAAAAAAACAACCGACTTCAAAAAAAACACTACAAAGTAAAAAATAACATTAATTTCGGAAGTCGGTGTCAAAAAGCGAAAAACCCGGAACCAACGACACCGACTTCCGAAATTAAAGTTATTTTTAACCGACTTTAAAAAAGGAGGTTCTGTATTCGACCCGTATGTATGTATGTATGTATGTATGTATGTATGTCTATGTATGTATGTATGTTTGTATGTCCACGATTATCTCAAAAACTACGGAACCGATTTTGATAATTCTTTCATTTACTTTGTAGTATTTTTTTTGAAGTCGGTTGTTTTTTTTGTAAAAAAGTTTTAGTTGTACCTACTCCACACAAAATCACACCGACTAGAAGAATCATCAAAATTCACATAGAAATGCCGGAGATGCAGTACATTTATGTATATAACTTCGTACATGAGAATAATTACCTAACGTATTATATACTAAAATCTTCCTGAAAGTATGCAGATCATATTAGTGAAAGAATTATCAAAATCGGTTCATTAGTTTTTGAGAAAATCGCGGACATACAAACATACATACGTACAGTCACGTCTATAAGTATGTATACACTTGGCTTTATTCAAAGGCGAACTTCTCCTTTATTTTTGAATGAAATTTTATGTTCTTACGAACATAGTATTTTCGAACCCATCCGTTTATGTTAAGTGTCGTATTTCAACGTTGCATTCGTTATTTCACGAAAAAATCGCAATTGAAAATTGCCAAGTGTTGACATATTGGTGCTCGTGACTGTACATACATACGGGTCGAATACAGAACCTCCTTTTTTTAAGACGGTTAAAAATGAGTACTTATGTTCCATGTAGAATGTTCCTATAGGTTGCTTCAAAATGAAATATCGATTCGATACGAAAATTTTAATAAGGTTTCCTTTTCACAAAATTACTGTTCTCAAGCATTTGCAAATTCCTCAGGCGTAGGTAAATGTGCTCGAACTCTAGCAAGTCTGTCCTGGTCAATATTGAGACTCTTTCTCTTACAAGCTATGTCCTTCTCTAATTCTCCTCTATACTTCATCAGTTCCGATCGCACCGACTCCGCCTGTCTCATCCGGTCATTCAGGGACTCGACGGTCTCTTTGATAAACTTCGCTTCTCCCATCAAGGCATACTGCGCGTTATCTCTACAGTTTTCTACGTTGGGCCGATTGTAATTCCTGCTTTTTATCCTCGTGTTTGACAGTTTATCTCTCTCGTTTACTTTCCTCAACGAATCCTTCAGAAAATCTATAAGTTGTTCTACATTAGCGATAGTTAGCAAATTGTCCTTCAAGGTGTCTTCTAACTTCGCACATAACTTTTCTGTAGCAGAAACACTTTCTGCTAGGGCATGATTAGTTCTATCAGCTTGTATTTTCATATCTTGGGAACCTTTCAAAATTACATTCATCAAATCCCCTCGTAATGCTTCAGACTGCATTCTTACTTCCTCAGAGTTTCTGATGCTTTCTGCGCAAAAGTGTTCCCAGTACTCCAAGGTGGTTGCGTTTTCAGGCCACCGAGCCACACCTGGGTGATGTAGTAACAGATTCGATTCCGGCGTCAAATGCGAATTTATGATATCTTCCTTTAACGTTGTCATCTTGTCGCCCCAGTCAAATTCAAGACTGGATTTGGCAGCTTTGTTAGTGTCCATCTGTATCTCAACCCTCGTCAGAGTCTCCTGGAACACTCGCCTTATCTCTCCGGCAATGGCCACCTCTTTTATTAATTCTTGCTCCGCATCGTCCCTTACCAAATCCGGTTCATATCTGAAAGTGCGTAATTCTAAACATTCTCTCGAAATACATTCAGGCAACATCAAAATTCTACTAGCACCCTTTAACTTAGCTCTATAATAATCTAATTCATTAATTTCTTTACTCATAGCTTCTATGGTCTTTTCAGCCTCTTTTTTCCAATGAGCCAAGGTTTCAACTCTTTTATTTAACTTTTCGTTGGTGTCAGACTGCTTGTTATCCAAGTCCTGGAAAGCTTTTTGCAGATCAGATTTAATGGATGCTTCTAATGCTTTAGCTTTGTCGGTCGCTCTTGGGGTTAAAGTATATTGGTTATTTTTTCTCCATTCTCCAGTAGAGTATCGAGTGATGGAGTACTTGTCGACGACAGGCCTGATGCCAGTCATACCGGCTTGAGGCGTCCAGTCCACGTGACCCGGAGCCCACGGCCCGATGGGGCCCATGGAGAGTATGTCGCCGCTCGTGCTATCCGTGGGCTGCGGCATGTACATAGGCGGTGCATCTGGAGGGTAGTACTTCTTCTCTGGTGGTACTATCAAACCAGGAACATAAGCGGCTGTATGAACGTTCACAGACGCACGTTGCTCACCCGCTTGCAGGTAAGTCGGCGCCTCCGAGGTTTGAGCATTTGTTGGACAAATAAAAGGGCAATCTAATTTTGCGTTGCCGTCGTTTGGATTAGACATTTTCACGAGAATTTAGAGATAGCTGTAACAAGAATCTAAATAATATCAAATTAAACCTAAGAAAATCTGTTGCTCAAACAGAGCTCAAGCAAAAAAAAAATACATTATAATGACATTAATGACGTATTAAATTTATATTGTCTTTGAACTTGTCATAATTACATATGGCCAGGAATGTCATTCATCCATGTTCCAAACTTTTTGAAACGCCCCCTGCAAATGTCAGTCAAGCGCCAAAAATTCCTTTTAGCACTTTATGCCTCTATTAAACAAGTACCTTGTATGATAGACGTCGGTGAATGCTATTCTGATCGAGTTTCGGTAAAAAAGGTAAGATGCGTACCGTACCGTATTATCAATTCGCAACCGGCGTGCGTAAAGTCTATTCAAAGGACAATGGAAAATCAAGTTTGGGCCCCGTACCCAAAAAAAAAATTTACTGTAGCTTTATGACCCAGCCTAATTGCGGAACGCCAAATCGTCAAATGATTCTTATCAGTTGGC
Source organism: Amphipoea lucens (assembly GCA_947508005.1). Lineage (NCBI taxonomy): Eukaryota > Metazoa > Arthropoda > Insecta > Lepidoptera > Noctuidae > Amphipoea > Amphipoea lucens. The sequence continues at coordinate 14,522,784 of OX382379.1, forward strand.
TTCATTTCTATCACAATTGGCTTCATTTTACGATTTTCGAATTGCGAAACTCTAGTTTATTATGAAACCAATTATGAACGTTAAGGCCCTGCGCAGAAACTAGAGTTTCGCAATTCGAAAATCGTAAAATGAAGCCAATTGTGATAGAAATGAAGCCAACTGATCAGAATCATTTGACGATTTGGCGTTCCGCAATTAGGCTGACGTATTTTATTTATGCCCTCACCTCAGGGAGTAGTTTAATTAATTCTAGGAAAGCATGTCTGAATTCGCTTGGAGAAAAAACGTATTTGAGAAAGTAAGATTGATTTAATAAAGGTAAATATTTAACTTATTCTCTAAAAACTTATTGACCTACTGATGATGGACCGTTTTTAATTAAAATTACTGAGCCTCCAAAAACTTTTTCCGCTTGTCATCAATTCATCGTGCACGTTTTTTAAATAATTGAGCCATTTTTTTTACTTTCTGTCACAGTTGCGCGCTAAATTTGCCAAAGATGTAAACAACAATGGCCGCTCGAAATTGAATAAAATCGATATAACAAGAACATTTATTTTAAGTAATTTTTGTTTTCGTCTAGTTAGTTCGGAGATAAATAGCGCGGTCGGACCTTAAGCTAGGGTACTCCGACCAGTGCGATCGATGGCCCTGTATGGGGCCCCGATCTGGGCGACTGACCTGACGGCGGGTAGCATCGCAGTCCTGCGAAAGCCGCAGAGAGCGATGGCCGTCAGAGTCGTCCGGGGGTATCGCAAGATCTGCTACGAGGCGGCCTGCGTACTAGCTGGATCCCCGCCCTGGGACCTAGAGGCGAAAGTACTCGCGTCGCTGTATCGGTGGCGCGAGGCGAGTGGCTAATGCAGCGCTATATGGAGCTGCGTCAGTCACAGCTTCGCGAGGTCCAGGTGGCGGAATGGCGGGACAGGCTTTCACGCCCTACCGCCGGCCTCGTCACTATCGAGGCGGTCCGGCCGGGACTCGAGCGCTGGCTCGGGAGGAGGCACGACTCCCTGTCGTTTCGGGTGACGCAGGTGCTCTCGGGGCATGGTTGCTTCGGGAAGTACCTGTGTCGCATAAACAGGGAGCCAGACGCCCGGTGTCACCACTGCGTCGACTTGCCGGGAGGACACGGCGTGGCATATTTTGGCAGAGTGTGCCGCTTGGGAGGAGCCGTGGCTTGCCCTCGTCTCAGCAGTAGGCAGTGACCTATCGCTGCCGGCCATGGTCGAGTCGATGGTCGGCAGCGAAGAGTCCTGGGACGCGGTGGTTTCCTTCTGTGAAACAGTCGTCTCGCAGAAGAAGGCTGCGGAAAGGGAGTTGCACTCCAAGGGCACTACACAATGCGCTGTTAGCTGTACGTAGAGATACTCCATTATTCCAAGTCCAAGAGAGAGAACCATCGGTTCACAGAGCAATTTTAATTTATAACTTTTCTTAATCCCAATAGATCACAATCTTCCTCTAACGACGAAACCAGCGGTTCTACTATAAAATCTGGTGTGTCATTATAGCGGTATCTTTGATCAAATTATGGGATTCACTATCTTCTCGACGGGGCGATGGGAGAACACTTGCTTCATACAAAAGGTCAGTATAACGTACTCATTGTTCTTCGGTTCTCATCGCTCGTGGGATACTGCATTGTTCAGTAACGATAATTTAGACATGCATGGTTTTTGTTTGGAGAAGGTTCCTTCGCTCAATAGGTTCCGTTTCCGTATTTTTGTGTATTAAGTGTTTTTTATCTTTGAATATCTCCGAAACCTTACGCTTTAGGATATTATGTTATATTACATTTTTTGTTTGTATTAGTGTCCTCTATCTAAATATATAACTTTCCTTGTGCACCGCGATTCTGAAAAAAAATCAAAATGGCGGCTGACGTTAGGGAAACCCCCTATACAAAAATCTTCAAACCCCTTTCTACATTTGTAATATTTATTGTGTAAGTACATACTAAAGAAAATTCTATTCTATTCTGAGGTTTGACCTTTATCACAGTCGGGTTATTCCGTTTATCCACCCCAAAAAATCCACCCTACGGTGGATACGCGGAAACGCATGTCCGAAATTAAATTCCGTTTATCCAACTAGGCCTAACCGTGACTGTGAATGTCAGGGTTACTATGCTTTTCAAGTATTTCGTGTATCTTTGTAGAGGTGATACAGTTGAAGCAAAGTTGAAGGCATCAAATCTAAAATCAAACTAAAATAACTGCCAGGAACTGCATCAGACTTTTTGATATTTTCAATTTTGATTTATTTATATCTGCAATTCTTCTCACAGAACAAAGGTCTCAACTCTCAACACTCCTTCCCCAACGTATTTCTCAGTCCTAATTTACTAGTAACGAATTAAGGGCTAAAGATTTTTTTTTTCTCGCACCATCTATTCTGTAACGGAATTGATACTAGTCGCTTACCGTAGGTATAGACAAAAAAAAAACCGAGTGTGCTTATGATGACCACGCGACTGAAGTGAAACTTCAAACGTATTTGGCTATGAGAGGAAGAGAGAAAGAAAATGTGCGCGCGCACTGCTTTCTCTTGCTTATATCCCCCACTCAACTCCCGTTCGCCTCGCCCGATCACACTTTTCGTAACGCTTACGTCACGCGTTCGCCAGCTTACTCCCCAAGTCAAGCGTGCGTAAAGAAGTTTCACTTCAAAAATATTATGACCCTAATTGCATAACACGCTTTCAATTACAATCTGAATTAGACATGCCACGAATATTCGGCTACTATTCGGTATTCGGTCTATTCGGCCACTTTGTTTGGTATTCGGTATTCGGCCGAATAATAGGTACTATTCAGCCGAATACCGAATACCAAATCATAAAAAAGACACATCATATTAATCAAGATTTGTATTTATTATTAAATTACAATATATATATAATTGTCAGATCAATATAAATTTTATATATATATAAAATTTATATCGATCTGACAAAGCGTGCCGTGACGTGATTTACTCGCAATTGAAACAGTCAAATGGCCGCACATCGCTGCACCGCCCGCGCACTTTGGAGACAGGTCGCGACCTGTTGCATTATTCTTTACGCACTCGACTAGCATGTACTTTGTGCAGAATATTAGGCCGCCGAATATTCGGCGCTTCGGCCGGTAGCGATGCCGAATATTCGGTATTCGGTATTCGGCCAAATCACTATTCGTGGCAACTCTAATCTGAATCATTTTGAAGGATATTGCCTATCCGTTGCTTCATAATTTTGGTATTTGTCTGCTCAACAACGTAAATAACGCAATTAATGTTTTTGAACTGTCAAAACGAAAACCATTGCTGCTCATAGTGCGTTATATTAGAATCTCCCCACATTTACCGACGCGTAACCGGCTTAAGCCGAGTGCGTATTACCACACTTCTCGACTTATCGCCGAGCTAATAGGCAAACGGCTCGTTTTGCCGTCGGTCGGAGTCGCGACGCGTCGTCCGAGCCGAGCCGATGCGAATGGTATTAGTAACACCCTTATTACTTAGACATAAAGGCTTTTTTGACCAGTGTTAGCCGATTCCGCGTCGATATATGTGGGGAGACCCCTAATCGACAAACGGCACGTTTCGCCGTCGGCCGGCATCGCGACGCGTCGTCCGAGCCGAGCCGATACGAATGGTATTAGTAACACCCTTATTACGCAGACATAAAGGCTTTTTTGACCGGTGTTAGCCGATTCCGCGTCGATAATTAATGTGGGGAGGCAAGGGCCTCCCCACATTTATCGACGCGGAATCGGCGAAGATAACAGCGGAGAGTAAGGACTCTCCGCTGTTATCTTTTGTTCTTATAGCAATTTTACGAGTAGGTTTACCTACGTTTAACGTTTTAAAACTATGAAATGTTATAGTTGTTGCTCGTTGCACAATGCGCACTCAGATGATGTGCCAGCCAAACAATAATAAAGAGTGAAAGCACAGTAGGGTGAAAGGTTGTGGTTTAAAATAACGTCTCGTCGCGATGCTTATGTCTGAAATTAGGTACGACAAATTATGTAAGCAGCCGTTACTGACTGACTGATCTATCATATCAACGCACAACTCAAACTACTGAACGGATTACGCTGTGATGTAGGCGTGCGCTAAGAAAGGATTTTCCAAAATTCACCCTCCAAGGGGGTGAAAAGGGGGATTTTGTTTTTATGAAAAATCTTATTCCTTGAGTTAATAAACTTGAAACTCGTCACGAATGCTTATCTAAGTAAATTATGAAGTTTGGCGTTTTTTGTTTTTCTAAAATACCCCCAAAAGGGGGATTGCGGGGTGTCAAAATTTGTATGGAAGAATTTTAACGTGCAGTCCGATTAACCCGAAACTCAGTATTTGTAATTAAGACCAAAAATAAAGAACAACATATATCAGGGTTTTCCGAAAATCTACCCCTAACAGGGTGAAAAGGGGTAAGTAGTTATATACAGGGGAGGATTTTACTGCGTGGCATGAGTAACTCGAAAATTGGTATAAAATAATAATCTTTGAGTCAAGTAATGAACATATCCCAAACGATTTTTCGAAATTCCATCCCTGTGGGGGTAAAAAGCGGGAAAACAGTTTATATGAAAAATCTTATTCATTTGGTTAATAAACTTGAAACTTGGCATGAATACTAATCTAAGTAAATTAAAAAGTTTGGCTTATTTTGTTTTTTTAGTGAATTTCTTAATTATTGGGCACACACTAAAATGTAATTGACAGGCTTATGTTGATATATCGAGGTAGGCACTGCTTATATGCCTATATGCAATGCACGCCACTGATTGGAGGGTGTCAACATTTGTATGAAAGAATTTTAAGGCGCGGTCCGATTAACCCGAAACTCAGTATTTATTTATTCTTAAGACCAAAAATAAAGAATAACGTGTATCAGGGTTTTTCGAAAAGCTACCCCTATCGGGGTGAAATGGGGTAGTTAATTTTGCAGGGGAGGATTTTACTGCGTGGCCTGATTAACTCGAAAATTGGTATATAAATAAATCTTTGAGTCAAGTAATGAACACATCCCAAACGATTTTTCAAAGTTCCTCCCCTGCGGGGGTGGAAAGCAGGGAAACAGTTTATTTGAAAAATCTGATTCTTTTGATCTACAAACTTAAAAAATTGGCCCGAATACTCAATTTATCTAAATAAATGATTTAAAAGATCATAAACATACATTTTCCAATTTTTTAGAGGAAAGTACGTAATACACGCGGTCACGAGGACGAAGTCGCGGGCAAATATAAAAATTCGAAGTCCTGACTGACTGATATATCAACGCACAGCCGAAACCGCTGGTCCTAGAGGCATGAAATTTGGAGGGTGTGTTCTTTGTGAAGAGTAGGCCACCAGTAGCGACGATACGACGACGTTACGCGCGCACATTGCCACTCGTCGCATCGCCGCGATAACATCGCCGTATGGAGACGCGTTCATAGAGAGTGTATAGAAATATGTGGCACGACGATATTATCGCCGCGATTCTCTCGCTCGTGGAGACAGCCCCTAAGAAAGGGTTTTTCGAAATCACACGGACGAAGTCGCGGGCAGAAGCTAGTTGAAATATATTTGAAACTTAGTGTTCTGATCAATTAAAAGTAGATACAGTAAATGTAATCTTATTTTAATAATTTGGCTGCCCACTCGTGGCAATAAAACAGATTTAAAAAAAATACAATAAAATATTCCAAATAACATAAAAACATACAAAATATTCGAATCAATTTCAAAACAAAATATTTCTAAATAATAACATTCAAATCAAAATAAACATAAAACATGACAAGTTCAGAATCCAGCTAATTCCGACGCACTGGGGTAGTGAGAGCGAACCATCCCACAACGATCCCGATCTATATTAAGAGTCTTCCTCTTTGCTGCTATAGCTTCTTCCAAGTCTGTCCTTTTTTGGATCAAGTCCCGTCTCAATCTCTCAGCATTGTTCAATTGACCAAGAAGAGACGTCACAGTCTCATGAATCTTCTTTACTTCATCAATCAAACCTACATGTGTCTGGTCTCTAACAGCTTCTCCATGCGGTCTCCAATTGTTTCTATTGTCAAGTCTGGTTTGAACTAACTTCATGGCGCAGTCCATTTTTCTGACAGACTGTTTCAGGTCTTCTATCAAAGAATCCATATCAGCAGTTCTTTGCAGTGTGGTTTTCAAAGTTTCCTCCAGTTTTGTGCACAATTCTGTAGTAATAGCTACAGTTTCAGCTAATGCTATGTCAGTTCTGTCGGCTTGGTTACGCAACTTTCTACCATTGTTCACTAAAATGGCGTTTAAGCTACCTCTTAAGTCGGCTGACTTTTGTCGAGCCGCTTCACAGTGTTGTACATTTTCTCGACAAAAATACTCCCAATATTCCAATGGTGCAGTAAATTCACCGAATCTCGTCGAGCCAGGTCTGAACATTAAGGTACTAGATTTTGGGTTGAGACCTAAATTAATACTTTCTGTATTATAGGCCATAGTTTTATCACACCAATCATATTCAATCCTGTGCTTCGCTGATTTGTTTATTACCATTTGTTCTTCTATACTATCGAGTGTGTTTTTCAAAGTAGCTCTAACTTCTTTAACAAGTTTTGTTTCCTTGATCAACTCCTGCTCTGCAAGGTCTGCCACCAAATCTGGTTTAAATCTATTTGAACGAAGCTCTAAGCATTCTTTGGAAATTGATTCCGGTAACATTAATACTCTTGCAGCACCTTTTAAACGTTGTCTATCAATTTCAAGCAATTCTACTTCATCGGTGATTTCCTTGCAAGCTTTCTCTACCTCAACTTTCCATCTGAATATATCTCTTGCCTTTTGCTTTAACCTTTTAACACTCTCCAATTGCTGTTTATCAATATTTCCAAACGCTTGCATCATAGAAGACTTAGCGTTGTAATCAACGATGTTAGACTCAGTTATTACTGCAGGGTCTAAAACGCGGTTGTTATGTTTCCTCCATTCGCCGAGAGAATATCTACTTATAGAATATTTATTAACATCCGGTCTTGTACCAGTCATCGGTCCTAGCGGAGTCCAGTCAACTTTACCGTCTGGACCTGGTTTTAAATTCGGCAGGTGCTCACCACCTGCTGTAGATGGTAATAGTTGCATTGTATCTGCTTCAGTTGTTTCCTGGTGAGCTTCAATAGGTTGTACAGCACTTGGGATCGTCTTCTTTTTCTCCGCTATTTGGGCGTCTTTAATTTCCTCGAAAACTTTTTCGGGAGTCTTTTCAGCTTTCATAAAAGCTGTCATTTGTCTTTTCGTTGGGCAAACCTCTTCTTCGGGAAAACCGGCGGTTCGGATCATCATGGTTGCTCTTAAAAGGACACGGTATAAAAAAAAACTAACTTATAAGAATCAAAATCATAAAAACCAACAAAAATCGCGTTTGGCAAAATAACTTTTTCATAATTTCATAAACGTCATAAAACGATTCTATCATTTAAAAAATAGTTTTCATAAATAATAGACTATTCACTGACCTGCTTGTTTATTAGAGGTCAGTGGGACTAATGATGACTAATGTCAAGGCCAAGGTATAAAAACTACTTGGATAATTTGTACACGTTACACCCACTGATCAGATTGAGCAGAACAGCGTGTCCTACCCTAAGCGATCGTCGCGCGAATACGCGATCAACGCGTCCAGCTTTTATATAAATTACCCCTTGTCCTAATTTATGCGATCGTCGCAATCATTTTGATCGGCGAAACCAAATGCGTCGTCACGGGATCCTGCCGTTTCGCCGAAAAGATTTTGCCAAATTTTCATTACCCAAACAAATTTTAGCAACCTTCTTTTATACCAATGTAATATTTGGAATAATTTTAGTACGCACATTTTCATTTGGTCAAATGTTTACTTGGCAGATTGTTACCAAGGATAATGGCTTTTGGTCTTTAATCAAATGATTTATTACAGTAAACAATATTTGGACAATAAACGTTTAGTCAAATGATTTGTTATGACAAAAAATATAAAGGCAAAAATAAGATTTTTTTGGGAATTGTATAATTAAAAATGCAATTTTATTTTAATATAGGTAATCATTTATTAACGCGAGTACAAAATAGCAAAAGCTAGTACAAAATATTTGTAACTTACAATTTTAAATTTTTTGCAATGGACATTAGCAGATTTATTTCGGAGTATTCAGACTTGTGTTGCAGAACTCGATTAATTCTGTCATGTTTATCCATATATTTTTTTTTTCTTTTTTTGAAAAAAAAAAGAAAATGGTTAGGTTAGGTTAGGTTAGGTTAGTAGTTATAATGGTGGGGCCCGGATCGCTGTCGAGTCTATGTCTCTGGGATTTCGGCCCCCACTTCCGGCGGCTGGCGCCCAAGTTGTTGGGCGCGGCTGGGGCGCTGTCAACGCTGCTTCCCAATCTGGGGGGCCCGAGCGCCGCCTGTAGGCGGCTCTACATGGGGATCGTGCGATCGATGGCCCTGTATGGGGCCCCAATCTGGGCGACTGACCTGACGGCCGGTAGCATCGCAGTTCTGCGAAAGCCGCAGAGAGCGATGGCCGTCAGAGTCGTCCGGGGGTATCGCACGATCTCCTACGAGGCGGCCTGCGTACTGGCTGGATCCCCGCCCTGGGACCTGGAGGCGAAAGTACTCGCGTCGCTGTACCGGTGGCGCGAGGAAGCGCGGGCGCGAGGAAGCGCGGGCGCGAGGCGAGTGGCTGATGCAGCGCCATATGGAGCTGCGTCGGTCACAGCTTCGCGAGGTCCTGGTGGCGGAATGGCGGGACAGGCTTTCACGCCCTACCGCCGGCCTCGTCACTATCGAGGCGGTCCGGCCGGTACTCGAGCACTGGCTCGGAAGGAGGCACGGCTCCCTGTCGTTTCGGGTGACGCAGGTGCTCTCGGGGCATGGTTGCTTCGGGAAGTACCTGTGTCGCATAAACAGGGAACCGGACGCCCGGTGTCACCACTGCGTCGACTAACGGGAGGACACGGCATGGCATACGCTGGCAGAGTGTGCCGCTTGGGAGGAGCCGCGCCGTGCCCTCATCTCAGAAGTAGGCGGTGACCTGTCGCTGCCGGCCGTGGTCGAGTCGATGGTCGGCAGCGAAGAGTCCTGGGACGCGGTGGTTTCCTTCTGCGAAGTCGTCGTCTCGCAGAAGGAGGCTGCGGAAAGGGAGAGGGAGATCTCGTCCACTCACCCGGCCCGCAGCAGGCGCACCGGGCGTCGGCGGAGGGTGGACAACGCGCTCTTCCAGCCCCCCTAAATGGGTCCAGGGGCGACGGACTCGGGGACGTCCGTAGCCCCCCATACACTAGGACCCGAGGTGGCGGCGCGTAGTGTTCCACGCGCGCCCCTCTTAGACGTCGCGGGGGGAGTCAAACACCTCACTCCCCCCCTAACCTGAGGAGGCCTGCAGCGGCGGGCCGGCACCAGCCGGGGGTTGCGGAAGGATCGTACGTTCCCGCGACCCCTGGTGTAGGTGTGAGATGGAACACCGGGGTGGTTTTTAGTCAGTAAGAGTCTGACAGACCCCGCCGCCCGCCCCAGAGCGGCGGACATCCATGAGGATTTTCCACCCCGGAAACAAAAAAAAAAAAAAAAAATGGTGGTGGTTGGTAATGGTGGTTCTTGAAAAAAAATGGTTAGGTTAGGTTAGGATAAAACTGTGACCACCTACGCACGAGCCGAGCGAGCGAAGCGAGCGGTGCCGCGGCAGCGGCCGGCGAGTGCCAGAAACGACTAGATTATATAGAAAAAAATATGGAAAAAAGAGATTATTTTTAGGAGGCTATCGAGAGAAATAATATAATTTTAATTACATTATTATTTACACATTGTAATTTAATTTGTATAATCCGTGCAACTAACATATACATGCAAAATTTTTGTCATTGGCTACGCAATCGACTAAACAGAAATGGTAAGTTTAAAATTGACGACACCAAATATTTGGCTTATTTAATTTTGCGTAAAATATGTTATACCAACTGAAATATTTGACTAGATAAAAAATGGTAAAAGTACTAGTTGGTGAACAAGTTATTGTTCAAACGTTCACTTGCCAAACATAGGTTTTCGTAACAATTATTTGTAAAGAGATTTTTTGGTAAGTAATAATTTGGCAAATGAAATTATGCGAAAATTTGTTTGGGAAGTGATAATTTGGCAATTTATTTTCGGTAAAACAAGGGAGACCCGCGTCGTCACACCAACAGACCGCACTTTCTTCGGTTTTTCGAACAAATGATCTCGACGATCGCTTACATTAGGACACGCCGTTATGTTCGTTTGTATTTTGTTGCTATAACTTGTATAGTACCTTTTTACTTTTTAGTAGACGTTTATGTCGTGATCGTCGGTTCACTAATGTTACACCAAAACTCCATTGACTTTTTAGTTTACAACCAAAACGTTTCGTATACTATTTATTTCACAAACAACTCATACCGCAAATGTTTTATTTTATAAACACTCGCTTTACAAACATTTATTTGGCAAATGCTTCTCTTTACAAATGTTTCGGATGATATTTAATCATTTATACATTTTTCATTTAATATTTAGGTTCTTTTGGAAAAATCACGTTTATACAAAATATCATTTTATAATACACTAGCGACTGCATTAAAAACTGTATTAAAATCCATTTCGTAGTTTAAAAGATCTAAGCTTACAGACATCAGGAGCAACTTTGTTTTATGATTTTCTACACCAGTCACAAAGTGATCATGACGGTATTTTCCATTTGCGTCAAATAATTTTCAGGCAAGTATTTTTTTCTATAATCTAGTAATTTCTGGCACTCGCCGGCCGCTGCCGCGGCACCGCTTGCTTCGCTCGCTCGGCTTGTGCGTAAGGGGTCACAGTTTTAACCTAACCTAACCGAACCATTTTTTTTAATTAATATCCTATTCTTCTAAATAAATCGGTACCGTTTAGCCTACTAAAAATAATTTTTTTGCCCATATTTTGTGTAAAAGTAATTTTTTTCAATATAATCCAGTCGTTTCTGGCACTCACCGGCCGCTGCCGCGGAACTGCTCGCTTCGCTCGCTCGGCTCGTGCGTAGGGGTGACAGTTTTAACCTAACCTAACGTAACAATTTTTTTTTAATAATTAACCTTCGGGTAGCCCACTAAAAATAATCTCTTTTTTCTATTAGCTCAAGTCGATCAAAGAATGAGTTTAATTTTTAGGAAATTGTGTAATAATAAGTGAATATGTAAAACGCTTTTATCCCAAACGTTTTGAGATAAAATAAATAAAAAATGAATTGTTTGTCAAATAACACGTTATTAAACAAAAGTTTACAGGGTAATTATATTGTAAAGTGAATTATTTGGTAAACTTGTTGTTGAATAATGATGAAATGACAAATCATGTTTCTGCCAATCGTTGCTTGTCAAGTAAAAATTTGTAAATACATTTTTGGTAAACTGACAGGGCACCATTTTTAAGGCATTTTTTTAATTTTTTTTTTAAGGCATACAAATTATTTAACCTAATTATTGTTTGGCCGAATGTTTATAATTATGTCCGAATTTAGGTTCCTTATGCATTTGCATAAAATTTTAAGACCTTATATAACTTGGCATACTTTTGTTTCTCCTAATTATATTTTCACATAACATTATTTACGCATAACAGCTTACGAATAATTTTTTTAAGCATAATTTCTCTAATCATAACGTAATTGATACGGCTGCCATGTGTGAGTAAAACCGCGTTTTACATATTAGTAAAACTATTATTATTCAAGAAATCTAGAATAATATATTCGAAATATCATCAAATACATGTCATAAATTCAGAATCCAGCTAATTCTGACGCAGACGGGTAGTGAGAGCGAACCATCCCACATCGTTCCCGATCTATATTAAGAGTCTTCCTCTTTGCTGCTATCGCTTCTTCCAAGTCTGTTCTTTTTTGCATCAAGTCCCGTCTCAATCTCTCAGCATTGTTCAATTGACCAAGAAGTGACGTCACAGTCTCATGAATCTTCTTTACTTCTTCAATCAAACCTACATGTGGCTGGTCTCTAACAGCTTCTCCATGCGGTCTCCAATTGTTTCTATTGTCAAGTCTAGTTTGAGCTAACTTCATGGCGGCGTCCATTTTTCTAACAGACTGTTTCAGATCTTCTATCAACGCTTCCATATCAGCAGTTCTTTGCAGTGTGGTTTTCAAAGTTTCCTCCAGTTTTGTGCACAATTCTGTAGTAATAGCTACAGTTTCAGCTAATGCTATGTCAGTTCTGTCGGCTTGGTTACGCAACTTTCTACCATTGTTCACTAAAATGGCGTTTAAGCTACCTCTTAAGTCGGCTGACTTTTGTCGAGCCGCTTCACAGTTTTGTACATTTTCTCGACAAAAATACTCCCAATATTCCAAAGGTGCGGTAAGTTCACCGAATCTCGTCGAGCCAGGTCTGAACATTAAGGTACTAGATTTTGGGTTGAGACTTAAATTAATAGTTTCTGTGTTATAGGCCATAGTTTTATCACACCAATCATATTCAATCTTGTGCTTCGCTGCTTTGTTTATTGCCATTTGTTCTTCTATACTATCGAGTGTATTTTTCAAAGTAGCTCTGACTTCGTCAACAAGTTTAGTTTCCTTGATCAACTCCTGCTCTGCAATGTCTGCCACCAAATCTGGTTTAAATCGATTTGAGCGAAGGTCTAAACATTCTTTGGAAATCGATTCAGGTAACATTAATACTTTGGCAGCACCTTTTAACCGTTGTCTATCAATTTCAAGCAATTCTACTTCTTCAGTGATTTCCTTGCAAACTTTCTCTACCTCAACTTTCCATCTGAATATATCTTTTGCCTTTTGCTTTAACCTTTTATTATTCTCCAATTGCTGTTTATCAATATTTCCATACGCTTGCATCATAGAAGTCTTAGCGTTGTAATCAACGATGTTAGACTCAGTTATTACTGTAGGGTCTAAAACATTCTCGTTATGTTTTCTCCATTCGTTTAGGGAATATCTACTTATAGAATATTTATTAACATCCGGTCTTGTACCAGTCATCGGTCCTAGCGGAGTCCAGTCAACTTTACCGTCTGGGCCCGGTTTTAAATTCGGCAGATACTGAAAACCATCTCTTTCAGATGGTAGTGCATGTTCTACTTGCTTCGGCGTTGTCTGTGGAGCTTCAGTAGGTAGCACATCACTTAGAATTGTCTTTTCTTGCTCACGTGCTTGGCCTTCTTTAATTTCCTCCAATGCTTTTTGGGGACTCTTTACAGCTTTCTTAAAAGCTATCATTTGTCTTTTCGTTGGACAAATAGGTTCGTCAGGAAAACCGATAGTTGGAGTCATCGTGTTTACAGTTAAACACACTACTAAGAAAAGAAGAAAAATAAGAAAAGTAAAAGAAAACTTATTTGTAAGAACTGCTATGAAAAATAAATATATCGTTATGAATATCGTATTAAACGCGTTTAGCGAAATGACTTTAGTCCGTCAAGGTCCGTCATAACCATAACGTCATAAAACTTCAATCTAATATTAAAACAAAAATATTCATAAATTAATAGGTTAGTTGTAAGCAGTGAAAAGGTTAGCTGTTTTACAGAAACTTTTTGGAAAAGTAATGTAAATGGAATGGAATACACACGGTATTTCGATAGATTCTTTGAAAGGGGGGAACGTCTTGTGGTGAACTTCTTAGTCGCCACATGCAGACTCTTTAAGAGTATATGCCTTTTCAGTGGTTTGAAGTTGTCATAATGTCTGTACAAAAAAGTTGAATAAAATGACGTTGGCAGAACGAATAGTCGACATCGCCTCAGTTGCCATAAAAAAAAGCCAACATTTGGTTGTATTTCGCTATTGTTATTTCATAACCTCCGCTAGGAGTATATGTGTTCTGTGTTCATAACACGTCTTCTTCTTTTTGTCGCTGGCACGACTGTATTTCAAATCTTATTGGCCCAAAACTTCGACACTTCCACGGCGTCGTTGGTCGCAGCGCAGGGGTCACTTTGACGATTTGGATGATTTGGGACATGGGTGGCTGGATAGGAGATGAAGCATAGTTTGCGACATAGCTTCACATCCACATCCTGCTGCCGTTCCGTCGAGATAGCCCCACTTTCCCAGGTTAAAGTTATATCTTCCCACATGTGTCCGCAGGCGGCGTTATACCCATTGATCTGTTATACCAAAGCTAGTTTGAATCTTTGACCCTGGTAACATGGGGTTTGATACTTAAGATCAACAGCCATAATATCAGCAGTTAAAACATCAACACCGTAAGACCAACGATTCAAAATCTCAACACTTCAGAATGTCAGCAGCTTAGTAAGTCCTTTGCCCAGCAGTGGGACAGTATAGACTAAACAAAAAAAAAGTACTAAACTGCTACTAAGACTAAATAAATACAATGTCGATAACATACATTCAACTTGGAGAGGCTCAGATTAATCATTCTGCCTAGTCCGTTCCCAACTATGTTGGAGTCGGCATCCAGTCTAACCGGATGCAGCTGGATACCAGTATTTTACATCAAACGACTGCTCTTCTGACCTCTCTGAACCAGAAGACTGGTTGTCAGGCTTCCGGGTTTCTGACTACCCGTAACGACTGTCAAATTTCCACTTATGACAGCCGGCACATGCTTTCCGAGGTACGGAGTGGTCTTGGTATGTAAAGATGGTCACCCATCCACCGACTAACCGCGGGAAGCGTAGGTTAACCTGACCGATCGACCCGTGAGGCTGTATTACTTAGCTACAAGCCGTGGGGAGGCCCACATACAGTTATCTATAAATAACATGAGGATGTCGGGACATCCTTGAAAAGTTGAAGTATTGCCTAGCCAAGTCCAGTCTGCTGGACGACTTTCTAACAACCGCTTTTACTACAATCCGCTTGTTTCTAGTTAAGTACCTATTTCAAGTGATTAACGTGAACCCGCCACACCCGTCAGCCGTGTTTTCTAGAAAGGAAACGAAAAGTAACCGAAGGATGTACCTACGATGAAAGTCGATTATAATAAGTAACTAGCAGCGCCCCGCGGTCTTACCCACATAAGTTTCCCGTGGAAATATCGGGATAAAAACTATCCTATATCCTTTCCCGGGTCTCAAACTATCTCTATACCAGAAGAGGTAACAGACGGACAGACACACTTTCGCATTTATAAAATTAGTATGGATTAATCCCATGTTTAAGAGTGATCTTGTGTGATAACATTTCATTGGCTCACTTTCACACCAAAGTCCCTCGGGACGGGACTGCAGGCTACTTTTTCACTTTCACAACCTTTCCCGCCCTATATTGCCGCCATTCACGGTGGCTGACAGCTCGCTGACAGATGACATTAGTGATAGCAGCTCTGGTTTTTTGTTTTTTCTTGCTTTGGATTTGGAGTTGTACTTCGTATTTTGGCCACGTACCAAAAGATCGGGGTAAGTACAGCTATAGTTAGGTACTTACAGTGTTTACATATCTATTAAATCCAAAATCCTGTAGTAGATACAAATGTAGAATTAAAACGAAACAAAAACATTACGTGAATAATAACAGAGGGCCATGGACAATTATGGACATAGCAGCCTTGTACACTCATGATGTTTAGGTTCCGTGCCTACCTAATAGCTCTATATTTTTTATAGAGTACTTACTTACCTACCCAAAATAAAAAAAAAATAAAAAAATTGACGGTTAGTCACTGACCTCTAGGCTCTATTATACAGGTCGATGCGGTTAGTACTGATTGTAACACTTTGGAACATACTTTCCGAACTGTATATTACCAGTTATTACCTAACTGGGAAACGAACTTTCGTCGATGGCTATCGTTATGGATCTTGTAATCGATTCGCAATAATCATCGGATCATTCGTTATGGGACAAAGTGAAAACGGTTTCTCAATTTTAAGGTGAATCGAATTTAAACCTTTTCACGTAATCGATAATAGGTAGCTACTAGCTAGGTATTACTGTAAGTACAGAAAAAGACTGGAAAGAGCAAGTCGAATTCATAAAAAAAAAATCTGGTTTCGTATTCTACCTAGCTTGTATAATAATTTTCAAATATTGCTAGATCATGGAATTAGTAAGTACTATTAGATTTTATTACTAAACGAAAATCAAAGTTATTGTTTGAAAAGTAGTAATAGTAGTAGTAGATTTATAAGTAGTAAGTACATTAAGTATATCTAATTCCATGGAAAAATCGTAATCACTGAAAAATTTGAATCGCGAGATAGTTGGGGAAAGTGACGTTACGTTAAGGTAGCTGCACCAATTACCTACCGCAGGTACGTCTATTTATTTATGACTACAATATACATGATAAATAGGTAATAAGTTCAATGATCAATTTTTTTACTGATCTGTACTTACCTATTTCCGAAAATCCTAATTATAATATTACCTACTCAGGGATATTATTTTCTTATCTAATTAGTCAGGCATACCTAAGTAGGCAATTATGAACATAGAAGACAATGGTTCAATGAAATAATCACCGATATTGTTTCCGATGCACTTAGTGTAAGTAATCAGTGTCCAATTAAGAACAACGGATGAGCAAAGTTCCCACGACGTCAATTAATAATAACACTTGCAAATCTGTCAGGCTTGCATTGCTGCAGACGCTGCAGTAATGCCGTGTGATCGAGATAGCTTTTTCCAGCGGATATTTATTAAAATTCAATGTAAATTGCCATATTATTTTATTATTTCTAATATATTATACCTACAAAAGATGTAAAAATATTGTGCAAAAAAAGTACGCAGTCTCACAATTTAAATAGGTAGATTATAGATTTAGGTAATTCAGTAGATTTTTGCACTAGATTTTAGATTTAATTTAATTAATTTAAACAACGCAAGTGCAACAGCTTCAAAAAGTTAGTGTAGAAAATAAAATCAGGGTGACGTATCCAATTAGAGGCACTAGTTTATAAAATTAAGACACTCACTAGTCTTTTTAATAACAGATGGCGCTGTAAATACCACTTTATGACTAATAAGCGAATCACAAATCCGTGAAATAACTACCTAATTGTATAAATAAGTGTTGCTATAAAAACCCACAATTTTTCTCTAACGCCGCTTGTTGGTACGTTATGGCATGGAACTTTAATGTTCGTCATCATTATATCACAGACAATCGTAGTTGACTTTTACTTTTTATGATGCCAAATTGGACAGAGCGGCAAAATCATTGTACGTGCGTAATATTTTATTTATACCTTTATAGTTGTTATAGTACTTACGCAATTTTCTCTGGAATGACAGAATAATCACTCTTATCGGGATCAGAGTGATTGAAGTTATTAGAAAGCTGGCGTTGATTTCGACTTGCATGTTACGATATTAGTCAGTTTCGGTTTGACACGGTTGTTAAATTCTTAGATTATCTTTAAATCGAGTGAATTGCATACATTAAGAAACGTTGGAATCTATTTGGCCTGTTGAGGACTTAATGTTTGTCCACTGTTGACCTGATGCTGGTCCTTAGTAGATCTGATGCTGGTCCGTTCTTAGCATAACCCTTGAGATGAGAATGGTAGGTAATGTGTAGGTACAGGTAAAGTTTAGATGACCCCTTTGGCTTATCTTAGTCGTCTTGAATATTCCTTAAAAATAGTATTTGTCCAATGGTCTGTTACTAACACGACTCATTTGATAAATCTTCCGCTAAACGAGAAAGGGAAAAACATTAAGAAATGCTGAGATTTCCCAGCCAGCAATTAACACATCGCAGAAAATCTAGTTCGCCGCTCCTCGTACATATTCTATAGAACATTTTTTCCGGTCACGTAGCGGTTCACGAGTAGTGAACTCGCAACTTGATGAGGTCAGATATACATGGGGCTTCGTTCGCAATTGTGCGATATTATGTTAACACCGGTCGTCCGCATCAATGGCTGCTTACAAAGGCTTTACGGCTTTGTAAAGCCCTTAAAAGGACAAATTCGATTTTGTAGCTTGCGTCGCTAGCACTGGTATCGTCAATATTTTGGGGATTGAACTGAGGGGTAATTCTCGTAATTACGTTGACGAACGTTTACAGTCTGATCTCAGTCTCAATCTGCCAAAAATGCCTCTAATTTCCCTACATTTTGACAAGTTTTTGACATTGTTTGTCGCCGAGATGAGACTGCGACTAGATTTTGAACGTTTCTAATTACGAGAATTGGTCTTCAGATCTTTCTAGCATTGCTCTAGGTGTATTTACCAAAGTATCCCATTTGATACACGATTTTACTACCGAAATCTATTACATTTAAATTCAAAAGCATTTGTATCGTAGACTTTGACAAATTTTGCTATTCATCAATCAAACACCGTTGCATAATGTGGCACATCAAATTCAATTCATAAATACGGAAGTATGTTACAAAGGCCGGCAAACCTGTCCTTCTACTCAAATATACATCGTAAGACATCTCTATCATAATTATTACAGGTTGCGCTTCATTTTTGTGCAAAATTTTTGTTGCATGACAAAGACGTTTTACCGGTTTCGTTGTCCACACTTCATTATTTCTCATACGGTTTCGGATAAATTGGCGTTGTCTAATTCAATTTGTTCTAGTGAACGCTCTATGGTAATTGGAATATGGAATTTTGCTAATGGCTTAATTTAATCCGATCTGACCCAAATCTGAATAGAAATTGCCGGGGAGTTTGTTGCGCCATTTCTTCTTCTTTCCTTAGTTTGAATAAAAAACTTATGAATTTGATTTTGATACGAAGCTAAAACACAATCATAACCAACCAACTTTTAGGAGTTTTATTGTGGGAGGCTGAACTGTTCAACAACTTTTCCAAGCAATCAATTACTCCAGTTCTGGATTCCTTCATCTGTAGCTTACTTTCGACATCGGTTATATCGGCGCGCCCTTTTCCCGTAAGAGGTACGTGATCAGAATTCCATAAAACGCCTATATCACTTAAGGTGTGCCAAAAACCTGCATATAATATTTAAGCATTTTAGATGCACCTACACGCAGAAATATTTAAGAGTTGTGCTCTTAGTAAGCCATTGCCATAGCTAAGCTGCGTGACAAATTGGTAAGCCTTAACATTCTTAATCCTGCCAAAATCCCATTCAACTCCTACCTACACTAAGAACGTCCATTTTTGTATATTGAACCTCAATGGTAGATACGTAAGAACAATTCGAGACATAATAGAAGCATACATTGCTTTCGGTAAATACCACTCAACATTTAAAAACGATCTCTAATCCAATAAAATTAGACGATAAGATTGAGTGATTCTGATTACATTGTATAGTAATCTCAAGGATTTTCGCACATTCAACACTATTGATATTCAAATGAAGCCAAAGATGCAATTTTTACTCGCGTCCTTTCTTTTTAACCGACTTTTTCAAAGATGTCAAGGCAAGTAACACAAATTGGATTACAGTTAAAAGTAAGCTTAACCTGTAAGTAGATTATATTTACGTATTCGGTGATACACGATACATAATTTATTCTAAGAATCCCTTGAAAACGATGCCTTTAAAGGAACGCATAATGACTAACCTGGGAACATTATAAATTTATTTATTTATAAAATCCCGTTGTGTATGACTAGTCTCAATCTTCTCAAGATTTCAAATGTTTTTAATGCCCACTTTTAGCACCCATATTTTGGCTTCTTGAGATTTGTTTATCACTTCCTGATTTTATAAGTAATCACCGCATTGAAGCGATCATTCGATTTCCTTCATAAAGTTATACGAGTAAGTACATATTAAAAACTCGCATTGCTTCTATGGTTTAATTAATAAAGACAACTACAATACAACGCGTAGCCTAACAAATCACCATGAGATACAGCTACATGTTATTTTGCATTTTCTAATACTTCACCACTGTTCAACAGAGTCTATAAATCCATTGTCCAATGTCCTCAGTTGTTAGTCACGTCAACTTTGGCATTTTAAACGCCTTTCATTTTTGCCTTTAAGATTGTTGGAATCCAGCACCTGTCCCGCACCGGATGTTTGGTGCTTAGTACACACCTGTCTGGGCTACACATACTGCTGTATATCACCTAGGTACGTCTGTTCCACTCGAGACTCGTTCATCGACCAACTCAGAGCAAGGTCAATCGAAGTCGGCTATATGCAAAACTTTCACTCAGGACAATTTATGACGGATTCTGAAGTCGATAAAAATGACAC
The DNA here is from genome assembly GCA_947508005.1 of Amphipoea lucens. Classification (NCBI taxonomy): domain Eukaryota; kingdom Metazoa; phylum Arthropoda; class Insecta; order Lepidoptera; family Noctuidae; genus Amphipoea; species Amphipoea lucens. The sequence goes on from OX382379.1 coordinate 14,542,928, forward strand.
TTTGTATGTCTGGTGTGCCAGTTCCCTCCTTTATAACTGGTTTAGGTATATCTTTTGAAAAACACTCAAATGTTTACTAAGTAAACTTCTTTGTTTTCTAAAGTTGGAGGTTAGTAACAACTTTGTTAGATAGGAGTATTGAGGAGTTAGTAATCAAACCTTAGAGTTAGACATGCTTTGACCCATAAGTTTTCCCATTAGAACTCACCAGACAACAGCTGCAGCCAGCCGCATATATGAAACACCGTCGTCGATTGACAAAAGAAGAATAACAACATTGCACAGATCGTAAACAGAGCCAGGGCGACCGCTATGCCTACTAACACAGTCGCAATTTTAAACACGAGCCCATTTATCGAGAGGAAATCATCGAGCCTTCCTTTACAGTCCTCCAGAGTCTCATCCGCTCTGCATATTTGCCACAACCCGAACTTTCTCGGGTATTCAGTCTCTAAATCACCAATCCACTCTGGGGTCACAAAAGCCACAACGCTTATAATGGCATAGCAAATGGTGAATATCGCCCAAAGCACACCGATAGCTTTCGAATTGCGGACATAGTTGGTCGCGTATAAATGTGATGAATCCACGTACTCGATTTTTGAACCCATCTTGTTGATATCCGGTTGTTTACTTAACTTTTTTTAAACACTACACAAAAAACAAATCACACGTTATTGATAACACATTTTTCGAATATAGTTCTTGTGCAACAGTTGTTAAGGCTTGTCTGTTTGCGTAGCACTGATTCCATTCATGTCTCAAAGGAAAAGTATTATTGCAAAGTACTCGAGGACGCGAGAAACACGACACGGAACGGACTCAACGGACGAAACACGAGTTGGCACAACCACTCGCCGCTCGCCATTCGGTTAAGTGAGTCAGATGCCGCGTTCCGAGTTACGACTGTAATCGATATTATCGATTTCAGCGTGCTTAAACCTAATTCGGTACGGGTTTAAGCACGCTCAAATCGAAAATATCGATTACAGTCCTAACTCGGAATGCACCCAGAGTGGGGATAAGTAATGAAGCTGCAAGCTTGACCTATCGCCTTCGAGTTGTAGCACCTTTATTTTTGTTATTACCGTTATTTGTCTTAGTTACATCTGAATTGAATGCTTAATAAATTCAATAACCATAATAAGTAAAGAAAAAGTTCATGTATGCATACGTGTGTTATATTCTAAAGTTTTCAAACTACAAACACTTTCGTATAAAATATAGGTACTATTTTAAGCGACATCTAGGCTTTGGAATGGAATAACAATAGCGTCAAGCAATCGCGACACCTATTGTAAAAGTTGATAACTAACTACCGTTTAGTGGTATGTCCTAAAAATTATCTTCTTCGCTAATACATTTTAGCATTTTATTAGTTACGTACCCAACCGTAAACCTAAATGTAATAACTAATAACACAGTTGAATTAACATGTTGCTCATTTTTTAAATAGAAGTTAAGAAAGTAAACTATCATAAAAATCTGAGCAAAAAAAAATACTGATAAAAAAACTGTACGAGGCTTATTTTAAATATTACATGTCCAACAAGTAGGCTTTTTACCCTAATTTACTAGAAATTAGAACCTCATCAGTTTTTTCGTTTCACGAATTGACCGGTCTTCCAACCAAACTTTTCTTTTAGCTTTTCTGCGGATGACGTAAAATGAAAACAATATAAAAAAAAACTTTACCCACTAACGATTTGACATAAGGCGAATGGGTAGTTGTAGCCCGCGAAATTCAATTTTTCTTACGTTTTTTGCAATTTTCAGGTCAGTGTCAGGTTGTATCTTGATCAAAATATGATTCGCGACAATAACAGGTACGTATTTACAGAATTATAATAATTAGAATCATTAATACATCTTTCTAAGTTAGATTTCTACCGTTAAGAACAAATCTCGTATGGAAAAGTGTTGGTGGTAGAAATCTAACTTAAACAGATGTATTAATGATTCTGATGATTATAATTCTGTAAATACGTACCTGTTATAGTCGCGAATCAAATTTTGATCAAGATACAACCTGACACTGACCTGAAAATTGCAAAAAACGTAAGAAAATTTGAATTTCGCGGGCTACCACTACGCATTCACCATAAGGTGCATATTTTCTAAAGAAAGAGACACACTTATTGTTTACTCATGAAGAAAAAAAGAAATAGGTTATGCGAGTGCTTGACATTATGACATGCATGTGATGCATGACATGTGTCAGCTGGAACGCAAAGCAAAATGCAAATGCAACTTTTTGGTACGAGTTTCTATATTGTTCGATTATTCAGTTCTATGAAGTATGAATTTATCTAGTTAGTTTTACATAATTTCAGTGATAAATAATTATGTTTATGTCGTATACGCTTTGCGTTTGTGTAAAACAGTGATGTGATAGTGTAAAATTCAGTATAACTAGCGCTTTTTGCAATGTCGGCTAAAGACAAGTGGGTTCGCCGGTTCTCAGTAGACGAAACAGCAAAACACAAGAATGGCTTTACTATTTACAAAATTACTTCAGTGGTAAATATTCCGGTATATATCGTAGGCATGATATTATCTATAGTAGTATACTGTGGATCGTAGTAAATTCTTATCATATGAAAACAAGTTAATATATTACTTTTTCCTTTTACTTTTAACATTGATATAACTAGGCCAAAATCTCAATTGAATCTTCATGATAAGTTCTAGAGGAACTGAGAGAGTGGAAGATAGCAGAAGTCAATATATTTTAAATAATTTATATTTTAAAATAATAAAATGGTAGGTACTTATATGATTCATCAATAATTGCACAATATTTGCATGGTTTCCTTTCTGGTTGGGTAACTTTTGAGCAATTGCAAATCTCCAAAGAAGAAGAAAGCTTGCATTTATTTAATGAAATAAGGTAGTAACAGAAAATACAATATTTTGAAAAAAATTATAAGATCTTGCTCATAATTGTCTAAATAGACTTAAGCCTTTATAATGCACATAATGAATTCCTCTCAACAATTTTGCAGAAGCATGCCAATATACAATTAATATTATATAGCTCTTGCGATGTTGATAAGAATGTAAACAAGAACAATGATTCATTAGTTACACAGTTCTAAGCAAATATTAGACCACCAAAAGCCCTTCCTCTTTCTATTAATTTCAACTTTAAAAGTACAAATGATATCAAATAGACCATCATCTTCTAAGGCTGTACAGCCGGAGGTCGCAGGTGGGCCCCCTAGCCTGTGGGGCAATTGTGTAACATATTATCAATCAGAATTGGTTTGATTTTGACAGTTCAACAACATTCATTGCATTATTTACGGGTTGAGCAGACAAATTTTTCAAACTTATGAAGCAATGGATTAGCAATTTGCTTCAAAATTATTCAGATTCCGATTGATAGTGTGTTACGCAATTAGGGTGCTGGTCTAGTGCATTTGTCCAATGTGACCTATTTCTGGCTTTTTTTCTCAAATTTTTTACTCCAACAGTTCTTAAATCTTGGTCTATGCCATCCAACCATCTGGGCTTGGGCCACCCTCTTTTATTTATTGTAATTTTTGACATTCCAAAGTGCCTTTTAGGTGCCTGTTTGAAATAAATGATTTGACTTTGACCTCAGTAAACATTAGGGTGCTGTGGTTTTGTCCATTCTTGTCACATGTCCCGCCCATCGAAGATGTCCGACTTTGATGGTTGTAATTACATTAGGCTCATCGTAGATTTAAACATCTCGTAGAGCTCAAATAGATGGCAGTTTTAATTTTTCTCATATTTGTGAATGTTCCACACAACTTTTGTCAAAAAATAAGAGACTCACATTCAGTGAATGAGATCTAGTCACTTAAATAAATTGTTTATCAAATTAATTTCAGCTGTATGAAATGGCTATAACACAGAAAATTGATTTCCCAAACTGTATGTGAAAGCAATAGAAGGCTTCATATAAATTTTGTTATAATTCCAGCTGTTCCCCTTACAGTCTCCGGAAGCCCTGACGGTGATTTCGGTGTGGAAGCGGTACAGTGATGTACAGCGACTCCACAAGAGCATGCGGTCCCTGCACGCAGGGCTGCATCTACGAGGAACCTTCCCATCGCTGCCCCGATACAGTTTCTTTAAAAGATTTCAGCAGGAGGTCAGTTCACTAACCATCAACTTTAAAATTGTCTTGAAATTATTTGTTTTTGTGTCTGGTTACTTTGATAACCTACTGTATTTGTACTTTATGTTTCTTCAAGTAATGGCAATAACCATCCTTCTGGCGCAGTCGGCTAAAAATCAAATTTAAAATATTTTAATTCACATAAAACTACATGGGCACTTATGAAACGTCTAGCTTCTGACATTTCAATTGGTTGTTTCCTATGGAGAAGAGTTTGCAAGAAACTCCATCCATGGTTGCTCTTTTAGAAATAATTGGATTTTGCAATGTTTTTGTAGGCCTGTCAGCAAGTACTAATAAAATAGAAAATAGTCTACAATTTATAGTCTATAAGAAACAATTTATTTTATAAACTATCAGAATATAATAACTTTAGCCCTCCAGCAAAGCAGGCTTTTCATAAAATCTGGAAGACTGATATAGAAGCACAAGTTTCAGATAAATTAAAATATAATATTTGCTAGCAAAACTAACAATATATTAATGTGGTAAATCCTGGTTGTTATGACTTTAAAAAAATTTGAAAAAAATAAAAAGTTATTTTTAAAACATGGCTTTCCTAAAATTGGGACTGGAAAAAAATTGGGTGCTTATCATTTTGTAATTGCTTGTGTAATGACATGTTTCAGGTAATAACAGAGAGAGCTAAAACTATAAAGTCTCTGTTGGAGTTCATCGCTGAACACAGACTGCTCTTCACAAGCACAGACTTTGTAAACTTTCTACAGGTTTGTTCATTAACTATATAAGTACAGGTTGTGGTAATTAGTGGTCCATCGTTAAGGTTTCGATATACCAGATAATTTACTATAACATATTACAATCTTAACAATTTTTACACAAGGGTTCCAAAAATATATATTTTTTTTTGTTTTTTATTTACCTAATTTCTACATTTGATTACAAATTTGGTTTTCGTTTCAACAAAAACCATTATTTTTTCATTTTGATTTCTGTAAATTACTGCTGAATATTAGAGCTATCGTGTAAAATGATGGTTTTTTATGTAAATTTAGGGTTTTTGAAGAAAAAGTTAGTTCTTCTCTATTTCATATCCAAAATTTTAACATAATCATGCAAATTCAAGAACAATTTTTGAAAAAAAAATGTCCTACTAAAATGTTTCAAATTGTAATATGTTATAGTAAATTATCTGGTATATCAAATCTTTAACGGTGGACCACTATTTACGCCACACCCTGTATAAACTGTTTGATGGATGAAGGAGGATTGGTAATTACATGCCGAACAAGCCTCACTGCGATACCTTGCGGTCGGCGTTAAAGTCGCTAACTGAAAGTCACCTCTGTGTAAATCAAAAGCATGCTAATAGACACGCACGCACATGCCAGGCATCGAGGTAAACCCCAAAGCAGCTCGCTATGTATCGCAGTGAGTGTAAGCCTACGTTCACACGGACGTAAAAATATCGCGCACTGGATTTTCGATTCTCGGTATTGAGCCGAGCATTGAAAATCGAAGGGCCAAAGCACACACGCTACTTTTAGCATCGGCGATCGGCGATTTTGCAGCTGTATCGATGCTGCATCGCGTTTTGGCGACTTCCTGCGTTCGGACGCTGTATCCGAATCGCGCGTTTTAGCGACTGCTCAGATGCTGCATCGCGATTTCGCGACTTCCCGCGTTCGGACGCAGTATCGGAATCGCGCGTTTTAGCGACTGCTCCGATGCTGGCGCAGATGCCAAATCGCTGCGACCGGCATCCAAATGTGTGCGGAGTGTAGCTGTATCGAGCTTCCGAAAAGCGACTGAATCGCCGCGTTTCGCGTTTTAAGCGTGCGGTGTGGAATGCTTGATCGCTGCATTGAGCTTCTAAAAAGCAGCTAAATCGCCGATGCTAAAAGTAGCGTGTGTGCTTTGGCCCTAACAGAGTGCGTCCCAGCGCGTCAATAAAACACACTGTTGGATTTTCAACTCTCGGTGCTGTGTAGTGCGTTGAAAATCCAGTGCGCGATTAAATATTGCCACGGGAAAAACGCTCCCGTGCGTATCTGGGTTTAGGGTCGTAGCAAGTAAAGTTCTTTAGTTCATGCCCACCCTCGTGGGAAGAAGGCGTGAATTTATGTATGTAAAGATTAAATAGATGGTGTGTTATTGAAAAAGTCATGGCCCCTCCCCCAACTGACGTCACCATTTGTCTCTGTTTTCTGCTTGCTCCATCCAGTTTTTATGTCATCAGTCCAACGAGTCCTGTATCATCTTCATTTCAGCCGAAAAACGTCGACTGCTGGACATAGGCCTCCCCTAAGCACCTCCACTTTGACCGGTTCTGTGCTTTCCGCATCCAGCGGATTCCTGCGGCCTTCACAAAGTTATCGGTCCGCCTTATGGGAGACCTTCCAAGGCTACGTTACTCTACCTTTCGGCCCCATCGGCCATCTGTTCTGCAAGCAATGTACCCACTGCCACTTAAGTTTGGCAATTTGTTGGGCTATGTCGGTTACCTTGGTTCTCCTGCGGATCTCTTCATTTCTGAATCGATCACGCCTTTATAGGCATATACAATTTATAGCAGTTGGTTGCTATAAATTGATGACGATACCATAAACCCTTTCAGACCGGCTACCCCGAGCCGGAGCCACAAGCGGGTGGCGTGATCAACGCGATAAGGTCGTCTCTTCACCTGCCTATAGAAGAAACGCCACCGCTCGAGTACCAGACTGACGACGATGACGCGACCAGCCCTGCACACACTGGTAAGTTGTAATAGTATAGAATAGTGTAAATTCAACGCTCTGAAAACACAGGCGTGTCTTTTCACTGCTAAAAGGACCCAGTTTCCGTTATCTCCTACTTTCCGACGTACATCTATACCGTCCGAGCAGTACCAGGCCTGTGCCGGACGGCGCGTTTGTGTTCCACGCGCGCCTCAAAGCGATGTCAGCAAAAAGGAAGGGACCTGCCAGGGCCGAAGCTTGCCGGGGGTGCGGGACTGTCCAAAAGGTTACCGCTACCCCGGAACATAAAGGGCCAAGGAAGGAACACGGGTGGGTTTTAGTCAGTAAGAGTCTGACACTCCCTTCCGCTCCACCCAGAGCGGGAGGAGTCATTTGATGATTTCCCATCCATAAAAAAAAATTAAAAAGGCGTGTCTTAAAAGGAGCCAGTTTCAATTATCTCCTACTTTCCGACGTACATCTGTACCAGTTACCGTTACCGACCGCCTAAAGCTTTTGGGCATGGATTTGACATCTCAACTTCGGCTCAACCATCGAATCAAAAGCTTAGACCGCAGCCAAGAAGCTGGGCATCTTAAATAAGGTGAGGCGATACTTCACATCTGGACAGCTTTTAAGTCTGTACAAAGCACAACTCCATTCCTGCATGGAGTATTGCAGCAACTTATGGGATGGCTCAGCAAACTACCAGCTTGCTGCACTTGACTCGGTGGAACGCAGGGCTAAAAGGCTTATAGGCGACGACACGTTATTGGCTACGCTTCACAGCCTGGCTCATCGGCGTAATGTTGCTTGCCTGTTGGTCTTCTACAGACTGTACTTCGGAGAGAGCGCGCAGGAGCTCACGATCACACTTTTACTACCGTACTACCAGACTTACTGCAGCATATCATCCTCACTTGGTTGATATCCCGAACAGTCGTATTCAGCGCTTCTCCTCCACCTTTATTATGCGCACAGCCAAAGTGTGGAATTTTCTGCTGGTGTCTGTGTTCCCTTCCACATTTAACCCGTCTGCCTTCAAAGTGAGAGTGAACAGGCATCTTCTGGACACGCTCGTTCCACCATAGACCTCATCCATCGCTTTCCTTCACGCGTGATCGAGGTCAATAGTATACCAAACAAAAACATAGTATACCAAAGAACATTAAGGTGCAATAACTCCTTCAACCTCGGAAAGCACGTTAAACTCTTGGTCCCGGCGGTCATTTGTAGATCTTTGACAGTCGTTACGGGTAGTTAGAAGCCCGAAAGTCTAACAACCAATCTTACCCTCTTATCTTATCTTTCTCTATTTAAAATAATTATGTACTGGTATTCCTGTTCAACTGCATCCGGTAATACTGGAAGCCTACCCCAACATGGTTGGGAAAAGGCTAGGCAGATGATGAGGGTATTTGCATTTATGGATTCATATAAAATCATGCTAGCTAATTAGCCATGTCGTGATGTTATAAAGTTCCACGGCTAAACAAAACGTACATTCTTGTAATATACGGGTCATTCATATGAATAATTCATTATAAGCGTTATAAGTTGATTAGTTTTTAATGCCTTCCAAATTACTTCTTAATTAATACAAAATTATTTTTAAAGTAAAAGGACGATGAGTCAGAACGTCCCCCCAACCTTACATTGACCAACAGACTTAAAATGTATCTCATTCGAACCGCCTTAGCAAGCTGATCAATTTTTACTACGACGACATCTCTCAAAAGTGCGGGATATTCCGAGAAAATCATGTTTTAGTGTTAATTTCGTCACAACGTCCCCCCAACCTTACATTGACCAACAGACTTAAAATGTATCTCATTCGAACCGCCTTAGCAAGCTGATCAATTTTTACTACGACGACATCTCTCAAAAGTGCGGGATATTCCGAGAAAATCATGTTTTAGTGTTAATTTCGTCACAACGTCCCCCCAACCTTACATTGACCAACAGACTTAAAATGTATCTCATTCGAACCGCCTTAGCAAGCTGATCAATTTTTACTACGACGACATCTCTCAAAAGTGCGGGATATTCCGAGAAAATCATGTTTTAGTGTTAATTTCGTCACAACGTCCCCCCAACCCTTAAATTGACCAACAGACTTAAAATGTATCTCATTCGAACCGCCTTAGCAAGCTGATCAATTTTTACTATGACGACATCTCTCAAAAGTGCGGGATATTCCGAGAAAATCATGTTTTAGTGTTAATTTCGTCAGAACGTCCCCCCAACCCTTACATCGACCAACAAACTTAAAATGTATCTCATTCAAACCGTCTTAGCAAGGTGATCATTTTTTACTACGACGACATCTCTCAAAAGTGCGGGATATTCCGAGAAAAATCATGTTTTAATGTTTATTGCCAGAACGTCCCCTCAAGCCTTACATCGAACAACAAACTTAAAATGCATCTCATTCAAACCGTCTTAGCAAGGTGATCAATTTTTACTATGACGACATCTCTCAAAAGTGCAGGATATTCCAAGAAAAATCATGTTTTAATGTTTATTGCCAGAACGTCCCCACAAGCCTTACATCGACCAACAAACTTAAAATGTATCTCATTCAAACCGTCTTAGCAAGGTGATCAATTTTTACTACGACGACATCTCTAAAAAGTGCAGGATATTCCGAGAAAAATCATGTTTTAATGTTAATATTTTTGGCACAAAATAAGAGTTTGTAAGTAAACCATATTCTTTGATTTTCAAATCTCTCAAGATCAATTAGGAGATGCCATTTAAAAAACAGAAAACGTCATTCGTTACTCGTCCAATTTTTTCTATTCCTATAGGCAGGCAGTTGTCCCACCGGCGGCGATGAACGATTAGCGAGTAGAACTAACAACTGAAAACGAGTTGGCGAGCAGCGAGCAGCGTGTGTGTAGTTCCGATAGTTTTGTCGCTGGGCTATCAGCGAGTTTTCGAGTGCGACGGGCGATTACTCGCACCACTCGCTCGGGGCGGTTAGTCTCACAGGGGTTTCTCTCGGCGTGAGCTCTGACCACCAAGCGACCATCGCTGAGCGAATATCGCTAGGCGAGTATTATCTTTGATAGCTCTTGTCGCTCAGCGACAAACCAGTGAAGCGAGTCCTCGCCGGCAGTGTGAACAGTCAGCGATCAACTGTTAATATATGCATCTCTTTTGTTTACTCGGAATGTATTTCTATTGTACGTTTCTTGAGCGAGAAAACAGCCGACAGTTAGTCGCTTCCTCGCCGGCGGTGGGACAACTGCCATATGCTCGTCCACGACGGAGACGCAGGTGTATTCGTCTTGGGCGAGCTTGAATCCCTCACTGCACTCAGGATTCAAGTCTTAACTCCCTCGCTTCGCTCAGGAGTCAACTCAAACCTAGAATCCTTCGTTGCGTTCAGGATTCAAAATAGCGCCCGCGACAACAAGACACTACTTTATCCCAAAATAAATAAAACGATTTTTTATTTTATTTCTAAGCCCCATGAATTTTGAAGTTAAAACTGGTTGCTAGTCTTTTTATAGATCTTTATGAACCTGATAGCACATACAAAAGATCTGTTGCAGGGCGGGGGACGGGCCTAGCGAATTAGGAAAAATTAATAAAACGATTTTTTAATTTTAATTTTATTTTTAAACCCCATGGATTTTGAAATTAAAACTGGTTGCTAGTCTTTTTATAGACCTTTGTGAACCTACAAATACACACAAAAGTTCTGTTGAAGGGGGGGGACGGGTCTCATACAAAAATGGTCATCGTTCTTTAATAACTGTGAGTCAGCTAAGACCGATAAAATCCTTATAAGTGTAATTGACTAGTTTGTGTTATAACTGACTCACTAATTAACATAAGCTTTCTCTATTAAAAACTAGTTGAACCAGCGAACTTCGTACCGCCTAAGTATCATTATCGAAATCAGTTAATTCATTCTCGGGATATCATCAAAAACGCTGTTCCAACAAAAAAAAAATGTATGAAAAAATTAATCATGTTTTTTTTTCGTGAATCTTTCCCATGTTTTTAATAGTTATTCTGCTATTCGGGGCAATGACAAATCCAACAAACCAAAGATCATAAAAATAGGTCTAGCCGTTCTTGAGTTATAAATGGTGTAACTAACCCGTACCGTTATTTTTTTATATATAGATTGATATACAAGCCATGTGCCCGATGAGATTTCCCTTCGGCAAAAATGACTGACTTGCAAACAAACTTTTAACCCCCATAGGGGTACATTTTCAAAAATCCTTCCTTAGTGCTCACTTTCGTTATATTATAAGAAACTCTTATACACAAAATCTCATGGTTTTAGACGTAGTGGTTTAGGCCAGTGTTCCGCAAACTTTTTTGTGTTTAAGGTACATCTAGGAAAATAAAAATGTTTGGAGGTACACCACAAATAAAAATCAGTTTTTAAGTAATATTAATCAACATTTACTTATTAATCATCGAAACAATATTAATTATTAATCAACAAACCTAAAGTTTAAATTGAAACATGAGCCTGTTTAATCGAGCATAGACGGTCTTTTGGCGTAATCGTTGACAAAGCTGTAGGCTTATTCACAAAGCTACGATACGGCTTGGTACCGTATCGAACGTCAATGTTATCGACGAAGTCCTATAATCGCTATTCACAAATCGGAAACCGTACAATTTTGACAGTTCATATACGGTATGAACACATCAATTCTTCCGACAGATATTTGCTGTCGGAAACGTTATCGAAACGAAGAATTATTGTTTATTAAAAGTAATTAGCAGTTAAAGGTATAGTTTTGACCGCTGCATACCCAAGTTAGTATATTTATATAATTTTAAGTGGTTACATACGTATCTACGAAACACTTAAACTCGTTCTAGACATTTTTTAATTATTTGGTAGATGGAGTACGTGATTTTAAGATCAAGAGATATTTTTATAACACGCACTCATCAGCCGCAATCCCAGTAGAATTAAAAGTAAGTATCTAAGCAAAATTACTTCTTAAGTACTTGCCATCATCAAAACATCACTCTTGAGAAGAGTTACGAAGAGGTGGTTTAATACACCCACTATTACATATACTATTGCCATCAAATCAACCAGGCACAAATTCAAATAGGTACTATTCTAACCTTTTATGCTATCTTTAATTTTTATGTGTGATAGAGAGGATCTAGGTAAACCTTCAATAATTAACAATAGGTACCTAGCAGCGTTTATTCACTTCACAATAATATCTTTTTAGTTCAAACCAAAATTTCGGAAAAACAATTATTATTCCCGATTTCCAGGTTTGACAGAAACTTAAGTTTACGAAGCAAGTTTAATAGAAATCAGATAAATTTTATTTATTAATAAAATCATTGTTTACTATATTTTATTTGATAAAAGTTACTCAATGCATAATTTATAGTCGACCTTAATGAAATACTCGAAAAAAATCATTTATGTACCACTTAAAATTTTCTACCACGAATATCTATTTACTACCATTTTGTAGCGTTCCCCGTACACACACCTATAATCGGTTGGAAATAAACCCTGCCACACGGATCTCTGAATAGCGTTTTGCCAGTCCTTCGGTTCAGAAATCAGGTTATCGAATAAGTGTCATTGTCGATACGATAGTGAATCGTATGCTTGTGAATAGGGGGGCTGGTCTCATCTCTTTGTCGATTGTCCTGAGGCGTTCTCTTTTTTTGGTTTTTATTGTAAATAAGTTTATAATACAACCTTATTTTTCCGAGGCACACCAATTAATGACCACGACGTGTGCCGCGGTGCATACTTTGCGGAACACTGGTATAGTAGGCTGTGCGTTGTCTGTCAGTGAATGAATGAATGAATTTAAGATTTTTATTAAGTAGATTCTGCACGTAAAGCACCTAATCACAAAACCATACGATTTCAGCACGCGCTGCCACAGAGTCCTCGCACACTTCCCTCACGAGTCGCGACGAGACCGACTTCATCTCACAGATACCCATCTACGAGGCCGCAGACGTTGAGATAAGACACTCACCCAAAAAGGTCTCGCTCGCAGACAGCTTCGAATCCATCAACTCCATAGAAAGCATAGACAGCGACCTCTACGACGAACTCAACAAACTCACAGTGGACAAAAAGCCTAGTGTCAAAACAAAATCAGTGTTGCCAGACTTAATAAATTTCGATGCGCCGTCAACGTCAAAATTCGATGATTACCACACTATGCGCAAAAAGGTGGAATCAGATACAGTGTCTCTTAATTCAAACATTTGTTCGTCGACTTCGTGCGAAGTCGACTCTAGACGGAGCAGTTCGCGGGTGTCGTTGTACAGTAAAAGTGTTCTGTCCCTGTCTAACGCGGAGTGTAAGACAAAGACGGAGGATAGTTATGTGTTTGAAGCGGGATATATGTTGAATTTGGCGGCGAGGTGTGAAGATATGGGAGATTATCAGCGAGCCTTTGAGTGTTACAAGTCTGGTATTGAGAAGATGCTTATTGGCGTACAAAGTGAGTATCACATAACTTCCCTTAGTAGTTTCCTATGAGGGCGTATTGAGCTTGGTAAATGGTGAAGACGGGTCAGTGGGTCGTCTTAGGGGCGGAGTACATATATTTATTACTAGCTTTTGCCCGAGATTTCGTCCGCGTGAAATTTCTTTCTCCCACGATCTACCCCGTCACATCGCATCACATCGCTTGCCCGCGCTATTACTTGCTTTTCGCTTAGCGTTCTTTCTTATTTTTTTCCTTTTGCTCGGCTACTAAGAGTCCTAGCGTGATGTTAAATATAGCCTTCCTTAAGGGGCTTAGTAGACCTAAGTGTCCTTGAAAAACGCAAGCACACATGTACAGAATCGACGCGAACGCCGTCTGACGACGACGCCCATCACAATTATGACATAAAGCATACATGAGATTTAGAAGTAACGGTTTTGTGAGATTACGCCCTAGTATTCTAATAGATGGCGCGGAAACGATGCGCATATAAGTTCAAGATCTAACAAACAATAATTAATTATGTAGTTACGTGTGACAACAAAATTATTTTTATTTCTTTTGAATGACTTGAATAAAATAAGGATGTGGGTGATTTTGAAATAAAATTGATTCAATGAAATTTAAAACATTTTTAACCGACTTCAAAAAAGGAGGTGGTGTATTCGACCCGTATGTATGTAGTTATGTATTTTATGTATGTATGTATGTTTGTATATATATTTGAACATTTTCTCAAAAACTGATGAACCAATTTTGATCATTCTTTCACTAATGTGATCTACATACTTCCAGGAAGGTTTTAGTATATAATACATTAGGTAATTATTCTTATGTAGTATGTAGGTACAATTAAAAAGAAAAAAAACTTAAAAAAAAACAACCGACTTCAAAAAAAACACTACAACGTGATAAATAACTATAATTTCGGAAGTTGGTGTCAAAAAACAAAAATGCGGAACCAGCGACACCGACTTGTTATTTATAACTTTGCAGTGTTTTTTTTTTTGAAACTATGAATTTTGGAAACATCTAAGAAAGTGCAGTCATTACGCATAAGTTATGTATTTTCGACTTGATGTACAGAGGCCAGCACATCAAGCTACCCCAATCTGTCAAATTTTCCCAATTGAATATGAACCTTATTACTTTGTAGTAAAGTTGAAAATCTATCAAAGAAATCTGACAGATTAGGGTAGCTTGATGTGCTGGCGTCTGTACAACTGTCACACTGACGTGTGTGGACGACGTGTAGATTTGTATTCGAGTGTCCCCGGGTTCGATTCCGAAGGTTACGAAATCGAGTTTTCTTTTTAAATTTTATTTAAATGTATTTTGAATTTTTAAATATAATTATTAAATATTTTTATAAATAACAAAAAAAAAAGTATACAGAAGCAAGAAAGTCGACAATATCAACACGGAAGTTATTTCTAATGCGCAAGTACCTACCTACACGTTTTCTAAGCTATTATAAAAATAAAAAAATCCTGACCTAATGTTTTTATTAACAGACCGCGACTTATTGATAATGGGCATAATGAAATTGGTAACAGATTCATCTGAAAATTGCGATGAAAATTATCAAAAGCAAGAGTTTAGATTTAAAATTGATTTTGTCTATACTTATCTACACTAATCTACATCTACACTAATATTATAAAGAGGAAAGATTTGTATTTTTGTATGTTACGAATAAACGTAAAAACTACTGGACCGATTTCAAAAATTCTTTTGCCGTTAGAAAGCTACTTTATCACTGAGTAACATAGGTTATATTTATTGCTAGAAAAAATTAGGGACCCTTACCCCTTCCTTACTCATACCCTACTCCTACCGTACCCCTCTCCTACCTTACTCCTACCATACCCCTGCCGTATTCCTACCCTACTCCTACCGTACCCCTACCTTACCCCTACTCCTACCTTACTCAGATACTCCTACTCTACTCCTACCCTATTCCTACCGTACCCCTGCCCTACCCCTACCGACCATACTCCTACCGATCCCCTACCCTACTCCTACTCTACTCCTACCCTACCCCGACCCTACTCCTACCGTACCCCTACCCTACTCCTCTACTCTACTCCTACCCATACTCCATCATCATCACCCTTACTCCAACTGTACCCCTACCCTACTCCTATCTTACCCCTACCCTACACGATCAATAGTTTTAAAATAAAAATAGTTTACGTCCTATACTCAGATAGGTCTGAGTATAGGACGTAAACTATTTTCTTATGAAATTTTGTGTGTATATTCAGTAGGCTACACACACAAAATTTCATAAGAATCGGTCAAGCCGTTTCGGAGGAGTTTTGTTACCAACACTTTGACACGAGAATTTTATCGCTGCGCTGCTGCTCGGGTATGTCGGCGTGTATTTTTTGTTTATTTTGACATTTTTAATTTCGTAATATCTTTTGAATGGAATGTCCGATTTCAATAATTCAAAAAGTTATCAACAGGTATTGATACAGTCTTGAATACAAAATAATTTATTTGGATAAGAATTAAAACAAAGGTATGGATAACATGGTCTGATTTTGATCGGCATTTCTATCAACTTTTAAAATGTAAAAAAGTAGTTATAGTGACATAACTACAATAGTTGGACATATGGTCTCGCGAAGTTTTTTGTAGATATTGATATGTTCTATAATATTGTAGACCATTCTTTTGTTCTATCATCAATACTTTCGGCGGCGCATGCGATGAAAGACATTTTATATTTTTTTTGCACCTTGGGTTGGTTTTAGTAGAATTTCTAAAGATCCCTAATTTTTTCTAGCAATACATATAATAATATAACGGCAAAAGAATTTTTGAAATCGGTCCAGTAGTTTTTACGTTTATTCGTAACATACAAAAATACAAATATTTCCTCTTTATAATATTAGTGTAGATGTAGATTAGTGTAGATAAGTATAGACAAAATCAATTTTAAATCTAAACTCTTGCTTTTGATAATTTTCATCGCAATTTTCAGATGAATCTGTTACCTATTTCATTATGCCCATTATCAATAAGTCGCGGTCTGTTAATAAAAACATTAGGTCAGAATTTTTTTTATTTTTGTAATAGCTTAGAAAACGAGTAGGTACTTGCGCATTAGAAATAACTTCCGTGTTGATATTTTCGACTTTCTTTCTCTTGTAGACTTTTTTTTAGTTATTTATAAAAATATTTAATAGATATATTTAAAAATTCAAAATACATTTAAATAAAATTTAAAAAGAAAGTTCGATTTCGTTACGTTGGGAATCGAACCCGGGACTCTCGAACACAAATCTACACGTCGTCCACATACGTCACTGTGACAGTTGTAAGTGAAGTCGAAAATACTTAACTTATGCGTAGGTAATGACTGCACTTTCTTAGATGTTTCCAAAATTCATAGTTTTATTGCAAAAATAAAAATATTCAGTTAAAAATAAAATGCTCATACTTTTTACTTTCGTTCATATTATGTTCGGCTTTTGTTTTATATGAACGTTTTGTGGTCCTCCTAACGGAATGTTTCACTATATTTCCCATTTATTTACAAATGATACCTAATTGATAACAAATTATTACGCTATTTTAACTTTGTTACGTAGGTACGACACAAGTGAAACGACCGCTCTAGCAACGCACTCGTTTATTTGGGAGTTGGGACTCGCCGTACAATAGATGGCGCGCGCCTTGCACCCATACATAACAAACTTAAAAGTATTTTATATTTACACGAAATAAAAATATTTACGGAAAGAAGATAATGCAAATAATAATAAACAATGAATTTACAAATAAAACTTAACAAAAACATAACAATTTTGACGGAAATAGTGCGGCGAAAAGAGCGACACGTCCGTATAGCATCAGGCCTCGGCCGGCACTGTCGCTACACGGGCGTTCACGCACACATGCGCTTTTTTTATGTTCGGAACTATGAATATTCGATTTACAAAAAAACTATTGTTTTAAATAAAAAAATAAAACACTATCATTTTAGTATGTTACTTGTAGAATATTCTGACAAAAAATCAGAATGATTGTATGTATATTAGTATGGTTTTTATTGTAAAAAGAAAGTTTTTTAGAGGTATCTTCATGATTTTTTTCTATCGTACCAAATTAGTTGTATTGTGTTTTCAAAACACTATCTATCTAGCATAAATCCTGAAGAATATCATATATTTTTTTGATTTTATTTACTGTAGGCGATCATATACTTTTATTGTTTCGAAAACTACCGTTTTTTTGCGTTTAGCTCTAGTAAGCCCCTTAAGAATTAAGCTATCAAATGCATTTCTTTTTTAATCTGACTCGTATTTTCAGAGATTAGCGCAGTCAAAAAAAAAAAAACAATCCCTTCAGCTTTATTATGAACTAGCACTTTGCCCGCGACTTCGTCCGCGTATATTTCGTACTTTTCTCTAAAAATTTCGAAAATGTATGTTTATGATCTTTATCATTTATTTAGATACTAGCTGCGCCCCGCGGTTTCGCCCGCATATATGTCGATCCCGTGGGAATATCGGGATAAAAACTATCCTATGTCCTTCCCCGGGACTCAAACTATCTCTATACCAAATTTCATCTAAATCGGTTCAGTAGTTTAGGCGTGAAGAAAAGACAGACAGACAGACAGAGTTACTTTCGCATTTATAATATTAGTTTGGATAGTTTGGATAAATAGGGCAAATTTTTCAGTTTATAGATCAAAGGAATCAGACTTTTCAAATAAACTGTATCCCCGCTTTTCACCCCCACAGGGGCGGAATTTTGAAAAATCGTTTAGGATGTGTTCATAACTTGACCTAAACATTATTTACATCAATTTTTGAGTTAATCAAGCCACGCAGTAAAATCCTCCCCTGTAAAATTAACTACCCCTTTTCACCCCCTTAAAGGTTGAATTTCCAAAAAACCCTTTCTTAGTGCTCCCCTACATTATGAAAGGAAGCCGTGTGCAAAATTTCACATTCCTAGTCCCAGTAGTTTCGGCTGTGCGTTGATATGTCAGTCAGTCATTCAGTCAGTCAGTCAGTTTCTCCTTTTATATATATAGATATAGATATTTTAGTTATATATGTATTAATGGATAAAACTTCCGGAATAAGTTCTCTAAAAGATGTTGAAAACAGTATCAAAATCCGTTGCGTATTTTAAAAGAACAACGCGGTTACAAATGCAGACAGGGAAAACGTCTACAATTTATAATATGCATAAAGTCCCCGTCACAAGAAGCTTTATATCGCTAAAATATAATCCGACCAAGTGAAATTTCTCGTAAGTTTCGTATTACACGTATGTTACTTTGAGTTGATTGAATTTGGGATTATTTGTTACTAGCTGCGCCCCTGGGTTTCACCCGCATAAGTTTCGATCCCGTGGGAAAATCGGGATAAAAACTATCCTATGTCCTTTCCCGGGTCTCAAGCTATCTCTATACCAAATTTCATCTAAATCGGTTCAGCGGTTTAGGCGTGAAAAGGTAACATACAGACAGACAGAGTTACTTTCGAATTTATAATATTAGTATAGTATGGATTGATTGAATTTTCGCTACGTAACTTAGTAGAAGTTCTTTATTTACAAAATGTATAGCTTCTCGTGACGGGGACTTTAGATGACCTATGCTTGTGAATATGTTATACATCTCTGCGTACACCCAGAGTAAAACAAGCCGTAAAGTAAGCAATCATTTGTATCATACAATCACCTTACCAACCCGCACCTGCGGGGTAATTGCGTAACAGACCATCAATAGCAATGTCTCGCTGATGGTGGCGCATGTGTTGGATCATTTAGCTCCCTTCAAAATGGTTGAGCTGAATGGTGCTAATGCATGCGTCATGTTCGTGAACGGGCGCCGTCAGTAGGGACTGGTGATCTCTTTGCTGCCACGGCTTATTTTAATTTAATATTTGAATTGTTTTTTCTCATCTTCTCATTATGGACGCTTTTAACGTTCTGCATCGTTCTCACATGTATAATTTTTAACATGAATGATGTAACCAAGACTTTGTAACCATATTATTTTGATTTAAAAGAGTGTCCATGGAGTTTCTTGCCCGTTCTTCTCCATAGGTACCTACTCTTTGGAATGGGCAACTAGCTTCATCTTTCTGACTGACCGACCCCTTGACAATTCAAAAGTGCCTGTAATTGGTTTAATTGAAATAAATGCTTTGAGTTTGAGTTCTCATTTTGACAGTTCAACAACATTCATTGCGTTATTTCCGTTGTTGAGCAGACCCATTTTTAACCGACTTTAAAAAAGGAGGTTCTGTATTCGACCCGTATGTATGTATGTATGTATGTATGTTTGTATGTCCGCGATTATCTCAAAAACTACTGAACCGATTTTGATAATTCTTTCATTAGTGTGTTCTACATATTTTCAGGAAGGTTTTAGTATATAATACATTAGGTAATTATTCTTATGTACGAAGTTATATGCATAAATGTACTGCATCTCCGGCATTTCTATGGGAATTTTGATGATTCTTCGAGTCGTGTCTTCAATTCTTCAATGCACTAGTGTTAATTGAATTGGTGTGGGGTAGGTACAACTAAAAAGTAAAAATAAAAACTTTTTTACAAAAAAAACAACCGACTTCAAAAAAAAAACACTACAAAGTGAAAAATAACTTTAATTTCGGAAGTCGGTGTCAAAAAACGAAAATGCGGAACCAACGACACCGACTTCCGAAATTAAAGTTATTTTTCACTTTGTAGTGTTTTTTTTTTGAAGTCGGTTGTTTTTTTTTTCGAAAATATGAAGCAATGGATTAGCAATACCTTTAAAATGACTCAGATTGAGGTTGATAGTGCATAAGTACTCGAATATAAAAGTTAATTGTGTTTCTTATCGAGTATCAAGTACAGTGAAGAGGTTGACGTAACGCTGTCCACGTCATTGTGCAATACTGTGGAGTATGGATACTACAGCCCGCATCCTAATTGCGTAACACACTATCAATCGGAATCAGAATCATTTTGAAGCAAATTGCTAATCCATTGCTTCATAAGTTCGAAAAGTTTGTCTTCTCAACACTTAAATAACGCAATGAATGTTGTTGAACTGTCAAAATGCAACCGATTCCGATTGATAATGTGTTACGCAATTTTGCCCCCGGTCAAAATAGACATTCAAGGTTACATTAATTCGCATAAAGCTGAAAATTGGTATGAATGTTGGGAACACCATTAAAAATAAATTGTTAAAAGTCCCCATCGATCCGGTGTCCAAAAAAAAAAAAATCAAGGTCAAATGTTGCAAAAATCGGCTTTTTGCATTTTTCAGCTAAACTGTAAGTTTTATCATAAAAGTAGGTAAGACAAAATTGTTCATCATGCAATAGGCTAGTTTCCTAAAAAAATCTAATTAGTCCGTCAGTTAGATTATCGAAAAATAATGGACCCTTATTTTTTCTTTTGTCAATCAAACAAAAAATGACAAAGATAAAGTGCGTCAAAATTTGGGAGTGGGGGGTCGTGACGTCACGCCGTGCTAAAAAGTGTCGTACGGCGTGACGTCACGACCCCCCACTCCCAAATTTTGACGCGCTTTATCTTTGTCATTTTTTGTTTGATTGACAAAAGAAACAATAAGGGTCCATTATTTTTCGATAATCTAACTGACGGACTAATTAGAATTATTATTTTTTTACCCAGGAAAATACCCTATTATCTACAAAAATTGGTTTTACACTTTTTTCCTAAGAATCACCATTTCGGAGATTATAGCGATGCAAGAAGTTGTTTTATGAGAAGTTTGAAACTATGCGAGATTACAATATTAGTAGCAAGGAAGTGATAAGCGTCCACACGCTTATTATCGGCTCGACCCAGTACTGCGCTAGCCGGCGTCGCGATAACATACAAACATTCCTGTCATTTTTTTTTGTTTACTTACACGATTTCGGAAGAAAAAAATATATATTATAGGAAAAGTTTGCGCTTTCTCGATGTGAATATGTGAAGGAAATATTTTGATTTTGGCTCCAGTTTTGTTAAGACGTGTGTGATTGGTGTTGTATAGTGAATTTAAACTTAGTTTAACTCCATACTTTTTTCCGGTAACTGCATAGAAAAACTTGGTTTCTTCAATTCTTCATCAAAACTTGGTTTTTGGAAAAGTATTGGATTACTTCAATGCATTGTGTAAATCACACTTGATAAGTTTGGTTGTGTCGAAGTATTGTCATTGCTCCTCTAATCTTTGTTTACTAAATTAGTAACGGTTTAGTGTTAATATTGCTCAATGTTACAACTCACAACATCGTATTACCACAATGTAGCAGACTAAAAACTGCTCATATCTACAATCAGCAACAAAAAACATTCGTTTTCATTCATAAATCTCTTCTGAATTTTTGGACAGTGTTCCTTCACCTACTTTTCTCGCTAATTGTACAGACGCCAGAACGTAAAGCTACCCGAAACTGTAAAATTCTCCCAATCAACTTTGAACCTTATACTTTAGCGATAAAGTTGAAAATCTATTAACGAAATCTGACAAATTGTTGTAGCTTGATTTGCTGTCGTCTGTACCATGTAAGGCTCAAATAATGAAATGAAATGTTTTCACATAAAAGAACAGGATATAAGAACTCTTGTAGTGAAGTGATATGATAAGTGAATTTCCCAGAAACTAAATAATTGTGTGTACTGTGACGTGGTATCGTGTTACCCAGTAACTGGGTTGTGGAGGTCAGATAGGCAGTCGCTCCATGTAAAATACTGGTATTCAGCAGCATCCGGTTAGGCTGGAAGCTGACCCCAATATAGTTGGGAAAAGGCAGGCAGATTGATAGTGTAAAGATGGACTTCTTGCACTTGTGTCACTATCTGAGGGCGTATGAGAAGTGTGCCAGTATTGAGCCGAGTCAAGAAGCTGACATTCTGGCAGTTCCCTGTGAATTTGGTTAGTATTTAATAACATAACATAATATAACTTGACGATCTTTGCCCATCTCTCCGGGTGGATTCATGAGACGTGTCCGGTGCCGGCCCATTCCCACTTCAGCCTGGCTGTTGTGTCTCCAACATCCGCTACTTGAGTTATAGAGCGCAGCGTGGTGTTTCTAACTCGGTCTGTACGCTTAACACCTAACATGGTGCGCTCCATTGCCCGAGAAAAGCCTTCGGCGCGGGAGATATTATAGTGCACAAATGTGCGCGCAGACACAGGTGCACTCCCTCTTCCCTCACTCTCGTAGTGCGAAGGGACGGTAATACGACACGACCGGAGAGAGATCAGGCGCAGGACCAACGGCTTAACGCGGCGTGTAAATAAATACACTGTGTTCTGAACCCAAAATAGGTGCAATAAGTGCCAATTCTCAAGTTAGTGTGTTAGAAAATTGCTTTTTTGGGGGCTATTTTCTACTATTGATATTCGTATGATTATAAACTTCCTCGCTCTAAAATAACCGAGCGATGAAAATGACGCTCTTTCGCGGGCCGCACCCCGAATGTGACGTACACACCGTTAATTCCGCAAAATTCGCTCAAACAAGCTTATCTTTGCCAGACGTTTTCAAAATCAATCAAAAAAACATTTGTTTTAAGATTAATTAATTGATAAAAAAAAAATTGTAAAAGACACGGGATTTTCCCGATATTCGCCTGCCTTAGGCTTCGTTCACATAGTAGGTTGCATGTTGCTGGAGCTCCGTACTTTGTACCTATTGTACAGACTCCAACACATCAAGCTATCCGAAACTGTCAAATTTTCCCAACAACTTTTGAACCTTATACTTTAGCGATAAAGTTAAAAGTCTACTAAAGAAATTTGACAGATTGTAGTAGCTTGATGTGCTGGCGTCTGTACCTAGTAATAGTATAGTAATTTTATTCTAGGACATCGTCTTCACATAAAATAATAATTTATGTATGCTTACAAAATATTGTAAAACATTTTAAAAGAGTACCTAACTATGGATTTTCTTGTCTATTCTTCTCCATACGAAACTACCTTTTGAGAGGGGCAATTAGAATCAGTTCTATTTTCTTCTAATTTTTGACGTTTAACCCTTTTACCAGCTGAAGGATCCAAGTGTAGCAGCAAAATAAAATTTGGGGTATGGTTTACCAAAATTAAGCTTTAATTAATATGCCTATTAGATGGTGGCATGTATATTGCCGTCATCGGTAAAAGGGTTAAAAGTGCCTTTTAATAGAATACTTGAAATAAATTATTTGACTTTGAGCGTTCGACGAACGTGCTCGCTATACAACAGCAAAGGCGTTGCTCCACAAGCTCCTCCGCGCTGCTAACTTGGCAAACCTCTCCGAACACAACCTACGTAAAGTGCTACAAAGATCTTTTGGCGATCGCATGACGTTGACAGGCGGGCAAAACAAGATGGCAGCGTTAGTTCCGATTCTGGCCACGCGTCAAAAGATCTTTGTACAGTTATTTAGCGACCAGTGTAACGTTCAAAGACCGCGCCGCGCACTCTAGACAGTCACCAATGTGTACGACGCCTATATATCGACCAGAATATTAACAACTTTTCTAATTTATTGAACAATGAAAAGGTGTTAATCATATCACTTGATTGCACGCAGTTAGATAACGTTATGAGTTTTATTGAGTTGTTTATCTTTATTTTATTCGTTTTACACGGTTATCCATTAAAAACAAATAATATAAGCCTATCATATACGTTCCTGACCAGTCACAACTCACAATACAGGGTTAAACTAAATGATCTAGTGATACTCTGCAAATGTGGTGGGTATCGAAATCGATATCTAAACATGATAAAACAAAAATAAATTAAATTGTTTTTTTTTTTGTGTGGTCTTTGTCCGCAGTTAGTGTGGTCACTTGAAATATCAGTTTAAGAGTTTTTGAAGTGAAACTTCTTTACGCACGCTTGGCTTGGGAAGTAAGCTGGCGAACGCGTGACGTAAGCGTTACGAAAAGTGTGATCGGGCGAGGCGAACGGGAGTTGAGTGGGGGATATAAGCAAGAGAAAGCAGTGCGCGCACACATTTTCTTTCTCTCTTCCTCTCATAGCCAAAGCCAAATACGTTTGAAGTTTCACTTCAGTCGTGTGGTCATAAGCACACTCGGTTTTTTTTTTAAACTCCACAGACGTGATCTCAGTATCGGTATTTAAACACGATCAAATAAAAGAAAACATATTTATTCCACTCTTACATTACTTAATTAAGAAGGCTGTCAACAGTCGTTAACGTTTTCCGACTGCTTTTTGCCTAAGCTATCTCAATAATATATTTTTAGAGTTTTTCTCATATTGAGCCTTTTCAGGAAGAAGATCGTAACCGCCATTTTGCATATTTTACAGGAGAAGGTTTTTTTTAAACATTTTCAAAATATTTATAGCATCAATATGAAATTTTCACTTAGTGTTTTAAGGGCACCTCCCTATTAATTCAAATGTTAAGATCTGGCGGTTAATATATATATATGACGGGGAAGGGCCCCCTTGATTATTTTTAAAAAGCGTGACGCCAGCATTGCTGGCATCACAACTTTCATGTTCAGGACTGTTGCTCATCTTCGGTGACCAAAGTAAACGCAAGTAATTCTTTCTTCAATTTATTGTTCGAATTTTTGAGGAGGTCCGATCGCTGCGACGGCTCGAGCAAGAATGACCGAGTCCGTCGTGCGCTCGGCCTTTTATAGCAAAACTAGGCGAGTCATTCTTTTGAACAAAACACCTACCTTTGCACAAAAAGTTAGTTTTTACATAAAAAAATATTACAATTTAATAATCAAACGTTTTAAATTATTTTAAAAGCTAATTAACATGCGTAAATCTATTTTTAAATGTCAACACGTGATCTAAACATTGATCACATGTTTTCACTTCAAAAATGCAACTACCTTACAAACAGAATACATAAAATAGTCTGTATTTAATTTTAATCAATATTAATCCATTACTTTAAACTGAATTTATTAACTAATAATTACAATAAACAAATCTGATTTTATTTTGTGGTTATTCCGGACACGTGTTTTCGTTTTCATTTGTTTTGAAGTGTGGCAACCCGCCGACACGGCCATTCTGACAGGCGGCGCGTGCTCTGCGCCTGCCTGCGTTGTGATGTTTGATGCCGGAATGTAAGAAAATGTTATTTTTTAATAGGTATCAGTAAGCAACCCATGTTGCTTATTCTTATTGTAGTAAAAACTGTACACAAAGACATCTTAAGTGCACTGCCTTATTAATTTAGTGTCTGTGGTGTATACGTGTCTACCCATAGTTCCACAAGGCATCCCTACGGTATCTCAGGGTTCACTTGTGGATACATCAAGGATCCGTGGTTAGCTCAAGGGTAACTCATGGTTTAGCTCAGAGGTATCACACTCCAGACATTTTATTGTTGTAGATTATGGTTGAACATATAAAAACTGTACACAAAGACATCTTAAGTGCACTGCCTTATTAATTTAGTGTCTGTGGTGTATACGTGTCTACCCATAGTTCCACAAGGCATCCCTACGGTATCTCAGGGTTCACTTGTGGATACATCAAGGATCCGTGGTTAGCTCAAGGGTAACTCATGGTTTAGCTCAGAGGTATCACACTCCAGACATTTTATTGTTGTAGATTATGGTTGAACATATTTTGAAAAATAATAATTTTTTTTGACTCACCGGTTTTAATCCGATGACGAGTGTTCGTCGTCGTGACTTATCTGGACTGGCTGGCCAGCTTGAGATGAGGATGGCACAGGATCAGGGGCGGTTGCAACGTTGTTTTGCGGTGTCTCAATATCATCATCTCCCGCCGACATGGCCGTCAGGATCGAATGACGGTAGATAGATGTCCTTGATCCTGATTCTTGGTTCCGGAGGGGAATATAACCGTTCGGTCATCCTTTGCATCATCTCCATCATTTGCATCATAAACTGAGGAGGACATCCGACTATTGGAGTAGTTGGATGCATAGTCGTTGTGTTGGACGATCCAGCGGCAATAGGTACCCCTGGACGGTATACTTCTTGATTGTTAGATGTGGGTCCCATCGACATAAATGGTATCCCTGCGGAAGCTGGTCTTTCCGCAGCGATTTGTGTACCCGTCGTGACCGTGGAAATTCCCGACGTGACGGGCTGCACGGTGCTTAAGTTGTTTGCTGGAACTCCTGAAGTGTTCAATGGGGCAGGGTCCACCAGCCTGGTACTGCCCTGTGATGTTCCAGTTCCAGTAGTGACAGGTTGAACCGAAGTCGTTGAGGATGTAGTCGGGTCCAGAGCTTCTTCGAATCCCACTTCTGATGACGTGGAAGGGCCCCCTTGATTATTTTTAAAAAGCGTGACGCCAGCATTGCTGGCATCACAACTTTCATGTTCAGGACTGTTGCTCATCTTCGGTGACCAAAGTAAACGCAAGTAATTCTTTCTTCAATTTATTGTTCGAATTTTTGAGGAGGTCCGATCGCTGCGACGGCTCGAGCAAGAATGACCGAGTCCGTCGTGCGCTCGGCCTTTTATAGCAAAACTAGGCGAGTCATTCTTTTGAACAAAACACCTACCTTTGCACAAAAAGTTAGTTTTTACATAAAAAAATATTACAATTTAATAATCAAACGTTTTAAATTATTTTAAAAGCTAATTAACATGCGTAAATCTATTTTTAAATGTCAACACGTGATCTAAACATTGATCACATGTTTTCACTTCAAAAATGCAACTACCTTACAAACAGAATACATAAAATAGTCTGTATTTAATTTTAATCAATATTAATCCATTACTTTAAACTGAATTTATTAACTAATAATTACAATAAACAAATCTGATTTTATTTTGTGGTTATTCCGGACACGTGTTTTCGTTTTCATTTGTTTTGAAGTGTGGCAACCCGCCGACATATATATAATCAGTTGATCTGGCTGTAAATATGAAAACAGTTTTTTTGAGATTTTTGGCGCTTACGATGTTCTTCCTGAAAAGGCTCGATAGTGTAAAATACCCTATTGGGATAAGTGCGAGAGAATTATGACGATATAATTATCTTCCCAAAATAAATAATTACATGTATAATTTCCAGGTGACACAGACCCACAGCGGCGAGCGCTGATCAAGGAGAAGACCAACAAGTACCTGTCGTACGCTGAGGAGATCTACAAGAATCATCTGTGTGATACTGAGCAGAGTGTGAGTATTAAGCCACGTATTCACTGAGCAACAATGTTTCGGATACACAGTTTCTGAAACATCACGTAAATGTTTCCAGGAACAATGTTTCGGAAACATTGCCGTCCACACAGTCAGTTGCTTAGGTCATGTCGCCCGAGGGTATTTTTGTAGTCCTTTGTCGAGCAATCCCATAATATTAGTTTTTTCTCAAACGGTTCTATCAATTTAAAGACAGTTTCATCGTCCCACACTACAGCCATGTTTATAAACAAATGTTTAGACGCGTCCACACTCGCATGCACCTGTTGCGCAACTGATTTGTTTCTGTGTTCTCCGCCGCAAGTGGGGAGCACCGAAACATACCGATAAACACGTAGTGTTTACAGAAACAAAATTAAGTATATGTTTCTGAAACAAAATTATTTGTTTCAGAAACACGTAGATTTTGTTTCTGAAACAGAGTTTATAAACAATTGTTGCTCAGTGAATACGTGGCTTTAGCCCCTTCGTACACAAGGCTACTCAAATCTTAGATACTCAACGATTTTAGTCTTCAAGCAAATGCCGCCATACAAATCCATTGAAGTTCGTACACGAGTTGCGTCGCCGACATTTTCAACTTAAATGGATTTGTATGGCGGCAGTCGCTTGAAGACTAAAATCGTTGAGTATCTAAGATTTCTCTCCCTCTCTCACTAAAGAGAAAACTCATGGACATGTGCATCCTTCCTACCCTCACCTATGGAGCGCAGACATGGTCACTTACTAATCGTCAAAAGTCCGCACTCGGGGTCTGTCAGCGAGCAATGGAGCGCAGTATCCTTGGAGTTAAACTTACTGATCGTATAAGGAACTCGATACTGCGTTCTAAAACTCAAATTGCCGATGTAGGTCACACGGCTGCCAAGTTAAAATGGATCTGGGCTGGTCACATCTGTCGCATGCCGGAGGAGCTGTGGGCTAAAGTAACCACACAATGGGTCCCAAACAGCAGCAAACGGCAACGCGGCAGGCCCAGAATGAGATGGCGGGACGAACTCGACTCTTTCCACAAGGATTGGCGTGTAACAGCACTGGATAGGGATAAGTGGAAGGAGGGAAGGGAGGCCTTTGCCCTGCAGTGGGACAGAAATGGCTGATAATAAATCTAAGATTTGAGTAGCCTTGTGTACGAAGGGGCTTATCTTAACCGGTCAAGCGGCGCGGTTCGCCGATCGGTGACGAAACAATAGAAAATCAATTGTGTCTCATTAGCGGAGCTTGACAGATTAATGTTGTGTACGGTCACCAAAGGAGATAAGTAACTAGGGTCGTCGGTATAGTTGAAGTTTAGTAAGAAACCGATGGATGTTTTCGAATAAAAGAACGATGACCATATTTGTATGAGACCCGTCCCCCCCCTTCAACAGAACTTTTGTATGTATTAGTAGGTTCACAAAGGTCTATAAAAAGACTAGCAACCAGTTTTAATTTCAAAATCCATGGGGTTTAAAAATAAAATAAAAATTAAAAAATCGTTTTATTAATTTTTCCTAATTCGCTAGGCCCGTCCCCCGCCCTGCAACAGATCTTTTGCATGTGCTATCAGGTTCATAAAGATCTATAAAAAGACTAGCAACCAGTTTTAACTTCAAAATCCATGGGGCTTAGAAATAAAATGAAAATTAAAAAAACGTTTTATTAATTTTTCTAATTCGCTAGGCCCGTCTCCCGCCCTGCAACAGATCTTTTGTATTGCTATCAGGTTCATAAAGATCTATAAAAAGACTAGCAACCACTTTTAACTTCATAATCCATGGGGCTTAGAAATAAAATGAAAATTAAAAAATCGTTTTATTCATTTTTCTAATTCGCTAGGCTCGTCCCCCGCCCTGCAACAGATCTTTTGTATGTTTTATCAGGTTCATAAAGATCTATAAAAATACTAGCAACCAGTTTTAACTCCAAAATCCATGGGGTTTAGAAATAAAATAAAAAATCGTTTTATTTATTTTGGGATAAAGTAGTGTCTTGTTGTCGCGGGCGCTATTTTGAATCCTGAACGCAACGAAGGATTCTAGGTTTGAGTTGACTTCTGAGCGAAGCGAGGGAGTTAAGACTTGAATCCTGAGTGCAGTGAGGGATT
This sequence comes from Amphipoea lucens, assembly GCA_947508005.1. Taxonomy (NCBI): domain Eukaryota; kingdom Metazoa; phylum Arthropoda; class Insecta; order Lepidoptera; family Noctuidae; genus Amphipoea; species Amphipoea lucens. Next base: position 14,572,467 of record OX382379.1, read on the forward strand.
CAAGCTCGCCCAAGACGAAGACACCCGCGTCTCCGTCGTGGACGAGCATATGGCAGTTGTCCCACCGCCGGCGAGGAAGCGACTAACTGTCGGCTGTTTTCTCGCTCAAGAAACGTACAATAGATATACATTCCGTGTAAACAAAAGAGATGCATATATTAACAGTTGATCGCTGACTGTTCACACTGCCGGCGAGGACTAACTTCACTGGTTTGTCGCTGAGCGACAAGAGCTATCAAAGATAATACTCGCCTAGCGATACTCGCTCAGCGATGGTCGCTTGGTGGTCAGAGCTCACGCCGAGAGAAACCCCTGTGAGACTAACCGCCCCGAGCGAGTGGTGCGAGTAATCGCCCGTCACACTCGAAAACTCGCTGATAGCCCAGCGACAAAACTATCGGAACTACACACACGCTGCTCGCTGCTCGCCAACTCGTTTTCAGTTGCTGTTCTACTCGCTAATCGTTCATCGCCGCCGGTGGGACAACTGCCTGCCTATAGGAATAGAAAAAATTGGACGAGTAACGAATGACGTTTTCTGTTTTTTAAATGGCATCTCCTAATTGATCTTGAGAGGTTTGAAAATCAAAGAATATGGTTTACTTACAAACTCTTATCTTGTGCCAAAAATATTAACATGAAAACATGATTTTTCTCGGAATATCCTGCACTTTTGAGAGATGTCGTCGTAGTAAAAATTGATCACCTTGCTAAGACGGTTTGAATGAGATACATTTTAAGTTTATTGGTCGATGTAAGGGTTGGGGGGACGTTCTGGCAATAAACATTACAACATTATTTTTCTCGGAATATCCCGCACTTTTGAGAGATGTCGTCATAGTAAAAATTGATCACCTTGCTAAGGCAGTTTGAATGAGATACATTTTAAGTTTGTTGGTCGATGTAAGGGTTAGGGGGACCTCCTGGCAATATTAACACTAAAACATGATTTTTCTTGGAATATCCTGCACTTTTGAGAGATGTCGTCATAGTAAAAATAGATCACCTTGCTAAGACGGTTTGAATGAGATACATTTTAAGTTTGTTGGTCGATGTAAGGGTTGGGGGGACGTTCTGACGAAATTAACACTAAAACATGATTTTCTCAGAATATCCCGCGCTTTTGAGAGATGTCGTCATAGTAAAAAATGATCACCTTGCTAAGACGGTTTGAATGAGATACATTTTAAGTTTGTTGGTCGATGTAAGGGTTGGGGGGACGTTCTGACGAAATTAACACTAAAACATGATTTTCTCGGAATATCCCGCACTTTTGAGAGATGTCGTCATAGTAAAAATTGATCAGCTTGCTAAGGCGGTTCGAATGAGATACATTTTAAGTCTGTTGGTCAATGTAAGGGTTGGGGGGACGTTGTGACGAAATTAACACTAAAACATGATTTTCTCGGAATATCCCGCACTTTTGAGAGATGTCGTCATAGTAAAAATTGATCAGCTTGCTAAGGCGGTTCGAATGAGATACGTTTTAAGTCTGTTGGTCAATGTTAGGGTTGGGGGGACGTTGTGACGAAATTAACACTAAAACATGATTTTCTCGGAATATCCCGCACTTTTGAGAGATGTCGTCATAGTAAAAATTGATCAGCTTGCTAAGGCGGTTCGAATGAGATACGTTTTATGTCTGTTGGTCAATGTTAGGGTTGGCGGGACGTTGTGACGAAATTAACACTAAAACATGATTTTCTCGGAATATCCCGCACTTTTGAGAGATGTCGTCATAGTAAAAATTGATCAGCTTGCTAAGGCGGTTCGAATGAGATACATTTTAAGTCTGTTGGTCAATGTAAGGTTGGGGGGACGTTCTGACTCATCGTCCTTTAATTTAATTAATAGAAAAACAAACAGTTAATTTATCGAATTAAATGTCATTCGACAATATTCATCGGTTTCTTACTAAACTTCAACTATATCCGACGACTCTGGTTATACTTATCTCTTTTGGTGACTGTATATTAGAACAGCCTTAAGTCTAAGCGCGCACCACGAAATTTAATAGTTGCGATAAATAATCGCCAATCTGTGATCAATACCAATATACTAAAGGCCGCACACTGCGGCAAAAATCGCTTGAGAATTCGCTTGGAAAATTATTTGCGTTTGAAATTGCATTGGGAATATGGGATTTCAAAGGCAAATAATTTTTAAGCGCATTGGCGCGCTTATCGTTAAGCCTTGTACGGACTAAGCGTTCCAATGTACGCGCAGTCGGTTACGCGACCAAAACGAGAACGATAGCCCGTCCCTGCAAGTACGGACTACCGTTCCTGTGTTCTCGTTTTAGTCGCGTAACCGACCACGCGTACACTGAAACGCTTAGTCTTGGCTTAAGTATCAATACGGCACACGTAGTCTCGCTACAAACGTAAATAAGCATAAACATAATAAGCCTATAATGTTCCCACTGCTGGGACACAGGCCTCCTCTCGTATTTTTTTTATTTTATTCTGTTCGGTAAAATTACAGCTAACTTATTTACGACTAGCTGCGTCCTGCGGTTTCACCCGCATAAGTCTTGATCCCGTGGGAATACCGGGATAAAAAGAATCCTATATGTCGTAATCCAGGTCATGGTCTTCCCATGTGCTAAATTTCATACAAATCCGTTCAGCCGTTTTAATCCGGCCGGCACTTTCGCGCATGTTCTCACCCACACTCGCCTCATGTAATCATTTGGTTCCTAAAATGTTATTGCGCAGCCTTCTGCGCAAAGTTCGGACCGGCCAAGATTCATCAGTCGTACTATAATTAACCACACAATAGGGTATTTTCCTGGGTAAAAAAATAATAATTAGATTTAGTCCGTCAGTTAGATTATCGAAAAATAATGGACCCTTATTTTTTCATTTGTCAATCAAACAAAAAATGACAAAGGTAAAGCGCGTCAAAATTTGGGAGTGGGGGGTCGTGACGTCACGCCGTGCTAAAAAGTGTCGCACGGCGTGACGTTACGCGGAACCTTAACGGGCGATATCTTCATCATTTTTTATATAATTGACAAAAGAAAAAATAAGGGTCCAATATTTTTTGATAATCTAACTGACGGACTAATTAGAATTTTTTAGGAAACTAGCCTATTAACATAATACACTAACTAATCACTTCATATTTCTATCTTCACTTTTACAGCTGCTACCCGACCCTGATGACAATCTCCGACCGCTACACTGTCCCATCCCGATCTCTATGCTAAAGCGACCCTACGAAGAGCTGTCGCTATACAGAGTCCTGGACATTCTAGGCGCCAGTATCATGTTAGTGCTACATCGACGGGAACAAGCGTATTATGCTATGAAGGTAACTTATTTATACGTGAAATCAGAAGGACAATTCTCGTAATTAAAAACGTTCAAAGTCTAGTCGCAATCTCATCTCAGCGAAAAATATTTCTAATTTCCCTAAATTTATGCCCAGTTTTAGAACCAATGTCCAAAAACTGGGCAAAAATTTAATAATATTATCGCTTAAAAGAGTTAAAGTATTTATGCAAACAAATAATAAAGGATACAACAAATTTAGCAAAACGATTTTTGGAAATATTCAATGCATCATTTTAGCGGAGCCTAGCCTTCCAGTCTAACCGGATGCAGCTGAATACTAGTATTTTACATGGAGCCGCTGCCTATCTGACCTCCACAACCCAGTTACTGGGATAAAACTGGTTGTCAAACTTTCGACAACTTCTGACGACCCGTAACGACTGTCAAAGATCCACGAATGACAGCCAGGACCAACGGCTTAACGTGCTTTCCGAGGAAAATATTCATTCCATGCATATAAATAAACACAGTTATCTCAGTTTTAAAATAGCCACCATCTGCAAACAACAACAAAGTTGCTAATATCTTCAAACAGTGCCCGCTCTTTAGTACTTATCTCAATTTTAGCAACATAATATTATGTCAGTAGGTCACTCACTCACGCTGTGTCATAGATAACGACAGTTTACCCGAAAGATTCGGCTTGACTTGTGTTGTTGATAAGGAGATAAGTTGTAGTGTGCTCTTAAACAGTGAGTCAGTATGTCGTTACATAGGATTAACCGTTTGATATTCCCGTGCCCCTACCGCTCGTCTCGTATTTCTGCGACAGAGAACATGCGTGATTTTTTCGTCCTATTTTCTTCCTATTAACTGCGTGGTACAACTAAAACCATTATTAAATAGAGATAAAAACCTTTTGACTATTTTTTAATCGATACAACGATTGCTTCTCCTTATTTATTGTAAGTATTATTTTATCGATTTGTAGCCGCGCGCTAGGGGCACGGCAATAAGTATGAAGTGTGTACTAATCTATACATACAAATAAATAAAATTAAAGTGTCCGTTTGTAATGTCAAATAACAGCTTTTTAGTGTAAATGCATATGAAAGTAAATATGTAAGGGACTTATAACAAAAAAAAAAAAAAAAATGTCAATCTGTTTGTTCTTGGTAGATTTTTACGGGACTTTCACTGACATATTATAGCTGATGTTATAACGAGTACCTTAGTAACTTTTATTTTAGAAAAATAATTAGTAAAGAGACATTTATTAGTTTTCCGACATCCACGCGAACGAAAACGCGGGATTTTTGCTGTTTTCATCAAAAACAGAAAAAAGCTTTGTGTGGCCCATGAGGGGATCGAACCCGCGACCTTCGCGTTATTAGCACGACGCTCTAACCAACTGAGCTAATGGGCCGATGTGTGAGACGTCGAAATACGATACCACGTCACTAGAGCTTATTGATATTATGCACTTATCTATCTACATCTATACTTCAATATTCCGATTCCGAAAATTCTTTCGCTAATGGGAAGCTACAGTAATACAGGGTGTCTTAGGATATATATATTTTTTTTAAATTTCACGTGGAACTGTGGGGAGAAGGTAGTCCATGAAGTTATCTTAGACTATCTTCTGCCCGACAATTAAAAGATGAAGATGTATATTTTAACATCTTATTACTACACAAGCAATTAAGGGTGATCTTTTTTGTGTCACTATTAATATAATAACCTAACAAGCCCTCTGAAGAAAACGTTAGTGTATCTATGCACGAAAGCACTAGGAAGTGGTGAAGAGCGGGCGTTTTGAGGGACTGTCTTTTGTAATTTTGACGTTCGAAAAGTGCTGATTCTCAGCCTAGTTTGAATAAATTACTTTTGATTTTGATTTTATGTATTACTAGCTGCGCCCCGCGGTTTCACCCGCGTAAATGTCGATCCCGTGGGAATATCGGGATAAAAAGTAGCTTATATCGTCGTTGTCAAACCAAAATCTGCTATGTGCCGTTTTTTTGAGATTTCAAGATTTTGACAAAAATTGATTGATTGATTGATCTTTGATTTTGGTTTGACAACGACGATATGTTAATCCAGGGTGTCAGCTACCTCCATACAAAATGTTATCTAAATTGGTCTAGCATTTGAGTGTGAAGAAGTAACAAACATATAAACACACACACCCTCACAAACTTTCGCCTTTATAATATTAGTGTGATACTAACCAAAACATTATTACTTCCACAGGTCATCCAGAAAATACCGAACAACCTGACAGAATTCGACGAGTTCTTCCTCCAACGAACAAACGAGACCCGACAGCCAGTGCTGCCAACTGTAATACCATACATGGTACCGCTACAAACATACATAGAGACCAACAACCTAATATTTCTAATACTCTCCTACGCGCCGGGGAAGAAGCTATTCGAGTACATAAAAAACTATACGAAATCTCTACCAACAACGCCATCAAGGGAAGTGAACTTAGAAAACGTATTCACAGAACCGAAAAACAAAAATGTTGAACAAAATGATAATGTTGGTAATACCAATAGTACCAACATGTTGGAAAATGTTGAACCGTCCAACAATAATGAGAATCTCTCAGTGAATGAGCTAGTGTTGAACTCTCAGAAGCTGTTGTTGACGGTTGATAAGGTGTTGTGCGAGGTGCCCGAGGCAGTGACTGATAAGCAGACGGATAAGGTTGATAACGCTTGTGATACTCCTACTTTTAAGAGGGTGAGTGGTTTTCGTAGTATTTGTACTTTGACAACATTCCAAGTGAAGATTTCTTTGAAACTTAATCTGGTGGCAGATTGCACATATATTTCTTTGTTTTAATATAGAGACTGGGAGCCGACCCTAGCATAGTTGGGAAAAGGCTAGGCAGATGATGATTTATGAATAAAAACTGGCTAATTATGTTTTTTTTTTGGAAGTGAAAACTTCTTTAGCGGCGTTGCACACTTTTTTGTAATGGGTAAAAAATGTTAAACTCGCGTCAGGACACGTGACCGTCAGAGACTACACAGGGGAGAACTACTACTCCTAACTACTAAGTATCCCCCTCTCTTTCTACGGCGGCGCCAACCGAAGTGAACCAAGTGACACACGGCAATGGATGGATGGATGGATGGATGGATGTGGATGTGGATGGATGGATGGATGGATGGACAGCTGATGGCTCGACCGTCTGTGTAGTAGCCACACTGCTGTGTATTCGTGAAATTCGTGTATATAAAGTGTTTAAAATATGGAAATTGAACAAAGTGCATCTATTAATGAAAAAAGTGACGCAGAAATAGTGAAAGAAAAATGAGTTATATTAATTCAATTAATAATTGATTTAATTCAACGTTAATATTCAAGTTTTCACTTCTGCCGGCACTCCCGGAGTGCCACCCGTCTTTTTTTTGTTTGTAACAATTTATTGAAACGTCGAAAATAATCTTCTACATTCCGACTGCTTAACTGAGACGTTTACTGAGGTAGCTGTGCGGTGCGGGAGGGGTGATAGTTGTCACAAGTTGACGAAGCACTGAGCTCTTGATTTAGTAAAAAAGCGGTTATTTTAATATTACAAACAGACACTCCATCTTTATTTATTTGCATTTCCCACATAGTTTTGAGTGCTAAATTTCAGTCACTCATTGTTTTTCATACTAATGAACTACATAAACAAGTAACGTGACCCTTTATCTAATAAAATAAATCAATAGTCAACACTTACCGGATTTTTTTTTCGGCATTATCACAATTTTTATCCGAAATCACACAAAAATCTGTTATCCGTTTGAAAAAACATTGAAAGTAAAACTTTGACAGCACCTTTTTTTTACTTCGTTCGTTTTGGAAACGTGTCTTTTGGCTCATGTTGTAGGTTACCTCATAAGTAAGAAAATGACAGTGACATTTTGTGGGAACAGTTACACATTAGACCGTTTACGACAGCAAAATGATGTGGGAATAATGTTCATCTTGCCCTATTAAGAGTAAACTAAACGCGAGCTCGAACTCACTGGTGGTCATGGCCAAAATCACGCTGTCTAACTTGGCTTCGTGTCTGACGGAGCTAGTATCAGTGATGAGCAGTTAGACGCTAATCTACACGCACAACATCTAGTTCTCACGCACAGAAACACCGTTCCGAACTGATAGGCGCATAAAAATATTTGAAAAGTGCTTTGGAAAATCGAGTTCTATGAAAAATCCACTACATAAATCAATCACAAATAAAGTTTTTTGAACTCTTCGATAACTGAGCTTTGTCGGTACGGATTTAATTATGAATATTTTTCAGTTCTTTTATTACTTATTTACACCCAAAGTTACGTTAAATATAGCAAGAAAAACGAATCTTTGTTGGCTCATAACTTTTAATGGCTTGTTATTTTACAATTCTGCTTCCGTACAGACACAATAAATAATTAGACAAAACGATACATTGTTTAACTTTGGATGTACAATGTCAAACAGTGGAGTAATACTCTCCCGAAATTTGTATGTAAAAAATATCGAATAGTGGCACCTTAAGGGTTAAGTTAGGATTCAGTTTTAATTCGTAGTAATTCGCCACATTGTTATATTTCAGCCGGCACTCCGCGGTCGGGACGTGTTGCCTCCGTCAGCTGTGTGCAAGTGGGGTGCGGAGATACTGACCGCTATTGAAAGCTTACACAACAGCGGGGTTATATGCAGGTAAGACCGAAGTCTCCCTTTTTTATGGATGGGAAATCATCAAATGACCCCTCCCGCTCTGGGTGGAGCGGAAGGGAGTGTCAGACTCTTACTGACTAAAACCCATCCGTGTTCCTTCCTTAGCCCTTTATGTTCCGGGGTAGCGGTAACCCTTTCGGACAATCCCGCACTCCCGGCAGGCTTCGGCCCTGGCAGGCCCCTTCCTTTTTGCTGACATCTCTTTGAGGCGCACGTGGAACACGTACGCGCCGCCCGGCACGGGACTGAAGTCTCCCTGAGGTTTCCCTGCGTGATCGAATCAGGAATGAGGAGATTCGCAGAAGAACAAAGGTAACCGACATAGCCCGAAGAATTGCCAAACTTAAGTGGCAGTGGGCAGGGCACATTGCTCGCAGAACAGATGGCCGATGGGGCCGAAAGGTTCTGGAGTGGCGACCGCGTACCGGAAGACGTAGCGTTGGAAGGCCTACCACTAGGTGGACCGACTTGTGGAGGCCGCAGGAACCCGTTGGATGCGAGAAGCACAGAACCGGTCGAAGTGGAGGTGCTTGTGGGAGGCCATGTCCATCTATCGGCTGAAATGATGATGATGATGAAGACTGAGGTCTATGATAAAGTAGATGATTGAAAGATTTTTGAATGTTGACTTTCCAAAAATATTAGTTAGCTAAAAAAAATATCAGCGGAGTGTCCGCTGATATTTTTTTTGGGGTCGGCGAGCGCTGTTACTTTAGTTACTTGAAGTATGTTGTTGTTTTATACTGTTTAGATATCGATAACCATTACGTCTCTGAAGTTTACACGTAAAAACTGCTACAGTCGTTGACCCAAAAAATTTCTTTATTTTTTTTGTTCTATCATGTTTATACAGGGTGTTACGGAAAGGGTATATCAATACAAACGGGTTGAAGAGTGTATGTGGTCTAGAATCTCTGTACAAAATTTCAGCTCAAAAGCATTAAGAGTGTTATCGTTAAAAAATGACAATAAACATAAAATCGGGGTTTTTTAAGGTTAAATTACTACTAAATGGCATGAAATTATTAAAAACTAATTTGAGTACCGCATTAAGCATATCTTTATATTGTATTTGTATAGAATAAAAATTGAAAAATATTCTTAAATATCAAAATAAAAGCTTATTTTGAACTCATATTTTTGAGACTATACGGGAAGACTGAATTTCGGAATGAAATTATGAATCAACAATGAGTCGTGGAAGTCTGGAAAAAATACGTAGAAAAAGGAAAGATACCGTTATTGTTTTTGTATAAAATAAAAAAGAAATTTTAATTCATTAAGTGTCTCAAAAAAAATATTTTCTTAATCTAAATTTGGCAAAATAAAACATCATTTTTATGTCATATTAAGGCTGAAATTATTAAAAAAAAAAACACTGTTTGTAAGAGGAGTTCAGGCAAACAAAAATCAGTAAAAAAAAAACTTACATAAAGATATTTTATCGACAGTATAATATTTCAAAGTTACTAATAAATTACGCGGCGCCGAGCGGTGTCGGCCAGTCGCGCTGTGGCGCTCTCCGAGGTAGGACCTATGTCGCTCGCGCTGCCATCGATCGACTATACACAGATACGTAGTTGCCGGCGGTATATACTACGCCTGACACGTTTTGATCCGTAAGTATTTTTTTTTCATAAAATTTATTTTGTACATTCGAATCATAAACGTAATAGTGTAGTGTCAACTAGGTGTGTGTGGTCTATTATTCCTTTTATGTTTTAGGTGATGGGCCGAAAAAGTAAATTGTATTGTGGTGACAGTGGAGCAGCAATCCGTCAAAAAACAATTGAAATGTTTTTTATTTGATGGCGATAACGTCATTATCAACGTTAACCATGGCTGGTATTACCAAGTTCAGGGCCAACTAAATATTGAAAATAAAAATGTATGTTTGTTTGCGGTGTACACTGGTCCTGAATTTCCAATAAATGTTCTGAAGATTTATAAAGACGATCAATTTTGGAAAGAAAAATGATTCCTCGTTTGACAAAATTTTATTATATGTGCGTTCTTCCTGAAATAATTGATCCCACAAAAAGCCGATCAATGCCACTGAGGGAAACTATTTTATAATGTAAACAGCATAACATGATAAACGTAGAAAAATGAAATTGTGTTAACTAAATTTAGATTTACTAAAACTAGTAAGTCATTTTTTGTAAACTGCATCCATTTTTATAACAAGTTGCCAAAGCCGGTTACAGAACTTAGCGATGAAAAGTTCAAAACCCTCATCAAACGAGTCCTTATCAAAAAAGCATAATATTAGGCCTTTACATATGAAATTGGCGTTTTGTATGGAAGGAACAAAAAGTCGAATATTTTTTAATATAATATATTTAATTAATCAAAGTATGAACCATTGTTTTCAATGCACTTTTGCCATCTTATAGGTAGTTCATTGATCCCTTTACTAAAAAAACCAGTCGGACGGGAATCAATAAAATCTTTGAAGGCGATTTGGACTGCCCCATCGGAGTTGAATTTTTTCCCTTGCAAAAAGTTATCCAAATTGCGAAAAAAATGGTAATCTGTTGGAGCAAGGTCCGGGGAGTACGGAGGATGTCTAAGACATTCCAATTCAAGTAATGTAACGCAGCAGTCGACGCACGTTTGCCGGTTTGCTTCAGTCAATTCGTGAGGTACCCACCTTTCAAGCTTTTTAATCTTCCCAATTTGCTTCAAGTGAATTAAAACAGTTTTATCACTAACATCGAAGCCTGCAGCTAACTCGGACGTGGTTTGCGATGGGTCCGCTTCCACAATAGCCTTCAATTCTCCATTATCAACTTGGGTCTCAGGCCGTCCACGGGGCTTGTTCTGCAGGTCGAAATTTCCAGAACGAAAACGTTGGAACCAAAAACGAACTGTGTTTTCTTTTGCAACATGACCGCCATACACATCATTCACCCTTCGAGTCGTTTCCGCAGCACTAGTGCCACGGCGGAACTCGTACTCGTAAATAATGCGATATTTTAAATTTTCCATTTTGTAAAATGAGTGACGCAAACAGAAAAAACAGAAGAAAAAAAACAAATGAATGACGGTCATCGAAGCACAAATACATGAGTAAATAGCTGTACAAATTTGAATTTGGAATTCCTTACCAAAGAGGAGAAATTCGTGATTAAAGTGGCCAGTACGAAAAACGCCAATTTCATATGTAAGGACCTAATATTATAAGATTAAAGACTATGTTAAAGACAAGGTACTTTGGCAATAATTCCTTCTGCACATGTGGCTTCCCTGGGACCTCATTAACGGCATAACTACGTAAATGTTTAACTGCTCTCAAATTACGATATTTATTTTTTATTTCTTTTTACATACTTCTTTGACATACTCTTTTTATTATTTGACATTATATACAGACAATTTTAATTTTTCACCTCTTTAATAGTGGTTGTAATGGAAATCATATCACTTGGTTTTAGTAGACTTTTATATTTTATTTATCCTTTTGATAGATTCTTATTTTGTAAATGTGGGGACTTTGTAAGCCTTGTAGACTTTAGACCTTTAGACCATTTTTTATTTTATCAAGTACCTGGTACAGGCCTACGCTGTCCTCCAATACCTACTGTAATTTGAATACATTGTAAAAGCCAATTATTTTTAAAAGAGTAACCGTGGAGTTTCTTGCCAGTTCTTCTCCATAGGAAACGACCAATTGGAACTGTGCACCTAGCTTCTGACGTTTCATAAGTGCCCATGTAGGTTTATGTGAAATAAAATATTTTGATTTTAAACCTTTATTTAATTTCCCACCTACTCATCTAGTGCATAAATATTAAAAAAGCTATTTACAACCAACTGAAACTAGTCACCAACACTTGAGTAATCTTCTTATTTCTTATTAGCCTGTAACGTCCCACTGCAGGGCAAAGGCCTCCCTACTCTCTCATGAGAGAGTAGAGGTTTAGGCAAATTAACCCACCGCGCTTGTCTAGTGCGAGTTGGTGGGTGTACAGTGGACCGCCTGACTGGGTCCGTGGGCGCCGCCTTTGACGTGCTAGATGTTCATCAGCCGCCGCCCTGAGTTGATATCCTGCACTAATATCGACTGTTCCATCCGAGCCTATTTGGGTGTATTTATCCCATAGCCTACAGGTGGCGTTCTACATTTAGTTCAATACTAAATGCACGACAGTTTAAAGTCATATCGAGGACTATTAATATTATTTTTTCTCCTAAATAACTTAATTTTATGTGTAGAGGATTTCAGATTTATTATAAATCATAAGTATGACAAAAAATTGAAGTTGGATTTAAATTCAAATTAAAATAATGCTAAAACAATTATTGCCCTAAAGCGAACGGATCAAAGTGAGTACGTCTGACTATAAGCAGAGCGAACGCGCTAACCCTACGCACACAGTTGCGCACGCGTCTGTGTGAGTGAAATTTGCAAAGAATTACCTAAACTTGACGATCCGCGCTAAGCGATAACGCTCTTAACTTTGAAAATGCTTAATATTTTTTATTTCGACATCACGGCGCTGCACTTGCGCGCGGCGGCGTGATGTGCGTGTACTAGGCGCACAGACACACTACAGATAATGGATAATGACCCTCGTAGTGCGGTGACACGTTTGTTATGATTTCAATTTAATAAACTATCGAATTAAAAAGATATTAAGCATTTTCTAAGTTACCGCTATTGAGCTGAAATTTTGTACAGAGATTCTAGACCAGATACACTCTTCAACCCATTTGTATTGATATACCCTTTCCGTAACACCCTGTATACATCGATACCCATGACGTTTGCAGAGTTTCGTTAGCTAATTTAATTTGACCCCGTTTATTGAGCATTTCCTAACAGGAAACTTTTATCAATTCCAGAGACTTGAATCCCTCAAACATTCTCCTAGGCGACCGGGGGCAGGTCATCCTAACATACTTCATCCACTACCCCGGCTCGGACATGAGGCTATCCAAACTCCGGACATCACACACGAACACGATCAACATGTATATAGCGCCCGAAGTTTACGTCAATACGCTGGACGAGAGTATGGAGCTGGACCGTGTGTGTGACTATTGGAGCTTTGGAGCCGTGCTGTATGAGCTCATGTGTGGAGTGGTGAGTGAAATGTTGATCTGATTGTCATTCATAATCAGCCTATAATGTTCCCACTGCTAGGAAACAGGCCTTCTCTCGTTGAGAGGGAGTGGGCCATAATCCACCGTGTGAACCCGGTGCGGGTTGGTAGATGTCACATGTCTTCGAATTTTTGGTTCTAGGACATGCCGGTTTCCTCACGATGTTTTCCTTCACCGTTTTGAGAGCAGTGGTGATGAAATAATTTACACAAAGTAAAGCGCCTGTCAGGGTTCGAACCTACGACCTACAACTTGTAAGTTGCGGCTCTGCCATTAGCGTTCGCATTTTATGTGTCAATCGGCCAGAAAAACCTCTAATTTACCTGTATTTATTTTTTTTTCGAGGGTTAGACATTTTTTGTCACTGACACTGATATGAGATTGCGATTTGAAATTAAACATTTTTTAAATAGGAGAATTATTGTCCTCCGATATAAGTCACTATTAAATATCTGTCGGATCAGGTAGGTTTTGTCTCGTAATCATCAGCCATATTTTAATTATTGTGGGCGTATACTGTGGGTAGTGTTGGTTATTGCGCAATAGAAACACCGTTTACAGTTCAAATCAGATTATAATTTCACGAACAAATTAATCACATCAGCGAATCACACACTGTAGGTACACAACTCAACGATACGGAACGCGCGACAGTTTCTGAGCACATGTTGTCCGTACAATGTCCAATGGTCAAGTGCGCCGCTGCACCTCGCTGCTTGCTCTCCTCGACCTCCCACGGACTCAGGCTAGACTCTGTCCAGCGCCACCAGATGGCGCTGACGTTCCGAATAGTCAAACAAATGACGTATTTCCGATATATCTATTTTTTAAGTCAAAATTCTTCACATAAGTATCAAGCATAAGTAGGTCAGGCATTTCATCGCGCTAATAATCTGTGCCTACATTGACAGTAGTCTAGTTCTTGTTGCAATAAAGATTCAACATTCAAAAAGTATCTAACTACCCCACGATACTCAAAGACTCACTATATTGCCCTGTATCTAACAATAATTATTTTACAATTCTAGCCGCTGTCGCACTACCACCGCAGTGTGTTCACATCGCACACGATACTGCAGCTGCCAGACGGACTGCCGATAGAGGTGCAGTCTCTACTCACGCAGGTAATAAAATACTCTTCTTTCAACTACGTAGTAATGTTATCATTAATCACTACAAAACCGATCACAAAGGGCGTATTTTTTGCTTAGAACCAAAACAGCGCAGAAATCCATACTATACTAATATTATAAATTCGAAAGTAACTCTGTCTGTCTGTCTGTATGTTACCTTTTCACGACTAAACCGCTGAATCGATTTCGATGAAATTTGGTAAGTATAGAGATAGTTTGGGTCCCGGGAAGGGATATAGGATAGTTTTTATCCCGATATTCCCACACGGGATCGAAACGTACGCGGGTGAAACCGCAGGGCGCTGCTAGTATTATATGAAATCTCGTGGTTGCACAGTTTTTCATTAATGCACTGTTTTTTATATTTTATTTAAGAGGCTTACTAGACCTAAGTGTCCTTGAAAAACGCATGCACACATATGCAGAATCGACGCAAACGCCATCTAACGACGACGCCCATCACAATTATGACATAAAGCATACATGAGATTTAGAAGTAACGGTTTTGTGAGATTACGCCCTAGTATTCTAATAGATGGCGCGGAAACGATGTGCAAATAAGTTAAAGATCTAACAAACAAATTATGTAGTTATGTGTGACAACATAATAAATTTTATTCGTTTTGAGTGTGACTTGAAAAACTTAAGGATGTGGGTGATTTTGAAATAAAACTGATTCAATGAAATTTAAAACATTTTTAACCGACTTCAAAAAAGGAGGTTGTGTATTCGACCCGTATGTATGTACCTATGTAATGTATGTATGTGTGTATGTTTGTATATATATTTGTAGACTTTCTAAAAAACTGATGAACCAATTTTGATCATTCTTTCACTAATGTGATCTACCTACATACTTCCAGGAAGGTTTTAGTATATAATACATTAGGTAATTATTCTTATGTAGTATGTCCGAAGTTAATATGCATAAATGTACTGCATCTCCGGCATTTCTATGCGAATTTTGATGATTCTTCAATGCACTAGTGTTAATTGAATTTTTGTGAGGTAAGTAGGTACAATTAGAAAGAAAAAAAAACAACCGACTTCAAAAAAAGCACTACAGCGTGATAAATAACTATAATTTCGGAAGTCGGTGTCAAAAAACGAAAATGCGGAACCAGCGACACCGACTTCCGAAATAAAAGTTATCACTTTGCAGTGTTTTTTTCTAAAACTATGAATTTTGGAAACATCTAAGAAAGTGCAGTCATTTCGAATAAGCTAAGTATTTTCGACTTCACGTACAACTGTCACAGTGGCGTATGTGGACGACGTGTAGATTTGTATTCGAGAGTCCCCGGGTTCGATTCCCAAGGTTACGAAATCGAATTTTCTATTTAAATGTCATTTTGAATTTTTAAATATATCTATTAAATATTTTTATAAATAACTAAAAAAAGTCTGCAGGAGAAAGAAAGTCGAAAATATCAACACGGAAGTTAGGTATTTCTAATGCGCAAGTACCTACACGTTATCTAAGCTATTACAAAAATAAAAAAAATTCTGACCTAATGTTTTTATTAACCGACCGCGACTTATTGATAATGGGCATAATGAAATAGGTAACAGATTCATCTGAAAATTGCGATGAAAATGATCAAAAGCAAGAAATTAGATTTAAAATTGATTTTGTTTATAATAAAAAGGAATCATAGTTATATATGAATGTTAGGTACCTAATCTTTGAGGCCGTTTACACATTATGCCGCAGCTGCAGCGGCACCGCCGTCGCTGCATCAGTCACCCTTGGATTTGTATGAACACACGGCGCCGCGGCGGCGCGCCGCAAGGGCTCATACAAATCCAAGAGAAACCAATACAGCGGCATCGCCACAGAATATAATAGTATGGCACCGCGGGCGGCGCACAGTGGTCTGAAAATCGAGCTCCATACTCATAGAAACTTAAAGTTCGGAAATAAAAAAACAAAAATTGTAATGGGTCTAGTATACCTCCCTTTACGTAATATTAACGTATGGATGGTATCAGTCGCTCCACGCGTGAGAAAAAAAAGTTTTTTATTTTTTTTGTATGGGAGAAAACACTTAATGTACATTTTTTTGAAACTGAATGGAACTGATAGGCTGGAACTCGCACGAGCTATTGTACGATACACGGCCATCAAGATGACATACAATTCATGCACCGTTCGGCGCCGCTTTGCACGTAGCAAATTTTTGAAATTTTGAATTTTCGATACGTGATTTTTCAAATCTTTGACGAGGTTAAATTAACTTGCCGATCGATTTACTTATACTATCGTTAGTTGTAGCCTGCTTATGACCTTTGTGATGACAACAATTAAAAATTATATTGATTATATACGTTTTTTTTTATTTCATTCCAAGAACTAACTCATTTAATCACCGTGATTATGGTTGAGTTATAATTATATACTAATGACATGAGCATCAACCAGCTCTAGCAGGGCCAAATGGGCCCTAGTCACAATAAAATTCTATTGTCTGTAATATTAAAGTCTGTAAAACCTAATTAAAGAATAGCGAACGATAATGAGGGTAGTTGTATAAAAACAGGACGTTTGAGCTTACTTTTATCAGTAGCTCTCAGTACTTGTGCGCGCTAACTTATTACGTTATTTTTTTTATTGTGCTGTGATGGAAGGTTGTGATACCAATTTGGACATTGTCATGTTTGTGTCAAACAACAATTGTTTTTCACAGCCCAATGTTTTATTTGAAGTTTTTGAGAATACTATTGATTTGTCAGAAAATGAAAAGAGGGTATTGAAACAATTCTGTCAGACTTATGTTTGTTCGTTGAGGAACAAATGGATCTCGTGTAATCTCACGAGACGTACATACATACATAACAAAGTATGAGACATGGCTGCAAGAGAACATAAAATGGCCTGAGATCATGAAAGGAAAGATGACCCCTTATTTAGTGTCAGTAGAGCAGCAAACCCGTTCCAGTTCTGACTTTGTTTTAAATGAGGGTGCATCAACATCCTACACACCGGAGACGTGCAGTGTTGGAACATCAACATCAGTTGTGAGGCCGAGAAAACCATTTAAAGAGCTAAGCCCGCTACAGAAGAGAAGGAGAGCGGAAGACCTCCTAACGTATAGCACTGAAAGCCTTGCTCATGCAACCGGTTTGAAAGCACATGACAAGAATATAGCAGATATCGTTAAACTAGTCTCGGAGCAAAGAGGCTACAAGGATAAATAAATTGTTAAAGCCCAAGGAAACTGTGCCTATATATTCCGCTGATAAAGCTTTATTTATTTTGACCTCATTGAAGCTTTCGAAGTGGCAGTATATAACATTAAGATCTTGTGCAAAAGAAGAAGGAGTACCACTGTGTCCTTCTTATACTGCCATCCTTGAGGCGAAGAAGGACTGCTGCCCTCCAAAAGTTACCATTATACATCACGGAAGGAGAGGTAAAAGTAAAGCTAAATTTTGGATAAAACTGTGCAAAGCTTGGAAAATTCCTACGTGTGGAACCTTCGCTGGATGGCAAAGAGTTAACAATTATATGCAAGTATGGCTTTGATGGTGCTTCAGGGCAAAGTTTGTATAAGCAAACTATGGCAGACGAAGACGATTCCAGTATGTTTATGTGTTCTTTTGTGCCTCTGCGCTTAGTTTGTGGCGAAGAAAAGGTATGGGAGAATCCAAAGCCATCTTCCACAATGTTCTGCTGACCAATTTATTTTAAGTTTTCAAACGAAAACAAGTTGAACATCGTGGAAGAACAGGCTCTGATTGAGGCTCAGATTGAAGCAGTGTCTAATTATAACTCAACCATAATCACGGTTGTAGAATCCTGTTGATTCCGTACTTATGTTAAACATATCACTTCACTGGCTCACTACCACACCAAGCGCCATCGTATATAGCCTGCTTCACTTTGTCTGTTTCCCGCCATTCCTCGTAACTGACAGATGACATAACATAACTGACAGCAGCTACCCCGCTTGTGTGAATGAGACAGTGTTTACATATCTATTTAATAGATACACTACAACGGTGATTAAATGAGTTAAGTAGTTCTTGGAATGAAATTAAAAAAAAACGTATAGGTACTTATAATCAACATAATTTTTAATTGTTGTCATCATAAAGGTCATAAGCAGGCTAAAAGTAACGATAGTATAAGTAAATCGATCGGCAAGTTCATTTATTCACGTCAAAGATTTGAAAAATCACATATCGAAAACACAAAATTTCAAAAATTTGCTACGTGCAAAGCGGCGCCCAACGGTCCATGAATTGTATGTCATCTTGATGGCCGTGTATGGTACAATAGCTCGTGTGAGCTCCAGCCTATCAGTTCCATTCATTTCAAAAAAATGTACATTAACCCCCTTATTCATAAAACTTATCAAACCTATTTTAGTTAAAATGGGGTTTGTCTCTTTCTTACACACAGAAATGACAACGTGACAGATAAAGACAAACGTTCTATAAACCTATTTTAGCTAAAATAGAGATAAAATAGGATTATGAATAAGGGGGTTAGTGTTTTCTCCCATACAAAAAAAAACAAAAAACTTTTTTTCTCACGCGTGGAGCGACTGATACCATCCATACGTTAATATTACGTAAAGGGAGGTATACTAGACCCATTACAATTTTTGTTTTTTTATTTCCGTACTTTAAGTTTCTATGAGTATGGAGCTCGATTTTCAGACCACTGTGCGGCGGCGAGTTTTGATAGATCTTATCAAAACTCGTCGCCGCGCCGCACCGCCGGCGGCGCGGCGGCGCGGCGGCGCCGTGTGTTCATACAAATCCAAGGGTGACTGATGCAGCGGCGCCGCGGCGGCGGCGGCGGCGATGCCGCTGCAGCTTCGGCATGATGTGTAAACGGCCTCAAGGATTAGGTACTCGTACCTAACATTCATACATAATTATTATGATTTCTATTTATTATAAACACAATCAATAAAAATTAAACTCTTGCTTGTGATAATTTTCATCGCAATTTTCGGATGAATCTGTGATTTCTTTATGCATATTATCAATAAGTCGCGGTCTGTTAATAAATTTAGGTTTTTTTTATTGTTACAATGGCATAGAAAACGTGTAGGTACTTACGCATTAGAAGTAACTTCCGTGTTGATATTTTCGACTTTCTTTCTCCTGTGAAAGATAATTACATTGTAGACGTTTTTTTAGTTATTTATAAAAATATATTTAAAAATTCAAAATACATTTAAATAAAATTAAATCGATTTCGTATCACTGGGAATCGAACCCGGGGACCCTTGAACACGAACCTGCGCGTCGTCTACATAAGCCAATGTAACGATTGCGTATCTCGTCGAAAAAACTGAGCTTATGCGTAATAAGTGCATTTTCTTAAACTACCAAAATTCATAGCGAAAAAAAATATTCAGTAATAATAAAATGCTCTTACTTTTTAATTTCGTTCATATGTTCGGCGTTTGTTTTATATGAACGTTTTGTAGTCCTCCTAAGGGAATGTTTCACTTTATTTCCCATATTTACAAATGATATAATTGATAGCAAATTATTACGCTATTTTAACTTAAAAGTATTTTATATTTACATGAAATAAAAATATTTACAGAAAGAAGATATGCAAATAGTAATAATAAACAATGAATGTATGTAGGTACAAATAAATAATGCGGCGAAAAGAGCGACGCGTCCGTATAGTATCAGGCCTCGGCCGGCATTATTGCTACACGCACGGGGGTTTACCGTTTACGTACACATGCGCACTTATTATGTTCGGAACTATGAATATTATGCTATTTACAATAAAACTATTGTTTGAACTAAAAAAATAAAACACTATTATTTTAGTATGTTGCTTGTAGAATGATCTGACAAAAAATCAGAATGATTGTATGTATATTAGTATGGTTTCTATTGTAAAAAGAGTTTTTAGAGGTATCTTCATGATTTTTTTCTATCGTACCAAATAAGTTGTATTATGTTTTCAAAACACTATCTATCTAAAAATTCAAAATACATTTAAATAAAATTTAAAAAGAAAGTACGATTTCGTAATCTTGGGAATCGAACCCGGGGACTCTCGAATACAAATCTACACGTCGTCCACATACGTCACTGTGACAGTTGTACGTGAAGTCGAAAATACCGACTGCACTTTCTTAGATGTTTCCAAAATTCATAGTTTTATTGCAAAAATAAAAATATTCAGTTAAAAATAAAATGCTCATACTTTTTACTTTCGTTCATATTATGTTCGGCTTTTGTTTTATATGAACGTTTTGTAGTCCTCCTAACGGAATGTTTCACTATATTTCCCATTTATTTACAAATTATTACCCTATTTTAACTTTGTTAGGTTACGCGGACCACTGCCGGTAGACACAAGTGAAACGCCCGGGAGTTGGGACTCGCCGTACAATAGATGGCGCGCGCCTTGCACCCATACATAACAAACTTAAAAGTATTTTATATTTACACGAAATAAAAATATTTACGGAAAGAAGATAATGCAAATAATAATAAACAATGAATTTACAAATAAAACTTAACAAAAACATAACAATTTTGACGGAAATAGTGCGGCGAAAAGAGCGACACGTCCGTATAGCATCAGGCCTCGGCCGGCAGTGTCGCTACACGGGCGTTCACGCACACATGCGCACTTTTTATGTTCGGAACTATGAATATTCGATTTACAAAAAAACTATTGTTTTAAATAAAAAAATAAAACACTATCATTTTAGTATGTTACTTGTAGAATAATCTGACAAAAAATCAGAATGATTGTATGTATATTAGTATGGTTTTTATTGTAAAAAGAAAGTTTTTTAGAGGTATGTTCATGATTTTTTTCTATCGTACCAAATTAGTTGTATTGTGTTTTCAAAACACTATCTATCTAGCATATATCCTGAAGAATATCATATATTTTTCTGATTTTGTTTACTGTAGGCGATCATATACTTTTATTGTTTCGAAAACTACCGTTTTTTTGCGTTTAGGTCCTGTAAGCGCCTTAAGTAGATATAAATTTACCACAGAGGTTTAATGTCTCCCATTAAATTAAATATAAAATGTAGGTATGCATTAGATCAAAAAGATACTGGCTGAATAAAACTGACTTTGAATGTTTGAAGAGAAGGTGAATTAAACTTTGTTTTTATTTTGAGTAGGTATATTAGTACAGTAAAATATCATCCAGTATATGTCGCAGCCATCTGGTTGAATTAGCCGTTTAGTCCGCCTGGACTTTGGTAGTAGTGCTCGCCTCACTTCGCTCTCTCGGCTCGCACGCGGTTGATCACAGTTCTAACCTAACCTAACCCATTTGGTCGGGGTGCCCTGGCTTAGTTACTGCGACCAATTCGGCTCGCGCGTGATTAATTACAGTTCCAACCTAAATTATAATTGAACATCATTCAGGCCGTTAGTTGAACGGCCGCCGTTTGACCGTTTGCTAAAAGGCTAGGGGGTTAAGGCTAATTATACCAGTTGGCTACGACATACATGTTCTACGTATTTATACACAGTAGTAAAATAATTATACTAAACAACAGTAAGCTTTGGTAATAAAGTTCTGGTTGGCATAATAATCCTCACAGTTCAGTCATTTGAATGGTGTGCGTAGTGGTCTAATATTTCGGCTAAGCATTCGCCAACGTCCATACTACGTTGAATACACCGGTTCTCGTCCGATCACCGAAGTTAAGCAACATCGGGCGCGGTCAGTACTTGGATGGGTGACCGCCTGGGAACACCGCGTGACGTTGGCTTTTTGCTTTTCTTGTGTGAATACTTATTTTATTTACAAAATATCATTGAGGTTTTCATTTTATTATTTTTTATCCCCATTTCAAAAATATGTCGCATGCTTAATGGAACAATGACCCATTAGTAGATAGGTCAGAATTGAGTTATTTCCGGATTTTTTTTTACTCAGATCGCATCAATGTTTATAAATACAAGTATTCATGATTAATTAATAATCGAATCAAAACAGTTTTAATTTTATGCGTCAACAAGTAGGATAAGTCCTCATAGCAAGATCTCCTTTTGCGATTTCCCAAAATACGTTTTTTTGAGTTAAGTCAGTATTCCATTAAGCATGCGATGTGTTCGTATTGATAAAATAAAATTTATCGTTAATTTGCATAGAATATACACGTTCTACATGTTTAGAGCAGATGTAAATAATGCTTAGCAACAACAAGTTTGGTGATAAAGTGCTTGTTGGCAACTTGCCCGCAGTTTATTAATTTGTATGGTATCGGTGTACTATTTCGGCCAAGCACTCGCCAACGTCCATACTACGTTGAATACACCGGTTCTCGTCCGATCACCGAAGTTAAGCAACATCGGGCGCGGTCAGTACTTGGATGGGTGACCGCCTGGGAACACCGCGTGACGTTGGCTTTTTGCATTTTATTTTTTAATTTGAGTAATTATTTCCAAAAAAATATCTCCAGACGTTTTTATTTTGATATTATTTTGTATCATCATCATTCTCCTGCCCTTAATCCCAATTTATTCGAGGTCGGCGCAACATGTCTTAGTCGTCATCCCCGGTAGTCACCCCCTTTTTCATTTTATATCCCCACATCAAAAATGTGTACCTATTTAGTTTGACTGCACTATATTGAAATAACATGAAATTGAAAAATTGTTTATGATTTTAATAAGTACATACTTAAGCCTTAGCTGCTAGTGATTATTCTAATTAAATCGTTATTGTTAATTTGCATAGAGTATACACGTTCTAAGGATGTAAATGATGCTTAGCGACAACACACTTGGTTACAAAGTGCTTGTTGGCAACTTGCCCGCAGTTCAATAATTTGTATGATACTGGTCTAATATTTCGGCAAAGCATTTGCCAACGTCCATACTACGTTGAATACACCGGTTCTCGTCCGATCACCGAAGTTAAGCAACATCGGGCGCGGTCAGTACTTGGATGGGTGACCGCCTGGGAACACCGCGTGACGTTGGCTTTTTGCTTTTGTTTTGTGAATAATTATCGACAAAAAAAAAATTATATACATCGATATCTAAAGATTATAAAATAAAAACAAAAAAGGTTAGATGTTTTTTTTGGGTTCAACGACCGCTGGATGTTTTGTTACTGAAGTATGAGTAGAGAAAATCTGTTTTCTTTAGTTTTGTCGTGTTGAGATATTGATGCCCAGCACGTCTGTGAGGTCTACAACTCTACACAGTAAGAAGTTGATTTTTAACTGATATTTCAAGTGACTACCCTAACAGAGGTCGGTGACTCCACAAAAAAAAATCATCCTACTGTTTATTTTAAATTATGCTGAGCAACATCAAGTTTGGTTATAAAGTGCGTGTTGGCAACTTGCCCACAGTTCAATAATTTGTATGATAGTGGTCTAATATTTCGGTGTAGCTTTCGCCAACGTCCATACTACGTTGAATACACCGGTTCTCGTCCGATCACCGAAGTTAAGCAACATCGGGCGCGGTCAGTACTTGGATGGGTGACCGCCTGGGAACACCGCGTGACGTTGGCTTTATGCTTTTTTTTTTGTAAATACATACTTATTTACAAAATATCATTGAGGTTTTTATTTTATTATTTTTTATCCCCATTTCAAAAATATGTGTTCGTATTGATAAAATAAAATGTATCGTTAATTTGCATAGAATATACACGTTCTACATGTTTAGAGCAGATGTAAATAATGCTTAACAAGCTTGGTTATAAAGTGCTTGTTAGCAACTTGGCCGCAGTTTATTAATGTGTATGATAGTGGTCTAATATTTCGGCCACGCATTCGCCAACGTCCATACTACGTTGAATACACCGGTTCTCGTCCGATCACCGAAGTTAAGCAACATCGGGCGCGGTCAGTACTTGGATGGGTGACCGCCTGGGAACACCGCGTGACGTTGGCTTTTTGCATTTGTTTTGTAAATATTTATCTACAAAAAAAAAAATTTGAATATACATATAATATTTATTTAATCACGAAAATATTTAATGAGATTTTATTTTATAAATTTTTATCTTCTTTAATATTGTTAAAGATAAAGTTATATGTATGTTTAGAAGATAAACTCTGGAAGTAATGATCCGTCATATATATTTTATGTTAAAAGTTATGTTAAAAGAAACTTGTTTTGGATTAAGAAAAAAAAAACCGGCCAAGGGCGTGTCGGACTACGCACAATGAAAGGTTCCGTAGTTGGAATACATTTATCCCAAGAACAAACTTAACTTTATAGTTGAAAAACATGTTCACCCATACACTCCAACTGAAAATGTAAGTTTGCACGCACAATATTGAGAGATTTACCATTTTGTTTTAAGACCACAGACTTCTTATAGGTTTTCCTGTAATCTATTAGGTATAGGACTACGTTCTGTATTTTTTTTTCAAAATTTTAGGCTCAGTAGTTTCGGAGATAAGGGGGGAATGGTCAATTTTCGTCTATTTTCTTAAATAACTTTAATACAATTTACTTTAAAATTATGAAAAAAGTATATTCGAGATCCTCGCAGTAAGCCCTTTCGTTTGATATGCTACCCGGTACCTACAGATTGCGAAACTTTTTTTTATATTTTTTTAATTTTCCCTCCAAAAATGACCCCCGTGTTCAAAATTCATTTATTCACGTTATACGTTATCGTCTGTGTTTGGGTCACATAGATTCATATGTGTACCAAATTTTAATTTAATCGGTCCACTAGATTCGGAGCAAATTGGCTGTGACAGACGGACGGACAGACAGACACACGAGTGATCCTATAAGGGTTCCGTTTATTCCTTTTGCGGTACGGAACCTTAAAAATCAAGCAAAGTCGCGGGCAAAAACTAGTATCAAGTAACTACCAAGTATATTGATAACGTAATTCGTATCGATCTCGAAGATCAAACGAAGTTATACAATAGTGTTTACATTTAATTGTAATCTGGTATAATAATTTCAAGTGCGGTCATTCATAATATTTATTATCTTTACACAAATGATGTTTAAGAATCATTGTGCGATAAGTGCATAATATCAATAAGATATTGAAAGTCAAATTCAAATCAATGATTTCAAGATGGCCATTAAAATACACTTTTGGACGTCAAAATTAGGAAAAATAAAATCCTCCTTCCCTCTCACAGAGAGGAGGCCTGTGTCCCAGCAGTGGGAACATTAAAGGCTGATTATTTATACTATATGTGAAGCCGAAGTACCTAGAATAAATTTACTATTTATACTTACTACAATAGATGCAAAGTATTAAAAAATTTGGCATGGCAGATAAATTAATGTTGATACACACATGGTGCTCACATATTTATAAATGTTGCAACCGTAGATGATTTTTCGTAAAGCTCTAGTGACGTGGTATCGTATTTCGACGTCTCACACACCGGCCCATTAGCTCAGTTGGTTAGAGCGTCGTGCTAATAACGCGAAGGTCGCGGGTTCGATCCCCTCATGGGCCACATATCTCTTTTTGTATTTTTGTGGTTGTATGAAACAATGTTTTGTTGTGAAAGAATGTCCCCCATGAATGTGGCCTATGTTTAGACAAGATTTTGCTTATAATAGTTAAAATAGTTTGACATTTAATATTGTTTGTATGGATAAAGGGAGATGTTAATAACTATAGGTTTATAGGATGATCCTTGTACATGAATTAGGAAACATTCTATGCAAGCACGAAAGGTATTTTTACATGATGCAAGAGTCCATGAAAATGGATTAATGAAACTAGTGCCTGTGTAGGTGACGTAAAATATTATTTAAGGCTTCAAATGGAGTCCATTTGATTATTCTTATTATTTCTAAATTGCTAAGAGTTAATTAATTAAAATCCTTTCCTTGTGCTCGTCAGCTGATAAAATCGTAGATGTATTGTTACTATCATCAAAAGTTTTGGTCTGTTTCATGGAACAAGGAAGGAACTTGAAGGAACTTGTGAAAAAAATATCTACAATCCATGTATTTTCATTCGTAAGGCACTTAACAAAAGTATACAGACTAACTTATCGTTTACTAAAGTAAAACAAGTAACCCATCGTAGCAGTCGCCGAGCTAGTTTTCTAATTTTACCGAAGATGAGAACTAAGTTTGGCAAAAAAATGTTAACTTCTGAAGGAGCACAATTATGTAACAAAATACCCTCATGTATAAAAAAATTAAACTCATTCAAAGCATTCAAAACTCAATTAGCTGCTTATTTAATCACAAATAACACCCTTCCTAAATGCTGAACGCTATTGCATTCAGCATTTAGGAAGGGTGTTATTTCACGTCACGGTAGCAATATTATGATACACCCATCCATTGATGGGTGTATCATAATATTGCTACCGTGACGTCTGGGGGTCTACTCCCTAAGTCCATCAACGAAGTAACGAGCCCGTCCGACAGTAGTCCGATACGTCGGACTGAACCCTACTCCCTAACGATTTCGGATTCATCAGTTTCAAACGGAATCATAGACAATATTCGTGAACGAAAGACGCATAGCAATAGAGTTGCGCTATTTTACCGGTCTATTACCGATTTACTTATTTTGTAGTTTTCTAGCTTATTAAACAAAAATTAATACTTTTGTCGTTAGAAAATTACCACATTTTTTAAAATATAATTTTTATTATGTCTTTAAATATAGATTTTAATTATTTTTGCCATTTTGTCCGGAAACCAGCATCATCCTGTTGATACCTTTGCATGTTTACTTTTTGAAGAAAATTTTCAAATGAAACGTCAAAGTATAGCACGGATTTTTCTATGGCTATAGTAAGTACGATGTTGTTGCTACCACGGAATATAAAAAAACAGGCTGCTACGCAGTGCCATTCCGCCGCCCGTGCACCTAGCGAGTAGCGCACCTAGCTGCTAGCGAGTAGCGCACCTAGTTGCTAGCGAGTAGCGCAGCAAAAGCGACGCGGGCGACAGAGAGAGAGAACCCCGATCGCGAACGTACACGGACGTACAACGGCGATCCTCCGCGACTCTCAGTCGCAATCGCAAAGCCATTTATATATTTTGTACACAGTGTGCTTTATTCATTGTATGTTAAAAAGCCCATTAAATGATTATTTAAAGAAGTGACTTTAAAAAAGTTCATAAACTTCGTTAGCGTGGAAGTTTTCTGTATTCTAATTAGCTTTTCATTCCATGGTTAATTGTGTAAAATGGCCCCAACCGCTGCAGCAACTCACGAGCAAATTGATGCCCTTCTTGATTTTATGGGTGAGAACCAAGAATTGGCTCGTGGATTATTGAAGGGTGCCGACGGGAGAGTTCGCTCAAAACGGCTATGGGAAAACCTGTGCAACTCCCATAACTCAATGGGAAGTTTCACTAAGTCCGTCGAGGAGCGGTAAAGGGTGAGGATCTAAAAGTAAACAAAAAATGGGTGGGACAAATTGGTAACACATCTCAATAAGTTGAAAAATCTTTAATATGTCCTTACCTTCATTCTTGGATCAACACCACTTCGGGGTATGTGTCGAGGCAAAAGAGGTATTAAATCCGCACATAAGTCCCCGAATAATTCCCGAGTGAGCCTAGTTCCCGAGAGAGTAGTCCCTATGAACTCAAAGTCGGGAATACTCGCCAACCTAAAGTTTTGGCGTAAATAAAATCAACGTTTCTTCCGCTCCTCCTGTAAAGCTTCTTCAATAATTAAAAAAGCAGCCATAGTTTGAAATTCTTTTATTTTAGTAACTTTCGTCGATAGCACGAGAACTATTTTGATGTCGTATCAACTGACATAACTATCCGTCAAAACCAGTGTCATGGTCAACTGTTCGGACGGGCAAAACACATCGGGAGTAGGGACAAC
This sequence comes from Amphipoea lucens, assembly GCA_947508005.1. Lineage (NCBI taxonomy): Eukaryota > Metazoa > Arthropoda > Insecta > Lepidoptera > Noctuidae > Amphipoea > Amphipoea lucens. The sequence continues at coordinate 14,600,495 of OX382379.1, forward strand.
AGTCAAATCGCGTTGTCATTCATTCTTCGCTCGGGCCCCGAACGAATCATCCGTCCGTAGGTCATAGGGAGTAGGAAACGCCCGTAACGAAGGCCGAAACGACGGACTTTGTGCTTAGGGAGTAGACCCCCTGTGCCGAACTTTATACAATACGTAACATAATTAACGCAAGACCTCATACACCCCAATTAGAGTATTGAGTTAAAAGCATTATACAATGACAAACACTTTTTTTTTTTTTAAAGCTAACTATTATTATCAAGAAAATCGTGTTGATCCTAGCATTACTTTATGCATTCAAAATTGAGTCTTCTTGCCTTAAAGTAAGACTTAATTTTCTTTGGCTCAATCGGCGGTCAGTATGGCAAAATACATAATTTTTGAAAAAAAAACCTAAATTAAAATTTACTGCAATCGTTTCAGTAGTCAATTATGAACAAACTACTTTCAGGACTTGCGTTTATTCTGTTACACCTTGTATACTTAATTTATATTTTAAGCATTGTTCTGATACACCTTGTATACTTAATTTATATTTTAAGCATTGTTCTGATATGACTTGTCTTTTTTGAGAATAAATATCTTTAAACCTAACTTGCTCTTTGCCCCCCCCCCCCATTAACATTTATAACATTACATATCGTCTATAGTCCCGGAAGGGTGGGGCAGAGGTGTGTACCTATAGTACACCCACATTTCGCCTGTTAATGTTTAAGTCTCATGTAATAGGGGGCGAGCCTATTTCCATCAACGGGCACGAATCCAGAGTTCCAGACAAACATTAGTATACATAGAATACTCTTTATTATCTTATTGTTTGGCAATTCTTCGGGCTATGTCGGTTACCTTGGTTCTCCTGCGGACCTCTTCATTTCTGATTCGATCCCGCAGGGAAACTCCAAGCATAGCCCTCTCCATTGCCCTTTGGGTGACTTTCAAACTTAAGTGGCAGTGGGCAGGGCACATTGCTCGCGGAACAGATGGCCAATGGGGCCGAAAGGTTCTGGAGTGGCGACTGCGTACCGGAAGGCGTAGCGTTGGAAGGCCTCCCACAAGGTGGACCGACGACCTTGTGAAGGCCGCAGGAACTCGTTGGATGCGAGAAGCACAAAACCGGTCGAAGTGGCGGTGCTTGGGGGAGGCCTATGTCCAGCAGTGGACGTCTTTCGGCTGAAATGATGATGATGATCTTATTGTTTGGCAATTCTTCGGGCTATGTCGGTTACCTTGGTTCTCATGCGGACCTCTTCATTTCTGATTCGATCCCGCAGGGAAACTCCAAGCATAGCCCTCTCCATTGCCCTTTGGGTGACTTTCAAACTTAAGTGGCAGTGGGCAGGGCACATTGCTCGCAGAACAGATGGCCGATGGGGCCGAAAGGTTCTGGAGTGGCGACTGCGTACCGGAAGGCGTAGCGTTGGAAGGCCTCCCACAAGGTAGACCGACGACCTTGTGAAGGCCGCAGGAACTCGTTGGATGAGAGAAGCACAAAACCGGTCGAAGTGGCGGTGCTTGGGGGAGGCCTATGTCCAGCAGTGGACGTCTTTCGGCTGAAATGATGATGATGATGATCTTATTGTTAAGAGCGATATTTTAAAGACAACCTTTGGATGAAACATTAACATTATATTTTATTTATAACATTCATTTTAATAACATTTTTTTTTCTAGCTTCTAACCTACGAGCCATCAGAACGTTTAGGCGCTGGCAAAGACGGCATCGAAGAGATAAAGCGCCATCCATACTTCAAACACATCGACTGGCAGTATATATACGACAGCTGGACGGTGCCCGACTAGCCGGGACCTCACAGTGTGACTTTAGAGTACGTTGTTGTAGTAAGATTGTAGTGGGTTTTATGTGGCTTTTGGACGTATTGGTTCTTGAAAAAAGAGAGGCTCGTGGCTAAATAAAGAGCCGCATTGGTCGACCGACGGTTAAGCTACAGTTGCCGCGGTCGGTTCGTGGATGGGTGACCATCCATTTTCGCTAATCGTCGACGGTGGGAGGGGTGTCTTAGGCACCAAAGATTTCCAAACATGGGCGCCATATTTGGATATCAAAGCCCTAAGCAGTGGAACACAATATAGGCTATAAAAAAAATATATTATTAAATGCTACACTAAAATAGGTTACTCCGTTTATCGACCCCAAAAAATTCACCCTAAGGTGGATATGCGGAAACGCACTTCCGAGAATCCACCCTGAGCCTGTAAAATCCGTTTATCCAATTTGTAGGGTGGATTTCTTGGGGTTGATAAACGGAATTAATAATATAATAATATTTATTTCATAAAACAAGAAACACATTGCACTGTATGCATTGTAGATTATAAATACATTTGTCACACTATAAGCACAATTGAATAGACTCTATCCCTTAAACTAGGTCTAGCCTGTATCTTAAGAGATAAGGTTCAGCCGTATGGGTACAGTAAATAATTCACATTCTGTAACAAGTGAAACAGCGTCGATATGCTAAAGTCATTCTTTGAAATAAGTATAAGGTCCGACCGCGCCAGATTTGCCAAAAATGTAAACAACAATGGCCGCTCGAAGTTAAATAAAATCGATTAACAAGAGTATTTATTTTAAGTAATGTTAGTTTTCGTCTAAATCTCCGAGCTAACTAGACGAAAACAAGTAAGCAATGTTTGTTTTCGGCCAAATCTCCGAGCTAAAATAAATACTCTTGTTTATCGATTTTATTCAATTTCGAGCGGCCATTGTTGTTTACATCTTTGGCAAATTTGGCGCGGTTGGACTTTAGGTAGGTTACTTAGTGTGCTGTGTATGTGAGTGAGAGTTCGTGTATGTGTGTGTATGTGTGCGTGGATTTTGTGATTGTATTTTTACGAGATGTATATGCTAGAAGATTCTCCGTTGTGAGGTAGTTCTGTTGTAGTAGTCATTCGAGTGATTTTTTGTTTTAGCGTGTGTCTGTTCAAAATGAAGTATTATTTGTAGTTTCTTATATATATAAGTACCTATGACGTAATATTGGCGCTGGGCAAACGTAGTTTTATGTTTTACACCTGATGGGACATATTTTGTGTGTGTGTTTTTGGGTTAGATCTTGGCATGCCTCTATGAGTTCTGAAGACAGACTGCAAGAGCAGCTGTCTAACTGTTAATACTTTACATTCATCATAAAGTTATTTGGTTGGGTATAAGTATGGTTTCTTACACATAATTTAAGTACCTACGGCTCTTTGAGCTCGCTCTGTCCTCAGGAAATTTGTTTTAATAGCACCACCCCATGCAGTAATGCAATATCCAATAATCGACAGTGCAAAATAAACCATTTTTGACACAGAAACTGTGTCAAAAGCTTTCGACAGATCCAGAAAAATATACCCAATCACTTAGCCTCACTATCAAGTTTTCTTGCTACGAATTGTGTAAGATCCACTACAGCATCTTCCGTCGAAACCCCAGACTTGAAGCCATACTGGTTCCCGGCAATAATGCTATGTTTATGTAAAAAACCCCTAAGTTGTCAGAAGTAATCTGACTTGACTGAATTTGGTATTATGTTGAAAATGTAGAATGTATAGCTAACGTTTTTCCAATATGTTCAAAAGCCACGATAATCATCTCAATATCACAGTATATGTTAGATCTGTATAGTACAACCAATATTCCTATATTTATCTGTTAACGAAAAAATATTGAATATACTATAGTTCAGTCTAAAATAAATTGTTTAATGAAGTCCATTAGTTTATTTTAGACATATTTTAACTTTATAAGTTATTTTATTGCCAGTTTTTAATTGTAATTTATTCTTTATTACACGTTGTTTATTTTTTTTTTGTTATTATAAATTCTACAATTCCAAAACATTTTGGTACAGACGCCAGCACATCAAGCTACCCGAAACTGTCAAAATTTTCCCAATCAACTTTGAACCTCATGCTTTAGCGATAAAGTTGAAAATCTATTAAAGAAATTTGACAGATTGTAGTAGCTTGGTGAGCTGGCGTCTGTACGTCATACTTATTTATCAACAAAAACAAATATAATCCAAAGCGCAATGGAGGGAATTTATAACATAACATTACGCCTGTAAACACCAAAGGCTTACGCAAAGGTGCATATAGTATTTCCACATTTCGCCAATTATGTTATAACTTTATAAGTATCATGTATCATAGTCCGCACGGAACTAGTTGGCCGCTGAGGTGGGGACAAGGGTGAGGCGGCGGTTCGCAACGCACGTACTGAGTAATGCGCCCCCGCCCCGCACTCCCACCGCTCACATACCTAAGGCGCGGCCAACTAGTTCCGCAAGGACTTATAGCCCACGTTCGCAGGGACGTAAAAACATTGCGGCGGGATCTTTAACCCTCGGTAATGAGCACAGCGTTGAGAATCCAACAGAAAGCATCCTAGCGCGTAGCGCGTCAAAATAACACACTGCTGAATTTTGAACTCTCGGCGCTGAGCAGAACGTAGAAAATCCAGTGCGCGCAAAAAAATCGTTGCGGGTAAAACGTGGCCGTGCGGACCTGGGCTTAGAGATTTCATTTAAGGGGACTACATGACCTAAAGCGCGGTCACTGTCGGACTGCATAGAAAAGAAAGAGAAGCGCTATGACACAACGCTGGTAATTTATTGCAAAATATGAAGCAATTATCTATTTACAAAAAATCTATTGTTTGGACTAAAAAATTAAAACACTAGTGCTTTAGTATGTTGCTTGTAGAATAATCTGACAAAAAGTTTTTATATCGTATCAAATTAGTCGTATTATGTTTTCAACACACTATCTACCTAGCATACATCCTGAAGAATATCATATATTTTTCTGATTTATTTACTGTAGTCGATCATATGCTTTTATTGCTTCTAAAACTTGCGTTTTACATTTAGGTCCTTTAATCTCCTTAAAATTGTGTGAAAATATATCTGAGGAGCTTATAAACGGTAGCGTGATATCATAGACGTAAGTCATATTATTATACAATATGGAAACCACATATGTATATGCAAAAAAAATCAGCTGTTCCCTACAAATCGGCGAGATATGCGAACATAAATGTATGGAACAGCTGATTTTTTTCGCAACCGATTTCGTTCATTTTTTTTAGGGTTCCGTACCCAAACGGGTATTACTAAGACTCCACTGTCCGTCCGTCTGTCTGTCTGTCACCAGGCTATATCTCAAGAACAGTGATAGCTACACAGTTGACATTTTCACAGATGATGTATTTCTGTTGCTGCTATAACAACAAATACTGAAAACAGAATAAAATAAATATTTAAGGGGAGCTCCCATACAACAGACGTAATTTTTTTGCCATTTTTTGCTCGATATTAATAACGGCAACAGGTACACGCTTGAAATTTTTACAGAATAGGTACTTGGTTGTATATTCACTTTAAAAATAAATAATTAAAATAAAATAAATTAAGGGGGGCTCCCATACAAAAAGCGTGATTTTTTTTATATAATATGTAGTGTTAAATATTGTACGGTGGTACGGAACCCTTCGTATGCGAGTCCGACTCGCACTTGGCCGGTTTTTTTGTATATCGTCAGAAAAGGCGATAACATGTATGTGGTATTATATAATTGCATATGTGGTTTCCATACTGTATGTGTTGGGCTAAATATATTTGTAGACACAGTTAGTATATTTGTAGACCCATGTTATGTAGTGGAATAATAATATAGTTCTTTATTTTTATCACTTGCAATTTCAGACTATTTCACTAAAGCCGGCTTGCACCACAATTCATCAAATGCAATTAGCGCTAAACGTATTTAAAATGTAGGTGTATGTTTTTTTTATTTTATTGCTGAATGGGTCTTATTTTGACCTCGATCACGCCTGATGGAAACCTATCGATGAGGTCTATGATGGAACGAGCGCCCAGAAGATGCCTGTTCACTTTTGCTTTGAAGGCAGACGGGTTACAGATAAAGTCAAAGTCAAAGCATTTATTTCAAATAGGCACATAAAAGGCACTTTTGAACGTCAAAAATTATCTTAAAATAGTGCCATCCACGAAGACGCGCCCCACTCTTCTTATTAATCGCTAGTTAATTCCGCTGGTGTTTTAGTTTTTTGATACACACTAATTAGATTGCCCACTAATAAGTAATTACTGTGTATCGACAAAACTAAAACACTAGCGTAATGTTGCATACTTTTACTGTAAGCGATTTGGAAGGAGAGTGGGTCGCGTCTTCGTGAATGGCGCTATCTGTAAATGTGGAAGGGAAACACAGACCCTGGCACAGAGTTCTACACTTTGGCTGTGCGCATCTATACAAATAAATAAAATTGGAGTGTCTGTTTGTAATATTAAAATAACCACTTTTCACTAAATGCATATGGATGTATACACGGTACATATACCAAAATAACATTTATTTTTAATTTTTGTCTGTCTGTTTGTTCCGGCTAATCTCTGAAACGGCTGTACTGATTTTGACGGGATTTTCACTGGCAGATAGCTGATGTAATAAAGAGTAATTTAGGCTACTTTTTGGGGTTCCGCGCAAAAAAATTAAGCACTAAATATATTTGGTAATTAATGGTGTAAGCGGGTCTAAATTTTTTTCACAATTTGAGGACAATATATACTGCAGTATTACAATGTTGAATGGAGGTTTGATGATTTGTTCCTAATAATGCATGAAATTACTTAAGTACACGTTTGCAAAGCTTAAAATATATTCATATTTGGATTTTATGAAATGCAATGACAAAAAATCTCACTTTAATTATGTATTTAGTTTAGAAGTTCGAATATTTGAGTGTGTTTATAATAATTACAGTCCGGCCGTCGCGTCGAGAGAGTATTCTCTTCCTGACACCTCTCAGTGCGGTTATGCTAGTAGCTAATAAAGATCAAATTCGCGAAACACGTATTTGTTTGTTTGAAACTGACAGGTTTCAAGAACGCATGCTCTCGTCGACCGGACTCTATGTATTTTATGTTTAAACTGTGTGCATCTAGTCTGTATGTCGATTATTTTATGATTACTTAACGAGTATTATTCACTATATTTATTTATATTTTAAGTAGATTCTAGTACAAATATGTAATACTATATTGTGTAACCGTATTTTTATGTGTAAGGTAGGGCGCCCAAGAGCAACTTTTTCTTCGCAACTATTTTGTCTCACGTGTAGCGACGCGACAGTTGAGAGACATTTTTTTTCCGCGGGTTTGACCGCAACTGTCGCCCGTGTATTGGTTGCAATGCTAGTGCGCGCGGCGACAAAAAAGTTGCCGGCTAGCCAGTTTCCGCTCAACCGCAAATTTTATAAAAAAAAAAAGAAGCGTTACTGTCTTCTCGTGTGCGCATCGTCCAAATCTTGGCGAGGAGACAGCGACAGAGACCAAAAAGTTGCTGGACAACTAAGTTGCTTGTGGGCGCCCTCTCTAAGTTGTAATATCGAAGATAGAAGTACAATATGGCGGTTGAATCATGGACGGCCCGAACTTTGCGTAAGAGGCTGCGCAATAACATTTTTAGGAACCAAATGGTGACAGAGGCGAGTGAGAGTGGGAGAACCTGCACGAAAGTTTGGAGAGGCTATGTTCAGGCCGGCCATGATTGATTGACCGTATTGTATTTCTATGTTTAAGTTGTAATTTTGAAGACAGAAGTAAGTATTTAGTTTTAATTTGTAATTGTTTTTACACATAAATACAGTTGTCACTTTCCATGGCCGCGTCCTAACCAAAACTACGGTCGCGCGAACACGCGCACGACGCGTTCTTTTTGTTCGGCGATCACAAACGCTAGTTCGCGCCGACAGGGGGCGCATTCCGGTATTTCGAGCATATCCCGGCGTCCTATTAGAAAGTGATCGTCACGTGCATATTTCACTTTTGTTCGGTGAACCGTAACGCGTAATCGTGCCGACAGATGGCGCCTTCTCGTTTTCCGAACAAATGAGTGACATGAACGCCACGTTCGCGTATACGTGCGATGACAATATCTTTCTATTAGGACGCGGCCTCCCGAGTGTCATATTATGACTGCGACGCGCGAACTATCATTTTGTTTAGGATGCGGGACGAACTGCTTTGAGAAGTACCGATGCATTTACTGATAGTTATTATTAGTGCTTTGCTTGCCACGGAAGATTTAAAATAACAATTTTTGTTAAACAAAAGCTCATCTAGGGTGTTACGGAAAGGGTATATTAATACAAACGGGTTGAAGAGTGTATCTGGTCTAGAATCTCTGTACAAAATTTGAGCTCAAAAGCATTAACTTTGAAAATGCTTAATATTTTTTTATTTCCACACCACGGCGCTGCACTGGCGCGCGGCGGCGTGATGTGCGTGTACTAGGCGCACAGACACACTACAGATAATGGATAATGACCCTCGTAGTGCGGTGACACGTTTGTTATGATTTCAATTTAATAAACTATCGAAATAAAAAAATATTAAGCATTTTCAAAGTTACTGCTTTTGAGCTGAAATTTTGTACAGAGATTCTAGACCAGATACACTCTTCAACCCGTTTGTATTGATATACCATTTCCGTAACACCCTGTATAAATCATGGGGTAATTTTTCATAAATTGGGCATTGCGTTGTAAAAAGCTTTTTAAAGAAATTAGGGCGAATTTCACTAATAAAACTGTACGCGATCAGCACTTTTAAACCTCGTTCTAGAGCTGTCAGTGTCAATATTCCACAACAATTTTGACATTGACAGCTCTTGAACGCAGAGATATTAGCACTTAGTATTACTACGATTGTTTACCAGTTCGAAATACGTCTTACAGAAGTCAGAACCCGGCCATATGTTATTCATTACACGAGTTACCAATAGCTAATAGCTTTTCAATACCTACATATTATAAGAATTAATTCTTATGGTTTTACCACAGCCTCTTCAATTCTTGAAATATCACATAATCTGAAAAGAAAGAAAAACCTTTATTTGGCACAGTACCGTATACATTTGATCAAATTAAAATATACCGATGGTACCTACTAACAATGTCGGTTCCGCAAAAAGACTACTATTCAGTAGAACAGTTCAAAGTTTGAAAAAAAAAAAACAAAAGTAAAATGAAAAAATTATAACGCTGTGCATGTTCAAATTTGCACTGATTGTTTTATATATTGTTTACTATGTACTGACATAGACAAAATATAGAATTGCCAAATCAAACTTTGAACTGCTCTACTGAACAGTCTTTTTGCTGAACCGACAGTGTTATTAGGGACCATCGATACGATCATGTTTGCCTTACGGCTGCGCTAAATAGTTTCATTTCATGCCAGGCAGATGCTACCTAGCATTGCTGAATACACAGTAGTATACTCTGTAAAAAGACCTTTCCATAATCCAAATGGTATATTTTTTTTCAAATCTTTAAGATGAAAATAGAGAAGATGAGACTAGGTATCTATATACCTAGTCTCATCTTCTCTATTTTTGAATTACATTACTATACCTCCACCACCACCCAGTCTTACCAAGGAGTAACTGGGTTGTGGAGGTCAAATAATCGGTCGCTCCATGTAAAATACTTGGTATTCAGCTGCATCTATTTAGACTGGAAGCCGAGCCCAACGTAATTTGGAAATGACTGGGCAGATTGATTTTTTTTTATATACTATACTAGCTGCGCCCCGCGGTTTCACCCGCGTAAGTTTCGATCCCGTGGGAATATCGGGATAAAAACTATCCTATGTCCTTTCCCGGGACTCAAACTATCTCTATACCAAATTTCATCGAAATCGGTTCAGTAGTTTAGGCGTGAAGAAAAGACAGACAGACAGAGTTACTTTCGCATTTATAATATTAGTTTGGATTGCCATTTCAGAAAAAAAAAACTGAACGAGCGGCCTAGGTATAGGCACAGAATACTTAAAGTACTACGTACAGAAACGACACTCCCTTCCCCGCACTAACATCAGTTACCGCACCTCACCCCGCACTTCGGCGTATTCGTCGCAGTTCTTTAACAAGAGCGCTCGCAAACAAGTACCTCACGCACACATTCATACGTATACAAACGTCATTTTTTAATGTACCTAGTAGTAGTAGGTAATTATTTTGCGAGCGTTGTATGGAGTGTCCGGGGTGTGGTATAGGTTTGTTTTTACTCTACATATTCAGCCGGTCTATTCTGTAGGTAAATGACGTAACGATCTCACCGTGAGAACTTAGGTGAAGGGAGAATTCATTCCACGTAAAGCTAGAGATTGATTCTGTTGACACACGGCCGTAGCTAGGGGGGGGGCATTGTGGGACAATGCCCTACTTTGAAATCACAATGCCCCACCTTAAAAATACCAAAAATTAAGATAAATTATTATAATTAAATTGTTTGTTCATAGTTTGAGATAAAAAAAATTGTAGCGCTAGGTATAGGATAGAATAGCACTGCAGTGTGCGAATCTACGTTTTTAACTTTAACTGCAATCAATAGCCCTCAAAGGCAATCAATTGGTCACGAGAGAATGGCTGGTATGGTATTTCTGGCCTTTGAAAAAAAAAGAACAAAATCAGTTTATCTGGACGGAGTTCTGCGCATTTTTAATAACATGGCGAATCGTAGAATTCAGCTGTTTTAAATATTTTTTATTATAATGTTAATTATTATAACAAGTTTGCAGAAACAATATGATCTAAATTGTATTTTTGGTCGTATCTACGAGTATTTACTCGTATCACCCCACCCAACAATGAATTATTACCTCACTCTCACTCAGACGTGGATCTCTACATCCAAATCTGGAAGTTAAACCATCTTGTTCGCTTGTTCTTCATCATTCTTAGATCCATGCTCATGCTCTGTCACAGAAATCATTTGTCTACGAATAGCTATTGAATGTACAGACGCCAGCACATCAAGCTACCCCAATCTGTCAAATTTCTTTGATAGATTTTCAGCTTTACTACAAAGCAATAAGGTTCATATTCAATTGGGAAACTTTGACAGATTGGGGTAGCTTGATGTGCTGGCCTCTGTACATCACTGACCTAGAGGTCAATGATATACCCAAGTAGCACAGATAGCTGTATAACTACTCACTTTTAGGCCTATTTGAAACTCTATGCATATTAAGACTCTTTTAAGAGTACACTGGTGATCCTACAGCTGCATAATAGCTGTCAGTGATATTTAAACAGCTTAGGCTGATTAAGTGCTGCATTAAGGCTGATTAAGACCGAAAAAACTACCATTAATACGCTAAGAGCGCTATAAAGGTATATTTTCAACGACTCTATTCAGCTTTCAACCTTTTCTAATGCCTTAACCGTAGTAAGGGCTGTTTAGTGGATGAAATTACGCCAAATGCTGTATAAGAAGGTATTTGTGAACTCTTATTACACTGACTTATTAAAGGGATACGTGTGAACTATTATGACGTTAATAGCTGTATAATGGATGATTCGTGGCTAACATTACAGCTTATTGCTGAATATTTCTACCGCTAATCAGCCTTTATACTGCCATTGATAGTGTCTGCATAGCGTCTGTTTAAACATTCACTAGATGCCTCGCAGCTGCTTAAAGACTCACTAGTGTATCGAATTAACGGCTTCTACTTTATAGTGGTTCACATAAATACCTTTAATCAGACTTTATCTGAATAAAAGTAACATGTGGTACTGTAATCAGTCAGTGTAACTAGTTGATGGCGATTATACTGGCGCGCTGATTTTATTGCTTTATAAATATGAACTACTAATTCGTGGAAAATGAAAGCTAGAACAGGGGGCATTAGAAGAAAATTATCGAAAGAGTACCAAATAATTAACGCAAAGCGTGACAAATAGTTTGAAACAGGATGGTTCCGTACAAAATATTAGTAGCAATAGCTCAGAAGATGTTGCACATTCAACAAATTATGCTAGGCGATAATATTAATTGTTCAATTCTAAACACCGGCAATTGTAATTCAGAAAAAATATCGAGTTCTGAAGATGATGACGACGGCAACTATAGCGATGATGTAAAGCACTCACTGTTTAGGGAAAAATTAGAACGTGGGTTGTAGAAAAGAGTATTAACCATGTTGCTTTAAAAGATCTGGCAGCAATTATCAACGACTTGATTCCGCAAATATTACCAACTGATCTAAGGACAATTTTAGCAACTCGTCGAAATGTGAACATAAAAGAAATCGAAGGTGGCGAATACTGGCACAACGGAAAAGCCAATTCTGTGATTAAAATATTGAATAGTTGGGATGAAGCTACAGACGAAATTTTATTAAATATTAATTTTGATGGATTGCCAATATTTAAAAGTTCTAAACATTATTTTTTGCAAATTTTATGCAACACCCACGAGAATACTGGCATAAAGCCATTTATTATTGGTATTTACTTTGGAGTTGGAAAACCAAAAACCTTGGACAGTTACTTAGAAGATTTTATTAACGACATGAAAAAATTTTGGATGAAGGTATTCATAATTTCGAAAAGACTATTGCTGTAAAGAATTTTTCTTCCAATCAGGACTTGGCTTCGAACATTCTTCCTTGATCAGCTTCGAAATGTTTTTATTCTTTGGAGGTCAACTTAATATTCCATTAAACTCCCAAAGTGACGGTACAATGCTCAATCGATCACCATCCGGTTCTGAAGTACTAACGATCTTAAAAGGCATTATTCTGTAATAAAGAAATGAAAGAATCACTTAGTTATAAGTAATAAATACATAACTTGTACAAAGGTATCATCTGGTATCATCTGTCACGTTTTAAATAACAGCCTTCTTAGAGTAAGTAAAAACTAGGAAATTAAAATATGTTGAGGATGAAATATTGCATTTATGTTTATGTTGCTGTACAATTTATTTTACAATAAAAAAATAATATATCTATTTATACACCGTGAAATTTTAATCACCGTTTTCCTCTTAAGGGGTCATTGTACTCATCATTATGAATAACTTTTACTATGGGACCAAACATGAAATCGCGAAAAAAAATCAGCTGTTCCCTACATTTTGACAAGTTATGCGAACATAAATGTAGGGAACAGCTGATTTTTTTTTTCACGTTTCGGGTTTGGTCCCATAGTAAAAGTTGTTCATAATGATGAGTACAATGACCCCTTAAGAGGAAAACGGTGATATAATTTCACGGTGTATATTCATATCTTTCTACCCAATTTGAAAGGTTCGCGCGCGCGTAAAACGGTGTGTTAAATAATATCACTGTGAAAATTTTGAACTAGAAGTTATCTATGCGGTGGTTTTAGATATAATACTACGGATCCCTAAAGAGTCTGTATAACAACTGTTTAATTGTTCACATTATGGCTAACGGTAGAGCTTGTGGACCATTAAAAGTAAAGAAAACAGCTTATAGCTGCATACAGTTCACATGTGTCATTTTATTCAGTTTTTTGCTGATTAACAGTACACTAGTGAACTATTAGACAGCCTTTTGAAGCATATAAGAGTTTTAACTATTCACGTCGCTGTATAACATTGTATTGTATAACCTATAAATATACTGATTCATTTATCAACTTTTATGATGTTTTATGTATGAATTAGGAATATATAGCATTCGTTTTCACTTCCTGATAACCTAATAATAACTTTTTATCTTATAATTATTTTCAAAGCACTAAAAATTTTTTATTCAAGTTTTCATCACGGCTTATTTATATCACAAAACTAATTAAAAACAGAATATTAACGTGGCGCACTAAAATTTTCTTAGACAATATATATGTATAATGTCAGTGAAATTACATTCCCAATCATTTTTCCTCTATTAATATGTAAAACAATGTACTTACCAGGGAATATTAATATTATCCACGTATAATTCACTCCATGAAACAAGTTTTCAATTGGCAGCTAGGGTTATATTTGCTACATCAAATATGTTCACTTTTGTACTGGCCGCAAGCAGCTTTTCCCGGTTTAAAACATCTATTAAGAGCGTAGATGTGACATATTTGCTGAATAAAGAGTAACTTGTGATCTCTTAGTCAGTCGATATTCAGCGCATAGTACTGTCGTTACTCTTTATAACACTGTTAAATTGCTGCTACACAGCTCCTAAGCAGCTACGTGAACTTAAGGCTGAATAATTTGTGCCCATTTAAGAGCTATAAGAGCTGTATAAGGCCCTATACAGCCCTTATGCAGCTTTTTTATTCAGCTTTAACCATGGTGGGAATCCGTTATTCGGCTGATAAGCAGCCTCGTGTGCTACTTGGGTAGGTACATGGTGATTGATTTAGGAGCCCGTGCTTCGAGGGCAGATCATCATTATGATAAATTTTTTACTTTCGCCCTACCTGTAACCAATACTGCCCTACCTCAAATTCGACTCTAGCTACAGCCCTGTGTTGACAGATCACTTCACCGCAGTTTTCAAGTTGAGATTCTTACAGAATAGCACCACAGGGCGATAGATTATTATCGACATCACAAAAATCGCTCTCGGGTATCAGAGATTTATAAACTCGCTAAGGTACTTCATCTTTCTGATTATTGCCTTTTTTTATGGTTGGGAAATCATCAAATGACCCCTCCCGCTCTGGGTGGAGCGGAAGGGAGTGTCAGACTCTTACTGACTAAAACCCATCCGTGTTCCTTCCTTAGCCCTTTATGTTCCGGGGTAGCGGTAACCCTTTCGGACAATCCCGCACCCCCGGCAGGCTTCGGCCCTGGCAGGCCCCTTCCTTTAGGCTGACATCTCTTTGAGGCGCGCGTGGAACACGTACGCGCCGTCCGGCACGGGCCTGGTCCTGATCGGACGGTGAGCTACCCATTACTCTCCGTCCGCAGGCCCACGCCTACGGTGGCCGGGAGTCGTCACGCGGCTCCCGACGCCCGGAGCGTCTCCCGCGGCGGCTGGGACGTGAGGCCGTGGCCGTGAGGGTGATTATTGCCTACCGGCCAATTTTGCGAACGAAAATTATCATAAAATTAATGTGACAAATTGTCAAGCGCTACTGACAAGTGTCAAAATCAGTGATCTTTATTCTTGTTATAATAAGGTTGCAGATGGATTGCTGCCGTGAGAGTTAACTGTGCAAGGACTATAGTTCGTTTTTTAATCCCAGAGACTAATCTGCCAGGTGTAATATCAAACTTCTATACTAAAAAAACGCAAACACAAAAGACTTAAATGTCAGATTAGTCTCTGCGATTAAAAAACGAACTATAGTTGCCTCAATATTATGAAATGACAGCAGAGTGAGTTCTAATATTTTACTTTTCATAGGTTTCTTTTTACAATTGTAAATTCTAAATTGTATGATCTCATTTTTGGCTTCATGTATTATTTCAGACCAAACTGTTGCATTTTATTTTTAAATTAAAATATACATAATTTACGTTGTGAGTGTGATATTTAATAGGATTCTCTCTAAATAGAATTTGTATGATAGAATAAATGAATACGAGCAAGTGAAGTCTTTTCATTCTCTTATTGAATCTATTTTATTTTCCGCCCTAAATACAGATGTCCACAAAGAAGTCGGTTACCTTTCTCCACTCAGGTAGGCCGAAGCAAAGAGAACGAGAAGAGAGAGAGAGAAGAGATGCGCGTGCTCGGGTAGGATATTCACAGATGACTTCGCCGGAGTATAAATGTGGTGCTGTCCCACAAACAATGCGACAATTAATATCGAGGCGAGCATGTCCTGAAGGCAAATTCCTGTGCCATGGTAGACCGCGAAATTTAAATTTTCTTACGTTTTTTGCAATTTGCAGATCAGTGTCAGGTTGTATCTTGATCCAAATATGATTCGCGACTATAATAGACATGTATTTACAGAATCATAGTCATTAGAATCATTAATATATCTCTTAAGTCAGATTTCTACCATAAACACTTTTCCATACGAGATTTGTTCTTAACGGTTGAAATCTAACTTAGAAAGATGTATTAATGAATCGAATTATTATAATTCTGTAAATACGTACCGGTTATAGTCGCGAATCATATTTTGATCAAGATACAACCTGACACTGACCTGAAAATTGCAAAAAACGTAAGAAAAATTGAATTTCGCGGGCTACAACTACCCATTCACCTTAATTAAAACCGTTCAAAATCTGGTCGCCATCTCATCTCAGCGACTATCAATGTCAAAAGTGTAGGGAAATTGGAGGTATTTTTGACAGATTGAATCTGAGATCAGACTGTGATTTATTATTTATTATAAGACTGTGTTGTCCCACTGCAGGGCAAAGGCCACCCTTCCCTCTTTGCACTTTTCCCGGTCTACTGCGATTGTGGGCCAATCCTTTAAGGAGTCCAGCTCATCCTGCCATTTCTTTCTGGGCCTGCCGCGCAGTCGTTTCCTGCCATTGGGGATCATCTGAGTGGTGGCTTTTGCATATTGCTGCTCCGACATGCGACAGATATAGCCAGTGCAGTTCCACTTTAATCCAGCAGCTGTGCGGCCAGCGTCCGCTATTTGTGTTTTGGAACGAAGACTGTGAACGTTCTTAAAATTACGAGAATTGCTCCTCTGTTGTCTGTACGCTAGAGGAGCTGATGGACGCTACTGAAGGTGCCAAGCTCGAAGCCGAATTCTGGGGTGACTATAAATTGCCATCGACACGTAAAGGAAAAGACTAACTCCACAGTAGGTACTACAGAGCCAAGGTCAAACGTCATGACCGCGGGACTAAGTCAAGGTTTAGAATGTGGTATAGCATAAATAATTGGTACAGACGCCAGCACATCAAGCTACTACAATCTGTCAAATTTCTTTAATAGATTTTCAACTTTATCGCTAAAGTATAAGGTTCAAAGTTGATTGGGAAAAATTGACAGTGGCGCCGATTCTCTTGTTCACAAACTAAACTAAATTTAAGTTCAGTGCATCTTTTTCTTTCTATTTCATTAAGAAAAGGACAGGAGATAAATATTAGTTTAGTCCTGTCAAATTAAGATACTCCATAGACAATTTAGACGTGATTAAAAAATTGGCTATTAAAAATACGTCAATTTAGGTACGTCAGGCACTGACTAATTTGACAGGTCTAAACTAATATTTATCTTCTGTCCTTTTCTTAATGAAATAGAAAGAAAAAGATGCACCGAAATTAAATTTAGTTTAGTTTGTGAACAAGGGAATCGGCGCCGATTCCGGGTAGCTTGATGTGCTATCGTCTTCTGCTTGGAATAAAATTGACGTCTGACAGTTTTAGTATGGAAGCACTGTCAAGATTTATTCTCAGTATAAGCACAGTCTAAAAATCATACAGTCGTCCAACGAAGACGTCTAGACAGGGCAATCGTGCGGGGTGTGAGGGGCGAGACGCGGGTGAGCCGATCCCGAACTGCGAACAAAACGATGTTAGTAGTTCGGGATATATCATTGAGGGCTGACGCATGCTTGTTTTTTATTTGTTAATTTAAAATGGTGCATACGACGTGTGCTGTGACTGATTGTAAGTCTTCATCTCATATAAATAAAGATCTGCGGTTTCATCAACTTCCACGTACAGAAGAAAGGTAAATAAAATATCTATTTTGTTATTGTAGAGTGCATAAATAATTTTATTTGTAATGTCGTGCCATGTTGATAACGCTAATAAAATGGCCGACCGGCGCACGGTAAAAAAAAATAATAGGGTATCACTACGTATGATTCCTATGTTCTGTGTTTATCACACAGAGCATCTGTTTGGAAATCCTACTAATATTATAAAAATATGAAAGTGTTCGTTTTTATGTTCCGTGTCAAGATGGTGGACTTTTTTATTATTTACTAAGGGTGAATTTCGAGATGGTGGCCGTAATTTTTTATAATAAGATATGAATCTCAATTTTGAGTATATTTGGGGTGCTTATTACGAAAAAGCCATCCTTTTTGAAATCCAAGATGGCGGACGTCATTTTTTTATAATTTGATATGGGTGTCAATTTCGAGTATAATTGGGGTGCTTGTTACGAAAAAGCCATCCTTTTTGAAATCCAAGATGCCGGACGTCATTTTTTTATAATTTGATATGGGTGTCAATTTCGAGTATATTTGGGGTGCTTGTTACGAATACATGCAGTGTAGAACGGGGTAATAATTGTTTTCTTTACTATATTAATATCGATGTTGATTTGCAATAAATAAATAATTATATAAATATTGTTTATTTGTGACAACCCTGGCCGATGCGTTACTGTCTAGACGATGTCGGCATTTTACACGATATCAAAGGCGTCGTCCTACTGTATGATTCTTATACTGTGGTATAAGACTTCTTCTATGTATAAAAGTTTGGTGGAATGCGCCCTTAATCAAATAATTAGTACCTACCTAAATACTTTTACGTAATAGCATTTTCAAAGTGACGTCTGGATGGCGGAACCACTTCCAGTTAGCCAAGCTGTATTTGTATCTAATTGGTTGGTCACTACAATAAAACCCGTGCACCGAAGCAGTATCTTTTACTTTCGAAGACCGTCGATTGGACCGTTGCTGACACCACAATTTAGTAGATAGTAAGATATAATAACTATAATTATAAATATTTAACAATTTTAGCAAAAGACGTAAGTAGTATGTAGCAAATATGGCTTGAGAAGAATCGTGGTTTTGTACAGTTTCTATTCACTAGATGGCGCTTTACATTTACGTCACGTTTCTGAATCGCGGTGTTATGATTGTCCGCCGTCGAACGACCCTCGCGCACATCGGTAACTAAGTCATACTTACCTGGCATAGGGGACACCGTGATCAATAAGGCGGTTCCCCCAGGGCGAGGCCTTCCCATTGCACTGCGGTTGGGTTGACCCCTGCGATTATCCCTAATGTGGATAACTCGGATGCGTAATTTTTGGTAGTGGGGACTGCGTACGCGCCGTCCCCTCGGAATCCCCCCCAATAACGATAAGAAGTAACATTGGTTGAACTACCAATTGAAAGTTTTTAACCGCCCGACTTTATATCGGCTGTCGTGCCCCCAGCGCCCGAGAAAAAAAAAATACGAAAAATAAATACCGATGAAACGAGCTGTGATGATTTATAATAATAATAAACGAGATGTGTTATTTGGTCGTATATATGGTGTATTCCCGTTCGTCCCATCGACTTCGTCCCCTTAGAAAACAAACACGAAATTAAGCATTTAAAATGATAACATACCATTACCAATTAAGCTACAAGACATAATATATAATAATATCTCTGTGTGTAGAAATGTTGTATTGTTTTAAATACAATAAATGCTTTCCGAATTTCGTGTTTGCTTTCTAAGGGGACGAAGTCGATGGGACGAACGGGAATACACCGTATATATACGACTCTGGCAGAATGGGCACGAAAATATTTGTCGGATTAATCCGACGTAGGCGGTTAAAAGGTTAATAAAGCAGGGACCAAAGGCAAGCAAGGGTGTAATTTTGGTCTCACTATTTTGCATAATTCATTATGTACGCCGCCGTAACGAAAGTCAGTTTCGCAAACGAAAATTTGCGCTCGTCATTATTGACAATCGAAAAACATTTGAAATTTTGAACCCTCCTTATAATATCGTCCTGCTAATGTTCCTCCTGCTAATCCTCCTGCTAATGTCGGGTAAAAAGGAAGTATGGATGCCAGACATTGATATATATATGTTATTGAATGATGCCAGATACTTATGTTTAATGCAATATCGATAACAAACGATTATTAATTAAGCAAAAATAATTGCATGCAGATACAGATAAATTCTTCCGCAAAAACTGTCACGGCGCGTAATATACCTAGTGTGTTCACACCTAATAATTGTTAAACAATTAAACTGTCAGCTAATTTCTCTTTTAAAGTGTCTGCTTACATCTTCACATTATATAATCACGGAAGTAGCTATTAGACAGGTAATTAACAGTATTTGCAAAGTTATTAGTCGCCAAGTTGAAAATTATCGACGCCTCATTGCGCGTTCGGTCACGTATGTTGACGGAAGTGAATAAGTACCTAACAACTACGTGAGTGACAGTAACTGGTTTCTATTCTAGGCGCATTTATGACTCATTGGCCTAAGACCTACACTATTTGCGCTGTAGCATGGTGCGGGTGACAGTTTCAGTAACATTTCGTTTCACTCTTGAAAGTTGCCGCGATTTACAATTTATGACTTAGTATTTCAGTTGTACCACATTCGTAATATATTAAATAATTAATAACTGTAGTAAATTAAATTAAACCCAACCAGAATGTTCTAATCAAGAAATAAAATCAAATTGAATGAAAAATTAAGCAAAGTGTTATGCGTATAACGTAACGCCATAGACGTATTTAGTGATGGGATGTACTGCTACGATGGATAGTCGATATTTTTTATAATAAAAAACGTATATTGTGCGTAGGTCAATTTTTATTTTTAAAAGGTCTAATTATACAACAGAACATTTATAGGGTAAGGTTGCTTAAAAGGTTGCTAAAAAAAAATACATGTTATTCGTCTAAACCCATATCAGAGTCAGGAACATCTGAATTGTCACTCAATTCATCATCTGAATCTGTGACGGATATTATTAACGATGACTCAATTATGTTGTCAATATGTATGTCACGATCCCAATCAGACATAATGTCCCTTTTTGTTTTATTCACGACCTTCGACCAGTCTTCAGGTTGAACATTGTTGATGGCCTCTTGTAATAGGGCCAACATCTTATTTGCCGTAAATGGCGGCGAAGTATTATTTCTTGCGGCGTAACCTAAAAATAAACGAACTTATAAAAAAAAGTATTCAAATAATCATCAATCAGCCTAATCTAGTATCTGGTAATGTTTTTAAACTAGGTACATGCTACGATCGGAAAGCTGATTTTTTTATAAAGCTTCAAAATGGGAATTGAAATTAAAAGCATACCTTTTATTTGGGCCCAAATCAGCTCAATAGCGTTATACTGGCAATGGTAGGGTGGTAGTCGAAGGACCTGGTGGCCTTTTTCTTTTGCCATCTCGTCCAGAGCATAGGTAGGAGTTGGTGGCTTATGGCGTCGGACTAAGGCAATAAGCTCCGTCTTTAACATTTTTATATCTGCTGTAACTCCGTTTTCACTCAGCCACTTCACCAACTCGCTTTTGCGGTTGGATTGGTTTGGGGGTTTATTAACTTGCACCGAATGGTAGGGTGCGTTGTCCATTATTATGGTCATAGGCTCTTTTAAATTGTTTAATAGACCTATGAACCAATCTTTAAATTTTTCGTAATTCATCTCCTCATGATACTCCGTAGTTTTTTTTGACTTAAAAGCCAGCAAACAATCAGGGACGAATCCACTTGCTGTACCTGCGTGACAAATAATAAGGCGTTCGCCTTTGCCTTCCGGCACTTTGGTACACGATTGTGCCGTATCGTCGGTCCAACTTTTACCCACTGTGTGGTTGGCGTTTAGCCACGTTTCATCCAAAAAGACAACTTTGCTCCAATCACTTATGTTTTTGGCCTTCCTTAAAAATCTACATCTTGCTAGGGCAATGTCAGTCCTCTCCATAATAATCTTTCTTTTGTTAACTTTTTTGTAAACAAAGCCAATATCTTTTATAACTTGCCGTAGCGAAGTAATACCTCCTTTGAACAAGTCAGCTTCTTTTAATGATTTTAGAAGCTTGAGCAATGTGGGTAGCTCCATTCTTCTATAATAATCATAAATATGATTTCTAATAGCAACCTTAGCAAAATCATCCAAATCTGTGATTGGCTTCACCTTGGTCCGCTTTTTGTTGGGTGTCGATAATTTATTTTCAAACATCCCATCTTGGCCAATTTTCTCACGTGTTATACGCGAAACAGTATTGCGGCCAATATCAAGAGCTTCGGCTACTCGTTCTACAATATGATTCAATGGTAACAACGGTCCATTATTTTGTTGTTCTCTTTCAAAGTAGTCTCGGAGGCGAACAACAAGCTCCCTGGCCTGACTACCCAAAACAGTTTTTTTTGTATGCTTAGGCATGGTAATAACAACAAACTCAACAAACTTATAACAAATAACAATTTAACAAAAATGAAAACAAACAATGAAATCGTAATACGTGTCACATTAAGTCACAATATAACGCGCTTGCACTCGTACTCGCACTCACAGCATCGCACGGGTAAACAACATGGCCGCCGCGCCGATGCACCATAGAGCAAAAATGTTGTCACGAAAAAAAAAACATAAACCCGATTTTGATTATTTTATATAAGTACAAAGATAATTATGTAGCCATAAAACATTTATATTGACAAGTTTATACACGTAGCACACACGTAGTTACACTGCACAACTGAATAATACACTAATTTTCATAACAATATTAAAGAGAACTAGATTCACGCTGCGAGTATCGTTAGCGATAAAAATGAACTGACAAATGTCAACGTCATACGGGCAACTGTCACCCGCACCATGCTACAGCGCAAATAGTGTAAGGAATGCTAGAAAAGTGATTGGCTTTGATTAATTAGCTAAATATAAAGGTATCTAACGTACCGTAAGGTGTATACCGCGGTAACGTTGTAGTAATGCTTAAGAGGTAATGATGTTTAGGTTAACGCCATCTAGCGTTGAGTAGCTATAGTAAAGAAACTCAAGCTTTCAAAATAATATGTTGGAAACAAAGTATGTAATTATCAAAGTAGCTAAAGTACGTCATTTTAATTGTAAATCATCTCATAAACTGCCATGATCACTAAATATGTACGGTATAAATTAAATTGTTTACTTCTTAAAGAAATATTTTATGCGCCTAGATGTCGCTAGTGGTCGAAATAGAATCTTGCTTAAATATTATATTTAATTTAAACTAAATACAAGTCGTTTGGCACATAATATTGTTTGTATAATATAGGCCGTTATCATTTCACAATTACAATACAATGATATGAATAAATTGGGAAACAATAGAAAAGTTCAGCAGGTGTTACATCACGTGCGATGATAAAATATCAAGATTCTGCGCGGGCTTTCGGGCCACTCAACTATGCACTGCACATACCACTCGAGGCCACAGCATTTCTTCTAAGGTGATCAACTCAGCATTAACATAAACATGCCATTTTAACCACTATTCCCTGACTCATAAAACTCAAAATATCTCCCATAAAAAGTCTCATTCATTTCGTTACCTGTTAAATAAATATAAGTCTTAAGCACGCTTCTCGTAATATCAATTTCCTATAGCAATCTCATGTCAACACTTCAAGAAAATAAATACGGGCAGAAAAATGTTCTGAATCTTAACACCAAGTGCTAAGATTGCTTTTACAGTGTTGACAATAAGAAACAATCGTATTAGCCGGTTCTACAAGAACGTATACTCAACGTAGCTTATTTACGACAGCTGACGACCATTCAAACTCGTTTGTGTAATAACTCGATCTTCGGAGAATGCAACACGCCGATTGGCTCAGACAGTCGCACCGTCGACGAAGGAACGCTCGTTTGTTGTGCGCATGCGCGTTGACGCCGAAGTGAACGTTTCTAAATTTAAAAAAAAGTAGACTTGAGTGAGTGTAAATATCGATAAAAATTGTTAAATTAATCGATTATTTGAAGGATTTGTTGTGAAATATCGAGTTTGAGTCGACTCAGTGATTATTGGAAAGGAAAGGAATTTCATAACGTGGAAACGGGTTCGCATCCCATGATAGTTTGTTATGGATTTTGTAATAATTTTATAACTACAATTGAATGCTAGTTGTTTACATCGGAAACCGTGGTTGTTTGATTGAAGAATATCGACATTCTTACTGGATTCTTGGAAAGGTAAGTTTCAATACCTACAGCACAATTTCAATAAAAATTAAGAAAATGTTAGAAAGTGCAACTCATTAGAATAGAATTATGGAAGTAATTTGAAAGTGTATTAATTAAACTTCTTTACGAACTAATTATTGCATACTGCATGTATATTAATTTTAATTTCAGAGATAAATAAAATAATAAGTACCTACCTTCGAATTCATTTGTTGGTAAACATGGCATTCTCCTAATTAACTCAAATTCGCTATGAAGGCCGAATTTAGACGATTATTTAATTCATAAAACATATTTTATGGCTAAATACGACCACAAAAAGTAATAAGTACGGTAAGTAACCAAATTGCAGCATGCTGCATGGTCGGCCAATTCTCAGTTCTATATTTAAATGACATATTACGACAGGCACATTCGAAGTTCGACAGAAAAACGTATTGGCCATGAATTTTGATGAATAATACAGGATACGACATTATTATTTTGTGAAGTTGCGACTGGTTGTGTGCTTTTACTAAAAATTAATTAGAACAAGTTGAAGGACTGTTGAGAAATACTTAACTAATTCATGTAGCGAAGTGTTGAAAAATTAGAATTAAAATATTGCCTTGTAAACCTTGAAAATTGCTTGTAGATAATCTACATGGTACGTAAGTACCTACCAAATTACAGAAATTACCAATTAAAAAGGCAATTAGGGTACACTTTTTCTTTGTCTTGATAAGCTTTTTAAGTAGATGGGTTCGAATGAACTGAAATGTAAGCATACAGTATATAATTATAAAAAAAATATTAATAATTAAATTAATTATAAATTTATATCACCAGAAAAAGTAAAAAAACAAAAACTCATTAAATTAATCAAGTACTTGTTTATTCTGACACGCAACACCTTTCGAAACACCCATAGAATGCCTGATATCAATTAATTTGACAGATCCCAGTACGAGTATTCATGGAATTTTTCAATACTGAGAATAAACTTCATAAAAAAAAAAAACATCATTGTCGATGTTTTACAACACAGTGCCGGTCATAATTCTTGTCATTCGATGAAGCAGAGATATAAAATTTAAGAGCAAATCGCGTGCTTATTGATGATCGTTTGAAGAACATCCATAACAGGCGTGCGTGCAGCGTGCATAACGTATTGAAAAGCGAAAGAGATACCTTTAAAAAAATATGATTTTAAACTACCGAGATTTGGGAGTGCAGTAAAAATTGCTTACGATAATCTTCTACTGAAAAGGAACTGATTTAGTTGCTGAAGCATTGATTAAATACGAGTTTGGGACGCTAGGGGCTAAAGGCTCTATCAAAGGATAAATTGCGCAAGGCGACGCCTGAAGCTGTGTCCAGATATGTTTTTTTGTCCGTACCATACCTCCGTTTCGTATCAGCGTCGCGATCCAACGCTGATACGAAACGGAAGTACGGTACGGACATATACCTGCCCCCTTATTCACAAACACTCGACATGCTTCCGTATCGTATCGAACATTAATCATTGTTATCGTAGGAGTCTTCTCAACGCTGTTCACAAGTCCAAAACCCGAAAATTTTGTCAGTTTAAATCAAATAGACGCCCGCTATTCTTCCAACAGCTATTTGCTGTTGAGGGGAAGTCAAATCAGGCTATCGAAATGTCAGGTTTTCGATACGATAGCCTGTCGTATGGTTGTGAATCAGGGCTCTGGACACACCCTTACAAATCTCCTAGAGAAATCTTCCAGAAATCATTCGAAGCAGTTACTTTCTACTAAGAAAACAAGGTCGCGACCAAATCGAGAGGAAACCGGCATGACTTAGAACCCAAAATTCGAAGCTATATGTGACATCTACCAACCCGCACTGGGCCCGCCCGCGTGGTGGATCATTGCCCGCCCTCTCACCGAGAGGAGGCCTGTGTCCCAGCAGTGGGAATTTTATAGGCTAAGTATGTATGTTATGGAAGAAAACAAGTAAGAATAGAATTTCTCTTGCTCAGTTTGGTGTACAAGCTGCAAATTCCAGCTAATACCAATTCCAATTATTTATGAATGCTAATTGTTAGTTTATTGCCCACTCCCAGCCCTACATCTGTGTCTTGGATTGGTCTCCTTTCTGATTATTCGTAACAGGGTAAAGCTGTACCTTATCAGTCAATCAACTCAGCCTATCGCAGTCCACTGCTGGACATAGGTCTCTCCCAGGCTGCGCCACAACACCCTGTCCTCCGCCTTCCGCATCCGGTCTGTCCCAGCCACTTTCTTATGTAGCCCATTTTCATTCAAAACTAATAAGAAGCTCGCCGCCCATTACATGAGACATAAACATAACTGGCTAAATGAGTGTGTACTATAAGTATGTATATCTCTATTTAACCCCACGAGGAAACAAGACGTTAAGTTATGAGCTCAGCAAAATACTCAAACTTTTTGCTTCACATATTTGCCTTCAAGCGGTTAGAGAAGCACAGCCTTTTTAGTTTTTTAGCCCAGCAGGATAAAAACTTGCTCAAAAGCCCAGTTTTTTTTTTTAACGTTTAGCTTTATAAGGTATCTGCGACCTGTGGAGCATTACGTAATTATCACAAATAATAATGCGAGTCTGACTCATGCATTATTGATATATTCCATTATCCATACATTTGTGCAAGTATATGTTTACGTGTTGTTTGTGTTTCTCAGTGTGACTACTGACTGAGATTGTCATGAATTGATTTGGTTTTTAATACATTTTTGTGACGTTTTGTAAGCAATGATGACGTTGAAGTTGTTGGTTGTTGTTGCAATGACTAAGCGTACCTACACAAACTAGAAATGTGAGTAGGATGCTCCAAAAGTAACCAGAATGCTTGCGAAGCCTTCAAGTCGAAGAAACAGTTTTTGGTGCAGTTGAATAACTTTTTACCCGTATGCAAAGAAGGATTATGTTTTTCATTTATTCGTTTTCTGTGCGATTTTGTTGAGACATTGAAAACTAAACAATGAAATAATAAAATAAAAGTTTTTAAAAGCGTCTTAATAATCTCATTGACAAACATTACAAAATGACCATGAAAAAATAAATTTGCAAAATTTTCATTTCTGTTTCCATAGCAACACAAAACAACATACACCACTTTTTAGCTAGTGACATGTGTAAATTTTGTTATACACCAAAGTTTAACCACTTTCCCTTATGTAACTGACTAGTTTATGTAAATCGGAGTCGCGTTAATCTTCTCCGCCACGCCTCGCGCTTCGCTGAGATGATATCACGTTTGCCTACCTGCTTGTGCCTGCCTCTTGGGTACCGTAGTGGAAAACGGAACTCATTAACATTGCGAAAATTGACGCTAAATATAACTTTGACTACGTAATCGTTTTCCGTTTTTTAGGCTACAAGCGTTTCTGTCTGTCTATCACAGCACATTTTGAAACCTCTGGTAGGAGGCCTTAATTTATCGAGGCACCCACAGCACAGCCAAGCCTGGTTAAGCAGCCGACAACCTAGGTTGACCTGCGAGATGCCATTTATGAAAATAAACAAATTTCTTTTCATTGAGAAGAGCCAGCAAGATTTGATGATTTTTGTAGCTCCACCAACTAAGTCTGAAAATAAAACGATGAATTCATTTCTTATGTGGGCAAAACAAAACACTAATAAAATACTATGAAACATGGAATTCAAGCACGGAACCATTACTCAATATTAGCCCTATTATGGTTGAAGATGTGACATTAGGCAATCTATTACGAAAAAGCCATTTGTATGCAAGAGCTGAGCTTAGGGCCAGCGACATCTCATAATAAATTGTTTATTGTAGTTTCTTAGAAATCGTTGAAAATGATGAGGGACGGTAAATAATACTAATAAGAATCTTTAAACCTGATCCATGCTAGTAATATCATGATACCAATTGCGGTTAGTTGGTACATGAGTTCAGGAATGTTCAAATTATGTAATGATTGCCTATTACTGTACCTATTTGCAGTCCACTGTTGGAAGTTGAGCATATTTGTCCTAAAAACAGTTAATTAATGAAGCCAAGCAGTTTGCAAATACTAGCTAATAAAACTTCAGTCTAAGGTGCTACTTTTTACACAGTTTCATGAATTATTGAGGGCTGAAAAATATCAATAGTTAACCTCGTTCTCCGTTCCAGCCACCATTATCATTTCAGCCGAAAAACTTCCATTGCTGAACATAGGCCATCCCCAAGCATCGCCACTGCGATCGGATCTGTGCTTCCCGCATCCAGGGGATTCCTGCGGCCTTCACAAGGTCGTCAGTACTTCTGGGAGGCCTTCCAACGCTACGTCTTCCGGTACAACGTCGCCACTCCAAAACTTTCCCGTCCCATCGGCCATCTATTCTGCGTGCAATGTGCCCTACACACTTCCACTTAAGTTTGGCAATTCTTCGGGCTATGTCGGTTACCTTGGTTCTCCTATAAATCTCTCTATTTCTGATTCGATCACATGGGGAAACTCCAAGCATAACCCGCTCCATTGCCCTTTGGGTAACTTTCAGCCTTCTAATGAGGCAACAAGTCTTTGTACACGCAACTAATCCTTGCCTTCCAGAAATTGTCTGCATAACTTGCCCTCTCCTAAGAGTACATAACGAAAGTACCGTGTATAGAAAATGTTTGCACCTATTAGTCTTCTGTTTACCTTGCCTTACGCTAAAAAATCGAAAGTTAGTAAAGAAAACGCTCTAAATTTTCAACTAGCTAAATTCCGTTTGCGCAATAGTTAGCAGTATTCTATGTTTTCTCTTTTCTTCTTACATTCCAATATCAATAAGGAATCAAGCTCAGTTGATTACCAGTGCTGCCGTCTTTCTATAAGCTTGCAATTACATGAATATTGTAATTAAACCAGTGCGTAATCAATTGATTTTTATCCTGTAATATGATAATCATAGGGGAGGTATCAGAAACTGCGGGTTATTTCACACTATTATACAAGAACAAAAAATAAAGAGTATTTTACTATTATATCAAGAAAATAATTTGAACTTTTATATCTTGTTAGAAATTAAACGTATTTCACGAGATTGTCCCATGAATTCAGCTTACGTGGCTACCCTTACCATTTGAAATTTTTCTTCTTTTTTGTTTTAGTTAGTGGCGTCCAAAACGCGCTGATTCTCAGCCTGATTCATTTTGACTGAGTCCCAAATATTATCTATAGTCTCGCCCTGTATTACATGGGACTTCTCTTAACTGACGAAATGTGGGTGTACCTGTACCATAGGAACGGAATATTGTAATAATTTATGTTATTGTATAATATAACACATTATTACGAAATTCTTGAATTGCTTAAAGAAGTGTCAGCTCCGTCGCTTGTTGTGACTGTGATGTGACGCCAATCGATTGTTTATATTGTATGAATACAGATGGATATTCTCAGGCATTCAACCGATCTCCCATAGACGGTCAATTAGTGATTGTTGATTTACTAAGAAAAAGCGCGGAACACGGGTATGTGAGATGGGAGGGGAGCTATTGAATAAACTTCGAGAAAAAACGATAGGCAATAACCTTTGCGTGAATAATACATGAATTAAAACAGCTATTATCGGTGGGCCGGCCGTGACTGCCTGCGTAATATTAAAATTTGCATTTCTATCTGCAGACAACCCTTTGATGTGTAAATAAAATACTCGTAGTATAATAACAGCGCTGATTAATTTGACAGAACTAAACTAAAATTTATCTTCTGTCCTTTTCTTACTGAAATAGAAAGAAAAAGATGCACTGAACTTGAATTTAGTTTAGTTTTTGATCAACAAAATCGGCATCAGTGTTGTATTTCTTATGTGTAATATGAGCAACAAATTACTAAATTAATGTGCTTTGGAAAGCGAGCATTCTATCTATGCCTCGGTAAGTCGGTACACTAATATTAAAATTCGTAGAAACAGCGAACAAATTACTATAATAACAGGGTACTCAAAGTGTAGCAATATAATTACGATACCTAGTACATTTGAAATAGAAACCGATAGTTGTAAATGGAAAGGTGTTGGTTACTTTACTAAGGACCGCTCATTTTAAATTGTAAATAATCGCTCGTTGAAAGGGCCGATTTGAATTGCAATGTATTTAATCGAACCTCTAATCATTTCCATTTTGCGCTCGTAGAAATATTATTGGCTGTGTAATATGATTATATGAACAGATGGCCGATGGGGCCGAAAGGTTCTGGAGTGGCGACCGCGTACCGGAAGGCGTAGCGTTGGAAGGCCTCCCACAAGGTGGACCGACGACCTTGTGAAGGCCGCAGGAACTCGTTGGATGCGAGAAGCACAAAACCGGTCGAAGTGGAGGTGCTTGGGGGAGGCCTATGTCCAGCAGTGGACGTCTTTCGGCTGAAATGATGATGATGATGAATATGATTATTGTGCCTCTTTTTGTGAACCTCAAATAATATTGTATTATCTTTGAGGGACCTAAAAAGAAGCCGTAGTAAATAACCAAGCAACTGCGACCAACTTTGATGAACCCATTTGGTCGGGGTGCCCTATCTTCGTTACTGTGACATATTCGGCCCGCGCGTGGTTGGTCACAATCACAACCCAACCCATTTGGTCGGGGTGCCCTAGCTTAGCTACTCCGACTAACTGAGAAATGGCGAGAAAGTTAAAAAGAAGCTCAATTATTTCTCATTAAAAATTGTGCATGTGCATCATTACAAGCGCGGAAAGTTTTTAGAGGATATTTTCCATTTGAATTCTGTGAGGTTTGTAGCACGATTTCTATGCTAGTTCCAACAGTGCATAATTTTATCAGCCTATGGTAATTTAGGTCACATATGTTTTTTTACATTTCTATGTATGGTTCCCACTGTTCCCAGCCGGAAAATTCGTGGTGATTTTTATATTGGTGCAGAAGGGGTAGGGTGACCATGATTGCGTATTATTACGGACAATGACAAAAATAATTCTTTAGTGGCTTTTATGAATTTATCAGGTAGTCGGATCTAAGTGATGTGACTTGACAATAATGTAAATAAATAGTTATTTATGCAACTGTTGTACAATAAGGGGTATTAAAACACGAAATAGTTCACATGAGTGATTTAATACCTAATTATATACAGTTGCATACAAGACTTTATCTACACCCATGATATGAATCCTCTATAAAAGGTTCTGAAACAGTTTTTTGCAATACTAATATCGAATAAAAAATGGCGGCCGGCGGGATACGACGTGAATTCGAATAACTTATAAGTTCTTTTTTTAATCTGTCAAGCTCCGCTAATGAGACACGATTGATTTTCTATTGTTTCGTCGCCAATGGGCGACGCGCGCCGCTTGACCGGTTAAATTACGGCGCTGTCTGTGTGAAACGCGCGTACATGACAATGTTCTTTTTTTGAAAAGGAGTTGCATAATGTTTAGTACAACATTATAATACTCGTTTGAATGATATTATGTTTACTATGACACTGGTTGTTTTAATGTTGGCAATAAGCTAAGTGTTTCAAAACTTTTATAGAGGATTTATAGCATGGGTGTAGATAAATATTATTATAACAGGTTGTATAGTCATTGTTATAATATTACGATGAGATCATAAGTTTAAACCTTTAATCATCTTTATAAACTGTTAGGCATCTATTTCCTGTTGGCAGTGTTGGCACGACTTCACAAGAACACATACGGTAACTATTTACTTTTAATGTAGATAAATGATCATACGTACATAAACTCAGGCCTTCTTCCCTAAGGGGGAGGCAGAAACTCTGAACGCCACCTGCTACGATCCTAAAAAAAAAGACGGTTTGCACTCCGGGAGTGCCGGCAGAAGTGAAAACTTGAATATTAACGTTGTGCATTTTTGATATTTTTCATTAATAGATGCACTTTGTTCAATTTCCATATTTTAAACACTTTATATACTTACACGAATTTTACGAATACACAGCAGTGTGGCTACTACACAGACGGTCGAGCCATCAACTGTCACCACCATAAACACACACGAACATTCGCGCAAGCGCCCTGCGCCGCCTAAACGAAACAGCAGGCATACATTTTCGCCGCGCCGTAGAAAGAGAGGGGGATACTTCCTCTCCTACGCCGCGCCGGCTGTCTACTCTCCATCCGTCTTACGAATTTTCGATCAGGTCACGTGTCCTGACGCGAGTTTAACATTTTTTACCCATTACAAAAAAGTGTACAACGCCGCTAAAGAAGCTTTCACTTCAAAAATATAAATGATACTAATTTAAACAGGTTTTTTCGCTACTGCAAAGCACGAGGTCTGGGGTTCGATTCCCAGTCGGGCAGTGTTATTGGGTTTTCCAACTGGGATTTCTTAGTATCAGCCCGGAGTCTAGATTTGTACCCGGTTGATGGCAATAGGCTCGCTCCCTATTACATGGGACTCAAACATAACTGGCGAAATGCGATTGTACGTGTGTTCCTTGATTTTTAAAATTAATAGACGTGCATCAAATCTTGACGACGTAAATAACGCCCTACAGCAGATCCAAAATTGGTTCACTGCTAATAATTTAGTGTTAAATGGGAAAAAAACGAAGTGCATAAGATTTTCTTTACCAAATGTCAAAAGTAGTAATTGTGAGATAGTATTGAATCAGGAGAAACTCGAATTCGTCGATGAAACTGTTTTCCTGGGGATCACGCTCGACTCAAGGCTTCAATGGGGTCCTCATTTAACATCCCTTGCAGGACGGCTAAGTTCAGCAGCATATGCTGTGAGAAAAATCCGGCAATTTACTGATGTTGATACCGCGAGACTAGTCTATTTTAGTTACTTTCATAGTATAATGTCGTACGGTATTTTATTATGGGGACGGGCTGCAGACATCGAGTCTATTTTTATTCTGCAGAAAAGAGCCATCAGAGCCATATATAATCTCCGCAGGCGTGACTCTCTAAGGAAACTGTTTAAAGATATTAACATCATGACGGTACCTTGTCAATATATCTATGAAAATATCATGTACGTAAGGAAAAACCTACATCTTTTTAGTAAAAGAGGTGAAAGACACAATTATATCACTAGAAATAGGGACCAATTAGTTCAACCAGGTTTCAGGCTGGCTAAAGTAGACTCATCTTTCATGGGCTACTGTCTAAAATGTTACAATAAAATACCTACCCACATACTTGAACTGAATGAAACGAAATTTAAATCTTGTATTAAACGCACACTATGCAGTCAGGCATATTATAAATTGGGGGATTACATCACTGATAAAAATGCTTGGCTAAATGCTGGTCCTGCTCCATAAGGACGCACAAATAAATTGATTAGCATTGGAAAATACCTACTGTTGGAGCTGCTGAAGATTTTAAAATACTATTTTTGCATTATATAAATTCAATCTCCTTGTATTGTATAATTGCATAGCACATGTGTGAGTACTATGTACATACTATAAAGCTACCATTTACTGGGTACGTCTTTAATTGACTTGAATGTGCTCTGGCGGCTGAGAATATGTCATGCTCACTCAAATGTCTCGCTGATGGTGGCGCTTGTGTTGGATCATTTAGCTCCCTTCAAAATGGTTGAGCTGAATGGTGCTAATACATGCGTCATGTTCGTGAACGGGCGCCGTCAGTAGGGACTGGTCATCTCTTTGCTGCCACGGCTTATTTTAATTTAATATTTGAATTGTTTTTTCTCATATTCTCATTATGGACGCCTTTAACGTTCTGCATCGTTCTCACATGTATAATTTTTAACATGAATGATGTAACCAAGACTTTGTAACCATATTATTTTGATTTAAAAGAGTGTCCATGGAGTTTCTTGCCCGTTCTTCTCCATAGGTACCTACTCTTTGGAATGGGCAACTAGCTTCATCTTTCTGACTGACCGACCCCTTGACAATTCAAAAGTGCCTGTAATTGGTTTAATTGAAATAAATGCTTTGAGTTTGAGTTTGAGTTTGAGTTTACGGTCGAACAAGCTATTTGGTATACAGGCAAAAATATTCATCTTTGCACTACACAGCCAATATTTAGAGCCAAAGCACACACGCTACTTTTTGCATCGGCGATCGGCGATTCAGCTGCTTTTTAGAAGCTAAATGCAGCGACCAAGCATTCCACACCATACACTTAAAAACGCCAAACGCGGCGATTCAGTCGCTTTTCGGAAGCTCGATACAGCCGCTGAACGCTACACTCCGCACACATTCGGATGCCGGTCGCAGCGATTTTGGCATTTGCGCCAGCATCGGAGCAGTCGCTAAAACGCGCGATTCCGATACCACGTCCGAACGCAAAGAGTGGCCAAAATGCGATGCAGCATCGGAGCAGTCGCTTAAACGCGCGATTCCGATACCGCGTTCGAACGCAAAGAGTCGCCAAAACGCGATGCAGCATCGATACAGCCGCAAAATCGCCGATCGCCGATGCAAAAAGTAGCGTGTGTGCTTTGGCCCTTAGTTTTATTTTGTGCGTTATAACTTTTTCAGCTTATGGCATCCTTAATTAAATAGAGTGGTATAAAAAAATTGACTAACTCAGCACACCATAGTTTAAAAGTAGTTGCAAGTTAGCTGCCTGCATACCAAATAGCTTGTTCGACCGTACTATAGTTACACCTCCGCCTGACTCATTGGGGAAAACAAGACGTGATGTTATGTTATTTGCTAAAATGTGCGACTATTTACTTTTAATGAATACCATAAAGAGCGAAACAAATAGTTTTTATTACCTAATTACTTAGAAAAAAAGTCTCGGGACTAAGAGTCCGCATTACAGCTGCCAACGAGGCTGTATGCAACTTTCCTGCGTTATTTAAAAAGTGAACGCGGAAAACGCTTAGCATACTAAAGTAAGTGCTATGTCATATATGTTAGTACTCTACTAATTATAGTAAATACCGCTTCTTGTGGGAACTTTGTCCAGGAAGCACTTGTAGGTAGGCTCTATGTGATTAGAGCAATCACTGTAATTTAGTAAATCGTTCTGAACTTTAAAATCGTTCTATGTACAGACGCCAGCACAACAAGCTACCCCATTCTGTCAAATTTCTTTGATAGATTTTCAACTTTACTACAAAGTACCTAATAAGGTTCATTTTCAATTGGGAAAATTTTATAGATTGGGGTAGCTTGATGTGCTGGCCTCTGTACCTACGTTAGATTGGGAAAGGGCTAGTGGCAAAAAAATAAGAGCAAGACCATCCATTGCATATCGAGACCCCTTGAAAAACACGTTAAGTCGTTGGTCCAGCACCCCAATTGCGTAACACACTATCAATCGGAATCAGAATCATTTCGAAGCCAATTGCTAATCCATTGCTTCATAAGTTTGAATTTATCGGCTCAACACGTAAATAACGCAATGAATGTTGTTGAACTGTCAAAATGAAACCGATTCCGATTGATAAAGTGTTACGCAATTGCCCTGCAG
Source organism: Amphipoea lucens (assembly GCA_947508005.1). Classification (NCBI taxonomy): domain Eukaryota; kingdom Metazoa; phylum Arthropoda; class Insecta; order Lepidoptera; family Noctuidae; genus Amphipoea; species Amphipoea lucens. Next base: position 14,635,543 of record OX382379.1, read on the forward strand.
GCTCTCATTCGCAGATCTTTGCCAGTCTTACCAAGAGGTATAGTGTTACACAGTAACTGGATTGTGGAGGTTAGATAGGCAGTCGCTCCGTGTAAAATACTGGTATTCAGCTGCATCCAGTCAGACTGGAAGCCGACTCCAACATAGTTGGGAGAAGGCTAGACAGATTGAATTAGGTACGTTAGATTCAATTTTATTTGCTTGTAAGAAGAGTGGATGGCATTAACATTGGCTATTTGACCGTGGCAGGGAGCCAGGATAATGCTGCAAGGTCTATGCAACTTGCATTGAGAAGTAGGTAGTATAACCTCGAATAGGCCTCGTAAGCTGTAATCCTTAGAAACGCTATCGGCTATTCAGAATAGCAGACTTGTTTTCAAAATGAAGTGCTCATCAAAAGCTGGCGAAAAAGGGAATCTTAGAAAATGGGAAACTTTCCATAGATTCCCTTTTTCGCCGAATGGATGACAATGATAATTATAAAACCAGAAGGGTAATTGCGTAACACACTAACGGTAGCAATGACTTTCATTTTGACAGTTCAACAACATTCATTGCGTTATTTACGTTATTGAATAGAATTTTTTTACGAACATATGAAGCAATGGATTATCAATATCCTTCCAAATGATTCAGATTGTTATTGAAAGCGTGTTACGTAATTAGGGTGCTGAGCCCTGCCAACTGACATTGTTTTATCAATAAATCAGGCCAACAGAAATACACCCTTTTTTTTGATCGTTTTAATCCTTAAAAGGGGTCATTTTTTAAGGATTAAAACGATCAAAATTTAACGGTGTATACAATTCTAGGGTGTGGCCAGCAAAAAACACGAAATTAAAACAATCATTAACAAGTTATTTTGTGCAAGTATTTTGTTTCTCACCGAGCTATTCGAAACAAGTGCAACAATACCCTGCTGTGAGTTACGACCATTATGATTGAAGATGTGTGCCTCCGATAACGACGAGTTTATTGCGAGTCTATTGCGAGTTGTTGTAGAATAGTGTTGCTTTTGGTTGGAAGTGTTTGTTTTATGGCCGTTTGAAGGTTGAAGGCGATCTCATGGCTTGAAAGTTGCCGTGTTGAATTGAATAATATGTTCTCTTCAATGACATGGCGCCGCTTGAAAGTTTCTACCACAATTCCCATTGCCAGCTGGTTATAAATGAAGGGAATAGAAACTCCAGTAAGGTCAAATCGATGTTGGTTTACTCCTCTTGTATTGGTACGCACGCACTAAGAATAGCTCTTGGTGTCGTTAAAATATTTGTTTGTCGTCAAGACGGTGGAGGGAATGACGGCCCAGGATGACTAGAATGTGCCACTCGCGGAAGGTTTTGGTTCGTAGGTATTTAATTTATAAGTATATATTGTGCGCTTTGCACCCCTGGGGATCCCAGAAACCACCTCCTATACGGTGGGAGGGACAACGAAACTCAATCTGTTACTACGGATTCAGTAGTACATGATTCTGAACCCCCTTGCTTGGAAATTTTTCGTCGGTTATTAGTTATTACAAACTACGTTAGGGGGTTTAGAATCATCATCTGCCTAGCCTTTTTCCTAACTACGTTGGGGTCCGCTTCCAGGGGGCTTAGAATAATGTGTTGAATTCAAGGTTACAGTTTACGCGTTGATATGTCTGCCATCCTGTTCCTATAGACGAAAAAGCAGAATCAATAGCCAATTAATTGTGTCTCATTAGTTAAAGCTTGATAGTTACCTTTGGTCTATTGCCTCTATCCAAAATTCGCGCTCACATTACAAAGTTTCATCGTGATTCATCACAGCGCGGTCTTCTTCGTCCTCGACAGTAAATATCAGTTATTTAAAATAATGACCATTATAACTTATTATCCGTTTAAAACTTGCGAAAGTTAACCGCACAGTTTACGGGTTATTACGATGACAGAAGACAGATTAACCCGTCAAGAGAACTCGCGGTCCTACTTGCTGAGATTTTAAGTCAACTATTATGTTTTTATAGCGCAGAACCTCAAGAAAATTGTGAAATTTCGCGCATACATAAGAGTTTTCACACATTAGAGCAGCGGAACTTAAACGAGGGGCTAACTAGCAAGTCAGTTGCTCTAGCGACAAAGATTACACAAGCTTGAGCAGTTTACCCGCTCATTTGGATGGTGAGCTCGCAGTAAGATGGCGCAGAAGTCAAGTTAGCAACGCAACTACGTTTATTTTGAATAATCCTGAGTTCGGCTATTTCTGTTTGAAATTTGAAAATTCCCGAATGTCCGGTTCTTTTTTTCGGATGGTTACCCTAAAGCCTAAACGCAACGCTATAGTCCAACAGCTCCCCCTTGCCAACGTCATTCGAGCGCCAATCTTGCCCCACATGCCCTAATGCCCTATAACCTGTGCACTTGATGAACTTTCGGTCTATTCTGTAAAAAATCTCACCGTGAAAACGTAGGTGATGTGAGTTGTCATTGCATTTGATGCTAGGAATTGACCCTATTGACAGCCCAAGTGTCCATCCTTAGCATTAGTAAGATTTTTACAGAATCGATCGGCTGATGACTGCGTCAGCGAGTTGTTTGAACGCGATGTACTTTTTACCATCGATACGCTAAGAAGAAGACAGTGTAAAGTTGCCCTTCTGTATCTGACAGTTACTGTGGCGGGACTCCGCTATTTTTTGTAGCGCGGCGCATGCGCGGTGACGCAACTCGCCGGTATGCAAGGAACAGGTTTGCGACCGCCAGCTAGTCCGGACATTGGGAGTGCGTATACCGTAGGCGTTCGAACGTGCTTAGAACTTAGGACTGCTTAGAGAAAAAACATTGACTTGAAACTGTTTTAGTCTTCGAAATACGTGATTTTTTTGATTTACGATACTACATCGCGTCACATCCTTGACGTGTCGCTATGACAACTGTCAAATCCAATTTTTTTTAAAGGGATTCCATATTTCACAATATTAGTCCGGACATTCCTGTTTGCAAATTTTTAAAAATTATTCTTTTAGTTTTATTTTGATTTAATTATGATGAAAGTTACTAAATTATGTATGTGTCTATTGATATTTACAACAATAGATTTCAAACAATAGGTATGACTTAATCATTATATTTGTTTTTGTTACACTGGTAAAAAAAAACTCTAATAATAAGTTCTAATAGTATCTAATATTTGTAAACACACTGTTCTAAACTTCTAATAGTAATGTTCTTAGTTACCGACACACACGAGCCATAAACGCAAGGCAACATTTTTGCTCGCAAGATTTAGCAATACGACATAGAATGTCTACTAATGGCGAACATAGCAAAAGGAATTGTGTCAGCATTTTAATTAACCGAGTTTTTTTACGTTCACAGGCCTGATACTAATAAAGAGAATATAATAATATACTTAATGGCGTAGGATTCTGCAATGTTTAATTATTTATTTAAACTATTAAGGAGATTTTAATGGTTTTATGTGATTAATGAAACGTGTAGAATGTATCGCACATTTGGAGAAACATCGACGTAACTGCTACTTTTTTTTTACTTTGCTTTCCTAACCTAAATACGCTTTCGAAATGCTTTCTCATATTTAACTCATTTTTGGAAAAAAATACATTTACGTCGATGTTTCTCCAAATGAGCGATATGCTCGTATACCTAAGGATTACGCTAGAAAAAAGTTTGGAAAAAAAGACATGTTGTGTCGAGTCGACCCCAAACCAATTAAGATTAGGGCAGGAGAATGATGATGATGAAATGGCTTTACGCCCAGTTTTTGAGCAGTTCTGATGACCTCAGATAAACTCTCAATAGCTTTTGATTGGACAAATATTTCAATCATTTACACGAATTTCTTCCTAATCCTACTCATCACCTATAAAAAAAGCTGTGGCAAAATATCGAATCCATTGCACCATAGAGTAAGTAATGTTCATTATATGTAAGAAGAGACGGGAGTCCCATAGAATAAGATGAAAACGTCGCTTGTATGAAACTTGTACTGAATACCAACATAACAAAAATGACACAGACTATGCACAGACTGCACATGTTAGAGCGGGACTGCGATAGCCGCCATTATGTTTAGTACACGTTTCATAGTTTCTTTTTTATTAGACTGTTGCGTCAGACTGCATTGCACTATAGGATAGATAAACTTTGTATAAAATACCTCAAAAAAACCGGGGTAATTTTCCCAGTTAGTTTCTCCTTCATGCAAAATTTCAGTGAATTCTGCAGGGCAAAGGCCTCCCTCTCCTTTTCCCACACTATTCTATCTTTTGCTAGACAGCCAGGCCTTACGGTAGGAGTCAAGCTCGTCCCACCATCTTCTCCTTGGCCTGCCGCGATGTCTTCGTGCGTTTAATGGACCCCAATCGGTGTTTTTTTTTCAGCGAATTGATTCAAACAAAATGAAGAAAAAAAATGGTCAAACAAAACGCAAATCATAAAAAATGACGTTAAAAATACACATACAAGGTAGCCAAAAGCCAAAAAACTCAAGCAATAAAAGGTTGTAAATTTTGTCCATTGCTTGATGTCAGGGCTAGGGACCACAGACAATACACAAATGACAACAAACAAACAACAATCAAAATAAAATGCCAAATAACATGAACATTTTTCATAGCTCTATTTCATATCCTGAATATACCTGACAAAGGCGCCAAGAACACGGCCTTTAAGTTTTTTCGTTCACTATTTAATAGCTGATTAATAATCTTGTTACAATTTTATCGCACAAGTTGACACGTTCCGTTTTCTTGTTATTGATCACTTGACAACGTTTTTTTGACATGTTTTTTGTTTCTGCATTTAATTAAGATCACAGCTACCTACTTAGACATGTACACGTATTTAAACATTGCCAGTTACGCAGGAAACTGGGTCAATAAGGCCTAACCGATCGATCGATCGATTTTATTCAATTTTGAGCGGCCATTGTTGTTTACATCTTTGGCAAGTTTGGCGCAACCGGACCTTATATCATTTTGATCGAAAATATTTAAGAATAAAAATATACGGATCATATTATATCAAGTTGACTGCCTCGTTGGTCTTGTGGCCGCAAGCGCTACTGCTGAAGTCCTGGGTTCGATTCCCAAGTGGGGTAATGTACTATTAGGTTTTTCCATCAGGAATTCAGTACCAGACCGGAGTCTGCATTTGTGCTCGGTTGATGGCAATAGGCTCGCCCCAAACAAAAAAACTTGAATATCTCTGTACTTTGTACCATTTCCGGCGTCAAAAGTCAAGTACTTACAAGTGGGTGCATTATTCTTCTCAGGGCACATCTTAGCCCGTGACCTGACACACACACAAACAAGCACAAGGCTGCCAACATAACAGTGCCATTACAGACTAATTATACTTGTTGAGTTACATCTGCCCTATAAGGCACGCAGGTTACACATCAAGCGGCCTTGTGATTGTCTATGGTATTTTTTATAAGAGAATCGTGTCTATGGCATCTTGCTGAGTTATATCAATGTCGTGGCTGTAAATGTAAACGTTTTATAAAACACTTCGTCGAGTATCATTCTACGATTGGTCTAATCACGGGGTGGACGAACGGACATAATACTTCACAAATGTCGTTATAATAACTCATTAAATCAGTGAATTGAAGCCAGTTAATGAGGTTTTCTAAACGCACATACACGAACGATAATAAAACTGTCGACGAGTGCCACAATGATAGGTTATTAACAGATCAAGACTATTACATTGGGAATAAAATTATAATGATTTACATAACTACTTGTAATGGTACATGGCGTTTTATTAAAATTACGTCAACCTAGGAGGTTGTAATCTGCTTAATCGGACTTGTCTGTGATTGCCTCAATAATTTTAAGGCCTCCAGGGCCTCCAGCCAGGGTTTAAAAAACTTAAACACTAAGCGACTACACGCTAAGGGCATCCCCTGTGGGGTACGGACCTCGGCTTAGGGCGTCGCTGGGAGAGGGCAGCAAGGGACAGGTTGAACAGATTAACAGTAGGACATAGGACACTGAACGAGGCACAATATAGAAGTTTTATTGTTATTACGTCTGGGGGCGTTTAGAGTCCCGCAAAATGTTAAGCTCCCAATACGGTGAAGGAAAACTTCGTGAGGAAACCGCCATGTCCTAGAACCAAAAATTCGAAGACATGTGACATCTACCAACCCGCACTGTGCCTGCGTGGTGGATTACGCCCCAGTCCCTCTCACCGAGAGGAGGCCTGTGTCCCAGCAGTGGGAACATTATAGGCTGATGATGCTTTAAGTGTTAAGCACGATGCTTTAAGAATGTTCAAGAAAAGTCCAAAAATACCGGGCCAAATGATCTAAAACAAATTATCGAAAATAGATTCCGTAATTTTCAAGTTCATGTTTAAGCATCATTCAAGTTCCAGCCTCGATTTAAAACAAGATTTGACTGATTGGTATACAATCTGCCCGTTTTAAATCGACATTCATGCTTGAGCAGCGTTCTAGACTAAGGACCAACGTCCTAACACGTTTTGTCTAATCATAATCATTTATCATTACAGCCCAGAAACACCCACTGCTGGATACCCTTTCTTCTGTTCCTTTCAGGGAATTTGACGATATCGTCAACCCAACGCGCTTTAGGACGGCCCTGGTTTCTTTGGCCTAACCTTGTTACCTTGGCCACCATTCGGTTACAGCTTTACTCCATCGGCCATCTCCTCGTCTAGCTGGATGCCCTGCCCAACTCCTCTTGAGGCGCATCGCCCTGTCCCCGACGTCGTACACTTTCGACCAACGACGGATTTCGGTGTTACGCACTCTCGTCTAGTAGGGTTATGCCAAGCAGAACTTGCTCCTTGGCCCTTTGTGTTAGGTACTTGTACGCAGTGGACAGACCCGTCCAAACATATGTAGACAAAAGGTGTTTGGACGGGTCTGTCGGATTAGAATCCTCATTCCTAATGTTATAAACTGATACTTGTTTTAACTCAGTTACAGCCCAAGGTTTATTAATAACCTCTTTTCCCTCTGCTCATTTGCAAACACAAGACTGGTTATCCATGGTAGGACGAGTCATTTCCGCGACTTGTAGGAAATCAAGCTTTTCCAAGTATAAAGTTACAAGTATACAGGGTGAAGTTTTGCCTATAGATATAACTTATTCAAACGTTTCTTACGACACCGAAATGGCTTGCACCTGCACCGAAGTTGTTAGCCTGTATAATTTATACCAATAAATAGTTCTGTTTCATAGTTTCCGCACTATCTAACTAAAGCTACGTTTTTCTAAAAGAGTCTAGTAACGGCCTTAGCGACGGCTGTCGTGAAAATGATGGCGCCGGGGTTTGAATTAACGGTGTCAAAAATTTGCTTTCTAGGAAAACACCAATTTTCTTTCATAAATAACGTCACTGACGTCATTTGACAATAAATTGCGGACGCTATATGGCGGCCACCATAGTCTTAGTAAACTGTAGCTCAACAGATGTCTTCAGAAAAGAATCGGATTTGAATAAAACAATATGTCAGATGAGTGAAGGACACTGAACGGGAACACAATGGAAGCCAAACCAAAAATTTCAAGACATCCCGCACTGGGCCCGCTTGGTGGATTACGGCCCACTCCTACTCGAAGGAAGGAGACTTGTATTCCAGCAGTAGGAACATTATAGGCTGATTATGTCAAAGTGTTAAAAATGGAACTGACGATGACGTAGATGACGAAACCGGTCATTATTCTGATTATTTGACACAAATTCTTGTTTCCGTAGGTCGTACTCAAGATATTATGGGAAGTACACAATCTCAAGATTAAATTGCACGACTGACAGGCAATCTGAATTGAACATTATAAATTCATTTACGCTGAGGTCGCGTAATGTCGTCCGGTGATGGCGGCCGTGACCGTTTACTTACGCTTAAGGGCAGTTTCATATTTATTACTCATAGTTTTACATTTGGTTTCTATGCGAAAAGAACCTGTCGGTAATTGCCAAGACGCTATCAGTAGCAATGGTTTTCATTTTGACAGTGCAACAACATTCGTTGCGTTATAAATTACGTTGTTGAGTAGACTTTTTCGAACATATGCAGCAATGGATTAGCAATATCCTTCAAATTGAGATCGATTGAGAAAATGGTTAGAAAATGGAATCTAGACGCCCTTTTTTACTTTAACATCTGAATACAAACAGTTTGCTCTAAAAATAAAATTATAATCAGCCTATACCTAATATGCCCGCTGGCTGGGCCTCCTGGCTGTGAGAGGGAGCGGGCCGTTATGCACCACGCGAGCGCAGCACCTGTCTGGGTTTGAAACCTTAACCTACAACTCGTAAGTCGGTGCCTTTGCCTAGCAGTGGGTTGATGCAGGCTAACAATAACTGGGCCATTACTGCTCAAAAATACAATACTTATAATATCTTAATTACCTAAGGCTCTTGGCCCTATATAAAACGAATAGCTCTTAATTATTCGTAGTCGAAACTATAAAATTCGTCTTGGCATTGACGCATACATATGTTCAGCACATATCCGTAAAAGTCCGGAAGCACGGTCACCCTACGCAAGAAGTAAAGTATGTTTATTATAATAAGTATTGCAAAATACGCGATACTTGCAACATCGTGATGTTTATAAAATTACCCGCACGTTATTGTTGCATGTGACTCGATCCATAATAAAGTGCTACAGCGACCTAGCGACATACTGTGGTTAAGCAGTGGACTCCTCAATTTCCGGGTTGAGCTACGCTATTACTGACAAATGAAAGAAAAGAAAGAAAGAAAAAGTATTTATTGCGACTCGTACAGGGAGACCACAAACTAAACTAAATACAGTAAAAAATAAAAATCCAAGTTATACAGGGTGTTACGGAAAGGGTATATCAATACAAACGGGTTGAAGAGTGTGTCTGGTCTAGAATCTCTGTACAAAATTTCAGCTAAAAAGCAGTAACTTTGAAATTGCTTAATATTTTTTTATTTCGATAGTTTATTAAATTGAAATCAAAACAAACGTGTCACCGCACTACGAGGGTCATCATCCATTATCTGTAGTGTGTCTGTGCGCCTAGTACAGGCACATCACGCCGCCGCGCGCCAGTGCAGCGCCGTGATGTCGAAATAAAAAAATATTAAGCATTTTCAAAGTTAATGCTTTTGAGCTGAAATTTTGTACAGAGATTCTAGACCAGATACACTCTTCAACCCGTTTGTATTGATATACCCTTTCTGTAACATCCTGTATAAAAAAAAGTAACAATAAAAGTTAAATTAAAAATTTAAAAAACCTCCGACTCAAACAAAAACCTCTAATAACTAAAATAATAATATACTATTGGCCCTTTAAGTATTCTGTGGTTTATTATAAGTTGCAGGAAATATTTTGATCCAAGCGTCCTCACGTCGTCGGGGGACGGCTAATGAAAACGCCAAACAGATGAGGCTTAAACCCAGCAATAATGAATGTAACTATTGTAGAAAACATAAATGCTGTTAACTTCCAATTTTCATTAGAAAGAAAAAGGAGGAAGAGAAAGGTAAATATATTGAGTATTGCTTCATTCACAAAGGACCTCCACGGGACAAGTTGTGCATTTATCAACGAACATCAAAATGAGGCCAGCCTTGGCCACTGTTGTACAGAGGTATTAGAACCATCAGCATGTTCCTATTGATTGCAGTAACCGATTGACAAAACGTACCTGCGACACAGATACCTACTTAGGCAATATTTATTTTACATGTAAAGCCTACTACGGTGACCACACACACCGGTTTTGAAGGACATGCGTATACTGGTGACCTATGATGTGACGCGTATATTTAATTTAAAAATTTGAGAGAATTTCCAAGTTATGGAACAACAAATTGAATATCATTAATAACAAAGTTCAAATTCCATTGCAACCAATAATAACTTACAGACTTTTCTTCCAGAGGTCACTCAAAAATCAACTTAAAATACATTTCACTAAAGTAGATAACTGGTTAGGTGGCGACGGAATGTAAATTATTTGAGGTTATGAACACTGCTATATACATGGTGATCTATGTGACGTAATACATTGAGGATGCGGTTCATAACAATTTGTCTTTGAAAAGTTTTTGTCTGCTGATAAAAAGTTAAGATGTTTTTGCCCAATTTGGATCACAGTCGTTATTAATGATGCCATTTTGTTATTTTAGTTACGGAAGGGTTTAATTTTGAATAACTTGAAGATGTTTTAACTTATTTCATCATTCTCCTGCCTTTATCCCAATTCATTTGCGGTCGGCGCAACATGCCTTTTTACCCGACTACGGCGAAGCAAAAAGGAGGATTATGATTTATGCCATGTATGTATGTAAGTTCATCTGTTCCCTCGTAACTTCTAAACTACTTACTTGTCATAATTGGACAAATGAGGTATCGTTTGAAGTGTCTTGATCGTCCGCTGGTTATAGGCTATGTGACGTCACAATAAATTGAATATGGCGCCCTCTAGCGGACATAAAGTCATGACCTAAAATATTTTTTTTTATCATGCCGTGTTGGGTATCAAATGCTTTCATTTGATAGTTTGTGAGTGTGTGTGTGTGTGTGTGTGTTTATACGTTTGTTACTTCTTCACGCTCAAACGGCTGGACCAATATTGATAAAATTTTGTATGAAGGTAGGTGACACCCTGGATTAACATATAGGCTACTTTTTATACTGATATTTATTTATCCATTTATTTCATGCATCAAGGCCCATAGAAAACACCCACCCACCCACGGGATCGACATTTACGCGGGTGAAACCGCGGGGTGCAGCTAGTAGCCATATAAATGTTTTAACTTACGTATGGGTGATAAATAAACTATTTGCGTCATAGTTTACTTTTCCATTAGTTATCTAAACACAATTGACAATGAAATCACTAGTGTTTTGCATAATAAAATGGTGGAAGGTACGTGTTTAATTATTTGTTTTACATAAATATCCTTCGATCAATAATGAATATCGATCATTTGGATAAACATCGACGTAACTGCTACTTGTTTTTTTTGTTTTACTTCTTTGTTTTCCTAACGTAAATACGCTTTCTAAGTGCTTTGTCATATTTGACTCATTTTTGGGAAAAAATACCTTTACGTCGATGTTTCTCCAAATGAACGATATTACGAGTATAACCCGACCAAAATAAATCACAGGTAAAATACAATTTGATTTTTGCGTCATTATGATAAAGCTCGTGGCTAAATAATAACAGCCACATGGTTCAATTGAAGGTTCAGCTACGCTTGCCGCTGTCGGTTTGCGGATGGGTGACCGTCCATATGGAGATCCCTCCGTGTCTCGGAAAGCACGTTAAGGGGCCGTCTCCACGAGGGAGAGAATCGCGGCGATAGTCTCGCCGGTTAGACTGCAAGCCAACCCCAACATAGTTGGGAAGAGGCTAGGCAGATGACGATGAAGTAATGGATTATCAATATCCTTCAAAATGATTCGGATTCTGATTAATTGGGGTGCTGGGTTCTGAAGGTCAGATAGGCAGTCGCTCCATGTAAAATACTGGTATTCAGCTGGATCTGGATAGACTGGAACTACTGTAACCCGACCCCAACATAGTTGAGAATAGGCTAGGCAGATTGACTTGCGTCATCAAGACCTCAAAAGATTACTCTTCAAAGTCAAAGTCAAAGCATTTATTTCAAATAGGCACAAAAAAGGCACTTTTGAACGTCAAAAATTATCTTAAAATAGAATTGATTCTAGTCGCCCATTCCAAAAGGTAGTTTTCGTATGGAGAAGAATCGGCAAGAAACTCCACCGTTACTCTTTTAAAATGTTTTAGGTACAATATTTTGCATGGGTACATTAATTATATAATAACATGTGAGGACGATGCACCTAAAATAAAATTACTATACCACAATAGGTAAAAGAATTAAAAACGAAACCATGACATATAAATTAATTATCTGATAGATACATGGTGCTCACATATTTACAAACATGGTACAAGCAAAACGATTTTTATAAAAAAAAAAAAAAATACAAGTAATAAGTCAGGGTGTGAGTAAAGAATGTAAAAATTAATTAAAAAAAATACAATTAAATTAGCAACCAGTTTGATTTTGTCTAGACTCTAGATTGTCCTATGGAGCAGGACCAGCATGTTTCCAAGCGTTCTTATCTTGGATATAATCTTCTAATTTATAGTATGCTTGTTTACAAAGTGTACGTTTAATGTGAGTTTTAAATTTTCTTTCATTTAATTGCAATATATCACAAGGTATTTTATTTTAACATTTGACACAGTACCCCATAAAAGATGTATGTACTTTGGCTAATCTGAAAAATGGTTGATGTATTTTATCTTTATTTCTTGTGTTAAAGTTATGTATTTCTTGTGTTAAATGTAATATGTAATTGTCGGTGTTATTAGTTAAGTACTAACATAGGTTAAGATTATTGTTACTAACCCAATGGATCTCTGTTATCCGAAATAAATAAATAATAATAATAATATGTCTATCGCTTATTTTATTAAAAAGATGTAGATTTTTTCTTACATACATAATGTTTTCATAAATGAATTGGCAAGGTACCGTCATAATATTAATCCTTTTAAATAGTTCCCTGAGAGATTCGCGGCGACGTAGATTATAAATGGCTCTGACAGCTCTCTTTTGCAAAATAAAGATGGATTCAATGTCAGCAGCTCGACCCCATAGTAAAATGCCGTACGACATAATGCTGTGAAAGTAACTAAAATAGACTAAACGCGCGGTTTCTACATCTGTTAACTGTCTTATCTTCCTAACAGCATAAGCGGCCGAGCTAAGCCGCCCCGCAAGAGATGTTATGTGAGGTCCCCATTGTAATTTCTCGTCTAGCGTGATTCCCAGAAAAACCGTTTGATCAACAAATTCTAGTTTTTCTCCATTCAGTATGATGTCACATTCGCTACTTCTAACATTAGGTAATTTAAATCTAATGCATTTGGTTTTCTTTTCATTTAGTACCAAATTATTTACCGTAAACCAGTCTTGGACCTGAAGAATAGAGTTATTCACGTCGTCAAGATTTTGTGCCCGTCTGTCTATCTTAAATATCAATGATGTGTCATCTGCAAATAACACCATCTTCGGTTGATTTTGAAGTAATTGTGGTAAATCATTAATGTAAACTAAAAAGAGGAATGGACCCAATATCGAACCTTGAGGAACGCCCATTGCCATTTCAGACCCCAATGAGTTTACGCCGTTTACTTGAACTTTAAGCTTTCTATCTTTTAGATACGACTTTAGTAAATCAAGAGCTAAATTCCTAATCCCATAGTGCTCAAGTTTCAGCAGAAGTGTCTCATGGTTGACGCAATCGAACGCCTTTGAGAGGTCGCAAAAGATTCCAATGGCATCTTGTGCTTCCTCCCAGGCGTTAAAAATGTTCTTTATTAGGGTGACACCGGCGTCAGTGGTACAACGCCCTTTGGTGAAACCGTACTGTTGTTCATGAAAGATGGAATTTTTATTAAAGTGGCGTAACATTTGATTGAGCATCAACTTTTCAAACACCTTACTGAGAACTGGCAGAATTGACACAGGCCTATAATTGTTGGGTTCTTTACTATCACCGGCTTTGAATAAAGGTACTACTTTACTGTGTTTCATGAGATCCGGAAAGACTCCTTGGTCTATACTGATGTTAAATATGAAAGCTAAATAGGGCGCAATCGTTTCAATGATAGATCCACAAACTTTTACAGACATTCCCCAGAGATCTTCTGTTGATTTAATTTTAAGATCTTTAAAAGCTTTTATAACAGCCTGGGGGTTTGTATGTTGAAAACTAAACTCCGAGGGGCTCGAGTTTATAAGCAAAGCTGTTAATGGAATTCAAGCAAAAACTCTATAAACAGATTCTGTATGTGTATGTAATATATTATGTAGTAGATTGGGAATCATTACGTTGACGACGCAACATGATGGCATGTGTTACTTGTAGAACGACTTGAAATTAAGACCATAGAGTATAGACTTATAATTGAGACGCTTTGCGACAAAAACTGATTGGAGTGAGTCAATCACGACTGCTTATAATTACATGATACCTACTGAGAATTTTTTTTTTCATCGAAATTTTCTTTCATATCTACAAACCCTGTCCTGGCAATACCGATTTACCGAACACAACAAAGAAAAGAATTATCCAATTTAGTGCAGTCGTTCGGATGTTATGCGCGTACAACATACGTTTCGGCGATTCATTTTTATTTATACCTAGACCACAGAATACTTAATCACTATCAATATCACAGTGATAATGCGGTTGCTGCCTGTTGGGTTAGGCAGCTGTCAGAAGTAAAATAACTGTGAAAGAACTGGAGAACTGGACATTTTAGTAATAGATAAGTAGATAAAATAATTAATTAGGTAGTTACCTAAATATTTATACAGGGTGTCCCTGGAAGTATGGATCAAATCGAATAGGGACGTGGGCAAGGTCATTTCCAAACGTTTTAGCAAAAAAAAAAAACAAAAAAAAACTACTAAAAAAAAAGAGAAGAAAGATTGAATTCGTGAAAACTATCAGGGCTATCAATTTTTTTTCCCTGATAGTATTTTTTTATGATAAATTTCTTTGAACACTAAGCGAAGTAATTGAAAAAAAAAATTAAAATCGGTCATAACTTTTGAACCGTAAAAAAAATCACTGACATTCTCAGGGTTAAAAAGTTTGGAAATGACCTTGCCCACGTCCCTATTCGATTTGATCCATACTTCCAGGGATACCCTGTATATTGTGAAGGTTCTACAACGCTGGACAGGCAAAAAATTCGATCCAGAAGCTGTCAGATTTCAAATATAGGTATTATTTCGAATACATAACATTCGTCAAAATATTCATGGAATTTCCGCTTTTGCGATGAGTAGGACGATTTGGATGTTTGCAAATGTTAATCCAAAAATAGAGACGAACGATTTGTATCTAATGACGTGCTAGACGTTCATCAGCCGCCGCCCCGAGTTGATATCCTGCACTAATATTGACTGTTCCATCCGAGCCAATTTGGGTGTATTTATCCCATAGCCTACAGGTGGCGTTCTATATTTAGACAATACTAAATGCACGACAGCTTAAAGTCATATCGAGGACTGATTTATTTATTGCAAATCGTTCAAAGTCGGATTTCCCCTTACCCAGAAAGTGCCCGGGTTTTACCCGGACACTTTTTAAGAACCCCGCCCCGGACGCTCCCCGGACACCCACCAAACGAGGACAAATCCGGGGAAAACCGAACGGTTGGCAGCCCTAGTCAGTCATAGAGAAATTATTCAATTTACTCTGTGATAGAGAATACGTTTCCTGACGTATGTCGTGTCTCGTGGACTTCTGCCCGACGATTGATGTCGGGACAAGACGTTGTATAAATATTCTACTCGTATGTAGTTGCGCGGTAAACTCTGCTTGCCTGATGCAGGAGTTTGCATGTGGCGATTTAGATGGCGCCACAACTACACCACATCATCGCAGCGACAAAATGTAGGCAAGCAGTTGTTAGCGCTCCTGCACACGATGCCGTCACCGCGCCGTCGCCGCGCCGCCGCCGCGCCACTACACTGTACATACGAGTCGCGCGAAGCCCGCCACCGCGCCGCCGCCGCGCCGCCACCGCGCGCGTTCCCTCTGTTTCATTCATTCCATTACGTGTACGAACCGCGGCCGGTAATGGAATGAATGTGTAGTGGCGCGGCGGCGGCGCGGCGACGGCGCGGTGACGGCATCGTGTGCAGGAGCGCTTACGTGTGAATAGTGTCGCTGCAACTTGCGGTTGCGTTGTCGTCAGGTAGTTGCGATGTGGTTACGTTGTGGCTGTGTTTGCAGACAGATTGACTCCGTCTGTGAAAGTGTCACTGGGATGGGGCTGCGACGTCGCCGTGTCGCCTTGATGTGGTCGGTATTGCACACACGGTTGATTTTGACGGCCAAATGAATAGTAAAAGGAAAATGAATAGTACCTACATTCACACGGAACACTGTGTGTGACTGTGAATATAGTACCTACACATTATCATACAAATTAGTGCCCGTCCACATGGTGTCGTTGCGGTGTGGTTGTGATACGTGTGATCGGGCCCTTACAAAATACAAAGGATTTCAATTCAACACTCATTTTCTGCCAAGCAAAGGCAACTGGCAGGACAGGTTCCTTAACATTTCCTTTTTTGAATCACCTCTATTTTTTTTTTTCTATCGAGTATGGAAACTCCATGGAGAACGCGTCCAATATCTAGTCCGCACTGAATACAGTAAATACTCAAGTTTTAAATATGGCGGCGTTCGAAAATGGCGCGAAGCCGATATGGAAACTCGATTACGACAAAATTGGATTTATATTCGTAATTTAACGCATTAGGACAGTGTTTGTCTGAATTATACGGTGCATTAGGAATATCTGGCGGATAATATTCATTCCTTCTTAATATCAAATTGGCGTATCATGTCTGCGTATTATGTCTTATTGACAAAGTATTTACATTAAAATTTTCGTCACAGCATGTATAATCATGAAATTAGCGGAAAATCATGCAATTGCGAGGTTATTCAGAAGACTTGTAGCCCTGCAGGGTAATTGCGTAACACACTAACAGTAGAAATGGCTTTCATTTTGACAGTCCAACTACATCGATTGCGTTATTTACGTTGTTGAACAGACAAATTTTACGAACATGTGAAGCAATGGATTTGCAATATCCTTCAAAACGATTCAGTTTGTGATTAATAGTGCGTTATGCATCTAAATGCAGAACCCTAAGGTTCTAGACAAATAATTTAATGCATAAGTAGTCTTATTTTGTCTTCTCACAGAAATAACTTTCCCTCGTTTCTTTTTAACCTACTTAAAAAATGAGGAAGTTCTCAATTCTACTGTATGTTGTTTTTTTTGTATGTTTGTTACGCGATATCTCCGGCAATTGTAAATCGATTTGAAACTCTTTTTTTAATGGCTAGGGTATGCCTCAAAATTTATTTGGGACCACCCATACAGGTTGAAATTGAAAGCATGCGAAATCGAAATGCGAGATTGTACTCATCATTATGGACAACTTTTACTATGGGACCAAACCTGAAATCGCGAAAAAAAATCACTTGGTTCCTAGATTTTGACGAGTTATGCGAACATGTAGGGAACAGCTGGTTTTTTTTTCGCGATTTCATGCGAAAAAATCAACTTCCAAAAAAGACACTACAAAGTGAAAAATAACTAATTTCGGAAGTCGGTGGCAAACAACGAAAATGCGTCTTTTTTGGAAGTCGGTTGTTTTTTTGTAAAAAGTTTTTTTATTTTTAAACCTCAAGAAACTTCCTGATTAAAACTTTCTTGTTTGCGTAACCTTTTTGGGATGTCATTGGTAGTTATTAAGAGGCTTACTAGACCTAAGTGTCCTTGAAAAACGCATGCACACATATGCAGAATCGACGCAAACGCCATCTAACGACGACGCCCATCACAATTATGACATAAAGCATACATGAGATTTAGAAGTAACGGTTTTGTGAGATTACGCCCTAGTATTCTAATAGATGGCGCGGAAACGATGTGCAAATAAGTTAAAGATCTAACAAACAAATTATGTAGTTATGTGTGACAACATAATAAATTTTATTCGTTTTGAGTGTGACTTGAAAAACTTAAGGATGTGGGTGATTTTGAAATAAAACTGATTCAATGAAATTTAAAACATTTTTAACCGACTTCAAAAAAGGAGGTTGTGTATTCGACCCGTATGTATGTACCTATGTAATGTATGTATGTGTGTATGTTTGTATATATATTTGTAGATTTTCTAAAAAACTGATGAACCAATTTTGATCATTCTTTCACTAATGTGATCTACCTACATACTTCCAGGAAGGTTTTAGTATATAATACATTAGGTAATTATTCTTATGTAGTATGTCCGAAGTTAATATGCATAAATGTACTGCATCTCCGGCATTTCTATGCGAATTTTGATGATTCTTCAATGCACTAGTATTAATTGAATTTTTGTGAGGTAAGTAGGTACAATTAGAAAGAAAAAAAAACAACCGACTTCAAAAAAAGCACTACAGCGTGATAAATAACTATAATTTCGGAAGTCGGTGTCAAAAAACGAAAATGCGGAACCAGCGACACCGACTTCCGAAATAAAAGTTATCACTTTGCAGTGTTTTTTTCTAAAACTATGAATTTTGGAAACATCTAAGAAAGTGCAGTCATTTCGAATAAGCTAAGTATTTTCGACTTCACGTACAACTGTCCCAGTGGCGTATGTGGACGACGTGTAGATTTGTATGCGAGAGTCCCCGGGTTCGATTCCCAAGGTTACGAAATCGAATTTTCTATTTAAATGTCATTTTGAATTTTTAAATATATCTATTAAATATTTTTATAAATAACTAAAAAAAGTCTGCAGGAGAAAGAAAGTCGAAAATATCAACACGGAAGTTAGGTATTTCTAATGCGCAAGTACCTACACGTTATCTAAGCTATTACAAAAATAAAAAAAATTCTGACCTAATGTTTTTATTAACCGACCGCGACTTATTGATAATGGGCATAATGAAATAGGTAACAGATTCATCTGAAAATTGCGATGAAAATGATCAAAAGCAAGAAATTAGATTTAAAATTGATTTTGTTTATAATAAAAAGGAATCATAGTTATATATGAATGTTAGGTACCTAATCTTTGAGGCCGTTTACACATTATGCCGCAGCTGCAGCGGCACCGCCGTCGCTGCATCAGTCACCCTTGGATTTGTATGAACACACGGCGCCGCGGCGGCGCGCCGCAAGGGCTCATACAAATCCAAGAGAAACCAATACAGCGGCATCGCCACAGAATATAATAGTATGGCACCGCGGGCGGCGCACAGTGGTCTGAAAATCGAGCTCCATACTCATAGAAACTTAAAGTTCGGAAATAAAAAAACAAAAATTGTAATGGGTCTAGTATACCTCCCTTTACGTAATATTAACGTATGGATGGTATCAGTCGCTCCACGCGTGAGAAAAAAAAGTTTTTTATTTTTTTTGTATGGGAGAAAACACTTAATGTACATTTTTTTGAAACTGAATGGAACTGATAGGCTGGAGCTCGCACGAGCTATTGTACGATACACGGCCATCAAGATGACATACAATTCATGCACCGTTCGGCGCCGCTTTGCACGTAGCAAATTTTTGAAATTTTGAATTTTCGATACGTGATTTTTCAAATCTTTGACGAGGTTAAATTAACTTGCCGATCGATTTACTTATACTATCGTTAGTTGTAGCCTGCTTATGACCTTTGTGATGACAACAATTAAAAATTATATTGATTATATACGTTTTTTTTTTATTTCATTCCAAGAACTAACTCATTTAATCACCGTGATTATGGTTGAGTTATAATTATATACTAATGACATGAGCATCAACCAGCTCTAGCAGGGCCAAATGGGCCCTAGTCACAATAAAATTCTATTGTCTGTAATATTAAAGTCTGTAAAACCTAATTAAAGAATAGCGAACGATAATGAGGGTAGTTGTATAAAAACAGGACGTTTGAGCTTACTTTTATCAGTAGCTCTCAGTACTTGTGCGCGCTAACTTATTACGTTATTTTTTTTATTGTGCTGTGATGGAAGGTTGTGATACCAATTTGGACATTGTCATGTTTGTGTCAAACAACAATTGTTTTTCACAGCCCAATGTTTTATTTGAAGTTTTTGAGAATACTATTGATTTGTCAGAAAATGAAAAGAGGGTATTGAAACAATTCTGTCAGACTTATGTTTGTTCGTTGAGGAACAAATGGATCTCGTGTAATCTCACGAGACGTACATACATAACAAAGTATGAGACATGGCTGCAAGAGAACATAAAATGGCCTGAGATCATGAAAGGAAAGATGACCCCTTATTTAGTGTCAGTAGAGCAGCAAACCCGTTCCAGTTCTGACTTTGTTTTAAATGAGGGTGCATCAACATCCTACACACCGGAGACGTGCAGTGTTGGAACATCAACATCAGTTGTGAGGCCGAGAAAACCATTTAAAGAGCTAAGCCCGCTACAGAAGAGAAGGAAAGCGGAAGACCTCCTAACGTATAGCACTGAAAGCCTTGCTCATGCAACCGGTTTGAAAGCACATGACAAGAATATAGCAGATATCGTTAAACTAGTCTCGGAGCAAAGAGGCTACAAGGATAAATAAATTGTTAAAGCCCAAGGAAACTGTGCCTATATATTCCGCTGATAAAGCTTTATTTATTTTGACCTCATTGAAGCTTTCGAAGTGGCAGTATATAACATTAAGATCTTGTGCAAAAGAAGAAGGAGTACCACTGTGTCCTTCTTATACTGCCATCCTTGAGGCGAAGAAGGACTGCTGCCCTCCAAAAGTTACCATTGTACATCACTTAAGGAGAGGTAAAAGTAAAGCTAAATTTTGGATAAAACTGTGCAAAGCTTGGAAAATTCCTACGTGTGAAACCTTCGCTGGATGGCAAAGAGTTAACAATTATATGCAAGTATGGCTTTGATGGTGCTTCAGGGCAAAGTTTGTATAAGCAAACTATGGCAGACGAAGACGATTCCAGTATGTTTATGTGTTCTTTTGTGCCTCTGCGCTTAGTTTGTGGCGAAGAAAAGGTATGGGAGAATCCAAAGCCATCTTCCACAATGTTCTGCTGACCAATTTATTTTAAGTTTTCAAACGAAAACAAGTTGAACATCGTGGAAGAACAGGCTCTGATTGAGGCTCAGATTGAAGCAGTATCTAATTATAACTCAACCATAATCACGGTTGTAGAATCCTGTTGATTCCGTACTTATGTTAAACATATCACTTCACTGGCTCACTACCACACCAAGCGCCATCGTATATAGCCTGCTTCACTTTGTCTGTTTCCCGCCATTCCTCGTAACTGACAGATGACATAACATAACTGACAGCAGCTACCCCGCTTGTGTGAATGAGACAGTGTTTACATATCTATTTAATAGATACACTACAACGGTGATTAAATGAGTTAAGTAGTTCTTGGAATGAAATAAAAAAAAAACGTATAGGTACTTATAATCAACATAATTTTTAATTGTTGTCATCATAAAGGTCATAAGCAGGCTAAAAGTAACGATAGTATAAGTAAATCGATCGGCAAGTTCATTTATTCACGTCAAAGATTTGAAAAATCACATATCGAAAACACAAAATTTCAAAAATTTGCTACGTGCAAAGCGGCGCCCAACGGTCCATGAATTGTATGTCATCTTGATGGCCGTGTATGGTACAATAGCTCGTGTGAGCTCCAGCCTATCAGTTCCATTCATTTCAAAAAAATGTACATTAACCCCCTTATTCATAAAACTTATCAAACCTATTTTAGTTATAAAATGGGGTTTGTCTCTTTCTTACACACAGAAATGACAACGTGACAGATAAAGACAAACGTTCTATAAACCTATTTTAGCTAAAATAGAGATAAAATAGGATTATGAATAAGGGGGTTAGTGTTTTCTCCCATACAAAAAAAAACAAAAAACTTTTTTTTCTCACGCGTGGAGCGACTGATACCATCCATACGTTAATATTACGTAAAGGGAGGTATACTAGACCCATTACAATTTTTGTTTTTTTATTTCCGTACTTTAAGTTTCTATGAGTATGCAGCTCGATTTTCAGACCACTGTGCGGCGGCGAGTTTTGATAGATCTTATCAAAACTCGTCGCCGCGCCGCACCGCCGGCGGCGCGGCGGCGCGGCGGCGCCGTGTGTTCATACAAATCCAAGGGTGACTGATGCAGCGGCGCCGCGGCGGCGGCGATGCCGCTGCAGCTTCGGCATGATGTGTAAACGGCCTCAAGGATTAGGTACTCGTACCTAACATTCATACATAATTATTATGATTTCTATTTATTATAAACACAATCAATAAAAATTAAACTCTTGCTTGTGATAATTTTCATCGCAATTTTCGGATGAATCTGTGATTTCTTTATGCATATTATCAATAAGTCGCGGTCTGTTAATAAATTTAGGTTTTTTTTATTGTTACAATGGCATAGAAAACGTGTAGGTACTTACGCATTAGAAGTAACTTCCGTGTTGATATTTTCGACTTTCTTTCTCCTGTGAAAGATAATTACATTGTAGACGTTTTTTTAGTTATTTATAAAAATATATTTAAAAATTCAAAATACATTTAAATAAAATTAAATCGATTTCGTATCACTGGGAATCGAACCCGGGGACCCTTGAACACGAACCTGCGCGTCGTCTACATAAGCCAATGTAACGATTGCGTATCTCGTCGAAAAAACTGAGCTTATGCGTAATAAGTGCATTTTCTTAAACTACCAAAATTCATAGCGAAAAAAAATATTCAGTAATAATAAAATGCTCTTACTTTTTAATTTCGTTCATATGTTCGGCGTTTGTTTTATATGAACGTTTTGTAGTCCTCCTAAGGGAATGTTTCACTTTATTTCCCATATTTACAAATGATATAATTGATAGCAAATTATTACGCTATTTTAACTTAAAAGTATTTTATATTTACATGAAATAAAAATATTTACAGAAAGAAGATATGCAAATAGTAATAATAAACAATGAATGTATGTAGGTACAAATAAATAATGCGGCGAAAAGAGCGACGCGTCCGTATAGTATCAGGCCTCGGCCGGCATTATTGCTACACGCACGGGGGTTTACCGTTTACGTACACATGCGCACTTATTATGTTCGGAACTATGAATATTATGCTATTTACAATAAAACTATTGTTTGAACTAAAAAAATAAAACACTATTATTTTAGTATGTTGCTTGTAGAATGATCTGACAAAAAATCAGAATGATTGTATGTATATTAGTATGGTTTCTATTGTAAAAAGAGTTTGTAGAGGTATCTTCATGATTTTTTTCTATCGTACCAAATTAGTTGTATTATGTTTTCAAAACACTATCTATCTAAAAATTCAAAATACATTTAAATAAAATTTAAAAAGAAAGTACGATTTCGTAATCTTGGGAATCGAACCCGGGGACTCTCGAATACAAATCTACACGTCGTCCACATACGTCACTGTGACAGTTGTACGTGAAGTCGAAAATACCGACTGCACTTTCTTAGATGTTTCCAAAATTCATAGTTTTATTGCAAAAATAAAAATATTCAGTTAAAAATAAAATGCTCATACTTTTTACTTTCGTTCATATTATGTTCGGCTTTTGTTTTATATGAACGTTTTGTAGTCCTCCTAACGGAATGTTTCACTATATTTCCCATTTATTTACAAATTATTACCCTATTTTAACTTTGTTAGGTTACGCGGACCACTGCCGGTAGACACAAGTGAAACGCCCGGGAGTTGGGACTCGCCGTACAATAGATGGCGCGCGCCTTGCACCCATACATAACAAACTTAAAAGTATTTTATATTTACACGAAATAAAAATATTTACGGAAAGAAGATAATGCAAATAATAATAAACAATGAATTTACAAATAAAACTTAACAAAAACATAACAATTTTGACGGAAATAGTGCGGCGAAAAGAGCGACACGTCCGTATAGCATCAGGCCTCGGCCGGCAGTGTCGCTACACGGGCGTTCACGCACACATGCGCACTTTTTATGTTCGGAACTATGAATATTCGATTTACAAAAAAACTATTGTTTTAAATAAAAAAATAAAACACTATCATTTTAGTATGTTACTTGTAGAATAATCTGACAAAAAATCAGAATGATTGTATGTATATTAGTATGGTTTTTATTGTAAAAAGAAAGTTTTTTAGAGGTATGTTCATGATTTTTTTCTATCGTACCAAATTAGTTGTATTGTGTTTTCAAAACACTATCTATCTAGCATATATCCTGAAGAATATCATATATTTTTCTGATTTTGTTTACTGTAGGCGATCATATACTTTTATTGTTTCGAAAACTACCGTTTTTTTGCGTTTAGGTCCTGTAAGCGCCTTAATGCATGCATGAGTAAGTGCCGGGGTCGCGACTCTTGTACCTGTAAGGGTGCGGCCGTCGATCGCAATGACCTACTGCAGAGTGCCGTCTGTCTGTGTGAGAGATTTTTCCTCGAAACATTTTTGCAATTCAAAACAAGTAACTAATAGGCATTTTTATAGACACGCACACGCAACTTGTGCAATCTTGTAATTTCCATATGAATCGGAATATTTGAAACACGGTAAACCAATGCTCTATGTCTTTTGCTTGTTATGTAGGTATTCAGAAACGTGTTCGGGTAAAATTGGTTTTGAAATGTTTTCTAAAGGCCCCATGAAGCTAAAGATTAGTTTTTGAACATAAAGTACCTATAGGCTTCTGCAGACAGGTGCGACGCGACACTAACAGAACAATTTCTATGAAAACTCCGTGGAATTTTATTGTTCTACTAGAATCGCGTTGCACCGTGTTAGTTGCCGTCGTCGGGTCGCACATTGTCTGCGGGAGAACTAAGTGCCAGAGCACACGATGCGTTGCGTCGCCGCCCCGCAAAAATTTCACCGTATGAAAAATAAAATAAAAATTCGTAAAATTTCGTCAAAATCTTTGCGGTACGGCGCCGCAACGCATCGTGTACGTGTGAACTAGGAAAACTTCAGCTTTAAAATTTTTTTCAACAAATTTTGACCCTGGCCAGTTAACCAAAATGGTTCCTACTTTGCTGAATGGCTCATCGTTCCACCAAGGCAAGATCTATTCTCATATAGTCAGGTACCTCATGTTAAGACGAAGAAACAACAAAAGCCAATCGCGATCTCAGTTTATACCTATCAAAAACAATCACAAGAACCCTATTCAGTAAAACTGACACCACACTCACACCGTGAAAACCTGGGTGAAGTGAGCTGTCAATAGTGACAATCTCTAGCATAAGCACTGAGGTAATATGCACTACGTACTACATATTACCTCAATGACCAGAAGGCCAATTCTCGTAATTTAAAACGTTCAAAATCTAGTCGCAGTCTCATCTCGGCGACAAACAATATGTCAAAAACTTGTCAAAATGTAGGGAAATTAGAGGTGTTTTTGACAGATTGAGACTGAGATCAGACTGTGAACGTTGTGAATCTGTCGAGCGCCGCTAAATGAGACACAATTGATTTTCTATTGTTTCGTTGCTTATAGGCGACGCGCGGTGCTTGACCGGAATTACGAGAATTGCCCCTTAGGTGTAATGACGGCTCACTACCAGCTAACTTCACGTAAGTTCTTACGGTGAGATTTTTACAGAATACGGCTGACATCAAAACCTGCTACGACCCTTTTACCAGCAGAAGGAAAGCCGCCCATTGTATATTTTGTAGTGTTTGATGTGTTTATTTCATGTTATGTATTTTTTTAGTGTACAATAAAGTATATATAAATAAATAAATAATAAGGATCCAAGTGTAGCAGCAAAATAAAATTTGGGGTATGGTTTACCAAAATTGTTTGGTAAACCAAAATGGTTTACCAAGATGGTGGCACGTATATTGCCGTTATCAGTAAAAGGGTTAAATAAACCTGCATAATCCATCCTAACAACGACAAGAAGTACCTACAAAAATGTATCGAGTTACTTTCTAGCCGATAGGTAATCGCGTTTGAAACAAAAGAATCGCCGTCAAAAGAAGATTGCGACTGTTAGCATAATATTATTGGCCAGTGAAAGTGTCAGTTACGTGCTTTGAATTTTGTATTGACTATCGGCAGGACTGCTGAGTAGATCGTAAAGAGAAAATACATTGATAAGTCATACATGAAGTCATAATAATTATTATGAATGTTGTTTGGATTCAATTGTTTGTACTCTTACACACTTTGTCTACAATTCAACGTATATAATAATCATCATCATTATTTCAGCCTAAAGACGTCCACTGCTGGACATAGACCTCCCCCAATATACAGGGTGAAATTTTAATCAACGTTTTCCTCTTAAGGGGTCATTTTACTCATTATTATGAACAACTTTTACTATATGTATTTACTTTTACTACATTTAAGTTCGCATAACTCGTCAAAATGTAAGGAACAGCTGATTTTTTTTTCGCGATTTCTAGTTTGGTCCCATAGTAAAAGTTGTTCATAATGATGAGTACAATGACCCCTTCAGAGGATAACGGTCATTAAAATTTCACCCTGTATATAAACCCTTTAATGCAGAACACAATTACACAACCAAACCAATCTATTAGGAAGTAAACATTTTAAACAAATGCAATAATATTAAACAAACTACATAAACGGAATTTGAAGGTAATTCAGCTTATTTTAGGTTATGTCACTAATAAATTATAAACATTTCCTAAGGTTTAACTTACAATGGACATGCTTGAACTGCATTCCGAGATTGTTAAAGCCTTCGGTAAATCGATAAATTAATTTACTTCGTTTCATTATTTCATTCTTGCACGAAACCAAAGTTTGAGAACTGTCCTGCGAATAATATACCTAATTATCTAGAATACGTCGTATCCTGAGAATAAATTTTGAATTTTTGACAGTTTTTCTATACTAGAACTGTCAGACCACAGAATACTTAAAGTACTACGTAGTCAGACGTCAATTTTATTTCACGGATAAAACATCTGACTGGTATATAAAATCAGCCCTCATACTAACTTTTTGATGTACTGCGGAATCCAATAGCTCATTTTAACCTTCTTATCATCGGCCTCGGTAGCGCAGTAGGCAGCGCGTAAGTCTCATAATCTTAAGGTCGTGAGTTCGATCCTCACCCGGGGCAAATCTTTTTGGCATTTTCCCCAACACTTTTTATTCTTTACCCGTAACTTTTTCTCAAACTAACGAGGCCATGGAACCTGTTTGCCACTAGTTCTGTTGCAACGATCAATATACGCACCTGGCGTTCATTGCGAAATATTAACGCGTATGTAAATCCCATCAGCTTAAACAATGAAATGTCTTTACCAAACCAGCCCACGTCGGTACCGTAGTATCTGTGATTGTTTACATTCATAAATAGTAATAAGACTTGTAATTAAGTCGCTACGTAATTTCGCAAGTTTCGCAACAGTAACTTACATTCCGCTACCACAATGCGTGCGACATTTCACAAATAGATTGCTGTCAAGATTAATTTCAACGCCATCTATTGACAAGTAGGAGTACTATTCAAATATGAAAATTGTCTTTTTGAAATGAATGTATTGTTGCGCGCCACAATTGATGGCGACATTAGCTACCACTAGCGCCATCTAGTATCGAGTAGCAGAACTTATAATTATTCGGGTCCCTTCTAGAAACTTCGATGATAGAACTTTCCAGAACTATCGACGTCTGGTCCGTCGGGTTCGGTATGTACTCGAACATTCTGGATGTTTCTACGGTAGAAGGTTCTGGAACTATCCGAGGCCTATATAAGGCCGGTGTGCCTGCGAGCCGGCATACAGTATTGGATAAGCGATACAAGCGATAACATCGAAGCGATCTTCAAGTGCGACTCTCAAGTGATTAGTAGTGCGATTGTGTTTTATAATTAGTGTGTTTAAGTTGTAATTTGTGTTTTTAAATAAAGTGTCTATTTTTGGTTGTTAAATCGGCAGTTTTTATTGTCACGAACCCCAAGCTCGTAACAATTGGTGTCAGAAGCAAGGATTATGCCGATTTTACCGAAGGACGGCACGGAGGCCGGCCCGTCCACAGCTGCTCCAGCATCATCAGCACCAGATTTTGCTGCTCTAATGATGATGCTGCAGGAACAGTCTCGCCGTCAGGAGGAACAGGCCCGCCGACAGGAGGAACAGGCTCGTCGGTTGGAACAACAGCTCCAGCGGGACAAGGAAGAGCAGATGCTCCTTCTGAAGGACCTTCACGCTACCTTCGGGAAAGACATGAAGGAGATGAAGGATAAGGTTGCTCAACACGACAACCCCCTGTTGGAAGCTGAAACCCGAATCGAACAAGTGAATAATCGGGTTGACAACGTGATGGCTGACGTGAAGAAAACCGTAATGGCTGACGTGAAGAAAACGCTGGATTACCTCAAACTTGAGGATGGAATCGCAGCCCCCGTAGCTACAACACCTTCGCTACGGGGATTCAAAGTGCCACCGTTCGACGGAACTTCTTCCTGGTCGGCCTACAAAATTCAGTTTGAGGCTGTCATGAAGGCGAACGGGTGGAATAAAAATCAGGCCATGACTGCCCTCACCCTAGGCCTGCGCGACCAGGCCTTAACTGTGCTGGAAGCTCTCAGCAAAGAAGTGACTTACGAGCAGCTCCTTGAGGCATTGGAGGCTCGGTATGGTGACGCTCACCTGGAACACGTGTATCGTGCGCAGCTCAAGGATCGTGTGCAACGCAGTAACGAAACCCTGCAGCAGTGGGCCCTTGAAGTGGAGAAGCTGGTTCGTAAAGCTTACCAGTCCTTGCCTGCGCTTATTGATGGGAACCTGGTGCAGGTATTTATCGACGGCATCCGCGACCTTGAAGTCAGAGCTGCTGTAAGGCTCGGTCACCACGGGACGCTTAAGGACGCCCTGGCCCATGCACTGGAGGTGGAAGCTGTACGGCAAGACCATCGTTCCCATCGCGTCAGGGAGGTTGCAGCGGCTACAGTTCGCGACCGCAATAGAAGATACAGCCCTAGGTGCTACGGCTGTGGGGAAAGGGGTCACCTTCGATCCAGTTGCCCGAAGCGAACTGCAGAAAGGGAAGATCGCTGGTCTCCAGAGGGTAGTGCGGCTAACAGCACTGCCCAGCAGCAGCAGGGAAAACGAGTAATAGCCAGGACTGCGGGGCGGGTGCTGTCTGATGTTCAAAGAGCCCCGAGGATTTCGATCACACAAAACTATGACGGGAAATCTCATGGCAACGCAGATGCATTGTCTAGAAGACCTTGTCCTGAAGACTGCAAGTATGGTACTAGGCAAGAGGGTAAGGAAGTGGTACCTATGAGGATGCTCAGGACAGACCTCAGCAACGAGTGGAAGGAAAGCCTACAGCGTGCACAGCAGGAAGATTCGGACATCAAGCCGATTCTGGAGTGGATAAAGGCCGGTGTACCTAAGCCCACGTGGAGCGACGTCTCAGCGATGAGTTCGATCACAAAAAGCTATTGGGCCCAATGGGACAGCTTGGTGATTCAGGAAGGAGTCCTGTGCCGTAAATGGGAAAATGCTCGAGGAGACAGCTGTCATTTTCAAATGGTTGTCCCTAAAGCTCAAGTACCGGATGTTCTACAGCTGTACCATAATGGTTGTTCAGGAGGCCATCTGGGAGTTAAACGGACCCTACTGAAGATACGAGAACGGTTTTACTGGGTCCACTGTCGGGACGATGTCGAGGACTGGTGCCGCAAATGTACGAGTTGTGCAGCTGTAAAGGGACCTCAGACTCGTAGTAGAGGTGCATTGAAATTGTACAATGTTGGTGCACCATGGGAGAGGATAGCCCTTGATGTTGCGGGACCTTTCCCGGAGAGTGAAACTGGTAACAAGTATTTCATGGTTGTGATGGATTATTTCACTAAGTGGCCGGAAGTCTTCGCCATTCCAAACCAAGAAGCTTCAACAGTTGCAGATAAACTGGTTCATGAAGTCTTCTGCCGTTTTGGAGTACCTTTAGAGATTCACAGTGATCAAGGAAGGAATTTTGAGTCCCAAATATTCCAGGAAACTTGTCGAGTTATGGGTACTCATAAAACGAGAACAACTTCTTACCACCCACAATCGGATGGAATGGTGGAACGATTTAATCAGACATTGGAGAGATACCTGGCAAAAGTTGTGGAAAATCGGCAACGAGATTGGGACAAGCACATACAACCGTTTTTGTTGTCATATCGAAGTGCTGTTCACGAAAGTACATCGGTGACACCAGCTTTCGCAAACTTTGGAAGGGAATTACGGCTGCCTGCAGACCTGATCACCGGAATACCACCTGATGCCCCACGCAGTATAACCGATTATGCGAATGACTTGCGGAACAAAATGAATGACATCTATGAGCACGTCAGACAATCGGGCCAGCAAATGTCTGAGAAGATGAAAACCCGTTATGACCGCAAAATGAACAATAAAGGGTTCGACGAAGGTTCACTAGTGTGGTTGCACAATCCAGTCCGCAGCAAAGGAAAATCTTCTAAGCTTCAAGCTAAATGGGACGGACCGTACCGGATTGTGACAGAGATCAATGACGTGACCTACCGGATACAGAAAGGTGCAAGAGGTACTCCTAAGATCGTCCATGTGGATCGACTGGCGCGTTATTATGGGGCCAATAATGCTCGGGACGAGCATGTCTTAGGAGGGGGCAGTGTTGCGCGCCACAATTGATGGCGACATTAGCTACCACTAGCGCCATCTAGTATCGAGTAGCAGAACTTATAATTATTCGGGTCCCTTCTAGAAACTTCGATGATAGAACTTTCCAGAACTATCGACGTCTGGTCCGTCGGGTTCGGTATGTACTCGAACATTCTGGATGTTTCTACGGTAGAAGGTTCTGGAACTATCCGAGGCCTATATAAGGCCGGTGTGCCTGCGAGCCGGCATACAGTATTGGATAAGCGATACAAGCGATAACATCGAAGCGATCTTCAAGTGCGACTCTCAAGTGATTAGTAGTGCGATTGTGTTTTATAATTAGTGTGTTTAAGTTGTAATTTGTGTTTTTAAATAAAGTGTCTATTTTTGGTTGTTAAATCGGCAGTTTTTATTGTCACGAACCCCAAGCTCGTAACAGTATGTATATTAATTATTTCCTTTCATACGAAATAGTATGTAATCATGTCGTATTTAATCATGTTCTATAATAATCATAATAATGTCCGGTTTATAGCTGTAATAATAGCAAAACATAAATTGATTTTGTTTATTTCTTTCAGATCCGATCTCGCTGGAGCGCCTCTAAGAAGGATGTAAGTGCAATTTTTTTTAGTGCGTAATTGTTTAAAACTTTGTATTGTTTATTTTTATCTCATTTCGTCATCTACGCTAACAACCAAAGCGAATACCGTTAGCTTATCGATAGGCCATCTTTAACGAATTTATAAGCGGATGGAGTTCACCTCTTTTGTAATAGGTACACAATTAGCTTTACTGCTTAATTCTTTCAGCTCTTATGTAACAGCATGAATTATGAATATTTTTTTGTTTTACTTAAGGTGTTTTGAGCAAAGAGTAATGTTAAATGAATGACAAGTCCAACCAACTTATTCTATATTTATTATTATACACTATTGTACACCATATAAAACAAAAACGACAAACATATTTATAATTTACTTACATAGTAAATGTAGTGTCGATGAAAATTATTTTTTAATTCATCTGTGAGGTCAAGCCAATCGTGATAGCTGATGGTTTAAAATTTGAAATCCACTAATTATAGCCACAATGCGTTGGGATTAAAGATCATAATCGTAGAGTTAATGACTGAAAGATATTTTTTTTATGATTACTGCTTACAACCTTAACCTTATTGATCTCTGTGGTGTAGGCAGAAGCCTAATCAAAAACCTCTCACCATAAAGTATCTTTATGAAATAATTTCTGCTTTGTTTTTTCATTCTAGAGATACTTATCTAGAACATCTGTATTTACTGAGGTCAAGACTTCCTTGCGTTCTTGTACCTAATAGATAGCGCGTAAAAATTGCATAATTTCAATTTTTGAATGAATTCTAGACCTATGAAAGCAGAACAAACCCACTTTCGCATTTAAATCACGCTTCTATAATATTTAAGTAGATAAGAATTTAAAATTTTAATTGTTATTGAACCTGGTATTTTTCATCTTAACCACAAAGAAGTGAAATAGATCAAACATGAGTAATATTTCGCAATGTTACGACTTACAAACTTATTGTTGGCGGCACATTGAAAGCATGCCGTGAGAATTCCCAGCCCCTGATTGGCCAACATTGATAGTAAAAAGGGCTTCTGGTAAACGATTACTTTTGTCGACTGCAATTTGTATTGCATTAATCGTTGAGTTAACTGGGGTTATTTGATTGCTTCATTCAATCTTGTGAGTTCAGGGGGCGTGTTATGACTTGTTAGAGCCTTAATTGTTCCAATGCAAGAAGCCTCTTGGGGCCATTCGTTTAGCAAAGCATAATTTTACCAACTGGTAAAGCTCCATGCTTTCCTTCTGCATACTAAAGTAGGTAATGATAGCTTCAACACTTCTTATTAAGGCGTCTAGTAGTGTCCTGTCAGTCTATTCTGTAAAAACCTCACCTCGAAAACTTAATTATAAAGTGGGCTTGAATCGAAGTGAACTGTCATTCCACTTGCTGTCGGGATTGACACTATTGACAGCTTACTTCAAGTTTAATTGACCAAAGTTTTGATGTTTAGAATATATCGGCTGGTTCTTGTCTTTTTGTCCATTTATCACATTAAGACTTATCAGATCTATCTAACCATTAAACAATCAGATTATCTAAGTTAAGCCAGCACATTCCACAGAATTAAATTGCAAGGACCTTTATCTCCCAACAACGCGGCCTATCTACATTCCAGACAAAAGCTAGATAAGTGTTATATCAATATGTTTACGTGGTAGTCACGGCTGCTCGCCGACATTGGATAGTGCGTGACAAAAACTGCATGCCCAATGCATTACCGACAATACATACAGATTACGTGATGTTTTATTTAACAACGAACTCATAATTTCGCTAACTGAATATAGACAAGGACATTCCGTAAATGTTTCAAGATCATTTTTTGTAGCCTTTTGTGAGTTTTATGTAATATTTTACTGAAATTTCAGTTGTGTACGTAATATGTTATTGTAAAGCTGGGCTTTAAAATGGTTGAACTAGATTAGAAATGTTAACTTATTCGCGCAGAAACTACTTTACATTAGGAGCTTTATTTTATTTATAGATTTCACAAATACTGCGATACTGTCAGAACAAAACACTCGATCAAAGTTTACTATCAATCAATCAAATCATCTCAGTGTCAACGTTAATAAAAATACTTTCTCTATCTTCTAATTAATGACTGGGGTGTTAAACGGTATCCATTAATCATTCAAAACCTTTGCCCAACCTTTTGATTGTGGACAAACTTTTACTTATAAATCAAAAAATCTTACATAAATCACGCCATATCAGTATTTCTGGATCAAATTACGCCATACTTGTACCAGACACCTTTCATAAATATGATTTCATTGCAAGCTACAAACTTGATGTAGCTGTTAAAGATTTTTTGGCGAAATCACAATTTCACCAGCGACCAGAAAAGTGGGTTCTTTTTGCGCTGTTTTTCAAAGAATTCGCGACATTTTAATGCTATCAAAACGAGTTATTACTGTAAGATTGCGAATTTACACCTGCATGTGGTTTAACGTTATAAAGTTTAAGTAAACGATGTGGGTACACTAGCAGAAGTGACGTTCTTTGAAGTGTCCGCAACCAGTTTGAGGAGAAAAGAAAGGAAGTGATTGTTACTGTAATATAAAAATGTTGTTTAGAATCTATCTGTCATCAAGAATTCTATTCGAGAGCTGCTCACCTTCAAACCTGCAGATTCCATCTGCATTCAATTGTTTCCAGATTCACGCTTGAGCATTACTTTAAAATATGACTCTACTAAGACAAGACTATAAACAGTAGATGCCTCTTTCCAATAACAATTTGTCATATTTGCCACAGAAATAACAGTTCAATCAATCTTCAGCAAACTGGAATTCTGATATGTTTGTCATATTCTATCGTCGGTGATCGGTTGTGTCATTCACGACCTCTTACGTATGTAGGTGCAACCTTGTAGTTAGTGGGTTATGCTGCGTCAGCGTGGGATGATCATTGTTTGCAATTAAGCACCCGCCTCCTCTTACTAATCTGTTCGGAGATGTGAATACAAAATATTTTTGGGTTGACGACCTTCGTTTATTAA
The DNA here is from genome assembly GCA_947508005.1 of Amphipoea lucens. Classification (NCBI taxonomy): domain Eukaryota; kingdom Metazoa; phylum Arthropoda; class Insecta; order Lepidoptera; family Noctuidae; genus Amphipoea; species Amphipoea lucens. The sequence goes on from OX382379.1 coordinate 14,669,399, forward strand.
TACTGCCAAGTCTATGGAATAAGTTAGAGTTAGATGAAACTTTAGCTTTACATAAATTATGAAGAGCACGTTGTTGGTATCAAGATTTTGTAGCTAGAAGACATAAAAACTTAACAAGATCCAATACACAAAAGCCTCCAGAGTATCATTTGCTGTCATTTGTCAAATACTACACGGTTTTTAACAACCATTGTGCGACACCTCGGGCGACCTCACAAAAAGATGAAAACTCCTAAATCATTTGTCATGCAAAAAGTTTCTTCAAAACTCTCTCAATAAAATCTCATTGGTAAGAAATTTTCTGCGAAATTTCGGCGACTGTCCATTGCAAAGGACGCCGACAGTTCAGTGTGTGCACCTGTACTTTCCTTCTTACGCAAGTATCAAGTAACCGCTGACCGATTACGTTTTATGGGCGTTTTGTTATGGCCGTAATTTTTATCTTCAAGATTCTTTCACGGTCCGAATCGGGAACAAAGATGAAATACGCGGAAATGACTATACATTCCGTGCATTATTAGACCTAGAATGTTAATGGCCACCAATTATTCATTACTTTCAGAATATGGATGCTAACTCCGCATTCTGAAGCAGTTAGTTTTAGACGAAACCGTATAAGTAACTAAATAATACTGCAGGATCATGTTGTATTTTCTTTTTAAATCTATTTGATTGGACATAGTGAAAGTTTGTGCGGTAACAAACAAATGTCAATGAATTGCCCTACAGCAAAAGCAAAAGAAGAAAATGATACAAATTAATCATTCGCCTCATTGGTGACATGATTTGGGGCCCGCTTCTAAATGAGACGGTCGTATCGCGTCTCATAAATTGGGATTTCTAGTAGAGCAATTTTTTTTTTTCGATGTTATAATAACAACAGCCAATTAGAATTTCTTCCAGAGATGCAATTGCAGGATTCAGAACAAAAGGAACTGATAAATGGTTGATCACCTAAATTAAGAAAACACTAGTTTAAACAAAAAAACAAACAACTATTTACCGCAAATAGGAGTAGGTACTGTGGATGGTTTACGAAAGGAATTACATAAAGAAACCCCAGTTATTACGTCAGTTAAATCTCACAATGAGCAAGCATGTAAGCTATTTGCATAGAGTATGCATGCATACCATACTGAACTCACAATTCGACAATACACCGAATTCATTGATTGTTACTGAAAAGGATGCGTATGATAATAAGAGAAAGGTGCCGTGAATGGCCTCGCCTAATAGAAAACTCTTCCATCAAAGGATTGCTAATAAAAACATCATTATTATTCGAAGAAACAACACTAGTGTTTGGAAATCCATAATCACCAGTATTTTATATTGTTTAATGGCACCGCCCCGCCGCGCCGTGGACAGTACTTCAATATTATAAGTAAAAGACTTATGTTTTAAGTTATCATACTTCATAAATTTTGATGCCTATATTACTATTCTGTGCTCAAATGGATCATAAATATTCATGTAATTTTGCAACATGTGGGTAATCTATGCTGCGCTGTGTCAATGCCAGATTCATAATCAATCTACATGGACTATAGACTTCTACAGACTTCGTACCCAAGTAGGCCGCAGCATGGACAACCTCCACAAGTGGTGGTTCATGGAAGGCTCAGACCTCCGTTGTGTATGCGGTGTATCTGCACAGACAATGGCTCATCTCCCATCTTGCACCGCATGACCTGCCACCTGCACATAATGAGGAATTAATGGCCGCGTCAGCGAATGGTATCCGAGTTGCAAAATTTTGGGGCAGAAAAAAAAAACTACGTTTATTTTTCCATTTTTGCCATCGTCAAGCTAAGAAGATAATCAATCTCTTCTCGAAATATCACGTGGTAGTTGTAAACCTCGATAATCATTGTGAATGAGAAGTGGCTGTTGCTTAATGAAACTTTTCCTGATAAGTGAGAGTGATAAGCTATATTAACACTTTACGAGACACTAAACGCCCCTCGACAAAATAACAATAAAACTCCTATTGTGTCAATGTCCTTCAATGGGTGAAGTATCATTAATTGGGTGGCTATGATTGGTGGCAACGCCCTCAACGCTCACTTGACTTTAGTGTAACCAGAGGTTACAATTCCGCAAGCTAAAGTGACCATGAAGATACTGACAGATAAAAATCGAAAGTGTCAGAACGACAACAAGTGGGCGGCGCACTCTCTTCGTGTACTCTACTTACAAGATCGGATTTACATTTTTCATACTGATGGGCGCGGCTGAATGTCTCAAGCAAGCCCGTCGCATATTACTTGCTAGTGTGGTTTAGTCATTATTTAAGTTTTGTAAAATTAAGAAACCGGTGAAAAGAAAACATACTTTTTTCTGGAATTTCACTTCCACTTGCACATTTCAATTCGTCATCGTTTTGACTAACATTCTGTAGACTTCCTTTCTTTATTAATGAATTTATTTCATAATTCAACGTGAAAGTGTTAAGAAATCAGATATCAGAGTTAATTAAAAGACTTAAATAGCAATAAATGTGTATGCGGATAGTTTATGATATCTAGTTGTTATTTATAAATAAGAAATACCAGTAATAAAGTAAGTTTTAACGAGCAACGGCTGAAATGATTCTTTCATTAGAAAATACGGTTCATCATTTTAAATAATATCAATTTTAAATTTCCTTCCGCTTGACAGTAGAACATCAACATTATTTTATTTAATAGCGAAACTAACGTCTTACAAGAATCACAGGTTGTAAAAACATCTAATCATTGTCACCGACTTTCACATATTTACCGCAGATGATTCTAATCGTTCAGTGTTGCCACAACAAAGCCTTTAGATACGATCGGGGACAATTTTGTGTAATTAGATCTGTTCAGCCATTGTTAAGTCGTGTGCGCTTATTACAGGGCAAGCGATACAGTTAGCAGATAACGGCCTCAAAGGTGAGTGTCGCGAGATTTTAATTACCGCTCGAAACACTGAGAAAACTTGATACAAGAATGTCGTATAACTGTGGAAGTCTGTGTGAGAGCAGTGAAATTATTCAAGAAATACGCAGCCGTTCTTAATCATTGCTTATGCAAAAAAATATTACTTAAGAACACTTTGCGTTTACTAATGCACGTAATATAAAAAAAATCAACATTAGATAATGCCAAGTAATAACACAAAGTATCGCAATTCACACAATGCTAATTGACAAAAACACGTAAAATAAACTTCACTTTCATGTATAATTTCTATATAAACAAAAAACATGCAAACAAAATGCTTTCTTCGATTTTTGTGAGCGCTTTTCGCTGCGTCCGGCAATCTCACGTACGTGCCACTTCGCGACTACCGTCGCGCTTTCCAATCGCGAATTTGAATTTAGAAGACCAAAAATTAAAATTAATATTCATGCCATCTATTGTCGAGTAACCTTAAACTCTGCAATAACCTGATTCTTTGAAGAAAAATAAAGGTCAACTAAATATTATTGCTTTAATTTACTGACGTAGTCAATTAATAATGACTTAAAATTTGGCAATTAAATTAGAATAGAATAAAAGAAAGCAAGTTCAGTTTATAATTTTAATTTTAGAAGAAGTTTAGAAGTGCTGTGTAACAGACACCAGTTACTGATCAAAAGAACTGTTACTTACTCCGAAAAGTATTCAATAACAGTTATATTATATCAGATTCATTTATCGAGTAATTCCCATGTACTCGCATAGCTTCGCGTTTCATTACGTCAAGCTAGCGAAAGTGTTTTTCCTACTGCTCAGTAGGTACATATTGATAAGTACTTATTTATTCGTACCTGCACCATGGAATTTCTCTCACTGGTATGTACGTACTACACGGGTCATTTACACGACGTTTTATTCTACCCAGACGATCGGGGCAGAATAAAGTGAAGTAGAACACAACGTCGACAGCGTGAGAAAAAAAAAATTGCCATATTAGCCGAGAATTTGATTCTTACGGCCTTACCCCGGTGCCAAACCTACCTCAACATACACAACAGCTTATCAAATAACAACCTTATCGATTTTACCTATAGTAATAGCCTCAATTATACAAAACAGTGACTCAAACATATAAACATGATCGCTTTGGTTATTATAGCCAAGAAATAAAATAAACGCTTTTACAACTTGCGGAGTTTCAAAACATATTGTGTAAAGCCGTTTAAAATAACAAGCCATGGTCAAGTGTGAGACGTAAAGAGTAATTAATCCCACTTGACCAACTTGATTACAACTCGATTACGTGTGTAAACCGATACCTAGAAAATTTAGCAATCGTATGAAATGAATTATTTTTAGTGTCTTAATAGAGATGCTGTTTTGAAAAATTTGACAGAAGAATTCGATCGTCCCTTGTTTAAAATGATTGGTATGATTTAATTGGATAAATGATAATCGGCATCCCTTGTATAAAGCGCTGAGCAGACGATGGACAATTTGTCCGCTTCAATAACGCACACCTTCTTTAGGTCGTCCGTCTATTTAGATGGGGGCGTCCCACACTACGCTTGCCGGTACGCGGTCTCCACTCCAGGACCCGTCTGCTCCACCGGTCATCGGTCCTTCGACGGGTCCTTGGACAGGGAAGGTGGCTGGGGTAGACTGGATGCGGAAGGCGGAGGACAGGGTGCTGTGGCGCAGTCTGGAAGAGGCCTATATCCAGCAGTGGACTGCGATAGGCTGAGTTGATTGATTGATTGAATCACGGCAATCTATTTGCCCTACGTGTGCGTTACACGTAGGGCAAATAGATTACCGTGATTTTCATACTATTGTATCGGAAAATTTGTCCATCGTCTGCTCAGCGCCGAAATACGACTCTGCTGTTATTGGCTAACTGAAATCCCAAGAGCCAATCAAATCGCATGAGATGAGTTTGACAATTTGTTAATTTTTATGCTGATTAGCAATTGTAATACCGGTCGCTATTATTTTTTAGGGTTTCGAGTAACATACTATCGATCTCAATCTGAATCATTTTGAAGGATATATCCATTGCTTCTTATGTTCTTCTGCTCAACAACGAAAATAACTCTCAAACTCAAAGCATTTATTTCAATTAAACCATTACAGGCACTTTTGAATTGTCAAAATTAAGTAGTCGGTCAGTTAGTCAGAAAGTTGAAGCTAGTCGCCCATTCCAAAGCGTAGATCTCTATGGAGAAGAACGGGCAAGAAACTCCATGGACACTCTTTTAAATCAAGATATTACAAAATCCTGAATACATTATTCTTGTTGCTTCTATATGTGAGAACAATGTAAAAAAACACACAAATGAAGAAACAATACAAGAAATAAGATTAAAAATAAGCCTTGGCAGTTTAGAGATGACCAGTCTCTACCGACGGCGTCCGTTCACGAACATGACGCATGGATCAGCACCATCCAGCTCAACCATTTTGTAGGGAACCGAATGATCCAACACACGCAATGAATGTTGTTGAACTGTCAAAGTTAAACCTATTGCCACTGATAGTTTATTACGCAACTAGGTACCCCGCAGTTTATTGTCCGTCTGTCACAGATGTTTTCTTTTTCAAGATCCATGCTACGTAGGAATTAGGATATTGTAATGTTTAGGTCTTCAAATCGCCATGCAAAGACCAAAAAAAAAGTTTTTTTTCCTACTATTAAAACGAAGAAGAGATCTTTTCTAATAAAATACATTTATTTATTTAAACTTTACGCCTTTTAGATAAAAACTATGAATAACTGAAGCGTATAATAGCATCTTCTACTGTTACATGAGCGCATCTTGCTAAATGACAGAGTTTCATCATTGATACCAACATTACAAACCGAGGAATCATACCTACTGGACATGCTTCGTCTTTGACTCAGTCACGATTTGCTTAGAAAATCTCCATTAATTTGCGTGAAATAAAATTGACACTTATTGGTGAGAAAATGGCAAAATGGTTTGTAAGAGGTGCATGTGTAACATTATGTACAGGGTGGCCCTGGAGGAAGTATGGATCAAATCGAATAGGGGCGTGGGCAAGGTCATTTCCAAACTTTTCAAAAGGTTCAAAAGTTATGACCAATTTTTGTTTTTTCAATCACTTCGCATAGTGCTCAAAGAAAAAAATCATTAAAAAACACTTTTAGCCAATTTATTTTTTTTAGATAGCCCTGATAGTTTTTTTAAATTATTTTTTTCTTTGAGCTTATTTCGTGGATCTTTGACAGTCGTAAGCTCGTTACGGGTATTCAGAAGCCCGGAAGTCTGACAACCAGTCTTGCCAAGTGGTATCGTATTACCCAGTAACTGGGTTGTGGAGGTCAGATAGGCAGTCGCTTCATTAAAAATACTGGTATTCAGCTGCATTCGGTTAGACTGGAAGCCGACCCCAACATAGTTGGGGAAAGGCTAGGCAGATGAAAATGGCAACCTAAGAAATATATATTTTTCCATGACGGCAACAATAATGTCCGCGGTATCGTTGTAATAATCAGCCCTCAGCGTTTCATCAAGGAACGTCTAATTAACAAATTCGTTTGATCTTTCCCACCTTAAACAGACATCCCTACATAACAGTGACGGAATTAACAGTTCCTTCTTGTTACAATCGTGACAAATTGTACAAAATTCATCTTTACTTAGACGACTTAAGAAACAAACAAAACGCAAACTTAATATTGTAATCGGACATTATTGTCCCATGAAGTTCATTAGAATATAACCTTTATTTTAACGTAATAAGGTTCAATGCAAGTGTATTGATAACATTGTGTTCTAAATCCGTGAATGCGGCATTGCTGTGAGGCAAATCACTTTGTCACGATAATTTCAAGCTTTTTACCGAAGATTTTACACTATATTCACTGTTTCTGATTAATGTTTATTTTATGATTTATGAATTAGCTGCACATATTAATGTCTCATTTTTGTATACTTAATAAGTTAATAACTCATCATAGACTCATACTGCTCACAACACAAATCACAAACAATTTTTGCAACATTCAAGTTATTCCCAACGATGGTTTTATCTTATCTCTATTTATTAGATATACAGTAGTGAAGAAAATATGTTTTAATTATTTATTTATTGATCTGGGTATTATGAACATCACACTTGATGAATTAATAGTTACCGCTACTCGTCACTAGATGGCATTACTGAAGCAGATTACTTACAAAAATATTTTGGTATGAACATTATATTTATATTTCGAATATTTATTTTAAATCTTGCATAGATATTTATTTTTGTAATATTACACGGGGAGCACCAAATTTGTGCATTTATAATAGTAGGTATGTCGTAATGTCCGGGAGTTATATTTACTGACCGCTAGAGGGCGGTAGTGCACCCGCCACATATAATTATGCAATCAGCAATGATCGTTGCGTTATTATTTTATAGATTCTAGATTAGTCAGAATAATAATACAGTAGCACTAACGACCAAATTACGGTTATTAAATATTTTATGAAGAAATTATTATACGCTAGTTAAGATTGGCCAAGATTCTGCTATAAGAACAATATAAAAGTTGTGCAAAGATTATTATAAAACGTTAGGTAATCTATGTAATAACGAAACAATGGGAGCAGAATATTTTCCGGTTGCAAAAAATAGTGAGTATAAAAATGTCAAAAAGCTATTTCCGATACCGGGAATCGAACCCGAGCCTACTGGGTGAGAGCCAGGTATCCTAGCCACTAGACCATATCGGATATTGAGAGATTGTTTGAAATTGATGTTTAAAAGTGCGTGTTTCTTATATATTTTTTCACCATCGTCCTTATTTTGGTGGTCTGAATTGAATCAATGTTCTGTTCATAATGGAATCTGAAACAAAACGAAACTGAAACATCCCGTGTGGAAGTGATCCAGTGTAGTTATGAAACTAAATTAAATCAACTTGAAAAAATGGATGAGGTTTTCAATTCGGGTTTATTTTTTTTTGTTTTTACCCGACTACGGCAAAGTAAAAAAGGAGGGTTATAATTTTGACCGGTATGTATGTATGTATATTCATCTGTTCCCTCATAACTTCTAATCTTCTTATCATAATTAAACAAATGAGGTATCGTTAGAAGCGTCTTGATCATCCGCTGGTTATAGGCTATGTGACGTCACATTAAATTGAATATGGCGCCCTCTAGCGGACATAAAGTAATGATTAAAACAATTTTTTTTTTTGTCATACCTTGTTGTTGGGTATTAAAAGAAAGGGCTTAATTAGCACATTTCAAAAATATAAATATTACTGAGATAAAATAAAAAATAAGTTTCAAAACTAAAACCCGACTGATGAAAAGGATGAAACAAGAAAGTACCTTCCCGTGGTCGCATGCAACCATAGCTTATAATTATGTTAGTAGGTACAGTGGCATGCATTGTTTCGTACAATCAGAAGTCAAGTCAGCTTATAATGGTTGTGTATAACTTGATGTGTAGCCGAGCGTACCTACACATGTATAACATTAACATAGCATCATCGTTTACATAACATTTACATTCGGATACGCATGTCATTGTTCTGCTGTGAGTTGCGAACTTACTACACAATGCTTTCTATAAGCTTGCATGGGAAGCGAAGCCGTAGTAACTAAGTAACTACAGATTTCCCTCAACTATATTATGTGTAAGGGATCCATAGTTGTGGCAAACTCAAACTCAAAGCATTTATTTCAATTAAACCATTTACAGGCACTATTGAATTGTCAAGAAGTCAGTCAGTCAGAAAATATGAAGCTAGTTGCCCATTCTAAAGTGTAGGTACCTATGGAGAAGAACGGGCAAGAAACTCCATGGACACTCTTTTAAATTATATTTTTACAAACATTTTTGATTTTGATTTTTGGCTCTCTTGTTTTAAAACAGTGGTCTTTATGTTTCGCGGATTAACCAACCCAGAAACTCCATACATCTGTAATGGAAACGCCGAAGTCAGATGGGAAACACCGACCTCAAGTAGATTAAAAAATAAAAACGTATGCGGTCGCCGTCAGCAGGTCTACGGGTGTAATAGCGGTTTCGCACTACATCCGATCTGAATCCGGGAAATGCCGGTCCGAAGTGACCATAGTCCTATTTGTAGAGGGGTTGCGCACTAGATTCGAACTCTATTCGTCTGAATTTAAAACATTCCCAATTCGGATTGAAGTCGAAGTGACGATTTCTACCAGTCAACTCCTACCCCAAGCTGCGATAAGAAACTTCGTTCCAAAAATATTTTCGACGTGTAAAAGTGTTTTCACAAACATACTTACAGTCAAACCTGTAGTCAAACTCCAATTGATGACCAAGTGACCATCTTTCATACATCTCCCGCAGTACTTCTGACATACCGACAAAATCTTCGACTCGATGCTATGGAATTTCAGTAATTCGGACGTTCGATCTGATGACTTCGGTGAGTTAGTCACCGGGCATATGACATTCGATATCAAGCAGTAAACCCATTCTTCATAAATCATATATCGAATCGAACTCGAGACCCCCATTATATGATGGTTTACCTGCGGTTTTTTCTACTACTGGCGAGGACGACAGTCCTTTCCCGGAACTGAGACTACAGGATATTGGTTTTACCGTCCTTCTCGAATCGTTTAAGCCCGTGACTGCAGTTATCCATGGCCTCACTAACACACATACACACATAATCAGCATATAATGTTCCCACTGCTGGGACGCAGGCCTCCTCTCGGTAAGAGGGAATGGGCCGTAATCTACCACGCAGGCCCAGTGCGGATTGGTAGATGTCACATGTCTTCGAATTTTTAGTTCTAGGACATGCCGGTTTCCTCACGATGGCCTCACTAAAGGAAGGACAATTTTTGTGGGTTGTTGTCGCCGGATACGGTGAAAAGGACACTAACACAAACTCAAACTGAAAGCATTTATTTCAATTAAACCATTTACAGGCACTTTTAAATCGTCAAGGAGTTGGTATGTAAAAAATATGAAACTATGTACTTGCCCATTTCAAAGCGTAGTAGGTACCTATGGAGAAGAACGGACAAGAAACTCGGACACTGTTAAATTGTACTGTACAGACGCCAGCACATCAAGTTACTACAATCTGCCAAATTTCTTTAATAGATTTTCAACTTTATCGCTAAAGCATAAGGTTCAAAGTTGATTGGGAAAATTTGACAGTTTCGGGTAGCTGGATGTGCTGGCGTTATTGTCCCACTACAGGGCAAAGGCAAGGGGCCTGTTACAGAGAAGCCACGAACATTGATCACAACGTTTGCTCAAGACGGGTTGGCAATTTCAGACTTATATTAACACTAACAGCGCCCCGCGGTTTCACCCGCATAAGTGTCGATACCGTGCGAATATGGGGATAAAAAGTAGCCTATGTGTTAATCCTGGTTATAAGCTATATGTGTGCCAAATTTCATTCAAATCTGTTCTGTAGTTTTAGCGTGAAGAAGTAACAAACATACATAACACACAAACTTTCGCCTTTATAATATTAGTGTGATTGTGATAACTCCAGGTTTTCCCACGATGTTTCTCCTTCACCGATGTCTGTAATGTCCAAGAAAGAAGAAATACATTAAAGAATTGGTACTTGCCCGGATTTGAACCCCAACATGCACGAGGCATGAGAGACGAGACCTTTATCACTGGGCCACACGATGAATAATACAAAACCAAACACAATCGAAGTACACAACAAGCAGGTGGTTACTGCGACCACTTTCACTACATTCCTGCAGTTGATCACTCGTAGGTAGGCACCATAACCACGTCGCGGATGATCGCGGTAACCATTAGTCTTAGTGAGTAACCCTCAGGCGATGACAGCTGAAATAATTAGTTAAATTGCAGAATTAATTAGGTAGATATTCAGGGTGGGGTAAAATAATAGTACTCAGCTGCATCCGGTTAGACTGGAAGCCGACCCCAACATACATAGTTGGGAAAAGGTTATGCAGATGATTATCATGATGATGATGATTCAAGGTGTGGTGTAATGTAAGGAACTGGAAAATACTGTTACCACGAATTCAGTACATGATCCTAGAAATCTAGACCCGTAAGAGTTGTTTTTTTTTAATATTTATTTTATTTTAAAGAAGGCTTACAGACTAACAAACCAATGACATAAAGAATGTAATATTAAAAAATTGCTAATAACAAGCCTCCACATATAGCTAAGGAAATAGTCGACAAAAAGAAAGTAGGTACATACACGATTAATATAATTAGTAAGAGAATAGTAGAAACAAAAAAATTAACTATCCTTGAAAAATTACTGTGCCAAAAGTTGTCTTAAGGTCGCCACACTGGTGCAGAACAAATCGACATTAAGGTCCCTAGGAAGCCTATTGAAACTAAGTGCACTTCTTATTGAGAAAACATTCCACCTGTAGGTAATTAGTCATTGCAAAAGGTACATTTAATATCGGCCGTTGACGTAATCCCATCAGATTCGTGCGTCATGACTAATGACAGATTAGCAACAAGTTCAGGACAGTCAATGTGGCCATTTGCGATTGCGATACCTAACAGTAAACTCATGTCTCCAATATAACGTCTCATTTCCAGAGGAAGGAAATGGTACCGTTTGCAGCGGTGTCAAGTGCGTCAATGAGCCCTATAATCTAGATAACATAGAATTTTTTTTTTGTGTATGTGCTGAATTTATGGTACTTATCAGTTTGCGCGTCATGTCCTTTACACCGTGTTTCTTTGTTGGTTAGAATAGTAGTTCTTCCAAAAGCGTATATAGGTACTACTTCGATGAACAGACGCCAGCACATCAAGCTACCCGAAACTGTCAAATTTTCCCAATCAACTTTGAATTTTATGTTTTAGCGATAAAGTTGAAAATCTATTACACTTTCACTTTGGATTTGGACAGTCTCACTGCCTATCATACGCCACAGCTTGAGTTATTGTTATACAGGGTGAATTGTAATTCAAAGTAGGTATTTCTTCTAGGAATTGATAGAGTGCCTTCCAACCATACCTTTACAACATTTGAGCACCCCACATAGGCTAGGCGATACTTCATGGGATTTGAGAAAATCCAAGACGTGTGTTACTGAAAATTTCCCAAAACTCTCTCATATCATTTTTCTCTGTACTAGTAGTGTAGTTTTTGTCTCTGCAAATTTAATGGCCATCTATGCAATTTTATTTCGTCGTGAATACGTTAACAAAGCCTTCAGCATAGCTATTCACAAACACTCGATACGCTTCCGTATCGTATCGAACGTTAACCCATTGAATGTCGTAATTACAGACACAATTAAAAAGCCATTGTGTCTCGCGTAGATCTACGTTCCGACAGACGAAAGGTTAATCACTGTTATCGAAGGAGTCTTCTAAACGCTGTTCACAAGTCCAAAACCCGAAAATTTTGTCAGTTTAAATCAAATAGACGCCCGCTATTCTTCCAACAGCTATTTGCTGTTGAGGGCAAGTCAAATCAGGTTATCGAAATGTCAGGTTTTCGATACGATAGCCTGTATCAGGGCTTTGATCACTTTGTTAAACACATTATTATGGTAACGAGTTATTATTTACTGTATTATTATTAACAATACGTGATCATAGCTACTCGCAAGTGGGGCAAACAAAGCTACTTGTAACGCCTCCGAGGTAATTTAAATGATTGGGCCACAGTTAAACATTGCAATTTTGTGTGTATCACGAAATATATCGAACGTTTGCTCAATCATGGGATACCGAATGTATCGTCACGAGGACTTGACACGGCCGTAGGTAAACCATAGATAGCAGACTTTATGAAAGAGTAGAGATGGAACCAACACAGTCAACACTGTTCTATAAGGTAGGTGGATAGCAGGGAACATTCACAGGCATTCCCGAAACCATTAAACAAATTAACAGTCTCAGGAAAATCGCCGTAATCATTGGAGATACTCTTTGTTATAACACTGGAAACTGCCGAGTTAACACAACTGTCTAATAGGTAAAACTGACGAATCTGTGAAACTGACTAATCAACGAATCTGGCGAATTAAATAAACTGACGACTGAGGGAAACTGACCAGTGATACGCGGACTCATATAATCGTTATTACCGTCGACAAATGTCGACTCTACGATGGCGACGAGGACCGAGAAAGCGTATTTACAAAGCTCGGTGGGAAGTAGCCTATATAATTATAACATATAAAACCACTGAACTAATTGTCTTTGTAAAACATTCTACAGGACTTCCAAAACATTGCAAACAAATCATCAAAAACAGCAATCAAGCTATTACCGCATCCAAAGAATCCAAACATTCATCTGTAGCCTGTAGCGGTCAGCAGCCAAGCTATAGAAAACAAAAGTGATTATATTAATAAACAAGAGCGAAGTATTGTTGTGGAGAAAGTTAAGAGCTCCGCCGACTGTGACGACCAGATAATCGACCTTCATGCAGGGATGGCACTTGAAGATTTAGAGAGGAATGGACGCAAAGAAATGGCCAAACATTGACAGAAAAAAGCAGTTGTATGGTTTGTAATTGTAGTAGACAAGTGGAAGCAAGGATATCAAGTGATCTCACTGCAGAGTAACTTGTAGATGAATCCTAGTGAACAGAAGAGATATAGGACGAGAAGTGAAGGAATTATGATATTTTGGACTATCTGGCCCCGTGTTAGATAGGAATACTCCCTCTTCTCCATAGGACACGGTTAATTGGAACCGTGCCCCTAGCTTATGACGTTTCTTAAGTGCCCATGTAGGTTTGTATGTGAAATAAAATAAGTATTTTGATTTTTTTTTGATTGAGTAACCAAGAGAAAATTCGTTAAACACATGAAGTTCTAACGTAAAACGTATTGTTAGCATCTTTGTCAACCCTAATCGTAGGAGACACAGCATTCTCATACTGTCAAAAGATTAACAAACTAAATCCAACCTTAAAACTGACAAGTAAAGTTAAAATTCATTTACATCGAAGCAACACTTTGGAGATGAAAATGAAAATGGCAAGTTGCACGCAACATCACGCTGATTGGCTTCAATTTGAAGATGTTTGTACACCTGTCCATGTACAATTATGTATATTATGATGAAATAGATACCTACTGCTTAGAATAATGATTATCGTTTTTAGATTCGTGGCTAAATATTCAACAGTATAACACAATTCAACTCATATAGGACTTTGAGTCTATCTGTTGAATAGCATAGTAGACCTGAACTGCTGGGGCCTATCTATCTACCACGCGGGCCCAGTGCAGGTTGGTAGATGTCACATGTCTTCGAATTTTTGATTCTTGCTGACGGTGGCGTGTGTGTTGGATCATTTAGGTCCCTTCAAAATGGTTGAGCTGAATGGTGCTGATCTATGCGTCATGTTCAAATAATGATATTGACGATCAGCCCGATAGTCTGACAACCAGTCTTACCAAGGGTATCGTGTTACCAAGGTCAGATCTATGCAGTCGCTCCATGTAAAATACTGGTATTTAGTTGCATCCGCTTCGCCTTGACGCCGTTCCGAGGCTAGGCAGATGATGATGACGATGATGATGGTGGCAATCCGTTTGATTGAAATTGTGAACAAGATACAATACAATAATATTATATTATTATGTATTTATTTAATAACATCGTCAATGTCCATTAGATTTGCGCAAGATTGTGTCAATTTGAGACACCATTTGTTATAGATTATTGTAATGAAAGGAAGTCGATATCCTGCAGGTAATGAGTGTACAATGAGTACCTACAATATATCTTGTGTTTGGATCTTGATCTCTTTTGACCTAATTTACTAATGATATGTAGGTTGTAACTTGTAGTCAGTATTTATTATTGTAAATTAACATTATCAACTAATTTTGTTCTTATCGTCTGTTTGTGATTAGGGATTTATCTTTCATTAGACGTGCAAGGCCGTGCGGGTAGATTAAAGGTTAGGCTACGCTTGCCGAGGTCGGTCCGTGGATGGGATCTATTACCTACAGATCGAGAGTCCTAAAAAAACTTTTAAACCGTTGCTCCCGAAGTCGTTTGTACATCTTTGACAGTCGTTACGTGTAGTCAGAAGCCTGAAAAGTCTGAAGACCAGTCTTTCCTTTTTAAGGGGTGTATTACCCAGTAACTGGTTCAGATAGGCAGTCGTTCCATGTAAAATACTGCTGTTCAGCTGCATCCGGATAGACCGGAAGCCGACCCCAACATAGTTAGGAAAAGGCTAGGCAGATGATGATGATGATTGAAACTTTGGCCAGAAGTAGAACAGCGTAGATTAAATAAAAGGTTCTGATACATAAGAAATCCTACCAACATTCTTTGAGGATTTCTCGTATTGCTCATTTGAAGACCCATGTGTTCAGCAGTATAGTGTACCTGGACTGATAATACGGAACGCGTAAAATATTGACCGATCCCAACATAGTGGCTGGGTAGATGGTGAAAGAGACGTGCGATGGTTTTGTTTGATTTGCACTCTCTACCCTTGTATTTCCATTTACTATCTTCTTGAAAATTATAAGTTAGCCAAGATAGATGATAGAACTGGTACGAAGACCATGTTTTCTGAAAGAAGATTCATCACCCCAAGATCAAGATTCCCTGGTGCGCAAGCAAGGTTCGGGCTAGCTCTAGCGGCATCCTGAGGGCATTCGCCCAGAGGTTCGATTGCCAGTACCTGAACCATTGCTGTATGGTTCACATACTGGGCAATCGAAGTATGTAATAGCGTTTTTTTTTTTTGTGTACCTGCTACGATCCTGTGTTGGTCAAAATAAACGATTTATTATTATAGTCTACTAGACAGACTTCGCATCAAAAGAAACAGCAGTCCTTCTAACCATAGATCACGAGGCATTTTATATTGACACACTTTCTTGTGATAAATTAATAAAAATTACATTTGAGTGGTGCTGGTGACTTTCTATGAAAGTGACTGCTTGAACCAGTAGGTACGTATAACGAAATTGATCTTATTTGCCGAACCAACGTTCAACGTGTAATGTAACATGATTACTGCAATCATACCGTCGTTACACAATTGTTTTCATCAACATCGACACTTGTTTTTCATTGCAAATTGTTTTTGTATACTTACAGTAATTGTTATGAAGTCTTTTCCGTATTAGTTTGAGGTTGTCTATCATTCAATCAATCAATCAACTCAGCCTATCGCAGTCCACTGTTGGACATAGGCCTCTCCCAGACTGCGCCACAGCACCCAGTCCTCCGCCTTCCTCATCCAGTCTACCCCAGCCACCTTCTTTTGGTCGTCCGTCCATCTAGCTGGGGGGCGTCCCACACTACGCTTACCGGTACGCGGTCTCCACTCCAGGACTCGTCTGCTCCACCGGCCATCGGTCCTTCGACAGACATGGCCAGCCCACTGCCACTTCAGTTTGCTTACTCTGCAAGCTATGTCGGTAACTCCGGTTCTTTTCCGGGTAATTTCATGCCTGATTTTATCCTTCAAAGAGACTTTGAGAGAGTTTGAGCTTGTCTATCATTCACCCCCTATAATATTATCATCATGTTCACCTTCATCAGTGTATAGGAATCCAGTGCTACGAGGCAATTGCGGAACACACTAACAGTAACAATGGCTTTCATTTTAGCAGTTCAATAACATTCATTCCGTTATTTACGTTGTTGAGCAGACAAATTTTTCGAACTTATGAAGCAATGGATTAGCAATTTGCTTCAAACTGATTCAGATTCCAATTGATAGTGTGTTACGCAATTAGGGTGCTGGACATAGGTCTTTCCAATCTCACTCCATTTATCTCGACCCTCGACTAATCTTCAGCCTCTCTGAGATGATCAAGGAGTTTGTTGCGCTACTTCTTCTTCCCAGCCAATGTTCAAAACGTGCTGATTCCCAGCTTAAGACGATTGACGATTTTATATTTGATGTGATCGTCATTCGTCCTGCGTTTGTCCTAGTATCCTACGCTTATCGAGTTGCGGTTTCCACTGAAGTACAGATCTACCCCAAGCCCAATAGTCATTGGTCTTACGGCTAATAAAGCCGGCGCTTGCTTACTCTCTGGGCTATTTAAAACAATTGCTGAAAAGCACTATCGTCTTGGTGAAAGCACTATCGTCCTGGATGGCTTTGTTAAATCCGCAGGAATCCCCTGGATGCGGAAGTACAGAACCGGTGGAAATGGAAGTCCTTGGGGGAGGCCTATGTCCAGCAGCGGACTCCTTTCGGCTGAAATGATGGTGATAATTGACTATCGTCTTGCTAAGAAACTTTAAAAAGTCTAATGTGGTGAGAGCGAGAAACGTTTTTCGGTAGTGGTTCCTCCTTTTGTTTGTGGTATGGAATGGAAATACTGTCGTTTAACCCTTTTTTTTTGTGGATGGGAAATCATCAAATGACTCCTCCCGCTCTGGGTGGAGCGGCAGGGAGTGTCAGACTATTACTGGCTAAAATCCATTCGTGTTCTTTCCTTAGCCCTTTATGTTCCGGGGTAGCGGTACCGGTAACCCTTTCGGACAATCCCGCTACCCGAGAAACGTTTTTCGGTAGTGGTTCCTTCTTTTGTGGTATGGAAATACTGTCGTTTAACCCTGACTTCGCCTTTCTTTTCGTGTCCAACATCACCAATCAGTGTTACTCTTAGCCCACCATCTGTGTCTAAAATAATTAGCGAATTCGCCGCGTTTAGAAGGCGGTCACGGTTGGCTACCGGCGTGTACACAATGGCACTACGTGGTTGCTGGCTGTTTCCTTGAGACGAACATCCTACGTATTGTTTGAAGTATGAGTGAACGGCCATTATCTTCTCAATGTTGGCAGAATGGGTAGGTGTATGTAGGTAATAATAGACATAGGTGCCTATGCGCAAGAAAAAATATTTGGTAACCTGTGAATCCTGTGATCATTGTATAATTATGTGTACGTTAGTCTTAGCCTGCAGCCATGTATTGCGGCCTCTGAATGAAATTGAAACCTAAATGCAGAGAGATACAAGGTGCTAATTTAAATGTCTTTGCTCACATGTTACCTACTGTACATCAATCAATCTGCCTAGCGGTTTCCATGGAGTTTCTTGCCCGTTCTTCTCCATAGGTACAGTCAGCATCAAAAGTCGATTAACACTATCATTTTCACATGTTATTAAATTGACGACAACTTTTTTCAATAAACTGATTTTTAGCTTTTAGCACATTATAGACAAGAGTATACATTCTAAAAAAAATTCTTCTGCTGCAATTTTGATCAAATATTTTGCTCAATAACTAAGATTAAAAAAATTGAAGTGTTAATCAACTTTTGATGCTGACCGTATCTACGCTTTGGAATGGGCAACTAGCTTCATATTTTCTGACTGACTGACTTCTTGACATTTCAAAAGTGCTTGTAAATGGTTTAATTGAAATAAATGCTTTGAGTTTGAGTTTCCCAATTATGTTGTGGTCGGCTTCCAGTCTAACCGGATGCAGCTGAATACCTGAATTTTGCAAAGAGCGACTGCCTATCTGACCTAGGTAACACGATACCCCTTGGTAAGACTGGTTGTCAGACTTTTGGGCGTCGAACTACCCGTAACGACTGTGAAAGATCTACGAATGACAACCGGGACCAACGGCTTAACGTGCTTACTGAGGCACGGAGAGGTCTCGATATGTAATGGAGATGGTCACCCATCCACGAACCGACCGCGGCAAGCGAGCTTAACCTTCGATCGACCAGTTATTATTTGGCCACGAGCCCCACATGATACCTACGTACTTACCGTAGGTAGGTACATATGGACACAATTCTGTCTTGAGTTCTTGACCTCACCTTTCATACATAAGTAACATAACATCACGCCTTGTTTCTCGAAGGGTTTGGCAGAGATGTACCTATCGTATAAGTACCTAATAGGTAGGTAATACGGGCTTGTGTCCGCAACTCCACGTCAATGCGTGTATTTTGCGTACGGTAATATATCCTTTACCCTTGGTTACGTTTTAGTCAAAAGTTTTCATGGATACTCAGTATACTCACCGACTTACCTGACGATTTTATTCATTTATTTGTTTTCTTTTGTTACAGATAAAAACAACAAACCTTGGTCACCAGTGAAAAAAAAAGAGAAAAATAAAACGCAATGATGAGATAGAAAAAAGTTTTACTTCAACAATGATTAGGACGTTCTAAATTCAAAAGTGATGAAGTGAGTGCGTCGTAAAACAAGATGGCGTCGTTATTAAGTGTAGTGTTATTACTAGTGTACTGTTGTGTGAGTGTGTACGGACATGTAGCCCTGACCTTCCCTCCGGCTAGGAGGTTTGACCTGGATTTTCTGGATAATTCCAGAACGAAGCCGCCATGTGGAATGCCTAAAGGTAATTTTGATGTTTGCTTGCTTTTTTTCCGCCATTGTTAGACTAGCATTCATATATTCGAAAAAATTGTCTGCTCAACATCGTAAATCACGCAATGAATGTTGTTGAACTGTCAAAATGAAAGCCATTCCTACTGGTAGTGTGTTACCTACGCAATTACCCCGCGGTTTATACTGCTGGTCAGCAGTGCAATCAAATAGCCTCTACGCCATACTTTTCCTAGCCAGCCCCGCTTCAAATTCAACCTGGCTGATTGGTAATTTTTTTTGCACAAATATTGTCAACAGACAAATTTCTAAAAATACCGCTTGTAAAATCTAGCGAAAACCATTAAAAAATACTCCTTACACCAGACCAGACAGCATGTCTCAACCGTAATTAGTAAATTAGACACACGGTCTAGTCTGTCAGGCCGAAATTCAGACCCAGATGAAAACGAGTCTGTTTACAAACATGACCTCGGGGTCGTTGACCTCGGCTGAGTCATCCTCGTCTTGCATTGTTGCGTTGCGAATCTTATTTTGTGCTGTAATCTTAAATATTTGAGGTAGGTAGGTTTTTTGGATGAATTGTAATCCAAAATGTTAGTGGCTAACTCCCGAAATTTTCTAATTGTGAACAGATTGTACGATTTAGAATCAATCTTTGTAAAGGGCTAACTTAGGAACAGTTTTTCAAACGAAAATTATCCCAAAATTAATGTGATAAATTGTCAAGCGCTTGTAAACAGCTGCGACTGGCTGTTGATAAATCATTCAACCAATCGCAGCAGTTTATACGGGTGCTTCACAGTTTGTCACATTAACTTTGAGATAATTTTCGTCTCAGAAGCAGTTTCTGAGACGGTATAACGGGTTCAGGCAAGTGCCTGCACCCGTTATACTAGGGTTAGAACGGTAGATAGTGGTGCTGGTGACAAGTCGCCATTCCACCCTGTGGTGAGTTTGTAGTGTGTAAGGTATATGTATGTGTGTAAAGATAAGTATCACCTACATAAACAATTGTACGGAATAATTGTGTCACTAATAAACGGGATTGCAATGAAGGCGCTTGTTTAATTGATCTCCCCGGACTCACAACCTTACATGGCGACCCTGCCATCTGAGACGGGTGCCGAGTTCGGTCGCGTAACTTAATTTTATTGAGAGACATTATTGGACTATGTATAAGTGAGTTTTTTTAATGCAAAAATGTGCCGATCAAATATACAAAAAGAGGACGTTTTTATATCACAAAGTGCATCGGGAGGTTCAAATTCGGCTTCTACGCAAGAGTACCATTTGTCGAACATTAGTATCGTGATGTTTGTTATTTGCACCTTACTCGGAATCGCTGGACTTTACGCAGTGTATACACTATACCGAAAGTGTCATTATTCGTGGATAAGGAATGAGGTTTTCGCACAAAACCTAACACGTTCCTTTCGTCGATCGCACCCGGAGACTCGTGTCTGTTACGAGTGCCGCCAGCAGCGCCAGGGGGCACGCCAGGAAGCACGCCAGGAAGCTGATACCAGAGGCCAGAAACCGCAGTAAGTGGCTAAAAATATAGTGAGTGATGATGATGAGTGTAGTGAGTGTCGTGTTCTACGTTAAGTGAAACATGAAAAGTTACGGAACGGTTATTGAACGAAAATATAGTTTCTTTAGCTATTAGTATATTTTTTTTTTTTAACTTTTTTATATGCAGTTTCATATAGTATAGAGTAACTATGTGGATATTTAATACGCATGATATCTTGTTTGGTAATGGCGAATAAACTTAGCTTGTTATATGACCAATTAAGGAATATAGCACAAAATTTGACAAAACTAAGTTATCCTAAAAGAACAGAAACTGTATTAAAACAAAAGTTACAGGAAGCAACGTTGTTGAAATATCAATTTGATGAATGTATTAAAACCTTATCAACACAGATTGAAGAAAGACAATTTAGTACAAGTGTATTACAGGAAATAAAGTCATACTGTGATTTATTTGAGAAGTCATATACCCACATAGAATCTTTTTGCTCCAAAACATACAGTTCTCAACCTAGTGCCGAGTGTACGGTCGAGACTGGAACCAAAGTAGACAATATGGAGGCTTTTAATTATAGAACTGCTGTGGCTTTATTACCGGTTATGAATGGTGATGAAAATGTCACGAAAAGTTTAATAGATACCATAGAGTTATACAGCTCTTCACTCACCGAGGAAGGAAATAAAATGCTAGTTAAATTTATATTAAAAACCAGATTGAACGAGAACGCAAAATTAAGGTTGTCTGCCGCTTATGACAGTTGTGAGTCGCTAATTATTGAAATGCGTCAACACCTTCTTACAAAGAAGTCAAGTACAGCAATACACAAGGAGTTGACACAAATTCACCAAAACGGTTCTATTGTAGAAAAATATGGATCCAAGGTCGAACAGCTTTTTGTGGATTTGACGGTCGCGCAAGCTGGTGAGGATCAAGCTGCATACAAAATATTACGCCCTCAAAACGAGAAGATTGCGATAAAAAGTTTCATTGACGGCTTACGTAACCGTGAAATCCGCACTATTTTGGCAGCGCGTAATTATGATACTTTGAAAGATACTATAAGAGCAGCTAAGGATGAGGAGTTGTCATACAGACCAAATTCTGACGCTACTATGTATGTCGGATACCAAGGCAGTTCATTTAATAATCGCGGGTATGGTTACAATAATAATAGACGCCCAAATCGATCGAGCAACAATCAATTTATACAGAGAGGGAATAGTAGAGGTTATTTTCATAATCATAGGCACAACCAAAACCAAAGAACCCAACAACAGTTTGGCAATAATCGTGGTCACATGCGGGGTTCATCTCGCGGTAGGTCTAGACGGATTTTTACGCGTAGTGGTAATCTGCATGTTATAGAAAATGGCATAAACAGTATCAATTTAACTGACCGGAATCGAACTCCCCAACCTATAGAAAGACAAACCACTGAACCATTGCAGTTTTTTCGATAAGCATTTTATATTTGCTTGTAACAATAACAGCTCGGTGGAATTCTTAATACAGGGTGCCAAATATGGATTGCTTATAGATACCGGGGCATCACTATCGGTATTGAAATACGACACTGTGGCACGTTGGAATATTCCAGTACAAACGGAATACCTTTACATAAATGGCATTGGAGGCAAAGTACTAACTTCAGGATATGTTTATGTTACCATGATCGCAAATGGACAGGAATTCGAACACAAATTCTACATTATGCGCACCATACCTGGTTTACAACACGGTATAATCGGCAGAGATTTTATGAGCAAATATAACGCTATTTTGAATTATGAAAATAATACAATAACTTTAAAGAGAAATAACAATAATATGACCCTGCCAATGCTTAATAGTTCGCTAAATAAAACCTGCTTTTTAAGTATTCCACCAAGATGTGAGAAAATATTTATGATAGACAGTAGTTTTAACGAGGATTGCGTAATTTTACCGTATCAATTATGCGAAGGAGTTTTTATAGCCGGAAGTATTTGTAAACCAAAAAATGGACAAATAAGTATACAAATATTAAATACACGCGAAACGCAAGTGGATGTTAATTATTTCAGACCGGAAATACATTTATTATCAGACTATGACATTTGTAACTTTGAACGAGATACTAAAATAGATGGAGAAAGAGTACGCACGATGTTTTCTCTACTAAAATTAAGTCATCTAAACCAAGAGGAAAGGTCATCAATCGAAAACATATGCGCAAAATTTTCGGATGTTTTTCATCTGCCAAATGATAAATTATCAACCACTAACCTTTACGAACAAGGTATCCAGCTAAAACCAAATGCTGATCCAGTTTACACTAGACAGTACAGGTTGCCATTTTCACAGCGTAGGGAAGTTGAAAAACAAGTTGAGAAAATGCTTTCAGAAAATATTATAGAACCCGCTAAAAGTGAGTGGTCCAGCCCTATTTTGTTGGTACCCAAAAAATCGGATGACACTTCTAAGAAATGGAGGCTGGTTATTGACTTTAGAAAATTAAATAACAGAATTTCAGACGATAGATTTCCACTACCGAACATAACCGACATTTTAGATTCTTTATCCGGTTCTATGTATTTTTCACAATTAGATTTATCACAAGCATATTATCAGGCAAAATTAAAGCCAGAAAGCAGAAAGTACACAGCATTCACCACGCCTTCAGGCCAATATCAAATGACACGGTTACCAATGGGGTTAAAAATTAGCCCAAGTGCATTCTCCCGTCTAATGACAATTGCCATGTCGGGACTAACATACGTAAAATTATTTGTCTATTTGGACAATTTAATCTGTTTTGGACGAAATTTACAAATTCATAATAAAAATCTTATAGATATTTTAACTAGACTGCGCAAAGTTAACTTGAAACTTAATCCAATAAAATGCGATTTCCTAAGAAAAGAAATGCAGTTATTAGGGCATGTGGTTTCATCTGAAGGAATTAAACCAGATTTAGAGAAAGTAAACATAGTAAAAAACTATCCCGTGCCCAAAAATGCAGACGAAACAAAAAGATTCATAGCGTTCGTTAACTTCTACAGAAAGTTTATACCAAATTTTGCCGAAAAGTCTTTACCGCTTAACAAACTATGTCGAAAAAATGTTAACTTTGAATGGACGTATGAGTGTCAAAAATCCTTCGAAACTCTAAAAGAGTCACTAATATCTCCACCAATATTACAATATCCCAACTTCGATGAAAACAATACCTTTATTTTACAAAAGCAGCACCCTAATTGCGTAACACACAGTGGCGTAACTATAGGGTGGCATTGGGGCAAAATGAAAATGCCACGGGCCCCCAGTTAAAGGGGCCCCCCGGCCCGAGAGGGCCATGAGCACAGTAGGATCCTAACATAAGTTTATAAAGACAAACTTTTTTTGAAAATGTGCAACAAAGGACATCATTCAGGTTTCGAACATTTTGTACCTTTTTCCCATTGTTTGTATGATTTTTGGACAGGACCTCATGCTCAGCAGTAGCGCTTGCGACCACTAGACCAACGAAGCAGTCAGGTTTTAAATTTTTTAGGGGAAAATATCAAATCTACGCGGAAGAACTGCTAGCAAAAAAAAAAAAAAAACTATAACGTTGATTGAGCTTCTTTATATTGAGTGAGGGCCCCATCCCTTGAATCTGCCACGGGCCCCAAACGGTATAGTTACGCCACTGGTAACACACCATTCTGTAGGACACACACTAGCTTTGTTTTTGCACCTACGATGATTCTTGTAATACAAGGCTTGTAAGTTTTGATAAACAGGGCACAGGTATTAGTACTTATAGATATTATTATATAGAGTACCTCTACATAATTTTACTACTTCAAATACCTCTGAGTCTCTGACTCACTGAGCCAACGGCACGACCGACAACACGACGAAGGAAAATGCAAACGGCTCAAGGGCGTCCTTGCAAACCTAACTTGTGATTATTATGTAAATGTTGTTGGTATGACTCTTCTCAGCTTCAATACTCTCAAACAGGTTTATTGTAATTTGGGTAATTATTTTAATTTGAATGATTTTGTAATAATTTTGAAAAAAAAATTTTGCTTTCATTAAAAAAAAGAAAGTTGCCATTTACATATTGGTATGAAATTCGTATAAAATTGGACGGGGAGACACGGTACGGTAATTTCGCACATGAGTTACAAGCAGTCGTGGCCGAGTGGTTAAGGCGTCTGACTCGAAATCAGATTCCCTCTGGGAGCGTAGGTTCGAATCCTACCGGCTGCGGATCTTTTTGCGCTTCATAGCAAATTTTTTTTAAAGACATTTTTTTATTATTTGTTTATTGTCATTTAATTCTGCTTTCTTGTATCTCAAATATCTCGTAAAAGAATCAAATAAAAATCGACTTCAAAAAAGCAGGAGCGTTCTCAATTCGTATGTTTAATTTTTTTTTTATTAAGTGCGGGCATAACTCTGTCATTGGCGCCGATTCTCTTGTTCACAAACTAAACTAAATTTAAGTTCAGTGCATCTTTTTCTTTCTATTTCATTAAGAAAAGGACAGGAGATAAATATTAGTTTAGTCCTGCCAAATTAAGATACTCCATAGACAATTTAGACGCGATTAAAAAATTGGCTATTAAAAATACGTCAATTTACGTCAGGCACCGACTAATTTGACAGGTCTAAACTAATATTTATCTTCTGTCCTTTTCTTAATGAAATAGAAAGAAAAAGATGCACTGAAATTAAATTTAGTTTCGTTTGTGAACAAGGGAATCGGCGCCATTATCATTATAGACGGATTTGTAAAATTCTTTTTTTGTTCGAAAGAGGTGTTTTCCGAAATGGTCCCATGTAAAGATCTGATGATGAGTTTCTGAGACTGACAACGGAACTCTTCAATAAATGCCAGCAAATCAACCGCGATTGCTGCTATCGCATATGTATGTATTGTTTACGCAATCACACAACATAACATCACGCCTGTACGTACTAAAGGGGTACACAGATGTGTTCAGACTTCAGTATACCACGAAACACCCACATTTCTGTCAACGTTGTTATTGGGGTACCTACGTCTAATCTTGCAATTAAATTCGGGCATTATTTTTTTGTTTATGAGTTTACTTATTTAACCGATTTCAAAAATATTTTTTTTCAATCACTCCGCATAGTGTTCAAAGAAAATAATCATAAAAAAATACTATCATCAGGGCTATCTAAAAAAAATAAATTGATAGCCCTGATAGTTCTTTTTTCGATTTTTTTAAAACGATTCGATTTCTCTTTCTTTTTTTTTTGTTTTTTTTTTTCGATTTTTTTTTAAACGTTTGGAAATGAACTTGCCCACGCCCCTATTCGATTTAATCCATACTTCCAGGGACACCCTGAATAGTAAAAATAAAAATGCGTTTAATTATTGGACATTCCCAGTTCGTCAACACCCTACAGCAGATATCGGGTCAATGTTGATACCTAATGATTTATCTAAAAACATAATTGGAAATGTCTTGATAAATTTGTTATCAAGACATTTCCAATTACGTTTTTAATTTTCAATTATTGGTGTAATGGACCGCAGCACAGCAAACCGATGACTTCACTTACTATCTCGTATATATGTATACGGATTATTCGTAGATTGTCAGAGACCGACAAGGCTCAAAATGTACTTGTTGCTTATCATTTTCTTCATGCAAATAACAAACATCCTATTGGCACTGGTGAGTCTAAGTACCTACGGGAAATTGTAAAAGATGTCATTTCCTTTACTGATATTACTGATTGATGACTATTTGACGTTTTAAAGTGCCTTTTAGCGGCGGGCCCTATCAGAATACCAGCGTTGCGAGTTGCGACATTTATTTTTTAAATGTCGCAGCATCATGCTGAGATAGGAGCCTTTTGGCCTCGTATAGGAATTTCTGTCTCATTTTTCTTTTTGTTACTTTTTTGTTTTATATACTTGGTTTTTATTTTTTACTGTGTTTAGTTTAGTTTGTGATCTTCCTGTACGAGTCGCAATAAATACTTTTTCTTTCTTTTCTTTTCTTTCTTTCTTTCTTTTATGTGCCTATTTGAAACTATGAATTGACTTTAATATTTTACGCTCTTTTGAATAATAGTTTTTGTAGTAACGAAACTGCCAAGCCAATTTTAACTAAGCACTCGGCCCGTGGGGTCCGAGTCATGGTCTTTTTAAGGAAATTTCAAAACGGCTGGTAGACACTTCCCATGACCGTAATGTAACTAAGGTGTAGAGTTTGTGAAGTTAGGGCTTGTAGAGTTAGGGCGTGTAGAGTTAGAAGCTTGGCTCTACATGAGATCCCTCTGATGGGTCTCATGTAAAATTCTCGTAATTTTAAGAACGGTCACAGTTTGATCTTAGTCTCAATCTGTCAAAAATACCTCTAATTTCCCTACATTTTTGACAAGCTTTTGACATTGATTGTCGCTGAAATGAGATCGCGACTAGATTTTGAACGTTTTTAATAACAGGAATCAGCCTTCTGATAACTTTTTGACAGTGCGAGGCATATCGCATAGTCTTATCTGGGCAACATTTTACATGAAAATGTTTTTGTATGGGATTAAAATAACTGAAAACCTGAAAAGATCAATTGTACTCATCATTTTGAAATACTTTTACTATTTGACAAACAGAAATCGCAGAAAACACAGCTTTTCCAACATTTTGTTTAGTTATTATAAATGTATGGAGTAAACGATTTCAGGGTTGTCCCATAGTGAATGTTGTTATGAAATAATGAGTACAATGAAGGGGTAATTTTACTTATTATTTTGAACAACTTAAACTATTAATTATCGTTGATTACCCTTTACTAAAAACGGCTTCCAGTCTTACCAAGGGGTATCATAGTATCCATAAACGGCATTTGAAGCAGGGACTTGAAAACGAAATGAATTTCGTTCCGTTACCACTAATGTTATCGTATAACGTTCCATAATTTGTAACGATACTAAAAACTAAAAATATCAATAACGGTACAATTTTTTTTTATAGTATAACATTTTCGTAGAACAATATTATAAGTAACGTTATAGGTATCAGTAACATTAGGCTTATCCGCTTGTAATAACGTTACAGATGAAACGTAGCAGATTAATTTATAACGTTAACGTTATTCTTCATACTTTTTCGTCTTTTTCGCCATCTTATAATTCATGAAGTTGGCAGCGTTGGGTATCAAAAATAACGTTATTATATCGTTATACTAATAACGATATATTGATAATATTGTTAGTGAACAGTTTAAGATTTCGTTCCGTTAGTCAGTATCGTTAAGTATAGCCAAGGAATTAATTTTGTTACGATCCTGGTGGAACGGTACAAAATAACGGTACCGGTACGCGTAACGTTATTTTGAGTAACGTTTCAAGTCCCTAGTTTGAAGGTCAAATAGGCAGACATCTAAGCTTGATCAAATAGGTTGGCGGAATTAATACTGAACATAGTAATTCCGCATAGTAGCGCCGGATTCCACGATTTACCATTTTATAAGTTTCTTGATGATTTAATTAGTGTTGTTGTTATTTTCCAGGACATTATGAATGTAACACGTGTTTCGACTCAGGTAACAATGGATTTTAAAGTAGGTGTTATCGTCATACTAGCTTATAGACGCGGCTTCATCCGCATGAAGGTCGGAAACTATACCACGGGATGACGGGACCTTTGTTGGTACGACCGGAATAAACGTATTCTGTCCCAGGTCTTGGTCACGGCTAAGTATAGGTACAGAGAGAACTTACGCTGAAAGGAACCAAGGGATAAATTCAAAAAGTAAATGTTCAAAAATTAAATGTTCAAAATTAATAGAAAAAAATTAATGAAAATTAAAGTTAAAAGTTAAAATATTTATCATTGAGTAGTTCCGATGGCCATCTGTGGTCTTCATCATCAGCTCCACTTTACCAAATGATGTTTTGCGATAGCATATGCTCAAGTTACTTTAAAAAATACCCAAATTGCTATAGGTTTGCCTATAAAATTTGAGGGTTTCAATCGATTTCCATGGGATCCTCTCATCAGATTCCAACTTGATGACAGTGGGATCACCTCGAGAGTATACCCTTTCAATAAAAAAAAATAAATAAATAGGTCCACAATTGACGGAGGAATCGGTGAAAACAAATAAAATAAAAAGCAAAACAATGATAAAGTCGAACATACAATATAACATCCTTTTTGG
This sequence comes from Amphipoea lucens, assembly GCA_947508005.1. Taxonomy (NCBI): domain Eukaryota; kingdom Metazoa; phylum Arthropoda; class Insecta; order Lepidoptera; family Noctuidae; genus Amphipoea; species Amphipoea lucens. The sequence goes on from OX382379.1 coordinate 14,698,335, forward strand.
AAGTCGGTTAAAAAGCTGTAGGCAACCCTATAGGTAAAAGTGAGATGTCAAAGAAAATGTCATCCGTCACCAACTGCAGTCGAGTTAGTGCATGGAATTATAAAGTACTATCGTACTTTAATCAAATTCGAATAAAGTACGATAGCACGTAAATTCCATGTACAGACGCCATGTAACAACATCCACGCACATCAAGGTCAAGCTACCCGAAACTGTCAAATTTTCCCAATCAACTTTGAACCATATACTTTTGCGATAAAGTTGAAAATCAAAGAATTTTGACAGATTGTAGTAGCTTCCGAGTGCTTCAGCCAAAAACGTGATACCCCTAACATGTTTACGGCATTTTGAAGTGTCCGTCCGTGATATGATATCTAAAGCAAAAAAGTAAATTTCAAATTATCTACAGCAATGCTGTTCTGTAAAAAACTCACCGTGAAAACTTAGGTGAAGTGAGTTTAAAGTGAGCTGCCAATACTGTCAATCCGTAGCATGTGGATTGACAACTCACCTCAAGCTCACTTCACCTATGTTTTCACGGTGAGATTTTTACAGAATAGGTGTGCTGATTTCAAACGTGTTGTTCAGAGATATTTAATGTATTTTTTTTATTGAGCTCGTGGTTCCTTTTAGCGTTTTTTATATGGCCTGTATTTTAGAACTTACCTTTACATATAGCCTAGAAAAAAATCAGTCTGTCTACAGGGTGATTTGTGTAATGAGTAACATTAGCAACATTTTTGAACCTTGGAGACTAAAGGTATGATTCCGATCTCAGCAGCACGCAGCAGTGCAGTGCTGTTAGAGCGTCGCACTACGCAAGCAAGGGCTTTTTTTTTCTTTAGTTATCATTTCAAACTAAAATAAAAGAAAGAATAAAGTTTATCTGGACACAGTTCGTGAAACAGAAAATACAAAAAGAAGTACCTAATTAAAAAACCCGACTGCAACCTTATACTAAAAACCAACTGAAAAGCTAAAAAAACTAGCCCATTTTAAATTAAATAAAAGTTAGAAGCAGGCGGGGCCCATACCATTATTATAGTTTCAAACTCAAATGGGTCCCGCCTGCTTCCAAACTTGTTTTTACCCGACTGCGCGACGCAAAGGAGTGGTAATGTCTTTATCAGCCTATGTATGTATGTAAGTATGTATGTATGTTTGTATGTTCCTTTGAAGCACTATACATACCAAACGCCTGGGCCGATTTTTATGATTCACACGTCAATCGATTCCTCTTAGTCCGGCGAGTGTCACTAAAGACATGACGTTAGTGAAAATTCAATATGGCGACTACTAGACGCCATATTGTGAAAATGAAAAAAATGAAAGTCAAGAAACTATGTCAAGTGGGGTATCGTTGGATAGGTCTTTCAAAAATATCAGTGTTTTGGGAAGACCGTTTTTTGATTAAGTAAACCGTTCGTGACTTATCAAGCTGTAAAGTACCAATTTTCGTAAGAATCAAGTGTCCCCCCCCCTCTACCAACTAAACGCGGCAGTAGTACCTATATAAGTAAGTAAGTAGTGTGTAAGTTTAAAGGGAAACTATCACACTTAAGTGGGATTTACAACTCATAACTAAAAAGAATAAAATAAAAAAAATAAATTTATAAAATCAAAAAACCCGACTGCGGTAAAAAACTTAAGTTAAAAAAACTGAAAAGCTAAAAACAAGCCCATTTTAAATTAAATAAAAGTTGGAAGCAGGCGGGACCCATACCATTTTTCTATTTTCAAACTCAAACGGGTCCCGCCTGCTTCCAACTTTTATTTAATTTAAAATGGGCTTGTTTTTAGCTTTTCAGTTTTTTTAACTTAAGTTTTTTACCGCAGTCGGGTTTTTTGATTTTATAAATTTAATTTTTTTAGCTTTTCAGTTGGTTTTAGTATAAAGTTGCAGTCGGGTTTTTACCCGACTACGTCAGAAGGAGGGTTATGTTTTTCGAGGGTATGTAGGTATGTATAATTGTTTGGCACGCTCTGCGGCCTGAGCGGCTCGATGGATTTTAGCTTGAGAGGTGTTGTTAGATTCGTATTTACTGTGAGAGTGACACTGGGCTGGGTATATCAAAAAAAAAAAAAAAATGTCCTCCTTCTGGCGCAGTCGGGTAAAAAGTGAATGTGTTTGAGTGCCTCACGGCTGCTCCATTTTGCCTGAGTGCCCGACAGATGCTGTGTGTAGCTGGTTTTCTAATGAACCTTGTAAGACACAACTTAATCATCATCATCATCATCATCATCAGCCTATAATGTTCCCACTGCTGGGACACAGGCCTCCTCTCTGTGAGAGGGTGTGGGCCGTAATCCACCACGCGGGCCCAGTGCGGGTTGGTAGATGTCACATGTCTTGGTTCTAGGACATGCCGGTTTCCTCACGATGTTTTCCTTCACCGTTTTGAGAGCAGTGGTGATGAAATAATTTTACACAAAGTAAAGCGCCTGTCTGGGTTCGAACCTACGACCTACAACTCGTAAGTCGCGGCCGATACCACTGGGCCACCCACCACTGCTCACAACTTAATAGTAATAAGAAATTCATGCACATTTCAGGGCCAACAAGCTGTTTACGTTATGCTGGACGCAATCGCAATCAAAAATGTCAATACATCTAACGATACTTTTTATATACCAAAGAACAACACCCTGCTCTGTGTTGGTACTAATGTCGACGTATGCTTACCTGTTAACTTTACCTCAACGACTGAACGAACTGCCTCTTTGACCGTGAAAGCTTGCTGTACAGAAATAATCAAAAATCACACTAATCTGTGTGAAACCATTATATACAATAATTCGAACCACATGGACAAACTATCGTTCTTACCAAAAGACAAATCTTTTTATTTATTCAATTGTTTAGTAACGTCAAACGGTACTCAAACATGTCACAAAAAAACCGACGACCCTTACATAAAACGGGTTCAGTTTTCAAACCAGAGCGTGATTGATGAATTAATTTGTGACGAGGGCGAAGCAACAAATGATAAACATGACTCTCTTGAGCTTCATACTCCATCAAAAAAGGTGCTCCGAAGTGACCCAGATTCAGGAGTACTAATCTATGTGCAGGGTAGCTATAAACAAAAAGGTAACAAAAAATATACTTTTGAATACTATAACGATGCGAATCTCAATAAGAAAAATTCAAGCTGTACGAAGGCCTGCATTTATAATAAAAAGCATAAGGTAAATATAACTGAAGTGGAGAGCAAAAAAGGATAGGAGTAGGGAGCAGCATCCTAGGAAGGCTTGACATATCGACGACGTCAACATGATAAAATGAAATAAAAAGTTTACTTAAAAAAAAAAAACAACCGATTTCCGAAAAAAACACGTGTCGTTGGTTCCGCGTTTTCGTATTTTGACACCGACTTCCGAAATTAAAGTTATTTATCACTTTGTAGTGTTTTTTTTTTTTGATGTCGGTTGTTTTTTTTTTTTTGTAAAAAATGATTTTATTTTTCACTTTTTACTTGTACCTACCCCACACAAATTCAATTACTTAACACTAGTGCATTGAAGAATTGAAGACACCGACTAGAAGAATCATCAAAATTCGCATAGAAATGCCGGAGATTCAGTACATTTATGCATATAACTTCGTACATATAATTACCTAATGTATTCTAAAACCTTCCTGAAAGTATGTAGATCACATCAATGAAATAATTATCAAAATAGCTTCATTAGTTTTTGAGAAAATCGCGGAAATTCAAATATACATAAGGGTCGAATACAGAACCTCCTTTTTTTAAGTCGGTTCAAAATCAATACATATTTAATTTGCTGCCTAATTCATCTCAAAGATGAACACGTTAGGTATAACTGGCACGTTCGAAGGTTGAGACGCTTGCCGAGGTCGGTCTGTGTGGGTGACCATCCATTAAATATCGAGACCCTGCGTGCCTCAGTAAGTACACAGCTGTTTCATACATTTTGGCCGAGTAGGTATTGAACTTTTGTATGAAATAGCTGATTTTTTTTCGTGATTTCGGAGTTGGTCCCATAGTGAAAGTTGTTCAGTTCGATGGTCTAAAGCACCTCTTAAAGTTCTTGCAGTTAATTTTTTTACACCTTATATAACTAAGACTAAAAAAACTGACGTATTCATCAACTTTTGATGCTGACCGTACCTAGGTACAAAATAAACGTGATTTTCGTTCACCTTTCTTTCTGAAACCCTAAAATCTGAAGGTGAAACCAATGTACAGACGCCAGCACATCAAGCTACCCGAAACTGTAAAATTTTCCCAATCAACTTCGAACCTTATGTTTTAGGTATTAAGTTGAAAATCTATTAAAGAAATTTGACAGATTATAGTATCTTGATTAGGGCATGCAAAACCGGTTTTCCGGTTTTGCGCAAAACCGGAAATCGGCCAAAATTTAACGATTTTTGAAAACCGGTTTTAAGAGCCAAAACCGGAGCTCAGCTCCGGTTTTGTCAACATTTTTTTCGAACACTCTCAAAAAATAATTAATTTTGAGGCATCAAATGTATCCGAACCGAACACAGCCTGCATCCACCCACTTACACGCCTCCCTCCACTACCCCCGCACCCCGCAGTGTGTTTAATATTTGAAGATGCTGATTGTGTTTTCTATGTTTAAAATATATTATTTTTGATAGCAGACTTAATAGGTACCAGAGATACCAAAAACTTACTTGTTGTTGATTTGATCTCAGTTAATTAATCTTTATACTATTATAAGTTCATTCATTGTCAGTTCATTGTTATCTGTACAATTATTATGGTTTGGATTAAAAAAAAAAGTAAAAAAACTAAAACCCGACTACGACAAAAAAAAACGACGCTGAAAAAGTATGAAACAAGAATTTCATACTTCGAACAGAACAAAAAGAAAAACCGTAGTCACACGTTATTAAAGTGTTTCGGTTGGTACCTATAACGTGTGACTACGGTTTTTCTTTTTGTTCTGTTCGAAGTATGAAAATCTTGTTTCATACTTTTTCAGCGTCGTGTTTTTTTGTCGTAGTCGGGTTTTAGTTTTTTTACTTTTTTTTATTTAAACAATGTTGGTGTTAAATTTAACACATGACTTTAGTCCGCTAGAGGGCGTCGCTTTAAATTTGAGCAATATTTTGGAAATGTACAAGTGAAGCCCTTTCAAATGATACCAAACATGGCGTATTTATCTCAATTTTTATTTTTAACACATTACTTTTTGTCCACTAGAGGGCGCTGTATCGAGTTTTGTGCAACGTCACGTAGCCTATGTTCAGCGGACAATTAAGACGGTTCTAACGATACCTCATATGTCGAGTTCCAATAAGTAGATTAGGAGCTATGAGGGAACAGATGAACATACTCACATACATACATAGCCTGTTAAAATCATAACCCTCCTTTGGCTTTGCCGTAGTCGGGTAAAAAGAAATGTATCATACAATTAGTTTTATTTGTAGACTTAGTGGGTATTTAAAAAAAATGGTGTTTCTTTTTAAATTATACTACATTCAATTTTTTTTGCTAAAACCGGACCTAGCTCCGGTTTTCGGTTTTGGTCCCAAAAAAACGATGTTCAAAACCGGTTTTGATGACTTTCCGGTTTTGCATGCCCTAATCTTGATGCGCTGGCGTCTGCAACATTCTTGCTAATCGATTACCAACGCTCTTCTCTGTTTGTAGGACAGGGTCACCATATACAGACTGCTATTTATTTAAATTCGATGTTACCGGAAGGTGCAGACGACAGACTATCCGTGACGCACTTTTTATCAAATCAAATCAAATCAAATTTATTCGTAAATGTAGGTTTCATTACAATAGGATGTTATAATAATATGGTCAGTTCGCTACATTTTACTCGAGAGTATACAAATAACAATAAAGTTAGTGGTGTCGAAACCACAGACACACATTTAAAATGAAATAATTACTTAGTGTCAACATAATAATAATCTAAATATATGAACAAGAAAATAAGAAAGTGTAACTAGAATATACTTAAATCTACATTGAAAACAAAAGAAACAGCCATTTCAACAACGTCCAAATCAATGAGGAGAATAAAATCATTCAATTAAATGTAATATTATATCAATCTAAATGTCAGTGGTGTCCTCCATAAACTCAGTTGTGGAGTAATAACATTTATGAATTAAAAATTGTTTCAGTTTCTTTTTAAACATATTATTGTAAGTAGGTACCAATAAAGTGGAAACTGTAGAGAAAATATTATCAGGATATATCTCAATCAACAATCAACTCAGCCTATCGCAGTCCACTGCTGGACATAGGCCTCTCCCAGACTGCGCCACAGCACCCTGTCCTCTACCTTCCGCATCCAGTCTACCCCAGCCACCTTCTTTAGGTCGTCCGTCCATCTAGCTGGGGGGCGTCCCACACTACGCTTGCCGGTACGCGGTCTCCACTCCAGGACTCGTCTGCTCCACCGGCCATCAGTCCTTCGACAGACATGGCCAGCCCACTGCCACTTCAGTTCGCTTACTCTGCAAGCTATGTCGGTAACTCCGGTTCTTTTCCGGATAATTTTATTCCTGATTTTATCCTTCAAAGGGACTACACCTACCACCTATATACCTGGAATAGTTGAAATAAACATAGGATCACAGATATAGATACACCTAGATAACGCAAGAGCAACTACTTCGCGTGCCAAAAATCGCACCAGTTTACGTTCGAAAATCATAAGCCGCCACTTTCGCGCTCAGTCCTGCGTACTGCTGGCTGGGTGAGCGTGAGCGAGAGAGTGCGAGCTTGTGACGTCATATTAGGTAGTCAAAAAGGGGCACGTTTGTTTTCATACAGTTCGTGATACTTACGTTATCTAGGTCCATCTATATCTGTGCATAGGATGATGTCGCGTTATAATTTTCGGCTACTACACTAACAGCACTAAAGCTTACTTAGTATCAAAGAGACATTTTGTGCGCCACAGACTCGATCGCACAAAAAGTGTGTCGTCAAGGCAGTAATAGCAAAAGAAAAAAAAAATTGGCACTGTGAAAACCTGTGTCCATAGGGTTATAGAGGTATGAGGAACAGGGTGTAAAGTTCACTCATATTCTATAGAAAAGGGAGGATCCTCCGACCAGACGGTTGTTGTGTCTGGCGGGCAACTGCCCAATGATTCATGTCGGGCTGTTGTATCTACCTATGCTAGTTGCGCGGTAAACTCTGCTTGCGAGATGCAGGATTTGCGTGACGTCAGTATGAGGCGTTGTTCGCATGTGGCGTTGTAGATACCGCTACAGGGTAATGTGTTGCCCAATAACTGGGTTGAGGTCAGATAGGCAGTCGCTCCATATAAAATACTGGTATTCAACTATTCGCTATTCAGCTGCATCCGGTTACACTGCAGTTTTTGCTACAGTTGGCACTGGTAAGGGGGCATCCATTAATTACGTGAGGCTTTTATGGGGGGGAGGGGGTCAAGCCGATTCTCATCCAATCTCACGTGGGGCAGAGGGGAGGTCCTGGCAAGTCTCACGTAATTTTTTATCTGCAAGAAACAGTGTAAAATTGCGAGAAAACTGGGTAGAATTAATCTTAACTAGTCTGAAATAAAAATAATTATACGAATTGTTTTTTTTTTTTTAATAAATCCAACGCAATGAAGCGCAATATATATTAACGTATTTACACTGAAAACACGCATTTTGTACAATCTCACGTGAGATTAGAGGGAGGGGGAGGGAGTCGAGCAAAATCTCACGGTATCTCACTAAGGGGGAGGGGGGGGGGGTCAAAAAATCGCCAAAATCACCTCACGTAATTAATGGACGCCCCCTAATGGGATCCCCTGCCTTTTTTCCAACAATGGAAAGTTTCATAATCTCTTCCGATTCAGCTTGATCTTCATTAATTTTGGTATACATAGCCATGTATATTATCATACAGATCATTATCATTATCATCAATCAAGGTATTTTATCAATCTCAATACATATAATTATTAGTGTATTGTATATGTACATAATATTTGCACCAAAGACAGCCCCATTTTATGTCCAGGGAAATCACTGTCCGTTCCAAGGTTGCCTGGAAGAGTTCGCAGAAAGCGATAAGGCCGCCCATTGTATATTTTGTAGTGTTTGATGTATTTTTTTCATGTTATGTATTTTTGTGGTGTACAATAAAGTATATATAAACAAATATATTTCTTTTGAGCCCAATCAAATCTACCACAAACTATCTATATGTCTATCTTTGTTCTGGGGTAGACTGGATGCGGAAGGCGGAGGACAGGGTGCTGTGGCGCAGTCTGGGAGAGGCCTATGTCCAGCAGTGGACTGCGATAGGCTGAGTTGATTGATTGAAATCTACCAAAGTTGTCAACATGCTTCAGGTCCAACCATTGTTCGATTATAATTGTTTGGTAGAAAATTCAGCCCTTTCATTTTTGTAGTTTAATTAAATAGGGATACAGGTTTGAATACCAGGTTACAGTGTGTCCGGATGAAACCGACACCAACATAGGGGAAAAGGTTAGGCAGATGATGATTCGTTTTTAATTCTTTTACCTATTATGGTATAGTAATTTTATTTTAGGTCGTCCTTACATATTATTATAAAATGAATGTACAGACGCCAGCACATCAACCTACACCAAACTGTCACATTTTCTCAATCAACTTTGAACCTTAAGATTTAGTGATAAAGTTGAAAATCTATTAAAGAAATTTGACAGATTGTAGTAGGTTGATGTGCTACCTATGCCAAATATTGTAAAACATTTTTAAAGAGTAACGGTGGAGTTTCTTGCCCATTCTTCTCGATACGAAAACTACCTTTTGGAAGGGGCGACTAGAATCAATTCTATTTTAATGTAATTTTTGACGTTCAAAAGTGGCTTTTATGTGCCTCTTTGAAATAAATGCTTTGACTTTGATGATGAGTCTTTCAAAGCCGGACTCCCCATTAATATATGGCCAATGAGCCAACAATGAACTACTTGCGAGGTAATTGCGAAACACAAGACGTACAATCTCCACGCCATTTATTTTGTCAGTTCAATAGTAGATAGGCTAGTAATAATATATGTTATATGTACTTAAGTAACTGTTATAAGTCAATGGTTCAACAATATTCATTGCGCCATTTACGCTGTCGATCAGACGAATTTCTCAAACATATGAAGGAATTATGGATTTCCTTCAAAATCCTTCGAATGGTGATCGAAAGTATGTTACCTACTTAACAGGTTGCTGTTTTAAAATAGGTAGGTATGCCCATGATGCCGCTGCGGCCAAGCCTGGCCTCTGAAATTCCATTTTACTTTACCTAAGCAAAACATTAATTGAAATAACACGAGCTCATGAAATGTACACCAAAAACACGTCATCACCCATTGTGTAGCTTTCCAAACCATGGCCAACTAAAACCGCGCATTTGTCTGCGTGCGCACGCCTTCGGAAGCTACCCTCTTGTACGGCCTTCCTCTTCATAGGACCGTGTGGCCTAATGGATAAGGCGTCGGACTTCGGATCCGAAGATTGCAGGTTCGAGTCCTGTCACGGTCGAAGGCTTTTTGTGGGTCTTATGTGAAGGTCATTGCAGTTCATGTGTCGAACTTTGTTTTGTTTGGTACTAATGTTAATTATGAGGAAAATTTTGTTTTTGGTCGGATTTTATCAAATTGTAAAAATCACAATAGTACCCACCTACTTAAATATTATAGTATTTTTTTGATATCACAATATTATAAAATAAATTCTGTTTATGTATTTACATTAAAATACTTGTGTCAATTGATAAGAAGTTAAGGGTTACCTACTAATTACTTGTTTCGGTAGTAATTCTACATCTTACTAAACAATTTGGTGGTTTCTGACTTTTTGTATTTCGTAAACCACGTTTTATAACTTCAGAGCACGAGTTACCTAAACTGTATTCATAATAAGTTTGTATTTTTTATAATGTAATGTTTATTTACTAACTGTAAAAAAAATTATACGAATTCGTTGAATTGATTAAAACAACAAAAATATAGTTTCTGAAATACTCACGGCCTACTATGGTTTTTCTACAATTTCATCAAACGTAAACCGTAACCAAAGAGTACTTAATTAATTAGAAAACTTGTTTATGTAATAAAAAAAAAGTTAATAGTTAGGCGCAATGAATTCTTAGCAAGATATAAAACCCGTTCTCACCGATCGATACCGGAATGTTACGTCTAAAACCAGTTGCGACATCTACATGTCATTACGTAACAACTATGTAAATGGTGTCACGATAAGAGTTTGACTACTCGATACGAGATGGCGCTGATAGCAATTAAAACTCATACTTCAATTTATGGTAGAATAATGAAAATAATCTTTTGAGTCGTTTTTATGCTGGGTAGGATTTTATAAAATAAAAATGGAAAACTAACCATTTAAAAAACCAACAAAAGACCGAGATTGTATTTTTTTTGTTTCTAAATGACGTGTTCTCTTTTGTTTCAGGATCACTAAAAACGTCATTTTTAGCTGGATCAACGTTCACAGTACATTGGCATTTAGCATACGCACACCGAGTAAGTGATCACTATTTTTGACGTTACTATCACAGCCCGGCTAGCTCAGTCGGTAGAGCATGAGACTCTTAATCTCAGGGTCGTGGGTTCGAGCCCCACGTTGGGCGAAATCTTTTTGTTTCAATGTTTTATTTCTTTTTATTTCAGGGAGGATTTAGTTTGAGGATATTGGACGATTTGGAAAGGCCTCTACTTGATCTGACGCCGAGAGCTGGTGGAACTGAATTTGTTCGAGATGATGTTACGTAAGTCCTTTTTAACAGTTAATATACCTTCATCCTAAAACCGGGTTTGGCCGGTAAAAAACATTTTTTCCCCTTTTACGGCCTCAACCAGCCAGATAATCTACAGGAACAAGTTGACCGGTCAAGCGGCGCGGTTCGCCGATCGGCGACGAAACAATAGAAAATCAATTATGTCTCATTAGCGGAGCTTGACAGATTAATCTGCACTAACTGATTTACGCACATTAGCGGTAACATATACACACTTTCCGGAATAAATTCTCTAAGTAATGTTGAAAATCGCATCAAGATCCGTTACATACGAGTATTTTAGCAGAACAACGTGGAAAATCCGTTGTTTAGTTCAACAACGCGGTCACCTAGGCAGACACGAAATATGCGCAGATAGATGATAATACCCTGTATTTTGCCTTTTGTTGCACTGAATACACGTTTTATCTATCTATCTATTTCTTTATTGAGGGATAACGAACAGCTACAATATAAAATATGACATGTTTTAAAAATAATACATATAAGGAGTGTTAACAATATTGTGGCCTACTACATTATCCGCATATTACGAGTACAAACAAAAATGGTAATAAGTGCCACTAAACGAGCAATAAAATGAATTAATAATTATTACATAATAATACAATAAAAAAAAAACAAAATCAAAATCAGTTCATCCGTTCGGGAGATACGATGCAACAGACAGACACACACACACAGACACGTCAAACTTATAACATAACACCCCGTCGTTTTTGCGTCGGGAGTTAAAAATAATAAGAAGAATAACAATAAAAGACAACAGAATAACAATAAGCAAAAATAGAAATACTAAAAATATATAACTAACTTTAATTAATACTGTCATTATTATTACATAGAAGTTTCATTACATTCCATTTGAATTTAGATTTTGATCTATATATCTAATCTTTGGTTTTTTAGTGCCCAAAAGTACGAGGTGCGACTACCAAGCGACTTCACGTGTGAGAACTGCACGCTGCAACTGCAGCGCGAGGCGGGCGAGTGGGGCAGTAACTATAGGTTCTGGTCCTGTTCCGACATCGACATACTACCTCGTGAGTACCATATACATATAATAATAGTCCTCCAGACCGAATTTCAGCCAAGGCAGCCAACCTCAATGGAAACTAGCCATCGATATTGCACAAGTGTGCGCGCAGACACAGGTGCACTCCCTCTTCCCTCACTCTTATAATCCGATGGGACGGCAATCCGCCACGACTGGGGAGAGATCAGGCGTAGAACCAACGGCTTAGCGTGCTTTTCGGGCTGTTACTATGATATTCCTAATCGACAACAAGGAGTTTGATAAATGAATTCTTTTATGGCGACTAAAGCGCTTTCTCTAAATCCCCTTTTTAAAAACACTCGCGCCTAAGTAAAAGCGTCCTATTTTGGATTTTGAGCCGAACGTTGAAAATCCAACAGCTCAATTTTGTGAAGGTATTTCTTTAGGGGTATTTTCACTTAAAGCGGCTGAAAGCCATCTACCTCGTCGACAAGGTAAAGAAACCACTTTAACTTGAGTATCATATCTATGGTATCACTACATGTAAGTATACAAGTTCTTGAGCTCTCGACTCTTCCTACCAGTTGTTCTCATCATCATCATCAGCCTATAATGTTCCCACTGCTGGGACACAGGCCTTCTCTCTGTGAGAAGGAGTGGGCCGTAATCCACCACGCGGGCCCAGTGCGGGTTGGTAGATGTCACATGTCTTTGAATTTTTGGTTCTAGGACATGCCGGTTTCCTCACGATGTTTTCCTTCACCGTTTTGAGAGCAGTGGTGATGAAATAATTTACACAAAGTAAAGCGCCTGTCTGGGTTCGAACCTACGACCTACAACTCGTAAGTCGCGGCCGATACCACTGGGCCACCACTGCTCTCAGTTGTTTTAGAAAACAATAATACCTATCCTTACATATCTAACGTTGTTGATAATTATTTATTAGGTAAACCTTAGATCCATTGGGTTGTAAATTAGTGGTCGCATTCGTTCTTAAAAAGCGCCAGATCACTCGTAGGTACAGTCAGCAGCAAAAGTCGATTAACACTGTCATTTTTACATGTTATTAAATTGACAACAATTTTATCAATAAACTGCTTTTTACCTTCTTACATAAGAGCAAAGAGTTTATATTCTAAATTTTTTTCTTCTGCTGCAATTTTGAACAAATATTTTGCTCAATAACTAAAATTGAAAAAACTGAAGTGTTAATCGACTTTTGCTGCTGACCGTACTAATCACAATCGTTGGCAGAACATTTCAAAATTTTTTTAAAGTCATGAATTTTAATAAAACCAATTTACATTGGCAATATATCATTTCACTTCTGCGACATCTTAATAATATTTAGCAACGAACTAATTTACTTAATAAAAATGCTAATATATTAACAAACAAAATACTTGATTGTAGCGATGTGGCTGTTCGCTGTAATCGCTTGGCATCCGAACGATCAGGTTAAGAAGTAAGTCAAGGAAATCAGGCTGACACTTAAAAATATGCGTGGCTCATTAGAATAGATAAATTCTCTCGTAGTATTTGACAGCTCAGATATATCACGGGACAAGTTGTAGAATTTATGCATTCGTTAGTACCTAAATAGATCTGTACAACGTTTGTCCTCTTCTTCTTATTAGCCTGTGACATCCCACTGCAGGGCAAAGGCCTCCCTACTCCTCCCTACTCTCTCATGAGAGAGTAGGGGTTTAGGCAAATTAACCCACCGCGCTTGTCTAGTGCGAGTTGGTGGGTGTACAGTGGACCGCCTGACTGGGTCCGTGGGCGCCGCCTTTGACGTGCTAGATGTTCATCAGCCGCCGCCCTGAGTTGATGTCCTGCACTAATATCGACTGTTCCATCCGAGCCTATTTGGGTGTATTTATCCCATAGCCTACAGGTGGCGTTCTACATTTAGTTCAATACTAAATGCACGACAGTTTAAAGTCATATCTTTACCTAATTGTAAGATATTTTTGTCCTCTTGGAAATCAGTTGTCTATGTGATGCGGAGGAATGAGGAAAATGTCGTGAGGAAAGTTTTGAGTGAATGTGGATGGCTACAAGAGTAGGGGAAGATGATATAGCTGGAAAGGGTGTGATTACCGAGATGACGACTAAGGGAGAGGTATGGAAGAAAAAGACATGTTGCACAGCCCCTTTTCGATCAATAATAGTAGGTACGAACTTGATGATTGTATTAAGGTTCACTATTGCTTGCTCGGGGTTCGGATAAATTAAATACGTGTTGTTTGAATGCAAGTATATTAGCGACTGTTCGTGTTTGTGCCTTTAAAGACGATATGGGATATACATATAGCTAGGTATGTAGATATGTGACTTGCGAAGCTACGGAGACAATTCTAAATCTAACAAACTATTGATTGCAAGCCGAAACCACATAAATTGGGCTAAGGTCAAGATAATGATGATGTTTAGTCCTCTTCTTTGCTTCTTATATTCAATCGCTTAAAGTTTTTGCAGTGAGCATGAATGGTTGAAACTGATACGCAATGTTTGAGCTGAATCTTTCACATATTATACAGTCAGACAAAAGAAGAGCAATTTTTTTGCTTCTGTATTGTTTTTTTTTGTAGTTTTTAAAATTAAACAAACTTAAAATCAGTACCTACATCATAATCTACATAATTATGATAGTTTTAATGGCAATTAAATCTAGGAAATGCTAAATTCAAGACTTGACAATTCAGTTCTATTTGTGTAACTACATATTTAGCAAGGTATTCCCATTATCGCCGCCTAATTGAATGCTCTATCTGCATTTAATAAGCCACTGTTCGGAATGATAATGAATGCACATCTCATTACAATACATTAGATTGTCAGATCATATCAATGTTTGGTTTGACTGACAAGGCTGTAAAGATTTAAACGTCAAAGATTTTTATTTGTTCTAATTAGTTAGGGAGCCACTTACCTATACAGGGTGTCCCTGGAAGTATGGATCAAATCGAATAGGGACTTGGGCAAGGTCATTTCCAAACATTTTAGCAAAAAAAAAAAATACTAAAAAAAAACTAAAAAAAAATACAAAAAAAAATAGAGAAGAAAGATCGAATTCGTGAAAACTATCAGGGCTATCAATTTATTGTATTTAGATAGCCCTGATACTATTTTTTTATGATTATTTTCTTTGAACACTAAGCGAAGTGATTGAAAAAAAAATTAAAATCGGTCATAACTTATGAACCGTAAAAAAATTCACTGACATTCTCAGGGTTAAAAAGTTTGGAAATGACCTTGCCCACGCCCCTATTCGATTTGATCCATACTTCCAGGGACACCCTATACCGTATCGTTTCCGGGGTGGTAAAGTCTTAGTGAGAACTAATTTAAACTTAGATGCAGGGACTTGAAAACAAAACGAATTTCGTTCCGTTACCAATTTATCACTAATGTTATCGTAACAATAACGTTACAAAAAACGTTATTGAATATCATTTTCGTAGAACAATATTATAAGTAACGTTATAGGTATCGGAAACATTAAGCTTATCCGCTTGTAATAAAGTTATTGGTGAAACGTTACAGATTCATTTATAACGTTATTTATTCTTCATACTTTTTCGTCATCTTATTAGTCATGAAATTGGCAGCGTTGGGTATCGAAATGAATAACGTTATTATATCGTTATACTAATAACGATATATTGATAATATTGTTAGTGAACAGTTTAAGATTTCGTTCCGTTTGTCAGTATCACTATAGCCAAGGAATTAATTTTGTTACGATCCTGGTGGAACGGTACAAATTATTGGTATCGGAATTACGCGCAACGTTATTTTGAGTATCATTTCAAGTCCCTGCTTAGATGTATTAGGGAGAATAGGTCCAGAATAAAAATAACTTTGTTAGACTCGAGAGAGCATGAGTCGTAGAGATTTCAACCCCCAGATCAGGGTATCAAACATTACCCTTTTACAACGTCAAATCAAACCAGCTAGTAAAACTCCGCGTGTAATCACTTGAAGTGTGCGTTTAGGAAATCAGTTTTTTCTTGTCTTATATTGTTTTCACATCGATATCCATCACGTCCTGAAGCTTACACAAAAACAACAGATTTTTAAGTGATATTACAAGTACCTAAGCTTTGTTTAGCCTCGGTACCTATAGCATAATGTTGAAGTACATAATCAGCCGATAATATTCCCACTGCTGGGACACAGGCCTCCTCTCTGTGAGAGGGAGTGGGCCGTAATCCACCACGCGGGCCCACTGCGGGTTGGTAGATGTCACATGTCTTCGAATTTTTGGTTCTAGGACATGCCGGTTTCCTCACGATGTTTTCCTTCACCGTTTTGAGAGCAGTGGTGATGAAATAATTTACACAAAGTAAAGCGCCTGTCAGGGTTCGAACCTACGACCTATATCTCGTAAGTCGTGGTCATTACCACTGGGCCACCACTGCTGCTGAATGCTGATGTTGAAGTGTAAGAAGCTAATGTATTTCCTTTCCGAATTCCAGGCAAGGAATACCACGAAACGTGCTCAGGCCACGGCTTCTACATCCTGGGGCGCTGCAAATGCAACAAGATGTTCTCCGGGCCGCGCTGTCAGTTCAGCGACGAATGCTCCGACGATAACGACTGCGGTTTGAGAGGCAAATGCATTGACGTCAACGCAACTGAGTCCCCCACCAAGATGTGCTACTGTCCATACGGGTTCTACGGAAAGGGGTGTAATAAGAGTGAGTATTGTTTTTATGTTACTGAGTGGTAATAGCAGGTAAGGGCGGTTACACGGCGCCGTGTATAAGGGTCCATACAAATCCAAGGGTCACTAATACAGCGGCACCGCAGCGGAGGCAGTGCCGTTGCCGCCTCGGCGCCATGTGAAATGGCCCTAAATGGTTATCACCATCTCTCAAGACATAACTGAAAAGGCTCCCGCAGACAGGCGCTTCGCGACGACGCTGCGACGCGTTTCTGGTAGAACAATTTCCATGTTTTTTTTTATAGCGACAGCCTAAACATTCTATGTGCCTCTCCCTGTACCTACACGGCTAATCCATATCAACCCTCCAAACCAGAAGACCACCTCGCTGATTAGCGGGAGAAATTACTCCAGAAAAGATATAAAGATATGTTCTTTTACACAAAGTTCTACTGATCAGTCAGTCTCTCTTTGCTAAAGAGTATTATGGTTTATGTAGGTATACAGCGTGAAATTGAATTCATGGGCATCCTTTTAAGGGGTCATTGTAATCATCATTATAAACAACTTTTACTATGGGACCAAACCTAAAAACGCAAAAAAAAAATCAGTTCTTCCGTACATTTTGACGAGTTAAGTATGTGAACATAAATGCAAGGAACAGCTGATTTTTTTTCGCGATTTTAGATTTAGTCCCATAGTAAAAGTTGTTCATAATGATGAGTACAATGACCTCTTAAAAGGATGCCCATGAATTTAATTTCACCCTGTAGATATTCCGTTATTTTATGAGACTGCTCAAAAATTACTGCGTTCTTCTGGGGTGAAAACATTCAATCTTTTTGGAAGTTTGTAGTGGAATGACTTTGTATCCTTATCTAAACAACATAACGACATAATCAGCCTATAATGTTCCCACTGCTGGGACACAGGCCTCCTCTCGGTGAGAGGGAGTGCGCCGTAATCCACCACGCGGGCCCAGTGCGGGTTGGCAGATGTCACATGTCTTCCAATTTTTGGTTCTAGGACATGCCGGTTTCCTCACGATGTTTTCCTTCACCGTTTTGAGAGCAGTGGTGATTAAATAATTTACACAAAGTAAAGCGCCTGTCTGGGTTCGAACCTACGACCTACAAGTCGTAAGGCGAGGCCGTTACCACTTGGCCACCACTGCTCTACCGTATCTAAAACTAACATTTATTTATATGTCCTCAGAGGCGCCATGGAAGGACAAGAAAGTGAACCTCGGACTGTACAACAAGCGAGAGCTATCCAAGGACTTCAACCTGTACTGGAGGATCCTGAAGGACGAGGCTGAGGTCGAGTTCATCATGAAGGTCAACGGCACGTCGTATGTGGGTGAGTGACGTCATCAGTAGGTACACACACTGGATACATAAAGCACAGGAATTTATTTCACATAAACCTACATGGGCACTTATGAAATTACAGAAGCTAGGTGCACGATTCCAATTGGTCGTTCAGTATAAATAAAATTAGCCTAAGTTACTCCTTATTACATCAGCTATCTGCCAGTGAAAGTCCCGTCGAAATCGGTCCAGCCGTTTCAGAGATTAGCCGGAAAAAACAGACAGATAGACAGACAAAAATTGTAAAAAAAAATATTTTGGTATATGTACCGTGTATACATCCATATGCATTTAGTAAAAAGCGGTTACTTATTTTAATATTACAAACAGACACTCCAATTTTATTTATTTGTTTAAAATAATAATCCATGCAGCAAATAGCCTTTTCCCACCTATGTTGGGGTCGGCTTCCAGTCTAACCAGATGCAGATGAATATCAGTATTTTACATGGAGCGACTGCCTACCTATCTGATCTCCACTACCCAGTTATTGGGTAATACGATACCCCTTGGTAAGACTGATTGTCAGGCTTTCGGGTTTCTGACTACCCGTAACGACTGTTAAAGATCGACGAATGACAGCCGGGACCAACGGCTTAACTTGCTTTCCGAGACACAGAGGGGTTTCGGTATGTAAAGATGGTCATCCATCCACAGACCAACCGCGGCAAGCGTAGCTTAACCTGATCGTTCGACCTGAAGGCCAATTCCCGTAATTTAAAACGTTCAAAATCTAGTCGCAGTCTTACCTCGGCTACAAAAAATGTCAAAAACTTGTCAAAATGTAGGGAAATTAAAGGTATTTTTGACAGATTGAGACTGAGATCAGAGGGGCAATTTACGAAAATTGCCCTCTGACTGTGAATGTTCTTAAAATTACGAACTTTTAAGAACATTTACAGTCTGATCTCAGTCTCAATCTGTCAAAAAACCTCTAATTTTCCTACATTTTGACAAGTTTTTGACATTTGTTTGTCACCGAGATGAGACTGCGACTAGATTTTGAACGGGATTATATTACAAGAATTGGCCTTCTGACTGTGAACGTCCTTAAAATTACGAGAATTGCCCCTCAGGGCGGCTGTTCTCATTTAGCCACGGGCCCCTCGGCAATATTATCATTATTTCCAAGATATGTATTTGATGTCCCTCATTATGAACTGTCATTTTGTCTGTATGTCAGGTGTTGGTTGGCGACCAAGTGGTATAACGAAACAGTGCAAGAACTTCCCAGTCTTAGGACCCCCCATGGATGCTAAAGGTAATATCCAATTATTTATTTATTTAATACTTCAAGCACATAAATGTACAGACGCCAGCACATCAACCTACCCGAAACTGTAAAATTTTCCCAATCAACTTTGAACCTTATAATTTAGTGATAAAGTTGAAAATCTATTAAATAAATTTGACAGATGTAGTAGGTTGATGTGCTGGCGTCTGTACATAGGCGGACTTAATGCCATAGGCATTTTCTACCAGTCAACCGACAACAATTATGTTTCTACTGTACTATAGTCCTTTTAGAGTTATAATTTATCTCTGACTTTGCATCGCTGTCCAAATCATAATGATCTTTATTCTCATTCTTATAAGGTTGCTATTGGGTTTCTGCCTCTGACAAGTCTGTCAAAGTCATTGTGATCTTTATTCTAGTTACAATAAGGTTTCTTTTCGGTTGCTGCTGTCAGAGGTAAAATAACTGTGAACGGACTTGTAGAAGGTATTTGAGAATTTCAATTAACTACTTACATAGAAAAATAATTACCTATTCTGATAACTTTGTTGCCGTTTTGAAAAATCTATTTCTAGTTTTTAAAATATTATTGAAGTGTACCTAAAAGTATTTGTATCAACTTAATAACAGAAATAAACATCATTTAATTTTTTACACTTATCAATGATTTTATATTATTTCCTTATTTCCAGCTACCACACAAAAAACCGAACCCCTACCGCAACCAGAACCGAAAGCAGAGCCAGAACCCAGTGCAGAACCGGAACCCAGTTCTGAACCGGAACCAAGCCCAGAACCGTCAGCCGAACCAGAACCGAGCCCAGAACCGACGGCAGAACCTCGTTCGATTCCGGAACCTAGTGCTGAGCCAGAACCCAGTGCTATCCCGGAACCGAAACCTGAACCAGAACCGAGTTCTGAACCAGAACCGAGTCCCGAACCGAATGTAGAACCAGAACCGGAACCTAAGAAAGTACCAGAGAATGACAATAGGAATAAGAGAGTTGCTATGCATTCCTTTGATGGATTTGATTTCAAGAACCTTGGCGATGACGTCACGGTGAAAACTAGTGTCTCTTATAAGGTTTCTAGTTCTAAAGGTAAGGAATTTTTGTTGTAATATTTTCGTCCCTTTAAAATTATTTTGATAAAAAACAATGTTTTATAGGTACAGATGCTATTTTCCTTTGATTACCAAATGCATGCCCCGCGATCGCGATCGTCGCGTTCAAATGTCATTTTTTGTTCGGAAAATCGGAAGGCGCCCTCTGTCGGCGAAGACACGCGTTCCGGTTCGCCGAATAATAAGTGACATATTATGAACGCGACGATCGCTTGGTTGCGCGCCGATCGCTTTTGGTTAGAAAGTCGCCTCAAGTTGCGAGCCGACATTAAGTTTGAATCGGGCTGTATTAGAAATCTATTTGTTTTGCACAATTAGTTAATTGTTTTTCCGATGTTACACAAAACAAAGTTTTTTCACTGACGGTGCCTTTTAAAATCTATTATACTTGGACCACAATTAATATGTCTAAACCTTACAGGTCGTAAAAAGCGAGCAGTAACGGAAGCCACGAGTAAGTTACATATACCTAACACTATATATACCGCACCACACATAACACTACGCTAAACGAACCACCACAGCCAAGCGACACTCCGCACATAGAATTATATAATAATATTTGAGGCTACTAACTGCGATATTTTATTATGTTCTGGCGCTACCTGATATATATTTTTTTTTCTTTGTTCTCAAGCCGATGTGTATATTATTGCGATAAAAATATACGCATATAAAGAAAAAAAAAAATTACTTGGCAATGGAAAGAAAGATTGAAAACGGAAAGAAAGAAAGATTTTTATTGCAACATGATTATTCTTTTTGTAAAAACTTGATTTTTAAAACAAATTGTGTAAAGACAAATAATCAGGCTTAATTAGAAAGGTCTGTTTGCAATGACTACCTAATTAATAACCATTGTAAAATTGAAAGATAGTGATATTGTTGTATTTGAATTTTCTAAACGATGTTCTATCACTGTAAAAACTGTAAAATATTGTCATTTGCTATAATAATCCCGATATGATTTAATAATACGTAAATATGTAAAGGTTCACTGTAAACAGCTAAAGACCCAGAAAGATTTCTGCCTAAATGAAGTATCAGGTAGCGATGGAATAAGCTGTATTATATGATGCTGCATGATGAATTATTTTTACAGATTCGGACACTACAACAACTCTTAAATCCCATAATCACTCTTTTGTATCCACTGCAGAACCCACAGCTTCCCCGGAACCTACTTCCGAACCAGAACCCTCCCCCGAACCTCATGCTGAATCCACCCCCGAACCAACATCTGAATCAGAACCTAGCCCTGAACCCACCCCCGAACCCAGCGTGGAACCCACCCCCGAACCCAGTGCAGAACCTAGCCCCAAACCCAATGTGGAACACAAACCAAAAGTTACAACTAAGCCAAAGTTCAAACCAAAGTCTAAACAGTTAGCTGAACTTAAATCAACCCCTGAACCCACACCGGAACCGAGTTCGGAACCGGAAACGACCTCAGTACCCGAACCAAATCCTGAACCGACTGTAGAACCCGAACCGAAATCTGAACCGGAACCAACATCCGAACCAGAACCTACCCCAGAGCCTCATTCAGAGCCGGAACCTAGTCCTGAGCCAAGTTCTCATCCTGAACCCGTCCCTGAGCCTACTTCTCACCCAGAACCCACTTCAGAACCAGAGCCAAAACCAGAACCCACTTCTGAGCCAGAACCTAATTCTGAGCCAGAACCCACTTCTCATCCCGAACCAACCCCAGAACCTAGTTCTGAGCCAGAACCGACTCCAGAACCTAAATCTGAACCGGAACCTAGTCCCGAACCTACTCCTGAACCTACCATTGAACCTATCGCAGCATTGGAACCTGAGACATTGCTAGTGAAGGGACTTACAGATGAAGCAGGTAACGCCACATGCTTTGCACTATCTTATATGTTCATTGGTATTGAATGCAGCAAAAGTTACAAACAAATAAATTCAGAACCTCCTATAATCTTCCCACTACTGGGACACAGGCCTCCTCTCGGTGAGAGGGAGTGGGCCGTAATCCACTGCGGATCCAGTGCGGATTGATAGATCATAGATGTCAAATAATAATATCCTCGAATTTTTGGTTTTACGACATGCTTTTTTTGATGGCGGATAAAAAATTAAATGTAGGGACCCATTATTTTAAAACTGACTAACGGCTGGTTTTTTAATCATCTGATAACTTTATCCGAGGAATAATTTTGAATTTTTGACAGTTCTTCCATACAAAATGTGTCAGACGTCAATTTTATTCCAAGAATAAACATTATCTGTTGATTGAAAAATCAGCCATTAGATAAATAATAAAATGCGGGGAAACGTTCTAAAATCGCCAAAACATTGTATGCAAGTACGGTGATCAAATGTTTTCTGTATAAAAACGGGGACCAAATTTATTTATTTATTTATTCACAAGGCAACTACAACACGCAATAATCACATTAGGGTATATCACTAGGTTCAAAATTATAGGTTTCGACCTGACTATCACCCAAAGCGTAGTCGCACAACATGACAAGCAACAACAAAATAATGATAACAACTTTTTTGACGGAAAGATATCCACAGTTTATTTGAAGAATCTATATTAATATAATATTACAAATGCGAAAGTGTGTCTGTCTCTTACTTCTTCACGCTTAAACCGCTAAACCAATTCAGATGGTATAGAGATAGTTTGGGAAAGGACATAGGATAGTTTTTGTCCCGATATTCCCATGGGATCGACACAATATGCGGGTGAAACCGCGGGGCGCTGCTAGTAAATAAATAAATCGTCATTATCATTGTCCTGCCCTTATACCAATTTATTTGTGGTCGGCGCAACATGTACTGTTCCTTATATCCCTACTGATATATCTCCACTGGTAGGGATACTTGGAGATTTTTTCCAATTATCGCTATCTAGGGATATATGGAACCTTGTGCTCCATATATCCCTACTGATCCGCACTGGTTGGGATAGTCTTCCATACTTCTCTATTAGTCGTCATCTCGGTAGTTACCCCCTTTCTAAAAATAAATGAATATAATATTTAAAATTTTATTTTAATTTCAATCAAATCTTGATTGATCTTTTAATTGTATCGATACCAATGAATGTATTTGTATATAAATTAGATGTATTTGTATAGCAATTTGCTGCACTTGTCAATAATAATGTAAGTAATTAAATATTTTTGTGTTTAACACCAATATTTTATGCTTTCGTTTTGTGAAAGGACCGAAAAAGATGACTGAAAGATTATTATGAGTGTATTATTTTAAAATTGAGCATGAAAATCGGAGAGGGAATGTTGGAAATATCAAAAAAGGGCACTTTTTTGATATTTCCCGGTTCTTGAGAGCAGCAAAAGATAGAATACTTGAAAATATGCCGACTATATCAAACCCTTATCAAATCTCCCAAATTCATGCTCAATTTATAACATTACGGTACATAACTTTCATTCTTATACTATCTCAATTACATCTGATTCTTGCATGCGAGAGAGAAATGTCATAAACAATGTCAATGTCATAATGTCATTCCCAGTACCTAAATCTTGCATGTAAAGTAATATTCGCTTTCAATTTTCTGCTTTAATATTTTCTAAGCTTAGCCGGGCTTTTGGGTGCCACCTCAATTCCTTATCCCCACAGATCCAATTCCTTTAATATTTAAAACTGTCTACCTACAACTGATTTTCTTCAATCTTTTATCTTTACTGACATATCTTGTTCCCCTGTTTTTTGTTGTTTCAGTTATCAATTTATTCTTATGTTTTTTACTTCCTACTGTTACTTATTTCCTTGTTTAACCAACTTCATAGAAAGGAGGAGGTAATTCTGTTATTAATTTCAGAATTGTTTTGTATAATTGTGTGTTTTATTGAATTAATCTTTGGTGAGTTTGTACATACGGTGGGTAACAATAATAATAATGTTTTAACCTGAGAGATAATTCTTGTAAAAAGAACATTAACAGTCTGATCTCAGTCGCAATCTGTCAAAAATACCACTAATTTCCCTACATTTTTGACAAGTTTTGACATTGATTGTCGCTGAGATAAGATTGCGACTAGATTTTGAACGATTTTAATTACGGGTATTGGTCTCCTGTGGTTTAGGCTGGTTTCAGGCAGTGGGAAGATGTTTGCGGTATAGTCGCAGAATATTGTAGTGAAAATAATGAGAATCTCTTTACTGAAACTTTCAGAAAATCTCTGTTATATTAAGTCTCTTTTATTTCAAGATTTAGTTCTCTTTTATTTTATAGATCCACTCTCTATACCTATTAGAATTGAAATACCACACACTTCTTTGTTAATTTCGACCCCTATTAGCACCGTAGCAAAATAATTGGAAGGTACCTACTTACTTACATTTATCTGAAATATCTGTTCAAATAAAACATTAAAACTAAAGGACACAGTCAAAATTACTTCTGTAAGATAGTTTTTACAACAGCCCAAGCCGATGAAATAATTCTCCAAAGGGTGATATTATTTTGTTCCGTAGTTCCCAAGTTCCACCTTGCACTATACCTTAACGTGTTATAAAACATAACTGGTACGTTTTAGGTTACTTCCCCGAGCACGAGTATGTCCCTAAGTTCGACTTCAACCCCATGGACTGCACCGATATCGTCATCGGCTCCGCGAAGGGCAACTACCATCGAGTGCTCGATTATTATACCAGGGACAGGTGAGATTTTGATCTTTATTTTACCTATTCTTTGGTTTATTCTGCGATGTATCAGTTCAGAATGGCAAGGCAGAAAGCCAAAGCATCGGCGATCAGCGATTTACTTATTTGGATTATTTTTAATTGCGCTCAAATGCAGTAAGCAAGTTTTAGGGCCAAAGCACACACGTTACTTTTTGCATCGGCGATCGGCGATTCAGCTGCTTTTTAGAAGGTAAATGCAGCGACCAAGCATTCCACACCGCACACTTGAAAACGCCAAACGCGGCGATTCAATCGTTTTTCGGAAGCTCGATACAGCGGCTGAACGCTACACTCCACACACATTCCGATGCCGGTCGCAGCGATTTGGCATTTGCGCCAGCATCGGAGCAGTCGCTAAAACGCGCGATTCCGATACCACGTCCGAACGCAGAGAGTCGCTAAAACGCGATGCAGCAGCATCGGAGCAGTCGCTAAAACGCGCGATTCCGATACCGCGTCCGAACGCAGAGAGTCGCCAAAACGCGATGCAGCATCGATACAGCCGCAAAATCGCCGATCGCCGATGCAAAAAGTAGCGTGTGTGCTTTGGCTCTAAAAGAATCCAAAATCGAAATCATGATCAAAATATTCCGATCGGCAATAGAATGTGTATTATTGCTATCCTATTAGCGATAGGAAATTGTTGCGTCATTGCTTACGCAAGTAAGTAAAGAAATTATATCTGTAAGATAAAAAATCTCATTGGGACAACACAGGCTAATAAGAAACATTGGATAATGATCGCAATTTTTTAATTTTTTTTATTGCTGAATGGGCCCGCTCTTGACCCCGACCACGCCTAATGGAAAGCGATTAATGAGGTCTATGATGTAACGAGCGCGCCCAGAAGATGCCTAAGGCACTGGAACTCCCACGCATCAACGAAACACAGTAGGCTGCTTGACGCCGAACTCCGGTGGTTTTGCCGAAATAGTCGCAACTTTACCCACATTTTATGCATTCAGGTCAACTCCCCGAGTAGATACTTTCTGGGGCGGACACGACGACATCACGGCGGCGTCCGGTTACGAAGAGAATGGAGTCACCACCATCATGTTTAGGAAGAAGATTAAGGTAACCAACACTATATTTTATCACAGTTATTGATGTCAGAGCCCTGATTCACAACCATACGACAGGCTATCGTATCGAAAACCTGACATTTAGATAACCTGATTTGACTTGCCCTCAACAGCAAAAATAGCTGTTGGAAGAATAGCGGGCGTCTATTTGATTTAAACTGACAACATTTTCGGGTTTTGGACTTGTGAACAGCGTTTAGAAGACTCCTACAATAACAATGATTAATGTTCAATACGATACGGAAGCGTATCGAGTGTTTGTGAATAGCTATGCAGGAGCAACTTGCCTTTTGAATGATTGTAATTTTAAGGCAAAAAAAATAGCCATGGCCAATGACATGAACACGAGGCTGATGATACTTAAAGCATTTTCTGAGTCTATACGCAAAGGGGAACGCTGAAATAAGTTTTTATAATGAAACTAGCTTCTGCCCCCGACTTCGTCCGCGTGAAATTTCCCTCTCCCCATTAACCCTCTTAGGGGTGGAATTTCGTAAAAACCCTTTCTTAGTGGATGCCTACTCTTCACAAAGAACACATCCTCCAAATTTCATGTATCTAGGACCAGCGGTTTGGGCTGTGCGTTGATATATCAGTCAGTCAGGACTTTGAATTTTATATAATACATTTTGGTTCTACCATTTTGTTTGGATAATTTTCCTTGGTCTGGTCTAATCAGGAAAAATTCTTCGATCACACTTTCTGGCTCTAATAAATTGTTTTTTTTTTGCTTTTGACCTCGATCACGCCTTGTGAAAACCGATAGTCAAAGACCACGGGCTCACTTTAATCAAAAATCAATGCTAAACTTATATCAGACATCGTTCGATATCTGTCATCTTCAAAGTATTGACAGAACGATGTTTAAAGCTTTAACATTTAATCTGTGGTATAAGCGGGCCTTTGTGGTTTAAACTCGAGCAAACCGCTTGAGAAGTTGACACACTTGCTAAGGCACGTCGAAACTCGCAGCGTTCGAGTTTTGTGTCGTTACATCAATGAAATATGAGTTCTAGTATGATGAAGATAAAACATAAAATGTTTTAAAAACCAAACTTCTTTCCAGGCTAAGGAACCAACCGACCACTCAATTGTAGACGACGCGATGCACGTGATCTGGGCACGCGGCCAGGAGCCAGGACACTACGTGCACTCGCCGCCCTCGGGGCTGGAGCGAGGAACTGCTTCCACGGGAGACTTCTATAGAGTGGACGAGCTCAAGTACCACGGGCACGGCTCACAGAGGGGCGTGGCTAGCATCAACTTCTTTGGTGAGTTATTTATTTATTTTATTGTACAGAAAGCTTACAGACTAATAACAGAATTAGAAATCGTTCGTGGGTAAAAAAAAAATTGCTAATTTTACAAGCTTCGACATATAAAAGGTCCCATTAAAATAGATGGACAAACATTTAGAAATCATTCAGACAACCAAAATAAGGACGATGGTAAAAAAATAAATAAGAAAAATGCATTAGATACTTATAAGAAAAATAATCATCTGAACAAAATACACTAATGTGCGGCAATTTATTATTTTAGGTCAAAATAAAATCACTTTAATCAGTTTTTTTTTGCTTGGATATCTTTGGTTAGACGTACTGAGCGCTGTGTTAAAATTTGTCCATCTATTTTAATGGGACCCTGTATACATCTAGTTACAAGTACTATGCGTTGATTATGTTTGTTAACAGCGATTTACAAACCAAGAGAAAACAAAAGAAAAACAAAAACATCCGAATTGAAAACCTCCTCCTTTTTAGAAGTCGGTTAAAAATAAGTTACAAAAGTTAAAGTGTAATAAAAGTTAATTTAAAACTTTGAGAAGGAAGCTGACAGAAGGATCCAGTTGGGTTGGGCAGCATTTGGAAAACTCCGTCAAGTCTTCTCGTCGCATATCCCGCAGTGTTTGAAGACTAAGGTCTTCAACCAGTGCGTCTTGCCCGTCATGACATACGGTGCTGAAACGTGGACGCTGACGGTCGGGCTGGTCCACAAATTCAAGGTCGCTCAGCGCGCTATGGAGCGAGCTATGCTCGGAGTCTCTTTGAAGGATAAAATCAGGAATTAAATTATCCGGAAAAGAACCGGAGTTACCGACATAGCTTGCAGAGTAAGCAAACTGAAGTGGCAGTGGGCTGGCCATGTCTGTCGAAGGACTGATGGCCGGTGGAGCAGACGAGTCCTGGAGTGGAGACCGCGTACCGGCAAGCGTAGTGTGGGACGCCCCCCAGCTAGATGGACGGACGACCTAAAGAAGGTGGCTGGGGTAGACTGGATGCGGAAGGCGGAGGACAGGGTGCTGTGGTGCAGTCTGGGAGAGGCCTATGTCCAGCAGTGGACTGCGATAGGCTGAGTTGATTGATTGAAAAGTTAATTAGGTAGTCAAGTCGTGCAAGATCAAAACAATTAAATCACATATAAAAACAACCTCCTATCATTACATTAGGTCTCATAAGCCGAACAATTTAGTAGTAATTCATGACTATCTCCAAAATATTCCTTGTTTAGGATTTTTTATCCTCACACTGGAACGCCATACAGCAATTACACCAACAGAGTAAAAAATCACTTCATCTACTGCTTTCCATCCATGCTGTGCGCGGTGGACATCGAACGAGTGGCAATGGATCCCGCACGCTCACGCAGCGTCAAGACATTTCTCCATAACCCCATCACTCCTTCCATAAATTGCACACATTCATTGCGAATTTTCGAAACACAATGATTTTTCAAAGTAAATACATTGAAATTGAAAAAACGGAAAATTTTGAGGTGTCATCCTGCCTGTTATATTGCATAGATATTACGGCTCAGAGTTGCTTTGACCGTTCAGTAGCTGTTCGTCGTGGACGAGGTACAACAGCGGCTCCCCTGACATAATCTATCATTAGAAGACAACCGCCACGCAACCATCGGCGCGACGCTATGTTAGTTTAAAATAAGTTCTTTATAGGGTACCCAATCCACCCACCTGCTCATTGCTGGCTGCGTTTTGTACAAAGTTATCCCCAAATAACCCATTATTATTTTGGCCTTTATTGTCCAGTTAGCAAGCTCTTAGTGTTAAAAACATTTATTTTCGTATCATTTCAACTTAATCTGCGTTCGCTATTTAGTTTCCAAACATGTAAACAAATATGAGTTTTTTGTAAAAATAACTTTAATTCCTACAAAATAATGTTCAGTTTACGCTACAACTTCAAACATTTTTAAGACTTTCAATAGTACTACAATAAAGTTGATATTTGTTTAACATAAAACATGAATTTGAAAAGACCATCAAACTGACATTCACACCTTCATCTTTACAGAAGAAACAAAAGTATCAATCTCCGGCGGCATTGTAGCCCTCCCGGACAAATGTGGCGGACAATGGCGTCTGCCAGTGGAATGTGACCCTTCGAACCACACGTCGTGCGACTACGTAGCCACGTGGGAGTACCTCGGACAGGTATGTACTTACTATTGTGACGTCAATAGTCGCTTTTGGGAACATGGTATCCATTCAATCTGAATGGATTTTACAGTTGTAATTAAAATCATGTCATTTGGTTTAAATAGGTTTTTTTATTTTTATTTATTACCTAGTACAGTCAGTTATTGCAATTAGCTGACCCACCTTTGCATAAATGGTTGAAATTTTTTAGAATACGAATCGATAGAATTTTATTATTCTTTAATATTTTATTTACCTACTTTGCTCAAATATACAGGGTGATTGGAAGATGGGTGCAAAGCTTTAAGGCGAAGATAGTACAGACAATTTAGAACCATTTAAGCCATGGTTGTCTTAGACGAAGTCTTACCAAATATTTTTAACCAAATTTTTAAGTATTTTTTCGGAAATTCTCAAAATTTAATGTAAACTGCATAATTATGGCCAAATTGAATGATAAATGAATTCATTTTTTATTTATTTAATTAAAGTAATGTGTAAGCAATCAAGCAAAACATGTTTTAGGCTTCTGTGTCATTAGACATTTTTTTTACAGACATTTAAAGATCAGAAAAAATAAAAAAATTGTACAATACGTCTTTTAAACCTTATTCAAAAAAAAACGGAGGGTGCTTTTTTTGTTCAAACCTTTTTGAAGACATGCTTGATAATCGCTCTTTCTTTTGAGGTATCATTTATGCGGATATCTTACAAATTATTGAAATTAGGGCCTACAAACCAATTTGAGGGAGAATTTTTTTTATTTTAGGCAGACTAATTAAAACAACATTTGAATTAAAATTATTTATTTTTCATGTTCAAAATGACGGCCGTGATTCCTAATACAAGCACGGCCCCGTCTTCTAACTTCTGTAGTCGTTATTTTCAACATCATCTCCTGCTTCATTGTCTCAAACGCTGAATTTATTCTTTGTATCAATTCTTCTCTAGTGTTAATTTCTTTGTTGTTATACACCAGTTCCTTGGCCCGGCCCTACACGAAAAAGTCCAACGGGGTCAGATCTGGGGAGCGAGCGGGCCAAGGGATGGGTCCATCCCTGCCGATCCAGCTATCAGGAAAGCAATTGTTGAGGTGTTCCCTTACATTTAAAGTCCAATGCGTCCAGTCCAAAATCAACACGTGCAGGAGCGCGAGGCTACGACTGGACACGGTGAAACAAAAAAGTTCAAAACTAACGCAAACAACACGTGCAGGAACGCAAAGGGCTACAACTGAACACGGTAAATTGTGAATCAACACGACAACGTCCACTCACAAGGGCAGTAGTTTGACTAATAAGTAAAAGATGTAACGGCTTCATCACAGACCGACTGACCCTGACTAAAGAAAAACGACTTTGTTGCCTCAGTAACTAAGACCATTTTGCTGTAAAAACCAACTCTTTATCGCTTTTTGCTATTCATTGGGCGTTCTACCTGGAAATGCCGTCGCACCGCGCTCGGTGGCCATTGTTTAGAGAATCCCCTCAATGGGTTCCCCTCAATTGGTTCCTGCATGTGCCAAAAATTCTTAGAATTGAACAATGTTATCATTTCGAGCACATAAAGTATTATTTTAAGCAAAAATTTTGTGTTTTGTTAGACTGCCTAAAATTTAAAATTTCTCCCTCGATTTATTTTATTAGGTCCTAATTTCAATAATTTGTAAGATATCCGCATAAATGATACCTCAAAAGAAAGAGCGATTATCAAGCATGTCTTCAAAAAGGTTTGAACAAAAAAAGCACCCTCCGTTTTTTTTTAAATAAGGTTTAAAAGACGTATTGTACAAATTTTTTATTTTTTCTGAGGTTTAAATATCTGTAAAAAAAATGTCTAATGACACAGAAGCCTAAAACATGTTTTGCTTGGTTGCTTACACATTACTTTAATTAAATAAATAAAAAATTAATTCATTTATCATTCAATTTGGCCATAATTATGCAGTTTTCATTAAATTTTGAGAATTTCCGAAAAAAAACTTAAAAATTTGGTTAAAAAAATTTGGTAAGACTTCGTCTAAGACAACCATGGCTTAAATGGTCCTAAATTGTCTATACTATCTTCAAATTCTTAAAGCTTTGCACCCATCTTCCAATCACCCTGTATATCATTTATGCAAAAGCGTGATCGGGCGAGGCGAACGGGAGTTGAGTGGGGGATATAAGCAAGAGAAAGCAGTGCGCGCGCACATTTTCTTTCTCTCTTCCTCTCATAGCCAAATACGTTTGAAGTTTCACTTCAGTCGTGTGGTCATAAGCACATTCGGTTTTTTTTTATTGGTGCCCATGTATGTTTATGTAAAATAAAATATTTTGATTTTTTTTGTTTGTATTTTTAGGTGCGCGGCAAGGACTCTGTGCGCTTCACTATTACTACTAAGCAGAGCAAGCAGTGGACTGGCATCGGGTTCAGTGATAACAGGAAGATGGTACGTTCTGTAATGATTTTTAAGGGGTCTCAAGGATCCCCAAATCTCTGTCATGAGATAGATTTGGGGAATTTCCAGTGCGATAATTCCCGCCAGCATGCGTTTAGAAAGCAGTAGTGGTCCAGTGGTAACCGCCCCGACTTATGAGTTGTAGGTCGTAGGTTCGAACCCAGGCAGGCGCTTTACTATCACACTAATATTATACAGGCGAAAGTTTGTGAGTGTGTGTGTTTATATGTTTGTTACTTCTTCACGCTCAAACGGCTAGACCAATTTTGATAAAATTTTGTATGGAGGTAGCTGATACCCTGAATTAACATATAGGCTACTTATTATCCCGATATTCCCACGGGATCGACATTTACGCGGGTGAAACCGCGGGTCGCAGCTAGTGTGTAAATAATTTCTTTAACACTGCTCTCAAAACGGTGAAGGAAAACATAGTGTGTAAACCTAGAACCAACAATTTGAAGACATGCGACATCTACCAACCCGCAGTGGGTCTGCGTGGTTGATTACGCTACGGCCTGTGGCCCAGCAGTGGGAATGTGAACGTTATTGCTGATTATAAGTGTTACCAAATCCGCTTTCCCAAAAGATGAAACAGAAAATACAATAATCTTATTCCCTTCTTTCTTGCAGTCCCAATCCGACGCTATAATAGGCTGGGTGGACGCCCGGTCTGGTCGTCCATTCCTCATGGACACCTGGGTATCCGGATACTCCGCGCCCAGGGTCGACCAGCGCCAGGACTTGTCCAAGGAAGCAGGCAGTTTGGTGGACGGAGTCACGACCCTCAGCTTTGTGAGGAAGAGGAACACGCAGGACCAGAAGGTAACTCACTCACTAACATGTCTGTGCGGTCATTGTGCGCAGTGTTGCACACCCCACCCTATTGCAAGTTAAACAAATATCAACATTATTTCAATGAAAGGAGACTGTTAAAATTTGTATGGGAAGTGGTCTATGATCCAATAGCGATACTGTAGAGGTATTTCTGTGGGAATACCTCAACTATGCCCTTGTGCAAAGGGGCATCAAAATCTAACCCGGCAGTTTTGAGAAAAATAATACTTTAAAATTCACTTTATTTGCTACATTTTTATATTTTAAAAACGTTTTAACGGGTATTTCTGACTTTATACTACTTAATTAATGTGGTTTTCTGCTAAACAAAGACACTTACCACCTCGACAGTGCTGAATTTCAGGTTTTTTTTTTTCGAAAAAATAGCACAGAATGGTTGCAGATCAAACAAATCACATCACCGCTGGGTCGAAACGTGATTTAATCATTCAATATTTTTTCATTTTAATTTGACGATTTATTTATAGCATAAATTGCTTAGCAACCATATCGAATCGCAACCCGTGAAATACTTATTAATGAGTGGTTCCGGTGGTCATCTGAGGTCTTCATCATTAGTACCACACCAAATGGTGCTTTCCGAGAGCAAATGCACGAGTTACTTTAAAGAATACCCAAATTGTTACAGCTGTGCCTATAATGTTTGAAGAGTTCTCTAGATTTCTTCAGGATCCAATCACCAGATCCTGACCTGGTGACAATGGGAACATTTGGGAAGTATACCCTTTCAACCAAAAAAATAGTTTTTTAAATCGGTCTGGCCGTCTTCGTGTAATCGGTGAACATAAAAATATTTAAAAAATGTAATTCCTACGAACTGAGAACCTCCTCCTTTTTTGAAGTCGGTTAAAATCGAAACAAATACTAAAATCCAGGAAAAAAACACATTAATTAAGTATGTATTATAAAGTCAGAAATACCCTTTAAAAGGTTTTTAAAATAAAAATGTTATCATGAAATTATTTATTCTAAAATATTATATTTCTCAAAACTGCCGGGTCAGATTTTGATACCACTTTGCACAAGGGTATAGTTGAGGTATCCCCACAGAAATATCGTAACAGTATCGTTATTGGTTCATAGACTACTTTTTAATGTTATCATAAAATTATGTATTCTAAAGTATTTTATTTTTCAAAACTGCCGGGTCAGATTTTGATGCCACTTTGCACAGGGGTATAGTTGAGTATCCCTACAGAAATATCGTAACAGTATCGCTATTGGTTCATAGACTACTTTTTAATGTTATCATAAAATAATATATTCTAAAATATTATATTTCTCAAAACTGCCGGTCAGATTTTGATGCAACTTTGCACAAGGGTATAGATGAGGTATTCCCACAGAAATATCGTAACAGTATCGCTATTGGTTTATAGACCACTTTTTAATTTTATCATGAAATTATTTATTCTAAAATATTATATTTCTCAAAACTGCCGGGTCAGATTTTGATGCCACTTTGCACAGGGGTATAGTTGAGTATCCCTACAGAAATATCGTAACAGTATCGCTATTGGTTCATAGACTACTTTTTAATGTTATCATAAAATAATATATTCTAAAATATTATATTTCTCAAAACTGCCGGTCAGATTTTGATGCAACTTTGCACAAGGGTATAGATGAGGTATTCCCACAGAAATATCGTAACAGTATCGCTATTGGTTTATAGACCACTTTTTAATTTTATCATGAAATTATTTATTCTAAAATATTATATTTCTCAAAACTGCCGGGTCAGAATTTGATGCCACTTTGCACAAGGGTATAGTTGAAGTATCCCCACAGAAATATCGTAACAGTATCGCTATTGGTTCATAGACCACTTTTTAACAGACTCCTTTATAATGATGAGTTACTGCACTTCCTGTTTCGATTTGGCGCAAGTTTTCAATTTCATCCTGTACCTATACAGGGTTATTGGAAAAACACCAGCAACCTCTTAAGAGGTCATTGTACTCATCATTATGAACAACTTTTACTATGGGACAAAACTTGAAATCGCGAAAAAAAAATCAGCTGTTCCCTACATTTATGTTCGTATAACTCGTCAAAATGTAGGGAACAGCTGATTTTTTTTTCGCGATTTCAGGATTGGTCCCATAGTAAAAGTTGTTCATAATGATGAGTACAATGACTTCTTAAGAGGTTGCTGGTGTTTTTCCAATAACCCTGTATATCTTAATAAAAAAAACATTTTTTTTTAAATTAACTACCAACCTACCTACGTGACCAGCCCAACGTCATTTCAGTTTTTTACAGGGTCAAATTAGCCATCACTTCTGCGGAGTTTCGCTAGAAATCTCTATTTGACCTGCATAAATGATCTAATTCAATGTGGAAATCCCTACAATTGGCTTCATGGATATCACGCTATCACGTGATTTAATTATTCTAAGATATTTTCTCGTAATTTATAATATAATACCCGGCACGTAAGTTGGCAAGATAATTTGTGGTGGGGGAAGTTCGCGCATGCACAATTTCATACATTTTTACATGCGCGAACTTCCCCCACTACGAAATATCTTGCCAACTTACGTGCCGGTAACTGTACATATTTGTGATTTGGTTATCAACCTAACTTCAAAGGTTTGGAGTTTCTAAGAATAAAAATAATAATTCTATAAAATATGTTTAGATAGTACTGGGTAAGGTTTATTTTGGCTTAAAACTGGTCGAGTTGTGTTGCAGTATCGTAAAATAAAATACAAAAAGATATGCGTCGGCCGGGAATCGAACCCGGATCAACTGCTTGGAAGGCAACTATGCTGACCATTACACCACCGACGCATGTGATGTGGCGTCTGAATTTACTGGTTGGATATTCCAAGATCTTTTAACACCTATTATTGACACAGTTTGTTATTAATTTACGATTTATTGACTTTAATTGCTTTACGCCTGATTCTAAAGATTTTACCGACCGTTATTATTTGTAAAACAGCGATTCTAGTATTTTTGCAAATATCAAAAGCCATCATAATTTTTTCCACTTACCTCTAATCAACACATCTTTCAGATAAATTATCCTCTCTAAGGGCTTATAACAAGATACTTAAAATCAAATCTTGAAAATTTATTTCTAGAATGAAATAAACGAAGAATTTCTTTCGCAATATTGGAGATGTTATCTGTAAATCTCATTACACGATATGGCTGATTTTAATTTTGCGTAAAGCCAAACATACCAACCGTAACGCTATAAATGGCCGATGACGTTACATCACACATCTTTGCACAACATAGGTACCGTAGGTACAGTCGGCCACAAAAACATGACAAGAATTCATTTCAATGTATATAAATTATGTTCTACAATATTGTACCGTCGTCAAATCGTAAGATTTCACGACTTAAGGCTCCCGCAGACAGGCGAGACGCGACCGCGCGACTTGACTCTAGCTAGCAGAACAATTTCTATGAAAACTTCATGGAAATTGTTCTAACATTCGTCGCATTGCGCTTGTCGGGATAGCCTTTATACCACGAAGACCATTCTACAGACAGGTCACACAGGATAGACACGACAGGACAGGCGTCTTTTTAACCGACTTTAAAAAAGGAGGTTCTGTATTCGACCCGTATGTATGTATGTATGTATGTTTGTCCGCGATTATCTCAAAAACTACTGAACCGATTTTGATAATTCTTTCATTAGTGTGATCTACATACTTTCAGGAAGGTTTTAGTATATAATACATTAGGTATATATTCTTATGTACGAAGTTATATGCATAAATGTACTGCATCTCCGGCATTTCTATGGGAATTTTGATGATTCTTCGAGTCGTGTCTTCAATTCTTCAATGCACTAGTGTTAATTGAATTTGTGTGGGGTAGGTACAACTAAAAAGTGAAAAATAAAAACTTTTTTACAAAAAAAAACAACCGACTTCAAAAAAAACACTACAAAGTGAAAAATAACTTTAATTTCGGAAGTCGGTGTCAAAAAACGAAAAACCCGGAACCAACGACACCGACTTCCGAAATTAAAGTTATTTTTCACTTTGTAGTGTTTTTTTTGAAGTCGGTTGTTTTTTTTTTATGTGCTAACAGATCTACTCTGATTAACACATTCTTTTTTTCCAGAACAAAATTGGTTTATTTACTCTACACATTTCGCATTTTCGCCACTAAACTTTCGAACCATCCTGTTTCTGACTTATTTCAATTCTTTGCAGGATCTGGCCTTCACCGACTCTCAATGTCTGTACATGATGTTCATCACCCACGGCGGCGGCTTCGACGCGGTGAACAAGAGAACTAGCAAGCATATGCAGACACCCATTATTACTGATGAGAGAGTCTGCATCAGGCCGTGTGGACCTGGTAAGTACTTGCCTTGTTTAAACAAAAAAAAAAAAAAGATTCAGACACCGCCAAACCCGGAATGACTGTGGTGTTTGTATAACCCACAAATATTTTACCGAGTGGGAATCGAACTCGCTATCCGAAACGTTGAATCTTATCTCTATAAGCAACTCTAAACACCACAAAACAACAACTTAGCTTGTTATTAATATTTCATTTTTATCAATAGTACTTGTTTACCGAGGGGAGAAAGTGCCCGATTACTAACGAGGGTGTAGTTTGATGTCGAAGGCTCAGCCGAGGGCCTTAATACACACGAGTTGGGAATCGCACTTGCTTCCGAGTGATACATAGTGCTTTATATTATACCTACGAGGAAAATATTTCTTTTTTAAGTATCGGTGTGTTAAGTCATCCTCTCTCCAAACTATTTTGTTTATTTTTTCATATTATAATTGTAAATATGATTATAGTTTGTACGTTAGCTTATATTATGTAAATATCTATACAATCACAGATGAATAAAAGTCTCTCCAAACATGGATGTGGAGAAAATCCTCTGAACATAAGTACCTTCCAATCTTTTAATCAAGCGAATAAAATTGATATTACAATTTGGCAAAATATCTTTATTCAATTTTTGTAACTTGAACTTGTTTCTCTACTATTAGAGAAACCCATATTGAACATTATGCGGTCAAGCACTTGTAAAAGAACGAAAACTAACTGCTACGGTCTGCTAAAAGCGATTTCAAAGTCCAAATGTTACTATAGGCGGCGAGGAGTTGACTTAACACCTGTACTCACAAATTA
This sequence comes from Amphipoea lucens, assembly GCA_947508005.1. Lineage (NCBI taxonomy): Eukaryota > Metazoa > Arthropoda > Insecta > Lepidoptera > Noctuidae > Amphipoea > Amphipoea lucens. The sequence continues at coordinate 14,736,162 of OX382379.1, forward strand.
AAACTTTTATAAAAATCAACCATTTCCCCCGCAGAACCCGTCGAAGAAGAAATAACAACGGAGCCTATCCTCCCGGGCCAGTCGTCGTACACAGTACTGATCCGCATCACCGGGCTCGCCGACAGCTTCAAGCCGCCCGCGGCCGGCAGCAAGGAGTACGAGGAGCTCAGCAAGCAGGTCGCGGACAACCTCGCGGGAGAGCTGGCCAAGAACAAAGGCTACCACGCAGTCGTTGTCAACGGGTTCATGCAGTAAGTTGTGTAGTAAATGATATTCTTTCCGCCATATCTGTTATTTCTACCATAATGATAATAAATTGTTTCTACTATTTCGTTACTCTATTACCACAATCCTACTATTTCTACTATAATGCTAATTTCTACCATGCTAACTGTTACTTTTCAATATGTCGGTGAAATTATACAAACCAATATTACTTTGAAGTTAAGTTATAGACAGGCGTTACTTTGCGGAAATCCATGACAGTAAAAATGTTAAATTTGTTTAAATTCGGCAATGCTCTCACAATTACAACAATTGTCTATGGGTGTAGCAGCTACGTTATAGAAAATGGTCCTGTTCTAGATCCCTGCCCAATAAGTTTGCATAATTTTATACCTAATACTAAATTTACATTTATTTTCACAGAAACGAAACCAAAGCCATCATAGCCGAACTGACTCTAAAGTCAATAGAGATGAATTCGATAGAGGGCTCCACCGGCCGCGCGCTGGACGGAGACAACTCGACAGCCGCCGAGGGAGACGCGGAGCGGTGGGAGAGAGTCGTGCGGGACACGTTGGCGCTCGGGAGGGTCGGGAACCTCAATGTGGATCCCGAGTTTCTCGTGTTTGAGCCGATGAGCTGTGAGTGAATTTTGTCTTTTAGGTTTCGTTTAATGGATACAATTACTCATCTCTCCACTAGCCCAATGCTTGCTCTAGGATGCAAATCCGGTAGGCTCTTAAACCTTACCTATCCTTCGGGCACGTCTTCCCTACCATTACCGCGCCCCCCGGTCTATTCCTTGATATGCAATGGTCGCTGTAGCACCATGAACATGAGGCTACAGGAGCTAGTGCGTTCATTCGATTAATCGAGTCTGGTTTAACCATGCTGGGATCGGTGCAATTCATTAGGTTTCGTTTAATGTATTTGCGTCGAGTCTTTCATGAGAAGTTTTGGAAGTAATATTCAATATGTAGGTGCACACACTATATTTTGGGCACATTTTCTGTTGACAGCGATGTGGATGAATTTTTTGATGCCCCTTGATTCTTTTCTCTAATTTTTGTATATACATGTAGGTATGTACCTACATATTATTTATATTATTTTTGGTCTGTTAGCTTATATATTACACAAAATCGATATAGAACTTACGTCTTTCTTGTGCAAAGGAGAAAAGAATAGAGAGACGTATTAATCATAACCAATTTATTTTAGCCAAAAGAAAAGTCGAAGGCAATTTTACTTTGACCAAAATTGGCTTCTTGACATTATGCATAACTACCATTTTAATAAATTTGCTTGCCCCATTCGGGAACAGAAATGCCAATTTAAAACCAAATGGTGTTTTTTTTTATCGCATCAATGTAGATTTCACCATCACAAATATAAATACCAAAATTCTTTGAAAAAATTAAAAATCAATTTCCTCATTAATGCCTTGGCTTTACTCTATTCAAATAAAGCGAGGACTTTGTTCAAAGCTTATGTTATAATTTCTCTCTACAGTAATATCCGAACGCCCAACGGAAGAAACGCCCGGCAATGCGCGCACGTTCTTCGGTCTCGCTGAAACAAAATTATACATCGTAGTGGGATGTGTGGCCGCGCTTATATTAGTGGCATTACTACAGGCGGGATGCACGCTGTACCGCAGCGGCAGTACCGCGCAGAAGACTAAGGTAACAATAGATGACACTATGTGATATTAGATGACGCTATATGACATTAGATGACGCTAAATTACGTAAGGTGACACTAAACTACATAAGATGTCAACATCTTTTTACAAACTTTACGCTTACATTTAAGGCACTATTTGACATTAGATGACACTATATGGCATTAGATGACACTATATGGCATTAGATGACACTATATGGCATTAGATGACACTATATGGCATTAGATGACACTATATGGCATTAGATGACACTATATGGCATTAGATGACACTGTATGGCATTAGATGACACTGTATGGCATTAGATGACACTGTATGGCATTAGATGACACTGTATGGCATTAGATGACACTGTATGGCATTAGATGACACTGTATGGCATTAGATGACACTATATGGCATTAGATGACACTATATGGCATTAGATGACACTATATGGCATTAGATGACACTATATGGCATTAGATGACACTATATGGCATTAGATGACACTAAATTACATAATGACATCATCGTAGGGGTCCGCCCTTAAATGTTTAAATGGCATTGCTACAGGTGAGATGCACACTGGCCCACAGTGGTAGTACCGGGTTGAAGACTAATTCATCATTCGTCCATAACCATCTTCAGAGTGCAAAAAAAATGCAGTTTGATCACAGTTTTCTCCATCTCAAACTTTGAATTTTCTCCCTCGCAGTCTGTATAATTAAAAACTATTAAAACCGTACACAATACACCCAACCTCGTTATTCTAGGACCAACTGATCCCCAACTCAGCCTGGAAGGACTACTCAAACGCGAACACAAACTACGCATTCGAGCCGTTCGAGAACGATGACAAGTACAACAGTACCGCCTCCACCGCGCCACTACGCAACCGTGTCCCCCCCCCCGCGCGACCCACCGACCCGCCCCCCCCGCGCCCACACAGCGGGAAGGGGGCGAGGGCTAACGGGCAACATGAGCCCAATGGTCAGCATAGACCCAGTAGTCAACATGAACACAATGGGCAACACAGAGGCAATGGTCAGCACATGCCTCACGGGGTTAATGGACAACATATGCCTCATGGTCAACACGGGGCGAATGGCCAACACGCGCCTCATGGCCAGCACGGGGCGAACGGTCACGGGACGAATGGTCGCATGACGCCGAAGCATCAGAATAGTGCGGCGCAGTACTATCATGAGACGAGGTCGCTACAACGACCCAGAGGAGGTGGCCAGTATAGGTGAGTTTATTTTTATTATCAGTTTTATTCGCTGTTACACTCAGGGGAATTAAGTCATAATTCTCTTACCCTTATTCCAAAAATGAAACAAATATGAAATTAGAAATACCAGTTGAAACACATGAAATCTGACATTTTGTGCCGGCGGCCATTGTAGATTTGAAATTTTTCATAGTGTATAGTATTCTACTAGTCAAGCCCTTTCATTTGATACCCATATTGAGGGGGTTGTGAAAAAATATGTAGGTAATCCGCCATTTTGTAGCGGTGGCCATCTTGGATTTACGATGATACTGATTAAATTAAATTGTATTGTCATCAAAACTGAAGGGGTGTGCCAAATATCAGATCAATCTGCCAACAGGAAGGGGGTAAAATTTCAAGTACTAAATTAGACCCAAATAAATACATAAATAAATAAAAAACAGAGCAAGCTAAATAAGACTGTTTAAATATAGTACGCAGGTATGCACCTATACTTGTGTACCGGTGTCCATACAAAGGGTTCGAGAGCTTGAACGCGGTCGTTTCGTATGATAGGTATATTGATTAAAAACCGCATCAGTGCGTCAGAAACACCATCACAGAATTTAACACAGTATTATTGGACTAGTCTAGGTAAAGAATTAAAAAATAAATAACGAAAAAATAGAACTGCGATAAAAGAGACAATATAAATCATTAGACATCTAACTGAAAGCTCTTTAAATAGAAAGTTGTATAAACATCGTCATCAATTCACGCTAGAAACTAATTCACACCCAACCAAAATTCAATATTGACAAAACCTTCAAAATACCATAAACAAAACCACTCAATTATTACCCTTATTACCATTTCTATAGAAGCTACAATTCAAAGGGTGGGAAGCTAGAGTACAATATAAAGGGTGTCTATTAAAGGGGTGGTGTGTGTACTCAAGCGGTTCACAATTTCGCGCCGTTAGTATGTGACCGTGTGGCCTAATGGATAAGGCGTCGGACTTCGGATCCGAAGATTGCAGGTTCGAGTCCTGTCACGGTCGACGAGCAACTTGCAACTAATAAGTTTGACAAGTTGCTTTTAGTATAGTTTTGTTATTGTTTTTTTAAAAGTTGTTCACTGTTCATATTGTTAAATTTTTTTGAGAGATGCTAAAGTATTATTCAAGTTTTTACTATACAATCTTTGACCAACAATAGTCCTAGATTCCCGATGAGCGCATTAAAAGCTGCCAGAAAAATAAGACCTCAAAAAATGTTGTGGTCTTATTTTGTAACATAATTTTCAATCTTATTGCTTAGTGTATAATGTTTTATTTTTGTTCTTATTTTAAAAATATTTTTACTTTTCAATCATCATCATCATCTGCCTAGCCTTTTCCCATCTTTTTTGGGGTCGGTTTCCAGTCGAACCGGATGCAGCCGAATACCAGTATTTTACATGGAGCGACTGCTTATCTGACCTCCACGACCCAGTTACTGGGTGAGCGACTGCCTACCTGACCTCCACAACCCAGTTACTGGATATAGAAACGAACATTTTGTTTGTAAATTATTATTAATTAATATAGTCTCTATAAGTAGTGGGGATAAATTAAGTGAATAATTAAGCCAAATAAATTAATTATACTTACATTGCAAATTCAAATGACATTTTGAATGAGTAAAAATCTTGATGCATATGTAATTTTCAAAATAATAATAAAATATTTATTTCCATCAAGGTAGATACGAGTACAACTATTTCTTAATCTAATAACAATTAAGATCTTAGTGTACAGGTTGTACGCTGTCACATAGAATTATGAAATTCTCTAACTCCTAAACTAAGTCAAGCTTGTATTATAGGAGTTAGTGAGCTGTTGACTTAGACACAACCTTGAACTATATGCAAATGCGATACTCAATGACGATAATTTAACCCTCTTTTAATATTCTGTTCCCAGTTACTCAAACCGCCCGGACCGCAACACCTACTCGCTGCCGCGCGGCGTGCGGCCCGAGCCGGGCCTGTCGGCGCACCCTGACTTCTACTTCATGCCGTCGCAGCGCAAGTACGAAGGTGAAGTAGTCAGGGTTTACGTAGACTATCGGGATAGACGACACCAGTAGTGGAGAGTAGAGGGCCTGATGTAGATTGATATGGAAATAATGAACGTGTGGTCAGCTTGGGACTGTCTGCAGAAGGGATGAGTTGGTGAAGTCTGTTCCAAAAGTGTAGGTTCCTTTGATTTGATAATTTAAAATCACTTTAAGGTGAATGCGCAGTGGTAGACCGCGAAATTCAAATTTTCTTAGGTTTTTTGCAATTTGCAGGTCAGTGTCAGGTTGTATCTTGATCAAAATATGATTCGCGACTATAATAGATATGTATTTACAGAATTATAGTCATTAGAATCATTAATATATCTCTTTAAGTTAGATTTCTACAATAATCACTTGTACTTACGAGATTTGTTCTTATGGTAGAAATCTAACTTAGAAAGATGTATTAATGATTGTAATGATTATAATTTTGTAAATAAATACGTACCTGTTATAGTCGCGAATCATATTTTGATCAAGTTACAACCTGACATGACCTGAAAATTACTAAAAACGTAAGAAAATTTGAATTTCGCGGTCTGCCACTGCGCATTCACATTAAATATTATGTTTTCATTTTACAATTGAGGTTGATTTTATATCCTCAATTTCGTCGATTTGACAATATTTATTTAATTGTCAAACTCTCGGGCTTCTGACGACCTGTAAAGTATGACAGAGATTCAATAATTACAGCTGGGACCATCGGTTTAACGTGCTTTACGAGGCACGGAGGGTTCTTGGTATGTAAAGATGGTCACCCATCCACGGACCAACCGCGGCAAGTGTAGCTTAACCTGATCGATCGACCCTTGCGGCTGTTATTACTTGGTCACAAGCCCTAAGAAAATAATATCCCGTAAAAATTTAACCTAAATACTTTTGATCAGACACTTTTGGAACAGATTTTAGGCAGCTAACTTGCAGCTACGTTTTTTTATATATTTTTGTGCATGTGTCAAGTCTATCACGTCACTTTTCTGTCTCTTAAGGGATTCAATGAATCTCGGCCTTCGGCTTCTCGAACGAAAATGATCGCAACATTAATGTGACAAACTGTCAAGCGCCCGTAAACTGCTGCGATTGGTTGATTGATATATCAACAGCCAAATCGTAGCAGTTTACAAGCGCTTGACAATTTGTCACATTAATTTTGGAATAATTTTCGTTCGAAAAAGTTGTTCCTTAGACTTGACCAGGCTTTCAGTAAACAGGGAGAGAACTGAATAATAAATATGAAGTCAAATTATTGTCATTTGCTTTTGTCTGCGTAGATATGTCAAAATACATTGGGAATTCTTTAGGCTCTTTGCACACACACGTTTTTCTTGCCGTGTAAAACTACGGTTTATTCGCCGTGTGCAGGCACGGTCGTCAGTTTTGTATGGATCACTATGGAAGCTTGTTGATATACTTACACGTTTTTACTACCGCGCCGTACCGTACGGAAACCGTAGCGTGTACAAAGGGCCTTATTGGGTTAACTTTAGATCAGAACCAGGGTTTACTTAGTTTGGACTTACGGTGTATCGTTATAAGATTGACATTGCTTTGCGTTAGTTGATTGAGTTTGATAATGAAAATCAATAATTAAGGCATTTGAATTATTTCAAACCAAAAGATATTTTGAATTAATTTTGCTAATTCTCATAGTTGCTTAGATTAGAAGCTTTTAGTACAAATTTTAATAAATTAATATTACCTACTATAGGAGTATGATTAATTAGCACTTATTTAAAATTATTATATTAACTGCTTATGATTTATAAAAGTGCCAGTATGTTATATTAATAATAGAATGCAAAATAATAATACTTAACATTATTAATTTAGAAATTGTAATAATAATGTAGATTGTAAGTACTTATGTATTTTATTTTAATTTTAGTTGGACAGGACAAAGTGCAGCAATTTAAATTTGTTATGTTAATTTAACATTGTTTATTCATAATAAAATTACATTTAAATACTTATACAGGGTGTCAAAACTATTTTTGTTATTTCAAGCAGATTCAGTTAGATACGAGAAAAAAAACCTTATTTTTTCAGCATTGGCTCAAAACTCACAAATCAAATATGGTTTTCTATACTCTGCATATTATAAGAATTGCTGCATTTTGGCGCTTGGGGTGCTCTGTTGACAACTGTATGGCTCTGCATGAAACGTTCTGTAGTTATGTTATATTATTTACTTTGCTTCCATCGCTTGGGACATTATTATCAATACGGGCTATTTAATTCTCTAGGGACCAGTGTCTCAAACGACGATTATCGCAAAATGAATGTGACAAACTGTCAAACGAGAGCAAACTGCTGCGATTGGCTGTCGATAAATCATTCAACCAATCACAGAGTTTACGCGCGCTTGACGAATTGTCAGAATAAGCCCCCATTGGCCCGTTCGTATGTTTACCTCACAGGTAGTATTGCAATGACTATTCAAAACGTATGAGTATTTGACTTACCTTTTATTTTACATAACCTACCTACAATACTCAGAAGGACATTGCTAGGTACAGTCAAACCTGGATAAGTGAGAACTGGATAAGTGAGAAAACTCTATAAGTGAGAGTAATAGCCAGGACCCGTCATTTTAAGCTCCCAAAACCTCTATTAGCGAGAAACAGAAACCTCTATAAGAGAGAGTCGTTTTTCCCTCATAGACCTCTGTAAGTGAGACTGCTACTTATCTATACCTCTATAAGCGACAGTCGAGCTTTATTTACAAATTTAACATCTGCTATTTTATGACTCATTCTTAACTTTCGTGGAACTTCCTACCATTATTTTTGTATTAATAATTTTATAATATTACATATTTACTACATTCGTACTTACTGTGACTTGTTATTGCTGCGTACCCCTATAAGAGAGAAACACTACCCATATACCTGCATTAGCGAGAAACTCGGGTTAGTGAGAAACCTCTATAAGCGAGAATGAGATTGTGCTCCCTCGAACTCTCGCTTATCCAGGTTTGACTGTATATAAATAATAAATACTTAAAATTCAACATAAATACATACTTACTTATTAATTATTTTAGATTGTAGATTCGGAATATTTATAAGAGTGTATCAGTTACTGCGCAAAAGGTTATAATCGTTATAAGTCATTGCAAAATAATATGTAGGCAGGTAATGCAAAATGAGAAAATGATCAATTTCAATTTTAAAATTTACTTACTGGCTGATTATTCTTTACTGAGGCCTGATTTTTCCAACGACAGTTATCTTTCATCTGAGGCGTCCAACATGCTTTGTATGGAAAAACATGATTCCTTGTATAAATATATCTGGGAAAAGAAAGAGAAGCGCGATGACACAACCCTGGTAATTTATTGCAAAATATGAAGCAATTACTTATCTATTTACAAAAAATCTATTGTTTGGACTAAAAAATTAAAACACTAAGTAGTGCTTTATTATGTTGCTTGTAGAATAATTTGACAAAAAACCATAATGGTTGTATGTATATTAGTAAGTATGGTTTTTATTGAAAAAGAAAGTTTTTAGAGGTATCTTCATGATTTATATTCTATCGTATCAAATTCTAACTACCTAGCATATATCCTGAAGAATATAATATATTTTCCTGATTTTGTTTACTATAGTCGATCATATCCTTTTATTGTTTCTAAAACTTGCGTTTTTTTGCGTTTAGGTCCTGTAAGCCCCTTAATGGGTATATTGGTAATAATGTCCCGTATTTAATGACTAAAGGCACGTAGTTTGATTCGCTGCAGTAACATTACTGCCTACATAGGCATGTGCTGTGATTGGCTTATTATTTACTAGAATGCACTTTCGTTTTGTATGTTGTCGTTTAACTTTTTGAACCAATAAAAACATGATATGTATAATTACCGTTCCCGATTTATTTGCCGCACATGGAAACAAATATGAGTATATTGGAAAATTAACTTTAATGCCCACACAATAAAGTTCAGTTTACGCTACAACTTCAAACATTTTTATGACTTGACTTGATAAATGAGCTGTTTGTTTTCTATTAATAATTTTTTTTTTTTTTCGAAAATCGAAAACATCCATCGGTTTATTACTAAACTTCAACTATAAACTATATCCGACGATCCTGCATACTTGTCTCTTTTGTTGACTGTACACAATATAGGTATCTGTAATAATGCTTCAAAAAATAATAATTACGTCCTTATGTCTTTCAACTATTTATCTGTTCATCACAAAAACAAATCATTCTCAACAATTTATCATCAGACTTCTTGTGCAATGATGATATTCGTTAAAACAAATACTTACGTAATTACTAAAATTATGTTTTGTTCAAAAAGTTAATACGACGTAGGGTAGCAATGCCTGATTAACAATAACTATTATCATTTTATTTATTTCAATTTCCTGTACTGTGTATTAGTAGTACACACGACGAAACATAAAGCTACACATTTCCAGTTTTAGCTGAACTCGCATTGTACCTATAGGCTTTCGTAAAGTTAACTTATACCGGAAATGTATATCTTGATATTTCGTCATGCGTACATAGGCAGACTTAGGGGCCGTCTCCACGAACGAGAGAATCGCGGCGATAATATCGTCGTGCTAAGTATTTCAATACACTCTCTTAGAACGTGTCTCCACACGGCGATATCATCGCGGCGAAAATTTGATGGCACGGCAAGACTATCGCCGCGATTCTCTCGCTCGTGGAGACGGCCCCTTAGGACCAGTCGCTCGAACGAAAATTAATTTTTCGATAATTTTCTTTCGAGAAAACTGGCTCTTGATGCCTCAAGGCATTCTCTGCTAGTCAACTTTTGGGTTAAAAGGACTATACATTTTACTACTGTGTTTATTCTTTATACCTATTATTATTTATTTTGACAATTGACCAGATCTTAACATTGATTTTGAACAAAAATATTTTGTCGTTTTTTTATGCCTTCGGTTTGTTTCTTTACAGATTTTTGAAGGAGACACCGCTGAATTCTGATTATTTTTAGTTACCAATATTACTCTGTAACTTTTTAAAGCACCGATTTATTTTAAGATTTTTTATTTTTCACAATGATAATAATTATTTTATATTTTTTATTTCCAAACCAGATCTAGTCTCATGTCACAGTTTTAAAAAATAAGTTATTTTCACTTCTAATTATAATTGTACTTAATTATTTTACTTTCTTCTTTTACAAAAAAAAAGTTGTAAATATTAATTATGTAATATTATTCGCTGTAAATTGCACTTTAGTTGTAAGATTTGACGAATAAAATTAGATTATTATTCTTCTATGAATAGTTTATTGATAACAAAATATGAGACAAATTCACAACGCCAGAAACGTTGAATAGGTAAACTAATTTAATTTACAAGATTATTAGGTACTTATATTAGTTTGAAAAATCGTAATAAATAATCAAAAGGAGGATTTTTCAATTTAGTTTTTAGCATGAGGATAGCATAGCATGAGCCTTTGTATAAAAGCCTTTATTTTAGTAAATAAGTAAAATAATATTAATATTCAATAAGAAATAATAAGTAGATAATTTAATCATTCCGAACCCGATAAAGTTAAAATAAACGAAAATGAGTATTACAACAAACAGACGTAGAAATAAGTGTTTACCGTACCTAAGATTGTAAATGAAATAAAATATTTTTTTAATAATTTACAAATAGTTTTATTAATTTAATAAATACTTGTTCCTTTAACATTAGCCCCATATTAGTCCTCCTACATACGAGCGACACGCGTCAACGACAGAGTCAACTGCAGTCGTCGACGAGTGTTTACGGCTGCGGTCGACAACATGTCGCTCGTGTATTTGAGCACCGTACACGAGCGGCACGTTGTCAACGGCAGCCTCCGGACGCGTCGACGGCGGGCGTCGCGTGTCGCTCATGTGTATGCACACTTAACTATATTCTAATAATTTCATTACAAGTTGCTTCGGACACCTCGCACTTGCTTAGTTTTTATCCGCCACATATCCTGAAATAAGGAACAAAATATAAATAAGTAGGAATTCTATCCAAATTATAATGCTCGGGCCGGGCGACGCGACGGAGCGTCAGTGCCCGGTTATCATCATCTGCCTAGCCTCAACTATGTTCGGGTCGGCTTCCAGTCTTACCGGATGCAGCTGAATAACAGAATTTTAAATGGAGCGACCGCCTATCTGACCTCTACAACCCAGTTACTGGGTAATACGATACTCCTTGGTAAGACTGGTTGTCAGACTTTCGGGCTTCAGACTACCCATAACGACTCTCAAAGACCCATGAATGACAGCCGGGACCAACAGCTTAACGTGCTTTCCGAGGCACGGAGGGGTCTCGGTATGTAATGATGGTCACCCATCCACAGACCAACCGCGGCAAGCGTAGCTTAACCTGATTGATCGACCTATGCGGCTGTTATTATTTAGCCACGGACCCCACCCTGCCCGGTTATTTATATTTTTATTAAAACTTTATACACAAGTAATAAAAAACTGTACAAAGGCTTGAGGAGACCTATTTTTTAAAATGAGTTTTAAATTTTGTTTAATTTAATTGAAAGGGGTAAACATAAAAGTTGAGCGGCAGGCGCCACCGGCAGAGACAATTGCAGCCATTGACAGCTGTAGTTATCGCCCGTGCAGCGGCGACGTACCGCTCGTGTATATGAGCATTAAGAGATAAACTTACAACGTAACTAAGGTCGCTTTTCCTCCGCCTAAGCTCGGCTTCCATTTGCCTCGCTATCTCGTCCTGTCGCGTGCCGTACACCTCGATGTAGTGGCAACTGCTGTTCGCGTAGTGGCATGTCATGGCTTTGCGGTATTGCTGTGGAATAAGTGGGAATTAGGACTGCTTGATCATCATCATCATTTCAGCCGAAATACGTCCACTGCTGGACATAGGCCTCCCCCAAGCACCGGTACTTCGACCGGTTCTGTGCTTCCCGCTTAGAGCGGTTCTGCACTACATCCGATCCGAATCCGAGAAATGTGTGGTCCGAAGTGACCATAGTGCTATTTGTATTTGAGGGGTTGCGCTCTAGATTCGAACTCTATCCGTCCGAATTTAGAACATTCTCAATTCGGATTGAAGTCTGATCTTTAATTCGGATTCGGATCGGATGTAGTGCAAAACCGCTCTTACAGTCGATTCAACAGATTCAAGACAAGGTCATCGGTCCACCTTGTGGGAGGTCTTCTAACGCTACATCCTCCGGTACGTGGTCGCTACTCCAGAACCTTTCGGCCCCATCGGCCGTCAGCTGTTCGGCGAGCAATGTGCCCCGCCCACTGTTACTTAATTTTGGAAATTCTTCGGGCTATGTCGGTTACCTTTGGTTCTCCTAGGGATCTCTTCATTTCTGATTCGATCAAGTAGGGAAACTCCAAGTATAGTCCTCTCCCAATTACACCTGTGTCACACCTGTGTCTAGCAGCCTAAAAGTCACCTAAAGGCAATCCTTTAGGTGACTTTTAGGCTGCTAGACACAGGTGTACTAATCTTCTTCTGTCCCTTTCTTGTTCTATCTGATGACATATTTTCGCGTTTCGAGGACTCCTTCGAAATCATTGATTGATGTTCGATTCGGTACAGAAGCGTACCGAATGGTTGTGAATAGCTAAGTATGCAGTAAAAAGTAAACAAAAGACAGCTATTTCCCAATTTAAACAGCGGGGCAATTCGGTAACACATTATCAATCGGAATCGGTTTCATTTTGACAGTTCAACAAAATTCATTGCGTTATTTACGTGTTGAGCTGACAAATTTTTCGAACTTGGCAATTCGCTTCAAAATGATTCTGATTCCGATTGATAGTGTGTTACGCAATTAGGGTACTGGAGTTTAAATTGGGAAATACATAGCTGTCTTTTGTTTGTTGCAGATTTAAGCTGAACTAGCTCCCTCGTACTGAACACCTATTGAATCTGTAGGTATGAATCCGTAGTGAAAAATTTTTGGTGACTAGAATAGATACTTATTCAGCTTTATTTTTGCTACTGCTCTCTACAACAAACCTGAGTCTCATTCGGCCTGGAGCCATGCACGACGTTGGACTGGAAAAACACGGTGTCACCGGGGTCCATCTCCAGATACACCCGACTGTGTTCAGGAGCCACTTCGTCAGAGTTCACGATGCCGAAGAAGAATAGTTTCGCTGCCTAAAACAAGCATTCGTATTTTAGGGTGCCGTCACATCTAGAGATGGTACTTGGTAGTTAGTTGAAGGTACACGGGATACTAACGCAGCGTACAGTCACGAGCACCGATATGTCAACACTTGGCAATTTTCAATTGCGATTTTTTCGTGAAATTACGAATGCAACGTTGAAATACGACACTTAACATAAACGTATAGGTTCGAAAATACTATGTTCGTAAGAACATAAAATTTCATTAAAAAATAAAGGAGAAATTCGCCTTTGAATAAAGCCAAGTGTATACTTACTTATAGACGTGACTGTACAGTTCGCGTCAAATAACTTTGCCGCTCTGAAGCTAGGCTTTCCGAACGCCGCGCATGCGCGTTGCTGTTTTATTATACTTATGATTAATCTGTCAAGATCCGCTAATGAGACACAATTGATTTTCTATTGTTTCGTCGCCGATCGGCGAACCATGCCGCTTGACCGGTTAAACTACTGCGCAGTGATTTGTTGCCTACTTCAGAGCGGCAAAGTTATTTGAAGCGAACTGTATGTGTTACGTCCGCAGCGTCAATGCGAAGTGAATGTTTACGCCAGACGTGGATCTCCTGACCAAATTTCGGCTGTGACGGTAAATCTTAGCGGAGATTGGCCATCTACGCGGGAGATATTATAGTGCATAAGCTTGTGCGCAGACACAGGTACACAGGTCCGATGAGACGGCCATCCGACACGACCGGAGAGAGATCAGGCGCAGGACCATTGACTTAACGTGCGTTCCAGGCACGGATATATCACACTGCCAGCTTTCTAACTCCAAGCTGTTACTGAGAAATTCGTGATGAAAAGACTTAATAACAGTTTGCCTGACCTGGAAATCGAACTCAGGATCCCACGCTCAGCCAACCAACGGGGCAGTTACGCCAGACACACTTAGCGAAGATACTAAAATATCTGTATGTAAAGCACAAAGCGAAAATTTGTTTCATCATCAGCCTATAATGTTCCCACTGCTGGGACACAGGCCTCCTCTCTGTGAGAGGGAGTGGACCGTAATCTACCACGCGGGCCCAGTGCGGGTTGGTAGATGTCACATGTCTTTGAATTTTTGGTTCTAGGACATGCCGGTTTCCTCACGATGTTTTCCTTCACCGTTTTGAGAGCAGTGGTGATGAAATAATTTACACAAAGTAAAGCGCCTGTCTGGGTTCGAACCTACGACCTACAACTCGTAAGTCGCGGCCGATACCACTGGGCCACCACTGCTCTACGAAAACGTAGTGGGTAGCATATTTATCACAGTTTAGTATATAAGCCTTGTTACTCGTATAACACTGTAATATGTTACTGTTTGTTTTTCCTTAATAAATAAATAAATAAAGCTGGTAATGTTAGGCGCTCGATCCTCGACCACACTCATTTCTATGTATGGATAATTATAATGATCACAACATACAACACATACTGCTACTTAAGAGGCGTAAGCATAGTTAGCGCCATGGAAGACGAGACTTGACACACCACGTGGTTTGACTTGCGCAGTACACGATTTTAGGTCTCTAGCGGTATGAAGTCTGAGCGCGGGACGGGACCGGACGTCACACGGGCGTCGGAAAGAGCGCGGGAGGCGGGGTCAAGTCTCATCTTTCGTGGCGCTAACTATATGTGGAAGGAACTTTATACTGGGAGAAACCTAGCCTAGTAATGATATCATAGACTCACATTAACTTGCTCTTTGTGTTCATACAAGACATCCGCCTTGTGTGACCCCGGCAGCATGTAGAGGCAGCCGTTGTCTCTGCTCACGGGGTCTATGGCCGTCCACGTGGCCAGGATCTTGTCTGCGGGCCGGAACGGGAAGTATAGCAGGTCCTAAGGACAGATGGGAAATCATTTTATTTTAAAGTAGTCAAAGTGTACTCCAGTTATGTAAGTCCTTAGGAGTAAAATAAATAAGTGCAAAATCATTGTGACAGATTAGGTAACTGCATGTTCGGGGGCTTTTTCCCCGCGGCGATTTTTTTCGCGCACTGCTTAGCGCTGAGGGTTGAAAATCCAAGGGTATTTTTTGACGCGCTGGAATGCGCTTTGTTGGATTCCCAATGTTCGGCCCAACACCGAGTGTTGAAAATACAGTGCGCGATAAAATCCCGGCACGATTTTTTTACGTCTGTGCGAACGTCGGCTTAGTTAATACTAGCTGCGCCCCGCGGTTTCAGCCGCGTAAATGTCGATCCCGTGGGAATATCGGGATAAAAAGTAGCCTATATGTTAATCCAGGCCAGGGTGTCAGCTACCTCCATACAAAATTTTATCAAAAATGATCTAGCCGTTTGAGCGTGAAGAAGTAACAAAGATATAAAACACACACACACGTCACACACACTCACAAACTTTCGCTTTTATAATATTAGTGTGATAGGTATAGTAGTTTAGGCTCTTACGAGGTAAAAAGCATCCAAGCTATCTCAGGTACACAAAGTGAGATTCATAACTTCTCTTTTTTAGCCAACATCGAGGCAGTTACATTATTCGGAGGAATCCCACCCAACCGCTTAGCACCTAGGGTCCAGGCCCGACATTAGGTGTTAAGCGGTTTTTATCAACTCAGCCTATCGCAGTCCATTGCTGGACATAGGCCTCTCCCAGGCTACGCCACAACACCCTGTCCTCCGCCTTCAGCATCCAATCTGTCCCAGCCACCTTCTTAACGTCGTCAGTGCATCTAGTTGGGGGGCGCCCCACACTACGCTTGCCGATACGCGACCTCCATTTTAGGACTCGTCTACTCCACTGGCCATTGGTCCTTCGTCAAACATGGCCAGCCCACTGCCACTTCAGTTCACTTACTCTGCAAACCAAATCGGTTACTCCAGTTCTTTTCCGGATAACTTCATTTTTTTATTTTATCCATTAAAGAAACTCAGCCCGTTACATAGCGCTCTGAGTGACCTTGAATTTGTGGACCAGCCCGACTGTCAGTGTCCACGTTTCAGCACCATATGTCATAACGGGTGGGCCGCACTGGTTGAAGACCTTAGCCTTCAAATATTCTCAATATTTTTAGCACATTTAAAAACGGGACGACGCCAATACTACAGTAAAACGGGGCTACTTTGACTTCCAGGGTTACTTTGACAAGGCCGATCACAACGCTATGACGCGTTCCCCACACCCCGCGCCTCGCGCAATATTACTCGAGGTCACGCACACTTGCTGAGCACACGTGAAAACCGATTTTGGCGCTCTGTTAAAGTAGTTCCAACGCCTGTCAAAGTAACCCTGGAAGTCAAAGTAGCCCCGTTTTGCGGTATCAGTTGCCTCATCTCCTTGGTCGGCTGCTAAGTGCGTACCTGATGCGGCGGATGTTCGCTAGTCCCCGGCGGTTTGTTGATGAGCATGAGGTTGACAGCAGTGAGGTCTTCTCCTATGAGCTGCGCAACGATGTGCAGCAGACGAGGGTCCTCGGAGTATGTGCTGTATACGTCATCGAATAGCAGCTCCTGGATCTAAAAAAGACGTAACGTGCCATTAACACCAGTAATGCTACTGACGAATCAGTGAAACTGACTACTTAATCAATGAAACTGGCGAATTAAATAAACTGACGACTGAGGGAAACTGACCAGTCATACGCGGACTCGTAATAACAGCCGCACGGTTCGATGGATAGATAAGCTATGCTTGCCGCGGTTGGCCAGTGGATGGGTGACCAACTTTACATATCAAGTCCCCTCCGTACCTCGCAAAGCACACTAAGCCGTTGCTCCCGGCTGTCATTCCTGGATTTTTGGCAGTCATTACGGGTCGTCAGAAGCCTGAAAGTCTGACAATCAGTCTTACCTAGGGGAATCGTAGTACCCAGTAACTGGGTTGTGGCGGTCAGATAGGCAGTCGCTACATGTAAAATACTGGTATTCAGCTGCATCCGGTTAGACTGCAAGCCGTCCCCAACTTAGTTGGGAAAAAGCTAGGTACATGATGACATGTCCAATAGCAATAGGTAATTTAAAGGTGCGACGTGCGTAAAAAGGCTTTGAACTATGTGAGTGCCCTTGCTCGGGATTTAATAATAAGTTGTTTACAAATTAAGTAATTTAGTCATGTAATACGTCGATTCAAATCAAATGGTAATTTACGAACTCAAATTGTTGAATTTGTGTTGAGGTAAAATAAAATTATCATTTTATTGATTTGAATTAACAAAAATAACAAAATTAAAACCTAACTTAACTAAAACTATACAAAAACTAAAACATAGCGTCGAAAAATTCATCCGCATCGCTGTCGACTGGTAATGTACCCAAGAGACTGGCGGCATTACCACGTTGTATGGCAATGCTTAGCCTTTGGCCAAGGTAAAAGCCAGCCTTTGGGTCACGGGAAGTGTCAACCAGCCGTTTAGAGATTTCATTGAACAAGCAATGAGCACTCGCACACCTCACGGCTCGAAATAATACGCGCCACGAAAGATGAGACTACAACATCAACAACACAACACAACAATACAATACACGCTACATTTTTTTTTAAATTGATTGATTTTTTAATATTGGTTATTTTATTTATCAAAACATTGACTACGATTTATTAAAACATTTATAATGTTAATGATAAAATAAGATATTGAAAGTTACATAATTAAAGCTCCGGTAAAACCGGTAAAAAAAATTTTTGTCATAGAGAAGTCTCCGATTTCCGTCTCTGTTCTTTAAACTTTAGGTAAATATACTCAGCCTATTCCGATTACT
Organism: Amphipoea lucens; assembly: GCA_947508005.1. Lineage (NCBI taxonomy): Eukaryota > Metazoa > Arthropoda > Insecta > Lepidoptera > Noctuidae > Amphipoea > Amphipoea lucens. Next base: position 14,754,249 of record OX382379.1, read on the forward strand.
GCTAATAACCGCCTACCTTATTGATATAATCCTCTGCCTTGGTTTGTGACTTGGACAGCGAGCGATCTTTGACCACAGTGACGCGCCCCTTCTCCACCCGCCCTTCGCATACGTCTGTGAAACGTTGTCTGCAAAGGAAACAATTTAATCAAAAATTTATCGACTATAGGTACAGGCTTTAGATTTTATTAAATAAAAAAAATTAAAGGCCTCCTTTTCTCCGTCATGCTTCGCACAACCACTAGCAATGGCTTTTAGTTTGACAGTTCAACAACAGTCATTGCGTTCTTTACGTTGTTGAGTAGACCAATTTTTCGCACCTACGAAGCAATGGATTAGCAATATCATACAAAATATTATTGATAGTGACACGGTTACGATACCTGTAGCTATTCAACGCTGGTATACCGATGAGCCTCTTGATGACCAGATATCCATTATCTCTGTAGAATTGGAGCTGTTCAGGAGTCAACGGGTATGTGTCTGTAGAATTCGCTCTGACCCTGGGAGAAAACACACTATTAACATACCAAGGTAGGAACTTACTCGAGATTTATTGATGTGAAGGGTCCCCGATCAATTGCAACTGTCAATGTTTTGTGTATTTATTGTCAGTCGCTTCAATTGCATTAGTAGAGCATAGGTTCTAAACGTGGGCGATAACGCCCCCTGTGGGCGTTTGACACTTTCAGGGGGGCAATAGAGCCTCCGCGCGCCGCGTGACGACTCCCGGCTGCCGTAGGCGCGGGCCTGCGGACGGAGAGTAATGGGTAGCTCACCGTCCGATCAGGACCAGGCCCGTGACGGAGGGCACGTACGTGTTCCACGCGCGCCTCAAAGAGATGTCAGCATAAGGAAGGGGCCTGTCAGGGCCGAAGCCTGCTGGGGTAGCGGGATTGTCCGAAAGGGTTACCGCTACCCCGGAACATAAAGGGCTCAGGAAGGAACACGGATGGGTTTTAATCAGTAAGAGTCTGACACTCCCTTCCGCTTCACCCAGAGCGGGAGGAGTCATTTGATGATTTCCCATCCAAAAAAAGGGGGGCAGTAGAAGTCTTAGAGAAAATTATGTATCCTATCTTACGACTTTATAATAATTTACATATAGGTAGTCGTGGCAATAGCTGTTTTAGATTCGCGACATATGGTACCTAAGTCAAAAACATTGGGAGGCTCGTGAAAAAAAAGTTTATCTAAGGGTGGGCAAAATAAGGTTGACAACCTATGTGGTAGTCGATCCAATGTGTACAATCCACGCAAAAAATGGCAATTTCAGTTCTTCGTTTCTGTTGAACTTTGTCTGTAAAGGGACCCCCTTTACATGAAATTGAAATGTCAAAGGAAATTCTAGATAGCAGCCCGGAGTCTCGCCCCCTATTCCTACCTCAGCTCAGGCGTGATGTTATTTAGAATTGTCATGGGGTGCCTGAACTGCAACGTCACCAGTATTCATGCCTAAGGGTGTTTGCATAAAGAAGTGGGTTCCCGATAAAGAGGTCGGTACCGATCGGGGCACGTGAAATAATGAGTTAATTTATTCGCTTACACATTTACATGAAAAAATGTGTTATCTTATCTCGTTCACACCTAAAGAGACAGTTAAAATATGTAACTGTTTCTTTCCGAAAATCAGCCTGCAGCGATCTGTACCCAGGAGTCGGAGCCCGAAAACTAGCTTGCAAGCACCCTAAGTTATTCGTGTAGGTAAATAATAATCTATTTACACGAAAATATGTAAATAGGTTAGGTACGTAGGTAAATAGTTCAATATTTACACGTGAAACTATGAAATGAATTGAAATTGCGCAATTAGTTTCGTAATGTAAATTCGGCTTTAGGGTTCTTGCATAAAGAAGCGGGTTTTCGGGCCCGACTCCCGGTACTGATGTTGCTTGATCTTCGTTGAAAAAAAACGTTTAAGTATAATAATATGCTTTAGCTAAACCAACACGGGACTATTAAATTCACCCGCACAGATCGGTACCGACTTGTCTTAGTGGAAACCTGCTTCTATATCCAAGGAAGCACTCATATACAAATCTTACGGTTTGCATAGCATGCAGTGCTCCAATAGCGATGCTTCTTGCGGGCAAAAATAAGATCCTCTGACATCGTTTGTCTAACCGCCACCATCAGCGGGATGAGATTATACGACGACGTATTTTCTTTCTTTATTATTCGAACCGAGCGTGACGTCCCGTTGCACGTTGACGGAGTGCGGTGGACTCGTGGCCATAGTAAATGTAGGTATCGCTAGGTACTTCGGCGCCGTGACGTCATCTCGTTCTCGTTGACGATGGCGTTGTACAAACGCCCTGACGATCACAATTTTATACAAACTATCGACATTTGACCTGAACCACCAAACATCACACAATTTTACGTTACGTTTATCCAATAGATACGTAGTAAAGTCGTATAGTCGTTGGTTCACATCCAGGCAGGCAATTTACTTTTCATTTCTCATACTCGGAAAGTAGTGTTTGTTTGATCCAAATAGCAGGTGGAAGACGCTGCTTCCCACCACAGGGCGGGAAAGACTCATAGTAATTACTTCCCTCTTTAGGGTGGGAATGAATTTTAAAAATAGAACTGTAGTCAGCTACGAAATTTATTACATAAATTAAGAAAAATGCTGCAGTCTTGTGAGTGTATAAACAGCCAGTGTGAATTAAAAAAAAACCTATTAAGCGGGACAGCCCGTGGCGATGACGCGGTGTGTTCCATATTTAAAATAAAAAAAGACAATAGTATTATTTGGCGGGATAGTAACCCTGTAAGCTGTAGGTACCGAAATTCAAAAACTTTGCATGTTATTGTTATCAATAAATATTTTAGAAAAACTACTACTTTTTACTTTCCTTATATTCGAAATGAAAAGTAGAGTGTTTAACACGGGTGAAAGTCATCAATTCCTACTCGGGCTATAGCCGCCCTCGCTGCGCTCGGGCGTCTAAATGCCTCGTATAGGTATTGATTCCTTTCGACCCTTGCATAACAATCTACTATTGTGTAAATAATTACATCACTACTACTATCAAAACGGTGAAGGAAAACATCGTGAGGAAACCGGCATGTCCTAGAACCAAAAAATCGAAGACATGGAACTTCTCCCAACCTGCAATGGGCCCGCGTGGTAGTTACAGCTCATTCCCTTTCGAAGACAAGAGGCCTGTGTCCCAGCAGTGGGAACATTATAGGCTGATTATGCTAAGTAGTAAACAAATAGGTAAGTATTTACCGTTTCGGAATAACTTTAAAATTCGCGCTCGCCATCACACAATACTTTATTTCTATTTAACCACACTCGAACAAAATCTTATTAAAAACGATTTTATTATTCTAGTAACACGTTAGTATGTTCTGTCCGAGCGTTATCCAAATACTTCTGACCAAATCGATGGTCATTATTTAAATAATTAGTTACCTATTGTTTAACGAATTCATCGATCGTGTTTTAGGATTCCGCAGGTAATTGAAGGGAACAATTTGATTTATTTTTGTTTGATATCATCACACCCCGGACACTACATACAACGCTCGCAAAATAATTACCTACTACTACTACTACATTAAAAAATGACGTTTGTAGATATACGTATGAATGTGTGCGTGAGGTACTTGTGTTTGCGAGCGCTCTTGTTAAAGAACTGCGACGAATACGCCGAAGTGCGGGGTGAGGTGCGGTAACTGATGTTAGTGCGGGGAAGGGAGTGTCCTTTCTGTACGTAGTACTTTAAGTACGGTATTCTGTGATATCATATAACAAAATACCAACAAACATCAGACTGGTCAAACATTCAGGCAGGGCTTGAAACCGATACCAAAAGTACAGCCTAGGTTCTGTTCCGGTACTTAGCGGTTCTTGCCATTTCGGTATCTGGGTACCGGTGCTCCACCTAACAAGTTCACAACCCGGCGCGTACCACAAATATTATATTTGTTCGAGGAACCTCGTACGGTTGGCAACCTTGAAGTTATTTTTCGTTAAACTATCCTTTTTGCTTACTATGTCTGTTTTCGCACTCAAACTTCCGGAAATATTTGTTTGGTACCGGTTCAGTACCGATACTGATTAGAAATACCAATAGTTCAGACACTAAGTCTGGTATCGTACCTACCAATAGTACAGGTATTACCAGAGTAGTACCTGTACTACCCGACTGTTTTTGGGAACCGGTACCAGAGTACCGGTTCCCAAAAATACCGGTATTTCAAGCCCGCCTGAGACAAACCTGCAGGTTTGTCTCGTTCCTAATCTGCCCAAGATTAGGTAGTTTAGTAACTTACAAGCGACCTGCCTCTGCTTCGCACGGTTTTTACGACTTCACAAAACTTGTCGTTTTTTTGTCAGTTTAATATGAATGTTTTATACAAATAAACCTTCTAGAATAATTTGTCTAAATTATGGTAATAAAAACCATATAAAATCCGTCGCGCAATTTAAGAGAACCACATGGTCACAGACAGATACGGAAAGCGACTTAAACTTTAATTATTCAATCCATTTTTAAAAAAACGAACTTTGAACCATAATCTTTTTTAACCGACTTCAAAAAAGGAGGTTCTGTATAATGATTACGGAACCTTTAACAAGTTCCTAATCTAATCATGACCGTTATTATTTGTTTTCAATTTTAATTATTAATGAATATAAAGACCTTCCGAGCCGTTCCGCCCTCGTTACTGTTTCGGTACCAAACAAATGTTTTCGTAAGTTAGAGTGAGAAAACAGATATAGTAAGTGAATAGGATAGTTATTAGGCATTAGAAAAATAACTTCAAGGTTGCCAACCGTACGAAGTTCCTCGTACAATTTATACGATATATTATTTTTAGTACGCACCGGATACTTGAATTTGATACCGTTACCCAGTTATCGAAAATATCGAAATAGCAAGAACCGCTAAGTACCGGTACAGAACCTGTACTTTTCGTATCGGCTCGGTTTGGTCGGCTCCAGTGGCGTGCATTGGTTTTCAGAATAAGTAGGCACTAGGCCGGGTCTAGTCTAGGCAAACGCGGTCACTAATCAGAAAAAAAGTAAGGTCAAAAGTGTAGTTATTTGAGTAGGCATGCTTACTTAAGGGTGATAAATTGCGAAGGTCGAACGTCATGGTATTACGCGTGAGACGTACGTATTTTTAATTTTGTCGTATTAACTTGGACGAGTAAAGACCAATGACAATGTGCGAATAGTACGGTAGCCGAGTAGGCCGTCCGGGCGACTGCCTACTGCCGCGCGTGTTTGTATGAAGATTTTGATTTTTGTTAGGTATGATAATTTTGTGAGTCTCTTAACTGTGGGGCACACACTAAAATGTAATTGACAGGCGTTGATATATCGAGGTAGGCACTGCTTATATGCCTATATGCAATGCACGCCACTGGTCGGCTCCCAGTTGAACTGGATGCACCTGAATACTAATAAAACCGATGACGTGCATGTCAAAATAAAATAACTACTTTTTATGTAAAAATATAATTATATTTATTTAGATACAGGTAATATCACAATCTCCAAAACCAAAAAGTACAAAATACGTCAAAAACAATTTAATTTTAAAGCTGCTTGCTTTTGTTCGAATTAAAACAATGCATTATGTAGGTAGTGCAAAAAAAAACTTAATATTACTCGTAATAATTTCAATAACTGCCACCGCGGTCACACGGTGTCTGCCAACAATAGATTTTATATTCTGTCTGTTGTCTGGCAGTCAACATGTTAATCACATCTTTTAATCTTTAAATTGTTCATAACTATACAATTAATAATTAATATACAGCGTGTATGAGAAATGTATGGCCGTATTTAAGGATGTGGTACAGGCCATCAAACTGGACAACTTACCCCATGGAACCAACATCGCAAAGAAATAATTAATCAGCAATCCCATATTTTTAGGTCGAGTAATTACTAAAGTTTGTATGAGGCCGTTGATAATTTTTTTATGAATATGATGTTGGTCTCATTAAAAAAAAAAACATACAATCATCCGAAAATAGTACCTCCTCCTTTTTGTGAAGTCGGTAATAAGTTGTTCAGTTTGATGGTCTAAACCTCTGATGTTGGAAAAAATTCTCAACTGTCCCATACAAAACTGACCCAATGGGACGGCTGATTATTATTCCTTCGCGATTACGATGTTGGTCCCATAAAGAAAGTTGTCTAGTCTAATGGTCTGCACAGACGCCAGCACATCAAGCTACTACAATCTGTCAAATTTCTTTAATAGATTTTCAACGTTATCGCTAAAGCATAAGGTTCAAAGTTGATTGGAAAAATTTGACAGTTTCGGGTAGTTTGATGTGCTGGCGTCTGTACCACACTCTTAAATATGACTACACCTTTTTGATACATGCTGTATTTCAGTTAGATACTTATAGGTAATAATAAAAAGTATTCATCTTTGATATTTTTTTATATTGCAGGCTTACATTGTATTAAATACAGACTTGTAAAAAAAACTTGACAAAAACATATACAATAATATCGTCGGCTTATTGCAAGAAGTCATTATGTGACATATTCACTATTCTGAGACAAACGGTATTTTAGTTCGATTTAGTTAGTGGTAATGCTGATTTGCCCATATTATCCTAGACTAGACTAGATAGAAATGAGTGAGTTTTTGCCTTTTGTAGGATGTGTCAAAAGAAATCCACTATAGATAAAAACGTATTTAGTGAGTTTTTGCAGTTAATAGGTTCTTGTAATAAGCCGACGATATTAACAATACCTTATATAAATGCAAGGATTTGTGACTTTAATAATTATACAAGGTGTTTTTTTTTTGATATCCCATAACTCTAGGGGGTCATTGTACTCATCATTATGAACAACTTTTACTATGAGGTCAAACCTGAAATCGCGAAAAAAAAATCAGCTGTTCCCTACATTTATGTTCGCATAACTCGTCAAAATGTAGGGAACAGCTGATTTTTTTTTCGCGATTTCAGATTTGGTCCCATAGTAAAAGTTGTTCATAATGATGAGTACAATGACCCCCTAGAGTTATGGGATATCAAAACAAACACGTTGTATATTTCCATTTGAATTACAACAAGCCCTTTAATAAGGTATATTATTCATTAAAAGTCACAATTAAATATCACAAGTTTTCCCATCACTCAGTAACTATATCAACAATAATGTACAGGGTGTAAAAAGACCATTATGTACATCAAACTGAGTAACGTTGCACAAAAATAATTGCTGGGAAACGATTTTTATTTTTGGTGTGAACATTTGCTGTTTGCCGTAGTGCGCAATGTGACACACGCAAAACATTCTGCATATGGGTGTATACAACGGTACAGGGGTCGTGGATATTTAATGTTTTTTTACAACATCAAAAACTTGCTGTCGTAAAAAAACTTCAGTAGAAGTTGGAGTTTTGACCTTCAATATCTCCGTAACCAGAAGGTTCCCAAGTGTGGTCTACAGAGCAGTGGTGGCCCACCAGTGGTAACGGCCGCAACTTACGAGTAGGTCGTAGGTTCGAACCCATACAAGCACTTTGTGTAAGTATTTAATTTCATCACCACTGCCCTCAAAACGGTGAAGGAAAACATCGTGAGGAAACCAGCATGTCCTAGAACCAAAAATTCGAAGACATGTGACATCTACCAATCCGCACTGGGTCCGCGTGGTGGATTACAGTCCACCCCCTCTGAAAGAGAGGAGGCTTGTGTCCCAGCAGTGGGAACATTATAGGGATTATGGGGACTACAAGTGGCTCTTGGCTTCGTTATGTGTCTTTTTACACCCGTTAGGAACCTACAGCTGGTCTATTCTGCAAAAATCTCACTGTGAAAATTTAGGTGAAGTTATAGGATAAAATTTATTTTCTCACCACAATATTACAAAATACATATATTACATAGTATCAGAGTCAGACAAAATTTTAATATTGTGGGTGGTGTGGGGTGCCTAAAGTAAGCTCTCGGCCTGTATTTCAGAACACCTGAGGGGTGATTCCAACTTAGTTTTCACGGTAAGATGTTTACAGCATAGACCGGGAGTTTCTTAGTACTTTAACAAAAACCGACACCGTATAGTGAATAATATCGTTGTGTCTATAAGTTTGATCGCACGCCCTTGACTTGCTTGCTCTTGAAACGCCAAACATCCTGGAAAAAGATAACAAAAAATCAATCAATTTGCCTAGAATTTCCCAACTTTGCAGGAGTCTCTTCCAGTCTAACCGGATGCAGCTAAATACCAGAAGGCCGATTCTCGTAATTTAAAACGTTCAAGATCTAGTCGCAGTCTCATCTCGACGACAAAAAAATGTTAAAAACTTACCAAAATGTAGGGAAATTAGAGATATTTGTGACAGATTGAGACTGAGATCAGACTGTGAACGTTCTTAAAATTACGAGAATTGCCCCTCAGTATTTTAGAAAGAAATATAGAAAATGATTTTATTTGCGGTAAACATGACGCAGAGGAAGAACACAAACAGAGGTGTGGGTCAGAGTGACGGGTGTATTGTTACAGAAATGAATATCACACTAATATTATTCACACTAATCACACTAATATTGTAAAGGCGAAAGTTTGTGAGTGTGTGTGTGTGTGTGTTTATATGTTTGTTACTTTTTCACGATCAAACGGTTGGACCAATTTTGATTTTTGTATGGAGGTAGCTGACACCCTGGATTAACATATAGGCTACTTTTTATCCCAATAACCCATATTCCCACAGGATCGAGAATAACGCGGGTGAAACTGCGGGGCGCAGCTAGTGTTATGTATGAAAGGAATGTACCAGCAATGTACCTTGAATGTACCTTTAATGAAATTAAATGTACCTCCAAGAAACAAGAACAATCATAATAATAAAGTGAGCCACAGTCCTGACAGTCAAAATGACGGGTGAATACTGATAATGAATGTAATAGGTATCTTATGGTTACCTAATATTTACCAGAGGAAAAAGGCTTGGCCGAAATGATGATGATAATTGTTCCACTGCAGGGCGAAGGCCGCTTCTCACACAGAGAAGGCACGAGCATTGATCACCACGCTTGCTCAAGACGGTTCCTTTATTACCTATCTTTAATTTGTATTTCTGCTTGTTTTTAAGCAAAAAATAATGTAAATATTTCATAGGAAAACTGAAAAAACATTATCCCTTCGAAAAATCTAAATAAAAAGCAAAAAGCCAACGTCACGCGGTGTTCCCAGGCGGTCACCCATCCAAGTACTGACCGCGCCCGATGTTGCTTAACTTCGATGATCGGACGAGAACCGGTGTATTCAACGTAGTATGGACGTTGGCGAATGAGGGTCTAAAATACTCGAGTAGTTTTCGAGCTCCGTGTTTAGTCACGTGAGTCACGTACAAACAAGCTGTGTAAGCGCAGGAACTCTCGGTACCGTACGAGACAAGGGCGAAGTTAGAAGTGTGTGTCAGGTATGACGTGCTGACGCTACTCGTCTTCACGCATACATTCACAGCGTGTTTGTACACTTGGTTACCACAAGTAAAGTGCGCTTCACTTCGTGAGACAAAAATACTGTACATGGATCTTTTGGCGCTTGAAAGACGTTGCCAGGGGTCCATGAACGGCGCGTACGTGTTCCACGCGCGCCTCAAAGAGATGTCAGCAAAAAGGAAGGGGCCTACCAGGGCCGAAGCCTGCCGGGAGTGCGGGATTGTCCGAAAGGGTTACCGCTACTCCGGAACATAAAGGGCTAAGGAAGGAACACGGATGGGTTTTAGTCAGTAAGAGTCTGACACTCCCTTCCGCTCCACCCAGAGCGGGAGAGGTCATTTGATGATTTCCAATCCATAAAAAAGTGGTCCATGAAATCGCGAAAAAAAATCAGCTGTTCCCTACATTTATGTTCGCATAACCCGTCAAAATGTAGGAAACTGCTGATTCTTTTTTCGTGATTTCAGGTTTGGTCCCATAGTAATAGTTGTTCATAATGATAAGTACAATGACCCCTGAAGAGGTTATCCATTAATTACCGGACAACCTGTATACAGGGTGAAATTAAATGAATGGGCATCCTTTTAAGAGGTCATTGTACTCATCATTATGAACAACTTTTACTATGGGACCAAACCTGAAATCGCGAAAAAAATCAGCTGTTCCCTACATTTTGACGAGTTATGTGAACATAAATGCAAGAAACAGCAGATTTTTTTTCCACGATTTTAGGTTTAGTCTTTTAGTAAAAGTTGTTCATATTAATGAGTACAATGACCTCTTAAAAGGATGCCCATGAATTCAATTTCACCCTGTATAAGGTGTTAAAAAATTAACCCTACAAACTTTAAGAGGTGCTTTAGACCATCGAACTGAACAACTTTCACTATGGGACCAACTCTGAAATCACGAAAAAAAAATTTGCTGTTTAATACAAAAGTTCAATACCTACTTGACCAAAATATATGAAGCAGCTGATTTTTTCGTGATTTTAGAGTTGGTTCCATAGTGAAAGTTGTTCAATTCGATGGTCTGAAGCACCTCTTAAAGTTTGTAGGGTTATTTTTTTAATACAGAGATTCTAGACCAGATACACTCTTCAACCCGTTTGTATTGATATACCCTTTCCGTAACACCCTGTATAGGTAATCCTGTCGGGTGATAAGTATACTAAACCAATACTCACAATATACTTAAGTCCCATACCCATCTTCTCTGTTTGTGCTTCCACTTCCTTAGCCAAGTGTTCTTGCACGGTGCCCTTCAAGTCGATGTACTCGCAGGAGCTGTTCGCGAAGTGGAACGTTATCGCTTTGCGGTAGTTCTGAAAGTATAAAAAAACAAATTGTCATCAAAAACATAGGGTGAATTTTTTAAATGGTACTTCGGGCGAAATATAATGTATGATAATAAATAGAACTATACTCCATTTACTATAGCATTAGACAGAAGTTAAAAAAGGCTCTAGGTGCACACTTTGTAATAAAAGTACAACAAACATTATTACATTCAAGATTGATGTGGAGTTAAATATAATCAATTTAAATAACAGCAGTCACACTTAATTGTCATTATTTAACCTATCTACCTTCTGAAATTACAAGGCTTTTATTTAATATTATATAGTTTTTACATAAAATATTGTCGTGTCAATGTTTAAAATATAAAAGAAGCAGGGGCGGACAGTACCGGGAACGTTTTTCATAACACTATAACTCTACCAAACCTAAAAATGTTACCTATTTCCTTCATAAATTGTGGCATCAGGTGTTTTTTTTTTTAATTTTGTCGGTTTATATAAAGTTGTTTTTAATAAACTGATTGTTACTAAAAATTGTTTCATTTCATGTATCTATCCAAGCATCGTGACGAGTAGATAGATAGAATATACTTTATTGTATGCTATACATTGTTACTTACAAAAAAAGGCACATACATTATTATTATTTATTTAAATTGTTTGAGCTTAACTTCAAAATAAACTTCTGCGAGCCTCTTTTTTCTAATGTTATAAATAAATGGAGTATAAGTGTTTATAGGAACCATAAACTCGATTCTCGAAAAAGCAATTTTTAACTGTCTAAAAACGCAACTGTTTCTAAAACTCGCATCGTCCACGTTCCGTACCTGTATTATTGCATTGTGCGATAGTATTGCTAATAAGGATCGAATACTGCAAGAATAGGGGTCTTACCTTAGACACGTTAGGACCCGATCCGTGTAGTAGGTACGGGTGTAAGAACACCGTGTCTCCGGGACTCATCTCGAGGTGAACCCTCTTGTCTAACGGAGCGATCGCTTCTTCATCTACACCATGGTACAGTTTGAGGGCGTCCTGAAATCATTATTGGAAAAATGTTTCAAGACTACTTTGGGATTAAAACAAGAGAAAAAAAACACTTTTCAAATTCGAGTTGTCGGTACAGACGTCAGCACATCAAGCTAATACAATCTGTCAAATTTCTTTAATCGATTTTCAACCTTATCGCTACAGCATAAGGTTCAAGGTTGATTGGAAAAATTTGAGTTTCGTGTAGCTTGATGTGCTGGCGACTGTACAAGGTAACATAAGATAGAGCAGAAAGAAAAACCTTGAAAAAAGACCCCTTTGGATTTGCCTTCTTAACCTTCATGTTATCCTCCATTATAGAGGCCAAATTTTTACCTGTGGAAAAAAAATGAGGGTACGTGGTCTATGTGCTATGATTTCAGCACAGTCCATTCACAGTCACATTTTACCTCTGACAGCAGCAACCCAACTACAACCTTATTTTAACGTGCATAAAGATCACTATGATTTTGACAGACTAGTCAGTGGCAACAATCCAACAGCAACCTTATTGCAACTAAAATAAAGATCATTGTGCTTTTAACAGTGATGCAAAATCACTGGTAAAATAACTGTGAATGGACTGTACATTACCGACCTCCCAGCATGTTCGTACAGCTCCTTGGCTTTGTGCAACCCTGGTACCGCATACAGGCAACCGTTGTCAATGTTCACGTGGTCTATGTGCTATGATCTCAGTACATTAGTATAAATTACCGTCTTCCCAGCATGTTCGTACAGCTCCTTGGCTTTGTGCGAGCCTGGTACTGCGTACAGGCAGCCGTTCTCAATGTTCACGTGGTCTATGTGCTATGATCTCAGTACATTAGTATATTACCGTCTTCCCAGCATGTTCGTACAGCTCCTTGGCTTTGTGCGACCCTGGTACCGCATACAGGCAACAGTTGTCAATGTTCATGTGGTCTATGTGCTATGATCTCAGTACATTAGTATAAATTACCGTCTTCCCAGCATGTTCGTACAGCTCCTTGGCTTTGTGCGAGCCTGGTACTGCGTACAGGCAGCCGTTCTCAATGTTCACGTGGTCTATGTGCTATGATCTCAGTACATTAGTATCTTACCGTCTTCCCAGCATGTTCGTACAGCTCCTTGGCTTTGTGCGAGCCTGGTACTGCGTACAGGCAGCCGTTCTCAATGTTCACGTGGTCTATGGCTGTCCACGCACCTATTATCTTCTCGGCCGGACGGAACGGAAAGTAGAATAGATCCTGAAACCAATAAGTGAGTTTTTGAGAAGGAAACTAAAAGAAGTTAATAAATAAATGTCGTTTTAGTATTTTGAATATTCATTTATCTGCATAGCTATTTACAACCATTCCGCTATACGCTTCCGCGCTGAATCGAACATCAATCAATGTTATCGAAGGTATTAGATCAAAATGATGTATATTTAGTAGTTAGAAATTTCGAAAGCCTCATGCTAACTATACCCGACCAAAACGCTATGGGGAGTTTCCACAAGGTACATTTAGTAAAGACGCGACGGGGTTCCCCATCGGCAAAAATTACAAACTTCCGTACAAACTTGCATCTACTTTTCTACCACTTTTGGAGATGAATTTTCACAAATTCTTCTCCTTTAGTGATACTTTTCGTAATAAAATGAACGCTTGTGTAAAATTGTATGCTTCTAAACAGTGAATGAATGAATGAATGATTTTAGTATTTAAGTAGAATGTCACCTGGTGCGGCGGGTGTCGCGACGAGCCAGGCGGCTTGTTGATAAACATGCTGTTGACAGCCGTGATGTCATCTCCGATGAACTGTGACAGTACTGACAGCATCCGCGGATGCTCCCCGTATGTTATGAATACGTCATCGTACAGGAGCTCTTGTATCTGTAAGTTATATAATCACAAATTAATTAAGAATGTTGTTATATGAGCCCCTCAAGTTCTGAGTTGAACTACACGATTACTTTTTTTTTTAAGTTTAAGTTTTATAAGTTTATTCAATAATTGTTTACAATGATACACATACATCTTATAGGTTATAATTTCTTGTTACAAATGAATTAGACATCTGTGGCCGAACTAGGCGAAAGCCTGTATTTCGGCTATCAGCGCGCCCAAACCTTCAAATAATAAACACATAAAAATTGCCATCAAGTAAAGATGTAAACAATTTGTAGATTTTAAAAAAAGATATATGTTGAAAAAGTGATCATACAATAATAATTAATAATAGTAATTATTAGTAATTTGATACAATAAAATAATATGACCATTAAAGGCAATAATTCTTTTTAGAACCTTCCAAAAATTAAATTAAGTAAATAAATTAAAATAAAAACTGAACAGTGTATGTGTCCTCTCTTTGTGTGATATTACTGACAAATGCTTGAGCTGACTGGACTGGTCACCCAAATCTGTGTGGTACTTTCCTCAAAAAACTATTTCAGACATCAATCTTCATGGTCTTCACATGATCTGACCAAGATTATGTCTGGACTTTACAAGAGACCTCTCCTTTTTCTGAGTTTGTTTCGGCCTTTCTTCTCAGAGTAGTCAGATACGAAACGCCGATCTCATCTAGCTTGTTTTGATACGGCGTGTAAAAGTGATTCCGATATGCTATTTACAGAATAAACAATTTCATTTCGTTCCATTTCCTGTACCTCTGAGGTGAAATTCCTCACACGTAATATCACGGTATCATGAAGAGTAAAAATATTATGTTATGCAAGCCCATTGTCTGGTCAAAACAAAGCGTCGAGCATTGTCCAACATGAAAATTCAAACAAGTAATGAAAAAAAAGTGTTTTAGAGCAAAATTGTTTGATTTATATAGCATAAATCAGAGATGTGGATAACCATGATCAAGACCAAAGAAACGATGGATGGACTCTGCGAAAGGGGGTGACTACTGAGATGACGACTAATAGAGAAGTATGTCTGTCAATCTGTGTGGTTCTTACCTCAAAAGACCATCTCAGACATCAATCTACATGGTCTTCATATAACCTAACCACGATTATGTCTGGACTTTTATCATTTAGGGTCAGCTTACACCGCGACGCGACGCGGCGCGCAGTTTTCAAGATAACAATACAATTATAAACCTTAAATACTACACAAAAAGGTACACAATTCTGTGCGTCTACAACGTCGAGCTACGCCGCACGGCCCTCCTCACTGATGTGTACCTTTTTGTGTAGTAGATAAGGTCTATTAATATTATATAATAATTATATTGCTATCTTGATAACTGCGCGCCGCATCGCGTCTCGGTGTGAGCTGACCCTTATGGAAGAAAAAGACATGTTGCGCCGACCCGAAATAAATTGGGATAAGAACAGGAGAATGATAATGTGTGATCATATTGAAGGGTGTGGTACAAAACTTCAAACTGAACAAGTTCCATGGGACCAACATCATCATCTGCTAGCCTTTTCCCAACTATGTTGGAGTCGGCTTCCAGATGCAGCTGAATACCAGTATTTTACATGGAGCGACTGCCTATCTGACCTCCACAACCCAGTTACTGGGTAATACGATACCCCTTGGTAAGACTGGTTGTCAGACTTTCGGGTTTCTGACTACCCGTAACGACTGTCAAAGATCCACGAATGACAGCTGGGACCAACAGCTTAACGTGCTTTCCGAGGCACGGAGGGATCTTGGTATGTAAAGATGGTCACCCATCCACGGACCAACCGCAGCAATCGTAGCTTAACCTGATCGATCGACCCGTGCGGCTGTTATTTCATAGCCACAAGCCCCTCCATGGGACCAACATCGTAATCGCGAAAGAATAATCAGGGTCGAGTAGGTATTGAAGTTTTGTAGGGAACATTTGGTAAAGAGGCTCTTTTGACATCAGAATGATCTTATGATCAGAAGGGTGTGTTCGGGGTCACCAGTTTAGAGATATGAGGAACAGGGTGTAAAGTTCACTCATCCTCCATAGAAAAGGGAGGACCCCACGGGTGTTGTGTCTGGTGGGCAACTGCGCGACGATTGATGTCGGGACGATATAATTATGCTAGTTGCGCGGTAAACTTTGCTTGGGCGATGCAGGATTTTGCATGACGTCAGTGTGATGCGTAGTTCGCATGTGGCGATGTAGATGGCGCCACAACTTTCATAATATAGCTGGTTAGAAAAATGATAAAGTTAAACTAATGTTTACCTTATTGATATAATCTTCAGGCTTCAAGTTCTGCTTGGCTAGCGTCGGTTCTTTTACGACTCTCACATTGCCAGCAGGGACGATACCCTTGCATATTTGTATGAAGCGCTGTCTATAAATTAAATAAGTAAAATCTCTTTTAAAAAAACAAAAAAAAAAGTCCTGCACCAAGCGAGGATTGTCCTTGAGTGCATTTGCATAGTGTATACAAGGATAAACGTCGGTTGGTGCCTGATTACATAAGGAGTGTCTACTTGCGGGGCAATTACGTAACACTTTATCAATCAGAATCGGTTTCATTTTGACAGTTCAACAACATTCATTGCGTTATTTACGTGTTGAGCAGACAAATTTTTCGAACTTATGAAGCAGTGGATTAGCAATTGGCTTCAAAATGATTCTGATTCCGATTGATAGTGTGTTACGCAATTAGGGGGCGGGTCTCTGCGGGTTAGCTTTGGCCCCTGCGAGGTAATTGCATAACACATTAACATTAGCAATAGCTTTCATTTTGACAGTTCAACCACATTCATTGCATTATTTCTGTTGTTGAGCAGACAAATTTTTCGAACATATGAAGCAATGGATTAGCGATATCCTTCAATATTATTCATATTGTGATTGACAGTGTGTTGCGCAATTAGGGTGCTGGTACAGTCACGTCTAAAAGTATGTATACACTTGGCTTTATTCAAAGGCGATTTTCTACTTTATTTTTGAATGAAATTTTATGTTATTACGAAAATAGTATTTTCGAACCCATAGGTTTATGTTAAGTGTCGTATTTCAACGTTGCATTCGTTATTTCACGAAAAAATCGCAATTGAAAATTGCCAAGTGTATACATACATACTTTTAGACGTGACTGTACGCCTTCCAAAGGTCCGCGACCCCAGGGTCCTGAGATATGTTTTAAAATCAAAAACAAAAGTTCACTAGCATGAATTTACGCTAAACTACGAATTCCTAATCTATTCACATGATAAACTGTTGTTAATCAACTCTCTTTACATTAATTATCCAGTGTCTCAAATTAGATAGATAAAGGTTTAAGATTAAACATAAAATTCACAAGCACAAACAATACGTGGTGGAGAAAAAAATAACAATTATTTTTTCATATTACAATCTTGTTGTGTCGATAATGACAAATATGTCATTATCTTACTAGAAACGCATTTCTATAGACCATATTGTACTGACATGATCATCATTCAATCACTAAGGGCCGGTTGTTTCAAACGGTTGTATAACCACACCCCGGACACTCCATACAACGCTCGCAAAATAATTACCTACTACTACTACATTAAAAAATGACGTTTGTATACGTACGAATGTGTGCGTGAGGTACTTGTGTTTGCGAGCGCTCTTGTTAAAGAACTGCGACGAATACGCCGAAGTGCGGGGTGAGCAGGCGCGGTCACAGCCCAAGATTTTGGGGGGGGTCATCATGGGTGCCGAGGAATATTTTAAGGGAGGTACATCTCCTCATTGGTCTAGTGGTCTCAAGCGTTACTGCTGAGCATGAGGTCCTAGCTGGGTTCGATTCCTAGGTCGGGTAAAGTGTTAAAGGGTTTTTCCGTCAGAAATTTCTCAGAAGCAGCCTGGAGTCTGGATTTGTGCCCGGTTGGCGGCAGTAGGCTCGCTCTCTATGACATTTCACTTAATAACTAGCGAAATGTGGGTGTAAGTACCTACTATATGAAGGTACACCCCTGCCCAACCTTTTGGGGATTAAAGGCGTGATGATATGTTAGGTTGATGTACATCTCCAGCTTCACATTATTTAGGGACGCAGCTTTTACATAGGGGGGGTGTTACTTCAACGCTGTCAAATTGGTCGTATATGTATTAGAACGATAGATTGTGCAGGGTAGGGATAGCGAGCGAAGCGGGCTCGAAAATTTTAACAACCTGCCTCTGTTTGATTAGGTTTTGTTTTATATTTTCACGTAGAAATAGGAGTTACATTATCGACGTGTACAGGCAAGCTCAAGCAGCTATCAGAATCTAAAATGCAAGAAAATTTTGCATTTTTTTCTGATAGGTTCGATTTTCTTTCGATCATTCCAAAAGGACTACGAATTATTTGCTTTGTCGACTTTTGAAGAAAAGCTCAAGAACCAATGGAAATTGCAAGAACGAGCGTAACGAGCCTGAAAATTTAAGCACCCTACCTTGAATAGTCTCTGTTTTCTTTTACCCATCATACAAAAAGAGAACTAACTTACTTTATCGAATTATGAAAAGCTTAAACTCGTTTTACAGCAGTTTAGCTTTTGGAATCTGGCCTTTCAACCTTACGTACGAGCGGGGCGCCCAATATCCCGAGTTTGCTTCGCTCGCTCTTGAATCCTAGATTGTATATTTTTATAACACGGGCTTTTTAAAGGAAAATACTTTTAGGCGCGTTAAAATTTCATAGTTTTAAGTTTTTACTTCAGTCGGCAGTCCCCATGTCTGCCGATGTTCTTAATGTTTTTGAATATGCCAATCGGGGTTTTCGTGTCTCAAGTACAGTTTTAAGTTAGTAACGCAAGAGAAAGAAGAGGTCATTCAGACTCTCGACAGCTTGAATGATTTTGGGGGGGGTCATGACCCCCACGACCCCCCCCCCCCCCCCTCGGACCGCGCATGGGGGTGAGGTGCGGTAACTGATGTTAGTGCGGGGAAGGGAGTGTCCTTTCTGTACGTAGTACTTTAAGTATTCTGTGGTATAACGTAACATACGTACTATCGAGGAAACTTACATCTATACACCGTAAAGGCTATTCTTGCTTGCAGCGCTCGGCGGCTACAGTAAGGCTTGCTAACAGATGTGGTCATCTTGTGCACGGGATTTTGTTTTCAAATTGCTGCCGCGTCACTACTGGTCGCCATACATTTTCTATAGGTTTATATGAGATTACATTCTGAGCACAGCAGCAATGTGACGCAGCAATGTCGCGCAGCATTGCTGCCGTGCTCGGAATGTAATCTCATATAAACCTATAGAGAATATATGGGAACCAGTAGTGCTGCGGCAGCACTGCTGTGTGCTGCTGTGTGCTGCCGAGATAAGAATCTACCTTTAGGGTTCGGTACCAGCGTACAATATATAAAAATATGTATTTAAAAAAAAAACTTAGTTTTATCAATCACGTTTTTAAAGGGGTTAATTTTTTGCCTTATATTATTTTTGATTATTTGTTGTTAAAGGGGCCATAGTAGTTCATACTCTGTGAAAATTTCATTTATCTACCTATTACGGTTTAAAAGATACAGCCAGGGCTTGGAACCGGTGCCAAAAGTACAGGTTCTGTACCAGTACTTAGCGGTTCTTGCCATTTCGGTACCTGGGTACCGGTTACAGACGGGTACCGGTACCAAAGGCATCGGTTGAGTACCGATACTACCGACACTGATTAAAATTATAAATAGTACAGGTACTACTCTGGTACCGGTATAACACCAAGGCCAATGGTACCGGTTCCCAAGAATACCGGTAATTCAAGCCCTGCACCTACATCTCCTGTAAGTAACTGTATCTTTTGTATTATTATAATTTGTATTTCTATTTCTTTTGTTGGTATGTATCAATAAATTGTAATTAAATAAAACTATTGTCATTAACACTTACTTGTAGCTGTACAGAGAAGTGAAATCAATTAATTCTTTAATTACCAGGAAACCATTGTCGTCATAGAATTTGATTTGTTCTGGAGATAGTATGTAGCTGTCGGATGCTTCAGCAAATACCCTGCAATAAAAACAGAATCTTAGTAGAGGTGATTTACAATTAGGGTTATCAACTTTTTTTATTTTGAAGCCATTGCCTGTAAAAAAAACCAGGGCTGGGTTTAATTTTCTTGTTAATTTTGATGTTCAACAGTGACCTTTAATGGCCTTCTTTAAATAAATGATTTGACTTTGACACAGATTTGGTAAAACATTATTTCATGAGTTGTAATTAATCCAATTAATCTAAATCGGTTCAGCGGTTTAAGCGTGAAGAGGTAACAGACAGACACACTTTCGCATTTAAAATATTAATAATATATAGTATGGATATATTTTATTATTCTTTTTTAAGGCCAAATTAATTGATACTTAAATGAATTTATTTTTATTTAATTTAATTAAAGTAATTTGTAAGCAATCTAGCACAACATGTTTTAGGCCTCTGAGTCATTTGACATAAAAAATAGGTAAAAAAAATAATTGGTAAGACTTCATCTAAGACTATCATGGCTTAAATTCTAAATTGTCTGTACTATCTTCGCCTTAAAGCTTTGCATCCATCTTCCAATCACTCTGCATATATGTTTTTGCAACACTGATGTCAGAAATGTCAAAGATTAAACTCAGAAAGTACATAATTATGAAGTTACAATACAAATGAATAATTTACTAAAGCTGTAAGGATATTAATAGAGGAGAACCTCTAACAAAACAACATGTATAAAAACATCCATTACGTCTGTTTGATAAACATAGTGATAATGGCACGTAAGGACGTGCCATTATCACTATGTTGGAAGTCCTTACTTCCAAGATAATTTAGTTGACGGGTTTATAAATACTCAATGTTCGTCCTACATCAACACAGGAGTGTGACTTGTTTGCTGGGGAATTTTAAAGATATAGTGAGAATATGGATGAAAGATAAGAACAAATTGAATTTTTGTTCACTTAACACGTTGACTGCCAGACAACAGATACAAAAGAAAATCTATTGTTGGCAGACACCGTGTGACTGCGGTGGCAGTCAATGACTTAATCCATACTAATTTTAAAATGCGAAAGTGTGTCCGTCTGTTACCTCTTTACGCTTAAAACTGCTGAACCGATTTAGATGAAATTTGGTGTAGAGATAGTTTGAGTTCCGGGAAAGGACATAGGATAGTTTTTATCGCGATATTCCCATGGGATTAAAACTTAGGCAGGTGAAACCGCAGGACGCTGCTAGTAATAAACAAAATATTTGAAGATCTTTTGACTTGACTTGTTGCAAATTTATCGCCATGGTTCTATTAGTTAGTAGGTAATATTACCAGTTGACCTTTGTGGCTTATTTGTATTAATAAGAAAACATTACAATGTCTTTCCTGTCGCGCAGACGGATAAAAATTATTTTAGTTAACCTTTGCCTTTTATAAAAAAACCCTATGAATGTCAAACGCCCCTAAGACGACCCACTGACCCAAATTATGAAAAAAAATTAGATTTTTACTTTATAGAGTATGAAATATTTTAAATTTTTAAGTCACAATCATGTAAGTATTCAGAGGTCAATAATCAATAGTCAAATTGTATTATAAAGATAAGACAACAAGTCTATTATCTATTCTTCGCAATTATTATCGGTTAACATCACGGATATCGACATCAATAGTTTACTATCGACAATATTTAGAAACCAAAACAAATCCAAACAAAGTTGAGTATTTAAAACTTTATTACTTACGGCTTAGGAAGGGCCCTAACACCAGCCAAAGAATCTACTCGCACCATTTTGAACACAAATAACTAAATATAAACTCTATTATCTTTCAATAAACTTGTTCGAACGATAATAACTTGTAAGTAAAGTACTCTGTGATGTTGAATGAATGTTTACAAAAATAATTAATTGCCCCTTCAGCCGTTCTTTCGTTGACGTTAGGATGACGTTCATGACGGTTCCACAGTTGGATGGACTTTGGCTATGGCTACATTCCGAATTATGCCATGATCGCTCACGCAAACATCAATATTTGCGTTCCGATTTATATAATTATTACGATTTTGACAGCTGAGTTCTGTCAAAAATTCGGAACGCTCGTGAACGCGCTCACAGTGTTCGCTCAACGTCAAAACTATATTCATTTGAATACTCATTGGTTGGATTACAGTATTTTTTTGTGTACAAGTTACCGTTAGAATACTGAATACGATAATATGCGCATTAACTAGGTAATCTGCAAATTACCGGGTACAATCCGTTAAAGTGTGAAATATGTTGCCGGCCAAACCCGATTTTAGGATGAACTAGTTTCGCCTAGGCCAAACCAGTTCTCATTCGCTCGCTCTTGAATCCTATATCGATGGAGCCCCGCTTCGCGGGGCTCCTTTTTCTGTGTATAGGGTTTAAAACACTTATAGGAAGTCATAAGCCCAGAGGGCAATTCTAGCAATTTTAAAAACGTTCAGTCTGATCTCAGTCTCAATCTGTCAAAAATACCTCTAATTTCCATAAGTTTTTGACATTTGTTTGTCGCCGAGATGAGACAGAGACTAGATTTTGAACGTTTTAAATTACGAGAATTGGCTTTCTGATTTTTTATACATATTTAGCTGACACACGTCGTTTTGTATAGTTAGCGCCACGACAGATGAGACTTGACCCCGCCTCCCGCGCTCTTTCCGCCGCCCCTATGACGTCCGGTCCCGTCTCTCGCTCAGACCTCATACCGCTAAAGTAAAGAGACCTAAAATCGTGTACTGCTAGTCAAACCACAATATGGGGTGTCAAGTCTCAACTTTCATGGCACGCATTGTCCATTCAAATGCTGATTCAAACAGATTACTTGGTATTACTCGATTAATACCATAGTATTAATCGATAAATCGACCCAGCAGACTATGAGTAATGTGTATGTACAGACGCCAGCTCATCAACCTACCCGAAACTGTCAAATTTTCCCAATCAACTTTGAACCTTATATTTTAGTGAAAAAGTTGAAAATCTATTAAAGGAATTTGACAGATTGTAGTAGGTTGATGTGCTGGCGTCTGTACATACCTAGTACTTACTCAAAGACTACAATAGTATACTGTGCTTACTTAAGCAGGGTCAAATTAAATTTATTAGCAAAACTCGGCAGACGTGATGGGAATCGGTAGCTAAACATGATAATACAAATAAAAAATGATTTGATGGTAATTTATTTCACACATCACACTGACGGGGTAGTAGTTTCGCACAGAACGAGTCTCATTAGAAGGATGAAATTTACCCAAAAGGCTATCGAGAGGGCTATGCTTAGAGTTTCCCTGCGCGATCGAATCAGAAATGTAGAGATCTGCAGGCAAGCAATCCGACATAGCCCGAAGATATGCCAAATTAAAGTGTCCACATTGCTCGCAAAACAGATGGTCAATGGGGCCTAAAAGTTCTGAGCCCTGATTCACAACTATACGACAGGCTATCGTATCGAAAACCTGACATTTCGATAACCTGATTTGACTTCCCCTCAACAGCAAATAGGTAGCTGTTGGAAAAATAGCGGGCGTCTATTTGATTGAAACTGACAAAATTTTCGGGTTTTGGACTTGTGAACAGCATTGAGAAGACTCCTACTATAACAATGATTAATGTTCGATACGATACGGAAGCATATCGAGTGTTTGTGAATAAGGGGGCTGGAGCGGCTACCGCGTAACGGAATGCACTATTTTGAAAGGCCACCCAAAGGTGGACAGATGACCTTGTGAAGGCTGCAGAAATCCGCTGGATGTGAGAAATCATAGTTATTATTTTAGTTTTGCAAGAAGAAATATAGGTATGGGATTTTTTCGTCAAGGTTATTGGTGTTACCTTAAATTAAACTCAAAATAGAAAAGATAATTATACTTAAAAGCGAGTAAACACCGCCTTTAGAACTAGGTACTATTATAAGTTTTATTTTAACAACAAATGCTGGGTTTTGAATAAGCTCCGGTGAATATTGGCACATGTACGATTCTGTCAACAATCATGAACATAAAGGGTCTATTAGCAACGAACTGATCATACATAAAGCGGGACTGCATCAACGTAGCGGTCGCTATGCCAATCTCCATTCCTTCTTCACTAACTTTCAATTCCACTTTCTGCATAAAATTCGTCAAGAACAACTGGTAATAAGACATACCAGGAAACTTAGCTTCTTCTTGTTTAAAAATAGTGTTAATACCCATATTCATAAGGAGCTTTCTCCAGTTATGAAAACGTGAAGATATTTTGAATCTCGGAATTTGCACGGTGATCGTGGTTGGGCCGTTCTGTTCGTATAAGTTAAATATGGAGCTTATATTGATGGTCTCCATCAAATATAGCAGGCCTATGAGAGAAACATCAGGTTCTGGTAGAAATATTAACATGGAGTAGACCTGCTCATCTCCGTAATATGGAAGTTCTAGGACTGTCGCATGTATTTGTGAAACTGTTGTGACGTTGAATGATCCACACAAGTACATCAGGGAGACGTCACCGATTTGCTCACCCTCTTCGTCATAGAACGCATCGGTTGCAGTATCTTCGTAAGGGAACGGTACCTTCCAAATACCTCTGAAGGACATCGCGTCTATCGTAAGTGTCGAAATGCCAACCAACTGATCTGGCGTGACCATTTTATATATCGCGCCGTCCGTATAACTTCGTACATGTGCGTTTATACTGCGAGTTGTTTTAATAAGGTCTACAAAGTACATGATCCTGGAATTATAAAAACCACCCTTGGACAAATCGTCGAAGAAACTTTGTTTCACGTCCAGAGAGGCGTTGAAGAAAATTGCGGAGCTCCGTTCTAGAATCGATGAGGCCCGGTTATTGGGTTTCATGGTCACTTGGTTCACAAGCTCTAAGTATAAGTAGACGAAACAGTTACTGTGAGGGTGCAGTTGGAGTACTTCTTTTATTTCTTGGACCGTTGTAAATGAGGCACCGAGTGACATCACTGATAGTAGCGTCCATGGTGACAGCGCTGAGGTGACGAAGTGACTTTCCGTTTCTTTACTGATCCTCTTCACTAGTTTCAATGTGAACTCGTAGACGGATCTCTGGAAGAATGGCGTAGCCGTCCTGGTCGTATAGTTACACTGCGCCAAAACTGAGGTCCTTAACGCCGTTAAAAACAGAAATATTGTGATAAGTGTCGCCATTTCGCCGGCGATGTGAAAGATTGCTAATATTGTGAGTGATTGTTTTTACTGTCGTTTTAAGAGGTATGTTATCAAGAATTTTACGTTCATAACAAGGCCGGCCGCTGGAGTGTGTTATCATGTTGATGTAGTAACGTGGTTGTCATTACCTATTGTGGAATACTTATAAGTACTTAGTTAATGGTTTTTTTTTTGGTACTGAACTTTTGGTATTTTTGAGATGGGAAAAAAAACTATTGAACTCGCGCCACTGTTACCGTAATCGACACCGCTTCGGATGTGTTCGGCTGTCTTCGTGATGTACCCGGTTTTAATGTATATCCGATATGTCATCCGTGTCCCGTGACGGTTGGCAAGCAAGAGGGGACGCTACTTAGATTCGTGTTGCCACTGTGCGTTCCTGACTAACTTATAAACACTTATCTAAAACAATACAGGGTGACGCACGGTGGGCTGAAAATCGGCTTTCATAGACTTAGGGATTTCAATTTGCAAGTGCTTGTTTTTATGTCGGATATCGCTTCTATTAGTCATTACTATGTACAAAAATGACACCCGAGTTAATTCTGCCCAAAAACGAAGGAAATATAATTTTTTTACGAAAAATTTGTATGAAGCTAGTATGAAAAATCGAATTATCTCCTAAACGGCATGTTTAACCGTAATATCCTTGGAGGTGGTCATAGTGCTAATTATTTATGATTTTTTGGTTGGCGATCGGACGAAAAATTTAATGCCGTTTTTTTTTTAAAAAATCGTCAAAATATTTTTATTTATTTTTACATGTAAAACGATCCCTTTTAGTGTCCAAGTTAAAAAGTTCGATATGTTATTAACCCAAATATTAAGAACACACGAATCAAGAAAAATGAAATAAAAAAATTGCTGTTTTTGACACATTTATATTAATTTAAATAAAAAAAGATTAACAAATTATTATTAAAGTAACATATAAAGTTATATTATATACAAAATAATTTAATTTAAGGAATTAACACTACGCATTTGTAAAATAAAGTAAAATAAATAATTAAAAAAAAAATATCATTAAATATTACAAAAAAACCCAAACACACTCAAATACAAATTTACAAATATGTACATATATATTTTTTTTTACAAATTTGTATTGTATCGTGTGGGTGTACTATAAACCTCTGCCAACTCCTTCGAAAATATAGGAGTGATGCTATTTTATGTTATGTGTAGTTAAAAGTCCGTGTTCTTCAACATAAACACCAAAAGGAATCGTTTCATACGTAAAAACAAATAAAAATATTTTGACGATTTTTTAAAAAAAAACGGCATTAAATTTTTCGTCCGATCGCCAACCAAAAAATCATAAATAATTAGCACTATGACCACCTCCAAGGATATTACGGTTAAACATGCCGTTTAGGAGATAATTCGATTTTTCATACTAGCTTCATACAAATTTTTCGTAAAAAAATTATATTTCCTTCGTTTTTGGGCAGAATTAACTCGGGTGTCATTTTTGTACATAGTAATGACTAATAGAAGCGATATCCGACATAAAAACAAGCACTTGCAAATTGAAATCCCTAAGTCTATGAAAGCCGATTTTCAGCCCACCGTGTGACGCCACGTATTCTAAGGTGCGTCTACAAATACACAATACATGACGCCACAGCATATTAAACAAAACAAAAACTAATGAACTCTGAAAGACAAACAAAAATAAACGCGATATTTTTTCTAGAATTTGTAGTACATCAGCATAATATTTTAATAAAAACTTTAAAAATAATTGAGGTTCATGTACATACGTAGGTAAGTAATCACGTAAGACTGAATGCATTATATAATTTGAGTAATGACCACAATCAAAATCATGCCAAACTCCGAGCTGGGGCGGTGTTATCGTCGGGTCATGCTTGATAACATGACTCTTAAAACGACAGTAAAACAACTCTCAATAGATTAGTAGTCCTTTTACATCGCCAGCGAAATGGCGAGACTCGGAATAATATTACTGTTTTTAACGGTGTTTGTACCCTTAATTTCGGCGCAGTGTAACTATAGGACGGCGACGCCATACTTCAAGAGATCTGTCTATGAATTCACATTGAAGCTAGTGGAGAAGATAAATCAAGAAACAGAGAGTCACTTCGTGACGTCCGCGCTGTCTCCATGGACGCTACTATCGGCGATGTCACTCGGCGCCTCGGACACAACGCTCCAAGAAATACGACAAGTACTCCAACTGCACCCCCACAGATGTTTCAACAACATTTACTTCGAACTTGTGAACCAAGTGACCATGAAGCCTAGTAACCCGACCGCGTCTATGCTAGAACGGAGCTCCACAATATTCTTCGATGACTCCCTGTACGTCAAACAAAGTTTCTTCGACGATGTGGCCAAGGTTGGTATCTGTGACGCCAGGATCGTGTCCTTCGCAGATACAGTTGAAACAGCCGCGATTATAAACGAACATGTGCGAAGTGTTACGAACGAAGCGATCGATGAAATCGTCACGCCAAATGATTTGGAGGGTATTCTGACAGTTATGATAGACGCTTTGTACTTCAAAGGTGCTTGGAAGGTACCTTTTCCTTATGAAGATACTGAATCTAGTGCGTTCTACAACGATAAAGGCCAACAAGTTGGTGACGTCTCCCTGATGTACGTTAGTGGACTGTTCAACGTCACTTCACTGTCGCAAATAAAGGCTAAAGTCTTAGAATTACCGTACGGAGACGACAGCAGGTACTCCATGTTAGTTTTTCTACCAAACCCTGATGTATCTCTCACAACCATGGTGGATTTAATGAAGACCATCAGTATTAGTTCCATATTCATTTTGTACAAGCAGTACGGTGCTACAAACGTCGACGTGCAAATTCCAAGATTCAAAATATCTTCCGACATTGATAATTTGAAGGAGCTCCTTATTGATATGGGCATTAAGGCTATTTTTGACCAGCAGCAAGCTAATTTCCCTGGTATATCTGATTACCAGATGTTCTTGTCGAACTTTATCCAGAAGGCTGATATTGAGGTAACTGAAGATGGCACGGTGGCTGCTGCAGGAACTGCAGCGTTCTTTGAGTCCAGAATGATGCCGGAGCAATTCGTTGCTAACAAACCTTTCTTGTTCATGATTGTTGACAGAATCCTACATGTGCCAATATTCACTGGAGCTTATTCGAAACCCAGCCTTTTCTAGACTAACTACTAATAGATTGGTAATGATATCATGTATGTATGAGATTTAAGTAAATTTTTTAATGTTTTACGTCTTGTTTTACTGGCAAACCTAGTAAATATTTGAATAGTATTTGAGTACTTGATTAGTATAATGATATGATGTATGTTGTTTCGGCCTTTCTTCTCAGAGTAATCAGATAGAAATACGAAACACCGACCTACCATCGTGTAAAAGTGGTTCCGGTAAATCTTATTTAAAGAGTGAACAATTTCATTTCATTAAGTACCTACCTACTGTAAGGAAAGCGTGGAGGTAATTAGCAGTTAGCTATATGACTCATCATCATCATCATCATTTCAACCGAAAGACGTCCACTGCTGGACATAGGCCTCCCCCAAGCACCTCCACTTCGACCGGTTTTGTGCTTCTCACATTCAACGAGTTCCTGCGGCCTTCACAAGGTCGTCGGTCCACCTTGTGGGAGGCCTTCCAACGCTACGCCTTCCGGTACCGGTCGCCACTCCAGAACCTTTCGGCCCCATCGGCCATCTGTTCTACGAGCAATGTGCCCTGCCCACTGCCACTTAAGTTTGGCAATTCTTCGGGCTATGTCGGTTACCTTGGTTCTCCTGCGACTATATGACTAATAATAATAAACCAGCACCCTAATTGCGTAACACATTATCACAGCTAATTCATTGCTTCATACGAGTATGTTCGAAAGATTTGTCTGGTCAACAACGTAAATAACGCAATGAATATTGCTGAACTGTCAAAATGAAAGCCATCTCTATTGTTAGATCATGTAAACATCCACTAAACAGAGATAAAATCATTTCAAACCAAAGGAAAATATCTCAATTAATTTTACCGAATGAGCAGACATTTCTGTGGCTCTTTTATCAGCTTTCAGTGTAACTTATTTCAGTTTATTTTGGATAAGGTTTTTTTTTTTTTTTTTAACGTTAGAAATATTTTTATTTATAATTACTTACATATGTACACACAAACTACAAAATATACGTGACAGTCTAAATTAATTTATTATGGTTTTTTATATTTGTTTTTTTGCAATGTAAATAGTAATTTAAGTGTTTTCGTGTAGTGTGTTTTTAAATATTTTACTTTTAGGTAAGTGTAGATATTTATGTTAAATGCCGGCTGTAGCGATGCCGGAATTAGTGCCAGTCAACCTGCCACATCGCTCGATGTCCAGGTGAGATGTCCCCATTGCTCCCAGCCACGCTTCTTTAAAGGCGAACGGGGGCTACGGATACACTATGGCAAGGTTCACAAACCTCATAGTGTACCTTTGTGCCCCCCACCCACATCCCCAACAACAACATCTCCGGATCAAAGTTTGTGGAAAACGTTGGCAAAATTCAAAAATTCAACCCCAGTATTAAAGAGAGTTCCCCGGGGCGCGAGGCGGTCTGTTGCATTGAGTTTGGCACGATGTCTCCGTCTTGCGACCCAGGAGAACTCAGAAAGTGCCTGGGAACAATTACTCACCTTCCCTTATAGGATTTTGCATGTCCAAAAAAATTTGGCAACTAAAAAAACATTGACAACCCAAATTAAAGACAACTGCAATAATTCGACTCTTATTTTGGATTCAAAATTACCTGTTTTCAATAACCTTTCAGGAAGAGGGTTATGTTCACATGTAGAATCCAAATTAAGCGAAGGTGATATCAGGGGAGCGGCCAGGTTACTTTTCAGTAGCGATGTGGTGGCGCCCTACTCTCCAGAAACCCTTTCAGCCTTGGAGAGTAAACATCCAGCGCCTGCGGATGGTCTCACCTTTCCCAACCCCCCCCCTCCCTCTCGACCCGGATTCAACGCCTTTTAATGTTACTGCCCCCCGGCTAATTGCAGCCGTGAGCTCCTTCCGAAGTGGTTCCGCCGGCGGCCTCGACGGCCTGACTCCTCAGCATTTAAAAGATTTATTGAGTTCAGGCGCCGGGGAAGCTGGCGAGTCGCTTTTGAAGGAGCTTGCGGCTCTAATTAATCTGATGCTCAACGGCGGTGTGAATGATGCCGTCGTCGATGTCTTGTACGGGGCCAATTTATGCGCCCTGCGCAAGAGGGACGGCGGCATTCGTCCCATTGCCGTTGGGTGCACTTACAGGCGTACGGCAGCCAAAATATGCTGCAAACTGTATGGCGACATTTTGTCGAATAAATTCCAGCCCCTACAGCTTGGCTTTGGTTCCAAAGGGGGCTGCGAGGCTGCCGTACACGCCCTATCTAGTTTTTTAAATGCCAATAAAGGTGAGGTCATCCTCAAGGTTGACGTTAAGAACGCCTTCAACTCTGTCAACAGGGACACCTTGTTGGCTGAAGTAAAAAAAGAGTTACCAGAAATTTACGGCTTCATGTGGCAGTGCTACAGGCACCCTTCAAAATTATTGTATAAAGACAACGTTTTGGAATCTGCAGTCGGGTGCCAACAAGGTGATCCTCTCGGGCCAGTCATTTTTAGTTTGGCTATCCATCCCATAATACAACAACTAAATTCAAAATTCAATGTGTGGTATTTAGATGATGGAACACTAGGAGGTGACGTAGACACTGTTCTACAAGATCTTCAATTCCTAAAGCAGCAGTTCCAATCTATCGGCCTTGACCTCAACTACTCAAAATGTGAAATTTTCATTTGTGACAATACTGACAGACAATCGACTATACAGAAATTTAACACAATAGCCCCAGACATCAAAGTTTTGGAAAAAAGTTCATTGCACCTCCTAGGTTCCCCAATTTTAGAAGACAGTTTTTCTCCATTCGTCGACGAAAAAATTAATCATTTTAACGATATTTCGGATAGACTATCTAAAATTAATATACATTCGGCTTTCACCCTTATCAGATATTGTTGTTTCGGTCCAAATTTCATGTATTTTCTCCGCTCTTCCTCTTTATGGAAGCAGCCACACCTTTTAGACAAAATCGATCATATTATTCGCAGCACTCTTACATCCATTTTGAATGTAGCTTTGGACGACCGCGCGTGGCAACAAGCCACACTACCCATTCGTTTTGGTGGGCTCGGCGTCCGAAAAATTTCTAGTGTAAGCCTACCGGCGTTCCTATCCTCGGTCCACAGCACAGAAAAGTTAACCACACGAATTCTGATTCCTGCTCAGGTTGACTCTGAAGTGCCGTGCTTGACCGATGCGGTGAACGCCTGGAAAGTGGCTTGCCCGGACACGGTTCAGCCCGAGAACCCGTCTTCCCAGAGACAGTGGGACGAGCCGCTCTGCAGGTTGGTACGGAATAAACTTATTAATACGTCCACCAATACTGCTGAGCGTGCCCGCCTGCTGGCTGTGGGTGAATGGGAGTCGGGCCTCTGGCTTCAGGCGCTACCGTCACCCAACATAGGCACTATGCTGGGTGACACCACATTCCGGCTCGTTACATGTTTGCGTCTGGGCGCTCCTTGCGGAGCTCCACATCGCTGTCAATGCGGTGAAGCAGTCGACTGCCTCGGACACCATGGCCTATCCTGCAGCAAGAGCGCTGGTCGGATGGCACGGCACGCCAGCATTAACGACATCATCCGTCGGGCTCTTGTCACCGCCGGAGTGCCAGCTGTTTTAGAACCCAATGGCTTGGCACGTGACGATGGGAAGAGGCCAGATGGAATGACCATAATGCCTTGGAAGTTGGGTAGGCCTTTGGTGTGGGATGCAACCTGTGTCGACACCCTCGCGCCATCCCATCTTCCTAGCACGGCGGGCGGTGCTGGGGCGGCTGCTGCAGGAGCAGAAAACCTCAAACGGCGCAAATATAACAACCTTATTGGGAGCTATATGTTTGAGCCGTTTGGGGTTGAAACTCTAGGGCCTTGGGGTCCGAGTGCTCATCGCATATTTCGCGATATCGCCAAGCGTTTGGTTGACTCTTCGCGTGACCAGAGGGCTGGCCTATTTTTAGCCCAAAGAATAAGCATTGCCATCCAACGTGGCAATGCTGCCAGCCTTTTGGGCACTTATCCCATTGACAGCGATGCGGACGAATTTTTCGATGCCCAATGAACTCCTGTCTTTTTTTTTTTTTTATTATTATTATCATTTGTACTTATTTCAGTTGAATGTCGTTATTGATATTGTTGAAGATTTGCAAAAATATTCAATTCTCGTAATTTTAAGAACATTCACAGTCATCTCAGTCTCAATC
Source organism: Amphipoea lucens (assembly GCA_947508005.1). NCBI lineage: Eukaryota > Metazoa > Arthropoda > Insecta > Lepidoptera > Noctuidae > Amphipoea > Amphipoea lucens. The sequence goes on from OX382379.1 coordinate 14,786,417, forward strand.
TGTCAAAAATATCCTACATGTTTGACAAGTTTTTGAAATTTTTTTGTCGCTGAGATGAGACTGCGACTATATTTTGAACGTTTTAAATTACGAGATTTGGCCTTCAGATCGTTATGAATAAAACTCTTAGATCGTAAATAATTCCAGTATATCATTTTTGATTCTCATTTCTTTTTGATGTGAGTTTAAAAATATATATTCGTTCACATAAAAATATTGATGGATGATCGTATTAAAAATGTCCGTGAATCTTTTTACATGTCTTTCATTTTACACGGTAATCCATAGACGAAAAATAATGCTATATTGATAATCTCAAAACTTAGGTGAAATGAGTTTGAAGACAGCTGTTAATATCTAGATTCTTTATTTTTTTATTGCTAAATGGGCCAGCTCTTGACCTCGATCACGCCTGATGGAAAGCGATGGATGAGGTCTATGATGGAACGAGCGTGCCCAGAAGATGCCTAAGGCACTGGAACTCCCACGCATCGACGAAACACAGCAGGCTGCTTGACGCCGGACTCCGGTGGTCCATGGAGCACCGACGGTTGTTTCCTAGATATCTTCAGAGCAGCATTTAGCATTTCACTTACGAGTAGCTTATTTTTATTAATCTTTAAAGGAATTTGGAGAGTAGCCATTGTTTGTTTATTTTCTAAATTTTTCGCTATCTGCGTAAATCGATTGTGATGCGTTAGGAATTCAGGAAATTCATTCATCTTTTTTGTTTCCACGTGACTAGGGAAAAACATAAATATTTCATGTGTTATGGTTTTAGCTAAACTAAGATATGATTTGTTTACGTACATTCTGGAGAATCTATATATTCTCCCAAAACTATTGTGGCGTAACCGACGATATTACATCAGTTAAAGTGCCTGGATATTTTCATTGTCGCTGTTCCCAGGAACAACCAAAATTATAGCGTAATAAGTATGTATCTACAGACGCCAGCACATCAACCTACTACAATCTGTCAGATTAATATAGATTTTCAACTTTATCACTAAATCATAAGATTCAAAGTTGATGCATGCTGATGCGTCATGTTCGTGAACGGGCGCCGTCAGTAGGGACTGGTCATCTCTTTGCTGCCATGGCTTATTTTAATTTATTATTTGAATTGTTGTTTTTTCTCATCTTTTCATTATGGATGCTTTTAACGTTCTGCATCGTTCTCACATGTACCTATAATTTTTAACATGAATGATGTAACCAAGACTTTGTAACCACATTATTTTGATTTAAAAGAGTGTCCATGGAGTTTTTTGCCCGTTCTTCTCCATAGGTACCTACGCTTTGGAATGGGCAACTAGCTTCATTTTTTCTGACTGACTGACTTCTTGACAATTCAAAAGTGCCTGTAATTGGTTTAATTGAAATAAATGCTTTGAGTTTGAGTTTGATTGGGAAAATTTGACAGTTTCGGGTAGGTTGATGTGCTGGCGTCTGTACCCAATGGATTGGACGCTCCCAGCTAGATGGACCGACGACCTTAAGAAGGTGGCTGGGACAGACTGGATGCGGAGGGCGGAGGACAGGGTATTGTGACCTGGGAGAGGACTATGTCCAGCACTGGACTGCGACAGGCTGAGTTGTTGAACGATAAATGATTTTATTTTTGTAAGTAGGTTTAAGCACAAACACTTTTACACGTCAATCATATTTTTAAACTAGATGAGGTCGGCGTTTCCTAACTCTTTTAAAGTCCAGAAGACATAATCTTGGTCAGGTTATATGAAGACCATGTAGATCGATGTCTGAGATGGTCTTTAGAGGAAAGAACCACACAGATTGAGTGGTCCTGTCCAGGCAGTGGAATTTCCCATCGGCAAAAATAACGAACTCCTATACAAACTTTCATACCCTATTGAATCCCCCTTCTGAATTTTCAAAATTCCGTCCTTAGCGTTCACTAAGGAACTCTTGGTGCAAAATTTCATGATACTGGATCTTTCTAGACCCAGCGATTTAAATATGATATGCGTTGTCTGTTATGTGAATGAACGAATGAATTTAAGAGTTTTATTAAGTAGATTGTTTGGCAAGAACATTATTTTCATTGAAAGAAAGACAGATACACCTAAAGATGCGTGGTTTATATATAAAATTAATAGAACGTTCATTGAACATTTTACTGATCAAAATATTTACTTCTCCCGTTTTCAGAAGCTAGCTTTTGCAGCCAGGTAAACGGACTTTAATGAGTTTAATGAACACGAACGAATTATGGTTACTTCAAATGCCGTACATATTGCTAAACATAGGTAGAAATTTACTGTTACCATAAATATATGCATTTCAATGACTGTTACTATTAGCCTGCACCATCCCACTGCTGGGCAAAGGCCTCTCCCCATGAGTTTTGGTATAGAGATAGTTTGAGTCCCGGGAAAGGACATAGGGTAGTTTTTATCCCGATATTTCCACGGGATCAAAATTTATGCGGGTGAAACCGCGGGGCGGTGCTAGTAATATAATTGTAAATGCGAAAGTTTGTCTGTCTATTACCTACCTCCTCACGCTTAAACCGCTGAACCGATTTAGATGAAAGGTATAGAGAGATAGTTTGCGTCCCGGGAAAGGGCATAGAATAGTTTTTATCCGGAAATTCCCACGGAATCAAAACTTATGCTGGTGAAACCGCGGGGCGCTGCTAGTAATATTATAAATGCGAAAATGTGTCTGTCTGTTACCTCTTCACGCTTAAACCGCTGAACCGATTTAGATGAAAGGTATAGAGATAGTTTGAGTCCCGGGAAAGGACATAGGATAGTTTTATCCCGATATTCCCACGGGAACCACACTTATGCGGGTGAAACTGCGGGGCGTTGCTAGTTAACTATAATTCCAGGTTTCCTCACGATGTTTGTCCTTCAACGATGTCAGTAATCTCCAAGATAAACTCAGAAAGTAGGTACGTAATATGAATTGAAATGTTGAATTAGTACTCTGTGCTAACAAGCTGCGCGCAGTCCATTCATCCTTGGTTACGTATCGGATACCTTGGTTCTTTTGCCTCGTGAATACCAACATAGGTATACCCTGTGCAAAGCCAAGTGCTAATGCAAATCTATTGCGGCAATCCAAATGTTTTCCGCCAGGCTACTGACCTGAGGTGCTAACTAATTATGAAAGTTTGTTTATTTTCACTTGTCCATTGCAAATGTTTGAAGTTTTGTTTCTAATAATAATAATAATAATAATAAAATAATTTATTTGCGTAAAACATGGTATACAGTGGTGTTAGGCATAGGTCAGAGTAGCACAAACATGTTTAGCTAAGATAAAACATAGCATGCAAAATTTTAAGGTTACAGGGTCATTATAATTAAGTGCATTAATGTTAGAATATAATGTCAATATTTTTTATCCATAAATTCATTCAAACTGTAAAAACTACATTCATTTAGCCATTTGTATAATTTGTTTTTAAATAATCTTACATTTAATAATTTTAGATCGTTTGGTATTTTATTATAAACACGCACACACATTGCTAGACAGCTTTTATTATATTTGGTTAGCTTTGGCAAATCATTTAACACCAGTCCATAAGGATCACGTCTACTCCGAGGATATACCTCGCTTGCTGTCTTGAATAATTGTTTGTTCTTGGTCACAAACACACATATTTCGTAAATATAGAGAGATGGAAGCGGTAACAAACCAAGTTTTTTAAATATTGGTCGACATGTATCATCCGGCTGAAGTCCATAAATTGACCTTAGGCACTTCTTTTGGGCGATGAACGCTCTATTTAGATCAGTGCTATTACCCCATATTATAAGACCATAGCGTAGTAACGATTCAACATATGCATGATAGGATATAACAGCAGTTTTTATGTTTGTTACATTTTTGACTTGTTTCAAGGCGTATACGAATTTATTGATTCTACCACTGACGTTATTTACGTGTTCCTTCCAGTTCATATCTTGATCAATTGTTATTCCTAAAAATTTTGTATGTGGTACCTGTTTAATTTTATTTATATTAAGTTGGATATTATTTCTATTATTATTAGATCGATTGAATTGTATATATACGGATTTGTGTAAATTTATTTTCAAATGGTGTATGTCAAGCCAGTGTAGTAGTATATCAATAGTATTATTAATGTCAGTCTCGTGATCTGTAACGGTATTTTGTTTTTTATCAGATGTCACAATTATGGATATGTCGTCAGCGAATAAGATGCATTTATGATTAGTAATTTTTATGATATCATTAATATATAATAGGAATAATATAGGGCCTAGTACGCTACCTTGGGGGACTCCAGATTTATTATGTCTATATTCCGATGAGTATGATGTGATGTCTTTGGCTTCGTTCATTTTACTGATAATAACACATTGCTTCCTATTACTTAAGTAGGATGATATCCACTGGAGTGCAGGTCCCCTAATCCCAATTGTTTCCAACTTTTGAAGTAGTATATCGTGTGACACCAAATCGAAGGCTTTAGACATATCAAAGAATAGAGCTGTAGTCAGATAGTTATTATTAATATTTGTGAGTATAGTTTTCATAAGAGAATAAACAGCTAACGTAGTCGATTTATCTTTTTGGAAGCCAAACTGTTCACTACTTATAATTTGAAATTTGTTGCAGTAGTTAATCAGTCTTTTAAACATACATTTTTCGTATATTTTTGATAAAATAGATATTAAAGTAATGGGACGGTAATTATTGATATCATATATATCACCCTTTTTGAATAAGGGCTTTACTATTGATAATTTTAATTTTTCGGGAAAAACTCCGGTCAAAAACGAAATATTAATTAAGTGAGTTAAAACACTAGTTAGCTCATTACAGCAAGCCTTTATGATTTTCGTGTTAATTTCATCGTAGCCTTCCGCTTTGGTGTTGCGTAGTGACATTATTTCCCGGCTCACCTCACTTTCCAACATTGGTTTCAGAAACATTGAGTTAATACTATTATTTTTCCTAAAGCTTGGATCGACACTTTTTTGTGTAGATAAAGGCGATAGGTTTACGTAATGGTCATTAAATACCGAAGCTATCTCTACAGGGTCTGTAACCACAGTATCGTTTATCTAACTAATTGTTTGTTGTTCTTTCTAGCAGGTGTACTGTGAGTGCATACGTAGGTACTTGTTTTTAGTTTTTTTTATGGTGGAATGGAATGTTGGCACAAATATTGGTGAGTGATTCACCAGACTTTGACGTTGACTCCTGAGTTAGGGCTCCCACACATAAACACGATACGGCATCGTTTTAACGTTTGAATGAAAAGTTACTACAATCATATACCATCATATTCGTCGTAGAACGATGCATCAGCGACGCGCAGCATCGTTTCACCGTTTGAATGACTTATTTATTATTATATGCCTGTGTTGTGTCACTGCAGGGTCTGCAGGGCAAAGGCCTCCCTTCTCTCTTTCCACTTTTCCCGGTTTGAATGATACGTCACTAAAATCATATACATCGTAGCACGACGCGGCGTCGTATCATGTTTATGTGTTGGAGCCCTAGTTTCACCATTTCTTCTCAGAGGTAATCAGATTGGAAATGTCGACTTCTTCTAGCTTATCATAGTCAGCCTATAAAATGTTCCCACTGCTGGGACACAGGCCTCCTCTTAGTGAGAGGGAGTGGACTGTAATCTACCACGCGGGCCCAGTGCGGGCTTGTAGATGTCACATGTCTTCGAATTTTTGCTTTTACTACAGTCTAGTTTCTTCAAGATGTTTTCATTCACCGTTTTAGGAACCGTGGTGATGAAATAATTTAACACAAACTCAAGCGCCTGCCTGGGTTTAAACCCAATAAATCGGGGTCGTTACCTCTGGGCAACCACTGCTCTCCACTATCTAGCTATTTTCTTTACTTTACTTGTAAAAGTGATTCCGATATTTATACAGGATGTTACGGAAAGGGTATATCAATACAAACGGGTTGAAGAGTGTATCTGGTCTAGAATCTCTGTACAAAATTTCAGCTCAAAAGCAGTAACTTTGAAAATGCTTAATATTTTTTTATTTCGATCGTTTATTGAAATCATAACAAACGTGTCACCGCACTACGAGGGTCATTATCCATTATCTGTAGTGTGTCTGTGCGCCTAGTACACGCACATCACGCCGCCGCGCGCCAGTGCAGCGCATGATGTCGAAATAAAAAAATATTAAGCATTTTCAAAGGTAATGCTTTTGAGCTGAAATTTTGTACAGAGATTCTAGACCAGATACACTCTTCAACCCGTTTGTATTGATATACCCTTTCTGTAACACCCTGTAGAATAAACAATTTCATTTAATTTCATCATTAGTATGATGATGATTATTAATGGGGCTCAGGGGATCAGACTAAAATAAATCTCTAAAATAACCGTAACACAGAAAAAGCAAACAAAATATATTTTATACCGCAGACGTATCTGGATTCACTCAGAGGAAATCGGAGCATCATCACAATTAGCACAGCGATTCCAGAGAAAGTCTACACACACACACATACATACATCACAGCAGATGGATACTAAGCGATTCAACTTGGCATTGCCTGGGATTTTGAGAGCAACACTAAGAGCGGTTTCGCACTACATCCGATCCGAATCCGAATTTAAAGATCCGACTTCAATCCGAATTGGAAATGTTCTAAATTTGGACGGAAAGAGTTCGGATCTAGTGCGCAACCCCTATACTACTTAGATCCGATATTACTTAGGGCAAAGTTATTTTACGAGTCACGTATACCAGTATCATCACGTATACGTATATTTAGTCAGTATACCACTATACTTAGCAACAATAAACTAAGTGGTCGCTCAAAAAAAAACATGCCACTGGTTTATACAAAATTACCCAAATCCCTTTGTACACTAGGCCTCTGTTGACCAGGCGCGGTCGCAGCCCAAGATTTGGGGGGGGGGGGGGGTCATCATTGGTGCCGAGAAATATTTTAAGGGAGGTAGCATCTCCTCGTTGGTCTAGTGGTCGCAAGCGTTACTGCTGAGCATGAGGTCCTAGCTGGGTTCGATTCCTAGCTCGGGTAAAGTGTTAAAGGGTTTTTCCATCAGAAATTTCTCAGAAGCAGCCTGGAGTCTGGATTTGTGCCCGGTTGGCGACAGTCGGCTCGCCTTCTATGACATTTCACTTAATAACTGGCGAAATGTGGGAAGTACTATGTGAAGGTACACCCCTGCCCAACCCTTTGGGGATTAAAGGCGTGATGATATGTTAAGCTTCATGTACATCTCCAGCTCCACATTACTTATGCTATTCAGGGACGCAGCTTTTACATAGGGGGGTGTTAGGTACTTAAATGCTGCCAAATTGGTCGTATACAGGATGTTACGGAAAGGGTATATCAATACAAACGGGTTGAAGAGTGTATCTGGTCTAGAATCTCTGTACAAAATTTCAGCTCAAAAGCAGTAACTTTGAAAATGCTTAATATTTTTCTTATTTCGATAGTTTATTAAATTGAAATCATAACAAACGTGTCACCGCACTACGAGGGTCATTATCCATTATCTGTAGTGTGTCTGTGCACCTAGTACACGCACATCACGCCGCCGCGCGCCAGTGCAGCGCCGTGATGTCGAAATAAAAAAATATTAAGCATTTTCAAAGTTGATGCTTTTGAGCTGAAATTTTGTACAGAGATTCTAGACCAGATACACTCTTCAACCCGTTTGTATTGATATACCCTTTCCGTAACACCCTGTATATCAGAACGGTAGATTGTGCAGGGTGGGGAGAGCGAGCGAAGCGAGCTCGAAAATGTTAACAACCCGCCTCTGTTTGATTAGGTTTTGTTGTATATTTTCAAGTAGAAATAGTTTTAGTTGAATTAAAAATGATTTATTTTCTGTAAGTAGGTTTGTACAAACACTTCACGTCAATCATATTTATTTAAGCTAGATGAGGTCGGCGTTTCCTCTCTGACTACTTTGAAGAAAGGCCGAAACAAACTCAGAGGTCACAGTCTCCTTTAAAGTCCAGACAAAATCTTGGTCAGATCATGTGAAGACCATGTAGATTGGTGTCTGAAATGGTCTTTTGAGGAAAGATCCACACAGATTGAGCGGACCTGTCCAGTCAGTTTGAAATACCTACTGTCTTACATTTTGATATTAAATAGGATTCTGGTAAGTTGTTAAAATCGTGAACAAATCCAATTCTGACATTCAGCCAGAATTGGGTTGCAACTTGCACTGGAAAGATAAAAACCGAGAAAATACTTTCGACTAGGTACTTAAATTTTTTGTTTAGCCTATACTGTCCCACTGCTGGGCAAAGACCTCCCCCAAGTCCTTCCAGGAACTCCTTTCCCGCGCCACCTCAAACGAGCCCTCGCGGTACGCGTCCAAGTCATCTCGCCACCGCTTTCTGGGCCGGCCTCGGCGGCGCCGTCCATCTTCAGGCACCCATTGTGTGGAAACTTTTGCCCAGCGGTCATCCTGCATGCGGCTGATTTGACCCGCCCAGTCCCACTTGAGTCTGGCAGCTTTCTTGCCAAAAAGAAAATTTTAAAATAGATTTATGGTCTTGTCAGTTTTAAAGAGTCCGTATATTAATCATTAAAATTATAATCTTCTATGATCGATTAGACAGATTTGCTATTAACAATTTGAAAGGCACCCAATGTTCTCCAAAAGGAAGTATGCAAGTGAAAGTATGACGTAGTGTTCGTATAAACCTACTACAACAAAACTATTATTAGATAAACTATTATCAAGAACAATGACTTGTCAGCCGTTTATCTAGCGCTCACTACTGGCTAGAACAAACTGATGCTTTCTGTCCATTCACTCGTTAGATAAAGACGTAAGTAGGTAATTGCTTATTGTGTGTTTTTACTCTCTTATCGAAGCAAATATGAGTCGTATTTACGCCCCTTGGTTAACCAGTCAGTTTTCTTAATTCGCTTTCTGTTAAACTGTGTCCTTTGTTCATCTCATCATCTTTCATCAAAGTCAAAGCATTTATTCCAAACAAGCACATAAAAGGCACTTTTGAACGTCAAAATTACCTTAAATAAAATAGAATTGATTCTTGTCGCCCCTTCCAAAAGGTAGTTTTCGTATGAAGAAGAATGGGCAAGAAACTCCACAGTTACTCTTTTAAAATGTTTTACAATATTTTGCATAGGTACATTAATTATATAATAACATGTGAGGACGATACACCTATAATAAAATTACTATACCACAATAGGTAAAAGAATTAAAAACAAAACCATGACATACAAATTAATTATCTGATAGATACATGGTGCTCACATATTTACAAACATGGTACAAGTAAACGATTTAAATTAAAAAAAAAAGACGGGTTGCACTCCGGGAGTGCCGGCAGAAGTGAAAACTTGAATATTAACGTTGAAATAAATCAATTATGAATTGAATTAATATAACAAATTTTTTTTCATTATTTCTGTGTCACTTTTTTCATTAATCGATGCACTTTGTTCAATTTCCATATTTTAAACACTTTATATACACGAATTTTACGAATACACAGCAGTGTGGCTACTACACAGACGGTCGAGCCATCAGCTGTCCATCCATCCATCCACATCCACGTCACCGTCCCCGTCCCCGTCACCGTCACCGTCACCGTCACCGTCACCGTCACCATCACCATCACCGTCACCGTCACCGTCACCGTCACCGTCACCGTCACCGTCACCGTCACCGTCACCGTCACCGTCACCGTCACCGTCACCGTCACCGTCACCGTCACCGTCACCGTCACCGTCACCGTCACCGTCACCGTCACCGTCCCCGTCACCGTCACCGTCCCCGTCCCCGTCACCATCACCGTCACCGTCACCGTCCGTCCGTCCGTCCGTCGGTCCGTCCGTCCGTCCGTCCATCCATCCATCCATCCATCCATCCATCCATTATCGTGTCTCACTTGGTTCACTTCGGTTGGCGCCGCCGTAGAAAGAGGGGGGGGAAATCTCCTCTGACGGTCACGTGTCCTGACGCGATGTCCTGACGCGAGCTTAACATTTTTTCCCCATTAAAAAAAGTGTGCAACGCCGCTAAAGAAGTTTTCACTTCAAAAAAATTAAAAAAATTACAAGTAATAAGTCAGGGTGTGAGTAATGAATGTAAATCAATGTAAAAATGAATAAAATCATCATAATCATCATCAGAGCCCTGATTCACAACCATACTACAGGCTATCGTATCGAAAACCTGACATTTCGATAACCTGATTTGACTTCCCCTCAACAGCAAATAGCTGTTGGAAGAATAGCGGGCGTCTATTTGATTTAAACTGACAAAATTTTCGGGTTTTGGACTTGTGAACAGCGTTGAGAAGACTCCTACGATAACAATGATTAATGTTCGATACGATACGGAAGCGTATCGAGTGTTTGTGAATAGCTATGCTGGACAGAGGTCGTTTGTGTAAGATGCTTTAGTAGTCTTCAAGTTGGCAGAAAGCAGTATTACAAAGGAGACACTCTTTTTTGAAACCTCAAAATCAAAGTCACAGCTTTTATTTGTTAAACATAGGTATTATAAAATAGGTACAGGGATCTTTATTTTTTGCCGTTAATGGCGTATAAACATCAAATACGAAATTACAATTTAACATAGAATAGAATATTCTTTATTATGTACACCATAAATATTACAGATATAAATGTTTAAATTTTACATAGGGTAACACAATGGGCTGTCTTATCGCTAAACGCGATCTTGTAAAGACAACCTAATAATAATTTTTGTTAAAATTAAATGTCCTGTGCTTCTCGGACTTCTCTACGTCATCGTCATCTGCCTAGCCTTTTCCCAACTATGTTGGGGTCGGTTTCCAGTATTACCAGAGGGGCAATTCTCGTAATTTTAAGAACGTTTACAGTCTGATCTCAGTCTCCATCTGTCAAAAATACCTCTAATTTCCCTACATTTTGACAAGTTTTTGACATTTGTTTATCGCCGAGATGAGACTGCGACTATTAGATGTTGAACGTTTTAAATTACGAGAGACCCTCAACAACCCAGTTACTGGGTTGTTGTAATTGTATCACTAACATAGTTGTAAGTTTATTTTATTGTTATTAACACTGAGTCTCATCATTATTATAACACAATACACCTTGGTAAGACTGGTAGGTTGTAGGACTGGGTGCTGGGCATAATTTGACATAATATCACCTTTATTCTTTGAAATGACGGTCAAAAGGTTGAACCAAGATGTACGCCTAACTGCGCCATTTTGAAGGTCGTCTCCATAGTCACCTGCAGCGATTGGCAATCATTTAATTATGATAATTTGTCTATACTTAACTATCCGATCGTAAAATGATAATTAAACGAGATTTATAGTTATTTTTATGTGTGCACGAATTTAATTAGCATTTAAATGTGTCTTACATATTTTAAAACGCAGAATGATGGTCGAGTTCTTGGGCCATTTATTAATCGGATTTAATTTATTAACCGTATAGTTCGGTAGCGCCCCCTTTAGGACCCGAACACACAAACCTCCGCCGGCTCGGTAATGACCCCTTTAGGACCCAAGAATTACGACATACGACACCCTACATTGATTATGTAAATATTTATTAAGCTACGCATCAAATCCTATGAATGTGCGTTAATTAAGAGAGTTGGATAAAAAACTCATATGTTAACGCCATTAAATATTTCATATTTAGCGCTCAAGCTTATTACCTTACCTTTATAAAATTCAAGTCTGTAAATGCGATAATCGCCATTTTGTTGACAGTGGTGGTCGAGGCTAAAAAACATAAAAATTGGGGATTTCGAACATCCAAACTCCACCACAGGGGCAGTAAATAATACATAATTTAATTATTTGACGAATTCATCCATTGTTCAAGTTAAAATAAGTAGTGGTAATGAAGTATTTTGATATCTAATGTCGAAGTTTCGCGCCAATAGTGCGTGTTTACATTTTTACTTTTCACAAATATCACACACACACAAGTAGATAAGATTTAAAATGTGACAAATATTATTGTAAATGTTATTAACAACACGAAAATGCCCAAATCTTAACGTAATATTGAAACACAGGTCGAATAACACGTATTATTCATTACCACTACTCAATTTGTGTTCAAAATCGCCGTCCATGATTGTTTTTTTTATCGTAATGATGTACGAAAGCGATTATGCAAAACGATTTTTTTTTTAATTTCGATTGACTCGGGTAATTAATGTAGGAATGGAACGCTGTTGTATGCATGACTGTAAGAAAGAGCTGAATGCTAAGGTGTAAATGAGACAGATGATGTATGCCAAAGACGTATGCTTGGTATGACGTGGAAGGTATTTAAAAAGGGGAATGACAGTTGACTTTTTGAATGACGGAGTGAAGACGTTAAGACGTGATTTTTTACTAAGATGTGTTTTTAAGAGATTTAATAGTTTTTAGAAGAATAAACAAGTATAACTACTTGATTGTATGATTTCTCTGTCTTCAGCCCTTTTATTCCCACAAATTTGGGGGCTCGTCCGGGTTTTGAAAGGGGTCTGACAGAGAAAAAAAAAAAAGACGACCGGAAAAAATTGACACTCGATTTTTTTTCCCGAAAGAACAGAAATGGGTGGTGAAAACCGAAGGAAAAGTCGCAGCCCTAACGAGTTTGACGACGCGGTGGATCATGAGATCTATCAGGGTCAGAGCACGACTCATGCTGAAGAACAGGTGCCGAAATTCGACGGGCACGACAAAACACAGTCTGCGGCAAGATGGGCACAAGATGTCGAAGAAAACGCAGAAATATTTCAGTGGAAGCCGTTACAGACGCTCATTTTCGCCAGACGGGCTCTGAGCGGCACGGCTGCACTGTGGCTCAGGAGTGAGCGGCCGTACAAGACATGGGACGAATTAAAAACGGCACTCCTCAAAGAATTCCCGGACACACTTGACAGCAAAGCGGTCCACGAAATGATGTCAGAAAGAAAGAAAAGAAGAGGTGAGAAATGCATTGATTACATGCTCATCATGAAGGAATTAGGAAAAAGGGGGAAGATTCCTGATTACGTTGCGATTAAATATATAGTCGATGGCATCATAGACGAAGAAATTAATAAAATTATGTTATATGGAGTCACGACATATTCTGAGCTGAAAGATAAACTCAGAATATACGAAAGTGTGAAAGAAAAAATGACCACGATCACGAGAAACAAAAAAAACACCCTGGGGTGTCAGTCGACTAAGTCAGATTTTATGAAGCGATGTTATGGTTGCGGCGAGAAGAACCACGAGTCAATTCGGTGCCCGTACAGAGAGAAAGGCCTTAAATGCTTTAAATGTAACGAGTTCGGTCATATTTCAACGCAATGCAAAATGCGCGGCGATGACCACATGGCTCCAGGCGGTTCGAGTGAGAAAGAGAAGGCCTGTTCTCGGAAAATGTCGGAAAAACGGCGGTCGGCAATGTTCGCAGCGACGGACATGACAAACCGGGATTCGTGTATGTGCAACCATGACACTGACTGCGGCGGTGAAAACGTCAGGGAGCCGTCAACGTCAAAAGATTCGGAAGTAATGCAAGTCACAAGGAAAGATGTAGAGTATGGAAAAGACGCGGGAAAACCCCTAAAAACGGTGATAGTGGCAGAAAAGCACCATTCTAACGCGCATATTGACTCGGATAGTGACGATAATCTGATGTCGGCAGAACTGTGCACAGAATTGTGTGGCGTAGAATTTAATGACGGTGGTCTAACGCTAACGGGGCTTGGGCGTTCACAAGAGCAATCTTTAGAGAAGACTATGACGACGGTTAATATAGACCAGAGTTTTTCAACCTGTAGGTCGAGTGAAGGTTGTGTGACCATATTTAAAGATGAAAGTGAGGAGCCAAATAACGTGAATTGTATTACAGATGAGAAGGAAGTTTTGCTGGAGCAAATCAGTAATCTGTTAGTAAGGCGGGAAGCTCTCAAGTGCATAGAAACTTATCATCCAGTCCAGGTGAAGGAAGCGCCTCCGGACCTGAGGATTGTATTGAAATATGATGTGCCCGTAGCACGACGGTCTCGACGATTATCTTACATAGAAAACACGGTTGACGAATGGACTAAAGATGAAATTACCAGGCAAAAATTATCTGAGTACAATAGTCCATTTATGTTGATAAACAAGAAAGACTATTCTGATAAGAAAAAGAAAGTTAAGCAGAAAAAGCATAGACATTACAACAAAAGACATAAGAAGAGCAAGTTTGGATTTCAGGTGTTTTAGAGAACTTTTTCATTTCGTTTTTTTTTGTTGTATTATTAGGTGTAAGGTGTTTAAGTTTATTTAAGAAGTTGTTTATGTTCTATTCTAAGATGTTTAAGTTGTTTTATGTAGGAAGTAATGATGCGAGTACTGTATGATAAGAGGATTTGTGAGGTGATAAGGAGTGTCTGGGGACAGACACAGGAGCAGGACGGCCGAATGTAGGAATGGAACGCTGTTGTATGCATGACTGTAAGAAAGAGCTGAATGCTAAGGTGTAAATGAGACAGATGATGTATGCCAAAGACGTATGCTTGGTATGACGTTGAAGGTATTTAAAAAGGGGAATGACAGTTGACTTTTTGAATGACGGAGTTTTTACTAAGATGTGTTTTTAAGAGATTTAATAGTTTTTAGAAGAATAAACAAGTATAACTACTTGATTGTATGATTTCTCTGTCTTCAGCCCTTTTATTCCCACATTAATATGTCGAAGATCGGAAATCGATACTCAGAAATTAAAATAAAATTATTTTAAGCATTAAATACAATAAGCATTGTTTATAATAATGATTTATGCTTTTCTAATGTAATTTTAATAGTTTTTTGGACATTCAATTGAACTGAGTCAATAACACTCGAGGACCTTAGACCATAGTCATTTATTGAATTTCGCGCCGAATTGTTTCTATATTTGAATTTTTCTTCGAATGCGCTCGTCGTATAAAATTATTTTTATTTATTTTACAATTAAGTATTTATTTTTGATACTTTTCTAATAGTTTGCTACAGAATGCCCAGTATACATTTTTTAGGTAGGCTGAGCAGAAGTTTGGGAATGATGATAAATTAATTGTATAAATTGCGTATTCCGCAATCACTTTACATTTTAATATGTGTTGTTAGTTTTATGAGCTTGGTAGTTTTTGTTTCTATTAGTTTACTTGAGTAATAGTAATTGTTTGTTTTTGTGGTAGTTTCCCAACGAAATTTAAAAAAAACTTTCCATGTTTATGTCGGACCACGCACAATGAAAGGTTCCGTTAGGGTTGAATATTCACGCATGCACAATGTACATCATCATTAATTTGATTCACTGCAAAAATAAGTTTGTTTTTCATAAACCCATCATTCATAAGGTACCTACTCAAAAATTAAAGTGCCAGCCAGAAAAGAAAAGTCCTACTGTTTTCTTATGGGGAATAACATCTTGAGCATTTCTTACTATTGAGATTTAAAATGCCAAAAATCTTATTTTTAACCGACTTCTTATAACAAGTGTTTTAAGCATAACATTTAAAAATACTTACCAACTTTAAATTGAATATAACGTCCCGAACATATTTTGACTGTGACCAAATGTAAGTATGTACGCAGTATAGAATGAGAGATTTGCTATATTATTTGAAGACCAGACGTCTGATAGGATCTCTTGGAATCTAGAATAATCACAGAACTATATTTTGTAGTTTTTTTTTTATTTTAGGCTGTGGTTTCAGATATATTGTTTCTATTTAATAGAATAATAAATATTTTTTTTTTAGTTATTAAAAAATATGTTTGTGACCCTCACGACAAATCCTTTCATTTGATATATCACACGGTACTTACAGTAAGCAAAGCTTTTTCATTTCTCATACTCGGAAAGTAGTATTTGTTTGATCCGAATAGCGGGTGGAAGACGTTGCTTCCCACCTTAAGGCGGGAAAGACTCATAGTAATTGCTTCCCTCTCTAGGTCGGGAATGAATTTAAAAATAGAACTAAATTGGTTAAGTAGTCAGCTACGAAATTTTTACATAATTAAGAAAAATGTTGCGGTCTTGTGAGTGTATAAACAGCCAGTGTGAAAAAAATACCTATCAAGCGGGACGGCCCGCGGCAGTGACGCGGTGTGTTCCATATTTAAAATAGCACACAAATTATTGTTCTAATATTTCAATTAATTTTAAATAGGTACCTATTATTCATGTTATTATTATCAATAAATATTTTAGAAAGACCACTATTTTTTACTTTCCTTATATTCGAAATGAAAAATAGAGTGTTTAACACGGGTGAAAGTCATCAATTCCTACTCGGACTATAGTCTAAATACCTCGTATGGGAATAGATTCCTTTCGACCCTTGTATAACAATCTACTATTTACCCGACTGCGCTAGAAGGAGGGTTATGTATTTACTGTGAGAGTGACACTGGGCATATCAAAATAAAAAAAAAACAAAATGGCGGATTTTTGGCGCCATATTATGCCTTCAATAATTTTTTTTTTCTCAATACCTATCGAGTGGGGTCTCAAAATAAAGGGTTTTAAAAGGTGATTACAAAAATATATACAACTTATATGGTTAAAAGTAATTCAAAGTGACAAATCGTAAAAAACAGGTATCAAGAACTAAATCGTCTGCGAAACACATCTTTCACATTTGTAAACTAAAAAGCTGGAAATAAAAAAAAGTAATTAGAAAAATTAAAAAAACCCGACTGCATCCTTGTACTAAAACTAACTGAAAAGCTAAAAACAAGCCCATTTTAAATAAAATAAAATTTGGAAGCAGGCGGGACGCATTTGAGTTTGAAACTATAATAATGGTATTTTTTTTATCTAATGTGACCCCATATTCATAATTAATTTATTCATGTTACACGTCCGTATTTGAGTCACAGAAATTTATATGTGTACCAAATTTCAACTTAATCGGTCTAGTAGATTCGAAACAAATCGATTGTAACAAACCTATAGACAGACACACGAGTGATCCTACAAGGGTTCCGTTTTTTCATTCGGACGTAGGAAACCATAAAAAGTTACACCCCTATCCACACTGTACGTGTTTGTACTTATTAAAATGATTATATTTCAAAAACTATTAATTAATGATAAAATATACCAAAGAGTTTTTATTCAGTCTCAACAATTTTTTTATTTTTTTTTTAAATACCGATTATCGATTAGGCTTTATGACATTTTTGAATCGGAATAAGAAAATTGGGTGGATGGTCAGCACTAAGAGGTGTCACGTCGCAACACAATTTTTAGTAATTTTTATCAAGATTTGATCATGTTTTTTATGTAGTTTATGTATGAAAAATGGTAAAAGTAAGAATGCAGAGAGAATGACAATATCTTTATTTTTTCCCTTTTGCATATTTTCATCAAGAGATTAGATGGTTTATGTACATATTTTCAGCGATTTTGAGGTGTCTACCTTTTGGATAGGTGTAGTAATATCTATTTTATACAACTTTCACAGTAGAATGACGCGGTTTTACCGACCTCAGCATATAGTTAAAGATATTTGCCACAAACTTATTTTACAAAATAGGCGCGGTAACACAGTTTTCTTAATAAATTCGAATGCTGAAAGTTAAAGTAAATTTCTGATTATCATGACGTAATTCGCAACACCCCGTCGAGTCAGCTGGTGTGTCATATGTCAAAATTTTGTCGAGCAGAGAGGTTAAAGTAGGGAAGTTTGCGATGGGTTAGCTGTTAGCAAGTTCATAGTCAAGGCACAGAATAATTAATATTACTAGTCAAGGTTTCTCGAGTCGCTGTTATTTATTGTAACGACCCAAAATAACAAATTGCCTACAATTTGTCACTTTCTTTTTTCTTTCCACGATTTAATAAAACACTACCTATAGCCAACACTATTTGTATTGACTATAGGTAGTGGTAGTGCTAGTAGTCAATACTATTTGTATTGACTATAGGTGGTCAATACATACACATATATTGTAGCTTTGAGTTAGGCTTTTGATATATTGTACCAACAAAATCATCATAATTTTGGTGTCACATACAGGGTTATTTTAAATTGGTTAGCTAAACTCCGCAGTCGCGATGGCGTATTTCCCTTTCCGTGTTCAACTGGCGACATCGGTCTCGCGAAATCCACACGCTTTTGTTTTACTACGGAATCCTACGAGTCCGTGTTCAATTCGCGTCAACTGAGCACGCCTTTGTGATCAAGTGGCGCTGGGTAAGGTTTAACGCCATAGGATGCAAGGGCAAGCGAAGGGCACCCCGAGGTTCGGTTTGGTTAGGTTACTTTAAACCCAGAAATAGCCCGCGAAGCGGGGCTCCGTCGACATAGGATGAAAAAAAAGTGTTTATCATATTAGACTAAATAGGTTTTATGTCTATTGAGTGGTATATCACAGGTTAAAAAACCGTGTTCAATTCAATTGCACACTATTTTGTAAAACTTCTTTTAACGTTGCTTGATCGCAAAAGCGTTCTCAGTTGACGCGAATTGAACACGGGCTCGTAGAATTCCGTAGTAAAACAAAAGCGTGTTGATTTCGCGAGACCGGTGTCGCCAGTTGAACACGGAAAGGGAAATACGCGTCGCGATGGGTATCGACATCTAAATAATATATTAAAAAAAAACCGTCGGGTCATCGACCGCAGTTGTTGTAGTCACTTGAAATAGATATCAGTTTAAAAAAAAAACTGTTTTTTTTTAAGTTAGGCCATTGGGCGTTTTTATCATTTTTATGGACGTCTACGGCCATCACTATATCACAGGGAAATAAAATGTATGGAAATATATGAAGACACTTTTAAATTTCCGTCCACATCAGTAACTTTAAAACGGGCACGTATTTCCATACATTGTCTCTGACTTCTTACATACTAATAGTCAATAGATGTTCAATGACTTGAAAGTAATAACAGTACAGCCACTCGCCGTCAGAATCAAGATACGGTGTAAGTGATGGCAGGTAACTCACAATCTCCAAAGGGTATCGCATCTGTAACGTCACAACTTGTGCGGTAGAGACACAGTAGAATTATAAACCAGTATATCAACTAGCACGGTGAAAATTGGAACACAAAGGCAAAGGAGAGACAAACGTGGAGCAAAATGGAGGCCTTCCCCCGTTGAGGGGTCCATATTGAAATATATAAAGGAAATTACAAATTGTGTTGGTAATTGAAAAAAGAATATTTTTTAGAAATCTATATAAAAGGAAAGCAAACATTTTATTAATTTAGAACATTATTTTGTTATGCGATTGTAACTTTATAATCATGGCAGATATAAATTGTAATAATTTTGTTATTTTATGATATATTTGTTTTTATAAGTCATTCATTATGAAATAAAGAGGCTATAATAATAATAATATCAACTAGCAGCAATTGTTTCGATCTAGCCTGCCCCTTGCTGCCTTCCCCTAGCAAGCCCAGAGGACCATACCGCAAGGACAACCTCCTTAGCGTGTAGTCGCTTAGTTTTTACGTTTTTGTCCTGCCTGGAGGTCTTAAATTCTTAATGTATTAAGACTTCCAGGCCTTGTGTGAGTTTAATATTCATAATTATTTTACTAGCTTCTGCCCGCGACTTCGTCCGCGTGAAATTTATTGTTCCCGCGACCCACCTCGTCGCATCGCATCGTCTGCTTACGCTATTACTTTGTTTTCACTTAGCGTTCTTTTTGAGTTTCTTTTGCTCATCTCCAAAGGGTCCTAGCGTGGTATTAAATAGCCTATCCATAGCCTTCCTCAAGACTTGGGCTATCAAATGCAAAAATCTTCAGCTTTATTTTTAGTATAGATATGAATAAACCTTCTGATATAATTTCTCTAAAATTCTCAATGATGGTGAAATCCGTATCAAAATACGTTGCGTAGTTAATAAAAAGAAAAACGCCGTCACACAGATATTATGTAACACGAAAAGCGAGTTTAATTTATAATAGATACAGATTATCTTCGTTGAGGAGCCTGTGGCTAAACAATAACAGCCGCACAGGTCGATCGATCAGGTTAAGCTACGCTTGCCGCGGTTGGTCTGTGGATGGGTGACCATCTTTACATACCGAGACCCCTCCGTGCCTCGGATAGCATCGCTAAGCCGTTGGTCCCAGCTGTCATTCGCGGATCTTTGACAGTCGTTACGGGTAGTCAGAAGCCCGAAAGTCTAACAACCAGTCTTACCAAGGGGTATCGACTATCGTATTACCCAGTAACTGGGTTGTGGACGTCAGATAGGCAGTCGCTACATGTAAAATACTGGTATTGAGCTGCATCCGGTTAGACTGGAAGCGGACCCCAACACAGTTGGGGAAATTCTAGGCAAATAATGACAGATTATCTACGTTCCCCTTTGCACAAAACCACTGTCTGGAGTTGTTTTACTGCTTATTCTATGTACTGTAGCAGAGGTATATGTTGTACGTTGTAATTTGCTTCAGTTCCGGTAGTAGATATCAAGAGGTAATTGATTTGTAGTGATTCATCGAAGTACCTAATGATTACCTATGTGAGTCATCTTTTGGACCAGTAGTTTCAAGATCGGAGTTTTTTTGTTCGGTTTGGTAACGGATGAGTAAAATTGAGAGTTTTTTGACCTGTGTCTGTTGCAAGCCACTTTTTAACCAACCTATGGAGGTAACTCTGTGTAGGTACTAACCGAAAGCGATTGTCGTGCAAATACGCGATTTCGCGTGAACACTCGAATCGTTTACATGAATTCTGACGTACACACGCGACTTCACTAATTGCGCGAGTATAACGCCACGAAAGATGAGACTTGACCCCGCCTCCCGCGCTTTTTCCGCCGCCCCTATGAAGTCCGGTCCCGTCCTGCGCTCAGACCTCATACCGCTAAAGAGACCTAAAATCGTGTACTGCGCAAGTCAAACCACGTGGCGTGTCAAGTTTCATCTTTCGTGGCGCTAACTATATAACCTTATTCATATAAACGACGATCGCGTTCTCGCGAGACAATCGCTCTGAATAGGACGCGGCCTTTTTTTATGTATGGGAAATCATCAAATGACCCCTCCCGCTCTGGGTGGAGCGGGAGGGAGTGTCAGACTCTTACTGACTAAAACCCATCCGTGTTCCTTCCTTAGCCCTTTATGTTCCGGGGTAGCGGTAACCCTTTCGGACAATCCCGCACCCCCGGCAGGCTTCGGCACTGACAAGCCCCTTCCTTTATGCTGACATCTCTTATGCAACCATTCGATTTTAAAGGTTTTGGAAATCTGTTGGTGTGGGCAACGCGATCGTTATCGTCAGTTTTGGGGTAGACCTTACGGCCAGCAATTTAATAAAAGTCTTTTGGATGATGATTATCATCTTCTAGCTCAAAGGCACAAGTATAAGGCTAGAAATACTCCGACGTCGGTCGCGTACTGATTTATATGGACTCGTGCTCGCTGACCGTCGATGCTACACTATAGACGCCCATTTATCGTCAGCGTCTTGGACGCGACCGACGTCAGCATAAGAGGAATTCAGGCCTAAGATCCATGTTTCTTGGGGTTAGCGCAACACGTTTTCTTCTTCCATTCTCCCCTGTCAACCGTCACGATATCATTCATTCCCTTCTCTTTCATATCATTCTTCAAACAAACCATCCTTGTCTTCGGCCTTCCTCTCCCTATCCATCCACCAACTCCCTATCCATCCACCAACTCCCTATACATCCATATTTATAACGTTTTTAGTCACTTGCCAAGCCAAACGATTATCGTTCAACTTTTCTGTCACTGACGCCATTTTCAAACTTCCCCTTATACCTATAAGTGCTTTTTTTACCGGTTCCAAATTTTTACAGAGTGTTCTACCCATGAATATGAACAACTTTCACTGTGGGGCCAACTCTGAAATTAAGAAATAATAACTAACTGTTTCATACATTAGGTACCTATTGAACATTTGTATTAAACAGCTGATTTTTTTTTCGTGATTTCAGAGTTGGCCCCATAGTGAAAGTTGTTCATATTCATGGGTAGAACACTCTGTAAAAATTTGGAACCGGTAAAAATCATCCGATATACATACGCATTTTTTCATCATCGTCCACTGCTGGATATAGGCCTCCACTTCGACCAGTTCTGCTCGCATTTTTTACTTTATCCAATTTCGTTACTCCCCACACATCCATCTCAATATTTTAATCTCCACAGCGTGCAATCTTTTATCACGGTTCACCAGGATGATAAAGAAGATGACATCATGCCATTTTATAACGGGTACCAAACAGAAATCATTCTTATTACGCCTTGAATTCGCATGTGTAGACTGCGTAAAGAACCTCATTGATGAACTAAGTTTAATGTTGACCTCAGCACTAATTATTCTGAGTGCGCGCTTACTTTCGCAATGTGTACTGTTTTCTTAGGTGAGGTAAGTATATGACTTGACTCTATCAATTCACACCGTGTTCTTGCATTTTCTGTTTACTTAATACGTGCGTGAAAGAATGATGGGCATTTTTGTATGGAGCCTGGCAGTGGCGAAGGGTGTAATTATGACAGAGCTAAGCCTGAGCAAAAAAAATGCCAAAAACATTTCAATTATGAATTGACTATAGTGTGGTTATGTTCTGAATTTTCGGAGGGAACCCGGTGGGAATCGAGTTGTATGGTACCTTCGACACTGGAGCCTAGCCTGATGACCAATAGAGTTCTAATGAGAACCACGAATGACAGCCGGGACCTATGACTTAACGAGCTTTCCGAGGCACGGAGAGGTCTTGGTATTTAAAAATGGTCACCCATCCAGGGACCAACCGCGGCAAGTGCAGCTTAACCCTTAGCTCCCTTAGCTTGCTTTATTATACCCAGCGGGCATACAGCAACCTGCGCGTACAATACCATAATGCATTCAGGGTGTTATTGGGGTTGCCGTGGCGGTGTAGCGCGTCAGGGATGTTCGCGGAGGCGTGCGTCGACGGGTTCGCTGCGATCATGCGGAAGCGATGCGCTTCCGTGATGGCGCGCTTGCGCTCCTCCTCCAATGGCATCCTGAATGTGTTTTCAGACCGGTGGGACACACCCCTCTTACGAAGGTGGTTAAGAGCCCAGACACACTTCTCTAAATAAACTGGTGTGTTAAATTAAGTAATACTAACATTAGGCTAAGTTATACCACACCCCGGAAACTCCATACAACGCTCGCAAAATAATTACCTACTACTACTACATTAAAAAATGACGTTTGTATACGTATGAATGTGTGCGTGAGGTACTTGTGTTTGCGAGCGCTCTTTGTTAAAGAACTGCGACGGTAACCTCGAAGTGCGGGGTGAGGTGCGGTAACTGATGTTAGTGTAGGGAAGGGAGTGTCCTTTGTGAGTGGCCTTTGTGTGTACTACGTACAGAAAGGACACTTCCTTGTGGTATAACCACAGAATACTTAAAGTACTACGTACAGAAAGGACACTTCCTTCCCCGCACTAACATCAGTTACCGCACCTCACCCCGCACTTCGGCATATACGTCGCAGTTCTTTAACAAGAGCGCTCGCAAACACAAGTACCTCACGCACACATTCATACGTATACAAACGTCATTTTTTAATTTAGTAGTAGTAGGTAATTATTTTGCGAGCGTTGTATGGAGTGTCCGGGGTGTGGTTATACTAACACTATATGGATTTATCCGAAATAAATATTTGAATTTGAATTTAACGTGCGGCTGTTATTACTTAGCCATAAGCCCCCTTAATGTTATGATTCAAAAACTAATATTATTGAGAACTGTAGTGAACATTGGCGTCATAAACTAATACTTGCACGTCTGATATCTCTTTAACCCGGTATTTCACAGCCTTCTGCTCATAATGAAAAGTGATGCATATGATATAAACTTTCAGTTGGTGTATTATGTGGTTTTTATTAGACATACCGGCCAAAACGCCCATCATTCTTTCAGAGTGTAAATTGATTGAATGAATGTTTTGCATTGTGTAGATGTTGTCCAGCACCCTAATTGCGTACACACTTACATACACAATCCGAGGGTTTTGAAGGAAATTCGTAACCCATTGCTTCGTTCAATCTCAGAAGATCTATTGGCCAGATCCATCATAGGTTGGAAAAGTTGGAAAAATTCGTGTGCTTAGCAAAGTACAGGTGTGACCAGGTGTGACGCTATGAATGGCTTCGTCCCAACTCTCACCGATCCCGTTGTGGCTGAACTGTCAAAATGAAAGACATGGCGATCAATTATTGTCATTTTATGTGTGCTTTTTAATTGTCTATTAGCAGGCAGGACGTGTTCCTTTTTATCTTCATCATATCCAAAATATAGGTGATCAACATTTGTTTTAGCTGCTTTTACTAAAGTTCTATTTTCTAACTAAAGTTTCTTTTGAGGGTAACGAAACGATGCTACTGCATTCATGCAGTCCTTTAGTTTCATTTTGAATCCAATGAGATACCAAAGAGAAAGAGAAAATTAATTTAAATTTAATTGAATTGTCGTGAGTACGTACCAACCATTAATGGTACCTCCATTAATGGTAGGTACTCACGACAATTCAATTAAATTTTATGTACAGCAAGTAATAAGTTAATTACTGATCAATAGACTGCCTAATTGCTGTAATAAATAGGCGTTAATAGTCACCAATATTGCGGTTTTAAATGGGTTTACTATTTTATTGATTACTAGCTGTGCCCCGCGGTTTCACCCGCGTAAATGTCGATCCCGTGGGAATATCGGGATAAAAACTATCCTATGTCCTTTCCCGGGACTCAAACTATCTCTATACCAAACTAGCTGCGCCCCGCGGTTTTACCCGCATAAGTCTCGATCCCGTGGGAATATCGGGATAAAAAGTACCCTATGTCCTTTTCCGGGACTCAAGCTATCTCTATACCAAATTTCATCAAAATTGGTCCAGCCGTTTGAGCGTGAAGAAGTAACAAACATATAAACACACACACACACTCACAAACTTTCGCCTTTATAATATTAGTGTGATGTGATTTCATCGAAATCGGTCCAGCCGTTTTCATGTTATGTCGTGACAACGGAAAACGGGTTTCATTTTTATATATATAGATTGACTCGATCTTGGCTTACTTTATCGCAAGAAAAGTAAGTACCTACATCATTTTATAAAAAAATCTGAAGACAAAACAACAAAAACATAGGGCGAACACCGCCAATGAAACTCAGAACCGCGTTAAAAAGCTGTCATTAACAATATTCTAAAGAAAATGAAACTGACAACTCTTGAAGGCAGTTTGGATGTGCTGGAGGCCAATTCCCGTTATTAAAAACGTTAAAAATGTAGTCGCAATCTCATCTCAGCGACAATCAATGTCAAAATCTTGTCAAGAAATTAGAGGTATTTTTGACAGATTGAGACTGAAATCCGACTGTAAAGGCACATGATTAGACAAACGGAACAGATACAAAGCTTCAAACAACCGCGCGAATCGGTTGCACTACTACAAGCACGCGGGGCATGTGTGCGTGACCACTGGCCGCTTGTCACGTACGCGGCGAGACTGGATAAAACCGGTTTACGCTAGCACAGCTAGTTGACAATCTCAGGGTCAGTGCGACGCATGTTGTTTGTTTGGTTAGTTCCAAGTTTGAATATTTTAATGTAAAAACGTAGTAGGTATATTATTGTTAATAATGGTGGTTTATTGTACTGTGTGTATGAATAATACTAGAAAAAATAAAGATATATCATACTGCAACTATCCCAAGGAGTACAATAGGTAGGTAAATATTTGATTACTTCTTTTTCAAGTAAGTACCTTTTTGATAAGAAGACGGTTGCACACGGTGTGTTTTTACCTTTTTATTATTATTACAAGTTTTCACTATATATTTGTAGGTACGTGGATGGGTTGGTATGTAGTAGGTATGTGTGTTAAGTTTAAATATTGCAAATAAGGTTTCATTCAACCACTTCCCGATGTCTGATTGAGCTGAAATTTTGTATACCTGCGTAACTTCGGTGATAATGCAATAATAAGATATAACCTGACGCTGCACCCAGGATTATCTCCCCACTAGGGAACTCGTTCAACGGTTAGTAGCACGATCACGAAATTTTTATGATAGATGAATTTTGATAATTCGACACGATATTAATCATGAACTGCTGCTGCAGCCAGCATTGTCTCCTTACGAGGGAACTCTTTAACGGTTAGTAGCATGGACTTGAAAGTGAAACTTTTTATTTAAATTTAATTTTGCTTGCTAAACATGATCTTCACCATAGACTGCTGCTGCAGACAGGTCTTCTCACGATGGAACTCCTCAACGGCCATAATAGCATGATCATGAAAGTTTGAATACGAGTTTAAAAAGCATTTTTAATCGAAACTTATTATTAATACCTACATCGTACTTATTTCTCGCTACTAGTAGGTCTTGAAATTAAATAAATATTTAAAAAATAGGTATACATATAATCTTTAAAGTATAGGTCTACCTATGTCTTTTGTATAATAGTGTTCGGTTCGCATTTCCATTTTATTTTTGTTTCAGCTCAAAGCATTTACCACACCATTAAAAGAAACAATAAATGATTAAAAAACAAAAATTATAAAAAGAAAATTATTAGAGTAAGTAATTTGTATATCATACTGAATAATAAAACTATTTAACAAATGTTTTGTTTAATTTGTTTTAACCTATTGTGACAACCCTACCAAAATAGGTAACAATTTCGCACGTTCCTAAGAAGCTTTGCCTCTGTTCCGTTTGTCTACTCATGTGGTAAAGGTATGATTCCGATCTCGGCAGCACGCAGCTACTACACTACTGGTCCTCATACATTTTCTATAGGTTTATATGAGATTACATTCCGAGCACGGCAGCAATGCTGCGCGACATTCCTATAGAGAACATATGGGGACCAGCAGTGCTGCGGCAGCACTGCTGCGTGCTGCCGAGATCGGAATCATACCTTATGGTAGGTTCACACGCGCGCGTTTAACTCTACATTCAACGTGCACATTCACATTCACGAGCGTGTAAACGGTACGCCCGAGCCCGTGAACGCGCTTGTGAACGTGAATGCCGCGAATCGGGCAAGTGTCGGTTTTTTGGCAAAGTTCAAAGGATGAATGTGCGGGCGCCCGGTGACTGTTTACACGCGCGCGGGCAGTCAGTCTCTCTCTCAGTGGATCTTCATTCGTTGCTAAGAAAGTCGCTACGATCGGAGATTACAACATGGCGGAATGGTCAAACGAGACAATTTTGACGTTCCTGGAATATTACCAGGAAGAAGAAGTATTATGGAACCCCGGACATAAATTCCATAAGGACAAGAAAAAAATTCACGATACTTGGACGAAAATTGGTAGATTACTAAATGTGTGTCTTTTTCCAATAAAAATAAGTTAAGCCAAAGGATATGGCAGCAACAACACCGAGATCCTAGCTGCTCGCCATTCTGGCACTGACTGACACGACGGCGTGCGTGTGAACAGCTTGAATGTCCGCCGGCCCGGGACGGGCTGCATGCCGCGCAGCCCGCCAGGCAGCCTGCCGGGCTGCACGGCGCGCGTGTGACCGTAGCATTAAACGTTCTTAAAGTGAATTGCCTCTCTGATCGCGTTCAGTTTCAATGGTAATGCCTTTAGTAGATAGATAAGCTTTAAACAATTAATTTTTGCGATTATAGCTGTTAGTTATTAGTGTCCAAAAACGGATATAGACGAAAGCCCATGTCGCGTCGTGGTGAAAAGGTTATCAGTCATCATGATCATCGTCTGCTAGCGGGGTAGCGGAGTAGCTTGGTACTTAGAGGTGCACGTGCCTAAATAATAACAGCCGCACGGATCGATCGAAGGTTAAGCTAGCGTTTGTCGGGGTCGGTTCGTGGATGGGTGACCATCCATTACAAACATATCGAGACCCTGCGTTCCTCGATTTATCCTCGGAAAGCAAGTTAAGCCGTTGATCCTGGCTGTCATTCGTAAATCTTTGACAGTCGTTACGGGTGCAAGCCCAAATGTCTGACAACCAGTACTAACTGGGTTGTGGAGGTCAGATTGGCAGTTGCTCCATGTAAGATACTGGAATTGCATTCGGTTAGACTGGAAGCCGACCCAAACATAGCCAGAAAAAGATTAGGTAGATTGAAGCTTGGTCACGGAGCCAACTGGCAACTGGTCATGGAGCGCCACTCTTTTAAAACCCGCACCCTAATTGCGTAACACACTATCAACCTGAATCATTTTGAAGCCAATTGCTAATCCATTGCTTCTTAAGTTCGAAAAATTTGTCTGCTCAGCACGTAAATAACGCAATGAATGTTGTTGAACTGTCAAAATGAAACCGATTCCGATTGATAATGTGTTACGCAATTGCCCCGCGGGTTTAAATCTCGTATTGTAAGTCAATATCACAACACTGAATCATCATGAAGCATTCTTCTGCCCTCATCCCAATTCATTTGGGTCGGTGCAACATGTCTATTTCTTCCATACTTCTCTATTAGTCGTCATCTCGGTAGCCACCCCCTTTCTAACCATATCAGCATCACAACACTGAATAACTGATAGGTACAAATAGATACTTTGTATGCTCTCATAACAACGGGCACATGATTTGAAATACGAACTACCCGCGGTATTCACAGAGGTACGGTAAACAAGGAAACTCTACAATAAATAAACTCTCATATATTAAGTTTTGTTTTTGGCGTTGCCCCGCTACCTAGTGCGATTTCCTTCCAGGAATTGTGTCTTAAATAGAATAGAATTTATTTTTCTTACCACAAATTACAGGAATACTGGTGCTAAGCCGAGTTTTTTACAAAACCTGTAAGTCAGGTCACCAGGCCCCCTTATACAATTAGGAGGTGGTGGTGGTGGTGACGGTGGTGGTGGAGGGTGGTGGAAGTGGTGGTGGAGGTGGCGGTGGAGGGTGGTGGAGGTGGTGGTGGTGGTGGTGGTGACGGCGGTGGTGGAGGGTGGTGGAGGTGGTGGTGGCGGTGGTGGTGGAGGTGGCGGTGGAGGGTGGGGGAAGTGGTGGTGGTGGTGGTGGTGACGGTGGTGATGGAGGGTGGTGGAGGTGGTGGTGGGGTGGAGTGGTGGTGGCGTTTGCCCTGCAGCGGTTTGCAGTGGGACATCACAGGCTTTTAATAATCCTTCGATATAAAAATGTAAACAACGTTGAGGTTGGCTTGCAGTCCAACAAGCTTATTAGATGCCGTTGAACAGATACCATTCAACATAATACTACAATTAAACACACAATGACCAATAACAGTGATTCCAGCTTTCGACCTTATGCGAAGTCGTGTGTGCTCAGTAAATCGAGACAAATGCAAACATTATGTTAAACGTCTGTGTTGCCACTGTGAAAATATGGTACTTGAAACTTATGGCTTGTGTTGCAATGTTGCGTAACTGAAAATTTAATCACTAGTTTTTTTTTTTTTTTTTTGTAAACTTATAAAAAGCGGCCAAAAGCGAGTCGGACTCGCACGACCGGAAGGGTCCGGTCCACTATACGTATAACACAACAACATAATTATCGCTCATTTGGAGAAAGAAAAAACGACGTAACTGCTACTTTTTTTTAAGTCTTTGCTTTCCTAATGTAAATACGCTTTCGAAGCGCTTGCCAGCATATTTAACAAATTTTTGAATGAATTGCACCGATCCCAGCGTGGTTAAACCAGACTCGATTAATCGAATGAACCCCAAGATTCGCACTAGCTCCTGTAGCCTCATTTTCATGGTGCTACAGCGACCATTGCATATCAAGGAATAGACCGGGGGGCGCGGTAATGGTAGGGAAGACGTGCCCGAGGGATAGGTAAGGATTTAAGAGCCTACCGGATATGCATCCTAGAGTAAGCATTGGACTAGTGGAAAGACGGGTAATTATATCTATGGATGGGCATCTTTTAACGACCTTGCCGTCAGGCTGGTTCAGGTCGAGCTTCATCGTTGAGTCTTTTGGCGGGATTCTACTGCTTTCTCGGTTCTTTTGTATCGTTGCTCTGTTGTGTTGTGTTGGATGTTGCTGTTTTCCATGTCGTCATCGGATGTTTCGCTACTCTCCGTTTCCGGTTTTTTGTAAATCTCACTAGCAGCAATCTTGATCTTACTTCTGTCTTCGGCTGTATTCATCCAAAAGTTGATTTCCTTGTCAAAGTACTTCATGTCCTGTTTTAAATTGTCGTTCCATGTGTAAATAGGTCGGCCGACCTTCCTGGATTTGGCCTTGTACTGCATTGCTGCATGCAGCAGGTGTGGTTTGCGGCGCCTGTAGACATGTGCGAGGTAGCACATCCTGTGGTTCTTGATGCGTTTGGTTACTGTTTTTCCGTCTAAGATTTCATGCATTTTCTTTTGTCTTGGTTTATTCCTAGAGTGGTTAATCAAGTCTCTCATGATAACTCGCTCGTATCTTCTGAGTCTTGACCTGTTGGCTTTGGTAAGTGCCGATACTTTCAAACCATGTATCATGCACGGTACGATCACCATTCGATACATAAGTCTGGCTAATTTCCAGTCCATATTTGAGTTATTTATGAATGGTATTAACGATTTGGCGTTTTTCATGGCCTGTTCGCAACGTTTTTTTATAGTTCTTTTTCTGCTTAATGTAGACGTTATGTATGTACCTAGGTATTTTATTTCGTCACATGTCGCTATATTTATTCCATTAAGGGTTATGTGTGTCGTTATCTGTGTAGCTATGGGGTCCCTAATTAGTATTTTTGTTTTTGTTTCGTTAATTTGGAGGCCTACACTATCTAGTAGGGGTTTAATATGGTATACGATACCTTCTAACCCTTTTAGGTCATCTGTAATGATGATAAGGTCGTCCGCAAATGATAGTACTAGGGGGAGTGAGATTTCACGATCCTGGTCAAGTTTTATTAATTGGGTTTCCTCTTCGAGAGTTCTAAGGACTTCGTCGATGACCAGTGTAAACAGGCGAGGGGACAGAGGGCAACCTTGTTTAACTCCCTTTCCCTTAATAATCCAACTACTTTGCTGGCCACACCATTTGATGCATGTACGTTCATTCATGCATACCTTGATTATCCTGTTGGTTAGCGATTTGTTGGTTCGTTGTAATAGGATATCCCTTAGTACATTGAGGTCGACGTTGTCAAAGGCCTTTTCTATGTCGAGGGCGAGTACATAAATTCTTTTACCTGCACGCCATTCTTCGTCTAAGGTCCTTTTAAGCGTAAAGATATGGTCGTCTGTTGATCTATTATTTAAAAAAGCAGCTTGGTAGTTGCCTAATTCCGTTATAATCTCATCTAGTTTTTTAAGCACGTAGGAGGCGTAAATTCTGTAACCCGTATTGCAAACCGATATGCGGCGATATTCATTCACATCCTTAGGGTTATTGTTTTTTGGAATTGGTACCTGTACTGTCTCCAGCCACGTGTCAGGTGCTTCGTTTAGTGTCCAAGCTTTATTCATGTGATTGGTGACGGCTTCTAGAATTATTTGGGGCATTGCTTTGTAAAGCTCGATTACCACTTGGTCAGTTCCGGGAGCTGTCCCGTTCCGCATTTTATTAATGATTCCCATTACGTCATCCGCAGTGGGTCCATCACACTGTACTTCGGTTATCGGCTTTTTTATATTAACTATTGGTATAAGATGGCCCTCGGATTTTTTTAATATTTGCTCCCATTTGGTCATCGGTATATAAGTAGATTTTTTTCGACGTTTGGTTTGAAGTTTGTTTCTGCCGTAAAAAAAGTATAACATCTGCATGCGTTTTGCAGGGTGGTTTTTCCCCAGACCGTTGAGGCAGGTCCTGCATGCTTTTTGCTCTTCCTGATATTTGACCTTTTGAAGTGTTGCCTGACGTTCTTTTACTAGGTTGTGCCTATTTGGATTATCTGGTTGCCTACTTTGTAAAAATTTCGCCTTTTGTAGGTTAGCAAGAGCTAGTCGATGGTCTCTGGAGAGAACTGGCTGAAAAATCAGAGTTTCCTGGGCAGCCGCCTTTAATATTTCCGTTATGGTATTCCAGGGTATTTCGATGTTTTCGTCCGTTGAGCTGATTTCTATGTCTTTTAGTTTTTTTGTTACGCATTCTTGGAATTTTTTTTTCGTGAATTTACTGTTAAGGGCGGCGTAATAGCACTGTTTATAGTTGAAGTCCTTGGCCGCAATTGTTGTTTCCTTCACGGCTTGCTGTTGTCTTTGTGTATTATTGTGTTTTGTGTTTTCTTTTTTGTTTGAAATTCTGTTTATTCTTAGCAGACCCCAGATTATTTTATGGTC
This sequence comes from Amphipoea lucens, assembly GCA_947508005.1. NCBI lineage: Eukaryota > Metazoa > Arthropoda > Insecta > Lepidoptera > Noctuidae > Amphipoea > Amphipoea lucens. The sequence continues at coordinate 14,818,614 of OX382379.1, forward strand.
GGATGTGCCCCTAGCGGCCCATTCGCCTTGGGAAAAAATACGTTTAAGTACGTCGATGTTTCTTCGTCGGTGTAGTTTTTTTTATTACCGAAATTCATGAGTTTTAAAACTTTGAAGGCCTATAACTTTATGTGGGATAGACGAAACTGGCAACACTTTTTTTTATTTTTGTCTCGACTATTGGTAAATTCATCTAAAATTATTGTTTGGTAAATAGTAAAATCGGCTATAAAAAAAAAAAACTATAGGGCCTAGGTAGTTTTTTTTTGGGCCGGGTAGGTAGCTGCAGACGACCCCACCTATCTGCCATTTTCGTGTGTTGAACGTTCTGCCGAACACCCTGTACTTATATCTGCATGGTAACACCTTGTCTCAGCTGGATTTTACCGTGTTCTCAATTGCTTACTTGCCATACCAATCAATAAAGAAGGAAAAAGTATTTACTGGATGCGTTTCTGACTACCCGTAACGACTGTCAAAGATCTACGAATGACAGCCGGGACCAGTTTAACGTGCTTTCCGAGACACGAAGGGGACTCGATATAAAATGAATGATCACCCATCCATGAACTGACCGCGGCGAGTGTAGCTTAACCTTAGATCGACCTGTGTGGCTGAGACATTCCAAAGTGCTAAATAACATTCCCAGACAGATTCTTTTCACAGCAGTTACTTCCAGTCCGTCGAACAAACACCAAACAATGTAAGGCCATCTAGTTTTAGACCTCAAGTGTCAGTCATTCTATCAAGTATTCTACAGTCAACAGATATGTTTGATCAATCACAGTAATATTATAAAGGCGAATGTTTGTGAATGTGTGTGTGTGTGTGTGTTTGTGTGTGTGTTTATATGTTTGTTACTTCTTCACGCCTAAACCACAGAACCGATTTAGATGAAATTTGGTATAGAGATAGTTTGAGTCCCGGGAAAGGACATAGGCTACTTTTTATCCCGATATTCCCACGGGATCGAAACTTATGAGGGTGAAACCGCGGGGCGCAGCTAGTAATATTATAAATTCGAGAGTAACTCTGTCTGTCTGTCTGTTACCTTTTCACGCCTAAACCGCTGAAGCGATTTGGATGAAATTTGGTATTTATTTATTTATTTACTAGCTTCTGCCCGCGACTTCGTCCGCGTGAAATTCGTACTTTCCTCTAAAAGTTTCGAAAATGAATGTTGGTATGATCTTTATAATTAACTTAAATAAATAAGTATTCGGGCCAATTTTTAAGTTTATAGAACAAAGGAATCAGATTTTTCAAAGAAACTATCCCCGCTTTTCATCCCCACAGGGGTAGAATTTTGAAAAATCGTTATTATGTGTTCATAACTTGACTCAAAGTTTATTTATACCAATTTTCGAGCTAATCAAGCCACGCAGTAAAATCCTCCCCTTTAAAATTAACTACCTCTTTTCATACAGTTAGGGGTAGATTTTCGAAAAAACCTGATACACGTTGTTAATTATTTTTAGTCCTTAGTATAAATATTGAGTTCCAAGTTAATCGGACAGGGCGTTAAAATTCTTCCATACTTATTTTAACACCCCCCCATTACCTCTTTAGGGGGTATTTTAGAAAAACGAAAAATTCCAAATTTCATAATTTACTTAGATAAGTATTCGTGCCAAGTTTCAAGGTTATTAACTCAATAAATAAGATTTTTCATACAAACAAAATCCCCCCTTTTCACCCTCTTAAAGGTTGAATTTCCAAAAACCCCTTCTTATTCGATACCTACTCTGCACGAAGAACACAACCTCCAAAACTCATGTCCCTAGGACCAGCAGTTTAGACTGTGCGTTGATATTTCAGTCAGTTCGTTCATCCTCCTTTGGGGGAGAAATTATCAAAAACGCTGAGACACGTATAAATTAATTTTCAATCATTAGCCTAAATACAAAATTTGAAGACCCTAACTTTTAAACTGACGGACTTTCATACACAACTTTATCCCCCTTTTTAACCCTTTGGGGTTGGAATTATCAAAAACGCTGAGACACGTATAAATTAATTTTTAGTCGTCAGCCTAAACACAAAATTTGAAGATCCTAACTTTAAAACTGACGGACTTTCATAAAAACTTTCATCCCCTATTTAACTCCCTTAGGGGTTGAATTTAAAAAATCCTTCCTAATTCCTTGTCTACATTATAAAGGGAACCATTGTAAAATTTCAAAATAAATACCTATAACTACCTACTTTAATTAATAAAAGTACCTACGCTTAATAATTTTTAATTTGAACGAATATTCAAACACTACCAAAACAACTCATACCTATTTTACAAAATAACAACAAAAGAAATTCAAATAAACAATTTAAAGACTAAAAGTCGCGCTGATAAGCACGGTTTCTCAATATCAATTATTGTCTGTCAATAAGGTCGAACGCTCTGAACGCATCAACAGCCAAATATTGAATGAAGCTCGCTCTGACGCTCTTCGGACCTCCCGCCTTTTTATACACTACCGCGACCAGTGTCGAGCGCGGCAACCGTTACACAAATATAATCCTTATAGCATGATTCAGACGTGTGACGGCGCGATGGCTTATTTCATGTATAAGTTTGGTGTTTCTATACCGATTTCTATGATTCTTTTTTTATTGAATAGGTAATAATGTTAACTTTTTTAAATTAGGGATGAGTGAGAGTATTATAAACGTAAGAGTAAACAAATATAATCAGAATGCTCCGAACTGCTAAGCTATCAGGAGTTACACGTGTTATTGTGAGTCAACCATAAAAGATAGACATATGCTGTTGCGGGATATTTTTTAGACAATTTTATCTAGAATATTTCCGTCATACATGATTTCTATGTAACTTTAACCATTAAGGCTGCACACGCGACGGAAGCTTAAAAAATGGAGTAACTTCTCCCGTTTTACCAACATTTCCCTTCACTACTCTGCTCCTATTGATTGTAGCGTGATGAAAAGTATACTATAACCTGCCCAGGAGTATGAAGAATAATTGTACCAAGTTTCGTTAAAATCCGTCCAGTAGTTTTTGTTTTTATAAGGAACATACAGACCGACAGACAGACAGACAGACAGACAGACAAAAATTTTACTGATTGCATTTTTGGCATCAGTATCGATCACTAATCACCCCCTGATAGTTATTTTGAAAATATATTTCATGTACAGAATTGACCTCTCTACAGATTTATTATAAGTATAGATTTGGATCGCCAACAGAGGCTACACAGTCACATTCATAGCAACATGAAGAGGGACAAATAAAAGTGTGCGCCTCCAATTATAGGCGACCACATCTTTCACTTAATATCTAGGTATAAGTTTGACAAGGACGAACACATTAAAATAAATCACAATACAATACACGAAAATTATAGAAAAAAAAAAACAAAATTAAAAGTTAAAGCAAAATAGTACACGTACAAAATAAAATAATACAAACTAATTATAAACAAGTTCAAATAAAATAAACGAAAATGAAAGAATGACACTAGATCAACAGAAAAAAAAATATGTTTAAAAAATATGTTTACTTGGATACTAGGACTTTTAGGTCTTTTTTGAACTTTGATAGTTTACATGTAATATCCAATTCGTTACGCTTCGATACCTCGTTATACTGCCTACAGAGCCTTGGCAAAACGGCGAAGTGTCCGAGGTTTGTTTTGGATCCCGGCACATAGTTCCACATAGATCCCGGTTATAGTGCGCCAAGCGAGATGGTGCACTTATATATAGAGATAGCTTGAGTCCCGGGAAAGGACATAGGATACTTTTTATCCCGATATTCCCACAGGATCAAGACTTATGCGTATATTTAAATAAAATAAAAATAGGAAGCCAAATCTTCAATTGTCATCATCATCATCACCATCAGCCTATAATGTTCCCACTGCTGGGACACAGGCCTCCTCTCTGTGAGAGGGAGTGGGCCGTAATCCACCACGCGGGCCCAGTGTGGGTTGGTAGATGTCGCATGTCTTTGAATTTTTGGTTCTAGGACATGCCGGTTTCCTCACGATGTTTTCCTTCACCGTTTTGAGAGCAGTGGTGATGAAATAATTTACACAAAGTAAAGCGCCTGTCTGGGTTCGAACCTACGACCTACAACTCGTAAGTCGCAGCCGATACCACTGGGCCACCACTGCTCGCCGCGGCCGATACCACTGTCAGACGTTCAATTGTCAGACGTAGGTATAATTACGACAACCTCGTTACAAGATATGCCTTTATTTCACCTAGGGCTGCCTTATCTATAAGTCATATTTATTATTTATATATTGTCTTTAACAATCATCGTGACTGGCCGTTTTGTTATCAGTACCTAGCAATAAAAATAATATAACGTCATCATTTGCCTAGTCTTTGCCCAACTATGTTGGGGTCGGCTTCCAGTCTAACCGGATGCAGCTAAATACCAATATTTTAGTATATTTTTTTTTTGTATCGAGAAAAAAATTCAGTTTATCGTGTATTCCTTTTACTTGATATTAGACCAAAGAGTCAAAAAACATATACCAGAATGTTAAATCCCTATTCCACATACTTAACAAGTTACACGAAATAGAAAAACCACAATTTTTTCAACATATCACCTTAAAATCATGCTTTGTTTCAGATGGTGAAAGACCTCAAATACCGCCTGAAGCACCGCCGTAAGTTCACACCACCTCTCGAAGGCGTTGCCTTTGAGTACGGGTTCAACACCGCTCAAATAGACGGCTGGTTGAACTACTGGGCTGATAAGTACAACTTCAGTGAAAGGGAGGTCTTCCTCAATAAGTTCCCTCACTTCAAAACCAATATCCAAGGACTGGATACCTATTCATTTCATCAGGGTTAAGCCGCAGGTGAGTTTCAGCTAATCAATGAGGAATCTTGGACCCTGGTGCCTGGGGTAGCCGAAGTTATGGCGTTTTTATACTTCGTATCATCTACGGACGTAAAGATTAGTTTAGGACCCGAACTAAGAATGAATGTCAACGTGATTTGACGGTTGTCCTTACTCCTAATGTGTTTTTGCTCGTCCGAAAAAGTTAATTAATCAGGAGTACGGTTTGTTCCGAAATATCGATGATTGTATCATCTATATTTAAATACTATTTTCGAATGGACCCGTACCTTCGTTGACGGACTTAGAGAGTAATCAATCATAAATGCGAAAGTGTGTCTGTCTGTCTATCTGTCTGTTACCTCTTCACGCTTAAACCGCTGAACCGATTTAGATGAAATTTGGTATAGAGGAACTATCTCTATACCAAATTTCATCTAAATCGGTTATAGGATAGTTTTTAGCCTGATATTCCCACGGGAAACTTATGCGGGTGAAACCGCGGGGCGCTGCTAGTGTTTTATAATCACTTCAATAGTTTTTGTGACCAACACAAACAAGTGTCGTTGGTATATTGGTTGCAAGCGCTACTGCTGAGCCTGGGGGTCAGGGTTTGATTCCCGAGTCGGGCAAACTGTTATGGGTTTTTTCCATCTGGAATTTCTCAGTAGCAGCTCGGAGTCTGGATTTGTGCCCGGTTGATGGCAATAGCGTGCGTGATCCATTGTGGCCTTGTGGCCACTCGTTCGATGTCCGCCGCGCACAACATGGATGGAAAGCAGCAGATGATGTAATTTTTTACTCCGTTGGTGTAATTGCCGTATGGCGTTCCAGTGTGAGGATAAATAAAATAAATAAATAAATAAATAGGCTCGCCCGCTGTTATATGGGACTTAAACATGACTGTCGAAATGTGGGTTTACTATATCGATGGTCCCTATTAACAATGTCAGTTCCGCAAAAAGAGTACTGTTCAGTAGATCAGTTCAAAGTTTGTTTTAGCAATTCTATATTTTGTCTACGTCAGTACAAAGTAAACAATACATAAAACAATCAGTGCTAAACATCCACAGTCTTATTTTTTTTTTTTATCGCCAAAACAAACTGAACTGCTGTACTGAACAGCAGTCTTTTTGCGGAACCGACATTGTTAAGGACCATATTTTTTACATTTCTATGATAGGGACCATCGATATAATAGGTAGGTACACCTCTGACTTACCCTTCGGGGATTACGGGCGTAAAGTTATGATTTATTCCCTTGACGTCGAGTCCCGCCACGTCGAGTCGCCGCCACGTCTACTTCAAAAACTCCCCGCTTTTGTTACGATAAACAAAAGTTTCGAATACTGCTATTTTGCTTTACTTGTCTCTTGTGGTAAACAATTAGTTACGATATATTTTGACAATGACAGCCGCACAGGTCGATCGATCAGGTTAAGCTACGCTCGCCGCGGTTGGTCTGTGGATCGGTGACCATCTTCACATACCGAGACCCCTCGGAAAGCACGTTGACCCGTTGGTCCCGTCTGTAATTCGTGGATCTTTGACAGTCGTTACGGGTAGCCAGAAGCCTGAAAGTTTGACAACCATGTCCTTACCAAGGGGTATAGTATTACCCAGTGACTGGGTTCTGGAGGTCAGATAGGCGATTGCTCGGGTAAAATACTGGTATTCAGCTGCATCCGGTTAGATTGTTGGGACTACATAGTTGGGAAAAGGCTAGCCAGAAGATGACAGATTATCTTAGTTCCCCATTTGCACAAAACCACTGTCTGGAGTTGTTCGTGAAATGACAAAAATAAAATAATTTCAATACTTATAAGAAAATGTTTTGCTGTAATTCATGCCATAGAAGCCGTGTGCCCCATATAACTTCCCATCGGCAAAAATTACGAACTTCCATTATAAACAAGATATCATATACAAAGATAAGATATATATATCGTTATAAGAAGAAGAAGAAGACACCTCCTTGTCGGAACCAGTTCGGCACCGCGCTGGCAGGACCCAACATGCTGCTGCGTCCAGCAATCCCGACGACGCAGCTGTACGTGTCCAGACTGCACCACTCCACGAAGGTTGAGGAGATCGTGGAGTACTTGCGTGTGAAGACCAACTGGGCTTTGAGGGTCGAGAAGTTGGAGTCGCGTCACAACACGAGCTTCATGTCGTTCGTGGTGCGTGTTCCGACACACCATCTCGAGAAGTTCCTCAAGGAAGAGTTCTGGCCGAAGGGTGTTGTGTACCGCCGGTTTCGTGGCCGGCTACATGACACCAGTCAGCGAAACACGACGCAGTCACTTCGTGTTTAGTTAGTTTCTTAGTGTAATTATAATTATGTACTCGTATGTATTTATAGTATTTTTAAGTTATATTAATTTTGTATTTTATGTGTTTTCTATGGGCCTTGATGCCTGAAATAAATGGATAAATAAACTTCCTTTCCCTAGGGGATACATTTTTAAAAATCGTGCCTTAGCGTATCGATGGCAACAGTCAGCCCAGAATTTGGCTACGAGCTTGGCACCTTCAGAAGCTCCGTCAACTTCTGTAACGTGCAGACAACAGGACACCAGGGTTCATCAGGATATCTTATGGAAAATTTCATGCTTCTAGTCTAGACCCAGGGCTCTAGGTTGTGCGTTGTCTGTCAGTGACTGAATGTACAGTCACGTCTATAAGTATGTATACACTTGGCTTTATTCAAAGGCGAATTTCTCCTTTATTTTTGAATGAAATTTTATGTTCTTACGAACATAGTATTTTTGAACCCATACGTTTATGTTAAGTGTCGTATTTCAACGTTGCATTCCTTACTTCACGAAAAAATCGTAATTGGAAATTGCCAAGTGTTGACATATTGGTGGTCGTGACTGTACCAGGTGAATTTTTCAAGTGGGCGTGGATGGCCAAATCCGAAACTATGAGGAATAGCGAAAAGTACTCAAAGGAGTCACGGGCTCGATTTTGATGAAAACTAAAACTGCATCATTGGATTTTTGAAAAATCAATATTCCTAGCCAGGAATAGAACCCGTTGATTTTGAAAAAAAAACACACGCTGTATTATTACACCATTCGAGTGTCGCTAATAAGGATCGAATTCTGGGAAGGAATGACATACGGCAAACTAAAGAATAGAGCTCATTACGTTTTCAACTAAAAATCATAATTGATATGCAGTATTTATTATAGTAAATAGTATGTATGTGTAACTTATTTATGTATTTGTGTACCTAATTTTAAGTTTTTTTTTTATCATTGTTCCTCTCAACCAAAGCACCTGCCATCTAATCTCTTCACCACCCTTGGTTGACTGGTAGAGAATGCCTAAGGCATATTAAGTCCGCCTTTGTACCTTTTTGTACGAAAAGTTTAAATAAATAAATAAATATGCTGTCGTGTGATTGATTAATGGAAAAAAGATCCATCTAAAGAAAAGTACAAGAAGTGAGGCAAACGAATGTTCAGTTCAACCCAATATGTATAGAGCTTTGTTTGAATGCAAACAGTAGAACAAAAACAAAGATTTGATTAAAGCCATGATAACACGGAAGAGGAGTAATGTTTGATCTAGACAGCTTCGAGAACTCAGAAAATAAATAGCCAAAGATCAATACAGACATGAGAGCAGTGGTGGCCCAGTGGTAACTGCCGCGACTTACGAGTTGTAAGTCGTAGGTTCGAACCCAGACAGGCGCTTTACTTTGTGTAAATTATTTCATCACCACTGCTCTCAAAACGGTGAAGGAAAACATCGTGAGGAAACCGGCATGTCCTAGAACCAAAAATTCGAAGACATGTGACATCTGTCAACACGCACTGGGCCCGTGAGGTGGATTGTGGCCCACTCCCTCTCACTGAGAGGAGCCGTGTGTCCCAGCAGTGGGAACATTATAGGCTGATGGACAATACAGACATGGATATGACTTTTTGCAAAATATTATCATAGATAGATACACAAATTTAATAAACTGGATTAAAATAAACATTATTCAGTAGACTACCTCGTTGGTCCAGAGGTCGCAAGCGATACTGCTGAGTACGAGGTCCTGGGTTGGATCCTCAAGTTGGGCAAAGTGTGATTAGGTTTTACCTTTGATCAAGTATATAATCAAAGGGTTTTACTATCTAGAATTTCTCAGTAACAGTCCGGAGTTTGGAAGTTGGTGGTTGGAAATACCCCCATGCCTCGGAGAGCACGCTAAGCCTTGCGCCTGAACCCTGATTGACAACCATACGACAGGCTATCGTATCGAAAACCTGACATTTCGATAACCTGATTTGACTTGCCCTCAACAGCAAATAGCTGTTGGAAGAATAGCGGACGTCTATTTGATTTAAACTGACAAAATTTTCGGGTTTTGGACTCGTGAACAGCGTTTAGAAGACTCCTACGATAACAATTATTAATGTTCGATACGATACGGAAGCGTATCGAGTGTTTGTGAATAGCTTTGCAGATCTCTCCCCTGTCGTGTCGGATTGCCGTCCCCTCGGACTATGAGAGCGAGGGAAGAGAGAGTGCAATTGTGTCTGCGCACACACTTGTGCACTATAATGTCTCCCGTGCCGAAGGCTGGTCTCCGCAGAGATTGGTCGCTGAGACCGAAATTCGGTCTGGAGGACTTTATTTACTATGGCTCAGTTGAAGAATGTCACATGTCCTGACAGCTGCGATTGGCTCAGGTGATCAATTGATTATAGGAGCAATACGTACACATGTACGTTATTTCCATACATATTAAAATAATTAATTTATAGCGCATTCGTGATTAAGGTCAGATAACATAGCGGAATGTCGTCGCACACCGGTCGCCTGTAAATTAGATGGTGCGCAAAAAATACGCGAATTGATACAAATGACCTTAAAATGTCCTATAGACCAGATGGTCTAAATGTGTTGTTTTTACTCCGATGACTCGTATACAGGGTGTCCAGTAAATAGTAAGACATGGTGCTGGGGATGATAGCTTGGGTGACCTACCAAAACAACACAATATAAATTTTCCGCAAAATGTTTCTTTTTTTCACTACTGTATGATAAAGTTAAGCGCTATGAAAACCGTTCTGCGAAAATTTTTATCAAAAATTGTGTTTCTAGAAAACATTCTTGTTTTTGTTAGAAAAAAAACAAACGAGAAAAAATAATCAGTCATCCCATACATTTGGGTCAAGCAGGTATTTAAGTTTTGTATGGGACAGTTGATATTTTTTCCGCGATTACGATATTGGTCCCATGGAAAAAGGTGTTCAGTTTGATGGTCTGTACCACACCCTTAAATATGTCCACACATTTCAGAAGGGTGATTCACGTTCACAGTCTGATCTCAGTCTCAATCTGTCAAAAATGCCTCTAATTTCCCTACATTTTGACAAGTTTTTGACATTTGTTTGTCGCCGAGATGAGACTGCGACTAGATTTTGAACGTTTTAAATTACGAGAATTGGCCTTCTAATACACGCTGTATAGATAGATGCCTAGCAGAATCGGCTTCGTAGATCAATTAAAACTCCTGGTAATTAACACCATGCTGTGCGCTCGCATATTGAGTACCGCTGACCTAGACATAAAGTCGGCAGATTCTGTGATTTACCGCGTCGAACGCCTTGACGACTCAGTGTCGAATTCTCAGCCTTGCCGGCCATGGTATTTATAACTATGAGAATTTTAATACATTACGGTATGGTGCGTAGAATATAATATTAATGTATGCATACGCGATGACGTATAAATGAAGAATATAGTCGTAACAGCCGCACGCTAAGTAATCATAATAGCCTCCCGACCGATTTCGGTCACGGTGGCCAGTCTCAACGGAGATTAACCAGGTACGCAGGAGATATTATAGTTCACAAGTGTGTGCGTAAACACAGGTGCACTCTCTGTTCCTTTACACTCATAGTCCGATGGGACGGCAATCCGACACGACCGGGGAGAGATCAGGCGCAAGACCAACGGCTTTACGTGCTTTCCGAGGCACGGAACCGCCGACCTCCAAACTACGGGCTGTTACTAAGACATTCCTAATGGAAAACCTAATAACACTGTCCGACCTGGAAATCGAACCCAGGACCACACGCTCAGCAGTCACACTTGCAACCACGAGACCAACGGGTCAGCTAAGTGATAACAGCCGCACGGCTCGATCGATCAGGTTAAGCTACTCTTGCCGTGGTTGGTCCGTGGATGGGTGACCATCTTTACATACCAAGACCGAGGGTGTTACGATGGTATTTTACTTGGTATTTCCGTGCCTCGGAAATCACGTAAAGCCGTTGGTCCCGGCTGTCATTCGTGGATCTTTGACAGTCGTTACGGGTACCTAGTCGGAAGCCCGAAAGTCTAACTAGTATTAACAAAAGGGGTATCGTATTACCTATTACCACAGAATACTTAAAGTACTACGTACAGAAAGGTCACCCCGCACTTCGGCGTATTCGTCGCAGTTCTTTAAGAGCCTATACTACCTCAGCTAAACTTCACTCTTTATCTCGTTCATACGATACTGCTCGCTGACTGAGTGAGAGCGTCAGAGCGAGACAGACTGCGGTGCTGGGCGGCAGGCAGCGCCAAAAGTTTAGGTATTTGCTTTTTACAGTGAAAATAATGGTAATTATAAAAAAGTAAATAACATAAGACCTGCTTTAAAGTAAGTTCAGTTAGTATGCAAAGTTTCATGATCTAATTTGATGTATTTTTTTAATGCCAGCGGTTTATTGTTCGAGTTAGAGGTAACTTTGGTTTTTTTTTCTATCGAGAAAATTTTATGGAATCGTGTTTTCGTCTAACATAAGACTTAGCATTAATCCTCAACTTTACCATATATTTATTTCAAAATTAATGGTGCAGTATTTTCGACATAACGGAGGATCAGGCTAAGCCATTTGAGGTAGTATAGGCTCTTAACAACGAGCGCTCGCAAACACAAGTACCTCACGCACACATTCATACGTATACAAAGGTAATTTTTTATGTACCTAGTAGTAGTAGGTAATTATTTTGCGAGCGTTGTATGGAGTGTCCGGGGTGTGGTATTACCAAGTAACAGGAATGTGGAGGTCAGATAAGCATTCGTTCTATGTAAAATACTGATATTTGTCTGCTTTCGGTTTGACTGGAAGCCGACCCCAACATACTTGGGAAAAGGCTAGGCAGATGATGGATAGTCGCCTCTACCTACGACATCATATTGTGTAGATCTATATGTGAAGTAGACAATCTTTATCTGCTAAGATTTATTTAATTAAATTGACCTAATAAGAATATCTGTAAATAGTCTGGGAGGCGTTTGCCCAGCAGAAGATCTGCCAAGATTCATGCACAAAGCAACTTAAAGTATTTTGTTAAAAGTTCAGCCTGCAGACTTCAATTTCTGAGTTCGAGTGGGTCCAGTTGACCAAAGACCCCTATGACAGACTGGTAGACAGTTGTTCTTATTTTAAAGTTGGCAAGTTATCTAACTTACTTCCGTATCTACGGAACCCTATAGATATTATTTGGAGCTAGACGGTGCAATTCATGATAATTAGGGTTCCGTAGCCAAATGGCAAAAAACGGAACCCTTATGGATTCGTCATGTCTGTCTGTCTGTCTGTCTGTCTGTCTGTCTGTCTGTCTGTCTGTCCGTCCGTCCGTATGTCACAGCCACTTTTTTCCGAAACTATAAGAACTATACTGTTGAAACTTGGTAAGTAGATGTATTCTGTGAACCGCAGTAAGATTTTCACACAAAAATAGAAAAAAAACAATAAATTTTGGGGTTCCCCATACTTACAACTGAAACTCCAAAAATTTTTTTTCATCAAACCTGTACGTGTGGGGTATCTAAGGATAGGTCTTCAAAAATGATATTGAGGTTTCTAATATCATTTTTTTCTGAACTGAATAGTTTGCGCGAGAGACACTTCCAAAGTGGTAAAATGTGTGTCCCCCCCCCTCTAACTTCTAAAATAAGAGAATGATAAAATTAAAAATATATATATAATGTACATTACCATGTAAACTTCCACCGAAAATTAGTTTGAACGAGATCTAGTAAGTAGTTTTTTTTTAATACGTCATAAATCGAAAACCGCAATTTACCTTTCACAAAGTTACAACGAACTACAAGAACTTTTATATTATGTTACTTGCTGCTACGGAACCCTTCATGGGCGAGTCCGACTCGCACTTGGCCGGTTTTTTATTAATAAGATTGCTAATGAAACTAATACGTTCGTAATATTGAAATGATAACAAACTTTTTCGTGCAAAAAAACACAGCTCTTAAAGAATCTAGATTTATAAGCTCATTCAAGTTTTGTGTCATAAATTCTCGTTTGAATGGTAATTACTTAAATGTTTTTACGTTTATTAATTAAATTATAACTTAAGTGTGTCTTCTGCATAGATGGTTCCGTATGTAACCGTAACAAATAATCCATACTAATATTATAAATGCGAAAGTGTGTCTGTCTGTTACCTCTTCATGCTAAACCACTGAACCCATTTAGATGAAATTTGGTATAGAGATAGTTTGAGTCCCGGGAAAGGACATAGGATAGTTTTTATCCCGATATTTCCGCGGGATTGAAACTTATGCGGGTCAAACCGCGGGACGCTGCTAGTATACATATATGTAGCTGTAATGTCAATACATATAGGCGCAATCACACTATCACACTAATATTATAAAGGCGAAAGTTTGTGAGTGTGTGTGTGTGTTTATATGTTTGTTACTTCTTCACGCCTAAACCACTGAACCGATTTAGATGAAATTTGGTATAGAGATAGATAGAGTCCCGGAAAAGGACATAGGATAGTTTTTATCCCGATATTCCCACGGGATCGACATTTACGCGGGTGAAACCGCGGGGCGCAGCTAGTAGTATATAATAGCATAATAGTGTCTTACTGTTGCCAGTGATGGCCCAGTGGTAACGGCCGCGACTTACGAGTTGTAGGGTCGGGGGTTCGAACCCAAGCAGGCACTTTACTTTGTGTAAAATTAAAATTAATTTATATGTCATGGTTTCGTTTTTAATTCTTTTACCTATTGTGGTATAGTAATTTTATTGTAGGTGCATCGTCCTCACATGTTATTATATAATTAATGTACCCATGCAAAATATTGTACCTAAACATTTTAAAAGAGTAACGGTGGAGTTTCTTGCCCGTTCTTCTCCATACGAAAACTACCTTTTGGAATGGGCGACTAGAATCAATTCTATTTTAAGATATTTTTGACGTTCAAAAGTGCCTTTTATGTGCCTATTTGAAATAAATGCTTTGACTTTGACTTTGACTTTGACTTTTGTAAATTTTTTCATCACCACTGCTCTCAAAACGGTGAAGGAAAACATCGTGAGGAAACCGGCATGTCCTAGAACCGAAAATTCGAAAACATGTGACATCTACCAACCCGCACTGGGCCCGCGTGGTGGATTACGGCCCACGGGGTCTCACAGAGAGGAGGCCTGTGTCCCAGTAGTGGGAACATTATTGGCTGATTATGCATAGATAATGTCTAACGTTTCTTTTTCTATAAACTTCGTAATAATACTATTCTGAACATTCAAGTTTGGTTGGACTGCTTGGCCCAAATTATAATGTTTGTTCCATATTCACCAAATAATAATTTAATAAATTGGCTTGACCTTTGTGTATTTATGTCTTTCGTAGTTATTTGTATTCTAATTAATTGTGTCTCACAGTTTCCTTTTAAAATATTATCCATATCCAAACTAATATTATAAATGCGAAAGTAACTCTGTCTGTCTGTCTTTTCTTCACGCCTAAACTACTGAACCGATTTGTGTGAAATTTGGTACAGACATAGTTTGGAACTTGAGAAAGGACATAGGATAGTTTTTATCCCGATATTCCCACGGGATCGAGACTCATGCGGGTGAAACCGCGGGGCGCAGCTAGTCTATCCATAATTACTATGTCTTAATATAATTCTTCGTCTGTATGTATGTCACTAAACACTAAACTCCTCCTAAACAGCTAGACCGATTTTGATGATTTTTTTGAAGTGAAAACTTCTTTAGCGGCGTTGCACACTTTTTGTAATGGGGAAAAACATGGAGTGTGCTCCATGGGAAAAAAAATGTTAAACTCGCGTCAGGACATCGCGTCAGGACACGTGGCCGTCAGGAGAGATTCCCCCCCCCCCCTCTTTCTACGGCCGCGCCAACCGAAGTGAACCAAGTGAGACACGATAATGGATGGATGGATGGATGGACGGACGGACGGTGACGGTGACGGTGACGGTGACGGTGACGGTGACGGTGACGGTGACGGTGACGGTGACGGTGACGGTGTCGGTGACGGTGACGGCGTCGGTGACGGTGACGGTGAAGGTGATGGTAGACGTGGATGTGGATGGATGGATGTATGGATGGACAGCTAATGGCTCGACCGTCTGTGTAGTAGCCACACTGCTGTGTATTCGTAAAATTCGTGTATATAAAGTGTTTAAAATATGGAAATTGAACAAAGTGCATCGATTAATGAAAAAAGTGACGCAGAAATAGTGAAAAAAAATTTGTTATATTAATCAATTAATAATTGACTTATTTTTTTTTTCACTTCTGCCGGCACTCCCGGAGTGCAACCCGTCTTTTTTTTTGTGTTTGAGTGTGTCCCTGGATGGTTTAGCGACCCATTAGGTTGTGCTGTTTGGGCAGGACAACGTCAGTTGTCATGTCAGCACCCTAATCTGAATCCGAAGCATTTAGAAGGATATTGCTAATTCATCGCTTCATATGATTGAAAAAATTGTCAGCTCAACAACGTAAATAATGCAATGAATGTTGTTATATTATCAAAAAACCAGGAAAGAAAGCCATTACTACTGTTAGTGTGTTACGCAATTACCCCGCTCTGGTCCACTAAGTCAAAGTCAAAGCATTTATTTCAAATAGGCACATAAAAGGCACTTTTGAACGTCAAAAATTATCTTAAAATAGAATTGATTCTAGTCGCCCATTCCAAAAGGTAGTTTTCGTATGGAGAAGAACGGGCAAGAAACTCCACCGTTACTCTTTTAAAATGTTACACTAGTTGAAGGGTTAACCCCTCAAGTGTCAAGTGTACACCAAGTGTACATAAGAGAAAGTGCTCGAAACGTCAACGGTCGGTACACCAAGTGTACACAACAGTGTCATTGTTCTGTTGTAATTGTTAAAACAATGACTTTACTGCGCCCATTCAACTACTCCGACGCGTGGGGTATTTCGACAGATAGGCGGGCAAACACTGAAAAAAAAAACTTTTAACCAAGGAACACTGAATACGAACACACATTTGCGTGGGCATTCTCTAAAGCTATGGGAAAATTCATAGAAAAAGCCCTTGAAGCAATTATTGTCTAACCGAGTTGTAACAGCATGGAATAGGCTCCCGGAAAATGTTGTGACGGCTCCCACACTGAGCTGCTTCAAGAATCGTCTAGACAGACTAAATATTTCCAAGCTATATGATACACACGCATCTGCGAATCAGCTTTTAGTGTGTCTAACCAAATGATAATTATAATAATAACAGCCAATGGGCTAATAGCCAAGAGCCTCGACCAACACCTGAAGAGGCTCTCGTTGGGCAGCTGGATCAAGGGCTTGATTCAGAAAGCAGTAGTTACTTCTGGACATGGCCGGTATTGTTAGGAGGTTCCTCTCTCTGGAGCCCTGACTACCGGTAGCTTGGACCCTGTTCCCGATAACGGTAGGCTACTATTTTTAATATTTTTAAATATTTTTATATTCTAATATTTAAAAATATAATTTATATGTATTTACTTAAATAAAGAGATAATAATAACATGGTAAATAATTTTAATACAAATGCCCCAAAATGGGGGTCATTATAATTAATTGTCTTGGATAACGTGCACAATTAGGTACTTATACTGATAAAGCGTATGCGAGCACCGTTATTTTTACCCGACTGCGCCAGAAGGAGGGTTATGTTTTTCGAGAGTATGTATGTTTGTATGTATGTATAATTGTTTGGCACGCTCTGTGGCCTGAACTGAACTGATTTTAGCTTGAGAGGTGTCATAAAATGCCTTCAAAAAATTTTTTTTCTCAAAACCTATCGAGTGGGGTATCAAAATAAAGGGTTTTAAAAGGTGATTACAAAAATATATTCAACAGATATGGTTAAAAGTAGTTCAAAGAGACAAATCGTAAAAAACACGTACCAAGAACTAAGTCGTCTGAGAAATCTTTCACATTAAAATTTGTAAACTAAAAAGCTGGAAATAAAACAAAGTAATTGAAAAAAATAAAAAACCCGACTGGGTTTTTTAATTTTTTTAATTACTTTGTTTTTTTTATAATGAGACGAATTCACAGAAAGTCCTTCAAATAAGACCAACCTTACATTATAACTTCGTTAGTCAAAGGCCGCGTGTCGTCATTTTGTGGACTCGTGTGCCCATCACATTTCGTAACGTTTACTTTATAAGCATATCACGTTACTACGATAAAGGCCAGAAATATGATAAATATTAAAGTATGTAGATACGTGATCAAGCAGAATATCAGTTTTGTACTATAATTAACATAAGTAGGTAATATTATTATCTACTATAGTCTGTTCCAAAAATCATCACATCACATCACACTAATATTATAAAGGCGAAAGTTTGTGAGTGTGTGTGTCTCTGTGTGTTTGTGTTTATATATTTGTTACTTCTTCACGCTCAAACGGCTGGACCAATTTTGATAAAGCTTTGTATGGAAGTAGCTGACACTCTGGATTAACATATAGGCTATTTTTTATCCCGATATTCCTACGGGATCGACATTTACGCGGGTGAAACCGCGAGGCGCAGCTAGTAATTAATATAATAATTTCATTACCAGTAACATTGAACACCATAAATAATACCAATGCCAGGATATCGACGGAAATCGGTTAGTTGATGTCATTTGTGATCTCATTTTCTACGCTGCATTAGTTCCCAAAGGTCGTAGACGCCGCTCTATAAACCAAGAATAATGATGATTCGTACATAATAATAGCAATACACTGGTGATCCGTAACGGGCAATGCTGTATTACAAAGATGTACTTGAAGAACTACTGAAGCGGAAATAGTTGAGGCTGAGGCGTCGGGCAGGCGAACATGAGATCATTTTTAGTGTATCTATTTAATAGATTTGTTAAGTATCTCAGGCGCATCAGTTAATAAATAAATCCTCCTGACCTAATTTTCGGCCACGGTGGCCAATCTCAACTAACAAACAAACCATTCCTTGGTCCATGTGCCAGTAGGATTGAGTTGAGTTGAAAAAGGAAAAGGAGGTCTGGCTTGCAATTTATGGGCTAAGATTGGAAGGTGCCGAGAAGGCTAAACCGCTCTGCGTGGTAATTACATAACACCAAACATACTATCAGTAGCAACGACTTTCATTTTGACAGTCCAACACAGGCCTGACACCTGAGGGCACGCCACGATAGTAGCGATAAGACCCCTCTTTGAGGAGTGGCTAGAGAGGCGTCACGGCGTCCTCACCTATCGCCTGATGCAGGTCCTCACCGGACACAGATGTTTTCAAATCAAATCAAATCACTTTTATTTGTTAACACAGGTAAAAAAATACAGATCTTGAGTTTGGTGTACAGAACGCTATGTTATGCCAGGAGGCGTACAAATATGGTGTGCATCTAGCTCAATATTAAGAATTTACATTTCAAAATAAAATAAAAAACCAAAGATGTTTGAAAATCATGCATAATGTCATAAATGTCAAAAAAATAAAATTATGTCATTCTGATATAATATAAATTCTCGTACATGTCATATAATTTTTTTAATTGTTATATATTTTTATCATTTATAAAGTCTTTTATACAATAATAACATTTTTCTAATAATAATGCAGTCAGCTTAGATTTAAATATTCGTATAGGGTCTTTAAAATTGTGCGGGATTTTATTGTATATTATAGGGCCCATTGACATAATATTTTTCCTAAGTAGTGCTGTTTTGTAATTGCCTGTATGTAATAAATTTTTATATTGTGTTCTCATAGTGCCCGAACGCGTTCTAATATCGGCTAGTGATGGAAATAAATTTAAGTTCATTTTAACAAAAATTGCCACTTCTAAAATATACAACGACGGGAAGGTCAGTATTCTCAGTGACTTAAACGTTTTGGGAGGTTCCTGCACATCATCAGGCGGGAGGAGACGCCCGGGTGTCACCATTGCGAGGATCGCCCAGAGGACACGGTGGAGCATACGATGGAGGTCTGCCCCGCATGGGCGGAGCACCGCCGTGCCCTCGTAGGGGCGCGAAGGAGGTGGCGGAACGGCTGAGGGAGAGAGCCTCACGTCCCAGCCGCCGCGGGAGACGCTCTGGGCGTCGGGGGCCGCGTGACGACTCCCGGCCACCGTAGGTGCGGGCCTGCGGACGGAGAGTAATGGGAAGCTCACCGTCTGATCAGGACCAGGCCGTAGGCGCGTACGTGTTCTAGGCGCGCCTCAAAGAGATGTCAGCAAAAAGGAAGGGGCCTGCCAAGGCCGAAGCCTGCCGGGTGTGCGGGTCATTTGATAATTTCCCATCCATAAAAAAAAAGGCCTGACACCTGGGCCGGGGCCAGGGCCTGGCCTGTGACAGGCCTTTATGTTTGTAATTTATATGGTGTACATAATAAAAAGTATTCTATTCTATTCATTGCGTTATTTACGTTGTCGAGCAGACAAATTTTTCGAACATGAAGCAATGGATTAGCAATACCCTTCATAATGATTTAGATTAAAATTAATTGTGTGTTACGCAATTAGGGTTCTGCAGTGGGACAATACAGGCGGATTTATTTATTTTATTACCAGCTGACCCGGCGAACTTCGTAACGCCTGAAAAAGTTCAATAGACACGTGGCGCCATCTATTATCTTATGATAATAGATGGCGCCACGTGTCTATTGTAATAACAATAACTACTTTTAGTTACTTTTTAGTTACTTTCGAATTAATAATATTAATTAATTAATACAAATACTTAGGATTCCTTTGAAACTACTGAATTACTTAATTTTGGGCGGTCATTAATCGGATTTAATCCGTCAGTCCGCTACTGAGAAATTCTTGGCGGTAAAATGCGACATTTTATCTCAATTCACTGCGCTCCTGCAACTGGTTTTCATCAACGTGGTCAATAAAATTCAGGTTAATTCGAAATTAGACCTAAAATTTTTATCCATCTGTTGAATCTATAGAAAAACGTGATATAAATCTAGCAGCAATTTGTAGACAGTAAGAAAATATTTAAAGTCTAAAGTCTCTGTGCGGACTATGACTGTATTTGGCCAACTATGCAGGGTTATTTTAAATTGGCTAACTAAACTCCGCAGACGCGATGTTCAAACACGATAAACTAAAAAATATTAACATTTCATATTTTTTTTTAGGAGATCAACGACCGCTGTTAGTGTTGTTTTGCGATATGGACCAATCGCTATTTTGACCATTCGCGATATGGACCAATCGCAATTTTGACCGAGCGCGATTTTGACGGTTTTTCATTCAGTCAATTGACCGATTGCGAATTTGACCATACGCGACGAAACGTTGTTACTTAAGTAAGAGTTGAGAAAAACTGTTTTCGTATGTTTTATCGTGTTTAGATATTGATACCCACCACGTCTGTGAAGTGTACAGACGCCAGCACATCATGCTACTACAATCTGTCAAATTTCTTTAATAGATTTTCAACTTTATCGCTAAAGCATAGGGTTCAAAGTTGATTGGGAACATTTGACAGTTTCGGGTAGCTTGATGTGCTGGCGTCTGTACACAAAACAACAGATTTTCTTAGCTGATATTTCAAGTGACTACAATAATGTCGATAAGCGCACAAAAAACATCTTTTGATTTATCATTTTTAGATATCGATATCCACCGCGTCTGCGTAGTTTAGCTAGCCAATTACAAAAAACCCTGTATATAAAACTGCGTCCCAAACATTCATGTTTTTATTTAAAAAAAATTGTGCACCGATCTCATTGCTTCACACCCTGATATAATCGATACCAGAAACTTATATTTTAAAAAACAGTCCCGCTTGACTTGCGGTGCAGTAACTGTGTTCCTTTTTTTTTCAAACTTTGGCCTTACTTCGAATTCACAGTTTGGTAGGTTCATCATTTTAAACAAAGTATATATATAGATATATGCCATGCCTACATAAAGTATGCCTACTAGGTAAAGGCGATAACATTATCCAAAACGTAATTAAGGCACGACCTTACACCAGTTAGTTCAGCCGCTAATGTACCACATACGACAGTCACCGTTAGGCGCGCGCATAATTAGGTTACCGGTAAAACAACCTATAGGGCCGGTAGCCTAAACAAGTGAACTAGTACCTCACTACAATACGTCAAACCATACGGAGAATATTCCAAACTTAAAAGTTCCCAAACAAATCTAGACGAGATAGACGTAGACTTATCTTTATTTATAACTGTTACTCCGTACGAACTGCGCGATCGGAGGCGGGAGGAGCTCATTCAACTTACAACGCGCGCGCCATCCAGTTGCTCGGACACGCTGAACGAAGCGCGCGAAAATGCAGATTAAACTATTTACGTTACTCACTTTGTGGACTTGCGGTGTTTTGGCGCACGAGTACCATTGCAGCAAACGATCTGCTCTGCTACTGCTCAAAAGACCAGCGTACGACTTTTCAGTGAGAATGTTGCAAAGGGTCACTCAAGAAACAGACTCGCATTTTGTTTACTCACCTATGTCTACCTGGCTGCAGCTGTCCGCGCTAGCCGAAGGAGCTGACGGACGAACCTTCAAAGAAATCTGGAATGTAACCAAACACCACAGGAACAGATGCTTCAAAAAACAGTTGAGCGATATTTTAAATAAGCTCAGCAAAGATTTAAAATACGAATGTAGGAGGAAGAGTGTTATTGCCATGGACAAACTGATGGCAGTGAAGAAATTCTACGTGCGACAGATAGAAAAACTTTACGGGATCAAAGCATTGTTGCTTGATTTCAACGAGCCCATGAAATCTGCGAGAGAGGTGAATCAGGTGATTGAAGACGGTACCGGTGGAGTGATCGACCAAATAGTGTATTTCGATGACTTTACGTCCTCAGTGCTTCTTATGAGTGATGCGAACTATTTCAAAAGTGAGTGGAAGACACCTTTTAACAGTGACACTGAGATACAGCCCTTTTATTCTCGTAAAGGAGTGAAAATCGGTGAAGTGAGTATGATGAACCGAGTAGGATTATTTAATATCGTAGAGTTCCCACACATAGGCGCTACGGTGTTAGCAATTCCATGTGCAACTCGTAGGATAACAATGTTAGTGTTTTTGCCAAAAGAACGAGTCTGGGTCAGTGAACTATTTTACAATCTACAGAAAACTAGGTTGTCGTCTATTTTCAATATGTACAAACATGATGGGGAGAAGATCGTTAATGTAACTATGCCTAGATTTAAGCAGCGTACAGAGGTTGAGAATTTGCCTGAACTAATTTACGATATGGGTATCAAAAAGATATTCAATCCTGACAAGGCAGAATTTAAAGGCATCAGTAACTTTAATATGCACGCTTCTCTTATGACGCAAATTACTGATATAGAAGTAAATGAGAAAGGGGTATCAGCGTCCGCTAGTTTCCTGATCAGGAATGATACTGCCATAGATTTTCTTGTAAATAGGCCTTTCGCGTACATGTTAGTAGATAAAATAACAGATTTCATTCTATTTGCTGGTATTTACTCGGTGCCCAGTGTGGTTTGAATAGGAAGTATAAAACTAATAGTCTTGATGTATGTGACGGATCGAGAATCTCTTCTGCGAATGATTTGATTGCGGAATGCATTCGCGATGTTTTGTTTGTAAATAAATTCTGGAAATGAGGACGTCTGCGTTGAGTAGATAGAGGGAATGAGATTGACATTTTGTGAACTTTAGTGAAAGTGCCCGATGACATTATTGAAGTGGCTGAAAGTATAAAATGTTCGAACTAGAAAATAACACTAACTTTTAAAACGTTATTTAAATGAAATGCTAGAGGACAAAAAATATTTATTTATTTACGTTGATGAAGAAATATATTTTTGGAATGACTGTAGTTCTAAACTTTTGATTAAACTTTGGCTTTCTGAATTGAACTAGTTTTTTTTGATCTTCCCAAAAATTTCTTTCAGAGTCAGAAATTACTGTCTGAAAATGACGTTGGTTTGACGTCAAGTTGAAGGCCAATTCTCGTACTTAAAAAACGTTCAAATTATAGTCGCAATCTCAACTCAGTGACAATCAATGTCAAAAACTTGTCAAAAATTTAGAAAATATGGGGGTTTTTTGACAGATTGAGAATGAGACCAGAATGTGTACGTTTTTGAAAAATACGGGAATTGCCCCTCTAAAATAAAAAAAGAAATAGTATCAAGTTGCTTGATGCAGCCATTAAAAATAAAGCGATAATTAATAAAAATAATATTTTTATTCATAACAATAATGCACTTATAACAATGTTTTTATTACTAGTATCACATTAATTGCTTTGTATCGCAAACAAAATATTATAATATAACAATGGTCTTATTGTAATATTTTCTAAAATTAATTATGACTATCTTCTTCCTGTATTCGATTACTTTGTTTTGTATTTAATCGACCTTCTAAAAATACCCATTTTGCGCTCCTAAAAATATTATTGAACACTAATATAATTATTTCGCCTCATTTTGTGAACCTCAAATCATTGCTATTTGGGGTTCTAAAAATACTGAATAATTACTCAAGTAACTGCGATTAACTTGTATGTAGTAGGTATGTGGGTTGGGCACAGTTCTAACCTAACCCATTTGGTCGGGGTACCCTAGCTTAGTTACTGCTAGTTGAGACCAACTGTGAGAAAAGACGAGATATTTAAAAAGAGGCTCGATTATTCAAAAAAGTGTGCAGCATTAGAAGCGCAAGAAATTGTTAGAGGATCAGTTAAATATTTCGCTTTTTATTTATTACAAAGTTTTTGAAGGTTATTCTTAGATACGTGAGTTACAATAATTTAATTTACACTTGGCCGTGGTTCGATCTTTCTCGGTATAAAGACAATAAAATATAGTCATTAATGTTTATTTACTACTATAGGTAGGTACCTACTCATTTACATTTTAATGAATGTATACAGTTATATTTTATTAGATTAGTATAATCGGTCTGTTAGGTATAGTTTTAATTTTATAAGAAATAATTTACGTTTTGCTTTAAAATAGGCAAGTATTTAATAGAACCTTTAATAATTCCCATTTCGTGCACCTAAAAATATAATTGAACACTCTAATATAATTATTGCGCCTCTTTTTGTGAACCTCAAATAATTCCTATTTTGGGGTTTTAGAAATGTGAAATAGCCAAGTAAAGAAGGTCAGAAAGTTAAAAAGAGTCTCAATTTAAAAAAAAATGTGCATCATTAGAACCGCAAAAAGTCTTTATCAGTTACATATTTTCATTAAAAATATACACATTCTAGCGTTGTCTAGATTACCGGTAAGGCCACTTTTATTACGACTCTGTATCGATTTTAACACTACAAGTAAAATAGACACGCCCCAATTTCTAAAACCAATGACTGTATGTCTCTCTGTACATTTGTTATCAATTTAATCACCCTAATTTAGTATCGAATTACAATGTTAATCGATTTCATATCCACAACTGAAACCGACTAATTGAATCGATATGTCAAACTCATTTCGACAATTGTGACCAATTAATTTTGTAACAATAATTTGAAATACGATACAATCGATTGGAAATTAGTACTTGGAGCAGTTTTAGGACATCGAGAATAAATTGGCTTTGGAATATCGATTCTACCTAGCCTTCGACGGTTTATCTTTTTCTTCTTCCTCCCTGAAAAGTCCGCACATTTAGCAGGGAGTACCTAGAAAAGAAAAAAAAAGAAAATTAGTAGGTGTATAAAAATTACTCGATTTTTTTCTGGCACATAATTCTCACCAATGTGTCTTCAAAGGGTAATTCTTTTTATCTTTTCATGAGCTCAAATCAAAATAGTAAATATAAAGCTCAAAGAAAATCATAAAAAAATGAGCGAAAATACGCCGTAATTTCACGCGGTTAGAGTAAATAAAAAGTGAAATAAAAAACGTCGGAGAGACGTCGCGGGACACCGGGTTGAAACGAAGTTCCTTGCACAATAAAATGAATTAACTAAGTTTGAGAGTAAGTAAATAAAATAATAATAAAGTGTCGTGACGGTCAATCTTCGGTCTTACTTTTACGGCTTATTAGTCGATTCGCAAGAATTTATTCGCCCAAAATAGGCGAAACGTCACTTATAAATAATATAATTTTTTCTATAGGCGACCCGCACGAAGTTAATTTATTTGTGGGCGAGTTATTGGTACAGTTTGAATTTTATGAAATAAACTATAGAAAAAAGGACACTTGCGCGCAGAAGTGATAAGAGTTAAATATTATAAAACATGTATGTTTTTTCTAACTTTTAAAGAAAAAAAAAAATTATAAGTGACGACTCCTTCGTTTCGCACGAGTAAATTCATGCGAATCGTCTAATAAGCCACTTTTATTTGTACTTTTTTCGGTCTTTCATTCGCCAAGTGTGCAAAGCAGACGCGATAAGGAATTTCGTTCTAATATTGACCAAGAAACACTTTACAGTCAAGTTTGACCACAAACACTGACCACAGCTTAAAAACATTAATTAAGCTATTTACCACAGACATGTTCTCGTACCGTTTGCAAATAACTCTATAGACCGTGGCCTGTGGAGTTGTGGGTCAAAGATCAGGAATTTTTATTTGAACGATTTGGGTTTATAATATTCGCAATACGTGTTTATATTCTGTCATGGCCGATTTAAAAAAGAATTCGTATAGGCAGCTGTTTAAGATTACGTTCTTGTTATTTTAGAATTTTATGACAGTTTCCATTATTTAACTGTTTCATCTACGTAATCAGACTATAATGCCCCCACTGCTGGGACACAGGCCTTTTTTCTTTGAGAGGGAGTGAGCTAATTATCTACCACGCGGGCCCAGTGCGGGTTGGTAAGAGTAGATGTCACATGTCTTCGAATTTTTGTTTTCTTCACGATGTTTTCCTTTACCGTATGGAGAGCTTTTTAAACATTTTTGTTTCTTACAAACTATTCATGGTAGCGTTTTTGGAGAATTATACCAATTAAAGAAAGTTTTTTTCAAAGACAATGCAATTTATTTTTTCTGCACACGACCCTCTCTTTACCATAGACTATAAGGTATACCAAGGGACTAATATTAAAACTTTCTCAGGAAAGCAGTTACTACTGCTTTCTCGGACGTCGTCGCGAGTAAAAGCTAGTGAATGAGTTATTACGACATCTGCTCCAATGTCTCGGTACAAGGCCGCTGTGATGTCACAGCGAGGAATTTTAGAATTTATATCTCTTGGTATATTTTTTCATTGAGTTACTCATACTGGATAGATGATAGATACCTACCTACGTTTTTTAATCGAGTTAGCCGAGAATAGTGTGAGTTTTCCTGTGTATTTAGATTCAAGGCTCCCCGCAGACACGTGCGACGCGACTTTAGTCAAACAATTTCCTTGAAAACTTTATGGAAATTGTTCTACCAGAGTCGGGTCGTACCTGTCTGCGCGGTGATTTGAAAATCCATTAGACGGGAACACAGATACTGTGGACGGGAACGTCTATAGCCGAGGCGTAGGAATAATGTACACTCAGCAATGATACCGACGATAAATTAAAAAAAAAATGCTAACACTTTCTGCGAGTTTATCACCAGATTAAAAGTAATAATTAAAGAGGAAGTTCAGTGCTTTGATGTTTGTAAATAATTAGAATGTTCTACTACTTGTGCGACATGGGACTTAAAACTGGCGAAACGTGGGTGTTACTATAGGTTTGCCCTAACCCTTCGAGGATTACCAGATGTAGGTACATATCGTAGACGGATTGTGGATTCCGCTGTTTTACAAAACCGCTAGATGTTTTACAAAACAGCTCCGTTATGTAAAAAAACTGAACGACGACGTGCAGCTGGATTTTCAATGCGTTACGTTTAACAAAACTGCTACCGACGTTAAGACGTAATGCAGAAAGGCTTATCTGCAGTTACAATAAGCGTTAGGTGTAACTTCTAATGTGGGATTGTGTAGTAACTAAGCTAGAACACCCTTACCAATTGGTTTAAGGTAGGTTAGAACTGTGAATGACCTTGCTATTCCAATTTGGTCGCAGTTACTTGGTTATTTATTATTTTTAGGACTGACTTCCATAAAACTCTGATAACTTTATATTCAAATTGTCCTTAAAATCACTTTTTTTCTTTTGAGTTAGGGTCATTTTCACTCATATTATTCGTTGTACGTATTTCTGTTTTGGACGCCATTATGGTTGTTTTGACCAACAGAGCCTCGAGCGTCAAAATTTTGAACTAATATTTACAATCTGACGAATTATTTCACGCTGTTT
Organism: Amphipoea lucens; assembly: GCA_947508005.1. NCBI lineage: Eukaryota > Metazoa > Arthropoda > Insecta > Lepidoptera > Noctuidae > Amphipoea > Amphipoea lucens. The sequence continues at coordinate 14,845,925 of OX382379.1, forward strand.
TACCAAACCTCAAATGGTTGACCCGCTGCATTGATGAAGGAAAAACGTTTTGCAATTCTGCGTGTACAAGTTCAGTAATTATGGAAAATAGTTAAACGTCATTCAAATGTTACATAAAGCAGCTGTTTTGTAAAACAGCTAGTGGTTATGTAAAACAGCGGATTCTACAATCAGTCTACGACATATCTACCTACAAAATTACCGGAAGTTCTTAAGCACTCATTTTGGTTCCTCGTTGATCGATGAACAGGTAAAGGTCATCGTGTCAACTGGATACTTCCAAAAAAGGGCATTTAATTAGTTCCTGGCTTCTGGTTTTTTCGGCTTTTAATTACCATGAAAAATTATCTTTGTAATTGAGTACCTGTTGTGACTTGTGACATTTTTAAGGCCAAGGACAGGTCAGACTTTGATGAGTAGAGTAACATAAACATCAAGCCTGTATTCTCCGAAGGGTTGAGTCGTTCGTCAATTCGTCCAATGTGTCCGAATAAACATTTTTCTTTCTTTCGTCCTACATGCCTACGGCCCATTTTGGGACGACTTGACGAAAATCAAAATAAATTTATTTTCGTTCTGCAAGTCGTCCCACATTTTTTTTTTTGTATGGAAATTTAAACTTTATCAACGTTTGGTACAGTTAGCAAGACAAGTCATAACATTATTTTTTTAAGAATTTTAGTTTTTACTTTCGTTTTGTTCATAGATTATTTAATATTAAAAAAGTCAGTAGTGGGTATATGTGTACCCATAGAAATGTAACAAACAGCCGGTCGATTCTGTAAAAATCTCACCGTGAAAACTTGCGTGAAGTGAGCTGTCAGTGTCATCCCACTGATGCTAGGGATTGACCAAGCAAACATTTACAATCATAATCGAGATTTTAATAATAGATTTTATGCTAATTCTATTGATCATTTTATATAATTTCAAAGCTAGTATTTTAGTGGTCAAAACATTAATATTATTATTATTTATTTATTTATATATACTTTATTGTACACCACAAAAATAATAATAATAATTACAATCATTAATCATCATTAATCTACATCTTTTTAAGTTAGATTTCTATCGTTAAGAACAAATCTCATATGGAAAAGTGTTTATGGTAGAAATCTAACATAAGGAGATATATTAATGATTCTAATGACTATGATTCTGTAAATACATGTCTATTATAGTCGCAAATCACATTTTGATCAAGATACAACCTGACACTGATCTGCAAATTGCAAAAAACGTAAGAAAATTTAAATTTCGCGGTCTGCCATGTCACATTCACCTTAACCGGTCAAGCGGCGCGCGTCGCCCATGATTGGCGAGTGGCGACGAAACCGTAGCCAATGAGCGACGCGCGCGAAGTGATGTTGCCATGGTTACCGTGGAGTGAAATATGGAACATTCCGAATCGCACTGTAATCGATTACAACGTGCTTACACTTTGACCCCAATTATTCTGTATGGTATAAATTACCTATTATTCCCCGCATAATCTTACCATGCCGTACGGTTGTCAAGAGTGGTATTTTGACAGTTCAAACCGGTTTCGTTAAACTAACGTGGCATTTTCGAAATTGTGCTTCCGGCTACAGTCGCCACCTTACCAAAGGATAAGAAATTCGTGGTGTAAAAAAACAAACAAATAAATACTATAATCTAACCGTGAATAAATAATCAAGTGAAATAGTTTTGACTCTCAGCTGCCATAGTGGTGATTTATCTAAATGGGAACGCAAATTATTTATGTGAGAGTTGTGGGCGATGATGGCCTAATTCGGAATGATCCATATTTCACGCAGCGCACTGCGCATGCGTGTCGTCGTAGTCGTTTCGTTAGTATCAAGTGAACTTTTTTTTTGCTTTCATGCCATTGACGACCATGTACAACTCGTTTATAGAGAGTAGTATATTCCTTGGTGTAGAATGTACATAAGCCTGTACGTATTCGAGTACAGTGACAATAATTAGTTCCTAATTATTTAATGCTGTTAGAGATTTTAATGTCTAAATCCAACTGTTTTTGTACATCGAAAAAGTCAATTTAGTCAGCCTACATTTCAGACAATATAATATAATATAAGAAATCGTGCTAAGCAAGTATTCAGTGATTGGTGTAATGTTCGTTTTCATAAGTACATAATACGTAAAAACACATATAGGTTTTTTTTTATATCATCTCTAGATAAACTACACGTACAATATACAAACCTTATACCATAACCCCCTTATTCATAATCCTATTTTATCTCTATTTTAGCTAAAATAGGTTTATAGAACGTTTGTCTTTATCTGTCACGTTGTCATTTCTGTGTGTAAGAAAGAGACAAACCCCATTTCAACTAAAATAGGTTTGATAAGTTTTATGAATAAGAGGGAAAATATTTAGGCATATTATTAATCTAGTGACGATTGCTGTTAGGACACACAAATTGCATTATTCATGTATACGCATGTTTTGGGCTGTCTAATTTTAGTTTTGCTGTATACTGTTTACACACTGTGTCTACGTTTCTCAGCCAACTCTCCTGTCGCAGATCTGCTGAAAGAAATTACTAAGTAAATGATGAAAGCAGTTCCTCTATCTTTATGTAGTTTACTTTATTATGTATTTACTGTGTATATAAATAAATATATTACATTTTTTAATTAGTATCACATTAAAAAAAATTGCTAATACATTTTTTCTACTGAGTCGGCTGCTTCCTGAGATGCAACTTCTTAATGCCGGGAACGGAGGGCCATTGGATGTGTGTCGGCTGCACCCCCACTGCAAAAAGCTGGAAATAATGGTAATAATTTGTTACTAAGTATTTGATTTATTTAATTCCTACACATCAGCACATCTGCAGCTAATGTATTTACTTTCAATAAGAATAGCGGTATGATTTATTAAGAACAGCGTCTGATCAAATAAAATCAATTGAATGGGCCAATATTATTACTATATATTTAGAGCACAACGAGTTTCTACATTTCTTAATTCCATGCTCCGTGCCTGTCTGTGTCCCAATTTATTTGTTCCCTATTGTGTTTATCAAAAATAGTGTGTGAAATAATGAATACTTGCCTCAGACCGCCACGCATGACACAGCCGGGAGTGATGTGATCAAATCAAATAGAGGCAGTGTTCTTTTATTGTCTTCTGTCCCTTTAATGACTTAGCAACTGCAGGGTCGATAAGGCTCATCTGCTGAAAGGTAGAATATATCAGATTAATAAAATTCACTTGCTTTTGTGTGCCTATACTTTTGTGTTTTTATTTTAAGTTATCCTATGTTGTCCCACAGCTGGGCACGGTCTCCCCCATACTTTTCCAGTTTTCCTTATGTTGTGCCTTCTTCGGCCAATTGGTCAGGAACGTGTCAGTGACGACGCCCGCCTTGTCTTCAGGCAACCTTTGTCATATTGAGTTGTTTCTAATTAAAAACGTGTTACTAGGATACTACATAAACCTTTATTGACTGATAACTACCTATATCTTGTAAAAATATACCACTATAATTGTAAAATCATAAGGTTTTCTTGAAGTACTTACGTAAAATTTTGTTTGACCAAAAAAAAAGGTTTATCGATTGATTGTGATGTTATTTCGTGCAAATATTATCTACAAGGACGTATAATATGTTATAAACGAATATTCATCCACTTAACGTCGATTTTACACAAAAACTATTAAAAGAAACAACGTAGCATCATAAAATCATAACAAAACAGCACGCACTGCAGCTGCCATTAAGAATCGTAAAGTCTATTTTTAACTTTTTTTTTCCAATATTGCCAACCCATATTTTTCGTTTTGAATCATTTAGTCGATTAGTTTATCTACCGGACCATAGACTCAAACTGTTGCACAGGATATTAGACCTTAATTCACAGTAATAATAGAGGTTGAAGCCGCGTGAATCGGGTGTCACCGATCGGTGACCGTGGGGCCTGACGGGTGCGCGCCGGTCGTCACCGATCGGTGACCGCGTAAATCTAGCGGTTTGTAATGTAATGATGCAAGCATTTTATTTTTCAACACTTGTTTAAAAAAAAACGTTTGAAAGTTTTTCTAATTTAAAAATGAATTCCTCTACCTACTCCACAGTTCCTGTGTTACTGTTCATAATTAGATTCACCACCGATTTCTTGACTTGCATCATTACATTACAAACCGCTAGATTTACGCGGTCACCGATCGGTGACGACCGGCGCGCACCCGTCAGGCCCCACGGTCACCGATCGGTGACACCCGATTCACGCGGCTTCAACCTCTATTATTACTGTGAATTAAGGTCTAATATCCTGTGCAACAGTTTGAGTCTATGGTCCGGTAGATAAACTAATCGACTAAATGATTCAAAACGAAAAATATGGGTTGGCAATATTGGAAAAAAAAAGTTAAAAATAGACTTTACGATTCTTAATGGCAGCTGCAGTGCGTGCTGTTTTGTTATGATTTTATGATGCTACGTTGTTTCTTTTAATAGTTTTTGTGTAAAATCGACGTTAAGTGGATGAATATTCGTTTATAACATATTATACGTCCTTGTAGATAATATTTGCACGAAATAACATCACAATCAATCGATAAACCTTTTTTTTTGGTCAAACAAAATTTTACGTAAGTACTTCAAGAAAACCTTATGATTTTACAATTATAGTGGTATATTTTTACAAGATATAGGTAGTTATCAGTCAATAAAGGTTTATGTAGTATCCTAGTAACACGTTTTTAATTAGAAACAACTCAATATGACAAAGGTTGCCTGAAGACAAGGCGGGCGTCGTCACTGACACGTTCCTGACCAATTGGCCGAAGAAGGCACAACATAAGGAAAACTGGAAAAGTATGGGGGAGACCGTGCCCAGCTGTGGGACAACATAGGATAACTTAAAATAAAAACACAAAAGTATAGGCACACAAAAGCAAGTGAATTTTATTAATCTGATATATTCTACCTTTCAGCAGATGAGCCTTATCGACCCTGCAGTTGCTAAGTCATTAAAGGGACAGAAGACAATAAAAGAACACTGCCTCTATTTGATTTGATCACATCACTCCCGGCTGTGTCATGCGTGGCGGTCTGAGGCAAGTATTCATTATTTCACACACTATTTTTGATAAACACAATAGGGAACAAATAAATTGGGACACAGACAGGCACGGAGCATGGAATTAAGAAATGTAGAAACTCGTTGTGCTCTAAATATATAGTAATAATATTGGCCCATTCAATTGATTTTATTTGATCAGACGCTGTTCTTAATAAATCATACCGCTATTCTTATTGAAAGTAAATACATTAGCTGCAGATGTGCTGATGTGTAGGAATTAAATAAATCAAATACTTAGTAACAAATTATTACCATTATTTCCAGCTTTTTGCAGTGGGGGTGCAGCCGACACACATCCAATGGCCCTCCGTTCCCGGCATTAAGAAGTTGCATCTCAGGAAGCAGCCGACTCAGTAGAAAAAATGTATTAGCAATTTTTTTTAATGTGATACTAATTAAAAAATGTAATATATTTATTTATATACACAGTAAATACATAATAAAGTAAACTACATAAAGATAGAGGAACTGCTTTCATCATTTACTTAGTAATTTCTTTCAGCAGATCTGCGACAGGAGAGTTGGCTGAGAAACGTAGACACAGTGTGTAAACAGTATACAGCAAAACTAAAATTAGACAGCCCAAAACATGCGTATACATGAATAATGCAATTTGTGTGTCCTAACAGCAATCGTCACTAGATTAATAATATGCCTAAATATTTATGGCATTTATGGTATTTACCTAGAGATGATATAAAAAAAACCTATATGTGCTTTTACGTATTATGTACTTATGTATACGAACATTACACCAATCACTGAATAGGTACCTACTTGCTTAGCACAATTTCTCATGTTATATCTTAAATGTAGGCTGACTAAATTTACTTTTTCGATGTACAAAAACAGTTGGATTTATGGTCGGTTTCTGAGGTTTTTAAACGGAGTTTATCCATTCGATAGTGATTATTGGTTCGATATCGTGTTTCTGAACACGTCATTAAGGAAGAATTTAGCTTAAAAGTCGAGTGAATTATTATCGAGGGTTTATCTGAGAACCTCAAAAACCGAGCATAAGGAAGGAATTCGCTTAAATAGATAATTATGTCGAATCAACAACTATTGATTAAGAATTCTTCAGAAACCGGGCATTAGACATTAAAATCTCTAACAGCATTAAATAATTAGGAACTAATTATTGTCACTGTACTCGAATACGTACAGGCTTATGTACATTCTACATCAAGGAATATACTACTCTCTATAAACGAGTTGTACATGGTCGTCAATGGCATGAAAGCAAAAAAAAAGTTCACTTGATACTAACAACTACGACGCTAGAGGTCAGTGACGACGCTTGACACGCATGCACGCATGCGCAGTGCGCTGCGTGATATATGGATCATTCCGAATTAGGCCATCATCGCCCACAACTCTCACATAAATAATTTGCGTTCCCATTTAGATAAATCACCACTATGGCAGCTGAGAGTCAAAACTATTTCACTTGATTATTTACTCACGGTTAGATTATAGTATTTATTTGTTTGTTTTTTTACACCACGAATTTCTTATCCTTTGGTAAGGTGGCGACTGTAGCCGGAAACACAATTTCGAAAATGCCATGTTAGTTTAACGAAACCGGTTTGAACTGTCAAAATACCACTCTTGACAACCGTACGGCATGGTAAGATTATGCGGGGAATAATAGGTAATTTATACCATACAGAATAATTGGGGTCAAAGTGTAAGCACGTTGTAATCGATTACAGTGCGATTCGGAATGTTCCATATTTCACTCCACGGTAACCATGGCAACATCACTTCGCGCGCGTCGCTCATTGGCTACGGTTTCGTCGCCACTCGCCAATCATGGGCGACGCGCGCCGCTTGACCGTGCATGAAAAATACGGATCTTAGTTATTTAGTATCTATCTACAATAATGTTATATTTGCACGCGTTACAGGTTAAATAAGTAGTCTGTAACTAGTTAATACAAAATCTGGTTAATTGTTGAAAACAAAATGCACACAACTGACTTTTTAAATGTACAAACACGGTTGGATTTAGACATAATATCTAAAAGCGTTGAAATAAATAGGAACTAATTTCTGAACTCGATTACGAACAGGCTTACGACCATGGTCGTCAATTATAGAAATAAATAAATAAAAACTGAATTTAATATTAATGACAGCGCCTAACGCGCAAGCACTTCACGCAATCCACATCAAAATAATCTACAATGTGATAATGACAGTGACCAACGCGCAAGCGCGGCGTGAAGTGTTCACTTCACTCGATTCACGACATTAAATGTCGTGAATCGAGTGAAGTGAACACTTCACGCAATCCACATCAAAATAATCTTCTATGTGATAATGACAGTGACTAACGCGCAAGCGCGGCATGAAGTGTTCACTTCACCCGATTCTCGACATTTAATGTCGTGATTCGGGTGAAGTGAACACTTGCGTGACGCGCTCGCGCCTCAGGCTGTATTGACTAGTCAGTCTAGGAAAAAAAGAAAAAAAAAAACAACATTGAGTTTCTGGCTAAGTTTCTGTTTTGCTATTTTATTGTAAAACCCCACGAAATATTAATGTTTTGACCACTAAAATACAAGCTTTGAAAATATATAAAATGATCAATAGACTTAGCATAAAATCTATTATTAAAATCTCGATTATGATTGTAAATGTATGCTTGGTCAATCCCTAGTATCAGGTGGGATGACACTGATAGCTCACTCCACGCTCACTTCGCCTAACTTTTCACGGTGAGACGGTTACAGAATCGCACGGCAGATATATAAGGTGCTATAAAAATATCTGCCACGGCTGCAATGGGAGACAGTATTGTGTTTATAGATTACAATAGTAAAGATAAATTATTGGTTATTTGTCATATTTTTTTTCATACAAAAAAATGTACGTATAAATTTGAATTGATTTATTAGTATAACGCCATCCCGTAGACAATACCCATGCGCCCCCACCCTCACCCGCACTACCCCGTTCGTCGCACGCGCAGCCGACCGCCCGCTCGCCAGTCGCCCCCCGCCCGCTCGGAAGTTAGTTTTAGAGGTCAGCGACGGGAATAACCCGCGCGCACTTTCATTAAAAATGCCACCCAGACGACGGTATTCCAATCAAGATTATCTTGAAATGGTATTGTGCTACCGCGAGTGTAACTCCGTAACTGCGCATGCAGTAAACTTATACCAGCAGAGGTTTGGTGTGCGAGTGAGTCATCATACCATTCTGGATGCCGTGTACAGATACAGACAACACGGCCGCTTTGACCCGCCTCCGGTTGACGCAGGCAGGCCTCCATATTCTGCTGAACTCGAAGAGGAAGTGCTGGACTTCTTCCGGCGTCATCCTCTTGCGAGCACCAGGGATGCTGCTCGTGTCTTTGACGTGAGCGACAACTACGTGGGGCGACTTTTAAATCGGGAAGGGCTCCATCCTTACCACTTCACAAGAGTACAGGAATTGCATCCACATGACTACGCGGCTCGCCTCGCGTTTTGTAATTGGATTCGAGAAGAACGCCGCAACATTCTGTGGACTGACGAGTCCACATTCACACGGGTTGGTATGTTCAACATACACAATGCGCATTATTGGACTGAGGCGAATCCTCGTGTTGTGCGGCCTGACCACTTTCAGACTCGGTTTAGTGTTAATGTGTGGGCCGGGATACTCGGCAACAGAATACTAGGACCAGTGTTCTTGGACAGACTGAACGGAGACACGTATCTGCGCTTACTACGAACCCGTGTGAGAAGAATGTTGGAACGTATTCCTCTTGAAGAGATAAGAGGGCTGTACTTTCAACATGATGGAGCACCACCTCATTTCGCTATCAGCGTACGGGAATTTTTAAACGGTGTGTGGTACGGCGGTGAAAGGTGGATAGGCCGAGGAGGGCCAGTGCCGTGGCCTCCGCGCTCCCCGGATTTAACGCCTCTAGACTTTTTTTTGTGGGGTCGTGTAAAGGACCTTGTGTACGGCCAAACCGGTCATGACATTAGAAGTGTGGAAGAACTAAAAAGGCGCATCAAACGCGCATTTAGGCAAGTAAAAAGTGAAACGGACACGTTAAATAAAGTGAAGAGACATGTACGTAAGCGTGCCTACATTTGTGTGCAACGCGAAGGCGGACTTGTGCAACAGTTTTGTAGATAAGTAGGTAGGGAGTGTGTAAATAACTGTAAATACGGTGCAAACGTTGTAAATAAGATGATTAACTTTTAAACACGCCAAGTTACTGTAATTTATCGTTATTTGATATTAATCTAAGTACCTATTGTTTGACAATAATAAGAAAAAGATCGCGATTCTTACACTAACTTGACAGTCCAAAGCCTGTTCTAAGTGTGATGGGAAGTTTATCATCTTATTTACGTCAGTTTTTTGGTAGAATGCGGTAGCTGGTAAGTAATTGCACGTTTAAAACACTAGTATGCCTGCGTATTATTGCGTACCTAGTAGATTAGGTAGTGACGAACTAGTCAGCTGATTTTTTTTCATTCACAGAACAATGGAAAGAGATAGCAGATGTTTTCATTGACGAAGCGACACATGGCGCGTAATTTGTGAACCACGTTATGCAGAGTAGAGCCAATGTTAATTTAACTACTTTATTTTCTCAAATTATTTTAACTGTTCCGGGGTACGAAAATTCTTCACTATTGTAATCTATAAACACAATACTACCTCCCATTAAAGCCGTGGCAGATATTTTTATAGCACCTTATATATGGGTGTACCTATACACTAAATAATAATAATTAACGGGCTTCTGCGAGTTGGCTTCGGCCCCTCGTACCCCTTCCAAAGGTCCGGGACCTCGGGGTCCCGAGATATGTCAAAGACAGTTTCAATACTAATTATTTTTCGCATTGTGAGGAGGTCCCTGTCTCTGGAGTCCTAACAAACGATAGCTTGGACCCTGCTCTCGACATCGGCGGATCATTATTTTTTTTATAATTTTAATACTGTTTTTCACACTATCACACTAATATTATACAGGCGAAAGTTTGTTAGTGTGTGTGTGTGTTTATATGTTTGTTACTTCTTCACGCTCAAACGGGCGGACCAATTTTGATAAAATTTTGTATGGAGGTAGCTGACACCCTGGATTAACATATAGGCTACTTTTTATCCCGATATTCCCACGGGATCAACACTTATTATATTTTAAGAAGTACATATTTTAAAATGTTAAACTACGCTTGCCGGGCCGGTTCATGGATGAGTGACCATCAATTACTTGCCTCGGAAAGCACGTCATTCGTAGATCCTTGACAGTCGTTACGGATAGTCAGAAGCCCAAAAGTCTTACTAAGGGGTATCGTGTTACCCATACCCAGTAACTGGGTTGTGGAGGTTAGACAGGCAGTCGCTCCATGTAAAATACTGGTACTCAGCTGCATCCAGTTAGACTGGAAATGGATTCAACATATTTAAGGCTGGGCAGGTAGATTAAATAGAATTCTCATAGGATTCTGGTTTAGTTAGCAACATAATGCAGGTACGGTCAGCATCAAAAGTTGATTAACACTTCAGTTTTTTAAATCTTAGTTATTGAGCAAAATATTTGTTCATAATTCCAGCAGAAGAATTTTTTTTAGAATATATACTCTTGTCTATTATGTGAAAAGCTAAAAATCAGTTTATTGCAAAAAGTTGTTGTCAATTTAAGAACATGTAAAAATGATAGTGTTAAGTAATCGACTTTTGATGCTGATTGTACAATGTCTTTAGAAAACCGCCTTCGTTACATTTTACACTATAGCAACTTTGACACTATCTCAATAACATTCAGGAATGTTTCTAAGTCCATTGGACTTAGCAACACGGAAGCGGTACACAAAGCCTAAAGAAAACAGTTCTACTTAGGCACCTGTCTCACTGGCAGAACAAAACTTTCTTGAAATAAGAGTGTTTTGTTAAAGATGGTGGTAGGCCCCCTGGAAGCGACAAGCTATCAACGATTTTCTCGATGAAGAAATATACAGACGCCGGAACATCAAGCTACTACAATCTGTCAAATTTCTTTAATAGATTTTCAACGTTATCGCTGGTAGGTTAAAGTACGAAAAAAAAATCAGCTGTTTAATACAAAAGTTGACCTACTTGACCAAAATGTATGAAACAGTTGATTTTTTTTTCGTGATTTCAGAGTTGGTCCCATAGTGAAAGTTGTTCATATTCATGGGTAGAACACCCTGTAAAAATTTGGATGGTGATAAAAAAATCTTCCTGTATTAATAGTTGATCGCTGACTCTGCCGGCGAGAACTCTCTCTCCACCAGTTTGTCGCAGTGACAAGAGCATTCCGGGGCAGTGGCCCAACTGCTCTGTACAACTAGTTGGACCATGGGTCTCTACTAGGGAGCTATCAAAGAAAATTCTCAGAACACTCGCTGAGAGATACTCGCATAGTTTTAGACTTCATTTTTTAGTGTTCAATATATTTTTTTGGTGATCATTATATTTAACCCCATAAGTAATTAGGTACCTACTCTGTATCGACAAAACTAAAATACTAGCGGAATGTTGCACACTTGTACTGTAAGTGATTAGGAAGAAGAGTGGGATGCGTCTTCGGGATGGCGCTATCTGTAGCTCCCTTCAAAATGGTTGAGCTGAACGGTGCTAATACAATGCGTCATGTTCGTGAACGGCCGCCGTCAGTAGGGACTAGTCATCTCTTTGCTGATTTTAATTTAATATTTGAATTGCTTTTTTTTCTCGTCTTTTAATTATGGACGCTTTTAACGTTCTGCATCGTTCTCACATGTATAATTTTTAACATGAATGATGTCCAAGACTTTGTAACCATATTATTTTGATTTAAAAGAGTGTCCATGGAGTTTCTTGCCCGTTCTTCTCCATAGGTACCTACGCTTTGGAATGGGCAACTAGCTTCATCTTTCTGACTGACCGACCCCTTGACAATTCAAAAGTGCCTGTAATTGGTTTAATTGAAATAAATGCTTTGAGTTTGAGTTTGAGTTTCTTGCCCGTTCTTCTCCATAGGTACCTACGCTTTGGAATGGGCAACTAGCTTCATCTTTCTGACTGACCGATCCCTTGAAAATTCAAAAGTGCCTGTAATTGGTTTAATTGAAATAAATGCTTGAGTTTGAGTAGTGTTCGTTACATGCTAGCTCGTTTCTAGTTGCTAGGTTTACTCAGTTCTCGCTTATAGTCGGCGGAGGGACAGGTTCCTTACTTCTACAAGTACTTAGTTACTAATATTATACACTTGTACCACTGGCCTGTGACCTCGATCGAGTTAGGTTAAGCATGTGTTGTTGTACTGCATAATCTGCGCCTGTTCGCTTTAGTACATAGTTAGTCTGTGGCGATATCGCCCTATCTCAACTCGGATTATGTTACTATGTAGAGAAGTTTTCTGTTTGTACTTTCGAACGTTTGTGTTTTAAATTGTGGAGGGAACGCGCCAAATTAATCATACTGGCTGAAATTGTGCAGGCATTTTTTTTTCTTTTAATTGTCTGTCGTATAAAATAGGAACTTACATAATCTGTGACACACAAGGTGACTTTTGGTCATTGCATAGATAGTGAAACGAAATTTTTTAGGCGGCGATTCGAGGATAGAGTGTTTATTGAAGATTTGAGGATTCAAAGACGCGTCATTTTAGACACATCTCGATACATGAGAGAGAAGAAACAGATAAATCTCTGCGACTCTCGCACTAAATCTCTTTTGTTCTTTATTTTTTTAAAGATTCACTTTTATCAAGTTTACGATGCTGCCTGCACCTAATCACACTATATCACACTAATATTATAAAGGCGAAAGTTTGTGAGTGTGTGTGTGTGTGTGTGTGTGTGTTTATATGTTTGTTACTTCTTCACGCTCAAACGGCTGGACCGATTTAGATGAAATTCGGTATAGAGATAGCTTGAGTCCCGGGAAAGGACATAGGATACTTTTTATCCCGATATTCCCACGGGATCGAAACTTCTACGGGTGAAACCGCGGGGCGCAGCTAGTTTGGTATAAAAATAGTTTGAGTCCCGGGAAAGGACATAGGTTATCCCGATATTCCCACGGGATCGAAACTTATGTGGGTGAAACCGCGGGGCGCTGCTAATAGTTTATATAAAACATTGTGAGGCAGTTAGTAGGTAAATATAACAACTAAAATTTACAAAAACGACGACGAGTTAGGTTAGGCAACCCGTCGATGCTATTACTTATGGAAATAAATTTAATGCATTTTCAAAGGGAGTAACGTAATGTAAACTGTCACTATATTCAACTCACGCATTATAAAAGTCAATCTGTCGACAGCAAGAAGTAGTTTCGTCAGGAGTCTGGAATGGCCTCTAATAAATATGAAACAGACATGTTTTATTTTATCATTTGAAATTCCATCGCCCATCAAAGGTCTTTGCAGGCTGACAAAATAACATATGTATGTGAAACTGTACCTACTTACCAACAATTTGTAGAAACACATACTTAATTTACATTATGTACCTCCTAACTCGCGTAAACATCGACCTTTATCTAACAAAAGAAAATGTAAAATATTACCATAACTAAGCGAGGAGTAGTGTATATTTACATACTCATTGCTTGGAACTCAACTTTACAATGGTTGACGTTCCAATATTAAAATTCCAGCGTTTACTGTTTTAATTCTTTTTTTAACAATAGGCTATTCTAGAGGTATTCGGTAATCATTTATAGTTGTAAGTACAAGAATCTTTTGGCGCGTGGCCAAAATAGGTACTAATGCCGCCATCTTGATTTTTCTATACACAAATATTAATCTTCCTAGCCTTTACCAGTATTTTACATGGAGGTACTGCCTATCTGACTTCCACAACCCAGTTACTGATGGGTAGTACGATACCCTTTGGTAAGACTGGTTGTCAGACTTTCGGACTTCTGACTACCCGTAACAACTAATTCACGAATGACAGCCGGGACCAACGTTACATAGGAACCTAAGTGCTTTTCGAGGCACGGAAAGGTTTCGTTATGTAGAGATTTGTTATCTGTACAATTTCACAAATTTTAACCAACAGCGCTCCCTGACAATGTCATTCAAGCGCCAAAAAAATCGTTGCAGCGCTGTGAATGATGACGATGTTGGGGTAGGCAACGCACAAATTATGACAGCTCTTGAAGTATTACAACCAATCAGAGCGAGTTAAATCGACATAAAGCAATAATGTCAAACATTCTTATCCAATGAAATTGTAATAACTGTTAAATGATTTATAGTGGGATTTTCATTCGTGTTCATTGTATGAAGCATCTATCAAAAGTTTAGATAGTAATAAGCCAAGCCAAAGTAGCTGTCTTATTTGATAAATAAACTAATCGATTGCTGTAAACATCGTTAAGTCAGTTGATCAATCGATGTGGTCCTTTTGACCCAGTCAATTTGTTATTTCACACCGCGAATAAATATCTATATTATGGAAACTGACTTAATCACTGTCTTTTGCTCAATAAGATATTTGTTATGGCCTGGCCAGACTGGTCTACCTACCTCATCTATAGATCTATAACAGATTTTTTTTTTGATAGATTGTCAAAGAAATCATCATCATCATCATCCTTTCAGCCGAAAGACGTCCACTGCTGGACATAGGCCTCCCCAAGCACCTCCACTTCGACCGGTTTTGTGCTTCTCGCATCCAACAAGTTCCTGCAGCCTTCACAAGGTCGTCGGTTCACCTTGTGGGAGGCCTTCCAACGCTACGTCTTCCGGTACGCGGTCGCCACTCCAGAACCTTTCGGCTTCATCGGCCATCTGTTCTGCGAGCAATGTGCCCTGCCCACTGCCACTTAAGTTTGGCAATTCTTCGGGCTATGTCGGTTACCTTGGTTCTCCTTGGTTCTTGGTCCTCAAAGAAATATCTGTGAGATATTCAGATTACGTACTAAGACGGATCTGCGGGGTAATTACCCCCCCAAGCCATTGCTGTTAGTTACGCAATTGCGTAACACGTTAACAGTAGCATCGGCTTACATGTTGACAGTTCAGCAACATTCATTGCGTTATTTATATGTTGTTGAGCAGACACATTTTTTGAACATATGAAGCAATGGATTCGCAATATCCTTCAGATTGTGATTGAAAGTGTGTTACGCAACTGTTCCCGAAAATATGACGATAAAGGTAACGAACAAAAAAACAAATTACAAGAAAATAATCAATAATCGGTTGTGAAGTTCTAAATCAAGGGCCGGCCAATACTGGCAGCTGATAAACTTGACCATAACCTAAAATGATGATTCAAATCGACATTCTAAGATTCTTTCCAATTTTAAATTACTAATCCATCTCGAGTGTTTCGACTGACTTGGACATGTGGTATCTACCTACTACATAATAAAACGCTAGTGTATTACATCCTCTTTGCGTAGATACGTACTCCCAATAAAGAACGAAGCATTATACTTTCAGTATAGTCTAAAGTACTCTGTGCATTATACTAATGGGCATGTGCGCGCAGGCACGCTTTGAAAGTAGGTGCAGTCAACCGCAGTCCAGAATTTGACATTCACAACGCCTTTATATCGTGGCATTTAGGGCGGTTTTCGTGGTTCAAGTCTTACTGCTGACTTACGGTCGACCGTACCAATTGAAGGTGAATGTTAGGCCAGCAACCACTGAGAGATAAGATTTGAACTTTGGACGATTTACATAGAAATAGTTTTGACTGCTACAAAAGTTTATTTGTTGGCCAGTAATGCTTTGGATACCTAATAATAGTCCTCCAGACTGTATTTTGGCCATGGCGGCCAATCGCAACCGGGACTAACTTTCGGCGCGGGAGATGATATAGCGCACAAGTGTGTGCGCAGACACAGGTGTACTCTCTCTTCCTTCAATCTTATAGTTCGATGGGACGGAAGGCAATCCGGAGAGAGATCAGACGCAGGACCAAAGGCTATGGTTTCATAAGAAAGTCACACAATAGCGACTGTCCAATTATAGTGTTTTTTGACACCTTAATGTCAAAAACTGGTGAAAATGACATTTCCGTGACGGCCGTTATAATATGACGGAAACGCTTTCCTAGGAAACCAAAGCTTTAGAGAACACACAAAAATATTTTTAGCAGCGTTATTAATAAGAGTTTAACAGGTGCGTTCGTTTTTTGCAGATTCTTGAAATCCTTTTTTTTTAATAATAATCTTTTGATCTAAATGGGGACTCATAAATCGCTCTTGCGTAGTTACCCATAGGTTTTTAAACAACATAAAATATCATTAAAACGTTATCCCCACGACTGCTGACGCGGATATAGTTCAGTTCATTTATTAATTATCGAAATTACGTGTCAATAAAAATTAGTCACAAACAAAATAGAGCGTGGAAACACAAACCGACCGAAAATTTAGTATCAATAGATACTAATTTTTTTTTCGGTCGGTTTGTGGATACGACCATCTATTATCTTTGACAGTTGTTACGGGTCATTGATATATATGTTACACTAGATCAGTAATTAAAGCGCCAAGGCGTTGCCACTTGTCATAAGGCCACAGCCGTATGCGTAGCTAATGTCACTTCAGTGCTCTGTGTGGCGCCAACCGAAGTGAACCAAGTGACACATGACAAAAATATCGCCAAAATGGGTAAATTCGTAGTGAAAGAGTGCGATTCAAGATCACAAATACATAATAAATTAACCAGAATTACTTTCCACACGTAATTTTATTGTTTCTGTGTTTATATCAACGTAAAATAAATAAATTGCAGAATTTTGTAAATTAGGTTCAGTGTTACCACTAAAAACTTAGTTTTAGTTTCCCACATTTATGGGTGTTTTTAATTTATTGGAATAAGTGATTTTAAATATTTTTTAAATAATAACAGCGTTGCAGGGTGCCTAAAGATGCAGCACGCCGTGATAAATGGGTGAAAATAATCAGATTGCTGAGAAAAGAGACTAACTGAATAAATAAAAAATATTTAAAAAGAAAATGTCTTAATTATTGTCATTAGTTATAAACTTCTAATACACATCGAATAAGAAATACATAATTCAAATATTTTATAAATAATTTGGCCTAACGTTTTTTTTGAACGTCATTTATGGTTTAAAAAGTTGGGTAAAATTTTGCATGGGTAGGCAACCCCATCCCGCCATTGCATGTTTATATTGCGGTCTTTGTCTAATCTAAGTGACGGTATTATTCTTGCGACTTGTGTAAGTGAGACAGATATATGTTTACTTTTAAATGTTTAGTGGTTTCAAAGCTACGTCGTCACGTTTAAATAGTGGTTACACTTTTTTGACACATTTTATTGAGGTTTGCTTCTCTAGTTATTTAACTCAATGCCTTAACGTCAAAAACTTGTGAAAATGACATTTGCATGACGGCCGTTATAATATGACGGAAACGCTTTTCTAGGAAACCAAAGCTTTAAAGAACACACAGAATATAATTTTTAGAAGCGTTATTAAAAGTTTAATAGGTGTGTTTGCTTCTCGCAGGCGCGTAATTCTTAAACCCTATATTTTTTTAATAATAATCTTTTGATCTAAATGGGGACTCATAAATCGCTCTTGCGTAGGTTTTTAAATAACATAAAATATCCCCACGACTGCTGACGCGGATATAGTTCAGTTTGGTTCATTTATTAATAATTATCAAAATTAAAAAAAAAATTGTCATAAAATTGACAAAATATGATATATATTCTATTGCTGTTAAATTTTTGCTATTGATACAAATTTTTTTTCGGTCGGTTTGTGGATATGACCATCCCTTATCTTTGACAGTCGTTACGGTACGGGTAGTCAGAAGCCCAAAAGTCTGACAGCCAGTTTAACCAAGGGGTATCGTGTTATCCATTACATAACTGGGTTGTAGAGGTTAGATAGGCAGTCACTCCTGCTCTTTCTTAACCTGGCTCAAATAAACCTATTTACTTTCTTTCTTTGCTTACTGATATTTAGCTGCATCCGGTTAGACTGGAAGTTGACCCTAACTTAGTTGGGAAAAGGCTAGGCAGATTGATTTTTATTTAATTTTTTCGTTAACCAATAAGTTTCGTTTCGTTGTGTCGTCATGGACCTGATTTTTCCTCTAACTCCGGTCAGGTCACAAGGTACCTACATTAATTAAATTAGAAAGTGAAGGTGTTCCCAATATGGCACGGTACATCAAGATTTTAATAGTAAACAAGTTTCTATTCAATGGAGAATGGCTCGATATGGCAAGGCAATGAGGTTTAATTAAAATGATTAAGATAAGCTGCAGTAATTGCTTGTCCAGCCAGAATAATGGAAGAGAAAGTTGATATTGTAGCTTTTTCGTAGCTGGTATAGAGGTAGATAGATAATGATGTTGATTTCTTCATTTTATTTGACAGTAGTAAAGTCTTACGGTTGATTTTACCAAAGTCTATCTTTTATCCAGTCTTCTTTACATATTTACATAATTTAAAAAGCTAACAACCTTAAAATAATAATATGTACATATCTTGTATATGTATGTATCTTTTATCTCATCGTAATCGTCATCATCTCAGCCGAAAGACGTCCACTGATGGACAAAGACCTCCCCCAAGCACCTCCACTTCGACCGATCTTTTATCTGTGGCAAAAAATTGACGTTGACAGTAAAAAATTCTCAATTTCGAGTCTAGCGTGCAGCGGGGTAATTGCGTATATAACACACTAACAGTATTTTTTTTACCTTTTATTTTGACAATTCAACAACATTCATTGCGTTATTTACGTTGTTGAGCAGACAACTTTTTCGAACATAATATGATGAAATGGATTAGCAATAAATATCCTTCAAAATTATATCAGATTGTGAATAAAAGTATGTTACGCAATTAGGGTGCTGACCGCCAACTTATCGTATGCGATATCTTTACGAAAATGCAATTTTTGTCGTGAACGATATCGTTTACGATAAAAAAATTGCATTTTCGTAAAACTTTTTTTCCTTTAAAACTATATAGTTTTAAATAGGTTAAGGTCAAAATCGCTTACGATTACTTGGCCGTCAGAGGTCCATTTATTCGCAGGATAAGAATAACGATAACGAAGTTTAGTCGAATTCGCCTTTAGTGAAGTTTAAGGTTACAAATACAGTGGCATTTACGTTTGTGACCAGAAAGCCAAATGCCAATACCCGTAATTAAAAACGTTAAATATCTAGTTGCAATCTCATCTCAGTGACAATTAATGTCAAAAATGCAGGGATTATAGAGGTATTTCTGACAGAATTAAATTGAGATCAGTCTGTGAACGTTCTTGAAATTACGGGAATTGCCCCTATGATCATTTATGCGTCATTGTTTGTATAATTTCTTTGTTCTATAGGAATGTTGGCTCAAAAATCTTAATTGTTCTCAGACGAGCGGAACCCCGCGTGATTGGTGTTAGGTGAGGCCAAAATGACGTTGCTGTGTACCATAAATTACATCGTCATTTTGGCGACTAAAGAGCCGCGTGAAAAACTCTGGTCTCGCCCCACCCATATAGTACGTCACACGACTAAAATATTTTTAATGCAGACGCTAGATGAAATAATTTACAACTGTTTCTGCAAATGTAAAAGATCTTGGCAATGTATCAAGGAAAGCAAAAGAAAAATCGTGATCGCGCCAAAACTGACCGTATCATAGACAAGACACGCGACACTTTTATTTTCTGAGGTTGCAATCTAAGGATAGTCAAAAATTTATAAAGATTTTTCATTAAAAGGGAATACATACACAAACAAATAGATCGATGTCACATCCGTCCCAGAAATGTCAACATCATAAATTTTACATAGACGATTCTATTTTCAAAGTTTGTTTATAAGACATTTCCGGTCTATGCGCATAGACAAACGATATGACGAAAATACAAATATATGTCAAACTTTATGACATTTTCATAGTTGCTGGGACATTGCTGGGTTTTCTTATCGAAATAAGAAACTAATGGTGCCTATAACTGTACAATACAATATTTATCTTCCAACTATTTCTCGATCTCTGTTTGTAATAAGTAAAGACCGGATTATATGCAACATAAAAAGCTTGAAATATGCATGCAAATATGCATGAAAAATGCTTGAAATATGCACGAAAACTGACAGAATATGCAACATTAAATGACTAAATTTTTTTTTTGTTTTGTAAATATTATTTCTTTAGACTTAAGTTTATTGTTAGTAAATACTTGTTTTAAGTTTTACTTTATTAAGTATGTATCTTTATAATTTATTTTTAATAAAATAAAAAACTATTAAGTTTTAGATTTTTTATTACAAAATCAGCATACATTTAGTAAACTATCCATTGGTATATTTTTTAGTTTATGGAGAGAAATATTACTTGAAAGCAATGCTTCACATAAATCCATGCTAAACTGGTTGTTTTGTTTACATTTAGAGCTAGAAGTAGATGCGGTTATAGGCTGTTGTCGTGGACCTTTTTTCTGCAATCCTGCGACGTGAACACTTGTCTTGACATGTTGGTCTATTTGAAACTTTTTAGTGCACGAAATATTTTTCTCGCAAACTCGACAATACCAAACAGTTCCGTCGTAAGTAAATGTTTCAGGAAAGTCACTTATCCACGAAGATACTTTTTTTTTCGGGAGACATTGTAAATTATAGCGATAATATGCATCATCACTAGATCTTAGGAAAAATATGCTATTAGCGCTGAAAATGGCTTAAATATGCAAATGCATATGCAAATATGCAAATGCATATTATCCGGTCTCTAGTAATAAGTAAAGACCGGATTATATGCAACATAAAAAGCTTGAAATATGCATGCAAATATGCATGAAAAATGCTTGAAATATGCACGAAAACTGACAGAATATGCAACATTAGATGACAATTTTTTTTTTTTTTTGTTTTGTAAATATTATTCCTTCAGATTTAAGTTTATTGTTATTTGAAACTTTTTAGTGCTCGAAATATTTTTCTCGCAAACTCGACAATACAAAACAGTTCCGTCGTAAGTAAATGTTTCAGGAAAGTCACTTATCCACAAGACACACTTTTTTTTCGGGAGGCATTGTACAATTTGACACAAAAACTTCAACAATGAAAGCAATAACATGCATAATAGGTGGGAGGAAGGAGTAGTGCAGTAGGCGAGCGCGACGATCATTTGTCTCTTTCATTTTATTATCGTACCAAAACAAAAGACGCGCGGCTGCTGAGTGCGCTGCGCTCGAAAAATACTGTAAATTATAGCGATAATATGCATCATCACTAGATTTTAGGAAAAATATGCTATTAGCGCTGAAAATGGCTTAAATATGCAAATGCATATGCAAATATGCAAATGCATATTATCCGGTCTCTAGTAATAAGATAACCGTAAGATAAGCAATGTTTTACTTTAATTTCCGTGTTTTGATAAAACTTGTAGGTATTTTTACTACTCTGAACACTGCCTACCTAAGTACCTAACTACACGAAATCAATAGATTTTTAGAAAACATGACACAACGGATTGATCCTATCCGAATAATGTGCATTTTTAGAAGTCAAATGTCAAATTGCAAAATGGTGCAGCGGTGGCCCAGTGGTGAGGGCCGACTTACGAGTTATATATAGGTCTTGGATTCGAACCCAGACAGGCTCTTTCCTTTGTGTAAATTATTTCATCACCACTGCTCTCAAAACGGTGAAGGAAAACATCGTGAGGAAACCGGCATGTCCTAGAACCAAAATTCGAAGACATCTGACATCTACCAACCCGCACTGGGTCCGCGTGCCCAGCAGACTCCCTGTCAAAGAAAGGAGGCCTGTGTCCCAGCAGTGGGAACATTATAGGCTGATTATGGTCCCTATATTATCTTGGGAATATCACATAAAAAATATACCTAGTTTGCGAATGCCATCCAAACGGTAATGGATATTATACGAATGGATTGATTAACAAATGCTACCACTCTAGGGACCAAGACTTACTGATTATTTTCCAACAGAAATTTGTGAACCGCCCCTAAGACGATCACGGCCGTAGCTAGGGGGGGGCATTGTGGGGCAATGCCCTACCTTGAAATCACAATGCCCTACCTTAAAAATACCAAAAACTAAGATAAATTCGGTTCCCTATCCATTTGCATAAAATTTTAAGACCTAATATAACTTAGCATAATTTTGTTTGGCATAATTATATTTTCGCATAATATAATTACGCATAACAGCTTACGCATAATTTTTTTAAGCATAATTTCTCTAACCATAATAATGATTAAGCATAATATTGTAAAGCATAAATTTATTAAGCATAAAATTCTAAAGCATAACTTTTTTAAGCATAATATCCAAGCGCTCGCTCTTGCATCCTATGTCGACGGAGCCCCGCATCGCGGGGCCCCTATTTCTGTGTAAAGGGTTTAAAGTAACCTAACCAAACCGAACCTCGGGGTGCCCATCGCTCGCTCTTGCATCCTATGTCGACGGAGCCCCGCTTCGCGGGGCCCCTATTTCTGTGTAAAGGGTTTAAAGTAACCTAACCAAACCAAACCTCGGAGTGCCCTTCGCTCGCTCTTGCATCCTACGTCGTCTATTGCGTTCGTTGAGTTCGGGTGCGGTAACGGTAACGGAAATAATTCGGAGTATTGAAAATCGGAATGTCGTTTTTCGGACCGCGAACCCATCGAGCATTTGATTCTTCGAATATATGAAAATCGGAAAACAAACAAGTCGCATTTATGACTTTCGGTAAAATAAATTTCGTGATTTTTAACCGTTCAAGAGCCCAGACGTCATTATGACGTAACATCAAAAAAACTCCTGTCAAATTCCAGATGTCACCCGCTCAGCGCGTGATTTATTACCCTGCTCACAAAAAATGGTCTACTGATGCTTATATGGGCTCAAGCCACTTAATGTAAACTGTTTTGGGTTCTTGAATAAACAGACCATAATATAAAATGCAAACAATACTCGTATTACGAGTATTGTATTTATAAACAAATGACGTCATCAGAAAATAGGTTGAAAGTGTGTTCGTTTCCGTGTTATGTCGATTTCTGATAAAACTACTATATGAATTTACACGAAACTTTGCAAGTTACATTATGAATAGACAAGTAATCTAACAACAGCGTTTTTTTGAAAGTCCTACCTTACATTTTAATAATATTGAAACTCAAATTTCAGTGCGCCGAGCCGTTCAATTCTTATTACAACGCTATGACTGTAATCGCCCAATCCTAGTCATATTGAGTTGTTTCTAATTAAAAAAGTGTTACTAGGATACTACACAAACCTTTATTAACTGATAACTACCTATATCTTGTAAAAATATACCACTATAATTATAAAATCATAAGATTTTCTTGAAGTACTTACGTAAAATTTTGTTTGACCAAAAAAAAAGATTATTGATTGATTGTGATGTTATTTCGTGCAAATATTATCTACAATATTATCTACAAGGACGTATAATATGTTATAAACGAATATTCATCCACTTAACGTCGATTTTACACAAAAACTATTAAAATAAACAACATAGCATCATAACAAAACATCACGCACTGCAGCTGCCATTAAGAATCGTAAAGTCTATTTTTAACTTTTTTTTTCAAATATTGCCAACCCATATTTTTCGTTTTGAATCATTTAGTCGATTAGTTTATCTACCGGACCATAGACTCAAACTGTTGCACAGGATATTAGACCGTATTTAACAGTAATAATAGAGGTTGAAGCCGCGTGAATCGGGTGGTGACAAATGGAGACGGTGGTGCCTGACGGGTGCGCGCCGGTATGTGACAAATGGAGACGCTGGGGACTTAACGGACATTATGATTCTTAGGTATTATGAAATTCGGACTTTTGAAAATCGGAACATCGAAATTCGGAATAAAATATTTCGGAGTATTCGGGTGTTCCCGTTTCAATCAGTTAACTTCTATCTGAGGAATAACCGCCATATTTATTTCTCATAATAGAAGTTAACTGATTGACATATTTTTTTATACAAAAACTGTCAAAACATCTAATATATTCTTCAGATAAAAGTTATCTCGCGATTGAAAAATCATTTAAGTTACATAATGTTATGTATAAATTATATTAATTGTATGCCTAAATATTATTATGCTAATAGTCATTAGGCCTACTAACGTTATGCTAATAGTCATTAGGCCTACTAACGTTATGCGAATCAAATTTATGCCAAAACAAATTAGTCTTTAAGATGATTATGCCAACATAAAATGTATGCCTAAAAAAATTATGCCGAAGTATTATTATGCCAAAACAAATTGTGCCAAAATCGTTATGCCGAAGTATATTAGGACAAAGAACATTATGCGAAAAGAAGGGATCCCATAAATTCTAGACTCGGAGGCCATAAGCACTTAAGTCAAATATTTTTGGCATCCAAAAAGATTTCACTTAAGTGCAAGCCATAAGAACTTAAGTCATTTTCGCATGCAAAAAGATTTGACTTAAGTGCTTAAGGCTTCCGAGTCTAGAATTATTACAATTAAATTGTTTGTTCATAGTTTGAGATAAAAACATCGTAGCGATAGGTAGGTATAGGATAGGATAGCACTGCAGTTTGCGAATCTACGTCTTCAACTTTAACTGCAATCAATAGCCCTCAAAGGCTGTCAATGGGTCACGAGAGAATGGCTGGTATGGTATTTCTGGCCTTTGAAAAACAAAATCATTTGATTTGAACGAAGTTCTTCGCCTTTTTAATAACATGGCGAATCGTAGATTTCAGCTGCTTTAAATATTTTTTATTATTATGTATAATTATTATAATAAGTTCCCGATACCGGTGGGCTACTATTTTTAAATGTTTTTATATATTTTTCTATATCCTAATATTTAAAAATATAATTTATATGTAAATAATGAAATAAAGGAAATAAGAAGTTTGCAGAAACAATAGGATCTAAATGGTATTTTTGGTCGTATCTATTTACTCGTATCACCCCACCCAACAATTAATTATTACCTCACTCTCAGACGTGGATCTCTACATCCAAATCTGGAAGTTCAACCATCTTGTTCGCTTGTTCTTCATCATTGAGGATTTAGTTTAATAGTTATTAGATCCATGCTCAGGTTCTGCCACAGAAATTATTTGTCTACGAATAGCTATTGAATGACTGACCTAGAGGTCAATGATACACATGGTGATTGATTTAGGAGCCCGTGCTTCGAGGGCAGATGATAATTTTTTTACTTTCGCCCTACCTATAACCAATGCTGCCCTACCTCAAATTCGACTCTAGCTACAGCCCTGAAGACGATCCACTGACCGAATCTCATTGTATCAAAACATTGTAAATCAATAATTTAATGTCTTTGTTCTAAACAGTTTTCGTGTGTGGGTTTACAATGTTTACATAATTTTTATGTATCTTGCAACAGTTGCAATCTATAGGACTAATAATAAAGCTGAAGATTTGTTGTTGTTTGAACGCGCAAATCTCTGGAACTATCGCTCGGATTTGAAAAATTATTTTTGCATTTGTTAGCCCAATTCTTAGAATTTAGTTTTAAAGTGAATATACAACTAAATATTCTGTGAATATTTCAAGCGTCTACCTGTTGGGGAGGGGGGGGGGGGGGTGGCACGTTTGTTGCCCCCCTTAAATATTTATTCTATTCTGTTTTTATTAGTATTTGTTGTTATAGCGGCAACAGAAATACCTACATCATCTGTGAAAATTTCAACTGTCTAGCTATCATGGTTCATGCGATACAGCCTGGTGACAGACAGACAGACGGACAGTGGAGTCTTAGTAATAGGGTCCCATTTTTAGCCTTTGGGTACGGAACCCTAAAAAGTAAGAAAGATCGCGAAGCATAACGAAGTTATAGCGCGGGCAGGCGATGCGACGAAGGTGGGTCGGGGGAAGAAGAAATTTCACGCGAAGGAAGTCGCGGGCAGAAGCAAGTTTAAAATAAATGTTTAAAGGTCTTCATCTGCCTAGCATTTTCCCAACTATGTTGGGATTGGCTCTAGTGTAACCGAATGCACCTGAATACCAGTATTTTACATGGAGCGACTGCCTATCTGACCTCCACAACCCATTTCTGAGTAATACGATTCCCCTTGGTAAGACTGGTTGTCAGATTTTTGTGCTTCTGACGATCCGTAACGACTGTCAAAGATCCACGAATGACAGCCGGGACCACCGTGCTTTCCGAGGCACGGAGGGGTCTTGGTATGTAAAGATGGTCACCCATCCACGGAGCAACCTCGGCAAGCGTAGATTAACCTGATCGATCGACCCGTGCGGCTGTTATTACTTAGGCAGCCCCGGGCAAATGGCAAAAGGTCATTAATTTTTTTTTTCTCTCTAGTTCACGAGTAGTTGTTTCTTAGATATTTTTGTTAGATATTGTCACATATTTGTTAATATCTTGTGTTAACTAGTATAATGTAACCTTCTGTGAGTCAACCTAGTCACACATTCGTTTGTTCAAGTGTTAAATAATTTTATGCTGAACGTTTGTTTTCTTTGTATGAACATAGCGTTTTGTAACATTGTGTGTAGTTATTGTTTACCCTTTGAGAATTTACAGTTTCACTGAAATTAATTACCTACTGGATTGTAGAACCAGCCAATTTCGGATGTACGAAATTTTTACGCTGATTGTACCTACTTTTTTTTATTGCTGGTTTTAGCCAACAATAACGAAACTATATTATATTAACAAGTATTAAAAAATAAAAATAATGAAATAGACAATCCTAACAAATTGATTAAACGGTCAAACAAAACAATTACGTCACTTATTCGATTAACGCACGCGGGCTAATTGTCATAACACTTTAAAAACACCGTAGCATAATCAGCCTATAATGTTCCCACTGCTGGGACACAGGCCTCCTCTCTGTGAGGGGCAGTGGGCCATGATCCACCATGCGGGCTAAGTGCGGGTTATAGATGTCACGTCTTCGAATTTTTAGTTCTATTATTTAGACAAGCACCAACTGTCAAAAATTCTGTCATCACAAAAATAAAATAAAATATTTCTTTCATCAATACCGGTGCCTCATCATAACAGGAAAATAATAAAACTCCTCAGACGATAACACTGAAGTTTGTTCATGTTTCTAAGAACCGTCTATAAAAAGTATGAACCTAATCGGTGCTGTCGAATTGTTCGGCGGTGCGAGCGGAAGTCCGGTTCTAAGAACTGTTGTAACACTGGACCTGTTGACTGTACCTATGTCATGCGGAACGAACGATAGGGCTGGAGTTTTATCGATATTTTTGCTTTATGAGATAATTATATAAGTAGTTATTTATGCCACTGTTTCAATACCTAATTATGTACAGTTGCATACAAGACTTTATCTACACCCATGATATGAATCCTCTATAAAAGGTTCTGAAACATTTTTTTTTTTAATACTAATATAGAACAAAAGTGGTGGCCGGCGGGATACGACGTGAATTCGAATAACCTATATGTTCCTTTTTTAAATTACTGCGCTGTGGTAGTGAAACGCGCGTGCATGACAAGGTTCTTTTTTTGAAAACGAGTTGCATAATGAAATTTAGTACAACATAATAACACTCGTTTGGATAATATTATGGTTACTTCACTGGTTGTTTTAATGTTGGCAATAAACGAACTGTTTCAGAAACTTTTATCGAGGATTTATAGCATGGGTGTAGATAAAATTCATAACATTACGCCTATATTTTTCGAAGAGTCAGGCAGAGATAGGTACACCTGGTTCACACGACACCTACAAAATTATGAAGGAATGAATGTTCTTCTACTAAATTTCCTTTTTTGACAAAGGCAGTTTAAGAGTTCGCTGATGTCTTGGGATCAGTAAGGGAGAAATTACAGTTCAGGTAACGCGTAATTATTATCTAGACAAGCCAAGTTCTTGTGTTTGTGTTATGTGTATTTATGTTTCACTTTTCTTTTTTTTTTTTAATTTTTTTTTTAATAATATAATTGGATTCTTTGTTTTTTAATGTTTAGTTTAGTTTGTGATCTTCCTGTACGAGTCGCAGTAAATACTTTTTCTTTCTTTCTTTCAAGTTCAAGCCAAAAAATAAATTCTTCAGTAAAATTCGAGATGTTTCTTTAAGTTTTAACAGTCACTACACCATTAAGATTAGAACTAAATTATATTTAGAAATTAAATCATTTCGTAGCCCAACCTTGTACAATAGATAAACCTACACTATTATCTCTAAAACTATATCCTTGGCGTTTATCTATCTGCAAAACAATAAAAAAAATAGAAGAGATAAATTCGTACTAGATAAGGCTAGATTTGGCAGCCCTGATAATAATATAACGGCTGTATTATGCCAGGGTTATGTAGCAGTGGCGAAGGGTGAATTTATGACGGAGGTAAGCCGGAGCAAAAAAAAAAATGCCAAAAACAAATTCAATTATGAATTGACTGTAGTGTGGTTATGTTCTGAATTTTCGAAGGGAAGCCGGTGGGAATCGAGTTGTATGGTACCTTCGCCACTGTTAGGTAGAGGTTTACTCACGGCAGTACACCCACATTTCGACAGTTACCTATGTTTAAGTCCCGGGGACGAGCATATTAATGCCATCATCATCATCAGCCTACAGCAGTCAACTCGATTTTCAGAAAGTCTCATCCAGCTGCTACCAGCCACCCTTCAAAGATCGTCGCTCTTAGCTTTAGGGTAACCTACCATACCAGTAGCGTGCATTGGTTTTCAGAATAGGTAGGCACTAGGCCGGGTCTAGTCTAGGCAAACGCGGTCACTAATCAGAAAAAAAAGTGAGGTCAAAAGTGTGGTTATTTGATAAGGCATGCCTACTTAAGGGTGATAAATTGCGAAGGTTGAACATCATGGTATTACGCGTGAGACGTACGTATTTTTAATTTTGTCGTATTAACTTGAACGAGTAAAGACCAGTGATAATGCGCGAATAGTACGGGAGCCGAGTAGGCCGTCCGGCGACTGCCTAGCTACTACCGCGCGTGTTTGTATGAAGATTTTGTTTTTTGTTAGGTATGATAATTTAGTGAGTTTCTTAATTGTGGGGCACACACTAAAATGTAATTGACAGGCTTATGTTGATATATCGAGGTAGGCACTGCTTAAATGCCTATATGCAATGCACGTCACTGTACTTTACGTTTATCGATTCGCGAATAGCGCTTACGACCACTTGACCCACGAGGCAGTCTATTGCCATCAACCAGGCACAAATCCAGACACCAGTAGGATAATTGCGTAACGCAGTAATAGTAGCAATATCATTTCATTTTGACAGTTCAACAACGTTCATTGCGTTATTTAGGTTGTTGAGCAGAAAATTTTATCGAATATATGAAGCAATGGATTAGCAATAATATCCCTCAAAATTATTCAGATTGTGATGGAAATTTAAAAGTGTGTTAAGGTTGATTTAGACAGGGTACTCGTAAGTAACTGACTCCAAACTCAAGTCAGTGCTGACCCGAAATTTACCTAGTGTAAATTGAATTTGGAGTCAGTGGAGTCAGTACTACTCGACGTAGTCGTTCGTGTCGTGTCTCGAGTTTGGAGTCAGTTACTTACACAGATATAGATACACCTAGATAACGCAAGAGCACCTAGGTACTTCGCGTGCCAAAAATCGCACCAGTTTACGATCGAAAATCATAAGCCGCCACTTTCGCGCTCAGTCCTGCGTACTGCTGGCTGGGTGAGCGTGAGCGAAGAGCGCGAGCTTGTGACGTCATAGTAGGTAGTCAAAAAGTGGCACGCTTAGTTTTCATACAGTTCGTGATACTTGCGTTATCTAGGTATATCCATATCTGTGGTTAATTACCCTGTCTAAATCAGCCTTTACGCAAATAAGGTGCGGCTGCTACTGCGAAATCCCAAATGGAAAAACCCAATGACACTGCCCGGGAATCGACCTCAGGATCTCGTGCTCAACAGTAGCACTTGCGACCAATAGACCAATGAGGTAGCCCTGATAACAGTCGGGTAATAAAATCGTTGAAGCGAATCGGAATGATCGAGATGCATCCATTCCTCATTTTATTCGGTCATCGCCCGCGCCGAGTTACACGGCTCACCTCTTAATGGAAAACCCAACACTATAATACGTTTGTTGGTAAACTTCCTGTTTTTCATGGAAAATGGGTTAAATTAAACTGCACCCTAATTTAAACACACCTTCAATTGCAATCCGAGGGTTTTGAAGGCAAAGCTTCACGTGTTTAAAAAATTCGTCTTTTTTTTTATGGATGGGAAATCATCAAATGACCCCTCCCGCTCTGGGTGGAGCGGAAGGGAGTGTCAGACTCTTACTGACTAAAACCCATCCGTGTTCCTTCCTTAGCCCTTTATGTTCCGAGGTAGCGGTAACCCTTTCGGACAATCCCGCACCCCCGGCAGGCTTCGGCTCTGGCAGGCCCCTTCCTTTTTGCTGACATCTCTTTGAGGCGCGCGTGGAACACGTACGCGTAAATTCGTCTAGGGTAATAAGTATGAACTTGTCGGGGGAGCGGTGAATGCTTATGCGAATCCCGCATCCCCGGCCATAGGTAGAGGACTACCCGTAACGACTATCAAAGATCTACGAATGACTGCCGGGACCGTGTTTTCTGAGGCACGGAGTGGTCTCGATATGAGATGGACCCATCCATGATCCGACCGCGACAAGCGTAGCTTAACCTTTCATTGACTTCGATTTGTGTGGCTGTTATCATTTAGTCACGACACGAGTTATTGTTACCTATATCGCGAAAAAAAAAATCAGCTGTTCCTTGCATTTATTTTCACATAACTCGACAAAATGTAGGGAAGAGCTGATTTTTTTTCGCGATTTCAGGTTTGGTCCCATAGTAAAAGTTGTTCATAATGATGATTACAATGACCCCTTAAAAGGATGCCCATGAATTCAATTTCACCCCGTATATAAAAAATAAACTATCCTAATAAGACCATTGTTATAGGTAGATACTACAGTCCGACAGTCGAGATAATGAGTTCCTGACACCTGTCAGTGCGACAATTCTATTAGGTAGCTAATAAAGATCAAATTCGCAAAACACCTACAAAAACGTCTGTATGAAACTGACAAGTGTCAAGAACGCATTCTCTCGTCGACTGCACTGCTGTAAGACCGCTTTCACATTAAGGCGACTTTAGCAGCGCGACAGTCGCGTGACAGACGCGCGACTGTCGCCCAGTCAGAATTTCATACTATAATAAACAGAAGCGCAGCAGCCGCGCGCGGCCGGCGGCCACCACGTGCGCTCAGCGCTCGGCGATGAGCCTAAACTGTGGCGCGGCAGTCGCGCTGCCATCGCGCGGCTGTTCTTATAATGTGAAGGCATCTGCTTCTGCTGCGCTACTATCGCGCTGCTAACGTCCTAATGTGACAGCGGCCTAAGTTTATTATTTCGAGATCTTATTTACTCTAATAAAGCAATACAAAGCTCACGCAGCATCGTTACCCAGTGGATAATACACCTAATACCATTAACGTTGATGGATGAATAAACTAAAAATAGGGCTGTAATTTTAATTTAATAGATATAGTAACTGTATGATAGCTGGGCTGCTTTTAACGAAGTCGGTAGATATAGCTACCGTTATTAATAACGTTATGACGCCATTTTTTGTTATATTTATTTTTGTTGTAAATAAAATCGTGGTTTCATGGCGAAACTGCCAGGATGGTTGACGTTTGACTTGTTGTTATTTTATAAGTGAGAAGATACATTTTTGCAATGTTAATTCATGATTATTTATGTAGCAACTGAATGTAATTTCAATTTGTGAGAAAACATTGACCGTTTTATTGAAAAGCTATTACGTTTAAGACTTTTGCGAGCATTGAAAACATAAACAAAATGGAATCTAGATTTTTGTGTAGGTAAACATTTTGCGAAAAATTGCATACCTATGGTTTTAAAAATAATAATGTAATGTTAAGATTTATTTAAAGGGGTTTGAAGGTTTTGGCCCTAAAATCAGCCGCCATTTTGATTTTTTTTCAGAATCGCGGTGCACAACAAAAGTTATATATTTAGATAGAGGACACTTATACAAACAAAAAATGTTATATAACATAATATCCTAAAGCGTCAGGTTTCGGAGTTATTCACCGAAATATAAGTCGAAAACAACAAGGATTTTTTTGTTTTTTTTCCCTCTAGGTAAGCATATTAAACTATTGAGGTAATAGAAACGTTATGAAACCTTTATGGAGAAGAAACAAATGAAGAATAGACATTTTTTTTAAATAAATAATTAAACACGGCAATTTATAGTTCGATTTTTAATCCCAGAGACTAATCTGACAAGTGTAATGTTAACTTCTATACTAAAAAAAAACGAATACACAAAAGACTTAAATGTCAGATAAAAAAACTGGGATTAAAAAACGAACTATAAATAGCCGTTTTTAATTATTTATTTAAAAAATGTCTATTCTTTATTTGTTTCTTCTCCATAAAGGTTTCATAACGTTTCTATTACCCCAATAGTTCAATATCCTTACCTGGAGGGCAAAGAAACAAAAAAATCCTTGTTGTTTTCGACTTATATTTTGGTGAATAACTCCGAAACCTGACGCTTTAGGATATTATGTTACGTAACATTTTTTGTTTGTATAAGCGTCCTCTATCTAAATATATAACTTTTGTTGTGCACCGCGATTCTGAAAAAAAATCAAAATGGCGGCCGACCTTAGGGCCACCCTCCATACAAAAATCTTCTAACCCCTTTGGTGGTATTTTAAAATAAATCAAACCATAAATATTTATTTAAAATACCACAATATTGATTCGCGTTCGCTCAAATATTTATGCGTTCCAGTATTTATTTGAACTTGGCCTCTTTTCGAAACCAACTGTAAATTTATTATGATAGACAGTCGTGTTCTAGCTAAAATAATTACTTCGTTTAATTTTAACGATATAGTTAGAAGCCAACAGTTTACTCTGGTTTTAGGTTCAATTATCTAGGCCATCAGTTTATGTCTCTGATCTTTGGTACAGATAATAATAATATCAAAATTGCATAACAGTCGTAAAGGTCAAAATGGATTGACTTTATTGTCACGCCTTGTGAAATTTGTAGGGTTGGGCAAAGCTATTCTATTGTGGAGCCTTTGATTGTCAATGACTATGAGATGCATGGAATTAGTATGTACTATCTTGATGCGATGTCACGTTGCTTATAATAATCAAGCGGGTCGTATTAATACTGTCACAAATTGGCAGCATGTCAACGCATTAATGTGGATATTTGTTTTTATCTGACATTGGTGTCATGAAAGGTCGAATGTTGAAACTAGTAGATAAATTAATCACTACCATTGTTAGAATCCTACTAATATTATAAATGCGAAAGTTTGTGAGGATGGATGTATGTTTGTTACTCTTTCACGAAAAAACTACTGAACGGATTTGGATGAAACTTTACAGTAATATAGGTTATTCATCAGAATAACACATAGGCTACAATTTATAATGATTTTATGTAATTTTGGTCATAATATAACGATACGTGTCAATTAAGTCGGAAAAAAATCTTCCATCTGAGAGCTATCTTGGCGTGCGCTGCCTAAACCAATGGAGTTACATAAAGATGATGTACCGCAGGATTGTTTGTCTTAAGTAGATCTAAATAAAAGTCCGCGACAGCATATATCTACCTTTTATGTGCAAGCCAGTACAACCAAAATTGTGAACCATAAATCTAATTAAATTTGGTACTATTTTACAATGCACATTTAGTATATAATTATCAAACTCTTATCAAAATGAATACATTTCTCGCATTAAGTATTTAATGTAGATAAACTTTGTCTTTCACACTAAGTAATTTGGCCAAATAGTTTAAAAGTTATCACGATATGATTGACTTGAACGGAGCGCCTAACGCCGCGGCGGCGGCCGCAGCACGGGCGGAGCGCGATGCGGCGTCGCAGTCGAAGAAGGTATGGTTCTATTCACTAACCAATTTTGTCACGTTGTGGATTCGGAAGACGCACTCATTGCTCAAGTTTTTCCAAATTTGCAACAGAACATCCACGATGAAAGTTGGCTATGTGAAAGAACTATACTAGCACCAAGAAATGAGACAGTTGCGAAAATCAATAACATTATCTTGGACCAAGTAACCAGCGATGCAACAACCTACAACTCTATCGACACAGTCATGTCATCTGAAGACTGTACAAGCTACCCCGTGGAGTTTCTTAACTCTTTGGAGCTATCCGGGGTGCCATCACATAAGCTCCAATTAAAAGTCGGTATACCGGTTTTGTTAATGCGTAACTTGGACGCCCCGAGACTATGTAATGGCACTAGATTGCGAGTCAGGGAACTAGGCAGGCATATTGTTAAGGCCACAATTTTAACTGGAGAAGCTAAGGGTGAAAATGTTCTTATTCCACGCATCCCAATAATACCCAATAACTTACCCTTTAATTTCAAACGTTTACAGTTTCCACTTAAAGTTGCATTTTCTATGACCAACAATAAATCGCAAGGGCAAACTTTGAAAGTAGCGGGGATACATTTAGGCACGCCCTGTTTTTCCCATGGGCAGCTTTACGTAGCTTGCTCACGTGTTTCTAAATCCCAAAATCTTCTTATTTACGCTGAACAAAAAAAATCAAATAACATAGTATACAGGAGTATATTGCAGTAAAAACACAGATAAATTAACACAGATGTTCACCTATTCCAATTACGTACCACATAATTCTTTAGTTATTACAAAATCTATTAAAAAAAACCGGCCAAGTGCGAGTCGGACTCGCGCACGAAGGGTTCCGTACCATTGTCTATAAAAAACGGCGAAAATAACACGTTTATTGTATGGGAGCCCCCCTTAATATGTACTTAATTCTTATTCGTATTTGTTGTTATAGCGGCAACAGAAATACATCATTTGTGAAAATTTCAGCTTTCTAGCTATCACGGTTTATGAGATACAGCCTGGAGACAGACAGACAGACGACGGAGGCTTAGTAATAGGGTCCCGTTTTACCCTTTGGGTACGGAACCCTAAAAACCGCAGCAAAATCCGTTGCGTAGTTTTAAAAAATTTAAGCATTCATAGGGAAAAAGAAAGCTTCTTTGTTTTATACTATGTAGTGATTAAATGCAAGTAACATTGGTCCGACCTGTTTAGTTGTCAGTGTTTAGTAATCCGTTTGTGCTGGATAGGATAATCTCAAGCCTACTTTTTATAAACACACCATACAGGTAAAGATTGATGAAGAAACCACTGGACTTAGCATTTTGAAATTTGCAGAGTTCTATTATAGCTTAAAATAATGAGCACTTACAAAGGAATTCAGATAATTCCACCCTCAAGAGATAACCTCTAAAAATTAGGTATAGGAGTTCAAAGATTGTATGGAAACTAATTTTGAAGTTAGAAATCTGGGATGTACGATGTGAAGGTACATTAAAAAAATATCAGTATTTAAAAAAAAATGTCACGTAACTTAATGTGGCAGACCAAATTCTACGCGAGCGAAGCCGCGGGCAAAAGCTAGTATGATATAAAATCTTCTTAACTGAACACAATTTTGAGCCATAAATAAAGTGGACGTAACAACAATCCATAATGATCGCAATTTTAATTGGTAACAAAATGAGTTGGCGCCACGCATCAGTGTTGCCAAGTTCAAGTACAAATCAATTAATTTCTAGACCTCTATTTTTGATGCTAACTATTTTGCTTCCATTTGACCTCACATGTGAAGGCCTTGACAACGAATGATGACGAATATATGCCGTAATTAACGCGCTTTAATTGCATAAAAACTAGTTTCTTTTAATTAACCGATCGGCTGATATAGTCCACATAAATAATAGTGACGCCAGAGTTAAACCTCCCGTTGATAAGCGTCACGCGACTGTAGTGTGGTGTGGTGGTTTTCTACCGGAGTCGTGTAGGACCTGTCTGCAAATGTTATATGGTTTTTAATGTCTTCTAATAAATGAAATGTTTAATGAATTTACTCGTAAAAATATTGATGTATTGCTCCTTGATTATTTATTAAGTTTTACGAGTAATTTGTTTTTGTTATCAATCAATTTGTATCGATTTTTTTTCCCTCAATAATTGTATAATGAATTGTATGATTTATTGTATAACTAATATCATATAAAAATGTTATTTATAATAATTAATTAAAGCTGCTACCAACTTTGTTAAAATGTAGTTCCTTCTCTAGTCTATTCACGATAACTAACTTAAGTTATAACTTGCATACTTAAGTAATATAAACATGACAAATAAATATAGAAATATTCCTTATTAAAATATGTTTCTTTATTTCCATCAATAAGCCTTGACACAGTTAGAAGGCGCGAAGGCGCGCGAAGTCGCGGCAGACCCCGTAGAAGATGGCGGGGCGAGCTGGACAAAACAAACGACCAGCGGTCCACTTTAAACCTGGATCGAAAGAGCTGGATGTCATAGGGAGAGACCTTTGTCCAGCCCTCCAGCAATGGGATGATGTAGGCCTTTTCCCAATTATCTTAGGGTTGGCTTCCAGTCTAACCGGATGCAGCTGAATACCAGTATTTTACATGGAGCGACTGCCTATCTGACCTCCACAACCCAGTTACTGAATAACACGATACACATTAGTAAGACTTGTTGTCCGACTTATGAGATTCTGACGACCCATAACGACTGTCAAAGATCTAGGAATGACAGCTGGGACCAAAAGCGTAACGTTTCCGAGGCACGGAGGGGTCTTAATTGCTATGTAAAGATGGTCACACATGCACGGACCAACCGCGGCAATGATCTTTTGACCCGTGCGGCTGATATTTCTTAGCTACAAGCCCCTCAAACTATGTTCTAAGGATAATGAATTAATTCCAAAAATGATAACCTATTAAATACCTAAGGTCCAAATGCAGTAGCACTTCTGATTATCAGTAATAAGGTAAGATCTAAGAAGTGTGCTTGTTAATTACTTGCTAGACACCACAAAACTATGTAAGTAATTAATTAATACCAATATCTACTGATAACCTTAGGTTAAAATGCTTGTGGCGCTTCTGGTTATCAGTTAGGTACCTACGCCTGTCATAACTAGTACCTCATACCTACGTTTAAGGAGACTACAGGACCTAAACGCAAAAGATGCAAGTTTTATAATGCCTAAAAGTATATGATCGACTACAGTAAACAAAATCAGAAAAATATATGATATTCTTCAGGATATATTGCTAGTTAGATAGTGTATTGAAAACATAATACAACTAATTTGATACGATAGCAAAAATCATGAAGATACCTCTAAAAACTTTCTTTTTTACAATAAAAACCATTCTAATATACATACAATCATTCTGATTTTTTGGCACTAGTGTTTTAATTTTTTAGTCCCAATAATAGATTTTTTGTAAATAGATAATTGCTTCATATTTTGCAATAAACTACCAGCGTTGTGTCATCGCGCTTCTCTTTCTTTTCTATGCAGTCTGACAGTGACCGCGTTTTAGATCATAGTTCCCTTCGTTCTTTCACTGCTGAGAATATTGTGACTCCGTTACTTTTCAGCGGTTTTTCTCCATCTGTTACTATCTGTGGCTAGCACCCTAATTGTGTAACACACTATTAATCACAATCTGAATCATTTTGAAGGATATTATTGCTAATCCATTGTTTCAAATGTTCGAAAAAATTGTCTGCTCAACAACGTAAATAACGCAATGGATGTTATTGTACTGTCAGAATGAAAGCCATTGCTACTGTAAGTGTGTTTCGCAATTACCCCGTTGGTGGAGTGCGGTTATTCCGTTTATCCACCCCAAAAAATCCACCCTGAGGTGGGATACGCGGAAACGCATGTCCGAGAATTCACCCTAAGCCTATAAATTTTGTTTATCCAACTATGCCTAGGGTGGATTCTCGGACATGCGTTTTCGCATATCCACCTTGGGGTGGATTTTTTGGGGTGGATAAACGGTTAACCCGTGGAGTGCGGCACTGATAGGCATCCCAGTTGCTCGGATATTTCGCCCGACGACCGTTTAGTTCAGGCCTCTAGGTTTTTGCCCTCTATTTTTCCTGTTACCATTAGACTTTCCATGTTGTTGGTACCTCTACGTGCAAAGTGTGAATATGTGATGTTAATCACTTGCCATTGCCAGTCACCACAAAAGTATGTAAATAATTAATGAATGCCAATACTGATAACGTAACTAGGATTAAAATGCCTGTGGAGCTTCTGATTTTGCATTACTGTAATAGATGGTCACCCATCCACGGACCGACCTCGGCAAGTGTTGCTTAACCTTGAAGATCAACCCTTGCGGGTGTTATTGTTAAGCCTCGAACCCCTTGAAGTTTCATTTTTCTGCATTCCAAATAGTACGTAGGAAGGTACTAGAAGAGGGAAGAGAAGCCTTTGACCTGTATCTATTCAGATACCAAGAACTAAAAAATATTAAGTGCTCAACCGACCTAACAACATCGGGATCATCGACTCTAAGGCCACAATGCATTGTGCCTCAAGCGTAAGTACCGGTTGATACAGCAATAATGCATGGAGGAACATAAAATACAAGGTCGAGGAATAATAGCAGTAATCAATACACAAGCGGAATTCAATGGAGGAATCACCAGATCAAAACATTGTTCGATCGGAATGTAAGGACAAAGACGGGGTCAGGTATTTTTAGATTGACGTAAGGTGTGCCTGTATAAAACTAATAAAAAGATGTACCTACAGCGCGGCCGACAAGTGAATGCGTTCTTGACAGCTGTCAGTTTCATACAAACGAATACGTGTTTTGCGAATTTGATCTCATTTCTTTAGTACAGACGCCAGCACATCAAGCTACCCTATGAAGCTACCCAAAACTGTAAAATTTTCCCAATCAACTTTGAATTTTATGCTTAAGTGATAAAGTTGAAAATCTATTAAAGAAATTTGACAGATTGTAGTAGTTTGATGTGCTGGCGTCTGTACCTACATTTCACAATGTTGGTAGACTTCAAAATATGTATTGAAACAATTATGGACCCTGTCACGTCGCGGCACAGCATAGTAGGAGAGAGGAGGAAGAGCGCTTACCTGTTTGTGTTTATATTATTTACTGGCAGCGCACCCCGGTTACACCCGAAAAAGTGTCGATCCCGTGGGAATATCGAGATAAAAAGTATCCTATGTCTTAAACCAGGGTGTCAGCTACCTCCGTACAAAATTTTATCAAAATAGGTCCAGCCGTTCGAGCGTGAAGAAGTAACAAGCATATAAACACACACACTCACAAACTTTCGCCTTTCTAATATTACTCTTGTAGTAGTTATAGTAGGACTTACTAGTCCACTACTACTATTACTACACTACTACTAGTACTACACTACTACTAGTACTAGTCCTATCTACTGATAGGATAGGATTAGTGTGATGTATTCTAGTAATTGTATTTTTTAGAAAAGGACTTTTCCCAAATCGTAAATATGCAGGTTGTTTTCAAAAACATGTAATCGCATTTTGTCATGCAACCTCTTTATTCAAATTGAAGTTAAATAACAGCTAGGTACCTACTGGCCACCTCATGTCAGAATAATGAAAATGCCATTTGAATTTTCTTTTTAATTCGTTTATTTTTTCTTAATTTTAAGGGCTATAGATTATTTTTTTCATCCGAAACGGCCTGCTTTATAGTAATTTTTATTGATAATAACATTTTGATCATGATTTAAAAATTTCAATACTTATTTTGTAATTTTAGCAACTAATTTTGAATTATCGAAGACAAAACTGTCTAATATTTGTGAAGTTTAATTAAGACAGATAGGTATTACAAACAATAAGGAGGAAAAGGAATAAGTATGCAAAAAAAAACATGGAAACAACTGGCAGCCAAAAAGTTCATGTTTAAAGAAACGCCCGAGATACTCAAATAAACTAAGCCATGCAAACAAAGCAAAATACTGAGAAAAATTAAGTATCGTCTGAAAGAATCGTCAGAACGTACAGACGCCAGCACAACAACCTACTACAATCTGTCAAATTTCTTTAATAGATTTTCAACTTTATCGCTAAAACATAAAATTCAAAGTTGATTGGGAAAATTTGACATTTTCGGGTATCTTGATGTGCTGGCGTCTGTACTTTACAACAGAACAAAAAGACTAGACGGCTAAAAAATCAACTACAAAGCAAGTTCATGATAACGGAGTACGCAATCAATTAAGTATGCTATAGTAACGCTTTTTTACTGGACAATAAAAAAAGCGTTCGTGCAAACAAAGTTCTAAGGCACCATTTCTTGTGTGTTTAGACCATGATTACACGTTTGATAATACAGGCTGATAAATTAGAGACCGGATTATATGCAACAGAAAAGGCCCAAAATATGCATGCAAATATGTAAGTAAAATAGTTAAAATATGCATGAAAATCCATAAAAAGGGCCAAAATTTGCATATAATATAACAGGAAAAAATAAAGAAGTCATATTTTTTAATGTTTTTCATTTTAAAAAGCTCTGCACTACCTATTCAACGATAACAATCGTATTTAGAGGTCGAGCGTAATTATGCATTTTTTTTTTCTAAAACATGCAACTACCGCTGAAAAGGGCCTAAATATGCAAATGCATATGCAATATGCATTACCGATAGCATTTTGCATTTGCAATAGTTTATAACCAGGATTAACACTGGATACTTTTTTATCCCGATATTCCCACGGGATCAAAGCTTATGCGGGTGAAACCGCGGGGCGCAGCTAGTAAAACAATATATCTAGAAAGATTCCTTCTTAGTTAGGAGACCTTCATGTTGCATGAAAAGATATGCTTTAAGTCTCGCATTCGTGAGTTGAACCCATAATAAAAGTGGTTTATATTCACACACCGAATTCTAATAGGTTCAAAGTCAACCGGTAGTATAACCTGTATAATCCTTTAGAAATATTCGTGGCACTTGACTGCAGAGGCGGTAGGTAGGTATCTACACTTGGGAGCAAATAAATCGAGCCACTTGCTTTTTTTTGCACGTATAATGGTTATTATTTTTGGTATTATGGAACGTATCAAATCGAAACATATATCGCCTAAGAGCTTATTTAATAATCTTTACAATGAGGGTAAATTTTTGAATGATAACCTTATTTAGTGATAAATTATTGGCTCTGAAAGAAAAACGGTAATTTTGATAGAAAATTGTAGGGTTAAAACAGTCCAGAAAATCTATCGAAATCAGGGCAAGGGGGGGTAATACAAGATATTAAGAATAAGTTTATACCATAATTTTGTTTTTAATTGTTTTTTTCTGGACTGACAATTTTCTATCAAAATTACCGTTTTTCTTTCAGAGCCAATAATTTATCATTAAATAAGGTTATCATTCAATAATTTACCCTCATTGTAAAGATTATTAAATAAGCTCTTAGGCGATATATGTTTCGATTTGATACGTTCCATAATACCAAAAATAATAACCATTATACGTGAAAAAAGGAAGTGGCTCGATTTATTTGCTCCCAAGTGTAAATATCCTGTGTCTAGTTTCCAAACTTTCTGTGGCGCAACACTACCCACGACGCCCTACGGGCTAGGTGTCGACTCTTGCGTAAGTTCTAAGCGTCGAAGGGAAATAAATCCATAACTAATTGATAACTGACTGCCTTGTCGGTCTAGGTACGGTCAGCAGCAATAGTCGATTAACACTTCAGTTTTTTTAATTTTAGTTATTGAGCAAAATATTTGTTCAAAATTGCAGCAGAAGCAAAATTTTTAGAATATAAACTCTTTGCTATTATGTGAGAACCTAAAAAGCAGTTTATTGATAAAATTGTTGTCAATGTTAAAATGACAGTGTTAATCGACTTTTGCTGCTGACTGTACTCCACTGTAAATGTAACCCAACATACTGCTGCATCCAGCAATCCCGACGACTTAGCTGTACGTGTCCAGACTGCACCACTCCACGAAGGTTAAGGAGATCGTGGAGTAATTGCGTGTGAAGACCAACTGGACTTTGAGGGTCGAGAGGTTGGAGTCGCGTCACAACACGAACTTCAAGTCGTTCGTGGTGCGTGTTCCGACACACCATCTCGAGAAGTTCCTCAAGGAAGAGTTCTGGCCGAAGGGTGTTGTGTACCGCCGGTTTCGTGGCCGGCTACGTGACACCAGTCAGCGAAACACGACGCAGACACTTCGTGTTTAGTTAGTTTCTTAGTGTTATTATAATGTTTATTTTATTTATTTATTTTACCATTTATGTACACACATAATATAAACAGTCACGAAAAAACAGAACAGAAAAAATAGTAGTAGTAGTAGTAATAATGTTGTAGTAGTAATAATTTATAGTATTTTTAAGTTATATTAATATTGTATTTTATGTGTTTTATATGGGCCTTGATGCCTGAAATATTGGATAAATAAATAAAATATATAAAAATTACTT
Organism: Amphipoea lucens; assembly: GCA_947508005.1. Taxonomy (NCBI): domain Eukaryota; kingdom Metazoa; phylum Arthropoda; class Insecta; order Lepidoptera; family Noctuidae; genus Amphipoea; species Amphipoea lucens. The sequence continues at coordinate 14,888,377 of OX382379.1, forward strand.
GGGACTTAAACATGACTACCGAAATGTGGGTGTAATACCTACGAGTATGCCTAGCCTTTCGGGTAAAACAAGGCGTGATTTTTTTATGTTAATTAATTGATACTTAACTGTTTATCATTACAGGGAATGTCGCATGTCTCAATATACCCAAATGCGCTGGTAACGTTCAAATCAATCAATTTGACCCGAGGGCATAGTCTCTTGTCGGCAAGCGCCGACTAGATCGCATTCCAATGTTTGATCGGAATCAATATGTGCAGGACGCTCACCTACATAACGGCATAGTGTAGTTAGAACATAAGAAATAATAGTGTATAAGTTTATCGTAGTATGTAAGTTGTAATTTGTATGTACTAAGACACGCTCGTGTTCCACTCTCGACAAGTCCAAACCTGTCGAAACCTGTCCCGAGCCTACGCGATCACAAACTGCTGTGATTGGTGGATCGAGAGTTGGGCACGAACGAGAATCACAGTGATTGGAAAGCTAAATTGTAGAACCAATTAGCCCCGCCACTACTTGCGCCCATGTAAAATTAGATATAGATAGAGCGTTTTCGCTGATCCGCATTCAGTTCGGATCAAGATCTCACAGGAAGAACAAGAAAATAAATAGTCTTCGAACAACCAGGAGTTTTATTGGAACAAGCGGTCTCCTCCAACCCAGCGCAACAAAATAGGTGGGAGCACAAGAACTCGCCCCCACACATTGGTCCTTCGAGCCGGATTCGAGGAAGATCACTATTAAGAAGACTCCAGCGAACTTTTTGAAGAATATTTAGAAGAATTTATATTGAAACAATGCCAGTTACGAGGTCTACGGGGAAAAGAGGTGGCCGAGCATCGACGACAGCTACAGAACGAACGGAAACCGCTACGGAAACCACTACAGAGACTACGGCCGACACATGTACCACGGAAGCTACGGAAACGACGGCTACCACAGAGACGACCACGGCAGCGACTTCAGAAGCACCAGCCACTACCTCGTCTACAGTTAAACATGCCGCGCCACGTCAAGACGTCACAACTAAACATAAAGAGAGTGGTCACCGCAGCAAACCTACGTCACAGAAGAGTGACAAAACTTCGAAAGCGCGTCGTATAGCCAAAGCCAAGGCGGAGCTAGCACAACGATTAGCAGAGTTAGCGGCCGCACGCCTCGCCGAAATTGAAGCTGAATCTACGGATGAAGATGTATCCTCCGTCGCCTCGGAAACCGGAAACGATCAACGAGTAACTACTTGGCTCCAATCAAGTCAGCTACTCGCCATTAGCAACAAACCCTATCAATCCGAGGTGAAGACATCAATGAAACCAGCAGTTCCAGTGACCGCCGCCGCCATAGCCTGGGACATCCCGGCAACCTTACCGGCGGGAGTCAGCACCATGGACCCACAACCTGAAAACCCGAACACCGAACCTGAATCCATGAACATCATACTGCCAGTGAGCACCACCGCCGACTCCTGGCAGCCGAACCTTGCGACTGAACAGCCGCACACGAACCCGCCGCCAGTAATCGCCGCATGGCTACAGAACTCCGCACCTGCGCAGCCACAACCGAACCCGACGCCCGAGATCACCGCCGCATCCGGGCAACAGAACTACGTGCCTGCACAGCCGCGACAGACGCCAGCACCGGTAAACCCCAGCGAATTCTGGCCGCAGAACTCTACGAACATGGCACCGAACACATCGTGGCAACCGATCTACACCACGGCACCGCATCACAGCTACGCTTCGAGACCTGACACCTCATCCTGGGTGCCGCAGTCTACAACATCAGCCCACGTCGTGCAACAGCCTACAACACTAGCCGTCCCAGAAACAAGGACGGACATGAAGGAACTTGCTGCTGCGATCACGCAAGCTGTGCACGCCGCACAGTACCAGCAGCCAATGAGATACACCGAACTTCCCTGTTTCAACGGAGCTCATCAAGATTGGCTCACGTTCCGCGCCGCCTACTGTGAGACAGCGTATCGATTAACAACAGTGGAAAACATGTCAAGACTCAGAAGAAGCCTTCGAGGAACAGCAAAAGAAGCTGTACAAGGTCTATTAATAACGAACGCAGACCCGAACGAAGTAATGAAGACACTCGAGCTACGCTTCGGACGACCAGACTCCATCGCAATGGCTGAGATGGAGCAACTACGAACCCTACCACGCCTCACAGAATCTCCGCGTGATGTTTGCACCTTCGCTACCAAAGTGGAAAACATCGTTGGGACTTTACAAGCACTCAACTGTGAGCATTACCTCTTCAATCCAGAAGCCACAAAGGCTATTGTTGAGAAGCTCACACCAACATTGAAAAGACAGTGGTACCAGTATTCAGCAGCACAACCCAGAACAGAACCTGATCTTCTGAAGTTCACCCGATTCATCAAGATCGAAGCAGAGATTTGCAGCCCGTATGCACTGCCTGAGAACATCGCTGCGACAAGTCAAACCACTCAGAACACGCCGCGACGTCAGCAGCGGGTACATGCCACACAAGAAGTAAACAAACCAAAGTGTGGCTTATGTGAACATCAAGGACACAGCATCGTGGAATGCGACCAATTCAAGAAAGCAACCACTGATGCAAGATGGGACATCGCGAAGAAACATCGCCTGTGTTTTCGTTGCCTCAAATTCCGAACAAAGCAACACAGCTGCAAACCAAAGAAATGCGAGATAGACAACTGTGTGCATTTACATCACAAAATGCTACACGCCACTAGTGCACCAACTAAGAAGAAAGAAGAAACCGACGGCTCCAAAGAGGAACAAGAGAAGGTTCATTCAATGTGGACACCGAAGGTATCGTTTCTCAAGATAATACCAGTGCACCTTTCTGGACCGGCCGCGGCGGGAGCTGTAGATACCTACGCTCTCTTGGATGACGGCTCTACCGTAACTCTAATCGACGAGAGCCTAGCCAAGCAGATCGGAGCAGAAGGATCCTATGAACCACTTCGAATAGCATCCTTTGACGGCGAGCCCACAGTCGACGTGTCATCTCAACGAGTGAATTTCTTCATCAAAGGACTTCACACATCTGAACGCAAGCTACGTGCAAGAACGATCAAGCAGCTAGAGTTGGCTGCACAAAAGATTCCTGGAGAAGCAATCAGGGACTGTGAACATCTTCATGACATCGCCAGAGACCTAGTAACTGAAGATGCCAGACCCAAGCTCCTGATTGGCCAGGATAACTGGGACCTACTCATCGCAACGGAGATCAGAACAGGAAAGAAGAACCAACCAGTGGCTTCACTGACACCACTAGGTTGGGTCCTACATGGCAGTCACACGCGAACACTTGGCCATAGAGTGAACTTCATCAGACATGCTAACAATGACAACGACCTACATGAACTGGTGAAGGAATACATCACAATGGACAACATGCAAGTCAATCCAAAGAAACCCATCAATGATCCTGAAGAGAAGGCACTTCGCATCCTTCAACAATACACAAAAAGAACTCCAGAAGGAAGATATCAAACTGCTTTATTGTGGCGAGATGAAAACGTCGTGATGCCAGACAACTATGATAGCGCTCTGAACAGACTCATAAGCGTTGAGAAGAAAATAGACAAAGAACCCGAACTCAAGAAGAGGTACGCTGAACAAATGGAAGCACTAGTATCAAAAGGATACGCCGAACCAGCTCCAGCCACGACATCGAAGCACCGAACATGGTATCTGCCTCACTTTGCGGTTTTCAATCCCATGAAACCGGAGAAATTAAGAATTGTCTGCGACGCGGCAGCCAAGACTAGAGGAGTCTCTTTGAACGACCAACTACTCACTGGCCCAGACCTATTACAATCGCTGCCAGGAGTGATAATGCGTTTTCGTCAGCACTCAATCGCCGTGACCGCTGACATCACCGAAATGTTCCTGCAAATAGAACTACGACCCGAAGACCGGGACGCTCTTCGTTACTTGTGGCGAGGTGACCGAAGAGATAACCAGCCACCGGAACAATACCGCATGAAGTCACTGATCTTCGGAGCATCTTGCTCGCCAGCTACGGCTATATACGTGAAAAACACGAACGCCGAGAGATTCCAGCATGAACATCCAGAAGCAGTCAAAGCTATCAAAAGAAAACACTACATGGACGACTATTTAAATAGTTATGACACATTAGAAGAAGCCGTGAAAGTCTCACAAGCCGTGCGCGACATTCACAGACAAGCGCATTTCGAACTCAAGAAATGGTCATCTAACTCTACCGCCCTCCTTGAAGCGCTAGGGGAAGATGCCAAGACCAAAGATTCGATCAAACTGGAAGACAGCATCAATACAGAACGAGTTCTCGGCCTAATATGGAAGCCGGCAAAAGACTCGCTGGCCTTCAATTTGAACCTGGCACGCATACCTCAGAACATCCTACAGAACGACACGCCTACTAAGAGAGAAGCTCTTAGAATAGTAATGTCCCTGTTTGACCCATTGGGACTTGTATCGCCAGTCACCATCAGAGCCAAACAAATACTACAAGAAGTTTGGCGTCGTGGAACTTTATGGGATGAAGTCCTGGACAGTGACCTAGCCGCAAGCTGGAGGAAATGGCTCACCCACCTCAAGAAGTTGGAACACATGTCCATTCCACGAACTTACCCAGGCTTCAGTGCTACAGAGTCGCTACAGCTGCACGTGTTCACAGACGCGAGCGAATCTGCATACGCAGCAGCGATATATTGGCGAACAGTCACGAGGGATGGAAGAGTCAACGTCTGCCTAATCACGGCCAAAGCCAAAGTAGCCCCACTGAAACTAATGTCGATTCCACGCTTGGAGCTACAAGCGGCAGTACTTGGCGCACGCATGGCGTCAGCAGTTAAAGAAGAACACGAACGAACACCAGAGTCAACCACATTCTGGACCGACAGCAGAACTACACTGTCATGGATCAGAACCGGATCCAGATCCTACAAACCGTATGTCGCTCATCGCATCGCGGCACCCGGAGAATTCTGCGACAGTGACCTGCATCTACGAGCCAGTTGGCGCGCAGCTCAGAGACTCGCCGATATATTCTGGGCCAGATGGCTAAAAGAATACCTCCCAGAACTACAGAACCGCAGGGATCCGCACACCAAAGGCAGGATCCCCAAGGTCGGCGATCTAGTACTGATCGTGGACGGCAACCTTCCACGAAACATGTGGATCAGAGGACGCATCTGTGCTACATTTCCCGGCCCTGACGGAGTTGTGCGTACGGTGGACGTCACTACAAAAGGAGGCACCCTACGACGTCCAGTGAAGAAGATAATAGTGCTACCAATCGAGAGCGGCGATCCTGCACCATCTACAACTGCGACGCCAGCAGCAGATGACGACGCACGGCGGGAGAAATGTGCAGGACGCTCACCTACATAACGGCATAGTGTAGTTAGAACATAAGAAATAATAGTGTATAAGTTTATCGTAGTATGTAAGTTGTAATTTGTATGTACTAAGACACGCTCGTGTTCCACTCTCGACAAGTCCAAACCTGTCGAAACCTGTCCCGAGCCTACGCGATCACAAACTGCTGTGATTGGTGGATCGAGAGTTGGGCACGAACGAGAATCACAGTGATTGGAAAGCTAAATTGTAGAACCAATTAGCCCCGCCACTACTTGCGCCCATGTAAAATTAGATATAGATAGAGCGTTTTCGCTGATCCGCATTCAGTTCGGATCAAGATCTCACAGGAAGAACAAGAAAATAAATAGTCTTCGAACAACCAGGAGTTTTATTGGAACAAGCGGTCTCCTCCAACCCAGCGCAACAAAATAGGTGGGAGCACAAGAACTCGCCCCCACACACAATAATTACAAATGTCATATGAATTTTGATGATACGATCTATTGACATCTTTCATTAATGTCATAGATAACATTAGCATTGCGCCTGTATTCCCAGAAGTGCTAGGCAGGGTCTATACATCCACATTTCGCCATTTTGACATAGGTATAGTGGCCTTATTGCTTATGTTCATCAGAAAGGTCATATGCGTCTGCACTCGCAATCGGCGTGCATGTATGACAAGCATCATATTGACAACCATCCGACAGGCTATCGTATCGAAACTGAAGGCCAATTCTCGTAATTTAAAACGTTCAAAATCTAGTCGCAGTGTCATCTCGCCGACAATCAATGTCAAAGACTTGTCAAAAATGTAGCGAAATTTGAGGTATTTTTGACAGATGTTGAACGGGTTCTTAAAATTACAAGAATTGCCCCTCTGATCACAAACGATTCAAGAAACCATGATTCAAATATAGTTCTGATTCAATTCATAATAAATGTCACGACTGCTCTTGAGAAGTCAATAGATGTTCAAGAGCAAGTTCTCAAGTGCATTGACATCACTTAAACTCTTGCGTAGCTATCGAGTTCCAAGTACCCGCCACCACTTGAGCTGTGGAGCGCTGACGGGTTGATTACTCTATGGCCTGTGGCCGTAACATTAAGTTGTTATAGCCAGTCTTAAATAACTCACAAAGTCCGTACTACGCTAAGCCAGCTCAAGGTCATAGTGTTACCACAGACGACGTGTGGCCCACTGTATTAGCAATGGTACTAAATTAAAATCGACCAAATGCGAGTCGGTGGAGTTTCTTGACCATTCTTCTCCATACGAAAACTACCTACCTTTTGGAAGGGGCGACTAGAGTCAATTCTATTTTAAGGTAATTTTTGACGTTTAAAAGTGCCTTTTATGTGCCTATTTGAAGTAAATGCTTTGACTTTGGACTAGTACAAGAACAAGGTAACAAACGCCGAAAAGAAAAACGTTGCTTGTATGTTATACAAGGTCTCTGCAACACTGTCATCTCTAAAACAGACAAAATTATGACTCTGGCGTGGCTAGAATCTAGAATACATTCCAAACTTATGGGTGGTCAATACTCCTTCCGAATATAGATGGTCTAGGTACCATAGACTGGCACTAACTTCCATCTCCCATCCAAACTCAACTGTCAAATGTTTTATGACCACTGTTTTTAAATTCGGAACACCTAGCCTTTTCCTTAAAGAGGTTTTACACCCATTCCAACCTTTTTAGGAGTCATGCAGTATTCAAGTATACTGCTTCGTATTTGGTAGTAAGTGCAATTAAGAATTACGTGTTAAGTTTCTGCTAACCTAATCTAGGCAATTGGTAAAACGACTGGATGTTGTTTTGCTACCAGATGGTATGTTACGGAGGAATGAGGAAAATGTCACTAGGAAAGTTTTGAGTATGAATGTCGATGGCTATAAGAGTAGGGGAAGACCAAAGAAACGGTGGATGGACTGTGTTGTAAACCCGTACTCCATAAATACACATAGCGATTGATAGCGACTTCTCGAGGCAAAGAACGACACCATACGCTACGTCACCGCTGCCCGGGTGAGCAGCCAGAGCAGCGGTAGCCCAGTAGTAAAGGCCGTGACTTACGAGTTATAAGGTCGTAGGTTCGAACCCAGACAGGCGCTTTACTTTGTGTAAATTATTTCATCACCACTGCTCTCAAAACGGTGAAGGAAAACATTGTGAGGAATCCGGCATGTCCTGGAACCAAAAATTCGAAGACATTGACATCTACCAATCCGCACTGGACTCGCGTGGTAGATTATAGCCCACTCCCTCTCGAAGAGAGGAGGCCTGTGTCCCAGCAGTAAAAACAATATAGGCTGATTATGACGATGACTGCCTGGGTAACATATGGGTACCATATGTGGCTCAGTCAGCCAATTTATTTCGGGACAAGGACAAAAACAAACAACAGCACAGTGAGCAATAAAACTCTCCAAAAACTTAAAATTTGTAATTTAATATGTTAGACAAAGCAAAGTAAGATAAGACAGTGTTTTAGAACAATCTCGAAGGAAAATTAGGGCCTCTTGCGACACATTGTCATACAAACAGTGATAATGATGTTATCGCAATATGTGGATACCTTAGAAGCTTTATAGTACGTCGGGGGTAACCTTGGCCCTTTTGTGAGTTGAAGTTACATCATCAACGGAAAGTATGTGGAGAGATAATGTTACTAGAAAGATCGCCACAGGAAAATGTAAAGACAAAGTACAGACTACAGAAGTAGAAATCACATCACACTATCACAGTATAATATTATAAAGGCGAAAGTTTGTGAATGTGTGTGTGGGGGTGTGTTTATATGTTTGTTACTTCTTCACACCCAAACGGCTGGACCAATTTTGATAAAATTTTGTATGGAGGTAGCCGACACCCTGGATTAACATATAGGCTACTTTTTATCTCGATATTCCAACGGGATCGACATTTACGCGGGTGATGAAACCGCGGGGCGCAGCTATTACTAATATAATTCGTTCAAGATGAGCCAAAAATGGCCGTCATCTCCTGTATGTCATACTCATGACCATCACCAATTGCGTAATACACTTTATTTCACAATTTGTAGAATTTTATAGGAAACTTCTAAACCATAGCTTCATATGTTTGAAAAGTTCTTCAGCTCGACAACGTAAAAAGCGCAATGAAAAACTAAACCATTGCTTCATATGTTTGAAAAGTTCTTCTGCTCGACAACGTAAAAAACGCAATGAATGTTGTCGAATTGTCAAAATGAAAACCACGTAATTGTAATATTAACTACTCTGCATACCTACTATTGTATAGAAGCAAGCAAGTTTTTTTTTTTAACTGAACAGACGGCTGTGCTGCTGGGGAGTTTGTTGCGCCACTTCTTATTCCCAGTGAAAGCACTAGGAACTGATGAAGGGCGGGCGTTTTGGGGGACTGTCTTATGTAATTTTGACGTTCAAAAAGTGCTGATCCTCAGCCTAATTTAAATAAATGACTTTTGATTTTGATCATTCCTACTATTATAGTCTTGCGCATTTACCCCAATTATCTTCTAGTGGCTATTGGTTGTTCACTACAGTTCGCGCGGAACTAGTTGGTCGCGCCTTAGGTACTCGTATGTGAGCGGTGGGACGGAGGGGCGGTGGCGCATTACTGAGTACGTGTTTGCGAACCGCCGCCTCACCCCTGTCCCCACCTCAGCGGCTAACTAGTTCTGCGCGGACAGTGGCGTGCATTGGTTTTCCGAATAGGTAGGCACTAGGCCGGGTCTAGTCTAGGCAGACGCGGTCACTAATCAGAAAAAAAACGTGTGGTCAGAGGACCTCCAGTAGGAACTAAGTTCAAAATGAAAATAATTTAGTGAGTTTCTTAATTGTGATGCACACACACTAAAATGTAATTGACAGGCTTATGTTGATATATCGAGGTAGGCACTGCTTATATGCCTATATGCAAAGCACGCTACTGCGCGCGGACTATAGCTACCTATTGCACTTGCAGGAACTGTTAATCTTTGTAGCCTGTAATCACAGACGAGACATTGAGTGGCAATAAAAATGTCGTATAATACATTGTGTGTCTGTCATGCTGTCTGTGTTTGCAGTTCGGTGCGAGGTGCGACCCTGAACGATGTTTTGATTTTAGCGCGGGCAGTACTCCAGTCGTTGAGCGATACTATAAAGCGAGAGCATAAAATATAGCAGTAACGTAATTCTGTAAGCCGACAGATACAACATCAACATCATGCCTGTACCGCCTGAAGCGGTCGGCAGCGGTGCATCTATAGTACACCCACCCATTTCGCCAGTTATGTTTAAGTCTTAAATAATAGGGGCCGAGCCTATTGCCATCAACCAGGTACACATGTAGACTCCGGGCTGTTACTGAGAAATCCCAAATGGAAAACTCAATAACTTGGCCCGACCTGGGATTCGATCCCAAGGCCTCATGATCAGCAGGTAGCGCTTGCGACCACTAAACTAACGAGGCAGGTAGGACGAAGAAGTTTCCAATTAGAAAAGGAATTCGTTAGAAAGATCTAAGATACCAAACAGTCAATGAGAAGGCAAGACGACCAGAGCCCTGATTCACAGCCATACGACAAGCTATAGTATCGAAAACCAGACATTTCGATAACCTGATTTGACTTGCCCTTAACAGCAAATAACTGTTGGAAGAATAGCGGGCGTCTATTTGATTTAAACTGACAAAATTTTCGGGTTTTGGACTTATGAACAGCGTTTAGAAGACTCCTACGATAACAATGATTAATGTTCGATACGATACGGAAGCGTATCGAGTGTTTGTGAATAGCTATGCTGGTTAGAAGATATCATACCAAATGCATTTCAGCAACCCCAACTGGCTGGCTGAAATACATTTGGTAAGATGTCTATATCCAGCAGAGTATTACGATTGGTCGAGTTGTTTCATTATGGACAAATAACATGAGATTGGCGCCGATTCCCTTGTTCAGATACTAAACTAAATTTAAGTTCAGTGCATCTTATTCTTTCTATTTCATTTAGAAAAGGACAGAACATAATTAATATTAGTTCAGTCCTGTCAAATCAAGATACTCCATAGACAAGCTTAGACGTGATTAAAAAATTGGCTACTAAAAAATACGTCAATATATGTCAGGCGCTGACTAATTTCACAGGACTAAACTAATATTTATGTTCCGTCCTTTTCTTAATGAAATAGAAAGAATAAGATGCACTGAACTTAAATTTTGTTTAGTTTGTGAACAAGGGAATCGGCGCCAATGTCTGGTAGGTAATAGTATTTCAGTATAATTTAGAAACAAAATAGTACTGAGGGTTTGAAGCTGAAGAAATGATGCCTGTAAACTTTGGGAGCTAATAGAATTATTCGGTGCTTCAATAGTCAAGGCATAGCTTTCAAAGCAGTGCAAGCCTTATCGTCAATACTTTAAAGTATTTGCAATGCAACGTATTAAATTGATAGGGCTATAAAAAGCACACCACATGTGAATATTAAATCGCCACTACTGTTTTAACTATGTAGGTAACTGTTTCCTTGAATCTTTTGTTGATTAGCATACCTAATTCTTGATGACGTCAGAGGTATTTTACTACCGTTTTTAATTCAAGGATATCGGTTACTTTAAGCCGATTGTCGACGATGCTACTCAAAATAACTATTACGACTCGAATTATTTGCAGACTTTTTTTATGGCAATGTTAGACAAAATATCAAATTAAATTTTTCAAAACAAGGTACAGACGCCAGCACATCAACCTACCCGAAACTGTCACATTTTCCCAATCAACTTTGAACCTTATGCTTCAGCGATAAAGTTGAAAATCTATTAAAGAAATTTGACAGATTGTAGTAGGTTGATGTGCTGGCGTCTGTACATGCTCTGTGAAGATGGCGTGTTGTTGTGATCTTGTTGAGCATTTTTCTAAGTCAAAAATCTCTAAGTCAAGCAGTAGTGTTCAAATAATACCGTTTTTCATCAAAAACAAATTGTTAGAAAGTATCAAATTAGATTATCCCAGGTATGTCATACTAATTTTGGGGTTGCTATACTGATATTTTTAAAACTTGCCGCGCTTTTTCAGTCTCTACTTTCGTTTGCCAGACTCTACGCACCGCCATTGAAATATTAGTGCTTTGACATTCTGGTTACTCATTTGAGTTTGTAACTGGTTACCAGTGTTGCCAGATACGATTTAAAAAAAGTCGTAGGTCGACTCTGAAATGTGTTTGAATGTGACCGTATAAATGCCTCTAGAAAATAGATTGCCTCTAGATCCGTATCTGATCTACGGATAAATTCGTATATCTATAGACAAATCTGTAAGTCTGAGCATAAATCCGTAGTTCTGGCAACACTGTTGGTTAATTTTGAGCAGCGTCGTCGACGATCAGCCTTACCTACTGTTTGAATTCCGAACGAAGGTCGGATAAGATGGACCAAGCGATCACGTTTCTTAAGAAAAATCTCAGAAACGTGATCGCTTGGGCCATGGATATGAACACAAAAATTTATAAGGCAGATAAGGCTAAGCGTCAGAGAAAGATTTGTTATGGAATGTAGATAAAAAGACGAATCTTTCATTTATCAAGTAATTTCCTAGCGTTATTTTGTATGGCCCCAAATTATTTCCTGTTAAAAACTGCACCCTAATTGCGTAACACACTATTAATCACGATCTGAATCATTTTGAAGTACATTGCTGATCCATTGCTTTATAAATATGTTTGAAAAAATTGTCTGCTCAACAACGAAAACAACGCAATGAATGTTGTCGAACTGTCAAAATGAAAGCTATTACTACTGATAGTGTGTTACGCAATTATAACCCGCTGATCTTGTATTCTATCATTAGTGTCCTTGCTTATTGTTGCTGTATCTTTGTTTCAAGTATATCTCCTTACACACAAACTTGTTATGTTGTCATACCAGAATTTTAATCTAATCGAAATCTCGGCAGCAATTAGTAACAATTAAAAGCTTGTTTATTTAACGACATTTCCTAATTGAGATGTCCTAGCTACTGTTTTAACGTTAATTGCCCTGATTGACTGTTCTGTTGGTCTCGTATTCTCGCAAGTGCGTGATTTCAGAGTTGGTCCCACAGTGAAAGAAAGAAAAAAAAAAGAAAGAAAATACGTTTATTTGTAGTGAATATGACGCAAAAAAGAACATAAACACAAAAAATATCGCTCAGCATTATGCTGCGACCCTATGCAAGACAGAGCCCCAGCGCTGGTTTTCAGCGACAGCCGGCGCTGACGAAACTAGCTGCTAGTGAAACTTGTTCAGTTTGCTGGTCTACAGCACCTTTTAAACTTTGTCGGATTAATTTTTTAACACCTTATATATATAGATAGTCAGAAGATAGATGATTGCTGAGCATCAGGTCGCGAAATGCATTTTTGGGATTTCCCATCGGCAATTTCTCCGAACCAGCCCTGGGTCTGGATTTGTGCCCCGTTGATGGCAACAGGCTCGCCCCTTATTACATGGGATTTAAATATACCTGGCGAAATGTAGGTGAACTGTAGATGAGACTTGGCCCCGCCTCCCACGCTCTTTCCGCCGCCCCTATGACGTCCCGCGCTCAGACCTCATACCGCTAAAGAAACCTAAAATCGTGTATCGCAAGTCAAACCACGTGGTGTGTCAAGTCTCATCTTTCGTGGCGCTATCTATAGATAGCGCCACGAAAGATGAGACTGCCATAGGCTGAGCTGATAGGCAAAAGAGTATACTCTTTTGCCTATCAGCTCAGCCTATGGCAGTCTACTGCTGGACATAGGCCTCTCCCAGACAGGGCCACAGCACCCTGTCCTCCGCCTTCCGCGTCCAGTCTACCCCAGCCACCTTCTTTAGGTCGTCCGTCCATCTAGCTAGGGGGCGTTCCACACTACGCTTGCCGATACGCGGCCTCTACTCCAGGACTCGTCTGCTCCACCGGCCATCGGTCCTTTGATAGACATGACCAGCCCATTGCCACTTCAGTTTGCTTACTCTGCAAGCTCTTTTGCCTAACCCTTCGCGAATACGGGCATGATCTTATGTTACGTTATGTACTCTGATTGACTTGATTGGTACAGTGAATGAGCGATTGGGTCTTAGAACTATGATTGTCGCAAGTTAGGATCTCGCACGGGAGAAATATTTCATGTACTTATGGCTTACACATACCTAGTTGTTCCGGGTGTTGGTGTTAATGGACGGTCACCAAAGGAGATAAGTAACCAGGGTCGTCGGATATATTTGGAGTTTAGTAAGAAATCGATAGATGCTTTCGAATAAAATTTAATTTAATGAATAGAAAATAAACAGCTCATTTATCAAATTAAATTTCAGTCGACAACATCCATCGGTATCTTACTAAACTTCAAGTATATCCGGCGATTCCGCATACTTATCTCTTTTGTTGACTTAACGTCAAATAATTATGTGTCTGTAAATGCACTCCAGATCTAGGATAAACCCATGATACAGCTTTTTTTAGAAAAGTCATAAACATTTCGGAAATTTTCGTAATCAGCTATTATGACCAAGGATCGTTCTTAATAAAATGGAGCAAACTATCCATAAAAGTACCTACTGTTAAAGTTTATATTTTGTGAAAAAAACTGCTGGTTTTATATTATTATGTCCACGAATTAGGAAGCAAATGTCTATTTTGCCTAATATAAAAAATAATACATTGTCTACTAAAACAATAGGCAATTATTCCGGTATCAAATCTCCACACAAACTTAACAATTTTATTTATACAATTATAATATGGGTGCAATGTATGACCATAGCAGTTAGTTCATCTGCGTCCTACTAGATGGCGCTAAATTCAAAACAATGTTCATTAGTTCAGCAACTAGCCACTAGATTAAGCTTCAAAGTCACAGTCATCTAACCAAGCTTTGATCGAGAAACGGAAGGCGTCAAAGGGTTATTCTATGTGAATATTCCTTACCTCGTCATTGGAAGGCGAACACCAGTATAAGTATTGGCACAGCGATGACGCACACGATGTACACCGACGTGCGCGGCTCGCACTCCGATATGATGACGAACTGTTCGTTCCAGAGCGAGTCGTTGTTGCGGAAAGGCACTTCTAGTACTACCTGGAAGATGACAGGAGATCATGAGTGAAGACTTGAAGAGTATTTTGGTAGAGGACACTTTTGACGAGGCTTGGAGCATGCACAGAGCCATGAAACTGCCCCAAAATCTCAGGACCAAACAAAGTCTGAAGAAGTAATAATTTGGTCCCGAAGCAGGTATAAAGGAATTCATATCATGCTGTAGCGGCATCTACATCGCCACATGCGTACTACCGACGCGAAAAATCCTGCATCGCGCAAGCAGAGTTTACCGCGCAACTAGCATATATATATACAACGTCCAGACATCAAACGTCGGGCAGTTTCCCCAAAGACACAACACCCGTCTTGTCGGAGGATCCTCCCTTTTCTGTGGAGGATGAGTGAACTGTACATTCGTTCCGCATACCTCTAAAATGCAAATAACCAGCAATCCACAAAGCAGCTTATGGTGTGTCACAGAAAGTCGTTCAGGCCTTTGATCTTGGCTAGCTTTTATTAGTCGGGAGGACCTCTCTGATATTCAGCTGCATCGGCCTTCCGACTAGAGCATCCGGGCGTTTTATCAAAAGATTCTGATTAAGTTAGAACTCAACTTTCGGCATAGTTGAAGGTACCGTTTGTAGATACTAACCCTTATCTTAAGAGCTTAAAAAAGAACGAAAAAGTAGAACATCTCACCTTCTGGGATGAAAAGATATCAAGCGACAGGTCACATCTCTCCGTATTGTTGATACACTCCCTGAGCTTGGTGCGCGCGACGTCGTACTTGGTCTTCTGCAGGTCGAACCGCGCGCGGATGTAGTTGCGCTGCACCTCGTTCTCCGAGTTGAACACGAAGAAGTAGTAGCCGTTTGCTGGTACCCTGGAAAATATAGTATTGAAGTAAGTATGAAGATGTTGAGATGGGGAGGTGGGGTTGATGTACACATAAACACCATACATGGTTTTTCACTTATGGGACTGCCGAAGCATGTTAGTAGATAGCGGTAGGCAAAAAGGACATTTTCGCCTTGGTTTAGGTTAATTCATCAGAAGTACAAAGGTCTCTTCTTGCTGTATCAATTGATAGCTGCCCGTGACTATTGATCTTGGGCCTTCTTTAGTCTACCTTATTAAGAAGAGAACAAGCATCGTATTCACTAGTACGTATCGCAGGCCCCACGAAATATATCATGGTCATTCTCAACGTTTAGTCCTATCCTTTTTGATATAACATTTAAAATAAGAAAAAGAAGATAGAAAGAAAAATTGTTTATCTGCACAAACTAAACGCACATTAATAAAAAAGACATAAAATACATACAAAGTCACTAAAAGCCTCGTATTCAACTAATAAAATTAAACTTAGACAATTTTTTTCCATTTCAGTCACCCAGAAAATGTGGATATTGCCACGTCGTAGCCCCATGTAAAATTTATTCATTTATATCTCTGTATTTTTATTGTGCAAATAATAAACGAGTCCTAGAGTGGAAACCGCGTATCGACAAGCGTGGTGTGGGACACCCCCCAGCTAGATGGACGGACGACCTAAAGAAGGTGGCTGGGGTAGACTGGACGCGGAAGGCGGAGGAGCAAGTGTTGTGGTGCACCACGGGAGAGGCCTATGTCCAGCAGTGGATTGCGATAGGCTGAGCTGATTGATTTATCTCTATCTATCTACTCGTATTTCTATCACAGATATAGATAGACCTAGATAACGCAAGTATCACGATCTGTGTGAAAACCTAGCGTGCCATTTTTTGACTACCTACTATGAAGTCATAAGCATTATTTACTGATGGTAAAATCAAATGGAATCAAAGACGCCGCCGCGTGCGGCACCCGTCTCGCCCCCCCCCACCCCCGGGGCCTAGCGCCAGCGCTCACGCTCACCCAGCCAGCAGTACTCAGGACTGAGCGCGAAAGTGGCAGCTTACGATTTTTGTACGATCTGGGCACGCGAAGTAGTTACTCTTGCGTTATCTAGGTGTATCTACCTACATCCGTGATTTCTATTCAGTATCGTGTATCTACTATATCCTCACCTATAAGTTAGCGCATTAGCCTTCGCAGCAGCAAAGCCGTTTCCATCAGAGGCCCCTCTATGGCAGTGCTTATGAGGAGTCAGAGGCAGGTTGAGGATCAGACCCTCGCACTCCAACAGGGCTTCCTCGCTGCTCGAGAACGATGACCAGAACTCCGAGTTACTCATGTCGAGAGGAGTGTTCTCGTCGACTTTCATGTGGTGGTCTGCGTAGCCGTCTACATCCTGGAATGAGAAGGTGATAATAAAAACATTTTGTTCTTAACAAATACTTCGGCTATTGAGATGATTTACCGATGTACGTAACTAATACAATATGTAACATAATTAACGCAAGACCTCATACATCCCAATTAGACTATTGAGTTAAAAGCATAATACAATGACCAAAACATATTTTTTTTGAAGCCAACTGATGTTATAAAGAAAATCGTGTTGATTCCAGCATTACTTTATGCATTTAAAATAGAGTCTTATTGCCTTGAAATAAGATTTAATTTCCTTTGGCTCAATCAGCGGTCAGTATGGAAAAATACATAATTAAAAAAAAATACCTACATCAAAAGTTACTGAAATCGATTCAGTAGTCAATTATGAACAAAGTACTTTCAGGACTTGCGTTAATAATGTTACACCTTGTATAAACTTTTCTACATACAATAAAATTAGTTTAATTCTAGTAACAAGACCCATATAAAAACAGATACACAAAAGGATACAGACAGGATAACAAGCACAGACAAAAACTAACTATTTAACAGTCACAATATAACAATATGTCTGCTGCAGCATTGCCGGATGTAAGGGCAATTTTTAATTTCATTTCATTTCATTTATTCAATAACAATTTACATTGTGTCTGAATGTGTTACATAAAAAAATAGTCAAATATAAGTACAAAAAAAAAGATTACCTACACTATCTCAAAAATTCAAATCATTTACCTAAAACTCATTAAAATGTTAAAACATGCCAAAACTTCATCAAACGTCAGAAATTAAAATCATATTACATAAAATCCATTAAGAAAACCATGTCATATAAACCAATAAATAATCAAAAATGTTCAATAATAATTCATTAAAATTCATCATACAATTCAAATTCACTATCAAAAATAAATTTAAGTACATAAAATTCATTGAACAATTTATTTATGTCATATTTTTTTAACAAAAAAATTAAACCTCCGAAAAAACTGAAAAGCAAAAAATAAAAACCTTTTTTATTTTACCTTAATAAATAAGTTCTTAAACTAATGCAAGTATACCTAAAAAATTTTGAGTCGGCGCCAAACAATCAATGAACAAAGATTACTAAATTACCTTAAATTTAAAATACAACGTGAAATCTCCAGCGCTAAATATTAACATTCCAAACAAAAAATGCGCTCTCCGCACGACCACTCGCAACGATATTAAGTTGCTTGTTTGGCGCCGACTCAAAATTAGTTAGGTATACTTGCATTAGTTTAAGAACTTATTTATTAAGGTAAAATAAAAAAGGTTTTTATTTTTTGCTTTTCAGTTTTTTCGGAGGTTTAATTTTTTTGTTAAAAAGTTTATTTTTTATATATCATACTAGCGGCCCGCCCCAGCTTCGGGTGATTTTTTTTTTTAATTTCTGAAATTTTATTTCATACAAACCTTGTCCAGGCAATACCGAACACAACAAAAAATAATTAACCAATTTTGTGCAGTCGTTCGGAAGTTACGCGCATACATACATTTCGGCGATTCATTTTTATTTATAATATATAATATAAAAGTTTCAAGGTCCTTTTATAACGAAGGTGAACATAACGGAAGGATTTTTAATTCATCCCCTAAAATGCTTAAATACAGGGTGAAAGTTTGTATGGAAGTTCGTTTTCTTGTCGATGGGAAATCTCATCGGGTGGGTTGTCTTTTACAAAATGTCAAAGAGTTCTGTTACTAACCACTTCGCCAGCATTGTTTCGTTCTTCATCATCTTCGTTGAACTCCTTCACCAAGTCTATCTGGCCCAACATTGATTCTCTCTTCTTTCTTGCTTGTGCTGCAGCGTCACGGCGTTTTTCTGCAAAAGAAATAAAGGATATGTGAAGATATGGAATACATACTTTATTGCGTCCTACGGGGTAGTTGCGTAACACACTATAAGCAGCAATGGGTTTCATTTTGACAGTTCAATAACATTCATTGCGGTATTTACGTTATAGAGGTATGAGGAACAGGGTGTAAAGTTCACTCATACTCTATAGAAAAGGGAGGATCCTCCGACCAGACGGGTGTTGTGTCTGGCGAGCAACTGCCCAATGAGTCATGTCGGGCTGTTGTATATATGCTAGTTGCGCGGTAAACTCTGCTTGCGCGATGCAGGATTTGCGTGACGTCAGGATGACGCGTTGTTCGCATGTGGCGTTGTAGATACCGCTACAACGTTGTTGTGCAGACATATTTTTCGAACATATGAAGCAATAGATTAGCAATATTCTTCAAAATGATTTAGATTGAGACTGATAATATGTTACGCAATTATGGTGCTGTTTTGATACTCGGCCTGTATACAGGGTGGCAGGAAAATCGGCCCGCAAACAACCATGATTTCAGTTTGCGCTTCACTTGATTCGCGTAGATTTTTTTTTATGTATGGAAAAGCAGATTTTTTTTTAAATAACTGACGAAAAATTTCAATGCGTGGACGTTCAGAATCCATGGTAACTGTGAACGTTCTTAAAATTACCGGAAATTGCCTTCCAGATTGTTTACAATAGTTTTGAAAATGTACGGTCACCAAAAGAGATAAGTTACCAAGGTCGTCGGATATAGTTGAAGTTTAGTAAGATAGCGATAGATATTTTTGAATAAGGTTTAATTTAATTAATTGAAAACATCCATCGGTTTCTTACTAGACTTCAACTAACTATATCCGACGACTCTGGTTACTTATCTCTTTTGGTGACTGTACCTAAGTACCTATTTAAGCATGTAATGTTCTCACCGTAAATAAATCCTTTGAGCTAGTTACATTAGACAAGCACTATAAAGACTTACAAACGACTGCACTAACGAACAATTTTACGTATTATTTTAACTGCAGAATGACTAAGAACTTCAAATATATTGGAACACATTCCATTGATATTGTTGTTTCGCGAAGAAGTATTGTTTTATGAGATTTGGCAACGTTCCAATAGCGAGGAATTACTTAACTATCCTAGAACAAATAGAAACGAGGAAGTCGGACACAAGATTCTAGGTATTGTTTTAGATTGTCTGTAAAAATACCGCAGTATTAGCATTAGGAATAAAGGCAAGCTCCTACTGAAGTTACATAATGTGGTTTCATGGTCTGGCTATCTATACAGGGTGTTACGGAAAGGGTATATCAATACAAACAGGTTGAAGCGTGTATCTGGTCTAGAATCTCTGTACAAAATTTCAGCTCAAAAGCAGTAACTTTGAAAATGCTTTATATTTTTTTATTTCGATAGTTTATTAAATTAAAATCATAACAAACGTGTCACCGCACTACGAGGGTCATTATCCATTATCTGTAGTGTGTCTGTGCGCCTAGTACACGCACATCACGCTGCCGCGCGCCAGTGCAGCGCCGTGTTGTCGAAATAAAAAGATATTAAGCATTTTCAAAGTTAATGCTTTTGAGCTGAAATTTTGTACAGAGATTCTAGACCAGATACACTCTTCAACCCGTTTGTATTGATATACCCTTTCCGTAACACCCTGTATAGATTAGCGGGTTTAGCTCCCAAGTTGGGAAGTGTATATGTTATGGCTAATAGCCGAAGTGCGGTTACACCTAGTTTTAGCCGGGTACAACTAGGTGCATCCTACGTCGACGGAGCTCCGCTTGGCCCCGGCTGTCATTCGTGGATCTTTGACAGTCGTTACGGGTAGTCAGGAGCCCGAAAGTCTGACAACAAGTCTTACCAAAGGGTATCGTATTATCCAGTAACTGGGTTGTGGAGGTCAGATAGGCATTCGCTCCATGTAAAATACTGGTATTCAGCTGCATCTGGTTAGATTGGAAGCCGACCCCTACATAGTTGGGAAAAGGCTAGGCAGATGATGAGTAGGTAACACTTACCCTCTCTCTCCGCCCTGTTCTTCTCCTCATCAATTGCTTCGACCAGCACCTTCCTCAGTCTGTCTAATTCCTCGCCGCTTCCCGTCACCACAGACATTATGTCTGGTTTCAGTTTTGTTGACGCCTGAAATTTGAATAAGAGCAAATTTACTGTAGAGCTGTTCATTATATCACATATGTTCCAAACAGCGTGTCTTCTGTAAAACAAATCGTCATTCTCGGATATAGCCATTCCCCAAAGAAGTATATTAGGTTTTAGTTTAACCAGAATATATCAGTTTTTTTTCTTACTTTAATTGATACGATCAATTACCTGCTAGGTGCTAGAGTTTTTGTAAAGCTATAGTTTTTACTGTATGGTCCAGATTCTAATTATAAGCACGAGCGCCTGAATTTTTATGAGTGACTAGATTCGTGCACAACAATTATAGACAAAAAAAGAAAGAAAATACGCTTATTTGCGGCAAACATGACGCTAAGAAAAACACAAAAAAGAACAAGTTGGGAGAAAATATGCGTCGCATCCACGCAAAGCGGCCATCGCACAGCATAATGCTACGACCCTATGCGAGACAGAGCCCCAGCAATGGAACCTAATTGCGTAAAACATTATCAATCTTAATCATTTTGATATTGCAAATTCATTGCTTCATATGTTAGAAAATTTTGTCTGCTCAACAACATAAATAACGCAATGAATGTTGTTGAACTGCCAAATTGTAAGCCATTGCTACTGATAGTGTGTTAAGCAATTACCCCGCTGGTTTAATTATCTACTAGTTGGTTTCGTTTCTGTAACTAGCTGTTATGTTGTGAGAAGTTTTAATTTTACTGTCAAGATTCAAAATAAAAGCCCGAGCGCCTGAATTTTGATGAGTGAGTTGCGTAAAACGCCAACTTATTGCAACATGCATATATGAGGCATATAGAATCAAAGGTAGCTAAGTGCCTCCATGTAAAATTAAAATTAGAGTTATTTATTTCAACGTTAATATTCAAATTTTCACTTCTGCCGGCACTCCCGGAGTGCAACCCGTCTTTTTTTACTTTCTGAGTAAAGTTTATTCTCCATACTTAATTCTATATGCCTCATATTGCATACATCCAGTAACAGTTGCACTATTTACCTTCTCCTTGTACTCAACGCCCATAGTCCTGTGCAGCTTAATCAGCACTCTCTTGCCTTTGTCTCCTAAAGCTTGCAGTCTGTGCAGCACGTCTTCGAACACCTCTTTAGAATTTGGCTCCGTAGGATTCTTCTGAAGTTTATATTTTTGACAAATAAGTTAATAGATAAGAATTAGAAGAATTGATTGGTACATTGATACAAAATAAATTTCAACTTGGTAATATTGTATCACTGGGGGAGGCCTATGTCCAGCAGTGGACGTCTTTCGGCTGAAATGATGATAATGATGTATGCTTACTGTAACTAGAATATTTAATCTGTCAAGCTCCGCTAATGAGACAATTGATTTTCTATTGTTTCCTCGGCGACGCGCGCCGCTTGACCGGTTAACGTACTTATTTGAACAGTGGTCCCCAAACAAGGCAGCGCCTATTGGATACAAATACTTAGAAAAGTTAGTCTGGAGTCTACGTTTGTGCTCGGCGGCATGTTTAAACATAACTGGCACCATGGGGCATTATAGGTACACCTCTACCTAACACTTTGGGGGGAGAGGGAGTGTGGTGTTAGACCCTATACTCTTCATACCACACCAAATAAATTACAGATATAAGTGTAGAAATTGTGGTGTTTATGTATTATGTTAACACCATTGACAAATGACGATTATTCATCAAAATCTAACACCCTGAAGCATAACCCAAATATTGATAATGTTCTTAGGAAGACAATACACCATTCATAGATAAATCATAAATCTACTTTGATAAGAAACTTTCCATTACATCTACAATATTGACTGTTTATGACTGTTTCCTTTCTAAACATTATATAATTTGTTCTTCGAAAATATATGAGTAATACTATGTACATTATTACATAGAATTGAGATCAAAATTGCCATCATTACTTTAACATATTGCGGGATACTAAACGCCCCAGACGTTATAACAATAAAACTTCTAGTGTATCTCGTTCAGTGTCCTATAACCGATTAGTTTTGTCTTTGCAGCATTATGAAACGTTGGGATCAGCAACCGAACCACTGTGCAGATAATTAAGGCCATAGTTTATACCCACCTTCAAGAATGAGGAATACATTAATTACATTAACCGTAGAAAAGGATCACTCACCTCTGATGTATAATCCGTAGTCACTTCTTTCACTTCCATAGACGATTTATCTTTCAAATCATCAGCAATCAATTCAAATTCTCTCGCCTCTTTAGCGATTACATTTGTACTTTCTGCTTGTTCATCAGTTTCTTCTCCCATAATTTCTGCATTTTTTTCGACATTTTTATCATCAACGTTGACGTTTTTGACTTTAACATCGACTACTGTATTATTGGCTTTAGTTTGAGCTTCAGATACTTCCGTATCATCTACTGTATTATCTTCAACTTTATTTGGTAAACTTTCTGTAGAATTATTATCTAATTTTGATGAT
This sequence comes from Amphipoea lucens, assembly GCA_947508005.1. Taxonomy (NCBI): domain Eukaryota; kingdom Metazoa; phylum Arthropoda; class Insecta; order Lepidoptera; family Noctuidae; genus Amphipoea; species Amphipoea lucens. The sequence continues at coordinate 14,911,495 of OX382379.1, forward strand.
ATTACGCTGCTATTGCCATCAAGATCTGTAAAATAGACAAATTCCATTGGAAGTTTTAAAATAACTAAGGACGAGAAGAGGAGGATTTTTGTGGTGTACAATAAAGTATATATAAATAAATAAGAACGTTGACTTTATGCTTGTACATAAAGAAGAGAAGTTTCATGAGAACAATACAGGGTGGCATGGACATCGACGCGAAACAAAAGAGAGTAGTTAGTAAACACGACAAAACTGAAACACTAGCGGAATGTTGCACACTTGTACTGTAAGCGATTAAGAAGAAGAGTGGGGTCATCGTTGATGGCACGATCTATATTCGTGGTTTTTGAGCTGATTCTGATAATGAATGTGTTTGCAATAGGCACTATTTTCACGGTTGTGATGTCTGAGAATTTAATTTTTCGAAACTTATCGATTTAGGTCACAATCACTCATTTCATGGTGACGACCTCAATTATTATCAGATTTTTGTTTTTTCGACGCATTTTCCTTCTGATATGTAAATAATACATTTATCATCTATGCGTTTTATTATTATGTGCATGTGTAAACAACAGCTGCTAAATATCTAACGCGATGCAGTCGAATATCGGTACTGGTATTCGGCTGCATCCGGTTAGACTGGAAGCCGACCCCAACATACGAGTATATGGAAAAAGGGTTGGTAGATTGATTTTGAGTCACTCGATAGTGACTGCCTATCTCATCTCCTCAAACTTTACTACTAACTTTACAAAGTTCATAACATCCAAAGGTAGCACGATACCCTTTGGTAGGACTGGTTGTCAGACTTTTTGGGCTTTTGACTACCCGTAACGACTGTCAAAGATCTACGAATGACAGCCGGGACTAACTGCCTAAAGTGCTTTCGGAGGCATGGAGAGGTCTCGATATGTAACGAATTGTCAACCATCCCTCCCGTGCGGCTGTTATTATTTAGCCACGAGTCTCATCCACAGAATTAGGCTAATAAGAGCAGTGGTGGCCCAGTGGTAAAGACCGCGACTTAAGATATATAGGTCATAGGTTGGAAGCCTGACAGGCGCTTTAAACATAAACATAATCAGCCTATAATGTTCCCACTGCTGGGGCACAGGCCTCCTCTCTGTGAGAGGGAGTGGGCCGTAATCTACCACGCGAGCCCAGTGCGGGTTGGTGGATGTCACATGTCTTCGAAGCGCCTGTCTGGGTTAATGTAAAGCGGTTTACTTTGTGTAAATTATTTCATCACCACTGCTCTCAAAACGGTGAAGGAAAACATCGTGAGGAAACCGGCATGTCCTAGAACCAAAAATTCGAAGACATGTGACATCTACCAACCCGCACAGGGCCCGCGCGGTGGGGCCTATCAACCAACTATCAATATAGTCTTTAAATATTAGAGTATCAATAGATTATATCATAATATCTTGTTGCTGTAATAATAAATGTAGATAATGTTCTACATTATCAGATGAAGATTAATAAGGATATATCGTCTGTAACTCCTGTCTAAATTTTATCATTATCAGTATCTGCTAAAATTGACGCATTTATGAATTACCAAGATAATGCTTTCATGTTATATTTGCATGTTATTTCTTAGATAAAAAGTTTGTTGCAATGACGACAATGTAGATGCGTTATCGTTGGATTTGGGATAGATATCAGTAGGTATTCTAAATTTTAGGTAAATAGATGTTGTGAACGAAATTACGTAAATTAATGTAATAGCTGCACAAAAAAAGATCAGCTGTTCCCTACATTTTGACGAGTTATGCAAACATAAATATATTTTCAGCAGATTTCAGGTATCCCATAGTAAAAGTTGTTCATAATGATGAGTACTATGACCCCTTAAGAGGCAAACGGTGATTAAAATTTCAGCCTGTATGTTATACAAACTTACAAATTTTTCTTCAAAGATAAGTACCTACATGTTTTAGCACTTTTTTCATGTGGGAGGTTTAATGCCCGTAGTCACCACGCTGGTCATGCGGGTTGGTGACCGCAGAGCCAAGCCTTTCGCAGCGATGTCGCTGCTGCCCGTCATCGTTCTGAAGGATTTAGGTTGGCTTGTGGGATGGTCATACCGCCATCAGTCAGTCGCCAGCGCCTCGTCTGTTAATGGCAGGGTGTACCGCGCGCAGGTGAGGTTGACTTTTGGAACAGGGTGCTGTGGCGCAGTCTGGGAGAGGCTATTTCCAGCAGTGGACTGCGATAGGCTGAGTTGATTGATTGATTAACCTACATACCTTGAAAAGACAGCCATTTCCTCTCATCTTTATCCACATTGACATCCCTGTGTCTATTGGTCACGTGCAGTGGTATAATGTTCGGTGGTGGTTTGTAGTTCTTGGCTATCTGGATCTTCGCCGCCTCTCGTAAGGCATGGAGGCGTTCTAGGATTTCTCGTAGCTCCTGGAATAATGAATGAAATTTTGTTATGTAATGGATTTTTTTAAATTTTGGGTCGGTATGATAATAGTTATTTGGTGGAGCGACGTATAGGATCAGTAGTGGGCCTTGAAGCTGCGTCGATTGTTGAAGCCGAAGATACAATGTCTGATCCGGGAAAGATACCTCATCTGAACTGGGAACTTATTTAATGTATTTTATTTATGTAAGTATAGATAGGTGCTTATACCTCCCAGACTAATTTCTAGTTCAAGGGACAGAGTAGCTTTATGATGATACTTATTTGTGACGTTTGATTCAGAAGGAGAGCTTTGTGTTACCTTAGGATCATGATCGGTGACGTCGACAGTTGCTAAGCTGTCAGCTGAGGACGATGACGTCTCGTTCTCTTTTTTGTTCGGATCGTGAAAACTGACGCCAGATTTGTGTCTCCTCATCGTATCTGTTTTAAAGAAATTAGTTTTAATCTTTGTCTTTTCTGACAGTTTGTGCCAAAATTCACTCGTGTGTCAATTTCATATATTTACTTCCTGTGATATTTTTAAACTCACCGGGATCATTGGTTTTTCCTTTCACCAGAGCTAGTTCCTTTATCTTCTCATCCAAGGCGGTCTTGGACAGCAGCCCGAGCTTGTAGGCTTCCTCCAACTCTTCGACTTCCTCTGAGGAGTCGTCTCCGATGTACGCGCAGTCCTGGAGGTGCTTGTAGCCCTTGATCATGATGAGAGACGCGCCGGGATAGCTGTGAAGAATCTGGTCTTTAATAAGGTATCAAGAGAACTTAATATTAAAGCAAAAAAGGATGGTGCTATCTGTCATGCATAGCTCCGTCTCTCTCTTAAACTGGAATCATGATGGCACTAAACCGTCATAATACAGCACCTGATCCCCTGAACCCCTTCACGCCCCCCCCCCTCGATCCCCTGCTAGTTCTTCTTCTGTTTTAATCTCTGTCTTATCCACTATAAACTTTCTCATTCCGGTCCTGCATTTCCGGCCCGGTATTCACAACCATACGACAGGCTATCGTATCGAACACCTGACATTTCGATAACCTGATTTGACTTGCCCCCAACAGCAAATAGCTGTTGGAAGAATAGCGGGCGTCTATTTGATTTAAACTGACAAAATTTTCGGGTTTTGGACTTGTGAATAGCGTTTAGAAGACTCCTACGATAACAATGATTAATGTTCGATACGATACGGAAGCGTATCGAGTGTTTGTGAATAGCTACGCAGATCCTCTATGTCTCGTAATGACTGGTATAACTAACATACTGCTTTAATTATCTTACTAACTTACTTGGCTAACAGTGTATGTATAGTGAATGGCCTAGAGGCTCCATGCCTTCTGTTCAAAATTATAGTCACCTCAGGGCTTCAGGACATACACGAGAGGAAATGGGAGGATTTGTGGTCGCTATCGCTGCTAGTAGATTGCGTATTCGGACCGATGCTGATGGTAGTATAGAGGTATGAGGAACAGGGTGTAAAGTTCACTCATACTCTATAGAAAAGGGAGGATCCTCCAACCAGACGGGTGTTGTGTCTGGCGAGCAACTGCCCGATGATTCATGTCGGGCTGTTATATCTATGCTAGTTGCGCGGTAAACTCTGCTTGCGAGATGCAGGATTTGCGTGACGTCAGTATGACGCGTTGTTCGCATGTGGCGTTGTAGATACCGCTACAGTAGTATTAACAATCTTACGCACCAAACTACCTCCTTCGTTTGTAACTGATTCGTTGGTCTCGTGGTAGCAAGAGCGTCTGCTGAGCGTGGGGTCCTGGGTCAGATTCCCAGGTCAGACAAAGTGTTATTGGGCTTCCCATTAGGAATTTCTTAGTAACAGCCCAGAGTTTGGAAGTTGGCGGTTTAATACCCCCGTGCCTCGGAAAGCACGTGAAGTCGTTGGTCCTGCGCCTGATCTCTCCCCGGTCGTGTCCGATTGCCATACCCTTTTTTTTCTTTTTCTCGAGGTGGAAATGCTCATGGACTTCCTCTATCGTGGGGGTGACAGAAAGGCAAAGGCAAGGACTCTTACCGGCTAAAACCACCGCGGTGTTCCACCTCTACCTATGGCCGGGGGTGCGGGATTCGCATAAGCATTCACCGCTCCCCCGACAGGCCTCGACCCGCTGTTCCTCAGCGGGTCCCACCTCCCCGTGCGCCCATTCCTATAATGGCCGCACCCACTCTCGAGTGGCGCGCGTGGAACACTGCAGCGCCAACTCGGGCCAGGACTATGAGAGTAAAGGAACATAAACTGACTAATCTTGGTTGAGATTGGCCACCGTGACCGGAATTGGTCGTAAGGCTATTTACTATTACTATTATTACGCACCGAATTAAAAGATGGAAATTCTTAGAATAAAACCAAATCTCACCTGACACAAGCAGACACAGTAACTGACGATCCCTTCAGGAGATAGAAGCCCCAGTACTCTTTCATGTCGTCTTCTAGCTCCAGTTCCCTGGTCATGGACACCGGCACCAGGTCTTCAGTCAGCTCCGGCGGGCCCGGCACCACGAACGCGTTGAACGTCGTGTTGGAGCGCACCACCTGTGTCTAGAAGAAACTGGGACGGTTAGATTATGGATTACTAGCTGCGCCCCGCGGTTTCACCCGCATAAGTATCGATCCCGTGGGAATATCGGGATAAAAACTATTCTATGTCCTTCCCCGGGACTCAAACTATCTCTATACCAAATCTTATCTAAATCGGTCCAGTGGTTTAGGCTTGAAAAGGTAACATACAGACAGACAGAGTTACTTTCAAATTTATAATATTAGCACACCCCGGACACTCCATACAACGCTCGCAAAATAATTACCTACTACTACTACATTAAAAAATGACGTTTGTATACGTATGAATGTGTGCGTGAGGTACTCACGGTACAGGTAGGTAACTGCGACGAATTCGCTGAAGTGCGGGGTGAGGTGCGGTAACTGATGTTAGTGCGGGGAAGGGAGTGTCCTTTCTGTACGTAGTACTTTAAGTATTCTGTGATATTAGTATGATATGGATGTACGATACCTCTGGGATATGGTATCATGATTCTTCTTCTATAGGTAACCTCTCCGTTTTTGTGAAAGATTATCTACCTAAGGTTTTCAACGTTGGCGACAATGCCTCCTCGCGGGCGTTTGAGACTTCCAGGGGGGAGAAGACCCAGAGAAAATTATAACCTTTCTTACGACTATATAATATTACACGTTTAAATATAATCGTGCCAATAGCTGTTTCAGATTCGCGACAGATGTAAAAAAAAAAATATTGGGAAGCTCTAGAAAAAAATATATTCTCAAAGTGAGATGAAACTCGGTGTTGGGGCGTAACTCCCAACAGTGAAAATGTTATGGTTTCGTTATGTAGGTAAACTTGTATCTGTTATGTTATGTAAATTAGTAGACGAATGATTTCCCTTGATTGATTTATTGCTACTGAATATAATTACATAATTGTTCTACTTAAATGCTATGTTGGAGGAATGCACAGCTAAACAATATTGATGTGCATAAATAAATGTGTGACGTACAAACTACCACAAAGGTCAATGTACAGCGTAGCTCGTACACTCGGCAATACTGTAGCTTCCCATTTATTCAAGAGTTTTCGGAATCGGATCAGAAGTTCCGAAGATTTCCCCCTGCTGGGACACAGACCTCCTCTCGGTGAGAGGGAGTGGGCCGTAATCTACCACACGGGCCCAGTGCGGGTTGGTAGATGTTACATGTCTTCGAATTTGTCTCCATTGAATGGGGACAGCGGAACTCAATAAAAATATTTAAAATGTATTCCTGTTGTCCCCATTGATGTATCCTTGTTAATGGGGACAATGAACTCATTAAAAATAATTAAATTTTACCGTTTTGAGAGCAGGGTGATGAAATAATTTACACAAAGTAAAGCGGCGGCCTTTTTTTTTTGGATAGGAAATCATCAAATGACCCCTCCCGCTCTGGGTGGAGCGGAAGGGAGTGTCAGACTCTTACTGACTAAAACCCATCCGTGTTCCTTCCTTAGCCCTTTATGTTCCGGGGTAGCGGTAACCCTTTCGGACAATCCCGCACCCCCGGCAGGCTTCAGCCTTGGCAGGCCCCTTCCTTTTTGCTGACATCTCTTTGAGGCGCTCGTGGAACACGTACGCGCCGTCCGGCATGAGCCTGGTCCTGATCGGACGGTGAGCTACTCATTACTCTCCATCCGCAGGCCCGCGCCCACGGTGGCCGGGAGTCGTCACGCGGCTCCCGACGCCCGGAGCGTCTCCCGCGGCGGCTGGGACGTGAGGCTCTCTCCCTCAGCCATCCCGCCACCTCCTTCGCTAGCATGACTGCTTCGCAGAAGGAGGTGACTGCCTCCCACTCCCTCTCGCCCCGGACCATGGCTTGAACCAGAGCCGGACGCGAGAGGTCGCCGCCAATGCGGCTGCCTGGATTCGAATCTACGACCTACAACTTGTAATTTAAGTCGCAGCCCTTACCACTACTAGGTACTACGAGTACGTTACCGTTTGATTGATAATAAGTTATTCAATCGATTGACCCAAAGAAACGCGTTGAAAAGATTGTGTTTATTATTTTATGTCTCGTAAAACATTGACTAAAGTCTCTAAGACTAACTGTAAAGATAAATAATTCAAGATAATATGGTAATCTGTCAGAAAATTTAATATTATTTGGCTCAGGAGCTTACTAATCTTCCATTTTAAACCTTGTACTCCGGTATTTATGGTGTATTTCCGCTTGCTGTTCGATGATATAATTAATTCGTTACGAGTGTTATCAAAGGTATTTATTTCATGTTGGTCTAGTCGTGAAAACGGAATAATTAGTATAGCAGTCGTACCTAAGTATTCTTGTATTTTTGCTGCAAAATCGTAAATAACTGCTGTTATCCAGTTCGATCCAGTTAACTATCTATACTGCGTTCGCGATTTGTTTGCCAAAAATGTAAAAAAATATGAATTAATGGAAAAATAACTTGAATTCCTATACAATAACGTTCATTTTACGCTATAGTAATAGTCACTTTAAAATCAACTTAATTTTCATTGAAATAAAGTTGATGTTTGTTTTACTTAAAATAGGGTGGGGAAGTGCAGTACTGCGCACTTTTACTATAACCCCCTTACTAGTAAACATATTATATCAGATGAATAGTTACACACCGAAAGCGTTGTGTAACTATACCGACGCTATACAACGTTTATTAGTAAGGGGTTACAGTATACAGGGTGAAATTGAATTCATGGGTATCCTTTTAAGGGGTCATTGTAATCATCATTATGAACAACTTTTACTATGGGACCAAACCTGAAATCGCGAAAAATAAATCAGCTCTTCCCTACATTTTGTTGAGTTATGTAAACATAAATGCAAGGAACAGCTGATTTTTTTTCGCGATTTTAGGTTTAGTCCCATAGTAAAAGTTGTTCATAATGATGAGTACAACCCCTTAAAAGGATGCCTATGAATTTAATTTCACCCTGTATAACAATACTAGCTTTGCCCGCGGCTTCGCCCGCGTGGTTGTCGTAAAACATCCTACGGAAACGTTCTTCCCGGTCTACCGGGTTATTTTCCGGGGTTTTCATATACCTAAGTCTACGGGTTAAAGCTCTTACAAACCACGTTTTTTTTCTCTCACTCGGCATGATTTTTTCCGAAATCTTCAACAATCATCATACCGTCAAACGGGGCGAATAGGGATGCAGGGGTGAATCGGGACGAAACTTTAAAAGGGATTTTAACTTTGAAATAATAATATTTTGTTGCCAAAAACGACTCTAATGTGTTTATTGTATCATAATTAATGATTATGTGCCCTTGTCGGCAACAAACTATATTATTTCAACACCAAAGTCCATTTTAAAGTTTCGTCCCGATTCACCCCTGCATCCCTAATCATCCCGTTTGTAGGTAATATTTCGGCCAATTTACACAAAACTTTACATTGAAAAATTATACATTGAAACCTTTTTCATGAATCATTCCGTCCATTGGTGAAAAAGTACAGTGCTATTGAGTTTTGCAAACAGGAATTTTTCAGTAGCAGCCCAGAATCTGGATTTGTGCCCGGTTGGAGGCAATAGGCTCGTCCAATATTAAATGGGGCTTAAACATTACTGGTGAAATGTGGATATACTATAGGCTAGGTACACCTGTGTCTATCTCTTCAGTGAAACAAGGCGTCATGTTATATTTATTAAGAAAATATTTTTGAAACGATTCTCGTGGAGTGACGTAACGAGTTTGCATGAGAACAAAAACAACCGACTTAAAAAAAAAAAACTACAAAGTGATAAACAACTTTCATTTCGGAAGTCGGAGTCGTTGGTTCCGCATTTTCGTTTTTTGACATCGACTTCCGAAATAAAGTTATTTATCACTTTGTAGTTTTTTTTTGAAGTCGGTTGTTTTTTTTTTGTAAAAAAAATATATTTTTCAGTTTTTAGTTGTATCTACTCCACACAAATTCAATTAACATTAGTGCATTGAAGATTTGAGACACCGACTAGAAGAATCATCAAAATTCGCATAGAAATGCCGGAGATGCAGTACATTTATGCATATAACTTCTTACATAAGAATAATTACCTAATGTATTATATGTATACTAAAACCTTTCTGAAAGTATGTAGATCACATTAATGAAAGAATTATCAAAATTGGTTCATTCGTTTTTGAGAAAATCGCGGACATACAAACATACATACATACGGGTCGAACACAGAACCTCCTTTTTTGAAGTCGGTTAAAAAATGGCGGACAATTGTTATTGAAGACCGTGTTTCCACTGACGCTCATACACGTGCTAAACCTCCTGATTACTACGCATATTTATATAATATTTATTTATGCATAATGATTGGTAAACAGCATTGTAAGTGCAAATGTTTGTGACGTGTGTCTATGGTGACACGTGTCTCAGGCTAGATCTAGACATAGAATACTAGTCTGTTCTATTTTACCTCTGACAGCAGCAACCTAAAAACGACCTTATTGTAACGATAATAAAGATCACAGTGATTTTGACAGACCTGTCAGCGGCAGCAAGCCAACATCAACCTTATTATAATAACAGTAAAGATCAGTGTGATTTGGACAGTGGTGCGAAATCAGAAGTAAATTAAACAGCTGTGAACTGTGAACGAACTGTTGTATCGTCAACTCATTACATAACATTACTCGAGATGCGGGACAATATTTTATAATAACTATCTGCGTCCCGTGGTTTCACCCTCATAAGTGTCGATCCCGTGAGAATAATTACGATTCGAAAGACACGTGGCGCCATCTATTATCATAATAAGGTTATTTTTGTTTTCCTCGGGAACAGCACTTTTTTTCGGGATGAAAGGTACCCTATGTCCGTTTCTGTACACCTTTTTTTTATGGATGGGAAATCATCAAATGACCCCTCCCGCTCTGGGTGGAGCGGAAGGGAGTGTCAGACTCTTACTGACTAAAACCCATCCGTGTTCCTTCCTTAGCCCTTTATGTTCCGGGGTAACGGTAACCCTTTCGGACAATCCCGCACCGTTTCTGCACACCTGACAACGTATTTACAAAATTCCAGGATGATCGGTTCTGTGGTTTAGGCGTGAAAAGTTAACAAAAAAACAAACTTACTTTCGCATTTATTATATTATAGAGGATAAAAAAATACTTTTTATTTTTATTTCGTGTTTCACGAACTGTTTCCAAAAAAAACTTTTTGACAAAAAAAAAACAAAAAGACACCGCAACGTGAAAAATAACTTCAATTTCGGAAGTCGGTGTCGTTCGCATTTTCTTTGCTTGCCACTGACTTCCGAAATTAAAGCAACTTTTCACGTTGTAGTGTCTTTTTTGGAAGTCGGTTGTTTTTTTTTTTTTTTTTTTTAATTTTATTTTTATTTTTTACATTGAAGTTGTACTTACTTGTTGTAGTGTTATACGAATTTGTGCCCCACACAAATTCGTATAACACTACTTGCTATGTAAATATTAGTGACAGGAAGTCATTATAATATAATCAGTATAAATTAAGTGGCAAAAATACGTATTATTGAAGCTAACTCAAAAACTGCCGAAGCAAAGAATTGCCGGAGATATCGCCGATATTGCCGGGGTTAGGTATATTTAAAAATATTTATTCCTCAATTTTTCACAATAGGATCTACCACTGTTTGTCTCTGCATCACAACCCAAAGGTTGACTGGTAGAAAATGTCTATGGCATTAAGTCCGCCCCTGTACATTTAAAGAAAGAAAGAAAATACGTTTATTTGCGGTGAAAAAAAAAATAAGTATTAAATAAATTGATTTTCATTCTATAGCTCGCTCTAACTTCTATTGCGATGTTTTAGTAAATATTTTAATTTACGTTTCATTGAATGCATGTATAATGTTGAATGAAGCACTGTGATTAATTAAATTGTTAATCGTCCATATTATAACTCAAATTCACGTGGCATTGCGATCATAGATGCGATGTTGATAATTATGATTTGAATGGTAATTAAAGCCATCGATCGTCAATAAATCGGTTTCATCCAGTCTATTAAGTACACTAATATTATAAAGGCGAAAATTTGTGAGTGAGTGTGTTTATGTGTTTGTTACTTCTTCACGCTCAAACGGCTGGACCAATTTTGATAAAAACAAAAGAAAAACTGGATCAGATCGGAATGAGAAAGCTTATAGTGTCGAGGGGGGTGGAGGGGGGGGGGGGGTTCAGGGGATGCTCGTATGTGTAATAGCTCATACCGCAGTAACAATATTAGTCAAACCAACAGTAGGACTGAGGATGCTACACACTTATTGTCGACCCGAAGCAATTACTACACATATTCGGCTTTCATTCGGCTCGTGCCGAACATGATTTAGCCAGGGTTCGGGTCGGCTAGGTACAGACCGGCACACCAACCTACTATAATCTGTAAAATTTCTTTAATACATTTTCAACTTTATTGCTAAAGCATAAGGTTCAAAATTGATTGGGAAAATTTGACTAGTTCGGGTAGGTTGTTGTGCTAGCGTCTGTACAATTCGCTTGTTTCCGAACATGTACAGGGTCCCATTAAAATTTAAAATAGATGGACAAATTTTAACACAGCGCTCAGTACGTCTAACCAAAGATATCCAAGCAAAAAATAACACGTAAAGTGATTTTACTTTGACCTAAAATAATAATTTTCCGGCACATTAATGTATTTTCGTTAGCTGATTATTTTCCTTGTAAGTATCTAATGCGTTTTTCTTGTTATATTTTTTTACCATCGTCCATAATTTGGTGGTCTGAATGATTTCTAAAGCCGGCTGTACACATGGGGCCAAGGTGTTGGGCCAACGTGTTGAGCCAACGTGTAGAGACCTACCTGGCGGTATGTTGGCTTAATTGGTCTAGTTGGCGCCAACATTGGCAGGCCATCCGAATAGTGTCGGTTTTTTGTGCACACATCAAAGGATCTTGGCGCGCTCCGCAAACAGCGTTCACACGTTGGTGTCTTGTTCAGTTCGTTGTTACTCGTCAGCGGAGACAGTATCGTTTCGCGTGAGTGAAATTTTCGTTCCCATGTTCCGATAGCAAAATTATTATCACCCTGTATATCAATAATAACTAATAACACATTTACCTCGTTCTATTCCGATGAATAGTCACCATCCACCACCTTCTTTTGCGCCATTTCTTTTTAGTCACTCTACTTTGGTGCACATGTACGTAATAATTAAACGCACTGTACAAATAAATTGCCGCGGCTGCAAGAACTTCTACGTCCATCTTTGAAGCGCCAATGCAGAATGATCAGTAAGCCAATGTGTGAACAGCAATCTTGGTTATCCATCATTTTTGCCCAACACGTTGGCCCAACACCTTGGCCCCATGTGTACAGCCGGCTTAAAAGTTTGTCCACCTATTTTAATGGGACCTTATATATCTGCATAATATTCTCGTGTAGGCTTTTTTAATGCACCACAGTGCTTAAAATGGCCCGTGTTCAACAAGGCCCATGCTCAACAAGGCCCATGCGCAACATAATCCTCTGCTCAATAGGGCCTATCTCAACATACCCCACGTTCAAAACGGCCGATGCTCAACACGGACGTATACTGATGATGGTGATGAGAAAGATTGGCATACAATGGTACACACCTACCTGGCACCATGTGGGAGATATCTTGCTGTCTATCAGCCGCATATCCGTCATACTCATCGGGTACATCTGTCCGGAGTAGACGCGGTATCTGGAACAAGGAATATTCAGTTAAGTCTGCAGTTCTTCATCCTTTGTATGGACTAGATGGTTGACTGCATTTCGTAGCAACTATGTAAGCTAATATAAAAAAAAATATGTGTTTATTCACATAAATCATTTTAAACAAGATATTAAACCGTTGGCAGACGTAGCTCCTTTTTTTTGTACATATTATTATCATATTATGTATATTTTTTTAAAATGACACTTTTTCACATACAAGCTAATAAAACTATTCCATTAACAACTACTTTTTTATAAGAACCTAATAACACCCCTTAACCCCTTTTTTTATAAAATAGTACCTAATGATTACACTGTGATTTATATAGTAGATTAAGAAAGATACCTACTTATTTGAGAAGACTAATACAAAAAATAATAAAACACTATTTTAATTATACTTACTGGCTTTTAATTTATACCCCGACTGTATCTTTTAACCAAAGTCGACGTAGCGGTAATAGAAAGCGTAAAATTTTAATATTTTGCAAGAACACGTAAAGGTTTAAGTATTCTGTGGTAAAGGGACTCGACATAAAGGGAACCATTCCATACACCCACACACACTTCACACACCCCCCCCCACTGGTGGCGTGGTTAACACAAAGACTATAATATTCTCTATAGGTTAACATTTTTATTTAGTCCTCCCGCCCGCACTGCACTATCTAGTATGTTTACAATGTAAATGAATAAACGATAAAACAATACTAGTACAATTACTACTCGTATTAATTGATGTCAAGCGTTGTTATGCAGACATCAGCTGTTCTTATCTGACTCGTTGCATGTACCTATGTCAAAAGTGTAGGGATTATAGATTATATTATCATTTATATATTATATTAATTATTACTCAAGCTTAGTAAGGCGATTAAATGTTTAGTGTAAGTAATTAAAAGGTGATCATAATTAACACTTAATTGTGTTGCAAGTACAATGCCGCCTTGCTGGACCGATATCGATAGTTAACGTTCCTTTCGAGGTAGGGAATGATGAAGATTGACAGACTAATAATGTAATAAGTAATGACGTATTTGTAATGGTATTTAATCAAAGAAAGAAGAGGGGGGCTCATGAGGGGCCCGTGGCTAAATAATAACAGCCGCACATATCGATCTTGCCGCGGTTGGTCTGTGGATGGGTGACCATCTTTACATACCGAGACCCCTCCGTGCCTCGGAAAGCACGTTAAGCCGTTGGTCCTGGCTGTCTTTTGTGAATCTTTGACAGTCGTTACGGGTAGTCAGAAGCCCGAATGTCTGACAACCAGTCTTACCAAGGGGTATCGTATCGTATTACCTAGTAATTGGGTTGTGGAGGTTAGATAGGCAGTCTCTCCATGTAAAAATACTGAAATTCAGCTGCATCCGGTTAGACTAGAAGTCGATCCCAACATAGTTGGAAAAAGGCTAGGCAGATGATGATTTAAAGAAAGAAAGAAAAATATTTTATTTGGAACACGCAAAGGAAATACACAGAAAAAAAATTATAATTTAAAACTAACAAAGTTACTCACTGAAATAAAACAATAAAGAAGAAAGGAGGCCTTTGCACTGCATAGTGAGAGTCGGTGGGACACCACAGGCTAATAATATAATATTGTTTCAGTACTGAATTAAAATAAATGGACTGAAATATATAAGCGTTGGAGTACCTGACAAATCGCAATAGGTCTCTAACAGCAGACGCTGATGCATAGGTTATCGACCAGCACTTATATTCAAGTGTCAGTCTGGAGATAATAACAGACCCTTTTGTACACGAGCGGTGCTATAATTGCTGATAATAGTGTGACTTAGAAACTGTGTCGAGAGAGACTCAAGCATCACGCGGTCTCGATGTTTAAAGAGGGTAAGTATTGGGCCTGGACTCCACTGAAGCGGAGCTGGGCGGAGCGATGGTTGAAATCCTCATCGCGTCACTCGTCTCGTCTGTTATTGGACGATTGCTGCACGTCTCCGCTCCGCTCCGCACAGCTCCGCTTCAGTGGAATCCGGGCCTCACAGCTACCCATTTTTAGGAGGAGGAAGAGCTTGTGGCTAAGGATATTGGCGATGAAGGTCAGATTCCAAGTAGGTCACATTCCAACTAGGTCAGACTTTGAGTTAAGTAATAACGGCCTCACGGGTCCATCCATCAGGTTAAGATACGTATGCCCCGGTTAGTCCGTGGTTGGGTGACGTAGGCAACAAAAGGTTAGTAATTATGATGATGATAACAGCTCCCCATTTTTAAACACGCCGCGTCCATATAAAATGTCGTGCAGTAAGGGTGCAGTATATATAATTTCGTAATTATAATAATTTCTGCTGAAAACCACATACGTTTTGATTAACTAACATAATTCTAACATGTATACAATAGAAGGACTTGTAATCTTACAGATCCAAGCTCTCATGCAGTCTCCTATAACTAATAGGAGACTTTAATCTCAATCTTAATGATGGAGTTTCTTGCGCATTCTTCTCCATACGAAAACTACCTTTTGGAAGGAGCGATTTGAATCAATTCTATTTTAAGGTAATTCTTGACGTTCAAAAGTGCCTTTTATGTGCCTATTTGAAATAAATGCTTTGACTTTGACTTTAAACTCCTGCTTAATCCTGCTGGAACATATTTTCTCAAAACGTCAAAACCCGTCATTCCTATTCATCATCATCTGTCTAGCCTTTTCCCAACTGTATTGGGGTCGGCTTCGAGTCTAACTGGATGGTCGCTGACTACCAGTATTTTAAAACGACTACATATATGACCGCCACAACTCAGATACTAGGCAACACGATACCCCTTGGTAACATTGGTGGTCATACTTTCGGGCTTCTGACTACCCGTAATGAATGTCGAATATCTACGAATGACAGCCGGAATCAACGGCTTAGCTTAACATACAACCTATAATGTTTGCACTGCTGGGGCACAGGCCTCCTCTCAGTGAGAGGGAGTGAGCCTTAATCCTACATGCATAACCTGTGCAGGTTTGTAGATGTCACATGTCTTCGAATTTTTTGATCTAGAACATGTCAGTTTCCTGACGATGTTTTCCTTCACCTTTTTAAGAGCAGTGGTGATGAGATAATTTACACAAAGCAAAGTGCCTGTGTGGGTTCGAACCTATGACCTATAACTGCGTAAGCCGCGGCCGTTACCACTGGGCCACCACTGCTCCTTGCGTAACAATTTGATTAACATACTTTTAACTAAGTAACTACTACTACGTGCTGAAATGTTTAAATTACCTTAAATACAGTGGCACCATGAGGAAAATGCTTGGTAGACAGATGAGCAGCGCCAGAAGCCGGCACAGCCTCAAAGGTGTTGTGTAGCAGGTGCGGGGGGCGAGGTAGCAGTTCCTGGTACCATGGACCCCTCGTGGCGGGCGGAGACCAGCTGTGGACAAATAACGGTGTATTGCGATGAGAAAAGGATAAAAAGTCTGTATGCACACAAAAAGAAAAAACCGAGTGTGCTTATGACCACACGACTGAAGTGAAAATTCAAACGTATAAATTGGCTATGAGAGGAAGAGAGAAAGAAAATCTGCGCGCGCACTGCTTTCTCTTGCTTATATCCCCCACTCAACTCCCGTTCGCCTCGCCCGATCACACTTTTCGTAACGCTTACGTCACGCGTTCGCCAGCTTACTCCCCAAGTCAAGCGTGCGTTAAGAAGTTTCACTTCAAAAATAAAATGAATTAGTTTAAAACCAGGTAGGTAGCTACCTAAAAAAAAATAGCCAATAATCACCCTCATTGCTCCCACGATCAGCGTCCCGGTCGAGAATAAACTATAGTTAGGCGTCCAGTGGACACATTAAGACGGACTGGCAGTGGATCGAGGAGGAGGGGGGGGGGGGGTGGAGGGGGGTGCGGGTATCAGACCGCGACCGGAATAAATAATTATTTATTGGGGGTCGAGGGGCCGAGAGTGGACTAAAGGCTAGGTAACCCGGTCAACGCCCTTTGACCGGGTAAACTATGGCAGGATACTTTTACCCCACCTATTCACTGTCTACCACCAAACTAACATCTTTCTGCATGGTGTAACCTTCGGTGGTCTCCGAACCTGAGTTCAGTGTAAGTCGAACCTCGATCAAAAAGCAGGAACTCCCAACGAGTTCCTGCTGAAGCATAAAACCGGTCGAAGTGGAGGTTCTTGGAGGAGGCCTATGTCCAGCAGTGGACCTCTTTCGGCTGAAATGATGATGATGAAGTTGAACCTCGTAAAGTGTACCTTGACGGAACGGCAGTAGAGTGTGGATGTGGAGCTGTGTCACAAACCATGCTCCACCTCCTATCCTGCCCTTTGTGCCCCAAAACATGGAGCGAAAGAGACCTCTGCGCTGCCACTGATAAAGCCGTGGAAGTAACGAAGTTTTGAGCCAATAAAACTTGAATAACTGTCTTGCCAGAGCGTCACGAAGAAGAAGAATAAAATAAATAAACTTACATTCCAAAGGCACTAATTCTTGCGGATCCATGTTTGAGTCACATCACTCCGTCCGGCACTCGGCAAACCTGCGAACAGTCATTATAAATTATAATTAATTACACCAAACTAACCACTTGGCGAATACCTTGGTTTGTCATTAATTATGTCAATTTGTTAGTGGTTATCTAATCAAGTGGTTTGTCCCAGCTACTTTCTAGGCTAAGGTCGTCGGTTCGTCTAGCTGTCGATGGCGTATTAATAAATGCTAATGCCAACCCACACTGGGCTCGCGTGGTGGATTACGGCCCACTCCCTCTCACAGAGAGGAGGCCTGTGTCTCAGCAGTGGGAACATTATAGGCTGATTATGTTATTAACATAACATATTTCATTCAAGAGAGAGCTAAAAAAATTGATAATTAGTAAGGGATTATAATGTTACGGAGTTTTTTAATGACAAATTTTGAAATAATTAATATGTAGGTATTGAGTTTTATTAATTTAATTGTTTTAATTATTATATTATTATTAATTTTTTTGACTATAATTTGATTATTTCGTTTTATAACTCCAACTAATTACTACAAACTAAAACTATTTTGTACGCCGAATATGGCAAAACATGATGAACCAGCAATATTTTTTCCATCCATATGTGCATATCAGCTATGTATCATGTTACACATGTTTGAACAAATAATTGCATCTTTATCTTTATTGATAGTCTGTTTTGTTATTACGAGTATAGTGAAGAATGCGAAAAAAAACTAGATAGACTACTTATTATTCATTGATCACAAGGAATCAAAAGTTATTTTTAACCTGCTCACACATGCTTAAAATTCACACAGTAGTTTGCGAGATAATGTCACACAGACGTGCTGACCACCAAAACAAATAATCGGGCATGTTATGTAACCGTTCAAGGCCGATCTGGGTTCCCGCATTGTCGAGGCGGGGGGGCTCAGTTACCGTGGCTTGGTTACCCACGGTGAAGCGAAGAGGAACCCGAGGAGGGGCCGCTCGTCAGGGCTTTTGCCGGTAAGCTGACGACGTAGCGGCCAACAAGTAGGTTGCGGTGCCGCTTGGGCGACGTCGACGACCCTCTCACAGAGAGGAGGCCTGTGTCCCAGCAGTGGGAACATTATAGGCTGATTATGCTATTTTACTACGCTCCGTATTACATGCCCATACCATTACAATTTTTGATAATCTTGATGTTAACATAATTGACATCAGTTGTATAACAACCCGTATTATTTGCAACCTAGTAAAAATACGGCGTATCTTTATGACCTAAGATTTCTCTACGCTGTCTAGTTGATACCTAATCTTCAAACATTATACTTAGATAAGAACAATCGTAGCCTTTAATCCTACAACAGTTATTCATTCTGGCACGAGGCACTGTATAAAGCTTTCACACTGCTGTTATACTGCTCTAATCCATACTTAATATTATAAATTCGAAAGTAACTCTGTCTGTCTGTCTGTATGTTACCTTTTCACGCCTAAACCGCTGAACCGATTTAGATGAGATTTGGTATAGAGATAGTTTGAGTCCCGGGAAAGGACATAGGATACCTTTTATCCCGATATTCCCACGGGATCGAGACATATGCGGGTGAAACCGCGGGGCGCAGCTAGTTACATTATAAAGACTCAGTTGCCATTTTGAGAATTGGGTATTCTGCGCCTAAATCGTATTTCACTTTTTTTTTGTAGATAAAAAGAATACCTAAGTAGATTTTGTTATTGTGGTAAAACAATAACTATAGTTGTCTGTTAGTTCGTTATCAGACCACTATCTGACTGATAGTGGGGTCTGACTTCTGACATTATGGCGATTAACACAGCAGACCTTTTGTTCTTATAATCAGCTGGTAATAACAGACACTTTGTTATTACCTACTTAATTGTTAGTTATCGAGTATTGTAGAGTGGTGCAGCCGTGTAGGTCTAATATCCTGAAATGTCTGTTAGTAATCGAACGGAAACTCTTCAGACGCATATTTAGTGCCGTGATTTGAGGTTGTAAACTCAGTAAATTTTACAGCCTTCTTTTTTTTTCCGGGGTGGAAAATCCTCATGAATGTCCGCCCCTCTGGGGCAGGCGGCGGGGTCTGTCAGACTCTTACTGACTAAAAACCACCCCGGTGTTCCATCTCACACCTACGCCGGGGGTCGCGGGAACGTACGATCCTTCCGCAACCCCCGGCTGGTGCCGGCCCGCTACTGCGGGCCTCCTCGGGTCAGGGGGGGGGGGGAGTGAGGTGTTTGACTCCCCCCGCCTCTTAGCCACGACTATTTGCTATGGAGCATGCGTGGCCAGTACGTCTACCGAAGCTGATAAAACCATCATATAGTTACCGACTGACTACTCAAATACTGTGATTATTTTACTATCATATTAGGTACTATCTATTACTTGCTGTACTTAGTGTCAATCAATAATGTAATCGGTCAACGGTTTATTAATATTTATGTTTAGTAAAGTAAGGACAGAAAAATTAGATGAAAAGTTAATTTGTAAATTAAGACATGATAATAAAGAGGTATGAGGGACAGGGTGTAAAGTTCACTCATCCTCCATAAAAAAGAGAGGATCCTCTGAACAGACGGGTGTTGTGTCTGGTGGGCTACTGTCCGACGACGATTGATTTTGGGAAGTTGAATATATGCTAGTTGCGCGGTAAACTCTGCTTGCGCGATGCAGGATTTTGCGTGACGTCAGTGTGATGCATAGTTTGCATGTGGCGATGTAGATGCCGCCACAATAGTAGGAAATGTAAATTGTGAAATATAGTCTGTATACCAGGCATGGAGCATGGAATTACCGTGCGGGCAGCGTTAAGAGACGGCCAGTACCTACAAAAAAAAAAAAATGTGGCGCCGAAAGTGCTTTGACCGCACGTCTTCTGACATGGACGGACTTCAAAGCCGTCATCAATTTCTAAAAGTCATTCGTGTCGTAGTGTGAGTGTTGACGGTCTTACTTTTGGTTTGAATGTAAATGAAATGGAATATCAGTGAAATGGAAATGAAATGGAAAATATCATTAAAAAAAAACTATCAGGGTTATCAATTTAATTTTTTTAGTAACGCTGATAGTTTTTTTTAAATTATTTTTTAATTTGAGCACTATGCGAAGTGATCGAACAAAAAAATTGGTCATAGCTTTTTTGACGTTCAAAAGTGCCTTTTATGTGCCTATTTGAAATAAATGCTTTGACTTTGACTTTGACTTTGAGCCGTAAAAAATTCACCGACTTTTTTAGGGTTAAAAAGTTTGAAAATGACTTGCCCACGCCCCTATTCGATTTGATTCATACTTCCAGGGACACCCTGTATATTATGTGGATACTTGTTATTAATGCATAATTTGAGGAAAATGATGTCAATTTATTAATAAAGTAGGTAGGTAATATCATGTATCTAGACGAAGCGCGACCTACTCGTAACGATAACAAATTCGTGTCTCACCGAATTTGTTACAGTCAGGAATATAAATATGCCAACAGGAAAACAAAAGAAATACTATGCTTGACTAAGAACTCAATCTGCCTAGCCGTTTCCCAACTATGTTCGGGTTGGCTTCCAGTCTAACCGGATCAGTGGCGTGCATTGGTTTTCAGAATAGGTAGGCACTAGGCCGGGTCTAGTCTAGACAAACGCCGAAAACAAAAGTGAGGTCAAAAGTGTGGTTATTTGAGTAGGTAGGCATGCTTGCGTATTTTTAATTTGGTCGTATTAACTTGAACGGGTAAAGACCAATGACAATGTGCGAATAGTACGGGAGCCGAGTAGGCCGTCCGGCGACTGCCTACTGCCGCGCGTGTTTGTATGAAGATTTTGTTTTTTGTTAGGTATGATCATTTAGTGAGTTTCTTAATTGTGGGGCGCACACACTACAATGTGATTGACAGGCTTATGTTGATATATCGAGGTAGGCACTGCTTATATGCCTATATGCAATGCACGCCACTGAATCGGATGCAGCTGAATACCAGTACTTTACACGGAGCGACTGCTAACGTAACCTCCATAACCCAGTTTCTGGGTAACTCAATAGCTCTTGGTAAGACTGGTTGTCAGACTTTTGGGCTCCTGACTACCCGTAACGACTCAGGCATGGTCGGGTCTCGATATACATGTACGGTCACCCATCACGAACTTTCGATCGACTCGTACCGCTGTAATTATTTAGCTTCTGAAGTGTTGATGAACAAAATGAGCCTGGCGAAGAGCGAGCTGCTAGCTAAGTGCTACGTTCGTAGCCCTGCCTACGATGGCAGGAGAAAGGTTGAATTTGTTTGTTTTCTATTAATTAAATTAAATTTTATTCGAAAAAATCCATCGGTTTCTTCATAGAAATGATATCTATGGGTTTCTTACTAAACTTCAACTATATCCGACAATCCTGAATACTTATCTCTTTTGTTGACTGTAACTATATGCATGTGACACCATGGGCGGTCTTATCACTAAAAGCGATCTTTCTCTATGTTAGTTATTAGTCTAAAGTGATAAGAATCATCGATGAGTCAATTGACGAGTGACGGTTACATCTGAAACGCAGTCGAGGGCCTTAACTCGTTACAAATCGTACGACAGAGAGATTTGATAGCTTATCAGACAATGATAATCCCATGGATCAATAAAGAAGTTTCTTCAAGTCTATCTTTACAGGCTTACTTCAAATACAGGACCTATTTCAATAAATCTTTATGCCTTGACTTGATGGTGGTGCGTACGCATGCATTAATGACCATTGATATAATGTTACAATATTCTTCTATTCAATGATAATGATTTACATAACATTATAAATCCCATATCACCGATATACTTTTACAATATGAATTGAACTGCCCGTTTATCTTAATGGGGCGAAATAATCAGTGTGTTTACTATCAAAACTTTTGTTTACTTTTAAAACATGTTTCATAATTAAGTACATTGTTATTTTTCGTTAATTACTTACGGCTAATTATTGTAATGACTATTTCTAATAGTCTTAACAAAGCAAAAGTAATTCGTTTTAAAATGTCCATTGTTTTAACATCGAGACAAAGGAAAGCAATTCATATTGGTACCTAATTGAACCAAGCAATCTTTCAGTTGCTAATTTGACTAAAATATTTTAACCAATTTCGCTATGGTAAGATTAAAAAAGATTTTTTGAAGTGAAAAGTTCTTTATCGGCGTTGTACACTTTTTTTGTAATGGGTAAAAAATGTTAAACTCGCGTCAGGACACGTGACCTGATCGAAAATTCGTAAGACGGATGGAGAGTAGATAGCCGGCGCGGCGTAGGAGAGGAAGTACCCCCCTCTTTTTCTACGGCGCGGCGAAAATGTATGCCTGCTATTTCGTTTAGCCGGCGCAGGGCGCTTGCGCGAATGTTCACAATGTGTTTATGTTACAGCGTGGCACGCGCATCCATGGATGGTGACAGCTGATGGCTCGACCGTCTGTGTAGTGGCCACACTGCTGTGTATTCGTAAAATTCGTGGATATAAAGTGTTTAAAATATGGAAATTGAACAAAGTGCATCTATTAATGATAAAAGTGACAAAGAAATAGCGAAAGAAAATGAGTTATATTAATTCAATTAATAGTTGATTTATTTCAACGTTAATATTCAAGTTTTCACTTCTGCCGGCATTCCCGGAGAGCAACCCGTCTTTTATTTTTATTAGAGCAGTGGTGGTCCAGTTGTAACAGCTCCAAATTATGAGTTGTACGTCGTGGGGTCGAACCCAGGCAGGCGCTTCACTTTGTGCAATTCATTTCATCACCACTGCTCTCAAAAACGGTGAAGGAAAACATCGAGAGGAAACCGGCATGTCCTAGAACCAAAAAATTTAAGACATGGGACATCTACCTACCCGCATTGGGCCCGCGTGGTCAAAATCAATCAAAATCAAAAGTCATTTATTCAAACTAGGCTGAGAATCAGCACTTTTCGAACGTCAAAATTACAAAAGACAGTCCCCCAAAACGCCCGCCCTTCACCACTTCCTAGTGCTTTCGCTGGGGAGAAGAAGTGGCGGAACAAACTTAATGGTGAATTACAGCCCTTTCCCTCTCAGAGAGGAGGCCTGTGTCCCAGCAGTGGGAATGTTATAGGCTGATTATGCTACGATTAACAAACGAGTGGTGATGGCCCAAACGTTAAAGAATCCACTTCCAGAGCAGGAGGTTCCAGAAACTTGGCTAGTCTAGGAATCATAGACATCACTGACTGTCGGTGAAGGAAAACATCTTGAAGGTGACAAACAGAGTCAAGAGGGCCACTTTCTAAGTCCGTCGACGAAGATACGGTCCCGTCAAGGTAATAGGTAGCAGTTTATATAATCATCGTGCATAATCCGGGCCGGACGGGACACGGATAAACTGCTTCATACAAAACTTTTTAACAAAAAAATTAAACCTCCGAAAAAACTGAAAAGCAAAAAATAATAAACCTTTTTTATTTAACCTCAATAAATAAGTTCTTAAACTAATGTAAGTATACCTAAGTAACTTAGAGTCGGTGCCACAATAATACACAGCTCAGCATTAAAATCTGTGAATGAACAATAAATCATCCCCGTTTTCCTACCCTTAGGGTTGGAATTTTTTTCCAAATTTATATGGGACCAACTTCGGGATATACCCTTTCTAATAAAAAAAGAATTATCAAAATCGAACTGCTCTGTAAAAAGTTATGCGTGATCATACATAAAAAAAAATATACTCGTCGAATTGATAACCTCCTCCGTTTTTTCGTCGGTTAAAAATATGTAACGTTTCAAAACCGTGCTCCATCCGAGCCACGTACACGGCACGCCCCGGGCACGGCCCGCTCTAATGAAAATCATCCTTTATAGCAAAACTTCAATTTTCTCGAAACTGGCTTTTCCTGTGATACCGCTTTTGCGCTTAGCACGGCTGTATAGTACACCGACATTTCGCCAGCTATGTTTGTCCTATGTATTAGGGGTGAGTCTATTGCCATCAACTGGGTGCAATTCCAGAGTCCGGTGTGCTACTGAGAAATTCCAGATGGAAAACCCAGTGACACTTTTCCCTATCCGGGAATCGAACTCTAAAGTGGACAGGACCTTATGCTCAGCGGTAGCGCTTGCGACCACTAGATCAACGAATAATACCGAATGTGTCAAAAAAACCGTTCTTAGGTAATATTATCACATCACACTAATATTATAAAGGCGAAAGTTTGTGAGTGTATGTGTGTGTTTATAATTATGTTTGTTACTACTTCAAGCTCAAACGGCTGGACCAATTTTAATAAAATTTGATATGGAGGTAATTGACACCTAGGCTCCTTGTTATCCCGATATTCCCACGGGATCGACACTTATTCGGGTGAAACTGCGGGGCGGAGCTAGTTGAATATAAATAGCCGCGAAAACTAAAAACAATAGAGGCGTGATGGATACAATACAGCTAGCAAAAATCTAACAATAGAAAATTATTTTTAATACAAGAATAGCTGATACAAAATCTGTCAAAACATAATAAAACAAACTCACTTCTTTTCTTCAAAGCCAAATCGTCCACAATTCACAAAGCACATACACCAAACCAATTAATTATTAAGTACAACAATTATCAACAAAACAAACCCTTGACAATCTTTTTACAAAAATGTCAACTAAATTCGCGAAAATGAAACGTTTTTCACTTAAAAAACAACAGTTTTCTTTTAAAACTTTTCTCGTAATATCGCTTTGGTAAAAAAGAATATAAAATAATTGATCGCGCGTCGTTTCGCGTCAACGACTGACGTGCGACTAATGTATTTATGCCTTATCGCGAGCGCGCATTTAAATTATCGAATACAGATTATAAATAGTGTGATTTTGTTTTTTTTTTTTTCTTCTAACACGAGGCGTTCACGTTTTCAGTCAGTGGGTCAATGTTTTGGCGGGAATCGTAATCAATGTTGCATTTTATTTTAATGGAGGGTAAAGAACTTACTTTGTATTGTAAACAAACTGAGAGACATTCTGAATTTCTGATTCGCAGATTTGAAGTTTTGTAATGACGTCTTCTGTCATATTGTTTGGTTGAGCACATTTTGAAAGTTCCTTGTTAACGATAGGGTACCTACTTATAGGTTTACAATGGGGCTTGTGGCTATGAAGGGCTTGTGGCTAAGTTATAACAGCCGCGTGAGTCGATCGATTAGGTTAAGCTACGCTTGCCGCGGTTGGTCCGAATGGAAAATTTTATTGAATGCTAATCTGAGCGGAGCAGAATCTGAATGAGCAGTGGGGTGGCTCAGTGGAAACAGCTCCGACTTACCGAGTCGTAGGTCGTGGGTTCGAAGCCAGGCCGGCGCTTTAGTTTGTGTAAATTATCTCATCAACACTGCCCTCTAAACGGCAAAGGAAAACGAATCGGCATGTCCTAGAACCAAAAATTCGAAGACATGTGACATCTACCAACCCGCACTGGGCCCGCGTGGTAGATTACAGCCTAGTCCCTCTCGAAGCGAGAAGGCCTGTGTCCCAGCAGTGGGAACAATATAGGCTTATTATGATTCAATACTAATCTAATTATTAGGTAAGTACGTTATTAGGTGAAGAGAATGTTCCTAAAAATTTGTCATGACTTTAATTAATTAACAACAAAACTTTTAATAAACTATTTTAAATTTAGTCCTAGTGTATGCCCTAGTTTTCGGTCTTCGCTCCGTTTCTATAGATCACAGAATATGTTGATATTGATTTAATTTATCTACGTTAAATAAGTTATTCAAGCGACTATCATTTGGTTCGCTTGCTTTAGCCGATAGTGGATTGAGTGCACTGCAAGCATAGAATATTATGCTTCTACTTACATTTGAATTGGATTTCTGTGAGAATAAATGTAGGCTACTAGAAAACCGATAAATAGTTACTAAATACAGGGTGAAATTGAATTCATGGGCATTCATGGGTCATTGTAATCATCATTTTGAACAACTTTTACTATGGGACTAAACCTGAAATCGTGAAAAAAAATCAGCTCTTCCCTACGTATTGACGAGTTATCACACTATCACACTAATATTATAAAGGCGAAAGTTTGTGAGTGTGTGTGTTTATATGTTTGTTACCTCTTCACGCCTAAACCACTGAACCGATTTAGATGAAATTTGGTATAGAGATAGTTTGAGTCCCGGTAAAGGACATAGGATAGTTTTTTATCCCGATATTCCCACGGGATCAAAACTTATGCGGGTGAAACCGCGGGGCGCAGCTAGTGTGAACATAAATGCAAGGAACAGCTAATTTTTTTTCGCGATTTTAGGTTTAGTTTTAGTCCCATAGTAAAAGTTGTTCCTAATGATGATTACAATGACCCTTTAACCCGTTGAATGTCGTAATTATAGGCACAATTAAAAAGCCATTGTGTCTCGCGTAGATCTACGTTCCGGCATACGAAGGGTTAAAAGGATCCATGAATTCAATTTCACCCTGTAGACACGTAACAAAGAAACACCTTTTCAATAATAATTAAAAAAAAAACGATGCCGACGAACTGAGAACCTCTTCCTTTTTTCATGTGGGTTAAAAATACATAAATTGTATATCATAAAGACCAAAATGAATTACCTGCAGTAGTAATCATTTAAAGATTTTTCATTCCTAAGAGACAACAAACTTGGTATTTATTCCAGCGATTCTTTCATCCGTCAAATTAAAAGTTACTTCGCCTTCAATTTGTTAATCTGACGGGCGGATTATAATGAATTTTACGTGAAGTTAATTAAAACAGAAAAAAGTTAAAGAAAACTTTTAATTCCGGAAAATCTTAAAGCGTTTCACGCTGGCTTAATATTATAGCAAGATTTTAAGGGGGAATTAGATCAAATTTTTTTTTACTAATAATAAAAGTTAGATATAAAAGCTTGCTTGAATTCGTTTTAAGAAGTGAAGCGGTTCCGCGACTAAGATGGCGTAGTATCTTGTTTAATCTGTGAGCAAGGTTTTTTGAAGATTAAGGTATTCAACCAGCGCGTCCTGGTCGTTATAACATAAGGTGCCGAAACATGGACACTGACAGTCGTGTTGGTCAACAAATTTAAGGTCGGTGACCGCGCTATGGAACGCGCTATGCTCGGAGTTTCTTTGAAGTATAGAATCAGAAACGAAGTTATGCGGAAACGAACCGAAGTTATGCGGAAACGAACCGAAGTTACCGACATAGCTTGCAGAGGAAGCAAGCGGAAGTGGCAGTGGGCTGGACCTGATGTTTGTTGAAGGACCGATGCCTGGTGGAATAGACGAGTCTTGTAGTGGAGACCGCGTATCGGTAAGCGTAGTGTGGGACGCCATCTAGCTAGGTGGCCCGATGATCTTAAAAAGGTGGCTGGAACAAACTGTATATGCGGAAGGCAGGGGAAAGGGTATTGTGGCGCTGCATGGGAGAGGCCTATGTCCAGCAGTGGACTGCGATAGGCTGAATTGATTGATTATAAACTCTACGATGTGACTCGCCCAATCCCATTAGAGCCTGCAGCTCTCTCATCTAGTCTAGTATATATAGTATAGCTTTATGATATATCGTCGACCGTAGGTTCAATTGAGGTAAGGGACAAAATACCCAAAATGAGTTGAGTATACAGTTTTGTTCAGAATTTTTCGCTCTATCGAATGGTGAAATTGAAAAAATTGTAGCTTAAGAATATGTCCCTTACCCTAATGATTTTTGGATCCAAATTTCGAATCAGCCCCATAATAACGTCCGAAAAAAAACTTTGTCGGCCTCTCCTGAAAAATCGTATTTTGTCCCTTACCTCAATTGAACCTACGGTCGACGATATAGTATAGCTATATAGCTCATAATGTTGCTATAGAACAGAATAGTATAGCGTAGTCTGAAATGAGCTTAAACGCTCAAGGACCGCGGGACACCGATCGGTGACCAAACAATAGAAAATCAATTGTGTCTCATTAGCGGAGCTTGACAGATTAAAGATCTAGTAACTGCACGTAACTGCAAGAAAAGCCTGAGCGATGGATGACTTTAGATAATTGTATAATATCACGCGCAATATATCAATGTATTATTAGGCTTCCGACAAAAGAAAATCCTCGCCCCGCCTTTCAGAACACTGATTGGTCAATCCAGTCAACACAATTAACCAATCACAGCACTTCCTGCCAACCCCATTTCGAAATTTAAATATCGTTATAGATTTTTGCCAGTCGCTTTCGATTCGTCGCGCTGTCAGCACGTTTTGGTGCGTCCTCGATATAAATAGAATTGCATTGTGAATTGTTTATTAGTTTTTGTTCGTGATTTCGTTTTTATGCCAACCGTGACGGATATTTCGGGAGGAAACGGTATGAAACTTGCTGGTTCTTAATTATTTAAGTACTTATGTCAATATTTTTCGAAATATACTCGGAAATAGTATGGGTTAGATCAATAAAACAGATAAATTCAGACTGAATATGATTAGGTTGATTTAATATTAAACAGCAAATGAAATTCTGAAAATTTCCTAGATTGTATTAATTTTCGCAAATCTAGTGAGAAGTAGGGTTGTTCTCAGTCCCTACTGAAAACCCGAATCATTGTCCGAATCGAACACCCAAATAACAAACATGTAGATTTACTAAATGTTACTGTTTTTGCAACCTAATTAGGTATTTGTAGGTACCTTGTAAGTCTACCAAAACATGGTAGCAGGAAAACTATAGGAAGTTGAAACATTTTTAGCAATATTCAGGTACAGTTGCCAGCACATCAACTTTAAACCTTATGTTTTAGCGATAAAGTTAAAAATCTATTAAAGAAATTTGACGGATTGTAGTAGCTTCATGTGCTGAGTCTGTACCTAAAATGTTTAGCTTTACAGTAATGACACCAAAATTTTAGGCCAAGTATTTAAAAGTATGATGAATCAACTAGCTCATCGTCTAAATTTTTATACCAAAATATTTAGATCAAAGACTACCTACTAGATTGGATTCTCAAAGAGAATCTATCAAAATCCAGTCTATCACACACATAACATTGAATCTTTGCATATTAGCAAATAAATGCATCGTCATCTTTAACACCAAACATTTCAAATCTACTTACATAACTTTAGATGAAGTTTAGATGATGGTGAAGGAAAACATCGTGAGGAAACCGGCATGTCCTAGAACCAAAAATTCGAAGACATGTGACATCTACCAACCCGCACAGGGTCCGCACTTCCTCTCGAAGAGAGGGGCTTATGTCCCAGCAATGGGAACATTAGGTATAGGCTGATTATGATAACATATACATAAATATATGTATATATGTATATGTACACCATCATCATCTGCGATAACTCTAGTATTGCAAACTAAAGCAACATGGACTTACCTACCACCTGATGCATGATGGGCCGTCGGCTTCCATCCATTCACAAAAAAAAAAACAAAATCCTATCACTCCACCTTGCCACGTCATTGTCAAATTAGTCCTTAAGAATCATTTTTGAAAGGAAAATTTGTTGTTGAAAGGCATTTTTGAGATGGGAAAAAACCATTGAATTCGCGCTACTGTTACCGTAACCGACACCGCTTCGGATGTGTTCGGCTGTCCTCGGGATGTACTCGGTTTTAATGTATATCCGATATGTCAGTGAGTGATGGCAAAGTATACTGTTTGTGTTTTGTTTTCACTTCTGTCGGCACACCCGGAGTGCCACTGTTTTTTTTTTCAGTTATCCTATATTATCCCACTGCTGGGCAAAGATCTCCCTAATATTTTTCCATTATTCTTTGTGCTGTGTCTTCTCCGTCCAATCGGTTAGGAACGAATCCAATACATCACGCCAGCGTTCTTAGGCCTGCCTCGGTGACGACTACGCCTATCTTCAGGCACCCACTGTGTGACGATTGTGGTCCATCTGTCTGGATGCATCCTAAAGGTGTGACCCGAACATTAGCACTTTTTAGTATATATTTTTTTAGTAAATGTTTATTATTAAAATTAACAAGTTGTACTGTAAATGGTGCTCAGTTAATTATAGCGACATCCTGTGATAACTGTTTCCTGCGATAGCCAACAATAACGGCGCTTTATATAGACGCAGCTGCTTTATTTACTTCATCACTGTAATGTGACCCTGTTTTACCGTCATTATCGTTAGGTATAGTGTCATGTGCTCCTGCACGCTGGTCTTCCCCATCAGTTAGAAAATTGGCACTTTTAATGTCTTTAACTTATTTATTAGCGTTTGATTTGATGTCCAGATTGTATTATATACAGTAAGTGTATTTTCTAAAATGATTGTTAAATGACCAGCGGGTTAATTGCGTAGCACACTATCAGTAGCAATGGCTTTCATTTGGACAGTTCAACAACATTCATTGCGTTATTTATGTTGTTGAGCAGACAAATTTTGCGAACATATGAAGCAATGGATTAGCAATATCCTTCAAAATCATTCGGATTGTGATTGATCGTGTGTTACGGAACTAGGGTGCTGCTGCTATATATCATGGATCTGGATGATTCAATATAACTCTGTCACAACAATTCTCTAACCATTTCCGTAATAACTCTTTCATAAAGATTCTTTAGATGGTCTCACAAATCTTTACATAATGTTATTTTTGCTGCAGTGTATCCACCAACGATGGCCTCTGACCAGGAGTCCTGCTCTGATGAAGAGCCTGACAGTGAGATGTTGAGCGATGACCTCTGTCTACCTGACAGTGATGACGACAGACAGTCTGGCAGGAATATACAGGTGAGAATACAAGAAAAAAAAAAAAAATAGTACCTTTTTTTTAAAGTGACAACATTGTTACAATAATGGTTATAGATCATGTTTTGGACCACAATTCATACAGCGTCTATACCTAGATATGATACGATAAGGCATTTAATTTTGTTTGTCAAAAACAGCACACTACTGAATATTCATAATATGTTTCAATGTTGTAAGTCATTATTGGTATAGAATAGAATAGAATAGAATACTCTTTATTATGTACACCATATAAATTACAGACATAAATATAGAAAACTTTACAATGGGTGACACAATGATTTTTACACAGTAATTTTTTTTTTTTATATTTTTAATTTTTTTTGCTTGAGTACGTATAGTGTTTATTGTATTTGTTGGTATATTGGCGTGGCTAGTTAACCTATGGCAAATAATTTAATTTAAGGTTCTGTGTTAATTACTTTGCATACATAGTATTGTATAAAATTAATTATTATCTAACTGAACAGACAGCTGTGCTGCTGGGGAGTTTGTTCCGCCACTTCTTCTCCCCAGCGAAAGCACTAGGAAGTGGCGAAGGGCGGGCGTTTTGGGGGACTGTCTTTTTGTAATTTTGACGTTCGAAAAGTGCTGATTCTCAGCCTAGTTTGAATAAATGACTTTTGATTTGATTTGAATGGGCGGTCTTGTCGCTAAGAGCGATCTTTTAAAGACAACCTTTGGATGGATTAAAAACGGGAAGGACAGACAAATACTGTAGGTAGTCTGTGGTGTACCATTTACACAATACAATAAATACATACATATATATATATATCAATTAATACGCAACCAATCACCTAGATCGCTGCAAGTTTGTTTAATCTTGACAGTGACATAAAACTCTTATTATAGTATATCAGAAACAGAATCACAATCTAGTTTCTCTCCTTCTTTCTTCTAATGAAACAGTAACAAATACTTCTTAACACGTTTTCAACAAGTTGTTTCTTAACAACCCCAACGAATCTGGTGTTATAATGAAACTCCTGTATCACAGAGTCTACCAGAAGACCTGCCTTCACTCAACTCATGTCTTCTCCGACCTCCTCGAAAGCTTTTCACCAACTGCCGTGAGCGCTGGAGACAGCAGAACGTCAGCGGAGCCTTCGCGGAGCTGAGGAGATTGGTGCCCACACACCCGCCTGATAAGAAGCTGTCCAAGAATGAGATACTGAGGATGGCTATCAGGTAAGAATAGAAAATCTTCTCTTGATGATGATATAAAGTGTTCTAGTGTGTGGAAAATGTGGAAATCATCATGAATGTCCTAAGAAGCGTGTGCGGAACATAGCATGTCTCCGTCTCATGCATGGGCCTGTTCGGAAAACAGACTGTTGACATACTTAGCGTCTAAATTAGTATTGCTCCTTCTCTGATAATAATCGATTGATTATCTCCTCTTTCAATATTTATCCATGAATAATATTAAGCTTCAGCTTCTGTAATTTTAACTATTTAATTTTTCTATTTTAACCACTATGCATTTATTTGACAGGTATATAGGCCTACTCTGCGAAGTCCTAGAATGGCAGAAGACTCACGGCCTCTCCATGAACAAAGAGAACTCAGCAAGCCTTGCGATCAAATGCGAATCCCCTTTGAGCCCACAATCCCGACGACTGCGCCTAAAAAGACCATACTTCAGCGAAGAAGAATGTCCAAGAGCAAAGATTTACCACGAAAGTAATGAATATCAAAGGTATGGTAATGAAGAAAATGAAGAAGTAAGAAGGGGTTACCACAGACCTATCGGCAGCAGAACAGACTTCTTTTTCGGTAAAGAGCACTTGAGAGTTCTAAGGAATCAGTTTTACTTTTCTCCAAGATGGCGGCAAAATATGCCGTTCAGAAACTTGGCGGATCGGAATGGTAACAACCTGCTGATGATAGCTCCAGCACAAAATGGTAAAGATGAACACGATGGTAAAATGCAAAATGGTCACGGCAGTAAAGACAAAAATGATAAGGATGGTAAATGAATGACTGTAGATGATTTTGGAATGTTAAACTAACTGTTTTCTGGAAGAAAGGTGGTCGCCACATAACGTAATATAACATAAGCATCCTATGATGTTCCCACTGCTGGGAAACAGGCCTCCTCTCTTAGAGAGGGAGTGGCCCAGTGCGGGTTGGTAAAGGCCATATAAACTTATGTTTCAAATTAATATTCTTGCAAGTTAAAACAAATATCTACTTTATTTTAATGGTAATTAAGTCGATTTCAGAGTGGCTAGCACTATTGAAAAAGATATAAATTTTTTTTAAGTTGTAGCGTAAATTGTGCAGGATTTAAAGTTATTTTTCCATAAACTCATATATGTTTACATTTTTGGCAAATAAATCGCAAATGCAGATTAGATGGCACATGTCTTCGATTTTATCAACACAAAGTAAAGTGCCTGGCGGCCACCATAATAGTGTCCGCAATTACCAGCGAACGACGTCACTGAAACGTTATATATGAGAGCAAGTTGGTGTGATGTCAGACAGCGTTTTTGACATCGGAAAGTCAAACCCCGACGCCATCATTTTCATGAAAGTCGTCACTGGGGCAGTTATGTGACGGCCATCGGTCTTCTAGGAAACCGTGGCTTTAGCAATATTATTCGTAGTAGATAATTCTAATAAGTCAAGAAGAGTTTAATGCCAAATGTTACCGAAAATATTTAAATAAGTAGTTTTCATGTCTTAAAGTTTTAATTTCATTATTTTATCCGTCCCTTTTTCTTCTATTTTTATATCATTTCTAATACTAATAAACGTATTATACCAGATGAATAGTTACACACCGATTTCTCTCTTTCAGTCGTCAGTAATTTGACTTTCGAAAGAAGACATAGCGTTGTGTAACTATACAGACGCTATACAACGTTTATTAGTAAGGGGGCTATAGTATGTTCATTTTCAATGTGTACATTGTTAATTGTTATCCCTCCTAGTAGTCTCTGTGAATCTCATTGTATGTATAAAGTTTTTTTATTAATATTTTATTTTTGTAAATAATGTCTAGATTTTAATGTTTTCTGTAGTATATAAATTATATATGTCATATGTAGGAGTTGTTTTCGATTGCTAATATTACCAAATGATGGTGCAGAGTCCCTTGTTCACAAACTAAACTAGATTCTAGTTTAGTCCATCTTTTTCTTTCTGTTTCATTAAGAAAAGGACAGATGATACATTTTAGTCTAGTCCTGTCAAATCAATCAGCGCCTGACACTACTCCATACAAGTTTAGACGTGATTAAAAACTTGCAAACTAAAATTACGTCAATTTAAGTCAGGCGAAGATTAATTTGACAAGACTAAACTAAAATTTATTTTCTGTCCTTTTCATAATGAAATAGAAAAAAAAAGATGCACTGAACTTAAATTTAGTTTAGTTTGTGAACAACAGAATCGGTACCACTGTCATAAATCCCACCGTTGCATGGGCAAATGAGATTTCGACGATTTTTATCTCATTGTGCCCACACTACACACCCTGTAGCCCGTCGGGGAATACACTAGGCATGATGCTATGTGTGCCTGTCTCTTGATTTTCGTTCCAAGTGTTGTTGCCGTTTCTAAAAGGTTTAAACTCTGCCGTGGTATAACTTACATAGGTACCGTTATCCGACATCTGGTCGATTTTTAACTTATGATGCTATTGTTTTTGTTAAAAAAAAAATATCTATCGATCTGTGTTTCCGAATTTTCAATACCTTGAATAGCTTTTTTTTTCTCATTAATAATAGCAACAAAAGTTAAAAATCGACTAGATGTCGGATAACGGGATT
Source organism: Amphipoea lucens (assembly GCA_947508005.1). NCBI lineage: Eukaryota > Metazoa > Arthropoda > Insecta > Lepidoptera > Noctuidae > Amphipoea > Amphipoea lucens. Next base: position 14,946,115 of record OX382379.1, read on the forward strand.
TTAGTTATACCACGGCAGAACTATAAGTTACTACCTAATCATAGGTACGTATGTAACTATAGGGTACCTAATTAGTTGTAAGTTTAATTTTGTGATTCCTATCAATAGTCAATTTAATTAATTCTTTGTTATTTCAGTCACAAATTGATATTTGTTTTCCTTTATTCTTAACATAAATGATCTAATAAAATTTAAAGTACCACGTAATATTTGCATTTGATTTCTCTTTCCCTCTTTCACCTTGTATATCGTTTGTCTCTTTCTGTTGGAAGGGGCGGGTCGCTCCGCCCCTTGCTTATGATGGGAACTGAATTTCCACCCCCTGAGGAGATGACTATGGAGTGTTTGTCAACCTTCCTTATCTCACTTTAGCAGAGGTCCGAGGATAATTGTTTTATGTTCCATATTGATGACATTCGTGATGAAAGTTTTGACAATGAATGTGGATACAGTGGCGGATTTACACATTTGCCGCCAGTAGGCTATTCAAATTTTGCCGCCCCTACCGACCTCTACAATAATGTCCCATGTCTTTTGCTGCTTCGCCTTTTCTTCAAAATACTTAAAATGTTCTCGTTCATTAGCTACGAAAAACTTGCAAAGAGATTTGTAAAGATCGGCAACTGTGATATAATTTACGATAGAAGCCTGAATTTGAGCATTCACTTTGTTTATTCTTTCCAAAAAACCATGGTAGGTATATAAATATTAATCTTTTTAATTTCATTAAGACAATTAAAAAAAATGTTAGCCCCAAATTTGCCGCCCCTAAAATCTGCCGCCGTAGGCTTCAGCCTACTCAGCCTATTGGTAAACCCGCCACTGTGTGGATAGCTTTAAGAGTAGGGGCAGACCAAAGAAGCGATGGATGGACCGTGTGAAAGATGATATGGCTAGAAAAGGAATGACTACCGAGATGACGAGAAGTCATCATTATCTACCTAGCTTTTCCCAACTATGCTAGGTCCGGCTTCCAATCTCACCGGAGGCAGCGGAAGACCAATATTTTACATTAAGCGACTGCCTATCTGACCTCCACAGCCCAGTTACTGGGTAATACGACTAATAGAGAAGTATGGAAGAAAAGGACATGTTTTTTTTTTTATTAAGCTTGAGCGCAGTAGCAGTAGTAGCGTGGCAGCTTGGCCACGATGATTGCGGCATCTGTGGTATTCTTTAGGTCATCCAAGATGCAGGTGAACAGCCACTTAGGACACTCCTGCAAGTGGGGCATGGTCTGATCAGAGGCACCGCACTCGCACTGGGTGTTGGATGGGTCAGTAATCCACCTCTTCGACAAATTGTGTCTGCAGCAGTCACTTTGGTACGCAATCGATTGAGAGCTTTCCATAAAGGCCCCTGTAGATCACGCGTGGCATATATTGATTTTAACACTCTCCCTGTCGACAATATACAGGGTGAAATTGAATTCATGGGCATTCTTTTAAGGGGTCATTGTACTCATCATTATGAACAACTTTTACTATAGGATCAAACCTGAAATCGCGAAAAAAAAATCAGCTCTTCCCTACATTTCGATGAGTTAAGTGAACATAAATGCAAGGAAGAGCTGATTTTTTTTTGCGATTTTAGGTTTAGTCCCATAGTAAAAGTTGTTCATAATGATGAGTACAATGACCCCTTAAAAGGATGTCCATGAATTTAATTTCACCCTGTATAAAAGGTTTTAAGTTCTGGAGGCCATGGAGGTCGCCGCGGGTCCCAAAGTTTCTGCTTGTGAACGCCGTGAGTCAAAAGTCAAAATTATTACAAGAGGCCGCGGGATTCGAGAGGCGGGTCAAAAAAAAAAAATCTTACAGGACGCCCCGTAGGATCCGCCCTGACCTCCCGAATTCAAAGAGTATTTACAACTACTGGCGTGCTGGTATTGTTAAATTTGTGCTTTGGCCTGCTGTACAACATTTTTTGGGGGTCGCCGGCGGTTCCCAGGGCAGGGAGAGTATTAAAAAGTGTCCATTATTAGAAATTCAATAAGTTTTGGAGAATCAGTTCAATATTTTCCTAAAATAAATTCACACGCGTTTCATAGGAGACAAGTTAACTATGCATTTATCGAATGATTTAATTAACTTCTCGTTAAGTGTCATTAACAGTTACCTAATTACTTATCAGTAATGGAGAAACAGCTTAAGTGTTTACCGACTCCGAACGAAAAGTGGGGTAATGGTTTTAACACGTGTGTCATTAGAAGATGTCTTAATTAGATAGATACGCACAATTAACATCAAAGTAAATTACGGTACCTAATTGATTTGAATTTTTAATATGAATTCCTCTTTGATTTTTAGCTAGATATCTAAAAAACACACAGTTTTTTCTGGTTGAAGACATTTTGAGAGCCCTAAAGGCGACTTTAGTTTCTTGTGTTTTAAGAGTCAGAACAAACCCTCAGAATCAATTAGATTATTAAGGACTAGCTGCGCCGTGCGTAAATGTCGATCCCGTGGAAATATCAGGATAAAAAGTAGCCTATGTTAATCCAGGGTATCAGCTACCTCCATACAAAATTTTATCAAAATTGGTCTAGCCGTTTGAGCTTGAAGAAGTAACAAACATACAAACACACACACTCACAAACTTTCGCCTTTATAATATTAGTGTAATAGTGTGATAATAAAAAATAATAATCATTTAAAATCCCACACACCACAAAAATATCAATAACGCACGAACGCCTACTCAAATAAAATAGCAAATGATGACAAATAAGCAGATTTGCGATGCCCTTTATAATCCTCCTTGTGTATGTGAGCGCGCGCGGCACGCGACCGAACGACGCTCGTGCACAAGCCCGGCCGGGCGCGAGATAAGGGTTGATTGATTTTATTAGACCAATAGTAAGCTTAAGTGTGATTTTATGAGATTTTTATCTAGAGAGGTGGTGAAAGTCAGTGTGGCGTTTTGTAGATAGGGACGTAATTTTTCTAGTCAAATGATTGGGAGCATAGTGTAGCGGTATCTACAACGCCACATGCGAACAACGCGTCATACTAACGTCACGCAAATCCTGCATCTCGCAAGCAGAGTTTACCGCGCAATTAGCATAGATACAACAGCCCGACATGAATCATCGGGCAGTTGCCCGCCAGACACAACACCCGTCTGGTCGGAGGATTCTCCTTTTTCTATGGAGGTTGAGTGAACTTTACACCCTGTTCCTCATAGCTCTATAATAGCTACGGTTTCCTAGCAGTGACGGCTGATTATTTTAGCATCGGAGTAACTTACGTCGTAGGAGCCCGTGACTAAATAATAACAGCCGCACAGGTCGATCGATCAGGAGTTGGTCTGTGGGTGGGTGACCATCTTTACATACCGAGGCCCATCCGTGCTTCGGAAAGCACGTTAAGCCGTTGGTCCCGGCTGTCATTCGTGGATCTTTGACAGTCGTTGCGGGTAGTCAGAAGCCCGAAATTCTGACAACCAGTCTTACCAAAGGGTATCGTATTATCCAGTAACTGGGTTGTGAAGGTCTGATAGGCAGTCGCTCCATGTAAAATACTGGTATTCAGCTGCATCCGGTTAGACTGGAAGCCGACTGCAACATAGTTGGGAAAAGGGCAGGCAGATGATGATAAGTAATTTGCGTCATCATTGTAACTAATAGAAAGACAAGGTGATTATTATAATGCAGTATAGGAAAGTGGTCCTTGGAGTCTTTACATCATCAGCCTATAATGTTCCCACTGCTGGAAAACAGACCTCCTCTCTTTTTGGGAAGAAGTGTGCCGTAATCTACCACCCGGGCCCAGTGCATGTTGATTGTTGGTAGATATCACATGTCTTTGAATTTTTGGTTCTAGGACATGACGGTTTCCTCACAATATTTTCCTTTACTGTTTTGAGAGTAGTGGCGATGCAATACTTTACACAAAGTAAAACGCCTGTCTATGTTTGAGCCCACGACGTAAGTACAACTTGTAAGTCGGGGCGGTACTCGGCCACGACTGCTCTACTGGTTATGGTGGTGGTCTTTGAGTCCTGACTGGTGGTAAAATAACCATAAATGGCAGAGTATTACATGGGCATATAATAGTTGGGAATTTAAAAACTTAATTAACAAAAATAACAAAATTAAAAACTAACTTAACTAAAACTATATAAAAACTAAAATATAGCGTCGAAAAATTCATCCGCATCGCTGTCGACTGGTAATGTACCCAAGAGACTGGCGGCATTGCCACGTTGTATGGCAATGCTTAGCCTTTGGCCAAGGTAAAAGCCAGCCCTTGGGTCACGGGAAGTGTCAACCAGCCGTTTTGAAATTTCTGTAAAAAGACCATGAGCACTCGGACCCCACGGCCCGAGGGTTTCAACCCCAAACGGCTCGAAAATATAATTTCCGATAAGGTTATTATATTTTCGCCGCTTGAGGTTTTCCGCAGCCGCAGCAGCAGCGCCAGCACAACATGCCGATCCAGGAAGGTGGGATGGCGCAAGAGTATCGACACAAGTTGCGTCCCACACTAAAGGCCTACCCACCTTCCAAGGAAATAGAGACATACCGTCCGGTCTCTTGCCATCGTCGCGTACCAAGCCATTGGGTTCTAATACAGCTGGAACGCCGACGGTAACAAGAGCTCGTCGGATGATGTCATTAATGTTCGCGTGGCGCGCTAAGCGACCCGCACTTCGGCTGCAAGACAGGCCGTGGTGTCCGAGGCTGTTGACATCTTCGCCACAGTGACAGCGATGAGGGGAACAGCAAGGAGTGCCTAGTCGCAGGGAAGCAGCGAGGCGAAAAGTAGTGTCGTCGAACAAAGTGCCTATGTTCGACGAAGGTAGTGCATGAAGCCAAAGTCCCGACTCCCATCTACCCACAGCCAGCAGGCGCGCACGTTCCGCAGGAGTAGCAGACGAGTCAAGTAAATTGTTCTGTACTACTCTGCAGAGCGGCTCATCCCACCGTCTCTGGGAAGATGGATTGTCGGGTGGATCTGTATTCGGGCAAGCGAGTCTCCAGGCATCCATAGCCTCGGTGAAACACGGCACACCAGAATTAATCAGTGTGGAGGCTAAGATTTTCCTGATTAATTTATCAGTGCCGTGGACCGAGGATATGAAAGCCGGTAAACTAATACTAGAAATTTTGCGGATGGTTGGGAATGGTTTAATTTATAGGTACTTATAGCTGGCGCGTCAACGCCACTACGACGTTTCTGACAGGCTAATGTATATTGATACTTGATATACAGGGCCAAATTAAATTAGTAGGTATCTATTTATAAATACTATAAAATAAAAAATAAAATAGATTTGTTGTTATTTTTGGGGTCAACGGCCGCTGTTAGAGTTGTCACTTGAGAAAATCTGTTTTTTATTTTGTGATATCGAGACCCATCTTGTCTGCGAAGTATCGCTAGATAAAATAATTTGATCCCGTGTTCTCATAGTCCGTGTGATTTTCAGAATAAGAAGACGGACGAAAAAAAAAAACACAACAATTTGCTGAACAAATACTTTAATTCTTTTTTGTACAAATTCTTTCTTTAAACTAAAATTACAAATCAGTCTTCACGTTCTTCTTCGCGAGTTTCCTGAACTCTCCTATCGCCTTCAGGACATCTTCAGAGAAAGGCTTGGGCAGCTCGAAGGCCAGGAAATGCCCTCCATCATCCAACACTGTCTCGCCCGCCAGGTTGGGGAACTTCAGCTTCATGATGCAAGGAGGCTGGTATGACAGCTCATATTTCGCTTGGAGAGCCCACATCGGTACTGGAGTTGGGATTCTGAGGAAAGGAAAATTCAGATTATTATTTCAACGCGTCTTAGTATACAGGGTCTAATCACACTTAATATTATAAAGGCGACAGTTTGTGAGTATATGTGTGTGTGTTGACATGTTTGTTACTCTTTCACGCTCAAACGGCTGGACCAATTTTGGTAAAATTTTGTGTGGAGGTAGCTGACACCCTGGATTAACATAAAGACTACTTTTTATCCCGATATTCCCACGGGATCGACATTTACGCGGGTAAAACCGCGGGCCGCAGCTAGTAGTATATAAATCTAAGCACGATCAAATAAAAAAAAAACCGGCCAAGTGCGAGTCGGACTCGCGCACCGAGGGTTCCGTATAAAAATTTAAGATTTTCGGAATTTTTCCTTTATGTGTGCTATAAAACATTGCTTCATGCCAAATTTCAAGATTCTAGGTCGACTGGAAGTACCCTTTAGGTTTTGATTCCCTTGCGAGTAGTTGCGAGTTTGAAAATATGCGGCTTAAATTGCCGTTTCTTTTGATTGCGTTGACATAGAAGTTTCATTTTGTTACAGCTTCAAGGTATTATAGACCTGAGTATTTGATATTAATTTCAATTTAATACCTATACGCGTTCATGAGAAAAGAAGTAACTTTAAAATTTTCAAAAATATTTTTTATTATATGATGTAACTAAAAATTTACGGTTTTCGCAATTTTTCCTTTATCTGTACTATAAGACGTTACTTAGTACCAAATTTCAAGATTCTAAGTTCACGGGAAGTACCCTGTAGGTTTTGATTCCCGTGCGAGTTTCGAAAATTTGCAGAAATTTGCGGCATAAACGGCTGTATCTTTTGATTGCTTTGGCTTAGAAGTTTGATTTTTTCACAGCTTCAAGGGACAGTAGACCTGAGTATTAGATATAAATTTCAGTCTGATACCTCCACGCGTTCCTGAGAAAAAGGGTCTTGACAGACGGACGGACGGACAGACGGACAACAAAGTGATCCTATAAGGGTTCCGTTTTTTCCTTTTGAGGTACGGAACCCTAAAAAGGCTTAAGTAATGTTTTTTTTCGTGTTTCCGACCGCTTGTGGTTTAGTAAATGGAAGAATGACTTCAGTATATCTTTTTTTTTATTATATCGCGCTAAGATATCCATATCCATCACATCTGTGAAGTTTACACGAAAACCGTTGGATCCTTATAGACTGATTATGCTTAAAGCCTCCAGCGATCACCAATCCTTGTATCTAACATGGCGCTACGATCTTCTTCAAAACCAATTTAAAAATGAATATCTTACAAAAAAAATAATCTTACTCTTCAAGCTTCCACCCCATGATCTTCGAGTTGAAGGTCTCAGAGTACAGCCTCATGGCCGTAGTCATGGAGCCGGTGACCCAGTACATCATCAGGTTATCAATGAGCTGTTCCTTGGTGAAGCGGAAGGTGAGGCCTCCGTCCAGCTTGGTACGATGTTCAGGTCGGGTTCCAGTGGAGAACTTTTCGAGGATATATGCGAGAAGACCGGCAGGTGAATCGGAGAGTGCGACTCCTGGAAAGAGAAAGAAAGACTGAAATAAACTGTGTGCACTCATTTGAGAGCTAGGTACTATGCTGCAGATAGACAATTAATTAATTGTTACTAAATTTTTATGGATTATGTGTAGTCTGAAATCCATACTATCCATATTATACTTTATATTATAAATTCGAAAGTAACTCTGTCTGTCTGTCTATTTGTCTGTCTGTATGTTACCTTTTCACGCCTAAACCACTGAACGGATTTCGATATTTGGCTGAGAGATAGATTGCATCCCGTGGAAGGACATAGGATAGTTTTTATCCCGATATTCCCATGGGATCGAAACTCATGCGGGTGAAACCGCGGGGCGCAGCTAGTAAATAATATATTATAAACTAGCGGCCCACCCCAGCTTCGCACTGGTGCAATTTTTTTTTCGAATTTCCGAAATTTTCTTTCATACGAACCTTATCCTGGCAATACCGAACACAATAAAAAAAAGAATGATCGAATTTAGTGCAGTCGTTCGAAAGTTATGCGCGTACATACATTTCGGCGATTAATTTTTTATTTATAAGTATAGAATATACATTGATGGTCTCTGACATATACCATTAGGAATTTGGTTCAAATTGCCGTCAACCAACTTACCAACAGTATCAGGTTTGCTGGCTTGAATGTGCAGGTAGCCGGTTTCCTCGATCATGAAGGCGAACCTCTTCTTCAAAGGATACATTCTGTCTGCAAGGTGTGGCTCCACAATCAGAGGGGGGTACAAAGAACCGATAAACTCCAGCAGTAAAGCAAGCGGAGACATAGACATATGTATGTTTTTGTGCAAACCAAGCACCTCCTGTAAATAGAATTTTTGTTTTGAATCTTTTTAACCGACTTCAAAAATAGAAGGTTATCAATTCATTTGTTTTTTTTTTTTTTATATTTGTTACCTCATAACTCCGTTATGTATAAACCGATTTGCAATATTCTTATTTAAAAGGATATACTTTCATATTGGTCTCATAGAAATTTTATCAAAATCGGTTCGGTAGTTATATCTTAAACTAAAATTAATGGTAAAAATTCAAGTAAACGAAATTGCTTCGTTTGCTTTCCTACGACTTTTCAATGGTGGCTTGGTGGAATTGTCATGGGATGCATTGTGGCTACAAGTGCCGTGTCTTTACATAATAAACCGGCTTCAAAAAGGAGGAGGTTCTTAATTCGACTGTATTTTGTTTTTGTATGTATCTTATGCGAAATCTCTGGCAATAGTAAATCTATTTCAAAAAATATTTTTTTAATGGATAGGGTATGCCTCTGGGATAGTCCCATATTATTTATTTCAAAAAATATTTTTTTAATGGATAGGGTATGCCTCTGGGGTAGTCCCATATTATTTATTAGCTTTGCTTGGGAAGTCGGTTGTTTTTTTTGTAAGAAAGTTTAAAAAAATATATAGGTAATTTATGCAATAAGGCCTTTCGTATACTGATGCAAAAGCGATAATTATGACAATGAACCAAAATACTATTGGGATTTCTGGGCTATATTTTCAACTTATTTTGCCTTATTCTGGTGATGTTCACTTGTGTATTCACTTTAACTGTAGTGTGCTAAACTGTGATTTATATTGCATAGATAACTATGGTTAGGAATGCCATCCATATCCTGAAGTCTGATATGTCTCAATCAAAAATACCTCATAATTTCCCTATATTTTTGCTAAGTTTTTGACAATTTTGTTTGTCGCCGAGATAAGACTGCGACTAGAATTTGAACGTTTTAAATTAGAAGAAACTGCCACCTGATCTTTCGCCATCCAGATAGTTTAATAGTTTAAAAACTAACTTATTATTTTCTTTGAGAATATTCTCAATCCACTTTGGAGCTATGGAATTCAAAAAAAGCCAAAGATACAGCTTTCGTGCCTAGGTTGCCGAAAAGTTAGTTTAAAATCAGAGCTGGTATATAGCTTACCTTGGGGAAAAGAGTGGCCATGTTGGCACCGATCTGACCACCCCAGTCACCTCCCTGGACGTAGAATTTCTTGTATCCGAGTCTGTGCATTAAGTTCCTCATCACCACTCCCACTTGTGGGGCCCCAAGACCGGGACGTACGGCAGCCTGTAAGCAAAATTGAAATTATTAAGAGTTTTGATTTTTGGTCTTATGTCCTGCACCCTAATTAAATAACACACTTTCAATCAAAATCTGAATTGTTTTGAAGGATATTGCTTATCCATTCCGTCATATGTAAGAAAAACAACAACAGGGTCTACAACGGCTCTTAGCTCTAAGCCTTTTTTGTTAACATATTTTTTTACGTTGTGGAATGCAAATAAATAAATATTAATATGAATTTGAAATGATTCAGAATGATAGCGCGTTATGAAATTAGGGTGCTGTCCTGTGCTTCTCGCATTCATCGGATCCGATGAATCCGATGAAGTCCACCTTGTAGGAAGCTCTCCAACACTGTGTCTTCCTGACAAAAATACTTACATCAGAGAATCCATAGCCAGGCAGACTGGGCACGATGACCTCGATAGCGAAGTCCCTGTCCTTGCTAACAGCAGTGATGAGGGGGATCGCCTCGTAGAACTCCCTCACGGAGCCCGGCCATCCGTGGAGCAGGAGGAGTGGTACGATCTCCACTCCTGCGGGCACCTGGGGAAGAGCAGGGGAGGTTATATAATAAAATAAAGATAACCTTTATTCTACCGCATGTAATAATTACATAATTCATTATTACTACAGTTTCAATCTTTATTAATTACCTAACTATTATAGATTCATATTTTATTTTCATAATTATTAATAGGCTAAACATTTTTGATTTGATTTGGTTATTGTTATCGGTTCGTTGTTCTAATGGAACTTGGTTGTTGAGTTGTTCTGAATGAAATCGGTAGTATTTTCTACTTGCTATGAGGAGAAGTATCATTACTCTACTTTTAAGAGTTGATCGTTAGCTCAGCTTATATCTGTCTGACGAAACAGTACAATGTTCACAACAATGATGTTTTACATATATAATTATGACGCTATCAGCAATCAACTGTTCCACTGTATATTGTCTGCTACGTTATACAAAGGCAAAATAGGACACCCCGTAACCTGTATGATATGTGCTTTCTCTGTCTTGGAGTAAAAAAAACACGATAAATACCTACTTCTACAATTTGATCGCCAGGAATGATCGTAGTTATTCCAGAAAAATTAAAACCAAAAAAAATGTTCATTGCAAAGTTCTACAAACCTTTGGTGTAACCCGGATGAAGTGTATATCAAGGCCTTGCACGTTGGTCTTGAACTGTGGAAACTGGTTCAGGAAGGTCTCCCGCTCCTTGAACGGGTACTCATTGGCCCAGTACTTCAGCCAGCTGTCGATCTGCGCGCTGTTGAACCCGTATTCAAAGCCCACTCCTTCCAGGGCGGGGGTGAAAGGACGCGATCTTTTGAGGCGGTCCTTCAGGTCATTTATGGTCTGGAAGATTGAAAGGTAAGTTTTGATGGTGTTAAATGTTACCAGTTATAATAGGAACTTGTTATACCATACATGCAATTCCTGACCGATATATTGTTACATGTTATAAGTTTCATACATCATGCACTGTTGTCATCAACAATGGTGTGAAGTCATTAGTTTTGTTTCTTTATAAATTTTACAGGTTGATGTAAGATATGGGTAGCGAAACAATATCTTTATGACCTTATTTTGTACTCTTTGTAATTCTTGCAACTTCGTTTTTCCGGCACTTCCCCAAATTTCTACGAGATAATTGAGATATAACAGATGCGACTAAATCAGAGAATTCTAAATAGTATAACGTATCTTTTTAGGCATGCACTGGTTTATACTATGAAGTGATCCTGTAAGTGCTGATAGTTTATTTTTAATATGGTCTATTTGATTGTGCCATGTTAACTGATGATCTATTCTCAAGCCAAGATACTTTTCGCAGGTTTTTTGATCTAGTGGGATGTTATCAATAATTGTGTCGTACTGTGCATTTTTTTTATTTTTAGCTCTAAAGACAACGTAACAAGTTTTAGAAATATTTATGGTTAGTAAATTGTATTTGAACCACCACTCGAATAGGACATTGAGATCTTCTTGGGCTTTTGAAATAACGTCGTGCATGTTGGCTCCGAAATAAATAAGCACGTATCATCTGCATATAAAGTTATGATGATGATGATGATGATGGGGCTCCCTTTTCCGCACTGAGACTCCCATTTGGTCCGTTGTGCGTAGGGATTCTGGCTAACAGAGCCAGCCTAGCTCCGTCCAGAAGCACAGAAGCTTCCTGGGAGCTTCACAGGCTTTACGGAGCGACCTCACTGTTCCGAGGATTTTTTCGCGTTGAGAAGCCACAGCCTCGCATTCCAGGATGACGTGGGCGGCTGATTCCTCGGCGTCAAGGCAGCCCCTGCAAAGGGGGCTGCCTTGTTAATGACGTGTTTATATGACCATGTAGATTTAGTTCTGTGATGGTATTTATGTAAATCAAGAACAATAGCGGCCCTAATATAGACCCTTGCGGGACTCTGTATGTGATCGGCAATGTACTACTCTCAAAACCATCTATTTTAACTATCTGAAATCTATAGGTTAGATAAGATTTAGCATTTTAAATGCGTTGCCTTTGATACCTATGTTTTCTAGTTTTTCTAATAGTAGTTGGTGACTTACAATATCAAAGGCTTTTTCAAATCAATGAAGACACCCAGCACATACTGTTTTTATCGATGTTTTCTTTTATTTTTGTTGTTAAATCAATAGTAGCTGCAGTATTGGTAACTTGAACCTATTATTTAGATTTTTGATTTAGGGCGAATTTTACCAAAAAAACTTAAATAGAGTAAGTCTTATCCTAAGAATAAATTTTGCATTTTTGACAGTTTTTTCATACGAGAACTGTCAGACGTCAATTTTATTCTACGGATAAAAAATAAGACTTTGGGAAAATCAACTCTTAATAGAATAGACTTTCAATTTATATTACTTTAGGTCAAGCATAGTATTAAGTACTACTGACAATAAATGTACGACATTAAAACAATTATCAACGTCACTTACAGTGTCTGCAAAGCTAATTTTGAATGGCTTGACACTGGTATCCTGCTTCTCTTTCAAGCTCTCCGGTCCCCACCACTCGTTGTAATCAAGCTCTGGTAGAGGTGGGGGTCCTTTCAAGAACAGGAAGTACACTGGTACTATGGTGAGTGCAACAATAGGCGCAATGAACAGGAGTCGCACCATCTGCAAGTAGAAGAATAACATACATTAATGCGGCCTATACCCATTTGTCCTTTCTTTGGTATTGTTCGTCGAATCGTTGATGAGATGTACGATTCCTGACAAATTCGTGCACTGACTGGACAGGTCCACTCAATCTGTGTGGTTCGTTCCTCAAAAGAACATTTCAGATACCAATCTACATGGTCTTCACATGATCTGACCAAGATTATGTCTAAACTTTAAAAAAAACTGTAGCCTCTGAGTTCGTTTCGGCCTTTCTTCTCAGATTAGTCAGATAGAAAACGCTGACTTCATCAAGTTTTTAAAAATAAATTGGCACGAATTGGCACCTTTTGAATTTAGTACAGAAAAAAAGGACACTAGCGCACATCACAGCGCAATAGAGTTAGATATTATAAAACGTGTACTTTTTCCCAACTTCACTGCATAAAATTCAAACTGTGCCAATTCGCGCTAGACACCTATAGAAAAAAATAATATTATTCGCCTGTTTCGGACGAGTGAATTCGTGCGAATCGACTAATAAGCCAAGTGACTTTAATTCACCAAAAATGGTGAGTTTCAATATGAATGCAAAAGGACCGCAAGTCATTTTTGTTTGTTCCCAAAGGACCAATTTTTTTTTAATACCATTGGTGCCTTATTTGTGACAATCAGTGGTTCCCGGTCATTCAATAAGACAGACTATAAGGGGGGCTGTGTTCCAATAATATTGATGATAATGGCAGCAGCACAATCTACTTCTCAAGCACCAATGTCACGGAGCAGGATTTCAAGATTTTTTGTTTAAATGAAATGAAATGTTTTTTCTGTAAGCAGATCTTTTAAGACACTTTTACACGTCGATCAAGTGGTAACGGCCGCGACATAAGAGTTGTAGGTCGTAGGTTCTAATCCGGACAGGCGCTTTACTTTGTGTAAATTATTTCATCACCACTGCCCTCAAAACGGTGAAGAAAAACATCGTGAGGAAACTGGCATGTCCTTGAACCAAAAATTCGAAGACATGTGACATCTGCCTACACACACTGGGCCCGCGTGGTGGATTACGGCCCACTCCCTCTCACTGAGAAGAGGCCTGTGTCCCAGCAGTGGGAACATTATAGGCTGATTATGTTATGTTATGGTTATTTTGTTGGTCAACATTTTAAAACCAGATGGCGGCGGCATTTCCCAGCTAACTGATCCCTGAGAAGAAATGCCGAAACAATCTCAAAGGTCATGGTCTTGTTTAAAGTCCAAGGAAAACCTACACGAAGTACAGAGGCCGTATTTTTTATCACACATTGAACGAAGCCGCGAAATGAACGCGTGGTTAGCGTGATTATCTAAGGAATTTACGTAATTTTGAAGTAAGGAATCATTGAGTGGTTATAGTGGATTAGAACGGTTTCGCACTACATCCGATCCGAATCCGAATTAAAGATCCGACTTCAATCCATCCCTACTAATATTATAAATTCGAAAGTAACTCTGTCTGTCTGTCTGTGTTACCTTTTCACGCCTAAACCGCTGAACCCATTTAGATGAATTTTCGGTACCTATATAGAGATTGCTTGAGTCCCGGGAAAGGACATAGCATACTTTTTATCCAGATATTCTCACGGGATCGAAACTTATGCGGGCGAAACCGCGGGGCGCAGCTAGTTTAAATATAAATAAAGACTTCACATACAGTGGCGTAAGTGCGTAACTATACCGTTTGGGGCCCGTGGCAAATTCAAGGGGATGGGGCCCTCTCTCAATGTATAGAAGTTCAACCAACGTTATAGTTTTTTTTTTAATGAGGTCCTTTTTTGCACATTTTTAAAAAGTTTGCATTTTGTAAACTTATGCTAGGATCCTCCGATTTCAGGCTGGGGGCCCCCTCTGGCTCGGGGCCCGGGGCATTTTGCCCCAATGCCATTCTATAGTTTTGCCACTGTTCACATACTTACATTGATATAATATACACAAACACCGAATATATCACTTATAGATTAACATAAAAAAAACTCTAATACAACGTTAGAGCGACACCACTGCTTCAAAGGGCAGCGTATCTATAACTGTAGATCTAAGATAGAACGGCCGGCGATGACTTATTCATTACGGAAGTTATCATAATTAGGGATAAATAACGATAGCTGAGGTATTTAGGTTATCATAGTAGTTTTTATAGACAACTGTTACTAGGTTTATAAGTGACTAGCTGCGCCCCACGGTTTCACCCGCGTAAATGTCGATCCCGTGGGAATATCGGGATGAAAAGTAGCCTATATGTTTATCCATTGTGTGTGTACCTCCATACAAAATTTTATCAAAATTGGTGCAGCCGTTTGAGCGTGAAAAAGTAGCAAGCAAACTTTCGCCTTTATAATGAGTGTGATAGTGTGATTAGTGTGATAATTAATAATATAATATATCTATTAATTATCATATAGATATTGTGATATGCACGATTTTTTTGTAACTATGCCATGCCCGGAAAGTTTCATGCGATTGTGGTTTTGGTCTTAGAAAAGCACTAGGCTAGGAGGCAGCTGTTAGTTCGTCAACTAAGATACGGGCCCATCTAAAAGTAGTTCGATACTTCGGAATGAACCCTACTCCTGATTAATTAAGCTTTTCGGAGGGGCAAAACACATCGGGAGTAAGGACAACTGAAGGATAATTCCCGTAATTAATCTTATGTACGAAGTTATATGCGTAAATGTAGGTACTGCATCTCTGGCATTTCTATGCGAATTTTGATGATTCTTCTAGTCGGTGTCTTCAATTCTTCAATGCATTAGTGTTAATTGAATTTGTGTGGGGTAGGTAGGTACAGCTAAAACTGAAAAATAAAAACTTTTTTACAAAAAAAAAAAAAAACAACCGACTTCAGAAAAAACACTACAAAGAGATAAATAACTTTAATTTCGGAAGTCGGTGCCAAAAAACGAAAATGCGGAACCAATGACACCGACTTCCGAAATTAAAGTTATTTATCACTTACAAAGTGATAAATAACTTTGTGTTTTTTTTTTAAATTCGGTTTTTTTTTGTTAACAAGTTTTTGGCAGTTTGAGACTGAGGTCAGATGGTGAACATTCTTAAAATTACGAGAATCGCCCCTTTGGTGTACACTTTGACCTTGAGCTGGCCTAGGAACACGGTCTATTAGTAGTTATGTGACATCTGCTGCTTCACATACGTACCGTACTACGCATCATACTAACGTCACGCAAAATCCAACATCGAGCAAGCAACCCGGGCGGGCGCGAGATAAGGGCTGATTGATTTTTATTAGACCAACTAGCTACTGCCCGCGACTTCGTCCGCGTGAAATCCTAACCTAACTAAAAGTAAGTTTGTTTGTTACCTTTTCACGCCTAAACCACTGAACCGATCGTCCTGAAAGGGGTTTGAATATTTTTATATGGAGGGTGGCCCTAAGGTCGGCCGCCATTTTGATTTTTTTTCAGAATCGCGGTGCACAAGAAAAGTTATATATTTAGATAGAGGACACTTATACAAACAAAAAATGTAATTAACATAATATCCTAAAGCGTCAGGTTTCGGAGTTATTCACCGAAACATAAGTCGAAAACTACTAAGATTTTTTTGTTTTTTTTCCTTCCAGGTAAGCATATTGAACTATTGAGGTAATAGAAACGTTATGAAACCTTTATGAAGAATTTTATGGAGATTTTAGGGCCAAAACCTTCAAACCCCTTTGCATATACGTTGTCAGGTGTACAGAAACGGACGCTACCCCGAACATAAAGGGCTAAGGAAGGAACACGGCTGGGTTTTAGTCAGTAAGACTTCCTCCCTTCCGCTCCACCCAGAGCGGGAGGGGTCATTTGATGATTTCCCATCCATAAAAAAAGGTGTACAGAAACGGACATAGGGTACATTTCACCTCGAAAAAAAGTGCTGTTCCCGAGGAAAATAACAATACATGTGTTCATCTGTTATCATAATAACGTTATTGTTGTTTTACTCGGGAACAGCACTTTTTTTCGGGATGAAATGTACTCTATGTCCATAGTATAAAATAACATAAAAAAATATTTGGTGTTTTTAGGGGTCAACGACCGCTGATAGTGTTGTTACTTGAAGTATAACTTGCCTATAGCATTAAGTCCGCCTCTATACATGCTTGGATTATTAAAAAAACCGAGTGTGCTTATGACCACACGACTGAAGTGAAACTTCGAGAAAGAGAGAAAGAAAATGTGCGCGCGCACTGTTCTCTCTTGCTCCTACACCGCGATACAGACAATAGGCTTGCACTGTGCTTAGATATACGGAACGTATTTGGCTATGAGAGGAAGAGAGAAAGAAAATGTGCGCGCGCACTGCTTTCTCTTGCTTATATCCCCCCCTCAACTCCCGTTCGCCTCGAGTGATCACACTTTTCGTAACGCTTACGCCACGCGTTCGCCAGCTTACTCCCCAAGTCAAGGGTGCGTAAAGAAGTTTCACTTCAATAAATAAGTAGAGAAAATCTGTTTTATTTTATTTTATAGTTTTGAGATATCGATAGCCATTACGCGTGTTAAGTTTACATAAAGAAAAACTGATAAGAATTTCAAAGTGACCCTACCTGCGGACGATGACCCAATTTTTGGTTTTCATGTTAACATTTCGATACCCATCATGTCTGTAGAGTTTCGCTACCTTATTTAATTCAACTCTGTATTCTCATAAAGTCTGTGTGGTTTCCATATAAGAAGACCAAGGCTCGGAAACCGGTTGAAATTCTTAACCGGTTATGGTCATTGACCCCAAACCGAAATCGATTTAGGTTAAAGGTTGCACTTTACCGGTTTTTACCGGTTTATGCGGCAAACCGGTTTTTCATGAATTTTGGTTTTGATAGTGAAAATTAACCGGTTAAAAACAAGTTTGAACCCCCCCCGGCCCCCGCCACTCTCGCGGGCACGGTCTGGACGTTGCGATGTCAACTCATTGTCACTAGAACTTGTTGGAAGCGTTAAAAAAGTAGACGAAAAAAATTTACGAATTACGGAATTAACCGGTTAATTTGGGTGTCAAAACCGTTTGAGCTTTGTAACCGGTAACCTTTATCTTTTGGGTTACATAAGAACAGTTCACTTGTTTAACCGGTTAATGAAGGAACGATATATTTACCGGTATTTAATCGAAATTAACCGCTCTTTTTAAACCGGTTCAGAGCCCTGAAGAAGACTGACAAAAACAACACACAACAATTTTCTGAACAAATACTTTAATACTTTTTTGTACAAATTCTTTCTTTAAACTAAAATTACAAATCAGTCTTCACGTTCTTCTTCGCGAGTTTCCTGAACTCTCCTATCGCCTTCAGGACATCTTCAGAGAAAGGCTTGGGCAGCTCGAAGGCCAGGAAATGCCCTCCATCATCCATCACTGTCACGCCCGCCAGGTTGGGGTACTTCAGCTTCATGATGCAAGGAGGCTGGTATGACAGCTCGTATTTCGGTTGGAGAGCCCACATTGGTACCGGGCTTGGAATTCTGTGGAGATGAAAAATTCAGATTATTATTTCAACGCTTCTTAGTATACAGGGTCACATTAAATTAGCTAGGGAAACTCCGCAGATGTGATGGGTATCGATGTCTAAACAAGATGTGATGGGTATCGATGTCTAAACAAGATGTGATGGGTATCGATGTCTAAACAAGATGTGATGGGTATCGATGTCTAAACAAGATGTGATGGGTATCGATGTCTAAACAAGATGTGATGGGTATCGATGTCTAAACAAGATGTGATGGGTATCGATGTCTAAACAAGATGTGATGGGTATCGATGTCTAAACAAGATAAAATAATGAAAAAAAAAGTGTTTTTTGGGGTTAACGACCGCTAGTGGTTTAGTAAATAGAAGGATGAGTTAAGAATATCTGTTTTATATAAACTATAATAATATGTACAGACGCCAGCACGTCAACCTACCCGAAACTGTCAGATTTTCCCAATCAACTTTGAACCTTATGCTTTAGTGATAAAGTTGAAAATCTATTAAAGAAATTTGACAGATTGTAGTAGGTTAATGTGCTGGCGTCTGTACATTTATATGAAAAAATAAGCAAAATAGGGCATCAAAGAATTCGTCCGCTTCGCTGTCAACAGGAACAGTGCCCAAAAGGCTGGCAGCATTGCCACGTTGTATGGCAATGATAATTCTTTGGCCAAGAAATAGGCCAGCCCTCTGGTCACGTGAAGAGTCGACTAACCGGTTGGCGACTTCTCGAAAACACACACACACACAGAGAGAGGAGGCCTGTGTCCCAACAGTGGGAACATTATAGACTGATTAATGATTATGCTTAAAACCTCCTGCAATCATCCAACATGGCGTTACGCTCTTCCCACGAACAATTTAAAAATGAATATCTTACAAAAAATAATAACTTAATCTTACTCGTCAAGCTTCCACCCCATGATCTTCGAGTTGAAGGTCTCAGAGTACAGCCTTATGGCCGTCGTGATGGAGCCAGTGGCCCAGTACATCATCAGGTTATCTATGAGCTGTTCCTTGGTGAAGTGGATGGTGAGGCCTCCGTCAAGCTTGGACCGATATGCAGGTCGGGTCCCGGTGGAGAACTTTTCGAGGATGTATGCCAGAAGACCGGCTGGTGAATCAGAGAGGGCGACACCTGGAAAGAGAAAGAAAGGCTGAAATAAACTGTATTTGCAACGCCACATGCGAACAACG
Organism: Amphipoea lucens; assembly: GCA_947508005.1. Classification (NCBI taxonomy): domain Eukaryota; kingdom Metazoa; phylum Arthropoda; class Insecta; order Lepidoptera; family Noctuidae; genus Amphipoea; species Amphipoea lucens. Next base: position 14,965,324 of record OX382379.1, read on the forward strand.
CGTCATACTGACGTCACGCAAAATCCTGCATCTCGTAAGCAGAGTTTACCGTGCAAGTAGCATAGATACAATGGCCCGACATGAATCATTGGGCAGTTGCCCGCTAGACACAACACCCGTCTGGTCGGAGGATCCTCCATTTTCTATAGAGTATGAGTGAACTTTACACCCTGTTCCTCATACCTCTATACACCCGTTTGAGAGCTTGTTTACTATGCTACAGTTAGACAAAGGCTTTTTCTTCTTTTCGTTTCAACGGTACATCTATATAAATACTGTTTTGGCCAAAATCAAAATATTTTATTTCACATAAACCTACATGGACACTTGTGAAACGTCAGAAGCTAGGTGCAAGGTTCGAACTGGTTGTTTCCTATGGAGAAAAGTCGGCAAGAAACTCCACGGTTACTCTTTTTAAAATAATTGGCTCATACAATGTTTTCAAATTACAGTGTTAATAGGTGCGGGAGAACAGTGACCTTAGGTGACCACGTTTATGTAATTTTTAGGTTGGGGTTTATAAATAGAATTATTTTAGCTTCGTTTTGCAATCAAACCGAGACGGCTGTACTGAGCTTGATAGACATTGGTGCCGATTTTGTTGTTCACAAACTAAACTTTTAAGTTCAGTGCATCTTTTTCTTTCTATTTTATTAAGAAAAGGACAGACGATAAATTTTAGTCAAGTCCTGTCAAATTAACCAGCGCCTGACGTAAATTGACGTAATTTTAGTAGGCAAGTTTTTAATCACGTCTAAATTTGTATGGAGTAGTGTCAAGCGCTGATTAATTTGACAGGACTAAACTAAAATTTATCATTATGTCCTTTTCCTAATGTAACAGAAAGAAAAAGATGGACTGAACTTGAATTTAGTTTAGTTTGTGAACAAGGGCATCAGTGGCTGCCGCCATAGAAATGCATCAACGAATAATAATGGCTTTGGGTAAAGTTAAGTTATGAAACAGAAAATATTTATAAAATAATGACTTCATAAGAAGAGACTGGAAATTTCGACGCTCTTTTCAAGCCTTCGATAGCTCAGTTGGTAGAGCGGTGGACTGTAGATGTGATTGTAAACTGATATCCATAGGTCGCTGGTTCAAATCCGGCTCGAAGGAGTTTCTTTTTGTTCTAACAAAAATATAGAAAAGGTCGTAACTTTTTCTTTATTTCTTCTTATAAAATCTTGGTGATCGAGTATCGGTAGTTTTTTAGAACATTAAAATTGACGCAATTATTCATAGACGTTGCTTAAACTTAACATTAATCATCGTTTATAAATACCTACATCTGTATAGTTTGGAAAACGACCCCAAAGTAGCTTGGAAAATCTATACGGACTAAATTGATGATCTCTGGTCAACCAACTTACCAACAGTATCAGGTTTGCTGGCTTGAATGTGCAGGTAGCCGGTTTCCTCGATCATGAAGACGTACCTCTCCTTCAAAGGATACATCCTGTCTTCAAGGTGTGGCTCCACAATCAGAGGGGGGTATATAGAACCGATTAACTCCAGCAGTAAAGCAAGCGGAGACATAGTCATATGTATGTTTGTGTGAAAGCCAAGGAGCTCCTGTAAATAGAATTTTTGTTTTGAATCTTTTTTTAAATATAATTTATGCAATAATGCCTTTCGTATACTGACGCAAAAGCGATAATTATGGCAATACTATTGGGACTTCTCGGTTATATTTTCAACTTATTTTGCCTTATTCTGATGATGTATTCACTTTAACTGTAGTGTGCTAAATCGTGATCTAGAATTGCATATATATCTATGGTTAGGAATGCCATCCATATCCTGAAGGGCAATTCTCGTAATTTTAAGGACGTTCACAGTCTGATCTGTCTCAATATGTCAAAAATACCTCATAATTTCCCTACATTTTTGCTAAGTTTTTGACATATTTTGTTTGTCGCCGAGATAAGACTGCGACTAGATTTGGATAAATAGATAGATAAAACGTTTATTCAGTGCAACAAACGACACAATACATATTAAAAAAAACATCAAAAAAGGTAAAAAAAAACAAAGATTAAAAAGATAAATTGACCCATAAACACCTCATATGACATTTATAACGGTTAATCACTACTGGGCGGTGTGTGTATTTTAAACGTTTTAAATTACCATCCATATCGTTTAGTAGTTTAAAAACTAACATATTATTTTCTTTGAGAATATTCTTAATCCACTTTGGAGCCATGGACTATCTTACCTTGGGGAAAAGAGTGGCCATGTTGGCACCGATCAGACCACCCCAGTCACCTCCCTGGACGTAAAATTTCTTGTATCCAAGTCTGTGCATCAAGTTCCTCATCACCACTCCCATTTGTGGGGCCCCAAGACCGGGACGCACTGCAGCCTGTGGGCAAAATCAAAATTAGTAAGAGTTTTGATTTTTGGTCTTTTGTCCTGCACCCTAATTAATTAAAACACTTTCAATCACAATAAGATTTCGAATGATATTCCTTATCCATTGCGTCATATGTAAGAAAAATAAGCCTACTCAACAAAGTAAATAACGCAATGAAAGTTGTTGAACTGTTAAAATAAAACCCATTGCTACTGTTACTGTTTGCTCCTTCATTTTAATTGGTCCTTGTATCCTATAACTTTCTTTAGTATTACACAAACGACGGACTTTTGCCTAGCCTTGAAAGTGTGTGTGATATATCTAGTGAGCAGTGTTGGCCCAGTGAACAGTGGTGGCCTAGTGAGCAGTGTTGGCCCAGTAAACAGTGGTGGCCCAGTGAGCAGTGTTGGCCCAGTGAGCAGTGTTGGCCCAGTGAGCAGTGTTGGTCCAGTGAACAGTGGTGGCCCAGTGAGCAGTGTTGGCCCAGTGAGCAGTGTTGGCCCAGTGAACAGTGGTGGCCCAGTGAGCAGTGTTGGCCCAGTGAGCAGTGTTGGCCCAGTGAACAGTGTTGGCCTAGTGAACAGTGTTGGCCCAGTGAACAGTGGTGGCCCAGTGAGCAGTATTGGCCCAGTGAGCAGTGTTGGCCCAGTGAGCAGTGTTGGCCCAGTGAGCAGTGTTGGCCCAGTGAGCAGTGTTGGCCCAGTGAACAGTGGTGGCCCAGTAAACAGTGGTGGCCCAGTGAGCAGTGTTGGCCCAGTGAGCAGTGTTGGCCCAGTGAACAGTGGTGGCCCAGTGAACAGTGGTGGCCCAGTGAACAGTGTTGGCCCAGTGAGCAGTGTTGGCCCAGTGAACAGTGTTGGCCCAGTGAACAGTGGTGGCCCAGTTAACAGTGGTAGCCCAGTGAGCAGTGTTGGCCCAGTGAACAGTGGTGGCCCAGTGAGCAGTGGTGGCCCAGTGAACAGTGTTGGCCCAGTGAACAGTGGTGGCCCAGTGAGCAGTGGTGGCCCAGTGAACAGTGGTGGCCCAGTGAGCAGTGGTGGCCCATTGAGCAGTGGTGACACAGTGGTAGCGGCTCCGACTCACAAGTCGTAGGTAATGGATTCGAACCCAGGCGCTTTACTTTGTGTAAATAATTTAATCACCACTGCTCTCAAAACGGTGATGTAAAACATCGTGAGGAAACCGGCACTGGGAACATTATAGGCTGATTTATACTATACCTATATACATGATTTATTCTCAAGTTGGATTTAACAATTCATATTTTACTCACGAAACATGAGACAACAAAATAACTGGACAAACATCTTAACATCAATCCTAAGATGACGTCACGAAGACTGACAAAAATGTTTTTTTGTCAAGACATCGGTCCACCTTGTAGGAGGCATTCCAACGCTGTGTCTTCAGGACAAAAATACTTACATCAGAGAATCCAAAGCCAGGCAGACTGGGCACGATGACCTCAATAGCGAAGTCCCTGTCCTTGCTAACAGCCGTGATGAGGGGGATGGCCTCGTAGAACTCTCTGACGGAGCCCGGCCATCCGTGGAGCAGGAGGAGTGGTACGACCTCCACTCCTGCGGGCACCTGTGGAAGGAAGGAAGGAAGTTATTGTTATCGGTTCGTTGTTTCAATGGAACTTGGTTGTTGAGTTGTTCCGAATGTTGCTATGAGGAGAAGTATCATTCATTACTCTACTGCTAAGAGTTGATGGTTAGCTCAGCCTATATTAATCTGACGAAAAAGTTCAATGTTCACAACTTTCATGTTTTGAATATATGTATAATTATGATGCTATCGGTAATCAACTGTTCCACTGTATATTGTCTGGTACGTTATACAAAGGCAAAATTGTAACTGGAAAAAACATAATCAAGCCTAGAATGATCGTGGTTATTCGAGACAACATTAAAAACCAAAAAATTGTTCAGTACAAACCTTTGGTGTAACCCGAATGAAGTGTATATCAAGACCTTGCACGTTGGTCTTGAACTGCGGAAACTGGTTCAGGAAGGTCTCCCGCTCTTTGAACGGGTACTCATTGGCCCAGTACTTCAGCCAGCCGTCGATCTGCGCGCTGTTGAACCCGTATTCAAAGCCCACTCCTTCCAGGGCGGGGGTGAAAGGACGCGATCTTTTGAGGCGGTCCTTCAGGTCTTTTATGGTCTGGAAGATTGAAAGGTAAGTTTTGATGGTGTTGAATGCAATTCTATATAATTTAATCGGAACTTTTTATACCATACATGCAATTTCCGATCGATATAATGTTACATGTAAGATTAATAAGTAAGTAAGTAAGTAAGATTCATACATCATGCACCGTTGTCATCAAACATGGTGTGAAAAATATATATAGATATATATAAAATATAATGGTGTGTTGAATGATACCATAAAATGAATGGGTGTATTTAATTTAGATTTTTGATTTAGGGCGAATTTCACCAAACTTTTTTGCCTAGAATAAATTTTACATTTTTGACAGTTTTTCCATACGAGAACTGCCAGACGTCAATTTTATTCCACGAATAAAAGATCTGACTTTGGTAAAATCAACTCTTAATAGAATAGACTTTCAATTTATATTTACTTTAGGACCAGCACAGGATTAAAAAGTACTACAGCTGACATCTGCCGTGGCCTAAAAATTGGTATTTTTTTAAATAAATGTACGACATCAAAACGTCACTTACAGTCTCTGCAAAGCTAATTTTGAATGGCTTGACACTGGTATCCTGCTTCTCTTTCAAACTCTCCGGTCCCCACCACTCGTTGTAATCAAGCTCTGGTAGTGGTGGGGGTCCTTTCAAGAACAGGAAGTACACTGGTACTATGGTGAGTGCCACAATGGGCGCAATGAACAGGAGTCGCACCATCTGCAAGTAGAAGAATAAAATACATTTATGCGGCCTATCCAAATACTTTGGTATTGTTCGTCGAATCGTTGAGCTCCTTAAGTTCTGAAATGAGCTGAACGATTCCTGACAAATGCGTGCACTGACTGGACAGGTCCACTCAATCTGTGTAGTTCGTTCCTCAAAAGAATATTTCAGATACCAATCAACATGGTCTTCACATGATCTGACCAAGATTATGCCTGGAATTTAAAAGAAACTGTGACCTCTGAGTTTGTTGCGGCCTTTCTTCTCAGAGTAGTCAGATAGGAAACGCCGACAAAATATGATAACCGTGTAACGTGTTTATACAAACCTACTTACAAAAATAAAATACTTTATCATTTCATTTATATATCTTTTGTCATTTACAGGGAAAATAAATAACCAGAACGCTATCTGTAACCATGAATTCAGCATAATGATGATTTTAGATCAACAATCAGCTGTTTTATAGAAAAGTGCAATACCTAATACGCGGTCAAAATGTATGAAACAGCAATTTTTTCATTACTCATTTATGAGTTGGAGGCCATATCAACCAAGGCCAACCAGACGGTGATTTAGATGTAGTTAGAAATAATTCAAATGTACAATTTATAGCCACAAAAACATAGGAACCTGCGTCGAAACACTGACAAAAAACCGTAAGTAAGTACCGAAACATTTCGAGCAAAAAATGGTTAGACTTTGGTCTTTAGACAAACAGACGGCTTACTATTTAATCAGGATTTAGCACTGAGGTACTACTAGTAATATACACACATCAAAAGTGTCTAGGGATCAAGCATTTTTATGCGGATTTCTTGAGATTGAGATGTGGCTTTGTAATAAATTTATGATTTTATAAATTTATATGGATCCTTTTTGGTGCATTTCATAATTTGAATCAGGAACTGTGAATCAAATTCGAGTAAAAGATGAAAATCAGCTGTCAATATTTTCCCTATAAAAACATACAACGCATTGAAGACATTATTAGTGCTACTGTTTCCCTACTACTGATTAAAACCAACGTTATTATGGAGCGGCGACGTCATTTAAGCAGGGAAGAAATGCTCAGAGCCGTGGGAATGATAGAAGCTGGTTCCCGGCAACGTACTGTGGCTTTAGCTCTGAATACAAGTCAGAGTGTTATCAGTCGACTTTGGACACGTTACCGAAGCACTGGTACCGTGGCTGAGCGCCATGGAGGACGGTATCGCTGCACCACACGGAGACAAGACCGATACATTCAAATCTTAACTCGAAGAGCTCCAACAATAACCGCCATGATGTTAGCCGTGAGGCTTCATCACTCTTCAGGGAACTTAATTAGCGACCAAACAGTCAGAAACCGCTTGCATGAAGTGAACCTTCACTCCCGAAGACCGCTACGGGTACCACCTATAGCAATGCACAATCGTAGGATTCGATATCAATGGGCTCTTGAACACAGAAATTGGGCAGAAGAACAATGGCGTTTCGTGTGCTTTTCTGATGAGTCTCGTTTTGGTATGAGACCGGATACAAGACGTATACGACACTGGAGAACCCCTGGACGCCAACAGCGATTAAAATCCTGCCAGGAAGTCCATCCTTATAGTGGTGGAACCATCATGGTATAGGCGGGTATTTGGATCGGCGGAAGAACTGAGTTGATTTGGATCAGAGGCAACCTCAACGCTCAAATTTATGCTGAGACGATTGTATCAGACGTCATCGTTCCTCTACAAGTGCAAATCGGTCCCTTATTTCAGTTAATGCATGATAATGCACGACCGCACACCGCAAGAGTTGTAAGCCAGACTCTCGCCGCAGCTAACATCAATGTCCTGCCCTGGCCTGCTCAGTCGCCAGACTTGAACCCGATTGAGCATGCATGGGATATGCTACAGAGAAGAGCTCTGCCGAATATGGAGGGTATCCAGTCGCAAGAAGACCTTTTTTTGTTGTTGCAACGAACATGGGCGGCCATTCCACAGCGTGATTTGGATGAACTCATTTTGAGTATGCCAAACCGATGTTCTTGTGTTGTTAGTGTTCGCGGTAGAAACACGGATTATTAATTGTTTAAGTTACCCAATAAAATTTTAAAGAAAACTGTTATTTCAGTCTTTTTTTCGAACTTTTGTGTTAGTGGTTCAAATGTCAAAAATCCCTTTATTAGGAAAATGGCAAATTTCTTTATTAATGCAAAGGTGACTTGGTTTATCGTTACTGTGACAAACGAAAACACTTTATTTGATGAATCCTTAAAGAAAATTTTAATTAATATCAATCAGGAGAAAAGTTATTGCAAAAATATATGTTGATCCCTAGACACTTTTGATGTGTGTAGTTCAATGGGATTTAGGTAGATAATGGGTGATGAAATGCGCAAGCACTCCAGAGCCCTGATTCACAACCATACGACAGGCTATCGTATCGAAAACCTGACATTTCGATAACCTGATTTGACTTCCCCTCAACAGCAAATAGCTGTTGGAAGAATAGCGGGCGTCTATTTGATTTAAACTGACAAAATTTTCGGGTTTTGGACTTGTGAACAGCGTTGAGAAGACTCCTACGATAACAATGATTAATGTTCGATACGATACGGAAGCATATCGAGTGTTTGTGAATAAGGGGGCTGCACCCCGGCTAAAGGTAGCAGCAGGACACCGTGTGGTTTTAGTCAGTAAGAGTCTGACAGACCCCTCCACCCACCCCAGGGTGGTGGACATCCATGAGGATTTCCACACGATAAAAAAAAAAAAAAAAAAAAAAAAAAAGGTAGATAATGGGTACACACAGCTACACATCAAGAAATTTTCCAGTTTTAGCTGACCTCGCGTTGTCTAAGTTTTTCGTACAATCAGAAGTCAGCATATACTGGTTATGTATAGCTTTATAGCTTGATGTGTAGCCGTGCCACAGAATACTTAAAGTACTACGTACAGAAAGGCCACTCCCTTCCCCGCACTAAAATCAGTTACCGCACCTCACCCCGCACTTCGGCGTATTCGTCGCAGTTCTTTAACAAGAGCGCTCGCAAACACAAGTACAGTTCGACACAACTTAGATGTAGCATCGGCAAAATTCGTAAAACGTTCGTAATTCGTAATTCGTATTCGTAAATCTTTATTACTACTTTAGGAAAAATTGAGCAATTTTTCCTAAAGTAGTAATAAAGATTGGTGATTTTGAAGGCGCACTTAGTTCGGATGTGATCGGTTTTACAAATTTTGCCGATGCTACATCTAAGTTGTGTCGAACTGTACCTCACGCACACATTCATACGTGTACAAACGTCATTTTTTAATGTAGTAGTAGTAGGTAATTATTTTGCGAGCGTTGTATGGAGTGTCCGGGGTGTGGCCGTGCGTACCTATACACTGACATATCCGAAGCGGTGTCGATTACGGTAACAGTGGTGCGAGTTCAATAGTTTTTTCCTCATCTCAAAAATGCCCAGCGCGCCTAAAGGAGTTTTCACATCAATTCGAGTAAATTCGAGCGAATCGGCTAATAAGCCAAGTAAGTTTGGTTCACCAAAGGTGTGTATCAATATGAATGCAAAAGGACAACAAAATATTTTGTTTTATAACATAATAATATAATAGATATAATATTCCACAACTATCACACAACGCCATCTAGTCCCAAGCTAAGCAGAGCTTGTGTTATGGATACTAGACAAATGATAAACATACTTATATATTTCTAAATACATACATATTATAGATAAATTACACCCAGACACAGAACAAATGATCGTGCTCATCACACAAACATTTGTCCTGGGTGGGAATCGAACCCACGACATCCGGCATAGCAGTCAGGGTCACTAACCACTAGACCATCAGGCCTGTCAAAAAGACCAGTGTTTGTTCCAAAAGACCAGTTTTTTTATTACCACTGTTGCCGTATGTATCTAACCATCGGTGTTTCCCGCGGGGTAATTACGTAACACACTATCAGTAAGCAATGGGTTTTATTTTGACAGTTCAACAGCATTCGTTGCTTTGTTTACGTTGTTGAGCAGACACATTTTTCGAACATATGAAGCTATGGATTAGCATTATCCTTCGAAATGTTTTATATTGAGATTAATAGTGTGTTACGCAATTGACAGACTGTTACGGGGTCCGTGTTCCAATAATATTGATGATAATGCCAGCAGTACAATCTACTTCTCAAGCACCAATGTCAATGAACAGAAATTCATGAAAGATTTTTTTTCAATGAAATTATATGTTTATTTCTGTAAGCAGAGGGGAAATTCTCGTAATTTTAAGAACGTTCACAGGCTGTTCTCAGTCTCAATCTGTCAAAAATACCTTTTAATTTCCCTACATTTTGACAAGATTTTGACATTTGTTTGTCGCCGAGATGAGACTGCGACTAGATTTTGAACGTTTTAAATTACTAGAATTGGCCTTCTGATCACACTTTTACACGTCAATATTTTGTTGGTCAATATTTTAAAACTAGATGGCGCTGGCATTTAAATTAGACGACTGTATTGAACAAGTGCCGAAACAAACTCAAAGGTCATGACACAGATAATATAATACTCTACGTAGTCATGGTCATGGACTTATAAGTCCATGTTCATGGTCTCTAACGTACACGAAGCAGAGGGGCCGTATTTATTCTATGACACAATGAACGAAACCGCGCGAAATAAACGCGAGGTTAGCGTGATTGGCTGAGGAATTGACGTGGTTTTGAAGTAAGGAATCATTAAGTAGTACCTAATAATTATTTAAATATTAGCAGCGCCCCGCGGTTTCACCCGCATAAGTCTCGATCCCGTGGGAATATCGGGATAAGAAGTATCCTATGTCCTTTCCCGGGACTCAAACTATCTCTATACCAGATTTCAACTAAATCGGTTCAGCGGTTTAGGCGTGAAAAGGTTACATACAGACAGACAGACAGAGTTACTTTCAAATTTATAATATTAGGATTAGGATGGATATACTAGTTAGGATAATTATAGACTGACATACTTACATTAATACACAAACACCGAATATATCACTTACTGATTAACATTAAAAAAAAAACTACTAATACAACCTAAGAGCAACACCACTGCCTCAAAGGGCAGCTTATTTACAACTGTTGATCAAAACTAAGCCAGCCAGCGATGACTTATCATATCGGAAGTTTAACGATAGCTGAGGTATATAGGTAATTCTAATAATATATTTTTAGGGTTCTGTCCGTCCGAATGAAAATACGAAACCTTACTTATAGGATCACTCGTGTGTCTGTCTGTCCGTCTGTCACAGGCATTTTACTTTGACTATAATGGACCGATTAAGTTGTTTGGTATACTTATGGACTTCTGTGACCCAAACACAGACGTGTACCGTAAATAAATGAATTTTGAATAATTATGAGGTTCACTTTTGCGACGAAATTTTTTGAAGTGATGAGAGATGAGATCTTCTTTAGCGGCGTTGTACACTTTTTTTGTAATGGGTAAAAAATGTTAAACTCGCGTCAGGACACGTGACACTGATCGAAAATTCGTAAGACGGATGGAGAGTAGACAGCCGGCGCGGCGTAGGAGAGGAAGTATCCCCCTCTCTTTCTACGGTGCGGCGAAAATGTATGCCTGCTGTTTCGTTTAGGCGGCGCAGGGCGCTTGCGCGAATGTTCGTGTGTGTCTATGTTACAGCGTGCCACGCGCATCCATGGATGGTGACAGCTGATGGCTCGACCGTCTGTGTAGTGGCCACACTGCGTGTATTCGTAAAATTATTATAAAACAAAAAGCTACTAAGCTACTTTACTTTATGTCATGTTTGTGTACGATAACGCAATAAATAAATATTATATTCTACCACATAAATGATAGTACTTTTATACTAATAATTAAAGCAATTCGTGCAAAATTATTCCCTAACCATTCCAAAATAAGTATCAAAAATGCACAACGTTAATATTCAAGTTTTCACTTCTGCCGGCACTCCCGGAGTGCAACCCGTCTTTTTTTTGTTTTTTTTTAGGTTTTGCAAAACATTTTACAAAAAGAAAAAAAAAAACGGACTTCCAAATAAGACACTACAAAGTGAAAAATAACTTTAATTTCGGAAGTCGGTATCGTTCGCGTTTTGAGTAATTGCCGGAGATATCGCCTAACAAACATACAAGAAAAAATCACAGTCGGATTGAGAACCTCTTTGAAGCTCTTTGAACCCTTGAATTCGGTTAAAAAAATATACCGTGTGACATATTAAATGAAAGTACTTACTGTGAGGGTCTCAAATATTGTATCTAGGCATAACTATTTAAGAAAACAGACGAAAATTGACCATTCCCCCCATTATTTCCGAGCTATTACTGAGCCTAAAATTTTGAAAAACTTCCCGAAATTCCATTATTGCACTTTGTACCTTAAACTATCTTATCCTTCGTTAGATACAAATCTGAAATGAATAAGCCTAGTTCTATCAACAAAAAACAGTAATTTGCTATATAATAATACTGTGCAAGTATCTAAAAAACATTATGGTATCATCATGACTAGGAATATCTTATTGGTCATCGTGACTGGCAGTTTTAGTATCAAAAGCTAAAAAAAACATTGACACTCCGGGAGTGCCGACAGAAGTGAAAACAAAACACAAACAGAATACTTTGCCATCACTCACTGACATATCGGATATACATTAAAACCGAGTACATCCCGAGGACAGCCGAACACATCCGAAGTGGTGTCGGTCACAAAAAATGCCCAACGCGCCCTAGTTTTCACTTAAAAAAATAGATTTTTGAATAGGCATAGGTGGGTAGGCCTTTAGTGTGGGACGCAACTTGTGTCGATACTCTTGCGCCATCCCACCTTCCTGGATCGGCATGCTGTGCTGGCGCTGCTGCTGCGGCTGCGGAAAACCTCAAGCGGCGAAAATATAATAACCTTATCGGAAATTATACTTTCGAGCCGTTTGGGGTTGAAACCCTCGGGCCGTGGGGTCCGAGTGCTCATGGTCTTTTTACAGAAATTTCAAAACGGCTGGTTGACAATTCCCGTGACCCAAGGGCTGGCTTTTACCTTGGCCAAAGGCTAAGCATTGCCATACAACGTGGCAATGCCGCCAGTCTCTTGGGTACATTACCAGTCGACAGCGATGCGGATGAATTTTTCGACGCTATATTTTAGTTTTTGTATAGTTTTAGTTAAGTTAGGGCTCATTCACACTGGGTCCGTCAACGACGATTCGTCAAAAAAGATGATACGTAATGACGGATGAACGTTCACATTGCATACGGAATCGAGTTTTTCCACGATTCATCAAAATATCCGAATTAGATGTTTACACTGAATTCGTGATTAACTTCAGTCTTGGACGAAATTTGTTCCATAAAACTGGTCGGTCTTTCACTAAAGTAATCAAAATTTCTCAATCTATGTCTTTGTCAAATAATGTTTGTTTTTCCTTCTTTGACATATTGCAGCGCGACATGTCTTTACAAGTCAACGAACGATAGTAGTGTGTGGGTGCAGTGCAAGGCATAGTCGTCCCGACCGATCCGTCATAACGATTCGTGATATAAAACTGAAGGTTTTTGAAAGAAGACGAAACGTCATTTAAGACGTATCCGTAATTTTTCACGATTCCGTAATAGTGTGAACACGGGCAATTAAAATGAATAGCCGCCCATACAAATCAAAATAACGATTCGTGAAAAAAGACGATTCGTCAAAAAACACGAATCGTCTTTGACGGATTAGTGTGAATGAGCACTTAGTTTTTAATCTTGTTATTTTTGTTAATTAAGTTTTTAAATTCATATTTGTGAATTATCACATTATATGAATCTGAACGCGGGAAGCACAGAACCGGTCGAAGTGGCGGTGTTAGAGGAAGGCCTATGTCCAGCAGTGGACGTCTTTCGGCTGAAATGATTATAAAATGAGTACTTATTTTAGCATCGGAGTAACTTACGTCACTATTGTAACTAATAGAAAGACAAGGTGATTATTATAATGCAGTATAGGGAAATGGTCTTTGGAGTCCTTGCATCATCAGCCTATAATGTTCCCACTGCTGGATCACAGGCCTCCTCTTATTTTAAGAAGGAGTGTGCCGTAAACGCGGGGCCAGTGCATGTTGGTAGACGTCACATGTCTTCGAATTTTTGGTTCTAAGACATGCCGGTTTCCTCACGATCTTTTCGTTGACCGTTTTGAGAGGTGTGATGAAATAAATTACAAAAAGTAATCCAACTGACTGGGTTTGAACCCACAACGTACAACTCGTAAGTCGGAGCCGTTACTACTGAGCAGACTTTTCTAACATTATGGAGCAATGGATCAGCAATATCCTTCAATATGACCCGTTGGATGCGAGAAGCACAGAAACGGTTGAAGTGGAGGTGCTTGGGGGAGGCCTATGTCCAGCAGTGGACGTCTTTCGGCTGAAATGATGATGATCCAGATTGTAATTGATAGTGTGTTATGTTACGCAATTATGGTGCTAGTCTTGCAGAGGTCCCATGGTGGTGACCACTTCTAGGTAAGTAGGTTCACCGCAATAAAGAAACCTTCAATCAATCAACTCAGCCAATCACAGTCAGCATATGATTCAGATTGTGACTGATAGTGCGATACGCAATTCATATTGTACTGCGCATGTCATTGAATGACTTTAATTCGTGCCTATGTCTGTAAGTACATTGATAATTTTTTTTGGAGATCACATACATACATATGTAGCGGTATCTACAACGCCACATGCAAACAACGCGTCATACTGTCGTCACACAAATCCTGCATCTCGCAAGCAGAGTTTACCGCGCAACGTGAACTTTACACCCTGTTCTTCATACCTCTATACTGGTGACCCCGAACATGAACGTCAGCGCAGCTTTCGTGCACCTACTTCAGCGTGACGTCATCATCATCATTCCCGCAAGCTTTAGAGTGGCGAGTCACCCAGCCGGCCAGCACCCACGGCTTCAACGGGTATCCTGACCACCAGCATGCAGCGACCGCGCATACCTGGTCATCACCCTCAGCCTGATGATGTGGTCAGAACTGTGAACTATACTGTGAAATAAACTATTCATCTTTTCCTGTGTACCTACATTCATTCTATCATTTCGTCAACACTGCACCAACGATCCTACACATACATACATAATCAGCCTATAATGTTCGCACTGCTGGGACGCAGGCCTCATCTCGGTAAGAGGGAATGGGCCGTGGAGATCACGCGAGACAATAATAGCTCAACTGTGGCTAATGAAACACAATTTAATTTTTATTGTTAGATATAAATCAAATATTGATTTTTCAACAGTTTGAGAGGAGGCAGATAAGAAAACAGGCAAAAAACACTATAATTTCCTGTACAACTTTAATTATTTTTTGTCCAAATTCTTTCTTAAAACTAAAATTACAAATCAGTCTTCACGTTCTTCTTCGCGAGTTTCCTGAACTCTCCTATCGCCTTCAGGACATCTTCAGAGAAAGGCTTGGGCAGCTCGAAGGCCAGGAAATGCCCTCCATCATCCATCGCTGTCACGCCCACCAGGTTGGGGAACTTCAGCTTCAGGATGCAGGGAGGCTGGTATGCTAGCTCGTACTTTGCTTGGAGAGCCCACACTGGTACTGGGGTGGGGATTCTGTGGAAAGGAAAATTATAATTGTTATTTTTAGCCATGTCATAGTTAAAATAGACAGCCCCCAAAAGCTCCCCTTCAACGCTTTCTAGCCTTCTTTAACTGACAAAAACCAGACTCGCACACGAAGGGTTCCGTACCACCGTACAATATTTAAAACTACATATTATATAAATAATCACGTTTTTTGTATGGGAGCCCCCCTTAATTTATTTTATTTTGATTTAATTATTTATTTTTAAAGTGAATATACAACTAAGCACCTATTCTGGTAATATTTCAAGCATCTATCTGTTGCCGTTATTAATATCGAGCAATAATATGCAAAATATGGCGTTTTTTGTATGGGAGCCCTCTTGAATATTTATTTTAATTTTATTATTTATTATTAAAGTAAAAATACAACTGAGTATTTTGAGAATATTTGAATTGCCTACCTGTTGCCATTATTCATATCGAGCAAAAAAATCACGTTTGTTGTATGGGAGCCCCCCTTAAATATTTATTTTATTTTGTTTTTAGTATTTGTTGTTATAGCAGCAACAGAAATACATTATTTGTGAAAATTTCAACTATCTAGCTATAGCGGTTCTTGAGATACAGCCTGGTGACAGACAGACGGACGGACAGATAGCGAAGACTTTTGTAATAGAGTCCCGTTTTTACCCTTTATGGAACCCTAAAAACGATGCAAAAAGATAAGATATGCAAAGAACTCATAAACAAGTTTTTGTTTGGAATAAGGTAATTTGCCAATTACCATGCAAAGAAGACATTTCTTGTTTCGTCGCCTTTTGTTGAATTTTTAGAGCAATTTTTTCGTTTGTTTTAAAAAATCTCCTGCGATCATCAATTATTTTATCTAGCATGGTGTTACGCTCTTATCATGACAGATCATGAACCCTAATTGCGTAAGTCAAAGCATATACTCAAAAAATTTGTCTGCTCAACAACGTAAATAACGCAATGAATGTTGTTGAACTGTCAAAATTAAAGCCATTGCTACTGATAGTGTGATACGTAATTGCCCGGTTGAAGTTTCTTAAATCTAATCAAATATTACAAAAAATTAAAACTGAATCTCACTCGTCAAGCTTCCACCCCATGATCTTCGAGTTGAAGGTCTCAGAGTACAGCCTCATGGACGTAGTGATGGAGCCGGTGGTCCAGTACATCATCAGGTTATCAATGAGCTGTTCCTTGGTGAAACGGAAGGCGAGGCCTCCGTCGAGCTTTGAACGGTGCTCAGGTCGGGTCCAGGTGGAGAATTTTTCGAGAATGTACGCGAGGAAACCGGCTGGTGAATCGGAGAAGGCGACACCTGGAAAGAGAAAGAAAGATTGAATGAAAATTTGTGCACCTGTTTGAGAGCTACGACGATGCAGATAGACAAAGGCTTCTTCAAGCCAAGGTTTGCCAAAGAGCGATGGAGCGTAGTATCTTAAAGATTAAACACACCGACCCAATTCACAACACCACAATACGCTCCAAGACAGGTATCGCCGATGTTGGCGGAAAGTCTACGAGGCTGAAGTGGGACTGGGCGGGTCACACTTATAGGATGCATCCAGACAGATGGGCCAAAGTGGTGCTTGAAGACGGGCGTCGTCACCGAGTCAGGCTTAAGAAACGCTGGCGTGACGATTTGGACTCGTTCCGAAGTTTCGAACCGATTGGACGGAGAAGGCACAACACAAGGAAATGTGGAAGAATATGGGGGAGGCCTTTGCCCAGACAGTACAGGCTAACGAAAAAAAAAAACATACACCGAATAATAATGGCTTTGGATAGTTAGTCTCAAAAAGATATAAGACAGAAAATATTTATAAAAATTATGAGTTCACAAGAAGAGATTGGAAATTACGACGTTTTTCTCGAGCCTTCGATAGCTCAGTTGGTAGAGCGGTGGACTGTAGATGTATTTGTAAACTGATATCCATAGGTCGCTGGTTCAAATCCGGCTCGAAGGAGTTTCTTTTTGTTCTAACATAAATATAGAAAAGGTCGTAACTTTTTCTTTATTTCTTCATATAAAATTTTGGTGATCGAGTATCGGTAGTTTTTTAGAACATTAAAATTAACACCTTTATTCATAAACGTTGCTTTACCGGTCAAGCACCGCGCGTCGCCTATTGGCGACGAAACAATAGAAAATCAATTGTCTCATTAGCGGAGCTTGACAGATTAAAATTAAGTAGTGATTTAACCATACATTTTTGACGTTTAAACGTCACTTTTTTTTTGCTTTAAAACATAAATAAATGAACTATTTAACTTAATAATTAATTAACATCACTTAACTTTAATCATTGTTTATATATAAACACCTAAATCTGTACAGTTTGGAAAACGACCCCAAAGTAGCTTGGAAAATCTATCTTGACTAAATTGATCTCTGACATATGTCATTAGGAATTTGGTTCAAATTGCCGTCAACCAACTTACCAACAGTATCTGGTTTGCTGGCTTGAATGTGCAGGTAGCCGGTTTCCTCGATAATGAAGGCGAACCTCTTCTTCAAAGGATACATTCTGTCTGCAAGTTGTGGCTCCACAATCAGAGGGGGGTATACAGAACCGATAAACTCCAGCAGTGTAGCAACCGTAGATCTAGTCGTCGCTATGTTTGTGTGTAAACCAAGGAGCTCCTGTAATAGTACATTACGATAAGAGTCCATTAATACACTGTGAAATAAAATGTACGTGTGACTTAAATAGTCCATTCTATTTAAGTCACACGTACATTTTATTTAAGTATACATACACACATCACGTTGCAGTGTAAAACTGATTTACATCCGTCACTTCACACATCAGGCCCAGTTGAAAACCAGCGTCAGGCACTAGTTGTCTGGCATTATTGCTGAACTGGGCTTTTTTGGCGCAGCCGTGAGGCACACATTCCTGCTAATTACTTACATCGGACTTTACGCTTTTTATTTGATCTTTATTTTTTTTTTATTTTTTTTTATCTGATGTATCTGGTGTATTGTGTGTCTTTTAGTCTGTGCTAAATAAATGTATTTTCTTTCTTTCTTACGTATCGTATACTATTTTATAACTCGTGTGACCTAAACCTGCTCTTAAGTCACGCTTTTCTGTGTAAAAATGGACTAATTAAGTCACAGAAAGGCTTGACATAAGTACGGGCCAGTGCTATAAATAGAATTTTTGTTTTGATTATTTTTTTAAATATTAGGTCCTTACATATGAAATTGGCGTTTTGTATGGACGGAACAAAAAGTCGAATATTTTTTAATATAATATATTTAATTAATCAAAGTATGAACCATTGTTTTCAATGCACTGTTGCCATCTTGTAGGTAGTTCATTGATCCCTTTACTAAAAAAAACAGTCGGACGGGAATCAATAAAATCTTTGAAGGCGATTTGGACTGCCCCATCGGAGTTGAATTTTTTCCCTTGCAAAAAGTTATCCAAATTGCGAAAAAAATGGTAATCTGTTGGAGCAAGGTCCGGGGAGTACGGAGGATGTCTAAGACATTCCAATTCAAGCTCTTCTAATTTGGTAGCCGTCTGTTGCGCAGTGTGTGGTCTGGCGTTGTCGTGAAGCAGCAGTGGCGTGGAGCGATTGACCAGCCTTGGTTGTTTAGCCGCTAGCTTTTCCATCATGGTTTGTAATTGCTGACAATAGACATCAGCTGTAATAGTCTGGCCAGATTTGAGAAAACTGTAATGAACAATACCGGCACTAGTCCACCAAACGCTTACAAGTAACTTTTTTGGGGTTAATTTTCGCTTGGGGCAGGATTTGGCTGGCTGGCCAGGATCCAACCATTGCGCTGAGCGCTTCCGATTATCGTAAAGAATCCATTTTTCATCACAGGTAATGATTCGGTTTAAAATACCTTCATTGTTGTGCCGGTTCAGTAATGTAACGCAGCAGTCGACGCGCGTTTGCCGGTTTGCTTCAGTCAATTCGTGAGGTACCCACCTTTCAAGCTTTTTAATCTTCCCAATTTGCTTCAAGTGAATTAAAACAGTTTTATCACTAACATCGAAGCCTGCAGCTAACTCGGACGTGGTTTGCGATGGGTCCGCTTCCACAATAGCCTTCAATTCTCCATTATCAACTTGGGTCTCAGGCCGTCCACGGGGCTTGTTCTGCAGGTCGAAATTTCCAGAACGAAAACGTTGGAACCAAAAACGAACTGTGTTTTCTTTTGCAACATGACCGCCATACACATCATTCACCCTTCGAGTCGTTTCCGCAGCACTAGTGCCACGGCGGAACTCGTACTCGTAAATAATGCGATATTTTAAATTTTCCATTTTGTAAAATGAGTGACGCAAACAGAAAAAACAGAAGAAAAAAAACAAATGAATGACGGTCATCGAAGCACAAATACATGAGTAAATAGCTGTACAAATTTGAATTTGGAATTCCTTACCAAAGAGGAGAAATTCGTGATTAAAGTGGCCAGTACGAAAAACGCCAATTTCATATGTAAGGACCTAATATAATTTATGCAATAAGGACTTTCTGCAATAAGGATTGTCTCTGATATGAGATCGCGACTAGGTTTTGCATGTTTTTAATTACGGAAATTGGCCTTCTGATCTTTATGTTTAGTAGTTGAATAACATAACTATTACTTTCTTTGAGAATATTCTCAATCCAAGTTGGAGCCACGGTATATCTTACCTTGGGGAAAAAAGTGGCCATGTTGGCACCGATCAGACCACCCCAGTCACCTCCCTGGACGTAGAATTTCTTGTATCCAAGTCTGTGCATCAAGTTCCTCATCACCACTCCCACTTGTGGGGACCCAAGACCGGGACGTACTGCAGCCTGTGGGCAAAATTAAAATTAGTAAGGGTTTTGATTTTTGGTCTTATGTCCAAAAATCTTTTTCATAATTAGATTTTTTTTTTGTTTGTTGCGCTTTCACTAAAACGACGAAAAACTAAAACAACTGAATCGATTTAGATTAAAACAAAGGTATACTTTTTATCAAAATATGTCCTGGAGAAGACTTATGCGGGTTCAACCATGGGGCGAAGCTAGTTTTTTTTTGTTATTGTACTGTGAGGCAAGGCATTTTATCATACAGATAGACCAGCAGTGATTACTAGTGCTATTATTAAAATACTAACTATAATTTACAAATGCGAAAGTAAGTTGGTTTGTTTGTTTGTTACCTTTTCACGCCACCACTGAACCGATCATCCTGAAATTTTGCATATACGTTGTCAGGTGCACAGAAACGGACAAAGAGTACCTTTCATCCCGAAAAAAAGTGCTGTTCCCGAGGAAAACAACAATAACGTTATTATGATAATAGATGGCGCCAAGTGTCTTTCGAATCACGATTGAATTATAGGTGGTATTAGAAACTCGAAACTTACGCGGGTGAAGCCGCGGGGCGCAGCTAGTAACATATAAATTGAAATGAAATATTTTTTATGTCTTATTCCGCTGGATGCAGCAGTTGATGTATTTTGGTTGACGATAATGTTGAAAGTTTGTGGTTGAAATTCGGTCGGACGGTCAGGAAACCGACAGCGGCAATGGGAAGTTGGACTATAACATTTAATATTTTACTCACGGGGGAGGGGGGGGGGGTCAGGGGATCAGACCAGATTAACTCGAAACATGAGACTACAAAATAACTGGACAAACATCGTAACATCAACCCTAAGATAACATTTTTATCAAGTCATCGTGACGAATCATTAATTATTCATGATTGCAAAATCTTGTTTGTAACTTGTTTTTAAAAATAATCTTAACTTTTCAAGGCTATAGACGGAGTTTATGAAAAGATCAGCGACCCGTAGTTGTTAATTCGTTGCAATATTTACGTTGTTGAGCAGACTAATTTTTCGAACATATGAAGCAATGCTTCTGCATATGTGGCTTCCCTGGCACCTCATTAACGGCATAACTATTATACGTAAATGTCTATTAACTGCTCTCAAATTACGACGCTTTTATTTTTATTTTTTAGATACTTCTAGTTTGACATAATCTTTTATTATTTGACATTATATCCTATACAGACAATTCTAATTTTTGTATTCTTTATTAGTGGTTGTAATGGCAATCATATCACTTGGTTTCAATAGGTTTTTATATTTTATTTATCCTTTTGATAGATTCTTCTTTTGTAAATGTGAGGATTTTGTAGGCTTTATAGACCTTAGATCTGTAAATCATTTTATATTTTATATTTTATCAAGTACCTGGTACTTGTTGAAAGGCCTGCGCTGTCCTCCCATACCTACTGTAATTTGAAAACATCGTAAAAGCCAATTATTTTTAAAAGAATAACCGTGGAGTTTCTTGCCGGC
Organism: Amphipoea lucens; assembly: GCA_947508005.1. NCBI lineage: Eukaryota > Metazoa > Arthropoda > Insecta > Lepidoptera > Noctuidae > Amphipoea > Amphipoea lucens. The sequence goes on from OX382379.1 coordinate 14,986,497, forward strand.
TCTTCTCCACAGGAAACGACCAATTGTAACCGTGCACCTAGCTTCTGACATTTCACAAGTGCCCATGTTGGTTTATGTGAAAAAATATTTTGATATTTTTGAATGGGTTTAGTAATATCCTTTAAAATGATTCTGATTCAGATTGATAGTGCGTTACGCAATTAGGGTGCTGTCCTGTGCTTCTCGCACTCATCGGATTCCTGCGACCTTCACAAGGCCATCGGTCCACCTTGTAGGAGGCCTTCCAACGCTGTGTCTTCCGGACAAAAATACTTACATCAGAGAATCCATAGCCAGGCAGACTGGGCACGATGACTTCGATAGCGAAGTCCCTGTCCTTGCTAACAGCAGTGATGAGGGGGATCGCATCGTAGAACTCTCTGACGGAGCCCGGCCATCCGTGGAGCAGGAGGAGTGGTACGACCTCCACTCCTGCGGGCACCTGGGGAAGAGCAGACGAGGTTATTGTTGTCGGTTTGTTGTTCTAATGGTGTTAATGGTTGTTGAGTTGTTCTGAATGAAATCGATAGTATTTTCTACTTGCTATGAGGAGACGTATCATTACTTTACTGCAAAGAGTTGATCGTTAGCTCAGCCTATATCTGTTTGGTCAGCGGGATTGTCCGAAAGGGTTACCGCTGCCCCGGAACATAAAGGGATAAGGAAGGAACACGGGTGGGTTTTAGTCAGTAAGAGTCTAAAATAAGCGATAGACATAACTTTAACACAAGAAATAAAGATAAAATACATCAACCATTTTTCAGATTAGCCAAAGTACATACATCTTTTATGGGGTACTGTGTCAAATGTTACAATAAAATACCTTGTGATATATTATTGCAATTAAATGAAAGAAAATTTAAAACTCACATTAAACGTACACTTTGTAAACAAGCATACTATAAATTAGAAGATTATATCCAAGATAAGAACGCTTGGAAACATGCTGATCCTGCTCCATAGGACAATCTAGAGTCTAGACAAAATCAAACTGGTTGCTAATTTAATTGTATTTTTTTTCAATTAGTTTTTACATTCATTACTCACACCCTGACTTATTACTTGTATTTTTTTTTTTTTAATAAAAATCGTTTTGCTTGTACCATGTTTGTAAATATGTGAGCACCATGTATCTATCAGATAATTAATTTATATGTCATGGTTTCGTTTTTAATTCTTTTACCTATTATGGTATAGTAATTTTATTTTAGGTGTAGTAATATTATTATATAATTAATGTACCCATGCAAAATATTGTACCTAAAACATTTTAAAAGAGTAACGGTGGAGTTTCTTGCCCATTCTTCTCCATACGAAAACTACCTTTTGGAATGGGCGACTAGAATCAATTCTATTTTAAGATAATTTTTGACGTTCAAAAGTGCCTTTTATGTGCCTATTTGAAATAAATGCTTTGACTTTGACTTTTGACTTTTCTGACACTCCCTTCCGCTTCACCCAGAGCGGGAGGAGTCCTTTGATGATTTCCCATCCACAAAATAAAGCCTATAATCTGTCTGACGAAACAGTTCAATGTTCACAACTTTTATGTTTTAAATATACATATATAATTATGACGCTATCAGTAATCAACTGTTCTGTGTTGTTTGTGTTGTCTGCTACGTTATACAAAGGCAAAATTGTAACTGGAAGAAACAATCAAAACACGTTCTTTGCAAGGACACTCCGTAACCTGTATGATATGCCCTTTCTCTGTCCAGTAGTAAAAGACACTATAAATACGTAATGGTGGTTATTTTAGACAACATTAAAAACTAAAAACATTGTTCATTGTAAAGTTCTACAAACCTTTGGTGTAACCCGAATGAAGTGTATATCAAGACCTTGTACGTTGGTCTTGAACTGCGGGAACTGGTTCAGGAAGGTCTCCCGCTCCTTGAACTGGTATTCATTGGCCCAGTACTTCAGCCAGCCGCCGATCTGCGCGCTGTTGAACCCGTATTCAAAGCCCACTCCTTCCAGAGCGGGGGTGAAAGGACGCGATCTTTTAAGGCGGTCCTTGAGGTCATTTATGGTCTGGAAGAATGAACGATGAGTTTTGATGGTGTTATATATGCAATATTCTATACCATATATGCAATATGTAATTTTTATACCATACATGCAATTCCTGACCGATATTGTTACATGTTAGATTCATACATCATGCACTATATAAAACAAAATTTTGAATTTAGGATTCAGATGTCAACATTTCAGGGTTAATATAAGAATTACTTTTAACCACACAAAATCGAATTCGTTAAAATAAAAATCTACGTTTCAGTATTTGAAGTATCAATTTTAATATTATTTTTTGTTATGTTAACTTAAACATATTAAGGACAGTATTTTAAATTTTATGTAGGTATTAGATTTAGGTACCTACTTATTTGATAAAATATAATCAATTTCAATATATATTTTCTTTAGAACTTACGTATTAATTAGGTACTACTAACACCTATTGTCGACCAAAAAGTGGTATTTTTGAGAATAAATGTATACAGGGTGTTTGGTAGAAGGACTGATACAATTTTTTGAGGGATTGGCGAAAGTTGAAGTTGTTGTTGTGATGATATTTCAGGTGATTAAAAATAAGTTTAAAAACTAAAACCCGACTACTGAAAAGGACGAAACAAGAAAGTACCTTCCCGTAGTCACATGCCGCTGTACCTACTGATGATGATGCGATCCGACCGATTTCGGCCAGGGCGATTGCTTCAGCTCCGTTGTAGTTGCCGTTCGTGTGCTCGCATGTGGCTTATGTATCCAATCTTTTTTGCAAAGATCCGCGCACAATGCGGGCATGTGAGCACACCATCGATATAATTATAACTGATCGCCGCAGGTGGTCGGGCTTTCAGTTGGTCACGCTTTGCATCAAGCTCAACGTGCCGCTGGAATTCAAAATTTCGGACTTTGTTTTTTATCAAAGAATTCCACTCCATCCTTTGGGCGGCTTGCTGCTCCCACCGAGACGGCTCTAAGGTCGATAAATTTCGATATCTGGGGAGCACGTTAACATCTAAGTGTGACCTTGATGCAGAGATCAACAGCAGAATTGGCGCTGCAGCTGCAGCCTTTGGTAAGCTGGATACCTACTAACATATAAGCTATGGTGGCATGCGACCACGGGAAGGTACTTTCTTGTTTCATCCTTTTTAGTAGTCGGGTCTTAGTTTTTAAACTTATTCTTTATTTAATTATTTTGGGGCTTATATCAGTAATATTTATATTTTTGAAATGTGCTAATTAAGCCCCTTTCATTTGATACCCAACAAGGAATGATTAAAATTTTTTTTTTTTTAGATCATGTCTTTATGTCCGCTAGAGGGCGCCATATTAAATTTAATGTAACGTCACATAGCCTATAACCAGCGGACGATCAAGACGCTTCCAACAATACCTCATTTATCCAATTTATTACAAGGAGTTTAGAAGTTATGAGGGAACAGATGAACTTATATACATCATCATCATCAGCCTATAATGTTCCCACTGCTGGGATATACATACATACAGGTAAAAATCATGACCCTCCTTTTTGATTCGCCGTAGTCGGGTAAAAAGAATCATGAATTATTATCTCAATTACTTGCCGTGACACTTAAGATAGGTTATGGGTAACAACTATGACATATGAGACTTCCTATCCCTAAGAAAATTGTGTCGGTCCTTATACCACACATCTTGTATACGTCATCAAAACAACTATGAACAACACTTACAGTGTCTGCAAAGCTAATTTTGAATGGCTTGATACTGGTATCCTGCTTCTCTTTCAAGCTCTCCGGTCCCCACCACTCGTTGTAATCAAGCTCTGGCAGTGGTGGGGGTCCTCTCAAGAACAGGAAGTACACCGGCACTATGGTGAGTGCCACAATGGGCGCAATGAATAGGAGTCGCACCATCTGCAAGTAGAGGAATAAAATACATTTATGCGGCCTAGCTAAATGTGCATGGAGCGACTGCCTATCTGACCTCCACAACCCAGTAACTGGGTAATACGAAACCCCTTGTTAAGACTGGTTGTCAGACTTTCGGGCTTCTGACGACCCGTAACGACTGCCAAAGATCCACGAATGACAGCCGGGACCAACGGCTTAGCGGGCTTTCCGAGACACGGAGGGTTCTTGGTATGTGAAGATGGTCACCCATCCACGGAGCAACCGCGGCAAGGGTAGCTTAACCTGATCGATTGACCCGTGCGGCTGTTATTACTTAGCTACAAGCCCTCTCGAGAGCAGTCAGCTGATGTCAATTAAAAATAACTACAAGATGAAGGATATTCTTAAAATAACCACTATTGATCCTCTTTGACTCTCCCGCAAACTGCTTATAAGTACGACTGTCCTGGGAGATATATTTCCATAATTAGATGTAGAATTTCAAAATCTGTTGTGGTTAGCAGTCTATACAGGGTTTTACGGAAAGGGTTTATTTATCAATACAAACGGGTTGAAGAGTGTATCTGGTCTAGAATCTCTGTACAAAATTTCAGCTCAAAAGCAGTAACTTTGAAAATGCTTAATATTTTTTTATTTCGATAGTTTATTAAATTGAAATCATAACAAACGTGTCACTGCACTACGAGGGTCATTATCCATTATCTGTAGTGTGTCTGTGCGCCTAGTACACGCACATCACGTCGCCGCGCGCCAGTGCAGCGCATGATGTCGAAATAAAAAAATATTAAGCATTTTCAAAGTTAATGCTTTTGAGCTGAAATTTTGTACAGAGATTCTAGACCAGATACACTCTTCAACCCATTTGTATTGATATACCCTTTCCGTAACACCCTGTATAGGGTTAAATTAAGTTAGCTAGTGAACAGTGGCGTGCATTGCATATAGGCATATAAGCAGTGCCTATCTCGATATATCAAAATAAGCCTGTCAATTACATTTTAGTGTGTGTGCCCCACAACAAGAAACTCACAAAATTATCATACCTAACAAAAAACAAAATCTTCATTCAAACACGCGCGGCAGTAAGCAGTCGCCGGACGGCCTACTCGACTCCCGTACTATTCGCATATTGTCATTGGTCTTTACTCGTTCAAGTTAATACGACAAAATTAAAAATACGTACCTCTCACGTGTAATACCATGACGTTCGACCTTCGCAATTTATCACCCTTAAGTAGGCATGCCTACTCAAATAACCACGCTTTTGGCCTCAGTTTTTTTTCTGATTAGTGACCGCGTTTGTCTAGACTAGACCGGGCCTAGTGCCTACCTATTCTGACAACTAATGCACGCCATTGCTAGCGAAATTCTGCAGACGGCACAGGCTTCTACGGAGCGGTCTTCACACTCTTCACGTACCAGCCACCCATTCTAACCTTGACCGTGGCAAATGCCGCTTGACCTTGAAATTTTATCAACTGTGGCACACAATCAGCTGCAGTGTATCAAATATTAGTCTGACCACATTGAATTGATAAGGTAGATAAATTCGTTGAATATTTTTGGCTTCTTTTATCCATCTATATCCTATTCTACTTCTTACTAATAATATTAAAATTTGGAAAAATTCGGGCGAAAGTTTGGAAGATGGATGGATGGATAGATGCATGTTTGTTACTCTTTCACGCAAAAACTATTGAACGGATTTGGATGAAATTTGGCACACAGATAGTTTATAAACCAGGATTAACACAGGATACCATTTATTCCGATACTAGCTGCGCCCCGCGGTTTCACCCGCATAAGTCTCAATCCTGTGGGAATATCGAGATGAAAAGTATCCTATCTCCTTTCCCGGGACTCGAGCTATCTTTATACCAAATTTCATCTAAATCGGTTCAGCGGTTTAGGCGTGAAAAGGTAACATGCAGACAAACAGTTACTTTCGAATTTAAAATATTACTAGCAGCGGTTTCACCCGCATAAGTTTCGATCCCGTGGGAATATCGGGATAAAAACTAACCTATGTCCTTTCCCGGGACTCAAGCTATCTTTATACCAAATTTCATCTAAATCGGTTCAGCGGTTTAGGCGTGAAAAGGTAACATCAGACAGACAGACAGAGTTACTTTCGAATTTATAATATTAGTATGGATTAGTACCTATATTAGTATGGATTCCCACAGGATCGAAACTTATGCGGGTGAAACCGCGGGGCGCTGCTAGTAGTAATAATAAAGCTGAATAGTTTGTTTGTTTGTCGGAACGCGCTAATGTCTGGAACATAGGTAGATATATACATTTCTATGGTCTGGAACGACCAGTCGGATTTGCAAAATACTGTTTGCGTTTGTTAGCCTAATTCTTGATAAGGCTATAGGCTACTTTACATCACGTAAAAAAGTCAGAAACAACGCTGAGCGAAAACGAAAAAGGACAGGCGATGCGACGCGATGGGGTGGGTTTGGGTAGCAAGAAATTTCACGTAGGCGAAGTCGCGGGCAACAACTATTTAAGTAATAAGAAAAAAGATGGAGACTGTCTTAGTTATCGACCTGCATTGCAACAGCTTCTTGATAACAGGAAAAACTTTGTCTATATTTACATCCAGTGCAACAATTAAACCAGCAACATTAGCTAAAGTATCTTATTAGTTGATTCGCACGAACTCGCCCGAAACGGGAAAATCGTCACGTTTAAATAATTTTTTTTTCTATATGTAACTCGCACGAATTGACACATTTTGGATTTTGGGCAATCACACTTCACACTAATATTATAAAGGCGAAAGTTTGTGAGTGTGTGTGTGTGTGTGTGTGTTTATATGTTTGTTACTTCTTCACACCTAAACCACTGAATCGATTTAGATGAAATTTGGTATAGAGATAGTTTGAGTCCCGGAAAAGGACATAAGATAGTTTTTATCCCGATATTCCCACGGGATCGACATTTACGCGGGTGAAACCGCGGGGCGCAGCTAGTATTATTTAAAAGTGACCTTTTGCCCATGGTGACTTGGTGTTGGTAAGTTTCAATATGAATGCAAAACAAAAGGACCACAAAACATTTTTCTTCCAAAGGACAAACTTTTTTGAGTGATTGTAGCTAGCCGTATGTGGAAATCAGTGTTTCATGGTCATTCAATAAATTAATAGACTATTATTAGGGGGCTCGTGTTCCAACAATTGGTAATGACCGCCGAACCAATCCGGCCGAGCCGGACCATCGACTCGTCAAGCACCAATGTCAACGAGCAAATTTTTTTTTATAAATGAAATGTTTTTTCCTGTTAGCTGATCTTTTAAGACACTTTTATACCTCAATATTTTGTTGGTTAACATTTAAAACCAAGATCGCGCCGGAATTTTATAGCTGACTGATCTCTGAGAAGAAATGCCGGAACAAACTCAAAAGTCTCTTAGTAAAACCTACACGAAGCACAGGGGAGCCGCGTGTTGACTCCCGGCCCCCGTAGGCGCGGGCCTGCGGACGGAGAGTAATGGGTAGCTGACCGTCCGTTCAGGACCAGGCCCGTGCCGGACGGCGCGTACGTGTTCCACGCGCGCCTCAAAGAGATGTCAGCAAAAAGGAAGGGGCCTGCCAGGGCCGAAGCCTGCCGGCGGTGCGGGATTGTCCGAAAGAGTTATCGCTACCCCGGAACATAAAGGGCGAAGGAAGGAACACGGATGGGTTTTAGTCAGTAAGAGTCTGACACTTCCTTCCGCTCCACCCAGAGCGGGAGGGGTCATTTGATGATTTCCCATCCATAAAAAAAGGGGCCGTATTTTCTATGACACAAACAGGGCCGGATTAACCATTAGGCAGAGCAGGCAACTGCCTAGGGGCCCCGCATCGGCTAAGGGCCCCGCGTGCGTACAAAAGTAATTAAAAATGTTTCACACAGTGAAAATCTAATCAATGGCAATAGGTATTATTGCTTTTTTTCAACGCCTACTGTCAGTTTATGAAATACTTCATACTTACAGAACAGAACCATCTAGTATCAAGTAGCTAATAATATGGATCATTGTCGATACTGGTGATTGAAAATGATGTATTGGAAAAGGTCAACTTTCAAGATGTTATGAACGATTTTGTATCCAAAAAAGTTAGAAAAGTTAATATTTAAACTTAATGTACTGGACAAAAATATTTTCTTTCGTTTATTGTTTTTATTGCATTTAACAAGAAAAAGTTAAAATTAAAACACCCGCGTTTTATTTTTCTTTCCTGCTCCATCATGAGGCCGTGAGACGGTATCATCTCATATACTATTCCTAATAAGACCTGAATCATCACTTATCTAAAACCTATCCATTTAGACCATTTCGATGAGCCCAAATAATCTTTTACTGTACGTTCCTGAGCTGAGGAGTTAAGCATCAGTCCAGTGATGCTGATGATGCTATTACTCACATCTCTTCATCAAGTCTAAAAGAGTTGATGATCTTCAAACGGCTGAAAATGGGCCCCGAGAGTTGCATTGCCTACGGGCCCCGACATGGTTAATCCGGCCCTGGACACAATGAACGAAACCGCGCGAAATGAACGCGAGGCTAGCGTGATTGGCTAAGGAATTGACGCGGTTTTGAAGTAATGAATAATCAAGGAGTGGTATAGTGAATTAAGGTCCTGATAACGTAAAGATTTTGCTATACTGTTACCTCATCCATACTCATATACTAATCCATACTAATATTATAAATTCGAAAGTAACTTTGTCTGTCTGTATGTTACCTTTTCACGCCTACACCGCTGAACCGATTTCGATGAAATTTGGTATAGAGATAGTTTGAGTCCCGGGAAAGGACATAGAATACTTTTTATCCCGATATTCCCACGGGTTCGAGACGTATGCGGATGAAACCGCGGGGCGCAGCTAGTATTTAATTAAATAGACTTCACATACTTACATTGATGTAATATAACTACACAAACACCGAATATATCACTTATAGATTAACATAAAATAAAACTAGGTACTAATCTAATCTTTGAGCGACACGACTGCTTCAAAAGGCAGCGTATCTACAACTGTTGTTGATTTAAGCTAAGCCGGCCGGCGCGCGCGGCTATGACTTATTATTACGTAAGTTATCAGTATCACTTATCATAATTAACATAAATAACACTGTAATCATATTTGAATAGTTATTATAAAAAACGATAGCTGAGGCATTTAGTTAAGGTGATTGGATAGTGACACTTTTTCATACATTCTTTCGGGGTACAAGTCTCGATACATAAACGATTTTCGCAGAATAAAAGCACATAGAATTGTTTTTACAGACAACTTTTTTTTTTATGTATGGGAAATCATCAAATGACCTCTCCCGCTCTGGTTGGAGCGGAAGGGAGTGTCAGACTCTTACTGACTAAAACCGATCCATATTCCTTCCTTAGCCCTTTATGTTCCGGGGTAGCGGTAACCCTTTCGGACAATCCCGCACCCCCGGTAGGCTTCGGCCCTGGCAGGCCCCTTCCTTTTTGCTGACATCTCTTTGAGGCGCGCGTGGAACACGTACGCGCTGTCCGGCACGGGCCTGGTCCTGATCGGACGGTAAGCTACCCATTACTCTCCGTCCGCAGGCCCGCGCCTACGGCACAGTAGACAGATACGAACAGTACGGAAACTACGTACAAACGGTCGCAACGGCACACTCACACAGACGCGCGCATCTACGGTACTCCTAAGCGATGGTCGGGGTACTCTCAGTCACGGGTGCCGTGTTGGAACGAATAATCGTGTATTTAATTTATTCCTTGCGCCACGGATCGTCCATCTTTTTAATAAAAACTGTTTGATCTCGACTTCTTCAAAACCGGAGCTTTCCTTTTTTAAACTCCCTGCTGATCTTGAAAGGTAAGAATGATTTATTGTTATAATCGATATCGAATAATGGCTCGTGCGATCATGCACCGACGTGAATTTATTTGTAAATCAAAGATGGCGGCTGCTAACATTTTTTTCGTCATGGGTGTCGTAGGTAGTTAAAGAGGTTGCCAAAATCGTTAGTGAGGTCAAAATCTAAATCCAAGATGGCGGCTGTGAAATTTTTCTATTTATTTGTCATGGGTGTCGTTTTCATAGTTTTCGAGGGTGCTAAAGCCGATAGTGAGGTCAAAATCTAAATCCAAGATGGCGGCTGTGAAATTTTTCCATTTATTTGTCATGGGTGTCGTTTTCATAGTTTTCGAGGGTGCTAAAGCCTATAGTGAGGTCAAAATCTAAATCCAAGATGGCGGCTGTAAAATTTTTCCATTAATTTGTCATGGGTGTCGTTTTCATAGTTTTCGAGGGTGCTAAAGCCGATAGTGAGGTCAAAATCTAAATCCAAAATGGCGGCTGTGAAATTTTTCCATTTATTTGTCATGGTTGTCGTTTTCATAGTTTTCGAGGGTGCTAAAGCCTATAATGAGGTCAAAATCTAAATCCAAGATGGCGGCTGTGAAATTTTTCCATTTATTTGTCATGGGTGTCGTTTTCATAGTTTTCGAGGGTGCTAAAGCCTATAGTGAGGTCAAAATCTAAATCCAAGATGGCGGCTGTGAAATTTTTCCATTTATTTGTCATGGGTGTCGTTTTCATAGTTTTCGAGGGTGCTAAAGCCTATAGTGAGGTCAAAATCTAAATTAAAGATGGCGGCTGTGAAATTTTTCCATTTATTTGTCATGGGTGTCGTTTTCATAGTTTTCGAGGGTGCTAAAGCCGATAGTGAAGTCAAAATGCGCGTCGCTCGACCAATGCCTAGTTTAATCCTGCACCTTACCGTTTCAATTCGAGAATGGGTGTAATAGTAATTAAAGAAAACAATATTTAAAAAAATATATCTCTATTATTCGTAATTATAAATTATTTACTGAAAAATACTTTCGCCTGCTACATGTAAATTTTACAGTGTTCTCTTTTGTTCTCTTTTAAAACAAGAACGAAAAATTTCATCCAATACGCTCGACGCATTTTCAAAAAGTTGGACGGTCCGTGGTCTCTGTTTTATTAGTACAACTTTTATTGCGTTTTATTTGGTCTATAAAAAAATTATTAAAAAAGTCCGCAATGGTCTGCGGATCATCACCACATTGTTTACCATCTAAGTATATTAATTTGATTGATTTCGCTTTTTGGCACATTACACATTGTTTTACTAATAACGTTCCAAGTAGCCCTACATTTGTTATGAGCTGTATGGATAAAGTAATTATTCTGAGACTTTTTTGTCAGTTTTATAACACGTTGTAATCTACTCGCAAAATTTTTTAAATTGTTTTTTTTTTATGATATTTCGATTCTTACGATACTTCCATAATAATTGCTGTTTACGCATGCAGCATTTTTTTATTCCTTGTGTCTTCCACTTTGTTTTTGTTTAATACATTTATGAAGTCGCCACATAATATTATTTTCTTTTTACTGTAGCACTACTTCCCAAGTAGTCGGTTTAAAGTATCGAAAAATGTGATTTAACATAATTACGAAGAATAAAGATATTTTTTAAAAATATTGTTTTCTTTAATTACTATTACACCCATTCTCGAGTAGAAACGGTAAGGTGCAGGGTTAAACTAGGCATCGGTCGAGCGACGCGCATTTCGACTTCACTATCGGCTTTAGCACCCTCGAAAACTATGAAAAAGATATTCACGACGAAAATTTTGAATTTTTTCGCAGTCGCCATCTTGGATTTACGTTTTGACCAGAAGGAGGGAAAGATAATCAGTCAACTTCTAACCGCACACCACGTTAAAAACTTCGTTACTATAAAACACATCAATTTTACAGACATTAAGAGTGACAACCCTAACGCTCCAATGAGTCGTAGGTATTTATTTCAACAAATAGGCCTAGTTTCCATACTGTTCATATTTATACTGTGCCTACGGGGTGGCCGGGAGTCGTCACGCGGCTCCCGACGCCCGGAGTGTCTCCCGCGGCGGCTGGGACGTGAGGCTCTCTCCCTCAGCCATCCCGCCATCTCCTTTGCTAACATGACTGCTTCGCTGAAGGAGGTGACTGCCTCCCACTCCCTCTCGCCCGGACCATGGCTTGAACCAGGACCGTACGCGAGAGGTCGCCGCTTTTTTTTTACTGACAACTGTCACTAGGTTTAAAAGTGAAGTATGATACAAGGTGTACGATTTTGAAGTGAAACTTCTTTAGGCGCGCTTGACTTGGGGAGTAAACTGGCGAATGCGTTACGAAAACGTGTGATCGGGCGAGTAGGGAAGGTACGTAAAAAATAGCTGGAAATACCTGGTGTAAAAACCCGGTCCCGGTCGCATAAATATGCGACCGGGTTTTTACACCAGGTATTTGCTTCCAAGTACGCACACCAGGTACCGACTCAAAATACTTGCAACCACTATTAAGTATCTTATACGGCTACTCGCTCAAATACGTAGGTACTCAACCGCGTTAGTTTTCGCAAATGCGATCATGCTCCTTATCAGTAAGAGTCTACGGAACAATTTCGTATGCAAGTATTTTTTACTTTTATGGTCTTTTGCTTATATCTCGAAAATGGTTCGTCCTATCGCAAAAATAATGAAAATTTCGACCCCCTTTATAATACCCATAAACTCCTAAAACTCAACATATAGGTAATAATTTTTCATATTTTCCATACAAAAAGTGAAAAATTCCTTAAAAAACACGCCAAGGCCGCCCCCTCCGCGCCTGCGGCTCTAATGCCGGGGCCACACTATAAGGGAAAATCGCGATAAGTTGTTTCTTATTGGCTGACATCGTAGGTCCAGCCAATGAGCATCAACTTATCGCGCAAATCTTCGCGTTATCGCGATAGTCTGGCCCCAGCATAATTCACGGGGTAGGGCAAATAAGTATCACGTGTCGACGAATCGCGACTGTCAAATTCGATTTTTGTTGTGTCAAAATTATTGAAGTGAAACTTTTTACGCACACTTGACTTGGAGAGTAAGCTGGCGAACGCGTGACGTAAGCGTTACGAAAAGTGTGATCGGGCGAGTAGGGAAGGTACGTATTTACGCGACCAGGTTTTTACACCAGGTATCTGCTTCCAAGTACGCACACCAGGTACCGACTCAAAATACTTGCAAGACTATAAAGTATCTTATACGGCTACTCGCTCAAATACGTAGGTACTCAACCGCGTTAGTTTTCGCAAAAACGATCATTCTCCTTATCAGTAAGAGTCTACGGAACAATTTCGTATGAAAGTATTTTTTACTTTAATGGCACAGTTAATGGTTTGCAAGTATTTATTTGTAAACGCGATTTTGCTCCTTATTTATAGGAGGTCATTGATCAATTTCCTATGCAAGTAGTTTAATTCCAACGGGGCTTTTGAATACGCGATTGTACTTCTTATCTGTATGAAGTTATGAATTAATTTTCTATGCAGATAGAAAATACTTGAAAGTATCTCGCTCCGTCGTACCTCGACGCTCGAGTACGTAGGTAATCAAATAGTTCAACAACCGCGTTTGTTTACGCAAATGCGATCATGCTCCTTATCAGTAAGAGCACAGAATACTTAATAATACTACGTACAGAAAGGACACTCCCTTCCTCGCCCTCATATCAGATACCGCACCTCACCCCGCACTTCGAGGTATTCGTCGCTGACTCTTTAGCAAGGGCGCTCGCGAACCGCAGCGCTGTATTGCTGACACGAACACACAATAATTATGCGATTTAAAAGTTTTATTTGAGTTTTAATCACGATGGTTGGATATTGTGATGCTTTTCCGAATTCGTATTTACATAAACTGTTTGTAAGATTTCGCATTTTTAATAACATGCGATTTAATAACCGATTATTTACAGATAAGTCATTTTTAAACTAAACTATTTTAGTGTTTTTATTTCATTACGAATTCGACTATATAAATAAACAATTGAACTACATGGTCACTTCATAATAATGCACATATGCGGGCAGCGCCGCCGCCGCGCCGTCGTCGTTCGGTTCCCCGACACAAATTGCTTTCCGCGCCATTTTTTTTACGCTACTAGAGTTCACGCACACATTTGCACATACACAAACGTCATTTGTTTATGTAGTAGTAATAGGTAACTATTTTGCGAGCGTTGTATGGAGTGTCCGAGGTGTGGTAAGAGTCTACGGAACAATTTCGTATGCAAGTATTTTTACTTTAATGGTTTGTAAAAGTATTTATTTGTAAACGCGATTGTGCTCCTTATTTATAGGAATTCACGGGTCAATTTCCTATGCAAGTACTTTTTACTTCCAACAGGGCTTTTGTTTGATTACGTAATTGTATGTACTTATTTGTATGAAGTTATGGATCAATTTTCGATGCAGATAGAAAATACTTGAAAGTATCTCGAGCCCTGGTTTTAGGCCCTGGTTCTTAAGGTGGACGTACTTGGAAGCCCTGGTACTCGATTTTGCAAGTACGACCCATGTCTACGGGCTACGGGCGAGGCGAACGGGAGTTGTGTGGGGGATATATGCAAGAGAAAGCAGTGCGCGCGCACATTTTTTTTCTCTCCTCCTCTCATAGCCAAATACGTTTGAAGTTTCACTTCAGTCGTGTGGTCATAAGCACACTCGGTTTTTTTTTGTAATTATATCATGCCCGGCAAGTTTCATGTGATTGTGCTTTTAGGTTTAAAAAAGGACTAGAGGGCGCTGTAAGTCCGTCAACGATGGGCCAACGGCCCATCTAAAAGTATGTAGTTCGATACTTCGAAATGAACCCTACTCCTGATTAATTAACCTTTTCGGAGGGGCAAAACACATCGTGAGTAAGGGCAACTGAATTCTTTCAAAAGAATTTCTTAAAAACTATAGTAATTTTCAAGTCCTTTAATTTTTTTCATCCGTCACATGCGGAAAATCATAATTTTCATGCATACAGGGACAATAAGAATGCACCTTAAGGGAACTACATGACCTAAAGCGCGGTCACTGTCGAAATGTATAGAAAAGAAAGAGAAGCGCGATGACACAACGCTGGTAATTTATTGCAAAATATGAAGCAATGTTCTATGTTATGGGTTTGGTTTCCGCACTTAGTCCTTCAAATGGACCATTGTGCGTGCAATAAATATGAAGCAATTATTCGATTTCCAAAAAATCTATTGTTTGGACTAAAAAATTAAAAGACTAGAGTGCTAGAATAATCTGACAAAAAATCAGAATGATTGTATGTATATTAGTATGGTTTTTATTGTAAAAATAATGTCTTAGAGGTATTTTTTTCATGATTTTTTTCTATCGTATCAAATTAGTTGTATTATGTTTTCAACACACTATCTACCTAGCATATATCCTGAAGTATATCATATATTTTTCTGATTTTGTTTACTTTAGTCGATCATAATATATTTTCATTGCTTCTGAAACTTGCGTTTTTTGCGTTTAGGTCCTGTAATCCCATTACGAATGAACTAGAGACAAGTACAAAAGAAAACAACAGCTTAAAACCGTAAAAAATACTTTAATAACTCTTAACCAAATTACAGTTCAGTCTTCTTATTCTTCTGATGCCACTCTTTGAACGCTTTGACCGCCTTGAACACGTCTGCAGCAAAGACCTGGGGCAGCTCGAAGGCCAAGAAGTGCCCTCCATCTTCCAAGACGGTGGCGTTTATGAAGTTGAGGTACTTCCTGTTCAGGAGGCTGGGAGGTTGGTATATCATTTCATTCTTCGCTTGCAGGGCCCAGGTTGGGACCGGAGTTGTGATACTGTAAAAGTAGTTAATTTTTAGTTATGAAGAGTGAGTTTGACCTTGAAAACATTCAAGGCTTGTAAAATGTAGAAAAATCGAGGTTATTTTTGTTAGGAGCAATAAAATAGTATTATAATAAGTTGGCAACCCCGTTGTTGCGAACCCCTAATATCCGTTCTGTCATGGCGGCTTTAACTGTGTAACCGTTGTAACGTTGTTGTAAAACTCCCATCATCAATACATATAATAAAAGGTGTATCATTCTTCACCTGGATTTATTTTCAAGTCCTAATAACATTTTTTACAGTATGAGACAGCAGGGAGTGACCTCCGCGCGCGAATGAATTCTCGTAATTTCAATCTGTCAAAAATACTTCTAATTTCCCTACATTATGACAATTTTTGACATTTGTTTGTCGCCGAGATGAGACTGTGACTAGATCTTGAACGTTTTAAATTACGAGAATTGGCCTTCTGAGATCAGAGTGGCAATTCTCGTAAGAACATTCGTTCTTAAAATTACGAGAATTGCCCCTCACGTGTTTTCAAAAAAATTGTAGTTATTAAAAAAATGGCAGTGACAGCCTAGTGGTGTGACCGGCGGACTGCCAAGTCATAGCTCTCGAGTTCGAACCCAAGACACACACCCCTGACTTTTCGGATTCATGAGCGTATTGTATAATAATCACTTGCTTCAAAAACGGTGAAGGAAAAGATCGTGAGGAAACCGGCATGTCCTAGAACCAAAAATTCGAAGACATGTGACATCTACCAACCCGCACTGAGCCCACTCCCTCTCACTGAGAGGAGGCCTGTGTCCCCAGCACTTGGAACATTATGATTAGGCATAATGAACTTTATGCCAATCATAATACGATAGGTAGAGACAGCTAACCTTTATAAAACTGTACTTACTGGTCCAACTTTTGATCCCTAATTTTCCTTGAAAAGTTCTCAGCATAGTATCTCATGGAAGTGGTAATGGAGTTAGTAGACCAGTAGATCATCAGGTTGTCAATGAGTTGGTCCTTCGAGAACCTGAGACCCAGTCCACCATCAGCCTTAGCTTTGTTCGCTTGGTTAGTCCATGTGGAGAATTTCTCCAAGATGTATGCCAAGAGACCAGCAGGGGAATCAGTCAGAGGCACACCTGGGGACAACGATGACAACGATGTTACAAGAATTCTAGAAGAAGTAAAAGGCAGTTGGTTTTTGGAAACATAAGAGATGTGAGAGGCTAAAGATAAAGATGTATTTACTTATTTGTTTAAACATGTGTAACATGATACATAGCTGATATGTACATATGGATGGAAAAATATTTCTGGTTTATCATGTTTTGCCATATTTGGCGTACAAAATAGGCTTCAAGCATTGTTCCCAATTTTAAGAAGCTAACCAATGGTGATGAAATATATTATGGAGAGTAGACTAGCTGCGCCCCGCTCTTTCACCCGCATAATTTTTGATCCCGTGGGAATATCGGCATAAAAAGTAGCTTATATGTTAATCCAAGGTGTCAGCTACCGCAATACAAAATTTTATCAAAATTGCTCCAGCCGTTTGAGCGTGAAGAAGTAACAAACATAAACACACACACAACCTTTCGCCTTTATAATATTAGTGTGATTAGTGTGATAATATATTGTATCCTAGCTGTAGGTAATATTTTAAACTACTCATGTCGTCTCCATTTGCTGTTACCCTGTGATCCGGCTTACTATATTACCTTGAATATATATTTTTCTATATCTATTTGGCTTAATAAAAGAGCCAGCAAAAAAAAGGCACTCCGGGAATGCCGACAGAAGTGAAAACAAAACAGAAACAGTAGTGCTATTCTGTAATTTATCTCACCGTGAAAACAAAAGTGAAGCAAGCTTAAAGTGAGCTGTCAACAGTGGCAATCCCTAGCATGAGGTGCAATGATAGCTCACTTCACCTAAGTTATCACGGTGAGATTTTTACAGAATAACACCGAATACTTTGCCATCACTCACTGACATATCAGATATACATTAAAACCAAGTACATGCCGAGGACAGCCGAACACATCCGAAGCGGTGTCGGTTATGGTAACAGTGGCGCGAATTCAATGGCTATTTCCCATCTCAAAAAATTCCCAACGCACCTTAAGAAGTTTTCAGTTCAAAAATGAGATTGTGTTTAAAAAGAAAATTAAAATATTGAACTTACCAACTGTATCAGGTTTTGTAGCTTGGATGTGCATGTAGCCGAATTCTTCCATTAGGTAGGCAAAGAAACTTGACAGTGGGTACATCCTGTCTGCTAGGTGGTCCTCAACTACGAGGGATGGGAAGAAGGCTCCGATGAACATCCTTATCATTGCGCAGGAGTTCTGTAGCAAACAATAATATTAGTATGCCATTTGCAATACAATAGGAAAGGCCATGTAAACTGATACTGCTGAACAAAATATTCACTTTAAAAAAGCTTTGGTTAATAAAAAACTGGTCTTTTAATAAAAAAAAAACCGGTCAAGTGCTAGTCGGACTCGCAAACCGAGGGTTCCGTACAAATTTGTAGGTATGTAACTACACGGTACAACAAATTTACGGTTTTCGGATTTTTTCCTATACTTGTACTACATGACATTGCTACTTGCCAAATTTCATGATTCTAGGTGAATGGGAAGTACCCTATAAACCTATAAATTTTGATTCAATTGAGTGTCTAAATATACGTTTTTTTGCGGCATGAACGGCCGTATCTTTTTTTACGTTAACTGAGAAGTTTGATTTTTTCACAGTTTCAAGAGACTGTAGACCTGATGAATGGTTTTAATTTCAACTTGATAACTCCACGCGTTCCCAAGATAAAGGGTCTTGACAGACAGACAGACAGACGGACAACAAAGTGATCCTATAAGGGTTCCGTTTTTTTCCTTTTGAGGTACGGAACCCTAAAAAAGAATCGAAGAACATGTTATTTTATATTTATTCGATTTAAATTTTCCGGAGGACAAAGACTCACTTGAGAGAACAGCATATTGGAATGGTGCCCCAGGATGTCTTCAGGGAAGAGAGTGGACATGGCGGCGACAATGCCCGCGCCCCAGTCACCTCCCTGCACGTAGAACTTCTGGTGTCCCAGACGGTTCATCAGGTTCCTGAAGATGACAGCGGTTTGGGGCATACCAAGACCGGGTCGTACCGCAGGCTGTGAAAGATGTCATAGAACATTTTTAGATTTATGGGCTTACTATACAGTGTGGTGATTAGGACAGTACAGCGGTTATTAAAAGTTGTTATTAGTCTATTAAAAAAAATAAAATAAACAATTTTCCAAAAAAATGAAACAAATATTTATTTTTCGCATTTCCGAAACTTTTTTTCAAACAAACCTTGTCCTGGCAATACCGAACACACCAAAAAAGTAATTATCCAATTTGGCGCAGTCGTTTGGAAGTTATGCGCGTACCTACATACAATTCGGCGATTCATTTTTATGGTTTTCATATTAGGTACCACTACCACGGCTAGAATGTTAATTGTTATACTTATAAATAATTTTAATTGTGTATAATTAAAATACGTGATGTAGAATTCGTGGTTTCAATTAATGTGATAACCTAATCTCCACACTGTATATTCCGCGACGGTAAATATAAATGTTTGAACTTACATCAGAGAAGCCATATCCAGGTATACTGGGGATGATCAGCTCGAAGACGAAGTTGTATCCTGGCGTCTGTTGGGTGAGCAGAGGAATTGCCTCGTAGAACTCTCTAACAGAGCCTGGCCAACCGTGCACCATGAGGAGAGGAACTGTCTGCACGTCTTTGGGAACCTGAGGAAGCATGGTCATATAATATTTACGTGTGAGATTTATAGAAGACTAACTGTGCCCCGCGGTTTCACCCGCATAAGTGTCGATCCCGTGGGAATATCGGGATGAAAAGTATTATTTGTGTAAATCCACGGTATCAGCTACCTCCATACCAAATTTTATCAAAATTGGTCTAGCCGTTTGTGCGTGAAGAAGCAACAAACATACAAACACACTCAGAAACTTTTGCCTTTATAGTATAATAACCCCCTTACTAATAAACGTTTTATATCAGATGAATAGTTACGCACCGTTTTCTCTCTTTCAGTCATCAGTAATAATTTGACTTTTGAAAGAAGAAGACGAAGCGTTGTGTAACTATACCAGGGGCGTAGCTACCGCCGTATCTGCCGTATCAATTATACGGGGCCCACGGGCCACGGGGGCCCCCAATGTGCGTAAGCAAAAGTTAATAAAAACTTCCCGAATTATTTTTTATTTCACAAATGACAAAAGTCAAAAAAAGCAAATCAGCTATAAATGTTTCAATAAATCAGTTTGCCAAAAAAAAGGCAAGGGGAGAGTGTATACTTAATTTGAATTGTTTGTAAAAAAATTGGAAAAAGTGACAGTAGTTAATTATGATGAATAAAAATTTCTTTTAATATTATGCAAAAAAATGTTTTTCTTTTGTGAGAAATCTTTACCCTTCATAAGGGCCCCCAAACAAATTTTTATACGGGGCCCCGCCAAGCCACGCTACGCCACTGAACTATACAGACGCTATACAACGTTTATTAGTAAGGGGGATAGTGTGATTAGTATGAAGTAGTGTGACAAAGAACCAAATAATTCAAAGATTAACATCTTTTTTAGCTTTCCATTAAAACTGGGGATTACTCTCTAAGTTTGTCAACGAAGATACGGGTCCATTCGAAAATAGTATTTAAATATAGATGATACAATCATCGATATTTCGGAAAAACCCTACTCCTGATTAATTAACTTTTTCGGACGAGCAAAAACACATTAGGAGTAAGGACAACCGTCAAATCACGTTGACATTCATTATTAGTTCGGGTCCTAAACTAATCTTTATGTCTGTAGATAATACGGAGTATAAAAACGCCATAACTTCGGCTACTCCAGGTACTTGGTACAGTCGGTTATAGCAATTAGCTGACCCACCTTTATAATTCATTATAAACCTAACCTAACCTTTATTATTAATTTTTTATTTTTCATTTTTTAATTTCTTTTTTATTCATTTTATAATTCTTTTATATTTTATTTACTTTGCTTGAATAAATAAAATATAAAATAATTATAAAATTCTATCAATTTGTATTCTAAAAAATCAAAAAAAAAAAAACAAAAATCATTTATGCAAAGCTAAGTCAGCTAATTGTTATAACAGGCTGTACCAGGCTCCAAGGTTCCTCATTGATTAGCTGAAACTCACCTGCGGCTTAACCCTGATGAAATGAATATCCAATCCTTGGATATTGGTTTTGAAGTGAGGGAACTTATTGAGGAAGACCTCTCTTTCACTGAAGTTGTACTTATCAGCCCAGTAGTTCAACCAGCCGTCTATTTGAGCGGTGTTGAACCCGTACTCAAAGGCAACGCCTTCGAGAGGTGGTGTGAACTTACGGTGGTTCTTCAGGCGGTATTTGAGGTCTTTCACCATCTGAAACAAAGCATGATTTTAAGGTGATATGTTGAAAAAATTGTGGTTTTTCTATTTCGTGTAACTTGTTAATAATGTGGAATAGGGATTTATTATTATGGTATATGTTTTTTGACTCTTTGGTCTAGTATCAAGTAAATGGAATACACGATCCAATGAATTTTACTCGATACAAAAAAAAAAAAAACTAGTATTTAGCTGCATCCGATTAGACTGGAAGCCGACCCCAACATAGTTGGGCAAAGGCTAGGTAGATGACGATGACATTATATTTTTGTTGCTAGGTATTGATAAAAAAACGGCCAGTCACGATGAGTGTTAAAGACAATATTAAAATAATAAATATGACTTAAAGATAAGGCAGTCTTACGTGAAATAAAGGCATATCTTGCAACCAGGTTGTCGTAATTATACCTACGTCTGGCAATTGAAGATTCGGCTCCCTCATGTGACTGTTCCTAAATGACCCTAGGCTGATAAAATTTTCGTTTTTCCTAATTGTGTTTAGGTCGGTTCCCCTAAGGGGGAAGAGCCGCACCCTACCCCGTACGACTTTGTAGAGCTCGTCTCCAGGCTGGACACTCTTCCACCGATTGTATTTGAATTCCCAAGAAGTGTTTTGCCTTGTTCCCCAGTTAGTCCCTATGTGGATTTGAACTAAAAAGAAAACAATAAAAAAGTGGCACTCCGGGAGTGCCGACAGAAGTGAAAACTTGAACAATTACGTGTGTATATTTTGAATCGTCATATAAAAATATATATTATATTTTGAATTGTTTTAATTTGATTTTTTGACAATTTTTAGCTAAAATTTGTAGTTTTTTTTTCGTTTTCTTTCTATTTGTGTCTCACTTAGTTCAAAATTTCGATAACGTGGAAATGGTCGGATATTCATAGTCCACTAGAGCCAAACAGTCTGAACTTCATTTGAAGGACGTGAGATAAACAAAAAAATACAATTTCTTTTTGTGGTCTCGTGTAACGATCACTTTAAAAAAAAGAGATTTGTAGGTCTTGTTTTAACAACTTACTCATTACATAAAAACTTTTTTACAAAAAAAAAAAACAACCGACTTCAAAAAAAACACTACAAAGTGATAAATAACTTTAATTTCGGAAGTCGGTGTCGTTGATTCCGCATTTTCGTTTTTTGACACCGACTTCCGAAATTAAAGTTATTTATCACTTTGTAGTGTTTTTTTTGAAGTCGGTTGTTTTTTTTTGTAAATTTTTTTTTATTTTTCACTTTTTAGTTGTACCTACCCCACAAAAAAGTAAACAAAAAGATCGTTAATGTAGACAATGTAGATAATTTTTTTGATTTTTGTTGATTTTTCAAAAACCGCTTGTCCGATTTCGATAAAATTTTCATGGGACCATTTGGAAAGTATACCCTTTCCAAAAAAAAGATTTTTTTAAATCGATTGGCAAACGACGGAGTTATGCGCGAACAAACACAAAAAAAAAAAATACAAACATTCGAATTGAGAACCACCTCCTTTTTTAGAAGTCGGTTAAAAATCCTGGGTAATCAAGATATTAAAAAATCCTGGGTACAATATTATCGTACAGATTAAGCTAAGTGAAACTGTCAAATTTTACCAATGAACTTTGAACCTTATGCTTTAGCGATAAAGTTGAAAATATATTAAAGCAATTTGACAGATTGTAGTAGCTTGATGTGCCGGCGTCAGTACCTGGGATTTTGTTTTGATTCCATGAAGTTCTAGCTTGTTTTTTAGCTTTTCTAGCTTGTTCGTCTACATACAGATCTAAAGAAGGGGCAAATAGCTAAGCCTTTCTTACTAACTGACCAACTCTTTGGCAACTTTAAAGTGCCTGTAAATGATATAATTAAAACTGCTCAGAGGTTGAGTTTGAGTTTGACTGTACCAAAATAATGATATTCCCTTACCGCCTCCTCGAACTTGACTTTAAAAGGCCTGATGGTGCTGTCAGTTTTTCCTTTGAGCTCCTTCGGTCCCCACCATTCTTCATTGTCAAACTTTGGGATGGTTTGTTCACAGCAACCGTTGAAGTAAAACCATGCTGCCACTCCCAAAGCGGCCACCAACACCACTTTCACTAGAAAACCCATGATGATCTGAAAAATAGAATTCATGTAAGTATTTCTGATATTAATCGCGGGTAATTGCGTAAGGCACTAACCCCCTTATTACTGACGACTGAAAAAGAGAAATCGTTGTGTAACTATTCATCATTCAAATTGATTGTATGCATCTGATATAATTATCAGATGAATGAAATAATTATTATTTGTGTATAGTTCTAGTTAAGTTAGGATTTAATTTTGTAATTTTTATTAATTAATTAGGTATTCGTTATTATTTGCTTATTAGATCTTAATGTACCATATACTCAAAAATAGATTCACTTATTTTATACTAACACTTATAATAATAATATGTACAGACGCTAGCACATCAACCTACTACAATCTGTCAAATTTCTTTAATAGATTTTCAACTTTATCACTGAAACATAAGGTTCAAAGTTGATTGGGAAATTTTGACAGTTTCGGGTATGTTGATGTGCTGGCGTCTGTACATGTACTTATATCAAAAATGAAGCAAAAAATCATAGGGCATCAAAAATTCGTCCGCATCGCTGTCAACAGGAAAAGTTCCAAAAAGGCTGGCAGCATTGCCAAGTTATATAACTTGGCAATGCTGCCAGCCTTTTTGGAACTTTTGGCAATGCTAATTCTTTGGCCAAGAAATAGGCCAGCAATCAGGTCACGTGCAGAATCTCGATAAATCAAGTGGGCACTTAACAACTAATACATAAAATACTGAGAAGTAGGTAATTTTCTAAGACAAAGATCTGATACAAATACCGTTACCGACGTATTTTACTGTCGCGCAATCGTGCGCATCGAACCATGAACTCGCTCCCGAGATCCAGTGCGAATATTTACAATTTATTACTAACTGCTTCACCCATAGTGTATACGCTAGCGTGATTAATAGAGCTGAAGAGTTTGTTTGTTTTTACGCGTTAATCTTTGGAACAGAGAGAGAGAGCAGTGTGCAGTGGTGGCCCAGTGGTAACGGCCGCGACTTACGAGTTATAGGTCGCAGGTTTGAACCCAGACAGGCGCTTTACTTTGTGTAAATTATTTCATCAGCACTGCTCTCAAAACGGTGAATGAAAACATCGTAAGAATATGTCCTAGAGCCAAAAATCGAAGATATGTGGCATCTACCCGCACTGGGCCCGCGTACTGATCCAAAAATTCTTAGGTGTTCAGGTGTTCCTTCAAAGGAACTACTAAAGGAACTAGTGAGCACAAAGACGGCCCTCTCCCTCTCACAGAGAAAGGAGGCCCGAGTCCTAGCAGTAGGGACATTATAGGCTGATTATAAAAAAATCTAGAATTACCGTCAGATTGTATAGTCGGATTTGAAATTTCATTTGCTTTTAATAGGCCAATTCTCGAGGAAGGTTTTAGTCAATTTAACATCACGCTACCACATTTAAAAGCCATACCAAAAAAAAATTCATAAAGAACGCTAAGCGAAAATCGGGGGCCGAAATTTCACGCGGACGAAGTCGCGGGTAGAAGTTACTTATTTTTGAGTATTCTGTAAAAATATATCTTCAAAATGTACACGAACATTATTCGCAAGAGAGGGCCTTGAATATAGTCTCCATGTGTGTTGATTCTTTATTAGTACATCCTGCGCGTTCACACTATTCAGCCTTGCTACCAACGCTATTTTCGGATAGCGTTAGAGTTGGAGAAATACATCCATAAAGTCTATCTATACAAGGGTATTGGAATAACACCAACAACCTCTTAAGAGGTCATTGTACTCATCATTATGAACAACTTTTACTATGGGACCAAATCTGAAATCGCGAAAAAAAATCAGCTGTTCCCTACATTTATGTTCGCATACATAATCAGCCTATAATGTTCCCACTGCTGGGACACAGGCCTCCTCTCTGTGAGAGGGAGCGGGCCGTAATCTACCACGCGGGCCCAGTGCGGGTTGGTAGATGTCACATGTCTTCGAATTTTTGGTTCTAGGACATGCCGGTTTCCTCACGATGTTTTCCTTCACCGTTTTGAGAGCAGTGGTGATGAAATAATGAACATGGAACATGGAATGAAGATGCAATTGGAACATGGGGCTGATTATGCAATTTGAAGATACAGACTGCATTGAAGACATTGAAGGCAGTGAAGTGGTAAAGTAATGCATTCACTACCTACTTAGGTACTTAAGTTTTTGTGAACCGCAAAGTCACTGGTTAAGTAACTACCTATATCTATGTAACATCAGGAACTAAAGACCGGTTGAGCAGATAATTTGCGATAATTAGACGTTGAACCACAGACAACGCAAGACTTCGCCGTCATGCAATCGTTGGGGTTATTTATGTGATCAATTTAGATCTTACTAGAATTCTGGACCCAGGACCATCAGGTCCAGTTGAAAACCAGCGTCAAACGAAGCGTCCGACCATGACGAAGTCGCGGTCTGAACCTAGTACATTATCATTTTAAATACTCAACATACCTAATTATCATGCTAGATTTTTTTTTGCCCGGTATATCTCGAATATTTGAAGATAAAAATTCGCTATGCAACAATGTATATTCGCTTTGTACAGACGCCAGCACATCAAGCTACTACAATCTGTCAAATTTCTTTAATAGATTTTCAACTTTATCGCTAAAGCATAAGGTTCAAAGTTGATTGGGAAAATTTGACAGTTTCGGGTAGCTTGATGTGCTGGCGTCTGTACTCTACAAAAACCTTCACAAGTTGAACTTTAGACCATAAAGGTAGGTAGATAAATACTAGAGTAATCTTTGACCTTTTAGGAATTACAAACTTGTATAATTAACACATAGAACAACGACATAGAATTATAATGGAAATAAAAATGTTTTTTCAACACACTTGCCCCAAAAGTGGCTCTTATTGAACCACTTTTAGGTTTATAATGCAGTGTATTTAACACGTACGCTTTTTAATTTTCATTCCCGCAGTAATGTAGAAACGTGCAATTTTTTTTGTGTCAGAATAAGAGCTTTTATGTCTTCTTTTGCCTAGAAATGATAAAAACACAATAAAAAAAAATCAACAACCCATTTTTCACAAAAATATTTGTTAAATAACAATATAATTGCTTCCTCGCAAGTGTGTTGAAGAACGTAGTTTAAAATAAGTGAGCATTGGTCATTGCACTCTTGCATAAAAAACAAAACATTAGCCAATCAGCTAGAAGGCTGAGATCACTGGAAAGGTGGCTCCAGACGTTCCTACCTACATGTATCTCCACTCTTCAAGGTTATTTGAATACTTTTAATTAAGTAACAATAGTGACTTGGAAAGACACAAATTCCAGATAGAAAACGATTCAAGGTCATTATTAAAGCAAGTTTTTAATAATGACCTTGATGTTTTTTCTATCTGGAATTTGTCAGCATCACCCAGGAGTTTGGATTTGTGCCTGGTTGATGGCAATAGGCTCGTCCCCAATTACATGATTACCCGGTCACAACTAATGCAATTGAGCTCACCGGTAGAGTTAAAGGTAATAAAAGGTATGGGTATAGGAGGGTTTAGCTCTCTTTGCGTATTTGGCGCTTTTATGGCACACGCTAGGAAATAATAATTCCAAACTGTCGCCGTTATCGAAATCGATAAGGAGGACTATATCGATGCTCCCTATTAACAATGTCGGTTCCGCAAAAAGACTACTACCTATTCAGTAGAGCAGTTCAAAGTTTGTTTTGGCAATTCTATATTTTGTCTATGTCAGTATATACTTACATACATACATAGTAAACAATACATAAAAGAATCACTGCAAATTTGAACATCCACAGTCTTATATTTTTTTTTTAATCGCCAAAAGAAACTTTGAACTGCTCTACTGAACTGTCTTTTTGCGGAACGATATATTTATAATACTGGCGAAATTTGGGTGTTGTGCACCTACTATAGTTAAGAAAGAAAGAAAAGTATTTATTGCGACTCGTACAGGAAGATCACAAACTAAACACAGTCAAAAATAAAAAAAAAACCAAATTATATTTGTTTTAAGTAACAAAATGAAAAAAGAAACAAAAAATCCTATACGACGCCACGTGTCAAAAGGTCACTTTGTCAGCATGATGTTGCGACATTTAAAAAATAAATGTCGCAGCGCAGGTAGGCGCAGGGTAGGTAGGTACACCTTTGTCCAACCATTCAGGGTTACACAAGGCGTGATGTTATGTTGAATATTTTTGTTTTGTTTTATATATGGCATCTCGTAGTTGACCTTGAGAGGTCGTATTAACTACTTAACCGGACTATCCTGTGGTTGCCTTAAGTAAACTCAAAGCATTTCTATGCTCAAAGCCTTCAGCTAGGGGCGAATATCTAATAGACTAAGCGACTGCACGATAAGGGCACCCCCTTTGGGGAACGAACCTCGGCTTAGGGCGTCGCTGGGGGAGGGCAGCAAGGTGAGACAGGCTGGATCAAATTATTATTATTATTTAAGCTTGATGAGATCTGCGTTTCCTATCTGACTACTCTGAGAAGAAAGGCCTAAATAAACTCAGAGGTCACAGTCAGGAATTTAAAGCTACTACGGCGCGGGCTAGCACTTCATCGAGCAAGAGTCGAGGGGGATTGAATCTTATTTTATTTTTTTTTCCTATATGGCATCTCGTAGTTGACCTTGAGAGGTCGTGACTACTTAACCGGACTATCCTGTTGTTGCCTTAAGTAAACTTGAAGCCTCCAGCCAGGGGTTTGAATCTTAAGCCTCGTATCCACTAGGCAACATTTGACGCGCGACATGTTGCTCAACATGTTTCGCAACTTGTTGAATGTTGACGCGGAACATTTGTTTGTTTGTTTGAACATTTGTTGCGCGCCAGCTGGCAACGTCGCGCGCTGTTGTGCAGCGTTGCCGTACATGTTGAGATTCGCGGGTCGCGCGCCAAATGTTGCCTAGTGGATACGAGGCTTTATTCACGCTGCGCGACTTTATAAATACAAGCATACACAAACACATACAGTACAAGCGACTGTCTGTATCGACGTCTAATACTATTACTCGTGTATTCTGTGGTATCGACTCAATTCATAACTTACTTCTCATTAAAGAATCAAAATCAAAAGTCCAGTTAGCAATTCGATTTTAATTCGCTACCGTGCCGTGTAATATCGCGGGGAGCCACCTTCACACAGATAAAATATGACCCGCAGCCTAATTGGTAACTGCGGAACGCCAAATCGTCAAATGATTCTGATCAGTTGGCTTCATTTCTATCACAATTGGCTTCATTTTACGATTTTCGAATTGCGAAACTCTAGTTTCTGCGCAGGGCCTTAACGTTCATAATTGGTTTCATAATAAACTAGAGTTTCGCAATTCGAAAATCGTAAAATGAAGCCAATTGTGATAGAAATGAAGCCAACTGATCAGAATCATTTGACGATTTGGCGTTCCGCAATTAGGCTGCGGATAATATTTATTGTAACACAAATGTATTGTGAACTATTTATAGACATCAGATAAACATACAACGGCGGGCTGTATCTATGTATGAAAACTGGAATGGGATGACATAAGAACGGGTAGGTATTATCTGTTACGTAATTAAGAACTTGTTTACACTAGAATACCTGATATTTAAACGTTATCATAATTTATCACATAGGTACCTAAACTTTGGACTGATATTAAAAACAATAAAAAAAAATAAGTTCACTTGATTTCTCACTTAGTAACAAATAATGTAAACATATTAACATCGTAACTCTTTGAGACTTATTAAAATGTATTGTCATCAAGTAAACAGTTCAAAAGATAAACAAAACTTACCTACAACAATAAAAATCTTAACTTTTATGAACTAAAACACATTCGAAAACTGTTGATAACATAACATTTTAGTTTACAGCAAAAAATCAAGTGTTTAAAGTGTATAATTATTACGATTGAGCTACTTACGATAACACGTCTGGATACCAACGCTCCGCGCACCGGACTCGTTGATGTAATAATGTAATTGTTTATCAACCGGTGTTCATGTTCAGACACCGGTTTGTGTTGCCAGTGTTCAAAATTTGAATTCTACTGTCAATATTTTTATGGGAGAAAAATAGAATAATTTGCGATTGTGTAATTTTGAAGTTAGCACAATCTACCTATACCTAATGTTCCCACTGCTGGGACACAGGCCTTCTCTCTTTTTGCGAGGGAGTGGGCTGTAATCTACCACGCGGGCCCAGTGCGGGTTGGTAGATGCCACATGTCTTCGAATTTTTGTTTCTAGGACATGCCGGTTTCCTAAGCATGTTTTCCTTCACCGTCATGAGAGCAGTGGTAATGAAATTATTTACAAAAGTAAAGTGCCTTTCTGGGTTCGAAGTTCGAACCCACGACCTACAACTCGTAAGTCGGGACCAATATCACTGAGCCACCACTGCTCCTACAGCCTACTACTTTTTGAAAGATGGCTGGTTTATTTTGATTTTCTGCAAGTCATCCTAAAATGGGCCGTAGGCATGTAGGTCGAGTTGATGAATTACTCATTTGTACGCCCTCTGGCGTAAGGTGACTGTTTCAGGTAGCCCGCGAAATTCAAATATTCTTACGTTTTTTGCAATTTGCAAGTCAGTATTAGGTTGTACGGTGACCAAAATTTGGAAGGATGCATTTACAGTATTAAAATCATTAAAGTCATCAATAGAACTCTAGGCCACGTAGTCCTAACATCATGAAATTGTCGTAGTTAGGATTACCTGGGCTTATAGAGTTGTATAATTCTGTAAACACATACTTGTTACGGCTACCGCGCACTCTTTATTATCTTTATATAGCATTATTATTGTATCTTTGTAAAACAGATGAACAAATTACTTATGAGTTAACTAAGATAATGCCAATTTAGACGATTTTGATAGATAAGTTGACAAATCGCACTGTACCATACATCGTGCGTAATTGCGTAACACACATAAGGCCCCCGCAGATAGGTGCGACTCGATTCTGGTAGAGCAATTTCTATGAATTTTTCAAGAAATTGTTTTAATAGAGTCGTGTCGCGCCTGTCTGCGGGAGCCTTAACAGTAGGAATGTCTTTCATTTTGACAGTTAAACAACATTTATTGTGTTATTCCTATTTACTTGAACGGATTTAATGGATTAGCAATATCCTTCAAAATGATTCAGATCGAGAGTTTGTTACACATTATGATGCAGCTCGAAGCGGCGGTGCTTGGTGAGGCCTATGTCCAACAGTGGACGTCTTTCGCCTGAAATGTTGATGATGTGGTGATTCGAAAATCTACCAAAGATCTACAACATAGATTACTAGGCAACACTGTTATCTATCTTAAATAGTAATCAGCTAACCACATCTCGGACTCAAATAGCGTAATGTTATTTATACTTGTAGTTGTGTGGCTTGCATTTAAAACAATCGCGAACTCACGTTAATGTCATTATGAAACACTTTCATACTCATAAGGATCTTGTATTGTAAACTAGCTTCTGCACGCGGCTTCACCCGCGTCACAGATAATATAATACTCTAACGTCTCTAACCCGCGTGGTTGTCGGGAATTGTCCCACGGGAACGTGCTACCGGGACAAAAAGTAGCCTATGTCCTTCCCTAGGATGCTATCTATCTCTTTTATCGAAATCCGTCCTGTGGTTTAGGCGTGAAAATGTATAAGATTGGGTTTCATGGGGTTTATTTTTGTGCGTGAAAACCCAATTCTTTTTTTTTTTCTAAAATAAAAGTATCCTCAGTTACAGTTATAATATCAGCTATCTGCCAGTGAAAGTCCCGTCAATATCGGTCCAGCCGTTTCAGAGATTAGCTGGAACAAACACACAGACAAACACTTTTAATTTTTTTTTTTGTTATTAGTTATAACTACTGCCTAATATGCATTTAGTAAAAAGCTGTTATTTTGACATAGGTAATAGGTAATACGGGCTGGTGTCCGCAACTCCATGTCAATGCGCGTATTTTGCGTATTTTGACATAACAAACCTGTTACAAACAGACACTTCAATTTTATTTATTTTTTATGTAGTACTAGCTGACTCGGAGAACTTCGTACCGCCTTAGAATGAAATAATGTGACAAAGTTCAATAGACACGTGGCGCCATCTGTTATCATAATAACGTTATTGTTGTTTTTCTCGGGAACAGCACTTTTTTTCGGGATGAAAGGTACCCAATGTCCGTTTCTGTACACCTGACAACGTATATGCAAAATTTCAGGATGATTGGTTTAGTGTTTTGGCGTGAAAAGTTAACAAACAAACTTACTTTCGCATTTATAATAATACCAGCTGCGCCCCGCGGTTTCAACCGCATAAGGCGATTCTCACACTGCCCCGCATGATGCAGCGGGGCGCAGATAACGCACCCACGCGCGTGATTTTTTACATACAAATTCAATAAAAACGCACTCACGCGCGTGGAATTTGACTCCGTATCCCGCACACCGCTGCGTGAAACGCAGCAGTGTGCCAATCGCCTAAGTCTCGATCCCGTGGGAATATCGGGATAAAAAGTATCCCACGTCCTTCCCCGGGACTCAAACTATCTTTATACCAAATTTTATCGAAATCGGTCCAGCCGTTTGAGCGTGAAGAAGTAACAAACATATAAACACACACACACACTCACAAACTTTCGCCTTTATAATATTAGTGTGATACTAGCTGCACCCCGCGGCTTCACCCGCATAAGTCTCGATCCCGTAGGAATATCGGGATAAAAAGTATCCCACGTCCTTCCCCGGGACTCAAGCTATCTCTATACCAAATTTCATCTAAATCGGTTCAGCGGCTTAGGCGTGAAAATGTAACATACAGACAGACAGACAGAGTTACTTTCGAATTTATAATATTAGTATGGATAGGATAGGATGTAATCATGATCTGAATGTAATAGGTACCAAAAATGGTGATGGATGACGTCTTGCGTTGCGTTGTCATCTACAGTTGAAAGGGACAGAGGTCACCCGTCAAAGATGCATGGGACGCGCTTGTGTAACCGAATAAGTAATGAGCGGAGTGCTAAGTAATGAACACCTACTACCTCAGCTAAAATTCACTCTTTATCTCGCTCATACGATACTGCTCGCGGAGTGAGTGAGAGCGAGACAGAGTGCGGTGCTGGGCGGCAGGCAGCGCCAATAGTTTAGGTATTTGCTTTTTGCAGTGAAAATAATGGTAATTATAAAAAAATAAATAACATAAGACCTGCTTTAAAGTAAGTTCAGTTAGTATGCAAGGTTTCATGATCTAATTTGATGTATTTATTGAATACCAGCGGTTTATTGTTAGGGTTAGAGGTAACTTTGGATTTTTTTTCTATCGAGAAAATTTTATGGAATCGTGTTTGCGTCTAACATAGGACTTAGCATTCATCCTCAACGTTACCATATATTTATTTAAAAATTAATGGTGCAGTATTTTCGACATAACGGAGGATCACGCTAAGCCATTTGAGGTAGTATAGGCTCTTAATGGAGACTGTCCCGGAATGTGACATCTTTAATGACACACTCAGGGTGATCATGTCAAAGTGTCTCATGTTCTGTGAAAGCTATGTTTGTCAGGTAAATAAGTTATATGTTGTTATCACTTTATTCGATTTTATTGTCTCTTCTTAAAGTTATTGAAGTGAAAACTTCTTTAGCGGCGTTGAACACTTTTTGTAATAGGTAAAAAATGTTAAACTCGCGTCAGGGCATCGCGTCAGGACACGTGACCGTCAGGAGAGATTCTCCCCCCCCCATCTCTTTCTACGGCGGCGCCAACCGAAGTGAACCAAGTGAGACACGATAATGGATGGATGGATGGATGGTGATGGCGATGGCGATGGTGATGGCGATGGTGATGTGATGGCGATGGTGATGGTGATGGCGATGGTGATGGTGATATGATGTGATGTGATGGTGATGGTGGACGCGGACGCGGACGTGGATGGACAGCTGATGGCTCGACCGTCTGTGTAGTAGCCACACTGCTGTGTATTCGTAAAATTCGTGTATATAAAGTGTTTCAAACAATGGAAATTGAACAAAGTGCATCGATTAATGAAAAAAGTGACGCAGAAATAGTGAAAAAAAACTTAGTTATATTAATTCAATTAATAATTGATTTATTCCAACGTTAATATTCAAGTTTTCACTTCTGCCGGCACTCCCGGAGTGCAACCCGTCTTTTTTTTTAAGTATGTTTCATCTCTGACTTGTTATTTGTTTTTGAATTATGTTAATTATGTAATATGTTTAGTTTTATGTTTACCCCCTTATTCATAATCCTATTTTATCTCTATTTTAGCTAAAATAGGTTTATAGAACGTGTGTCTTTATCTGTCACGTTGTCATTTCTGTGTGTAAGAAAGAGACAAACCCCATTTTAACTAAAATAGGTTTGATAAGTTTTATGAATAAGGGGGTTAGTGTTTACCTGTTAATTACTGTCATTGGCGCAAGCCGTTGTAATTAATTATGAATAAATAAATAAAGTAAGCTATAATTTCCAGTTTTAGCTGATCTCGTCAGCTTATACTGGTTATGTATAGCGTGATGTGTAGCCGTGCCTGCACGGGATACCTTTTTAGGTTTTCTTCAATTCGTATCCAAAGGGTCCCTATTACTTATAAAGGCTCTGCTGTCCGTACGTCTGTCTGTCACAAGACTGTATCTCTTGAAGCGTAATAGGTGGGAGTTCCAGTGCCTGAGGCATCTTCTGGGCACGTTCGTTCCATCGTAGACCTCATCCATCGCTTTCCACCAAGCGTGATCGAGGACAAGAGCGGGCCCATTTAGCAATAAAAAAAAACAATCACCTTTTTTTTTAGGTGGGACATTATCAAATAACTTCTCCCGCTCTGGGCGGAGCCCGGGCGTGTCAGACTTTTACTAACTAAAACCCACCCGTGTTCCATCAGTTGCCTGTGCCAGGGGCCACGCTAATCTCTTTCGGACAGCCCGCGACCTTGGCTGTCACATACTACAGCTATCAGCAAATAATAATCAGCATTAATCAGCATGAATTATTAATAATCAGCATTAATCAGCATTTTTTTTTAACTTTGTTTTCTATTATCTATTTGCTGTTGTCTGTAGCTAACAGCGAATAATAAAAATTAATGCTGACTCATTGGTCCAAAAATAGGCCAGCCCTCTGGTCACGTGAAGGTTTGACCAACCACTCCCCGTCACTTTTCCCTAAGGGTTCATTAGAAAACCAGCGTCAGACAGCATCTGTCTGGCATTAATGCTGAAATGAACCTTTTTGGCGCAGCCGTGAGGCACACACTATTGTTGTCTGAAACATTATTTTTTATTTTTTTTTATTAATTTTGTATATTGTGTTTCACGAGCTATGTCCAAATAAACATTTTTCTTTCTTCTTTCACTCAAACTTAAGAAAAAAATAGTAAAACTTAATTATTGCTGTTGCCATCTAGACCTATTAACAAATAGAAGAAACAAACACCCCTCTTTTATGTTAATTTCGTATCTTAAAAACTAGCTAATACGAACGGTTGGAAATTAATTAGAGATCATCGTCGAACGGCGCCGGGTCGCGTGGCTACTCTCATGAATACTTATGAGGGATTAATAGCTTATCTATGGGGATGCTCGTCGTTTGTCTGTTTGTATGGGGTGACGTTTTGTGATTTTAAGAATGATTTATCGTGGCACTAGCAGCCGCTAGCCCCGCGGTTTCACCGGCATACGTTTCGATTATAATTCAATCATGATGCAAAAGACACGTGGCGCCATCTATTATCATAATAACGTTATTGTGGTTTTCCTCAGGAACAGCACTTTTTCTCGGGATGAAAGGTACCTACCCTGTGTCCGTTTCTGTACACCTTTTTTTTTTACTTCGTATATGCAAAATTCTTTTCTTTCACATTTCATCACTTTCGCATTTATAATACCTATTACTAGAATAGTGTAGATTTTGGCGCCACTTAAGCAACTTCTCTTTGTTTTACGGTAGTTTTAGCCGATCTAATTTCCGATAGTTAGGATTTTGTTTTGAATTCATTTTAAAAATTTTCGACCCCTAATGAGGATGTATTCTTAGCTTTTAGGAGACTAGGAGACTGTTGGCACTATACTGACAATTGACGAATGCGTGCACTGACTGGACAGCCCCACTCATAAAGACCATTTCGAATACGAATCTACATCGCTCATTTGGAGTAACATCGACGTAAATGTATTTTTTCCCAAAAATGAGTTTTAAATATGACAAACCACTTAGAAAGCGTATTTACGTTAAGAAAGCAAATAGATACTTAAAAAAAACATTGTTACAGTTAAAAGTTGTTTCTCCAAATGAGCGATATGGTCTTCACATGATCTGCCCAAGATTATGTCTGGAATTTTTAAATGAGACTGTGTGACCTCTGAGTTTGTATCGGTATTTCTTCTCAAAGCAGTCAGATAGAACTTAGGACCATATCTAGTTTTAATAAAAACTTTTTTACAAAAAAAACAACCGACTTCGAAAAGAAACACTACAAAGTGAAAAATAACTTTAAATTCGGAAGTCGGTGTCGTTGGTTCCGCATTTTCGTTTTTTGACACCGACTTCCGAAATTAAAATTATTTTTCACTTTGTAGTGTTTTTTTTTGAAGTCGGTTGTTTTTTTTTTGTAGAAGAGTTTTTATTTTTCACTTTTTAGTTGTACTTACCCCACATAAATTCAATTAACACTAGTGCATTGAAGAATTGAAGACACCGACTAGAAGAATCATCAAAATTCGCATAGAAATTCCGGAGATGCGGTACATTTATGTATATAACTTCGTACATAAGAATAATTACCTAATTTATTATATACTAAACCTTCCTGAAAGTATTTAGATTACACTAATGAAAGAATTATCAGAATCGGTTAAGTAGTTTTTGAGATAATCGCGGACATACAAACATACATACATACGGGTCGAATTCAGAACATCCTTTTTTAAAGTCGGTTACTTAAAGTCGGTTAAAAATATGATTGACGTGTAAGAGTGTTTGTACAAACCTACTTATAAAAATAAAATTATTTATCATTTATTTAGTCATTTATGTTTATATTTAGGGGCACGAATTTAGTGGTAACTCGCACACTCCTGTTCATGTACGCACAAATGTGCGCCTGTTTGCTTTAGACTGCCATAATTTACGTCGAAACACATTGCTATTCGTTTATTAATAGGCTCTGTTTAAATTGCCTCTCTTTCTTGCAGGTCACTTATCTTCTAGAATAAAATTATGAATTTAGAGAAACTGTTATTCAGTTTCCATAGTAGGTATATTATGTAGCGGTATCTATAACGCCACATACGAACAACGCGTCATACTGACGTTACGCAAATCCTGCTTTTCGCAAGCAGAGTTTACCGCGCAACTAGCGTAGATACAACAGGCCGACATGAATCATTGGGCAATTTCTCGCCAGACACAACACCCGTCTGGTCGGAGGATCCTCCCTTTTCTATAGAGTATGAGTGAACTTTACACCCTATTATATCTGTTGATTCTTCTGTGATGATTTTAGTATCCATGAACACAGGACATTCACAAATTCACAGAAACCGCTCTAATCATTTAACTCTACACCCAGTGAAACGCAAAAGCTATTGATCCTGCAAATGTGTTGCAAATCTCTTCCCCTCGTTATCAACATCACACACGCCCTAACTTCGTTCAGTCAGGCGGATAAATTTACTACCGTAATTTTCCTAGGGTTCCGTACCCTCAAAGGGTGTTAACCATAGATATATGAAAGAAGTTTTTTACATTTCTATGGTGTTAACGCACTATTACTATGGGTCCGCTGCCGCGCTGTCCGTCTCTCGGTCAGCCACACACAACCCACAGCTCTTTTTAACCGTACTAGGTAGACACTTGAAATGTTCCCCAAAGCTGCCAAAACAATAAAAAACCGGTCAAGTGCGAGTCGGAGTCGCGCACCGAGGGTTCCGTAAACTACAAAACGGTTTTCGGATCTTTTCTTTACTTGTGCTACATGACATTGCTTGTTGCCAAATTTCATGATTCTAGGTCAACGGGAAGTACCCTATGGGTTGTAACTTTGGGTGTAAATAAGTAATAAAAGACCCGTAAAATCTTCAAAACCAAGTCCGTACCTACCGACAAAGCTCAGTTATCGAAGAGTTTAATAGACTTTATTTGTAATTGATTTATGCAGTGGTTTTTTCATAAAACTTAATTTTCCAAAGCACCTTTCGATTTTTTTTACGCGCCTTTCAGTTTGGATCAGTGTTTCTGTGCGTGAGAACTAGACGTTGTGCGTGTAGACTGGCGTCTTACTGCTCGTCACTGATACTAGCTCTGTCGGACACGAAGCCAGGTGAGACAGCGTGTTTTTTGGCCATGACCACCAGTTGAAATTGTAAGCTTTAAGAGTAAACTAGTCGCGAGCTCGATCGCGACTAGTTTACTCTTAATGCTTGAGTACAATTTGAACTCACAACAAAAGGTAACAATAACTAGCGGGGCAATTGCGTAACACGTTATCAATCGGAATCGGTTTCATTTGGACAGTTCAACAACATTCATTGCGTTATTTACGTGTCGAGCAGACAAATTTTTCGAACTTATGAAGCAATGGATTAGCAATTTGCTTCAAAATAATTCAGATTCTGATTGATAATGTGTTACGCAATTAGGGTGCTGATAAGTGACGCGAAT
The DNA here is from genome assembly GCA_947508005.1 of Amphipoea lucens. Classification (NCBI taxonomy): domain Eukaryota; kingdom Metazoa; phylum Arthropoda; class Insecta; order Lepidoptera; family Noctuidae; genus Amphipoea; species Amphipoea lucens. The sequence goes on from OX382379.1 coordinate 15,024,305, forward strand.
TACGGAAACAAGGATTTAAAACGTACATATTCACTAACTAGACTTAGATTTTTGGAAGGAAAAAGAAATGAGAGAGTTGGTATTTGACTAGAAGCTAGAACAAACCGATGCACGATGCAAAAAAGGGCCGTTGGAAATCGAAACTTTGCCAATCATCATTTGTGATCCATTTCACTGCATATTGCGCATTTCTTGTTTCTACATAAAATAAGAATATGACTTACTTAATAGGTGTGGGGTGTAAATAATTGTTAGAATAGTTAAATATGTTTATAAGTATTGTGTGGTGTAGTATTAGTAAGTAAATATATATTTTTGTTAGTCATGATTAGCGACATTCATAGATAATGATTGTATTCCTTGTTTGTTGTCTACGATGAATGAACTGTCATTCTCTTCTTAGTCTGTGGTCATGTGACAGCTGACATGTCGGACGAGGAATTATTATGTAAGGTTATAATGCAATGTGTTTGTGTAACGTGTAGTGTTTACAATTTGTTTTATAGAGTTTATTACATTATAAAATGAATAACCGCTACAGACCTCATCCATGGCTTTCCATCGGGCGTGATCGAGGTCAAGAACAGGCCTATGCAACAATAATAAAAATATTATATCATCATCTGCCTGCCTTTTCCGAACTATGTTAGGGTCGGCTTCCAGTCTAACCGGATGCAGCTGAATACCAGTATTTTTACATGGAGCGACTGCATATGTGACCTCCACAACCCAGTTACTGGGTAATACGATACCCTTTGGTAAGACTGGTTGTCAGACTTTCGGGCTTTAGACGACCCTGGTATGTGAAGATGGTCACCCATCCACGGACCAACCGCGGCAAGCAAAAATAAAAATATATATATATACAATAAATACTTGCTGACCCGACAAATGTTGTCCTGCCCAACTTTCAATCATTCATACAAAAATCCCATAGAACAGCATTATCAGTTTATCCCGAATTTCCCAATTTTCCGTGCAACATATCCAGTTTTTCTTTCCCTAAAAACCTTATTTGGACTTAAGTCCGATTGAAATGGTCCAAATATGTTCGTTATAGTGAACATTTATGAGAAAACTTACCAAATCGGTTCAGCCGTTCTCAAGTGACTCGCAAACTAACGAACAGCATTTCATTTTTGTTTATATAGATAGTTACATATACTTACTATCTTGTAAGAGATTAGTACGTTAGTACCTACTAAAGAGTGGAAAAAGTTAGTTAAATCATTAAGATACGACGTAATACGTAAAGTATATTAAATGAAATCGATTATTAATAACAATCATTTACTGTTTGTTCGAAAAACGAAATGAGCATCTGATAAGTTATAAAAGTGGCCGCTACGCGACACAAATCGACAACTTCCTAGTAAGACGAAACAGCCTTAAAAGTGTCAAAATTGTAAAGTGCTCCCAGGTGAAGACCTAGTCTCACAATATAGACTGATGATAATGGAGGTAAAAGTCAATGTCTCGTCCAGTAGGAACAAAGAACGGCCCCCGCCCAAAACCAGATGGCGTATGATAGAAAAAGAGGAACGTGCCAGTATCTTTAAGAGTCAAGTGGTAGATAAAATTATTGAAATGAAGAATATGGAAGGAAAATCGGTGAATGAATGTTGGAAAGAGATTGCGGATTATATAAAAAGAGTAGCAAAAGATGTGTTTGGAGAATCGAAAGGGAAAGGTATGATAGAAAAGAATACATGGTGGTGGAATGAAGAAGTGCAAAAGATGCTTAAAGAAAAGAAAATTGCATTTACACAACAAAACACACAGGCACAGGCGACAGGGTGTAGAAAAAGGGAATGATAGTTTGAAAGAAGATAACAAGAAGATTTATAAAGAATGGAAGAGAAAGGCAAAAAGGGCGGTAGCAGTTTCGAGGGCTAAGGCGCAGGAGAAGTTGTATGACTCACTGGACAACCCTAGAGGCCAGAAGGAGCTCTACCGGATTACAAAAGCAAGAGAAAGGAGAACGAGAGATATAATTTACATTAAATGTATGAAAGACGACGCTGGTAAGTTTCTGTCCAAAGATGAAGAAATAAAAGAACGATGGAAGGTTTATTTTGAAAAAGTAATGAACGAAGAGAATAAATGGAATGGTGTGCTCAAAGAAGTAAATATGGCAAAAATGGTGCAATAGTTCGCTAGTGCCCATTTTCAAGAATAAAGGTGATGTACAAGACTGTAACGACTATTGAGGGATAAAGCTCACGTCACATAGTATGAAGGCATGGAAGAAAGTAATAGAAAAAAGATTGCGAGAGAAGAGTGAGATTACCCAAAACCAGTTGGGGTTTTGCCAGGCCGAGGAACAATGGACGCCACTTTTGCATTCCGCTAATTGTGCGAGAAGTAGAAACGTGCACATAAGAACTTGCACATGGTGTTCGTTGATCTGGAGAAAGCGTATGATAGGGTACCTCGGGATGTGCTGTGGTGGGCCTTGAAAGAGAAAGATTTGCCCGGGAAGTATGTAGAATTAATTCGTGCTATGAACAGTCAATCTCACACCTACGTCCGGTCGGCTGCTGGCAATACTGACGAGTTCAATGTGGTTGTAGGCGTACACCAGGGATCGGCTTTAAGTCCTTACCTCTTTCTGTTGATTATGGACGCTCTTACATCGGACAACCAGGAGGATACACCCTTGTGCATGTTGTTTGCCGATGAAATTGTCCTTGTCGATTAAGATGAACCTGAGATCCAGAGCAGATTGGAGAAATGGCAACAGAAGCTGGAGAATGTTGGCTTGAAAATCAGCTGAACCAAAACGGAATATATATTATGCGATTTCGGCGGTCTTTCGGCGCTTTATGGCGCACTTTTCCCAGTCTGCTCCGTCTTTCGGTATCTCGGTTCACTCGTGCATAGCGATGGCGAAGTACATCGGACGGTTAAGCACAGAATTAACACTGGATGGATGAAATGGCGGCAGGTCATGGGAACAATCTGCGACTCCCGCATTCCCCGTAAACTTAAGGGGAAGGTATATAAAACCATGATAAGACCTGCTGTTTTGTATGGATCAGAATGTTGGGCTACAAAAGGGATGAATGAAAGGCAATTGCATGCAGCAGAGATGAGAATGCTAAGAGGGATATGTGGCGTTACACGAATGGATAGAATAAGAAATGAGTACATATGAGGAAGTTTGAAAGTGGCACCGGTAACTGAAAAGTTGTGTGGAAATCGGTTGTCATGGTATGAGCATGTGTTACGGAGAAATGAGGAAAATGTCGTGAGGAGAGTTTTGAGTATGAATGTCGATGGCTATAAGAGTAGGGGAAGACCAAAGAAACGATGGATGGAATGTGTGAATGATGATATGGTTAGAAAGGGGGTGACCACCGGGATGCCGACTAATAGAGAAGTATGGAAGAAAAAGACATGTTGCGCCGACCCCAAATAAATTGGAATAAGGGCAGGTGAATGATGATGATCTTCATTATCTAAGATCCAAACATTGGATTATGAAAATGTTAAAATCAGTTATTTATTTTACACTGTTGGTAACTAGTAAGTACTATTTTTATTTATATCACGTCTACCATACTATTCCATAATCCCTGCCCTTATTCAAATTTATTTGGAGCACAGCATGTCTTTTTCTTCCAATATCTGTTGCCGTCATTTTAAATGCGCAATTCTTGTAATTTTAAGAACGTTCACGTTAACGTTCAGGGAGTGGGCCGAAATCAACCACGCGGGCCCAGTGCGGGTTGGTAGATGTCAGATGTCTTCGAATTTTTGGTTTTAGGACATGCCGGTTTCCTCACGATGTTTTCCTTCACCGTTTTGAGAACAGTGGTTATGAAGTTTACAGAAAGTATAGCGTCTGTCTGGGTTCGAACCTACGATCTACAACACGTAAGTCGCGGCTGTTACCACTGGGTCACCAATGCTCTCCTCATCATCTGCCTAGTCTTTTCCCAACTATGTTGGGGTTGGCTTCCAGTCTAACCAGATGCAGCTGAGTACCAGTATTCCCCAGTAACCCAGTTACTGGGTAATACGAAACCCTTGGTAAGATTGGTTGTCAAACTTTCGGGCTTCTGACGACCCGTAACGACTGTCAAAGATCCACGAATGACAGCCGGGACCAACGCCTTAACGTGCATTCCGAGGCATGGAGGAAACTTGGTATGTAAAGATGGTCACCCGTTCACGGACCAACCGCGGCAAGCGTAGCTTAATCTGATCGATCGACCCGTGCGGCTGTTATTATTTAGCCACAAGCCCCACTCTCACCACTGCTCTCCTCTCCATAATCGTCCTCCTGTTAATCCAATTGATTTGTGGTCGGCACAGAATGTCTTCTTCCTCCAATATATTCTCTTGTCATCATTTCAGTAGACTCTCACTTTCTAGCCATATCATCTATCATTACAATCTTTCTATCGTTTTTTGGGTCAGAACCTGTTTATATGTATCCTTGTACATTTGTTTGTAGATATTGTGGTGTGTGAACCTGACTATCATTTCGACAAGGAGGTGGGCGGTTGGCTCAAGCTGAGCGTGGTTCCTGCGACCTGGCAGCAAGCCTTTCTCAGCTGCCATTATGCGGGTAATAAGTTGAAAATACACATACTTATTCTAATTGGTAACGTAGGTGGACAACCCGCGAACTGCCTCTCTGCCATGTACTAGGAAGAACGGGGTGAAACGTGTAACTTCATTTGTGGAGGTGTTCATAGCGAATTGGATCTTTGAGATGTTAACATCCCAGGATCGATGATCATCCTCCACGAGAATTGATACCGCGGTCATTATGGTACGATTATAGCGTTCCACGGTGTTCACGCTTGGGCAATAACGAGGTGTGAAGTGAACTTGAGGTATTTTGTACCTCTCTAGTAGTGAACGAATCTCATTACCCGTGAATTGCGTCCCGTTGTCTGCTATAACCGTACGGGGTATACCGTGTACGACGAAAACGCCGTCTTCTAGTTTTGTGCTATAGGCCTATGGTTGGCAAATCGTAGTGCCCATAGAAATGTAAAAAACACTTCTTTCATATATCTATGGTAGTGCCACTTGCAAACTGAGTGATTGGATTATTTTTAAACACTAAATCGTAAAATCACCAAGATGCTTTTCCTTGTTGTTGCTATTACGGATTTTGATAAAACTTTACAGTAATATAGCTTATACATCAGAATAACACATAGGATACTTTTTATCCCGATATTCCCACGGGATCGACACTAAGGCCGCGTTTCGTGCACAATTTGACCAATGACTATGCTTGAAATCTCCGCTCCGCTTCAATGGAAACAGTACGAGCGGGGTGGAGCAGAGCTGAGCGGATATCATCGAGACGGTGCAGTGCGGAGGACAGCGGGGCGGTACGGAGCGGTGCGGAGCGGGGCGGTGCGTGACTCGCGTGCAGTGTGTCAGTTGTCTTCGTTACGTCACTAGGTGCATACGTATCAAAATGGATGAGAAGTTCATTAAAACTGTTAGACAATTTCCGTGTTTATGGGATACGTATGGTCTTTCCGAGAGATTGAGTGTAACTAAGTGCAAAAATGCGCGATTCCAAAAGTATGCTCCACTCGGCTCTACTCCGCTCACTGACCACTCACCGCTCTTCATCGCTCCTCTCCGCCCAGCTCCGCTTCAGTGGAAACACTGACCACTTTTCACCGCTCTTCTCCGGTCCTCTCGATGGTCGAGCGATGAAGAGCGGTGAGTGGTCAGTGAGCGGAGCAGAGCGGAGTGGAGCATACTTTTGGAATCGCGCATTTTTGCACTTAGTTACACTCAATCTCTCGGAAAGACCATACGTCATGTAGTCGCTTAAAAAGAAAAAAGCAATCATTTTATATCTTTCTCTACTTGAAGACGAAGATAACGAATCAGATGAAGTAGCATTGACTGTTGCGACGTTGCATTTGTAGGTATTCAATCGCGTATCCCATAAACACGGAAATTGTCTAACAGTTTCAATGAACTTCTCATCCATTTTGATACGTATGCACCTAGTGACGTAACGAAGACAACTGACACACTGCACGCGAGTCACGCACCGCCCCGCTCCGCACCGCTCCGTACCGCCCCGCTGTCCTCCGCTCTGCACCCCAATGCTCGCTGTCCTCCGCACTGCACCGCCTCGATGTATGAATATCCGCTCAGCTCTGCTCCACCCCGCTCGTACTGTTTCCATTGAAGCGGAGCGGAGATTTCAAGCATAGTCATTGGTCAATTTGTGCACCGCTAAGCTCCTCTCCGCGTCAGTGGAAACGCGGCCTTATGCGGGTGAAACCGCGGGGCGCAGCTAGTCGGGTAATAAACGTATTAGCGAAACAGTCGAAGCAATTTTGGAAATTAAACTCCGAGATTGCTCCGCTACTTTCAATGAAATACGGTTTAGGTTATGATAGTAATAATATTAAGATTATTGTAAGGCCTCCCACAGGTTAGACTGATAACCTCGTGAAGGTTGCAGGAAACCGCTGGATGCGGGGAGCACACAACCGTCGCAGCATTATGCTGAGCGATAGCTGTTTTGCGTGGATGTGACGCATAATTCCCTTACCTTCTTTTTTTTTTGTGTTCATGTTTATTTTTGCGTCATGTTCACCGCAAATAAACGTATTTTCTTTCTTTCTTTCTATGTGGCGATGCTTGGGATAGCCTTTAACCAGCAGTGGACGTCTTTCGGATGAAATGATGACGATGATGAATATTGCAGGTGCAGTATTGGCGTCTCCAATCACCTTGCAGCTCTCGTGTGTTATGCGCAGTCTTATGCGCCGCTCCGAAATGGAACCAACCTCTATATTCATCGGAGCGAACGCGTTATTTTCTCCGGGTGACTATATCTCTATAGAAGGTTAGTTAAAATGAGAAGTTGTAATATTAAGTTTATTATTTGTTTATATACAAAAGCAGCCAGAGCTGCTGGAAATAATCTAAATTAAATCAGTATAACCTCATGTACAGTCAAAAATTGAATTAAAGCCCCCGCTCGCGTTTGCAGTCTGGCCAAGCACTAACTGACAGAGACAAAGCTCTACGAAACTTAAAGTTTTTCTAAAACTTGATGTGTTGTAGCATTGAGGGCCGCATACAGTATGAGAGTTACCTGATTCCAAAAGGAATTGACGATTTTTATATGCAGCTTGGCTACCACCTGCTTCCCGCCATTTTGTTTTTTTTTTTTTCAAAATGGCGGCTACGCATGAGATCTATATACATAAATAGATAGCTGACATCAATGCAAACAAAAAATATATTATAGGACCAAATCCCATAAAAAGCGTCACGTTTCCGCAAAGTTGATCACGTGGCATCCATTTTTTTTTAATTTTGCATCTTGTTGCATAAATTATAAATTGAAATAATCACTCTGAATGTTTAAAATAATCATTTTAATAATGATATTAAGCTAGTTATGCCACGGATCTACAAAGCCCTTTGTAAACATTTTTAGTAAAAGCACAGAATACTTGAAGTACTACGTACAGAAAGGACACTCCCTTCCCCGCACTAACATCAGTTACCGCACCTCACCCCGCACTTCGGCGTATTCGTCGCAGTTCTTTAACAAGAGCACTCGCAAACACAAGTACCTCACGCACACATTCATACGTATACAAACGTCATTTTTTAATGTAGTAGTAGTAGGTAATTATTTTGCGAGCGTTGTATGGAGTGTCCGGGGTGTGGTAAAAGACCAAATCTCCACAATTTTGTTTGAAACTCAAGCATCTTACCTATCTCAATCTAACTAGTCTGTATTGTCTAACTGCAGAGCAAAGGCTTACCTCTCCATTTTTACACCAGTCTTTTGCTCACACATATAGATATACCTAGATAACGCAAGTATCACGAACTGTATGAAAACTAAGCTTGCCACTTTTTGACTACCTACTATGACGTCACAAGCTCGCGCTCTCTCGCTCACGCTCACCCAGCCAGCAGTACGCAGTACTGAGCGCGAAAGTGGCCGCTTCTGATTTTCGATTGTAAACTGGTGCGATTTTTGGCACGCGAAGTAGGTGCTCTTGCGTTATCTAGGTGTATCTATATCATCTGTGCTTTTGCTAGGCCTTTTGATAGGAGTCAAGGTCATCAACTTCTTGGCCTGTCACGATGTCGTTGTGCGTTTAGTGGGACCCTATCCAGTGGCGGATTTACACATTTGCCGCCAGTAGGCTATTCATATTTTGCCGCCCCTACCGACCTCTACAATAATGTCCCATGTCTTTTGTATACTGCTTCGCCTTTTCTTTAAAATACTTAAAAATGTTCTCGTTCATCAGCTACGAAAAACTTGCAAAAAGATTTTTAAAGATCGGCAACTAAGTATGATAAAATCTACGGTAGAAGCCTGAATTTGAGCATTCACTTTGTTTATTCTTTCCAAAAAAACATGGTAGGTATATAAATATTAATCTTTTTAATTTCAGTAAGAAATTTAAAAAAAATGATAGCCCCATATTTGCCGCCCCTAAAATCTGCCGCCCTAGGTTCCAGCCTACTCAGCCTATTGGTAAATCCGCCACTGACCCAATCAGTAGTTCTCTTAGTGTTTTTGCCATCTGCGGCAGACATGTCTGGCCCAGCCCCACTACCTCACAAATAGCAATAATTTTTGTCTCGTGTTTTTCAGGAGTTCCACTTGCCGACATGCATGTCAAATGGAGTACGTTTGACTATAGCGAGAAACCTGAGAATTGTCTTCGTTTATCAGAAAACGGGAAAGTGCATACAACCAGATGTGATAGGTGGCTGCCGTACATATGCTACAAAAAAAAAGATGAGAATTGTGAAATTAATGAATGTGGTACCTTCGACAACGGTAAGTTTGGGCCGATTGACTCTTTTTAAATCACTCCGGTGTTTATTTGGTTTTTTAGCTCTACCTTTTAAACTGTGTTAAACAAGATGTAGGTATATCATAAGTTAATAGTGACAATTCCATATCATGTTGTTATAGTCCTTTTTTAGGGTTCCGTAGTCAACAAGGAACCCTTATAGTTTCGCCATGTCCGTCTGTCTGTCTGTCCGCGGTTTAGCTCAAAAACCATTGGTACTAGAAAGTTGTAATTTAGCATGAGTATACACGTTAATAACGCCAAAAAAGTGGTAAAATAAAATTTTGAAAACAACAATTATTTAGGGTACCTCCCCTACATGTAAAGTGGGGATGAAAATTTTTTTTTGTCCTTCCCATAGTGTGGGATATCTTTGGATAGGACTTTCAAAAATATTAGGGGTTTGGGAAGACCGTTTTTTGATTAAGTAAACCGTTCGTGACTTATCAAGCTTTAAAGTACCAATTTTCGTTAGAGTCAAGTGTCCCCCCCCTCTACCAACTAATTGGTTGTAGTTAGAAATTCAAATGTCACGGCAGTAGTACCTATATAAAGGAAAACTATCACACTTAAGTGGGCTTTACAAGTTTACGAGTAATAGTCGACCAACTTAAATTTGTAGTTGCAATGTATGGGAGAACATGGTTTTCAACTACAACGTTAGAATTAGAATTAGAATTTTATTTATTTGTAAGAATGTAGTTTTACATAGTATGGTGTTAATATTTTTTAAGTTCTATACACTCTACCATAACATATGGTGTACAAATATTCAAATGTCATTTTATATAATCACCAATTAATTTTAATATGTAATAATTTATAATAAGTCCAATGTGAAATAATTATTAGGTAGTCGTTACTTTAAAATCAATGTCAAAATTAGGAACATGTCCTCTTAGATTTTTACAATATTCCATAATCGTTAAGTTTGTTCTTGGGATAAATTCATTCCAACTACGAAACCCTTCATTGTGCGTGGTCCGACACGCACTTGGCCGGTTTTTTTTTATATTACTATAAAGTGAAACCTGAAATAATGGTGTTTTATTCTGGATTTTACTTGCCATAAGCCAAAGAATACAAAAAGGTAAAATGATTTAAAAAAACAGCTAGATGGGCCTAATTTATACACCTAAATATTGTCATATTTCCAGCGTATGCCCTAAATAAATCCACGGGCAAGTGTTACAAGTTACACGACGAGCCAAGGTCGTGGAACATGTCCTACAAGATATGCGCTGCTGAGGGAGGCCATCTGGCCATCATCAACAACAAAGAAGAGGCTGCAGCTGTAACGGCTCTGTTCCCTGAAAGTGATGAGGTGGATCCAGATGAATGGCAGTGGGAACCAGCGCACATTGGCCTGCGAGACTGGAATAGAGACAGCTACACATGGCTCACTATTCATGGTAAGACTGCTTCTTTACAAACTCAAATACAATCAGTGGCGTGCATTTTATATAGGCATATAAGCAGTGCCTACCCCGATATATCAATTATATTTTAGTGTGTGTGCCCCATAATTAAGTAACTCACTAAATTATCATACGTCACGCAAAATCCTGCATCGCGCAAGCAAAGTTTACCGCGCGACTAGCATATACAACGTCCCGACATTTATCATCGGGTAGTTGCCCGCCAGACATAACACCTGTCTGGTCGGAGGACCCTCCCTTTTCTATGGAGGATGAGTGAACTTTACACCCTGTTCCTCATGCCTCCAAAGACTTAAAACCATTTACAGGCACTTTTTGACCGTCAAGGAGTCGGTCCGTTAGTCAGAATTTTTAAGCTAGTTGCCCATTCCAACACGTAGATCACTTATGACCTAATCAATCTCCTTGGTCTTTTGTAAGCGATGCAGGCGAAAATACCATGCGAGACTTCGTTAGATGCGGAAGGACAGAACCGGTGGTAGTCATGATGAATTGAGGGAGGCCTGTACCCGGCAGTGCGTCCTTAGACTGAATAATGATATAATACTAAAGTGAAACCGTATCATAATGAAATCATCATCATCATCTGCTTCTAATCTAACGGGATGCAGCTAAAGCCCCAGTATTAACGGTAAAATTTGTTTATTCAATACTAGCTGTGCCCCGCGGTTTTACCCGCATAAGTCTCGATCCCGTGGGAATATCGGGATAAAAACTATCCTATGTCCTTTCTCAAGTTCCAAACTATGTCTGTACCAAATTTCACACAAATCGGTTCAGTAGTTTAGGCGTGAAGAAAAGACAGACAGACAGACAGAGTTACTTTCGCATTTATAATATTAGTTTGGATAGTTTGGATGTTGCTGAGTTGCTAGCAACAATGTGTGTTGCAGAATTAGAAAAAGGAGAAAGAAAGAAAATACATTTATTTAGCACAGACTAAAAGACACACAATACACCAGATACATACATCAGATAAAACCAAAAAATTAAAAAAGAATAAAGGTCAAATAAAAAGTGTAAAGTCCGATGTAAAAAAAAAAAAGACGGGTTGCACTCCGGGAGTGCCGGCAGAAGTGAAAACTTGAATATTAACGTTGAAATAAATCAATTAATAATTGAATTAATATAACTAAGTTTTTTTCACTATTTCTGCGTCACTTTTTTCATTAATCGATGCACTTTGTTCAATTTCCATTTAAAAACTTAATTAACAAAAATAACAAAATTAAAACCTAACTTAACTAAAACTATACAAAAACTAAAATATAGCGTCGAAAAATTCATCCGCATCGCTGTCGACTGGTAATGTACCCAAGAGACTGGCGGCATTGCCACGTTGTATGGCAATGCTTAGCCTTTGGCCAAGGTAAAAGCCAGCCCTTGGGTCACGGGAAGTGTCAACCAGCCGTTTTGAAATTTCTGTAAAAAGACCATGAGCACTCGGACCCCACGGCCCGAGGGTTTCAACCCCAAACGGCTCGAAAATATAATTTCCGATAAGGTTATTATATTTTCGCCGCTTGAGGTTTTCCGCAGCCGCAGCAGCAGCGCCAGCACAGCATGCCGATCCAGGAAGGTGGGATGGCGCAAGAGTATCGACACATTTCCATTTTTTGAAACACTATATACACGAATTTGACGAATACACAGCAGTGTGGCTACTACACAGACGGTCGAGCCATCAGCTGTCCATCCACGTCCGCGTCCGCGTCCGCGTCCGCGTCCACCATCACCATCACATCACATCACATCACATCACATCACATCACCATCGCCATCGCCATCGCCATCGCCATCACCATCGCCATCACCATCGACATCACCATCACCATCACCATCGCCATCACCATCGCCATCGCCATCACCATCACCATCCATCCATCCATTATCGTGTCTCACTTGGTTCACTTCGGTTGGCGCCGCCGTAGAAAGAGATGGGGGGGGGGAATCTCCTGACCGTCACGTGTCCTGACGCGATGCCCTGACGCGAGTTTAACATTTTTTACCCATTACAAAAAGTGTTCAACGCCGCTAAAGAAGTTTTCACTTCAAAAATAAGCAGGAAAGTGTGCCTCACGGCTGCGCTAAAAAGCACGTTGATCACGGCATGTGACAACATCTGCTTATCAACAATTATTGACGCAAACTGAAACGGTATCTAAATAAACTGTATATTGTTTCAGGAGAGAGAATTGAAAATGTATACCACTTGTGGGCAAAGGACCAGCCGGATAACAAGGGTGTCAATATTTGTGGTTGTATCTTGCGCGATGGCACTTTAGATGACAACTGGTGTACGCTTGAGACCATGTTCATATGCGAGAAGGATCCCAAGACTTCACGTTTTGAACGTCCCATTGAATACAAACGTATTCCCAGTTACTATTGTGTCCACCAACAATGATCGAGTCATTGTGGAAATATCTCGTACAGTTCGACACAACTTAGATGTAGCATTGGCAAAATTCGTAAAACGTTCGTAATTCGTATTCTTAAATCTTTATTACTACTTTAGGAAAAATTTTGATCAATTTTTCCTAAAGTAGTAATAAAGATTGGTGATTTTGAAGGCGCACTTAGTTCGGATGTGATCGGTTTTACGAATTTTGCCGATGCTACATCTAAGTTGTGTCGAACTGTAATAATATTAGTACCTACTGTGTAATTGGATGTACAATAGGATTCAGTTATTAATTTACTTTACATGGTGATATTTAAACCTGTCGTATTTATTCCAAATTTAGTTCCAATAAAAACATTGAAATATAATATACTTAATAAATAATTATATTGTTTTTTTCGGACTACAAGTACTCACTATCCATATAGTATTAGTAAAAATGACCTAAAAATGGTGTTAGTAATTTTTTTACAAACTAGAACAACTGAAAATGACGTGACCCAACACACTTTGACATGTGGCTTCGTACACAGTGCCTTATAAAGGGACTATTATAATAATACATTATTATATTGTTTGATTTTAAACATCTCGGGATCATGGGGTCCCGGTTCTTTAGAAGGCGTCCGAGGGGCCGAAGCCAACTCGCAGAGGCCCCTTAGGAAAATTTAATGAAATGTGGCACCAACCGACGATTATCCCTGTATGCACTATGCAAGTGCACCCAAGGATAACCCCCGGTTCGTGTAGGACTATTGCAGGATATGGAAAATAAAAAGTTGGACTATGGGTTTGGGTGGCTAAAGTGGACTGGTTACCAAGAACTATGGAAGAACTATGACCCCTGCCTGATCAATGTTTTAATAATACATTATTTTTAATATCTGCAATTAGATATATTGGTAACTAATACACACGAATTTCCGTGTGTTTAATCAGGTACCTTTGCCCGACTAGTTTCGAACTCCTCCTTGACACCCGACCGGCCTGCAAGACATTCGAAAAAAGTGAAATATCAAAATTCATAATTATTTATTTTTCTTGCTCTCTCTATACCATCTTCTAAACGCATCAATTGCATTAAGAACATCAGCGGCGAAAACGTCAGGTTTCTCCAATGCCAGGAAATGGCCTCCAGTGTCCAGAACCGTAGAGTTCAGCAAGTTTGGAAACTTTAGCCTTAGTATTGTAGGGGACTGATAGAAGATCTCGTCTTTAGCTTGTATTGTCCAGGTAGGGACTGATGTCGGTATTCTGAAAAAGAAAAATAACATGGAAAGCTGTTAGGTGATGGTCTAGGTGGACAAACAAACAAGGCCAATGATCCACTCCATAAGGCCATGAGACAAAGGTTAAACCTCTCGTGTGTCACAATCACACTGCTTCAAATATAGAAAGAAAGAAAGAAAAAGTTTTTATTGCAACTCGTACAGGAAGATCACAAACTAAACTAAACACAGTAAAAAATTAAAAACCAAGTTATGTAAAAAAAAAGTAACAAAAAGGAAATTGAAACAGAAACTCCTATACGAGGCCAAAAGGCTCCTATCTCAGCATGATGCTGTGACATTTAAAAAATAAATGTCGCAGCGCTGGTATTCTGATAGGGCCCGCCGCTGTGATCTTGTTACGGACATGTGTAGAACGATTCATCATCATCTACACAATTTTTTTCCCAACTATGTTGTGGTCGACTTCTAGTCTAACCAGATGCAGCTTATAATATCAGTATTTTACATGGAACGATTGCCTATCTGACCCCAGTTAACTGTGTAACACGATACCTTTTTTTGACCAAACATGAAATCGCGAAAAAATAAATCAGCTGTTCCCTACATTTTGACGAGTTATGCGAACATAAATATAGGGAACAGCTGATTTTTTTCCACGATTTCAGGTTTGGTCCCATAGTAAAAGTTGTTCATAATGATGAGTACAATGACCCCTTAAGAGGAAAACGGTGATTAAAATTTCACGGTGTATAATTGCATAGGACAGGTGTGAGTACTATGTACTATAGAGCTACCATTTACCGGAAAATGTCTTTTCATTTCTCATACTCGGAAAGTAGTGTTTGTTTGATCCAAATAGCGGGTGGGAGACGCTGCTTCCCGCCACAGGGCGGGAAAGACTCATAGTAATTACTTCCCTCTTTAGGGTGGGAATGAATTTTAAAAATAGAACTGTAGTCAGCTACGATTAAGAAAAATGCTCAGTCTTGTGAGTGTATAAACAGCCAGTGTGAATTATTTAAAAAAAAAAACCTATTAAGCGGGACAGCCCGCGGCGATGACGCGGTGTGTTCCATATTTAAAATAATAAAAAAGACAATAGTATTATTTGGCGGGATACTAACCCTGTAAGCTGTACCGAAATTCAAAAACTTGATTTTAAACACTAATATTTCTTTAAAAATGAGTTCAAGCGATTCTGAAATGTTGACCCCAGATTCAGTTAAAGACGAGGCAAATGCAGTAATTGAAAATCTTTTGCCAGAAATTTCAAAAGAAAGATATCTAAATACATACAGTGATTTTATGAAGTGGCGAGCAGACAAGAAAATAAAATCATTTTCCGAAAGTGTGTTTCTTACATACTTCAATGTACTATCTAGCAAAATACAGCCTTCTACGCTATGGAGCAGGTATTCAATGCTCAAGAGTACACTAAGTGTAAAACATAATGTAGATTTGAAAAAATTCCATAATGTAACATCGTTTTTGAAAAGACAGTCTCAGGGGTTCAAGAGCAAAAAATCTAAGGTTTTCACCCCTTACGAAGTGGAAACATTTTTAAATAAAGCCCCTAACGAGATATATTTGGCAGTAAAGGTAAGCTATAAGTGATTATCTAGGTAGAGAGAGGTCTTTTACACTAAAAATGAACTTCGTCCCCAACGTCTTAGCTTTACTCTGATTATGTATTATAGAAAGGTTTGCATAAAAAGTGGAAATTACACTGACCAGATTGCGTATATTGAGAGTAAAGACGTTGGAACGACGTGCATTTTTAGAGCAAAAGATCTCTACTTGTTTATTTCATCTACATACATGGACTTATAAAACTATACGTCCATGCCTACATACCTAAAAGATAAATAGTGACAAAATTAAATGTTTTTCACAGGTGGTATTGATACTCGGTATAAGCGGCGCCTGCAGAAGCAGTGAGCTCACAAATCTAACAATTAACGACGTTGAAAATCAAGGCCAGTTATTACTCGTAAAATTGACTAAAACAAAAACAAATATTGAGCGGACGTTTGTAGTACGAGAAGAGTTTACACAAATAGTAAAAAAATATCAAATAATCAGACCTAATGACATAAAAACGGATCGCTTTTTTCTCAACTACCAAAAGGGAAAATGCTACAAACAAGTGATCGGTAAAAATAAAATATCAGGTATGCCGAAGCAGATAGCAACATATTTGAATTTACCAAACTGTGAGCAGTATACCGGGCATTGTTATAGAAGAACGTCAGCAACACTGTTAGCAGATTCTGGGGCGAACTTGACAATGTTAAAAAGACATGGAGGATGGAAATCCAGCACAGTCGCGGAAGGCTACATTGAGGATTCTGTCCAAAATTTCAAGCAAATTAACTGAAACTATTAATTTACGCCCCAGTTCGCCTCAACCAACTACTTCAAGGGAGTCTCTGCCATGGATTCCACCGTCTAATCAAATACCAGAGTCTCCTACTTTTACAGACATCCAGCATAGCCAAAGTCATAATATATCAAACACCGTAAATATTCCAAACAAGAATGTAACTTTAAATCTCTCAAATTGTTCTAACTTCTCCATTAATTTTAAATAGGTACTACGCATGTTATTGTTATCAATAAATATTTTAGAAAAACGACTACTTTTTACTTTCCTTATATTCGAAATGAAAAGTAGAGTGTTTAACACGGGTGAAAGTCATCAATTCCTACTCGGACTATAGCCGCCCTCGCTGCGCTCGGGCGTCTAAATGCCTCGTATAGGAATTGATTACTTTCGACCCTTGCATAACAATCTACTATTCATTGGCGGCTTGGCGGCTGATATGTGTGGTTATAGGGGACGAGTCTTTTGCCAAGCCAATTTGCGAACCTATTGGGTACCAGGCCCGTGCCGGACGGCGCGTATGTGTTCCACGCGCGCCTCAAAGAGATGTCAACACAAGTGAAGGGGCCCGTTAGGGCGGAAGCCTGCCGGGTCAGCGGGATTGTCCGACAGGGTTACCGCTACCCCGGAACATAAAGGGCTAAGGAAGGAACACGGGTGGGTTTTAGTCAGTAAGAGTCTGACACTCCCTTCCGCTCTACCCAGAGCGGGAGGAGTGTGATTTGATGATATCCCACCCTCAAAAAAAAAAAGCCTATTGTCAACAACCGGACACAAATCCAGACTCCGGGCTGCCACTGAGAAATTCCATAAGGAAAAACCCAATAACACTGCTCGACCTAGGAATCTAGCCCAGCACCCTAATTGCGTAACACACTATCAATCGGAATCTGAATCATTTTGAAGCAAATTGCAAATCCATTGCTCGAAAAATTTATCTGCTCAACACGAAAATAACGCAATGAATGTTGTTGAACTGTCAAAATGAAATCGATTCCGATTGATAATGTGTTACGCAATTGCCCCGCTGGACATCATGCCACGATTACCACGATTACTTACGCAAAAACTGCCATATTGATATTCCTCAAATTCAAAGTTTCTGCGTAGATCCTGCTAGAGGTGGTGAAGCTATTGCTGATCCAGTAGATCATGAGGTTGTCGATCAGTTCATCTCTTGTGTACAGCTCATCGAGCCCACCATTGCTCTTGTAGTAGGATTCCCTCCTACTTCCAGACGCGAACAGCTGGAAGATATAAGCGAGAAGACCTGATGGGGAATCCGACATGGCTACACCTGGAAATTGGAAAAAAAATCTACATCTTTTCTTTATAATAAAACTAGCTGCGCCCCGCGGTTTCACCCACATAAGTTTCGATCCCATGGGAATGTCGGGATAAAAACTATCCTATGTCCTTTCCCGGGACGCAAACTATCTCTGTACCAAACATCGAAATAGGTAACATACAGACAGACAGACAGAGTTACTTTCGAATTTATAATATTAGTATGGATAAGCGATAGACATAATTTTAATACTAGAAATAAAGATAAAATACATCAACCATTTTTCAGATTAGCCACAGTATCTTTTATGGGGTACTGTGTTAAATGTTACAATAAAATACCTTGTGATATAATTATTGCAATTGAATGAAACAAAATTTAAAACTCACAATAAACGTACATTTTGTGAACAAGTACTTATACTATAAATTAGAAGATTATATCCAAGACTAGCTTCTGCCCGCGACTTCGTCCGCGTGAAATTCGTACTTTCCTCTAAAAGTTTCGAAAATGTATGTTGGTATGATCTTTATAATTAATTTAGATAAATAAGTATTCGGGCCAATTTTTAAGTTTATAGAACAAAGGAATCAGATTTTTCAAATAAACTCTATCCCCGCTTTTCACCCCCACAGGGGTGGAATTTTGAAAAATCGTTTAAGATGTGTTCATAACTTGACTCAAAGTTTATTTATACCAATTTTCGAGCTAATCAAGCCACGCAGTAAAATCCTCCCCTTTAAAATTAACTACCACTTTTCACACAGTTAGGGGTAGATTTTCGAAAAACCCTAATACACGTTATTAATTATTTTTAGTCTTTAGTATAAATACTGAGTTTCAAGTTAATCGGACAGGGCGTTAAAATTCTTCCATACAATTTTTAACACCCCCCCATTACCTCTTTAGGGGGTATTTTAGAAAAACGAAAAATTCCAAACTTCATAATTTACTTAGATAAGTATTCGTGCCAAGTTTCAAGGTTATTAACTCAATAAATAAGATTTTTCATACAAACAAAATCCCCCCTTTTCACCCCCTTAAAGGTTGAATTTCCAAAAACCCCTTCTTATTCGATACCTACTCTGCACAAAGAACACAACCTCCAAAACTCATGTCCCTAGGACCCGCGGGTTAGACTGTGCGTTGATATTTCAGTCAGTTCGTTCATCCCCCTTTGGGGGAGAAATTATCAAAAACGCTGAGACACGTATAAATTAATTTTCAATCGTTAGCCTAAATACAAAATTTAAAGATCCTAACTATTAAACTGACGGACTTTCATACACAACTTCATCCCCCCTTTTAACCCTTTGGGGGTAGAATTATCAAAAACGCTGAGACACATATAAATTAATTTTTAGTCGTCAGCCTAAACACAAAATTTGAAGATCCTAACTTTAAAACTGACGGACTTTCATACAAACTTTCATCCCCTATTTAACTCCCTTAGGGGTTGAATTTTAAAAAATCCTTCCTAATTCCTTGTCTACATTATAAATGGAACCATTGTGTAAAACTTCAAAATAAATACCTATAACTACTTTAATTAATAAAAGTACCTACGCTTAATAATTTGTAATTTGAACAAATATTTAAACACTACCAAAACAACTCATACCTATTTTACAAAATAACAACAAAAGAAATTCAAATAAACTATTTAAAGACTAAAAGTCGCGCTGATAAGCACGGTTTCTCAATATCAATTATTGTCTGTCAATAAGGTCGAACGCTCTGAACGCATCAACAGCCAAATATTGAATGAAGCTATATTATATTGTAGTCTTTGGAATGAAGCTCGCTCTCGGACCTCCCGCTTTTTTATACCCTACCGCCAGCCGCCGCGACCCGTGTCGAGCGCGGCAACCGTTACTCAAAAATAATAATCCTTATAGCATGATTCAGTATTCACGATGGCGATGCGCGATGGCTTATTTCATGTATAAGTTTGGTGTTTCTATACCGATTTCTATGATTATTTTTTTATTCATCATCATCATCATCATTTCAGCCGAAAGACGTCCACTGCTGGACATAGGCCTCCCCCAAGCACCTCCACTTCGACCGGTTTTGTGCTTCTCGCATCCAACGAGTTCCTGCGGCCTTCACAAGGTCGTCGGTCCACCTTGTGGGAGGCCTTCCAACGCTACGCCTTCCGGTACGCGGTCGCCACTCCAGAACCTTTCGGCCCCATCGGCCATCTGTTCTGCGAGCAATGTGCCCTGCCCACTGCCACTTAAGTTTGGCAATTCTTCGGGCTATGTCGGTTACCTTGGTTCTCCTGCGGATCTCTTCATTTCTGATTCGATCCCGCAGGGAAACTCCAAGCATAGCCCTCTCCATTGCCCTTTGGGTGACTTTCAGCCTTCTAATAAGGCCCATTGTGAGCGACCACGTTTCAGTGCCGTATGTCATCACTGGCAACACGCACTGGTCAAAGACTTTCGTCTTGAGACACTGCGGTATGTGGGACGAGAAGATATTGCGAAGCTTCCCGAACGCTGCCCAGCCGAGTCGGATTCGACGATTGACCTCTTTCTCGAAGTTGGACCTACCTAACTGGACAGTTTGTCCTAGGTAAATATACTCGTCCACGACTTCGAGTGTAGCGTCTCCGATCTTCATGAGAGTGGGTGTTACATGGGCATTTGACATAACCTTCGTTTTGTCCATGTTCATTTTCAGACCCACTCTTTCAGAGGCTCTACTGAGGTCATCGAGCATTGTACATTTTTTTATTGAATAGGTAATAATGTTAACTTTTTAAATTAGGGATGAGTGAGAGTATTATAAACGTAAGAGTAAACAAATATAATCAGAATGCTCCGAACTGCTAAGCTATCAGGAGTTACACGTGTTATTGTGAGTCAACCATAAAAGATAGACATATGCTGTTGCGGGATATTTTTTAGACAATTTTATGTAGAATATTTCCGTCATACATGATTTCTATGTAACTTTAACCATTAAGGCTGCACACGCGACGGAAGCTTAAAAAATGGAGTAACTTCTCCCGCTTTCCCAACATTTCCCCTCACTACTCTGCTCCTATTGATTGTAGCGTGATAAAAAGTATACTATAACCTGCCCAGGAGTATGAAGAATAATTGTACCAAGTTTCGTTAAAATCCGTCCAGTAGTTTTTGTTTCTATAAGGAACATACAGACAGACAGACAAAAATTGTACTGATTGCATTTTTGGCATCAATATCGATCACTAATCACCCCCTGATAGTTATTTTGAAAATATATTTCATGTACAGAATTGACCTCTCTACAGATTTATTATAAGTATAGATAACAACGCTTGGAAACATGTTGGTTCTGCTCCATAGGACAAAAAGTGTAGACAAATTCAAACTGGTTGCTATTTTTTTTTGGTTAAATGAAGATATATTTATTTACATACTTTATATTTACAATTATTACAATTTAAAAAGTGCAAAAAGAGAGCATACTGTGTGCTCCTTTTCAATCGGCAAAGTGCGAAAGGCCGTCGATCAATGTGTCCCGACCCTTACGAGATAATACGCTATTGGTGAGCCTGCACCCTAATTGCGTAACACACTATCAATCGGAATCTGAATCATTTTGAAGCCAATTGCTAATCCAGTGCTTCATATGTTCGAAAAATTTGTCTGCTCAACACGTAAATAACGCAATGAACGTTGTTGATTTTTTATTTAATACTTCAAGCACATAAATGTACAGAGGCGGACTTAATGCCATAGGCATTTTCTACCAATTTCATTCAGGCATTTTCTAGTCAATCTTTAGGTGATGCAGAGACAAACAGTGGTAGGTGCAATCATGAAAATTAAGGACTAAATATTTACTAATAATACCTTTCTAATTTGATTAGGGGGTAACTCGTCCCACTTCGAAACTGGGACCAGGGACCAATTCCACCTTTCTAATTTGATTAGGGGGCAACTCGTCCCACTTCGAAACTGGGACCAGGGACCAATTCCACCATTCTAATTTGATTAGGGGGCAACTCGTCCCACTTCGAAACTGTGACCCGGGACCAATTCCACCTTTCTAATTTGACTAGGGGGCAACTCGTCCCACTTCGAAACTGTGACCCGGGACCAATTCCACCTTTCTAATTTGATTATGGGGCAACTCGTCCCACTTCGACCAGCCAATGTCATCGACTTCAAAAAATAGTTACATACCGATTGTATCAGGTTTGGTAGACAGCAAATGCAAGTAGCCCGCCTCCCTGGTCATCCAGTACACAATACTTAGAATGGAGTACATTCTGTTTGCCAGATGTTGTTCTACCACCAGAGGAGGGTAGACCGAGCCCAGCACCCAGATCGCTACGGATGATGCAGATATTGACAGCGGTAGGTTCGTGTGGAAACCCAAGACTTCCTGGAAAGAAGATAAATGTAACATAATCAGCCTATAATGTTCCCACTGCTGGGACACAGGCCTCCTCTCGGTGAGAGGGAGTGGGCCGTAATCCACCACGCGGGCCCAGTGCGGGTTGGTAGATGTTACATGTCTTCGAATTTTTGGTTCTAGGACATGCCGGTTTCCTCACGATGTTTTCCTGCACCGTTTTGAGAGCATTGGTGGCCAAGTGGTAACGGCCGCGACTTACAAGTTGTAGGTCGTAGGTTCGAATCCAGACAGGCGCTGTACTTTGTGTAAATTATTTCATCACCACAGATAAATGTAAGTATATGTTTAATGCAAGGACAGTCAGTCTTGCCAAGGGGTATCGTTATCATTAACTGGGTTGTGGAGGTCAGATAGGTAGCCGCTCCATGTAAAATACTGGTATTCAGCTGCATCCGGTTAGACTGGAAGCCGACTCCAATATAGTTGGGAAAACGCTTAGGCAGATGATGATGACGATGAATGCGAGTACAGGAGCTCGTGGCTAAATAATATCAGCCGCACGCGTCGATCGATCAGGTAACCTGATCGAGCTTCGCTTGCTGCGGTCGATCCGTGGATGGGTGACCATCTTTACATACCGAGTCTTTACAGAAACGTAGGGGTGTCTTGGAAAGCAAATTAAGCCTTTGGTCCCGGCTGGCATTCGTTGATCTTTGACAGTCGTTATTATGGGTACGGGTAGTTAGAAGCCCGAAAATCTGACAACTAGTCTTACCAAGGAGTATTGTATAACCAGTTAAAGTAATCTGACCAGCATATTGAGCGACTCGCAATTCAAGAACTCTCCACAATCATTAAACCTGTTAATCTAAGATGAATTGAAAGACGTACCTCTGGATATAAAGTGGCAATGCTGAATCCGATGTAAGCACCCCAGTCGCCTCCCTGGACGTAGAACCTCTTGAAGCCAAGCCTGTGCATCAGATTCCTCAGCACCACTGTCATCTCGGTGGCCCCGAGCCCTGGGCGGACCGCTGCCTGCAGAAAGCGTCAACTAAATAAATTGGACTAAAGATTTCAAACTTGATTACGTGACATCCATCTATGCAACAAGATGTAAGCAAGTTCAAGAAATATGAAAAAAATATGCGCCCCGCGGTTTCACCCGCATAGGGTCGATCCCGTGGGAATATCGGGATGAAAAGTATCCTGTGTGTTAATCCTGGTTATAAACTATGTGTGTGCCAAATTTCATCCAAATCTGTTCACCTGTTTGTGCGTGAAGAAGTAAACATACAAACACACAAAGTTTCGCCTTTACAATAATAGTGTGATATTATTTTGTTCTAGACACAAAATATTGCAATTACTTTCACTGTGCTACGACACTCTCGTTTCACAGAAAGTTACAGTCAACAAAAGAGATAAGAATGCAGGATCGTCGGATGTAGTTGAAGTTTAGTAAGAAACCGATGGATGTTCTCGAATAAAATTTAATTTTATTAATAGAAAACAGTGAGGCGGAGTCGCGGCAGACCACGCAGGAGATGGCGGGACGAGCTGATATGTTCCGTCAAAACTGGAGGGAGGACGCGCGGGCTCGCGAAAAATGGAAGGAGTGGAGGGAGGCCTTTGCTCAGGAGTGGGACAGCGCAGGCTAGATAAAACAAAAGAAAAAAAATAGAAAACACATAGCTCTAGGTGAAACGAGTATGAAAAATTAACTGTCATTCTACCTGACGCAAGGTAATCTAGGAATTGACAGCTCACTTCAAATTCACTTCACCTAAGTTCTCACGATATAATTTTCACAGAATAGCTCTAATGATGTAAAAAAAACCCATATTCTGGATGTATCTAGTCTTTTTTTGGATGGGAAATCATCAAATGACCCCTCCCGCTCTGAGTGGAGCGGAAGGGAGTGTCAGACTCTTACTGACTAAAACCTTTCGGACAATCCCGCTACCCCGGATGTATCTAGTCTGAAACAGCATTATAAGCTTTAACAAAGGCTTCTTAATACCTACATCAGAGAACCCGAAGCCCGGCAGGCTAGGAACGATGACCTCGACTGCAAAGTCCCGGGACATGGATACAGCTGTGAGCCTCGGTATTGTTCCGAAGAACTCCCGGATGGAGCCCGGCCAGCCGTGTAGCAGCAGGAGTGGTACCACTTCCACAGTAGGCGGCACCTTGAAGATAAAATAAATAATTGATTAGAAATTTTTCCCTTACGGTTTTTTGGAGCTCCATAACGTTATTTTGGTTTTAGCACACCCCGGACACTCACGTCAAACTACCTTTCCTCCCTTTCACTTTTCCCTTTTACTCCCTTTCACAGAGAGGAGGCCTGTGTCCCAGCCATAGAAATGTCTATGGTCCGAGCAGTGGGAACGTTATAGGCTGATTATGTTATGTGTTCTGTTGGACCCTAAAAAGATTGATTGTATTTTTTAGAAACTTAAAAAAACTACAAAACTGTAATGAAAAAATGGTCTATAGATTATCTGTGCCATGACGTCACATCATTTGAAAACGAACACCTTAGAATCAAAATGAGACCTTGCTTTACTTACATGAGGTTTAACCCGAAGAAAGTGTATGTCAAGACCTTGGATATTGGTCTTGAACTGCGGGTACTGATTGAGAATGTTCTCCTGCTCCTGGAACGGGTACTTGTCAGCCCAGTAGTCCACCCATCCGTGCAGGTGGTCAGTGTTGAAGCCATACTCGAACCGAACTCCTTCCAGTGGGGGAGTGAACGGTCGGTGGTTCTTTAGACGGTACCGCAGGTCGAGAATCATCTGCAATAATCCATATCCATACAAATAATTATACATGCGAAAGTGTGTCTGTTACCTCTTCCTTCTTTAATTTCGGAACTCGGTGTCGTTGGTTTCGCATTTTCGTTTTTCGACACCGACTTCCGAAATTAAAGTTATTTTTCTCTTTGTAGTGTTTTTTTTTTGAAGTCGGTTGTTTTTCTTTTTTTGTAAAAAAGTTTTGTATTTTTCACTTTTTAGTTATACTTACCCCACACAAATTCAATTAACACTAGTGCATTGAAGAATTGAAGACACCGACTAGAAGAATCATCAAAATTCGCATTGAAATGCCGGAGATGCAGTACATTTATGTATATAACTTCGTACATGAGAATAATTACCTAATTTATTATATACTAAAACCGTCCTGAAAGTATATAGATCACATAAATGAAAGAATTATCAAAATTGGTACATTAGTTTTTGAGAAAATCCCGGACATACATACACACGAGTCGAATACAGAACCTCCTTTTTTGAAGTCGGTTAAAAAGTCCGCGATGCTCGGCGATGGTACATGTTTATCTCCTAAAATTAACCCACAGTAACCATTTTTATCTTTTACATATAAGAAAAAAAATATGACGAAGTTCGCCGGGCCAGCTAGTTCTACATAATTTTGTCTAATTGTATCGACTGTTATCTAATTATAAATATCTATGTTTTCATTGATATTATTTTAATCTAATTTTGTTAAAGTTTGTTTTTAATTGGATATGATATCTACAAGGTCTCGTTGTACTTCTCCCTCTGCGTCCCCTTTTGTTTTCACCATCTTCTTCTTTGTCTGTAGGTACTGACGGGTAAAGCAAGTCTTCTGCAACCACTATTTCGTCCGAAGAAAATGCTGAACGAACCATCCTTTCCTCATTCATCATTGTATAATTGCATAGCAATGTGTGAGCACTATGTACATACTATAAAGCTACCAATTACTGGGTTTTTTTTTTTTTTTTTTTTTTTTTTTTTTTTTTTTTTTTTTTTTTTTTTTTTATGGATGGGAAATCATCAAATGACCCCTCCCGCTCTGGGTGGAGCGAAGGGAGTGTCAGACTCTTACTGACTAAAACCCATCCGTGTTCCTTCCTTAGCCCTTTATGTTCCGGGGTAGCGGTAACCCTTTCGGACAATCCCGCACCCCCGGCAGGCTTCGGCCCTGGCAGGCCCCTTCCTTTCTGCTGACATCTCTTTGAGGCGCGCGTGGAACACAACGCGCCGTCCGGCACGGGCCTGGTCCTGATCGGACGGTGAGCTACCCATTACTCTCCGTCCGCAGGCCCGCGCCTACGGTGGCCGGGAGTCGTCACGCGGCTCCCGACGCCCGGAGCGTCTCCCGCGGCGGCTGGGGTGTGAGGCTCTCTCCCTCAGCCGTTCAGCCACCTCCTTCGCTAGCATGACTGCTTCGCAGAAGGAGGTGACCGCCTCCCACTCCCTCTCGCCCCGGACCATGGCTTGAACCAGGGCCGGACGCGAGAGGTCGCCGCCGCTGTCTATCGCCTCTACGAGGGCACGGCGGTGCTCCGCCCATGCGGGGCAGACCTCCACCGTTTGCTCCACCGTGTCCTCTGGGCGATCCTCGCAGTGGTGACACCCGGGCGTCTCCTCCCGCCTGATGATGTGCAGGAACCTCCCAAAACATCCGTGTCCGGTGAGGACCTGCGTCAGGCGATAGGTGAGGACGCCGTGACGCCTCTCTAGCCACTCCTCAAAGAGGGGTCTTATCGCCACTATCGTGGCGTGCCCTGCGCTGGGTTGCGAAAGTCGCTCCTTCCATGCCACCATGAGATCGCGCCGGAGGTCTGTCCGCTCCGCCGCGATTTGCCGCGGAAGCGGAGTTTCCCCCCGGCTCAGTGCCTCCGCGCGCCACTCATACAGGCGCGCTAGGACTATCGCCTCCAGATCCCATGGCGGCAGTCCGGCAAGGAGGCTTGCCGCCTCGCCCGAGATCGTGCGGTACCCCCGGATCAGCCTTACGGCTACCACCTTTTGGGGCGCGTTCAGATAGTGGGCGGCTCGCCGCCGCAGAGAACGCGCCCACACCGGGGCCCCGTATAGGGCCATGGACCGCACGACCCCCGCGTAAAGCCTCCGGCAGAAGGTGTTTGGCCCCCCCAGGTTAGGCAGGAGCCGCTTGAAGGCGGCCCCGGTCCTTTCCAGTTTGGGGGCCAAACGTCGGAAGTGTTCGACGAAGTTCCACCGGCTGTCGAGGACGAGACCCAGGTATCTCATCGTTGCCTCGACGCCGATGTGAACCCCTCCCACCGTTAGTTGGGATCCCGATGGTGGCCCGTTCCGAGGCCCATGGAAAGACATGGCCTCGGACTTGTGCAATGCTACCTCGAGACCCAACCGCCGGATTCTTTCCACGACTATCGCAACCCCGCGTGTCATCGCGTCGGCCGCCGCCTGATGCGACCTCCCTTGCGCCAGGACCAGCGTGTCGTCAGCGTAGCAAACCACGCTGACGCCATCAGGGAGGTCGGCCCGCAGCACCCAGTCGTAACCGATGTCCCACAGGAGCGGCCCCAGAACCGATCCCTGTGGGACACCGCACGACATCTCTCGCCGGTTCCACTCCCCGTTGCGACCGGGGTAGATGACGGCTCTGTCCGTCAGATACGCCCCAACTACTCGACGGAGGTAGGTCGGCACCCGGTGATACCGGAGTGCCTCCCCAATACAGCTCCAGGGCAGGGTGTTAAACGCGTTGGCGATGTCGAGTGACACCGCCACGACTACCCCACCCCGGGTCACCGCGTCCCCTGTCGTGAGGGCTCTCACGCGCATGATGGCGTCCACCGTCGAGCGCCCCTTGCGGAAGCCAAACTGGCTTTCCGCAAGATCCGGCCCCGTCCTCACTAGGTGCCCGACGAGGCGGCCTGCAATCACTCTCTCAAAGAGCTTGCCGACCTCGTCGAGCAGCACTATGGGCCGGCAGCACTATGGGCCGGAATTACTGGGTACGTCTTTCATTGACTTGAATGTGCCCTGGCGGCTGAGAGTATGTCATGCTCACTCAAATGTCTCGCTGATGGTGGCGCATGTGTTGAATTATTTAGCTCCCTTCAAAATGGTTGAGCTGAATGGTGCTAATACATGCGTCATGTTCGTGAACGGGCGCCGTCAGTAGGGACTGGTCATCTCTTTGCTGCCATGGCTTATTTTATTTTATATTTGAATTGTTGTTTTTTCTCATCTTTTCATTATGGACGCTTTTAACGTTCTGCATCGTTCTCACATGTATAATTTTTAATATGAATGATGTAACCAAGACTTTGTAACCATATTATTTTGATTTAAAAGAGTGTCCATGGAGTTTCTTGCCCGTTCTTCTCAATAGGTACCTACGCTTTGGAATGGGCAACTAGCTTCATCTTTCTGACTGACCCACCCCTTGACAATTCAAAAGTGCCTGTAATTGGTTTAATAGAAATACTTAAATGCTTTGAATTTGAGTTTCACATCCACTTAGTTTTTACCTTGGCCATAGGCTAAGCATTGCCATACAACGTGGTAATGCCGCCAGTCTCTTGGGTACATTACCAGTCGACAGCGATGCGGATGAATTTTTCGACATTATATTTTAGTTTGTGTATAGTTTTAGTTAAGTTAGGATTTAATTTTTATTAATTAATTGGATACATATTTTAATTAAAACTTAGTTTTGATACGAGTAAACGCCAGAACTTCACTAATTAATTTATAATAATATCCTGACGACCGTTTTCGGTCACGGTGGCAATCTCAATGGAGATTAGCTAAGTACGCAGGAGATATTATAGTGCACAAGTGTGTGCGCATACACAGTTGCACTCTCTGTTCCTTTACTCTAATAGTCCGATAGGACGGCAATCCGACACTACCGGGGAGAGATCAGAAGGCCACAATTCTCGTAATTTAAAACCTTCAAGATCTAGTCGCAGTCTCATCTCGGCGACAAACAAATGTCAAAAAGTCAAAATGTAGGGAAATTAGAGGTATTTTTGACAGATAGACTGAGATCTGAGATCAGAGGGGTAATTCTTGTAATTTTAAGAACGTTCACAGTCTGATCTCAGTCTCAATCTGTCAAAAATACCTCTAATTTCCCTACATTTTGACATTTTTTTGTAGCCTAGATGTGACTGCGACTAGATTTTGAATTACGAGAGTCGGCCTTCAGGCTGTGAACGTTCTTTAAATTACGAGAATCGTCCTTTGGTGTAGGAACAACGCCAACGGCTTTACGTAGGTACTTTCCGAGGCACGGGGGTACTAAACCACCTACCTCCAAACTCCGGGAAGGTACGTCTAAGAAAGTCCTGGTAGAAAACCCAATAACACTGTTCGACCTGGGAATCAAACCTAGGACTCCAAGCTCAGCAGTCGCGCTTGCAACCATGAAACCAACGGGGCAATCAACTAACTATAACGTCTGTGCTATAACTACTTACATTGCAGCTACAACATTTTATTAACCGACTTCAAAAAAGGAGGTTCTGTATTCGACCCGTATGTATGTATGTATGTTTGTATGTCCGCGATTTTCTCAAAATCTAATTAACCGATTTTGATAATTCTTTCATTAGTGACATCTACATACTTTCAGGAAGGTTTTAGTATATAATACTTTAGGTAATTATTCTTATGTACGAAGTTATATGCGTAAATGTACTGCATCTCCGCCATTTCTATGCGAATTTTGATGATTCTTCTAGTGTCTTCAATTCTTCAATGCATTAGCGTTAATTGAATGTGTGTGGGGTAGGTACAACAGCTAACAAGTGAAAAATATTTTTTTTTTTACAGAAAGCACCACCGACTTCATTATATCCATCGACATTTCGCCCGTACGCTCACGACATGATAACACAATGGCAAAAAGTAGGTACTTATCGCAACTTACCTCTTCATCAAAATGCACTTGGAAAGGTCTAATACTGGTGTCATTCTGAAACTTCAACTTCTCAGGTCCCCACCACACATGATCCAAACGAGGCACTGACGGAGTACTGAAGATCCCCAAACAATTGACGTTGAACATCACTGACCAAACCGAAAAGATCTTCAAAAGGACTTTCATAATTTAGTCTACTGTTTTTTTTTTAAATCACTTTTTTGTCTTGTTTATCGCACTATTGACTATACTGAGTGGCGATTAGGTTACTTATCACATTACCCGCCCGGTCACGACTTTTGGCTTAGCGGCAAGCGGCGCGGCAAGCGGCGCGGTGCCACTGCTAGCGTTGACGCAGGGTGCGGTGCGTCGTGGTATGGTTCATACATCCATACTTAATATTATAAATTCGAAAGTAACTCTGTCTGTCTGTCTGTATGTTACCTTTTCACGTCTAAACCACTGAACGGATTTAGATGTTTGGCAGAGAGATAGATTGCATCCCGAGGAGGAACATAGAATAGTTTTTATCCCAGAAATCATCCTTTAAGTGGGTGAAAAGGGGGGCGGAAGTTTGTATGAAGAATCAATAACCACTGAACCGATTTAGATGAAATTTGGTATGGAGATAGTTTGAATTGTAGGGAAGGATATGGTATAGTTTTTATCCCCGAAATTGTCCCTTAAGGGTGTAAAAAGGTGGGTGGAGATTTGTAAAGGGAATCAATAAAAAAGGACTATAATACGTTTATCGCGGGGCACAGCTAGTTTTTGTTTTTACCGCTCGCCAACCCGCTCTAAGCTGCCACTGATCGCGGCAAGGTCGTGGCCAGGCGGTCAGATAACTTTTAAAGATGGATAAAAAATTGCGGTTTGACAGCTTTTGTATAAGGATATAATACATAAATATGTCGAATCGTCATATTAGATAAAAGTAAATCTGTCTATTGAAAATCAGCCCTAAATAGAACAGCGGTTAATAAAAGTTGTCTGTTAAAATAATAAAATTAAACATTGTCACGGACCGCATTCGGACCTTACTTCGTTCCAAAACATAAATCGCAGACGTGGGCAACACAGCCGCCAAACTAAAGTGGAATTGGGCAGGCCACATCTGCCGCATGTCGCAACTGAATTGGGCAAAAGTAGCCACTGACTGGATTCCGAATAACAGGAATCGGCGACACGGTAGGCCCAGAAAGAGATGGCGTGACGAATTGGACGCCTATCTAAAGGATTGGCCAGATGTAGCAAGAGATAGGAGAATATGGAAGACGGAAGGGAACGGAAGGGTTTGCCCTGCAGTGGGACATAACAGGCTCATAATAATTGTTTTTTTTTTAAATTAAAATTGGCACGAAATAACCCTCCATGATAATAATAAGGTACGGTCAGCATCAAAAGTTGATTAACACTTCAGTTTTTTTAATCTAAGTTATTGAGCAAAATATTTGTTTAAAATTGCAGCAGAAGAATTTTTTTAGGATATATACTCTTGTCTATTATGTGAAAAGCTAAAAATCAGTTTATTGAAAAAAGTTGTTGTCAATTTAATAACATGTAAAAATGATAGTATTAATCGACTTTTGATGCTGACTGTACCTACTAGACACGCGAGAGGCGATGGTATCAACAATTCAACAGATACTTTATTGTATTGTTACCAAATATACTTACACAAAAGTTTAATGTTGTTAAATACTAAAAACCCGACTACTGAAAAGGATGAAACAAGAAAGTATCTTCCCGTGGTCGCATGCTACCATGTTAGTACAGCGGCATGCGACCACGGGAAGGTACCTACTTTCTTGTTTCATCCTTTTCAGTAGTCGGGTTTTAGTTTTTAAACTTATTTTTAATTTAATTATTTTGGGGCTTATCTCAATAATATTTATATTTTTGAAATGTGCTAATTAAACCCTTTCATTTGATACCCCACACGCCATAATTAAAAAAAACATGACTTTATGTCCGCTAGAGGGAGCCATATTTATTTAATGTGACGTCACATAGCCTATAACCAGCGGACAATCAAGACGCTCCCAACGATACCTCATTTGTCTAATTATGACAAGGAGTTTAGAAGTTATGAGGGAACAGATGAACATATTATATACTTACATACATATCGGTCAAAATCATAACCCTCCTTTTTGCTTCGCTAAACTAAAAAACAAAAAAAAAGGTCTCACGGCTAGAATGTCAATTGTTATTAAATATTTTAATTGTGAAAGCATTTGTTTAAAATACGTAGGTACTGTACGAATACGTAGTTTCAATAATTAATGTGATAACCTACTCGCCACACCTACTGTAAAAGGACACAACCGTTTTAGACTTCGAGAGGTGCAAAACTGCGTTTAAATCTGTCTTCTTGAAAAGACTTGAGCGGGGTCATTATCTATTAAGTGCAGTGTGAGGACTAATTAAAATAAATTGTTGTAACAATATAACAGTAGACTAATTATGATGCTTTTATATTAAAACTATCATTGCACAGACAAAATGCATTAAAATATTTTTTTTTTTTTGCATCGTGTCATTCAGGTAACTTGAACTACGAAATCCAACCTTAGTGCTACGAAATAAAGGCGTAGTCAAAATCAATCTGTTATCTTATTGAAACTGATTGGGCGTTGTTGAGCTGAAAGTTGAGTTACAGTCTTTTGGATTGGCACGGCAGAGTTGTTATAAGGTTTCAAAAGTGAACGATGAACGGTTATTACTACTTTCCATAGGAAAATCAACCTTACTCCAACGCATTAAGTTCTTTTATTTCTCAATTCTTTCGTTATTTTATGATGTCCTGGACGGTCAAGATAAGGTTATTAATTTGCTACCACTGAGGGGATTGGAACTTTTAAATCTTTTTCTTTTAGCTTTAATTAAGTAGCGTGGACTGAAATTTGTATTTTTAATCACTGTAAAATGGAAAGAATTTTGGTATATCTAGTGATTAATTTGTCACAGTGGCTTGGGTGTCACTTTTTTTGATTTTGCAAGCTAGATTAGGCATATTTGCAATCATATTTCACTCGACAAAAAGCCTTTTAAAAAAGGCTTTTTTTTAGGAATCCAGCATGTCCGAGTACCAAAATACATGTGACATCTACCAAACTACAATGGGCCCGCGTGATGGATTACGGCCTACTCCCTCTCACAGAGAGGAGGCCTGTGTCCCAGCAGTGGGAACATTATAGGCTGATTTAAATATGCCACTGTATCTAATTCCTCGCTTACACTGTCATTTCAAAGCGGGCCATATGCCTTCAAAACTTAATTCATTTTATAAATTGAAATATTTTAGAAGCAACGTTAGGCATGATATATTTAATACTAGCTGCGCCCCGCGGTTACACCCGCATAAGTGTCGATCCCGTGGGAATATCGGGATAATAACTATTCTATGTCCTTCCCCGGGACTCAAACTATCTCTATACCAAATTTCATCGAAATCGGTTCAGTGGCTTAGGCGTGAAGAAGTAACAAACATATAAACACACACACACACTCACAAAGTTTCGCCTTTATAATATTAGTGTAATAGTGTGATTAACATCGCGCAAAAACTTTCCCAGACGTATAAAAATCTCCACCAAAATATAAGTAATTTTCAATCACATTTTGATAGTAATACGTTTTTTATCGCCCCTCACACGCGCGCCATTTATTGGCGGCCCTGGCACTTGACTTGACACCCCATGGGAGCATGGGAACCCGCCATTGATAACATAAGCCCTCTAATACATGGTACCGATGATAACAATGTTTCATTAAGGGGGCTACAGGACCTAAACGCAAGTTTTATAATGCCTAAAAGTATATGATCGACTACAGTAAACCAAATCAGAAAAATATATGATATTCTTCAGAATATAATTATGCTAGTTAGATGGTGTGTTGAAAACATATTACAACTAATTTGATACGATAGGAAAAAATCAAGAAGATACCTGTAAAAAAATTCTTTTCACAATAAAAACTATACAAATATACATACCTACAATCATTCTGATTTTTTGTCAGTTTATTATACCAGCAACATATGAACATACTAAAGCACTAGTGTTTTGATTTTTTGCCCAAACAATAGATTTTTTGTAAATAGATAATTTAATTGCTTCATATTTTGCAATAAATTACCAGGATTGTGCCATCGCGCTTCTCTTTCCTTTCTATGCAGTCCGACAGTGACCGCGCTTTAGGTCACATAGTCCCCTTAATACGGATTGGGGCGACATGTCCCCATTGTGAAACATATTTTGTGTTTATTTGCCCATTTTTGTTACAAACTTTAGTTTGTTCGAAAGTTTATTGCCGCACATTTGTTTATTTATTTATTTTCTCCCACAAGTTTTAATTTAAAATAGTATTTCCAACAAATCTTCTAAATGATGAAGGATTCTATTTTTGGCTATGACAAACATCAAACCATAAACTGGAAAGTGTGCGTCGATTAGTAATACTAATAAGTTCACAGAATTATAATTTATTATCTAGGTACGTCTTTGTAGGTGTGATACCAGTTAGACAAGAAGAACAGGCCCTTCCACTGGGATTACAAACTGGACGTATTTAGTATCGTTAGGTACTCTGCCTATTAATTTGAACATTGCTTTTGAATTAATTTCGTCATTTATTTATTCATCAAATATAAGCTAACAGTTTACACCAAATCGCTTATATCTATGCTAATTCTACAAAATTACATTAAACATTTTTAATTAAAACTTCTTAGACTAAAAAAAAAAAATACAATAAAAAACGGAGTAACATTAATTGTACATTTGTTTTTACGTCGTAAATCATTTTCAACCAGGGATTACGCAATCGACATATTTATAGTTTACTAGCTTCTGCCCGCGACTTCGTCCGCGGAAAATTTCTTGTTTTAACATAAGATAACACTCGATTGATATTACTGTATTTAATTTTATTAGTAAAATATTGTTTGGAATCAGATCAGTAACTTCAAAGATTACCTAAGTTCTCTTTTCTGCTCAAGGTAACTTAACCCTTGGTCGCCTTTTACTTATTTTATTTATTTAAGTTAGGTATCTATTTAATTTAAAGCTTCTCTATATACAATGTTTGAGGTTGTTTTATTTTCCGGTAACAGAATAATCTGCTTTTCGGATGATCCCACTCTTGATAGACCAACATATAATTGCCCATGGGAAAAACATTCTTTTCGTAGCCAACCAAAGAGAATGTTTGTCCCTGGGACTTGTTAATAGTCAGGGCAAATGATGTTTTTATTGGAAACTCGGATAGACGCTGTGCACGTGCATCGCTGGATTCTCGAACGCGG
This sequence comes from Amphipoea lucens, assembly GCA_947508005.1. Classification (NCBI taxonomy): domain Eukaryota; kingdom Metazoa; phylum Arthropoda; class Insecta; order Lepidoptera; family Noctuidae; genus Amphipoea; species Amphipoea lucens. The sequence continues at coordinate 15,059,253 of OX382379.1, forward strand.
GCCTGCGATGTTATGGCATTTTGCCTAGCGAGCCGCTGCGAGCGCTCAGCGCTAGTCTCCCTATCCCTTGTTTCAGAGACATGCTGCCTTAAAACAGATAGACGCTGTGCACGTTCATCGCTGGATTCTCGAGCGCGGGCCTGCGATGTTATGGCATTTTGCCTAGCGAGCCGCTGCGAGCGCTCAGCGCTAGTCTCCCTATCCCTTGTTTCAGAGACATGCTGCCTTAAAACAGATAGACGCTGTGCACGTTCATCGCTGGATTCTCGAGCGCGGGCCTGTGATGTTATGGCATTTTGCCTAGCGAGCCGCTGCGAGAGCTCAGCGCTAGTCTCCCTATCCCTTGTCTCAGAGACATGCTGCCTTAACTCAGATAGACGCTGCGCACGTTCAGCGCTAGATTCTCGAGCACGGGCCCGCGACGTCCTCACATTTTGGCTAGCGAGGCCCTGTGAGCGCTCGGAGCTAGATTCTCTAGCGCGTGCTTGCGAAATATTTTCTCTATTTCTCGAGAGGCGCTGCTCATTTTCAGGGGCAGATTCTTCCGTACGGCGTACTCGAGCGGCTCTTGTCTGTGATGTCTGCCGGGACAGTTGAGATTTCCTTTTAGGCATGCTCTCGACCAACTACGCACAGACTTGAAAACCATTACGAACAAAGGGAGAGCGACTCGAACACCGTCCGCCTTTAATCGTAATATCGAATAACTCGTATCGTAAGAGAACGAAGTACGACACTACGAACAAACAAAACAATGAAAACAATCGTACAACGAAATTACGATTAGATAGTTAGATACCTCATAATCTCCGTGCTCATAATCGAATCGTCGTTCGTATGGAACTCCAATCCAACTAACGACAACGTGGGCATAAAAATTCGAGAGGGTCATCAATCCACGGAAAGTCTTAACACCGCGATTCAGAAAAATGACGTAATTGCAGAACGCCATCTATGGGCAAATAGGTAAAACGTCTACACAATGAAAGTTATGCTAGGGGCATTTTGCGTTTTAGTAATTTTATATTATCTCCGAAACTGTATGACCAATTGATATACTGTAAATGGCAAATCTTATCTGTATGATGTTCTTGTGATACTGAAATAATTTATTGTCATAAGAATTAATATTTTGTTGCTCAAATAATCAACCAAACGTAAGTATACCGAAAAAAATTTTTTTTAATGCAATAAAAGAAGTATAAAAGATAAAATATAAAAGATAGAGATATGGTATCGCGGACTTTTTTGTAGAAATAATGAAGACGAACCAGGTAGCCATACATTGTTTTTAATTTTAAGCAACTGTTTAGGCAGCGCACGCAAATAATTCTGTTTTATGTGGTATTTTTTTCCGACTTGCTAGACAAAAGTTGTGATAGCTCGGTTAATATACATGCTATAGAAACAATTTATAGCCTATAGCACTCAGGAATAATGTAGCTTTCTGCCAGTTAAAAAATTGTTAGAATTGGATTATGAGTTCCAGAGATTACCCATTACATACAAACTTACAAACTTACAAATTTTACCTCTTTATAATATTAGTATAGAAGTATTCTCATTTTATTATATTAAACATAAAGAAACATAAACGGACTAGGTTATAGTGCAAGCACTATTATTTTGGACAAAAGTATTACCTTATTTGATTTAATTCTTGCAAGCAGACTGGGTGCCTTAGATATACTGCGCAGTTTAATTTAATGTCATAGGTATCCACCTTGTATTTGTGCAGAATCATGCATAGGTACCTAATAAAACAAAAGAATGAACTACGAGTACCTATATTCTTGAACCCCATGTCCAATTAGGTAGATACGTGTTTTAATGAATGGGCGATTACTTTTAACTATTCATAATTGTTAGATGATCTCCAGCAGTGTTAATTCATGGTGCAACAACGTCATGTTACCTCCATTGCGCTCTTTAGACAATCTAATAAAATATTGTATCTGTCATCAAATGCGTTAAGTGGCGTCCTCTACAATTTTGAGGTACTAAGTACCGAGCCATCTGGCTTCACATTGACGCATACGAAAACTGTGTGAAGTATTTTAAAACACAAGCTAGTTGCTCAACCCTTGGATAGAGGGCGCTGTTTTAAATTTATCGACCATTATGGTAAAAGAGATGTAAAATTCGTATAAATAGGGTGTTACACAGTTTTGTTTGGATGTATATTGTATGACGAGCTCTGCATAAACAAAGGAACTCAAAATGGGGTGGGTGACAAAAGATCACCCACCCGGTTAGTTTTTTTATTATTACTTAGAGCAGAAGCAGTGTTCATCAGTTATCTACTTTAGAGAAATGAATTCTAAGTTGATTTTTGAGTGACTATTTGTAACAAATAGGTTCTAATAAGTTTTTGGTTGTTCTTCTTCTTCTTAGCGTGTCGATGGCAATCTAAATGTACTCGGCCCAGAATTCGGCCACTTGTTTGGCGCCATCACTAGCGTCCATCAGTTTTTTGGTTGTAATGAAATTTGAACTTTGTTAAGTATGAAATTCAGTTTATTGTTCCGTAACTTGATCTCATATTCTTAATTCAAATATAAGTCCATAGTTATTATTCTCGAACGGTCGTAGGCCCAAACACGCAGGCAATGTTCCATGCGTGCGTTTATAGAAAAACGAGCCGGGCTTGGTGATGGGGACCACTAGCCATGGCAGGCTGATACCAGTCGGGGATGCGGCTAACGTACAAATATCTGCCGGGCGGCGTTTTGGTAGTAAGGTAGAAGGAACAGCGCTGCAGTACCTCCGTTCTCCCCAGGTGGAGGTTATGTATGTGTCGTAGCTAACTGGTTTAATTAGCCGTTTAGTTAACCGCCTAGCCTTTTAACTAAACGGCGGCCGTCCAACTAACGGTCTGAATGATATTCAATTATAGTTTAGGTTGTGAAACCAATCACGCGCGAGCCGAATTGGTCGTAGTAACTAAGCCAGAGCACCCTGACCAAATGGGTACCTAAGTCTGACGCAACTGTCTAATAAAAAAAGGAACTATGAAACGTGTACTAAACGCAATGGCGGCTATCGCTGTCTCGCTTTAACATATTATGCAGTCTGTGCATAGTCTGTGTCATTTTTGCTGTTGGTATTCAGTTTTAGTACAAGTTTCATACAAGCGACGTTTTTCATCTTTTTATATAGGACTCCCGTCTCTTCTTACATAATATAATGAACATTACTTACTCTATGAAATGGGTTAGGTTAGGTTAGAACTGCGACCAGCCGTGTGTGAGCCGAAAGAGCGAAGCGATGCGAGCACTACTTCCAAAGGCCAGGCGGTTAACTAAACGGCTAATTTAACCAGTTGGCTACGACATATACATGAGGAAAGGTAAGGTATTTTTATCTTTTACCTACTTTTAGTTAGCAAGAATGTAAAAAACGGGTAATCAAGTTAATAAAACCACAGTATATTTAAAAATCAAACTAATAATTACTTTATTTAGGCGTATTTTTCAGCGTTACATAAAACATACTAGAAGTTTTTAGTTCATAATATTCGATTTGATTTAACTTACTACGATAGAGGAAAAGTTAGGGCCGTTTACACTTTAATTGAGTAGTAGCAATACATTGCGTTTTATGTATGAACCAAGTGTGACTAGTTCTATTTGTGACCGCCAATGTACAGACGCCAGCACATCAAAGTAACTACAATCTGTCAAATTTCTTTAATCGATTTTCAACTTTATCGCTAAATCATAAGGTTCAAAGTTGAATGGGAAGACAGTTTCAGGTAGCTTGATGTGCTGGCGTCTGTACTTTAAATCCGTGCACTAGTTGAAGTGTAAACGGTTTTTAAACATAATTTAAAAAGTTTATTGTCAAACATAGCTAGAGTTATCATTCAAATAGGTATATTCTTTCTGTGTCACTAATCATAGTACCGAAAATTTCCGCAGTATTTCAATGGCGCTAGTTGGCGTAGAAGATTTGTGTATGTACTTCATTACTTGACAAATGTAATAAAATAGAGTAAAGAAATGAATACACATTTTTGTTTCTTTTTATCGCGAATATGATTCTATGAGCTCCAATTTTATATGATCATAATTTTATAAAAACGGTCGTGTTTTTTACCGCCCCCAAACATAAATTTTGTCAAAGTTACTTATCATTTTAAATACTTGTTCTTTTAGTTAGGTAGTGTTAAAACAACTTAATAATTAGTACGTTCTTGTTATGTACAGACGCCAGCACATCAAGCTACCCGAAACTGTCAAATTTTCCCAATCTACTTTCAACCTTAATGCTTTAGCGATAAAGTTGAAAATCTATTAAAGAAATTTGACAGATTGTAGTACCTTGATGTGCTGGCGTCTGTACGATGTTAGAATGGTCATTTAGCTATAGATATATTTAATTAAATAACAATAATTCATCAAGTCCTCTCCATTGCCTGTCACTCCCTCCATCTTTAAAATAGGTAATAATATTATCAATCAGCCTATAATGTTCCCACTGATGGGACTCAGGCCTCCTCTCGGTGAGAGGTAGTGTGCCGTAGTCCACCACGCGGGACCAGTGCGGGTTGGTGGATGTCACGTGTCATTGAAATTTGAATTTTTGGTTCTTGGACATAACGATGTTTTTCCTCACTGTTATGAGAGCAGTGATGTTAAAATCATTTACACAAAGTAATGTGCCTGCCTGGGTTCGAACACACGACCTAGGACACATGATACGAAAATAATAATGAAAAACTTAAACTAGCGCCATCTACCTTCAACACTTATAATTATTATTGTCAATTTCAAACCTTATAGTTGTCTTGGAAGTTCGTTGCTTAGATTACAGAGAAAATTATAAATTATATTAATCTATGGTAAAATTGTTATTGTTTATAGTTATTTTGTACAATCTAAAGTCTTTTATGGAGACACTAAGCTAGTTAAAGCCTTTCTATCTTATTCTACGAGGTGGTGCTGTGAGCCAAAATATACTTTACACTGTAGGTAATTAGGTTAATATTTCTTGGCATTTTCCTGCGGGAAAATATAATTGTTTTAGTACCTAAGGCTCAAATAAGTAAAATAAAATTTAATAAAAATATTTAAATTGACCCGAAATTGAATATAGTCTCCCCCGCTATTACACGGGGCTCGAAAAGTGGGTGAACTATAGGTACAAACGCCAGCACATCAAGCTACTGCAATCTGTCAAATTTCTTTAATAGATTTTTAACTTTATCGCTAAATCATAAGGTTCAAAGTTGTTTGGGAAAATTTGACAGTTTCGGGTAGCTTGGATGTGCTGGCGTCTGTACCTACACCTCTGTATAACTCTTTAGCGATTACAGGCGCGATGTTATGTTCGTATTTAAACTGATAGTTTAAATAAAACACTAGAAATTCCGATCCAGCCTGTGCCTTGCTGCCCTCTCCCAGGGACGCCCTAAGCCGAGGCCCGTAGGTACCCCACAGGGGGTGTCCTTGGCGTGTAGTCGCTTAGTTATCAAGTTTTTTCAAGCCCTGGCTGGAGGCCTTTATTTATTGACGCATCCACAGGCAAGTCTGGTTAAGCAGACGACAACCTCCTAGGTTGAATAGGTTGAACTGCGAGATGCCATTCCAATAATTAAAAAATAAAACAATGACTAGACTTCACAAGAACACGTAAATATCTAATATACGTAATAATTATAAATAATTACGTAAAGGAAATATGTACTTCAATATTTCCATTTATTATAATAAAAGTTATTACATTAAGTGTTGTATTATATTTTCCCGCAAAATAATTACTACAATAATAGTAATAATAGTCTGTATGTCAATTATTTGTAATTACTGTAATATACATAATTACATCAGAATTTATATTATATCATCATAAGGACTCGGCCACACTTAGCATATGGACCAATCACATTTTTATCACATTCAATTCGTACGCTTACCTAAAAAAATTACAAACATCATTTTCATATTACAGAATGGAAAATATTTAACTGATCTTCCAAAAAACTTATTGACCATCTAATGATGCACACTTTTTTTAATACTTAATTGCGCCTCTTTAGCTTTCTGGCCTTTTCTCACAGTCGGTTACAGTAACTAAGCTAACAAGTCAACCTAACCCGTTTCGACCAAACGGGTTAGGTTAGGTTGGAACTGTGACCGACCACGCGCGAGCCAAATTGGTCGCAGTAACAAAGCAAGGGCACCCTGAACAAATGGGTTACGTAAGTTTATAACTGTGACCAAACCCTACGTCCTATGATCCATATATCATCTTGGCTATTAAGTATTTATAGGGCCCCAAAATAAGAAATATCTGACGTTTAGAAAAAGAGGCGCAATCATTATATTAGAGTTTCAATAATATTTTTAGGAGCGCAAAATGGAAATTAATAGAGGTTCGACTAAATACTGTGCCTTATAGATAGAGCATCTTTAACGTAACGTAACCATACGTTACAATAAATGTTGATAAAAATGTGATTAGTCCTAGGTGTCGAGTTTTCAGTAGCTTCCTGTAAACGGAATAGAATCTAGGACAGGCACACTTGACTACCACGTCACGAAGCTAAAAGGCTAAGCCATTAAGACTAAAATTCATTTATTTTCATACTCCACACCGTTTTAGCTAAACACACAGAAATATAAAATTAAGTCGTTTGAAGAACTGAATTCTTCGGTGCACATAACAATCTATAAGAAGAACTTCTGTTGAAACAGTTCAGCAGCAGCGAAACATTGTTAGAACACTGAAGGTAAAATTATATTAGTAAGGGAAACTCTGCAGACTTAATGGGTATAATATCTAACCACAATAAAATAAAAATGTGCCAGACTTTCACAAAAAAGTTTCAAAGCTTTTAAATAATAAGAATTAAATATACACAATTATTTAACCATTAGGTATAATATTTTATTATATATTTTTAAATAAAGGTAAGCCCACACACATTTTCATCTACAACATACACTTCTAATGCAAGCAAGCTGTTATTAGAAGGGAACTTACGTAATACGAAGCAACACTATTATTTTTTTAATACATATTTCATTTTAGTATTATAAAAAATCTAGAAAATGTATAAATTCACAACCTATTAAATTTGTCTATTAATAATCCGTGTGATTATGATTTTTTTTTTATTATTAATAATTATTATTTCTCGAATATTTTTCTCTAGAGAAACTATTTGCAAATAATTGATTAATAATTATTTTATTTGATCTTACTGCAGGGGTTTAGGCCTTCTAATTTATGAATTATGTCTTATTAGATTATAATTACGTCAACCATTGTAATAATTATAATTTATTATTTTAAAGTTTTGTCTTTACGATTTGTCGCAGTAATGACCGTTAATCAGTCACGTTCATTTTAAATTATTGTAACCAAATTAAAACCACCGGTGTAATTGCGTAACACACTATCGGTAGCAATGGCTTTCATTTTGACAGTTCAACAAGATTCATTGCATTATGTTAAAGTAAATTCAACAGTTAAAACATTAAGTATAAACTTAATTTTATATCAATTTAATACTCAATTTGCAATAATTTGTCATTTATTATTGTAATCGATTACCAAGAAATTTATTAAGTTGCAACATTGTGATCAAGCTTACTATTTTTGATGTCTAGCAACACACTCACTCTCTCTGCATTCATGTTTCCAACCGGCAAGTCCATCTTTTCTACTTTGGCAATTTTATAAAAGAAATAAATTCAACCTATTTTCCACGCATGCGTTTTTATTATACACATTATTTACGTTGCTGAGCAGACAAATTTTAAGGATCTGATGACCATTCGTCACATCAGACTTAGGTATGAAGCAATGAATTAGCAATATCCTTCAAAATGATTCATGATGATAGAGTGTTACGCAATTAGGGTGCTGTTATAGTTTATACTACCATTTTTCCTTTACAGCGATGTTTGTAATTCTATGGTTCAAAGTAATACAGTTTAATCATGGCAATATCGAAACCCAATTTCGGAAAGTCCCTTTTTAAAAACTGATCTTTTTTAGATAACATTGTGGGTACGTAAGGTTATCTAGTCATACACAAAATATTTTAAGAGCTACATAGGTGGTAAAGGAACCATAAAAACGAAAAAAAAAGTAAATTATTATTAAAAAAAAATACTTGACTTGACACAGATAATAAATACTGGCTCCTCTTATTTTTTCACATCCATTACAATAGTTTCTAGTTCTACGTAGTATTTACTGTCATTTAAGCGCGGTGTAAAGGTTTTATGCAAAATGTCTCAAGCAATTTTAAAATTATAAGATAAAAAAATATGTTTTTGTCTTCTTTACCACCTATATACCTTTTAAAATATTTTGTATCCAGACAGCTGGGACCAACGGCTTAATTGCATGGAGGAGTCTTGGTATGTAAAGATGGTCACCCATCCACGGACCAACCGGGGCAAGCGTAGCTTAACCTGATCGATCACCAGTTCGGCCGTAATTACTTAGCCATAAGCCCCTCCCTTGATATTGATTATTGATATTTTCAAGTTCATTGTTAAGATTAATTTGATCTAGTTTCAAAATACTCCTATGCACTAGAATTTCCAGTGTATTCATTTATTGTCGTATAATTGTTGTCTCCACAATGTATATGTTACCGGCCAAACCCGATTTCAGGACAAACTAGTTTAGCCTAGGCTAAACTAGTTATTCCTATACGCGATAGGGGGTGCCCTTCGCTCGCCCTTGGATCTTATGTCGACGGAGCCCCGCTTCGCGGGGCCCCTATTTCTGTGTAAAGGGTTTAAAGTAACCTAACCAAACCGAACCTCGGGGTGCCCTTCGCTCGCCCTTGCATCCTATGTCGACGGAACTAGTTTAGCCTAGGCTAAACTAGTTTGTCCTGAAATCGGGTTTGGCCGGTAACATATATAACTTGAAGCATTTTGTTAATCTGTAATTTATTATTATAGTTTCAAAAACATAACTAACGTATTTTAGTTTTCCAATTGCATCCAAATATTTCAAATCTCATATAGTTTTTTAAACGATCTTAGTTGTTTAAATAATTATAAACTTTAAATAAACAGTGATAGAATAGATATTAGTATGGCAGGTTTACACTAACGAAGGCAACGTTCTAACTGGACAATTACACAATCTTACAGTTTGGATTAAGTTTCCTTAAAGCAATATTTATTAATAAGTAGGTCTAAATTATGTTTTCGATTCAAGAATATTTAATAAGGAGGAGGTTTTACAATCTGGAATTTCTTAGCAGCCTCGAGTTATGTATGCCCGCGAGGTAATTGCGTTACACACTGTTAGTAGCATAGCTTTTATTTTGACAGTTCGTTCATTGCTCAACAACGTAAATAAACGTTGTTGAGCAGATTTTTTGACGTGACAACGTCTTATTAATCGATAAACGCCGGCTGCACGCACGAAAAAGCATGACTCACTGTCACGTTCTGCCTGAGCCGAGCGTGCAAGCGAGAGCGCGGAACAAGCAATAGAGAGGCATGTTTTCGTATGACGTTATTACGTAAAATTATCGTCCGTAAACCGACTTTACAGACAACCAATTTTTTTCGAATTTATAATAAAGCAATGGATTTGCAATATACTTTAAAATAATTCCGATTCAGATTGATAGTGTGTTATGCAATTAATGCCGGTTGATGGCAGTACCTAGTTTCTGCTCACCCCTCTGGGAAGAAGGCGTGTGTTTAAGTAAGGTCCGGCCGCGCTCAATTTGCCAAAGATGTAAACATCAATGGCCGCTCGAAATTGAATAAAATCGATATACAATAACATTTATTTCAAGTAATGTTTGTTTTCGTCTAAATCTCCGAGCTAACTAGACTTTTATTCAATTTCAAGCGGCCATTGTTGTTTACTTCTGTGGCAAATTTAGAAACGCCGAACCATGTGTACAGTGTCTCTTTCACTCCTGATCAAACGTTCTCAAGACCGGGTAACAAAAATTCCAAGGAACTATATTTTTTTCAGAATAAGTATTTATAATATTAGGTACAACGTTAAACAGTAAAATATTAGCAATAGAATCTAACGCTAACCCACAACAGCATTTCATAAGTTACCGACTTTATACTCTATGAAAAATAATATACTTGTTCCCATAAATGTTTTAAAAACGATAAATTATTTGAACTATACATTAAATACATATTTTTTTTAGAAGATTATGCTTTCGCTTTCGTTTGAATGTCATGAAACTTGAATCTAAGGATATCATAAAAAATAAGAACCTTTAAAATAAAAGTATTCCGTGGGGTAATTGCGTAACACACTAACTGAGTAGCAATGGCATTCATTTTGACAGTTCAACAACATTCATTGCGTTATTTACATTGTTGAGCAGAATTTTTTTTGGAACATATAAAGCAATGGATTAGCAATATCTTTCAAAATGATTCAGATTGTGATGAAAAGTGTGTTACGCAATTTAGGATGCTGTTCACGAATATGGACTTACTTACATAGTTTTTTCAACATCGGTACAATTTTAACCAATTCTTTCTCCACATAGTCAGTGAAAATTATGATGAAGCTTTTTTTATTTTCATTAAGTTTCAGAATATAATCCTATAATAATATAATTTCTACAGTCACTGCATCCTTCTATAATTCACTCAAATAAATCTTACCATTCAGAATCAAACCATCTCTAGGCTAATAATAATTATATTTGTTATTCATAATTAATTATTTATTTATTGTCTTAATTATTGTCGTAGTTAAGATAGGAAAGCTCGATAAAATATTAACCAGTATAATTAAGATAGATACTTTTGCTATTCTCGAGAACATGGGAAATATATTTTTTTTCTAATATCTCTAAGGAGAAGAGAGGTAAAAGTATGGACCACTGCAATCTTTAATGAACTAAGTTCAAACGAAACTATTAAGATATGGATTTAAGGATATGCGAGTATAATATCTCTTTTTACTAATATTTCTAAAGATTAAGATCGCCCACCATAAAATTATGTGGCGTATTACTTTTTTATTAAAAAATGTTTTTAAAAGCACAGCCAAAATTTCGCGGTGGATTCGATATAATTTTGTTCCTACGTACAATTTGTTCTCGAAACTTCGTGCTTACTTGAAAACTTAGCATTCTTTTAAGCCACTTTAAATACAGGGATCTACATCTTTTTCTCTAGCCTACATTTATATACATGACGTCATGATCGTAACTCGTAGAACTTTATTTAGAAGGCCTTTTTACTTGGTGTTTATATCGTCCATCATTTAGTATTGAGAGTCTTTATAGATTTTAATGTCAATTTATACACAAGTACCTACTAAAAATTCAAGTTTATTGTTTCAAACCTCTATTTCATTATAATTACTTCAAAGTCAGGAGTCCAGCTCAAAATCTTTTCCCTTAACACTTTCTACATAATCTACATCTAAACCAAAAGCTTTCAAGTAACCACGAAGGAAAATTAACCTTTTACCTCTTTGGTGATAAACTTTGAACGTAATTTGGGTCCATCTCATCCAAGTCCTTACCTTTGGTCTCCGGGACGCAGCACACCACAAAACAGAGACCACCAACACTTATAGAAGCGTACAACCAAAACGCACCGTGCAATCCCAATGTCTGCTGGAAGTCCACGAAGGTCTTTACACCAACGAAAGCGCAGAGATAGCTAAACGCCGTTGCCATGGCGCTGCCAAACGCTCTGTACTCCAAAGGAAACAACTCCCCAATCAACAGCCAAGATATAGGACTCATGCCCAAAGAAAAGGCTATTGTAAAAACTAGGACACATAACAAAGGAATCCAGTCATTCTGCCCTATCGTCTGATGGAACATGACGTTCTGAATTCTCTGATTGCGGTGAACTTCTTCGTAGTACGCATAGCTCCCGAACCCGGCCAACGCCATGGACATTAAGACGGAACTCACTATTAGTAACGGAAGACGGCCCACGGTATCTATCAACAAGCCAGAGAGACAAGAAGCGAGAAGCTGGACGAAGGACACAGCAATGGCCGCTCCATGAGGATTCATGCCACCGAAAGTCTTCCTAAAAATAGGCACAGCGTAGAACGAGAACGCATGAGCCCCAGAGAACCTTTGGAACATCATAAGACCGCACGTCACTAAAATTGGTCCTAAGAGCCTATTCATAGTCCTTACGTCAAAGGAATTTATAAGTTGACTCCCAGACATTTGGCTCTGTCTTTGGCTAAAGTTCTTGCTTGCTAGAACATTTGTGCGTATTGTAGCTAACTCCTGAGCAACGTCTGAATCAGGACCTCGTAACCAGAGAAGACTTTTATACGCTTCCTCGTCTTTCCCTGTTAGGACGAGGTAGCTTGGTGTTTCTGGTATGTACAGCACGGTGCAGAATAGAAGTAAAGGGGCAGCCGATATGCATAAAGCTAGTTGTTGCCAGTCGAGGTAGGCACCGATGGTGAAGCTGAAGAGGACTCCGAGATGGCCGACTATTTTGAGCACAGCGCTGAGGCAGCCGCGGATGTCGGGGACTGATATCTCGCTGATGTAGACCTGAAATTACATTACAATGCATGGATTAATAAATTATTATTATGAAAATGTGTTGAAACGCGGTAGTCAGGCATCTTATAAAACGGGTTTTTGTTCTGACTCGTTCCGAAGAATTTCTTTATTTGCGAAGGTCTATCATGCGGCCATCTCACTTATTTATTTATCAGTATTTTTTGTTTATTTTTGCAATGTTACTCAATATCATACTATTTATACATATTCGTTACTGTTTTATCTGAGAAAAATTTTATTTTATTTTTTATTTAAGTATGCATATGTTACCGGCCAAACCCGATTTCAGGACAAACTAGTTTAGCCTAGGCTAAACTAGTTCTTCCTATACGCGATAGGGGGTGCCCTTCGCTCGCCCTTGGATCTTATGTCGACGGAGCCCCGCTTCGCGGGGCCCCTATTTCTATGTAAAGGGTTTAAAGTAACCTAACCAAACCGAACCTCGGGGTGCCCTTCGCTCGCCCTTGCATCCTATGTCGACGGAACTAGTTTAGCCTAGGCTAAACTAGTTTGTCCTGAAATCGGGTTTGGCCGGTAATACATACACACTTCACGTTGTAGTATAAAACTGATTTACATCCGTCACCTCACACACCAGGTCCAGTTGAAAACCAGCGTCAGGCACTAGTTGTCTGGCATTTTTGCTGAACTGGGTCTTTTTAGCGCAGCCGTGAGGCACACTTTAATGCTTTTTTTTTTTTTCTTTTTACATCGAACTTTACACTTTTTATTTGACCTTTGTTTTTTATTTTTGTTTTTATCTGATGTATGTATTTGGTGTATTGTGTGTCTTTTAGTCTGTGCTAAATAAATATATTTTCATTCTTCTTTCTTTCTTTAAATTAGACAGTAATAATATTTATCGTGTTTGGGATTCGAATACCAATAAAAATCATTTTTATTTTAAGACGAAAGTTTATTTTATATATTTGAAAATTACAAAAGATTTTCTACAAAGTACTATCTATTTTGTCCTCACATTCCGTAGCCATATTGGGCTCCTAGATTTCGATTCCTGGACTTCTAGACTCCTTCGTTCTCTCACTCGCTCACTCAGTCTGTTCCCCCTATAACTTCCGCATTAATTCCCGCATGTATTAGAAACTAGCTGAGCCCCGCGGTTTCACTCGCGTAAGTTTCTAGTTTCTAATATAATTCAATCACGATTCGAAAGACACGTAGCGCCATCTATTATCATAATAACGTTATTGTTGTTTTCCTCAGGAACAGCACTTTCGGGATGAAAGGTTATGTCCGTTTCGTACCTGACAACGTAGATATATGCAAAATTTCAGGATGATCGATTCAGTGGTTTAGGGGTAAAAATGTTACAAACAAACAAACAAACTTACTTTTGCATTTATAATATTAAAGTTGGATTAGGATAGAAACAGAAAACATATAATATATATTTTCATAGAATGTAGGTATACAGGTCAGAATTTTTAATTTGTTCGCCCTGTATTATTCGGTGTCCCACTGCTGGGCAAAGGTCTCCCAACAGGTCAGTTGTTACAAGATAATTTTTGGTGTTCTATTACGGGAAGTAAGAAAGAAAACACTTATTCAAAGGTAAATTAGAATCTAAAGAGTTATGAACAAACTTTTTAATAATTTTTACGAGTTTAAGTAAAATATTTTTTGGTCGAACCGTTAATTTACGAATTAATTCCAAGGCCGCCATTCTTCCTTTTTATTATAAGACTTCAAATTAGTTTTTAACAAGGAATACTAATTACAAAGTTAGTGTTTAAATCGCCAAGAATACATCAAACAAACGACAAATTAATTTAAATTTAACCGCTTTTGAAGTAATAATTAATAAGTAATTCTATCGTTAGAAGTTTCGTTTCAAGCGAAATTTTCTGAATAAGCGTCCGTTTTGGAGAACCGGCCAGTGTTACGGGCTGAAAACAATTTTTGTTAAGTTTTAGACTTTTTCAGTTGTAAGTGGCTCATTCTGAATTTCCAAGAAGGACGATTATGACAAAAGAAACTCCATTTTGGAAAAAAAAAACATCACTTCGACCACAATTAGTGTAGTCACTTCAAATATCAGTTTAAAAAGCAGCTGATTATTGTGTAAACTCTCTCAATACAATAACACAAAAGAAAACTCCAAAAAAGTACATTAATTTTTAGGGTTCCGTACTGAACGGGTAAAAACGGGACCCTATTACTGACTCCACTGTCCGTCTGTCTGTCTGTCACCAGGCTGTGTCTCATGAACCGTGATAGCTAGACAGTTGAAATTTTCACAGATGATGTATTTCTGTTGCCGCTATAACGACAAATACTAAAAACAGAATAAAATAAATATTTAAGGGGGCTCCCATACAACAAACGTGATTTTTTTGCCGTTATTTGCTCGATATTAATAACAGCAACAGGTAGACGCTTGAAATATTCACAAAATATTTAGTTGTATATTCACTTTAAAAATAAATAATTTAAATTAAAATAAAATAAATATTTAAGGGGGGGCTCCCATACAACAGACGTGTTTTTTTTACCGTTTTTAGGGTTCCGTAGCCAAATGGCAAAAAACGGAACCCTTATGGATTCGTCATGTCTGTCTGTCTGTCTGTCTGTCCGTCCGTCCGTATGTCACAGCCACTTTTTTCCGAAACTATAAGAACTATACTGTTGAAACTTGGTAAGTAGATGTATTCTGTGAACCGCAGTAAGATTTTCACACAAAAATAGAAAAAAAACAATAAATTTTGGGGTTCCCCATACTTACAACTGAAACTCCAAAAATTTTTTTTCATCAAACCTGTACGTGTGGGGTATCTATGGATAGGTCTTCAAAAATGATATTGAGGTTTCTAATATCATTTTTTTCTGAACTGAATAGTTTGCGCGAGAGACACTTCCAAAGTGGTAACATGTGTGTGTCCCCCCCCTCTAACTTCTAAAATAAGAGAATGATAAAATTAAATATATAATGTACATTGCCATGTAAACTTCCACCGAAAATTGGTTTGAACGAGATCTAGTAAGTAGTTTTTTTTTAATACGTCATAAATCGAAAACCGCAATTTACCTTTCACAAAGTTACAACGAACTACAAGAACTTTTATATTATGTTACTTGCTGCTACGGAACCCTTCATGGGCGAGTCCGACTCTCACTTGGCCGGTTTTTTCCCTTGTGGTACGGAACCCTTTGTTTGCGAGTCCGACTCGCACATCGCCGGTTTTATTTTATAACTAGCTGCGCCCCGCGGTTTTACCCGCATAAGTCTCGATCCCGTGGGAGTATCGGGATAAAAAGTACCCTATGTCCTTTTCCGGGACTCAAGCTATCTCTATACCGAATTTCATCAATATTTGTCCAGCCGTTTGAGCGTGAAGAAGTAACAAACATATAAACACACACACACACACACTCACAAAGTTTCGCCTTTATAATATTAGTGTGATTAGTGTGATACTGTTTAGTTGTCGACACACATTACGTCTAAAGAGTTTAGCAAACTAATTTAATTTGGCCTTGTATACCACGTAGAGCTATAGGAAATGGTAAAAAGAACAAGATTACAGCGAAATATCTAGATAATCAAACAGCTAAGTACAATAGAGATTTCATCTTGTCTTTGATCCGTCGTAAGGCGTGGTTAAGTCACCAATTGTCTGAAGCATGCGGGCTACGGAATTGGTCCTTCAAGTCTTCATCCAACGTTGTTAAAGCAATATGCTACTTATAACAAGGAGATAAAGGTCTGGTTTTGACTGGTTCGCGTGAATTAAATTGAAATGTCTGTACAAATAATTTCCCTAAACTTGTAATGAATAATTTGACAGTCATCTTTATCTGATGTTTGAATCTGTTTGAAGTTTTTGGGAACAAAGCAATTAGTGGGAAGACTTTGTTTCGTTTTTCTTGTCTTTTGTTTTTTTTAAATACTGATCATGATCTAAACTCTGAGCTGCAGTGCTATTCTGTAATAAAACTCACCGTGAAAACTTAGGTGAAGTGAGCTGTAATTCCACCTAGGGATTGACACCATTGACAGTAATGGTATTCTGTAAAAATATCACCGTGAAAATTTAGGTGAAGTGAGCTGTAATTCCACCTAGGGATTGACACCATTGACAGTAATGGTATTCTGTAAAAATCTCACCGTGAAAATTTAGGTGAAGTGAGCTGTAATTCCACCTAGGGATTGACACCATTGACAGTAATGGTATTCTGTAAAAATCTCACCGTGAAAATTTAGGTGAAGTGAGCTTAAAGTGAGTTGTCAATAGTGTCAATCCCTAGCATCAGGTGGAATGACAGCTCACTTTAAGCTCACTTCACCTAAGTTATCACGGTGATCTTTTTACAGAATAGTACCGCTGCTCACTTTAAGCTCACTATACCTATGTTTACACAGTGAGATTTTTTACAGAATAGGACTACTGTTACTGAGAAATTCCTAATTTAAATTTCTCATTAGCAGCTTGAAGGCTGGATTTGTGCGCGGTTGATGGCAATAGGCTCGCCTCCTATTACATGGGACTTAAACATAACTGGCGAAATGTGGGTGTACCTGTACATACAGCGTCAGAGAAAAGGAACCACCCCAAGACTTCTTGATGTCATTGCCAAAGGGGTTCCTTTTCTCTGAAGCTGACTGTACTATGAATACCTCTTTGCCTAAGAATTCGGGGATTACAAACTGAATCCAGCGCTGGGGCTGTGTCTCGCATAGGGTCTTAGCATTATGCTGAGCGATGGCCGTTTTGCGTGGATGTGACGCATGATTTGTGCCCGGTTGATGGCAATAGACTCGCCCCCTATTACATGAGACTTAAAAATAACTGGCGAAATGTGGGTGTACTACAGTGGCGTGCATTGGTTTTCAGAATAGGTAGGCACTAGGCCGGGTCTAGTCTAGGCAAACGCGGTCACTAATCAGAAAAAAAAGTGAAGGCAAAAGTGTGGTTATTTGAGTAGGCATGCCTACTTAAGGGTGATAAATTGCGAAGGTCGAACGTCATGGTATTACGCGTGAGACGTACGTATTTTTGATTTTGTCGTATTAACTTGAACGAGTAAAGACCAATGACAATGTGCGAATAGTACGGGAGCCGAGTAGGCCGTCCGGCGACTGCTTAATGCCGCGCGTGTTTGTAGGAAGATTTTGTTTTTAGTTAAGTATGATAGTTTAGTGAGTTTCATAATTGTGGGGCACACACACTAGAATGTAATTGACAGGCCTATGTTGATATATCGAGGTAGATACGGCTTATATGCCTATAGGCAATGCACGCCACTGATGTACTATGAATACTTCTTTGCCTAAGAATTCGGGGATTACAAACTGAAACCAGCGCTGGGGCTCTGTCTCGCATAGGGTGTTAGCATTATGCTGAGCAATGGCTGTTTTGCGTGGATGTGACGCATATTTTCCCCCAACTTGTTCTTTTACAAAGATAACTGATGTCACTTGGAAAGCTGCCACGCTAAAATGGAACTGGGCTGGACACATCTGCCGCATGTCAGACGAACAGTGGGCCAAACCTACGACCCAATGGGTCCCTCTTAATGGCAAACGACATTGTGGCAGGCCCAGACGGAGATGACGGGATGAGCTGGACTCCTTCAACAAGAACTGGTCCTTAGCAGCCTTGAACAGAGAGAGGTGGAAAGAGAGTAGGGAGGCCTTTGCCCTGCAGTGGGACGTCACAGGCTAAACAAAAAAATTTTTCTTTTTTTGTGTTTGTGATCTTTCTCGGCGTCATGTTTGCTGCAAAGAAACGTATATTCTTTCTTTGTTTGTTTATGAATGTTATTATTGCCAACGGCACTAAACTGAAGATCATGAGAAAAACAATATTAAACCAGCCAGTGTAGCATGACCATAGTAACTGGTTTTGTCGACGTAAGAATAGACAAAATGACAGATAGAATAGACAAAATGACGGATTTCTTTAGAAATTAGTCTACAATCTGTCATTTGGTCTAGATTCTTCCGTCGACAAAACCCGTCTCTACGGTGATCATGTTTCGTGTGCTGATAAGGGGGGCAATTCTTGTAATTTTAAGAAAGTTCACAGTATGATCTCAGTCTCAATTTGTCAAAAATATCTCTAATTTCCCTACATCTTGACAAGTTTTTGACATTTGTTTGTCGCCGAGATGAGACTGCGACAAGATTTTGAACATTTTAAATTACGAGAATTGGCCTTAAGAAAACATTGTCAATATGACGAAAAAACACCAAACTTACTTGCGACAGCATAGTCAGTATCGAGCAGCAGAATCCTCCCAAGAAGGCAGTGATGCACATCATCCTGACTGACGTGGCGACAGTGGTCAGCAGCCAAGACAGGCTGCACGGTGCGGCTGCCAGGGACAGCACCCGACGCCGACCGTGACGCATCGCCGCCCCGCCTGCCATGCCGCCGAAGAGCGCGCCTGGAAGGACCAGAAGAGGAGTTAAAGTGCGCATAAAATCATCAGCATTCCCCTCCCTAACATAAGGCCTGCTTTAAAGTAAGTTCAGTTAATATGCAAAGTTTCATGATCTAATTTGAAGAATTTTTTTAATACCAGCGGTGTATTGTTCGGGTTAAAGGTAACTTTGGATTTTTTTTCTATCGAGAAAATTTTATGGAATCGTGTTTTCGTCTAACATAGGACTTAGCATTAATCCTCAACTTTACCATATATTTATTTCAAAATTAATGGTGCAGTATTTTCGACATAACGGTGGATCACGCTAAGCCATTTGAGTAGTATAGGCTCTTAATAAATTGTCACTTTTAGCTTCAGCAGTTATTTATGAATAAACTTCAACATCTTCTAATATCCTCTCCATACATCACGCCTCCGCTACGGACTCAAAGAATTTCAATTAAATTCCTGCAGTAAAAGTCTCCGGGGTACAGTACAGTCCTTCTGACATCAACATACCAAATTATGATTAACAACCTTATAGCAACGACATTAAAGATCAAAATGAAGATCATTGTCATACAAAGTCAGAGGGAAAGTAACTGAAAGTACAGCACCCTAATTGCGTAACACACTGTCAATTAGAATCTGAACCATTTTGAAGGATGTTGCTAATCCATTGCTTTTTATGTTCGAAAAAATTATCTGCGTGACAACGTAAATAACGCAATGGATGTTGTTTGGCCTAGGCGAAACTAGTTCATCCTAAAACAGGGTTTGGCCGATACAAAGCTGTAGCGGTATCTACAGCGCCACATGCGAACAACGCGTCATACTGACGTCACGCAAATCCTGCATCTCGCAAGCAGAGTTTACCGCGCAACTAGCATAGATACAACAACCCGACATAAATCATCGGGCAGTTGCCCGCCAGACACAACACCCGTCTGGTCGGAGGATCCTCCCTTTTCTATAGAGTATGAGTGAACTTTACACCCTGTTATTCATACCTCTATAAAGCTATGGCAAAAATATAAAGCTATAGCACGCGACCACGAGATGGTACTTCTTGTTTCATCCTTTTCAGTAGTCGAGTTTTAGTTTTTAAACTTATTTTTTTACCTATTAGTATTAGTGTAGTCTTACCAAGAAACGACAGCGAAGCAAGCCATGACGCCTGCTGGTCGGTCAGCTGGAAGTCCCTCCTCGTGGCATTAGCCCCAGGTCCTTGCAGGGACGCTATGGCAGGGGAGCTGTACCCCTTGCCGAGGCCAGCTGAGAAAGGGGCCAGGGACACTGCGAGAGCTGCTAGTACCTGTAAATTAAGGAGGTGTTAGTGTTTATAGCGAGGTTCTGTCTATTTTATATATTACTAGTTTCTGCCCGCGTCACATATAAATGCGATTGTGTGTCTGTCTGTCTATCTGTTTACCTCTTCACGCTTAAACCGCTGAACCGATTTAGATGAAATTTTGTATTCATATAGTTTGAGTTCCGTAAAAAGACATAGGATAGTTTTTACTCCGATATTCCCACGGGATCGGTACTTATGCGGTTGAAACCGCGGGGCGCTGCTAGTAAGATCTAAAATCGTGAAGAGATACGAAGAAGATGACTTGAATCTTAACCTTAACTACCAAAATATGGATTTACTTCAGAGAACATAGCTGTATAATTTTTCTCAAATATGCTTCGAAATTTGAGCATTATTTTGACAACCTTCTTCGAGATAAATCGAAATTGCTGTACTGGCCAAATACATGCGAGCAGCGGCCGGCAAAAGTTGTGTGAAATTCCATATCTTTCGTGTTTTACGGCCAAATAAATTACATAGTAAACTCATATCTGTTCTTTAATTTAAATGACATGGCAACCAAGAAGCGATTCGGTTTCCGAATCTGGAATTCAGATTCGGAGACCCTGAATGCACGCACTTCATACAGAATCTTCTCTTTAGCGCACACGTTCTTATATTTTCCGTTCGGAAACCCTGACTCTTTTTTCCGGTGCAGTAATCTCTAAGGAAAACATCATGAGGAAACCGGCATGTCCTGGAACAAAAAATTCGAAGACATGTGACATCTACCAACCCGAACAGGACCCGCGTGGTGGATTAGGGACTACTCACACTTATTCAGCTCTGTTCAGCTTTTGTCCATAGAAAACAACGATTTTGTATGAGATGCGTACGCGTCCGTTCAGCTGCGGAAAGCTGAACGGACTCCATACAAAATCGTTGTTTTCTATGGACAAAAGCTGAACATAGCTGAATAAGTGTGACTAGTCCCTTACGGCCCACTCCCTGTCACAGAGAAGAGGCCTGTGTTTCATCAGTGGTCCCACATTACAGGCTAATTATGTATGTATTATGTAATATATTTTATCCGTATTTTTTTCGATGGCACAATTCTCTCCACCTAAACTTTTCGATCCCACAGGTGTACCTACCCATCAAGACATGTTTTTCTTCCAACCATTTTCGCACCAGGGTTTCGTTTACCGATCGATCTCGATAGGTAAATAATGATGGTATGTTAATATCAACTCAATCTATTCCGTGACACGTCCGAACGTGCTCGCCTACCGGTTACCGAAACATCACGAAAAATAACGTAAAAATCGGCCAGGGGCGAGTCGGACTCGCACACGAAGGGTTCTGTACCACCGTACAATATTAACGCTACATATATATTATTTTTTTTGTAAAAAAACACGTTTTTTGTTATTATTTGTTGTTATAGCGGCCATACATACAGTGCTGAAACGTGGACACTGACATTCGGGCTGGTCCACAAATTTAAGGTCTCTCAGCGCGCTATGGAGCGGACAAGTCCGAGTGGAGACCGCGTATCGGCAAGTGTAGTGTGGGACGCCCTCCAGTGTTGCTATGTTCAGCAGTGGACTGCGATAGGTTGAGTTGATAGCGGTCATAGTAGTACACAATCTGTAAAAATTTCAACTGTCTACCTATTACGGTTCAAAAATACAGCCCTGTGACAGACGCGCGGACAGTGGAGCCATAGTAATAGGGTCTGGTTGGCACGCTGTGAATACGGAACCCTGAAAACCTACCCGCAGGAACTCCTTACCGGTTTGTTTGACAAACAACGACACAGAAATATGGTAGTATATAAACAATCTTGGTTGAAAGACACGTAACGTTTTTAGGGACTTGCGATCCATTTGAGATATCGATTTTTAAAAGTGGCAGTAGAGAAGGGCTCGTGGCATGCAAAACCGGAAAGTCATCAAAACCGGTTTTGAACATCGTTTTTTTGGGACCAAAACCGAAAACCGGAGCTAGGTCCGGTTTTAGCAAAAAAAATCGAATGTAGTATAATTTAAAAAGAAACACCATTTTTTTTAAATACCCACTAAGTCTACAAATAAAACAAATTGTGTGATACATTTCTTTTTACCCGACTACGGCAAAGCCAAAGGAGGGTTATGATTTTAACAGGCTATGTATGTATGTGAGTATGTTCATCTGTTCCCTCATAGCTCCTAATCTACTTATCGGAACTCGACATATGAGGTATCGTTAGAACCTTCTTAATTGTCCGCTGAACATAGGCTACGTGACGTTGCACATAACTCGATACGGCGCCCTCTAGTGGACAAAAAGTAATGTGTTAAAAATAAAAATTGAGATAAATACGCCATGTTTGGTATCATTTGAAAGGGCTTCACTTGTACATTTCCAAAACATTGCTCAAAGAAGAATGGGCGGTTTCGTCCCAAGTGTTGTAACATGTTTCTACCTATATCATATGGAAGATCTCAGTGAGTGTTATTTTTTTTGTATGGGCATAACTCTGTATCTCGTGCAGGGAAAGTGTTATAGTAGTTTCATTTATTTAATAAAATATTAAATACAACTTAATTAATTAGTCTTTTAATGACAAAAGGACTACAGCTATTTATAACTACCTACTCCTACCCTGACCCAACACCCCCCAGCACCCCCTCTACTACCCTGCGCCGCGCACTGCCGTTGTTTTTTTTTATTGTAAGCGCAGGAGCAGCGAAAAATATTTTAAGTGACAGGCTATATGTTGGAAAGAGATGGTTGTCGGTTGTTGCATGGTTGTTGCAACTTTTTGTAATAAGTATATATATTTATGAGTTTTATTAAGTTTTATTTTATTAGGGTTTTTACCTTTTTTATATTTATAGTTTTTTACTCGTTTTTTACATGTCAAAATAAAAGTCAGTTGTGTCAGCGATTCGTAATTTCATTGATCTATGGTGCTTCTAGATGCCATTATTTATCTAGTGGTATACGGGGTGTCCCTGGAAGTATGGATCAAATCGAATAGGGATGTGGGCAAGGTCATTTCCAAACGTTTTAGCAAAAAAAAAAAACTAGAAAAATAAGAGAAGAAAATACGAATTCGTGAAAACTATCAGGGCTATCAAATTATTTTTTTTAGATAGCCCTGATAGAATTTTTTTATGATTATTTTCTTTGAGCACTAAGCGAAGTGATTGAAAAAAAAAATCGGTCATAACTTTAACCGTAAAAAAAATCACTGACATTCTCAGGGTTAAAAAGTTTGGAAATGACCTTGCCCACGCCCCTATTCGATTTGATCCATACTTCCAGGGACACCCTGTATATGCACTTATGCTTTCAGTGTTTTATAGCTGTTCTGTACTACCGTATTTTAAATTGTTGCTCCTCTGTTTATACTGACTTACGCATTCCTAAAGGACCTCTGGTATTTCTACGTTTGCAACTATCGACTTCGGCTTACTTTGTGGACTTGATATTGTTTTTTGATTGGTTTGTTACGATTACGAACTATGGAACATTTGTGTGTCACCTGTGCTCGGTCTTTGACTCGACAGCGAGTGCGACATGTAGTTTCAAGAACTATATTAAAAGCAAGACCGTGTTTTGCTGAATATATTTTAATCACTGTCTAAAGTAACTGTTACTACCTGTGATTAATGTACAATTATTATAAATGTAATAATTATGTGGATATGTAACACAAAATGTAAAAAAGTATTGCTTGATATTATTATTAAAGCATTATTTAGTACGCAAAATACGCGCATTGACGTGGAGTTGCGGACACCAGCCTGTATTACCTATTACCTAAAGCATTAATTAATACAAAAACCTTTTTTTCACTTGAAGCCCAATTATTTTTGACCTGCACGCAATTCTAATAACAACTTGGATTATTATTCATAAAAAAGCCTAAATGAACATGTTTATACTAGTCGCAACTTGTTACAAGGGTTGGGACGCAACTCATATAATAACGCCCATTCTCCTTTAAAGCGACGCCCTCTAGCGGACAAAAGTCATGTGTTAAATTTAACACCAAAATTGTTTAAATAAAAAAAAGTAAAAAAACTAAAACCCGACTACGACAAAAAAAAAACGACGCTAAAAAAGTATGAAACAAGATTTTCATACTTTAAACAGAACAAAAAGAAAAACCGTAGTCACACGTTATAGGTACCAACCGAAACACTAATAACGTGTGACTACGGTTTTTCTTTATGTTCTGTTCGAAGTATGAAAATCTTGTTTCATACTTTTTCAGCGTCGTTTTTTTTTGTCGTAGTCGGGTTTTAGTTTTTTTACTTTTTTTTTAATCCAAACCATAATAATTGTACAGATAACAATGAACTTATAATAGTATAAAGATTAATTAACTGAGATCAAATCAACAACAAGTAAGTTTTTGGTATCTTTGGTACCTATTAAGTCTAAAACATAGAAAACACAATCAGCATCTTCAAATATTAAACACAGCCACCCACAATAACCAAAAAAATCAACATTTTTGTAACTTTGAAGACGAACTACAAAATAACATTACTTTGAAAAAAATGTTGACAAAACCGGAGCTGAGCTCCGGTTTTGGCTCTCAAAACCGGTTTTCAAAAATCGTTAAATTTTGGCCGATTTCCGGTTTTGCGCAAAACCGGAAAACCGGTTTTGCATGCCCTACTCGTGGTTGAATGATAACCGCCGGGTCGGATCAAACAACGCTTACCACAGTCGGTTCGTGGATGACTATAGTCCGCGCGGAACTAGTTGGCCGCGCCTTAGGTATGTGAGCGGTGGGACGGAGGGGCGGAGGCGCATTACTCAGTACGTGCATTACGAACCGCCCGCCTCACCCCTGTCTTCACCTTAGCGGCCAACTATAGTCCGCGCGTAACTAGTTGGCCGCTTACGTGGGGCTAAGTCTATCACAATGTAGATCCCACATCGACAATGGCGACATGAGCGACATCGTGGCAGACCCAGGAGAAGATGGCGGACCGAGCTTGACGCATACATACAGATTGGTCTTGGTTCACACTACCTCAAGCTAGAGAGCAGTGGAAAGGTCAAAGGAGGCATTTGGCCTGCACAGTGATACAAGTGACATAGCGTTAGCATAATCAGCCTATAATGTTCCCACTGCTGGGATACAGCCCTCCTCTCTATGAGAGGGAGTGGGCCATAATCCATCACGCAAGCCCAGTGGGGGTTGGTGGATGTCACATGTCTCCGATTTTTTTTCGTTCTAGAACATGCCTCTCTGTTTCCTCACGATGTTTGTGTATGTCCTTTACCGTTTTGAGACCAATGGTGAACTCACACAACAAAGCCTAAAAATAAAATAAAAGCATATAGTCCAGCGGTAAGCCGACTTTAACATAGTTGGAAAAACTATGTCGATAGAAATAGCACGTTTTAGCATTTATGTACTCGGCTTTCGCAAAAACATGAATATTCATCATTTTATGCAAGCAATGTTGAAGAGTTCTTACATTTAATATTGTTTGTCTGTGCACTTCATTATAAAGAAACTTAGTTTGGAACGTGGGGCGAACGATTCTATTATTGTACAAGACTTTAAATTTTCTGGGAAATTGGAAACTATCTATCTTTATTTTCTTCCTGTTCATTCCATAAATTGCAATCGGTCGTCGGGCCATAAGCGAATTTGTTTCATGACAAATGGCGTTGTGGTGGAGCAGCCAGTGCTGCGCTGCGCTTATAGAAGGTGGTTCCTCTTCTGCCTCTTCACCACTGCTGTTGGGTTATTTTATGGCGAAAAATGTCTCCGAAACGCGAATTTATATACAACTAGCTGCCCGGCGCGACTTCGTTCGCGTGGTGTCCTACCTCACTCCTACCCCTACCCTTCTCCTACCTTACTTGTACACTACCCCTTCCCGACTCCTACCCTACTCCTACCGTACCCCTACCCTACTCTTACCCTACTCCTACCCTACCCCAACCCTACTGCTACCGTACCCCTTCCCTACTCCTACCCTACACGAACAATAGTAGCAGTTAAAATAAAATAAAAAATAGTTTACGTCCTATTCTTGGACCTACTGAATATACACACAAAATTTCATAAGAATCGGTCCAGCCGTTTCAGAGGAGTTTTGTTACAAACACTGTGGACACGAGAATTTTATCGCTGCGCTACGTCGTATTCTGTGGCTGCGTGGAGCAACACGGACCGGCGCGTCGTCCGCGTGTATTTTTTTTCTACTCACATTTTTAATTTCGTAATATCTTTTGAATGGAATGTCCGATTTCAATAATTCAAAAAGTAATCAACAGGTATTGAAACAGTCTTGAATACAAAATAATTTATTTGGATAAGAATTAATACAAAGGTATAGATAACATGGTCTGATTTTGATCGGCATTTCTATCAACTTTTAAAATGTAAAAAAGTAGTTATAGTGACATAACTACAATAGTTGGACATATGGTATCGCAAAGTTTTTTGTAGATATTGATATGTTCTATAATATTGTAGAACATTTTTTTGTTCTATCATCAATACTTTCCGCAGCGCATGCGATGAAAGACATTTTATGGCTATTTTTTTACACCTTGGGTTGGTTTTAGTAGAAATTTTTAAGGATCCCTAATTTTTTTTAGTAATAAATATAGCCTATGTTACTCAGTGATAATGTAGCTTTCTAACGATAAAAGAATTTTTGAAATCGGTCCAGTAGTTTTTACGTTTATTCGTAACATACAAAAATACAAATCTTTCCTCTTTATAATATTATTATTAATATTATTAATTATTATATTATTATTATTTTTTTATGACTTTACATATCTCGGGACCATGGGGTCCCGGTCCTTTGGAAGGCGTACGAGGGGCCGAAGCCAACCCGCAGAGGCCCCTTAGGAAATTTTAATGAAATGTGGCACCAACCGAGGATTCTCCCTGTATGCACTATGCAAGTGCACCTAAGGACAACCCCCGGTTGGTGTAAGACTATTGCCGGATATGGAAAAATAAAAAGTTGGGCTATGGGTTTGCGTGGCTAAAGTGGACTGGTTACCAAGAACTATGGAAGAACTATGACCCCTGCCTAATCAATGTTTTATATACATATACACGGATAAAATAGCAGGGGGTGACTTGCACACTCAATAATGGGCCCCCGGAAACGGTCGCTAGCACATAGTGACGTAGCGACAAGGGGCAACATGTCCTGAAGTGCTTATGAGGAGTGGAGAGGTATTCCACGGCTATCAGGACAATCCCGGAAGTACGGTCAAGATCCCTACCAGCATCTTACTGGAATACTTCCTTCCTCTGAGCACGTTTGCTCTTGCGAATCTCCACTCAAGCCGGCCAATAAAGGCAAGAATGAGGTGGGAGCTCTGTTCCTCGTCATTGTTCACTCCAGCCGGCCAATAAAGGCAAGCCAGAGATGAGGAACAAGACTTCTCCCGGGAGATAGGGTCCGTGAGGTCGCTACTGCCCAACAGCTCGCCACATACTGCCCTGCGGGTTTCTGTATCTCTCTTGGTCTGGCTCCTCACCCTAGACCTGTTCCGGCAAAGTAAACTCTTCCGTCACAGGCTTAGAGTTCGGAGCGCGCAAGCCCCACCACGACGTCAACGTAGAGATACGGCGATGGGGTTATTATTATTATTTTTGGTAAACAAATTTTGTTTCTTAGCTCTTTGGCTAGTTTACTACATTAACAGGCCCAAGCCAAGTCAATGTAGCGTGTGTGAGGTGTTATGAGGGGTGATTTCATTTTCGTCAATCTGCATGAACTTTCTAACTATTCTGCAGGTGTTTAAGATTGCGGCTTTTTGGAGTGTTATATAAATTGAGTCTTTTAGGTCTATTTGTTTAAGGCTGTGGTGGAGGTGATTGGGTATAACACCCGTCGTGGAGACAACAATGGGTACTACGTAGACTTTTTCCTGCCTCCAGATTCTGGTCACTTCTTCTTTCAGTTCAGCATATTTACTGATTTTCTCACTTATTGTTTTTTGTAAATTATGTGTATTAGGGACTGCAATATCTATAAAGTATGTGACTTTATTAACTTTATCTTGAAGGGTTATATCTGGCCTATTATAGTGAACGGTCTTGTCAGTTAGTAAGGCACGATCGTAGTAGAGTTTGTGTGTGGTACTTTCTAGAACTGTTTGTGGTACGTATTTGTAATAAGGAGCGTTTGTATCTTGTATGAGTTTATGTTTGAGTGCTAGTTTTTGATGGATAACGTTTGCTACCTGATTGTGTCTGTGTGTATAGTCTGTTTGTGTGAGTGTTGTGCATGCCCCTGTTATGTGTTGTATGGTCTCTGGTTGGCTGTGACATTTGCGGCATTTATCATTTGTTATTGTGGGGTCTGTCATAATGAATTTCCTATAGTTTTTAGTGTTTATGATTTGATCCTGTATTGCAATAATAAATCCCTCGGTTTCCGGAAATAAGTTACCGATTTTAAGCCATTTATTTGACGCTATTGTATCTATATGAGATTGTTCTAGATCATGAGAGTGCCGTCCATGCAACACTTTCTTTTTCCAGTCTTCTATCTTTTGCTTATGTGGGTCTTCATTACTAGTGTGTTGTATTTCTATCTGTTCATGTAGGTTAAGTGGGGTGTAACTGATATCGTTCATAACTACGGCTTTATGAATGTTACTTGTGTGTGATTTAGAATGAAAAAAAATTCTTAGTTTGGCTATCTGTTTCTGCCAAAGATGATGGACATCTATAAGGCCTCTCCCTCCGTATTGCCGTTTGATGGTCAGTCTTTCTATTGCAGATTTTGGGTGTAGGTTATTGTGTTTAGTAAGTGTAGTGCGTGTTGTTCTCTCTATTTGTTGTATGTCAGTTTTGGACCATTTGATCACTCCAAACGAGTATGTTAATATCGGGACTGCGTAGGTGTTTAGCGCTTTTATTAAATGTTTTCCGGAGAGTTGGGTTTTACATACTGCGACCACTCTTCTTTTGTATTCTGAGTTTAATGTGTATTTTATTGCGGAATGATCTAGTCCTTTGAGTTGCCTGTACCCTAAATATTTATATAAATCTGTTGGTTCCATTGCTGTGATTGTGTCTGTATTGTTAATAGGATAGTCGCCCGGCTTTATTTTACCTCTTATTATATGAACTGTTTTGCATTTATCTAAACCAAATTGCATGTTAATGTCTTTACTAAATTCTGTCGTGATATCTATTAATTTTTTCATCGATTTTTCAGATTTTGAGTATTTATTATTATTATTATTATATTATTATTAGTGTAGATGTAGATATCAGCAAGACATTTTGACAAATACAACTAATTATTTCGCTTCTTTACAAGAGCAACGTGACATCTCATAAAAACACGTTTTTTTTTATTTTGATATTGAAAACCGCGATGTCGAATTTTATTTTTTTTTAATTACCGCAACAATTTAATGGTTTTCCTAGAGTAAAATTATCAATATTTTAGTATTTATCAACGCTTAAATGTTTAAAATTGCTCTCCTGTATAGTTGTGGTTTAAAAAATATCACGTTATTCTTGTAAAGAGGCGATTTGTACTACTTAAAAACTGATAACCACCCAGCCTACCCTACTTTACTTTGGCGACGTTTTCTGCATAGCTAATACTTGACAGGGCTGTACCAACAAGGCACCCAAAGAGGTTGTTATATTGTGTACCTACTTGGTTTCTCCTTTACAAATTATGATGAAGAAAAACCTCGACTTCACTTGTACACTAATTGCGTAACACACTATCATATACACTCTACTATATTATATCAAAAGGTTGCGATCACGTCGGGGTCACCAGTATAGAAGTATGAGGAACAGGGTGTAAAGTTCTATCATACTCTATAGAAAAGGGAGGATCCTCCGACCAGACGTGTGTCGTGTCTGACGGGCAACTACCCAACGATTGATGTCGGGACGTTGTATATGTAGGTATATGTTAGTTGCGCGGTAAACTTTGCTTGCGCGATGCAGGATTTTGCGTGACGTCAGTATGACGCGTAGTTCTCATATGGCGTTGTAAATACCGCTACATGCTCAACAAAGTAGGTAACGCAATGAATGTTGTTGAACTATCAAAATGAAACCCGTTGCGCTGGACTCATGCAGAAAGTAAGCGTGGTGATCGATCCTTCTTTGTACAAAAAGGAGGCCTGCCTTGTAATAGGAGTTATTCCGGTCAGATCCCCTGCCCCCCCTCCGCCTCCCCCCTCGATCCCAGGAGTATTGCAGACTGGTATTATGCTTCATTAGAAGTAGGCCTTCAGACCGAATTTTGGCCATGGCGGCTGACCTCAGCGGAAACTAGCCATCGTCGCGGGAATTCGCGGGATATATTATTAGTGAGCAAGTGTGTGCGCAGCTTTCCGAGACACGGGGGTATCACACAAAGAAAACAGTTCATCATCTGCCCAGCCTTTTCCCATGTGTACTTCCAGTCTAGATGCAGCTGAATACCAGTATTTTACGTGGAGCGACTGCCTATCTGACCTCCACAACCCAGTTACTGGGTAACACGATACCCCTTGGTAAGACTGGTTGTCAGACTTTCAAAGATCCACGAATGACAGTGAAGGGCGAGCGTTTTGGGGGACTGTTTTATGTAATTTTGAAATTTTGACGTTCGGAAAGTTCTGATTTTCAGTCTAATTTGAATAAATTACTTTTTATTTTGATTTTGAACAGCCGGGACCAACAGCTTAACGTACTTTCTGAGGCACGGAAGGGTCTCGATATGTAAAGATGGTCACCCATCAATGGACCGACAGTGGCAAGTGTAGCGTAACCTGATCGATCTACCCGTGCGGCAGTTTTTACTTTGCCATGAGGGCCACTATGTGTACAGTAAATACAATACAATAAAGGGAACAGTTAACAGCCCCAAAAAATCTACAAACGCTATTTACCAACATACCCGCAGCCCCCGCAGGTAACCTTTACCAAATTCCGGCCACCCAAAAGCTTCATGCATCGATCCAAAAGCCCAAACTCCGGCCGTGTATGCAATCAAAAAATTTCCACGTCGGGGGGAGTCGGAATTCCGTCCGGCCGGAGTTTCGGTCCGCCCCGAAGTTTTACCAGAGAGGCAATAATCCGAGAGTCGTTAGTCCTTCCTAATGAGCTCGGAATACGTTAAGTATCAAGTTTTTGGGAATCAGGCTTTGAGTTAGTTAAAGGGGATTATGATGGTGCTTATAGGTAGGTGGACTTCGATGTATGTGGCTGTAGATAGATGACTGTTACTGTGAGGGTAAGCTGTGGTCGCAGCGGTCAACGGTCATCTTTGAAATGGGTTTCCGTTCCGTTTTTAGGGTTCTGTACCAAAATGGTAAAAAGGAAACCTTATGGTGTGACTCAGTCTGTCTGTCTGTCTGTCTGTCACAGCTGGATATCTCGAGAACTAGTAATGCTATCAACTTGAAATTTGGAAGAGTTTTAGATGACGTTTGTCCAACTGTTTTGCAAATAAGAAAGATTTTTTTTTTCACAACAAGGACTGATAAAATCGAAGCAGGGCTACTGGGGCATGTGGGGTATCACATGAAAGAGCGCAGTTTGCACATTCTCAAACATTTTTTTTTTCTTTTAGGCCGCATAGTTTTTGACTTTTGATGAAAAATGTTAAAAAAATACCGTTCCCCCCCTTATCTTCGAAGTATGCATAGAGAAAAATCTGAAATTATTCTATGTGATAAAAATTTATATAAAGATTACAGGAAAAATAAAACGTAAATAGCATACTTTTTCAGAAATCATCAACAAAAGTTACATTATCGGTCAAGAGATGGCGCTGACCTAAAACTGCAATATTCTACACCGCAGCGCTGACGAATATAGGCCTCGCCGATGAAAATTTAAAAACATAATTATGATGGTACGGAACCCTCGGTGCGCGAGTCCGACTCGCTCTGGACCGGTTTTATTATTTATGATTGTGTTTAGTTTAGTTTGTGATCTTCCTGTACGAGTCGCAATAAATACATTTTCTTTCCTTCCTTCTTTCTTTCTATATACATTGGAAACCTTTTGTGTTTCGAAGAGCATGGTAATCTAGTTTGTGACTGACTGTCCAGAGTTAACCAAATGGTAGACACAAACTCAAAGCATTTATTTCAATTAATCTGTCAAGCTCCGCTAATGAGACACAATTGATTTTCTATTGTTTCGTCACCGATCGGTAACGCGCGGTGCTTGACCGGTGAAACCCTTTACAGGCCGGGCAGCTAGATGAACGGTTGACCTAAAGAAGGTGGCTGGGGTAGACTGGATGCGGAAGGTGGAGGACAGGGTGTTGTGGCGCAGCCTGGGAGAGGCCTATCTCCAGCAGTGGATTACGATAGGCTGATTTGATTGAGTTACAGGCACTTTTCAATTGTCAAAGAGTCGGTCACTTAGTTAGAAAAGTTGAAGCTAATTGCCCATTCCAAAACTCTTATTTATTTATTTGCTAACATGTAAAACACTGGTTAGTAAGCATGCGTTCATGACACAGTATTAAAATAATATATGTACCCTGTAAGGGCACTGCAAATTTCATATATCAAATTAAATAATATTATTCTATGGGGAAGAACGGGCAAGGACCTCCAAGGACACTTTTTTAAATCAAGATATTACAAAATCTTTGGTACATTATTCTTGTTGCTTCTATATTACTTATTCGTTCCTAGAGGCTCTTTTCAAGCACCCTAAATAATAATCAAACCCTCAAAAAAACAAGCAGTAAGTATACAAAACATAGGTACACAAAATCAATTTCAAAATGAACTATACAAAAAGTTAACATCTATCAAAAACTCCATTCAACGCAGTGTCCATCAAAACGGCTTGAATACTTAACAATAGATGACGTGCGGCTGAAATTGACCGAAGCCAAGAGAATCGATCAAACACTAGAACAATGGCGGCACAAAATTAAAAATAAACAACTTCTATATAGCTGTTATGTAAGGGAATCGATAATCAAGCGTGGTTTTTATCGTACAGACGCAGTACATCATGCTACTGCAATCTGTCAAATTTCTTTAATACATTTTCAACTTTATTGCTAAAGCATAAGGTTCAAAGTTGATTGGGAAATTTTGACAGTTTCGAGTAGCTAGATGTGCTGACGTCTTTACATGGCTTTTTCGTGTAATAGGTTGGCAAGCTAAATGATAAGCATGTTTCAATCGAAGATTAAGCTACTCTTGCCGCGGTCGGTTCATAGATGGCTCCATCACATATCGAGACCCCTTCGTTCCTCGGAAAGCACGTTATGCCGTTTGTCCCAGCTGTCATAAGTTGATCTTTGACAGTTGTTACGGGTAGTTAAAAGCCCAAAATACTGACCGTGTTACCCAGTTACTAAGTTCTGGAGGTCAGGTAGGCAATCACAGCGTTTAAAATACAGGTAGTCAGCTGTATCCGTTTAAGGGCTGATTTTACCAAAGTCACTATCCCGCCATCTCCGTCCTGAGCCCTGATTCACAAACATACGACAGGCTATCGTATCGAAAACCTGACATTTCCATAACCTGATTTGACTTCCCCTCAACAGCAAATAGCTGTTGGAAGAATAGCGGGCGTCTATTTGATTTACTTAAACTGACAAAATTTTCGGGTTTTGGACTTGTGAACAGCATTGAGAAGACCCCTACGATAACAATGATTAATGTTCGATACGATACGGAAGCATATCGAGTGTTTGTGAATAAGGGGGCTGATCTGCCGCGATGTCGTATGCCAGTGGGCAGTAGCGTGCATTGCATATAGGCATATAAGCAGTGCCTACCTCGATATATCAACATAAGCCTGTCAATTACATTTTAGTGTGTGTGCCCCACAATTAAGAAACTCACTAACATACCTAACAAAAAACAAAATCTTTATACAAACACGCGCGGCAGTAGGCAGTCGCCGGACGGTCTATTCGCACATTGTCATTGGTCTTTACTCGTTCTAGTTAATACGACAAAATTAAAAATACGTACGTCTTACACGTAATACCATGACGTTCGACCTTCGCAATTTATCACCCTTAAGTAGGCATGTCTACTTAAATAACCACACTTTTGACCTCAGTTTTTTTTCTGATTAGTGACTGCGTTTGTCTAGACTGGACCCGGCCTAGTGCCTACCTATTCTGAAAACCAATGCACGCCACTGCCAGTGGGACCCACTGGTTTGTAAGTTTAGTCTATTGATCGTCAGACATGCGGCAGATGTGTTCAGCCCAATTCATTTTCACCAGTAATCGAACTGGTGAAAATGACAGATTTTCACGACGGCCGTTATACGGAACCGTTTTCCTAGGAACCCCTAGCTTATTTTGTTCAGCAAACTAATCTTAGTAATCTATATGTACAAAAAAAATCTGTGTTCAATGACAGCCAATTTGCCAACAAAGCGTTATGATTATGGTTGAATCTATCTATTGAAAAGGAGGATTACTTTCAATAAGGAACACTGTCGGGCTAACATCGTAATAAAAGCTTGTGGGCCCCTGGGCCCCCGGCCCCGGGAAGGAATTAAATAGGTCAACCCTGACTGGGGTCGTAATTTTGGTACGGCTTATATTATTAGCTGGAGCAGAAATATCTTGGTTATAACATAGCTGTTTATTTATTGGCTACTGACTAGTTTAATTGTTAGATTTATTTAGGGATTAGTAATATAAACTAATATTATAAAGAGTAAAGGTTACATTTTTTGGATGTTCGTTTCATAAGCTTTCACGCTAAAACAACTGAACAGATACGGATTAAAGGACACCTGCACCCTAATTGCGTAACACACTATCAATCGGAATCTGAATAATTTTAAAGCCAATTGCTAATCCATTGCTTCATAAGTTCGAAAAGGGGTTAGAAGATTTTTGTATGGAGGGTGGCCCTAAGGTCGGCCGCCATTTTGATTTTTTTTCAGAATCGCGGTGCACAACAAAAGTTATATATTTAGATAGAGGACGCTTATACAAACAAAAAATGTTACGTAACATAATATCCTGAAGCGTCAGGTTTCGGAGTTATTCACCGAAATATAAGTCGAAAACAACAAGGATTTTTTTGTTTTTTTTCCCTTCAGGTAAGCATATTGAACTATTGGGGTAATAGAAACGTTATGAAACCGTTATGGAGAAGAAACAAATGAAGAATAGACATTTTTTAAATAAATAATTAAAAACGGCTATTTATAGTTCGTTTTTTAATCCCAGAGACTAATCTGACATTTAAGTCTTTTGTGTTTTCGTTTTTTTTTCGTATAGAAGTTTGATATTGTCTTGTCAGATTAGTCTCTGGGATTAAAAATCGAACTATAAATTGCCGTGTTTAATTATTTATTTAAAAAATGTCTATTCTTTATTTGTTTCTTCTCCATAAAGGTTTCATAACGTTTCTATTACCTCAATAGTTCAATATACTTACCTAGAGGGGAAAAAAAACAAAAAATCCTTGTTGTTTTCGACTTATATTTCGGTGAATAACTCCAAAACCTGACGCTTTAGGATATTATGTTATGTAACATTTTTTCTTTGTATAAGTGTCCTCTATCTAAATATATAACTTTTGTTGTGCACCGCGATTCTGAAAAAAAATCAAAATGGCGGCTGATTTTAGGGCCAAAACCTTCAAACCCCTTTGGCTGCTCAACACGTAAATAACGCAATGAATGTTGTTGAACTGTCAAAATGAAACCGATTCTGATTAATAAAGTGTTAGGACATACAATAGTTTTTATCCCGATATTCTTACCTTTGTGCTCACTAGTTCTTTTAGCAGTTCCTTTGAAAGAGTACTGAGAATTTTTGGATCAGACGTAGTTCCTTTACAAAAGCTATAGGAACTACTGAGACTAGATAGGTAGTTCTTTTAGCAGTTTCTTTGAAGGAAACAATAACAAACATATACAGGGTGAAATTGAATTCATGGGCATCCTTTTAAGGGGTCATTGTAATCATCATTTTGAACAACTTTTACTATGGGACCAAACCGGAAATCGTGAAAAAAAATCAGCTCTTCCCTACATTTTGAGAGTTAGGGCCTGTGCACACCACGTTTTTTAAACGTGCCGTTGACGCGCGTTTGTAGCGATACAGACGCGATACGCAATCGAGTCAGACGCAGCCTGTAGACCTTTGCACCTGCTCTGTAGGATAAAAGCGCGCCGTCGACGCACATTTCAAAAACGCGCGTTAACGGCGCGTTTAAAAAACGTGGTGTGCACAGGCCCTTATGTGAACATAAATGGAAGGAACAGCTGGTTTTTTTCGCGATTTTAGGTTTAGTCCCATAGTAAAAGTTGTTCATAATGATGATTACAATGACCCTTTAAAAGGATGCCCATGAATTCAATTTCACCCTGTATAAAGCTGCCCGCTGCTGCCGCGTGCAACATTAAAATTAAATATTCAACGTGGCACGCGAACTCCGTACAAATCTGAGACACCGCATTTTAATAAGCCGCAATCCGTGTAAATAACAAGATTCGAGTCGCCCGACCGCGTTCAGACATTTTGCTTGTAACTCGCGAGCTTAAGAATATCCATTTTCTTTACTTCTACGGCTTCGTCGGGACAACCTAGTTTTTGTTAGAGACGGATAATTATAAGAGTTATCAGTTTTACTCAGAATTCTACGTGACAATTCGTATACTGGGGGGGGAACCGACCTAAACACTAATATTTAAAACTAGCTGTGCGATTTCGTTCGCGCGCATGATGGAAAACGTTTTATTTTTTTTTTGCGCGGAACCCTAATTCTTTTTCTAAAATAAAAGTAGTCTAAGTTACTCCTTATTACATCAGCTATCTGCCAGTGAAAGTCCCGTCGAAATCGGTTTAGCCGTTTCAGAGATTAGCCGGAACAAACAGATAGACAGACAAAAATTGTAAAAAAAAATATTTTGGTAAAAATGTACCGTGTATACATCCATATGTATTTAGTAAAAAGCGATTATTTTAATATTACAAACAGACACTCCAATTTTATTTATTTATTTAATAGATACTTCAAGCACATAAATGTACATAGGCGGACTTAATGCCATAGACATAGGCATTATTTATTTGTATAGATGGATTAAAACATAAGTCTTTTAGGGCGTCAAAAACATAAAATGCGACGGAGAAGCCCTACGATTGAGAACATCAGAAAATCTCATTAATTTGTCGTTCGATTCGGTTCGACACCTTGACACTTGACATTTAAAGCTGGTAATTTTATTAGTGTCGAATCCAGATTGATTCAGTTATTATCAAACAGTTTTTAAGCAAGTACTTTTAAATTAATCGTTGCTCCAATGGTTTTGTAAGCCATTGTAAAAAAAATGAAAACGATTACAGACTACAAATTATCCAAATTCAAATTTATAATCGATATGCCCAGCCTTTTCCTAACTATGTTGGGGTTGGCTTACAGTCTAACCGGATGGAGCTGAATACTAGTATTTTTCGTGCAGAGACTGCCTATCTGACCTCCACAACCCAGTGTCTGGGTAACACGATACCCCTTGGTAAGACTGGTTGACAGACTTTTCGGCTTCTGACTACCCGTAACGACTGTCAAAGATCTACGAATGACAGCCGGGACCAACAGCTTAACGTGCTTTCCAAGGCACGGAGGGGTCTTGGTATGTAAAGATGGTCACCCATCCACGGACCAACCGCGGCAAGCATAGCTTAACCTGATCGATTGATTCGTGCGGCTGTTATTTCTTAGCCACAAGCCCCTCAAACTATGTACTTAGTATAATCATAGATTTACGAATGACAGCCGACCAACGATTTGACGTACAGACGCCAGCACATCAAGCTACCCGAAACTGTAAAATTTTCGCCTAACCTTATGCTTTAGCGATAAACTTGAAAATCTATTAAAGAAATTTTACAGATAGTAGTAGCTTGATGTGCTGGCGTCTGTACTTTGCGAGCCACGGAGGGAGACCCCTCCGTAGCTAAACAGCTATGAAATCAATGGTCACCCATCCGCGAATCGACCGCTGAAAGCGTAGCTAAACCTTCGAGCCGTGCGGCAGTTATATCATTTACCAACGAGCCCTCGAAATGGATTACTGCAAACAATTATACGAAATCAAGTTCATAAAACCAATTTAAATTCTATTTACCCAAACTCAAGTCTCAAGGGATTTTAAATCCAAACATTTTAACTCTTCGAAAATCGCTAACTGAATTTCCAAAGCCACATTCTGCTAAATTTGAGAGCAGTCCGTCTTGAGAGCAGTGGTGGCCAAGTGGTAACGGCCGCGACTTACGAGTTGTAGGTCGTAGGTTCGAATCCAGACAGGCGCTTTACTTTGTGTAAATTATTTCATCACCACTGCTCTCAAAACGGTGAAGGAAAACATCGTGAGGAAACCGGCATGTCCTAGAACCAAAAATTCGAAGACATGTGACATCTGCCAACCCGCACTGGGCCCGCGTGGTGGATTACGGCCTACTCCCTCTCACCGAGAGGAGGCCTGTGTCCCAGCAGTGGGAACATTATAGGCTGATTATGTATGTATGTATTCTGCTAAATGAGTACAATTTCCATTACACTTCATTAAGGGCTTGTAAACTTATGATTAATCCGCCTGTCTTCGACAGATTATTAATTACAAGTCATTTGCTGCGGTACATCAGCATTACAAAGTTGGTAGGACTAAGGTTTGTTGTACACTGTTCACAAAAAAACCGGCCAAGCGT
Source organism: Amphipoea lucens (assembly GCA_947508005.1). Classification (NCBI taxonomy): domain Eukaryota; kingdom Metazoa; phylum Arthropoda; class Insecta; order Lepidoptera; family Noctuidae; genus Amphipoea; species Amphipoea lucens. The sequence continues at coordinate 15,098,134 of OX382379.1, forward strand.
GAGTCGGACTCGCACACGAAGGGTTCCGTTCGGTTTATGATTTATGACGTATTAAGAAAAAACTACTTACTATAGATCTCGTTCAAACCAATTTTTGGTGGAATTTTACATGGTAATGTACATCATATTTTTTTTTTGTTTTATCATTCTCTTATTTTAGAAGTTACACACACATTTACACACACACACACATTTTACCACTTTGGAAGTGTCTCTCGCGCAAACTCTTCACTTTTGCCTCTTAAAAGGATGCCCATGAATTTAATTTCACCCTGTATATGTATAGTGTATCTATTAGTAATTCATACAGCGCTGTTATACTACTCGATATGTATATTACTTGCAAATAATTGGGGGCTATTACACCAATCTGTGCGTCTAATGGGCCCTCGGGCACCCTGGCCCCCGTGCCAGAATAATGTGTCGCGACCCTTAGGCTGCGCCTACACGGGCTGCTAATTTTTTCAGTATATTATAGGGGTAGTGCAAGGAACCGTATGGGACTAAAAGAGTGATGAATATAAATGTTGATGGATAGAGAGGGAGAGGAAGGCCAAAGAAAAGATGGATGGAGAGGGAGAGAAAGGTCAAAGAAAAAATGCATAGAGCTAGGGAGAGGAAGGCCAAAGAAAAGATGGATAGAGAGGGAAAGAAAGGTCAAAGAAAAGATGGATGGAGAGGGAGAGGAATGGAGAGTCTCGCTGGATGCAGCTGAATACCAGTATTTTACATGAAGCGACTGCCTCTGACTGAGATGGCGGGATGAGCTGGACTCCTTCAACAAGAACTGGTCCTTAGCAGCTTTGAACAGAGAGAGGTGGAAAGAGAGTAGGGAGGCCTTTGCCCTGCAGTGGGACGTCACAGACTGCCTCTGACCTCCACAACCCAATAACTGGGTAATGTGATACCCCTTAGTAAAACTGGTTGCCATACATTCTACTGACGATCCGTAACGACTGCCAAAGATCCACGAATGACAGTCGGGACCAACGGTTTAACGTGCTTTCCGAAGCACGGAGGGGTCTTAAATAGTCTTGATGGGTAAATATCCACGGACCAACCGCAGCAAGCGTAGCTTAACCTGATCGATCGACCCGTGCGGCTGTTATTACTTAGCCACAAGCCCCTCTGATATTATACATATTTATTTACCAATATAGGCCAGAATTGAGCAATTAATTTGTCCGTGTATCTGCACCCTTAGCCCGTTAGTGAGTTACAAGGGTTTAATGTGTTTCGCTGTGCGTGTGCGTTCGGCAGATTTAATCAAGGCCCGATAGTGAGGGGTTGTGTTTGATTATATGGTGATGTATGTTATGTGTACCCCGGCTTAGATTTAGATGACCGTTGATGAGAGAAATTATTATATAAGTACACTTAAATGCATGATATAAAAACGATTTTATACATGTATTTATGACATTGTTAAAACATTTTCTTTTAAATTACAATTTCGTGATTCCGGTTAGACTTTGTTAAAAAAAAAACAGTGGCACTCCGGGAGTGCCGACAGAAGTGAAAACTTCAACAATTAAGTACAACAGATTTTTAATCGTCATATAAACAAAACACAAATAGAATACTTTGCCTTCACTCACTGACATATCAGAAATGCAGTAAAACTGAGTACATCCCGAGGGCAGCCGAACACATCCGAATGTAGCGCGGTGTCGGTAACAGTGTCGCGAGTTCAATGGTTTTTCCCATCTTAACAATACCCAACACGCCTAAAGAAGTTTTCACTTCAAAAATAATGTAAATACAATGTTGTTATATGAACGTCAACTGCTGAAAATCAATAGTTACATGGCGCTTCGTTCCTTTGTGAGACAGTCGTTACCTAGAATCAATTAAAAATAAAACCCTGTGGTGTTAAAACATCGATCGACTATGTCCGGAAAGTAGAAGTTCCCATTTTCCTTGAATCGGAAATTGCTTAGGCTTAATAGTGACCCGCTCTTGTTTCACACAGTTTTTACCCCCCTTTTTTTTCTTTTTTTATGGATGGGAAATCATCAAATGATTCCTCCCGCTCTGGGTGGAGCGGAAGGGAGTGTCAGACTCTTATTGACTAAAATCCATCCGTGTTCCTTCCTTAGCCCTTCATGTTCCGGGGTAGCGGTAACCCTTTCGGACAATCCCGCACCCCCGGCAGGCTTCCGCCCTGGCAGGCCCCTTCCTTTTTGCTGACTTCTCTTTGAGGCGCGCGTGGAACACGAAAGCGCCGTCCGGCACGGGCCTGGACCTGATCGGACGGTGAGCTACCCATTACTCTCCGTCCGCAGAGCAGTCAGGCTCATCATACATGCATAATCAGCCTATAATGTTCCAACTGCTGGGACACAGGCCTATTCCATGCATGTGAGAGGGAGTGGGCCATAATCCACCACGCGGGCCCAGTGCGGGTTGGCATATGTCACAAGTCTTCAAATTTTTGGTTCTAGGATATGCAGGTTTCCTCCCGATGTTGTCCTTCACCGTTTTGAGAGCAGTGGTGATGAAATAATTTACACAAAGCAAAGAGCCTGTCTGGGTTCGAACCTACGACCACCACTGCTTAGTCAGGCTCGCTACCATTTAACTAACCGGCTAATATTTGTAATAAGGCATGACCTGCCGATGCGGAAGAAGAAAAACACCTCGAAAATGTACTGTTAAAATCTTAATAAGAACCCTCTCAATTAATCACTCATCCATAATCACCTACCTCAAAATTCTTAAAGCAACGTTTTTGAAAAGAAGGATACAGCAGAACAGCCCTTAATCCTGGTTGTTATAAGGCCATTGTTTCTGTGCATCTCCGGACGCCCGGCCGGAGGGAGGCTTTGAGAACAATGGTCTTTATTTTGACACTTTAAATGTCAAATGCAGAGATGAAAATGGGCGAGTGTCAGAAGAATTCTGTGATTTTCGCGTTTTTAAGGAGATTATTACTCAGCTTAATGTTATAGTATAATTAATTCATTTGAAGAAAAGGCAGTCCGTGTTCTAACAGTTTGGCGATTCTCAAAATTCTGAGCCCTGATTCAAAACCATACGACAGGCTATCGTATCGAAAACCTGACATTTCGATAACCTTATTTGACTTGCCCTCAACAGCAAATAGCTGTTGGAAGAATAGCGGGCGTCTATTTGATTTAAACTGACAAAATTTTCGGGTTTTGGACTTGTGAACAGCGTTTAGAAGACTCCTACGATAACAATGATTAATGTTCGATACGATACGGAAGCGTATCGAGTGTTTGTGAATAGCTATGCTGGTTTGGATAATTTAGTTCCAGTATTCCGATCTGCATGATAAGTACCTATAGCTATACTTTTCTCCCCTTACTAATAAACGTATTATATCAGATGAATAGTTACACACCGATTTCTCTCCTTCTCTCTCTCTGTAGTTGGTCCCTCATGTCTGAGGATCGTGGTCAGCTTCGGAGTTGCATCTGGAGCGGATGATCCGCCTCCACCGGTTTCTGTCCAGCGCATCTCTTACCACCGTGTAGAATTTAGAGGACGATGATTCCTTCACCTGATCGGTCCATCGTGTTGGTGAACGACCGCGCGATCGTTTGCCTTCGGTGTTCCCAACCACAATCAGTTTTTCCAAATTTTCATCGCCTTCTCTCCTTCAGTCGTCAGTAATTTGACTTTCAAAAGAAGAAGACAAAGCGTTATGTAACTATACAGACGCTATACAACTTTTATTAGGGGGTTCATCTGTAAGATTATTTTGACAGCTTTTCACTTGAAAATCTGTCTACAGGACCAACGTTGTTGCACAGGCCATTCAAACTTACATATTTTACCTCAAATATTGCATCACTGTCAAAATCAAAGTTATCTTTGTTATCGTTACTATAAGGTTGGTTATGGGTTGCTTTCACTAACAAGTCTGTCAATATCACAGTGATCTTTGTTCTCGTTTGGATAAGGTTGCTTTTGGGTTGCTACTGTCAGAGGTAAAATAACTGAAAGAACTGACTGAGTATTCAGACAACTTAAATGACAGAAGAATATTTAAAATAGGTGTAAAAAGGATGGAATCAATTAATTCTCAAAAATACTGATCTGTTCTAATTGAAAACTAAAAAGGAAAGCCATTTAATAACAAAAAGAAAAACAAATAAAAAAGGAACTATAAAGGCATCAAAGAGTTGTTGTTAATAGACGGCCGGTATTTAGTTGTTGTTACCGCAAAGGAGATTACATTCAAATATTTATAATTATGGCTATGTGTGCAGTGCAACAAGCGAATTTGGACCGGTGCTTGCAAGCATTTCAGTCACGTTAAAGATGTGACTCCGGTCGCCAACCGCGACCAATCCATTACTGGATAACGAAAAAGGCTTAGACAAAAAAGTTCACGTACCTACACAGTAAATATTAAACCATTCACAGAAAAATTCTTCGAAAACATTTGCAAACCAATTATGCAACAGTTCCTAAAAAAGGCCTAGTTCTCACCTGCGGTAGATGTCTTGTTTTCCTGGCCGCCTGGTGTTCCTTCCCGCCCGTGCCCGATAAGCACTTCCCGTTTGGCACGCCGCTGCCCGCCGCACCCTTTATCTCTTCCTTCACCGCCCCGCCAACGGGCCTCGATATCGGAATGTTATGCTTCTCAAAATAACCATTCTGTATCATCTGGTCTAACGATACCTCCAATTCTCTCACTGGAACCAATTTCCTCCCACAAATAGGATCGTCAACAACCATCTTTCGGTTGCAACCTGACACTTCGGAGAATTTAACGTTCTTTTTTGGCTCTTCGCATTTTTTCGGCCGATTTCGGCCCCGCTCGGGCGGGTCCGTCGTCCAATAGCGTGCGCTCTTGTCTGATATTCGATGTGGCTTACAAACTGCAACGTTTTTCGGTTGTTTCAAACTAGAATTCGTTGGAGCGTTCAAAGTATTTCTGTTTGAATTATTAGTTAAATTAATTGTAGGTTTTGTCGGATTCTTTAGATTTGAATTCGTCTCTTTTGGTCTAGATTCGACAGCTTTCCTATAGGATTCATAAGATTCTCGCGTTCGCCTCTCGTTTTCGATTCTAAAGTCGTAATGATCCTTCTTGTACCTCCGATTATCTCTGTCTTCATAGTTATAATAATTTCTCGGCAACGAGTTGTATTTAATATCGTAAGTTGTCGGGAGGTTCAAGTACTCGGGCCTAATAGGTCTGAACAGAGATAATCGACCTTGTGCTTCGTCGAAATCGGAGTATATATCTTCGTACACGTAGCCATTCTTGCGTCGAGGTCGGTCGTGTAGATCTCGTCTCCTTTCCTGCCTGTATCGATTGGTCTCCCTGTCGTACGGTTCATATCGACGTCTGAATTCGTATTCATATTCGTAATCAGGCCTCCTTTCATAGAGCAATCTCTCTCGGGAGCCGGCCATTGTCCGCTTATTAGATTTTTCCCGCCTGAAAAGAAAAGAATCGTATATTAATGAGGGATTGGCGAGATTCAACGGATTTGCGGCCTCTGAATAGCAAGCGCGGATTGTGCGGCATTCTGTCCCGTTTTTACGACGATATTACCGAGTTGTAAAGACGGATAGTTAAATTATAGGTACATGTATATTGCGCACCTTTTTAGTGCCGTCCCAAAAGTTTTCGGGGCGTAATGTTGAGGCCATATTTAGGAATGTGGGCTTAAAAACACAATGGGCCATTGTCGGGAAAGGTTGTTAGCAAGCGCTATATAACCTTTTTTATCTGCGTATGGCGAAGCTTACAGCATATATGTACCTCCTACTCTCATATATTTTCATTTGTACTTCACCTGCAGATATCGCTTATGATAAAGTGGTTACAGTTGTTCTTTTAACTTTTCAGTACTACGATGCTTCGGGAAGCATCCATACCTACTCGAATAAAAAACAATGAGACTGAAGACAAGCTTATTTAGACAATATTATCTAAACTACTAATACTAGAGAAAAAAATAATCGATTTGTTGCATGTTGGCATAAAAAAAGATCGTAAAATACAGTACAAATCACACTAATATTATCATAGTTTGTGAGTGTGTGTGTTTATATGTTTGTTACTTCTTCACGCACAAACGGCTTAACGGATTTGGATGAAATTTGGCACACAGATAGTTTATAACCAGGATTAACACACAGGTTACTTTTTATCCCGATATTCCCACGGGATCAACACTCATGCGGGTGAAACCGCGGGGTGCAGCTAGTCTTAGAAATAATGTAGGTATTACAAAGTATGATGCCAGGAAACCTGAATTACAGGCGACATTAGTTCTTACAATTACTATTAAGACAACTGATTTCACGCTTTCACGCTAAAATGGCTGAATAGATTTGGGTGAAATTTGGCACTTGGGTAGATCATGACCTGGATTGGGACATTGGCCACTTTTTAACCTGATATATCCACGGGATCAAGACCTATGCGGATGAAACCGAGAGATGCAGCTAGTCAGATATTAGCATGGAAATGTATTATAGCCTTTCTTAACCACCTTTCCAATCTCTTTGGAACTTATATATTTGAGCCCTTTGGGGTTGAAACACTAGGGCCATGAGGCCCGAGTGTCCACTTAGTATTTCGAGACATCGCCAAGCGGTTGGTTGACTCTTCACGTGACCGGAGGGCTGGCCTATTTTTTGGCCAAAGAATCAGCATTGCCATACAACGCGGCAATGCTGCCAGCCTTTTGGGCACGTTTCCCGTTGACAGTGATGCGGACGAATTTTTTGATGCCCTTTGATTATTTTCCCTCCCTTTTCATATACTTATACATATTATTATTTATATAAATATTTTATTAAATTATGTAAATATTTGAATCTTTAATAAATAAATAATTTTCCTTTGCCATATTTATTTATTTATACATGTAGAACACTAACCCCCTTAAAATAAACGTTGTATAGCGTCTGCATAGTTACACAACGCTTTGTCTTCTTCTTTCGAAAGTCAAATTACTGACGACTGAAAGAGAGAAATCGGTGTGTATAACTATTCATTTAATATAATACGTTTATTAGAAAGGGGGCTAATCTTTAGATTAGGACATGATAGCTTGGAGACAAGACTAAAGTCTTATCCCCAAGCTTTTCTATCAGAATGGATGTCATCCTTCCTTTATAAAACCACCAGCATTTCACCCCAACCCATAGTCGTCATTAATGTCCCTGTTCATCCCTTAAAACGCTATATGACAACCACTTTCATCCGTACTACACTAATAAATGAATCCGCATACATTTGCATATGGAATCCAATTAGACTTAAAACGTAACTACCCACATGTCTGTGACGTCATCTTGCCAATGTGTAAAGCTTAGCATATACGGGCAATTATTTTTGAAATAATTGGCATCAATTATTGTTGCTGGAGGTAGTGGAGCAATCTACCTATGTAGTTCAGTATAATCAGCCTATAATGTTCCCACTGCTGGGACACAGGCCTCCTCTCTGAGAAAGGGAGTGGGCACGAGGGCCCAGTGCGGGTTGGCGGTTTTCTCATGTCTTCGAAGTTTTGATCCTAGAACTTCCTTACGATAACATGAATGATGTAACCAAGACTTTGTAACCACATTATTTTGATTTAAAAGAGTGTCCATGGAGTTTCTTGCCCGTTCTTCTCCATAGGTACCTACGCTTTGGAATGGGCAACTAGCTTCACTTTTTCTGACTGACTGACTTCTTGACAATTCAAAAGTGCCTGTAAATGGTTTAATTGAAATAAATGCTTTGAGTTTGAGTTTGATATTTTCCTTCACCGTTTTGAGAGCAGTGATGATGAAATGTCTTCTTCTGATCTATCGTCAATTTTATCTCATATTGCTCTGCATAATGTACTTATTGCCTAGTTTTAAGTTGCTCCATATCGCTTCATATGGTGTAGCTCTAGACACAAATTGCAACATGTTGGCATAATTAATTGCTTCATGTTCTTGTGACGTCATATTTGACAAATATTGCTCTAAGCAATTATTTGCCTGCGTAGTGGATTATGGCTCACTCCTTCTTTCTGAGAGAAGACCTGCGGGGTAAATGCGTAACACACTCACAGTAGCAAATGCTTTCATTTTGACAGTTCAGCAACATTCATTGCGTTATTTACGTTGTTGAGCAGACAAATGTTTCGAACATATGAAGCAATGGATTAGCAATATCGTCCAAAGTTATTGAGATTGTGATTAATAGTGTATTACACAATTAGAGTGCGACCATGCTCTGAGCAATTTTAGTTGCTCGTGTAAATGCCCCTTAAGGCGGTACCCCGACCAAATAACCTTGAGCATTTGCGGCAGAGACAGAGAGCGACACGACTTCCTCGTACGAAAGGGATGCAAAGTACCCTGCGCACGCCCCTTTATCATAAAACTCGCAAATTTTTTGGAATTATTTTAATAAAAAAAGAATACTTAGCGATCTTTTTAAATAAATTAAAACATGGATTATTTAGTTTTTTAAATCGTCTATGCATTGGTGATATCCTCAAATTAATAGAACGTCAACTTTAGCAATCAAAATTTTAGTCACTTTTTTAAAAGGAGATTTTAAATGTATTAGTAACATATAATAAAAAACTTAAGTTAAAAAAAACTGAAAAGCTAAAAACAAGCCCATTTTAAATTAAATAAAAGTTGGAAGCAGGCGGGACCCACTTGAGTTTGAAAATAGAAAAATGGTATGGGTCCCGCCTGCTTCCAACTTTTATTTAATTTAAAATGGGCTTGTTTTTAGCTTTTCAGTTTTTTTTAACTTAAGTTTTTTACCGCAGTCGGGTTTTTTGATTTTTTAAATTTAATTTTTTTATTTTATTCTTTTTAGTTATGAGTTGTAAATCCCACTTAAGTGTGATAGTTTCCCTTTAAACTTCGTAATATATAGGTACTACTGCCGCGTTTAGTTGGTAGAGGGGGGGGACACTTGATTCTAACGAAAATTGGTACTTTAAAGCTTGATAAGTCACAAACGGTTTACTTAATCAACGATACCCCACTTGACATAGTTTCTTGACTTTCATTTTTTTCATTTTCACAATATGGCGTCTAGTAGTCGCCATATTGAATTTTCATTAACGTCATGTCTTTAGTGACACTCGCCAGACTAAGAGGAATCGATTGACGTGTGAATCATAAAAATCGGCCCAGGCGTTTGGTCTGTATAGTGCTTCAAAGGAACATACAAACATACATATATATATACATACATACTTACATACATACATAGGCTGATAAACACATTACCACTCCTTTGCGTCGCGCAGTCGGGTAAAAACAAATAATAACGGGCAATGTGATGATAGGATATCGAACATTAATAACGTGCTTTCATATATTGTAGTTTATTTCTCATAACTATTGAGTTAATAGCCTCTGAATAACGAAGGAAAACGCGGTTATGGTCTTGGTACCGCCTTAACTAATAGAATCCCGGTCTCTATGCATGACTGTGGTATGAATTTGTTAGCCCGTTTTTATGCTAGAATGTTGAATGTAACTGGATTGTGGTTGGATGCATCTGTGTTCGTTGCTAGACGATTTACGTGCATGTTTTTTGCTCTTAGCAATTACTATTTTTGTTTAGTGTTGGTAGATGGCAAAAGCTATGGTGAAACATTGAAAATGTCGATATAAAGAGAATAATAACACTTTTTGAACTGTATTATGTTCACTTTCCTATGATCCACAATAAAGATGAATTGAATTGAATTGAAGTGAAAACTTCTATAGGCGCGTTGGGCATTTTTTAAGATGGAAAAAAAAACCATTGAATTCGCGCCACTGTTACCGTAAGCGACACCGCTTCGGGTGTGTTCGGCTGTCCTCGGGATGTACTCGGTTTTAATGTATATCCGATATGTCAGTGAGTGATGCCAAAGTAAGTTTGTGTTTTGTTTTCACGTATGTCGGCACTCTCGGAGTGCCACTTTGTTTTTATTGCCAACTCTACGAAAAAAAGATGAAATATCGTAATATTCTTATAATTCAATGGTTTACATGCGTTATTGATGAAGGATTGAAAGGGGCCCAGGTCATGATTTACCTGTGTGCCAAACGGGAGCATATGTTACTAGCCACACAAGTAGATCTAGGACACAGGGTACTTTTTATCCTGGTAGTACATTCCCGTGGCATAAGTTCCGACTTCCACGCGGACGAAGCCGCGGGTAATATTATACTGATCGATAAAATAGTAAGTACAGTCAAACGGGGTGAATAGGGATGCAGGGGTGAATCGGGACAAAACTTTAAAAAGGATTTTAACATTAATATAATATAGTTTGTGGCCAAAAAGGACTCTAATGAGTTTACTGTAATTTAATTAACGATTGCGTGCCCTTATTGACAACAAACTATATTATTTCAACGTTAAAATCCATTTTAAAGTTTCGTCCCGATTCACCCCTGCATCCCTATTCACCCCGTTTGACGGTACTTAACTATGTCAAATAACGCAGACGTTGACCCTCAACATCGAACTACAATACAAAACTATTTAAAACCTCGACCTCTGCTCACCGCAAAAAGCCCGAACATAAATAATACTTTATGGTATGCAAAATAACTTCCCTAATATAATAACATTCCATTTTGTGAATGAGCGTCCCGGGCTCCGCAGACTGAGCGCAATAGTGTTGGGAGAGTCGAGGCCACGCGGACGTCAAATATCGATAAAATATAATGAGTATGAATGTGGATGGCTATAAGAGTAGGGGAAGACCAAAGAAACGATGAATGGATTGTGTGAATGATTATATGGCTGGGATGGGGGTGATTACCGCAAGATGATAGAAAAGAATAGAATACTCTTTATTATGTACACCATATAAATTACAGATATAAATATAGAAACTTTACAATGGGTGACACAATGGGCAAATATAAAAGATAAGTTTGGAATAAAAATAAATGTTGCGCCGACCCCCAAAAAATTGGGATAGGGGCAGAAGAACGATGATAATGATGATGATAATGTAAGAAAAAGATCGACAGACCATACTTTCGCATTGGATGGCTTAATTTAACTCAAGACGGGAAATCTCACTAAACCAATATTTAATGACAGACTGAAAGCTCCATGAAGTTTTTTTTGTAGTTTCTGTTTAACGAGAAAAGTTAAAAACTAATTTATTTAAGTCTAAGCTAAACGAAGCTTAAAATACGTAATTAATTCTGAACGATTGTGACAGTCGTAACGAAGACTCGGAAGAAAAAGTGAAAAGCATAGCTTTGATAGATTTCCTAAATACACTTTTATGAGTCCTCTGAGAATAGAGTCCATAAATAAATTCTTAAGCCGCCTTTTACGATACTTTCATAGAAGGGTTGGCTCATAAATATGAGTTTCTGCATAACAAGTCCGGAGCTACACTGTATGATACGTCAGAAAATACTTTATGAATGAAATCCTTCAAAAGGCAGCAATAAAATCGAAGAAGTTATTAAAGTTAGTATCGATATTTCAGTCGCATCACTAGTCCGCGGTCCCGTCTGGCGCAGTGCGGTACGTGGCAGTCCATCGATAAATCTCCTGGAACGTTTAAACTAAACGATACAACACCAGTTATTGTAGTCGCCACTCTAATACAACTCATATACATTCTCCTGACTGTGGAGAAGAATATTATTTTGATCATTCTTTATCACTGAAGCGCAGAAAACGGTAAAGCTATGGTTTTCTAAGAAAGCGGTGAACGGTCACATAATAACCCGACCGTCTAAATACGAGTACAGAGCGTTTTTAACCGACTTTATGTATGTATGTCCGCGATTATCTCAAAAACTACTGAACCGATTTTGATCATTCTTTAATTTTTGTGATCTACATACTTTCAGGAAGGTTTTAGTATATAATACATTCGGTAATTATTCTTATGTACGAAGTTATATGCATAAATGTACTGCATCTCCGGCATTTCCAGTCCGGGGCAGTGGTCCAACTGCTCTGTCCAACTAGTTGGACCATGGGTCTTTGCTAGGGGCAGTTGTCCAACTTTAAAAATAGTTGGACCACAGCACCTTTTGAGAGTTCCTTGGTCCAATTCATTTAAAAAATAACTTGCCAACTCTAAAAACCTCAACTGCATCTTTATGTGTGTATGGTACCGGAGATAGCAAAAAAATTAGGTATCTCAAAAACTAAATCCAATATCTATTTACTTAAATAATGACATGTACATTTACTGTATTATATTATTTTAATTATTGTGAAGGTGAGGACTATGTTGGTCATTATTTCCGTTTTAATTATGGTTTGGCAGTTTGAGTAGTTTATGCGGCCTACCCAAATGTTACCGCTTTCTTTGATATTGTTCGTCGAATCGTTGAGCTCCTCAAGTTCTGAGTTGAGCTGCACGATTTTTGACAAATGCGTGCACTGACTGGGCAGGTCCGCTCAATCTGTGTGGTTCTTTCCTCAAAAGACCATTTCAGACACCAATCTACATGGTCTTCTCATGATCTGACCAAGATTATGCCTGGACTTTAAAAGAGACTGTGACCTCTGAGTTTGTTTCGGCCTTTCTTCTCAGAGTAGTCAGTTAGGTAACGCCGACCTCATCTAGCTTTAAAAAAATATGATTGACGTGTAAAAGTGTTTGTATAAACCTACTAACAGAACATAAATCATCATTTAAATCAAAAAGAGTCAAAAAGCAAAAAATTAGGTATCTCAAAAACTAAATCAAAAGGAGTCAAAAGAACTATTTCATTATGCTCAGTTTTCCCACTATTGCAGAGTGATAAATTTGTATAAGGCTGGGATTACATAAAAGAAGAAAATGGTGTTGAAGCTAACAAACTGATTCAATATAGGTATAGAGCGTTATTGGATTAAAGGAAATTTTGATGAATTTTCTCAGCTTATGAGCGTATTTAGCCAGAGGCATAGGACTAATAACATTTCAAAAAGCTCACATGCAAAACTAAGTCGGCGCATGAATGCAAAAAATGTTACAATGTTACGTCTATTAAATGTTTTAGAAAATTTCATAACTTTATCAAGTGAAATCGCACACAAAAGACGTAAGGTCCAAATTGAGAATGATGATTATATACAAGAAATTCAGCTACAACTGATTTCAGGTGATATTACTGTAGGTCATGCTTTAGATACATTTCATTGATAGTTGTAAAACATTTAAAAAAAATAAAGTTTAAAAATTAGTCACCTGACTTTAATTATGTTATTTTACTGCAAAGAGGTTCAATATAACCGTAAGCCAGTAGGTACCATACACATATAAAGATGCAGTTGAGGTTTTTAGAGTTGGCAAGTTATTTTTTAAATGAATTGGACCACGGAACTCTCAAAAGGTGCTGCGGTCCAACTATTTTTAAAGTTGGACAACTGCCCCTAGTAAAGACCCATGGTCCAACTAGTTGGACAGAGCAGTTGGACCACTGCCCCGGACTGGGCATTTCTATGCGAATTTTGATGATTCTTCGACTTGTGTCTTCAATTCTTCAATGCACTAGTGTTAATTAAATTTGTGTGGGGTAGGTACAACTAAAAAGTGAAAAATAAAAACTTTTTTACAAAAAAAAACAACCGACTTAAAAAAAAAACACTACAAAGTGAAAAATAACTTTAATTTCGGAAGTCGGTGTCAAAAAACGAAAATGCGGAACCAAAGACATCGACTTCCGAAATTAAAGTTATTTTTCACTTTGTAGTGTTTTTTTTTTGAAGTCGGTTTTTTTTTTGTAAAAAAGTTTTTTTTGACACCTTAATGTATTTTTTTTTAACCGCCTTCAAAAAAGGTGGTTCTGTATTCGACCCGTATGTAGGTATGTATGTTTGTATGTCCGCGATTTTTTGACAAACTAATGAACCGATTTTCATAATTCTTTCATTAATGTGATCTACATACTTTCAGGAACCAACTCTGAAATCACGAAAAAATAAACAGCTGTTTCATACATTTTGGTCGAGTAGGTATTGAACTTTTGTATGAAACAGCTGATTTTTTTTCGTGATTTCCCATAGTGAAAGTTATTCATATTCATGGGTAGAACACCCTGTAAAAATTTGGATGGTGATAAAAAAATATTCCTGTATACCTAATACATTAGGTAATTATTCTTATGCACGGAGTTATATGCATAAATGTACTGCCTCTCCGGCATTTGTATGTGAATTTTGATGATTCTTCTAGTCGGTGTCTTCAATTCTTCAATGCACTAGTGTTAATTGAATTTGTGTGGGGTAGGTAGGTACAACTAAAAAGTGAAAAATATTTTTTTTTACAAAAAACAACCGACTTCAAAAAAAACACTACAAAATGATAAATACATAACTTTAATTTCGGAAGTCGGTGTCAAAAAACGAAAATGCGGAACCAACGTAGGTATTTATCATTTTGTAGAAAAGGCTCCTATCTAAAATAAATATCGCAGCGCAGGTATTCAGATAGGGCCCGCTGTGATGTCACGGACAGTTACAGAAATAAATAAATAATAAAATAGGTTATGTATCCATTATGTAAAATATTGGCACATAAAATATTAATTTTTAATCCGCGCCAGACGTAACCTCATTACTTGTCTATGCCATAAGTGTCAGAGGCACTCTTTTTAACCGACGAAAAAACGGAGGAGGTTATGTTTACACGGAATGTATATCTATTGTACAGACGCTAGCACATCAACCTACCCGAAACTGACAAATTCTCCCAATCAACTTTGAACCTTATGTTTTAGTGATACAATTGAAAATCTATTAAAGAAAGGGGGTTGAAGATTTTTGTATGGACGGTGGCCCTAAGGTCGGCCGCCATTTTGATTTTTTTTCAGAATCGCGGTGCACAACAAAAGTTATTTATTTAGATAGAGGACACTTATACAAACAAAAAATGTAATATAACATAATATCCTAAAGCGTCAGGTTTCGGAGTTATTCACCAAAATATAAGTTGAAAACAACAAGGATTTTTTTGTTTTTTTTCCCTCCAGGTAAGCATATTGAACTATTGAGGTAATAGAAACATTATCGAACCTTTATGGAGAAGAAACAAATGAAGAATAGACATTTTTTAAATAAATAATTGAACACGGCAATTTATAGTTCGTTTTTTAATCCCAGAGACTAATCAAAAAAAAAATCAAAATGGCGGCTGATTTTAGGGCCAAAACCTTCAAACCCCTTTGACAGATTGTAGTAGGTTGATGTGCGATGTGTGTGATGTCTGTACGTTTCTTGAGCGAGAAAATAGGCGATAGTTAGTCGCTTCCTCGCCGGCAGCGGTGGGACAACTGCCTTATTGGGAATAGGTCGGCGTCAAAGTAACGAGCCTTTTAAATCATAACCTGTCAGAAATAATTAATATTTTAAATAATATTTTGCTTCGACCTTTAGACGAGGCGGTCTTTTGAAATATCCACGTTCCATTTCTGTCATTTCCATCCAGAACTGACAAAGATAACATTTAAATTATTTCAGCGCTTCTAAAAATATAGGCAGTACCGTTCCGATTCATGTTAAAAGACTCTTAAAATAATGTCTTATTGGGGTCTTTCATCAGGAATTTGACGACCTTGTGAAGGCCGCAGGAACCCGTTGGATGCGAGAAGCACAGAACCGCGGGGCAATTGCGTAACACATTATCAATCGGAATCGGTTTCATTTTGACAGTTCAACAACATTCATTGCGTTATTTACGGGTTGAACAGACACATTTTTCGAACTTATGAAGCAATGGATTAGCAATTTGCTTCAAAATGATTCTGATTCCGATTGATAGTGTGTTACGCAATTAGGGTGCTGGTCGAAGTGGAGATGCTTGGGGGAAGCCTATGTCCAGTAGTGGACGTATTTCGGCTGAAATGATGATGATGATTATGATCTGGAATTTAGCAGAAGCAGCCCGGAGTGTGGAGTTGTGCTCGGTTGATGGCAATAGCCTCGCCCCCTGGGACATGAGACTTAAACACAACTGGCAAAAGGAACGCTAAAATATACCCACTATTACAGCTATACCGCTGCCGGACCCTTCGGGTATTAAAGGCGTGATGTTTATGAAAAACTAGCTGCGCCCCGCGGTTTCACACGCATAAGTTTCGATCCCGTGGGTATTTTGGGAGAAAAAGTAGCCTATATGTTAATCCAGGGTGTCGGCTACCTCCATACAAAATTTTATCAAAATTGGTCCAGCCGTTTGGGCGTGAAGAAGTAACAAACATATAAACACACACACACACCATCACACTCACTCACAAACTTTCGCCTTTATAATATTAGTGTGATGTGATAAAACAAGCAGAAAAAAACTTTTTTACAAAAAAAAACAACCGACTTCAAAAAAAAAACATTTTCGGAAGTCGGTGTCAAAAAACGAAAATGCAGAACCAACGACACAGACTTCCGAAATTAAAGTTATTTTTCACTTTGTAGTGCTTTTTTTTGAAGTCGGTTGTTTTTTTTTCTGCAAAAAAAATTTTATTTTTCACTTTTTAGTTGTACCTACCCCACACAAATTCAATTAACACTAGTGTATTGAAGAATTGAAGACAGTACGACTCGAAGAATCATCAAAATTCACATAGAAATGCCGGAGATGCAGTACATTTATGCATATAACTTCATACATAAGACTAATTACCTGATGTATTATATACTACAACCTTCCTGAAAGTATGTAGATCACACTAATGAAAGAATTATCAAAATCGGTTCAGTAGTTTTTGAGACAATCGCGGACATACAAACATACATACGGGTCGAATACAGAACCTCCTTTTTTAAAGTCGGTTAATAAAGTCGGCTAAAAACGGTGCCAATAGGTCAACTGCTTCATTGCCATATCTTACTAGATAAATATACAAGGAACGAACACAAAATCGTTCAAGTAAAATGACATAAAAACCAGCGAGCTGAAACTTGCATGCAATATAAACTTTTGAGCCGAGTTTCTTTATTTGATCCGCGAACAGAGCAAAACGCTCAAATCACGAAAACTTTCGGGTACAGCCTTGGGAGTGACATAAGGCGATATTGACTCTAGTGTTCCTTATGTAGCATATAAATATTATATGTTGGAACGGAAACTCTTGCATTTTTGTGCCTATTTTGTCGACAGCTGTTTTGTATTCTATTTTAGTTTAGTATTTAGGAGCAGTGGTGGCCCAGTGGTATCAGCCGCGACTTACAAGTTGTAGGTCGTAGGTTCGAACCTCGACAGACGCTTTACTTTGTGTAAATTATTTCATCACCACTGCTCTCAAAACGGTGAAGGAAAACATCGTGAGGAAACCGGCATGTCCTAGAACCAAAAATTCGAAGACATGTGACATCGGTTGATAAAAGGTTAAGCTACGCTTACCGCAGTCGGCTCGTGGATGGGTGATCCATTCATTACGTACCAACATCGGCAAAACTGCGTATTTCGCCATTGGTCCCGGAATATAATTTATAGATCTTTGGCAGTCGTTACAGTATTCACAAGCTTAAAAGTCTGACAACCAGTCTTACCGAGGGATATCGTATTACCTATTAACTGGTTGTGGAGGACAGATAGGCAGTCGCTCCATGTAAAATACTGGTATTCAGCTGCATCTGGTTAAACTTAAAGCCAGGCACAACATAGTTCGAAAAAGGCTACCAGATTGAATGATTTAGGATTAGATATTCTTAAACTCGGTTATCATTCATCTTTATTCTAAGAGCTCCTAAGCTTGACAACAAGGTGGAAATGACACTGATTTTAAACAGTGCTAAATAATAATGAGCATCACAAAGATAACTGATGTCACTTGGAAAGCTGCCACGCTAAAATGGAACTGGGCTGGACACATCTGCCGCATGTCAGACGAACAGTGGGCCAAACTTACGACCCAATGGGTCCCTCTTAATGGCAAACGACATCGTGGCAGGCCCAGACGGAGATGGCGGGATGAGCTGGACTCCTTCAACAAGAACTGGTCCTTAGCAGCTTTGAACAGAGAGAGGTGGAAACACAGGCTCAGACTCACAGGCTAATAATAATAATAATCTACTATCTGGTCGAATAAAGGCTAATGTGACCTTCGCAAAGGAAGCATCATTCTCCAAGCAATGGTTATATCGTCGCCGTTGGCGCAGCGCAATTTATCATTCAGCCGGAACACGTCCGCTAGAATTAGGCCTCTCCAAACGCCACAACGACTGATCATATGCTCCACACATCTAGCAGATTCCCGCGACTTTCACCAGGCCATCGGTTCATCTTGTGTAGGGGCTACCATGGGACACCATCCGGTGCGCAGGCCTACACGGAAAAAATGTATAAAACAGCAATTTCAGACGAAAAATTTCAACGCAGTCGCGGGTTGTTCGAAAGAGATACCGTGGCCCCTGGCACAGGCAACTGAAGGAACACGGGTGGGTTTTAGTCAGTAAAAGTCTGACACGGCCTCCCCCTCCGCCCAGAGCAGGAGAAGTTATTTGATATTTTCCCAGAAGTTCAGGGTTTCAGAATCATATGCTGAATTCATAGTACCGAACAGGTTGCGGTTTGATTTCCCTGGTACCGTATATTATCCTCTTAGAATCTATAAGCCGCACGCTCCCTAGAGCTCCGATTCTGCTAACCATCTAATCCATTAGTACCCTTTACACTGTTATAGAACATAAGGAATAGACACGTCACTTTCGAACCGATGACTTTATGCCTACTTTCATAACTCAGAGAAAAATTCAAGAATCTTTTATTACAATATCTGATACAAAATATTTTGATGAGGCCGCAAGTTAGGGTATGCGGCCCTACATTTGTCGCAATGCGGTGCGAGTGGCTGCCAAATCGTATTGTATTAATTGCTGCAGCTACCTTGAAGGTACGCTGGCTAATTATAGCGAATAATGTTTTTATTTAGCTGCGTCAGTGCGAAAGTTTGGGCACAGTTTTCTTTGGAAATGGGTCGTCTAGAATTTTCTTTGCAGATTGGCGAAACCTGACTTGTTTACGAGTTCCGGCTGGTTGGTTGGTAGAACCAACCAGCCATCGCTATATCTCCGAAATGGTGATTCTTAGGAAAAAAGTGTAACTAAAAACAATTTTTGTAGATAATTGCATGATGAACAATTTTGTCTCACCTATTTTTATGATAAAACTTACCGTTTAGCTGAAAAATGCAAAAAACTGATTTTTGCAACATTTGACCTTGAATATTTTTTTTTTGCACACGTCGGTCGGATCGATGGGGACTTTTGTGACAATTTATTTGTAATGGGGTTCCCAACATTCATACCAATTTTCAGCTTTATGCGAATTAATGTAACCTTGAATGTCTATTTTGACTGGGCTATAGGTTCAGGTTCCAATTGGTCGTTTCCTATGGAGAAGTGGACCTACGACATTGTGAAGGCCGCAGGAACTCGTTGCATGCGAGAAGCACAAAACCGGTCGAAGTGGAGGTGCTTGGGGGAGGCATATGTCCAGTAGTGGACGTCTTTCGGCTGAAATGATGACCTTTAGTAAATGAAACCAGCAGGATAATTGTGTTACACACTAAAAATAGCAATGGCTTTCATTTTGACAGTTCAGCAAACATTCATTGCGTTATTTACGTTGTTGAGCAGACAAAGTTTTCGAACTTATGAAGCAATGGGGTAGCAATATTCCTCAAAATGATTCAGATTGTGATTGCAAGTGTGTTACGCAATTACCCTGCAGGCTGTCTCTATATTTCAGAACCACCATGTTAAAAATAAAACTGTAAAGACTATTTAAACAGCTCGCGCGTCGTCCTCCAAAGTTTAAACAACAAAATAAAAAACAACCGACTTCAAAGAAAATACTACAAAGTGAAAAATAACTTTAATTTCGGAAGTCGGTGTCGTTGGTTCCGCATTTCCGTTTTTTGACACCGACTTCCGAAATTAAAGTTGTTTGTCACTTTATGGTGTTTTTTTCGAAGTCGGTTGTTTTTTTTTTGTAAAAAAGTTTTTATTTTTCACTTTTTATTTGTACCTACCCCACACAAATTCAATTAACACTAGTGCATTGAAGAATTGAAGACACCGACTAGAAGAAGCATCAAAATTCGCTTAGAAATGCCGGAGATGCAGTACATTTATGCATATAACTTCTTACATAAGAATAATTACCTAATGTATTATATACTAAAACCTTCCTGAAAGTATGTAGATCACATTAGTGAAAGAATTATCAAAATTGGATCATTAGTTTTTGAGAAAATCGCGGACATAAATACATACATACGGGTCGAATACAGAACCTCCTTTTCTGAAGTCGGTTAAAAATGGAAGTACTACGTCCAGACAGTCATGTGACGTAAGCGCACTTCGATACAGCTACGTTCAAAATCTAAACAATCCTCAACATGCTTACAGACCTGAGCTGCGTTCCAACTTTATGAGCGAACATTCATATCTATTTGCTTCACGAAAAATATGAAGTTTTTTCTTTTAATTTCCGAGTTTTTGTGCCCGTCGCGGAATGAATGGTATCTCGCTCGCTCGCTGGGAGCAGTATTTTTATGTTTCCCTTATATTTTTCTGCTTTCATAAAGTGTTTTATCAATTTATTGTTTGCTGGTTTATTTTATGGAGTTCGCTCGCAAGTGTTGTTAAAAAAGTCGTGAAATATGACAATGGGAGTTGTTTACCAACTGCACGGAGAGAAATAGCTATTTACCAGGGGAAATTTTTATCATTTTACGAGATAAGAAACAAGAAAACATTGTTACTGCGAGTTATTTTCCAGTCTCATCCCCTGAACCCCCCCCCCCCCTCCTTTATCCCCTGCTAGTTCTTCTTCTGTTTTAGTTTCTGTCTTATCCACACTACCCATACGCATAAATCTCGATCCCGTGGGAATATCGGGGTAAAAAGTATCCTACATCCTTTCTCGGGACTCAAACTATATCTGTGCCAAGTTTCATCTAAATCGGTTCAGTGGTTTAGGTGTGAAAAGGTAACATACAGACAGACAGACAGAGTTACTTTCGCATTTATAATATTAGTACGGACATAGTAATATATAGTAATCCATACTAATATTATAAATTCAAAAGTAACTCTGTCTGTCTGCTGTCTGTCTGTATGTCACCTTTTCACCCTTTTTCCTTTTTTTTTTTTCAATCCCGGGAAAGGACATAGGATACTTTTTATCCCGATATTCCGAAGAATCGAGACTTATGCGGGTGATACCGCGGGGCGCAGCTAGTATAGTATATATAGTATGGATGGATTGGTCCTAAAAGACATTGGTGCTTAAGAAATACGCATGCACCAAAAAGTTTACACCATGCGGTGTATCAAAGAAGATATTTCTTGCATTGCTAAAGATATAAATGATTCAAAGAAGGCACCGCTTTCATCCAAACACTTCACATCGCTAAACAAAATCTATTAGTGCCTTCCTACTAATATGTCCCTTTACGGCGACACACAGGTAAATGAACCGAATGTTAAATAAACAAATATTGTGATAGAAAGTCTGATAATTGTAGTGTTTTGTTGTATAGGTAGTGGTTGTATGTCACCGGGCTGCTAAGTTTGCTAATAGGACAACATTTTTGGATTGACTTCCAGAAGTAGGAGTATAGACTCAAACTCAAAGCGCATACGCATAATTCATTCAACCCCCCGTTTGACCCTCTTAGGGGTGAAATTTCGAAAAACCCTTTCTTAGTGCATATCTACTCTTCACAACGAACACACCCTCCAAATTGCATGTCTCTAGGATCAGCAGTTTAGGCTGTGCGTTGATATGTCAGTCAGTCAGGACTTTGCATTTTATATACAGGTTGAAATTTTAATCACCGTTTTTCTCTTAAGGGGCCATTGTACTCTTCATTATGAACAACTTTTACTATAGCACCAAACCCGAAATATGAAAAAAAAAAATTATGTTCGCATAACTCGTCAAAATGTAGGGAACAGTTGATTTTTTTTCACCATTTCGGGTTTGGTCCTATAGTAAAAGTTGTTCATAATGATGTGTACAATGACCCTCATTGTAAAAAAAAATTATGTTCGCATAATTCGTCAAAATGTAGGGAACAGCTGTTTTTTTTTCGCGATTTCATGTTTGGTCCCATAGTAAAAGTTATTAATAATGATGAGTCAAATGGGGGTCACTGTACACATCATTATGAACAACTTTTACTATAGGACCAAAACCGAAATCGTGAAAAAAAATAATGTTCGCATAACTCGTCAAAATGTAGAAAATAGCTGATTCCTTTATCGCGATTTCATGTTTGGTCACATTCATACTCAAAACCTTCCTTACGACATTTTCCTCATTCCTCCGCGTGACAAACCATGACAACCGAATTCCACTAAATCAGTAGCTTATAAAACATTGTTGCAATCGGTGTCAACATTAAGCCAAGCTAAGCCGGCTCAGTATCCTAGATAGTTTGAGATCTTGACCTATTATACAAGCTGTTGTCTTGGCATGCGCTCTTTGGCACTAAGCTGCAAACCAGTGCCAATTATATTTTCTCTTTCACATAATTTTGAGAAAGGCTCGTGGCTACGTAGTTTGGTAAAGGCTAGGCAGATTGATTTTTTTTGGCATTATTTTGAAAGTAAGCACTAGATCTATGGAAGGAAAAGACATGTTGCGCCGACCCCACATAAATTGGGATAAAAGTAAAATGATGATTTTAAAATGCCAGTGGTTTTATTGGCTCGTTGTTAGTGTGAACTTTTGGGTCAGGGTTCCCATTGCTGGGACACAGGTCTCCTCTCGGTGAGAGGGAATGGGCCGTAATCCACAACGTAGGCCCAGTGTGCATTGGTATGTGTCACATGTCTTCGAATTTTTGGTTCCAGTAAAATGCCGGTTTCCTCACGATGATTTCCTTCTCAGTTTTCCTACTTATCTTTCTGACATGCTGTAAATTTTTACCGAACGAAAATCGAACCCAGTACTTCACACTCAGCATACCGTCTACCAAACCAACGAATGACACAATCAACTTTCATGAATACCGACGAAATTCTACTGAAGAGTTTTAGTCTACAATTTAAACTATTACAAAAATCCTGTAATAATTCCATTTAATCTAGTAATGGCGTCATAACTCACAGTTTCAATTAAAATGCCTGAAATATTTGTTCAGTTATAATTACAGACCAGGCGCCAAGAACACAGTAAGCACCCGTTGTTACATTACTGGAATAGTTTACGTTTCGCTATAGAATCGAATTAAATTAAGGCGTTTAATTACTGTTACAGCTGGTTTGTTTAACATTGATTAACTTTTAAGGCAGATTGGACACAAGTGGGTAGCGTAAAGCCTCATTTAGAAAGAAAGAAAGAAAAAAATTTTTTTTGGGACGCCCATAGGAAATCGAACCAAAGAGATCCGCAGGAGAACCAAGGT
Source organism: Amphipoea lucens (assembly GCA_947508005.1). Lineage (NCBI taxonomy): Eukaryota > Metazoa > Arthropoda > Insecta > Lepidoptera > Noctuidae > Amphipoea > Amphipoea lucens. The sequence continues at coordinate 15,121,453 of OX382379.1, forward strand.
AACCAACATAGCCCGAAGAATTTCCAAACTTAAGTGGCAGTCGGCAGGGCATATAGGCTCGCAGAACAGACGGCCGATGGGGACGGAAAACGTAGTGTTGGAAGGCCTCCCATATGGTGGACCGACGACCTTGTGAAGGCTGCAAGAACCCGCTGCATGCGGAAAGCATAGAAACGGTCGAAGTGGAGGTGCTTGAGAAAGACTTATATCTAGCAGTGGACGTCTTTTGACTGAAATGATGATGATGATGACCCACAGGAAATACCTAGGCCATCAACTCAGCCTATCGCAGTTCACTGCTGGACATAGGTCTCCCCCAGGCTGCACCACAACACCCTGTCCTGTGCTTTCCACATCCAGTTTATCCCAGCCACTTTCTTAAGGACGTCGATCTACCTAACTGGGGAGGCGTCCCTCATTACGTATGCCGACACTGGGTCTCAACTCCAGGGACTCGTTTGCTCCACCAGCCATTGGTGCTTCGACAAACATGGCCAGCCAAAATGTACTAAAAACAGATATCGCGATAACGCATCCGATACTTATTATCGACCGATAACAACGCGCCTGTGGGGGAGAGCCTTTATAGTTTAGGTACTCTCATTCTCAGTTCATCTGCAACTAAAGGACAACAAATACATATTTAAAATTCAATTCACCCAGTCCAGTCCAGAACCAGTGTGCGCTAACCACAACAGAGTTAGGTTGACAATATAAACAGACAGTTTTGGCAGACCCCGCTAGGTCAAGTATGTTTTAATGGCGGCTGCGAGCGTGCCAGAACTTGTCCGTTTATTATAATACAATCTTCTGCGAACATGTTTCATGCTGGCTGGAAATGAACACTAATAACAATGAGCATAAGCTGTGATGAGCCCAATGAGTGACAAATGACAATCGTTTTAAATGGTTTGGCAGCTGTTTGTTACACTGTATGCAACGCAATTAATATTGTTACATAATCAGCCTATAATGTTCCCACTGCTGGGACACAGGCCTCCTCTCTGTGAGAGGGAGTGGGCCGTAATCCACCACGCGAGCCCAGTGCGGGTTGGTAGATGTCACATGTCTTCGAATTTTTGGTTCTAGGACATGCCGGTTTCCTCACGATGTTTTCCTTCACCGTTTTTGAGAGCAGTGGTGATGAAATAATTTATACAAAGTAAAGCACCTGTCTGGGTTCGAACCTACGACCTACAACTCGTAAGTCGAGATGAGACTGCGACTAGATTTTGAACGTTTTAACCGGTCAAGCGGTGCGGTTCGCCGATCGGCGACGAAACAATAGAAAATCACTTGTGTCTCATTAGTGGCGCTTGACAGATTAAATTAATAACGAGAATACAAAATGATGCAGCTGAGAGCAAGACAAATATTTATTTTAAGAATTTATATCTTTTTCAAAATCAAGATAGCAAAACACACAAACCTGATTGGTCCAAACACTTAACTTACGTGCAACTTTCATTAAAAAAAGATCATGGAGATGTTTGCGAAACATTCGACATTTATTTTTATCGTAGGTATTTGCCAAACGTGCAGCCATGGTGTACCAGCATATCGTCAACGTGGACGCAAATATTGGCTTGTTAGCTTAGGATCTTTTAGAGGTCTTAAAAATAAAAATGGACACCTAGCAAAAAGGTAGAAATATGGCATATGTGCACAATTATTGGTTGGTTCTAATTAGAGCAGACAAAAAGTTGAAACATAGATTGCACAGCAAAATAATACTGGCCGGTATTTTAATTTTGTCCCTCTGCAAGGCAAAGACCATTTCTTATACAGAGTAGGAAAAAGCATTAAAAGCCACTCTTACTCACACGATGGCGGATTTCACAATGGATTTAATCAGTGGTTTCACAAGACTAGCTCCGAAAATACTTTTTAAAATTAAAAAAGACACTGGTACGAAAAGGTCACCTTTTTCCACTATGAAAATATCTTTGTTTACTGTTGAATTTCGTGAAAATACTTCACGTAGAACTAAAAGCCGAAACGGACCAACATTAACACGTACTGGATTAATCGAATGTAATCCGGCGGAATCCGATTTGATCCAGTTAAGTTGGGCTGTCCGGATAATAAAATGACCGGGTGGGTGATATCGCGTATGGAAGCGGATAGAAGGACCGTTTGTGGGCTATGATAGCAAGGCAAGACAATGATCAAAGGAAATAAATAGATGAAATGCGCGTATTTTGTGATACTAATTTGAACTGTTTTCGGCGTAAGACAAGAAGAAAGACAAATGAATGAAAGAGAATTCGGGCATCATCTAATAAGAGCAGTGGTGACCCAGAAGTAATGGCCGCGAGTTACGAGTTGTAGGTTCGAACACAGACAGGCGCCTTACTTTGTGTAAAATTATTTCATCACCACTGCTCTCAATACGGTGAAGGAAAACATCGTGAGGAAACCGGCACGTTCTAGGACCAAAAATTCGAAGACTTGTGACATCTACCAACCAACACTGGGCCCGCGTCGTGGATTACGTTCCACTCCCTCTCATCGAGAGGAGGCCTGTGTCCTAGCAGTGGGAACATTATTGGCTGATTATGCTATAATACTGAAATATAACATTCAAATACTAAAATGGTCTATAATGATCTGCCAGCGAGTAATGGAACGAAGTATTCTTGGAGTCAAAGTCACGGACCGCATTCGGAACAGTATACTTCGTTCCAAAACACAAATCACAGACGTGGACAACACAGCTGCCAAACTAATTGGGCAGGCCACATCTGCCGCATGTCGCAACAGAATTGGGCAAAAGTAGCCACTGACTGGATTCCGAATAACAGGAATCGGCGACGCAGTAGGCCCAGAAAAAGATGGCGTGACGAATTGGACGCCTGTCTAAAGGATTGGCCAGATGTAGCAAGAGACAGGAGAAAATGGAAAGACGGATGGGAGGCCTTTGCCCTGCAGTGAGACATAACAGGCTCATAATAATTAAATAATAATAAACACTATAATAAGTTAAGTGTAAGCTTTAATATGTAAAATGAACCTTCTGAATCAATCATGTTCATTCATAACCTATGATTGGTGTTACGACTGATATTTAAATCTGTCAATCTATCAGATTTTATCCGTATTTTAATGCGTTTCAATTATTGGGACAGACAATGGATTCAATTTTACATATTCATGGGTCTGAAAGCGTACAATTGTGAGAATCGTATTGGAATATTTTCTGTTTTCATTCAGCCTTTTTCAAGAGGATATTTTTAGATTTTCCGCCGAATTTCAACAATAGGAAAGTTAAAAGCCCTTACCTCTTTGTACTTCGAATCGGGTGATATTGGCACCGAGCGGTTGGGAAAGTTTATGTCCGTTTCAAAATTATTGTTATTTTTAGGGTTCCGTACCTCGAAAGGAAAAAACGGAACCCTTATAGGATCACTTTGTTGTCCATCCGTCCGTCCGTCTGTCTGTCTGGCAAGACCATTTTTCTCAGGAACACGTGGAGGTATCAAGCTAGAATTTATATTAAATACTCAGGTCTACTGTTCCTTGGAGCTGTGCAAAAATCAAACTTCTAAGCCAACGCAATCAAAAGATACAGCCGTTTATGCCGCTTCGAAAATTTTCAAATCAAAACCTACAGGGTAATTCCCGTGAACTGAGAATCTTGAAATTTGGTACGAAGCAACGTCTTATAGCACAGACAAAGGTAAAAATCAGAAAACCGTAAATGTGTAGTTACATACCTACAAATTTGTGCGGAACCCTCGGAGCGCGAGCTCGACTCGCCCTTGACCGGTTTTTTTATTTATGCAAATCTCTCTTAAAACTATCATTACAGCCAATCTATGCTATACCTAACAATCTCAAAGTGAATCTGTCTTTCCGCCTGTAGGAATTGACTTCAAGCTCATTTTCACTATGTGTTTTTGGGATGCATGAAAAAGCCTCCTCGTGTAGCGCAGTTTGCTCCGCCAGTTACTCAACTGAACCGAACGCTCGGCGCATCCTGGACAGTCACACCCAACACCTTATTTGACTGGCCAATTATTCTTCCCTTTCGGTGGTAGGGCTAACGCCCGCCTGGTTTGCGACCACCCTCCCACCGGAGTCCGGCGTCAAGCAGTCTGCTGTGTTTCGTCGATGCATAAGAGTTCCAGTACCTTAGGCAACTTCTGGGCACGCTCGTTCCATCATTGACCTCATCCGTCGCTTTCCATCAGGCGTGATCGAGGTCAAGAGCGGGCCCATTCAGAAATAATAAAAAAAAAAGTTTTCGCGGTAACGTTTTTACAGAAAACATCGGCAGGTGTATATTCCCGATACGACAGTGCGGTCTTTTCACAAATTCATTGTTATATTATGAATTTGATCATACCATAACAAGGTGTGGAGGAGCTTACGGTTAAGTAATAACAACCGCACGGGTCGATCGATCAGGTTAAGCTACGCTTGCTGCTGTCGGTCCGTGGATGAGTGACCATCTTTACATACCAAGACCCTTCCGTGCCTCGGAAAGCACGTATAGCCGTTGGTTCCGGCTGCCATTCGTAAATCTTTGACAGTCGTTACGACTCGTCAGAAGCTCGAAAATCTGACAACTAGTCTTAACCGGTCAAGGACCGCGGGACACCGATCGGTGAACAAACAATGGAAAATCAATTGTGTCTCATTAGCGGAGCTTGACAGATTAAGGCGGAAACAGACTTGTAACACACCACGTTACGCGACATCAATGAAGCTTACTCATTGGCCACATTTTTCATCTCGTTGAGCTATTTTCGTCATTTGGCGTTTACCAAGGGATATCGTATTGCCTGGTAACTGGGTTGTAGAGGTCAGATAGGCAGTCGCTCCATGTAAAATACTGGTACTCAGCTGCATCCCGTTGGACTGGAAGCCGACACCAACATAGTTGGGAAAAGGCTAGGCAGATGAGTGTTTAGATATTCGGTACCCTCCACATTTGCAGAGTTTGCTTTTTTAGGTAATATAATTAGACCCTGTATATAGAATTTATTTGAAACTTTACTTTCGTACCGGATGAACTACAACCTAATAAGATAGGTAGATATCTCTTACATCTCTAGTATATTTTCCTGGTAACGTTGGAAGCCACATTATTGAATAAAGTAATGTGCGCTGCATTTCCTCTACCCGGACGTGAAGGCGCGTTCACATTGGCAGAGTACACTATCTACTAGTACTAGCGGTATAGAACAAATAAATGGCAATCGCTAAACGTCTTATTGTCTCAGGAAAGAAAATTGCTTAACTAAATAACACGTGGGTGTTACAAAAAACCACCTACCGAATTTCTTGTGACTGCAGACTGAGAGCAGTGGCCCAGTGGTAACGGCTGCGACTATTACATCACAACTGAACTCAAAACGGTGAAGTAAAACATCGTGAGGAAATCGTGTCTTAGAACCGAAAATTCAAAGACATGTGACATCTACCAACCCACACTGGGCCCGCGTGGTGGATCATGACCCACTCCCTCTCACCAAGAGGAGGCCTGTATGCGTGTGTGAGCAGTGGGAACATAATAAGCCTACTAGCTGCGCCCCGCGGTTTCACCCGCGTAAATGTCGATCCTGTGGGAATATCGGGATAAAAAGTAGCCTATATGTTAATCCAGGGTGTCAGCTACCTTCATACAAAATTTTATCAAAATTGGTCTAGCCGTTTGAGCGTGAAGAAGTAACAAACATGTAAACATACACACACACTCACAAACTTTCGCCTTTATAATATTAGTGTGAAGTGTGATGATAATGTTCCCATTGCTGACAAAAAGAAAAAAAAAACTGCTGTTTCATAGAAAAATGTATAAGTAATAAGTATACATACAGGTTCAGTTTTCAAAGATCAGCCAAATTTAAGGGTGTGGTACAGACCATCAAACTGAACAACTTTCTCCATGGGACCAATTTCGTAATCGCGAAAAATTTCGTAATCGCGAAAAATCAACTGTCCCATAGAAAACTTCAATACCTACTCGACCTAAACGTATGGGACGGCTGAATTTTTATTCGCGATTACGATGGTGGTCTCATGAACAAAATTGTTCAGTTTGATGGTCTGCACCACACCCTTAAATTTGGCTGGTCGTTGAAAACTGAACCTGTATATGCATTTTTCTATGAAACAGCAGTTTTTTCTTTTTGATAACAGACGAAAAATTTCTTCGCTACGCTGTGTTACGGGTCGCTAACCATGCGCTAAATTCATGATTACGATGTTCCTGCCACTCTTCTATTCAGTAAGCAGTGGTGGATTTACCAATCAGCTGAGTAGGCTGGAGCCTCATCATCAGCCTATAATGTTCCCACTGCTGGGACACAGGCCTCCTCTCTGTGAGAGGGATTGGGCCGTAATCTACCACGCGGGCCCAGTGCGGGTTGGTAGATGTCACATGTCTTTGAATTTTTGGTTCTAGGACATGCCGGTTTCCTCACTATGTTTTCCTTCACCGTTTTGAGAGCAGTGGTGATGAAATAATTTACACAAAGTAAAGCGCCTGTCTGGGTTCGAACCTACGACCTACAACTCGTAAGTCGCGGCCGATACCACTGGGCCACCACTGCTCTCTCTGGCTGGAGCCTAGGGCGGCAGATTTTAGGGGTGGCAAAGAATGTATATTATTGTATTGTATAAGGAGTAATTCAGGCATACCTACCCGACCTACCTACATCAACCTACCCGGTACTGTAAAATTTTCCCAATCAACTTTGAACCCTGTTTTATAGTGGTAAAGTTGAAAATCTATTAAAGAAATTTGACAGATTGTAGTAGGTTGATTTGCTGGCGTCTGTACATAATTCGAGCTTTTATGAGTTCAGAAATATAGATAGGTACCTAACAACTATTTTTGGTGCAATCTTAACGTCATTGGGTTATAAATATTATCTAATAGAAACAGACACATTATTGTAGAGGTTGGTAGGGGTGACAAAATTTCAATAGCCTATTGGCAGCAAATGTGTAAATCTGTCAGTAAGTATTCGAATACTCTCCCGAGAGTACTGGACCACTGACTCGACTATGTGTAAATGCGCCCTAGCTAACCGTAGCCTGACCTAATTGACGTATTTTTCAGCGAATCTACATTTTTAAAATGGATCTGCCGCGGATTTAAATCAGTTAACTGAGAAGCTTTATTAGGATTGAAAATTATTCAAATTCAATATTATTATCTCCTTTAATAAATGTATTAATGATACTACAAACCCATATCCATTAATATGTTATGGCCAAAATACATAAGGTCTTATGTATTTTGGGTAAACTTATATTTGTTCAGATGTTCTACGAACTGCAAAAATTAAATACTAATACGAAATCTGTACTTAATGAGCGCTATTGTCAAAACTGTACAAATGTACAGTGTACACTGGCTGGTGTGATTGTGTTTTTAGGTAATCCAAGAACATGCGTCGGTGGTGTAATGGTCAGCATAGTTGCCTTCCAAGCAGTTGATCCGGGTTCGATTCCCGGCCGACGCATACATTTTTACCACGTTTTCCATACAATTAGCTACACAGCCTGATTTTGAGGCTTTTTGTCTTTATTTCATGCTTTATTTCCTGTAATATACTTTTATTTCAGGAAATCGCTAGTCGGTTTGTCGACTCTTCACTAGACGATAGGGCTGGCTGAATGCGTTAAAGTGTATATGGTTTGTTATATTGTTGTTCACAATTTTTAGATTCTTCATAATCTCGCGATATAGATTACTAGCAGCGCCCCGCGGTTTCACCCGCGTAAATGTCGATCCCGTGCGAATATCGGGATAAAAAGTAGCCTATGTCCTTTCCCGGGATTCAAACTATCTCTATACGAAATTTCATCTAAATCGGTTCAGCGGTTTGAGCGTGAAGAAGTAACAAACATATAAACACACACACACACACTCACAAACTTTCGCCTTTATAATATTAGTGTGATAAATAAACGATGTTCATAATTACAGTGACATATACAATATACATCGATAAATGGAAAAAAATGTACAGCAGGACCAAATCCTAAAATATTTTCCATCTACTCCTTTTCGCAAGACCAATAACTCCTCAGGACAGAATGTAGTAGCTTGATGTGCTGGCGTGTTTACATGGTTTGTTGCAGTTCACAATTTTCCGACAGCTTGTGATCTTGCGAGATAGGTTTTAAACTAACGATGTTCATAATTATACGGTGTCAAAATGTACAGCAGGACCAAATCCTAAATTATTTTCCATCTACTCCTCCTCGCAAGACCAATAACTCCTCAGGGGAGACAGTTCCGATATTATTACTGTAGATCCCGTTAGATACATTTGCGTTACCGTATTATTGGCTGCGTACAATTTATCTCCTGTATCGGGGGACGTGTCTTATTGATCAAATCGAATTCATGTCAAGTGAGATGGAGCGGTGCTCTATGTTGAGTTATTGGTCCTTGTGACATAATGTGATGGCTTTTGTTTTTGTATGAAAATCTGAAGTATTGAGAAATTATGTTGATTAGGAGTCTTACTTCAATGAATGTTGAACTACCTTAATATAATCAGGTTAAATTATTGTGAAATAAAATCACAATCCACGATCAAATTTCTCGAAGCATTTGCTCCATACGTTCCAAATAACAACGTGACTGCTCAACTTGTTCTAGGACATGCCGAATTCCTCACGATGTTTTCCTTCACTGTTTTGAGAGCAGTGGTGATGAAATAATTTTCACAAAGTGCCTTACTTAGTCACGAGATTAGTCGCTACAGCTAGTCAAAGAGTAGCAAAGCCCATAGTGGGTCCATCCACCACTACTAGTTTGTAGTCTTTATGTTACACTACCGATAGGTACAGTAAATATCCGAAAATTGAATGATGATAAAATATTAAAATGAGCGAAGTACCCACGCACCACAGACGTAACGCAGCGGTCACGCAGCGCGACAAATTACTCTGCATTAGTATTGTCAATGTTTTCATTATTATCGTATTGTCGTCCCCACATACTATCCGTTTTGAAAATCGTTCAAGTGCTTGGACATGAAATGATAAATGATCGTTTATCCAGCACAGAGGACCTCCAGTCGGGTTCCGCACCTGAGCACAGTCGGTCACTTTTTGTGACACATCCCATTTCTCAACGTCCACCGCACCGAAATGAGAATTTGATGAAACGTCCGAAATTACTTTACTTTGTGTAAGAAGCGATTATATACATAGATGTGATTAATATTTCAGTAGTTTTCTTACAAATCACTTCTGCTCGTTTTAGCATTGTTGGTTTTCAAGATGGTTTTAGATGTGTCGATGAATTAAAAAAAAAAATCACTCTAAAAGTATTTACTATAATAGTACATTATGATACATGTGTGCTATGTTGATCATTAAACTCGAGGCGGTATTGTTCGCGCGAGCCGTAGGCGAGCGCGATAAGGTAGCCGAGAGTTTAATTATCAATGCACACGCGTATCATACGACGTTTTTCAGCACACTTGTGAGGAAAAAAACAGACTTGTATTGTTAAATATTAACTTGTATGGATAATGGCGGGCTTGGTTTGTCATTCCGCGCGCCGCGCTGACGTGCGCGCGCAGGTTTACCCATAGAGTAATGGTCATTCCTACACCTGCGCGCGCATTGCTAGCGCGGCGCGCGTTTATTTACTTAAAGGCAAAGACAGAACCGATATACAGCCTATAGAAAAAATATAATAAACACAAAATAATGTCAAGACTGATCGTAGTGTTGTCGTATGTCAAATTGTAGTTTAGTTAGTATGGAATTAGAAAGTATTATTTGCATAGAGAAATATACATTAATTCAGTGAGAATTCGCAATAATAGAACGCCAGTGGTCTTTTCCGTTTGGTTACGGGAGGGACGACGGAAAATTATTAGGTGCATCCAGACAGAGCGAGCCATGCGCCGCAAGTGCTTTTTTTTGTATGTTAGATGCCTCAGCCTGAGGCAACCATACATATAAAAAAATCATTTGCGGCACATGCCTCGCTATGTGTGGATGCACCCTTAGGTGAATGCGCAGTGGTAGACCGCGAAATTTAATTTTTTTACAATTCGCAGGTCAGTATCAGGTTGTATCTTGATCAAAATGTATATTTATATAATAGATATGTATTTAAAGAATTATAGTCATTAGAATCATTAATATATATATTTAAGTTAGATTTGTTCCCTAAGAACTTTCCCATAAGAGATTTGTTCTTATGGAACAAATCTAACTTAGAAAGATGTATTTAATGATTCTTATGATTATAATTCTGTAAATACGTATCTGTTATAGTCGCGAATCATATTTTGATCAAGATACAACCTGACACTGACCTGCAAATTGCAAAAAACGTTAGAAAAATTTAGGGATCCCTTTTTTTCGCATAATGTTCTTTGTCCTAATATACTTCGGCATAACGATTTTGGCACAATTTGTTTTGGCATAATAATAGTTCGGCATAATTCTTTTAGGCATACATTTTATGTTGGCATAATCATCTTAAAGACTAATTTGTTTTGGCATAAATTTGATTCGCATAACGTTAGTAGGCCTAATGACTATTAGCATAACGTTAGTAGGCCTAATGACTATTAGCATAATAATATTTAGGCATACAATTAATATAATTTATACATAACATTATGTAACTTAAACGATTTTTCAATCGCGAGATAACTTTTATCTGAAGAATATATTAGATGTTTTGACAGTTTTTGTATAAAAAAATATGTCAATCAGTTAACTTCTATTATGAGAAATAAATATGGCGGTTATTCCTCAGATAGAAGTTAACTGATTGAAACGGGAACACCCAAATACTCCGAAATATTCCGAATTTCGATGTTCCGATTTTCAAAAGTCCGAATTTCATAATACCTAAGAATCATAATGTCTATTATTAAAAATCACGAAATTTATTTTACCGAAAGTCATAAATGCGACTTGTTTGTTTTCCGATTTTCATATATTCGAAGAATCAAATGCTCGATGGGTTCACGGTCCGAAAAACTACATTCCGATTTTCAATACTCCGAATTATTTCCGTTACCGTTACCGCACCCGAACTCAACGAACGCAATAGACGACGTAGGATGCAAGAGCGAGCGAAGGGCACCCCGAGGTTCGGTTTGGTTAGGTTACTTTAAACCCTTTACACAGAAATAGGGGCCCCGCGAAGCGGGGCTCCGTCGACCTAGTATGCAAGAGCGAGCGATGGGCACCCCGAGGTTCGGTTTGGTTAGGTTACTTTAAACCCTTTACACAGAAATAGGGGCCCCGCGAAGCGGGGCTCCGTCGACATAGGATGCAAGAGCGAGCGCTTGAATGCTGCATGCTTGCTTGCATGCTGCATGCTTGCTTGTTTGCTGCATGCTTGCTTGCATGCTTGCTTGCATGCTGTAAGCTTGCTTGCTTCATGCTTCCTACAGCGAAAAAATAAAAATATGTTTTAATATCATTATGCGTAAATAAATTTATGCTTTAGGATAGTATGCTTAAAAAAGTTATGCTTTAGAACTTTATGCTTAATAAATTTATGCTTTACAAAATTATGCTTAATCATTATTATGGTTAGAGACATTATGCTTAAAAAAAATATGCGTAAGCTGTTATGCGTAATTATATTATGCGAAAATATAATTATGCCAAACAAAATTATGCTAAGTTATATTAGGTCTTAAAATTTTATGCAAATGGATAGGGAACCAAAAATTTAATTTCGTGGGCTACAACTGCGCATTCATCTTAAGGTAAATAAATTTTAGTTCATCTTGGGACCAAGGACAATTTAGACTATTTAAAAAAAAAAAGTAAAATATGGCTCGCGGATTCTTTTTGGCATGAAGTCTCTTTGAAGAGATTAAAAAAAAAACACACTTCTCCGACCTCCGACTAGTAAATTAAATAGTTATCTGTGGAAATAAAGCACAAGTACCGTAACGTAAAGAAAAAGCACGCGTTTGTAATACACTGCATTATGGATCTAAAAGCTGTGCATTAAGAGCCATTTTACGAGCAAGTGTGTTGAAAATATTTTTATGGGTTATTTTAAATTGCCAATAAGCCTGTCCGCTAGAAAGTTAAATCTAAATAATTATTATAAAATGAAGATTTTGGTTAATGGTTAAATAAGTATCCTTTTGGGCTTAGAATATAAATTCTCTAAATTATGATGAAAATCGCATCAACATTCATTGTGTAGTTCAGAAAAACAACGTGGTCACACATGCAAGCGAAAGTCACAGTTTATTTATAAGGAGTTTATTAAAATGTATGTAATGCATGTCTTTGAATTTTTGGTCCTAGGACATGCCGGTTTCCTCACGATGTTTACCTCCACCATTTTGAGAGCAGTGGTGATGAAATTATTTACACAAAGTAAAGTTCCTGCCTGCTGAATTGACTCAAATGACTTCAAACAAAACTACACCTTAAATCAACCTTCAACATGAAAACCTTTTAAAAAGACGAACATCCTCTACGACACAAACAAAGAGCAATGATTAACATTGCTATAATTAATTTTAGACTCCATTAAACAAACCGTGGCTCCATTGTGATGATCACTTTTGACAAACAAAATGGAAGTTATATTGATTGAAATGGAAAATTCGTGTCACGTTCCTATTGTTAGGACCACCTGTAATTATTCGAGGAAATTTCGTTTCGTTAATATTTTCCAAGGGATTTCGATGAAAGCAATTTGAGAAAATATTTGTTTGCTATTTTGGTCGGCTACGTAATTATATTCATTTGCTTATTAAACTGTCAGCAATCAGGGTGAGGGCGATTAAAGGTATGGCCTTCCTTTTAAATAATTTGTTTCGTGATAAGAATTCCATTTGGAGTAATTTTGTGTTCAAGACTTATATAACAAAGCTTTTCATGACGAACCAGCTGAAAAAGTATGTTCTAATTATTTGTGTCTAACACAGTACCCTGAGGGACACCGCACTCTTAATGTAATTGGTTAGTATCCACAGGCAAGTGAATTAATGATCTACGGCTCACCCTTGATTCTACACAATAATATGTGATTTGGGGTGACAAACACTAGCACATACAAAAAATAAGCTAATGAATTTGCATATTGAACGTGTCGAATGCTTGGGTAAAATCGTATTTTACCGGTGGAGAAGAGAGAGTCCTTGTAAATAGGGAACAAATAATTAACACACATAACAGCACGTCTGTAGGTATTCCCGAAAGGATTAAAGTTATTGTACACTCACAATTCGCCAGTTATGTTTTTAAGTCCCATGTAATAAGCGACCTTATTGCCATTAACCGGGCACAAATCCTGAGTCCAGGCTGCTATTATAACAGACGGTTTGTTATCTGAAATTACTCAGTTACAGCCCGAAGACCATAGAAACAAACAACAACAAACAATTATGCATAGCATTACTAATCATATATTTTCTCTCTGTGATACGATTTAACTAAAGATATACTACAACGGTTACATAAATAATATAAACTATAAATAAATAAACGCATAACGATTAGTGTTTCTCTAACTTCATGTGTCTACCTTTTTCCAACTATGTCGAGTAGGCTCCCAGTCAAACTGAATGCAGCTGGCTGCTGGATACCAGTATTTTACATGAAGCGACTGCCTATCTGACCTGGAGTTCAGATAGGCAGTCGCTTCATGTAAATATCGTATTATCCGGTAACTGGGTTGTGGACAACCCACCCGTAACGGCTGTCAAAGATCCACGAATGACAGCCAGGGCCAACGGCTTAACATACTTTCCGAGCCATGGAGGGGCCTCCGCATGTAAGGATGGCCACCCATCCACGGACCGACTGCAGCATGCGTAGCTTAACCTGATCGATCGACCCGTGCGGTGGATTAATGTTACCCTAATGTTGAGTAATATTAAAAATCTAGAATTATATTTATTTATTTATTGGATCGCCAACAGAGGCTACACAGTTACATGCATGTTAACATGAACAGGGACAAATAAAAGTGTGCGCTTCCAATTATAGGCGACCACATCTTTCACTTAACATCTAGGTAGGTACATGAAGTTTGACAAGGATGAACACATTAAAAAAATAAATCACAATACAATACACGAAAATTATAGAAAGAAAACAAAATTAAAAGCTAAAGTAAAACAGTACGGATACAAAATAAAATATTACAAACTAATTTCAAACAAGTTCAAATAAAATAAACGAAAATTAAAGAATATAAAAAAATAACATCCAAGTGCTGTAAGATTTATCAAATATAGATAATCTCAAAACAGGAATTTATTATACTTAAGCTAGAATAATAATAAAAGTATTGCTTAACAACAAAAAATAGAAATACAATTTAATAATCATTTTAAATCCCGTCCAATCCCGTCTAAAACAAAAACGATTACTTGTAAAAACTTCATGGGAACTACAGTTTTTAAGTGAAAGTTGTTAAATTCGTGAGCTACCACCATCTCGTATATTGGGCTGGCATCAGCTGCTCCCGGCGAACACCTGGGCCCGCAAATTGTGAGGCTTACTGCCTTGTCAGAATCTACACAAAAATATACTTCTACATTTTATTGATACTAAAGTTTGTTGTTCCCTTGATTTTCATTATTTATTATTTCTTTATTTTCAAATGTTTTATATGTAACTAGATACCTGCCCGTCCTTCGCACGGTTTTTACAAATTGGCAAAATATGAAGATTCACACAAACATACACGAAAAGTGATTTTAGTTTATAATGTATAGATAATCTTATCTATTTTATAAATAAAACAAAGTGAGTTTAGTTACACTATTTATAACTAAGGAACGGCTGGACCGATTTTTTAACCGACGAAAAAACGGAGGAGGTTATCAATTCGACGCGTATATTTTTTTTTTTTTTTTATGTATGATCACCATAGATCGGAATAGGTAGAGCTGTTTTATGTACTTGCTTAGAATAATTGGTTGGTTAGAATAATATGGATATTCCCCGAGTCCCGGGATTTGGTTTTTAAGTAGTAAAATCATAAAAACTATTCACGCCTTCGGGGCTAATGAAAGATTACACTTCCTTTCTGACGGGTAAATATAAGAAGGACGGGATTAAGGATAGTACATAATAAATAGATAAACTTGATTCATTAAACCACATATATTTTTTTACGTAACAATGGTGCCGATTATCTTGTCACAAGTGCCTCTAAACTAGACTAAAAATCACTAAAATTTAATTTATTCCTGTCAAGCGACGATTTCCCACTCTGAAATTGACTAAAGTGACGCAACTTAACTATATTTTAGTTTGACAGCACTAAGATGGCACTGAGTTATTAATCTATTCAAGATGGCAATTTTGCTATTCTGAATTTCACGTTTTTCACCAAAAATTTTGATTGTCTAACTAAATCGAACTAAATCTGACTATTTTTAATTGCGATTAAAAAGGAGTGGAATAAAATTAGTTGTCATGAATAGAAATTCACACCAACACCTCGACTTCAGGTGCAAAAACAGTACTGTCTGTATTTTTTTTTTCTTTTGCTTATATCTCGAAAATGGTGTGTCCTATCGCAAAAATAATGAAAATTTCGACCCCCTTTATGAAACCCATAAACTCCTAAAACTCAACATGTAGGTATAAATTTTTCATATTTTCCATACAAAGAGTGAAAAATTCCTTAAAAAACACGCCAAGGCTGCCCCCTCCGCGCCTGCGGCTCTAAAAAACCATTCACGGGGTAGGGAAAATAAGTACCACGTGTCGACGAGTCGCGATTGTCAAATTCGATTTTTGTTGTGTCAAAATTATTTTTAAACTTAGAGATTTTTTATGCAGAATAGCTGTAAGATTCCCATAGCAAAAAGTAAGGAATTTTAGTGATAGTTTAGTTAGTTTAGTTCGGTGTACAAGAGAATCGGCACCAATTTCTTATTCAAGAATCAACAATCATTTAAACATTTTTATTCTGAAGTTGTACAAAAACATATTACCATACAAATTATTTGTTCCTCAGTAAAATCAAAACATTATCAAATAAAAAAAAATTGTATTTACAATAAAATCTTAATTAAAATAATCAATACGCTTCAACAATAATTCACTTATTTAAACAAAAAATTTGTCATTGATCTGGTTCGTCTTCAGCTTCAGTAGAAGTACTGAGTATGACCAGAGTTAAAATAAATCACCATTATTTTTTCTTAATTGTCTAATTTTAATCTATTTCTTTTTACATCTAACACCCATTTATATGTGGCAAACGAGCGTTCAACATCTGTTGATGTTAGTGAAGCGAATTTATATGACAAAAATCTCGTAGTATCAGTCGGAATCCCGTGGAATATCCATATTAACATCAATGTTTGCGGTCAATGAACCTAAATAGCTCTACCTATTCCGATCACTGATGATCACGCATAACTTTTATGATATTTTATTTGTTGGATTTTTCTCCGCCCCGAATAGCAGAATAAATATGAAAACAGGAAAAATTCACAAAAACAAAAATTATGAAAATAATTATTATTTTCATAATTTTTGTTTTCGTAAATTTTGAATGTATGAGGAAATAATTTATTTATTTCCTCATACATTCGTTCTTATTCTTAGGCAAAGTTCAACGGGTCAGCTATTATTCTAATAAATAAACCTTCAAGTTAATTAGTAAGTAGCTAAGAATACCTAAATTTTTTTTCAAAAATTCTTGGCATAAATTCCACCAGTTTCCCGAAAAATCCTAATAAACTTCCTATTCCGAAATTAGCTCACTAAATTAAGGGAGAAACTCAGTGTCTTAAGTTTTAGTGGTCCCCCGAGTAGGGGGGATGGGGGCGGTCACAAAAATGTGTGGCTCCCTTTTAAGGGCTGACCGCGTTATGTAATTATGGACGAAAAGGTTTTTCTGACCACGCGGCGAGTTCCTGGGTAGTATTTTTAAGTGATGTTGTAAGTTTTTGCTTTTTTAGGAAGTGATTCTCGATTAAAAAGAATAACGAACCTTAAACCTATCTAATATTTTAAGGCTGGATGTATCTCTCAATCATCCAAGTCCCAAAACTTTGCAGTTAAAACAACTTGCTTGATTATACGTGGTAGATCGAAGTATCTCCATACTTCTTACAAAAACCCCCAAGGGGCATTATACATTTAGAAGAAAAAAAAGTAACACAAAAATAAAAGAAAACGCAGATTTCACTTTAATAAAACCTCTATAATTGAAAAAAAAAGAAAAAAAACGCAAAAAGATATGCGTAGGCCGGGAATCGAACCCGGATCAACTGCTTGGAAGGCAACTATGCTGACCATTACACCACCAACGCCGGTGAGAAGCGTCTCCAATTTTACAAGCACATTCTTATCTCAAAATTAGAATGTTTAAACAAATGTTGCTATAATTTTATTAACACTGTTATCTTTCAATTAGAAGCAATTGTTATCAATGACCTCTGCGCTTCCAACGTTACTTGACAAATTGTTTTTTTTTTATGACAATTTTTTTTTATTATTATTTAAGTGGGTATGTTTGTTTTCCAGAGATAGGATAACGAATAATTTTGAGATAAGTGAGTCATCTAAAGGACGATTCCCGTAATTAAAAACGTTCAAAATCTAGTTGCAATCTCATTTCAGCGACAATCAATGTCAAACATGTAGGGAAATTAGAATTATTGTAACATATTGAGACTGAGTTTAGAATACAGCACTTAAAATTACAGGAATTACCCCTCAAATCTATACCGACACATACAGAGAACCCGGTCTCATCGGTCGTGTCGGATTGCCGTCCCATTGAACTATGAGTGTAAAGGAACAGAGAGTGCACCTGTGTTTACACACACACTTGTGCACTATAATATCTCTTGCGTACCTGGCCTAATCTTCGTCGAGATTGGCTACCGTGACAGAAATCAGTCGGGGGGCAACATCATCTGTCTAGCGTTTTCCCAACTATGTTGGGGTCGGCTTCCAGTCTAACCGGATGCAGCTGAATACCAGTATTTTACATGGAGCGACTGCCTATCTGACCTCCACAACCCAGTTACTGGGTAATACGATACCCCTTGGTAAGACTGGTTGTCAGACTTTCGGGCTCCTGACTACCCGTAACGACTGTCAAAGATTCACGAATGATAGCCGTGATCAACGACTTATCGTGCTTTCCGAGACACGGAGGGGTCTCAGTATGATGGTTGAGATGGTCCGCAGACCAACCGCGGCAAGCGTAGCTTAACCTGATCGATAGACCTGTGCGGCTGTTATTATTTTGCTACGGGCCCCTCGAAATTGGTCGGGAGGCTATTATTATATTATCAAAGTGTCATCAGCACCATTAAGTAAGTTACTATGTCAGGAAGTTAACTACTGGAAAAAAGGCCAGTTCTTATTCATATAAACTTTATGGAAGTCATTTGCAATATTCCCTAAAATGAGGAGATTCACTTAATGGTACATTATCTACATAAAAGAACTGTATGGGACATTATATGGGACTTGGAAAGGATATTACCGTCCATTCTTAAAGTACGGAAGTTTATAATGTTACAAAAATTAGGAAAGTACTGGTCTTTTGTGACTGGAGTAATTTGGTCCTTACAGTTGAAAATTGTGATGTAAATGGCAACAAAAGAAAATAAAAATTGTGTCGGTCCTTAATGATAACTTTTGAACTTATGTCATCATCTCCAGGCTTGCAAAATAGATTAACAGTTAATTACTTATAAAAAAAACTGCCTAAGTATAAAGTCCCCACTGCTGGGACACAGGCATCCTCTCGTCGAAAGGGAGTGGGCTGTAATCCACCACGCGGGCCCACTACGGGTTGGTAGATGTCTCATATCTTCGAATGTTTGGTTGTAGAACATGCCGGTTTCCTTCCATTCACTTATGTCAGTATTATTGCTTCAAAGCACATTTAATTTTTATACAAAAGCTTCCTAGAGAATTTTAGAAAAAATCGATTTGTGAAAGTATTCCCAAAATATTGAGTAGCTCCCATCTCAAAGTGGTTCATGAATATTCATTTATACTCCGATTCCGACCGCCTTGAATATTATTCCACCTTCAATCTAAGTAGCTATAGAGGATAGCAGGATAGCAGGGATATCGACGTACAACCTGTTACTAGATTCAGCACCCTTATTGATAACACACACATATTAATCACAATTAATTAGCATCGCCATACAACGTGGCAATGCTGCCAGCCTTTTGGGCACTGTTCCTGCTGACAGCGATGCAGACGAATTTTTTGATGCCCTATAATTCTTTTGCTTATTGTTTCATATATGTACATGTACATTATTATTGTTTTAAATGTTAGCTCTTATGTAAATATTATCTTGATTATGTGTAAGTTTATCATTATCACAATCTGAATTATTTTGAAGGATATTGCTAATCCATTGCTTCATATGTTCGAAAAATTGGTTTGCTCAACAACGTAAATAACGCAATGAATGTTGTTGAACTGTCAAAATGAAAGCGATTGCTACTGATAATGTGTTACGCAATTACCCCGCAGTACATGATTCTAAGCATCCGTGCGATGAAATAATCCGTCAGTAATTTAATAAAAAATTGCTGTTCCATACATCTTGACCGCGTAGGCATTTTACTATGAAATAGTTGTTTTTTTTTTTTTGATAACCTTTGAAAAATTTCAACTCTAGTGGGTCTAGAATCATAATATGCTGAATTCATGGTTACAGATTGCGCGTTGATGCCGCCACCCCGTATATGCTACCAAAATATATAAGTTGCTATAAAAATATCTGCCACGGCTTCAATGGGAGACAGTATTCTGTATATAGATTACAATAGTAAAGATACATTATTGATCTTATGTCATAAATTATTTCATAAAAAAATATGTGCGTATAAATTTAAATTGATTTAGTTGCATGAGACCGTCCCATAGTAATTAGCTGTTGCCGCACCGTCATTTCATTTCGCAAAATGTGACGAAGCGACACATCGCGCTTAGTTTGTGAATCACGTTATGCAGAATAGTGTAAACGTTTATTTAATTACTTTATTTTCTCAAATTGATTTAACTATTCCGGGGTACAACATTTCTTCACTACTGTAATCTATATACAAAATACTGTCTCCCATTGAAGCCGTGGCAGAAATTTTTATAGCACTTTATACAATATATACCTAGCCCAAAATCAACCATTCTAAATTCTACTCGCCATATCAACAGTACTTATTAGATTTGGTCCTCCGAAACTAATATAGACTACCCACTATCCTACTTTCCCAATAGATCGTGAACTTTTATCATAAATCACTACTGGCTTGAGGAACTTCGTTACAACCGAAGTTTTTCCTTCAGGATCAATAGGTATGAATAAATAAGTTCCTGTATATGAAAGGAGGGCAATATCCGATACAGAGCATAGTGAACTTGACTGAGCAGGTTTATTTTGGTCCTTGGTAATAGGGTTGGTTTAGTACAGTGAGGTTTTATACACGATGACGGATTATTTTTTTAAAGCCTTTTGTTTTTGTATTTGTTTATATAGTTACCCCCTTACTAATAAACGTAATATATCAGATGAATAGATACACACCGATTTCTCTCTTTCAGCCGTCAGTAATTTGACTTTCGAAAGAAGAAGACAAAGCGTTGTGTATATATATATAAGGTCCCATTAAAATAGATGGACAATTTTTTATAAAACATTCAGACCGCCAAAATAACGACGATGGTAAAAAAAATATATAACAAAAACGCATTAGATCCGTACAAGAAAAATAATCAGCTAACGAAAATACACCAATGTCAGCGGCAATTTATTATTTTAGGTCAAAATGAAATCACTTTAATCAGTGTTTTTTTTTGCTTGGATATCTTCTGTTAGGGGTTAGCCTAACAGAAGATGTGATGAGCGCTGTGTTAAAATTTGTCCATCTATTTTAATGGGACCCTGTATAGAAAAGAGTCTGCTTAGACGGTTTGGTAAGGCCGAAGAAAAGATGGATGGATTGTGTGAGGAATGACATGAAAGGGAAGGGAGTGAATGATAGCGTGACGGTTGACAGGGGAGAATGGAAAAAGAAAACGTGTTGCGCCGACCCCAAGTAACATGGGACACGGGCAGGAAGATGATGATGATGATGCGAATGAAAACGCTGGGAGGGGACGCCCTAGGAGGACATATCATAGTGAGATTATAGGTGATGTTCTTCAGAAAGGTCAGTTGCGTAGTACTTGCAGCCGCAACCGGTGTGCATGTATGACCAGATAAAATAAAGTAAACGAAGTAAAAAGAGTATGTAAGGATCGCAGCAGGAGGCGTTCTATAGTTCCTGCCTGGAAAGAAGGCGTCAGTTTTATGTAAGAAGGATTTTTGCATCTATAAGAAATCTTGCCTATCACTGTGGCTGGAACAAGGCTGCGTGTGCGCTATGAGTAAAGACTACGCCATCTTTGATCTCCATCTTGTGATCAGTCACAAGATGGAGATCAAGATACACGATCAGTCGCGTATTTATAATTTATGATGTAATTATTCCTACCAGACTTTTAATTTATTAGAATTGTATCGTTCTTATTATTATAATATTTTATTTTATTTCTAATATTGTTAAATTAATAGTGTATGGCCCTAAAGGGTAGGTTTTTGAGTTTGTGTAAAATATCTGTAAGACCTGTTTTATCAACAAAAATCGCTCTAATAAATACTTTGACTTTGACTTGATGTCCAGATATTTCTGGAAATATGGAAGGTACTATTTTTTTATTTAGAACCTTAGCCTTATCTAACCTAATTATTTATTATTTAAACTCCTCGCATACAAATAAGGTGAAAAAAGGCGACACTAAATGTCTTAGGCATTCTCACAAGCAAAGGGCGGTGAAGAGAAAAGATGGCAGGTGCTCTGTTTGAAAGAAACACTCTCAAACTCTCTTCTTATCACTTTTCAATATATAACTCGAGCGGAGGCAGAAGAAGACAACAAAAATGACGATACCTAGTCCACAGAAAATGATCAGACATTCTTAGTACATTCTATGCCTGCCTAGATAGACGAACAACTTAAGATACCGCCAGCTTATCTCCGTGAAGTCGTAAAAGTAGATGCGAGTACGGTAATAGCACATAATGGATGTCATGGAGATAGGATAACAACGGTACCGTATAACAACGGTGATGTAAAAACTTGTGTAGTACATTGCGGTTTGGAAACTGATTAGATGAAACCCTTACGCTGGTTTTAGAGAAATGGTTCGCGTAAAATGTTTGACCATGATGTGGAAGGCGATTGGTGAAAAATAACTTTTGGGGCATGGTATCAAGGTCTATTCTGTAAAATCTCACTGGAAAACTTAGATGAAGTGAGCTGTCATTAGGTACACCTGAGGGGCAATTCTAGTAATTTTAAGAACGTTCACAGTCTGATATCAGTCTCAATCTGTCAAAATGACCTCTAATTTTCCTAAATTTTGACAAGTTTTAAGATATACCTACTGAAACCTTTGAAGTTTTCGTAGAACTTGCTATCTGACCTCCACAACCCAGTTAATGGGTAATATACACCTTGGTAAGAGTGGTTACCAGACTTTTGAGCTTCCGACTACTCTTAACGACTGTCAAAGATTTACGAGGTCTATCTTATGATAATGGTTATTGGTTAGGTTACCCCGTTTAAATATTTCATAATTCTTCTGTTATGAGAATAGTGGCTTCTTATTAAAAATATACAGAATGGTCTAAAAGTCGTGGATCAAATGAAATAGGGAGATAAAGGAGGTCAATTCCAATAAAAAACTACAGCATGGCCATAATTCAATTGCCCTTAAAGTTATGAATATTTTTATATACCGAGTTCTTTTACAATTAAACTTCTTAAAAAAAAAAGTGATATAAATCAATAATACAAACTGTGTTGTATTATTACTAGATAATGTATCAGCACTACAAAAGTTCTATTGCGGCTCTGGCTACCACATTTCAAGAGCAATTCCAAAAATCCAAAAAAAAAAATTTGCAAAGCCAAAAATTTTGAAGCGTTACCAAAAATTACTTCTCACTTTAAAAGCGTTGGAAATAACCTCCTTTATCTCCCTATTTCTTTGGATCCACGGCTTTTTGACCATCTTGTACTAGGGGGAACCGACCTAAACACTAATATTTAACACAATTAGGAAAAACGAAAATTTTATCAGCCTAGGGTAATTCAGGAACTTCATGTTGTATATTAGCCGTTAATTTCCCAATGCTGGGCAAGAATAGTAACTTCTAATTTTTTTATTAGCCTAATGTCCCATTGCTGGGACTCTCCTAATTGAGCTATCAATTATAATGCCCGTTTACCCAACATTAGCACTAATTAGTGTTCAAACGTATAATTATTCCGGAGTACACATTACAAACAACAATGCTATAACTCTTAGGAGGATATTCATAGAATAGAATAGAATAGAATACTCTTTATTATGTACACCATAAAAATTACAGACATAAATATAGAAAACTTCATAAAATAAGTTAGACAATAAAAAGCAACTAAAGCAGTTTCCCAACTATGTTGGGGTCGGCTTGCTGTCTGAACGGATGCAGCTTTTGACCTCCACAACCCAGTTACTGGGTAATACGATACCCCTTGGTAAGACTGGTTGGTGTTGTCTAATGAAAGCTACATACAATAAAAAACTTAATTACTTGTAAAAAGAAGCTGATATAAAACTTTTAGAACTGGCAACTCAAAAGAAGATAAGGGCCAATAAAATAATAATTGGAAAAGCCACAATCTACACTAGCAACATCTCGCTACATATCTTGCAACAATCGATAATTTTCAACTGAACTCACTTGATTCAACCCGTCATAATCCACAACAAGGCATCCCGAATTGACGAAATTACATTAAACACTTAGCCGTAAACATTATCTAAAAATAAAAAAAATAATCGTGAATAAAGGAAAGGAAACATCTAGGGCAAAGGAATTTTTCGGTTGGCACAACAATTCAAAACATTCGACGCTCTAAACCGCTACTGCAATGCGCTTTTCGGGGGGAAAATACTGAAACTTTTCATTTGAAATTTTAATTTAATTTTAGATTATAAAAATTGGGATTTAAGTCAAAATAAATGAAAGAATAATTACTTTTTTTTTGGTTATTTTTTTGCGGAGCGTTGCGGCTCTCCGCGTCTATTCGACGGCGCTCAGCCGCGTAGACTGGCGTCGCGCGCCCCTGCGTCCTATACTTATGTGTTTACATCTTAAATGGGGTTGCACAGAGTAATGTCGGGTTCAGGCTTTACACTGGCTTGTTCCCTCAAAAAGAGCAATCGTGTACCCTTAAGCCTGAAAAGAAGGAATGGATCCATTATGCGCTGTACGTTTCTATTGTTCGATGCACTTTAAGGTCCTTGTTTTATTCTTCAGTATAAAAGGGTGGTTTGCTGAAAAAAGGGAAAAAGGATTAGGAAATATTGTGAAATGTCCTTAGTATAAAAAGATTATGCGTCGGCCGGGAATCGAACCCGGATCAACTGCTTGGAAGGCAACTATGCTGACCATTACACCACCGACGCATGTGTTCGTCAGTTTCAATAAAGTCTGTGCCATTAGATTAGATAATATTGTGTTAAGTTATTTACTCAGATGGTTGGAACAGTAGTCATATCAACTATGAATAAAATGCAAATTACGGGTTTCTTCAGGAGCATTTTCCGCAATAATTATCGAAATCTACAAGCATGTATCAGAAAGTTGTGGTCGCGAAAAAAAATAGGAGACGACGTCATTACATCAGCGCTGGCTGTCGCTGAAAACCAGCGCTGGGGCTCTGCCTTGCATAGGGTCGCAGCATAATGCTGAGTGACCTTTTGCGTGGATGTGACGCATGTTTCCCCCTACCTTTTTATTTTATTTTTTGTGTTTATGTTCTTTTTTGCGTCATTTTCACCGCAAATAAACGAATTTTCTTTCTTTCTACAGGGTGGTCCAAATGTCGTGGATCAAACGAAGCAGGGGGATAAAGGAGGTCATTTCCAACGTTTTAAAGTGAGAAATAATTTTTGGTAATGTTACAAAATTTTTGGAAAAAAATAAATTGCTCTTGAAAGGGGTTTGAAGGTTTTGGCCCTAAAATCAGCCGCCATTTTGATTTTTTTTCAGAATCGCGGTGCACAACAAAAGTTATATATTTAGATAGAGGACACTTATACGAACAAAAAATGTTATACAACATAATATCCTAAAGCGTCAGGTTTCGGAGTTATTCACCGAAATATAAGTCGAAAACAACAAGGATTTTTTTTTGTTTTTTTTCCCTCCAGGTAAGCATATTGAACTATTGAGGTAATAGAAACGTTATGAAACCTTTATGAAGAAGAAACAAATGAAGAATAGACATTTTTTAAATAAATAATTAAACACGGCAATTTATAGTTCGTTTTTTAATCCCAGAGACTAATCTGACAAGTGTAAAGTCAAACTTCTATACAAAAAAAAAAACGAAAACACAAAAGACTTAAATGTCAGATTAGTCTCTGGGATTAAAAAACGAACTATAAATAGCCGTTTTTAATTATTTGTTTAAAAAATGTCTATTCTTCATTTGTTTCTTCTCCATAAAGGTTTCATAACGTTTCTATTACCCCAATAGTTCAATATGCTTTCCTGGAGGGAAAAAAACAAAAAAATCCTTGTTGTTTTCGACTTATATTTCGGTAAATAACTCCGAATCCTGACGCTTTAGGATATTATATTGAATAACATTTTTTGTTTGTATAAGCGTCCTCTATCTAAATATATAACTTTTGTTGTACACCGCGATTCTGAAAAAAAAATCAAAATGGCGGCCGACCTTAGGCCCACCCTCCATACAAAAATCTTCTAACCCCTTTGATACTCAGAGCCCTAATAGAACTTTGTAGTGCTGATACATTATCTAGTAGTAATACAACACCGTTTGTTTTATTGTTTTATATCACTTTTTTTTTTTTTTAAATTCGTCTTATTGTAAAAGAACTCGGTAAGTAAGTAAGTAAGTAAATTTTATTTGTTTAAACATGGTGTACATGATAAATATATCGGTATACACAAATATTCATAACTTTTAGGGCAATTGAATTATGACCATGCTGTAGAAAGATTTTTTGTTGGAAATGACCTCCTTCATCTCCCTATTTCGTTTGATCCACGACTTTTGGACCAACCTGTATACATTTTTTCTCCCTAAAAATACGACGAAGTAGCGTAAATGCAGGTTAAAAATGAGCACACTTAACTGAAACCTTACGATTGACAGATTCCAGAATGTATTTCCCTTTCTAATCACTGTTTCACTAATCTCTTAAAAGTACCTAAGCCTCAAATGACCGAAATTTATACTAAGGCGCTTGCAGATGGGGCAACTTTAATTCAGGCAACTATCACCTTTTTGAAATTTTCCCTTAAATGTTGCCAATTGCTACAACCAAATACGCAGAGATGTATGTAAACAGCTAGTTGCCAGTTGCCAGTTGCTGCAATAGTTGCTCCATCTGCAAAGCGCCTAGTAAAAACTTAAATGTAACTACGACAATATCGATATCAATAGTTTTTGGTACTGTACCTTTCTTCCCTTCCTTCTGGCATCATCATCATCATCAGTTCAGCTGGAAGCCGTCCAGTATTGGACATAGGCTTGCCTCTAGCATCGACTCTTCGGCCGATTCTGTCCTTCTCGTATCCAGCGGATTCCTGCGGCTTTCATCAACTCTTTGTTTCTCCTTGCAGGAGGCCTTCCAACGCTACGACTTCTGATACGACTCCGCTACACCAGAACCTTTCGGCCCCATCGGCCATCTGTTCTGTGAGCAATGTGCCCTGCCCACTGCCACTTAAGTTTTCAGATCTCGTCATTTCTGATTCGATCACGTAGGGAATCTTGGGTTGTATATCCCTCGACTCCATTGCCCTTTGTGTGTCGTTTAGTGTGTGCTAAATAAATGTATTTTCTTTCTTTCATTGGGAGACTTTTGTCCCTTTGGGATCCGTAGGAGAACCAAGGTAACCGACCATGGTTCTCCTACGGATCTCTTCATTTCTGATTCGTTTCGCCATAGTCAGGTAAAAAGACAGCCGCTCGTCCTCGCCTCTGTCCCTCCCTGCTCTGTGTACGTAGGCCTAAAGTCCGGTATAAGTATAAAATATAAACCTCGGCGGGATGTTATTATTGCCCGTCGCGATTCATTGCCTCAGCCCTGATGTATTAACACCACTGTTCTTATTATTATTCTCATTAAAATATATGTTCTGGAAGTTTTTTTTGTTCGGTAAGAATTTGGCAAATTGTTTTTTAGTCAGAAATGACAGGTTTACGCGAAGCGGTCGGGGAATATGGTGTTCGCGTGGAAAGTACGGATTTCTTTCTCGTTGACAATTTTGTAAGATCACAATTCAGTCTGCAAAATATTAAGGCACATTGCTCGCAGAACAGATGGCAGATGGGGTCGAAAGCTTCTGGAGTGGCGACCGCGTACCGAAAGACGTAGCGTTGGAAAGCCTCCCACATGGTGGACCTGGTAAAGACCGCAGGAGTCCGTTGGCTGCAAGAAGCACGGAGCCGAGCGAAGTGGCGATGTTTGGGGGAGGCTTATGTCCAGCAATGTGCGTCTTTCGACTAAAATGATGACGATGAATATATTGTTTTCAGGAAAAAATTCGCCAAACCTTGCTTTCAAATGTTAACCTAAATTACACACGTATATTCCCGTTTGGGAATTGCCCCTTTGACCGCAAGGTCGCGTGATAAGTGATAAGCTTCTTTATGGTTGTGTTCGTTTTCCCCAGAAAACACATTCTTTTCAATATATGCGTTTAAACGGTTAACAAACATCTACGCCTTTGCGTGTTTCCTGTTATGTCTAATCTATCAAAATGAATCGAGCATATTGTCGAATTTAGTAACGGCCGAATATTTGACCCAGTTGCTGTTTCGAACTCCCAAAACAGGACTGAGCATGAAAATGAAACGAAAATAGAATTCATTATCCTTATTTCGGCATGATGGATAAATTAAAAGAGCAAGATTGGAGAATTCCCAAAGTTTATCCGCTCCAAATTAATCTATTTGGTAAGTATAACGTTTACTGGTATTGGGGCTGTGAAACAAGCGGGTTAATAAATAGAAGACGTTTATTAAAGTAAAATAAAATCGTTTATTTCATAATTCAAAATTACAATATGCAGGTATCGTTGGTCCAAAACTAGGCACTGCCTGTCTTGGGCACCCTGATATAGGTACAACATCTTGATAATTTTAATTTATTTTAGACAAAATAAGTATAGTTAAAGTTGAGACTAGCTACAGTTAAGCTAGTTATTCTCATCGGGACTACAAGTCTAAATGTAGAGACAAGTACACTTAATAATATATGTACATAATTGTGATCAAATAATAAAATAAAAATTGAGATTTATATGATAAAATAACAATTGGTACGATTTCCGTACTCATTTTTTCATTTACATTTTTATATCCACGATTGACCCACATAATTACCATATCTACTGAGCACGAGCACACCCCGGACACTCCATACAACGCTCGCAAAATAATTACCTACTACTACTACATTAAAAAATGACGTTTGTATACGTATGAATGTGTGCGTGAGGTACTTGTGTTTGCGAGCGCTCTTGTTAAAGAACTGCGACGAATACGCCGAAGTGCGGGGTGAGGTGCGGTAACTGATGTTAGTGCGGGGAAGGGAGTGTCCTTTCTGTACGTAGTACTTTAAGTATTCTGTGGCACGAGGTTCTGTGTTCCATTCCCAGGTTGGGTTAAATGTTATTGGGCTTTTTTATCTGAAATTTCTCGGTGGCAGCCTGGAGTCTAGATTTGTGCACCCAAAACATGGGGCTTAAACATAACTGGCGGAATGTGAATGTACTCAAACTCAAAGCATTTATTTCAATTAAACCATTTACAGGCACTTTTGAATTGTCAAGAAGTCAGTCAGTCAGAAAAAATGAAGCTAGATGCCCATTCCAAAGCGTAGGTACCTATGGAGAAGAACGGGCAAGAAACTCCATGGACACTCTTTTAAATCAAAATAATGTGGTTACAAAGTCTTGGTTACATCATTCATGTCAAAAATTATACATGTGAGAACGATGCAGAATGTTAAAAGCATCCATAATGAAAAGATGAGAAAAAACAACAATTCAAATAATAAATTAAAATAAGCCATGGCAGCAAAGAGATGACCAGTCCCTACTGACGGCGCCCGTTCACGAACATGACGCATGCATCGGCACCATTCAGCTCAACCATTTTGAAGGGAGCTAAATGATCCAACACATGCGCCACCATCAGCGAGACATTTGAGTGAGCATGACATACTCTCAGCCGCCAGAGCACATTCAAGTCAATGAAAGACGTACCCAGTAAATGGTAGCTTTATAGTGTGTACATAGTACTCACACATGTGCTATGCAATTATACAATACTAGGAGATTGAATTTATACAATGCAAAGATAGACTTACAATCTTCAGCAGCTCCAACAGTATTTTCAAGTGCTACTATTGTTACCCTTCTGGGAAAATGGACATGACATTATGTTGTGTTAAAAATCGATGGATGCTCATTGGTTATTGCAAAATCTTCTCTTAAAGCCCTACAGTCGGCTTCCCAGAACGTAAATTTCACATGCGCTCAAAGGAAGTGGGCCATAATCCACCACGCGGGCCTAATCTAGGTTAGTAGATGTCACATGTCTTAGAATTGTTGGTTCTAGGATATGCTGGTTTACTCCGCTATAAATAGACGGCAATAATAACATTAGGTACTTTTGGCACTAGAGAGGAGGGGATATTGATCGCTTATCTCATGGCCCAACACTGAAGGAAGTTTAACTTCCAAAGCGATTAAACTCGTAATGAATTATTTGATCTGGTGTTATTTTGAGAACAAGACGACTTGGATCCCTCTGACTCCGTTTTCATTTAATTTTGGTTGTCATACAGGATTTTCAGCACTTTTTTAATTTATTAATTCTCCTGTAGCGGTATCTACAACGCCACATGCGAACAACGCGTCATACTGACGTCACGCAAATCCTGCATCTCGCAAGCAGAGTTTACCGCGCAACTAGCATAGATACAACGGCCCGACATGAATCATCGGGCAGTTGCCTGCCAGACACAACACCCGTCTAGTCGGAGGATCCTCCCTTTTCTATGGAGGTTGAGTGAACTTTACACCCTGTTCCTCATACCTCTATACTCCTGCCCTTATCCAAATTTATTTGGGGTCAGCGCAACATGTATTTTTTTCCATACTTCTCTATTAGTCGTCATCTCAGTAGTCATCCCCTTTCTAACCATATCATCATTCACACAGTCCATCCATCGTTTCTTTGGTCTGTCAGTGTCATCTTTTGGCATTTATAGAATCGAATTTGGAGCTTACATTAATTAATTTAATGAATTTTGGTAGTCAGAAGCCCAAAAGTCTGACAACCGGTCTTACCAAGGGGTATCGTGTTACCCAGTAACTGGGTTGCAGATGTCAGATAGGCAGTCGCTCGATTTAAGTATATCATGTATGTTTAAAAGAGTGTCCGTGGAGTTTCCTGCCCGTTCTTCTCCACTACACTTTGAAATGGGCAACTAGCTTCATCTTTCTGACTGACCAACCCCTTAACAATTCAAAAGTGCCTGTAATTGGTTTTTCCATACTAATATCCTAATATTATCACACTATCACACTAATATTATAAAGGCTAAAGTTTGTGAGTGTGTTTGTGTGTTTATATGTTTGTTACTTCTTCACGCTCAAACGGCTGGACCAATTTTGATAAAATTTTGTATAGAGGTAGCTGACACCCTGGATTAACATATAGGCTACTTTTTATCCCAGTATTCCCACGGGATCGACACTTATGTGGGTGAAACCGCGGGGCGCAGCTAGTATGTAGATAAATGTGAAAGTGTGTCTGTCTGTTACCTCTTCACGCTTAAACCGCTGAACCGAGTTAGATGAAATCTAGTATAGAGATAGTTTGGGTCCCGGAAAAGGACACAGGATAGTTTTTATCCCGATATGCCCACGGGAAGCTTATGCGGGTGAAACCGCGGGGCGCTGCTAGTTTGAAATAAATGCTTCGACTTGTTATGAGCTGCATCTGGTTAGATTTGAAACCGATCCCAAAACATTTGAAAAAAAAAGGTTGGGCAGATTGAGTCCAAGCAAAAAGATACCATAACACTCATTTTCTATTAAACTAAAGTCAGTGGGCAAACGTCACATAGCAGTGAAAGCTAAGCCTGGATTACTGCCCATACCGCAGCCGTCTAATGACTCGCTATAACGTAGCGAGACATTCTGTGACGTCACGGACTCACAACATACAGGCTGTGGCGTGTTTTTCAAGTGATATTAAATTTTATTTTATTAGGGAAACAAACAATTGTACATCACACTAATATTATAAAGGCGAAAGTTTGTGAGTGTGTGTGTGTGTGTGTGTTTATATGTATGTTTGTTACTTCTTCACGCTCAAACGGCTGGACCAATTTTGATGAAATTTGGTATAGAGATAGCTTGAGTCCCGGAAAAGGACATAGGATAGTTTTTATCCCGATATTCCCACGGGATCGAGACTTATGCGGGTAAAACCGCGGGGCGCAGCTAGTTTTGTATAAAGTGGGGTTTCCACATATTACTATAAGATAAAAACCGTTAATACGGCGAGTCTAGGTGAAAATAAAAAGTGGTGACAGCAGGTGAAATAGATTCCTGATAAAATGGTGATTGATAGAGGACTAAGGTCGTTTGGATGACCGATGATAAGATGGATAATAAACAAATAAATAAATTCTTTTTTTCCATAAAAACAGCACTCTAATTGCGTAACACACTATCAATCTAAATCTGAATAATTATAAAGGCTATTGCTAATCCATTGCTTCTTAAGTTCGAAAAATTTGTCTGCTCAACAACGTAAATAACGCAATGAATGTTGTTGAACTGTCAAAATGAAAGCGATTGTTACTGATAGTGTGTTACGGAATTACCCCGCAGGTTACAGAAAATTTGAGACCCTGGCTACAGAGCTAAGTTTGAGTACCTGTATTTCAGGAGCCAGAATCAATGATATTATAGAGATATGAGGAACAGGGTGTAAAGTTCACTCATACTCTATAGAAAAGGGAGGATCCTCCGACCAGACGGGTGTTGTGTCTAGCGGGCAACTGCCCGATAATTCATGTCGGGCCGTTGTATCTATGCTAGTTGCGCGGTAAACTCTGCTTGCGAGATGCGGGATTTGCGTGACGTCAGTATGACGCGTTGTTCGCATGTGGCGTTGTAGATAACGCTACAATATCTATACTAATAATAAACCTGAAGAGTTTATTTGTATGTTTGTTTGAACGTGCTAATCTCGGGAACTACCGGTCTGATTTGAAAAATTATTTCTGCATTTGATAGCCGTGTTACTGAAGAAGGCTATAGGCTATATTTAACATCACGCTAGGATCCTTAGCAGCCTAGCAAATAGATGAAAAATCAGAAAGAACGCTAAGCGAAATTGAAGTAATAGCGCGGGTAGGCGTTGCGATGCGACGGAGCGGGTTGGAGAAACTATAAATTTTACGCGGACGAAGTCGCGGGCAGAAGCTAGTAAATAAATAAACGTACCTATGTACTTGCATTTTGATAGCCTAATTCATGAGGCAGGACAACCTTTCTCAAGAATTGGGCTATCAAATGCAAAAATAATTTTCTTCCAAGTCCCACTAGTAGTTACAGAGATCAGCGTGTTCAAACGAATTCTTCAGCTTTATAATTAGTATAGTCTTCAAAAAAAAAAACATGTTACGTCACGGTAATGTCATGTTACGTCGCGTGTTCGTGCTAGCTAGGACTTTAGGATAAATAATAGTAACATCCTGTATCTCGCAATAATACATCAAGTCGGCAATATAGCGGACTCGTCCCGGCGCTCTGTTTATTTGAGTTTGTACGCACACTTCACAAATTGACAACATGACGTACAACACACACACAACACACACCAACACACACACAACACATACAAACCTATGTAGTTGTAGCGAAAGTATGCTGAAACTTTTAAGACACCTGTCCCATCGGCGGCGATTAATGAGAAGCGAGTAAAGCTCAGTGGCGTGCATTGGTTTTCAGAATATGTAGGCACTAGGCCGGGTCTAGTCTAGGCAAACGCGGTCACTAATCAGAA
This sequence comes from Amphipoea lucens, assembly GCA_947508005.1. NCBI lineage: Eukaryota > Metazoa > Arthropoda > Insecta > Lepidoptera > Noctuidae > Amphipoea > Amphipoea lucens. The sequence goes on from OX382379.1 coordinate 15,154,609, forward strand.
AAAAAAAGTGAGGTCAAAAGTGTGGTTATTTGAGTAGGCATGCCTACTTAAGGGTGATAAATTTCGAAGGTCGAACGTCATGTCACGTACGTATTTTCAATTTCGTCGTATTAACTTGAACGAGTAAAGACCAATGACAATGTGCGAATAGTACGGGAGCCGAGTAGGCCGTCCGACGACTGCCTACTGCCGCGCGTGTTTGTATGAAGATTTTGTTTTTTGTTAGGTATGGTAATTTTGTTTCTCGGGGTCTGTCAGCGAGCAATGGAGCGCAGTATCCTTGGAGTTAAACTTACTGATCGTGTAAGGAACTCGATACTGCGTTCTAAAACTCAAATTGCCGATGTAGGTCACACGGTTGCCAAGCTAAAATGGAACTGGGCTGGTCACATCTGTCGCATGCCGGAGGAGCTGTGGGTTAGAGTAACCACACAATGGGTCCCAAACAGCAGCAAACGGCAACGCGGCAGGCCCAGAATGAGATGGCGGGACGAACTCGACTCTTTCCACAAGGATTGGCGTGTAACAGCACTGGATAGGGATAAGTGGAAGGAGGGAAGGGAGGCCTTTGCCCTGCAGTGGGACAGAAATGGCTGATAATAATAATAATCATAGTTCTTCCATGGTTCATAGTTCTTCCATAGTTATTGGTAACCAGTCCACTTTAGCCACCCAAACCCATAGTCCAACTTTTTATTTTTCCATATCCTGCAATAGTCCTACACCAACCGGGGGTTGTCCTTGGGTGCACTTGCATAGTGCATACAGGGATAATCGTCGGTTGGTGCCACATTTCATTAAAATTTCCTAAGGGGCCTCTGCGGGTTGGCTTCGGCCCCTCGTACGCCTTCCAAAGGACCGGGACCCCATGGTCCCGAGATATGTAGTAAAGTCATAAAATAATAATAATGATAATTTAGTGAGTTTCTTAATTGTGGAGCACACACACTAAAATGTAATTGACAGGCTTATGTTGATATATCGAGGTAGGCACTGCTTTTATGCCTTTATGCAATGCACGCCACTGGTAGTGCTTTTGTGAGCAGTGATAGCCCAATGGCAATTCAGCACTGGTGGACTAACGAGTGGTCGTGGTCAGGCAGGCGCTTTACTTCGTGTAAATCATTTCTTCACCACTGCTTTCAAAACGGTGAAGGAAAACATCGTGAGGAAACCGGCTTGTCTTAGAAGCAAAAAATTAGAAGACATGTGACATCTAACAACCCGCACTGGGCCCGCGTCACATGAGTAGATAAATTATCTAAAGTCCGGCCGCGCTAAATTTGCCAGAGATGTAAACAACAATGGGCGCTCGAAATTGAATAAAATCGATATACAAGAACATTTATTTAAAAAAATGTTTGATTTCGTCTAGTTTCTCGGAGATTTAGACGAAAACAAACATTACTACACAGAGTCAGGAGATCACGACTAATATACTAAACATTTCGCTTATATCTGATCTATTATTTATGTATTATTTTATCTGCAAGATGTTCTTAAATATTTTAGATTATTTTATATACCTGTATAGATTATTATTTTATATATTATAATTGTTTTTCTTTGGATAATTATTATTGCTAGATTATTTAATATTTTGCTATTTTATATAATTATTACTTATTTTTGTTATAGCTAGTCCCTTCGTCGTCGGGTGGTGAGAAAGGTGCCCGCGGTGGTTGTAGACCAGCTTTAGAAAAAAAAAAACAATATTAGCGATGACATAAGTTCAACTTAGATAAAAACGTGGGACCAATTTGGCACAAAAATTACAATGCGTCGGCCGGGAATCGAACCCGGATCAACTGCTTGGAAGGCAACTATGCTGACCATTACACCACCGACGCATGTGCTGGAGGATTCCAATTGACTACACAAACTCGAACCCTCTTTATTGTGACAAATGTTTTAATGACAGTAATGAATTTGATTCTTTTATGAGACAATAAACTTTAATTACAGGTAAATAGGGACTAATTGCAGTTTCATTGTATTGATTGCGACTTCTTTAGAAAAGTGGCGCCAAACAAACAAACATGTTATATAAATACGTAAAACGTCTATTTTATCAGTCATCTTAGTTATGAACCCGAGTATGAATGACGTAAATGGTAATGATATGATAAGTGATAACACACCTAATGCCATAATTATCATTTTATTATGAGTGACTTTTTATTTATTAGTATAGATATTTGCATAATATAAGCTAACATACAAACTATAATAATATGTACAATTATATGAATAAAACTTTTTACAAAAAAAACGACCGACCGACCGACCGTCAAAAAACGAAAATGCGGAACCAAGGACACCGACTTCCGAAATTAAAGTTATTTTTACTTTGTAGTGTTTTTTTTTTGAAGCCGGTTGTTTTTTTTGTAAAAAAGTTTTTATTTTTCACTTTTTAGTTGTACCTACCTACCCCACACACATTCAATTAACACTAGTGCATTGAAGAAAAGACACCGACTAGAAGAATCATCAAAATTCACATAGAAATGTCGGAGATGTAGTACATTTATGCATATAACTTCGTACATAAGAATAATTACCTAAAAGGAAATCATTGTGAGGGAACCGACATGTCCTAGAACCAAAAATGGGTCATTATCAGGAGACTCATTATTTGGTTGACTTCGGTGACAATTTTTTTTTTTTAATTTGTGGCATATTATCACGAAATATCAAATCTAGAGTTAATTTAAAACATATTAGTAGTAGAGGGAATCGTATAGACCGAATGGATATGAAGGGATTTAATTTTTTAAAAATGGTGTCCACCGAAATCAATATTCTTATCACCGAAATCAAATATATCAAATAATTTACAGTTCAAATACTTACTGTTGTTTTATAAATATTATATTAACTGCCTAAGTTTTACTATGAAAACATGGTCTGTAAGAAATTGCAGGTAAATTTTACAATAAAACATTTTATTTTATCAAGACATGTCCCATTTATTAAATTAAAGGAAAATTCAGTTCGAAGTGGTCCTGATCGTTTTGGTTGTGATCGTGAAGTCACCAAAGGATCGTCAGTTTTGTCGTTTACTTCTGGTAATATTATTAAATCCTCTTCAAGACACCTCATCTCTTTGCGCCTTGTTTTCAAATTGTGTTTGTTGGAAGACATTCTACTTCTCTCCCTAAAAATTCGTTGTTGGCGAGGATCTAATTCACTTACAGGCTTTATCTTTCCTTAAGGACCGGGGCCGCCTTTAAGCGGCTCTTGCCCAACCTGAGGGGGCCAAACGCCTCCTGCCGGAGGCTTTACGCGGGGGTCGTGCGGTCCATGATCCTATACCGGGCCCCGGTGTGGGCGCGTTCTCTGCGGCGGCGAGCCGCCCACTATCTGAACGCGCCCCGAAAGGTGGTAGCCGTAAGGCTGATCCGGGGGTATCGCACGATCTCGGGCGAGGCGGCAAGCCTCCTTGCCGGACTGCCGCCATGGGATCTGGAGATAGTCCTCGCGCGCCTGTATGAGTGGCGCGCGGAGACACTACGCCGGGGGGAAACTCCGCTTCCGCGGCAAGTCGCGGCGGAGCGGACAGACCTCCGGCGCGATCTCATGGTGGCATGGAAGGAGCGACTTTCGCAACCCAGCGCAGGGCACGCCACGATAGTGGCGATAAGACCCCTCTTTGAGGAGTGGCTAGAGAGGCGTCACGGCGTCCTCACCTATCGCCTGACGCAGGTCCTTACCGGACACGGATGTTATGGGAGGTTCCTGCACATCATCAGGCGGGAGGAGACGCCCGAGTGTCACCATTGCGAGGATCGCCCAGAGGACACGGTGGAGCATACGGTGGAGGTCTGCCCCGCATGGGCGGAGCACCGCCGTGCCCTCGTAGAGGCGATTGGCAGCGGCGGCGACCTCTCGCGTCCGGCCCTGGTTCAAGCCATGGTCCGGGGCGAGAGGGAGTGGGAGGCAGTCACCTCCTTCTGCGAAGCAGTCATGCTAGCGAAGGAGGTTGCGGAACGGCTGAGGGAGAGAGCCACACGTCCCAGCCGCCGCGAGAGACGCTCCGGGCGTCGGGAGCCGCTTGACGACTCCCGGCCACCGTAGACGCGGGCCTGCGGACGGAGAGTAATGGGTAGCTCACCATCCGATCAGGACCAGGCCCGTGCCGGACGGCGCGTATGTGTTCCACGCGCGCCTCAAAGAGATGTCAGCAAAAAGGAAGGGGCCTACCAGGGCCAAAGCCTGCCGGGGGTGCGGGATTGTCCGAAAGGGTTACCGCTACCCCGGAACATAAAGGGCTAAGGAAGGAACACGGATGGGTTTTAGTCAGTAAGAGTCTGACACTCCCTTCCGCTCCACGCAGAGCGGGAGGGTCATTTGATGATTTCCCATCCATAAAAAAAAGGCTTTATCTTTCCTTGATTCTTCCTTTTATAATAGCGTTGCCTATCTTTCTCCTTGTGCACTGCAAAAAGCTCTGGATCACTCTTGATGCGAGCTTTCCGACGTCGTTCAGCCAATATCTTTTTAACCAACCGATCTTCTTTTGAATCTGCCATAATCACAGTTCTGAAACAAGATGAGAGGTGATGAGGAAGCTAAATAAACGATCTTAAAATGTAAATAAATAGCTATTGATTGATTTCGGTGGTTTTAAATTGATTTCGGTGCACCTATTTCCACCGAAAACACCGAAATCAATGCCACTGAAATCAAAATAATTGGCAAAATCCTAGATATTTTCAAAAGTAACCCGAATTTTTAATATTAATCTCTTTTAGTGAAATCGAATACATAAAGGACATGCTTTTATTATAATTAAAAAATATTCATTCAAATAGTTGTGGATAAAAGGGATTCACCGAAATCAATTTTAAAGGTATACCAAGCCACCGAAAACGATTACGTACCTTAATAAAAGAGTGGCACGGAGACGCACAGACGTTTTATCCTTACCACCAATGCGGCGCGACTGACAGTTTGTATTACTCGAACAAATATTCTCACAGTCACTAGAATACAGGTTATATGATCCGATCAGTGCGCGCCACTGATATCAACTCTAAACGTCGGACGTAAAGACAACCAGTTGTAACTTGTCTACTAAGGCCTATTATGGCGTAGAAATATTATAAATTGAGTTAATATCTATCTAGTTGTTTATGAACACATGAAAAATAGCGATATGTATTGCAGAAAAAAAGATAAAAATTAATTTCCGCCGCAATACGGGGCCGGACGCGGCACCGAGGTCAATATTTTGGAGGTTTTTATTATTTTAAACTAACTTATATTTAATTTATTTAAAAAACAACACAGGCCCCTCCTAATATTTTGATCTAACCTATTATAGAAAAAAATATGAAGTTGTTAGTTATCCATTTTGTACTGGATTTCGACCCGGACACGCGTATTTGTGCCTTCTGAGAATGACCGAAATACGAAAACATGTGAGATCCGCGGAACCGCAAAATAGGCCATTAGGCCGTTCTTCCTGCCGGGATTAGAAGAGAACAAATTGTACACACACATATTTTCATCACTTACTTTTAAGTATGATGTAACTAGCTGCGGCCCGCGGTTTCACCCGCGTAAGTTTCGAGTTTCTAATATACTTAATTCAATCATGATTCCAAAGACACGTGGCGCCATCTATTATCATAATAACGTTATTATTGTTTTCCTCGGGAACAGCACTTTTTTCGGGATAAAAGGTACCCTATGTCCGTTTCTGTACACCTGACAACGTATATGCAAAATTTCAGGATGATCGGTTCAGTGGTTTAGGCGTGAAAAGGTAACAAACAAACTAACTTACTTTCGCATTTATAATATTAGTTAGGATATCAGAGCCCATTGCCATTAGCATATTAATAGACGAGCAGTTACTTGGTAAATTGCAAAAATGTTGGATACAAAAACCCGATGATGTTGTCTGTCCAATCGAACCAAGCACCCCACGCTCAGCGGAGCCGCACTTTTACCTCTAGACCAACAAAGCAAGACTGCCTTGAAATTGGTGGCAAGCGCGAAGATATTAATAGGTTGTCATTTGTTTTCCATGTAGGAATATCTCATTTTCTAATTTTTTTTTGTTGATTTGAGTTAGGACAACTACATTTTTCACTAACCGTCGCACCTAAATAGAACTAAACTCAATTCCGGAAAAAGCGTTTAAAAATGTTTTGTTGATTGGATTATTCGTCCCAGTGATAAATTGTGTTTGTGTAAATTGCAAAACAAAATTATATTGTTTATCATTTTTTCCTGATCCTTAAAATTATGTATTATAGTTTTAGTAAGTACTTAATAAAATTTTATTTAACATATCATCTGATGACGGTACTTTTATACTAAACTGACTTTTAATTGAGTCCGGGTCTTCCGGGACGGGGGCCTCGGGGATCGGGGTACTCAGGGAGTAAACCGTTGTTTCAACCCAAAAATAAAACAAAAGCGATAACCAAACAGACCCTCGTGAACATCTAATTACACCAATAACATCATACCCAGCCAGTAGGTACTTTTTATAGCTTCAAACGATGAATCAAATCTCAAGAGTCAAGCGTTTCATTCTTGCCACTTGAACATATCTCATAAGTGTTATAAGTACCTTTAAGCTGCATTCATTTCCGTTTGAAGCGATCCATTTTAAATTGAATGATAATTTATTGGTCTGTTTATTTTTGTTTCGATTTTTCTTTATGTTTTGTTGGCTAACTGGTCCACTTGATTGTTGAAAAAGTTCCTACATCAAAATAGCAGAGAATAATAATGCTACGTGTGTCTTGCTAAGATGAATCTATCAGGCGTAAGGCATCAGATTTTTCGAAATTCACACAACAATGGCGCCGATTCCCTTGTTCACAAACTAAACTAAATTTAAGTTGAGTGTATCTTTTGCTTTCTATTTCGTTAAGAAAAGGACGGAACATAAATATTAGTTTAGTAATCTCAAATCAAGATTATCCATAGACAAGTTTAGACATGCTTAAAAAATTGGCTACTAAAAATACGTCAATTTATGTCAGGCGCTGACTAATTTGACAGGACTAAACTAATATTTATATTCTGTCCTTCTCTTAATGAAATAGAAAGAATAAGATGCACTGAACTTAAATTTAGTTTATTTTGTGAACAAGGGAATCGGCGCCATTACCCATTCGTATACTGAGGTTGTTTTGGTATTTTTGCAGCTTTACTTACTTTAAAGCCTATTTTTATTGTAAGTCATATTTTTTACTTCAAAAAGGTTACACCCTAACTAAACTTTTTTATTTTTTTCCAGACAGAGAGTAGTCGGATACGAAACACCGAACACGTCTACTCTCATATAATTTATTTTTGTCGTCTAAGTGTTTGTAAAACTTTCTCACGGAAATCATAATTTATAACTTATCATTTATCAGTGCAGCAAGCGTATTAAGGCCCGCGGGCTTTAATTGGAATTCATAAAATCACTATAAAAGTTGTTTTTATGTTCATTGACAGTGGCACCGTCACCGGACCAGATTGGCTTTCTGCAGTATACCTACCTACTTTGTATCTCACTGTACGTTGAATATCATCATCATCATCAGCCTATAGCGTCCTGAAGATGTTTGGCGAGAGAACCGATACTACTCTGCTTAGTAGGTTCACCGAGCTCCATGAGCTCCATGTTTATTGTAGGTGCATCGTCCTCACATGTTATTATATAATTAATGTACCCATGCAAAATATTGTACCTAAAGCATTTTAAAGGAGTAACGGTGGAGTTTCTTCCCGTTCTTCTCCATACGAAAACTACCTTTTGGAATGGGCGACTAGAATCAATTCTATTTTAAGATAATTTTTGACGTTCAAAAGTGCCTTTTATGTGCCTATTTGAAATAAATGCTTTGACTTTGACTTTGACTTTGTGTTACGAGACCGATGAGCGTACTGTGCAGAGATAGACGGTGTGTTTAGTTTCTTCTTTTTATTTAATTACTAACATTAGTTATAAGCTAAATTCTTGTTACTAACAACCTTGCCTTGCCTATGGACTTTTTTGTCTGAAATAAATGATTTTTTTTTTTTTTTTTCTAGCAATCTATTGTAGATTCTCGGTTCCTCTCACCCACCTTCTACCAGCCACCCTGCGAAGATCATCGCTCCATCTGGCTTGAGACCATCCTACTTTACTCAATACTCAATACTTTATTTGCATTCCACAATGTGTACTTAGGTGGTAAGTTCAAAAAGAAAGAAATTGTGTTCATTATGGACCCTGTCGGGCACAGCAAAAAGAGAAAATAACAACCGAGTTAAAAAAAAAAAAAACACTACAAAGTGATAAATACCTTTAATTTCGAAAGTCGGTGTCGTTGGTTCCGCATTTTCGTTTTTTGACACTGACTTCCGAAATTAAAGTTATTTATCACTTTGTAATGTCTTTTTTGAAGTCAGTTGTTTTTTTTTTTTTGTAAAAATGTTTTTATTTTTCACTTTTCAGTTGTACCTACCCCACATAAATAATATCAAAATCAAAATAAATTGCTTCATTAGTTTTTGAGAAAATCGCGGACATACAAACATACATAGGTACGTGTCGAATACAGAACCTCCTTTTTTGAAGTCGGTTAAAAATAAACACAAATTTATGTAGGAGAGAGGAAGCTTTAAATAGCCGAAACTTAATTCTAAAATAAATCCACTAATACCATATTAGGGACTCTTTATTATACTTTATATTTTATCGCTTAAATATTCGTTTAGACTGTAACAGCATTTTTTAATTAAAAATTGTTTTAGTTTTTTTATATTTATTATTATTTTCTTTATTTCATTACCTATGTACATATAAATTATATTTTTAAATATTAGCATAAAAAATATATAAAAACATTTAAAAATATAAAAAATAGTAGCCCACCGGTATCGGGAACAGGGTCCAAGCTACCCGGCGGTCAGGGCTCCAGAGAGAGGAACCTCCTGACAATGCGAGCCGTGTCCAGAAGTACCGCTTTCTGAATCAAGCCCTTGATCCAGCTGCCCAACGTGAGCCTCCTCAGGTGTTGGTCGAGGCTCTTGGCAATCAATCCATTGGCTGTGACGGCTATTATTATTATTAGCCTGTGACGTCCCACTGCAGGGCAAAGGCCTCCCTACTCTCTTTCCAACTCTCTCTGTTCAAAGCTGCTAAGGACCAGTTCTTGTTGAAGGAGTCCAGCTCATCCCGCCATCTCCGTCTGGGCCTGCCACGATGTCGTTTGCCACTAAGAGGGACCCATTGGGTCGTAGGTTTGGCCCACTGTTCATCTGACATGCGGCAGATGTGTCCAGCCCAGTTCCATTTTAGCGTGGCAGCTTTCCAAGTGACATCAGTTATCTTTGTGATGGAACGGATGGTCGTATTCCTAACCCGGTCTGTTTTTTTTAAATACGTTTATTTTATCTTCTTTTTTTATTAATTCAGGTAGTTTATTATATATTTTTATGGACATGGACATGGATTTTACATAGAACCAAACACGATTGTCTTATACAGGTTGAAATTGAACACATGCGACAAATCGAAATGGGAGATTATACTCGTCATTACGAACAACTTTTTCTATGGGACCAAACCTGACATCGCGAAAAAAAAATCAGCTGTTACCTACATTTTGGCGAGTTATGCGAACATAAATGTAGGGAACAGCTGATTTTTTTTTTCGCGATTTCAGGTTTGGTCCCATAGTAAAAGTTGTTCATAATGACGAGTACAATCTCCCATTTCGATTTGTCGCATGTGTTCAATTTCACCCTGTATAATGCAATGCAATATACAATGCAATTGTGCAATGCCAAGTGGTAACGGCCGCGACTTACGAGTTGTATAAGTCGTAGGTTCGAACCCAGACAGGTGATTTACTTTGTGTAAATTATTTCATCACCACTGCTCTCAAAACGGTGAAGGAAAAAATCAAAATTCGAAGACATGGGACATCTACCAACCCGCACAGGGCCCATTCTCTCTCACCAAGAGAATGTCTGTGTCCCAGCAGTGGGAACATTATAGGCTGGTTATTTTTTTTTTTCTAGCCTGTGCTGTTCCACTCCGGGGCAAAGACCTCCCTCCATTCCTTCCATCTTTCGCGAGCCCGCGCGTCCTCCTTCCAGTTTTGCCGAAACCTATCCAGCTCGTCCCGCCATCTCCTACGTGGTCTGCCGCGACCCCGCCTCACTGTCTCAGGGCACCAATTCTGCGCTATTTGGGCCCACAGTTTTTCCGGCATGCGGCAGACATGTCCGGCTGGTTATGAATAATTATTTTGCTGTTTTCTAACAAGTCTGTTCTAGCCTTATCAAATAGGAGATCAACAAACAGTTCGGAACTCAGCAGGAAACTGCTAATGAATGACTTACTTTGTCCATGTCTCCCAAAATCATAAGGAGTCATCAACAGGGAACAAAAACACGTAATTGGGTGAGTTTCCACGGGACCCGTGTTCATGGAACCATGACCCCATCATGATCGAATTATGTGGTACAATGGGGTACAATGGTGACACCGTAATGTCGGTACTTCCGGTAATAATGATGATTCTATTTTGTTGGTTAACTCGTGTGTCAAGTTTGCGTATAATTCGAGGTTAGGATAATTGGGTACAAGAGTGTTCGTTTCATTTAAAGACATGATAGTTGGTTCATAGCGGCTTGTGGCTAAATAACAACAGCCGCACGGGCAGTTCGAAGGTTGAAAATCGACGCTTGCAGCGGTGAGTTTGTGGATGGGTGGCCATCAATTAAATATCAAGACCCCCCCGTGCGTCGGAAAGCACGTTAATCCGTTGGTCCCGGCTGTCATTCGTAGATCTTTGACAGTCGTTACGGGTAGTCAGAAACCTAAAAAGTCTGACAACCTGTCTTACCAAGGGGGGTATTCTCCAGTAACTGGGTTTTGGAGGTTAGATAAACAGTCGCTCTATGTAAAATACTGGTATTCAGCTGCATCCGGTTAGACTGGAAGCTGACTACAACATAGTTGGGAAAAGACTAGGCATATTGAATGAATTATGTTTTAATAAAATATGTTATCTATTATATACCTAAATTAACAAAAATAACAAAATTAAAACCTAACTTAACTAAAACTATACAAAAACTAAAATATAGCGTCGAAAAATTCATCCGCATCGCTGTCGACTGGCAATGTACCCAAGAGACTGGCGGCATTGCCACGTTGTATGGCAATGCTTAGCCTCTGGCCAAGGTAAAAGCCAGCCCTTGGGTCACGGGAAGTGTCAACCAGCCGTTTTGAAATTTCTTTAAAAAGACCATGAGCACTCGGACCCCACGGCCCGAGGGTTTCAACCCCAAACGGCTCGAAAATATAATTTCCGATAAGGTTATTATATGAATTATGTAGGTTTAGATTTATGTATTTGTGTGATGATGATGTTCTCAAAAAAATGAATATCCTTGCTACTATTGTGGTAATAATAACGGCCTTTTATTCCTCGCTGAATGAATAGGTTTTTAGCTTTAACTGTTTTGCAAGCTGGTCAGTTACTAACTTACCTATCTAGGCACAATCTAGTGAACAGGTCCAGTTGAAAACCAGCGTCAGGCACTAGTTGTCTGGCATTTTTGCTGGACTGGGCCTTTTTGCCGCAGCCGTAAGGCACAATTTCCCTGTTAATTTCTTACATCGGACTTTACAATTTTTATTTAATTTTTTATTTGTTCTTGTCTGATGTATGTATCTGGTGTATTGTGTGTCTTTTAGTCTGTGCTAAATGAATGTATTCTCTTTTTTTCGAACAACAAGAAACGATACTGTTTATTTAATGTCAATAAGTCATGTTAGTATTTTTTCCAGTTTAGTCCTGTTTGTTTTTGTGTCTGTCTAATATACATTGATTGTAGGAATTGTAGAATTAAACAAAAGATAGGGTCACAAAGTTTTAATTGAAACACTTAAATTCGAATTTTAAGTACAAATCAATAATTTGAAATAGCTTCCTCGTATGGCAACGTGTTTTATTATAACACTTACTACATAAATATCTATAAAATATATAACTATTTACAAAACTTAATAATACTGCTTATATACACTCGCTATCTATAAAATACTTATTTCATAATATATTCGAAAAAAAAACACATTAAAAATGCAAGGCACCAGTTTTAGCACCAAATTTTACAAAATAAAATTGCAAAATATTATGACATCTCGTCACTGGATGTAACCATATTTTTAATATGCACAAATTGTACCTACACACATAGTGTAATACTTTTAACACATTATTCGATATATGTAATAATACATTTTCGTAATAATTTACATAGAATTTTCTTTATACAATTTGTGAGCACTTGTGCTCGCGACTGTATGCCATACCCGTACAATACGGTGAGTACAATGTCATTGGTTGGCTAGATAGCCGGTAGATTTATATTAATATTTGATCAAAAATCATTAGCTTTAATCAAAATGCACTGGAAGGCAGTTTTTTTTATATTTGCTATTAATATCTAATTATTATGGTGACCGTAAACAAATGCATTCAAATAACTGTAATTTTTTTTAACTCATAACATAACATTACGCCTGCATTCCCAAAGGGTTAGGCAGCGGTGTAACTTTTAGTACACCCACTCTCCGCCAGTTATTATGCCATTAAGTCCCATTTTAAAACTCGTTTCTTTTAATTATGTACCTAAATTCAACCAACCAATACCATGATACCCACATCACACTATTAGAACAGACTAATATCATGAGCGAAGAGCGATTAACATCAAATCAGTATTATTTTATAGGCCACTAAGCAAAAACGACCTTATATCAAACAAACATAAGAGCTAAGATCATCGGCCACTCCACTCATGACATAGTCCACACAATATCAACTAAAGTATATTTACAATAAATATCACTAGTTTCGTAAAGACAGAGAATATTCAGATCTCAACAACATTCAGATAAAATGCTACCTACAGGCTACAACAGGAAAATAGATTATTTAGAAATTGCATCAGATTTTGGAAGCACATTGACAGTACCTAAACGCACTATTCAAGAATAATTTCGACATTTCTAACAATACAGTACATATATCATAAATAACAGATACATTTAAATATCTTACAGACATAAACAAACAATTCAACAAAAGCATTGAATGATTTAGTTTCAGATATAAAACAATTTATTTACATTATATCTCTAGAGAAGTAAGCACCATATGAAAAATTTTTGCACAATATTTTGATACAACAAACGCTCCCGATGCAATTTCTCAAGTCCTAGTAAGAAAATACAGGAACTTTTTTAAGATAAAGGCACTTTGAAGGAAATACTAACATTAATACTGGTTGAAGACTCCAGCCGTGCTTAAGTTAAGCGCACACTGGCGACAAACCGCATTTATATACACTAAGAGACTGTTTAACACCGACTTATAGTTCCATTGCACTTCTTGTGACTAGCAAAACAGTTTCTCTATAGCGGCGATTCTCAAAAAGAATCGTTTCGCGATTTTCTACTCCATAATCGATATTATGCGCTTAACCTGCGTCTTCTACAAAACAAACCAAGACATTTAATACATCGAAAACTATCGATTAATACATAAAGATTCAACGTACTTCGGATCCATTTCGTCGATCTCTCGCCCTTTCGTTTCTGGGACGAAAAGTACGACGAATAGGAGACATAGTACTGAAATTCCTGCGTACATCCAAAATAGTCCGTACAACCCTATATAGTCTTGGAAATCCGTTGCTGTCTTGACATTTACAAATCCGCAAAGATGACTGAAACTTGTTGCTAAAGCACTGCCCGTACTTCTATACTCAAGAGGAAACAGTTCCCCTATAAGAAGAGAAGAAATCGGACTGATACCCAAAGAAAATGCGATAGTAAATGTTAAGACGCAAACCAGAGGGATCCAATCATACGTAGGTTCTGATACCATTAAATCTGTCGAATTTCTGAAAACTTCTTGGTAGTATGCAAATGATCCGAATCCGGCCAGTGCTATGGACATCATCACTCCACTTATCATCAATAGAGGTAGTCTGCCTAAGTTATCTATCAGCATTCCTGATAGACAAGACGCTAGCAGTTGGGCAACACTCGTCGCTATCGCTCCTCCATGAGGATTCATTGTCCTAAAGGTCTTCTTGAACATTTTGACTGCGTAGAAGTTGAATAAGTTCGCTCCAGTAAACCTTTGGAAGAACATCAGCCCACAAGTTATTAGAACAGGCCTTGTCATCCTTTTCGAAAGCAGAGCCTTGAATTTCCCAGCGTTATTTCCATTGAAAAGTTTACTGGCGAGGATATTGGTCCTTATCGTTGCTAATTCTTGTCGTATATCTGCTTCTGGACCTCGGAGCCATTGCAAGGACTCTTCTGCTTCCTGCTCTCTCCCTCTTAGAAGGAGAGATGAGGGAGTTTCAGGGATAAAGAAGAGAGCGAAGAATAAGAGGATCGGTGCTGCGGCGACCATGAGGGCGAGTTGATACCAGTTCAAGTAGGCACCGATGGAGAATGATATCAGGATGCCGATCTGGCTCAGGATTTTGAGCACAGAGCTGAGGCACCCTCTGATTTCGGGGACTGCTATTTCTGTGACGTATACCTGCGAACAAGAGAAAAGCATGTTAGGAATTTTCATGAATAATTGGTGTTTGATTCTAGCTGTAACAATGACTAACTGGCCGACGATAATGTTATCTTAGATTCGCTATCTTGATCAGGCGACAGATTGGAATCTGTATTTAATTCCTAATTAAATTCAGTGTTAAGAGGGATGCCACCAGAATATTCAATGTTTCCTATGAATCCTACAACCTTTGCATGTGATATTGACTGTTTCGCGTTCACTATCCCGAGATGAGAGGCAGGGTGGCCCAATCTAATTACGTTAGACCACACATTGTAGTAATAAAATTCATTATACAGTCCAATTACAGATGTAAAGTGAAACAAAGCACCATCTAACGATGCATAATCTATGCTTTGTCGCCTATAAGCCTTCCAAATAAAGATTAACACTGTGTTAGAATTATTTTGTTCGTTATCAAGTGATTTTATGTTTTCCAAACTGTATTTTACTGCCTACTATTAATTTAGGGATAAGATCATTTTGTTTCTCGCCTTTCATTTTAGCGTGGGTGTCCAAAATTGTGGTTTTGTTAGAATTTTTCTGTTTATTTTGATTGTTATTGGTTTTATTACGTAGTTCAATGACTTCTTTGACGTTGTTGTGTAACAGAAAATAGAATTGATCAGCTGTTTCAGCCCACGCTATTAATAAAATTTGAAAATGTGTTGTTTTTTGTAAAAAAAAGTGTATTGAGCTGGTGATATGTTTCTACGTTTTGGTATATATTTATTAGGTCCTTACATATGAAATTGGCGTTTTGTATGGAAGGAACAAAAAGTCGAATATTTTTTAATATAATATATTTAATTAATCAAAGTATGAACCATTGTTTTCAATGCACTTTTGCCATCTTATAGGTAGTTCATTGATCCCTTTACTAAAAAAACCAGTCGGACGGGAATCAATAAAATCTTTGAAGGCGATTTGGACTGCCCCATCGGAGTTGAATTTTTTCCCTTGCAAAAAGTTATCCAAATTGCGAAAAAAATGGTAATCTGTTGGAGCAAGGTCCGGGGAGTACGGAGGATGTCTAAGACATTCCAATTCAAGTAATGTAACGCAGCAGTCGACGCGCGTTTGCCGGTTTGCTTCAGTCAATTCGTGAGGTACCCACCTTTCAAGCTTTTTAATCTTCCCAATTTGCTTCAAGTGAATTAAAACAGTTTTATCACTAACATCGAAGCCTGCAGCTAACTCGGACGTGGTTTGCGATGGGTCCGCTTCCACAATAGCCTTCAATTCTCCATTATCAACTTGGGTCTCAGGCCGTCCACGGGGCTTGTTCTGCAGGTCGAAATTTCCAGAACGAAAACGTTGGAACCAAAAACGAACTGTGTTTTCTTTTGCAACATGACCGCCATACACATCATTCACCCTTCGAGTCGTTTCCGCAGCACTAGTGCCACGGCGGAACTCGTACTCGTAAATAATGCGATATTTTAAATTTTCCATTTTGTAAAATGAGTGACGCAAACAGAAAAAACAGAAGAAAAAAAACAAATGAATGACGGTCATCGAAGCACAAATACATGAGTAAATAGCTGTACAAATTTGAATTTGGAATTCCTTACCAAAGAGGAGAAATTCGTGATTAAAGTGGCCAGTACGAAAAACGCCAATTTCATATGTAAGGACCTAATATTACCTCTTCCCGTAAATATTATTGTAGAACGCCTTCACAGGTTGTGTTGTGTGTGTCTATCATTGAATAAAAGCCCATAATTCGAAGTGATAAAGAATCGCAAGGACCTAAAGTAGAAGATGAAGTTCATTGCAAAATCGTCCCTTATTTTGCCATGGCTTAGTTTCCCTGCTATGTGTTAGACAACAATAAAATAAACTACAGTCAAACAAATTACGACACTGTCAACTTTCTGCAACTATTCAAGATTTCAAGGAAGATATGACTATAATCTTCTTACTTTACTTTAGCGTTTTATGGAAATATGTTTGTTGTTTATAACCTCTTCGGTTTCCGCATTAGTAATCACAGCATGATATTATTGCTTCACAGACGAGTGCTGTAACACTCTCCTCCTTTGTCCTACAAAGTAAGAGTACAGACCACCCTCGGCCAGCCCACACGTACTCAATACCACCACAACGCGAAATGACGAAAAACATAAAATTCATGAGCGATTCAACACAATACTAACCTTGCTTATTGTTAATGTAATGTATGGAAA